>OX336398.1:104813964-109613964 GCA_946902985.2 Meconema thalassinum
AAGGTGCTAATAGTTGAAACTTTCAGCCTAAATACAACAAAATGTCTTGTAGATGCAATATTTCTGAATATTTATTATTTTATTATTATTATTATTAATTATTTATCGCATGGCTTTTAGTGCCGGGAGTGTCCGAGGACATGTTCGGGTTGCCTGAATCTGTTGCTGCTTCCAGCGGACACCTCTATGGTGAGCAACAAGTTCGTTCAATTTCAAGTAGTTTCAACTTTCGCTACCAGATATCAATGATACCTAGTGGTGAACGATGGAACTTTGATAAAGCGTTCCGACGAAATCTAACCTAACAATTAGCCCCATACAAGTTTAGTCTGTGAAAGGATCTTTTACATGCCATAAATCTATGACGTGGGACCGCCGGCTTTACTTCCCCTCCGAAGGAAGGCATACTGAAAGATTTTTAACGATCTTAAAAAATCCGACGACTTTGGCCCGGTTTGAACCCGCTATCTTGGGCACACCAGTTCAGCATGCTACCAACTACGCCACCGAAATAAGCAAATATTATATCTGTATAGTTTTATGGTGCTGGATAAAAAAAATCATAAAATTAAACAATAAAATAAAACATAAATATACAAATTAAAATAAAACAGACTAAAAATAAAAATAAGATTAATATTATAATATTAAGAAGTTAACATTCAAAAATTAAAATTTTAAATAAATCGATAATTTGTAACATTTATTTTTACTGTATATATATATATATACAATAAAATGTACTAACACTTTGAATGACTATAAAATGATTATTTATGAACATGGAGACAAGTTTAAGGGCTTCAATTATAGAGGAGACATGTAATTAAAGACTCATGTTCGCAAATGTTGAAATTGATGACCGTCAGTGACCAGACAAAGCTGATAACGCGAAGCAAACGTTACGACAAAGTTCATTTGGAATTTCGTGACTTTGTCTGTCAATTTCCAATTTCGTGTTGGACTGTAGGATTTCCAGCGCAGACGCTTCATGATGCGATGGACGCTATCTTTTGAGATGTGTGTCTCTCGAGTCGTTTGTCGTAGTGATTTCCGTGGGGATCCAGTGAGGGCTTCCTGCACCTGTTCTTCTTTTCTAGGACTGGTGGATGTCCGTGGTCGACCAGAACGTTTCTTGTTGACGTTGTGAACGGTTCCATCTGCTTCAAATTTATCTCTGATGCGAGCATTGGTCCGGTGCGTAGGTGGCGGTTTGTCGAACTCCTGGACACTGACGGTGATCAATTTGAACATTTTCGAACATGAGTCTTTAATTACATATCTCTTCTTTATAATTGAAGCCCTTAAACTTGTCTCTATGTTCCTAAATAATCATTTTATAGTCATTCAAAGTGTTAGTACATTTTTGAGACACCCTGCATATTGAATATTTAAAATCAAAATAAAAATCAGAGCTGAAATGAAAATTAAAATAAAATTATAAAAGTAACAATTAGAAAAAAGAGTTTGGCCTGTAAAGGGTTAAGCCGGAACATTTGTACTGGAGACAGGATTATGGAGTATCCAAGCAGCTGACGTTTCAACTATATTTCGAGTAACTGGAGGACATGAATATGACACCAATTTAAGAGAACGGGGACGTGTGATAAACTCAAAATTGTCAATTTTTTTCTTTTAGCTTAAAAAATCTCCAATATTTCCTGAAGAATTTGGTGTATCACTTATTGTGCTGAAGTGATATTTGATGCAATAAAATTAGGTTTAAACATAATGCTTTAAGGCTATACTGTAGCTAAGTTACTAGTCATACATTCTTTTTCTGTTTTCCGTAAGTCATATTTTTTGAAATTTCATGTACCATTTTCTGTGAAACTATCTGATCAATGTATTTAAAACTTGGTAGTCTCTAACACCCAATATAGATCTACTAGTGGAAGTAAATTTATTCAGGTATCTTGATTAGTTCATGGAGCCCAACCTGAAAAGTACTGTCAATTTTACAGAAAATTTCAATTTTCAACTAGGTTGGATAGAAAAACAAGATGTTCAGTAAAGAACATATGGCCTACTTTCTCCTAAATGCATGGGTATTGTTATAACTCTTTGTCCTTTTCAAGGAGTATAATTGAATGTTGGTTGTAGTAGCTTGTTGACATACAACGTGCTATAGGGATATTAAACATGAATATGAGGTGCCCTTTGCTAGTGCTACCTCTGTAAAAAAAAATCATTCAATTCGGTTTCACCGTGTTTGAATTGATCTGGGGAATGGATTTGCACACATACATGGCCGCTATTTGCAAACTATTGGGCTGATGACCTTGTAGTCAGTCATAAGATGCTTTCCACAAAAAGGCATGTTGTTGCAAAATCCGGTAGAGATCAAATTATTAGGATGGTCGAAATTTCATTTAAGCTTTTAACATTTGGGTGCCCGTCATTCCATTTCCGTCAAGATGGCGGCGATATAAAACATGACACTGAGGTGCCTTTTGCTAGTGCTACCTCTGTACCAAATTTCGTTCAATTGGGTTTCACCGTGTTTGAATTGATAGGGGGAATCGATTTGCACACATACTTGGCCACCATCTGCAAACTATTGGGCTGATGATCTAGCAGTTTGGTCAGAATATGCTTCCCGCATAAAGATTTGTTGTTGCAAAATTTGGTAGAGACTAGATTATTAGGTTGGTCATAATTACATTTTACCCTTTAACATTTGGGTGGCCGCGATTACGTTTCCGTCAAGATGGCGGTGATATAAAACATGACACTGAGGTGGCCTTTTCTAGTGCTACCTCTGTACCAAATTTCGTTCCATTCGGTTTCACCGTGTTCGAATTAATAGGGGGAATCGATTTTCACACAAAGATGGCCGCCATCCGCAAACTATTAGGCTAATGTCCTATTAGATTTGTCAAAGGATGCTTCCTCCATAAAGGTATGTTGTTGCAAAATTTGCTAGAGATCGGATGATTAGGTTAGTCGTAATTTGATTTAAGCTTTTAACATTTGTGTGGCCACCATTACGTTTCCGTCAAGATGGCGGTGATATAAAACATGACACTGAGGTGCCCTTTGCTAGTGCTACCTCTGTACCAAATTTCATTCCATTCGGTTTCACCGTTTTCGAATTAATAGGGGGAATCGATTTTCACACAAAGATGGCCACCATCCGCAAACTATTAGGCTAATGACCTATTAGATTTGTCAAAGGATGCTCCCTTCATAAAGATATGTTGTTGCAAAATTTGGTAGAGATCGGATGATTAGGTTAGTCGTAATTTGATTTAAGCTTTGAACATTTGGGTGGCCGCCATTACGTTTCCGCCAAGATGGCGGCGATATAAAACATGACACTGGAGTGCCCTTTGCTAGTGCTACTTCTGTACCAAATTTCATTCCATTCGGTTTCACCGTGTTCGAATTAATAGGGGCAATCGATTTTCACACAAAGATGGCCGCCATCCGCAAACTATTAGGCTGATGACCTATTAGTTTGGTCAAATGATGCTGCCCCCATAAAGGTATGTTGTTGCAGAATTTGGTAGAGATCGGATGATTAGGTTAGTCGTAATTTGATTTAAGCTTTGAACATTTGTGTGGCCGCCATTACGTTTTCGTCAAGATGGCGGCGATATAAAACATGACACTGAGGTGTCCTTTGCTAGTGCTACCTTTGTACCAAATTTCGTTCAATTTGCGCTCACCGTGTTCGAATTGATAGGGGGGGGACCGACATTCAGAGTCCACACACTCACACACACACACACACACTCACACACATACACACACACAGACAGACACACTTTTTTTCGCCCTGTATTGATCTCATAAGTCTACTTTCATTTTTTGCAAAAATCGAAAGTAGGCTAAAAATCAACTCCTGTAAACAATAGGCCAATACTTTTACTTCAGTATCTCAAAAGTGGTTTAAATATCATGCATGCAAAGTTTGTTAGGTCTGGTTTGAGTATTTGCTCAGGAAAAGGGACATGAGGGAATTTTTAACAATATATTTATTTAAGATTGTTTTATCATTTCAAATGATCTTGTCGACTTCGTCGTTATGCTTTGGGTCTAACGTTATGCGTTACGGAGACGGTTGCATTACGGAGACGGAGACTGTGACGTCATGCAGCCGGCGGGAAACCTAAGTTAATGGGTAAAGGACGGCGAATGCGTGACGTCATGCAGCCACGCGGGAAGCCTAAGTTAATGGTTAATGGAGTCTGTTGAAAGAGTCCTGGGGCTTCGAGCGAAGCGAAAAGAATACAGGGTGACTCCTAAATAGGTGTACAAGATGCCAGATAAGAATACAGGGTGACTCCTAAAGAGATACACAAGACGCCGGATAAGAACACAAGGAGACTTTTAAAGAGGTGTTCAAGATGGCAGAGAAGAATACAGGATGTCTCATAAAGAGGTGCACAAGATGTCAGACAAGAATACAGGGTGACTCCTAGAGAGGTGTACAAGATGTCACACAAGAATAAAGGGTGACTTCTAAAGAGATATACAGGATGCCAGATAAGAATACAAGGTGACTCCTAAAGAGATATACAAGATGCCAGATAAGAACACAAGGTGACTCCTAAAGGGATATACAAGATGCCAGATAAGAACACAAGGTGACTCCTAAAGAGATATACAAGATGCCAGATAAGAATACAAGGTGACTCCTAAAGAGATATACAAGATGCCAGATAAGAACACAAGGTGACTCTTAAAGAGGTGTACAATATGGCAGAGATGAATACAGGGTGTCTCCTAAAGAGGTGCACAAGATGTCAGACAAGAATACAGGGTGACTCCTAAAGAGGTGTACAAGATGCCAGATAAGAATACAAGGTGCCTCCTAAAGAGGTGCACAAGATGTCAGACAAGAATACAGGGTGACTCCTAAAGAGATATACAAGATGCCAGATAAGAATACAGCGTGTCTCCTAAAGAGATATACAAGATGCCAGATAAGAATACAAGGTGACTCCTAAAGAGATATACAAGATGCCAGATAAGAATACAAGGTGACTCCTAAAGAGATATACAAGATGCCAGATAAGAACACAAGGTGACTCTTAAAGAGGTGTACAAGATGGCAGAGATGAATACAGGGTGTCTCCTAAAGAGGTGCACAAGATGTCAGACAAGAATACAGGGTGACTCCTAAAGAGGTGTACAAGCTGCCACACAAGAATACAGGGTGACTTCTAAAGAGATATACAAGATGCCATATAAGAATACAGGGTGCCTCCTATTGAGGTGTGCAGGATGTCAGAGCAAAATGCAGTACAAGATGCCAGATTAGAATAAAGGGTGACTCGTAAAGATATATACAAGATGCCATATAAGAATACAAGGTGCCTCCTAAAGAGGTGTGTAGGATGTCAGAGCAAAATACAGGGTGACACTTAACGAGGTGTACAGTATGTTAGATTCAATTCAAATACAGGGTGACCCTTAAAGAGGTTTGCAAGATATCAGATTCAAATAATGGGTGACCCTTAAAGAGTTGTAAAAGATGTCAGACTCAAATACAGGGTGACCCTTAAACAGGTGGGCAAGATGTCAGATTGAAACCTTTAATCCCTTATTGGATGGAACTAATTGTTGAAATATTTTGTTCTAAGTTCGTAATGGAGTCTGTTGAAAGTGTCCTGGGGCTTCGAGCGAAGCGAGAATCACTCCTTTCTTTCTAACATGTGTAGCATTTGTAGCATGCGTCATTTGATATGATATAATGTCTAGTCTTTCAGACTGACTGTAATTTTTTTGTAATGCTCTCTCTGACACAAAATATTCAACATAGAAGCTTCAAATTCTACCACAATAATGATGAATGTACTCTGAATATACCAAAAGAACATTCAAGGAAATATCAATTGTAGTTTCTGATATATATGACTTAACATCGGAAGCTACATTATTCTATCGATTCACACGTCTCGGTTTCCGCAAGAACAAATTTTGGAAATTTAATCACATATTTTCCACTTTTAAGTACATAAATAAATACATATTTCTGAAACGTTCAGCACATAGGCTAATTAGTAAGGTTCGGATGTTAAGGAAAAGTCATATTATTTTCCTGAGCTAATTTTACCCGAAATCTGAAAAATAAGTTTGAATGGCGGGTCCCTGGCCACGTTTAAAGCAATTTGATGTTGCCTATAAATGCATATTTCGGCTATTTTTTGCCTATTTTCAATTTTGAAAAAATAGGCTTATGAGATCACCTTTTGTCCGTGTGTGTGTTCGTGTGTGTGTGTGTGTGTGTGTGTGTGTGTGAGGTGTGTGTGTGTCCCCCCTAATAAAATCTAAACGGCTGGAGCGATTTCAATGAAACTCGGTAAGTTCATAGCCCTATTCCCGGCGACCTCGACCGTGCCCTTCAAATTTTGTTACGTCTCACCAATCCAACATGGCGGCTGTGCGAAATATTTCACTAGCATTCAATATCTCCGAAACTATTACCGATATCGCCCTGAAATTGTGTGCGGTGATAAAGGGCACTACTAGAAGTTCACCTATGAGACTTTCAAAAACCTGGTGACTACAGAACCAACATGGCGGTCAAGCGAAGTTGAGACTTTTAAATACACTTTTCTCGCGATTTAACTATCCAAACGTAATGAAACTTGGTACAGCAAATGTTTATACACATTGTAATGCACTGGAGTATAATTTAGTTCAATTGTTTACATAACCTCAAAATGGCGGCTGTGCGAAATATTTCACTGACATTCTATATCTCGGAAACTATTACAGATATCACCCTGCAATTTTGTACGGTGATAAAGGGTACAGATACAAGTTTGCCTACGTATATTTCATAAACCTGTAAGGTACAAAACGAACATGGCGACCAAGAGAATTTGAAATATTTTAATAGACTTTTCTCGTGATTTAACTCTCTGAGCGCAGTGAAATGTGGTACAGTAAATGATTTTGCATATTTTAATGCACTGCCATCTAATTTAATTCAATTGTTTACATAACCTCAAGATGGCGGCTGTGCGAAATTTTAAAATTAAGTTTTTATTTCTTGTGTCGTAATCATGCGATCGAAGTGAAAGTTTGAATAATGAACCTAGGCAATAATTGGCCCTGCATGGTACATAACTCTATGGCCTATACATATAACAATCCTAAATGGCGAGCTTCCGAAATATTTAGACGGTTCTCAATATCTATGAATCCTTTACAGCAACCAAACTGAATTTTTGTATGTTCATAGAGACTATGAACATATGTTCACCTATAGGACTTTCAGTAACCTGGTGAGCACAAATCCAACATGGCGGCAACGCGAAGTATAAATATTTAAATGGACGTTTCTCGCGAATTAACTATCCGAGTGCCGTGAAACGTTGCACGTTAAATGCTTATACAAATGTTGATCCGCTGGCATTTAATTTATTTCAATTGTTTGCATAATCACAAGATGGCTGCTGTGTGTAATTTTTAAATCTCGTTTTTACTTCTTGTGTTCTAATCATGCGATTGAAGTTTGAATACCACACGTACACAATAAGCTTAATGTAATAGTACAAAAATAAAAATCCAACCTGGCGACAATCTGAAATATTTAGACGGTTCTCAATATCTACGAATCTGTTACAGCAATTAAACTGAAATTTTGTATGTTGATAGAGGCAATTAACATGAGCAGGATATATGAAAATAGGCTGTATAGTTCTTCACGGAACTACTTGTTATTGTTTTGGTCATATTTGGTTATAATTTCAGTATTTTTGTTTAAATTGAGGCATCGTTAACAAGGTACGTGTTATCGGCCTCGAGTTTCAAACCCAGAATTTCCGAATAGTGTAGTGTAGTGTGATACTGAATGAATGTTAAAAATTTCAATGTACTGTAGCTCTCTGTCAGTTTGTATGATTAAATGTGCCTGGTGTATTATCGCTGATCACGTTTTGGCACTTAAGACGTTTACTGGATTCCAAAATTCATGTCATATTTCATAGTTTTTAGGACATACTTTTATAGTTTTTAGGTCATATTTAGCTAGTTTTTAGGGCATATTTGCTTGCATATTTTGTACTTCTTTGGGTCTTGAACTTGCGAACCCTACTAATTATCTTATCCGGGCTCTGATAATTACTTTCTTCATCTTGAAGGTAACTCATCAATAACGCGTGTTTATGGCAATGTGAGTGTTGATTTATTCACTCGGCCATCTCGTGATGTAGCGGCTATTGTTCTTGGCTGTCTCCTTGAAGGTTCGGGTTCGATTCCTGGCTCTGCCAAGAAATTTGATCCTAGTCTGTGGTCTGAAACAGGGCCCACTCAGCCTCATCAGGCAAGACTGAGAAGATGCGGGTTCGATTCGCACCTCAAACATCTTAGAAGTGGTTATGTGTGATTTCACCATTTATACTCCAGAAATGCCGAGATGATTCCTATCTTAAGGCCACGGCCACCTCCCTCCCTTTTTTTTTTTTTTTTTTTTTTTTTTTTTTTTTTTTGTCGTTTAGCCTCCTGAGAGGCCGAGTGCAGGTCTTTCTAGTCGACGCCCGTGGGCGACCTGCGCGTCGGGATGAGAGATGGAATGGATGAAGATGAATGAAACTGGGCAAGGATGTGGAAGGAAGCGGCCGTGGCCTGTCAGAAGGTACTGTCCCAGCATTTGCCTGGTGTTGAAAATGGGAAACCACGGAAAACCATTTAAAGGACAGCCGACGGTGGGGCTCGAACCCACGCGTCTACCGAGTCAGCAGAGAGCTTGGCCCCTTGACCTAACGCGGCGCTTTAGCCCGCGTAGCCACTACTGTCGGTCCCTCCCAATAGTCACCTCAATCACAAAAAAGTGACAGTCAGTCTGAAAGACTAGACTTTGTATCATTTTAATTGCTACAAATGCTGAAAAATGCTAGAAAGGCTGGAGGCTTCTCGCTTCGCTCGAAGTCAAATACTCTTGACATGTTAGAAAATTATCTGCATAATACTTATCTTGCTTATCTTGTTTCAAATTACTCGCGAACGGCAAGTGCAAACCAAGGGAAAAGCAAGGTCAAGTGCGCGGGATGCCGTCACGCTCACCAGAGCGCGCGGGGACGTGCCCCTTCCATCCAGTCTAAAAACACTTAAAGTGGGCGATGTATTGAAGATAGAGATATGCTCTCGTGGACTGTTTTGTAGAACTTTTCATGCTGACCAATTCTTACGCTCATAGTATATTGATATTTTTAACGGTTCGCCCAGCGTAAGCTTAAGAAGCGCACGGACGCCAAGTTTGTTTTCGACTTTTTCACTGAAATAGTTACTGATTGGCTTCCTTTGATCATACATAAATTATTTTCTACAGAATCTTTCCTCGAGATATCCTTTACAGAATAGTGAAAACCGCATCAAAATCCATCCAGTGGTTCTCGAGATTACCCGTGATATCCAAGAATCGGGGATTTTTGTCTTATACTAACGAAGTCGAGATTGTCGGGGAACACATGTACCAAGCGGTACTATGACGTCACACACCTCAGTGCATCTGGGTACATTTCGTCCCGTCACCGTAACGTAACGCCAGACCCCAGCGTAACGACGAAGTCGACAAGATCATTTAAAATGATAAAACACACACTCTAATACAGACACCATAATAACACAAGTTATCAGACAAATTACACACACCTATAACCAGTGTGATAATCTGCGTTGTTGTGATGGCTGTATTAGTATGTGTATTTGTAATTCAGGTGAGGATTGGGATGGAGGCAGCCATGGCCTTAAGTTAGGAACCATCCCCGCATTCACCTAGAGTAGAAGTGGGAAACCACGGAAAACTACTTCCAAGATGATTGAGGTGGGAATTGAATCCAACTCTTCTTCTCAGTTTTGCCTCACAAGGCTGAGTGGACCCAGTTCCAATCTTCAGACCAGAATTAAAATTTCTTGGCAGGGACAGCAATCAAACCCGGACCTCCGAGGTGAATGTCAAGGTTTCCTAATATTCATAATAATATTTGCTATGATGAAATAAAAGACTGGAACTAAATTATGGATTAATAAAGTAAACAATTTCCGCTGTTATTTTTTCTAGGAATTTTGGAAGAAATTCGGAGGGGGATGCAGCCCCGTCGAGTCCCCTCAGGAGTTACGTCAATTGCTATGGTACCTTGATAGCGATATTATTATAGCTATGCTATGGCGACTTAATCTGGAGAACCTCACTAAACATTAACATGAATCCATTCGCTCTTCCTACGATTCAGCTGATTTAATGATTGTCTCGGTGGGTGAGTGGTTATCATGTCGGACTACGAAATCCAAGCTTGCAGGTCGTGGTAAGTGATTTTTGAGAGGCGACAAAAATCACGGCACGCATGGCATACGTTGTTGGCATGTTAAAGAACCCATTTGAATTCAGTAGGACGTGTTCATAGTGGCAAAATTAATCTCGGGATTTTTCGCCAACACAAAATAAGTTCCTCCGTTCTCTACTAGAAAGCGCTGTAGTGTCAAGGAGCTTAGATATCCTTGACTTTCATAGCGTTACAAGGAACAACAAAATCGACATGAAAGCTGCCCTCTGGGCGCAAATAACAAAGCTTGCAACCGGCACAGCCACACGATATTAGATATTTCTTAAAAACAAATGGCTGATTTAATGTGCTAGTTCATCAAGGACAATGATATCCCTAATAGTTTCAATGTTCACGGAATTAAGCAAAGATCTTGGAAAGTATAGAAAGACCTCTAGATTCTTATTCGGAATTGAGGGCAGTTCAAAGATAGGAATCTAAGAAAAGAAAACAGTTGCGACTCGTACAAGCATCGCCTTGCCCCATCCCCACTACCTTCCATTAGGATTCAGCGAATAAACAACACGTTAGGCCTAAACAGTTACCATGGTAACACAGGATATTTGCTAGTGACCTACTTTCCAACTGGGACTTCTAATATTAGCGAGCGATCAATTTTACCTTTCGCAGTCTGAATTTTGCGTAACATAATGCAGTATGCTTACTGCAGATGAGTCGGAGAATTCTTCTGTTATGTCTACTAGTTTTGTAGTGCTGGAACGCGAAGAATAAACTGTACTATTTTTGCTACTTCGCCTTGATGGCTGTGCCTAGCCTGCAAGTGAATTGCTCTACAAGAACTGTGAGAATTACTCTCAGTGTATTTACTATTTAATCGCCGTAATATGTGACTGTGTTTCCGAATTATAACCGTAATAGAAGTTGAAACTATGCAAGTTTACTCTGACGTAATATGCGTGTATCCTAAGTGCACTGACATCACCTGACTTGGTCACCTGTATAGTATCAATCAATCAACGAACTAGTAACAGTGTACTTGAGAATCTTCAAGGTTATTCTTCCAGACATTAAACAGCTGGTGACAGGTCACGTGACTCTGCAAGAGAGGGGGAGTGCTACGAACACAGCGGTAATTATCAAACCATTAATTAGTATTAAGCTTCCTTCAATCTATTGCTTTATATCGTTTCACGTAATGTTCCTGAGTTATGCAATGCATTTTGCTATTTCCCGATGTCAATTCGGTGAGACCAGAAGTCATGGCCTTTTTTAATTAATAATTTTACTCACCTTGCTGAATCGATAAATCAGGCCAAGGAATTAGGAGCCCTTGCAAAATGCATTCAGTGTTGTCCCACATTTGCGCTAATTAACTCTCCAAAGTTAAATATAAATGCTGAATTTATTAACAGATTTAAGTTAAATATATATCCAGAATATATTATCTGATTGAAGTTAAATATAACTGCAGATTTTATTATCTGAATTAAGTTAAATATAACTGCAGATTATATTATCTGATTTAAGTTAAATATAACTGCTGAATTTGTATTAACTGATTTAAGTTAAATATAACTGCAGAATATATTATTTGATTGAAATTAATTAACTGCAGATTAAATTATCTGATTTAAGTTAAATATAACTGCTGAATATATTATCTGATTTAAGTTAAATATAACCGCAGAATATATTATCAGATTTAAGTTAAATATAACCGCAGAATATATTATCTGATTTGGGTTAAATATAACTGCAGAATATAAGTTATTAACTGTTTTTAGTTAAATATAACTGCTGAATATATTATCTGATTTAAGTTCAAAATATCTGCTGCTGATTTCATAGCATTTAAGTAAAACATAACTACCGATAATATTAACTGATTAAAGTTAAATATGACTGCTGAATAACTTAATATTTAAGGTAAATATAGCTGCTAAAATATTAACTGATTTAGTTTAAGATAATCGCTACTGATAATATTAACTGATCAAAGTTAAAGTTAATTGCTACTGATAATATTAACAGATCACAGTTAACGATAATTGTTACAGATAATATTAACAGATCAAAGTTAACGATAATTGCTACTGATAATATTAACTGATCAAAGTTAAAGATAATTGCTACTGTTAATATTAACTGATCAAAGTTAAGATAATTGCGACTGATAATATTAACTGGTCAAACGTAACGATAATTGCTACTGATAATATTAACTGATCAAAGTTAATGATAATTGCTACTGATAATATTAACTGAGCAAAGTTAAAGATAATTGCGACTGATAATACTAACTGATCAAAGTTAAAGATAATTGCTACTGATAATATTAACTGATCAAAGTTAAAGATAATTGCGACTGATAATATTAACTGATCAAAGTTAAAGGTAATTGCTACTGATAATATTAACTGATCAAAGTTAATGATAATTGCTACTGATAATATTTACTGACCAAAGTTAAAGATAATTGCGACTGATGATATTAGCTGATCAAAGTTAAAGATAATTGCTACTGATAATATTAACAGATCACAGTTAACGATAATTGCTACTGATAATATTAACTATCAAATTTAAAGATAATTGCTACTGATAATATTAACTGATCAAAGTTAAAGATAATTGCTACTGATAATATTAACTGATCAAAGTTAAAGATAATTGCTACTGATAATATTAACTATCAAATTTAAGGATAATTGCTACTGATAATATTAACTGATCAAAGTTAAAGATAATTGCTACTGATAATATTAACTGATCAAAGTTAAAGATAATTGCTACTGATAATATTAACTATCAAATTTAAAGATAATTGCTACTGATAATATTAACTGATCAAAGTCAAATATAATGGCTACTGATAATATTAACTGATCAAAGTTAAAGATAATTGCTACTGATAATATTAACAGATCACAGTTAACGATAATTGCTACTGATAATATTAACTGATCAAAGTTAATGATAATTGCTACTGATTATATTAACTGATCAAAGTTAATGATAATTGCTACTGATAATATTAACTGATCAAAGTAAAAGATAATTGCTACTGACAATATTAACTGATGAAAGATAATTGCTACTGATAATATTAACTGACCAAAGTTAAAGCTAATTGCTACTGATAATATTTACTGATCAAAGTCAAACCTAATTGCTACTGATAATATAAACTGATCAAAGTTCAAGATAATTGCTACTGATAATATTAACTGATCAAAGTTAAAGATAACTGCTACTGATAATATATACCGATCAAAGTTAAAGATAATTGCTACTGATAACATAAACTGATCAAAGTTAAAGATAATTGCTACTGATAATATTAACTTACCAAAGTTAACGATAATTGCTACTGATAATATTAACTTACCAAAGTTAACGATAATTGCTACTGATAATATTAACTGATCAAATATAATTGCTACTGATAATATTAACTGATCAAAGTTTAAGATAATTGCTAGTGATAATATTAACTGATCAAAGTTAACGATAATTGCTACTGATAATATTAACTGAGCAAAGATAAAGATAATTGCTACTGATAATATTAATTGAGAAAAGTTAACGACAATTGCTACTGATAATATTAACTGATCAAAGTTAACGATAATTGCTACTGATAATATTAACTGATCAAAGTTAACGATAATTGCTACTGATAATATTAACTGAGCAAAGTTAACGATAATTGCTACTGATAATATTAACTGAGCAAAGTTAACGATAATTGATACTGATAATATTAATTGAGCAAAGTTAACGATAATTGCTACTGGTAATATTAACTGATCAAAGTTAACGATAATTGCTACTGATAATATTAACTGAGCAAAGTTAACGATAATTGCTACTGATAATATTAACTGAACAAATAAAAAGATAATTGCTACTGATAATATAAACTGATCAAAGTTAAAGATAATTGCTACTGATAATATTAACTTACCAAAGTTAACGATAATTGCTACTGATAATATTAACTGAACAAATAAAAGATAATTGCTACTGATAATATTAACTGATCAAAGTTTAAGATAATTGCTACTGATAATATTAATTGAGCAAAGTTAACGATAATTGCTACTGATAATATTAACTGAGCAAAGTTAACGATAATTGCTACTGATAATATTAACTGAGCAAAGTTTAAGATAATTGCTACTGATTATATTAATTGAGCAAAGTTAACGATAATTGCTACTGATAATATTAACTGATCAAATATAAAAATAATTGCTACTGATAATATTAACTGATCAAAGTTAACGATTATTGCTACTGATAATATTAACTGACCAAAGTTAACGATAATTGCTACTAATAATATTAACTGATCAAATATAAAGATAATTGCTACTGATAATATTAACTGATCATAGTTTAAGATAATTGCTACTGATAATATTAATTGAGCAAAGTTAACGATAATTGCTACTGATAATATTAACTGAGCAAAGTTTAAGATAATTGCTACTGATAATATTAACTGAGCAAAGTTTAAGATAATTGCTACTGATAATATTAATTGAGCAAAATTAACGATAATTGCTACTGATAATATTAACTGAGCAAAGTTTAAGATAATTGCTAGTGATAATATTAACTGAGCAAAGTTTAAGATAATTGCTACTGATAATGTTAATTGAGCAAAGTTAACGATAATTGCTACTGATAATATTAACTGATCAAATATAAAGATAATTGCTACTGATAATATTAACTGATCAAAGTTAACGATAATTGCTGCGAATAATATTAACTGAGCAAAGTTAAAGATGATTGTTACAGATAATATTTACTGATCAAAGTTAATTGTTTTTTGACATTGGGTGTTGTGGTGTCCGTAGAAATGTATTTGGATTTGTAATTCAGACGATCGTGATGGAGGTGGCTGTGGGCTTAAGTTAGGAACCATCCAAGCATTTGCCTGGAATAGAAGTGGGAGGGGGGAATCCCCGGAAAACAACTTCTAGAATGGCCGAGATGGGAGTTGAGCCCACCTCCTTGCTATTGGGCTGGCTGCGTGGTTCAGCGGTAACGTTCTCGATTGCTGGTCCCAAGGTTGCAGGTTCGTATCCTGGCGCAGTCAGCTGGCATTTGAGGGTGCGCAAATGCGAGGGAGGGGTGTCAGTAGATTTACTGGCACGTTAAAGTTCTCCTTTGAGGCGAAATTCTGGCACCCCGGCGTCTCTAAAAGTCAGAGTAGTTAATAGGGCCGTACAACCAATAACATTATTATTATTATCTTTTGAATTGTGCAACAAGAGGCTGGGTGTACACCGCATTTCAACGCTCAAAACAAAACTATTTATTTGGCAGAGCCGGGAATCGAACCCGAATCTCTGGGATAACAGCCAAGAATGTTAGCTACTCTACACTTCACTACTTTGTTATAGGGCACTTTCCATATACGATTTTAGTAAAACAACTTTTTTGGATATCGACTTGTGCAAGGAAATATCCATCGTGTATTATTCTCGCGATTTCAGAAATATAGTTACAGTACTGCGTTTGGTGCCGGACGACGGGTCTGTAAAGTGGATTAGGGGCGTGATGTCGTAGTGGTCAAGCTGTTGGCCTCTCACCACGCCGGACTGGGTTCGATTCCTGGCCAATGCATGTGAGATTTACGAAGTGAAATGCCATTTCCTGGGGTTCGGATTTCGCGTAAAAAGGAGGTCCCATGGATCATGATTGAGAGATTAACGTCACGTAAAACTACAAACTTCCTTTCTTTTTTGTAAAGTAGATTATTTTCCATGTGCTGAGTTTCGTGATATATTGAGAAGTAGGGGGTGGGGTGTTACGAATTGTTACAACATGAAAAATGAAATTCAGCCGAAATATATCACAAACCCCTTTGGATGTCGAATTGGCAGTTGAAAAGCTAAAGGAAGTAGGAGACTTCTGTTAGGAAGCAAAATAACCAGTGATGGACGAAGCAAAGAGGATACAAAAAGTAGGTTAGTACAGGCAAGGAAGGCATTTCAACAGAAAAGAAATCTGTTGCCATCGAATATACGATATTTAGATATACGGAAGTCATTTTTGTCTGGAGCGAGGTGCTCTATGGAAGAGAAACTTGGACTGTTGGAGGAGAAGAAAAGAGAAGAATTGAAGCGTTTGAAATGTGGTGTTACAGGAGAATGATGAAGATTAGATGGGTAGATAGGGTGACAAATGAAGAGGTATTAAGATGTTTATGGTTACCTCTAATGAATGAGAAGAGATAGGTTGGTAAGACACATACTAAGACTCCCTGGAATAGCAAACTTAGTTATGGAAGGAAGGGTCGAGGATAAGAACTGTAGGGGTAGACCAAGGTTAGAATAGGGAGACATGGGCGGCTGCCTCAAACCAGTCAAAACACTGAAGACTCCAACAATCTTAAGTTAGGAACCATCCCAGCATTTGTCTGGAGTAGAAGTGTGTACCCCGCTCCAGTCCCTACACGAGAATTGAAATGTATTGACAGAGCCGGGTTTCGAATCTGGACCTCTGGGGAGACAGGCAATAATGCTAGCCACTACACCATGAGATGGTCAAACCTAATACAGTTTACATTTACGTGGTTTCGGTGGCGTAGTTGGTAGCATGCTGAGCTTCTATGCCCAAGGTCGCGGGTTCAAACCCGGCCGAAGTCGTCGGATTTTTTAAGAGCGTTAAAAATCCCTCAGTATGCCTTCCTTCGGTGGGGAAGTAAAGCCGGCGGTCCCATGTCATAGATTTATGGCATGATAAAGAACCTTCCACTAATTACACTTGTGTGAAGATAAATTATAGGTTAGATTTGACCTACGCTCTTAGGTTCCAACGTTGGTCGCCAAGAGCCGACTGCGTTGGCATCTAGTAACCAAGTTCAGAACTAGTTGGTCGTTTGGTTGCAAAAGTTGGAACTGCTTGAAAATCCAATGTCGGCAGTCTTACTTGAATTAAAAACATATAACACACACTAATACAGCCATCACAACTAACACCGGTTATCAGACAGATTCTACACACACCTAAAGTATACGGGGCTACATGACCTCGTTGTTGCAGCCCCTAAACTAAGGAACCAGCCAACATTATTTGCTGTGCAATAATGTCTTCTATCTAAGGTATTCATATCCCTTACACTACTAGTAACAACACAAGAAACGGTAAGAGATTTGGTTGTAGGACAGGGTAAATTCCGATACTGTGCCGATTTGTTTGTTCTTTTAATGCTTATTGTCTAATCCCTCCCTATATTATTCTGCTAAGGTCCCATTCCAGTTTTGTACCGAAAATAAGGTCCCATTAACACCAACCTACACATATGGGGTACCTACAGGTTCAGCATAACCCAATGCGTAAGCGAAACGCACTCACTTACTCTTTAAATGCTTCACAATTAAATAAATACCTTAAAACATGTATATTTACAACGAAATAATGAGAGAATGCAACACGGTAACCATGGTAACAGAATCTCACAGGTCCATCTATTTCTGTAAGACGCAATGCAATTCCAATTATTACATTACTGTGAAAGTTTCCAGACGGTTATAAGGTTATCACTGAACCAACGTAAGCTGTAAAATTCATCAATACATACAGTATAATGCGCTTAAGGGGGTCAAGGGGCATTCTAGAACTTTTTCACGCAATTTTCACGTGCGAGTGTGGTACGAAAGGTATTTTTCACCCGACTATAAAGGGTCTCCGAAAATCACATTTAAAGGCACTTAAATTAACAGTGTCAGTGATATTCCCAGAAAACTAACTTCGCTCTGATATACCTATGAAGGAATGACAAACCCCTAACCACTGCACCAGTAGCTGAATTCATAAAGTCTGTATATTCATATCAAGGATAAATCAGTCACAGCATTCATGATTGAGATTTTGCTAAGTGTACTCTTTACAACTAGAATTTTCGCGGGCGAAGCCGCAACGGCTAGTAAAAAATAAAATACGATGCTTTAATGTTAAATTAGCAAATATAACTAGCAACCCAACCCGGCTTCGCACGGCACCTTTAACGGTTTACCCAGCGTTATCTTAAAGGGCGCACGTACGGCAGGTCCCAGACACAATTCAGAAAAGCCGAGGTGAACAGCGAAACTCCAAACACATATACTCTTCTCTGAAGTCTTAACTCGACACAACTCAACAGTTTGATACTCGCCGAAGCTGGGGTGATAGGCTCAGTCGCTAGCTCATCATGTCACTCCGAAGCTAGTTCCGTAATTTTAATTTCCACTGAAAGGAGATTGTTGGAAGAAATGAAAACGTAAAAACACTTATGGTGGGCGATGTATTAAAGATAGAGATATGCTTTCCCGGACTTTTTGTTGAACTTTTCATGCTGAACAATTCTTACATTCGTAGTATATTGATATTTTTAACGGTTTACCCAGCGTAAGCTTAAAAGGCAGGCTTTTCTTCAACTCGATTCACTGAAACATTACTGCTTGACTTCCTTTGATCATTAATACATTATTTTCTACTGAAACCTTCCTCGAGATATCCTTTACAGAATGGTAAAAACCGCATCCAAACCCATCCAGTGGTTCTCGAGATTACCCCTGACATGCAAGAATTGGGGACTTTGTTTTATACTAATAAGAGATTACCTATCTAAAACTATTTCCAAAAATTGTTAACTAACTAAATTATTATACATGTATTAAAAATTAGGCGAACGTATAACGTTATCCTTCGTTTTCAGGTTACGGTTGATATATTTTCGGCGTGGGGGTTTATTTCTAAGTTGCCATCTTTGAAGTTGGTGCCAAGATTTTTTCTGATAATCCTCCTTTCCTTTATCATCATCATCATCATCATCATCATCATCATCATCATCATTATTATTATAATTATTATTATGCTTTCCACGGTGGGTAAGTGGTTAACGTGTCGGTCTACTAACCCCAAGCTTGCAGGTTCGCTCCTGGCCATGGTTAGTGTTTTTTTTTTTTTATTTATTTAAAAGGCGGCAAAAGTTACGACACTCATGTCATACGATGCTGGCATGTCAAAGAACCCATTTGAATTCAGTAGGCCGTGTTCATAATGGCAAAATTAATCTCGGGAGTTTCCGATAACACAAAGTTCCTCATTTTTCTATTAGAAAACGCTATAGTGTTCAAGGAGCTTAGATATCTAACCTCCTTGACTTCATAGTGCTTCAAGTAACAAAGATATTCGACAAGCAAGCTACCCTCTGGGTGTCAAATTCCACCCGGCAGCCGAAGCCATGCGATATTATTATTATTATTACTATTATTATTATTAACGGCTTCTGTTGCGTAGTTGGTAGCATGCTGAACTTCTATGCCCAATATCGCGTGTTCAAACACTGCCGAAATCGTCGGATTTTTAAGAACGTTAAAATCCTTCAGTATGCCTTCCTTCGGAGGGAAAGCAAAGCCAGCGGGCCCATGTCATAGATTTATGGCATAGAAAAGAACCTACCACTACAATTAGTGGTGTGTAGCTAAATGTGTAGATTATTTGGTTAGAAACACTCTGTCAAGTTTCAACGTTCGCCGCTGGGTGTCAGTGACATTGGCGTCTGGTAGCCAAAGTTGGAACTACTTGAGAGCGAACTTGTTGGGGAGTCTATGGGCGTTCAATTAAAATACCCTGCTATGGCCATTGGCTGAAATTCAAATATACTAATAATAATTATTATTTCTTCGATTCGGCCAACTAGGGACCACGTCAGTTCAACTGTCTCTTCTTCCGAGCTCTAACTACCGCCCAGTGTTCCCATATTCGTCTCCGGTGTTGTTCTTTTCTCTCTTGGGAGCACGCCTTCCCTGTCTTCAGCTTCGGATTTTCCTGGAAACCTTTGTGCGTACGTAGTTTTTCCTGAAGTGGAACACGCTCCTCGATATCTTCAGGGGAAATTTACATTTCACGTAGATCTTTCTCAACTTCCGTGTACCATGCCCCTTTGGTTTTCTTATCTTGAAAGTACGTCAATATTCGTTTTGATATCCTGCCTGGGCTCATTCGTGTCACGTGGCTATAAAAGGCAATCCTTCTTTTTCGAATCGTGTAACTTATCTACGCCACGTCGTTCTGTCAAAATAAATGACGATGCATTGAACTCCGATTCAGTCTGCACAGCACGCAAAAATCAGAATAATGCAAATCACCACATTATCGACATGAAATGAGTAAATGTTCTACTGCTACCAACGTTTACTAAGAAACTGTGTGTTTTCAGTAGCTGCAGAAATAATATCTTCATAGTGACTAAAGCGGCCCATAGACGGTCAATATTATTGCGCAATATTTCGGGTTGTGCAATATAATTGACCGTGTGTACACAATATTAAAAGGTTGTGCAATATATTGCGTGATTTTCAAAAAGCTGAAAATATATTGTGCAAACGGGAAAATAATGTGCCCTCTGTTGGCAGTATAGCGCAATGTCTCGCCGGTTGGTATCCATAAGTTGTCGAGTTCGGGTCGTCATGGGTGACAAGAATGCAGAAAAACATTTTTTTTTTAAATTGTTGAAGTGTATCCTGGCCTTCCGGCTCTTTGGGATGTGAAGTGCTAGGATTACAGTAATCGTGCCAAAACGGGGGAGCAGTATGATGTGCTCTTAGAAAAATGCACAAAACAATACCCAGACGCGGACAAACAGCATGTGGTAAAAAAGAACATCTTTTCGTACTTCCGCAAAGAAGCTGAAGCTGAGAGAAGTGGTGCCGGTGCGGAGTATGTTGAACCTGTGCTATGGTACTCCGAGGAAATGAAGTTCCTTGCAGGTCAAGAAACACCTACTGCTTCCATCAGCACGATGGACATTATTACCTCTCAGGACACGAAACATGAAACTCTGGCGGAGAATGATTTTGGCGTTGTGTGGAGGTTGCAACCATTGAGGTTGTACGTCTGTGGTCGTGTTTGCGCAAAATATTGCACAACCTTCAATATTGCCTTCACACGATTCAAGTTATTGCACACACAAAATGATAGCACAATATTATTGAACGTCTAGGAGTAACCGTCAAAATATTGTGCAATCTATATTGTACAATAATGACTGTCTATGGGCCGCTTAAGGAAATGCTCGAAAATATATCAGTATATCACTACCCAGAAATAACTCTGACTGGCTGTTGCGGTAGATGGAAACCTTTTGGCAGGTCTTCAAATCCCTCACTGAGCCATAATTATCCCCCGTTGCAAATCGAGTAATTTGATAAGTTGATGCCGTGAAGATAATGTGCCAAAACGTAATCTTCTTTCTTCTGGTGAAATAATTATCATAGAAAACACTGATTACAATCAACACTTTGGAGATAAAATTCCGTCAAAAAGAATGCTGTTTTCACTAGCGTAAGTGATCACAAATCTTGGGTGTGGCTAATAATTTACTGCCACGTAATGAAATTCGTCTTGCACATTTAATAATACTGAACAGTTCCAAAGAAAATGCTTCTGTTAAATTATATTTTAATTGTAATGCTTTTTTGATTGATTACCTGGCGCGTAAACAAAGTTGATGGTTTTCCAACACGGAAACAGGTTACATACAATTGGCCAAGCGATAAACATGGTTTTTCAAGATTAATGCCGCAAACACTCAATGGCTGCCCCTGTGATTTATTTATGGGCATAGCGAAAGCAAGCCACACTGGAAACTGCAGTCGTTTAAATTCAAATGGTATGTCAGTGGGAATCATTGGGATGCGTGGTATCGAAATGTCTTCTCCTTTGTACTTTCCCTTTAGAATGGTTGTTCGATCACGTTGTCCATTAATTTCTTCACCATTAGCCGTGTGCCGTTACGAGGACGCGGTTGATTGACATTTGACGACTTTATGACCACCGAACCGACCTTTAATTGAAGATTGTGAGGCGGCAATCCTGCCAAATCCAGCGAGTTCAAAAATTCGTGTGGATAGTTGACGGCATCATTTGGTTGGTAGCGGAATCAAATGATTTGTATGTCCTCAATTCACCGGCAATTTCATTTTGAATTTTGAAATTACATTCATTTACATCCATGTTATTGGCAGCCAAAGTAGCTCGTTCACTCAACCAAATATGATCTCTGTAGTTCTGAGCGACACCTTTTGAATAAGTTCGTTTTTTTTAATCAGAAAACGGACAAAGTAAGAAGTTCCGTGACGAACTAAAGACCCTACTTTTCTTACAATTAAGAATTAATCTAAAATATTATGATCTATTATTGTGCCAATTTTGGATGAAATACATTTGTTAGTATAGAAGTTACATGTGTTTAAAAATTGGACTTATCAGGACTTATTATGTTGGCAGCACTGACGTATATTAGTTGCTCCAAATTAATTTAGAATGTTAGGTACTATATGTATCCAAAGTTTAGAGCTGTTGGCTTGCATATTTTCTGATTTATGGATATCAGAGTAAAAATAGAGGGATCATTTATTTACAGGTAGCAGCCCTGTTGGCTCTTAAAAATACGCATATTCATATTAATTATGGTACACAAATCACATACGAAATTTGGTTGAAATACATTTGTTAGTATAGAAATTACATGTATTTAAAATTTGGACCTATCAACAAGATTAGAATCATGTTGGCAGCGCTGACATATACTAGGTACTCCAAATTAAAGTAAAAGGTCATGTACTATACGTGTGCTAAGTTTTGAGCTCTTGGTTTGCATACTTTCTGATATATTGGTATTAGGATTACAAAAAAATCCTCTCGGGACGCCGGAAGGCGGAGGTAGATTTCACCGGGCAACCTAGGGGATAGGCTATAATAGGCAAAATATGCAGGTTTTCGTAGAAGGATCAGACCTCATTTATTGCGAGAAAGTATTTTACAATGTAATTGGAGCTCAATTAACTTTTCTTTCGTCTTACTATGCATATTTTTAACATATTATTGTGTTAGGGGGACGGTAACCTTCTTGTCATTTGGGGTCCAATTTTAGCCTACTTTCGATTTTTGCAAAAAATGAAAGTAGACTTATGAGATCAACACAGGGCGAAAAAAGTGTGTCTGTCTGTGTGTGTGTGTATGTGTGTGTGTGAGTCTGTGTGTGTGTGTGTGTGTGTGTGTGTGTGTGTGTGTGTGTGTGTGTGTGTGTGTGTGTGAGTGTGTGTGTGTGTGTGTGTGTATCTGTGTGTGAGTGTGTGTACTCTGAATGTCTGTACCCCCCTATCAATTCGAACACGGTGAATGCGAATTGAACGAAATTTGGTACAATGGTAGCACTAGCAAAGGACACCTCAGTGTCATGTTTTATATCGCCGCCATCTTGAAGGAAACGTAATGGCGGCCACACAAATGTTCAAAGCTTAAATCAAATTACGACTAACCTAATCATCCGATCTCTGCCAAATTTTGCAACAACATACCGTTATGGGGGAAGCATCCTTTGACCAAACCAATAGGTCATCAGCGTAATAGTTTGCGGATGGCGGCCATCTTTGTGTGAAAATCGATTCCCCCTATTAATTCGAACACGGTGCAACCGAATGGAACGAAATTTGGTATAGATGTAGTACTAACATAAGGCACCTCAGAGTCATGTTTTATATCGCCGCCATCTTGACGGAAACGTAATGGCGGCCACACAAATGTTCAAAGCATAAATCAAATTACGATTAACCTAATCATCCGATCTCTACCAAATTTTGCAACGACATACCTTTATGGGGGTAGCATCCTTTGACCAAACTAATAGGTCATCAGCCTAATAGTTTGCGGATGGCGGCCATCTTTGTGTGAAAATCAATTCCCCCTATTAATTCAAACACGGTGAAACCGAATGGAACGAAATTTGGTACAGAGGTAGCACTAGCAAAGGGCATCTCAGTGCCATGTTTTATATCGCCGCCATATTGACAGAAACGTAATGGCGGCCACACAAATGTTCAAAGCTTATGTTAAATTACGACTAACATAAACATCCCATCTCTACCGAACTTTGCAACAGCATACCTTTATGGAGAGAGCATCCTTTGACCAATCTAATAGGTTATTAGCCTAATAGTTTGCGGATGGCGGCCATCTTTATGTCAAAATTGATTCCCCCTATTAATTCGAACACGGTGGAACCGAATGGAACGAAATTTGGTACAGAGGTAGCACTAGCAAAGGGCACCTCAGTGTCATGTTTAATATCGCCGGCATCTTGACTGAAACGTAATGGCGGCCACACGAATGTTCAAAGCTTAAATCAAATTACGATTAACCTAATCATCCGATCTCTACCAAATTTTGCAACTACATACCTTTATGGAGGGAGCATCCTTTGACCAATCTAATAGGTCATCAGCGTAATAGTTTGCGGATGGCGGCCATCTTTGTGTGAAAATCGATTCCCCCTATTATTTCGAACACGGTGCAACCGAATGGAACGAAATTTGGTACAGAGGTAGTACTAACAAAAGGCACCTCAGTGTCAAGTTTTGTATCACCGCCATCTTAACGGAAACGTAATGGCGGCCACACAAATGTTCAAAGCTTAAATCAAATTACGACTAACCTAATCATCCGATCTCTACCAAATTTTGCAACAACATACCTTTATGGGGGGAGCATCCTTTGACCAAACTATTAGGTCATCAGCGTAATAGTTTGCGGATGGCAGCCATCTTCGTGTCAAAATCGATTCCCCCTATTAATTCGAACACGGTGCAACCGAATGGAACGAAATTTGGTAAAGAGGTAGTACCAACTAAATGCACCTCAGTGTCATGTTTTATATCGCCGCCATCTTGACGGAAACGTAATGGCGGCTACAGGCCACACAAATGTTCAAAGCTTAAATCAAATTACGATTAACCTAATCATCCGATCTCTACCAAATTTTGCAACAACATACTCTTATAGAGGAAGCATCCTTTGACCAGATGAATAGGTCATTAGCCTAATAGTTTGCGGATGGCGGCCATCTTTGTGTGAAAATTAATTCCCCCTATTAATTCAAACACGGTGAAACCGAATGGAACGAAATTTGGTACAGAGATAGCACTAGCAAAGGGCATCTCAGTGTCATGTTTTATATCGCCGCCATATTGACAGAAACGTAATGGCGGCCACACAAATGTTCAGAGCTTAAGTTAAATTACGACTAACATAACCATCCGATCTCTACCAAACTTTGCAACAACATACCTTTATGGAGGGAGCATCCTTTGACCAATCTAATAGGTTATTAGCCTAATAGTTTGCGGATGGCGGCCATCTTTATGTCAAAATTGATTCCCCCTATTAATTCGAACACGGTGGAACCGAATGGAACGAAATTTGGTACAGAGGTAGCACTAGCAAAGGGCACCTCAGTGTCATGTTTTATATCGCCGCCATCTTGACTGAAACGTAATGGCGGCCACACGAATGTTCAAAGCTTAGATCAAATTACGATTAACCTAATCATCCGATCTCTACCAAATTTTGCAACTACATGCCTTTATGGAGGGAGCATCCTTTGACCAATCTAATAGGTCTTTAGCCTAATAGTTTGCTTATGGCGGCCATCTTTATGTCAAAATTGATTCCCCCTATTAATTCGAACACGGTGGAACCGAATGATCGAAATTTGGTACAGAGGTAGCACTAGCAAAGGGCACCTCAGTGTCATGTTTTATATCACCGCTATCAAGACGGAAACGTAATCGCGGCCACCCAAATGTTAAAAGCTAAAATGTAATTACGACCAACCTAATAATCTAGTCTCTACCAAATTTTGCAACACCGTATCTTTATGTGGGAAACATATTCTGACCAAACTGCAAGATCATCAGCCCAATAGTTTGCAGATGGTGGCCAAGTATGTGTGCAAATCGATTCCCCCTATCAATTTAAACACGGTGAAACCGAATTGAACGAAATTTGGTACAGAGGTAGCACTAGCAAAGGGAACCTCATATTCATGTTTAATATCCCTATAGCACGTTGTATTTCAACAAGCTACTACAACCAACATTCAATCATACTCCTTGAAAAGGACAAAGAGTTATAACAATACCCATGCATTTAGGAGAAAGTAGGCTATATGTTCTTTACTGAACATCTTGTTATACTTGTGGTCACACCGTCCTTATGCAAGGTTTGGAACTGATGTGTAACTATCTAACAGTCTGTTACTTCTTCACGTCAAATTTTATCTCCCGCAGAGATGTTGGTTGATTCCTCAGTTTAGGGCTGCGACAACGCGGTCATATAACCCCGTGTACTTTGGGCGTGTGTAGAATCTGTCTGATAAACGGTGTTAAGTGTGGTGGCTGTATTAGTCTGTAATTCAGGTAAGGACTGCAGACGGTCAATTTCAAGTAGTAGTTCCTAATGTTGGTACCAAATAAACCGTCAACGACACCTACCTGTGAACTTGGCTACTAGATGCCACCGCAACCGGTAACTTGCAACGAACGTTGGACTTCCCCTCTGAAGGAAAGCATACTGAACCCTTGCAAAGAAGCATATGAGACTCAGATTCGGGGCGTAACAGGTCATATTCGTAAGTTGCTGTCAGGGCGCTTCATTAACTTGCAGGGTAACATATAACAAAATAACATGCAGGAAAGAGTGAAGCCAGGGTTAAAACAACTGAATTTAATAACAAATCACCATATTTACATAAACAATTAACAACAAAAACTCCCACTTGACTCCCGCTTAATAAAAATGCCAAAAACTTAGGCGATATCTCTGGAGAGATTAATTACCTGGACCAAGCGTCCTTAAATAAAACGATACAAAAAATGACCATATAAGTGCGTACGCCGTTCTACATGCACCACGATGTGTACTTTGAATGCGAGATTCGTTATCATCTAGAATGACCCTTCAGACAACGAATCCGCATTTCCTAGAGCTAGACCGACACAAGGGAACACAACTACAATACTTAAGTTAAATCGACACTTCCTAAATCTACTATAAACAAACACAAAATTTCCGTGTGAAATTGGACTTACATTGCCGTAGCAACATTTACTGCCTAAAAACTTAGGACTTCTCACACAAATCAACACAAGTACATTAACACGTGACCAATAGAAAAAAAAATACTCAAATGACCGCTGTCAAAATTTACAAATACTCTACCACTACACCACACGGGTGTGACAAACAAAATTACATGAAATCGAGTCATCAACAAAGCAATAGGCAAACAGCCAACATTTACGTTAATCACAATATTCTTATCCATACAAGGTACAACAATCCGTTACACACATGGCGAACTCCCCAATTAATTATGGCTTAAAAAAAATTAGCCATCACAATGAACAGGTTTGCTATATGAAAGCTTACAGGGTTCAGTCGGACAAATAGGACTGCCTATCAAAATAAGTCACAGGCAAAACGGGCGGTTTGTGGAACTCTGCATGTCTGTCAACCCACGTGTCAATAACCTCGACCTCCCAGAGCATGGGGTCGAACCTCGAAGAAATGTGCCCCAAAGCACAATAATACGTGTGTGTCAGAAAAACATATGGACAAGAATCAGCAGTCTCCCAAGAGCACTCTGTCTTTCCATCTAAAAATACAACAGCAGCAAAAATATATAAGGGCGGTAGGACAACTACCCCCTCCTCACGTAGAATCAACACACACTAGACACATCAACACACACTAGACACATCAACACACACTGAATCACACGTATGGGTTGTGACAGACCCTGAAATAAAAGACACAAATAATATCCACATGCTGGCGCCATCGTTCTATGCCGTGACTAGTCACCTGAAAAGGACTCAAGAAAAATCTATCAAATTAGAACGAAGGTGTTCTACAATTACTTTTAAGTTGGTGCACTCGGCTACCCTAACATGAATAATAACCTGTTCAGCAAAATGTTTTACAATCATTTCCTCCCATTCCTATTTCAAATATTAACGTTAATAAAGCACCATTTATCGAACGTAACGGGTTCCGCAATTGCAAGGATAAAAATCACGCACGCACGCCGCGTACATTACACATGACTCAAAAAAAATCAAAAATATCAACAAACACTTTGGCCACGCGCCAACGGACATTTAAACATATAGTGTCGGTACAAGAAAAACAGCTATAAAACAAGAAAGAAAAACATGACTATTTACAAAGTTCCCCGGCCAAATCTAACTACATAATTGAAATAATCCAATTTTAGTACATCACCGCTTCTGCATGTAGGACTAAGGACATCCTCCTCAACCCATTGCCCTATGGACAATTTAGCACTCCATAGTAGTCGTCTGCGTTGATTTCTTGAAGCTCATCCCAACTTCAAACCACGTGCTGATCATCTTGGTCTCGACTCCTTGGCAGAAAAGTTCAATGTTAAATATTTGCCTATCTATAATCGCTTGCAGGCTACTCAGTTCACCCACAATTGTCCTACTGCGATTAATAGCGAAGACTGGCCCTAATTATATCGCACATACGCACTATAAAAACACATACAATACACACAATTTATACATAAAATATACATCTCGAGTCCGCGCCACTGGCTCGTTAACAAGTTCAAAATCCTGGCTGCACTCGCAGTCGCTATCTCGTCCGGTATTCCCGTCCCGTCTTGTGGACTTCGGTTCTGGTAAGCGCTAATTAGGGTGATACGATACTTCCCCCTTAAAGTTGAACTCGTCGTCTTTAAAAGAATGTTACAGTTTATCACGCGCTGGCGTGAAATATTTAGATCACACAACTTAGTTGATTTTAGAACAAAATGTATTATAGCTTTTAAAATTCGATACTGCAAACGCTGCGACTTTAGCTTCCCAGAGCTCATAAAATAAATTAGCTTCACTGATTTTAGAGCGTAAAAATCATATTTCGAACTGGCGTGGAGTATACCTCTGAAGGCTCCACAAGAATAGTACTTCGATAAATTCGAGCGTCAAAATCACACTTCAAACTGGCGTGGAGTATGCCTCTGAAGGCTCCACACAATATGTACTCAGATAAATTCGAGCGTCAAAATCACACTACAAACTGGCGTGGAGTATGCCTCTGAAGGCTCCACACAATAAGTACTCAGATAAATTCGAGCGTCAAAATCACACTACAAACTGGCGTGGAGTATGCCTCTGAAGGCTCCACACAATAAGTACTTAGATAGGCGTCAGGCCAGACTATTTATGAGAAACTGACAAGGGCGGCGGAGTGGGGCGGAGTCGGATAAAAACTTCCAGAGTTTATGTCACACAAAGATGGGGCTAGTGTCATTCTTCTCCAAATAAATCCAACGTCTCAAATTACTCGAGCGGAGATTAATCCGTTCGGCGGTTCTTTAGATACACACTTCCGCGCGCTTTTTACTACTGACGCCGTCCACCTCGTGGTCACGGCTTGGTCTCTTGCGATTGGCTGATTCAATCGTATGTTCGTTGAGAGGACCTCGTGATTCTCCCTTTATGTCTCCAATTTTGGTACAGTAGTTGCACAATTTGGCCTTGAACTCGACTAATTCTGGCCGTCCCCAGGAATAGCTACCAACTCAGCTTCTGTTGCAACCATTACGAAATGCTGGCCTCCCTAATATCCAAGTCGACTTCCTTATGTGCTGCCTGGGCCGTAGTAATAATAATAATAAATATGAATACTTATTTATCGAAGATCAATAAGGGTTCATTTATCCTCAGCAAGGTTTTGAAATTCGAAACAATTTATTGGTTTGGATTTCAAAAACAAAATCCACTGTAGTAACAACACATCTCTTTAAATCTCACTCAGCTGCTCGAGTGTATGCCCCTCTGACTCACTTAGTGTGCTCCCTTCTCGCTGGAATGTCATTCATATTTTCATTAGGTCTCCCCCTTCTCCTCACGTAGTTGCCACTCCCGTCGTCTCAGCTGCTCGTTGTTTACAAACAAAGTGCGTACTCACGCGCTCCCCGTGGATTTGAGTGTTTGCTTTCAAAAAAAAAAAAATCTGGCAATACAGATTCTGCATAATCATCTTTCCTAATCATCAAATGGTTCCCTTCTGTAGTACGGTTTCAAATTGGCGCTATTAAAAACAGATTTTGCACCAGTGCTCACTTCTTCTAATCTGTAGGCATTGTTACCCAGATTCTTAATTACCCGGAACGGGCCAATGAATTTCGGACAGAACTTGGCGAAGACTTTGTTCTTAGGGTCGGAGATCGGTGGTCTACGAACCAGCACTAATTCTTGTTCTTGTTCTTTCCTTATCATGCCGGAATCTAATAAGTTAGTAATAATGTCCTTCACCTGAGAAAAATGCTTCTCTGGGATCGGGTACAATTTACTTTTAAATGGGGTCCAATCTGTTACCTGCATCGCATATTGAAAATTTAAAACTTTCCCAGGTACGGTGTCAAACGCTCCTTTATGTAATCTTAAAATTTCTTCCAATCTTCTTCTATCAGATTCCCCTACGATGGCTTCCTTAAGTCGCTCCTGAAGTAGAATTTCGAATTTGGTTGCGCCCATCTCTTCTTCCGCCAAATGCACCCAAAGTTCCTGCGAAATATCTCGGCTGTCCATTTCTAGCACTGCTGTCTGGTTGACTTGCTCTCCCCTCAAGATCTTATCTCCGGCCTCATTAGTGCATTCCTCAACAACCCAAGTATTGGCCTCTCTCTCCAGCGGATTCTCTTCCATATTTAAACCCACATGATCCAATCCTTCTACTTGTTTGAAGCTTACAGTGTTGTTATGTAAATCAATTACAGCATGAAAATCGCAGATGAAGTTGGCTCCTAAAATTATATTGTAGTTCATCTTTGGAATAACAATGAATGTTTGTGAAAAAGTATGGTTCAATATTTCCAGATCTAGAAATGCTTGCTGTTTACAATTCATAGTTTTGTCAGGAATGACACCTCTGACTTTCATTAGCGGTACCGGCATAATAGGAACAGTCTGTTTTCTTGCTATTTCTTTAATCAAAATTTCAGTGACTAAGCTCACCTGGCTACCTGTATCAATCAAACATCTCACCCTCATACCTCCAATATGCGCGTAAATAATTGGTAGCTGTCTGATAACATTTTCACGGTTCTTCACCACTTCCTCCAGGCAGTCGTCTGGGAATGCTACCCACTCTTCTATATTGGCCACTATCATCTCTTCTTGCTCCCTGGCGATCTCCGTTTCTAGCCTGTCTCCTTTCAGTTCATTTGGGTTTTTTTTTATCCCGGGCCCCATTAGATGTGTTTCGCCGGTTATCATTCTGTCGCTCCTGTTGCCTCAGTAAACTCTCTGCTCCTTCTCCTTGATGGTTGTCTGGGCTCTGTCTGTTTGCCATGGCACGCCCCCACTTCTCCTTCTCCGCTTCTTCATTACTTAATTGATCCAAGTATTTACGGGATTCAATATATCGTTCGTCCCAGTTATTCCTATAATCTCCTCTGTTTTCTTGGCGATAGTCCCTGCCGTTACTCCATCTACCATCTCCATTTCTTTGGTAAGGTCTACCTTGTCTCTGGTTTCCCCTCCAATTCGTGTATTCCCGCTGGTACGTCCACTGATTATTTTGATTTTTGTTATTCTGATGATATCTCCCGCGGTTATTCTGATAATTCTGATTGTTGTTATGGAACTGGTTTCGGCCGTCAAAATCTTGTCTTCTTGGCGTGAACTGTGTCCCTGTGGACTGTGTCTTACTTTGGTTCCCCTGGCCGTGGTTATTTTGGAGTCCCTGAACTACCTCTGCCGTGTTGACACATTCCAAATTCCTTCTTCCTGTCTGTGGGCTTACCATACTCGTCTCATCTAAGTGTCTGAGTAATTCTTCGGCTTGGACTGCGGTCTGAATATTTCCTGCGACTAATAATTGTTGGATATGCATTGGGAGTTGTTTTCCGATGGTTAGAACCATATTCGGCTCGCTAGGCGGGTCATCAAAATCCCTGAATTTTACCAATTGCTGACTGAAGAATTCTGAAAAAAGGGTTGGATGTGTACTGTGGTATTTGCGCGTGTACAGGTCCATTCTTAACCCTTGCTGTAACGAAGGACTCCAAAACTTCTTCAAAAACGCCTCGCGGAATTGAGCCATGTCTGTAAACGTGTACTTGAAACTTAAAAACCAGGTCAGGCTAGGTCCTTCTAAAAATTTCTCCACCAGTCTTAATTGTTTCTCCGGGCCGATGTGTTGGTCATTAAAGTAGTCAGTTAATTGCCGTAGAAATGCTTTGGGAGTAGTTCCTGAATGTTCTTTAAACTTATCGGGCTTAAAATCATTACCCCGAATGACTTGGATGACCTGGGCTGGTGCCAAGTTCGGTTGCGGAGTTGAAGTCTCCCCCCTGTACTGCTGGAATGCATTAGTCGTTAGTCTGGGACTTTGACCCCGACTCGTGTCCTCAGCCAACTTCGAACCTGCCGGACTTCCAATACTTGTTTGCTTTTCCGGAATATTTTCGTTTGAAAATAATGTCGCATTCTCTAACGATCTAATCTCGTTTTTTATGATTAATTCTGAATGTTCCTGTAATTTCGACTTCATATTTTCCTCCAGTGCCTGCATTCGCTTTAAAACTGCCAGCCTGTCTTCCTTATTCGCATGAGCCTGCTGGTCCCAATCTCGCCGGATCCTACTTTTTAAGCTATTTATTTTCTCCTCGTTCCTCTCCTGATTTTTCTCTAGCTCTTCACTTATCCGTTCCTGCGTTTTCACTAGTTGTTCCCCCACCTCTTCTCTTATAGCCTCTTGCGTTTTTATTAGCTGACCTTCCAAATTATCCTGAGTTTTGACGAGCTGCTCCCCTACTTCTTGTCTTATGACCTCTTGTGTGTTTATTAGCTGGCCTTCCATCTCTTTTCTTATGATCTCTTGTGTTCTGCCTAATTGCTCCTCTAAATTTTCCCGCAAGTGTATCCGCTCGGTTTCAGCCTTAACTTCGACTTTATCTATTTCCTTTATTAATTCCAGCACGTTGTTATCTACCGAATTAATTTGCTGCTGTAGTTTCTCTTGGGTTTTCTTCACTCCCGCGGTGTTACTGACACATGCTGCCTCTATCTGCTTGAGTTTATCTGCCACCATCTCGTCAAATTGTACTAATTTGTTATCAAATTTCGCCTCCAATTTCTTCATTTCGCCTAACTGTTTGATGTTGTTTTCCGCAACCTCGCCTGCCAGTTTCTCTACTTTTTGAACGCTCTGATTAATATCATTTGTGATTTTTCCTAACTGTTCGGTTTGTGTTACCGCCTGTTGTGACAATTTGTGGTTTAGTTCATTGAATTGTTTGTCAGTGTCTAATTTCTGGACTTCTAACTGGACCGAAATGTTACCGCTCATATCAAGTAATTGTTTTTCGCAGTTCTTTAATTGTTTATCTAATTGTTCTTCCGTTTTCGCGGACATTTGTTCTAATTGTTTTTCACTATGCTCACGCTGAGCTTCTAATTGTTCTTTTAATTGTTCTTCCGTCTTTACGGACATCTGCACTAATTGTTCTTCCGTTTTCGCGGACATTTGTTCTAATTGTTTTTCACTTTTCGCGGACATTTGGATCGACATCTGTTCTAACAATGCCTTTATCTCATCAACACTCGCCATATCACACACAAAATATATTCAGAGAAAAACAGGGTTATGGGCTAAGGTTTCAGCCCTATACGCACATACATGTCACACATTTAAATATTACTGGCTCTAATTTAATGAAAATTTCAGTAACAAAATTTACTGAATACAATGACATTTATTCCCAAACAACAAAATAACCCCTAGTGATCTGCTTTTAAATTCCTAACCAACAGAATTTACGAAACACCAATTAACCGAAGTCAATTAAATGTCAAATATAAGGCAACATCTTCCTGCTTTGACTGAGTTCATTAATAATGCAAATTTCTAATTTTAATGTGGGCGCCAGAACAAGTTTATAACAAATACCAAATCAAATTCTAACCTTGTTCAATATTTCTAACTTTAGGAACTCAGTGATTTTACTAATGCACATGGCGGTACAACATCGCCTCCATTTACTGAATTTACATGTCCGCTTGACCTGGCATCGTTTCTCAACGAAATAAATATGAGATCAGCGAAGCAACAACAACAACAATCCCCACTTGGGCAGCCATTTTTGTTTTATGAACCCTTGCAAAGAAGCATATGAGACTCAGATTCGGGGCGTAACAGGTCATATTCGTAAGTTGCTGTCAGGGCGCTTCATTAACTTGCAGGGTAACATATAACAAAATAACATGCAGGAAAGAGTGAAGCCAGGGTTAAAACAACTGAATTTAATAACAAATCACCATATTTACATAAACAATTAACAACAAAAACTCCCACTTGACTCCCGCTTAATAAAAATGCCAAAAACTTAGGCGATATCTCTGGAGAGATTAATTACCTGGACCAAGCGTCCTTAAATAAAACGATACAAAAAAATGACCATATAAGTGCGTACGCCGTTCTACATGCACCACGATGTGTACTTTGAATGCGTGATTCGTTATCATCCAGAATGACCCTTCAGACAACGAATCCGCATTTCCTAGAGCTAGACCGACACAAGGGAACACAACTACAATACTTAAGTTAAATCGACACTTCCTAAATCTACTATAAACAAACACAAAATTTCCGTGTGAAATTGGACTTAAATTGCCGTAGCAACATTTACTGCCTAAAAACTTAGGACTTCTCACACAAATCAACACAAGTAAATTAACACGTGACCAATAGAAAAAAAAAATACTCAAATGACCGCTGTCAAAATTTACAAATACTCTACCACTACACCACACGGGTGTGACAAACAAAATTACATGAAATCGAGTCATCAACAAAGCAATAGGCAAACAGCCAACATTTACGTTAATCACAATATTCTTATCCATACAAGGTACAACAATCCGTTACACACATGGCGAACTCCCCAATTAATTATGGCTTAAAAAAAATTAGCCATCACAATGAACAGGTTTGCTATATGAAAGCTTACAGGGTTCAGTCGGACAAATAGGACTGCCTATCAAAATAAGTCACAGGCAAAACGGGCGGTTTGTGGAACTCTGCATGTCTGTCAACCCACGTGTCAATAACCTCGACCTCCCAGAGCATGGGGTCGAACCTCGAAGAAATGTGCCCCAAAGCACAATAATACGTGTGTGTCAGAAAAACATATGGACAAGAATCAGCAGTCTCCCAAGAGCACTCTGTCTTTCCATCTAAAAATACAACAGCAGCAAAAATATATAAGGGCGGTAGGACAACTACCCCCTCCTCACGTAGAATCAACACACACTAGACACATCAACACACACTAGACACATCAACACACACTGAATCACACGTATGGGTTGTGACAGACCCTGAAATAAAAGACACAAATAATATCCACATGCTGGCGCCATCGTTCTATGCCGTGACTAGTCACCTGAAAAGGACTCAAGAAAAATCTATCAAATTAGAACGAAGGTGTTCTACAATTACTTTTAAGTTGGTGCACTCGGCTACCCTAACATGAATAATAACCTGTTCAGCAAAATGTTTTACAATCATTTCCTCCCATTCCTATTTCAAATATTAACGTTAATAAAGCACCATTTATCGAACGTAACGGGTTCCGCAATCGCAAGGATAAAAATCACGCACGCACGCCGCGTACATTACACATGACTCAAAAAAAATCAAAAATATCAACAAACACTTTGGCCACGCGCCAACGGACATTTAAACATATAGTGTCGGTACAAGAAAAACAGCTATAAAACAAGAAAGAAAAACATGACTATTTACAAAGTTCCCCGGCCAAATCTAACTACATAATTGAAATAATCCAATTTTAGTACATCACCGCTTCTGCATGTAGGACTAAGGACATCCTCCTCAACCCATTGCCCTATGGACAATTTAGCACTCCATAGTAGTCGTCTGCGTTGATTTCTTGAAGCTCATCCCAACTTCAAACCACGTGCTGATCATCTTGGTCTCGACTCCTTGGCAGAAAAGTTCAATGTTAAATATTTGCCTATCTATAATCGCTTGCAGGCTACTCAGTTCACCCACAATTGTCCTACTGCGATTAATAGCGAAGACTGGCCCTAATTATATCGCACATACGCACTATAAAAACACATACAATACACACAATTTATACATAAAATATACATCTCGAGTCCGCGCCACTGGCTCGTTAACAAGTTCAAAATCCTGGCTGCACTCGCAGTCGCTATCTCGTCCGGTATTCCCGTCCCGTCTTGTGGACTTCGGTTCTGGTAAGCGCTAATTAGGGTGATACGATACTTCCCCCTTAAAGTTGAACTCGTCGTCTTTAAAAGAATGTTACAGTTTATCACGCGCTGGCGTGAAATATTTAGATCACACAACTTAGTTGATTTTAGAACAAAATGTATTATAGCTTTTAAAATTCGATACTGCAAACGCTGCGACTTTAGCTTCCCAGAGCTCATAAAATAAATTAGCTTCACTGATTTTAGAGCGTAAAAATCATATTTCGAACTGGCGTGGAGTATACCTCTGAAGGCTCCACAAGAATAGTACTTCGATAAATTCGAGCGTCAAAATCACACTTCAAACTGGCGTGGAGTATGCCTCTGAAGGCTCCACACAATATGTACTCAGATAAATTCGAGCGTCAAAATCACACTACAAACTGGCGTGGAGTATGCCTCTGAAGGCTCCACACAATAAGTACTCAGATAAATTCGAGCGTCAAAATCACACTACAAACTGGCGTGGAGTATGCCTCTGAAGGCTCCACACAATAAGTACTTAGATAGGCGTCAGGCCAGACTATTTATGAGAAACTGACAAGGGCGGCGGAGTGGGGCGGAGTCGGATAAAAACTTCCAGAGTTTATGTCACACAAAGATGGGGCTAGTGTCATTCTTCTCCAAATAAATCCAACGTCTCAAATTACTCGAGCGGAGATTAATCCGTTCGGCGGTTCTTTAGATACACACTTCCGCGCGCTTTTTACTACTGACGCCGTCCACCTCGTGGTCACGGCTTGGTCTCTTGCGATTGGCTGATTCAATCGTATGTTCGTTGAGAGGACCTCGTGATTCTCCCTTTATGTCTCCAATTTTGGTACAGTAGTTGCACAATTTGGCCTTGAACTCGACTAATTCTGGCCGTCCCCAGGAATAGCTACCAACTCAGCTTCTGTTGCAACCATTACGAAATGCTGGCCTCCCTAATATCCAAGTCGACTTCCTTATGTGCTGCCTGGGCCGTAGTAATAATAATAATAAATATGAATACTTATTTATCGAAGATCAATAAGGGTTCAATACTCAGGGATTTTCAGCGCTCTTTGAAAATCCGACGACTTCGGCCGGCTTTGAACCCGCGACCTTGGGCATAGAAGTTCAGCATGCTACCAGCTAGGCTACGTCACCGAAGCCACTTCCCACATAGTCAGATGGAAATTGAATGTGATCTCGTTGTCATGGCAACCTCTGATAGCCCATCCCTCATCAATTTAGAAGCGTTGTCATGGTAACCTCTGATGGCTCTTGGCATTTTCTTCTAATTCCGAAATCATTTTTCTCATCCCTTGGCGTAATGGTGGGTTGTATCAAAAATTCTTTCAGACAAAAATTTTAGGTAATTATTAGGGGAATATCGTCCATTTTGTACGGTTTTGATATTGTGCCTATTAAGAGAGATATGATTAATGTTTCCCGAAAAACTCACTTTTTTCCACCTCATTGGCCAACGTTTGGTGCTATCAAAAAAGTTTTTAACATAAATTTTTGGCACTTATCCGACACATAATATGAACTTTGAAGGGATTCGATATTTCACATATTAAGAGAGTTATAGTGATATTTCACTTTTTCAAAAAAAAAGCCCCCCATTTTTACCCCCCTTCGACCGATTTTGCCCATTAACGAACTCGACCGAGATTCTGTAGGGATACATATTGTGTAAAATATTCAAAGTGATTGGTGAACAAATACGGCAGTTATCGTGTCCACAAAAAACTGATATATATATATATATATACAGGGTGTATTTGATATGATGGAAGTCCTTTACACTGGTGATAGAAGATGGTATTCTAAGCAAATATCTTCATGAAATTAAGTCGGATCTTAATTAGTGTAGGTGGAATTAAATCACAAAAATCGTCGGTCAATATCTTGGAAACGGGCTTTCACTTCGTTCCCCTCAGCAGCAGAGCTGACTTCTCCCCGTCTCCCTCCCCTCCTACGCTGAGGAATGTTGACCAGAGTCTGCAGTTGAGTGACCTCCTCGCCTTGTCTGCCAATGACATTGAAATACACAAACCGAGCCTATGAACAGCTGATTCACACCTTCATGGGGAGTGGCTACATGACTAGTGATGGTGGATCTGTCTAGGATTTTTCCAGCTTCATGAACTATGCATAGAAAATAGAAATCCTAAAGATTTAGTAAATTAATTTAAGGAACTGTTGGTCTATCTTTGTGTGAAGATAGTGCAACAACTGTAATAAACTTATTAATAATACTAATAATAGTAATAGTAGGCTTTTAGACACACTAACTTCTTTTATGTTTCTTTTTGGTATGTCGAGTTGCCAGACTTTAATGTACGTAGAATTTCTTGTATGTGCCATGAAATCCATGGAGATGATCTTATTAGATCCCATTCATTTACTACATGACTGAACGTAGATCGCACCCTCGGGATGGTTAGCACTCTACCACCAGTACTACACATGCTGACTCTTATTATTATTATTATTATTAGACTATTATTATTATTATTATTATTATTATAACACTGTATTATAACAATGAATTTGTATTTTATTTTCATTTTCGTGTATTTTCATATGTATTTACATTGTTGATGGACCAATAAATCAATCCTCCCTCCCCCCCCCCTCTCCAGTTAATGGCCACCCGAGGGCTGGAGATGGGATGGGACAATTCACAATATGAACATGTGGTACCATACTAGTATTAAATCTTGGAAGTAGGTTTCCATGGGTTCCCACTTCTACCCCAGGCAAATGTCGGGATTGTTCCTAACTTAAGGCCACGGCCGCCTTCTTCTCAATAATCATAACCGCTGGCAGTGCAGCCCATGAAGGGCCTAGGCCTACCAAGCGACCGCTGTCCAGCCATTTGGCCTGCAGATATTAGGGTGACGCGTGGTCAGTGCATCGGGTCCCCTCGGCCATTAATCTTGATTTTCCTGACTCGGGCACTGCCTCACTGTCAGACAGCTACTTAATTGCCCTCACGAGGCTTAGTGCACTGCGTTACAGCCCTCACGTCAGTTTCTAATATCCCTGATGGAGCCAGGAATCGAACCCAGGGCCTCCAGGTGAGAGGCAGTTGCACTGCCCCAACACCACAGGGCCGGCGCCTTCTTCCGAATGGAATCCTCACCTGAATTACAAATACCCACATTACTACAGAAACCACAAAACACAGGTTATCACACAAATTCTACCCACACCCAGCTACATGGGGCTAAATGACCAAAATCGCCAAGCCTCTCAAACAAAACATCAAGTTTTTTACTTCCGTCCTAAATGCCTAGTTCTGAACAGACTGCGGGATGTCGGAATTTTGTCACACTGCATTTCATTAAGAGAATGTTTTTAGTATTTTCAGAAACTAGTCAACAGAAGGTCCGACACGGACGCCAATGATACATCAGGGCTGAGTATCGAAATTATTTTATACATGAACATCAATCAATGAATTCCACACTTACAAAGTAGGCTACACAATACTACCGGTCCTGACGTCCCAAGCCATTGCGTGCGTCGTCAACAACAACAACAAGAACAACGGCAATGCACATTTTCTTACGAGACGGTAGAGCTCATCCTCATAACAGCTGATAGCCTACCACCCCTCAAGTCAACCGGTAAGGTCAATGCTCCGATTACGTAACAACTTCCCCTTCGCGCGTCGTCACATCTGGCTCCACCTCGTTTCCCCAGCCAGCCGCACGACTTTCTGCCTGATTAGTTTCTGAAATAACTAAAAACATTGACTTTTTAATGATTAATTATCAATTTCAAGATAGGTGACAAATTTTTTACCTAGGAAGCTTAGAATAGTCTCTTCTATCACCAGTGTAACAGACTTCCATCATATCAAATACACCCTGTATATATATAGATACATATATACATAAATTATGTATACACTTTTGAACTGACGGAGGTTTTGGGGTCTGGGGGCTGTGAAACGCGAAGATATGTCGAAATTTTCCGGAAGTCGAATCATGGTTCCCATTGCAATAGTTAGCTTTCTAATGAAATCTTCCTAAAATAGAGATACCATTTATGAACAGTTGGCAGCTCTGGCGGCTCTAAAGAATATGCAAAGTCATATCTGTTGTTATACACATAGTACATACGAAATTTGTTTGAAATCCAATGGATAGTGTAGAAGTTACAGGCATTTAAAAATTGGATCTATCAGCAGACTTAGATCATGTTGGCAACACTGCCATGTATGGCCCCTGGAAATTAAACTGAAATAGTATTATCTATATGTGTGTCAATTTTGGAATAGCCCCCATGCACACCTTCCAAGATATCCAACATGGAGCTGAAATTTCAATTGCGATTTTTCAGCAGTTGGTAGCACTAACATCATTTTCAAATATGGCATTGAGATATCCAGGTATAGATCTTTAATCCTACCAAATTTTGTTTCGATTGCTGCAGCCGTTTAGGAGTTGATAGGGGGAACACACACACAGACAGACAGACAGAATGACAGACAGACAGACACACATTTGCCCGGATCGATCTCATAAGTTTACTTTTTCCTCATTTTTGCAAAATGTGAAAAGTAGGCTAAAAATTCAGGAAATGTAATGCAACCAGTCAAAACTTCTAAAGGGGATTTGCCATTTCCAATGTTAATGAGTTGTTTTGAAAATATTTCTCCAGATGGATCGTTTTGCAACTCGACACACATAGCCTATTCTTGCTTAAATTTAGTATCTTGATCTGTTTCCACAAAATGGAGAAATTAAACACGCATTCAGATCATCAGCTGGCGTTGACGGTGGTATCACTGGCAATGTCTGACGAAAATCTCCTGCTAACGAAATCATCGCACCATCAAATCGGTTTTGATTACTCCGCATGGTTCGGTCTAATGCCTCCAAAGATTATTACGTGCCATCGTGCATTCATCCCACACTATCACTATCACTGAAAAACCTTTGCCATTGCAGAATTCTTCAAATTGTTGCAGGTCGGAGTTTCGTTGCTTTGCATATTCAACGGCAATTTTAGCGCTGAATGGTCTTCCGACAATGTAGCTGCAATGCCTGATGAAGAAAGTGCGTGTGCCACACTTAGACTCTGTCTGTGGCGGTACCTATTGACAAACTGTGTTACTGCAGCAACAATAGAAACGCATTGTTAGGCACTGAAAATGGGATTTTTACGTTTTCCAGGCATTTTTTTTTTAATTTTTCTCTTTTTATAAGCCTTCTTTGGACTTAAACGAATATTTGAAAAAATAATAGCCCAATTGATCTAGCCGTTCTCGAGGTTTGCGCTTAGCAACTCATTTAGCGATTCATATTTATTATAACGAAGATTAATCCTCGGAAACCGGGATTATGAAAGGAATGGAGAGAAGCCAGATACAGGAGAGTGTGATGAAATTCTTGAGAAACAGAAAATTGGTGTGTGAAAGAGGGACAGGTTAAGAAATGAGAAGATCTGAGAATTAGTCAGGATAGGATAGAGGAATCAATGCTTAAATGTTATGGACATGTTAAGTGAATTCAGGAGAAGAGGATACCCAGGAAGATATAGGAGATGAAATTAAAGGGAGGAACGCCAAGAGACAAGTGGCTTAAAGATGTGTAGGACCACGTGCAAAAGAAAGGGGCGCAGTCCAATTGCACTAGTTAGTTACACTGATAAAATCAAACAGACTTTTGACGCCAGTATGATCTGCCTCTTTGATAATTCACAGTCCGATTGCGCCTGTGATAACTCATTAGCAACTTCCCCTCTCTTCCCCCGTTCTGCAGCCTACACATACCAAACTATTCATATGTCACAACCCTTCGTCATAGACTGTTGGAGGGGAAGTGACTCTCAGTTTGACTGTCTCAAGGGTGTCAATGGCTACAAAGTCACATATATGACCTAGTGTTCGGGATATGGTAACAACTTTGTGGAAGAGCTTTATCCAAAGATGTCCTCAATAGTTTCACAAATATGGACATCCATGAGATTGTGTTCGATAAAATGACAGCGTTAATATAACCTAAGTGTAAAAAAAATGTAATTGGTATACTGCCCAAAGGCAGGTCCGAGCCTCCGAAGAGGCTATCCTCAGCCGGAGTTTACTTGCGGTAGGGTGGCCAGAGCCTTTCCGCTCCTCCTTATGTTGGCCAACAGCGCGCAGTGCCTAGAACCGGCATGCCATCCAAGTTCTGACCACGCCCAATGTTGTTTAACTACGGAGTTCTCATGGGATCCGGTGTTACAACATGGCCAGGACATTGGCCCAACTTACAGAGGTGTGCAAAATATTAGACTTGAGGACAGTTTTCCAAAAGCCCTCTTAACGTTTTCACGGCTTAATGCTCTAAAATATCTTTGCAAGGCGTTGAATTTACTTCAGATGTTTAACCAAGAGTCTTATCTATATCTTATTTTAGGAAACTCAAAGTAAAATGATTGTTTTAGAATTTCTACTAACAGAGAAGCTTTGCTAATGCAAAATGCCACACGTTTTGTTTTGATTATTTCACTCTACTTTCCGTGTGAATTTAGAGTTGAGGGGTTTGGCGTCTATTTTACAGATGATGAGTTCTTGAACTATTCAAAGATTCATGAACCATAGATTGAAATCACCTGACTTTGAGGGTACATTCCAAAGTCAACGAAAAATAGAAAACGGACCCATTTCAGGTATCCCTCGGAATCCCCTATTCTAAATGTTTCCAGACGCAATTCCTTATGGGAAAACATGTAAGTCCACGGGGGAGAAAACATTACTAAGTAGGGTAACAAAAGCAGTTGGTCAATAAATTGATTTTGAAAAAGAAATTGTGGTTGGTTTAAATTCTTTAATTGATTCTAATAATTTGCACACCTCTGTAAGTGTAAGCTGTAACATTTTACCAAATTTTCATTGCACAAACATATGAATGTGAAAAATCAACGAAAACTCAAAACAAATGAACAATCTATATCTATATAATACGCTAAGGTGTATGTTTCACAAAACTCAAGCTCCTAAACCAGAGGGAGTTAGAAGGTGTGGTTTGTACCAAAATTTTCCAAATCGTCTCAATAGTACAGGAAAAATCTTGCATTTCTTGAAAAGTCAACGGAAATATATTTATTTTGTTTATAAAGTGCTCATAAAGAAATCAACAAGACGATAGCCCCTGTCAGAACTGTGTCCCATACAGCCGCATAGCACTACAGCCGGGTGGGTAGTCTGTACACATGGGGCCCACACAACCCATTGTGATGAATTGCTCTCTGATTTCATAAATATTGTTGCGTCCCTAAGATCCTATAAGGATCTTATAGGGCTGCACCCCCAAGAAACCTACATTATCTGCTCCTATCTCTACACCTTCCAGGCCCTATTTTCAATACTACAGAATACACCATTATACCCTGAATGTATCGACAGCAACACACCTTTATTATTGCAACACCATGGCCCAACACTGACAGTCAACATTTACTAGGTCAGTTATGCACAGAAATGCCAGTCCGCAGTGGGTGGAACTATAAAAGACCACACGTCCCCAGCGTCTTGGTCTGTGTACTGCTGATCCCTTGACGGTCTACATCTCGACAGACACCATCCACCGGTAAGTGTGCTCACGAGATACATCCTTACATTAACACCTACATTCCACCCTTATTACACTTTGTCATTGTACTTGTTAAACACTGAAATCATAAGCACTAAATCTGATCTGTGAAGTCATAGGACTTCACCACACAAGTAGTAATTAAACTACTTAGATACTAGCAACCTTGGTCTCTTATATTATTTGATTGCACGCTAACCTTCACCCTCAAACCCTAACCTAATTGTGTCCCCAGCAGTGTTATTTAATTGCATGCTTACAAGCGCTCCATAAGCACATTGTCTCATGACTGGCTAAGCCGCTCCAGCCAGCAGCCTTGCTTCGCTCCGCGCTCGCATGCCGTAGAGGTACATTCACACGCAGGCAAGCAGCCCGATACTCTTTAATTATTTAGGAGCACCCCCAGCCCTCACTAGACATCCCGAGCACCTGTAAGATGCTCCCGTATTACATTTAACTCTAGCAACCAATCCTATAACACCCTTACAGACAACACCTCCTATAAAACAGCCCCTATACACCCCAACCCTCTACACCCCTTAGACACACGGTTTCAGCCCTCAAAAAGTCTAAACACTATCGACAATTTGTTTAAACAAATAAATATATTTATAGTAGCCCGCATAACAATAAAGTCAGGAGGGTGGTTTATACACATGCGAGAGTTCTCGCACGGGCCCACTAGTTTTCATAGAATAGCCCTGTATGGCAGAGTGTTTACAGGAAATTCAAGAGCCAGTCGGTCATTCTGCGAGTACAAATAACAATATCTTCGGTTTTGGGTTTTCACAATGGCAGTGGTGGGGGACCGAAGGGAGGATGATTTCACCGGATGAACCAGAACTTGGCCTGGGACAAGTGGTGTGAAAGGGCTGTGCGATGGAATGACAAGATAAAAAGATCAACTCGGAAGATTAGCTGGCGCAATTCGCCAACACCGAAAGAAAGGAGAAGACTGGACCTAGGTGGAGACGGAGAGATGGTGGGTAGACAGGAGATGATGCAGAGGCGTCTGTTACAAACAAACCAACCAACCAACCATCCAACAGTTCTTGAGATAAGCAACGACAAATAGTGTATGAATGATACCAAACCACGGAAGTAATAGAGCAGGTAATTATGTTCATGTTATTGATCGTCAGAATAGTTTTCGCAATAGAATTACGGTTTTCTAAAGCACGTTATTTTTGTTTGATTATTTTTCTTCTTCTTAATTTTCCAGAATGGAGTTTGAATCTGCACAGAGTAGAATGAAGTCAGTCTGAATGACGTTTCTTTGAGGACTCCAACGATGAAAGAATCACTTGAATTTGGAAAACGTTTCTTTAGATGCAATGTACGAAAAACGGTTCATCGGATTAGTATCTATGAAATAAATATTATTTCCAAGCGACTCTCCGTGTAATGCCAAGTATATACACATGGTAAGTACACAAAAAGTGGTAATTTATTGTGTTTGCCCTAGATTCAGCTCTACGTCCTAAATATAACCGGAAATGCAGACCAAACCAAGCTAATCACTTTGGGTCCTATGTTCCTTTTGTGGTGTCAATTTCTAATAATCAGTAAATTAGTATGTATCACTCCTACTGGGCCAGATCAGATTATAGGTGCTAACTGCTTCCCGGAAACACCACACAGCACATTAATCGGAATATTATCAAGATTTCAACAATTAACTGGCGGGAAATAAACCACCGTATTAGAAAAAGTCATGGTTCCAAAATCAAACACACTCTCCTAAAGACATTGTCTGGGCAAGAACATTTTTCGCTACTGGGTAAGACGTCTCTCTGGATGAAACCATTAACCACTGGCACTACAGCCCATGAAGAGCCTAGGCCTACCAAGCGACCGCTGCCCATCCATTTGGCCTGCAGATATTGGGTGACGCGTGATCAGCACACCGGGTCCCCTCGGCCGTTAATCTTGGTTTTCGGGATCGGGCGCTGCCTCACTGTCAAACAGCTACTCAATCGTCCTCACGAGGCTGAGTGCACCCCGTTCCTGCCCTCACGGCAGTTTCTAAAATCGCTGACGGAGCCGGGAATCGAACCCGGGACCTCCGGGTGAGAGGCAGGCGCGCTACCCCAACACCACGGGGCCGGCGGATGAAACCATTCATCGCTGCTATTTTAGATCACTGTCCGGACGAAACTATTGGTCGCTACTAGGTTAGGCGACTGTCTGTACGAAACCATTGGTCGCTACTGGTTTAAACGACTGTCTGGACGAAACTATTGATCGCTACTGGGTTAGGCGACTGTCTGGACGAAACTATTGGTCATTACTGGGTTAAACGACTGTCTGGACGAAACTATTAGTCGCTATTGGGTTAGGCGACTGTCTGGAGACGAAACTATTGGTCGCTACTGGGTTAGGTGACTGTCTGGGCGAAACCATTGGTCGCTACTAGGTTAGGCGACTGTCTGGGCGAAACCATTGGTCGCTACTGGGTTAGGCGACTATCTGTACGAAATCATTGGTCGCTACTGGTTTAAGCGACTGTCTGGACGAAACTATTGGTCGCTACTGGGTTAGGCGACTGTCTGGACGAAACTATTGGTCACTACTGGGTTAAACGACTGTCTGGACGAAACTATTAGTCGCTATTGGGTTAGGCGACTGTCTGGAAACGAAACTATTGGTCGCTACTGGATTAGGTGACTGTCTGGTTGAAACTATTGTCGCTACTACATTAGGCGACTGTCTGGACGAAACCATTGTTCGCTACTGGGTTAGGTGACTATCTGGTTGAAACTATTAGTCGCTCCTAGGTTATACGACTGTTTGGATAAAACCATTGGTCGCTACTGGGTTAGGTGACTGTCTGGGCGAAACCATTGGTCGCTGCTGGGTTAGGTGACAGTCTGGACGAAACCATTGGACGCTACTAGGTTAGACGACTCTCTGGTTGAAACTATTGGTCGCTCCTAGGTTAGACGACTGTCTGGTTGAAACTACTGGTCGCTCCTAGGTTAGACGACTGTCTGGACGGAACCATTGGACGCTACTAGGTTAGACGACTGTTTGGATAAAACCATTGGTCGTTACTGGGTTAGGTGCCTGTCTGGGCGAAACCATTGGACGCTACTGGGTTAGACCAGCATCCGGGCGAAGCCATTGGTCGCTAATAGGTTAGACAACTGTTTGGACGAAACCAGTGGTCGCTACTGGGTTAGGTGACTGTCTGGGCGAAACCATTGGACGCTACTGGGTTAGACCACCATCCGGTCGGAACCATTGGTCGCTACTGGGTTAGACCACTGTCTGGACCAAACCATTGGTCGCATCTGGGTTAGACCACTATCCGGGCGAAACCATAGGTCGCTTCTGGGTTAGACCACTATCTGGAGAAAACCATTGGTCGCTACTGGGATAGACCACTATCTGGACGAAACCATTAGTCGCTACTGGGTTAGACCACTATCCGGACGAAACAATAGGTCGCTTCTGGGTTAGACCACTATCTGGAGAAAACCATTGGTCGCTACTGGGTTAGACCACTATCTGGAAGAAACCATTGGTCAATACAGGGTTAGATCACTATCTGGAGGAAGCCATTGGTCGCTACTGGGTTAGACCACTATCTGGACGAAACCATTGGTCGCTACTTGGTTAGACCACTATCTGGATTAAACAATTGGTCGCTACTGTGTTAGACCACTATCTGGACGAAACCAAATTGTCGCTACTGGGTTAGACCACTATCTGGAGGAATACATTGGTCGCTACTGGGTTAGACCACTATCTGGAGGAATCCATTGGTCGCATCTGGGTTAGACCACTGTCTGGACCAAACCATTGGTCGCATCTGGGTTAGACCACTATCCGGACAAAACCATAGGTCTCTTCTGGGTTAGACCACTATCTGGAGAAAACCATTGGTCGCTACTGGGTTAGACCACTATCTGGACGAAACCAAATTGTCGCTACTGGGTTAGACCACTATCTGGAGGAATCCATTGGTCGCTACTGGGTTAGACCACTATCTGGAGGAATCCATTGGTCGCTACTGGGTTAGACCACTGCCTAGGTGAAACCATTGGTCGCTACTGGGTTAGACCACTGCCTAGGTGAAACCATTGGTCGCTACTGGGTTAGATCATCAAGGATTCTACAATTACTTCCGAATAACTTGACCACCTCGTGATGTACAGTAGTGGCTAGAATCCCTGGCTGTCATCCCCGTGACCCGGGTTGGATTTCTGAATATCCCAAGAAATGTAATAGCCTATAGGTGGAACGGGGTACACCCAGCCTCATGACGCAAAACTGAGAAAAGGCAGGTTCGATTCCTACCTCAGTGATTCTTAAAGTGATTTTCCGTGGTTTCCCCACTTCTATTCCAGGCAAATGCAGGGATGGTATATTAGGTCACGACAGCCTCGCACCAAACACTTGCCCCAATTACATATACACACACAAACTAGTGGAATATTACCATTAAACCCCAATGGACGTCAAATTGGCGGGTAAAGAAGTAGGAGACGTTTACTATTTAGGAAGCAATATAACCGGTGATGGACAAAGCAAAGATGCTATAAAACGTAGGATGGCTCGCGCAAGGAAAGCATTTCTACAAAAAAGAAAAATCTGATGACATCAAATATAGAACAGACAAAGAAAATATACCTTCAGTCGATAAAATTACTATTTATGTTTTCCAATGAACCGATTTCGGTCATGTAATTAATATTTATAAATAGAAACAAAAATAACAGTTGGTTGGTTCCTCAGTTTAGGGGCTGTGGCAACGCGGTCATGTAGCCCCGTGTTTTCTGGGTGTGTGTAGAATCTGTCTGATAACCGGTGTTAATTGTGATGTATGTATTAGTGAATGTTATCTGTAATTCAGATAAGGACAGCAGAAGATCGATTTCAAGTAGTTCCTACAGTTGCTACCAAATGCTACCGTCAACGACACCTAGCTGTGAACTTGGCTACTCGATGCCACCGCAACTGGCACCTGGCGACGGACGTTGGAACTTATAAAGCGTTAATCAAATCTAACCTACAAATTTAGCTTCACAAAATTGTAGGTGTCACCTCCGTGGTGTAGTGGTCAGCGTGCTTAGCTGCCACCTCAGAGGTCCAAGGTTCGATTCCCGGTTCTGCCACGAAATTTGAAAAGTTGTTTGAGGACTGGATCGGGGTCTACTCAGCCTCGGGTGGTCCAAATGAGTAGAGGGGGTTCGATTCCCACCTCAGCCATCCTCGAAGTTGTTCTCCGTGGTATCCCACTTCGTTTGCGGGCAAATGCCGGGATGGCACCTACCGTACGGCCACGGCCACCTCCTTCCCTCTTCCTTGCCTATCCCTCCCAATCTTCCCATCCCTCATCAGGCCCCTGTTCGCTTTGCAGGTGAGGTCGTCTGGGGGAGGTACTGGTCCAACTCCCCAGTATTATCCCCCGACCAGGTGTTTCAAGCTCCGGGACACTGCTCTGGCGGCGGTAAAGGTGGGATCCCTCGCTGAGTCCGATGGAATAGCCAACCTGGAGGGTAAACCGACTAAAAACACACACAATTGTAGTTAGTGGAAGGTTCTTTTACATGCATACATCTATGACAGGGTCCGCCGGCTTTACTTCCCCTCCGAGGGATTTTGACGCTCTTAAAAAATCCGAGCAAAAGATGTCGAGGAAGACCACGCCTACAATATGTACAGCAAATCATGTCTGATGTAGGATGCAGAAACTATGAAGAGATGAAGAGGAAAGCTATAAATAGAGCCGACTGGAGAACTGCCGCAGACCAATCCATGGAGTGAATACTTAAGAAGAAGAAGAAGAAGAAGAAATCCGACGACTTCGGCCGGGTTTGAACCCGCTATCTTGGGCATAGAAGCTCAGCATGCTACCAACTACACCACCGAGGCCGCATAAAACAAACAAAAATGAAGTTGCATGCTTGTTGATAATGTGATAAAGATAAAACAATAATTTTCTAAGTGTTTCTAGTAATTTTCACCAAGTTATAATTAAATTTATTTTAAAAAAGGTGAGGCTCAAGACTATTTCTAAAATACTGACCATCTAAATTATTTAAAAATAATAAAAACTAATGAAATCAGATATGTTACAAAATTTTGATTAATATGAAACAAACCATCATTATCTTCATTTTCCCGTTTCCAGCTTCCTGGGTCGGGTTGTGAATTAAAGACCTCCATCGTTGTCAGTCTCTCCACCACTCCTCTCCCTTTTTTAAGTACATCTTCAGGCTTTCTTCTCTATGCACTCCCAGACTGTATCCGCCCATCTCTTTCGGGGTCTTCCTCGTGGTCTTTTCCCTGCCATCTTTTTCGGAAAAAAGCTTTCTTTGGTACTCTCTCCTCCTCCTTCCTCATCATGTGACCATACCACTTTAACTTGATTGTTTCTATCCTGTCCTGCAGCTTCAAGATTCCTGTCATATTTCTTATCTCTTCATTTCTTACTCTAACTCTTCTGGTCTTGCCCTCTTTGCCTTTTAGAAATTCCATCTCCGCTGCTTGTATTCTACTCTCCTCTCCTTTTGTAGTAGTCCATATTCCAGCTGCATAGGTTACTTTAGTATAGGCTCGTAATAGGTTGAATACAGTACCCTTTTACATTTCTTTGGGATGTCTCGGTTCCAAAGAATACCCTTAGGCTGATCCTACATTGGAAGCGGCCACCAGACCAGACCAGTCCAGTCCAGACTCGGCGCTCCTACATAGCAGCTAGTTTTCAGCCAGGAGCGGAAGAACCAGTACTGTGACAACTCGCGACAAGGAAAGTTGTCTATTATTACAGTTGAAAAATGGACGAGGAGCTAATTGATTTCATGTTATTGGACAGGAATTTATTATTGAACTCGTGTAAAAGAAAATGGGTTCATGAGTTCAATGAAGACCACCATCAAAGTGAATTTTACACAACCTGCCTACCTATGCGTAGTCACCCTGATGAATTCAAAAGATATCATAGAAATAGACCTACGGAAGTGGAATAACTTCAGGACTTCAGGACTAATTCAATTAGCATTCCTTTTGTCTACCATTATGGTACAATTAAACACAAAAACCAAGTTCAATAGGTCATATTAAAACGCACCACCTCGACCAAAGCTTCCAGGCAACTGGAAGAAATAACAAACCTGTTTGATTGTTGTCAGACCAGTTCAGATCAGACTCCCCTCCCTGGAACGAGCACTGGCTCCAGTGTAGGAGGGGGGATGGGGGGGGGGGGGACGGTGCGCCATGTGTTTGTTTTCTTCAGACCCGACCAGACCCGCTCAGACCATCTGCTCGGGAGAAATTCCGCTTCCAATGTAGGATCGGCCTTACACTCTGATAAAAATTGCTTACATTTAGTATTCTTCTTCCAATTACCTCCTTTATCCTTCCATCCTCTGCGATAACACTTCCCAGATACTTGAAACTCTTAACCATTACTTCTAGACTTTCCCCATTTAGTTTTATCGTTCCTCTTCCTTCCTTTGTTCCTCTTGACATTACCATTGTCTTGCTCTTCTCTGTGCTTACTTTCATCCCAAATTTCTCTATCTCTTGATTCCAACCCTCTACTTGATTTTGCACTTCCTTTTCATCCTCACCCCATATCAATATCTTCTTCTTCTTTCCTATCGTGTTTCCCGCGATGGTGCAGGGTCCGCGTGTTTGGTTGCTGTTCGCCACTTCTTCCTGTCAAGGGCATCTTCTGGTTTAAGTCCACACATCATAAAGTCTTCCTTGATTCTGTCCAGCCATCTTTTCCTTGGACGTCCACGGGGTCGATTTCCTCCTGGATCGCATTGGAGAGCTGTTCTTGCCATCACTTCTAGTGACATGCCCATACCACCGAAGCCGTGCTTCTCTCAGTTTATCGGAAATGGCTGCAACTTCCATCAGTTCCCGGATATGTTCATTCCTGACATGATCAAGCCGTGTAACACCCATGGACCAACGTAACATTTTCATCTCCATTCCATGTAGGGCTTGTTCATGCTTGGTTGAAGATGGCCAACATTCTGTGCCATAAAGTGTCACTGGTCGTATCATGAACTTCCCTTTCAAAGGGATAGGTACTTTCTTATCGCACAGCACTCCGGTGACTTGGCACCACTTCATCCACGCAGTGTTAACTCGTGCTCGAGCATCGAGAAGCGTTTTGCCATCTGAAGTGATAAGGGAACCGAGATATTTAAAGTGCGTAGTTTTAGTGAGATGATGCTCTTCAATGCTGATGGTACCGTTGGTCTGTGTACCACATTGCAAGTATCAACATATCATCGGCAAACAACATGGCCATTGTTGCCTCTCGTCCAAATCTCTGTTTCACATACTTGTACATGAGTATGATAAACAGTAGAGGGGACAATACTGTGACCGTCAGCCGGGTGGCAACGGCACATATTTGTGAGTGACCTTCAGAAGTCCTCCGGTAAAGCTGTCGGGATAGCCAACAACCGCGATGACTCTCCTAACATCTCCCCCGTCGGACCTTTAAAAGTTTGCCGTGAGGATCAGGTGAACTTCCTAACAATAGGCCAATGCGGCACGAGGTTCTATAGTCCACGGGGAGCGTGGTACATGGTTGCGATGGTCAAAGACGGCCTAAGGAAAGGTTCACCTCAAAAGCTAGACTGTGAAATTAAACATCCAGGCTTATGTAAAACACCGTGAAAATTTATTGTAGATTTCCACAAACCCCTATCCTAGTTCGGAGGGTTATATTTGGCTAATCCGCAAGCTAAAAGTTAATGATAATAAAAGTTCAAGTCCCTAACAATGAAGTTACATTAACCCTCACGAAAGATCAAATACACAATAAGTAAGCAACAGCAACAACGCTGGGTAAATGGTACGACGCAAAATCCCTAATACAAGTTACATGATCAAGCTAATATGAAGTTACATTTAAGTGAAGGAGCAAAGCAAAGCTAAGTTATGGTGGTACCATTTCCACATTTACATTTAACTTTTCTAGCTAAGTCCTATCAGTTAGCATTCAAAGTTACGGCGGTGACGTCCGTAATAGCAAAACAGTTACAATACAAAGCTAAGTGTACAGCCATTTAAAAACAATTAATCTAATCAACAAGCATGTGCTAAATAGCACGCAATAAAGGTAACATGGGGAAAAATACAGTTTCATGACATCAATAATTATAGTACAACACAGTTTTTATTATAATGCCTTCCTGCCCCATGGTTAACTCTTTGTAAACCATTGTCATCTAGCTTGATAGTAAGGTCGGTGATAGCGTAGTTAAAACCACGTCTGACAATCACATGGCCTGCGCTCCACACACTATGAACTAATGGTTCATGTGTGCGCCAGGTCACAACAAAAATGTCTACAGTCTTCGTCGTTTCCAATAAAGGAAATCCCTTCATCTGCACGGCCATGTCAGCAGGTTCAAATGTAAGAATGTCAAAGTTTAAATGGAAACAATATGTTAGTTAGATCTTGTCTAAAACAATTATGCGGATGATGTTTATTATGTCGGTTTATGTTCCTTCCGTGGGTTTATGGCGTATTCTGACAAAGGCCTGACAAGGAGTAGTCTTCTAAAGATCATTCTCCCGCAGCAAAACATCGACTCAATAGTCGGAAAACTCAACGAGCAAACTCGGCTCGGACTCACAATAACAAGAGTTATCAGCGGTAAATACCTCGCTTTCAACAACTCTCATAATAATGCCTCATAACAACAACAGATGCGCGACTTACAACAATGGCACGTCTTACTCACTCAAGGCACATAATATCATGGGTTACCTGCGGCAAAAACCTCGCATTTAATAACCAAATTGCCTTCATTATAATTTGCCTCTCTCAAGAGGATCGCCAACAATGCATAAAGAAACCTGACAACCCTGGACATGTCGAAATGACATTCCTCGCAGCAAAATATCTAACTAACAGTATGAAAATCCAAGAAAAACAAATGAACAAAAATACAGTAAGAAACACTGGGTTTCATGAGCAATAGCTGCTTTGAAAGAAAGAGATGAATGAAATCAACATTCTGTCCCATGTTATCGTAGTTCTGTCTCGCTTTCAAGCATTTGTTTTCAAGGTTACTGGGTCAACAAACCAGTTTATTGGTGACAACTTCACAAATTGCAGTCCTTCACTGACCACATTTTTCAACAGGCAAGGCCGGCTAGTTTTAACATTATATAATACCGTAATATTTGGCCTTGTCATTCTTAGCATATGCTTGGTTCAAAAACCTTATAGAATCCGTGTGCTAAACACGTTACAATTTAACTGTACAATAAAGTATCTCAGTCCTTCATTTCAAAGAATTGTAAATCACAGACATAACAGCATGTCTCACGAGCTTCTTTGCTCATCAAAGATATAACACTTATTAAGTTCTCAGTATAACATTAACACCTGTGTCCTCATGACAGAAACAAAGTAGTAACAAATTGATAAATATGGCACAGATCTGCAACTCTAGACCTGCATAATGACGCGATAGTGCACTTAGTTCGATGCTTGACATCTACACTTTCTCCAAAATAATAAATCTGTCAGTATTTGACTATAAATCGGCTTCTGAGCGCTTTCAAAAATGGAAATACAGCATATTTTTATAAAACTGGAAACTACAGTTGGTTTCCTAACGATACGACCTATCTAACGAGGTCATAAGTCTCAACAGACTGGTTGCAAAGATTGCAGTTAAATAAAGTGACGATGACATCTGAATGAAACCACGGATAAATATCCTACACATGGCTGAGCAAAATAGCTGCAAATGATTACAGTCATATTTGGCAGTGGGTCGGCTATAACGTGGTACGACGTCCATCAGGACGGCACCAGGGTTCACCAAAACTGGTCTACCCCACAGGGTGACTCACAATGACTGAAATAAACAACAATTATACTAATTACAACCCTACCTAGCAAATGGCTGACACATAAGTGCGGTTGATTCACAAAAAAAAAAAAACTACGATATCTAAATATACCACCGCGGACTATTACAAAAGAAAAGGTGCCCAAACTCACGACTTTTGGTAGCTCTCACATCGGCTCAGACATTCATCGACCAGGGTCGCGAAAAACTCTGCTTGGCTCTCCAGCATGGTCCTGTCCTCCACGGATTCACCAATCTGGACCTCCCAAGCAACCAGGGTTCGTTCGCCTCCGGATGATGGTCTCCCAAAAAGGTCTGGAATGTGCCTGGAAGTCGGCATCCACGTTCCTTCGTCTGCGTCCTCGGCATCCTGACGTTCCATCAAGCTGGTGGTCTCCATCACGACGTCCCCCTCATACCGGAATGGTATTAGCCCATAATCGTCTTCTTGACCATGGCGTGGAAAAGTTCAATGTCTTGCATGATGTCGAAAATGTCGAAATATCTCGTTCCTCTCGGCGTTTTGGCGTGATTATTGTGGACGATGCAAATAATAGTGTTCTCCACAGTATTTTGTAGTTTTCAGCCTGTTGATCCTCAAGATTCAACACGATGCGATGCTTTGCTTGTTAGCAAGTGCAATTGTATCACGTTTTATCAATCACGTGGCATCCGCGATAAAATTGATATTTTCAATTCAGAATTTCCGTAGCAATAATGTTGTGATCGTTGGCAGTAATAATCACGTCGTCTTGGCACAATTATCAGACGATAACTCTTATATTTTCGGCGTGGCACTTTGCCCTTCCACTTACACGTGGGAAAAATATCTGGCGTATGGCACCAATTACAGTTTGTAGAAAATATTGCCTAATATGGCCTTTCGTAGAACAATAATATGTCCACAATGTGTGACAACGTTAGTATAGTTATTTTCAACACACGATGCAGTCGGATGCTCACCTGAGCACAAAAATATTTATAATGTCCACGTCGCGACGGACGGATACTCGAAAAACGCCTGTCTGGCGTCAGATCTCCAGATGTAGTGTCGTCACTGACTTTCACTCGGAAGTAGGTCGCCAAAACGAAGTCATTGAGCGACTACTTTCATAGCTCCTTGCGTATCTGCAATTGTTATACCTTACCAAAAACGTAATAATCATTCACCAAAATGATTCAATAATACAGAATGACGAATTAGAATATTCTGAGTCTTATGAAAGGATAAAAGTGATAAACAAGACCTCCAAAGTCAAAAATGCAATTGAGCGCTACTTCAAAGAGTATAGCATGAGCTCTCTGCTCCACGTGGTATTCTGGGTATGTTCAAAAGTACTACATCCCATAATAATTATTCCGTCACAAAAATATCACATGAACCATAGCTCTGCGGGTTCAATACACTTCCCTGTGGAAGTCCTGTTTCCACTTTAAACCATTTTGTTTCTCCTATACTGGTCTTTACACTACTAACACAATATTTGTACATATTTCTCCAAAAGCAGCTCGATGTAGGAAATACCAATGTTGTGGAACCGATGTATAAGTACAGTGTAAAATTTTATTTAGGTATTGGCAGGTGAAAAACTAAAGGAAGTAGGAGACTTCTGTTACTTAGGAAGCAAAATAACCAGTGATGGACGAAGCAAAGAGGATATAAATAGTAGGTTAGCTCAGGCAAGGAAAGCATTTCAACAGAAAAGGAATCTGTTGACATCGAATATAGATTTAGGTGTTAGAAAGTCAATTCTGAAGGCCTTTGTCTGGAGCGTGGCGCTCTATGGAAGTGAAACTTTGACTGTTGACGCAGCAGAAGAGAGTAGAATGGTCATCAGACTTGTTCATCTGCTGACGCATTTTCTTTTCAGATATATCCGCTTCTCCTCTTTTTGCCTAGTACGCCTAAGTGGGTATGATTATTACGACCATCCTAATAATTTGATCTCTGCCAGATTTTGCAACAACATGCCTTTTTGTGGAAAGCAACTTATGACTGACTACAAGGTCATCAGCCCAATAGTTTGCAAATAGCGGCCATGTATGTGTGCAAATCCATTCCCCATATCAATTCAAACACGGTGAAACCGAATTGAATGCTCTTTTGTACAGAGGTAGCACTAGCAAAGGGCACCTCATATTCATGTTTAATATCACGTTTTATCAATCACGTGGCATCCGCGATAAAATTGATATTTTCAATTCAGAATTTCCGTAGCAATAATGTTGTGATCGTTGGCAGTAATAATCACGTCGTCTTGGCACAATTATCAGACGATAACTCTTATATTTTCGGCGTGGCACTTTGCCCTTCCACTTACACGTGGGAAAAATATCTGGCGTATGGCACCAATTACAGTTTGTAGAAAATATTGCCTAATATGGCCTTTCGTAGAACAATAACATGTCCACAATGAGTGACAACGTTAGTATAGTTATTTTCAACACACGATGCAGTCGGATGCTTTTAACATTTGGGTGACCGTCATTCCGTTTCCGTCAAGATGGCGGCGATATAAAACATGACACTGAGGTGCCCTTTGCTAGTGCTACCTCTGTACCAAATTTCGTTCCATTCGGTTTCACCGTGTTTGAATTAATAGGGGGAATCAATTTTGACACAAAGATGGACGCCATCCGCAAACTATTAAGCTAATGACCTATTAATATGGTCAAAGGATGCTTCCTCCATAAAGGTATGTCGTTGAAAAATTTGGTAGAGATCGGATGATTAGGTTAGTCGTAATTTGATTTAAGCTTTGAACATTTGTGTGGCCGCCATTACGTTTCCGTCAAGATGGCGGCGATATAAAACATGACACTGAGGTGTCCTTTGCTAGTGCTACCTTTGTACCAAATTTCGTTCAATTCGCGTTCACCGTGTTCGAATTGATAGGGGGGGGGGGGACAGACATTCAGAGTACACACTCACACACACACAGACTCTCACACACACACACACACACAGGCAGGCACACTTTTTTTCGCCCTGTGTTGATCTCATAAGTCTACTTTCATTTTTTGCAAAAATCGAAAGTAGGCTAAAAATAGAGACAGCATTTATTAACAGTTGCCAGCCCTGGTTGCTCTTCAGAATACGCATAGTCATATCTGTTATGGTACACATAGGACATACGAAATTTGGTTGTAATCCAATTGATAGTATGGAAGTTACATGTATTTAAAAATGCGTCCTATCAGCAGGCTTAGAATCATGTTGGTAGCACTGACGTACATAAGTTACTCCAAATTAATCTAGAATGTCAGGTACTATACGTGTGCATAGTTTTAAGCTGTCGGCTTGCATACTTTCTGATATATTGGTATTTGGATAACAAAATAGAGAGAGAGCATTTATTAGCAATTGGCAGCCCTGGTGGCTCTTAACAATACGCTCAGTCATGTCTGTTTATGTACATATAGTACATACGAAATTTGGTTGAAATCCAATTGATAGTGTAGAAGTTATATGCATAAAAAAATTGGACCTATCAGCAGGCTTAGAAACATTTTGGCAACAATGCCATGTATGGCCTCATGGAAATTAAACTGAAATATTATTATCTATATGTGTGCTAATTTTGGAATAGCTCCCATGCATACCACCTAAGATATCCTACATGGATCTCAAATTTCAATTGCGGTTTTTCAGCAGTTGGTAGCACTGACATAATTTTCAAATATGGGATTGAGATATTCAGGTATAGATCTTTACTCATACCAAATTTAGATTCGACTGCTGCAGCCGTTTAGGAGTTGACAGGGGGAACACACACACAGCCAGCCAGACAGACAGACAGACCGACATTTGTCCGGATCGATCTCATAAGTCTACATTTTTGAAAAATGTGAAAAGTAGGCTAAAAATGTGTAGCAATAAATTAGCGATTGCTTTCAAAACATAAATTATGAGTGAAATTTTGTGTTGTATTTTTCAGATTCAAGACGCCTTCATCATCAGCTAGAACTGCTAAGGTGCTGCGGCATTGTGTAGTGACTGAATTCCGTAGCCTCTAACTGAAGACACTATTGAGTGTTTGGAAGAAGTGGACACAGACCGATTCTGCTCTTATGAGTGTAAGTGTACCTTATCAAATTAGATGACACAAGAACTTCAAGGAAAATCTATGCCTGTTAGAAACGTATTAAGCGGGAAACCACTCCCATTGAATCGATAGTTATTCTCTAAAAATGTTATCTAAATTCGAAATGGACAAAAACAATTCTCCTATCTGGAATTTTGGTGAAGAATTTTGTTTAGACAAACTATTTCCTGTAGGAAATCTCGCTTTGTGAGAAACGTATGAAGCGAAACTTAGCTATCGCTGATCTCTTATTTGTTAACAGTGTTTTATATAAAAGTGAACAAAGGTCCTTTTTTCTACCTGGAGTGTTTCTTGAAGATCAAATTTCATAGAAGACATGATCATTTTATGTGGGAAAACTCTGTGAAGAAAGTACTAAGCGGGAAATTGTTCCCACTGACTAAATATTTGCTCACTAAAAGTGTACTAACTATTACTTAATTTGGAGGTGAACAAGGAAGTGTTTGTGAACATGTCTCTAAAGATCAACTTTGGAGAAAGAAAACTGTCAACTATCTGTGAGGAACCTATAAAGAGGGAAATCGGTTTCATTGACTTCACATTTGTTTCTCAACAGTGTTCCAACGTACAGTAGTTGGGACGAAAAAAAAAGTGTTTCATAGTTCATAAGGGATAAAATATATCTTAAGATTTACAGCATTGTAAACATCAGTTGTAGATATGGGCACAGGAAATAGAGGTGTACTTAGCTGATTACTTACTTTGCAAACATTAGGTATGGTGTACTGGTGTTACATATGTGGCAGGTCGTATATTTACCTCTCAGGACTCAACAGTCATATGCTTAGACATTCTAAAGAGTGGCCATATTGGTGCACTCGTTGCGGAAAGACCTTTGTTCGACGCTCCGATCTTAACGATCATTTGATTACACATTCCAAATATAGACCTTATACTTGTGGGATTTGCTGCAAGTCATTTGCTACACATTCCAGCTTAGAGGGTCACAAGCTATGGCATTGTAAATATAAGAATCACTGGTGTAGCGAATGTGGTGAGTCATTCCTCTATCGCTCGCATCTCAGAAGCCATTTGTTATGTCACGGTAAGGAGCGGCCTTACATGTGCCCAAAATGTGGTAAATCTTTTGTTTACCGCTCGAGTCTCGACAGTCATTTGTTGATGCATTGTAAAGATGGCGGGCCATACTGGTGTTCAACCTGTGGGGAGTCATTCCTGTACCGATCCAATCTTGATAGTCACATGTTACTCCACTGTAAAGAGTATCCGGAGTATCCAAACTGGTGTGGCACATGTGGTGAGACGTTCGTCTACCGGACAAGTCTAGAGGATCACAGACTATTGCATTGCAACGAAGGACCTTATTGGTGTCCCACCTGTGGAGACAGATTCCTGTATCGACACAATCTCGAGAAGCATATGTCTATATGTTAGACCGTCTTATCGATATAACATCGAGATAGTATGTCAAGATAATCTCGAGAAACATATGTCTATTTGTTTGATTCTTACATCGATATAACATCGAGAAAAATATGCCTATATGTTTGATTCTTATATCGATATAACATCGAGAAACTTATGTCTATATGTTTGATTCTTATATCGATATAACATCGAGAAACATACCAGTATGTCTAAATGTGAGATTCTTGTATCTACATAACCTCGAGAAATACATGTCTAACTCTTAGGATTCTTATGTACATTTAACCTCAAGAAACATGAGTCTACATGTTTGATTTTCATGTCAGTATAACCTGGAAGTACGTATGCCTATAAGCTGCATTCTAATGATGATATAACATCGAGAAACAGATGTTGGATTTATATCGAAACATATGTCTATGGATTAGATTCTAATAACGAAATAACCTCTGGAATCATATTTTTATATGTTAAATTCTTATATTGATATCCATTCTTATAATATCATAGATTATGATATCGATATAACCTCGAATTACATATTATGACCATATGTTAGATTCTGGTATCGATATAACCTCGAGAAAAATATGTTTAGCCTATATATTACATTCTCATATCGACATAACCACGAGAAACATACGTTTATTATTAAATTCTGATATCGATTTAACCTCGAGAACCATATGTCTATATGTTAGATTCCTATACTTACATAGCGTAGGGGAAATGTTCGTGTGTTAGTGTATGTCCGTAAAGGAGAGGAATGATTCTTTAGAAACATATTGTAATAGTCAAACAATGATATGTTTGTGTATTGATGGATAGTTTACTGAATGTGGTAAAACAATAATTTATCTCGAGAATGATATTTTGACATGTTAGCGTTTATTCACTGTACATGGTAATACATTGTTTTATTGTCATTTCCGTCACCAACATATTAGTGAAATCTGAAAGCATTTCACAGGGACACATAAGCTTCAGAAGCATGTGAGAACAATTTTCATAAAGGACTAATAGAAAATTGAAATCAATAAGTTTCAGGAGAACTTTTCAATAAGTAGTGTTAGTACTTCTGCATTAAAAAGAAAAACATCTCCATTTTACTGTCATGAACTATGGAATCATACTTTCGTTAATTTTAATTCACTATGTGAGGAAAACATAAGTCTATCACGAAAATTTCTAAGAAGTATGTTTATTAATAGAAGATTAAAACAGCGCACTATATTCGGGGAAACCTGAACACCAGTGAAGAATAATTGTACATTTTACATTTCATTTCATTTTCCACCATCAACTTGTTAGTTTGTTTGTGTAAGTTTAGGTGCACCTACACACGACCATTCGTGTGCAAAGAAATTGGCTTAACGTCAAGAATCATTGAAATCAATACAACCCACATTGTTGGAATACTATTAACTACGCTTGAACTCGTAGATCAAATATATGAAACATATGTTAACACTAATCCATTAGATTAATGATACAATGCATATCTTGACGCCATTTGTGTATAGGTACAATTTGCAAGTTCAAACAAAACCAGCATACATATCAGTGGAGGTTAAGCGTGGGTAGATGTTCTAGTGAGAGAGATGTTGGATATTTAATGTTAGCAGAGGCTGTTCTAAAAGATAAGTGTTAATCAATAACCAGAGTTAATATAGTTTTGGTATTCAGAGGCAGAAATTGCTGGAGATTGGGAGCGAGCCACTGACATGGATGAGAAAACAGAGGTCTGACTCATTTAACCCATCCAATGCAAGTCTTCAACTATAGCTATAGTCTAATGCAAATAATTGTACGCTTACTGTACTTGATCTGAACGAACAGTTACAGCTTTGTTCGGTGAAACTCTCGAAGAATTTCAAGTTTTATTGAGGGTCACTTCATCCATAATAGTGATAAATATTAAGGACGGTTTCTTGGTTTACCCTTGTTTTGTTTTACCATTTAGTTTTACACCATTGGAGGCAATCTGAATGACAAACAAGAAACATACACACAAAAGTCCATTCCTCTCCTGATGATTCTGGTACGTCTCTTTGAGGCACTGTTGTGAGTCATATTCAAATACATAGATTATCGCTTGGTCACTGACATATAGAACTGGTAGCGACAGTCTTTCGGTTGACAGCACGCCTGCCAGTAAGCACCCACGAGGCGTTAACCAAAGACACATGAAGAGTAGACGCGTGCCAAACGGATACGTACGAATTTTTATTTTTCTAATCCAAAGTCATATCACTGGTGTCCTAAAATAAAAATCGTCCAGCGGTTTTCGATCAAAGCTATTTGAGAAAACACTTTGGGAGACACCCTGAGAATGGTCCTTCAGTATGTGAACACTCATCTTTTGATTGCCGAAGTAATCTAAATTGCAGCCGGGTGAACTCAGATCATAAGCTGCTGGAGATGGTGGATGAATGGTTCACATTATTGTCGAATTTCTTTGTGGACTGTATCTATGAAATTTTGTGGACTGGTTGAGCTGCCATATACAACGGGGGTGTTAATATGTATGGCCACTTAGCCTCGTCCATGAACATTCACTCTATATTTCATGTAAATGATAGTCATATACTGTATACATTTCTTGAGACCTCAAGCAATGTGTGGTTTAATAACTGGAATATTCGTGAAGGAATGAAGCTCTGAGGCCGAACATTATTCAGGGCGCTATCAAAGGATACATTTTACTGCCCATCATCATTCTCGACCTTTGGCATCTTGGATTAGTTGAACTAACCTTTGAATGGGCTTGTCCATTATCTGGTTCAGCCATCACTTTAGTGGTCTTCCAGACGATCTTTTCCCTTTAATGTTGTCTTATATAAGCATCTTTTAGAAGTTATCTTATCCGCCTGTCGTTAAACTCAGTGCCCTAAAATTGCTGAATTTGCTGGAAACAAATACTAGACAATTTCTTCTTCACAATGAGTTCTTGTTGTCCATTCGTGATGTTTTGATCAGCTTCCTCTATGTCTACATCTCAAAAGTAACCATAGTTCAAACAGGAATTGCTCAAATTTCTCCTCCATAAACTGGAAAGTTCACTGTTAATTTAGTGAGTCCAACACTTTGGCGCAAGTAAATCGGCTTCATTTGCTAACCTAACTTGTACAATGGTTTACTGGTGTTACGTATGTGGTAGTTCATACATATATCTCAACAGCTTCAACAGTCACATGCACCGACATTCTAAACAGTGGCCATTCTGGTGCACAAAATGTGGAAAAACATTTGTTCGCCAATCTAGTCTCAATGACCATTTACTCCAGGAACATTCCAAGTTCATTCCATACCGCTGTGATATTTGCGACAAGACCTTCCCTCGGCGATCAACCCTCAACGCTCATCTCATCGAACATTCCAAACTACGACCATACTCTTGTGAAATATGCGGTGACACCTTTGCTCAGGAAGCAACCCTCGATAGTCATAGGTTGTGGCATTGTAAAGAGCGTCCGTATTGGTGCAAAACTTGCGGTGAGAAGTTCGTTCACCGGTCAGATCTTAGGAACCATGTCGTGTCTCATAACAAGGAGAAGCCTAATATGTGCTCGGTGTGCAAGAAGACCTTTGAATACCAGTCGAGCCTTGAGAATCATATGTTATTGCATAGTACTGATGGTCCTCACCAGTGTCCAACGTGTGGGGAATCCTTCGTGTATCGCTCTGATCTTGAGGGTCACGTGTCAATTCACAAGAAGGAGTACCCATATTGGTGTGGTAGCTGTGGTGAGAGGTTCATTTACCGAGCGAACCTCAGAAGTCACATGATCCGACATTGTAAGAAGACTCCTTATTGGTGTGCTCGATGTGGTGAGACTTTTCTTAACCGCTTTACTCGTGACAGGCATATGTTGGTGTGTTAGTTCGCCATTTCTGAGAAAACTTAAGGGCGCTCAGACACCGTCATTCGGAATTTTTGCTTACAGTTACGAATCATATCCTAGCTTCTCTAATATGTAACATAGAGTTATGAAATGACATATGTGTAGTAAATACATCTAATTTAGAGAGAGGAACAGTATTTCGCGATTTATTGAACGGATCATATTCGTGATTTCTTAAACTCCACGAATCACAAAAAAAAAACACGATTTAACAATAAATATCAGTCTGAATGGAATGATCTTTTTTTTTTCATGTAAAGTAAACGCATAAATACCGAGGATGAACTACCATGAATATTATATTGTAAATAACTTAGTATACTTTAAAAAAATGTCTTTCTAAAAATGAACAGTTCTTTGTTTAATTTCCAAGTATATGACCATTATTTTTTAAGATAATTTCATGAATGAGGTTCATTCTCTAGGGATCATAGTTTGGATTGTATCTGCTGAGTTTTATCCAGTTTCATCACATAGTTCACGAGATATTGCGTTGTTCCTACCAGATTAACAAACTTTCGGGAAAAGAGCTTTGAATATTAAACACTCCATTGACAGATAGGCGAATTGTCTCAAGTAATACGTTATATCTCTGCCAAAACGCTGAAATTAGCTATAAAAGTTTACAGATATATTGAGAATAGTATTGACTTTTATTTAAATGTAAAAAAAAACTAAATCATGGCAAATCATCATTATAATCATTATCATTGTTTCCAGTGCCCAGTTTGTTGGATTGGATTGTGATTCATTATGTCTCAGTGCAGGACCAACGAGGGGGTGGGGCAAACAGGACTGTAGCTTATTACAAATAAATGCTTTAAACTGTTAGAACAAGTGAAGATGATCTTGCTGTTCCGCAATGCACAAATAGGCAAGCCATGGAGATGGAGGTTAATAATTAAGATGTGTGAGCCAAGCGGGATTAAATGTACAGATGTAGCATTGCCAAATAATCGTCCTAAAGCTCAGTGGTCAGAGCCAAGGTATACAACGCCAGAGGTCACGGGTCCGAGTCCCGCTTGGATCATACATTTTAATTCTCTAACTTCCATATACATGGTTTGAACTATTCGTGCATTACGTGATCCTTAAAAAATAATAGTGGTCTATACACCAACCACCTATCATAAGGACGAGTTATATATTATCGTAGGTGTTGATGGGTGATCTTTTTCCTTATTTAATTCATTTTCTTCCTTAATCTCTCGATATAATTTTCTATTTTTAAATGAAAAGAAAAATGTAATATAAATATAGTACCGGTAATTTAAATGTCAATGTTTTTTAGTCGCTCAATACGATTATACCCAAATTGTGATGGATGGTTCCTTAATGTGTATTTTTTAGGATTAGGGATCCACCAATCACAATTTGGATACAATCGTGTTGACCGATTGAAAAACATTATTTTTTATTATTAAGGCAAAACAGAAAAATGGCTTCAAACCCCGTAATATAGTAATTTAAAATAATAATATTATAAGACTTAATAAATATTAAAAATAAAATTATAAAATGAAAAAGTTTTTAAATTAATTTAAAGGATAGACAAAATAATATAAAATAACCAAAATTATTAAAATCATAATTAAAAGTATGAACAATTAATATTAAAATAATCAAAATAAAAAACTATTGAATAAATAATATTCATAATTAATAATTAATAATAAAATATTCAAAATTATTCAAATGGAATAAAAGTATTATTGTTAAAATAATGAAATTCAAAATTAAAGGCATTAATAACTAATACTAGAATAATCAAATTCAAAACTAAACTAATACTAACACTAAAATAATCAAATTCAAAATTAAAAGCTTTAATAAATAATACTAGAATAATCAAATTCAAAATTAAAAGCATTAATAACTAATACTGAAATGAATGAAAATCCACAGCCTGCTTCCAGTCTCCGACCGGGTCAGGAATGGAATGAATGAAGCCCCCATCTAGCGGCGAGGATATGAATTGTGCCGGCTGCCGAGGCCTGACGCACTCCTCTGGGGCAATGATTTAATGAATGACAGATGAAATGAAATGATAGTGGAGAGTGTTGCTGGAATGAAATTTGTGACAGGGAAAACCGGAGTACCCGGAGAAAAACCTGTCTGCCTCAGTTTTGTCCAGCACAGATCTCACATGGAGTGACCGGGATTTGAACCACGGACCCAGCGGTGAGAGGCCGGCGTGCTACCGCCTAAGCCACGGAGGCTCCTATTAATAACTAATACTAAAATAATCAAATTCAAAATTAAAAGCTTTAATAAATAATACTAGAATAATCAAATTCAAAATTAAAAGCATTAAATACTAATACTAAAATAATCAAATTCAAAATTAAAAGCATTAATAACTAATACTAAAATAATCACCCAGAGGAGTGCGACAGGCCTCGGCAGCCGGCACAGTTCATATCCTCGCCGCTAGATGGGGGCTTCATTCATTCCATTCCTGACCCGGTCGGAGACTGGAAGCAGGCTGTGGATTTTTTTCACTAAAATAATCAAATTCAAAATTAAAAGCTTTAGTAAATAATACTAGAACAATCAAATTCAAAATTAATAGCATTAATAACTAATACTAAAATAATCAAACTCAAAATTAAAAGCATTAATAACTAATACTAGAATAATCAAATTCAAAATTAATAGCATTAATAACTAATACTAAAATAATCAAATTCAAAATTAAAAGCATTAATAACTAATACTAGAATAATCAAATTCAAAATTAATAGCATTAATAACTAATACCAAAATAATCAAATTCAAAATTAAAAACATTAATAACTAATACTAAAATAATCAAATTCAAAATTAATAGCATTAATAACTAATACTAGAATAATCAAATTCAAAATTAAAAGCATTAAACTAAAATAATCAAATTCAAAATTAAAAACATTAATAACTAATACTAGAATAATCAAATTCAAAATTAAAAGCATTAAACTAAAATAATCAAATTCAAAATTAAAAACATTAATAACTAATACTAGAATAATCAATTTCAAAATTAAAAGCATTAAACTAAAATAATCAAATTCAAAATTAAAAACATTAATAACTAATACTAAAATAATCAAATTCAAAATTAAAATCATTAAACTAAAATAATCAAATTCAAAATTTAAAACATTAATAACTATTACTAAAATAATCAAATTCAAAATTAAAATCATTAAACTAAAATAATCAAATTCAAAATTAAAAACATTAATAACTAATACTAAAAAAATCAAATTCAAAATTAAAAACATTAATAACTAATACTAAAATAATCAAATTCAAAATTAATAGCATTAAGTAATACTACTGGAATAATCAAATTCAAAATTAAAATCATTAATAACTAATACTAAAATAATCAAATTCAAAATTAAAAGCATTAATAACTAATACTAAAATAATCAAATTCAAAATTAAAAGCATTAATAACTAATACTAAAATAAATTCAAAATTAAAAACATTAATAACTAATACTAGAATAATCAAATTCAAAATTAAAAGCATTAAACTAAAATAATCAAATTCAAAATTAAAAACATTAATAACTAATACTAGAATAATCAAATTCAAAATTAAAAGCATTAAACTAAAATAATCAAATTCAAAATTAAAAACATTAATAACTAATACTAAAATAATCAAATTCAAAATTAAAATCATTAAACTAAAATAATCAAATTCAAAATTTAAAACATTAATAACTATTACTAAAATAATCAAATTCAAAATTAAAATCATTAAACTAAAATAATCAAATTCAAAATTAAAAACATTAATAACTAATACTAAAAAAATCAAATTCAAAATTAAAAACATTAATAACTAATACTAAAATAATCAAATTCAAAATTAAAAGCATTAATAACTAATACTAAAATAATCAAATTCAAAATTAAAAGCATTAATAACTAATACTAAAATAAATTCAAAATTAAAAACATTAATAACTAATACTAAAATAATCAAATTCAAAATTAATAGCATTAATAACTAATACTAGAATAATCAAATTCAAAAATTAAAAGCATTAATAACTAATACTAATATAATCAAATTCAAAATTAAAATCATTAAACTAAAATAATCAAATTCAAAATTAAAAACATTAATAACTAATACTAAAATAATCAAATTCAAAATTAATAGCATTAATAAATAATACTGGAATAATCAAATTCAAAATTAAAATCATTAAAAACTAATACTAAAATAATCAAATTCAAAATTAAAAGCATTAATAACTAATACTAAAATAATCAAATTCAAAATTAAAAGCATTAATAACTAATACTAAAATAAATTCAAAATTAAAAACATTAATAACTAATACTAAAATAATCAAATTTCCAAATTAATAGCATTAATAACTAATACTAGAATAATCAAATTCAAAAATTAAAAGCATTAATAACTAATACTAATATAATCAAATTCAAAATTAAAATCATTAAACTAAAATAATCAAATTCAAAATTAAAAACATTAATAACTAATACTAAAATAATCAAATTCAAAATTAATAGCATTAATAAATAATACTGGAATAATCAAATTCAAAATTAAAATCATTAATAACTAATACTAAAATAATGAAATTCAAAATTAAAAGCATTAATAACTAATACTAAAATAATCAAATTCAAAATTAAAAGCATTAATAACTAATACTAAAATAAATTCAAAATTAAAAACATTAATAACTAATACTAAAATAATCAAATTCAAAATTAATAGCATTAATAACTAATACTAGAATAATCAAATTCAAAAATTAAAAGCATTAATAACTAATACCAATATAATCAAATTCAAAATTAAAAACATTAATAACTAATACTAAAATAATCAAATTCAAAATTAATAGCATTAATAACTAATACTAGAATAATCAAATTCTAAATTAAAAGCATTAATAAATAATACTAAAATAATCAAATTCAAAATTAAAAACATTAATAACTATTACTAAAATAATCAAATTCAAAATTAATAGCATTAATAACTAATACTAAAATAATCAAATTCTAAATTAAAAGCATTAATAAATAATACTAGAATAATCAAATTCAAAATTAAAAACATGAATAACTAATACCAAAATAATCAAATTCAAAATTAATAGCATTAATAACTAATACTAAAATAATCAAATTCTAAATTAAAAGCATTAATAAATAATACTAGAATAATCAAATTCAAAATTAAAAACATGAATAACTAATACCAAAATAATCAAATTCAAAATTAATAGCATTAATAACTAATACTAGAATAATCAAATTCTAAATTAAAAGCATTAATAAATAATACTAAAATAATCAAATTCAAAATTAAAAGCATGAGTAACTAATACTAAAATAATCAAATTGAAAATTAAAAACATGAATTACTAATACTAAAATAATCAAATTCAAAATTAATAGCATTAATAACTAATACTAGAATAATCAAATTCAAAATTAAAAGCAGTAATAACTAATACTAAAATAATCAAATTCAAAATTGAAAGCATTAATAACTAATACTAGAATAATCAAATTCAAAATTAAAAGCAGTAATAACTAATACTAAAATAATCAAATTCAAAATTGAAAGCATTAATAAGTAATATTAGAATAGTCAAAATAAAAGAACTTTAAGTTAAATCGTTTTTTAATATCGTATGGCCTCAGCTGCCGGGTGTAAGCTTTGTTTTTGACACCCAGGGGGTAGCTTGCATGTCGAATTTAGTTGTTCCTTGAAGCACTATTAAAGTCAAGGAGGTTAGATATCTAAGCTCCATGAACACTATAGCGCTTTCTAGTAGAGAAATGAGGAACTTTGTGTTGGCTGAAACTCCCGAGATTAATTTTGCCACTATGAACATGGCCTACTGAAATTCAAATGAATTCCTTGACATGCCAAAATCGTATGACATGCGTGTCGTATTTTTTCCACCTTTCAAAAATCACTTACCACGGCCTGGAGCGAACCTGCAAGCTTTGGATTAGTAGACCGACAAGTTAACCACTCACCCCCCGTGGCAAGCTAAGTTAAATCGTAATTATTAAAATCCACATTAAATGAACACACTGATAATTTATATTAAAATAGTCAGAATCAAAATTACAATTAAATACATAGAATTGAAATGAAAATCCACAGCCTGCTTCCAGTCTCCGACTGGGTCAGGAATGGAATGAATGAAGCCCCCATCTAGCAGCGAGGATATGAACTGTGCCGGCTGCCGAGGCCTGACGCACTCCACTAGGGCAATGATTAAATGAATGACAGATGAAATGAAATGAAATGATAGTGGAGAGTGTTGCTGGAAGGAAATTTTGACAGGGAAAACCGGAGTACCTGGAGAAAAACCTGTCTGCCTCCGTTTTGTCCAGCACAGATCTCACATGGAGTGACCGGGATTTGAACCACGAGCCCAGCGGTGAGAGGCCGGCGTGCTGCCGCCTAAGCCACGGAGGCTCTAAATACATAGAAATAAAATCAGATATTAGAAAACAATTCTGATTTATATAGTGTTAAAGCTTTCACTTTTCACTGTTACAATGGAGAAAATTTCAATCTTAGAATTAATCCAATAATTTCCATAGAATTAAGAACGCAATGGGTAAGGATTATTGTCTCAGTGCTCGTCCGTTTCCATCTTGATAGTCTGGTCGAATATGTTCCATTTCATGTGCACTAGAATATTCACTATGCATTACGACGTGGTATTTCACATACCGATTTAACAGACTTGACAGCTGGAAAGTATGTGACGTTTACAGTCGCAGCATTTTCCTAGAGATCACGAAAAACATCCCAAGGTATTGTCAACAATGAGCTTCAAGCAAACTAGACTCCCGATTCCGGATATGGTCGGCATATTAATGAGTTAAACCATCCAATAATTTTCAGAATATACGTAGGACTATAGTTTTGCTTATAACAAAGTAAACGTTTAAGAAAAGAACTCACAAACACACCTGCACTGGTATTGACTCATAAGCCTACTCCTCATTTTCACCAAAATGATGATATTAGGCTAAAGATTTAATTTCTATGAAGTTCGTCTTAACTTTCTCCTTCTCACATAGTTAAGGTAAGGTTAGGATGAACATCAGATTCACTTGTATGTTATATGTACCATTGGAGGTCAACAGATTTCCAAAGGGAATAAACACAGTTCCAATGTGCCAACGAACAAACAAATCAATACACAAACAAACAAGCAAACAAACAATGAAATAAATATGCATATATATATCAATAAACAAACCAACAAATCTCTACTTAGTATAAAACGAAGTCCCCGATTCTTGGATGTCACGGGTAATCTCGAGAACTACTGGATGGATTTTGATGCGTATTCACCATTTGTAAAGGAAAGTTCCTGTAGAAAATCATTTATTTATGATCAAAGAAAGACAAGCAGTAATAATTTCAGTGAAAAAGTAAAAAAAACTGTCATCCGTGCACTTTTTAAGCTTACGCTGGGCACCCCGTTAAAAATATCAATATACTATGAGTGTAAGAATTGTTCTGCATGAAACGTTCTACAAAAGAGCACGGGAGAGGATATCTCTATCTTCAATACATCGCCCACTATAAGTGTTTATACGTTTTCATTTCTTCCAACAATCTCCATTCAATTACTGAGGCCACAGTGAACGATCTAGCTAGGGGCGAGTCTATCACCCCAGTTACAGCCTAGCTAGCGGGCGAGCATATTACCCCAGATACAGCCAGCAGAAAACTGTCGATTCGTGTTGAGTTAAGACTTCAGAGAAGAGTGGTTGTGTTTTGAGTTTCCCTGGAAGTGCAACTCAGTTTTTCTTCATTTCGTCTGTGAACTTTTCGTTCCGCAAAATTCAGTCAAGTTAAGATTGGACGGAAGGGGGATTTGTGTTTCATGCACCTCGCCATTCTTAAATTACGTCTGACAAGCATTTGTTGCACATGCATCTCCATGATAATATAATTAATAGTCCTGTCAGTGATTTTAACCCATCATGCCGAGACGTAAAACGGATATAGGTCGTAGTTCATTGACATCGAGAAAAAAACGCTTATCAGGTAATGCATTCATAACTGTTGCCGGGTGAAGCCGGGGCGGGTTGCTCGTAAATAAACAAACAAGCAAACAAACAAATACATAATTAAATAAAGCAGAGTGTTGGATACTTTCCAGAATGCTTTATTTGAGGGTATGAGCCAAAATTTATTAATACAGTCATAAACATTGAACAGAATTTATTGTATTCCATGAAGTTCTCAATATTGTGCTAAATACCAACTACAGTATAATGTAAATAGAACAAATACCGATGGTTGTGTGTACCAATAGCGGTGCTGCATTATGCTTCCTAGAGGAAAACAGTAGTGGCAATTATTGCTTTAAAAGGTGTAATAAATCAAGATCATTCACCTCAGAGGTACAAGCAGAATATTTTTTCACAAATTTAGTGATGAATCATTTAGCATAAACCTACGAAATGAACCATTTGCATTCTGTACATACTTTTCTGTTTTGCTTTCGTAGCCTAATAAAAAAAACAATCGGCCAACGCGTTAACATGCCATATTAAATTGAGTGGGGTGGGGAATATATCTACTCACAGCTGCTAACTTGATAAAAATTGGATTAATTATAAACAAAGGGATGACAAGTTTCGTTCTTCAAGTGAACATCAACAGGGCCTGTTCTTATGTGGGATTTATAGGGTTGGTGGATATATAGAGTGTGTTAAAGAAAAGTACCCTATATTTTAGGAGATGAAAGGATGCATCAAAACAAGAATTACATGTCTAATCAGCTTGGGTTTAACAGCACCGACTTTCTGAGATCTGAACACTTGTTTATACGAGATGTTCAGTGTGATTCATAGCAATGCATCTCACTGTCTTTCAAAGTAAGTAACACACCACGGTACGTATTGCTAGACTTATGAGTATGACTAGAACCACACAACTGACCCTATTTGACGATTCTTGCTCATGTTCACAACTATACTTTTGTTTTTAATATTGCTTGCGACGCATTAAAATTCCATGCCAGAGAGTATCAACTATAATTGATGTGCACCTCCTATAAACAAGTGTTCAGCCTCAGAATGAAGGCACTGAAGAAACTACACTTCTTCTTATTATTATTCCTCTACTTCTTCTTCTTCCTCTTCCTCCTCCTCTTCCTCCTCAAGAAAAAAGATGAATAGAATAAAATAATCAGCACTCTTAGTGTACAAAAAAAGCACAGAACATCACGCGGAAAGACAAACTTCTCAGCTCGTGATTTCTTTATTGTATTCTGTGGAGAAGTAAACAAAACGAGAAATTATTCCTCAGACTTGCTTGAATTCTTTTTTATCCTTGCACAAACAACTATATTTTAACGAACTACAGTTCTTATTTTACAGCACTGATAAACCCCAACATTTCTTCCTGAAATCAAAACCATTTGCATTTTGATCACTCCAAAACTCTTCACGCTACAACGGTAAATGTATACCACGTATAGAGGTCGGCGGTGAGGGGTTAAAGTATACCTTATCTCCTCAAGGTTTAGGCTGCTGCTTGTACACAATCAAACATTTTTCAATTCAATACTTCACAAAAATTGCTGTTTATGATTGATCAGTTTTGTATACATTTGTAACACATTTACACATTTTCCGATGTAACGTAGATTGAGGAACAGATGAATTTGATGTTCCACCCCTTAAAACAGCTTTTACCATCTTCCTCCTCTTCCTCTTCCTCCTCTTCTTCTTCTTTTGACTGGGCCTACTGGGGACCATGCTTGTTCAACAGTTGGGATTTCAGCTTTGCCCGGTACTGACGCATCTGTTCCCGGTATATTTCTTTTCTTTCCTCAGACTAGGGAGCGCCTTTCTTTAGAGGTTTTTCCTGAAAACCACAGACTTCCTTAAGAATATATCTCACAGTTTGTCAGTCTTGTAGGTCTGTTAGTCACAGTCTTTGATGCCTTTCTCAACTTCAGTCAGGCAAGTGGTACGGACCTGCCTGTTTCGCCTGCTGGTGACCAGATGGTTGGTAAGACAATATAGTACGCCCTTCGTACAGTACATTGTAATCTTCGTTTGCTTCATGCTTTCTCCTTCTAGAAACTGGATACATAACATCACGCTGTACAGTATATAATTATAAACCACATGTGTAACGTAACATTGTGGGGTTTGAAGCCATTTATCAGTGTTGCCTAAGTAAACAAACGTTTGGTGCTTTTCAGTCAGTCAACACGAATGTAACAAAAAAAAGAGCTGGGTTATGCCCTAAACCTGAAATAAATTACATTACATTACTGTTTATTAATCTCATGTAATTTATTTGAGGATTAGGGCATAACCCAGCTCTTTTTTTTTGGGGTACATTCGTGTTGACTCACTGAAAAGCACCAAACCTTTGTGTGTAACGTAAGTTATTTAAAAAAATGTATAACGCCTGGATATTGTTTACTTGTGTTCTGTTAGTGCTATAGCAATCCTGTAAATATTGCGTTAATTTTCATAATACATCTAGGTTGTATTGTTAAAGATACTATTACCCAAATACTGATTTTAAACATTTGAATGCTGAAAATAATACCTTTTGGCATGATCCTTCATTCACCACTGACCATTGCAGCCCAAATTTATTGAGCACATTAACGTATTGACCCGCTGAATCGCTATTGATTTCTTATTCCGCACATAGGTATTATTTTGTAAAAGACTGTATGTATTGTTTAATTGTAAAACTGTAATGTTGTAATAATATGTATATGTAATGATGATTGTGTACAAAATACAAAATGACACTAATAACGAAGTTTTGTTTCTTTTCTTGCTATTTGTTGCCTTATCCCGCTCATTTATTTACCTACAAGTTTTAGGAAAGCCTGTTTGACATCTCTTGATGAATGCAGTACATTTGCATTTGTCTGTTGGCACAGGCTAGAGTAAAAGGTGGCTTTTCACCGATGTCTCAGTCTCACTCATGGCTGTGATTATATGGAAGCTACTGAGGTATGGGTGGTGCTTAGTAATGTCATTCAGGGCACAGTAAGTGCCTGTGGATGTTGTGAAAGGTTCTACTCATAGGGTTAGTACTACTGTTCTGACTCGGTGAGGAAAGCAATGGCAAACTACCTCACTCCTCTTTTTGCCTAGTACGCCTCAATATAGCGCTGCCTTAGGTCTTTGTGGGTATCTACTCACATAACCTAATGGCGGTACTGTTTGAGGATCCAACCAGCCTTTGGGCTGACTACCTAACAGACAGACAGAAGTTTTAGGATGGCGTAAAAGAAATTGACGAGTACATAAGGTTTCTATACAAGAGTCATATCGCAAGTCTGCACACTTTTAGTTCGCAAAAAGGTGCCTAATAATTCTCTTTCAGTACTTCATTGAATCAGCCGGAGCTGAAAAGTAATAGGCTAAGTCGGTTTTCACTGTTTTTCAGGAGATTGATAAAACGTCATTGACAGAACAGAACTTAACAAACACACTATATCAGTAATTGTGAAGCATCTATTCAGGTTATATTTGTGTTAGCGGAATATCAATTTTAATTTAATATTATTATTTTTAAATTAGCCTCCGTGGCTTAGGCGGCAGCACGCCGGCCTCTCACCGCTGGGTCCGTGGTTCAAATCTCGGGCACTCCATGTGAAATCTGTGCTGGACAAAACGGAGGCAGACAGGTTTTTCTCCGGGTACTCCGGTTTTCCCTGTCACAAATTTCATTCCAGCAACACTCTCCACTATCATTTCATTTCATCTGTCATTCATTTAATCATTGCCCTGAGAAGTGCGTCAGGTCTCAGCAGCCGGCACAGTTCATATCCTCGCCGCTAGTTGGGGGCTTCATTCATTCCATTCCTGACCCGGTCGGAGACTGGAAGCAGGCTGTGGATTTTCATTTTCATTATTAAATTAATCGTGCGGCATAAAGCCATCCAGAATAATTATTTCACATGATATTTTATTTTAAAATGGATTTGTAACCTATAAACCTCCTAAACCCTGTACAAATGTAATTTACAATAGCACTATAACACGCGGGATTCTTGCAGTGCGGCCAACATTAAGTACGGAATACGGCGCTGAAAGGCAACAAGTCATTGACTTAATGCTTTTCTCCTCTGATCGCACTACATGTAGCAGTGGTTTCTGGCTTAAACAGAAGGCTGACTTAATTCTTTCTTGTGCCGTTCCAAGGCTCTTGGGTCAACACTTCAGAATACTGAAAAATGAAAATCAACAGCCTGCTTCCAGTCTCCGACCGGGTCAGGAATGGAATGAATGAAGCCCCCAACTAGCGGCGAGGATATGAACTGTGCCGGCTGCCGAGGCCTGACGCACTCCTCTGGGGCAATGATTAAATGAATGACAGATGAAATGAAATGATAGTGGAGAGTGTTACTGGAATGAAATTTTGACAGGGAAAACCGGAGTACCCGGAGAAAAACCTGTCTGCCTCCGTTTTGTCCAGCACAGATTTCACATGGAGTGCCCGAGATTTGAACCACGGACCCAGCGGTGAGAGGCCGGCGTGCTGCCGCCTAAGCCACGGAGGCCTACACTTCAGAATACTAATTGTTTAAAAAAAGATAATTTTTGACTTAATGCTTTTCAACTCCAACCGATTCATTTAGACTACATAAAACCTATAATAGGTAACGAGGTAAAACAGTAAACATAAACATTAAAGAGATATAGCCTACAATGTTGAACAAGTAGTTCCGTGAAGAACTATACAGCCTATTTTCATATATCCTGCTAATATTAATTGCCTCTATCAGCATACAAAATTTCAGTTTAATTGCTGTAACAGATTCGTAGATATTGAGAACCGTCTAAATATTTCAGATGGTCACCAGGTTGGATTTTTATTTTATTTTTGTACTATTACATTAAGATTATTGTGTACGTGTGGTATTCAAACTTAAATCGCATGATTAGAATACAAGAAGTAAAAACGAGATTTTAAAATTACGCATAGTAGACATCTTGTGAATATGCCAACAATTAAAATAAATTAGATGCCAGTGGATACACATTTGTATAAGCATTTAACGTTCAACGTTTCACGGCACTCGGATAGTCAATTCGCGAGAAACGTCCATTTAAATATTTAAATATTTATACTTCGCGTCGCTGCCATGTTGGATTTGTGCTCACCAGGTTACTGAAAGTCCTATAGGTGAACATATGTTCATAGTCTCTATGAACATTAAAAAAAACAGTTTGGTTGCTGTAAAAGATTCATAGATATTGAGAACCGTCTAAATATTTCGGAAGCTCGCCATTTAGGATTGTTATATGTATAGGCCATAGAGCTATGTACCATTCAAGGACAATTATTGCCTAGGTTCATTATTCCAACTTTCACTTCGATGGCATGATTACGACACAAGAAATAAAAACTTAATTTTAAAATTTCGCACAGCCGCCATCTTGAGGTTATGTAAACAATTGAATTAAATTAGATGGCAGTGCATTACAATCTGCAAAATAATTTACTGTATCACATTTCACTGCGCTTAGAGAGTTAAATCACGAGAAAAGTCTATTAAAATATTTCAAATTCGCTTGGTCGCTATGTTCGTTTTGTACATTACAGGTTTATGAAATATACATAGGTAAACTTGCATCAGTACCCTTTATCACCGTACAAAATTGCAGGGGGATATCTGTAATAGTTTCGGAGATATAGAATGTCAGTGAAATATTTCGCACAGCCGCCATTTTGAGGTTATGCAAACAATTGAACTAAACTAGACTCCAGTGCATTGCAATGTGTATAAACATTTGCTGTACCAAGTTTCATTACGTTTGGATAGTTAAATCGCGAGAAAAGTCTACTAAAAGTCTCAACTTCGCTTCACCGCCATGTTGGTTTTGTAGTCACCAGGTTTTTGAAAGTCTCATAGGTGAACTTCTAGTAGTGCCTTTTATCACCGTACACAATTTCAGGGCGATATCTGTAATAGTTTCGGAGATATTGAATGCTAGTGAAATATTTCGCACAGCCGCCATGTTGGATTGGTGAGACGTAACAAAATTTGAAGGGCACGGTCGAGGTCGCCGGGAATAGTGCTATGAACTTACCGAGTTTCATTGAAATCGCTCCAGCCGTTTAGATTTTATTAGGGACACACACACACACCTCACACACACACGCACGCACACACACACACGGACAAAAGGTGATCTCATAAGCCTTTTTTTTTTTTCAAAATTGAAAATGGGCTAAAAATAAAGGGACCCCAAAAATCTGAGGGACTTGGGCCTCATTTTACCTTATTGCGGCACTGTCTATAACCCTTTGATGACAATTGGCTAATTGGCGTTGTTTGCAATTTACTTTGTACTGTGAAAACTGTGAACATGATGTAGAATTCAAAACCACACATATGATGGAATGGACATAACTATGTTAATCTATTCAATGAGAATGAGGTGCTTGGGTTAGGAAGAGAAGGCCTACCTTGTTTTGTGGATTGATGAATATGCCTCAACCAGTAGGTCGATTCACTGAACATGAGTGCACGATATATACCAAGTAGCCTATCTTTGTGACGGGGACTTAAGTGCTTTTTATAAAATATCAGATAGTGAACCGTATGGATCTAATGTGAAGGCCTTATACAAAATAGGACTGAGGGGGGTAGACTTCTGAAGTTAAAAAGAAAGGTGTGAAGGGGAAACCTTGACTTAAAAATTAACAGAAACGTCATCACAGTTTTCTGGAAAAACACATTTTTGCACAATGTACAATTCCTCGGGAACTATTAAACCCACATCATTCAAACTTGGTAGTATGTTTCACAACACTGCAATGCAAAATCACGTGGGACAGTTTTTTTCATATTTTAGGTATTATGGCATTTACAACTAGATATTTAAGTTAATTTGAGTTGGTCTTTTTTTTTTCAATCAATCATTTCAAATCTACATATATAACAAGTAGTTTCGTGAAGAACCATACAGCCTATTTTCATATATCCTACTTATGTTAATTGCCACTATCAACATACACAATTTCAGTTTGATTGCTCTAATAGATTCGTAAATATTGAGAACCGACAATATATTTCGGATGGTCGCCATGTTGGATTTTATATATGTAGGTCCTGGAGTTATGTACTGTTACATGAAGATTATTGTGCCCGTGTAGCATTCAAACTTCAATCGCATGATTAGGACACAAGAAGTAACGAGGAGATTTTAAAATTTCACACAGCTGCCATCTTGTGGTTATGGAAACAATTGAAATAAATTAGATGCCAGTGGATTAACATTCGTATAAGGATTCACTGTACCAAATTTCATTGCACTCGGATGGTTAAATTGCGAGAAACGTCCATGTGAATATTTATAATTCGCGTCGCCGCCATGTTGGAATTGTGATCACCAGGTTATTTAAAGTCTTATACGTGAATTTAAGTTATTGGCTCCTATGAATATTTAAAAAATCAGTTTGATTGCTATAATCGATTCGTAGATATTCAGAGCCGTCTAAATATTTCGGATGGTCGACATGTTGGATTGTTATATGTATAGGCCATATAGCTATGTACCATTCAAGGACAATTATTGCGTAGGTTCATTATTCAATCTTTCACTTCGATCGCATGATTACGACACCAGAAATACAAACTTAATTTTAAAATTCGCACAGCCGCCATCTTGAAGTTATGTAAACAATTGAACTAAATTAGATACCAGTGCATTACAATGTGTATAAATATTTGCTGTACCAAGTTTTATTGCGTTTGGAGCATTAAATCGCGAGAAAGGTCTATTTAAAATTTTCAACTTCGCTTGGCCACCATATTCGTTTTGTAGTTAACCAATTTTTGAAAGTCTTATAGATGAACATCCAGAAGAGCCCTTTATCTCCGTACAAAATTTCAGGGTCATACCGCTAATATTTTCAGAGATATAGATTGCCAGTGAAATATTTCGCACATCCGCCATCTTGTGGTTATGTAAACAATTGAACAAAGTTAGATGTCGGTGCATTACAATGTGTATAAACATATACTGTACCAAGTTTTATTGCGTTTGGTTGATTAAATCGCGAGAAACGTCCATATAAAAGTCGCAAATTCGCGTGGCCGCCATGTTGGTTTTGTAGTTACCAGTTTTTCAAAAGTCACATAGGTGAACTTCTAGTAGTTCCCTTTATCACTTTAAAACAAATCCAGGGTGATATCGGGAACAATTTCGGAGATATGGAATGCTGGTGAAAGATTTCGCACAGCCGCCATGTTGGATTGGTGAGACGTAACCAAATTTGAAGGGCACAGTCGGGGTTGCCCGGAACAGTGCTATGAACTTACCGAGTTTCATTGAAATCGCTCCAGCCGTTTAGAATTTATTAGGGGTGCACACACACACACCTCACACACACACGGACAAAAGGTGATCTCATAAGCCTATTTTTTTTCAAAATTGAAAATAGGCTAAAAACGAGCACATTTATTATTATTTATTGTTGTTGTTTTAAGGGAGGGAGTAACGAGGTCATCTTCTCCTCTAACAGAGATAAAATAATACAAATTTAATAATACTATGTAGTTAAAAGTTAGAGGTGGATGCCTTAATATTAAAGTACCGGTACCTAATATTATTAAAACAACAAAAAACTATCATTTATAATAAACTAAAATATATGAAAATCAAAATTTAGAAGCTCAAATAAAAATATTTATTTAGCGTATGGCTTTTAGTTCGAGAGTGTCCGAGGACATGTTCGGCTCGCCAGAGTCTGTAGCTGCTTCAAGCGGACACCCGTGGGGTGAACTACAAGTTCCGTTCAATTCCAAGTAGTTCCAACTGTTGCTACCTAGTGGTAAACGTTGGAACTATGATAGAGCGATTCAACGTAATGTAACCTAGAAATTTAGCTTCACACAAGTTTAGTTAGTGCAAGGATCTTTTACATGTCATAAATCTATGACATGGGACCGCCGGCTTTACTTCGCCTCCGAAATAAGGCATACTGAGGGATTTTAACGCTCTTAAAATTCCGACGAATTCGGTCGGGTTTGAACCCGCTATCTTGGGCACATCAGTTCAGCATGCTACCGACTACGCCACCGAAGCCGCTAAATAAAAAAGATTAAGTTCTATACAAGCAAAGACGTACGAGATTCTGTATGACTGCGGTTATTTTTTAGCGTATGGCTTTTAGTGCCGGGAGTGTCCGAGTACATGTTCGGCTCGCCAGTTTTTGTAGCTGCTTCGAGACGGACACCCAATGGGTGAGCTACAAGTACCGTTGGGGAGGAATGTTGGAATGGAAGGTCGAGGAGTTGGAAGGTAGCGGCTGTGGTCTATAGTTAGGGACCAACCCCGGCATTTGCCTGGAAGGAAGATGGGAAACCACAGAAGACCATCTTAAAGGTTGCCGGTGGGGGGATTCGAACCTCCTCGCCTCCCGGATGTGAGCGACTGCCAGCAGTCATGCCGTAACGACCACGGCTAACTCACCCGGTATGACTGCGGTACCTCCAGACGATAGAAGAACCACAAACACAGCATCCGTCGCCTACATGTTTATGCTGATCAGTTCATTGTCTACCGGTGTAATAGCCTAGTGTACACATTTACTGTCACTAAGCAATACACATAACTAACTACTCAGGACGTCATATTCGTGTTACACCTTGTAGCACCATTGGATGACCTCGGGGACCACAATATGTTCCATGTGTCGCTGTGCTCGATGCTTGCCGGCATCTGTTTGGCTTGCTCTTACTAAAACACCATGTACGAGTATATAGGGACTCGAGAGTCTTCCGGAAACTTACTAACACATTGGGATTGCTGACATGATGAAAATGAAAATCCACAGCCTGCTTCCAGTCTCCGACCGGGTCAGGGAATGGAATGAATGAAGCCCCCATCTAGCGGCGAGGATACGAAATGTGCCGGCTGCCGAGGCCTGACGCACTCCTCTGGGGCAATGATTGAATGCATGACAGATGAAATGAAATGATAGTGGAGAGTGTTGCTGGAATGAAATTTTGACAGGGAAAACCGGAGTACCCGGAGAAAAACCTGTCTGCCTCCGTTTTGTCCAGCACAGATCTCACACGGAGTGACTGGGATTTGAACCACGGACCCAGCGGTGAGAGGCCGGCGTGCTGCCGCCTAAGCCACGGAGGCTTGCTGACATGATAATATAACATATTAATCAGAATGTATCTGAAATACTTTTAATGAAAATCAGTATGGACATCTATGAAGGAATACATAAGGTAAGTCTGGTGGGAGTCAGCGGTAATGAGAGCGGACAGAGACAAAACAGGTGTATGCGGTACATGTTAGTTTTGTCTTTATCATTAGCTTGGCAACCATCACGGCATCATACTATCTCCATGGTATCGTCGCTTAACTCACCAGTGGATGGGGAAATTACACTTTGTTAGGTCAACATACACCGTTTGCTTCACAGGCAGAACACCACAAGCCACAGAGACTTACCGCAATCCGACCCATTCCTCCCAGGCATCACGTGCTGCCACTGTAAGATGTCCCTAATAAACGACCTAGATACTGTGTAGGGGCAGATAACCTCATAGTTCCTCCCCTTAAAACAACAATAACTAACTAACTAGATACTGTACTATAGAGTCATTATCAAAAATATATTCATTTTACTTCGATATGCTTAGACAAACTCTTATACACGCCCGTCTTCGACGGATGAATAATGGTAAAAGGAACGTATATATGATCTGGGACACCCACTCTGTCATTCGCTTAAGGGGGCTCATAGCTATCTCTGTATGGGCATAATTCAGAACTCTATACCTTGCTCGTTTTTCATTGTAACTGCATGAAATTATGTAAACCGAGAGAGAAGACCTTCAAATTGCATCTAATGTCCAAAAGGTTTTTGTTTATGACAATATTTTGATATTTGTATTTACCGCTCCAATGCCCGAAATGCTGGTATGTCCGGTGTGATAAGAACTGCGCAAAAAATTACTGCACAGATGTTGGTTTCCCACATTTCTGCTATTGGTTAAATTGCAAAATTATATCTGAGTTGTTTTTAATAATTACAAGCAATGTTTCCCTCAGACAAAATCGACAGGCCGCTCTCAGTAATGAATATGGTTAGACTGCTCTCTCGCGGATACATGGTGAACCGTCGCCGTCATGCGTGCGTGCGTGCGTGCGTGCGGTGCTACCGGTGACGGCCGTTTCAAAACCATGACGAAAAAATTACATGGTAAAGGTCTGATGTGTCCATACTGTATAATATGATTACTATACTGTGCTTTTGCTTTGTAAATATTATTCTTCAGTTCAGGCCCAAACCCATATCACTGGCAAAGAATACAAAATTAACGGACCCTTCGTGCGCATTCGTTTTTCTAAGGCCTGGACAACACAGGTGGCACCAGGGGGATGACAGATCATAGGAAGCGCGTGGGTATCTTTAAAGCTCCGCTATAGATGTTCTGCCAACCAACGAAGAATTAATTTCAGTACTATGTTTCCGTAGTTGGCACTCACCCAACGCTCACGCCAAACCGACTGGCGGAGCGGGAATAGTCTGTTTAGATTGATTTTCCTCGTGGTGTTGTTGGTTGGTTGTTTTGATTTTTTCGGTATTTTGATCATTTATTTGAATTGAATTGAGACTCAACCATGCCACTGCAAAGGAGGAAAAATTGCCAAGCACCGGGATGTAATAATTATAATGATAGTAAGAACAATACGGCAATTTTCATCTTCCTGGTGTTGACCATGTGTAAAACTAGTGGGCAATATGGACTACTCTCGAATAAAAATATATATCTATATGTGTGCATTTCATCTCTTGTTTGTTTTCTTACCCATTCTCCTTTACATTGCAATAAAATTTGTGGTTTACGGCTACGGGGAGGGGTGGGTTGCAGCCGGCATGCTAGGCAAAAAGTGAGGTTATGGCAATATAGTGTGTGCATTTGAACAGTTTTCTTTATATTCATCGAATATCCCAACAATTCTGTAGAGTAGGAGATCTTTTTTAATTAGCCTAAAGGTGAATTAAGCTCTAAAACGGCATAACTGTGTCCTTCGTGACAAATCTATAGCCAACATTGATATATATCAAAGAGTACTATTTTCCTATCTGGACGTACATTTCTAAGCCTAGCGAAAGGCGCAGTTATGTTTGAGTTATTTTCATCAATAATCAATAACTCATCGCAGAAAATACTGTTCAATTACGTGTAATAAAGGCTACATTCATATGGCTTTTTACTTTTTATGTTGCCAGACTTGGTATAGCGGTACATAGCCTAAGGCGGTGCTCTCTCTCGGAAATTCTATAACCAAAAGTGACGAATCTCTTATAGTTTACATGATCCTTGGGTGGCACTGATCTGGCACTGAGTTGCACTATACACGCCTAGCGGCAGAAATGCATACTACACAAGCTCCGCCCACGGCACGCCCTCGTATATACAGTATTAACCTATACCAATGGTTCACTGATTTTCTAATTGTAATTATTTCAGTACACCTTCTAGAACAAAGTAATTAATTTGCAAAGTTTCATGGAAGTTGAACAGTAAATGGGAAAGTAATCGTGCTTTCTTTGTGGGTTGCTACCACAAGAAAAATTGTATAATAGAATTATACAAATAATTCATGTCTTTTGGACTAATGCCGTGTGTATTTAGATTAGAACCATACGTTTCGGAGAAACCTTGCCTACTTTTTCAATGAAAATCAAAAACAATGTGGCCAAAGAAAGTATATCAATGGGATTACAAAAATTACAAAAGATATAGATAAATTCCTCGGTTCGTCACCAGAGAGCAGCTGCCAGAAATTACGGTATGGACCATGGTAGAACGGCGGACAGAGTAGTAAGTAAGGAGAAGGTAAAGGAGGCGGGGTGAAAATATAGAGACTCCTCGAAGAATGAGGATGTCCAAAAGAAAAAAAGGGGGGGGGGAGGTGGGAGGGTTAGATGGATATAAGGAAACATAAACAAACGGGAAGAGTATCTTAACGATACCCAACCTCATAAAGGCAACGGCGAAAAAAACAGATGGAAACTCCTCCAATGACGAACAAAGGAGATCAAATCCAGGTTCTGTAGCCATAGAGGAAAAAAGTACAAATTGAAATAGGTGAAGAACTGAGAGACTGAGGGGAACTATCTTCCTAGATCCTTAATAACTGGTAGCCAAGTGTCACTTAGCTGATATCATTGTTTTATTTCCATTGATAAAGAAGGCAAGGTTTCTCCGAAACGTATGGTTCTAATCTAAATACACACGGCATTACCCAAAAAAAAATGAATTATTTATATAATCCGGGCCGTGAAAGCCTTAATATACACATTATAATAGAATTGTTTGCTCATATCTTAATCATACTACCAAAAACATAATATTTTGGACATTAATGGCGAACATACAGCTTAAGGGGGCAAAACAATAACAGTGTTATTGTTGTAACTGTGCATGTCATAAATTGTATACACAATAATAAACATTTCTAAGGAAACACACACATATTGCTGTTAGAAACAAAGTTCTAAATTTTCGAAATTATAATCGTAACTATTTTTATCTATTATTCAAAATTTGGTTCTTGCTTTGCGCTGATCATCATCATTTCGCTCATATCTCCCATGCGTTTTTTTAAATTATTATTTTTTATTTTTTAACCTTCAGCTACAAAATGCTTGCCACAGTGGGTGAGTGGTTATCGTGTCAGACTACCAACCCCAAGCTTGCACGTTCAATCCTGGCCATGGTAAGTGATTTTTGAAAGGCGACAGTAATCACGAAACTCATGTCATACGTTGTTGGCATGTTAAAGAACCCATTTGAATTCAGTAGGCCGTGTTCATAATGGCAAAATTAATCTCGGGATTTTACGGGGACTTAAGTTCCTCCATTGTCCAGTAGAAAGCGCTATATTGTCAATGAGCTTGAATATCTAACCTCCAAGGGACGATAAAATTCGACATGAAAGCTGCCCTCTGGCCGTCAAATAACAACGCTTGCACCCGGCACCCTAGGCCATACGATATTATATTATTATAGCTACAAAATGAACCTCCCTCATTTCCATATTATTAATTAATTAAGCGTTATATTTTCATTCCTATTTTGAGCAAATTCAAAAATTAGTTTTAACGTTTTATAGAAAGACTAATTAAATCCTCAGATGTTTGAGTGGGATTCATTCTGCAGCTGAAGGTTTAACATCCACTTAAAAATAAAAAGAAGGTCCAAAAATTCCTATAAATATGGGAAATATCAGGGAAACGGTGAAAGTCAGCCCAAAGTCAGATCCAAATTTTGAAAATATATATAAAAATAGCTACGACTTGAATTTTGAAAATTTAGAACTTTGTTTCTAACAGCAATATGTGTGTGTCTCCTTGGAAATGTATATAATTGTTGTACAAGATTTATATTATTATATATTAACATTGTTATTGTTTTCAATCCTTAAACTGTATGTGCCCCCTTAATGTCCAAAATATTTTGTTTATGGTAGTGTGATTAAAATATGAGCAAAGAATTCTATTATACATTTTTTTATGGTAGCATCCAACAAAAAGAAACACACGATAACTTTCCCATTTACTGTTCAATTTTCATGAAACTTTGCAAATTAATTACTTTGTTGTAGAAGATGTACTGAAACAATTACAATTAGAAAATCAATGAACCATTGGTATAAATACAGGGTCTTTCACTCTAAGTGGGGCCGGCCGCGCGACGCGTGTAGTGTCGGACGAGCACATGGCAACTCACTGAGTCTGGGGTCGAGAGAGCGCCCGTGTAAATAACAAGCACACATAATAACACGTAATCAAAGTAAAATAATTACTCATCTTGTCACAGAAGATGTTGAAAATGTCATCCGCCTGCATCTACACATCGTCTAAGGAAATTTTCATTCATACGCGTTAGTTCATCTACCGAGAGAGCCTCAATTTCTCTCATGATATTTTGTTTGAGTTCATCTAGAGTGTGAAGTTTGTTGCATAAATCTAATTTTTCAATTTTCCCCAAAACTAAAAATTGAAACAAAATGCTTTAACACTTAGAAATAACACGTTATAAAATTCTGAAACTTGATAACAAATAAACAATAACCAAATACACATACACACGTTATAAACTTATAACACGTATAACTTAAAATAGGCTATAAAAGAAATAGCAAAGTCAACTTTCCTCGTCAAATCCTGCGTCGCAACTGTCTCAGTGACCTTGCCGTGGGCGGAGCTTGTGTAGTACGTATTTCAGCCGCTAGGCGTGTATAGCGCAACTCACTGCCAGTTCAGTGCCACCCAAGGAGCATATAATATCAGAGTATGGACTCTTAGGTAAATCTGCGATGCAGGGTGATTGCGTCATTGTTTTTGGCTAGAACTCAACGCACAATCATGGCGAATTCGAACGCCACTGAAATGAAATAACTAACTGTCATGGAAGAAAAGAATATAACTGACCAAAATATCTAGGAGGGTTTTGCTGACTGTAAGTACCAACTTATGCAATGAAAGTGTACGGGACTTATCACGAACATAGATCATTATTAATTGCATTAAACAACCGATTTGTGTATTACAACGTAGAAATGCAGAATCTGTAATGTTAGGAGGCAATTCACCTGTGGAAATTAAGATCTGTTCACTAGTGTTCACTATAAGTGTTGTGCAAGATTTATGATGGGCGCAGATATAATATTCAAATCGTTATTGTTTTGGATCCTTAAGCTATATGTTCCCCCCTTAAAAAGAATTAGAAGGTTCTTGATTTTCAAAATGTCATGCAGTTACATTGAAAAACAACCAAGCTAGAAAGTATAGGGGAAGTAGCCTCAGGAATGAGATATGAAGAAATTAAAGTACCATTAGAAAGCTGAAAATCCGTAGATTAATTTGGTGCCAAAACAACATTTTGAAACATTTGATGATTTTAGGCATTCCGAAACCACTTAATAAGAGAGAAAAAAAACATTTTTCGCGAAGAGCAACTGAAAACAAGAACTAGTCGTTGTTTCCTCCACGAGTATAAATTGGTGCCAACATGTAGGCCTAAACAATACAATGAACATACCGTACATTTTTGCGAACATTTCCACACAAAATCTTCCTTGGTAAATAAACAGTGCCTGCAGTCTTGTTAAAAACTCTTTTCATCGCCGAAAACAATGAAATGAATCCATAAATAGGAAAGAAAAAATATAAAGTGGTCACATTAATTTGGCCACAGATTGTACTGTAGTTATGCGGCCAGAATGAGTAAACATCTTTATTGTCTTGGTTTCAGTTTGAGGACAGCACCGTCTAGAACAGGAGAAGATTCAAGAAGTAAGCAAGGAGAAGTTACTCCAGAAACAGCAATGACATTGATTCCAGTGGCGTGGACATTCAGTCTTATGTCCTCCAATTAGAAACAGATTGGTATTTACTACAGACAAACGCGTTGAGTTTAGCAAAACGTTCATAGACGTGTTCTTTCATCTGACACAGCCTGAGTGAATGCAGAGACGCGTGTGGTGTCCATTAAACTCGTTCAAGGAAGTACTTTGTATCAATACGAACGTTCAGACTAGTATAAAATTTCAACTGTGAAAGTTTCAAGGTAATATTTTGTAAATAGGTTGTATTTATTGATAGTTATAGTGTAACAGACTTAGGGTTAATTCTAACATCGGCTTAACATATATTTCACTGAATAACCACCGAATAAATTGTGCTGAAGGACTGCATTCTCTAAGGTCTCGTCCGATACGCATGATACCATGATTGTGCTATAGGTAGAACAGGGAATCTGTGTTGAGAAATCGGATTTACTCAGTAAAGCAAATTTAGACTTGATAATTTATGACCAAAGTGAACGTGTGTAATTTATAAATAAGGGAAGTCTTGTTGGAACTCCTGAGTTAAGCAACATTGGTTGTGTTTATTAATTAGCTGGATGAACGTGTTTTATTTATAAACAAAGAAAGTCATGTTGGAATACCTGATCTCCTGAGAGAATGCTGGATTTATTGAGTTAAGTATCATTGAACGTGCTCATTACTTAGCTGGGTGACCGCGTGCTATTGGTAGACAAGAGAGGTCGTGTTGAAACATCTACAGTAACTTTGTTAGATATCCTCAGATAAGCAACCTTAGAAATGGTCATTAGTTGCTGTGTGTGAATGTGTGAAGCTGTGGTGAAAATTAGAAAAATCTACTCAATTAAGCAACATTGGACGTGCTCATTATTTAGTTGGATGACCAAGTGTTGTTGATGAAGCACAGATTCTCCTAAGGTCTCCACAGTTAAGCAACATTGGACGTGCTCATTATTTAGTTGGATGACCTGGTGTTGTTCTTGATGAAACACGGATTCTGGCGATCTCTTCAGTTAAGCAACATTAGAGGAGGTCATTACTTGGCTGGGTAACCACTAAGACGTGGAGTTTTCAATTGACATAAAAGATGGCGTACCAATGCGGCACTTGCGGTAAGACCTTCTTCTACCAGTCCAGTTTAGAAAACCACATTCTACTACATTATGCAGATGGCCCGTACTGGTGTGGTGTATGCGGGAAGACATTCCCTCACAAGTCTCTATTAGATGGACACATGGCAGAACATCCCAAGGCTAACTCTTACTTGTGCGACCTCTGTGGCGATATCTTCTCCTCCCGTTCAAATCTCACCAACCACATGTTACTACACTCTGAATACAAACCGTTTGAATGCACCAAATGCGACGAGGCATTCATTTCGGAAACTGGTCTTGAAAATCACATGATGTTACACGTTCAAAAACAACCGTACTGGTGCACTTATTGTGGACAGACCTTCCAGTTCGGCTCTGATCGTGAGAAACATAAACTGGTCGTACATCCTTGTGAGAGACCCTATGTCTGCTACATGTGTCGACAGACCTTTCTCGAGAGTTCGAGTTTCGATAATCATTCGATAGTTCACCCCAGAGGCAGGGAGCATATGTGTATGTCTTGTGGTGAGGAATTCTTCTTTCGGTCTAGTCTGGACAAACATCGGGTGGAACATACTGAGCCTTTCCGTCATTGGTGCCGCGTGTGTGGCGAGCCTTTCTCTTATGGCTTGAGTCTCGAAACGCACATGTTACTGCATTTGTAATTGAAGACCCCACGGAAAGAACGGGATAAGTCCATTTTTTTTCGATACTGAGTGTATGGTGCATTCTGGTGGCCAGCCATCGTAACAACAGATCAGTTGAAATTAATCTATACTAATATATAAGGTGCGTTCAAAAAGTAACGAGCCGGAGGCATAATTACAGAACCCAGTACCTGTATGGTGGAAGTATTGGCCCTGGCTGTTGAGGCACTTGTCCCACTGTGACATGAGGCGGTGAATGGCTGTCTCATAAAATTCCCTGGACTGCGATGTGAACCAGTTCCGCACGTACAGCTGGACGTCGACGTCCGAGGAGAATCATTGGCCCCGCAGAACCCTTTCCAGGGGACCAAACATGGCGTAATCACAGGGAGAGAGGTCTGGACTGTATGGAGGGTGGCCGAGAACCTCCCATTTGAATTTCTGCAGGGGTGTCGCGATTGTGTTGGCCGTATGAGGTCGTGCATTGTCGTGGAGCAGAATGACCCCACGGGTGAGATTGCCTGGTCGTTTTGTTTCGATCGCTTGGTGAAGGATGGTCAGGGTTTGCGAGTAACGGTGGGGATTCACTGTTGTCCCGTGCGGCACGAAGTGTATCAGAAGGGGGCCATCTTGGTCAAAGAAGAACGTCAGCATTACCTTTCCTGCACTCGTGTGGATGACCTTGCCTTTTTTTTGGGTGGTGGTGACCCTGGATGCTTCCTCTGGAGGCTTTGTCGTTTGGATTTTGGTTCGAAGTGATGACACCATGACCCATCTTCAGCCACCACTCGTGCCAGGAACCCATTCCCTTCCCTCGCATAGCGCTGCAGATGACAGTGGGCCATTCGACATGCTTCCTGGTGTGGTTGAAGACTGTGGGAACCCATTGGGCACACACTTTGCACAAGTGCCGTCGTTTCTTCATGATGGTGTGCACACTTCCGACGCTCAGTCCGACCACGGCGGCTAAGGCGTTCACTGTCACTCGGCGGTCCTGGGTAATGAGTGCATCAACCAGCTGGACGTTGTCATCGGTAATGCAGGGGGGAGCCCCAGACCGGGCATCATCGGCTAACGACACCCGTCCTTCCCTGAAGCGCTTGTGCCATGCCTTGACCCTTGCGAGGGACATGCAGTACACTTGTGACATTCGGCGATGAATGACCGTTCCCCCTATTCCTCCCGCTGTCAGAAACCGAACAACACCTATTTGCTCTTCGATTGACGCCTACATGTCACTGTTTGAAATGCGACTGGCAGCGATGGACGATTGATGCATGTTGCTGCTCGCTTTGTATCGTCACGTGACGTGCACGCGTGCCCTCTAGCGACGGGCTGTGACCTTCCACGCTCTGGTCGGAACCACACCTCGTTATACACGCCACGATTAGCCGATGTCATCACCGGTTTGCTTATTCCAGCCTCCGGCTCGTTACTTTTTGAACGCACCTTATAATAAATCTGAAGAATTTGTTTGTTTGTTTGTTTGTGTGTTTAAACGCGCTAATCTCTGGAACTACCATTCGGATTCGAAAAAATATTTTTGTATATGCCAGATTCAAGAGGAATAGTTTAGGCTATGTAGCATTAGGCTACACCTCTCAGGTAATCTTAAAGATTGATTTTTGTTCAGTAAGTCGGAATAACAAGCGATCCTGAACAGCTTCAATAATACTTAAGTCTATTGTTGCCAGGCAATACGGGCTGCATCACGTCGCCCCTACCAATGTTCTGGTGCAGAATTGCGAGCTGCTTATAAATTCAGTCACGGGGAGTAATTAGTGCAAAAAGGTTTCTTAGGCCCCTTAAAACAGTTATCATCATGACAATAGTATGCCTCTAAATAAATGCGATGGAGTTGGTGCAGTGTACTGAGGTTATCAGCTGTAATAAGCGTTGGTGCTTTCCTATACGTATCCTTGAGCGCTCCAGTACTGTACTAGTATTCATTATCATCCATAAAACAAATAAATCCACCGAGTGAAGTCGGGCACTACTGCTAGTTTCAGTAAGTCACCGAGATACAGAGGATTTTATTTTTAGTAGAAACCGAAAGAACGTCTCATATCCTCCAACTTTTCATAATTTAACTTTGGTTGTTATTATTGTTTTACATGTACTTCCTTTATAAGAAGTAATTTTAGCAAAATAACTATTCAATTGAGGTGTTATGAGTATTTATTTTTAGTGTTGAAAGTGTAAATTGGCCCTCCTGAAAAGATTACAAAATGGGACTTACCCCGTTCTTTCCGTGGAGTCTTCAATGTTGATCTTCAATAATGTCTAACATTCTTGGCTTATTCAGCCTCGTGAGGTAGAACTGAGATGAGGTGGGGTTCGATTCTTACCTTAGCTATATTGCCAATACTACTAACGCATGTATGTTCCATTATGTTCTTTTGCTTTTCAAAGTGCCATGTACTGTATATACAGGGTGAATTTTAAGTACACCGACACACGGCAGGAAGGGCTTGAAATGGAGCAAAATAGTCTATATCAACATACGTCTGGAAATGCATCTTTGCCACGGTAGATATCATCTGGTCTTCCTGCAGAACGCGCTGCCTCCATTTCTTGATAATGTGCCTTTATTTCAAAGCCTAGTTCACATTGTTTTGACAATGACGAATAATAGACTTCATATTTTACAATCACTGAAAATTATTTACTAACTCATCTCCTCCTAATGAATTTCTTCTCAAGTCGAGAAGATCTAATTAGGATTTTGGATATTTGAGTTTACGATTTCAGTCATAGGAGACTACTGCAGCGGTTGATGTTGACGGTCGTGTAACGATACTTACAAGGGAAGTATCAGGTAAAGCAGCTTTTACACCGGAGTTGACAACAGTGTTGCCAACTAATGTTGACAACATTTACTAAAATCGTACTAAAATTTTTGTCAACATTGCTGCCAACGATGCTGTCAACACCGAAAAAGTGTTGGCACCATTACCCACCAGCAGTCGGTAAAGATCGAAGCGTGTTGTTAACATCTGTTGGCAACAATGTTGATGGTACTTAAAGTGACCCGCAACAATGTTGGCAACAATTCCCCTTCAACTGTCCAGCGCACGTGGTTGGCTGACGCGGCTACACTCTAGTCACGGCTGTTGCTGGTAGTACTGGACTTCTGTTTGTGGTGTCGAACTGTCGAAGTACAAGTCAATATGGACAACCTTTAAGTGATTTTGATTGGTCGCGGGATAATGTCCTAAATTTGATTGAGCTCTATCGTGATCAACCAGTTCTCCGGAACCCGATGGACCCAGACTTTAAAAACAAACACCCTGAAGAACTATACCTGGAATGACATTTCGCGGGAAATGAAAACCACAAATTATCTTTTATCATTTTAAATGATCTTGTCGACTTCGTCGTTACGCTAGGGTCTGGCGTTACGTTACGGTGACGGGACGAAATGTACCCAGATGCACTGAGGTGTGTGACGTCATAGTACTGTTTGGTGCATGTGTACCCCGACAATCTCTATCCCCGAATCTTGGATGTCACGGGTAATCTCGAGAACCACTGGATGGATTTTGATGCGGTTTTCACCATTCTGTAAAGGATATCTCGAGGAAAGATTCTGTAGAAAATAACTTATGTATGATAAAAGGAAACCAAGCAGTAACGATTTCAGTGAAAAAGTCGAAAACAAACTTGGCATCCGTGCGCTTCTTAAGCTTACGCTGGGCAAACCGATAAAAATATCAATATACTATGAGCGTAAGAATTGGTCAGCATGAAATTTTCTACAGAAAAGTCCGCGAGAGCATATCTCTATCTTCAATACATCGCCCACTATAAGTGTTTTTAGACTGGATGGAAGGGGCACGTCATACAGCCATCTCCCTCCGCGCGCTTGAACTTGCTTTGCCCTTGGTTTGCACTTGCCGTTCGCGAGTAATTTGGAACAAGGTAAAGTATTATAAAGCAAGACAAGTATTATGCAGATAATTTTCTAACATGTCAAGAGTCTTTGGCTTCGAGCGAAGCATTTTTCAGCATTTGTAGTGTTGATATCTCGGAATGCAGAATGCAACTGGCGAAACGCGCCAAAAATGAGCTAAATTGTTGTCAACAAATCTTAGCATTCTCGATAATCGCCAACATTGTTGCCAGCATTTATTGCCAACTTTTGTTGTCAACATGTTGTCAACGAAAGTTCGCAAAATTTGGTGTAAACGCGGCTTAACACAGGTCGAAACCTATCTTGAAACTTTGTGGACGCAATTGTTGTACGAGGGACGTTCAAATGAAAAGGTACGAATCGTCGTAAAACTGAAACTGGTTGATATTTGAATATGCCGCATTGGGATAACGTAGGCCGACATCTAGGAGATGTAGTGTCCGGTGTGGTACTGCGCATCCCTCGGCACACACACACATGACGCCAGGGGTGTATATAGAGTTTTATTTCGGGGGGTGCCCAACCGGGGGTTAGAGGGCATGGTATAGGCCCAAAGAATAGGGGGTACGGGGTTCTTCCCGGGAAACTTTTGTATAATTTGGTGCAAAATGATGAGTTTTAAGGCTTTTTTAACCAATTTGTTATGATGTTTCATGTTTGTTTAATGTCAACACACAACTAGGACCATTTTATGATACTTGTTATTCATACAATCATCTTGCTCACTTGATAGTGTTTACATGGAAAGAATTAATGTTACTGTTTTGATTTACAACTCACACTATAATATAAAGTCTAGGTTTCTTGAAGCATTGTCAAATCGGTTCATAACTTCATCGTCAGTGAGATGTATGTCTCTGTGAATAGATTACAATACTAGACCGCTGAGTCTGTTTTCAGAAGTAGAATTTCTTAAGTACCGCATGTTTTCAACCAACTCAAACTCCGTTCAGCAGTACCGGTAGCTAAAGAGAGAGGAAAATTCGCCAAAAGTTTCATAAGGGTATAAAAGTTAGGGAAAAAACTTTTCTCACACGCTTCATGGGCACTTGTTGCTGTTCTTGGTTCGTTCATAAGAGCGAAGGCACTGGAGAGTAATAAGAGGTTATGTTGTTACACATAAGATCAGAGCAAACTGATTGTCACGCTGTTTACATCGCTCTACCTTCGTCTTGCTTTGCAACGTTGCCATACGTCACTTAGTAACAATAGTACATGGTTATATTGGTTCTTAATGTTTTAATTAATAAACAAATAATATATGTGACAACAATTTCGGGGGAGGGGGGGGGGCATGGGCCTCCGGGCCCCCCTCGTCCCCTTATATACGCCCCTGCATGACACAGAAGAGAAGACGACAGTTTAACGTTCCATCCCGTCCAGTTGAAGTTGAAGCAGTAGCACGGACGAACCATTAACAGTGACGTGTATTGTGCGACAGTCCATAGCCTACGCAAGTCCATCAAGAAAAATCGCCCTGGACTGCTCATGGAGGGAGTGATTCTGCTCCATGATAACGCTTGCCCGCACGTCTGTAACGTCACACAAGGTGTATTGGCCACGTTCAAGTGGGAGCAACTTTAGCATCCGCCCTACAGTCCGGACTTGTCACCCTGCGAGTTCCATCTGTTTCGTCCGTTAAAAAGCATCTCAGGGGAAAACGTTTCCAATCGGACGACGAACTAAAGGACACCGTACAGGATTGGCTCCTGTCATAACCACAAGACTTCTAGGAACAGGGAATCCTGCGGCTAGTGAAGCAATGGGACACCTGTGCACAGGCCTGTGGTGATTACTTTCGAATAACGAATAAATTGTACCCACAGTATCGTTTCGTACCTTTTATTTGAACACCTCTCGTATTATAAGAGGACATCTTGCGGAAAATCAGCTGCCACATTGAACTGCAAGGCTCCGAAATCATGTGGCGAATCTCTCATATAAATCAATGCGAGGTAGCGAGAAGAGGAAAGGGAAAACAAAATTAAGAAGAAGGGAAACAAAAGACAGGAGGAAAGGAAATGCCCTCAACCCTCGAAGAATGAGAATTGGAGGACTTGGAAGAAAGGAGAGCCAGGAAAGGTAAAGACGAGAGAGACCGCCCCAAAGGCAATGGAGGAAAGAGAAAATTCGGACCCAGCTCAGGAAGCCCTCGTGGTCACCAACTTCTAAACTCACTAAACGGGAGCCCTTGGGGGTGTAGCACAATCCAGGGTGCACCAGAAGTGGTGGGGCTCCACACACCCTGCCTCCTTGAGGACCTTGAGCAGAGGTCAGGAGATACAATGAAAATAAAACAAGAGGTCTGATCCCTCGAAGAATAAGGGATCAGGAACGATGAGACAATGGCCAATTATGGTGGGAAAGTGAAAGACTCCCTGATCCTCGGATACCCTAATACCGTTGGAAAGGAACAAGAGTTGAACAAAGGAGGTCGAGATGAGAGATAACAGAGAGGAGCCCGGCACAAGTAAGTGAAAGCAATGCCGGATTCAGCTGGGGTCCCGTGGTCGCCAACCCACGTCCCACAAAGTTGTGAGCCCCTGGGAGGGGGAGGGGGTAAATAAGATTGTCACGTTAGACAAGTTTACACAAACTTTTGTCATCTTAATACTGTTTTTATATTTGTGCATAAGTATAATCCAAGGGAGTCTCCGTGGCCTAAGTGGCAGCACGCCGACCTCCCACCGCTGGGTCCGTTGTTCAAGTCCCGATCACTCCATGTGAGATTTGTGCTGGACAAAGTGTAGGCAGACAGGTTTTTCTCCAGGTATGCCAACTCCGGTTTTCCCTGTCACAAATTTCATTCCAGCTACACTCTCCACTTTCACTTCATTTCATTAATTTAATCATTGCCCCAGAGGAGTGCGACAGGCTTCGGCAGCTGGCACAGTTCCTATCCTCGCCACTAGATGGGGGCTTCATTCATTCCATTCCCTGACCCGGTCGGTCGACTGAAAGCAGGCTGGCTGGTTGGTTCTTAAGTTTAGGGGCCGCTACTACGCGGTCATATAGACCCGTGTATTTTGGGTGTGTGTAGAATCTGTCTGATAACCGGTGTTAATTGTGATGACCGTATTAGTGTGTGTTATCTGTTTTTTAATTCAAGTAAGAACTCCAGACTTTTGAATTTTTCAAATAGTTCCTACTTTTGCTGCCAAACGCCACCGTCAACGATTACTAGTTCAGAACTTAGCTTCCAGACGCCACCGCAGCCGGCTCTTGGCAACGAACGTAGGAACCTAAGAGCGTTGTTTACATTATTAACCTATACAATTTAGCTTCACACAGGAGTAATTAGTGAAAGGTTCTTTAACATCTATGACATGGGACCGCCGGATTTACTTCCCCTCCGAAGGAAGGCATACTGAGGGATTTTAACGCTCTTAAAAAATCCGACGACTTCGGCCAGATTTGATCCCGCAATCTTGGGAATAGAAGCTCAGCATGCTACCAACTACGCCACCGAGCCGCCTGTTATTTCGTGATAAACATCTCATGTAATATTTCTTTCAGGTTATGGTGTAAAAATGCTTGTTTTCCCGTCAAATGTAATTGGCCACATTTTGTGTTGACAAACTGAAAAGCAAAAACGAAAGTTAGGTGCTTTTCAGTTTGTCAACACGAATGTATCCAAAAAGAGCTGGGTTATGTCCTAATCCTGAAATAAATTACATGAGATTAAAAAAGCTCCAAACTTTTGTTTACTGAGGCAACACTGAAAAATGGCTTCAAACTCCACAATGCCAACTGAAAAGCTTTATTTAATAAAAATAATATGTCAATAAATGTCTATTATTATAATAATAAATAACAATGTAAAATATAACATTAATTTGTTGTAAATAAAGATGTATGTGATCGTAATATAGGCCTTTAATTATTTTCAGTTCCTACTCATACTTAACACATTATAATATTATAGTACATTATGCAACTCACCTATAGGGCAATATAAATATTCGTATGGAAATTATAAAACTCGCATACGCTCGTTTTATAAACATACTCGTGTCTTAATTACCATTATAGGCGAGTTGCATACGACTGTTTATGTTCGACGATAATTATTATAACTATTTTATGTTTGAACATAAATATTCATAAATATCTGTCGAGATTTCGCCAGTTTTATGTACTGAATAGAGCGCATGAGACGCAGAGAATGCCTTGTATTTGACCATGGCCTCCTCGATTACCCTACTATGACACTAGGCCAGGCAGTGAAATTTAAATTAGAAGGCCGTGGAACTCAGCGCATCTAAGTATCTAATTGGTCAAACAACTGTTTCTTGAGCTCTGATTGGTAATAGAAACTGTTTCATGATGAAAAATAGTGTTATAATGAGCGTCATTATAGTACAGTTTTCTGACATATAATAGTCAGGGTTGAACATAAAAATAATATGTCAATAAATGTGTATTATTATAATAATAAATAGCAATGTAAAACATAACATTAATATGTTGTAAATAAAGAAGTATGTGATTGTAATATAGGCCTTTAATTATTTTCACTCATCTTAACAAATCATAATATTAAATTAGTTATAAATATGTTATAGTGCAATTCTGATATTTCCCTATAATCCACCCAGCCATCCCAAATACGATCACGACTTATATAGATGAAATTCCAGCTGACTCCGCCATATTTAGCATCATATACAGTATTGCCAACTCCATGCATTCGGTACTATATCGCATCCGGCAGACCAATGGTTTTCATCTAGACCTAGACCAATAATTCTTAGGTACAGTGGAGGTACACAAGCATCAATAATCTTTATCCAGACGCAGAGCAATGGTTTTGCCTAGAACAATATTTTCATCCAGACCAATGGTTTTCGCCTAGACCAATAGTTGTTAGGTAGCGAGCTAATATAAACACCCCTGGTTTTTGTCACGCACAGTGGACAGTGGAGGTAGACAAGCATCAATAATCTTTATCCAGGCCAATGGTTTTGCCAATTACTTCTTTTTACACATATTACTAAGTTACGAGTGTCGTGTGGGATATTTTGTATCGGACATGTTGGCAACTCAATATGACGTCAACATGACGTCTTATGTGTCGGCCACAAACATCTGCCGTCGTTGAACAAACTACAAATAAAAACCTTCATTTAAGCAATATTAGTGATATTTAACAGTATTTTTAACGTGCAGCAGTGATATTTGACAGTATTTTCAATTCCTAAAGACTCCCAGAAAGGTATGTGAATGATATATGTACAATAATCTACCATGTTCTCGTTTGGTTCCGGTTGTGGTAAACTCCATAGTTAATAAAAAAAAGACTATATAGGGAATGGAGGAAGCCAGGTACATTAGCGAAACTTTTAATGTTATAATGGGAATATGGGATAGGAGACATAACAAACAAATATTAGTAGATAATATCGTAAACAATAAAACTTATTTAAAATCTAGGATAGCCTCTCTGTATCAATTAGGATAAAATAGAATAACAAGAAGTTCCGTGACAAACTAAAGAGCCTACTTTTATTAAAATTAAGATTCATGTCAATAATTAATCTACAGTACATGAACCTATCTAGAATAGGCTAATGACGAAATTAAGTTGGTAATATCGAAATGTCTAATTAGTTCGAAATATACCTGGTATAATGTAGCCTAATAGAGCACTACAGTTGGCAGCCCTGGTGACTGAATATATTCTTAGTTCCATCTCTTAAGGTACTGAATACAAAATTTGGTTGAAGTCAAATGGATCTATCAGCACGCGTAAAAGCATGTTGGCAACAATGTCATGCGTGTGCTGGTCAGAAATAATCTGAAATATTATGATATCTTGTTGTGCCAATTTTGGATGAAATCCATTTGTTAGTAACCTATAGAAGTTAATGTATTTTAAAATCGGACCTATCAGCAGGCATAGAATCATGTTGGTAGAACTGAAGTATATAAGTTACTCCAAATTAATCTAAAATGACAGGTACTATACGTGTCCATAGTTTAGAGCTGTCGGATTGCATACTTTCTGATATATTGGTATTTGGATAAAAAAATAGAGAATTATTAACAGTTGGCAGCCCTGGTGGCTCTTAAGAATACGCTCAGTCATATCTGTTTATGTACACATATTACATAAAAAAATTGGTTGAAATCCAATTGTTATTATAAAAGTTATATGCATTTAAAAATTGGACTTATCAGACGGTTTAAAATTATTTTGGCAACACTGTCATATATGGTCTCCTGGAAATTAAACTGAAATAGTATTACCTACATGTGTGCCAATTTTGGAATAGCTCCCATGCATACCTTCCAGGATATCCAACATGGAGCACAAATTTCTAGTGCGTTTTTTCAGCAGTTGGTAGCACTGACATAATTTTCAAATATGAGCTTGAGATATTCCGGTATATATCTCTACTCATACTAAATTTGGTTTCGATTGCTGCAGCCGTTTAGGAGTTGATAGGGGGGACACACACACAGCCAGACAGACAGAAGGACAGACAGGCATACAGACAGAAGGACAGACATACACATACACTTTTTCCCGGATCGATCTCATAAGTCTACTTTTTCCTCATTTTTGCAAAATGTGAAAAATAGGCTAAAAATATATGAGCCTCACAGTAGTCGCATATGATGTGTAACATCTGGCATGTCATTCTACTATGAAATTGAGATGAAATGTATGTGAAGTCATCTGACTTGTTATACTACTCGTATACTACACAGCTTGGACATTCTTAAAATGTTAATTTACGCTCCGTTTTCATACTGGTACCATGACGAATAGAAATAAATAGTGTCATCACACACCGAGTTCAACCGCGCCCCGCTCGGCTAGCGCTAGCGGCGCTGATCCCCAACGCTACACAGTCAGCTGTTCAATAGTGGGATACGCGCTGGGCTACGTAAACCTCTTTACGAAGGCTGCGGTTACGCTGATTACAACAAATTGTGTGTTTAGACTTATGAATAATACTGTCAAAAAGTTAGTATTAATATTCTCTGTCCCCATGTAGAACTATCGTTTAAATCCCTCCGTTAGTCGCGCATTGGTCTGACAGCTCCATGGTTCGTTATATTAGTTTTAATATCAAGCCAACAGTTATGATCTTATCGTCTCGTGACATGTTACACCAAACCTTAGTAAGCATTTTTATGGAGTTGTGAAATAGCGTGCCTAAAAATAACTTTAACACGTGTAACATTTTGTCAGCGTGAGATTGATAGTACCAGCGCTCCCAATGATGTTACATTCTGTCAGTGAGTGGCAGGTGTGCTGTTATACCGATTATTTGGCTTAGTATGTTGCCTTAGTTAATAACAGTAAGGAGATTGCGTCTTACGAAAACCTAAGGATGCAGATGAAGCGTGTCACCTTCTGCTGAAAGATAACGAATAATAATAATAATAATGTTATTGGTTTTACGTCCCTTTTAACTACACTGACTTTTAGAGACGCCGCGGTGCCGGAATTTTGCCCCGAAGGGGATCTTTAACGTGCCAGTAAATCTACGGACACGGCTCCCTCGCATTTGCGCACCCTCAAATGCCAGCTGACTGCGCCAGGATACGAACCTGCAACCTCGAGCTCAGCAAGCGAGAACGTTACCCCTGAGCCACGAAAGATAACGAATAGCTAGTTCATGATTAAGTAATTTCAAAGGAATTTGTGACTCTGATACTGAAGACAAAGTTGAAACAAGATCCGAAGATCAGGAGGACGGTAACGGAAGCGAAGAATTGGATAACCGTTTATTTTATTGGCAGGTTGGCCATTATTATATGTCCGACTCATTCTAGGCCACTTGGCTATCACCACGGAAGTCCGTGTTCGATTCTCAGCTCTGCCAATAAATTTAATACTGGTCTGAGGGCAGGTACGGTGTTCACTCAGCCTCGTGAGGCAAAAATGTTAAGAGGCGCGTTCGATTCCTACCTCAGCTATCCTGGAAGTGGATTTCCGTGGTTTCCCACTTCTCCTCCAGGCAAATGCCGGGATGGTACTGCCCCCGTAATTGAATTATGTATAGACCACGGTGGCTATATTTGAAATTATAAGGAAAGTTATGGCTGTCATAGTTATGACGTGGGTAGTCATGACGTAAGCACGGATGACGTAAATGTTATACCAGCAGGTTACTCGAGCTGAGAATCTCAGTGACGTCATGTATTTAGTCGAGAATGTTCCAAGATTTACGACGCAGTCGCAGGAAACGAGGAATTCTGCTGAGGAAGAAACTATGCTATTGGAGGAGAGGCATGAACCAATCAACGATAGTTTCAAGAAAGACGGAGATTGCTGAAACTATGGTATTTTTATTGCTTTTGGAATGCAGTATTGTGGAAATCCATTTGCAGTAAAAGCATTGATTTGGAATTTTGGTGAAATTTATTTTCAGTTTTTGAATTTTGAAAATCCGTCATGTATTAACGAAGTTGGATCTTTGAGCGATGACGCAGTATCACGCTTTGGAAGGGATGGAAACGCCCCTCGTGAAGTTAATAAAAGGGCTTGCGCAGAAGAGAGGAGTCCCTTTCGTTCTCTGATCATTCTGAGATCTCATTCTCAGAGCATCGAAGTATATTTGTGAAAGTTCTTTTCTTATACATTCATTATAGTGAGACGTCGAAGTGAACAGCAGTGAAAAGAATCGTCTTTATAACGCGTGGCGAGGCCACTATATTAACGAGATCCAAGTCAAACTAGGTGAAGTTGAAACGGACCTTGGAAAGCTTCTACAAGTTTAGCTTCGAACAGTTAGCGGTCTCCGATAAGCTAATTGTATTATGCAGTGCTACATGCAGTTATAGAGAAAAGCTGAACAATTTCGACCGATTAGTTCGAAAGATATTAGCAGTTTTATACGACTGAGAAAAGTGATTATCTCGCCACAAGAGAAGCACTTTTGTGAAGCCAGAATCAACGCAACGGCTGACGCTGCGAGTGGAATAGAAAGACTTCAGATTGCTTGGTTACACAACGATACAGTATAATGGAGCAATTGAATACGGCAGTTTGTTCTTCTAACACTACAACCGAAGAGCAGATGGAAGGCTAAGGGCTTATTGCAATTGGGGCATACTTCAACGGAGTAAGATAGCGACATGGAACTTCGCTAATTGCTATTCCACACAAACGAACATGCGGTGAATACCATCTACACCCATGTTTCGTAATTAAAGGCTGAATACCATCGAACAGCCATAGAAACAATTTCATACTCTGTATATGAATAATTTCTTCGGAAATTTCTACAAAACTTCATGACGATTGTCTACTGGAACTTCAGGGAATTTTTCAAGAGAGGTCAGGGATGTCCCGACTCACAAAGAAGATTATTGCCGGAAGGATGTCTATTCGTCTTCGAGGAGCAGAGCGATTCACGGAGAAGGAAGCAGTTCGATTCTCTGAGGGTGCTATTTCCTATTTCGAGGATGGAGCTCAACTTCAACGTGGTGAAATGGATCCATCAGCAGTCTTCTTTGGGGAATTTTCCTCTGGAACGTCAATCGGCAGATAAGGTAGTCGTGAACGTTTATTGTATTTGAGTTTACTAATGATGTTTGAGCAACCATTTTTCCCATATTTTTATCCTCATGTTTTTTTTTGCCCTATTTTCTTGTTGAGATTCTTATTCTCAGTACACCTTGATGAGTTTTGCATTTTCGACGATTTATTAAGACATTGTTATGTCATGGGCATAGTTAACGATTTTGAATCAGTTGAGACTGATATTTGGATTTTTCAGTAATTAATATTTTTGTAGTCACGATTTGACTATAAGTTTATGATTTTTATGGCAGATTTAAATTCAGACAGCGTATCACTTTATTAAAGTAATTCTACCCCAGTTTAATTACTTTGAACAATTTTCTGTCATCATCAAGAAGGAAGAACATTTAAATGATTTTAGAGCGTTAAAATCTCTTACGTTGTCGACGATCTTGGAAATACTAGTCGTTATTTGTATTGATTGCAACACAGACATTTATCGTCAGTTATGAATGAACATTGCATTATAGACACTTTTGTGAAAGAGTAACTTTAATAATGAATTATTGAATGCATTAAAGTCTAGAACTTGTGTTAGGAGTTTTTCTCGATTAGAGATTTATAGAACGATGTTTGCATTCCCCAGTCTAATTGGATTCTATTCGACTACTTTGCATTTTAGTCGCACTTTATTTGAAGATAGTATTTTTATACTACATTTCTTTTAAGATGTTAATCTTAAATTTTGATAGACCAGACAGGCGTATATAAGCGTATTCACTATTAAATTTGTTTGTGATTGGCAAGTTTTGACTTCATTTCGGTTCATGAATGAAATCTACGAAGGTTAAATAGAAAAACAGTTTTGAAACAATTAATGATTATAAAATTTTTTAAGTGGAACCATGAATGTTTAATCGATAGTGCAGCGCGTGTTGAAAGTCGCTGAGATATAATGCCCTTGAATATGAAGGAAGTTCCCACAGGAATAAATGTTAAAGAATTATTTGTGGAAGTTTTGTAAGTTATGTGGAAGTTGAATGCCATATAGAATAATATATGATGATTTTGGGCATATTTTTAATGCAGTTTGTGCATTAACTTGTTAGCGAAGGATTTTCCGCTGGAGTAAGATTGTCATAGTTCGTTGAAAATAGATCAAGTGATTTACTGTTAGAATTAACACGAGTTTTGAAAGAATTTGAGATAAGATTTGAATGAAGGTTGCCGTCACAAATCATTATTAAAACCTTTATTAAACCAGATTGTGACATTAACATGTATAACTAACCTTCATTGGTCGATTATATTAAACACGATTATGAAAATTACAAACCGAATGAACATGTGGTCAATGTATTTATTAAATTAATAATTTAAACAATTTAAATGTTAATATTGTAAATAATTGCTGTAAATATTTTTGAAAATAATGTAAAACGAGAGTGATGTTAAAGACGTGCTTATAATATTTTTATTGTCTTTGACAAACATTATAAACAATTTCTAATTGTTATAAATAATTTATGTGATTTGTTATAAACATTTAAGAGCTAATTAAACATTTGGATTGAAATTAACAAGTTTAAGGAAATAACATAATGATCCAATAGGATGTGAGCAAAGTACTTGAAAGATTTGCGTAAATATAATGTGAGTTGTCTTGTCGACATTTAAAAGCTTGAGAGAACAAGCTATATTCTTACGTAACTTAGCACGTGAGAAGGGTGTGCATTTGACCAGTATGCAACAGGTTGGAGGGTAGCTCGCAGCTGGGCCAACATCTGGTTCACAGAGAGTGAGGTCGTCCGCACGCCGGCCTTGCGACTATAAATACCATTCTCATGTTTATTAAAAGGAAACCAAATGCTCTATATATGTCACACCCTTACGTCCTTTTCCAATCCAATAGTGTTATGAATATTACGTTATTTGGAGCTCTTGGGAGCTAAAATGTTTTATATCATGTTGTATGATAATTTTTGCAAGTCCTACTGAGGACGTAGTCAGATTGACTTGGGCTACTAATAGCCACGTTTATTTTGTTGTGTTAGTAAAATCATTCCCTTTATTAGAAATAAAGCTTTTGTACAGTTCAAAGTTCTCGTCTTCGTCTTGGTTCATTTTTAAATGTCATGGTGGAGGTTATTGTGTGAACAGACTTTTAGTGATCCTGTTGTCAACTCAAACCCCGAGATAATTAAGAGGTAAGTAACGGTAAGTATGAACCCCCGTCTATTTTGGTGTGTTCCACAATGATTTCCTGTGAACTTCTGTGCTCTTATCTCGATAGTATCTGTCAGTGCCATTTTTATTGATGTAACTGTGCCGGTGCGATTGATAATTGGCAATCCGATTGAGGGGGCGGATATCTGACAGCCTACTGTCCAGGTAAACGGGGACAGAAAGATTGGCGACCCAAGAGCGTGGGGCTGAGTCAACAGAAAGATTGGCGCACCTAAAACGTTGGGGCTCGATTCAACATAACTGGATTACCAGGTTGAACGCCAGAAAGAGTGGCAAACCTAAAACGTAGGGTTCGATTAGACTCAAATAAAGAGGTTGATTCTTTGTTAGATGTCTAGGCCAATTGTAGTATTTAAGAGTGTGATTATATAGGAATTAAATGTTGTATTGTATTAGGAAAATTACACTCAGAAAAGATCAGATTTTATACAACTTGGGAAAGGTTAAATAGGCTGAAAACTTAGAAAAATCGCCTATAATCTGGAATCTTATTTTATTTGACCGGCTTATGACATTTTAGTCATATTAAAGATAAAATTAAATTATTTGGATTGTAAATGTAAATTATTTGTGTTAGGATATTTTAAAATGAGCCAAAGAAATTTGAACATGTGCTTGAGTTTGTTTCAACATGAAGTATCGTCGAAAGTTAATTATAAGGTAGTTATAAGTTAGATTTAAGACAGAAAATTGATCAAAATTATATATGGTGAAAAGTGTTGCTCAAATGTTGTTATTTTGCTCTTTTGATGTATGTCCCTACAGCAATCCATTTTTGAATAATATTGTAATGGCAGATGAAAGTTTGAAGAAAATGTTAGAGGAGATGTCTGCTAACATGAAGCAGATGATGGAGGAGAATGCTAGTAATTTGAATGCAAGGATGGAGGAAAATGCTAGTAATTTGTCTGCTAATTTGAATGCAAGGATGGAGGAGAATGCTAGTAATATGTCTGCTAATTTGAATAGTAGTATGAAGGAGAATAATAGTCGAATGGAGGAGAATATGAAGGTTCTTCATACTAGTGCTGCCAATTTAGAGGAGAATATGTCGCGTTTACAGATTAATACCCTAGGAATTGAGAATACTGTAAGTGACATGCGCACAGAGGTGTCTAATGTCCATAAAGATGTGTCTATTGTGCATAAAAGTGTTGATGATGTTAAAAATGATGTGTCTAAGGTACAGAGAGACCTTACAATGTTAAATCTAGATGTAGCTAATGTCCGAGGGGATATTTCTTGTGCTAGAGCCGAAGTAGTTGTTGTCAAAAACGATGTAGCGACTGTCCAAGACAAGGTCGAGGAAGTCCAAAAAGAAATTCAAAAAGCTAGAACTGATGTATCCAATGTTCAGGTAGACATTAATAACATTCATGCGGATATAACTGAGGTGCAAAGTGACATAACTAAGATTCAGGTAGAGGTCAACACAGTTTTCGTAGATATGACGAAAGTCCAAACTGATGTAAATAAAGTCAGGGAAGAAATCGAAAACTCAAAAACTCTTTGTACGCGTAATATAACTGCATTAGCGACTAGATTAGTCGATGAATCAGTTAGAACAACAACGTCTTTAGCAGAGTTGAAGTATGATGTAGAGGTCATGAGAACACAGGTATTAGACCACAATAGAGTATTAAAAGAGGATATCGAAGTAGACATAGCCGAAATGTTAACAGCAAACGTAGCGGTATGGAAAGACGAGTGGAATAAGTCAAGTGGGGAACATGTAACCCAAATTCAGGAAAGGATTGAAAGAAAACTTGCCAGTACGCAGATAGAAATTAACAATGAAGTAGTACAGATTAGGAAAGATTTAAGCGTCAGGATAAATTCGCTATCCGAAAAACAAGTTGACGATAGAACACAACTAGATCAGGATATGCAAACTTTAAAATCTACATTAGAGGATCAAATTCATAAAGTTGTCTCGGATGTAAATGAAACGACGAGTAAACTGAAAAATTTGAAGTTAGGAGAGGCTAGTTTAATGGAGAACTACAAAGAAGAGATTATCAAGAAAGTCTTAACAGAAATCACCGACAAGGATTCAGAAGGCTTAGCTTGCGAATTGAATAGGAATTATGCTAGAAGACATAACCTAGAGCCAGAAGAGAGAGACGTGACTCCTGAAGAACGTGTATCCAGATTCAGAGAGGAGGATGACGAGAGGAATATGGAACCTGAGTGGAATTATAGAGATAGTGGGAAAAACTATCCGGATTCATATCCGAGGAACGTGACGGTCATTAGGAATTTCGAAGACAAACCACAAAAATTCAGTAACACTGATAGTTTGACACCTATAGAGTATGTAAGGAATCTCAAAGATTATTTCATCGAAGCTCACATTCCTAGAGAGAGAGAGATGAAGATAGTAGAGAGATATCTGATTGGAGGACCCCTTGAATGGTTTCGCGCATTTAGATACACATTCAGTAACTTTGACGAGTTTGCAGAGGCATTAATCAAGCGATTTTGGTCTATAGAAGCGCAGAATTCGTTAAGAGCGGAGGTGTATTCAAGAAAATACTCAGGTACTCTTCCAACGAGGTACGCTGATTTCTTTACGAGTCAGTTGTCCCGCTTGAGATTTTTGCAACCCCCATTGTCCACGGAGCAACTAATAGATGCGATTTCTCGTATGCTGCCAGTTGAGGTGAGGAGACTTATAATTTCGTCCAACATCAGAGATTTATCCAGCATGGATGAATTACTGAGAAGGTTAGACTACACAAGTCCAATGCCTAACGTAGTCCAGAAAGGTCAAAGGCAGGAGTTTAAAGAAATCAATACGGTATATATGGACCAAGTCCAACAAACTGACAAGCCAGAGCAGGAGAAAACTGACAATGTAGGTCCTCACAGGAATAATCAGTTTAGAAATTACAGATCACAAGGTTACCGACCGTATCAACAGAGAAGAGGTTGGAACTACAACCGAGGAAACTACAATGGAAGAGGCAGATATTACAACAATAATGGGTATAACCGTAACTATAATAGGAATAACCAAAACCAAAATAGAAACCAGAATACTCAAAGTCAGGTTATGACACCTGATCAATATCAGCAAAGAGAGAAGGAAAGCCAGCAATACTTAAAAGAATTAAGGGATAAAGAAGCTGACAATCAAAAGAAAAGGCAGGATGTTGTAATCGATCCTGGACCTTCTACGAGCCAGCAGAATTTAGAAAATAGAAATACTGGTCAGAAGAGAAAGTAGAGAGGAAGGAATACATTAACCACAAACAAAACCCAGAGTAGAGGAAAAATATATGATTAAGGAACATAGAGGAAATATCATACTAGAGTAAGCCAGTAATAATTCAATTTCGTGTTCAAGAGAGTTGAGATACTTGTAACACTGAGTTTAAAAACAATTTGCAACTGTTTTTAAAACGTGGTGGGAGGAGAATGCCCCCGTAATTGAATTATGTAGAGACCACGGTGGCTATATTTGAAATTATAAGGAAAGTTATGGCTGTCATAGTTATGACGTGGGTAGTCATGACGTAAGCACGGATGACGTAAATGTTATACCAGCAGGTTACTCGAGCTGAGAATCTCAGTGACGTCATGTATTTAGTCGAGAATGTTCCAAGATTTACGACGCAGTCGCAGGAAACGAGGAATTCTGCTGAGGAAGAAACTATGCTATTGGAGGAGAGGCATGAACCAATCAACGATAGTTTCAAGAAAGACGGAGATTGCTGAAACTATGGTATTTTTATTGCTTTTGGAATGCAGTATTGTGGAAATCCATTTGCAGTAAAAGCATTGATTTGGAATTTTGGTGAAATTTATTTTCAGTTTTTGAATTTTGAAAATCCGTCATGTATTAACGAAGTTGGATCTTTGAGCGATGACGCAGTATCACGCTTTGGAAGGGATGGAAACGCCCCTCGTGAAGTTAATAAAAGGGCTTGCGCAGAAGAGAGGAGTCCCTTTCGTTCTCTGATCATTCTGAGATCTCATTCTCAGAGCATCGAAGTATATTTGTGAAAGTTCTTTTCTTATACATTCATTATAGTGAGACGTCGAAGTGAACAGCAGTGAAAAGAATCGTCTTTATAACGCGTGGCGAGGCCACTATATTAACGAGATCCAAGTCAAACTAGGTGAAGTTGAAACGGACCTTGGAAAGCTTCTACAAGTTTAGCTTCGAACAGTTAGCGGTCTCCGATAAGCTAATTGTATTATGCAGTGCTACATGCAGTTATAGAGAAAAGCTGAACAATTTCGACCGATTAGTTCGAAAGATATTAGCAGTTTTATACGACTGAGAAAAGTGATTATCTCGCCACAAGAGAAGCACTTTTGTGAAGCCAGAATCAACGCAACGGCTGACGCTGCGAGTGGAATAGAAAGACTTCAGATTGCTTGGTTACACAACGATACAGTATAATGGAGCAATTGAATACGGCAGTTTGTTCTTCTAACACTACAACCGAAGAGCAGATGGAAGGCTAAGGGCTTATTGCAATTGGGGCATACTTCAACGGAGTAAGATAGCGACATGGAACTTCGCTAATTGCTATTCCACACAAACGAACATGCGGTGAATACCATCTACACCCATGTTTCGTAATTAAAGGCTGAATACCATCGAACAGCCATAGAAACAATTTCATACTCTGTATATGAATAATTTCTTCGGAAATTTCTACAAAACTTCATGACGATTGTCTACTGGAACTTCAGGGAATTTTTCAAGAGAGGTCAGGGATGTCCCGACTCACAAAGAAGATTATTGCCGGAAGGATGTCTATTCGTCTTCGAGGAGCAGAGCGATTCACGGAGAAGGAAGCAGTTCGATTCTCTGAGGGTGCTATTTCCTATTTCGAGGATGGAGCTCAACTTCAACGTGGTGAAATGGATCCATCAGCAGTCTTCTTTGGGGAATTTTCCTCTGGAACGTCAATCGGCAGATAAGGTAGTCGTGAACGTTTATTGTATTTGAGTTTACTAATGATGTTTGAGCAACCATTTTTCCCATATTTTTATCCTCATGTTTTTTTTTGCCCTATTTTCTTGTTGAGATTCTTATTCTCAGTACACCTTGATGAGTTTTGCATTTTCGACGATTTATTAAGACATTGTTATGTCATGGGCATAGTTAACGATTTTGAATCAGTTGAGACTGATATTTGGATTTTTCAGTAATTAATATTTTTGTAGTCACGATTTGACTATAAGTTTATGATTTTTATGGCAGATTTAAATTCAGACAGCGTATCACTTTATTAAAGTAATTCTACCCCAGTTTAATTACTTTGAACAATTTTCTGTCATCATCAAGAAGGAAGAACATTTAAATGATTTTAGAGCGTTAAAATCTCTTACGTTGTCGACGATCTTGGAAATACTAGTCGTTATTTGTATTGATTGCAACACAGACATTTATCGTCAGTTATGAATGAACATTGCATTATAGACACTTTTGTGAAAGAGTAACTTTAATAATGAATTATTGAATGCATTAAAGTCTAGAACTTGTGTTAGGAGTTTTTCTCGATTAGAGATTTATAGAACGATGTTTGCATTCCCCAGTCTAATTGGATTCTATTCGACTACTTTGCATTTTAGTCGCACTTTATTTGAAGATAGTATTTTTATACTACATTTCTTTTAAGATGTTAATCTTAAATTTTGATAGACCAGACAGGCGTATATAAGCGTATTCACTATTAAATTTGTTTGTGATTGGCAAGTTTTGACTTCATTTCGGTTCATGAATGAAATCTACGAAGGTTAAATAGAAAAACAGTTTTGAAACAATTAATGATTATAAAATTTTTTAAGTGGAACCATGAATGTATAATCGCTAGTGCAGCGCGTGTTGAAAGTCGCTGAGATATAATGCCCTTGAATATGAAGGAAGTTCCCACAGGAATAAATGTTAAAGAATTATTTGTGGAAGTTTTGTAAGTTATGTGGAAGTTGAATGCCATATAGATTAATATATGATGATTTTGGGCATATTTTTAATGCAGTTTGTGCATTAACTTGTTAGCGAAGGATTTTCCGCTGGAGTAAGATTGTCATAGTTCGTTGAAAATAGATCAAGTGATTTACTGTTAGAATTAACACGAGTTTTGAAAGAATTTGAGATAAGATTTGAATGAAGGTTGCCGTCACAAATCATTATTAAAACCTTTATTAAACCAGATTGTGACATTAACATGTATAACTAACCTTCATTGGTCGATTATATTAAACACGATTATGAAAATTACAAACCGAATGAACATGTGGTCAATGTATTTATTAAATTAATAATTTAAACAATTTAAATGTTAATATTGTAAATAATTGCTGTAAATATTTTTGAAAATAATGTAAAACGAGAGTGATGTTAAAGACGTGCTTATAATATTTTTATTGTCTTTGACAAACATTATAAACAATTTCTAATTGTTATAAATAATTTATGTGATTTGTTATAAACATTTAAGAGCTAATTAAACATTTGGATTGAAATTAACAAGTTTAAGGAAATAACATAATGATCCAATAGGATGTGAGCAAAGTACTTGAAAGATTTGCGTAAATATAATGTGAGTTGTCTTGTCGACATTTAAAAGCTTGAGAGAACAAGCTATATTCTTACGTAACTTAGCACGTGAGAAGGGTGTGCATTTGACCAGTATGCAACAGGTTGGAGGGTAGCTCGCAGCTGGGCCAACATCTGGTTCACAGAGAGTGAGGTCGTCCGCACGCCGGCCTTGCGACTATAAATACCATTCTCATGTTTATTAAAAGGAAACCAAATGCTCTATATATGTCACACCCTTACGTCCTTTTCCAATCCAATAGTGTTATGAATATTACGTTATTTGGAGCTCTTGGGAGCTAAAATGTTTTATATCATGTTGTATGATAATTTTTGCAAGTCCTACTGAGGACGTAGTCAGATTGACTTGGGCTACTAATAGCCACGTTTATTTTGTTGTGTTAGTAAAATCATTCTCTTTATTAGAAATAAAGCTTTTGTACAGTTCAAAGTTCTCGTCTTCGTCTTGGTTCATTTTTAAATGTCATGGTGGAGGTTATTGTGTGAACAGACTTTTAGTGATCCTGTTGTCAACTCAAACCCCGAGATAATTAAGAGGTAAGTAACGGTAAGTATGAACCCCCGTCTATTTTGGTGTGTTCCACAATGATTTCCTGTGAACTTCTGTGCTCTTATCTCGATAGTATCTGTCAGTGCCATTTTTATTGATGTAACTGTGCCGGTGCGATTGATAATTGGCAATCCGATTGAGGGGGCGGATATCTGACAGCCTACTGTCCAGGTAAACGGGGACAGTACCTAACTGAAGGACACTGCCGCTTCCTACCCAAATCCGACCTCAATTCCAAATACACACACTACTACAGACATCATAATGACACAGGTTATCAGACGAATTCTAAACAAACCCAAACACACGGGACTACGTGACCACGATGTCGTTAAGTCCCTAAAGAATCAACAACTATTATTATTTTAGGCCTATTATTATTAAGACGGATTTTTTTTCGTTTTAGGTAAGGATGGCACGCAATAGAACAAGTAACCATGGAAGGCTGCCTTCATTCCGTATCCTACTGGGCGGCTTTCGTGATTTTACATCAGTGGGTAGATATTTCGGTAAATTTTGAAAAATATGAGGTACTGATCCTGGTTTTAATTTCCACTTCACGCGAGGAATTTCCACGTCCTCATAGTTCACTACGAAACAGTCCGCCTTTATAATAATTAAATCTTCCGAAAAACGCTCGTAACAGATTCTATTTTTGATCGACAATTGCTTATCTTTCCACGGAATAACTCTCGCCCATTTCGCAAACAGATTTGTCCCTTTTGGCAGTGTGAAAAAAATGTCTACCATCAGATTTTCTTCGTAACCCGATTTACTTCCAGGAACAAAACATTACGACACTTTCCCGAAACAACAGAAAACTTAGTTGTTTGCACATACAAAGCACTGCACAGACATTCGTAAACTATTACAAAGAAACAAATTCCCTCGAATAATATGACTTCTCGCGCACAGGATATTACAGTACTAACCTCGTGGGTTCCTGTCACACGTGCTTATGGTTCGACGCGACTTCCGTGCTACACACTGGCTGGACCATGAACTACAATGCTTAAGTAGCGGAGTGATGACACTGTTTATTTCTATTCGTCATGCTATTACTATGATGAATGTATAGATTGAATTGGAGATATGCTACTGTCACACTTGTTTGAACAAACATCACATATTATATTGTAAATTAAGAGGAGGAATGAAACCAGCCTATCTATAGACTACTATAAATAATGTTCAATACAATCAAATTTCCCAACTCCTGCCTGGTGCAAACTATAGCAATTAAAAAAAGAGGCAGTCAGTCTGAAAGACTGGACTTTATATCATTTTAAATGCAACAAATGCTGAAAAATGCAAGAAAGACTGGAGGCTTCTCGCTTCGCTCGAATCCAAAGACTCTTGACATGTTAGATGATCAAGAAACAATCAGAACGCTAGAAAGTTACAAGTCATGAGGGAGCTGGAGCCCGCGGTGAAAGGAGGGAGCTGGCTGGATGACATCACGCTCGCCGTGTCGTTGCCGTCTCGTAACGCCAGAGCTCACCAGTGAACTCAGTACACATGCACCGAGCGGTACTATGACGTCACACCTCAGTGCATTCTCGGTACATTTCGTGACGTCGCCGTAACATAACGACGAAGTCGCCTAGATCATTTAAAATGATAAAATCGGATAAATCGTAATTTCATGTAGATTCTGTTAAAATGACGGATAATGTATTGATAGATATCGTTTAAATCGATAATCCGGTAGCAACAATAACTGCCGGGATTGGGGTTCGAACCTGAGACCTCACGAGTCGCAGAACAACATGCTATCCACGCAGAGGAAGAAATTCAAGATGCTTTAAAGTCAAATATGAAGAAATTATCGAAGGACATCCCAAATTGGGAGACTAGAGCAGCTGACCGTCTGGCATGGCGTCGTTTCACAATGGCCCTGTACGTTTCGAGCAGAACCGCCGGAGTTCTGAGGCTCTGAAGCAAATCGCTCGTAAAGAACGGAAGTCTATGAGAAGATGCAACACTCAGTACCATGGTGATGATAAAACTTGCCACCAGTTTGGAAGAGTTTGTGGCTCGAGGATTGGTCTCTACAGTCACCTGAGAACCCACCTGTGAATGATTTGGAAGACAATTTTATACTCGTTCGCGAGTGATAGCCAATGAATGACAACCACGGAAATTTAGAGTGCAAGACAGTTACTCATATTCACGTGCCGGTAATAATATGGATTTTTTAAAATGCTCCATTAATATTTTGCTTTTTTTTTCGATAATGTTCCTGCGTGGAATTGAGTTTTAAATTACTTATGAATACGCCTACTTGACAGTAAAGGGAATTCCTATAGCGGTCCGTGAAAGGCTAGCCCAGTTCCCGTATAAAAACATCGATATATATTACATTGATCACTGCATTACCGCAATGTGGGTTAATAACTGAATAGCCATTGTGCAGAAACATAATACCGGCTTTGCCGACTAGATACAATGTTTCATATTAAAGCATATCATCATTTAAATACTGATACGAAGACTTTTAACATATGGTTTGTGTTTCAATCAGTTGACACCAGAGTTCGCATGAGCGTTTACCGTTCAGTATTAAAGTGTTGAGCAAAATTACTCGGGGAGTGGATGCCCATCACATTTATCCAGAGATTGAAAAACATACTCTTAATAAATCATAATTGTTCTCAACAAATATGATATAATGAATATTTGTACACCAAAGAACGACAACTTGAAGATGATTAATTGTAGAAATATCTATAATGGCGCCTCCAAACGTTGAAGTAATCCGTATGTGATATACATTCCACATGGTACCACTGACAGCTGGATCGCATCCAGGGATGCGTCTTACACACTCCCGTCCGATCCACTTCCGTCCCATTTTTGAAAATCACTCTCACAAAAATATCCATCAACCGAGTGGAAAGATGTTACACATCAAAAAGATTAAGGTAGTACATAATTAATAGTCATAATTAGTATTTTCTATAATATTGTTTACACCAGTTAAATTATTTGTTGGTTTCAGTGACTTATATTGTTTAAACTTCATGTAGTGATTTTTTAAACTTACTCAGCAGGATAATTTATATTAGGCTATAAGGGAATTACTAATGTATTTTATTAATGCACCCAATGGCCACTTATTTTATTCTCAGACGGGTCAGGGAAGGAATTTGGGATGAAAATAAGGGAATTACTGTAACCAATAATCACATGTGTCAAGAGTGATGGTGGCAATCTCTGGCTATCAGAGATTCGGATCATAGGGGATTCTATTCTATGTCCTTTAATTATTATGCAACGAGCCAATAATGGCAATAATTAAGACACGAGTATGTTTATAAAACGAGCGAATGCGAGTTTTATAATTTCCATACGAGTGTCTTAATTACCATAATAGGCGAGTTGCATACGACTGTTTATGTTCGACGATAATTAGTATAACTATTTTATGTTCGAAAATAAATATTCATAAATATCTGTCGAGATTTCGGCAGTTTTATGTACTGAACAGAGCGCATGGGGCGCAGAGAATACCTTGTATTTGACCATGGCCTCCTCGATTACCCCACTATGACACTAGTCCACGCAGTGAAATTAAATTAGAAGACCTTGGAACTCAGCGCAGGTGCGATGCTATCCTCACCTAATATGGTCAAACAACTGTTTCTTGAGATCTGATTGGTGGGAGAAACTGTCCCATAATGAAAACTTGTAGTATAATGACATATAATATTTACATTTCGAAATCCTTGAACATAAAATCTTTTTTAACGAAATTCCATCAGGAGAGTCTTAAACGAAAGGGAAAATAGATTGCGGATATTTTGCAAAAGCCCAGGTATTAATTACCGCAAAATATTGAGAGTGCACTGTAATTCTAGCTAATTGTTAAAAGGGGCTGATAACCATATAGTTGGGCCCTTTAATACAACCCTCGTCCTGAAATAGTATTAGTAGATCAGCGGCGGTTTTGTTATCCGCTGCTACGGTGGCCTTGACCGAGCTTGTGGTGCGCCATAGCCCCCTGCTTTAACCGTGTGTGCAATCCTCTATGAAATATTACCTTATAAAAGATGCTGGAAGTGCCGTCCTTCCTGGGTTATACAGGCATTGTATCTGGTAACCACATTTTGGCTGACGCGAGTGAGTTCTGTTTCTGATTGTTTTTATTTTTTATTTTTTTATTGAGCACTGAGTCAGTAGTGTCAAAGTTATTTACAATTACGTGAATCTGTGCTAGTGAAGGTGGCAATTCATCAGGAAATTGCTGAATAAATGCATCACGTACCCGCCGAGCCAACTCGTAATTTAAAAAATGTTACATACAAAAATACGATGTTGCAATGATAACTGCCTGACCATGTTAGCAGTTGAGGTTCAGACTGGCGACTGATAACACCTGCACGCTTATGGCAAGGTCAAGTATATACTACGTGCGCGCTTTCAATATTCTACAGCAGGGGGCCGTGGCGCGCCACAAGCTCGGCAAGGCCGGCTGCAGCAGCGAATGACAAAACTGCCGCTCGCCGTTCTTACTTTATATGAAAGACCCTGTATGGTTTATTTATTTATCGTATAACTTTCAGTACCCGGAGTGTCCGAGGACATGTTCGGCTCGCCAGAGGCTGTAGCTGCTCCAAGCGGACACCCATAGGGTGAGCTACAAGTCCCATTCAATTTCAAGTAGTTCCAACTTTCGTTACCAGATATCACTGATACCTAGTGGTGAACGGTGGAACTTTGATACAGTGTGCCAACGAAATCTAACCGAGAAATTTAGATTCACACAAGTTTAGTCTGTGGAAGGATCTATGACATGGAACCGCCGGCTTGACTTCCCCTCCGCAGGAAGGCATACTGAAGGATTTTAACATTCTAAAAGAATCCAACGACTTCGGCCGGGTTTGAACCCGCTATCTCGGGCACAGCAGTTCAGCATGCTACCAACTACGCCACCGAAGCCGTATTCCCCACAATTCGTTGTTCTGCTCAGCCATGTGGAATTTTAATCCTGGCATGATGGTTATAATATGGTGAATTCATCCTCGTGAAGGATAACTCAGAAGAGAATTTGGTTGAATCTAAATATAGTGGTTTATCACGGGTTTCCATTTGAGCCGTCCAGTTGCAAAACTCGTTTAATCCACTAATTAATAAGAATCATTTTCATGAGAAACGTTTCTCTGGACTTTGCCTCACGTATCTTTTGTGTTTTTTGTTTTCTACTTTTTTCTTTTTGCTTTGTGTTTTTGGTTTTAGGTTTTGTGTTTGCTTTGTGCTCTTGCTTTTGAATTTTACATTTTGTTTTTCTTTCCTGGTTTTGGTTTTGTGTTTGTTTTCTGCTTTTTTAATTTGCTTTTTGCATTGTGTTTCTTGTTTTTAGATTGTTTTCTGCTTTGGCTTTGTTTTTGAATTTTGTTTTTTGCTTCGTGTTTTTGTTTTTGTTTTCATGTTCTTTTTCTGGAAAATCAAAATAAAACAAAACAAAATAAACAAAACAAAATCAAAATAAAATAAAACAAAATAAACAAAACAAATTAAAAACAAAATAACATAAAACAAAAAATTAAATAAAACTATTTAAAACAAAATATAACGAAATAAAATAAAACAAAAAAAATCAAACAAAACAAAAAAACAAAAAAATAAATAAAACTATTTAAAACAAAATAAAACGAAATAAAATAAAACAAAATAAAAATAAAACAAAACAAAATAAAACAAAATAAACAAAACAAAATAAAAACAAAATAAAATAAAACAAAACAAAAAACAAAAGAAAAAAATAAATAAAACTATTTAAAACAAAATATTACAAAATAAAATAAAACAAAATCAAAATAAAACAAAACAAAATATAAACAAAATAAAATAAAACAAAACAAAAAACTATTTAAAACAAAATAAAACGAAATAAAATAAAACAAAATCGAAATAAAACAAAACAAAGTAAAAACAAAATTAAATAAAACAAAACGAAAAAACTAAAAATTAAATAAAACTATTTAAAACAAAATATAACGAAATAAAATAAAATAAAATCAAAATTAAACAAAACAAAATAAAAACAAAATAAAATAAAACAAAACAAAACAAAACAAAACAAAACAAAAAACAAAAATTATATAAAACTATTTAAAACAAAATAAAACGAAATAAAATAAAACAAAATCAAAATTAAACAAAACAAAATAAAAACAAAACAAAACAAAACAAAAAACAAAAAACAAAACAAAAAACAAGAAATAAATAAAACTATTTAAAACAAAATAAAACGAAATAAAATAAAATAAAATCAAAATAAAATAAAACCAAATAAAATAAAATTAAACAAAATTAAACAAAATAAAATAATATACACACATCAAAAAAAGTTTTGCATCACCTCGGTTCCCAGATCTCCGGCATATAGACGTTGACTGTGTATATTGTATCCAAGATACAGTCCCTTTGACTGTTCATAGATGTCACTAAAACTGCTCAAAGATGTAAACAACCATGCATGAGCAGGGCCTATTAGACGGAGGGGGTACGACAGCCGATCAGTTCCAGTCATTCCACCAGGACGAAGGTACGCTGCTCATGTTGTCTGTAGTTCTACCATGCCTAGAAGGTCAATACCGCAGTTCGATCGCGTCCGCATTGTTACTTTGTGTCAAGAAGGGCTCTCAACAAGGGAAGTTTCCAGGCGTCTCAGAGTGAACCAAAGCGATGTTGTTCGGACATGGAGGAGGTACAGAGATACAGGAACTGTCGATGACAGGCCTCGCTCAGGCCGCCCAAGGGCTACTACTGTAGTGGATGACCGCTACTTACGGATTGCCGCTCGGAGGAACCCTGACAGCAATGCCACCATGTTGAATAATGCGTTTCGTTCAGCCACAGGACGTCGTGTTTCAACTCAAACTGTGCGCAATAGGCTGCATGATGCGCAACTTCACTCCCGACGTCCATGGCGAGGTCCAGCTTTGCAACCCCGACACCATGCAGCGCGGTACAGATGGGCCCAACAACATGCTGAATGGACCCCACGGAATTGGCATCACGTTCTCTTCACCGATGAGTGTCGCATATGCCTTCAACCAGACAATCGTCGGAGACGTGTTTGGAGGCACCCTAGTCAGGCTGAACGTCTTAGACACACTGTCCAGCGAGTGCAGCAAGGTGGTGGTTCCCTGATGTTTTGGGGTGGCATTATGTGGGGCCGACGTACGCCACTGGTGGTCATGGAAGGCTCCGAAACGGCTTTACGATACCTGAATGACATCCTCCGACCCATAGTGCACCCATATCGGCAGAATATTGGAGAGGCATTTGTCTTCATGGACGACAATTCTCGACCTCATCGTGCACATCTTGTGAATGCGTTCCTTCAAGATAACGACATCGCTCGACTACAGTGGCCAGCATGTTCGCCAGACATGAACCCTATCGAACATGCCTGGGATATGTTGAAAAGGGCTGTTTATGGACGTCTTGACCCACCAACCACTCTGAGAGATTTACGCCGAATTGTCGTTGAGGAGTGGGACAATTTGGACCAACAGTGTCTTGATGAACTTGTGGATAGTATGCCACGACGAATACAGGCATGCATCAATGCAAGAGGACGTGCTACTGGGTATTAGAGGTAGTGGTGTGTACTGCAATCTGGACCACAAATGCTGAAAGTCTAGCTGTATGATGGTACATCATGCAATGTGTGGGTCTCATGAGCAATAAAACGAGCTGAAATGTTGTTTGTGTTGATCTCTATTCCCTTTGTATTTAAAGGTTCCGGAACTCTTGGAACCGAGGTGATGCAAAACTTTTTTTGATGTGTGTAAAATAAACTAATTAAATGAATGATTTTACGACATGATCTTTATTCACAAGTGGATTAAACGAATTTTGCAACTGGACGACTCATTTCTACTGCAGACAAATGCCAGGATAATACCTAATTTACCATACTCTAGAAGGGTGCTGTCAGTGATGGGTTTCGAATCTCCAAACACACAGCTAACTAATCTGAACGCGTTCTACTACAGAGGTGGGTTTTTAAATGTTTTAAATGTTCAACTAATTCCGATTTGTTTCCTAAACAATGTTAGACAAGAAATTTAATTGACTAATAATTTCGTTCTTTTCAGTGTCCGGACATCATGGTGTACTATTTCACAACATTCTTCTTCTCCAAGAGTATTGGTGATGATCAAAATCATCTACGTGATTTATTGTGGATTCTAGTTGAAGATAGATCACTGTCAATAAATAATTGAACCACCATCACTTTCAAAGACTGATTGACTCACTTCTAGATTTAAAGTTACCAAGACAATTCTCAACAATTCTTCCTGAATTCAAATTGTCTTCCTACTGTATCCTATTTGAATTCAATACTTTGAAGGAATCCAAATAATCTATTTTTGGATAAAGATGATTTTTACATTTAATCATGTATTGCCAATCAAAGTGTCAATATTAGTAACGTCGTGAATTTCAATTCGTATACCAAATTAGGCTACTGCATGAAGTTATTTATGTCTCCTGTAAGGTGCTACTGTAAACGCATGTTCTTTATAACGCAGAAAATGTTTACGTCCTCAATCTTAAGAATTATTAAATATAATGGAAACTCCCCTATCGCTCAAATGTTATTCAAGATATAGTTTCTTTCTTAACTGAAATGCTATCCAGTTCTACATAGAAGGGGAAATAACTTTTACTCAACTAAATATCATACGGATAGCTTTAATCTACTGTAAGTTTAATGAATAACAATGCATTATGTGTCATGTAACATTCATAACATCCATCTTATCATAAGATTTAGAGTATTACAATATAAGTGTTCCGCACCATGACAGCCTTATAAGATTATAACTTTTGAATTAAATAGATGTAACAACTGAATCTTTTATAGAACTGTATTTGCCTATTGTATCCAGAAAGGCATGAATTCATTTTAGATCAATATACACTTTTTATGAGTATCTTTTGAAGGATAATCTTTTACTGGATCACTCACAATGTGTGAGAATCATGGTAATGTATTCACTGAGATTTTGACTTTACATTGAAGTCCCAAACATAATTAAGTTACGTACGTGAATGCATTCTTCTTAAGCAGAAATGAAGAACAATCTTGTCCATTTGTGAAATCAACATTATCTAACTCACTAGGTATGTTCCTCAGTGGCGGTCATAAACCGACACATATTAGGGGTTATAAACTAACTTCTTATTACTGTAACACTCCAATAAAACAAGATAAAGAAATACTCCAAGAACAATAAAACATTATTCTCCAAAATCAGAGAAGTTATAAGTCTTGCATCACCTAAGCACATTAAACCATGTGTATACTGAATAATACTTCTTACAATAAGATTACTAACGAAAATTGAGGAAAATATTTAAACAATTTAGGATATGAACTATTTTTATAGCATGAATGAAAGCAATGCTCCCGTTTCAAAAGTGATTTGACAGTCCTATTCTAAAGGCATGAGACATACTTTATTCAAAACAGTCACTTCCGGCGCATCCAAAATAGTGCATTAATAGTAATAATAATATTAATAATCTGGGCTTGTGAGCTGTGAATGGGGTTGGAGTTTCCGATCGTTTCTTCGGCTATTGCGTCCGGCATCTTCAGACTCGTCTCCTAGCTACTCCTATAGCTCCTCCTCTGTGCTGTCCACCAATTCACCGAGGGATCCATACCGTCACTGACCGACAGTCCTCGAAGCGGGAGAAGACCCTGATATATTCGTGAACATATCTGCCTCGTCCGGGCTCTTGATTCTCCCTTACAGACATGTTCTGATTCTCCTTTCCAGTTTAAACTACCAGTGAGTTTGTTATAGGATAAGTTGCTTTTGGCGTTATAGAGTAACTTCACCACCATATGTGCGTAATTTGAATAATTTAAGAGAACTTCCACCATGTCTTACTATTGCACACGATGTGGAAGATCCTTCTTCTACCAATCAAGTCTGGACGAACACATGTTAATACATTATAAAGATGGTCCTCATAATTGTTTCACATGCGGGGAAAGCTTCATGTATCGCTCAAATCTCGATAATCATATGTTGCTGCATTCTTATCATCCTCATTCTCATCCACACCCTCATCCTCCTTCTGCACCTCATCATCCGAGGGATAGATCGTTCTGGTGCTCACAATGTGGAGAAAGCTTCGTCTATAGTTCCAGTCTCAACCGTCACATGTCGCTACATCACGACAAGAGCCCATATAAATGTTCAATATGCGGGAAGCGATTCGTGTCTCGGTATGAACTCGATAGTCACAAACATGTCCATTCTCCAGAACAGTTTTACTCCTGTGTTACTTGCGGGGCCCGGTTCATTTCCCGGCTTGAGTTAGACAATCACAAACTGGTGCATCTGGCAGATCAGCCGCACTCCTGCATCTCATGTGGAGCGCGGTTCATATCCCGGCATGAATTAGACAATCACAAACTAGTGCATTCGACAGATCAGCCGTATTCTTGTGTTACTTGCGGGGAACGCTTCGAGTACCGCTCAAGTCTGGAGAGCCATGTGTTATCACACCCCAAGCAGAGAACTTACTGGTGTAACAAATGTGGTGAAACCTTTGTTTACCGTTCGAGTCTGGACAGTCATTTGTTACACCACTCGAGACATCGCCCGTATTGGTGCGCGACTTGCGGGGAGACCTTCTTGTTCCGCTCCAACCTGGAGAACCACAGAATGCTGCACACAAAGTCTTGCCCCTACTGGTGCAATGTCTGTGGCGAGTCTTTCTCATACGGCTCCACCTTAAACAGTCACAGACTCTTGCATGAAAGAGAAAGACCTTATTTCTGCTCCATATGTGGTCTTTCCTTCCTGTATCGTGCCAACCTCGAAAGCCATATGTTACTGCACGTGTAGGAGCATAATTTTACAATCACAAGTGCATTGAAATCATTGACAGTTTGTTTCAACAACACTTCCTATGACAATCGTTTGAAGCCATGGCCACACTCCTTTTGTACTTCAATGTAAATTGGCTTCAATTTAGAAGGCTCGTGGAGATACTCCATATATTCGTTAGTCTTTGACTTACAGTTGCGGACACTCAAAGATACTCCGTGTATTCCCTACTCCTTGGCTTCAATTTAGAAGCCTTAGGGACACTCTAGGATACTCCATGTATTCCTTACTCCTTGACTTCAATTTAGAAGCCTTAGGGACACTCTAGGATACTCTATGTATTCCTTACTTCTTGACTTCAATTTAGAGGCCTTAGGGACACTCTAGGATACTCCATGTATTCCCTACCCCTTGGCTTCAATTTAGAAGTCTTAGGGACACTCTAGGATACTCCATGTATTCCAACTCCTTGGCTTCAATTTAGAAGCCTTAGGGACACTCTAGGATACTCCATGTATTCCTTACTCCTTGGCTTCAATTTAGAAGCCTTAGGGACACTCTAGGATACTCTATGTATTCCTTACTTCTTGACTTCAATTTAGAGGCCTTAGGGACACTCTAGGATACTCCATGTATTCCCTACCCCTTGGCTTCAATTTAGAAGTCTTAGGGACACTCTAGGATACTCCATGTATTCCAACTCCTTGGCTTCAATTTAGAAGCCTTAGGGACACTCTAGGATACTCCATGTATTCCTTACTCCTTGGCTTCAATTTTAAGGCTTTAGGGACACTCTAGGATACTCCATGTATTCCTTACTACATGACTTCAATTTAGAGGCCTTAGGGACACTCTAGGATACTCCATGTATTCCTTACTCCTTGGCTTAAATTTAGAAGCCTCAGGAACATTCTAGGATACTCCATGTATTCCCTACTCCTTGGCTTCAATTTAGAAGCCTTAGGGACACTCTAGGATACTCCATGTATTCCTTACTCCTTGGCTTCAATTTAGAAGCCTTAGGGACACTCTAGGATACTCCATGTATTCCCTACTCCTTGGCTTCAATTAGAGGCTGAGAGTCCTGAGCTACCGGTAATCATTTATCTCTACATTTGATTGACGGTGGTCGAGATGGGAACTATTCTTTGTTAACTCGTGTCACACTGTCAGCCTGCTTGGTTGACAGGTACAGTTGCATGAGTAGAATATGACTCAGCTCTAGTAGTCTCAGTCATCAATCAACTGTCCGTGGTGACATGAGCTCCTGTGACGCGTAATGCTGCTTAACTTATGTGCAGACTGCACCCCCCACCCCTTGCTCGTCCCACAAGCCACCTGATGCAACAAACAACAAACGCTGGCCGGGCCAAATTCAGCGGCAATCAAATTTTGAAAGGCAAATACCACACCTTACTTCCGAGGCTATTTGTTTAACATATTCTAATCTTGGTCTACTCCCACTCGTCTTAATACATATTCATTTGTTACTTTATCTAGACATCTGATCATCATTCTCCTGTCACACCACATTTCCAATGCCTCTATTCTCATATTTTTTGCTGCGCCAACAGTCCAAAGTTTTACTTCCATAGATCGCTGAGACTTTCATGCATGACTAAATCTATATTTGATATCAACATATTTATTTTCTGTATAATAATAGACTAATAATAATGTGTATTTTAACGTCTTAACCCTCTAATACGAGTTACTTGGCGCCATGTCGGATTGTTAATGCGCTAGGCATTGGCCCAAAAGGTCCTGGGTTTGAATCCCGTCCAAGCCATCGGGAATTTTAATCTCAAAGTGTTAATTCCCCTGGGCCGATGACTGGATGTGTTTAACGTCTTCAGCATCACTACGTTCTCATTAGAACATTTGCAGCCGAATGTGTCCCGTATTATATCGCATATCTGTGCTCCTTGTATCTTGTACCCATTCTCCTGCCGGTTTGCCCGATGTAATATGGCTTTACACTCCGTTTATATTGAGCACGGGTCTTGTTTATTTAAATTATTGTTGTGTATAATAATAGTAATAACAACGTGATTTATGGATCATTATACAACCAATGGGAGGAAAAAATAAACAACTTTTTATATAGACCATGCGTGCGGTTCAACACTCCTCTTTGTACCCCACATGCGGTGAGGTCATGAAGAAGCGATGTGCTTGTTTCGTGTTGGTTCTATTCAAAGCCGATAGAGGAACCATGAGCTAGTTAGCAATCCAAAAACTAGAATGCATGGTCTCCATCTTCCTAGAGGATCTTGCATCTGGCTGACTAGACCAGGTGCCGCAGTAGTCATGGAGTGATTCACGATATCCATTTCAGCTTACTTGTACTTGGTGAGAATAGAAGTGGTTAGGCATCCATAGGGACACAGTGACACGGTCAGGAGAAACGTGTGTTGCGTTGAAGACGGTAATACGATTTAGTCTCATGCTTGAAACCTGAAGGTACACCACGTATTGCAATAGTATTCTGTTACTAAAATACGACGAGTGTTCAAACGAAATCCGTACGAATTTCCCAAAATAGGAATAAAGGAAAGGAAATTCGATACGGAAGTCAAACGAAAGAGTAGTACTTAATTAGCACATTTTGTTTTTAATTTCGAATTGAGCCACTATGGACTACCAGTTAACAATCAATATAATTGTTTGTGTATGGCTTTTGTTCCTCTTCCATCTCTGATATCCTCCCAGTATCTCTTGAACCCATCAGTCAGTGTCTTCTCCCGATCTTCTAAAAGAGGGTCTTTCCTTTTTTTTATGTTCTGCCCCTAAGTTAAAACCACAGAAGTTTTTGATCATTTGTGTAAACTCATTCCTGTTCAGAATTGTATGCTCCGGAATACCGATATCTGTAAGATCTTAATTACAATCTTGGAATCATCCAAATTGTTTTGCCTTAGGTTTCACGGAATTCCTAATTTTTTTATCGGTCGATCATTGAACATTCTGAAGATGTGCCCATAGACTAACAACCTTTTCTTCTTTATTGTTGACGAAACCGATTCTATCGTTCTGTATAACTCATTTGAATTCACACGTATCTACCCGTCAATCCATATGTTGCCTAACAGTTTTCTCAATGTTCTGCGTTCTCTTTTGACTAACTGGTCGACTAGTACCCGTCTGATCATAGTCGAAATCTCCGAAGCATTAATCCTTCGGGTTTGACAACCAGGTTCTAGTGTCTTAACTTGACTCCAATGCTCAGTGTTTCGTTATTATAGTTATTGTTTGTCAGGTGATATGCGCGGACTAATTTCCAGATAATAAAGTCACCCATGTTGTAGAGGCAGACATGCCATTGTTTGAGAAGGCGGCGAATGACATCCGCGAAAATGGATTCTGGTTGCTATTGGAACCATAACTACAATTAAATTATTAGAAGCCATTTTTCAGGTTTGCATAAGTGTGGAGAATGAGTGAAAAGGAGCACAGGGAACACACAATTATTTAACATAACGCCATCTTATTTCAACTCCAAATAACTTATGTACAGATACCACACTTTATAGATTATACACAAAGTTCAGAACACGCAAAGGTATGTCAGTCTTCCACATCCTCCCCACCCTGGTCGACCTCTAGAGGTATGACCAGCTGAATTGGACGCGTTATCCGGTTCCTGTCTGGCGTGCGAAGGATGACAGTCCTGAGTTTTCCATCTCGTCCAGGTCGGAGTTCCTCGATGACACCTCTGCCCCATACGTGGCGAGGACGGTTGTCTACTTGCAGCAGGACCAGGTCACCTACCCGGAAGATCGGGGTTTTGGCGCATGTCTGTCGTACGTGGTGATGGTTGCGTAGTTCCAGAAGATATTCTTTCATCCAGCGTTTCCGGAAAACTTCTGGGGTTTGTTTTTGAGGCCTGTATTCCCTTTTCAAGTCCTTCTTAATAGCAGGCTCAGGTCCTGTAGGGATTGTCGTCAGTTTGTCGCCGTGGATGAAATGGCTTGGAGTCAAGGCTGTAGTGCCTTCATCTTGAAGGAGAGGGCGGGAATTTATTGCGGCTTCAATGCTTACTAGAATGATGTAAAACGTTTCCTCATCCAGCCTAAAACTTTGCGCAAGCAGCGTTTCGTAGTGCCGACCAAAACAGTACTCACATAAATGAGGCTTTGTGGCTAATAATTATATCAGAAGCGCGTGCTGAGAGCATGTGAGAAGTGTATAAATAATCTATCTAAGTTATTTCAGACACTCGAAAATCAATTGAATATCCCCACCCAGTCTAAATGGGCAAACTCTTGTTGACCAACTGAAAAAGCTTCTGCTAATAGATTACTTTGGCAACACTGCAAAATGGCCTCTAATAATAATTTTATACTGCAAATATTTCAGTCAATGTGTACATTTTCCCTTCCATCAAATCAAGTCTTCTTCTTCCTAGCATTTGACCCGCACACAGACAGGGTCTGCTATTCTGGCTCTCTGTCGCCATTTTATGCGAGCGTGGGCCATATCGGGATGGAGTCCAGCAATTTTAAGGTCTTCATGTAGTGTGTCAAGCCATCGCTGTCTAGGACGTCCAACTGGTCACTTCGCATCTACAAGCAAAGTCGATCCAGTGCTTGCAACTTTTGTTTTGCCCGCTCGAAGCACATGACCATACCCGCGCAGACGGCTTTCCCCTCATCTTCTCAATGACTGGTGCTACTCCATATCGCCTACGGATGTCATCATTGCACAGTGGATCAAAATCGAAATCTAGAAGGACAACATTATTTATTTTCATTATTAAGAAATCTCCAGCCTCCGTGGCTTAGGCGGCAGCACGCCGGCCTCTCACCGCTGGGTCCGTGGTTCAAATCCCGGTCACTCCATGTGAGATTTGTGCTGGACAAGACGGAGGCAGACAGGTTTTTCTCCGGGTACTCCGGTTTTCCCTGTCAAATTTCATTCCAGCAACACTCTCCACTATCATTTCATTTCAGCTGTCATTCATTTAATCATTGCCCCAGAGGAGTGCGTCAGGCCTCGGCAGCCGGCACAGTTCATATGCTCGCCGCTAGATGGGGGCTTCATTCATTCCATTCCTGACCCGGTCGGAGACTGGAAGCAGGCTGTGGATTTTCAATAAGAAATCTAAATTTATTACTTCTACAGCATTCTCATATAACTGCCGCTCACTATTCTGGGTTATAAACGCATCTTAGTGTGAATCTGTCACCACTGTTCGAGCAGTCTGAATAGGAGGGTGAATGTAAGTGGCTGGGGTTGTCTTTGTGGTTAGTGTGATGCCTTAAGATGGAACATGCAGCTGAAGGTATGATAATTGTAACATGTTTCAGTTATTAATGGGCGTAATTGTTACGTAATTTTAGCTATATTTGCATTATATAATATTTAACTATTATTTGTATAATAGAAGCCACCGTGGCTTAGGCGGAAACACGCCGGCCTCTCACCGCTGGGTCCGTGGTTAAAATCCCGGTCACTCCATGTGAGATCTGTGCTGGACAGAACGGAGGCAGACAGGTTTTTCTCCGGGTACTCCAGTTTTCCCCGTCAAAATTTCATTCCAGCAACACTCTCCACTATCATTTCATTTCACCGGTCATTCATTTAATCATTGCCCCAGAGGAGTGCGTCAGGCTTCGGCAGCCGGCACAGTTCATATCCTCGCCGCTAGATGGGGGCTTCATTCATTCCATTCCTGACCCGGTCGGAGACTGGAAGCAGGCTGTGGATTTTTTCATTTTTATAATAATATTCTCACTTAGATTTTTAGTAAGTCGCGTCACTCTGCGTCACTTTCTACTTAATGTTAAAATGTAGATAAAGCCTTGTAGTTTACGCCTGTTATACGATTTTTTGCATCTTCTTGCAACTTACTTAGTAATTTTACGTTTTAGAAGATGCCGCGCAACCAGTTCTCACACGTTTACAACTGTTTGAAGCACTGGGTTCGACGATTATGTCAATAGTGGAACTTTGTGACTTTGTTGAAAGTAAATTCGGGGTAGAAAATTGTTCTGAAGAGATAACTGAATGTTCTATCCAACTCCTAGTGATAGACAATTTCTTGCATGTGTAGACGTAGCTTAAAAAAGGTCTTAACTGATGCTTATTATGAAGTAAACAAATTGTATACGTTGCTTTCACTCTAAATTCATGATTAAAACGTAAAAATAATTTTGTCCCCCTAGATTTCGATTTTGACCCACTGTGCATTGATGACATGATTGTGAAGTGTCAGACCAGATATTCACCGAAGCATCTCCGTTTCCATGATAGCAAGTCTTCGTTCTTCTTCCTTTGTAGTGAGCAAGCATTCTGCGCCATATAGGGCGACTGATCGCACTACGGACCGATATATTTTCGACTTGAGGTGGTCTGGAATCTTTTTATCGCAGTCATTGTCCGCCATTTAAGCCATGTGTTGCTCAAACGGTGAGCAGTCTCAAGCCTTAAGGTTCCATCAGCAGCAATAGTTGAGCCAAGGTACTTGAATGACATTGCCTTCGGTAGATCGTCACCATTGATTTTAATAATTGTGCCTTGTTCAATTTGATCTGTTAGGTATTCTGCCTTAGTTATGTTTCCTTTTAAATATTTTTGTACGGTTGAACTACAATGATGAATTCAAGTTTTTCGAACTCGACCGAGAGTCAGAAGTATCTAAATGGTTTTTTTTTAAACGTGAAACGTTCAACCTTGTTTCGGTTTACGTCAATGTTAAGATAGGAACGATTTCTCTATCCCTAGTAGTTTTCAAGATACAAGTAAGTTATTCAAAACTTCTATAAAATTCACAAGCGGTTTCACAAGATAAATAATGTCAACGAGCGTTAAAATACATTAAATACATGTATTCATGTAAAATTATAACATGTAACTAAATGTTATTTGTAGTTACCAAGCATAGTTTCTTCCTATATATTTTATTGCTTCAATCACTATACTAGAATTTAATGTACAGTATGTAATTGGATTCAATTTTACTAAATGCTGAGTTGTTGTTGTTGTTGTTTGAGTCTTTAGTCTTTTGACTGGTTTGATGCAGCCTTCCATGCCTCCCTGTCCCGAGCTAATCGTTTCATCTCTACATAGCAACCACAACCTACATCCGAAGCAATCTGTTTATCATATTCTAACCTTGATCTACCCCTACAGTTCCTGTCCTCGACCCTTCCTTCCACAAATAAACTTGCTATCCCTGGGTGTCTTAGTATGTGTCCTACCAACCTATCTCTTCTCTTCATTAGCAATCGCCAGGATCTTCTCTCCTGTCCCACTCGTCTTAATACCTCTTCATTTGTTACGCTATCTATCCATCTGATCTTCATCATTGTCCTGTAACGCCACATTTCAAACGCTTCAATTCTCCTCTTTTCTGCTGCTCCAACAGTCCAAGATTGACTTCCTTAGAGTGCCACGCTCCAGACAAAGGCTTTTAAAAATCACTTCCTAATACCTAAATGTATATTCGATGTCAACAGATTCCTTTTCCTCTATCACGGGATTGTGTTGGGACTATACTGGGATTCTACTGCACACGGCTAGTAGATAATACCTTTTATAAGCGTGGCAAGTTAGACCTGGCCTGTCATGGCGGAGTCTCGTCTAGGAGGGGAAGTAGTGGGATCACTAGGCGCAAATGCGATTTCCCCTCTTTGGTGCAACAACTGTTTGGGGCTGCTCGCAGCTCGTCGTGGTTATATTATGCAAGCCTAAAGTATCGAATAGGAGCATTCTCAGTGACATAGCATTGGTATTGGTGGTAATGAACTGAGAGCCCGCCCACTTCACACACTCCTGACAGCAAGCTTGTTGCCGTGCTTGTCATAGAACAGAGCTGCTCAGTCGTGCTTCGCTTGCCTTGACAGCATCTGTACCGTGCCAAGGTGTTGGGAATAATGACTACTTGGCAACATCTAAAAAGCGCGTGATGAAGTATGTGCTCACTGGTTGACAAAGAATCCAGGCAGGGGGATGACGTAATGCAACTGGACGCACATGCGCATCGGAAGGTTCAGATATAACTTGTTCCCCAATACTCGTGCTCATAAATACAACTGGTAACAGGTTAAGTGATTTATAACATCTGAGATGGCGTTTGCTTAGCTTGCACCGTTCACAAGATTAGTGTGTTTTATGAATGGGAACGCAGGGACATTTTGGCTAGTGATGATAGAGAAGCGCGTGCGGGGAGCATGCTGCGAGTCCATATACCATTGTTACCAATAATGGCTAGCCCACCCGTTTGTTATCCGGGGATTGCAACATTACGCCATTGTCCTCTCCTCTCCACTTGATAGACTCGGATCACCGGCAATGCGAGCATCTGAGGCACGCGCCTACATTACTGCGTTTTCAGACGTGCTCGGGCAATAAACATACCATTTAGGTTATTAATTTACGGCTAAACTCATTGAGATACAGGAAAAATAATGGATATATACTTTTTTCCAGATACTTCTAACCTATGCTTTTGTACGGTCATCTCTCTCGCTTTCAAGACTTTAACACGGTAGATAAATCCTTCAGTATGCCTTCCTTCGGAGGGGAAATAAAGCCGATGGTCCCATGTCATAAATTTATGGCATGTAAAAGATCATTCCACAGACTAAACTTAAGTGAAGCTAAATTGTTAGGTTAGATTTCGTCGGAACGCTCTATCAAAGTTCCAACGTTCACCACTAGGTATCATTGATATCTGGTAGCGAAAGTTAGAACTACTTGAAATTGAACGGAACTTGTAGCTCACCCTAAGGGTGTCCACTGGAAGCAGCTACAGACTCAGGCGAGCCGAACATGTCCTCGGACACTCCCGGCATAAAAGCCATGCGATAAATAAATAACTGATTAATTGTTGAGAGTAGGAACTCCTCCGTTTTCATAACTTTCTGAAGGCAGATCATTGGAAATATATCATTTATGATTCACACACCTTACTGGGAGTCATTAGAAGTTGATTTCAATTTGAATTGTCACTGCTGCATCGGAAATATTTATTTTATTACGTAAATAAAGCATTTTTGTTAGTGTTCATTTCACGGTCAGCGCCATCTTACATTGACGTCAGCATCCGTTGCCAACATGTCCATCACAAAATTCACCACACGACACGTGAATAATGAAATAAAAGGAAAAGCCATTGGTCTGGATAAAGATTATTGATGCGTGAGTACCCCCCACTGTGCGTGACAAAAACCAGGGGTGTTATATATTAGCTAACGCTACCTAACCACCATTGGTCTGGACGAAAATATTGGTCTGCCGGATGCGATATAGCACCGAATGCGTGGGGTTGGCAATACAATACACGATGCTAATATGACTGAAACAGCTGGACTTTTGCCTATATAAGTTAAGTCGTGTTCATATTTGGGACGGCTGGATGGGTCACACACAGCGGAGGAGTAAACATCTATTGCTACATCATCTCCAGATATTTTCCCGACTATTCATCATCTTCCTAGCATTAATCCAGCTTTATTGCAGGGTCTGCTTTTCTGCACTTTTTCTTCCATACTGATCGATCTTGAGCGTCTCTAGTTGTGGCATTCACTAGTTGCTTGTGCCCCGCATAGTATCCAGCCAGCGCTTTCTCGGTCGCCCTCGTGGTCGTCGGCCTTCTGGACTGATATCAAGTGCAGTTCTCGCGACTGAAGAGTGATTGCTACGCAGTACATGGCCATATCAACGCAGACGGCTCTCCCGCATTTTTTCATGGATTGGAGCCACACCAAATGTAGCTCGAACATTGTCATTCCTGATGCGGTCCAGTCTAGTAAGTCCCTGTGTCCAGCGAATCATCTTCATCTCCATGACATGTAGTTGTTGTGCATGTCTCTTCATTACTGGCCAGCATTCAGTACCGTACAGTGCTACTGGTCGAACGATGGTTCTGTAAATTTTCGACTTCAGATATAGTGGCACATTCCGGTCAAAAAGGAGTCCAGTAACTTGGCGCCATTTCAGCCATGCAACGTTGACTCTGTTTCGGACATCTGGGAGTGTTCGACCTTCAGACCAGATAGCGTACCCAAGTATTTGAATACTATTAATTCAGGTACTTTGGTTAATTACAGTAGTTTGAGAATTTTATAGAAAGGAGTAGCGTACCTAGTGTAAATTTTTACCGATCACTGTTAGCACGAGATGGCACGATCTACATTTTAATCCAATCTTTCCAAGATCTATTGGGCTACTAGTTGTATTCCTGTGCACGATTTACCTTTCATTCCATTCAACTAATAAATTGTAATATTGAAAATATTTCTTCTAACTTATTCATAGTACAGGATGTTTCTAACGTTTTAGAGAGATTTTCTCACTTTTGTCAAGTTCTTACTTTTGTATGTTCTGTACCAAGGATGTTACCAAAATGACAATAAAGTACTGCAACGAGATTTTCAATCGATGTATCTTATCTGAAACCTTCCCCTCCAACAGAGTCAGTTTGTTAAGAAGATTGGTGTGACCGCTGTCCAACAAGCAGAGCAGTCTTGTCCCCCCTACCCTTTCTTCCTAAGATACTCCTGCGATTCTACGAAGGAGAAGAAGAAACACTCAGAACCTGTCAGTTCAGGGGAGCTTTTGGGGTGTTAATGCCTATAGTAAAGCCATCATTACTTCCGACTTGGCGTTTCAGTGTTACCCTAGAGTTACCTAGCGGTCAGAAGGAGAATCACTTTATATATATTTCCACAAGGACAGACACCAGGCATTCCGGGAGACCACAAAGATCCAGAATAATACACAGTGTAGGTGTTTTGTTGGCTCTACAGTACATAATATCCATTATGATACACCATATAAATGGTTATGTAGCATGTTAATAGCTCTCAATATGCCCAAGCAAATCCTCTCAAGATCATCCTCGATGATGCCAAGCTTCTTGAGGATATCCACGATGAACTTGTAACATGTTCCACGAGCTCCGAATAGAAGGCCATTCACTTTCCATGCATTTTTAGGTAAGTTATATCTCTCACTCAAGTGAGGTATGCATGGTCGGTAAATAGCCTCTTAATCCTCGTTGACTCGTACGGCTTGCGGAATGTCCACTTCCATTTGTACCGTGGGGTCAGGAACAAACCCCTTCCGTTCTTCCTGTCAATGGCAACGATATCTGCTCTACGGTGACTACCATTTTCCGAAATGCAATGCACTTCCTCATAAACTTCCCATTTCAATTTCCTCAGGAAAGTGGCAATTGATGATCGAACTCTGTGATGACGGGAATTTCGTAATAGCTCCCCTTTAGAACATTGACCCATAAAAATCGATGCATCACGACAAATTGAGTTGCGTTCGCGGTGTCGCGATTTAGCGGACGAAACTATAGCCTACCACTGAAACGTCAAGTCGGAAGTAATGATGGCTTTACTATAGATGTCTAGGACAAATTAGCTACAAGTCGAGACATCTAGCGGCGTTTTATGAAACGCCATTTTATACCAGTTTTATTGCTCCATTTCCCGGTCTTGTATAATATCTCGTAGACATCGGATAAACACGGAATAGATGAACTGCGACACATTATGGCAAGTTTTGCGGTCCGTGGATTTCACCATAAGTTGTGCCTCCGAAAGAACTTCCATGAATCAAATTTAAGTTGTACAGTGAGATTCTTTTGCTGGAGCGGGACAATCGGCCGAATGCCGGGCGCGCGCGCCTTCCGCCAGCCAACCGAGCTGGGGCCGCACGGTTGCGCGAGGCGGAGGAGAGCTAACCAGGATCATTAAAATCATTATGTCACTAAACTTTCATCAACTAGGGTGGATAGTGTCAGCGCACAGATAAGAAGGTAACATAAACAACAGCTACATGATTTAATTGGATACCTATCAGTAGAGAGGTGCTAAGTGTCATTTTTATGAACATTGAGTATTATAGTAAAAAGTGTTTAATCAGTTTATGTGTGAGTATTTATTCTTCTAATTTGAATAACATACAGATATAGTATTCCTTCCTATCCAGTGGCAGATATAGGTTCATAATATGAAAACTGTGGAATTCTGTTTGAGTGAAATGTTAGAAGTTGTGAAAGGTGCAAAGTCCACTAGTCTCTACGAATGTGCTGCGTGCTAATTAAACAAAGATGACGGCTTTCCGACACGCAAACACCTGACATACAGTTGTCCATGCACAAAACACTAAAACTCCATATTAATTCCACAAACTTCCAACGACTGACCTTGTGATTTGTTGATGGTCATTGCGAAGGCCAGAAGCATGGGAAATTGCAACCGTTTAAAATCGAATGGCACGTCCGGTGGAATCATTGGAATGCGCGGAATCAAAACAACTTCTCCATCGATGACGTTCATTTGCTTTTCCACAGCCAGTCGTGTTCCATTGCATAGTCGAAGTTGATTGATGTTACGCAACATGATGATGACTGAGTCTACTTTCAATTGCAGATTGTGAGGTGGTAATCCAGGCAATTCCAGCGAATTCAAAAATTCTGTAAGATGGCTGACTACCTCATCCTGGTTGATAACTGTGTCAACCGATTTGAAGGAAAACAACTGTCCCGGAATGACATTTTGAATAGACTCGTTGAGATCTTTATATTTCGCTGCCAATATGGCTCGTTCGCTCAGCCAATTATGGTTTTTGAAGTTCTGCGCTACGTTCGGAAAAACACGCCGAATGAGCTCCTTCTTTGATTCGGTCAAATGACGTTCCAGGTTCATAAGAGCATCGCGTCGGCGCAATCGTTCATGTCAATTGTGTCGTGCTCGCTGGCGTTGTGTTTCATATTCACGAACTCATTGCATTCTGAACCTATTCGCTGTTCGATCATTTTCAGTCGCTCTCGAACGTAAGTCAGACATGCCAATACGACTATTTTCATTATCCGTCGCTCTTTGGTCATCAGTGCGGTTTGCACGTGAAGTAGCTCGCCGCGCATTTAACTGGCTTCGACGACCTCTGTCAGCTCTTCCTCTCCTTGGCATTGTAATGGACACTGTAAAACGACACGGAATTGTTTTCATAGTAACTCAAATCTATCGAACTTACCTTGAGAACTTGAAAATACTGACATCCTTGCCGTTAGTAGTACGTTCTCACATTAGATATGTTGGTCGAAACACATTAACGTGAAATGTAATATTATTATAACATACTTTAATATGCTGTAATTGGATTATACAGTATGATTATGTTACGTTAAGTATTATTTTATTGCACGTATTGATCAAAGGGTTTGGTATGGGATGTCATCTTTGCTCATAGAAGATTTGGAAGTGGATGCACCGTGTCACCATCTGTCCGTCAAGTTATTAGATTCAATATTGGCGTGGCTTTTTAATGTAAATTGATTTAAAAATACTGCCAATTCGATTTCGTTCAAACCACTTTCTTAACACTGTCTACCATAATGAGAACAAATTGTAAAATTTTCATTGAAATCGGAGCAGTAGTTTTGGAGATTTTGCGAGACTAATGCACGGCAAAATCGCGTGTTCAACAGGAAACAAACTGTGCTATCCGTACACAGGTTCCCACCAGTACGAACTGCTAATAATTGAGTATTCTAAGTTCCTTGAACAATTCTGTCAACGATGCACATATTGGAGGGAAATGAGAACAAATGATTGGCACATTGCACCTTTCTTCTGAATGAGCTGCAGGACTTACCACTAGTGCCATCTTGTGATGCTCTTGGAAAGGTCCTTCGAAACCACTGAGGAGTTAGCCCTTTTGATATGTAATGCTACATCGCACATAGCACCATTCTAGCACCAAAAAAAATGTGCTTAAAAAAAGGCACTTAGCACCTTTCTACTGATATGTATCCAATTAAAGAATCACATTTTTATTTATTATTTCTTGGGAATCTGGATGACCACAAGTCACCAGTATCTTTTCACAGAAGATACTAAAAATGTTCTCCTTCAGTTGACAGACAGTAACTTTGGAAGTTACATCGATACATTATGTAGCTACTCCTGCACCCCCCCTGCGTGTTTACTGTAATTAATCGAAGCATGGACCTAAGACCATGTGATATTCAATTGTGGGTTAATTTAAAATACAAAGTGTACAGATCAATTACCCGCACTCTAGTGGAGCTGGAGAACAATATACGGCAGCAGATATCCCTCACAACAGAAGGCAATTACAACGTGTACGCTAATTTATTTACACTGTCCAACCCGCCTGTCTGTCAGCTGAAGGATAACACTCTCAGCTTCTCCTGTGGATAGGTAAGTTCTTTAATCATGATTTGCTGGTGAATTTACCATTAATTAATGTACTTAGTTACGGTTTCCACCGGCGCGCAATCCGCGGTACGAGCTCGGTTGGCTGGCGGAAGGTGCGCGCACCCGGTCGCCGGTCCCGCTCCAGCAAAAGAATCTCCCTGTATTTGCAAACTGCGTGGTAGACATTGTGAACGCTACCATGCGGATATATAGGCTACTCCTTTAAGAACAATTCTTTCTTTGAACTATGTTCATAGCATAACAAGAATAATTTATATATTCACATTGTTAATTATAAATAGAATATCGCACAATGTCCAAAGCGCAATATGAGATTGAAAGTTGAACCATAACGAATAGAATAAGAAGTGATATCACTGGCCTAGTACACCTGGTCCGCCGCAGCGCAGCGCTGGCTCCGATCTGTGATGTAAGTTAGTATTGGCGCTTAAGAGACTTTTAAAATCTTGCGACCTGTTTTACATGTTAAAACACCGCAATAAATCCTTATAGGCGCTAATAAGTTCGACATCTCCACTTACTTTACTGTGCCCAATTATAATTTAATAAGTCGTCTCCTGTAATAGTCCAGTTTCGACAATAAGCGAAGACAGAGAGCACGTTCAAAATGCAATTAGTTTTGCCAGCTATCGGTAAATTAAGAAAAAAAAGAACGGAAAAATTAACCTCGCTATCAGAAAGGATTTCTTCACATTGTTACACATTTTACATTCCCTTAACAGACTTGCAACACAGCCAAAAAAAACGTACGAACGCAACTTTCAACTTTACCGTAGATTATTATAAAATTCAATAATAACCATATATTTCACTCCACAAACACCAAAATCAGTAAACTACCATCATTTCAGAAGAACATAACATTAAACAGACATAGAAGGCATAGTCATGACCCTTCATAGAGTAGGCTATTGCCTAAACCCGATCTCGGCTCCTTCAACTTTACATTAGAATATTACAAAAATCAATTATACCCTTAAATTTCACTCCACAAACACCAAACTCAATAAACTACCATCATTTCAGAAGCACTTAACATTTAACAGACATAGAAGGCGCAGTCACGACCCCTTCTTAGAGTAGGCTATTGCCTAAAACTGATCACGCCTCCTTCAGCATTACCGTAGATATATGTTTTTAAACTCATTGTCGTTTTATTCGCATCCCTTTCTTCGCAGAAGTTGTCTTTATTGGCATCAATAGCGTTTTAGGTAGATTTCATTAGAAAGCTAACGATTGCAATGGGTCCCATGTTTCGACTTCCGGAAAATTTCGACATATCTTCGCGTTTCACATCCCCCAGACCCCAAAACCACCGTCAGTTCAAACGTTTATATATAATTTATGTATATATATATGTATATCAGTTCCTTGTGGACACGATAACTGCCGTAATTTTGCACCAATTCCTTTGAACTTTTTACCGAATATGTATACTGCACCCTTGCAAAGAAGCTTATGAGACTCTGTTTCGGGGGAGGGGGGGGGGGAGTGTAACAGTCCATTTCGTAAGTTGTTGTTAAGGCGCTTCTATAACATGCAGGGTAATACATAACAAAATAACATGCAGGAATAAATGAATACCAGGGTTAAAACAAATGAATTTAATAACAGATCAACTATTTACAAATAAAAACAAACAAACAAGATCTCCAAATGACTCCCACTTGAATTAATTACTTGCCATAACTAGGCCTAATCTCAGGAGAGATTGTAAACTGGACCAAATGTCCCAAATACTTCAATGACATTTGTACGTGTGCGGCTGTTCTACATGCTTAACGATAAGTACAAATAAATGCGAGATTCGTCACCATCCAGCGAACCTTCAGAAGACGAATCTGCATTGTCTAGAGCTAGACAGACGCGGGGAACCAACTATACACTACTTTAATTAATCCGACACTTCCTACACTAAATAAAACAAATAATTTCCGCATGAAATTGGAATCAAAGAACTGCCGTAGCAAAAACATTAATGCCTAAAATTAGGACTTTTCAAATCAACACAAGTAAATTAACACGTGACCAACAAAGAAAAACACATATGACCGCATGTCATTTTTACAAGTAAATACAACTACACCAACAGGTGTCACAACAGACAAACTAACATGAAATGAGTCATAGAAAATCACTAGGCTCAAAGCCAACATTTACGTTATTAAAACAATATTCCATTCATACGATATGCGATAATTCGTAACAGACATGGCGAACTCCCCAATTAATTATGGTCCAATGACCATCACAAAAGAACAGGTTTGCTAATGATAGCTTATAGGGGTCAGTCGGTCAGCTGTACTGCCTAACAGATGAGTCACCAGACCTAGACGGGTGCTAAGTGGAAGTCTGCACATCTGTCAACCCACGTGTCAATAACCTCGACCTGCCGTGGCATGGGTTCGAGTCTCGAAGAAGCGTGCTCCCAAAGCACAATAGTATACGTGTGTGTGTCAGAATACAATATCTCAGCATTTCCCCTAGGAAATCCAAGAATCAGCACTGGACAAGGTACAGTAGCCTCCAAGGGCGCTCTGCCTTTCCATCAAAAATATACAACAACAACAAAATATATGAGGGCGGTAGCACATCCTACCCCTCATCACGAAGAATCAATACACACACCTGACACAAGAACACACACAGAATCACACGTATGGGTTTGACAAAAACCTGAAATAAATGACATAAAATATTTTCCACCAGCTTGCGCTTCCAATCTAGTCCGTGACTAAAGAACCTGAAAAGGACTCAAAAAAAACTAAAAAAATTAGAACTAAGGTGTTCTATAGTTACATCTTAATTTGTTGCGCTCGGAAAACCTAGTATGAATAAAAACCTGTTCATCAAACATCTTACAATATTTACCTCCCTTTTCCTATAAAAAATATGAACTTTAATAAAGCACCACTTATCGAATGTAACGAGTTTCGCATTCGCATGGATAAAATCAAGTACACACGCCGTGTACACTAAATATGACTCCAAAGAAAAATATACAACAAACAAATTTGGCCACGCGCCAACGTACATTTAAAGATACTAGTGTCGGCACACAAAACAAATCTACATACAAGAAAAACAAGAATGAACTATTTACAACGTTCCCGCACCTTATCTAACTACATATTGAGTAAATCAATGTTTGTACATCACCGTTTCAGCTTGCAGTACTTAACCTCCATCCCGGTGCATTTCCCTAAGGGAAATCTAGCCCTCCATCGTCGACGTAGTTGTAGAGGCGATGCACATCATTCCAACACACGACCAAACATCAGACATCTTGGCGTAGCTTCCTGGACAGAAATGTTCAATGTTAATAAATTGCCTAGCTATAATCGCTGTGAGCTACTACTTTCACTCAGAATAATGTAATATGCGATTACTGATCGAAGACTTGCCCTAACTCAGCATTTGCTTAACACACGCACAAATATCACTCAAAAATATAATACAAAATTTACATAAAATTACACACTTCAAACTCATCGCAACTGGCTTGAAAACAAGTCTTAAACATGTCTCTCATGCAGCGCTTATCTCGCCTAGAGATCTCCACTGCTACACGTGAACACTGCTCCCTTGAGCACAAAATGAAATGTTAGTGAATTATGCTCATTAGAGTTTGAAAAATCGTGACGCAGACTGACGTGAACGTTGCTCACCAGAGCTCAATAAAGTTGTGTCCTAAACAGCTCATCATCGATCAATTTATCGGAAACTGACAGAATGAGGTAGGGTGGGGAGAATTTGTAAAAATAATCTGGAGTTTTCACCTCACAAACTTGGGACTAGTATCAATCTTCATAATTTTATCCAAACGTCTCAATGCACTTATGCAGAATTAATTCGGATCGGCGGTTCTTTAGATATGCGTTTCCGCGCCTTTTTCCAGGGTACGCAATTCACCGCGTGGCTTTGGCGTGGTCTCTTCTGATTGGCTGATTTAATCCTGGATCGGTTGAAACTTTACTCATGACACTCCCATAATGACTCTAATTTAGGTGCGCGTTGGTACAGAATTTGTCCTTGAACTCGGATTAACCGGTCGTCTTCAGGAATAACTACCAAGCTGCCTCTGTTGTAATCATTGCAACACACTACCTTGCCTTCCCTTTGTCAACTTCAACATGTACTGCCTGGGCATCAGTAATAATAATAATAAAATCATGAAGACTTATTCATCGACCGATTAATAAGGGTTCATTTATCCTCAGCAAGGCTTTGAAATTCGAAGCAAGTGATTGATTTGGATTTTAAAAACAATATCCACAGTAGTATAGATAACCTCTCTTAAGTACCTCACTCGTCTGCCTGAGTGTACATTCCACTGTCCCTATTGGTGTGCGCGCTCCTCGCTGCAATGCCATTCACACGTCTCGCCAGACCTCCCCTCTCACTCACACGATTACAACTTCTGCCGGACCAGCTGTCTTGTTTACAAACAAAGCTCGCTCTCCCCAGGTACTACATGGCCACGTGCATTTGAGTGTAGATTCTCAATTTAAATTTTGCAATAATGATTCTGCACTCATAGTCCTGATTACTCATCAAATGGTTCCCTTCTTCTTCTTCTCCCATCTCCTTCTTCTTCGATATTCTTCTTCTTCCGCCACCATATTTCCAGGCCCTTGCCCGAAACTTCGTCCCGCGAATTTCCTCTGTTATTTTTCCGCGTGTCCTCCTGTCTTGTCACCCTTTCTGCATCCTGGTGATTATCTGGACTTTTTCTGTTTTTCATGGCTCGTCCCCACTTCTCTTTCTCTGTTTCTTCAGCGTTTAATTCGTCTAAGTATTTCTGTGTCTCAATGTAACGCTTGTTCCATTCATCGCGATAATCTCCCTGATTATCTTGCCGATAATTCCTCTGGTCGTTCCATCTTCCTTCCCCGTTCCTTTGGTATGGCCTGCCCTGGTTCTGGTTTCCTCTCCAGTTAAAATTTTCTCGTTGGTACATCCTCTGATTGTAATTGTTCTGATTATTATTATTATAATTATCACGGCGATTCTGGAAGTTCCTATTGTTGTTATTGAATTGGTTTCGGCCATCGAACTCCTGCCGTCTGGGCGTAAATTGTGTTCCGGTAGACTGTGTCTTCGTTTGATTACTCTGATTGTGATTATTTTGAAGCCCTTGAACAACTTCAGCCGTGTTTACACACTCCATGTTCCGTCTCCCTGTCTGCGGACTGACCATACTCGTCTCATCCAAGTGGCGGAGTATCTCCTCGGCCTGAATTGCGGTTTTGATATTACCAGCCACTAAAAACTTCTGAATATTCATCGGAAGCTGCTTACCGATGGTTAAAACCATGTTTTCCTCTGAAGGGGGGGGGGGCGTCAAAATCCCGGAATTTAACCAGCTGTTGGCTAAAGAACTCGGAAAACCTTGTGGGGTGTGTGCTGTGATATTTCCCGGTGTATAAAACCATCCTCAACCCCTGCTGCAATGACGGACTCCAGAACTTCCTCAAGAATGCCTCTTTAAATTAGGCCATGTCATTAAATGTGTACTTGAAACTCTGGAACCAAATTAAACTTGGGCCCTCTAAAAATGTTTCAACCAGTCGCAGCTGTTTTGCGGGACTGACGTGTTGGTCATTAAATGTGTACTTGAAACTCTGGAACCGAATTAAACTTGGGCCCTCAAAAAAAATTTCAACCAGTCGCAGCTGTTTTGCGGGACTGACGTGTTGGTCATTAAAGTAATCGTCCAGCTGGCCCAAAAATGCTTTAGGAGTAGATCCTGAATTCTCCCTGAATTTGTCGGGTTTAAAGTCGTTTCCCCTAATTACTTGTATCACTTGGGCAGGTGCCTAGCCGGGTTGTGGAGTTGATGTCTCCCCTCTGTAGTGCTGGAATGTGTCGCACGTTATCTATGGACTCTGACCTCGGCTCGTATCCTCAGCCAGCTTCAAGCCCACCGGACTTCCAATACTTCTCTGTTTGCCTACTGTGTTTTCTGCAGAGAATAAAGTAGCATTTTCTAATGACCTTGTCTCGTTCTTAACTATGAGGTCTGCGTGTTCTTGGAGTTTGGACTTGATGTTTTCCTCCAAGGCCTGCACTCTAGAATTATACTCGCCTAGCCGCTTTAATATCGTCAGCCTATCTCCTTTAGTATCATTCACCTGCTGTTCCCAATCTTTCCGGATCCTGTTCTTCAAACTACAAATTTTTTCTTCACTCCTTTCCTGATTCTTCCCAAGCTCTTCTCGTATTTGCTCCTGTATCACCTGCTGGGTTTTAATTAATTGTTCCCCTACCTCCTCACGTATTTGCTCTTGGGTCTTAGTTAATTGGTCTTCCAGGTTTTCGAGCAAGTGCATCCGTTCTTTCTCCGTTTTTATTTCCAGCTTGTCAAGTTCCTTTATTAATTCTAGTACATTATTATCGACTGAATGAATCTGCTCCTGTATGTTTTCGTTCTTCGCCTCTATCCTGTCGAATTGCCCCCGTAATTCATCCTGCGTGCTTTTTATTCCAGCCGTGTTGTTTACGCATGCTGTCTCAATCTGTTTCAATTTGGCAGCTACCATTTCATCTAATTGTACAAGTTTATTGTCGAATTTAGATTCCAACTTCTTAATTTCTTCCAATTGCTTCGAGTTATTTTCCGCTACCTCTCCTGCCAGTTTCTCTAATTCTACCCTAGTACTTTGGTTTATTTCGTGGGTGATCTTCTCTAACTGAACTGTTTGTACTGTTGCCTGCTCTGATAATTTATGGTTTAATTCATTTAATTGTTTATCATTATGCTCTCGCAACTTGTGTAATTGTTTGTCGCCGTGTTCACGCAACTCGTATAATTGCTTGTCATTATTTTCACGCAACTCGTGTAATTGATTGTCAGTATCCAATTTCTGGATCTGCAATCGGACCGTAATGCTACTATTCACATCCTGTAATTGTTTATCACTGTCTATTTTCTGGGTTTGTAATTGCGCCGTAATGTTACTGTTCATGTCCTGTAACTGTTTATCATTGTGTTCATTCTGAATTTTTAACTGTTCTTCCGTTTTTGCAGACATTTACACAGACATCTGCTCTAACAACACTTTGATCTCTTCGATGGTAGCCATTGCAAAACACACAAATATATATTCAGAGAAAAACAGGGTCATGCACTGGGATTTCAGTCATACACACGCACACATGTCTTGATATTTAAATATTGAAAATGAAAATCCACAGCCTGCTTCCAGTCTCCGACCGGGTCAGGAATGGAATGAATGAAGCCCCCATCTAGCGGCGAGGATATGAACTGTGCCGGCTGCCGAGGCCTGACGCACTCCTCTGGGGAAATGATTAAATGAATGACAGATGATATGAAATGATAGTGGAGAGTGTTGCTGGAATGAAATGTTGACAGGGAAAACCGGAGTACCCGGAGAAAAACCTGTCTGCCTCCGTTTTGTCCAGCACAGATCTCACATGGAGTGACCCGGATTTGAACCACGGACCCAGTGGTGAGAGGCCAGCGTGCTGCCGCCTAAGCCACGGAGGCTTCCTTGATATTTAAATATTACTGATTCTTATTTAATAAAAATTTCAGTAATCAAAATTTTACTGAATAATGACTTTTATTTCCAAACAACAAAATAACTCCCTTGTGATCTGCTTTTAAAATTCCTAACCAACAAAATTTACGAACAACACCAATCAACCGAAGCTAATTAAATGTAAAAATAAGGCAACACCTTCCTGCTTCGACTGAGTTCACTAATATGCAAATTTTCTAATTTTGTGCCGGGCGCCAGAACAAGTTAACAACAAATACAATATCAACTTCTAACCTTGTTCAATATTTCTAACTTTAAGAACTCAGTGATTTTACTAATACACATGGCGGTACAACTTCGCCTCAATTTACTGAATTTACACTGCCCGCTTGACCTGGCATCATTTCTCAGCGAAATAAGTATGAGGTCAGCAAAGCAACAACAACAACAATCCCCACGTGGGCAGCCATTTTTGATATATGCACCATTGCAAAGAAGCTTATGAGACTCAGTTTCGGGGGGTGTAACAGTCCATTTCGTAAGTTGTTGTTAAAGCGCTTCTATAACATGCAGGGTAACACATAACAAAATAACATGCAGGAAGAAGTGAATATCAGGGTTAAAACAAATGAATTTAATAACAGATATACTATTTACAAATAAAAACAAACAAACAAGATCTCCAAATGACTCCCACTTGAATTAATTACTTGCCATAACTAGGCCTAATCTCAGGAGGGATTGTAAACTGGACCAAATGTCCCAAATACTTCAATGACATTTGTACGTGTGCGGCTGTTCTACATGCTTAACGATGAGTACAAATAAATGCGAGATTCGTCACCATCCAGCGAACCTTCATAAGACGAATCTGCATTGTCTAGAGCTAGACGACGCGGGGAACCAACTATACACTACTTAAATTAATCCGACACTTCCTACACTAAATAAAACAAATAATTTCCGCATGAAATTGGAATCAAAGAACTGCAGTAGCAAAAACATTAATGCCTAAAATTAGGACTTTTCTAATCAACACAAGTAAATTAACACGTGACCAACAAAGAAAAACACATATGACCGCATGTCATTTTTACAAGTAAATACAACTACACCAACAGGTGTCACAACAGACAAACTAACATGAAATGAGTCATAGAAAATCACTAGGCTCAAAGCCAACATTTACGTTATTAAAACAATATTCCATTCATACGATATGCGATAATTCGTAACAGACATGGCGAACTCCCCAATTAATTATGGTCCAATGACCATCACAAAAGAACAGGTTTGCTAATGATAGCTTATAGGGGTCAGTCGGTCAGCTGGACTGCCTAACAGATGAGTCACCAGACCTAGACGGGTGCTAAGTGGAAGTCTGCACATCTGTCAACCCACGTGTCAATAACCTCGACCTGCCGTGGCATGGGTTCGAGTCTCGAAGAAGCGTGCTCCCAAAGCACAATAGTATACGTGTGTGTGTCAGAATACAATATCTCAGCATTTCCCCTAGGAAATCCAAGAATCAGCACTGGACAAGGTACAGTAGCCTCCAAGGGCGCTCTGCCTTTCCATCAAAAATATACAACAACAACAAAATATATGAGGGCGGTAGCACATCCTACCCCTCATCACGAAGAATCAATACACACACCTGACACAAGAACACACACAGAATCACACGTATGGGTTTGACAGAAACCTGAAATAAATGACATAAAATATTTTCCACCAGCTTGCGCTTCCAATCTAGTCCGTGACTAAAGAACCTGAAAAGGACTCAAAAAAAACTAAAAAAAAATAGAACTAAGGTGTTCTATAGTTACATCTTAATTTGTTGCGCTCGGCAACCCTAGTATGAATAAAAACCTGTTCATCAAACATCTTACAATATTTACCTCCCTTTTCCTATAAAAAATATGAACTTTAATAAAGCACCACTTATCGAATGTAACGAGTTTCGCATTCGCATGGATAAAATCAAGTACACACGCCGAGTACACTAAATATGACCCCAAAGAAAAATATACAAAAAAAAAAATTGACCACGCGCCAACGTACATTTAAAGATAATAGTGTCGGCACACAAAACAAATCTACATACAAGAAAAACAAGAATGAACTATTTACAACGTTCCCGCGCCTTATCTAACTACATATTGAGTAAATCAATGTTTGTGCATCACCGTTTCAGCTTGCAGAACTTAACCTCCATCCCGGTTCATTTCCCTAAGGGAAATCTAGCCCTCCATCGTCGACATAGTTGTAGAGGCGATGCACATCATTCCAACACACGACCATACATCAGACATCTTGGCGTAGCTTCTTGGACAGAAATGTTCAATGTCAATAAATTGCCTAGCTATAATCGCTGTGAGCTACTACTTTCACTCAGAATAATGTCCTATGCGATTAATGATCGAAGACTTGCCCTAACTCACCATTTGCTTAACACACGCACAAATAACACTCAAAAATATAATACAAAATTTACATAAAATTACACACTTCAAACTCATCGCAACTGGCTTGAAAACAAGTCTTAAACATGTATATCATGCAGCACTTATCTCGCCTAGTGATCTCCACTGCTACACGTGAACACTGCTCCCTTGAGCACAAAATGAAATGTTAGTGAAGTATGCTCATTAGAGCTTGAGAAATCGTGACGCAGACTGACGTGAACGTTGCTCACCAGAGCTCAATAAAGTTGTATCCTAAACAGCTCATCATCGATCAATTTATTGGAAACTGACAGAATGAGGTAGGGTAGGGAGAATTTGTAAAAATAATCTGGAGTTTTCACCTCACAAACTTGGGACTAGTATCAATCTTCATCATTTTATCCAAACGTCTCAATGCACTTATGCGGAATTAATTCGGATCGGCGGTTCTTTAGATATGCGTTTCCGCGCCTTTTTCCAGGGTACGCAATTCACCGCTTGGCTTTGGCGTGGTCTCTTCTGATTGGCTGATTCAATCCTGGAACGGTTGAAACTTTACTCATGACACTCCCATAATGACTCCAATTTAGGTGCGCCTTGGTACAGAATTTGCCCTTGAACTCGGCTTAACCGGTCGTCTTCAGGAATAACTACCAAGCTGCCTCTGTTGTAATCATTGCAACACACTACCTTGCCTTCCCTTTGTCAACTTCAACATGTACTGCCTGGGCATCAGTAATAATAATAATAAAATCATGAAGACTTATTCATCGACCGATTAATAAGGGTTCAATACCTATAAAATCTCGGTCGAGTTCGTTACTGGGCTAAATCGGTTGAAGGGGGTGAAAATGGGGGGCTTTTTTCGAAAAAGTGAAATATTGCTATAACTCTCTTAATATGTGAAATATCGAATCCGTTCAACGTTCATTCTATGTGTCGGATAAAGCCCAAACATTTATGTTTGAAGAGTTTTTTATAGCACCAACCATTGACCAAAGGGGTGGGAAAAAGTGGGTTTTTCGGGAAACATTAATCATATCTCTCTTAATAGGCACAATATCAAAACCGTACAAAATGGACAATATTTCCCTAATAATTACCTAAAACTTTTGTCTGAAAGAATTTTTGATATGACCCACCATTACGCCAAGGGATGAGAAAAATGATTTCGGAATTATAAGAAAATGCCAAGAGCTATCAGAGGTTGCCATGGCAACACTACTAAATTGATGAGGGATGAGCCATCAGACGTTGCCATGACAACGCACTTGCACGAGATCAGATTCAGTATTTCCATCTGACTAAGTGGGAAGCGGCTTCGGTGACGTAACTGGTAGCATGCTGAATGTCTATGCCCAAGGTCGCGGTTTCAAAGCCGGCCGAAGTCGTCGGATTTTCTAAGAGCGCTAAAATCCCTCATTATGCTCTCCTTTGGAGGGGAAGTTCCAACGTTCGTTGCGAGTTGCTGGTTGGGGTGGCATCTAGTAGCCAAGTTCAGAGCCAGGTGTCATTGACGGTAGTACCTGGTACGCAACATTAGGAACTACTGCTTGAAATTGACCGTCTGCAGTCCTTATCTGAATTAAGACTAATACAGCCATTACAATTCACACCGTTTATCAGACAGATTCTACACTCACCCAAGGTACACGGGGCTAGATGACCGCGTTGTCGCAGCCCCTAAACTGAGGAACCAACCAGAGGTAGATTTCATTAGAAAGCTAACTATTGCAATGGGTACCATGTTTCGACTTCCGGAAAATTTCGACATATCTTCGCGTTTCACATCCCCCAGACCCCAAAACCTCCGTCAGTTCAAAAGTTTATATATAATTTATGTATGTATATATATATATATATATATGCGTGTGTGTGTGTGGGAATCTGAAAATAATGAACGTTCTTGGGTTTCCCGCCAGCTTCGACACTGCCCGGTGGCGCCGCGTAGAGGAGTCAAGTGGAAGTCGCGAGAAACTAAGACGATCAGTTACAGTTTTTGTGTCGAGTCATGTCACGTCAAGTTCTGTTAAATGTCATCTTATGTAATCTTACGTTTAAATGCAGTTTTTATACTTAAAACTACTTCAAGACGTGTTCGGTTTATTCGCTTGCCAAAATTCATTCCCACATTTGGGGGCTCGTCCGAGATATTAACGATTTTGAGTGCGGAACCGCAATTTTGGCTAGGCCTACAGCGATAAAACCAAAGACGACAAGGCGCGAATTGACGGCATTTTTCTGGCAAGATTTACGACGAAGACGGGGGTCCGTGGAATATAGAAGACGAGTAGCTGTTCAACCTCCAAAGACGTGGTGGTTCGAGCAGGCTACAAAGGACGAGTTCAAGGATCCTGAAGCCTACGACGACGACGACGAAAAGAAAAGTGTTCAGCGCGAGTGCCGAAAGACAAAGAAAAATGGCGGACAAAGTGGCGTGTTTACAAGATATTGAAAAAGTGAATAATAACATTAAGACGGCGCCCACGGCCGTGATTAAGACGTTACCTAACCTCATTTTCGAAAAACTGCCACGTGATCGAAAGAACAGACAGCGCTTAAGAGAATTCCCAGGATTCGAGTTTGAACGTGACTCACCAGAACACCTGGTGAAATTGAAGTTCATTGAGACCGAATTCACCGAGGCTGACCTGATTGCCATGTGCACAGTATTAAAAATTGGATATACGGGAGAGAAAGCTGTGCTTGTGCAACGCGTCTGTGATAACTTAATGGACCTTTCGTGGCTGGGGATGCGTAAAGACGAAGAAGGTGAAGAAGAAGAAGAAGAAGAAGAAGAAGAAGAAGAGACTGGTAAAAAGGAAGATTCAATGAGCAAGATGAAAGAGGAAAACGAAGCACTGTCGGAGGAATTACGTGAGTTAAAGGAGAAAATGGCTGGGATGAAATCCTCAAAACATTCAACCTCTAGCACGACAGGATCATCATCAGATTCATCTAGCTCGTCCGAAGACCAGAGACTCTCCAAAGCAATAGGAGGTAAACAAAAGAAAATAACAACGACCAAACACAAAGCGAAAACTGTAGAAAAAAGCTCAAGTGAAAGGGGAAGTCGACCAGGACGTGGTGGACTTGCGGCACACTGCAAACTGTGGAGTCGCACACAAGTTTGCGTTGACTTTCCGAGATGTAGAGGGCTCTGTCAGAACCTATGACGGCAGTGAGAACTATCCGGTGCGACGTTGGATTGAGGACTTTGAGGAAACAGCAACGTTGATGGGCTGGGACGAGATGCAGAAATACGTATTTGCAAAAAAGTCGCCGACAGTCCTGGCTAAGTTGTTCGTGCAGAGAGACCGTGGCATCACATCTTGGCACAAGTTGAAGAAAGCCCTGAAGAAGGAATTCCGAGATGATGCCAGCGCAGCAGAGATTCATCGACTGCTAACCAACCGACGAAAAACAAAAGTTGAAACTCTTCACGAATATTTCCTGGTGATGCGAGAAATAGCCAGCAGGTCGACAATCGATGATGAATCACTGATACAATACGTCATCGATGGCATCGAGGATGACACTGGATCCAAGATGATTCTATATGGAGCAAAGGACATCAAGGAATTCAAGGACAAGTTGAAGATCTATAAGAGTGCTTACGCACGAAACTCCCAAAAGGTGACGATAAATGAGAGGACGACAAACAATCATACACCAAGAGAAGACAACAGGCAGAAGCAGACCTCGCCTGTAAAGAGATGTTACAATTGTGGTCAGAAGAACAGTCATGAGTCCAGAGAATGTCCACACAAGAGTCAGGGTCCAAAGTGCTTCAATTGCAGCAGTTTCGGACACATAGCTTCCAAGTGCCCAAACCCTGAGCAGAATGCCGAGAAGAAGACAGTGAACGTCGCTTTGGGAACCAAGTCGAATATGAAGATGAAAGAATTGTTGCTCCAGGGCCAGAAGATCAATGCATTAGTTGGCACGGGCTGCCCAATCAATCTGATCCGTGAAGACATTTACACAGAGATGGGCGATCCGGAGCTGAAGACTACCGCCATAGTACTCAAGGGTTTCGGAGATAGTGAGGTGCGTCCCCTAGGTTATTTTCCAACCGACGTCCAGGTTGACGACGATACTTACTTGACTGATTTCTATGTGGTGTCTGGAGATGTACTAAAGTTGCCAGCTATCATGGGTTACGACTTGCTGGACCAAGCCATAACTACCATCAGCAAAACCGGTGTCAAGATGTCCAAGGACATATCAGAAGCGTACTTGTACCGAATCGACGTGGTAGCAGCCGATGAGATGGACATAGGAAATTCATCGGAAGAGGCGAAGAGTACCAGCGTTGAGATGAGCATCATGATGAAACAAGGACTATTGCATCCCTTATTTAAAGAAAGCACACCATTTCACATTTACCATGCTGACCATCTTGAACCCTTAGATTCAATGAAAAAAGGATACAAGCATATTCCCCCAGTAACGGATAGCTTCACAACGTTTGTGTGGCTGTATCCCACTAAAACGACGATCACGAAAGAAACTACGGAGAAATTGGACGTGCAAAAAGGAGTATTTGGTAATCCTGCGCAGATCGTCACCGACCGTGGAACCGCGTATATTTCACATGAATTCGAAGAGTACTGCACTGCCAACAACATCACCCACTCGCTGATCACGACCAGACTCCCTCGTGCCAATGGCCAGATAGAAAGGATGAACTCCACGATCATTTCCGTGCTGGCCAAGTTGTCCATCGAAAACCCTGGAGATTGGAACAAGCACGTCGAACCTGATCGAAGAGCCATGAATTCCACTATAACCGCAGTATCAAGCAGACGCCATTCGAACTTTTGACAGGAGCCAAAATGCGCTCTGAAAATGACCTGAGAATACTTGAGTTGATCAGTGAAGAGATGGTAGACGAGTTTGAGACCAGGAGAGATGAACACCGTGAAGAAGCGAGAGCACTAATCCAGAAAGTGCATCAAGAAAACAGTGTGTCGTCTGATCGAAGTCAACGGCCTGCTCGCCAGTACCATGTTGGCGATATCAAAACCATCAAGAGGACCCAGTTTGAACCAGGCCTTAAATTGAAGAAAAAGTACCTTCGGCCTTACAGAATCTCCAGAGTCAAGCTGAATGACACTTACGACCTCTGTCGTGAAGGGAATCACTTAGGCCCCAAACGAACAACTACTTGTGCTGAATTCCTCGAACCCTGGGCTGAAGACTTCTCATCATCCGAGGCGGATGATCTGCAGGATGGCCGATTGTGGGAATCAGAAAATAATGAACGTTCTTGGGTTTCCCGCCAGCTTCGACACTGCCCGGTGGCGCCGCGTAGAGGAGTCAAGTGGAAGTCGCGAGAAACTAAGACGATCAGTTACAGTTTTTGTGTCGAGTTATGTCACGTCAAGTTCTGTTAAATGTCATCTTATGTAATCTTACGTTTAAATGCAGTTTTTATACTTAAAACTACTTCAAGACGTTTTCGGTTTATTCGCTTGCCAAAATTCATTCCCACATATATATGTATATCAGTTCCTTGTGGACACGATAACTGCCGTAATTTTGCACCAATCACTTTGAATTTTTTACCGAATATGTATACCTATAAAATCTCGGTCGAGTTCGTTACTGGGCTAAATCGGTCAAAGGGGGTGAAAATGGGGGACTTTTTCGAAAAAGTGAAATATTGCTATAACTCTCTTAATATGTGAAATATCGAATCCGTTTAACGTTCATACTATGTGTCGGATAAAGCCCAAAAATGTATGTTTGAAGAGTTTTTTATAGCACCAACCATTGACCAAAGGGGTGGGAAAAAGTGTTTTTTTCGGGGAAACATTAATCATGTCTCTCTTAATAGGCACAATATCAAAACCGTACAAAATGGACAATATTCCCCTAATAATTACCTAAAACTTTTGTCTGAAAGAACTTTTGATATGACCCACCATTATGCCAAGGGATGAGAAAAATGATTTCGGAATTATAAGTAAATGCCAAGAGCTATCAGTGGTTGCCATGGCAACACTACTAAATTGATGAGGGATGAGCCATCAGACGTTGCCATGACAACGCACTTGCACGAGATCAGATTCAGTATTTCCATCTGACTAAGTGGGAAGCGGCTTCGGTGACGTAACTGGTAGCATGCTGAATGTCTATGCCCAAGGTCGCGGTTTCAAAGCCGGCCGAAGTCGTCGGATTTTCTAAGAGCGCTAAAATCCCTCAGTATGCTCTCCTTTGGAGGGGAAGTTCCAACGTTCGTTGCGAGTTGCTGGTTGGCGTGGCATCTAGTAGCCAAGTTCACAGCCAGGTGTCATTGACGGTAGTACCTGGTAGCAACATTAGGAACTACTGCTTGAAATTGACCGTCTGCAGTCCTTATCTGAATTAAGACTAATACAGCCATTACAATTCACACCGTTTATCAGACAGATTCTACACTCACCCAAAGTACACGGGGTTAGATGACCGCGTTGTCGCAGCCCCTAAACTGAGGAACCAACCAGAGGTAGATTTCATTAGAAAGCTAACTATTGCAATGGGTACCATGTTTCGACTTCCGGAAAATTTCGACATATCTTCGCGTTTCACATCCCCCAGACCCCAAAACCTCCGTCAGTTCAAAAGTTTATATATAATTTATGTATGTATATATATATATATATATGCGTGTGTGTGTGTGTGTGGGAATCTGAAAATAATGAACGTTCTTGGGTTTCCCGCCAGCTTCGACACTGCCCGGTGGCGCCGCGTAGAGGAGTCAAGTGGAAGTCGCGAGAAACTAAGACGATCAGTTACAGTTTTTGTGTCGAGTCATGTCACGTCAAGTTCTGTTAAATGTCATCTTATGTAATCTTACGTTTAAATGCAGTTTTTATACTTAAAACTACTTCAAGACGTGTTCGGTTTATTCGCTTGCCAAAATTCATTCCCACATTTGGGGGCTCGTCCGAGATATTAACGATTTTGAGTGCGGAACCGCAATTTTGGCTAGGCCTACAGCGATAAAACCAAAGACGACAAGGCGCGAATTGACGGCATTTTTCTGGCAAGATTTACGACGAAGACGGGGGTCCGTGGAATATAGAAGACGAGCAGCTGTTCAACCTCCAAAGACGTGGTGGTTCGAGCAGGCTACAAAAGACGAGTTCAAGGATCCTGAAGCCTACGACGACGACGACGACGAAAAGAAAAGTGTTCAGCGCGAGTGCCGAAAGACAAAGAAAAATGGCGGACAAAGTGGCGTGTTTACAAGATATTGAAAAAGTGAATAATAACATTAAGACGGCGCCCACGGCCGTGATTAAGACGTTACCTAACCTCATTTTCGAAAAACTGCCACGTGATCGAAAGAACAGACAGCGCTTAAGAGAATTCCCAGGATTCGAGTTTGAACGTGACTCACCAGAACACCTGGTGAAATTGAAGTTCATTGAGACCGAATTCACCGAGGCTGACCTGATTGCCATGTGCACAGTATTAAAAATTGGATATACGGGAGAGAAAGCTGTGCTTGTGCAACGCGTCTGTGATAACTTAATGGACCTTTCGTGGCTGGGGATGCGTAAAGACGAAGAAGGTGAAGAAGAAGAAGAAGAAGAAGAAGAAGAAGAGACTGGTAAAAAGGAAGATTCAATGAGCAAGATGAAAGAGGAAAACGAAGCACTGTCGGAGGAATTACGTGAGTTAAAGGAGAAAATGGCTGGGATGAAATCCTCAAAACATTCAACCTCTAGCACGACAGGATCATCATCAGATTCATCTAGCTCGTCCGAAGACCAGAGACTCTCCAAAGCAATAGGAGGTAAACAAAAGAAAATAACAACGACCAAACACAAAGCGAAAACTGTAGAAAAAAGCTCAAGTGAAAGGGGAAGTCGACCAGGACGTGGTGGACTTGCGGCACACTGCAAACTGTGGAGTCGCACACAAGTTTGCGTTGACTTTCCGAGATGTAGAGGGCTCTGTCAGAACCTATGACGGCAGTGAGAACTATCCGGTGCGACGTTGGATTGAGGACTTTGAGGAAACAGCAACGTTGATGGGCTGGGACGAGATGCAGAAATACGTATTTGCAAAAAAGTCGCCGACAGTCCTGGCTAAGTTGTTCGTGCAGAGAGACCGTGGCATCACATCTTGGCACAAGTTGAAGAAAGCCCTGAAGAAGGAATTCCGAGATGATGCCAGCGCAGCAGAGATTCATCGACTGCTAACCAACCGACGAAAAACAAAAGTTGAAACTCTTCACGAATATTTCCTGGTGATGCGAGAAATAGCCAGCAGGTCGACAATCGATGATGAATCACTGATACAATACGTCATCGATGGCATCGAGGATGACACTGGATCCAAGATGATTCTATATGGAGCAAAGGACATCAAGGAATTCAAGGACAAGTTGAAGATCTATAAGAGTGCTTACGCACGAAACTCCCAAAAGGTGACGATAAATGAGAGGACGACAAACAATCATACACCAAGAGAAGACAACAGGCAGAAGCAGACCTCGCCTGTAAAGAGATGTTACAATTGTGGTCAGAAGAACAGTCATGAGTCCAGAGAATGTCCACACAAGAGTCAGGGTCCAAAGTGCTTCAATTGCAGCAGTTTCGGACACATAGCTTCCAAGTGCCCAAACCCTGAGCAGAATGCCGAGAAGAAGACAGTGAACGTCGCTTTGGGAACCAAGTCGAATATGAAGATGAAAGAATTGTTGCTCCAGGGCCAGAAGATCAATGCATTAGTTGGCACGGGCTGCCCAATCAATCTGATCCGTGAAGACATTTACACAGAGATGGGCGATCCGGAGCTGAAGACTACCGCCATAGTACTCAAGGGTTTCGGAGATAGTGAGGTGCGTCCCCTAGGTTATTTTCCAACCGACGTCCAGGTTGACGACGATACTTACTTGACTGATTTCTATGTGGTGTCTGGAGATGTACTAAAGTTGCCAGCTATCATGGGTTACGACTTGCTGGACCAAGCCATAACTACCATCAGCAAAACCGGTGTCAAGATGTCCTAGGACATATCAGAAGCGTACTTGTACCGAATCGACGTGGTAGCAGCCGATGAGATGGACATAGGAAATTCATCGGAAGAGGCGAAGAGTTCCAGCGTTGAGATGAGCATCACGATGAAACAAGGACTATTGCATCCCTTATTTAAAGAAAGCACACCATTTCACATTTACCATGCTGACCATCTTGAACCCTTAGATTCAATGAAAAAAGGATGCAAGCATATTCTCGCAGTAACGGATAGCTTCACAAAGTTTGTGTGGCTGTATCCCACTAAAACGACGATCACGAAAGAAACTACGGAGAAATTGGACGTGCAAAAAGGAGTATTTGGTAATCCTGCGCAGATCGTCACCGACCGTGGGACCGCGTATATTTCACATGAATTCGAAGAGTACTGCACTGCCAACAACATCACCCACTCGCTGATCACGACCAGACTCCCTCGTGCCAATGGCCAGATAGAAAGGATGTACTCCACGATCATTTCCGTGCTGGCCAAGTTGTCCATCGAAAACCCTGGAGATTGGAACAAGCATGTCGAACCTGATCGAAGAGCCATGAATTCCACTACAACCGCAGTATCAAGCAGACGCCATTCGAACTTTTGACAGGAGCCAAAATGCGCTCTGAAAATGACCTGAGAATACTTGAGTTGATCAGTGAAGAGATGGTAGACGAGTTTGAGACCAGGAGAGATGAACACCGTGAAGGAGCGAGAGCACTAATCCAGAAAGTGCATCAAGAAAACAGTGTGTCATCTGATCGAAGTCAACGGCCTGCTCGCCAGTACCAAGTTGGCGATATCAAAACCATCAAGAGGACCCAGTTTGAACCAGGCCTTAAATTGAAGAAAAAGTACCTTCGGCCTTACAGAATCTCCAGAGTCAAGCTGAATGACACTTACGACCTCTGTCGTGAAGGGAATCACTTAGGCCCCAAACGAACAACTACTTGTGCTGAATTCCTCGAACCCTGGGCTGAAGACTTCTCATCATCCGAGGCGGATGATCTGCAGGATGGCCGATTGTGGGAATCAGAAAATAATGAACGTTCTTGGGTTTCCCGCCAGCTTCGACACTGCCCGGTGGCGCCGCGTAGAGGAGTCAAGTGGAAGTCGCGAGAAACTAAGACGATCAGTTACAGTTTTTGTGTCGAGTTATGTCACGTCAAGTTCTGTTAAATGTCATCTTATGTAATCTTACGTTTAAATGCAGTTTTTATACTTAAGAGCCGGCCGGAGTGGGAACGGCCGACCGCCAGCCCAGCACTTGTTGTAACATGGGTGAAAAGTTTTTGAAACGTTTTATAAAGAAACGGGACAAGGTAAAATTATTTTGTTCCTATAGCCCGCTGTAGTACTTTATACACTTTTCATCGGTGCAAAATCATATCGAACAGGAATACAAAGATAGTTATAAAAAGTGTAGTTAAAATCACAATTCTCCATATAAAATAGAGTTCTGAACTGCAATTTTCCTAACCTCTTCAATGCCTTCAGATGATGTTGAAAACAGAAACAAACTCCACTGCAAGACAGCTTATAGTTTTCTCTATTGTGCTACTGAATCATATTTTCAAATTAAGAACTCCGTATATGTTTAATCGTGATTTTAGAAAATGTCAGCATATTGAGTTGCTAATGCTAGCCGTGTCGAGGTGCTGGCAGTTCAGGCAGTTACCGTCAGATACCGCATCGTCGCAAAGTCATGTCCTTGAAACAGGGTGAAGTAAGACAGAGCCGGCTTCTGAGAGATGGTAATCTCATGCCAGGAAGTGATGAAATCAGCTCATGTCCAGGTGCTGTCAGTCGCTTCATTACAATCAGTGCCGGATCCAGGCTTTGCGGTGCCCTGGGCGATATGATACGGTCGGGCCCTCAACAATAGAAAATATAAAAAATATCAAATCAAATGGAAAATAGTTTTGTAATAATAATAAAATAAAGAATAGTTACAATATTTTGAATACACTACGGTACATTCTTTTAATAATATGAAAGAAACCCTTAAGTCCCCTTGAAGGAGATTATGTAAACTATGAAATATTAAAATATTACTTTGCGACTCTTTTTCTCGGATGAAGTCTTCCATCATTTCACTGAAATCTATACTTGCTAAACGGTCACGGGAGGTCATAGCTGCACTGAAAAAAGAATATGAATTATAAATTAGTTTGAAAAGTATAATTAATTAATCAATTAGACTTAGACAACAGATGTTTGAGCAGACTCCGAAAGAGAGACAACCGGGAAAGAAGTGGAGGGAGGAGAGACAGAGGAAGCATAGCGTGTGTGTATGAGAGGTTTCTGGGGAAAAATAGAAGGACCAGAATTAAACATGAAAATTGATTGTGTTATAACGCTCTCCTTATGGGGAATTAACGAATAAATAAATAATTAATCAATTAAATTTAAAACAATCCATGACCCCGGGCGGTCGCCCTCCCCTAGATCCACCCCCGATTACAATCGTCTGCTTTCTAGATCATCATATTATGGTGTGTGGCCTACAGGTCTTTTGCAGTTCCAGTGTTTATTATGAGCTTTTTAGTTCTTTCTAACATGTCTGTAATATAGTATAGGCTACTTTCAAGATTATGCCATTGTTGTACTGTAAATAGAGTTGTTGTTGTTGTTGTTGTTGGAGGTGGTGATTCGTTTAGGAGCTTTGGGACATGGTGGTCATGTAGCCGCGTGCACTTGGGTGTGTGTATAATGTGTCTAATAACCTGTGTTATTGTGATGGTTGTATTAGGGTGTGTATTTGTATTAGGGACGGGTTTTGTATATGCGGCGGCCGTGGCCTTAAGTTAGATACCATCCCAGCATTTGCCTGAAGCATAAGTGAGGAAACAACTTCCAGGATGGCTGAAGTAACAATGTAACCCTTTTCCTCCCAGTTCTGCCTCACAAGCCTCAGTGTATCCCATTCCAGCCCTCAGCTACTAAACCTGGACCTCTGCGTTGACAGCTAAGAAGACTAACCACTACGCCACGAGGTGGATTGTAAATAAAATGTTGCTTTGTCAGTCTAAATATGATGTAGCGACTACTGGGCTTTTGAAGTTACAGTAATTATTATATGAGTAGCAAGCAATCACTAGTTAGTAACCATCACTAAAGTGGGCCTGAATTTCATTAAATTAATTTGTTTATTTATTTATAATTATTTGTTTGTTTATTTATAGTTCTTCTAACAGGTTACAACCTAATTACGAGAAATAACAATATGAATTACACTTCATATTTTTCTTACACTAATATAAAATGATACTTATAATACGTATGACTAAATATTATTCTAGTAAGTATTGTATTTGTAATTATGTTAAAAGTCACTGATAAGGAGCGTATGATATTACGTGATTTCTCTACAAAACAAATGAACAAAAGGTGCTGTCTGATATATGGAAATGTGTGCATGGTTTTTTTTCTTTCTTTTTTTTTTTTTTTTAGATATTGAATGTGTTCGATACAGGCGAATGTTTATATTACTCTGTATTGGTTCTTGGACAGTGGAATATTATACGTTTCGGTCTTATTGACCGCGAAGGAACATATAGTTCAAATTCAGATGACAAATAAGGTCTATCAAAGATGTTATCAAATTATTTAATGTAATAACCTGCCTACTTTTCTCTAAAGTCTTTAAAGAAAAAGTTCCATTAATAAATTATGCTTAGCATTTTTAAAGGAAATGTGTAGTTTATGTTATCGTCAATCTCGCGATCAATAGCCACGGGACCTCCTTTTTACGTGGAATCCGAACTACTGGACATGACGTTTCACTTCGAAAATCTCACATCATTGACCGGGAACCGAACCCGGTCCGCTGTGGTGAGAGGCCAACAGCTTGACCACACCACTGGGCCACCACATTCCCGCTTAGCATATTTAGGATATACATTTGTCCTTTTGTATTCCAAGAATATAGGGAATTTATTTTTTATCGATTCAACTCTATAGTTAGCATTCGCACATCTTGGGTTCCAAACTATTGAGCCAAATTCAAGTCAACTTCATACGAATGCATTATACTGTACAATCTTTAGCAATGTACAGGTTCCTAAAATAAAATGTGCATCTTCTTATAAATCCCAGCATTTTGAATATATCTCAAAAATTCGATCAATACGGTGAGAAAAGGATAACTTTTTTTTTCATAGTATAGCCTACCATAAACCTAGATGACTTGAGATGGGAACTACATAGGAAATGGTGGTGTTTTATATCAAAGTTTTCGTGTAAATGCAATCGGATGACACTTATAAATCGAAACAATTTGTTTTGTTCCAATTTATTGTTTCTTCATCTTTTGGAGCAGCATACAATCCCATAACGAATAAATGTATTTAAACGATTACACGACATTTGCAAATAATAATAATAATAATGATATATTGGCATCCCGGAGATGGTTAATTAAGATAAGATTACAGAGGCACAAGATTCGATCCCAGGGGAACACCAGAGGGTGAATGGAGCTTTTCTCTATGATACAAAGTTTTGCGTCTTACATACTGTAAGTATGATCCGTAATAGGACATTTTCGTAAGTTGTAGGCTACGTCATGGTTAACTCTACCAATAATCTGTATATATTACATCGACTCGTTATCCTTTAATTTAAACCAGATGACTCCTGATTCGTGAAAATTGGTTATTGTTGATCATCGAGGGATGAATCCGTGTTATGAATCGTGAATAAAATGGCATGTATGCCTGAATAATACATTAGGCCTATGTGTTCATGAAGTGTTTACTCGTAAAGTTAGTTTGGGGCAAACTTAGTAGCTACCGGTACTGTTCGGTAGTTAAGAATTAGTGAAATCTTACCCGACTTGTGAATATGACTGACTTTAGTAAGTTTCCATTTCTCTGGAAATATCAAAGACTTGATCGATAAATTAAATTTAATATCAAGAGGATAAGTTAAGCCTCCGTGGCTTAGGCGGCAGCACGCCGGCCTCTCACCGCTGGGTCCGTGGTTCAAATCCCGGTCACTCCATGTGAGATCTGTGCTAGACAGAACGGAGGCAGACAGGTTTTTCTCCGGGTACTCCGGTTTTCCCTGTCAAAATGTCATTCCAGCAACACTCTCCACTATCATTTCATTTCATCTGTCATTCATTTAATCATTGCCCCAGAGGAGTGCGTCAGGCCTCGGCAGCCGGCACAGTTCATATCCTCGCCGCTAGATGGGGGCTTCATTCATTCCATTCCTGACCCGGTCGGAGACTGGAAGCAGGCTGTGGATTTTCATTTTTCATCAAGAGGATAAGCTATTTTTTTCCCGGATCGTTTTTTAACAAATATGGAAGAATAACCCTCTTGTGTCCTATATATTCATCGTAAGTATCGGAGTGAGAATGTCACTACGGGTTTCCTCATAATAATTAAGATGTCAATTTCGAGATGACTTTCTAGGTTATCATGCGTTAAAATGTCATAGTTGGATCCATTTTGGCAATATACTGATGGGTAAGGCTAGGATTTTAATGTAATATCTATCATCATCATAGCAAACACTCATATCGAGTAGATTGGCCTTTCAATCCGGAAGTCTCTCATTGGTGAGTTCGGAGGTGACTATACAGCCCAATGCGGGCGGCACACGATTTGCCGCAGTGATGACAGATGGTTCCACGTGGGGCATCTGCGTTCCTTCCATTTCTTCTATGTAATATTACATTAAAAAATTTGAAATATGTAACATTGATTTAATTTTTATATAAATCATATACATTACACAAGATATTGCTTGTAGATTCTTCATTTTATTCATTATATTTTTTGCAAAATAAAGGATGGTACACTAATTAATTAATTAATTAAGCATGTTCATATTATAGCAAATTTAAATAAATTCCATGATTATGTATGCGTACGGAAGAGTACCAAGGGAAAAGAAACTGACGATTCTGAAGTACAGTAATATGGCATCCAGGGAAGGCTGCTACAGGCAATCAAAAGTTCCGTATTTGTGTTTATAATGAAGCTGCGGTAAGAGTTGATGCTAGGATGAGTTTCTGGTCTAAGTTGTTACAGGAATAGGCTGAAATCTTTCACCACTACTACTGATTTTTTATATAGGCTATAATATTGTCTTTTGTAGCTTTTCAGTCGGTCAACACGACTGTGCCCAATGAATGGGCGGGGTACAAGATATAAATATGTAAATACACTCCTGGAAAAAGTTACATGTATTAGTTAATTATCACAATTGCCCCATATAATTGCACCATATTTGTTCATGAATAGTGATGTGATGATGGTGGGAAACGGATCTTAGTTTTCTTTCCCTTGAGCAACTGAATTTGTAGTTTCTGGACATTTCTTGCTTGTTGATGAGGAAAAGGCAATGCGAAAGGAAGAGCTGAAGCAACTCAGTCCTGATAATAATATGCTATAGCTTATCGTTGAAGTTAATCCTGTGTGATGAGAAATGTAATTTCAAAAAAGGTATTCCACATTTTTTTAAATATCGCCTTTGTTAAGAATAAAAGAAAAAATAACTTGTCATGGTTACTTACAAAAACACGTAAATATAATTCTAGGAAATAAACAGCAGTTTTTCAGCATACTACTAAGTTACAGGTATACTAGGAAGTAGGCTTCCTTACGTATCTTTTCCATGTTATCGTAAACACGATTAGTTATATTTTGAAATATTCAAACAGAAGTGTTGAAAATTTACTTTTCAACTCTCTTCAGGAATTAGTTTAGTCTGAAGGATTCTTTATCACAATTAAGGTTATTATGAAGATTAAACAAAAGTTCGGTGCTTTTCAGTCGGTCAACACGAATTTACCCAAAAGATTTGTAAATTTTTCAGGATTAGGGTATAATCCAACTCTTTTGGGTACATTCGTGTTGACCGACCGAAAAGCACCAAACTTTTGTTTACTAAGGGAACACTGAAAAATGGCTTCAAACCCCATAATGTCAGTATGAAGATGTTTATGAAAGTAAATGATTGAATATACACAATCTAATTGAGCATGAGCAACAACAACGACGGCGTGAAACCTTATTGTGTTTCGGTTTCGAACTTCGCAACATAGGCAGTTTTATGTAAGGAAGGTCTGTAAGGAAATGGTAGAGCTTGAAGAATAACATTATATTTCTTTCTGCGTTATCACATTCTGCATAACATACTGTTTTAAAGACCATCTCGTGGTGTAGCGTTCTTGTGTGTGACCCCCGGATGCAAGGCCTTAGAGAGTGGTGATGGGCCCTGGGGCTGGAGAATCCTGCACTCCCTCACCTCTATTGCCAAATTATGTAATATTAATTTATAATCCTCCTAAATAAGCAGAAACTGATAGTAATTTTAGAAATAATAATAATAATAATAATAATAGTATTAATAGAAGCCGCCGGTGGTAGAGAGTTCAACATGTGCTCCTCCCCCCCCCCCCCCTCCCCCCACATGCAAGATCTGGAAAATATTTTAATTATTATTATTATTAATAATAATAATAGTAATAAGACGGCTGAGGTGGGATTCAAACCCACGCTCTCTCGATACCAGCGTGGTACGAGGTAGTGCGTTAGTGTGTATATTTGGGATTCAGATGAGGATTGTGAAGGAGTCGGCTGCATTTGTCTGGAGTAGAAGTGATGATAATAATAATAATAATAAAAATAATAATAATAATAATAGTAATAATAATAATGTTATTGCTTTACGTCCCTTTAAACATCTGCGGCTTTAGGAGAGGCCGGGGTTTTGGAAGTTTGCCCCAAAGGGGATCTTTAACCTGCCAGTAAATTCACTGACACGGCTCCCTCGCATTTGTGCACCTTCCAATGCCAGCTGGCTGTGCCAGGATTCGATCCTGCAATCTTGGGCACAGCAAGTAAGAACGTTACCCCTGAGCCACGCAGCCAGAGTAGAAGTGAGAAACCACGGAAAACCACTTCCAAGATGGCTGAGATGGGAATCGAAACCACATCTTTTCAGTTTTGCCTCACGGGGCATTCCAGCCCTCAGACAAGAATGAATCGAATTTCTTGTCGGCGCCGGGAATCGAACCCGAACCTCTGGGGTGACAGCCAAGAATACTAGCCGCTACAACACGAGGAAGGCCAAGGATATTTCAGTCACTTGTGAATTCCGTAATCCGTAGTTTAACTATTAGCTTATCTATAGCAAAATATTTCGGCCATTCAATTGGAAGTAGCCTATACAGACTATCACTTCGAAATTTCTGGTCGCGATATTCTTGAAGCGCATTGCCACGAGATTGCATTTCCCCAGTGTTTGGACCCCGGAGCAGTTAGAACTTTCTCGCACGCGCAACCTTGAACCACCCTCACCACAGTAGTAGTAGGTAATCTGTGCTCACAGTAGGGGGTAATCCGTGCTGATACCTATGTACGGGCCATGTAACTACTAGGGGACAGCGACTACAACGAAACTAGTGGCAACGTTTTGAAATGAAAGGTGAAATAGGAACTGACTCCGGCCGGCTCTTAAAACTACTTCAAGACGTTTTCGGTTTATTCGCTTGCCAAAATTCATTCCCACATATATATGTATATCAGTTCCTTGTGGACACGATAACTGCCGTAATTTTGCACCAATCACTTTGAATTTTTTACCGAATATGTATACCTATAAAATCTCGGTCGAATTCGTTACTGGGCTAAATCGGTCAAAGGGGGTGAAAATGGGGGACGTTTTTCGAAAGAGTGAAATATTGCTGTAACTCTCTTAATATGTGAAATATCGAATCCGTTCAACGTTCATACTATGTGTCGGATAAAGCCCAAAAATGTATGTTTGAAGAGTTTTTATAGCACCAACCATTGACCAAAGGGGTGGGAAAAAGTGTTTTTTTCGGGAAACATTAATCATGTCTCTCTTAATAGGCACAATATCAAAACCGTACAAAATGGACAATATTCCCCTAATAATTACCTAAAACTTTTGTCTGAAAGAATTTTTGATATGACCCACCATTATGCCAAGGGATGAGAAAAATTATTTCGGAATTATAAGTAAATGCCAAGAGCTATCACAGGTTGCCATGGCAACACTGCTAAATTGATGAGGGATGAGCCATCATTGATGCCATGACAACGCACTTGCACGAGATCAGATTCAGTATTTCCATCTGACTAAGTGGGAAGCGGCTTCGGTGACGTAACTGGTAGCATGCTGAATGTCTATGCCCAAGGTCGCGGTTTCAAAGCCGGCCGAAGTCGTCGGATTTTCTAAGAGCGCTAAAATCCCTCAGTATGCTCTCCTTTGGAGGGGAAGTTCCAACGTTCGTTGCGAGTTGCTGGTTGGGGTGGCATCTAGTAGCCAAGTTCACAGCCAGGTGTCATTGACGGTAGTACCTGGTAGCAACATTAGGAACTACTGCTTGAAATTGACCGTCTGCAGTCCTTATCTGAATTAAGACTAATACAGCCATTACAATTCACACCGTTTATCAGACAGATTCAACACTCACCCAAAGTACACAGGGTTAGATGACCGCGTTGTCGCAGCCCCTAAACTGAGGAACCAACCAGAGGTAGATTTCATTAGAAAGCTAACTATTGCAATGGGTACCATGTTTCAACTTCCGGAAAATTTCGACATATCTTCGCGTTTCACATCCCCCAGACCCCAAAACCTCCGTCAGTTCAAAAGTTTATATATAATTTATGTATGTATGTATATATATATATATATATATATATATATATGCGTGTGTGTGTGTGTGTGTGTGTGGGAATCTGAAAATAATGAACGTTCTTGGGTTTCCCGCCAGCTTCGACACTGCCCGGTGGCGCCGCGTAGAGGAGTCAAGTGGAAGTCGCGAGAAACTAAGACGATCAGTTACAGTTTTTGTGTCGAGTCATGTCACGTCAAGTTCTGTTAAATGTCATCTTATGTAATCTTACGTTTAAATGCAGTTTTTATACTTAAAACTACTTCAAGACGTGTTCGGTTTATTCGCTTGCCAAAATTCATTCCCACATTTGGGGGCTCGTCCGAGATATTAACGATTTTGAGTGCGGAACCGCAATTTTGGCTAGGCCTACAGCGATAAAACCAAAGACGACAAGGCGCGAATTGACGGCATTTTTCTGGCAAGATTTACGACGAAGACGGGGGTCCGTGGAATATAGAAGACGAGCAGCTGTTCAACCTCCAAAGACGTGGTGGTTCGAGCAGGCTACAAAAGACGAGTTCAAGGATCCTGAAGCCTACGACGACGACGACGAAAAGAAAAGTGTTCAGCGCGAGTGCCGAAAGACAAAGAAAAATGGCGGACAAAGTGGCGTGTTTACAAGATATTGAAAAAGTGAATAATAACATTAAGACGGCGCCCACGGCCGTGATTAAGACGTTACCTAACCTCATTTTCGAAAAACTGCCACGTGATCGAAAGAACAGACAGTGCTTAAGAGAATTCCCAGGATTCGAGTTTGAACGTGACTCACCAGAACACCTGGTGAAATTGAAGTTCATTGAGACCGAATTCACCGAGGCTGACCTGATTGCCATGTGCACAGTATTAAAAATTGGATATACGGGAGAGAAAGCTGTGCTTGTGCAACGCGTCTGTGATAACTTAATGGACCTTTCGTGGCTGGGGATGCGTAAAGACGAAGAAGGTGAAGAAGAAGAAGAAGAAGAAGAAGAAGAAGAAGAAGAAGAGACTGGTAAAAAGGAAGATTCAATGAGCAAGATGAAAGAGGAAAACGAAGCACTGTCGGAGGAATTACGTGAGTTAAAGGAGAAAATGGCTGGGATGAAATCCTCAAAACATTCAACCTCTAGCACGACAGGATCATCATCAGATTCATCTAGCTCGTCCGAAGACCAGAGACTCTCCAAAGCAATAGGAGGTAAACAAAAGAAAATAACAACGACCAAACACAAAGCGAAAACTGTAGAAAAAAGCTCAAGTGAAAGGGGAAATCGACCAGGACGTGGTGGACTTGCGGCACACTGCAAACTGTGGAGTCGCACACAAGTTTGCGTTGACTTTCCGAGATGTAGAGGGCTCTGTCAGAACCTATGACGGCAGTGAGAACTATCCGGTGCGACGTTGGATTGAGGACTTTGAGGAAACAGCAACGTTGATGGGCTGGGACGAGATGCAGAAATACGTATTTGCAAAAAAGTCGCCGACAGTCCTGGCTAAGTTGTTCGTGCAGAGTGACCGTGGCACCACATCCTGGCACAAGTTGAAGAAAGCCCTGAAGAAGGAATTCCGAGATGATGCCAGCGCAGCAGAGATTCATCGACTGCTAACCAACCGACGAAAAACAAAAGTTGAAACTCTTCACGAATATTTCCTGGTGATGCGAGAAATAGCCAGCAGGTCGACAATCGATGATGAATCACTGATACAATACGTCATCGATGGCATCGAGGATGACACTGGATCCAAGATGATTCTATATGGAGCAAAGGACATCAAGGAATTCAAGGACAAGTTGAAGATCTATAAGAGTGCTTACGCACGAAACTCCCAAAAGGTGACGATAAATGAGAGGACGACAAACAATCATACACCAAGAGAAGACAACAGGCAGAAGCAGACCTCGCCTGTAAAGAGATGTTACAATTGTGGTCAGAAGAACAGTCATGAGTCCAGAGAATGTCCACACAAGAGTCAGGGTCCAAAGTGCTTCAATTGCAGCAGTTTCGGACACATAGCTTCCAAGTGCCCAAACCCTGAGCAGAATGCCGAGAAGAAGACAGTGAACGTCGCTTTGGGAACCAAGTCGAATATGAAGATGAAAAAATTGTTGCTCCAGGGCCAGAAGATCAATGCATTAGTTGGCACGGGCTGCCCAATCAATCTGATCCGTGAAGACATTTACACAGAGATGGGCGATCCGGAGCTGAAGACTACCGCCATAGTACTCAAGGGTTTCGGAGATAGTGAGGTGCGTCCCCTAGGATATTTTCCAACCGACGTCCAGGTTGACGACGATACTTACTTGACTGATTTCTATGTGGTGTCTGGAGATGTACTAAAGTTGCCAGCTATCATGGGTTACGACTTGCTGGACCAAGCCATAACTACCATCAGCAAAACCGGTGTCAAGATGTCCAAGGACATATCAGAAGCGTACTTGTACCGAATCGACGTGGTAGCAGCCGATGAGATGGGCATAGGAAATTCATCGGAAGAGGCGAAGAGTACCAGCGTTGAGATGAGCATCATGATGAAACAAGGACTATTGCATCCCTTATTTAAAGAAAGCACACCATTTCACATTTACCATGCTGACCATCTTGAACCCTTAGATTCAATGAAAAAAGGATGCAAGCATATTCTCGCAGTAACGGATAGCTTCACAAAGTTTGTGTGGCTGTATCCCACTAAAACGACGATCACGAAAGAAACTACGGAGAAATTGGACGTGCAAAAAGGAGTATTTGGTAATCCTGCGCAGATCGTCACCGACCGTGGGACCGCGTATATTTCACATGAATTCGAAGAGTACTGCACTGCCAACAACATCACCCACTCGCTGATCACGACCAGACTCCCTCGTGCCAATGGCCAGATAGAAAGGATGTACTCCACGATCATTTCCGTGCTGGCCAAGTTGTCAATCGAAAACCCTGGAGATTGGAACAAGCATGTCGAACCTGATCGAAGAGCCATGAATTCCACTACAACCGCAGTATCAAGCTGACGCCATTCGAACTTTTGACAGGAGCCAAAATGCGCTCTGAAAATGACCTGAGAATACTTGAGTTGATCAGTGAAGAGATGGTAGACGAGTTTGAGACCAGGAGAGATGAACACCGTGAAGGAGCGAGAGCACTAATCCAGAAAGTGCATCAAGAAAACAGTATGTCATCTGATCGAAGTCAACGGCCTGCTCGCCAGTACCAAGTTGGCGATATCAAAACCATCAAGAGGACCCAGTTTGAACCAGGCCTTAAATTGAAGAAAAAGTACCTTCGGCCTTACAGAATCTCCAGAGTCAAGCTGAATGACACTTACGACCTCTGTCGTGAAGGGAATCACTTAGGCCCCAAACGAACAACTACTTGTGCTGAATTCCTCGAACCCTGGGCTGAAGACTTCTCATCATCCGAGGCGGATGATCTGCAGGATGGCCGATTGTGGGAATCAGAAAATAATGAACGTTCTTGGGTTTCCCGCCAGCTTCGACACTGCCCGGTGGCGCCGCGTAGAGGAGTCAAGTGGAAGTCGCGAGAAACTAAGACGATCAGTTACAGTTTTTGTGTCGAGTTATGTCACGTCAAGTTCTGTTAAATGTCATCTTATGTAATCTTACGTTTAAATGCAGTTTTTATACTTAAAACTACTTCAAGACGTTTTCGGTTTATTCGCTTGCCAAAATTCATTCCCACATATATATGTATATCAGTTCCTTGTGGACACTATAACTGCCGTAATTTTGCACCAATCACTTTGAATTTTTTACCGAATATGTATACCTATAAAATCTCGGTCGAGTTCGTTACTGGGCTAAATCGGTCAAAGGGGGTGAAAATGGGGGACGTTTTTCGAAAAAGGGAAATATTGCTGTAACTCTCTTAATATGTGAAATATCGAATCCGTTCAACGTTCATACTATGTGTCGGATAAAGCCCAAAAATGTATGTTTGAAGAGTTTTTTATAGCACCAACCATTGACCAAAGGGGTGGGAAAAAGTGTTTTTTTCGGGAAACATTCATCATGTCTCTCTTAATAGGCACAATATCAAAACCGTACAAAATGGACAATATTCCCCTAATAATTACCTAAAACCTTTGTGTGAAAGAATTTTTGATATGACCCACCATTATGCCAAGGGATGAGAAAAATGATTTCGGAATTATAAGTAAATGCCAAGAGCTATCAGAGGTTGCCATGGCAACACTACTAAATTGATGAGGGATGAGCCATCATTGATGCCATGACAACGCACCTGCACGAGATCAGATTCAGTATTTCCATCTGACTAAGTGGGAAGCGGCTTCGGTGACGTAACTGGTAGCATGCTGAATGTCTATGCCCAAGGTCGCGGTTTCAAAGCCGGCCGAAGTCGTCGGATTTTCTAAGAGCGCTAAAATCCCTCAGTATGCTCTCCTTTGGAGGGGAAGTTCCAACGTTCGTTGCGAGTTGCTGGTTGGGGTGGCATCTAGTAGCCAAGTTCACAGCCAGGTGTCATTGACGGTAGTACCTGGTAGCAACATTAGGAACTACTGCTTGAAATTGACCGTCTGCAGTCCTTATCTGAATTAAGACTAATACAGCCATTACAATTCACACCGTTTATCAGACAGATTCTACACTCACCCAAAGTACACGGGGTTAGATGACCGCGTTGTCGCAGCCCCTAAACTGAGGAACCAACCAGAGGTAGATATCATTAGAAAGCTAACTATTGCAATGGGTACCATGTTTCGACTTCCGGAAAATTTCGACATATCTTCGCGTTTCACATCCCCCAGACCCCAAAACCTCCGTCAGTTCAAAAGTTTATATATAATTTATGTATGTATATTGTGCCCTTTTAGCAAGAAATATGCCAATCACAGTATACCAGCGTAGCTCAATTCGGAATTTTCGGGGCAGCGGTAAGTTCCCCCACTCTGTGACTCACATATTTTGGATTAATTAGAGGATACACTTGCAAAAATAACAACAAAATCAATTCCTATTTTTAACACATTTAATTAATAAAAATTATGGCGCTACAAACACTTTAACAATTTAATTACTGACCCATAATCATCTACTTGTTCCAAATGAACAAGGAATCACAATATAATAAAACAAATATTGTATTAAAACATATGGTTTCCACATAAACCAACAATTCCTACTTATTTTTACTTCCATAAAGCCTCAGCTGTAAGTTTTATACACACATCAAAAAAAGTTTTGCATCACCTCGGTTCCCAGATCTCCGGCATATAGACGTTGACTGTGTATATTGTATCAAAGATACAGTCCCTTTGACTGTTCATAGATGTCACTAAAACTGCTCAAAGATGTAAACAACCATGCATGAGCAGGGCCTATTAGACGGAGGGGGTACGACAGCCGATCAGTTCCAGTCATTCCACCAGGACGAAGGTACGCTGCTCATGTTGTCTGTAGTTCTACCATGCCTAGAAGGTCAATACCGCAGTTCGATCGCGTCCGCATTGTTACTTTGTGTCAAGAAGGGCTCTCAACAAGGGAAGTTTCCAGGCGTCTCAGAGTGAACCAAAGCGATGTTGTTCGGACATGGAGGAGGTACAGAGATACAGGAACTGTCGATGACAGGCCTCGCTCAGGCCGCCCAAGGGCTACTACTGTAGTGGATGACCGCTACTTACGGATTGCCGCTCGGAGGAACCCTGACAGCAATGCCACCATGTTGAATAATGCGTTTCGTTCAGCCACAGGACGTCGTGTTTCAACTCAAACTGTGCGCAATAGGCTGCATGATGCGCAACTTCACTCCCGACGTCCATGGCGAGGTCCAGCTTTGCAACCCCGACACCATGCAGCGCGGTACAGATGGGCCCAACAACATGCTGAATGGATCCCACAGAATTGGCATCACGTTCTCTTCACCGATGAGTGTCGCATATGCCTTCAACCAGACAATCGTCGGAGACGTGTTTGGAGGCACCCTGGTCAGGCTGAACGTCTTAGACACACTGTCCAGCGAGTGCAGCAAGGTGGTGGTTCCCTGATGTTTTGGGGTGGCATTATGTGGGGCCGACGTACGCCACTGGTGGTCATGGAAGGCTCCGAAACGGCTTTACGATACCTGAATGACATCCTCCGACCCATAGTGCACCCATATCGGCAGAATATTGGAGAGGCATTTGTCTTCATGGACGACAATTCTCGACCTCATCGTGCACATCTTGTGAATGCGTTCCTTCAAGATAACGACATCGCTCGACTACAGTGGCCAGCATGTTCGCCAGACATGAACCCTATCGAACATGCCTGGGATATGTTGAAAAGGGCTGTTTATGGACGTCTTGACCCACCAACCACTCTGAGAGATTTACGCCGAATTGTCGTTGAGGAGTGGGACAATTTGGACCAACAGTGTCTTGATGAACTTGTGGATAGTATGCCACGACGAATACAGGCATGCATCAATGCAAGAGGACGTGCTACTGGGTATTAGAGGTAGTGGTGTGTACTGCAATCTGGACCACAAATGCTGAAAGTCTAGCTGTATGATGGTACAACATGCAATGTGTGGGTCTCATGAGCAATAAAACGAGCTGAAATGTTGTTTGTGTTGATCTCTATTCCCTTTGTATTTAAAGGTTCCGGAACTCTTGGAACCGAGGTGATGCAAAACTTTTTTTGATGTGTGTATAATTCCGAGCTCTTTTAGCTCCAGGCTTTACATAATAACGGTGTCATTCTTTGTACACCTCAAATACTACTTTTTTATATTTTCTTAATCCTCAAAACAAATGTATAATTACATTTAAAATTATATGTTAATTATCTAACTCAATATTTTGGGCAATGTCCACACAGTTCAGCTGTTATCATCTCTCTCTAGTTTCATAAGTACATTAAGGTAATCAGGAAATTTCTTGTGTACTCCAGAGTATGAAGATACTTGACACAGTCAAAAAACTATAGTTACTCCCGAAACCTCGTTGCCTTCAATTAACTCGTGGAATCCTACTTCCATACAACATTACAATAGGGATTGTTATTTATCTCTTACGTCTTATAAGACCATTATCACATAAGAAAACTACGATCTGAACAGGCAAGCGGAAATATCAATCTACAAGGACCTCGGTTCAACGCCCGGGTCGTTAACAACTTTAAACACTCCTGGTGTATTCATTACTCTTTACAAAACGACCTCCAAACACCCCTCCTTCTCCGAGGGTCTGGCCGTGAAACATGATAGTTATTTATGACTATGCGGGATCCTTCCCGTCTGGCCCGAACTAGAGCCCTCTTTAAATGCTTTACAAAACACAAACTTTCCATTCTCAGTTCTTGGTGGAGACCTGGCCTTTTACTTTCTGTGTACGTACAACAATATTATTGGGCTTAATAAACCACATTCGTAATCTTGGCGTTTATTAATTATGAAAGGTCCTCATTGATTGTGGAAGAGCAATTAACGACGAATAATTAAGGGGCTTTCAAAATAAGAGGATTCTGAGTTCGAATCTCTTCACATGCCTCGGGAACCTTTCCCTTATAGAGGACTATACACAATGCGATTTAGGGTCAGCCAATAGCTAAATAGACCTACGCTCAATACCATACATATGCTCCCTTTCAATACATACACAATGCCTCGTGATACTACGTCACAAATAGAGGACTTATACCAAATCTCAATTCGCTACAATCAACTACCTCTCATAAATAATTCACCAAGTACATTAACTTTTACGCGTTCCTAGCGTGACATTTTACTTTAATGGCGCTCCTCTTGCGCTATATATTTTAAGCCTAGCGTCATCCAAAGAACTGATAATATCATATTAACAATTGATACACATTTCAATTTTTATATTATTCTTTCCTTTTGACAATAACTTTCTCTATTTCAAGAACATGCATTTAAACATCATGTCTATATTTTTTATTAAGGCTCTAACGCTCTTTTATTCACATCAATTTATTTGATCTTTATTTAATATTTCCTTACTTCGTTATTATTATTATCTTTATTCTTTACACAAGCTCAAAAGCTATTTCTTTCATATCTCAAATTTACTTTATTTAAATATCTTTCATGATAATTACTGATATTTCGCTTGCTCTTATGACATTCGTTAAATACATTAACATTTTATTCACATATTTCCTCTACGGGATTTATTCTTACATAGTTATTTATAATTTCTCAAATTTCTATTATTGTTCAGACCGCGTTCTTGTTTATTCAGTATTTATTTATTAAAACACATCCCTTTTACTCAAAAACTCCGGTGGATTTGTACACAATCATTTCCTGACACCAAAATAGAATGAAATTCAGTACTCACATGTTTTTAAGATCGTCCCATGATCTTTATTCTTGTGCGGTGTTTCATTTTGGGCCCACTTTTAAATTTTACTCCATATTATAAAAATTCATCTTATGTACAAACACTTCTTGACACATATTTAAGACACTTAACATTGACGACATTTTTATACACTGGTGTGTCCCTTTAGAACACACAATAAACACTAAAAAATATTAATTTAACACACAATCTTGATAAATTTACACTTCACAATTCTTGATCAATAGGCCGTATTTCTTAGCCTATCACACGTGACCTCTTAATTTCCCGTTTCCAAGGGTGAAATTTATTCAATGTCGGCTTCCTATCCCGCAGAATACGAAAGTCTCGAAACATCTACTGTTCCCTGGAATCCTAATTCTTCTACTCCTATTCTGGATGACCGGCTATTTATCTAGCTTGAACGGCTTCTTTGTAGATCTGGTTTATCGATCCTAGCGAAAGTCTATTCGGATCGAGGTCTCCTCGATAACCAATCGGTGACCTATGGATTTATTTTATAGCAGCTAGTACTTCTCGAGTCTAGTGCTTTAGAATAGTTCGTCTGCTCTTTGGAGATCATGTTTATAGTCTCCGTTCTTCTATATTTGATCGGTCCTAGCACTCCTACGTTTCTGAAATACGTTCCGAACCTTACTCTGTTCTTCCCTTTTTGGGTTCTTTAATTTAGATAACTGTTTACCTTTCTGTTACAGTACTTCCGTACGTTATGATATATTCGTTCGTCTATTTAAAGACCTATCGCCTTGAGTCCAACGTTCGCAGCCTGCTCTGACTATATCTTACGAACTTTTCACTATAACTTGTGTACTGTCGGACCTAAATCCTGTAACTAGGATTTTCCTAATCTTTTAACACGGCGATACTTTAAATTTCTTCTTTACCACTCCTTATGGAGGCAAGCAAGTTGTTAATACTGCGACGCCTATGGCTATCGGATATTACTTCTGCGGTGTAATACAGCGTTTCTCCCTTCAAGGAGTACTAGTAACTGTCTTCGATGAGACGCAGAGTGACGCCCCACATGGCTGTCGGAATACTGATGCGTAGCAACGCCCCCCTTGGGCTATTTGGACCTGCTTGTACTGATGCGTAGTAACACCCCTCACGGGTTGTCAGAATAACTGCATTTACTGTTGATGCTCCAGAGTCACTTCCCCCTGGACGGAATTGTACTGCGTGATGCGTAGCAACGCCCCCCTCGGGCTGTTCGAGACTGCATGATTGGCTTGGTGAGGCCAGGAGTTTTATACCTTTTCGCTACAAAAAGATAAGACTCTAGCCCTTTCTGTGTCCAACTTCTAAAATAATGGTTGCACAATTATAACAATTATACCTTCCGAAAGCTCGTCTTCTCAATGTTAAATAATCTCATTGCACCTAAGAATCGATCGTGCAATTCGGAGATATTAATTAATTTCTCGTCCTCAATTGTGTGGGTGTTGCTGTTCTTTTGTGCTCTCCCCTCTACACCAGCCTTGGTAATTCCCCGATGACGTCTTCTTGCGTTTGCAGTTTTCTCCTGTGCAATTATTAAATGGTTTCTCTTTACTAAAAAATCTCTCATTCGAAATGATTCACTGTACTGTACTTGTTTACTCATTTTTATACTCGTAAACGGGTTAAATTTAATTATTCCTCTTCTGGCGCATAAGCGGTGTTGTCAATTTCCAGCAAGCTCAGCTCGATTTCCGAATCAGGCTTCCTTGTCTACTAGTGGGAATTTTCCACTCGGTTATTAATACTCATGACTCGCTCCCTTCTGAATGTCAAGAGGGGTGATCTCATCTCACGAACACCTGGTCCTCGCCTCTTGCACCATATTAGGCTAGCATCCTAGCTTGATCTTTTCTCTAAGTTACATTAGAAACTGTACGTTTCTTTCATTTCTTCCCCAAATGCATGGATTCGACCTCCATGGACCCTATGGCACATGTGTTCATCTCACCCTTCCTTAGGATAAATAAATTTTCGAAAATGTTTTTGAGGAAAGTTATTTTAATTAATTTTATCTTTCTTTATTCGTCGAAGCCATCATAACGTCGTCCATATCTTCTGTTGTTTTATTTCTTTAAAGTTTCTTCCACTAATTGTGTCGGTTGGGTATGCTTTTCCCCTACCCTTTCTTTCTCCTTTATTACCTTGAAATTTTCTTTTTCAATAAAATCAATTACTTCTTTAAAGTTCCCTTCCTCTCTGGTCTGTGTTTAGGTTGGGTCTTCAAAAGGTCCCATTCATTCATTCATTCCCCTAGCGGACGTCTCCACTTCAGGGTCATAAATTTCTTGTCACGTTCGGTGGTTTACAACCTCTACCCTCGTCTGGTGTGCACTTCTCCAAACTCGAGTCAAACAGTTGGTTTCCTTTCTTCTTTTCATAAGACGGACTTCTAGTCGGTCTGTTCTCTATTCATTATATATTTTCAACTTAATGACTTTATTTTAAATTACCTTGCGGGTGCAACTAGCTTTACCCGTAACTTAATTCATTACAGTTCTCAGATTTCAAGTCTGTTACACTTCATTTGATTTTTAAGAGCTCAGTCTAACCTCACCTGACTCTTTCTGGTTTTCTTCCCCCTTTCTCATCTCTCTTTGAGATGGTATTTCAAACACATATTAATTTTATTCCTTTTATTCTTCGACGGTTGCAAATGGCATAACCCGTCGGCTTATGATGGAATAATCCTTTTCCTTCACCTCGCCTCGAGATGGCATTTCCAAAGAGTAATTCTTTTTTCGACTCTTGCAATTCTTTAGGTCTTTCAGATCTCCTTTCTTTCTCTTCTTTTTATCGCTCCCTTTCTTTTTACGGAGCTTCCAGCTGAAATATGCCTGGGTATCCTCTTCCTCCAAGGCATCATATGTTATTCCTCCTCCTTTCATTGTTTCCATGGGGTATCCATTTCCTGGTACACCGACTACCAATTTCGGTTTTCTTCCTTTTGAGTCTTCTTCAGAGACGTCTCCTCTCATTTTTTTATTGTTCCCAACAATCTCATCTTTTTCTTTTAGGTTTTCTTGGCTCTTATTGGCATTTGTTTCCCTTTCTCTGTTCTTTTGTTGCCAGTCCTGGTATTTAGTCAGCAATTCAAGGATCTGAGCTTTCAATTTTGGTCCTTCTAATGCCGTTTTATCTTCTTGATCCTCCTGAATGTCTTCTAGGTTTTCTTTTTCTACCTCCTCATTTTCTTCGGAGTTTTCCTTTTCAATTCCTGTGAACTCTTGAACCTCAGTTTCTATCGGTGTTTCGTTGATATTTTCTATTATTGTTTCATCTAATTTCTCTGTTTCTTCAAGAATTATTATTTCCGTTTCTTCAACTATCGATTCTTCTATTATCTCCTGTTCCGAGATTATATCTTGATCTTCCAACTCAACCTCTTCATCAAAATGAGTCTCTTCACTTCGCAGCTCGTTTTCATTTCGGCTGTCCTCCTGTTCTGGAGTTACGATTTCTTCCTGAATTTCCATTGGTTTCTCTGGAAGGATCTCCAAAGTTTCCTCAGTTTCTACTGGAATCATTATAATTTCTACTTCTTGTTTTTCTTCTTTAATATCAATTTTGGGCTCCTCTGGCACCGTGATTTCTTTTTCTTCTTCAATTTCAGCTTGTTTTTCAACTTCCGTCTGGACAACTGTTTCATTTATGACTGGGATAGCCATTTCTTTTGCTTTGAGGTCCTCTGCTAGTATGTATTCATCATATTTCTTTTGGACGGTCTCTAATATTTCTTCGTATTCCGAAATCTTAACCTTTCTCAATTCAGCTAACTCCTGAACAGTTATTATATCCTGGTCTTCATATATGCTCATTATAAACTGATGCATCTTACTCTTTTCCTTTCCTATCCAATCCTTCTGTTCTTGCACATAATTACTTTCATTTGGCTTTGGATAAAAGGTATTCCACCAAACATGATTCCATTTATCATGTATCTCTGACCATTGTTCCCTTATTTCCACAATTTCATCCCTGAAACTTTTTATCTGCTCCCACGAAACTAATTCGATTTTTCCTTCTTTCACCATACGTTCTACAAATTCCTTCTTCGTTTCTCTTAAAGACTCCTTCACATTAGGGATTTCTTTGTACAATTCCTCTAATTCCTGTTTGGGCATCGTATACCAATTTTTACTTGCCCTTTCACGGAGCTCAGATATCTTCTTTATTTTCTCAGAGATCCTATCTCTTTGTTCCTCAATTCCTTCTTTTATTCTTAATTCGCGATTTTTTTAATTCCCAAAGTTCGTCATCCATCTTCTCATACTTACTATCCGTTTCCCGAATTATATCCAAGAATTCTTTTACTTCATCCCATTTCGCCATTTCTACCTTTTCCTGATCCTGAACACAAAAACTATCGTTCTTTTCCCCTTTGCTTTCCGAGCCTACCTGAACCTGCGTTGCTACGTGAGACTTTGAATTACCTTCATCATTATCCTTATCGGTATTAATTACATTTTCCCTTGGAATCGGTGTACAATTTTCTTTTTCCATTTGGAGCTCTAAAGGCTCAACATTTACCCTTTTGTCTGCAGACATGTTACCTTCTCTTCGTGTAACTATGTCTCCAGGTGCACGCATGCTTTCTACAGAAACATTTATAATTTCATTATTTGGGTACTCTTTATCACCTATTTGGAGGTTCTCTTGACTATCTCTAGCTTTACTTTCTGCCTTCTTGGCCTCCCAAACTTCATTATTTATCTTTATCATTTCCTCCATCTCTTTATTAAAATGCTCCCTCAGGCACTTCTTAACATCTGTAATTTTACCTTTACCTGGACCCTCGGCCCTTACATCTTCAGAGAGCCTCCGCCTCTCTTCACTTAATGACATCATATTAAAATACAGTGGGCCACTAATGCCACCACACTAGTACATGCTTGAGAGATGATACTCTGAATCATTGTGTCCCAATTTCTTTAAAAATTTTACTTTGGTACGGGGTTTTACTACACCGTACCCTTTTGATACTTTTATTCAATTTCATAGACCTTTATGGAAGTATTTAAAATTCAAAATTTCGAAAAAACATTTTTTTTTTTCAAAAAATGAAAATTTTGATTTTTCGAGAAAAACTCGGGTTTTCCCTAGGAAAACTCAGCCCTGCGTACTGGGCGCCATGTTAAATGTTTGCTAGGGGGGTTGTTAATATAATTCAGGGCTGCTCGGTATGAGTTTCCAGGGACCCATGCGGTCAGTTAATATTTTATGTTGTAGCTACTCCTATCATTACTTTACTTTACATGATATGACCGTCTTAAGTGTTCCTCTAGTTATTAATCCAGCACATTACTTATATGCCCCCATGTGCCCTTTTAGCAAGAAATATGCCAATCACAGTATACCAGCGTAGCTCAATTCGGAATTTTCGGGGCAGCGGTAAGTTCCCCCACTCTGTGACTCACATATTTTGGATTAATTAGAGGATACACTTGCAAAAATAACAACAAAATCAATTCCTATTTTTAACACATTTAATTAATAAAAATTATGGCGCTACAAACACTTTAACAATTTAATTACTGACCCATAATCATCTACTTGTTCCAAATGAACAAGGAATCACAATATAATAAAACAAATATTGTATTAAAACATATGGTTTCCACATAAACCAACAATTCCTACTTATTTTTACTTCCATAAAGCCTCAGCTGTAAGTTTTATATAATTCCGAGCTCTTTTAGCTCCAGGCTTTACATAATAACGGTGTCATTCTTTGTACACCTCAAAAACTACTTTTTTATATTTTCTTAATCCTCAAAACAAATGTATAATTACATTTAAAATTATATGTTAATTATCTAACTCAATATTTTGGGCAATGTCCACACAGTTCAGCTGTTATCATCTCTCTCTAGTTTCATAAGTACATTAAGGTAATCAGGAAATTTCTTGTGTACTCCAGAGTATGAAGATACTTGACACAGTCAAAAAACTATAGTTACTCCCGAAACCTAGATGCCTTCAATTAACTCGTGGAATCCTACTTCCATACAACATTACAATAGGGATTGTTATTTATCTCTTACGTCTTATAAGACCATTATCACATAAGAAAACTACGATCTGAACAGGCAAGCGGAAATATCAATCTACAAGGACCTCGGTTCAACGCCCGGGTCGTTAACAACTTTAAACACTCCTGGTGTATTCATTACTCTTTACAAAACGACCTCCAAACACCCCTCCTTCTCCGAGGGTCTGGCCGTGAAACATGATAGTTATTTATGACTATGCGGGATCCTTCCCGTCTGGCCCGAACTAGAGCCCTCTTTAAATGCTTTACAAAACACAAACTTTCCATTCTCAGTTCTTGGTTGAGACCTGGCCTTTTACTTTCCGTGTACGTACAACAATATTATTGGGCTTAATAAACCACATTCGTAATCTTGGCGTTTATTAATTATGAAAGGTCCTCATTGATTGTGGAAGAGCAATTAACGACGAATAATTAAGGGGCTTTCAAAATAAGAGGATTCTGAGTTCGAATCTCTTCACATGCCTCGGGAACCTTTCCCTTATAGAGGACTATACACAATGCGATTTAGGGTCAGCCAATAGCTAAATAGACCTACGCTCAATACCATACATATGCTCCCTTTCAATACATACACAATGCCTCGTGATACTACGTCACAAATAGAGGACTTATACCAAATCTCATTTCGCGACAATCAACTACCTCTCATAAATAATTTACCAAGTACATTAACTTTTACGCGTTCCTAGCGTGACATTTTACTTTTATGGCGCTCCTTTTGCGCTATACATTTTTAAGCCTAGCGTCATCCAAAGAACTGATAATATCATATTAACAATTGATACACATTTCAATTTTTATATTATTCTTTCCTTTTGACAATAACTTTCTCTATTTCAAGAACATGCATTTAAACATCATGTCTATATTTTTTATTAAGGCTCTAACGCTCTTTTATTCACATCAATTTATTTGATCTTTATTTAATATTTCCTTACTTCGTTATTATTATTATCTTTATTCTTTACACAAGCTCAAAAGCTATTTCTTTCATATCTCAAATTTACTTTATTTAAATATCTTTCATGATAATTACTGATATTTCGCTTGCTCTTATGACATTCGTTAAATACATTAACATTTTATTCACATATTTCCTCTACGGGATTTATTCTTTACATAGTTATTTATAATTTCTCAAATTTCTATTATTGTTCAGACCGCGTTCTTGTTTATTCAGTATTTATTAATTAAAACACATCCCTTTTACTCAAAAACTCCGGTGGATTTGTACACAATCATTTCCTGACACCAAAATAGAATGAAATTCAGTACTCACATGTTTTTAAGATCGTCCCATGATCTTTATTCTTGTGCGGTGTTTCATTTTGGGCCCACTTTTAAATTTTACTCCATATTATAAAAATTCATCTTATGTACAAACACTTCTTGACACATATTTAAGACACTTAACATTGACGACATTTTTATACACTGGTGTGTCCCTTTAGAACACACAATAAACACTAAAAAATATTAATTTAACACACAATCTTGATAAATTTACACTTCACAATTCTTGATCACTAGGCCGTATTTCTTAGCCTATCACACGTGACCTCTTAATTTCCCGTTTCCAAGGGTGAAATTTATTCAATGTCGGCTTCCTATCCCGCAGAATACGAAAGTCTCGAAACATCTACTGTTCCCTGGAATCCTAATTCTTCTACTCCTATTCTGGATGACCGGCTATTTATCTAGCTTGAACGGCTTCTTTGTAGATCTGGTTTATCGATCCTAGCGAAAGTCTATTCGGATCGAGGTCTCCTCGATAACCAATCGGTGACCTATGGATTTATTTTATAGCAGCTAGTACTTCTCGAGTCTAGTGCTTTAGAATAGTTCGTCTGCTCTTTGGAGATCATGTTTATAGTCTCCGTTCTTCTATATTTGATCGGTCCTAGCACTCCTACGTTTCTGAAATACGTTCCGAACCTTACTCTGTTCTTCCCTTTTTGGGTTCTTTAATTTAGATAACTGTTTACCTTTCTGTTACGGTACTTCCGTACGTTATGATATATTCGTTCGTCTATTTAAAGACCTATCGCCTTGAGTCCAACGTTCGCAGCCTGCTCTGACTATATCTTACGAACTTTTCACTATAACTTGTGTACTGTCGGACCTAAATCCTGTAACTAGGATTTTCCTAATCTTTTAACACGGCGATACTTTAAATTTCTTCTTTACCACTCCTTATGGAGGCAAGCAAGTTGTTAATACTGCGACGCCTATGGCTATCGGATATTACTTCTGCGGTGTAATACAGCGTTTCTCCCTTCAAGGAGTACTAGTAACTGTCTTCGATGTGACGCAGAGTGACGCCCCACATGGCTGTCGGAATACTGATGCGTAGCAACGCCCCCCTTGGGCTATTTGGACCTGCTTGTACTGATGCGTAGTAACACCCCTCACGGGTTGTCAGAATAACTGCATTTACTGTTGATGCTCCAGCGTCACGTCCCCCTGGACGGACTTGTACTGCGTGATGCGTAGCAACGCCCCCCTCGGGCTGTTCGAGACTGCATGATTGGCTTGGTGAGGCCAGGAGTTTTATACCTTTTCGCTACAAAAAGATAAGACTCTAGCCCTTTCTGTGTCCAACTTCTAAAATAATGGTTGCACAATTATAACAATTATACCTTCCGAAAGCTCGTCTTCTCAATGTTAAATAATCTCATTGCACCTAAGAATCGATCGTGCAATTCGGAGATATTAATTAATTTCTCGTCCTCAATTGTGTGGGTGTTGCTGTTCTTTTGTGCTCTCCCCTCTACACCAGCCTTGGTAATTCCCCGATGACGTCTTCTTGCGTTTGCAGTTTTCTCCTGTGCAATTATTAAATGGTTTCTCTTTACTAAAAAATCTCTCATTCGAAATGATTCACTGTACTGTACTTGTTTACTCATTTTTATACTCGTAAACGGGTTAAATTTAATTATTCCTCTTCTGGCGCATAAGCGGTGTTGTCAATTTCCAGCAAGCTCAGCTCGATTTCCGAATCAGGCTTCCTTGTCTACTAGTGGGAATTTTCCACTCGGTTATTAATACTCATGACTCGCTCCCTTCTGAATGTCAAGAGGGGTGATCTCATCTCACGAACACCTGGTCCTCGCCTCTTGCACCATATTAGGCTAGCATCCTAGCTTGATCATTTCTCTAAGTTACATTAGAAACTGTACGTTTCTTTCATTTCTTCCCCAAATGCATGGATTCGACCTCCATGGACTCTATGGCACATGGGTTCAATATATATATATATATATATATATATATATATATATATGCGTGTGTGTGTGTGTGTGGGAATCTGAAAATAATGAACGTTCTTGGGTTTCCCGCCAGCTTCGACACTGCCCGGTGGCGCCGCGTAGAGGAGTCAAGTGGAAGTCGCGAGAAACTAAGACGATCAGTTACAGTTTTTGTGTCGAGTCATGTCACGTCAAGTTCTGTTAAATGTCATCTTATGTAATCTTACGCTTAAATGCAGTTTTTATACTTAAAACTACTTCAAGACGTGTTCGGTTTATTCGCTTGCCAAAATTCATTCCCACATTTGGGGGCTCGTCCGAGATATTAACGATTTTGAGTGCGGAACCGCAATTTTGGCTAGGCCTACAGCGATAAAACCAAAGACGACAAGGCGCGAATTGACGGCATTTTTCTGGCAAGATTTACGACGAAGACGGGGGTCCGTGGAATATAGAAGACGAGCAGCTGTTCAACCTCCAAAGACGTGGTGGTTCGAGCAGGCTACAAAAGACGAGTTCAAGGATCCTGAAGCCTACGACGACGACGACGAAAAGAAAAGTGTTCAGCGCGAGTGCCGAAAGACAAAGAAAAATGGCGGAAAGTGGCGTGTTTACAAGATATTGAAAAAGTGAATAATAACATTAAGACGGCGCCCACGGCCGTGATTAAGACGTTACCTAACCTCATTTTCGAAAAACTGCCACGTGATCGAAAGAACAGACAGCGCTTAAGAGAATTCCCAGGATTCGAGTTTGAACGTGACTCACCAGAACACCTGGTGAAATTGAAGTTCATTGAGACCGAATTCACCGAGGCTGACCTGATTGCCATGTGCACAGTATTAAAAATTGGATATACGGGAGAGAAAGCTGTGCTTGTGCAACGCGTCTGTGATAACTTAATGGACCTTTCTTGGCTGGGGATGCGTAAAGACGAAGAAGAAGAAGAAGAAGAAGAAGAAGAGACTGGTAAAAAGGAAGATTCAATGAGCAAGATGAAAGAGGAAAACGAAGCACTGTCGGAGGAATTACGTGAGTTAAAGGAGAAAATGGCTGGGATGAAATCCTCAAAACATTCAACCTCTAGCACGACAGGATCATCATCAGATTCATCTAGCTCGTCCGAAGACCAGAGACTCTCCAAAGCAATAGGAGGTAAACAAAAGAAAATAACAACGACCAAACACAAAGCGAAAACTGTAGAAAAAAGCTCAAGTGAAAGGGGAAGTCGACCAGGACGTGGTGGACTTGCGGCACACTGCAAACTGTGGAGTCGCACACAAGTTTGCGTTGACTTTCCGAGATGTAGAGGGCTCTGTCAGAACCTATGACGGCAGTGAGAACTATCCGGTGCGACGTTGGATTGAGGACTTTGAGGAAACAGCAACGTTGATGGGCTGGGACGAGATGCAGAAATACGTATTTGCAAAAAAGTCGCCGACAGTCCTGGCTAAGTTGTTCGTGCAGAGAGACCGTGGCATCACATCTTGGCACAAGTTGAAGAAAGCCCTGAAGAAGGAATTCCGAGATGATGCCAGCGCAGCAGAGATTCATCGACTGCTAACCAACCGACGAAAAACAAAAGTTGAAACTCTTCACGAATATTTCCTGGTGATGCGAGAAATAGCCAGCAGGTCGACAATCGATGATGAATCACTGATACAATACGTCATCGATGGCATCGAGGATGACACTGGATCCAAGATGATTCTATATGGAGCAAAGGACATCAAGGAATTCAAGGACAAGTTGAAGATCTATAAGAGTGCTTACGCACGAAACTCCCAAAAGGTGACGATAAATGAGAGGACGACAAACAATCATACACCAAGAGAAGACAACAGGCAGAAGCAGACCTCGCCTGTAAAGAGATGTTACAATTGTGGTCAGAAGAACAGTCATGAGTCCAGAGAATGTCCACACAAGAGTCAGGGTCCAAAGTGCTTCAATTGCAGCAGTTTCGGACACATAGCTTCCAAGTGCCCAAACCCTGAGCAGAATGCCGAGAAGAAGACAGTGAACGTCGCTTTGGGAACCAAGTCGAATATGAAGATGAAAGAATTGTTGCTCCAGGGCCAGAAGATCAATGCATTAGTTGGCACGGGCTGCCCAATCAATCTGATCCGTGAAGACATTTACACAGAGATGGGCGATCCGGAGCTGAAGACTACCGCCATAGTACTCAAGGGTTTCGGAGATAGTGAGGTGCGTCCCCTAGGATATTTTCCAACCGACGTCCAGGTTGACGACGATACTTACTTGACTGATTTCTATGTGGTGTCTGGAGATGTACTAAAGTTGCCAGCTATCATGGGTTACGACTTGCTGGACCAAGCCATAACTACCATCAGCAAAACCGGTGTCAAGATGTCCAAGGACATATCAGAAGCGTACTTGTACCGAATCGACGTGGTAGCAGCCGATGAGATGGGCATAGGAAATTCATCGGAAGAGGCGAAGAGTACCAGCGTTGAGATGAGCATCACGATGAAACAAGGACTATTGCATCCCTTATTTAAAGAAAGCACACCATTTCACATTTACCATGCTGACCATCTTGAACCCTTAGAGTCAATGAAAAAAGGATGCAAGCATATTCTCGCAGTAACGGATAGCTTCACAAAGTTTGTGTGGCTGTATCCCACTAAAACGACGATCACGAAAGAAACTACGGAGAAATTGGACGTGCAAAAAGGAGTATTTGGTAATCCTGCGCAGATCGTCACCGACCGTGGGACCGCGTATATTTCACATGAATTCGAAGAGTACTGCACTGCCAACAACATCACCCACTCGCTGATCACGACCAGACTCCCTCGTGCCAATGGCCAGATAGAAAGGATGTACTCCACGATCATTTCCGTGCTGGCCAAGTTGTCCATCGAAAACCCTGGAGATTGGAACAAGCATGTCGAACCTGATCGAAGAGCCATGAATTCCACTACAACCGCAGTATCAAGCTGACGCCATTCGAACTTTTGACAGGAGCCAAAATGCGCTCTGAAAATGACCTGAGAATACTTGAGTTGATCAGTGAAGAGATGGTAGACGAGTTTGAGACCAGGAGAGATGAACACCGTGAAGGAGCGAGAGCACTAATCCAGAAAGTGCATCAAGAAAACAGTGTGTCATCTGATCGAAGTCAACGGCCTGCTCGCCAGTACCAAGTTGGCGATATCAAAACCATCAAGAGGACCCAGTTTGAACCAGGCCTTAAATTGAAGAAAAAGTACCTTCGGCCTTACAGAATCTCCAGAGTCAAGCTGAATGACACTTACGACCTCTGTCGTGAAGGGAATCACTTAGGCCCCAAACGAACAACTACTTGTGCTGAATTCCTCGAACCCTGGGCTGAAGACTTCTCATCATCCGAGGCGGATGATCTGCAGGATGGCCGATTGTGGGAATCAGAAAATAATGAACGTTCTTGGGTTTCCCGCCAGCTTCGACACTGCCCGGTGGCGCCGCGTAGAGGAGTCAAGTGGAAGTCGCGAGAAACTAAGACGATCAGTTACAGTTTTTGTGTCGAGTTATGTCACGTCAAGTTCTGTTAAATGTCATCTTATGTAATCTTACGTTTAAATGCAGTTTTTATACTTAAAACTACTTCAAGACGTTTTCGGTTTATTCGCTTGCCAAAATTCATTCCCACATATATATGTATATCAGTTCCTTGTGGACACTATAACTGCCGTAATTTTGCACCAATCACTTTGAATTTTTTACCGAATATGTATACCTATAAAATCTCGGTCGAGTTCGTTACTGGGCTAAATCGGTCAAAGGGGGTGAAAATGAGGGACGTTTTTCGAAAAAGGGAAATATTGCTGTAACTCTCTTAATATGTGAAATATCGAATCCGTTCAACGTTCATACTATGTGTCGGATAAGGCCCAAAAATGTATGTTTGAAGAGTTTTTTATAGCACCAACCATTGACCAAAGGGGTGGGAAAAAGTGTTTTTTTCGGGAAACATTCATCATGTCTCTCTTAATAGGCACAATATCAAAACCGTACAAAATGGACAATATTCCCCTAATAATTACCTAAAACCTTTGTGTGAAAGAATTTTTGATATGACCCACCATTATGCCAAGGGATGAGAAAAATGATTTCGGAATTATAAGTAAATGCCAAGAGCTATCAGAGGTTGCCATGGCAACACTACTAAATTGATGAGGGATGAGCCATCATTGATGCCATGACAACGCACCTGCACGAGATCAGATTCAGTATTTCCATCTGACTAAGTGGGAAGCGGCTTCGGTGACGTAACTGGTAGCATGCTGAATGTCTATGCCCAAGGTCGCGGTTTCAAAGCCGGCCGAAGTCGTCGGATTTTCTAAGAGCGCTAAAATCCCTCAGTATGCTCTCCTTTGGAGGGGAAGTTCCAACGTTCGTTGCGAGTTGCTGGTTGGGGTGGCATCTAGTAGCCAAGTTCACAGCCAGGTGTCATTGACGGTAGTACCTGGTAGCAACATTAGGAACTACTGCTTGAAATTGACCGTCTGCAGTCCTTATCTGAATTAAGACTAATACAGCCATTACAATTCACACCGTTTATCAGACAGATTCTACACTCACCCAAAGTACACGGGGTTAGATGACCGCGTTGTCGCAGCCCCTAAACTGAGGAACCAACCAGAGGTAGATTTCATTAGAAAGCTAACTATTGCAATGGGTACCATGTTTCGACTTCCGGAAAATTTCGACATATCTTCGCGTTTCACATCCCCCAGACCCCAAAACCTCCGTCAGTTCAAAAGTTTATATATAATTTATGTATGTATATTGTGCCCTTTTAGCAAGAAATATGCCAATCACAGTATACCAGCGTAGCTCAATTCGGAATTTTCGGGGCAGCGGTAAGTTCCCCCACTCTGTGACTCACATATTTTGGATTAATTAGAGGATACACTTGCAAAAATAACAACAAAATCAATTCCTATTTTTAGCACATTTAATTAATAAAAATTATGGCGCTACAAACACTTTAACAATTTAATTACTGACCCATAATCATCTACTTGTTCCAAATGAACAAGGAATCACAATATAATAAAACAAATATTGTATTAAAACATATGGTTTCCACATAAACCAACAATTCCTACTTATTTTTACTTCCATAAAGCCTCAGCTGTAAGTTTTATACACACATCAAAAAAAGTTTTGCATCACCTCGGTTCCCAGATCTCCGGCATATAGACGTTGACTGTGTATATTGTATCAAAGATACAGTCCCTTTGACTGTTCATAGATGTCACTAAAACTGCTCAAAGATGTAAACAACCATGCATGAGCAGGGCCTATTAGACGGAGGGGGTACGACAGCCGATCAGTTCCAGTCATTCCACCAGGACGAAGGTACGCTGCTCATGTTGTCTGTAGTTCTACCATGCCTAGAAGGTCAATACCGCAGTTCGATCGCGTCCGCATTGTTACTTTGTGTCAAGAAGGGCTCTCAACAAGGGAAGTTTCCAGGCGTCTCAGAGTGAACCAAAGCGATGTTGTTCGGACATGGAGGAGGTACAGAGATACAGGAACTGTCGATAACAGGCCTCGCTCAGGCCGCCCAAGGGCTACTACTGTAGTGGATGACCGCTACTTACGGATTGCCGCTCGGAGGAACCCTGACAGCAATGCCACCATGTTGAATAATGCGTTTCGTTCAGCCACAGGACGTCGTGTTTCAACTCAAACTGTGCGCAATAGGCTGCATGATGCGCAACTTCACTCCCGACGTCCATGGCGAGGTCCAGCTTTGCAACCCCGACACCATGCAGCGCGGTACAGATGGGCCCAACAACATGCTGAATGGATCCCACAGAATTGGCATCACGTTCTCTTCACCGATGAGTGTCGCATATGCCTTCAACCAGACAATCGTCGGAGACGTGTTTGGAGGCACCCTGGTCAGGCTGAACGTCTTAGACACACTGTCCAGCGAGTGCAGCAAGGTGGTGGTTCCCTGATGTTTTGGGGTGGCATTATGTGGGGCCGACGTACGCCACTGGTGGTCATGGAAGGCTCCGAAACGGCTTTACGATACCTGAATGACATCCTCCGACCCATAGTGCACCCATATCGGCAGAATATTGGAGAGGCATTTGTCTTCATGGACGACAATTCTCGACCTCATCGTGCACATCTTGTGAATGCGTTCCTTCAAGATAACGACATCGCTCGACTACAGTGGCCAGCATGTTCGCCAGACATGAACCCTATCGAACATGCCTGGGATATGTTGAAAAGGGCTGTTTATGGACGTCTTGACCCACCAACCACTCTGAGAGATTTACGCCGAATTGTCGTTGAGGAGTGGGACAATTTGGACCAACAGTGTCTTGATGAACTTGTGGATAGTATGCCACGACGAATACAGGCATGCATCAATGCAAGAGGACGTGCTACTGGGTATTAGAGGTAGTGGTGTGTACTGCAATCTGGACCACAAATGCTGAAAGTCTAGCTGTATGATGGTACAACATGCAATGTGTGGGTCTCATGAGCAATAAAACGAGCTGAAATGTTGTTTGTGTTGATCTCTATTCCCTTTGTATTTAAAGGTTCCGGAACTCTTGGAACCGAGGTGATGCAAAACTTTTTTTGATGTGTGTATAATTCCGAGCTCTTTTAGCTCCAGGCTTTACATAATAACGGTGTCATTCTTTGTACACCTCAAATACTACTTTTTTATATTTTCTTAATCCTCAAAACAAATGTATAATTACATTTAAAATTATATGTTAATTATCTAACTCAATATTTTGGGCAATGTCCACACAGTTCAGCTGTTATCATCTCTCTCTAGTTTCATAAGTACATTAAGGTAATCAGGAAATTTCTTGTGTACTCCAGAGTATGAAGATACTTGACACAGTCAAAAAACTATAGTTACTCCCGAAACCTAGTTGCCTTCAATTAACTCGTGGAATCCTACTTCCATACAACATTACAATAGGGATTGTTATTTATCTCTTACGTCTTATAAGACCATTATCACATAAGAAAACTACGATCTGAACAGGCAAGCGGAAATATCAATCTACAAGGACCTCGGTTCAACGCCCGGGTCGTTAACAACTTTAAACACTCCTGGTGTATTCATTACTCTTTACAAAACGACCTCCAAACACCCCTCCTTCTCCGAGGGTCTGGCCGTGAAACATGATAGTTATTTATGACTATGCGGGATCCTTCCCGTCTGGCCCGAACTAGAGCCCTCTTTAAATGCTTTACAAAACACAAACTTTCCATTCTCAGTTCTTGGTGGAGACCTGGCCTTTTACTTTCCGTGTACGTACAACAATATTATTGGGCTTAATAAACCACATTCGTAATCTTGGCGTTTATTAATTATGAAAGGTCCTCATTGATTGTGGAAGAGCAATTAACGACGAATAATTAAGGGGCTTTCAAAATAAGAGGATTCTGAGTTCGAATCTCTTCACATGCCTCGGGAACCTTTCCCTTATAGAGGACTATACACAATGCGATTTAGGGTCAGCCAATAGCTAAATAGACCTACGCTCAATACCATACATATGCTCCCTTTCAATACATACACAATGCCTCGTGATACTACGTCACAAATAGAGGACTTATACCAAATCTCAATTCGCTACAATCAACTACCTCTCATAAATAATTCACCAAGTACATTAACTTTTACGCGTTCCTAGCGTGACATTTTACTTTAATGGCGCTCCTTTTGCGCTATATATTTTAAGCCTAGCGTCATCCAAAGAACTGATAATATCATATTAACAATTGATACACATTTCAATTTTTATATTATTCTTTCCTTTTGACAATAACTTTCTCTATTTCAAGAACATGCATTTAAACATCATGTCTATATTTTTTATTAAGGCTCTAACGCTCTTTTATTCACATCAATTTATTTGATCTTTATTTAATATTTCCTTACTTCGTTATTATTATTATCTTTATTCTTTACACAAGCTCAAAAGCTATTTCTTTCATATCTCAAATTTACTTTATTTAAATATCTTTCATGATAATTACTGATATTTCGCTTGCTCTTATGACATTCGTTAAATACATTAACATTTTATTCACATATTTCCTCTACGGGATTTATTCTTACATAGTTATTTATAATTTCTCAAATTTCTATTATTGTTCAGACCGCGTTCTTGTTTATTCAGTATTTATTTATTAAAACACATCCCTTTTACTCAAAAACTCCGGTGGATTTGTACACAATCATTTCCTGACACCAAAATAGAATGAAATTCAGTACTCACATGTTTTTAAGATCGTCCCGTGATCTTTATTCTTGTGCGGTGTTTCATTTTGGGCCCACTTTTAAATTTTACTCCATATTATAAAAATTCATCTTATGTACAAACACTTCTTGACACATATTTAAGACACTTAACATTGACGACATTTTTATACACTGGTGTGTCCCTTTAGAACACACAATAAACACTAAAAAATATTAATTTAACACACAATCTTGATAAATTTACACTTCACAATTCTTGATCAATAGGCCGTATTTCTTAGCCTATCACACGTGACCTCTTAATTTCCCGTTTCCAAGGGTGAAATTTATTCAATGTCGGCTTCCTATCCCGCAGAATACGAAAGTCTCGAAACATCTACTGTTCCCTGGAATCCTAATTCTTCTACTCCTATTCTGGATGACCGGCTATTTATCTAGCTTGAACGGCTTCTTTGTAGATCTGGTTTATCGATCCTAGCGAAAGTCTATTCGGATCGAGGTCTCCTCGATAACCAATCGGTGACCTATGGATTTATTTTATAGCAGCTAGTACTTCTCGAGTCTAGTGCTTTAGAATAGTTCGTCTGCTCTTTGGAGATCATGTTTATAGTCTCCGTTCTTCTATATTTGATCGGTCCTAGCACTCCTACGTTTCTGAAATACGTTCCGAACCTTACTCTGTTCTTCCCTTTTTGGGTTCTTTAATTTAGATAACTGTTTACCTTTCTGTTACAGTACTTCCGTACGTTATGATATATTCGTTCGTCTATTTAAAGACCTATCGCCTTGAGTCCAACGTTCGCAGCCTGCTCTGACTATATCTTACGAACTTTTCACTATAACTTGTGTACTGTCGGACCTAAATCCTGTAACTAGGATTTTCCTAATCTTTTAACACGGCGATACTTTAAATTTCTTCTTTACCACTCCTTATGGAGGCAAGCAAGTTGTTAATACTGCGACGCCTATGGCTATCGGATATTACTTCTGCGGTGTAATACAGCGTTTCTCCCTTCAAGGAGTACTAGTAACTGTCTTCGATGAGACGCAGAGTGACGCCCCACATGGCTGTCGGAATACTGATGCGTAGCAACGCCCCCCTTGGGCTATTTGGACCTGCTTGTACTGATGCGTAGTAACACCCCTCACGGGTTGTCAGAATAACTGCATTTACTGTTGATGCTCCAGAGTCACTTCCCCCTGGACGGACTTGTACTGCGTGATGCGTAGCAACGCCCCCCTCGGGCTGTTCGAGACTGCATGATTGGCTTGGTGAGGCCAGGAGTTTTATACCTTTTCGCTACAAAAAGATAAGACTCTAGCCCTTTCTGTGTCCAACTTCTAAAATAATGGTTGCACAATTATAACAATTATACCTTCCGAAAGCTCGTCTTCTCAATGTTAAATAATCTCATTGCACCTAAGAATCGATCGTGCAATTCGGAGATATTAATTAATTTCTCGTCCTCAATTGTGTGGGTGTTGCTGTTCTTTTGTGCTCTCCCCTCTACACCAGCCTTGGTAATTCCCCGATGACGTCTTCTTGCGTTTGCAGTTTTCTCCTGTGCAATTATTAAATGGTTTCTCTTTACTAAAAAATCTCTCATTCGAAATGATTCACTGTACTGTACTTGTTTACTCATTTTTATACTCGTAAACGGGTTAAATTTAATTATTCCTCTTCTGGCGCATAAGCGGTGTTGTCAATTTCCAGCAAGCTCAGCTCGATTTCCGAATCAGGCTTCCTTGTCTACTAGTGGGAATTTTCCACTCGGTTATTAATACTCATGACTCGCTCCCTTCTGAATGTCAAGAGGGGTGATCTCATCTCACGAACACCTGGTCCTCGCCTCTTGCACCATATTAGGCTAGCATCCTAGCTTGATCTTTTCTCTAAGTTACATTAGAAACTGTACGTTTCTTTCATTTCTTCCCCAAATGCATGGATTCGACCTCCATGGACCCTATGGCACATGTGTTCATCTCACCCTTCCTTAGGATAAATAAATTTTCGAAAATGTTTTTGAGGAAATTTATTTTAATTAATTTTATCTTTCTTTATTCGTCGAAGCCATCATAACGTCGTCCATATCTTCTGTTGTTTTATTTCTTTAAAGTTTCTTCCACTAATTGTGTCGGTTGGGTATGCTTTTCCCCTACCCTTTCTTTCTCCTTTATTACCTTGAAATTTTCTTTTTCAATAAAATCAATTACTTCTTTAAAGTTCCCTTCCTCTCTGGTCTGTGTTTAGGTTGGGTCTTCAAAAGGTCCCATTCATTCATTCATTCCCCTAGCGGACGTCTCCACTTCAGGGTCATAAATTTCTTGTCACGTTCGGTGGTTTACAACCTCTACCCTCGTCTGGTGTGCACTTCTCCAAACTCGAGTCAAACAGTTGGTTTCCTTTCTTCTTTTCATAAGACGGACTTCTAGTCGGTCTGTTCTCTATTCATTATATATTTTCAACTTAATGACTTTATTTTAAATTACCTTGCGGGTGCAACTAGCTTTACCCGTAACTTAATTCATTACAGTTCTCAGATTTCAAGTCTGTTACACTTCATTTGATTTTTAAGAGCTCAGTCTAACCTCACCTGACTCTTTCTGGTTTTCTTCCCCCTTCCTCATCTCTCTTTGAGATGGTATTTCAAACACATATTAATTTTATTCCTTTTATTCTTCGACGGTTGCAAATGGCATAACCCGTCGGCTTATGATGGAATAATCCTTTTCCTTCACCTCGCCTCGAGATGGCATTTCCAAAGAGTAATTCTTTTTTCGACTCTTCCAATTCTTTAGGTCTTTCAGATCTCCTTTCTTTCTCTTCTTTTTATCGCTCCCTTTCTTTTTACGGAGCTTCCAGCTGAAATATGCCTGGGTATCCTCTTCCTCCAAGGCATCATATGTTATTCCTCCTCCTTTCATTGTTTCCATGGGGTATCCATTTCCTGGTACACCGACTACCAATTTCGGTTTTCTTCCTTTTGAGTCTTCTTCAGAGACGTCTCCTCTCATTTTTTTATTGTTCCCAACAATCTCATCTTTTTCTTTTAGGTTTTCTTGGCTCTTATTGGCATTTGTTTCCCTTTCTCTGTTCTTTTGTTGCCAGTCCTGGTATTTAGTCAGCAATTCAAGGATCTGAGCTTTCAATTTTGGTCCTTCTAATGCCGTTTTATCTTCTTGATCCTCCTGAATGTCTTCTAGGTTTTCTTTTTCTACCTCCTCATTTTCTTCGGAGTTTTCCTTTTCAATTCCTGTGAACTCTTGAACCTCAGTTTCTATCGGTGTTTCGTTGATATTTTCTATTATTGTTTCATCTAATTTCTCTGTTTCTTCAAGAATTATTATTTCCGTTTCTTCAACTATCGATTCTTCTATTATCTCCTGTTCCGAGATTATATCTTGATCTTCCAACTCAACCTCTTCATCAAAATGAGTCTCTTCACTTCGCAGCTCGTTTTCATTTCGGCTGTCCTCCTGTTCTGGAGTTACGATTTCTTCCTGAATTTCCATTGGTTTCTCTGGAAGGATCTCCAAAGTTTCCTCAGTTTCTACTGGAATCATTATAATTTCTACTTCTTGTTTTTCTTCTTTAATATCAATTTTGGGCTCCTCTGGCACCGTGATTTCTTTTTCTTCTTCAATTTCAGCTTGTTTTTCAACTTCCGTCTGGACAACTGTTTCATTTATGACTGGGATAGCCATTTCTTTTGCTTTGAGGTCCTCTGCTAGTATGTATTCATCATATTTCTTTTGGACGGTCTCTAATATTTCTTCGTATTCCGAAATCTTAACCTTTCTCAATTCAGCTACCTCCTGAACAGTTATTATATCCTGGTCTTCATATATGCTCATTATAAACTGATGCATCTTACTCTTTTCCTTTCCTATCCAATCCTTCTGTTCTTGCACATAATTACTTTCATTTGGCTTTGGATAAAAGGTATTCCACCAAATATGATTCCATTTATCATGTATCTCTGACCATTGTTCCCTTATTTCCACAATTTCATCCCTGAAACTTTTTATCTGCTCCCACGAAACTAATTCGATTTTTCCTTCTTTCACCATACGTTCTACAAATTCCTTCTTCGTTTCTCTTAAAGACTCCTTCACATTAGGGATTTCTTTGTACAATTCCTCTAATTCCTGTTTGGGCATCGTATACCAATTTTTACTTGCCCTTTCACGGAGCTCAGATATCTTCTTTATTTTCTCAGAGATCCTATCTCTTTGTTCCTCAATTCCTTCTTTTATTCTTAATTCGCGATTTTTTTAATTCCCAAAGTTCGTCATCCATCTTCTCATACTTACTATCCGTTTCCCGAATTATATCCAAGAATTCTTTTACTTCATCCCATTTCGCCATTTCTACCTTTTCCTGATCCTGAACACAAAAACTATCGTTCTTTTCCCCTTTGCTTTCCGAGCCTACCTGAACCTGCGTTGCTACGTGAGACTTTGAATTACCTTCATCATTATCCTTATCGGTATTAATTACATTTTCCCTTGGAATCGGTGTACAATTTTCTTTTTCCATTTGGAGCTCTAAAGGCTCAACATTTACCCTTTTGTCTGCAGACATGTTACCTTCTCTTCGTGTAACTATGTCTCCAGGTGCACGCATGCTTTCTACAGAAACATTTATAATTTCATTATTTGGGTACTCTTTATCACCTATTTGGAGGTTCTCTTGACTATCTCTAGCTTTACTTTCTGCCTTCTTGGCCTCCCTAACTTCATTATTTATCTTTATCATTTCCTCCATCTCTTTATTAAAATGCTCCCTCAGGCACTTCTTAACATCTGTAATTTTACCTTTACCTGGACCCTCGGCCCTTACATCTTCAGAGAGCCTCCGCCTCTCTTCACTTAATGACATCATATTAAAATACAGTGGGCCACTAATGCCACCACACTAGTACATGCTTGAGAGATGATACTCTGAATCATTGTGTCCCAATTTCTTTAAAAATTTTACTTTGGTACGGGTTTTTACTACACCGTACCCTTTTGATACTTTTATTCAATTTCATAGACCTTTATGGAAGTATTTAAAATTCAAAATTTCGAAAAACCTTTTTTTTTTTTCAAAAAATGAAAATTTTGATTTTTCGAGAAAAACTCGGGTTTTCCCTAGGAAAACTCAGCCCTGCGTACTGGGCGCCATGTTAAATGTTTGCTAGGGGGGTTGTTAATATAATTCAGGGCTGCTCGGTATGAGTTTCCAGGGACCCATGCGGTCAGTTAATATTTTATGTTGTAGCTACTCCTATCATTACTTTACTTTACATGATATGACCGTCTTAAGTGTTCCTCTAGTTATTAATCCAGCACATTACTTATATGCCCCCATGTGCCCTTTTAGCAAGAAATATGCCAATCACAGTATACCAGCGTAGCTCAATTCGGAATTTTCGGGGCAGCGGTAAGTTCCCCCACTCTGTGACTCACATATTTTGGATTAATTAGAGGATACACTTGCAAAAATAACAACAAAATCAATTCCTATTTTTAACACATTTAATTAATAAAAATTATGGCGCTACAAACACTTTAACAATTTAATTACTGACCCATAATCATCTACTTGTTCCAAATGAACAAGGAAACACAATATAATAAAACAAATATTGTATTAAAACATATGGTTTCCACATAAACCAACAATTCCTACTTATTTTTACTTCCATAAAGCCTCAGCTGTAAGTTTTATATAATTCCGAGCTCTTTTAGCTCCAGGCTTTACATAATAACGGTGTCATTCTTTGTACACCTCAAAAACTACTTTTTTATATTTTCTTAATCCTCAAAACAAATGTATAATTACATTTAAAATTATATGTTAATTATCTAACTCAATATTTTGGGCAATGTCCACACAGTTCAGCTGTTATCATCTCTCTCTAGTTTCATAAGTACATTAAGGTAATCAGGAAATTTCTTGTGTACTCCAGAGTATGAAGATACTTGACACAGTCAAAAAACTATAGTTACTCCCGAAACCTAGATGCCTTCAATTAACTCGTGGAATCCTACTTCCATACAACATTACAATAGGGATTGTTATTTATCTCTTACGTCTTATAAGACCATTATCACATAAGAAAACTACGATCTGAACAGGCAAGCGGAAATATCAATCTACAAGGACCTCGGTTCAACGCCCGGGTCGTTAACAACTTTAAACACTCCTGGTGTATTCATTACTCTTTACAAAACGACCTCCAAACACCCCTCCTTCTCCGAGGGTCTGGCCGTGAAACATGATAGTTATTTATGACTATGCGGGATCCTTCCCGTCTGGCCCGAACTAGAGCCCTCTTTAAATGCTTTACAAAACACAAACTTTCCATTCTCAGTTCTTGGTGGAGACCTGGCCTTTTACTTTCCGTGTACGTACAACAATATTATTGGGCTTAATAAACCACATTCGTAATCTTGGCGTTTATTAATTATGAAAGGTCCTCATTGATTGTGGAAGAGCAATTAACGACGAATAATTAAGGGGCTTTCAAAATAAGAGGATTCTGAGTTCGAATCTCTTCACATGCCTCGGGAACCTTTCCCTTATAGAGGACTATACACAATGCGATTTAGGGTCAGCCAATAGCTAAATAGACCTACGCTCAATACCATACATATGCTCCCTTTCAATACATACACAATGCCTCGTGATACTACGTCACAAATAGAGGACTTATACCAAATCTCATTTCGCGACAATCAACTACCTCTCATAAATAATTTATTAAGTACATTAACTTTTACGCGTTCCTAGCGTGACATTTTACTTTTATGGCGCTCCTTTTGCGCTATACATTTTTAAGCCTAGCGTCATCCAAAGAACTGATAATATCATATTAACAATTGATACACATTTCAATTTTTATATTATTCTTTCCTTTTGACAATAACTTTCTCTATTTCAAGAACATGCATTTAAACATCATGTCTATATTTTTTATTAAGGCTCTAACGCTCTTTTATTCACATCAATTTATTTGATCTTTATTTAATATTTCCTTACTTCGTTATTATTATTATCTTTATTCTTTACACAAGCTCAAAAGCTATTTCTTTCATATCTCAAATTTACTTTATTTAAATATCTTTCATGATAATTACTGATATTTCGCTTGCTCTTATGACATTCGTTAAATACATTAACATTTTATTCACATATTTCCTCTACGGGATTTATTCTTTACATAGTTATTTATAATTTCTCAAATTTCTATTATTGTTCAGACCGCGTTCTTGTTTATTCAGTATTTATTAATTAAAACACATCCCTTTTACTCAAAAACTCCGGTGGATTTGTACACAATCATTTCCTGACACCAAAATAGAATGAAATTCAGTACTCACATGTTTTTAAGATCGTCCCATGATCTTTATTCTTGTGCGGTGTTTCATTTTGGGCCCACTTTTAAATTTTACTCCATATTATAAAAATTCATCTTATGTACAAACACTTCTTGACACATATTTAAGACACTTAACATTGACGACATTTTTATACACTGGTGTGTCCCTTTAGAACACACAATAAACACTAAAAAATATTAATTTAACACACAATCTTGATAAATTTACACTTCACAATTCTTGATCACTAGGCCGTATTTCTTAGCCTATCACACGTGACCTCTTAATTTCCCGTTTCCAAGGGTGAAATTTATTCAATGTCGGCTTCCTATCCCGCAGAATACGAAAGTCTCGAAACATCTACTGTTCCCTGGAATCCTAATTCTTCTACTCCTATTCTGGATGACCGGCTATTTATCTAGCTTGAACGGCTTCTTTGTAGATCTGGTTTATCGATCCTAGCGAAAGTCTATTCGGATCGAGGTCTCCTCGATAACCAATCGGTGACCTATGGATTTATTTTATAGCAGCTAGTACTTCTCGAGTCTAGTGCTTTAGAATAGTTCGTCTGCTCTTTGGAGATCATGTTTATAGTCTCCGTTCTTCTATATTTGATCGGTCCTAGCACTCCTACGTTTCTGAAATACGTTCCGAACCTTACTCTGTTCTTCCCTTTTTGGGTTCTTTAATTTAGATAACTGTTTACCTTTCTGTTACGGTACTTCCGTACGTTATGATATATTCGTTCGTCTATTTAAAGACCTATCGCCTTGAGTCCAACGTTCGCAGCCTGCTCTGACTATATCTTACGAACTTTTCACTATAACTTGTGTACTGTCGGACCTAAATCCTGTAACTAGGATTTTCCTAATCTTTTAACACGGCGATACTTTAAATTTCTTCTTTACCACTCCTTATGGAGGCAAGCAAGTTGTTAATACTGCGACGCCTATGGCTATCGGATATTACTTCTGCGGTGTAATACAGCGTTTCTCCCTTCAAGGAGTACTAGTAACTGTCTTCGATGTGACGCAGAGTGACGCCCCACATGGCTGTCGGAATACTGATGCGTAGCAACGCCCCCCTTGGGCTATTTGGACCTGCTTGTACTGATGCGTAGTAACACCCCTCACGGGTTGTCAGAATAACTGCATTTACTGTTGATGCTCCAGCGTCACGTCCCCCTGGACGGACTTGTACTGCGTGATGCGTAGCAACGCCCCCCTCGGGCTGTTCGAGACTGCATGATTGGCTTGGTGAGGCCAGGAGTTTTATACCTTTTCGCTACAAAAAGATAAGACTCTAGCCCTTTCTGTGTCCAACTTCTAAAATAATGGTTGCACAATTATAACAATTATACCTTCCGAAAGCTCGTCTTCTCAATGTTAAATAATCTCATTGCACCTAAGAATCGATCGTGCAATTCGGAGATATTAATTAATTTCTCGTCCTCAATTGTGTGGGTGTTGCTGTTCTTTTGTGCTCTCCCCTCTACACCAGCCTTGGTAATTCCCCGATGACGTCTTCTTGCGTTTGCAGTTTTCTCCTGTGCAATTATTAAATGGTTTCTCTTTACTAAAAAATCTCTCATTCGAAATGATTCACTGTACTGTACTTGCTTACTCATTTTTATACTCGTAAACGGGTTAAATTTAATTATTCCTCTTCTGGAGCATAAGCGGTGTTGTCAATTTCCAGCAAGCTCAGCTCGATTTCCGAATCAGGCTTCCTTGTCTACTAGTGGGAATTTTCCACTCGGTTATTAATACTCATGACTCGCTCCCTTCTGAATGTCAAGAGGGGTGATCTCATCTCACGAACACCTGGTCCTCGCCTCTTGCACCATATTAGGCTAGCATCCTAGCTTGATCATTTCTCTAAGTTACATTAGAAACTGTACGTTTCTTTCATTTCTTCCCCAAATGCATGGATTCGACCTCCATGGACTCTATGGCACATGGGTTCAATATATATATATATATATATATATATATATATATATATATATATATATATACACACATCAAAAAAAGTTTTGCATCACCTCGGTTCCAAGAGTTCCGGACCCTTTAAATACAAAGGGAATAGAGATCAACACAAACAACATTTCAGCTCGTTTTATTGCTCATGAGACCCACACATTGCATGTTGTACCATCATACAGCTAGACTTTCAGCATTTGTGGTCCAGATTGCAGTACACACCACTACCTCTAATACCCAGTAGCACGTCCTCTTGCATTGATGCATGCCTGTATTCGTCGTGGCATACTATCCACAAGTTCATCAAGACACTGTTGGTCCAAATTGTCCCACTCCTCAACGACAATTCGGCGTAAATCTCTCAGAGTGGTTGGTGGGTCAAGACGTCCATAAACAGCCCTTTTCAACATATCCCAGGCATGTTCGATAGGGTTCATGTCTGGCGAACATGCTGGCCACTGTAGTCGAGCGATGTCGTTATCTTGAAGGAACGCATTCACAAGATGTGCACGATGAGGTCGAGAATTGTCGTCCATGAAGACAAATGCCTCTCCAATATTCTGGCGATATGGTTGCACTATGGGTCGGAGGATGTCATTCAGGTATCGTAAAGCCGTTTCGGAGCCTTCCATGACCACCAGTGGCGTACGTCGGCCCCACATAATGCCACCCCAAAACATCAGGGAACCACCACCTTGCTGCACTCGCTGGACAGTGTGTCTAAGACGTTCAGCCTGACCAGGGTGCCTCCAAACACGTCTCCGACGATTGTCTGGTTGAAGGCATATGCGACACTCATCGGTGAAGAGAACGTGATGCCAATTCCGTGGGGTCCATTCAGCATGTTGTTGGGCCCATCTGTACCGCGCTGCATGGTGTCGGGGTTGCAAAGCTGGACCTCGCCATGGACGTCGGGAGTGAAGTTGCGCATCATGCAGCCTATTGCGCACAGTTTGAGTTGAAACACGACGTCCTGTGGCTGAACGAAACGCATTATTCAACATGGTGGCATTGCTGTCAGGGTTCCTCCGAGCGGCAATCCGTAAGTAGCGGTCATCCACTACTGTAGTAGCCCTTGGGCGGCCTGAGCGAGGCCTGTCATCGACAGTTCCTGTATCTCTGTACCTCCTCCATGTCCGAACAACATCGCTTTGGTTCACTCTGAGACGCCTGGAAACTTCCCTTGTTGAGAGCCCTTCTTGACACAAAGTAACAATGCGGACGCGATCGAACTGCGGTATTGACCTTCTAGGCATGGTAGAACTACAGACAACATGAGCAGCGTACCTTCGTCCTGGTGGAATGACTGGAACTGATCGGCTGTCGTACCCCCTCCGTCTAATAGGCCCTGCTCATGCATGGTTGTTTACATCTTTGAGCAGTTTTAGTGACATCTATGAACAGTCAAAGGGACTGTATCTTGGATACAATATACACAGTCAACGTCTATATGCCGGAGATCTGGGAACCGAGGTGATGCAAAACTTTTTTTGATGTGTGTATATATATGCGTGTGTGTGTGTGTGTGGGAATCTGAAAATAATGAACGTTCTTGGGTTTCCCGCCAGCTTCGACACTGCCCGGTGGCGCCGCGTAGAGGAGTCAAGTGGAAGTCGCGAGAAACTAAGACGATCAGTTACAGTTTTTGTGTCGAGTCATGTCACGTCAAGTTCTGTTAAATGTCATCTTATGTAATCTTACGTTTAAATGCAGTTTTTATACTTAAAACTACTTCAAGACGTGTTCGGTTTATTCGCTTGCCAAAATTCATTCCCACATTTGGGGGCTCGTCCGAGATATTAACGATTTTGAGTGCGGAACCGCAATTTTGGCTAGGCCTACAGCGATAAAACCAAAGACGACAAGGCGCGAATTGACGGCATTTTTCTGGCAAGATTTACGACGAAGACGGGGGTCCGTGGAATATAGAAGACGAGCAGCTGTTCAACCTCCAAAGACGTGGTGGTTCGAGCAGGCTACAAAAGACGAGTTCAAGGATCCTGAAGCCTACGACGACGACGACGAAAAGAAAAGTGTTCAGCGCGAGTGCCGAAAGACAAAGAAAAATGGCGGAAAGTGGCGTGTTTACAAGATATTGAAAAAGTGAATAATAACATTAAGACGGCGCCCACGGCCGTGATTAAGACGTTACCTAACCTCATTTTCGAAAAACTGCCACGTGATCGAAAGAACAGACAGCGCTTAAGAGAATTCCCAGGATTCGAGTTTGAACGTGACTCACCAGAACACCTGGTGAAATTGAAGTTCATTGAGACCGAATTCACCGAGGCTGACCTGATTGCCATGTGCACAGTATTAAAAATTGGATATACGGGAGAGAAAGCTGTGCTTGTGCAACGCGTCTGTGATAACTTAATGGACCTTTCTTGGCTGGGGATGCGTAAAGACGAAGAAGAAGAAGAAGAAGAAGAAGAAGAGACTGGTAAAAAGGAAGATTCAATGAGCAAGATGAAAGAGGAAAACGAAGCACTGTCGGAGGAATTACGTGAGTTAAAGGAGAAAATGGCTGGGATGAAATCCTCAAAACATTCAACCTCTAGCACGACAGGATCATCATCAGATTCATCTAGCTCGTCCGAAGACCAGAGACTCTCCAAAGCAATAGGAGGTAAACAAAAGAAAATAACAACGACCAAACACAAAGCGAAAACTGTAGAAAAAAGCTCAAGTGAAAGGGGAAGTCGACCAGGACGTGGTGGACTTGCGGCACACTGCAAACTGTGGAGTCGCACACAAGTTTGCGTTGACTTTCCGAGATGTAGAGGGCTCTGTCAGAACCTATGACGGCAGTGAGAACTATCCGGTGCGACGTTGGATTGAGGACTTTGAGGAAACAGCAACGTTGATGGGCTGGGACGAGATGCAGAAATACGTATTTGCAAAAAAGTCGCCGACAGTCCTGGCTAAGTTGTTCGTGCAGAGAGACCGTGGCATCACATCTTGGCACAAGTTGAAGAAAGCCCTGAAGAAGGAATTCCGAGATGATGCCAGCGCAGCAGAGATTCATCGACTGCTAACCAACCGACGAAAAACAAAAGTTGAAACTCTTCACGAATATTTCCTGGTGATGCGAGAAATAGCCAGCAGGTCGACAATCGATGATGAATCACTGATACAATACGTCATCGATGGCATCGAGGATGACACTGGATCCAAGATGATTCTATATGGAGCAAAGGACATCAAGGAATTCAAGGACAAGTTGAAGATCTATAAGAGTGCTTACGCACGAAACTCCCAAAAGGTGACGATAAATGAGAGGACGACAAACAATCATACACCAAGAGAAGACAACAGGCAGAAGCAGACCTCGCCTGTAAAGAGATGTTACAATTGTGGTCAGAAGAACAGTCATGAGTCCAGAGAATGTCCACACAAGAGTCAGGGTCCAAAGTACTTCAATTGCAGCAGTTTCGGACACATAGCTTCCAAGTGCCCAAACCCTGAGCAGAATGCCGAGAAGAAGACAGTGAACGTCGCTTTGGGAACCAAGTCGAATATGAAGATGAAAGAATTGTTGCTCCAGGGCCAGAAGATCAATGCATTAGTTGGCACGGGCTGCCCAATCAATCTGATCCGTGAAGACATTTACACAGAGATGGGCGATCCGGAGCTGAAGACTACCGCCATAGTACTCAAGGGTTTCGGAGATAGTGAGGTGCGTCCCCTAGGATATTTCCCAACCGACGTCCAGGTTGACGACGATACTTACTTGACTGATTTCTATGTGGTGTCTGGAGATGTACTAAAGTTGCCAGCTATCATGGGTAACGACTTGCTGGACCAAGCCATAACTACCATCAGCAAAACCGGTGTCAACATGTCCAAGGACATATCAGAAGCGTACTTGTACCGAATCGACGTGGTAGCAGCCGATGAGATGGACATAGGAAATTCATCGGAAGAGGCGAAGAGTACCAGCGTTGAGATGAGCATCACGATGAAACAAGGACTCTTGCATCCCTTATTTAAAGAAAGCACACCATTGCACATTTACCATGCTGACCATCTTGAACCCTTAGATTCAATGAAAAAAGGATGCAAGCATATTCTCGCAGTAACGGATAGCTTCACAAAGTTTGTGTGGCTGTATCCCACTAAAACGACGATCACGAAAGAAACTACGGAGAAATTGGACGTGCAAAAAGGAGTATTTGGTAATCCTGCGCAGATCGTCACCGACCGTGGAACCGCGTATATTTCACATGAATTCGAAGAGTACTGCACTGCCAACAACATCACCCACTCGCTGATCACGACCAGACTCCCTCGTGCCAATGGCCAGATAGAAAGGATGAACTCCACGATCATTTCCGTGCTGGCCAAGTTGTCCATCGAAAACCCTGGAGATTGGAACAAGCATGTCGAACCTGATCGAAGAGCCATGAATTCCACTACAACCGCAGTATCAAGCAGACGCCATTCGAACTTTTGACAGGAGCCAAAATGCGCTCTGAAAATGACCTGAGAATACTTGAGTTGATCAGTGAAGAGATGGTAGACGAGTTTGAGACCAGGAGAGATGAACACCGTGAAGAAGCGAGAGCACTAATCCAGAAAGTGCATCAAGAAAACAGTGTGTCGTCTGATCGAAGTCAACGGCCTGCTCGCCAGTACCAAGTTGGCGATATCAAAACCATCAAGAGGACCCAGTTTGAACCAGGCCTTAAATTGAAGAAAAAGTACCTTCGGCCTTACAGAATCTCCAGAGTCAAGCTGAATGACACTTACGACCTCTGTCGTGAAGGGAATCACTTAGGCCCCAAACGAACAACTACTTGTGCTGAATTCCTCGAACCCTGGGCTGAAGACTTCTCATCATCCGAGGCGGATGATCTGCAGGATGGCCGATTGTGGGAATCAGAAAATAATGAACGTTCTTGGGTTTCCCGCCAGCTTCGACACTGCCCGGTGGCGCCGCGTAGAGGAGTCAAGTGGAAGTCGCGAGAAACTAAGACGATCAGTTACAGTTTTTGTGTCGAGTTATGTCACGTCAAGTTCTGTTAAATGTCATCTTATGTAATCTTTCGTTTAAATGCAGTTTTTATACTTAAAACTACTTCAAGACGTTTTCGGTTTATTCGCTTGCCAAAATTCATTCCCACATATATATGTATATCAGTTCCTTGTGGACACGATAACTGCCGTATTTTTGCACCAATCACTTTGATTTTTTTACCGAATATGTATACCTATAAAATCTCGGTCGAGTTCGTTACTGGGCTAAATCGGTCAAAGGGAGTGAAAATGGGGGACGTTTTTCGAAAAAGTGAAATATTGCTATAACTCTCTTAATATGTGAAATATCGAACCCGTTCAACGTTCATACTATGTGTCGGATAAAGCCCAAAAATGTATGTTTGAAGAGTTTTTTATAGCACCAACCATTGACCAAAGGGGTGGGAAAAAGTGTTTTTTTCGGGAAACATTAATCATGTCTCTCTTAATAGGCACAATATCAAAACCGTACAAAATGGACAATATTCCCCTAATAATTACCTAAAACTTTTGTCTGAAAGAATTTTTGATATGACCCACCATTATGCCAAGGGATGAGAAAAATGATTTCGGAATTATAAGTAAATGCCAAGAGCTATCAGTGGTTGCCATGGCAACACTACTAAATTGATGAGGGATGAGCCATCAGACGTTGCCAAGATAACGCACTTGCACGAGATCAGATTCAGATTTCCATCTGACTAAGTGTGAAGCGGCTTCGGTGACGTAACTGGTAGCATGCTGAATGTCTATGCCCTCGGTCGCGAGTTCAAAGCCGGCCGAAGTCGTCGGATTTTCTATGAGCGCTAAAAATCCCTCAGTATGCTTTCCTTTGGAGGGGAAGTTCCAACGTTCGTTACGAGTTGCTGGTTGCGGTGGCATCTAGTAGCCAAGTTCACAGCTAGGTGTCGTTGACGGTATTACCTGGTAGCAACATTAGGATCTACTGCTTGAAATTGACTGTCTGCAGTCCTTACCTGAATTACAGACTAATACAGCCTTCCCTAAGTACACAGGGTTACATGATCGCTTTGTCGCAGCCCCTAAACTGAGGAACCAACCAAAATCTCTGCGGGAGATATAATTTTGCGTGAAGAAGTAACAGACCGTTACATAGTTACACATCAGTGTCGAAACCTTGCATAAGGACAGTGTGACCACAAAGAATAAAAATGGACCCCAAATGACAAGAAGGTTACCGTTCCCATAAGACAATAAAATGTTTAATATAAGCATAAAATGACGAAAAACAAAGTTAATTAAGCTCCAATTATAAAATACCTTCTCGCAATAAATGAGGTCTGATCCTTCTACGAAAACCTGCATATTCTGCCTATTTTCGCCTATCCCCAAGTTTGTCCGGTGAAATCTACCTCCGCCTTCCGGCGTGCCGAGAGGACTTTTTTATTTACACCATACTGGACAAATAGTTAGGCAAATTAGGAAATATATGTGGAACCGAATAGTCTTTCAATCGCCAGTTGGTTCTTGGGAGAAGTACTACTTCCTATCACAAATTTGTCAAATTTAACAATTAAATCTTCTGAAAAGTGAGCATCACAGATGTAGGACTTTTCAGTAAGTTCCCTATCCTTCCCTGGTATGGCCCCTTTGCACTTGATAAAACGTTCCTTATCTTTAGGAGGTTTGAAAAACCGTCTGACCTCTTTACAGTCCCCATAGCTAGATCTGCATCCTGGTACAAAACAGCAAGGCATCTTCACTACTCACATTAAGCACTCATGAAAATGTAAGGTCTAAACTGCTGTTTACTTACATTAAATAACAATAAAATTAGCACACGAAGATAACGTCAACACACGACAAGAAATTAAATTCCATTATGCTTCCTACAATAGCATTTCAGGTATTAATACTATGAAGTAACAGTGTAAGCACTTGTATATCAATAAACGTTTGCACAGAACACCACCAAAACACTCTGACCGATTAAATACTTAATATATCGCACATAAACACATAAACGAATGTGGAAATCAACAATCTCAAGTCGACTGTAGCGCTGCGTAGCGGCGAGTGCCAACCCGATCCGTATTCATTACATGCTATTGAGGGAGAAGAGATCACACTTTTTATTCTATTCGTTATGGTTGAACCTTGCTGCCTTAGGTGTTAAACGTAGATCACGTTGACTGAGTGAGATCTTCTAATTCCATGCATTACCGCTGCAATCGCTGCGGACTAGACCCGATAAAAATCAAATAAGCCTTATTGTTAACCACAAGAACTACTTTTGTCTAATGTATTACATTATAACAAAAAAAAATTGTAAGTAATATGAAATATCCTCCACGAAAACTGGTCAACAATCAGCTTATCAAACGGTAAACAGATCCCTAGTAAGCAGCGATCTCAAACGGAAAAGTTTGGAACTAACAGGCATTATGTGGTCAAAGAAAGAAAGAAAGAAAGAAAGAAAGAAAGAAAGAAAGAAAGAAATTGGATGAGGGAGAATCAGGTGCAACGACATGTCATAACGAGACTGACTATCCAAGGGTGTCTCCATAAAAGTAACATTAATAGTTCCACACGCCAGGAGAAGACTGCATTTGCGAGCTCTGCCATCGACGGTGTGAACTATATATCACATCACAACATGCGAGAAGCGAGTGAAATCCATATCAGAATAGCCTATAGCAAAGACTGAAATTAAGACAACCCCCTATGCTCTTTCGAATGTTTTCAATAAATTATATACCGGGTGAGTTAGCCGTGGTCGTTACGGCGTGGCTGCAGGCAGTCGCTCACATTCGGGAAGCGAGAAGGTTCGAATCCCCCGCCGGCAACCTTGAAGATGGTCTTCTGTGGTTTCCCATCTTCCTTCCAGGTAAATGCCGGGGTTAGTTCCTCACTATAGGCCACAGCCGCTACCTTCCAACTCCTAGGCCTTACATTCAAAACGTTCCTCCCCAGACAACACTCCACACGCGACGGTACATGTAGCTCACACCATGGGTGTCCGCGTAGAAGCAGCTACAAAATCTGGTGAGCCTAACATGTCCTCAGACACTCCCGGCACTAAAAGCTATACGCTAAGAAAAAAATATCTAGCGGAACCGACAGTAGTGGCTACGCTGGCTAACGCGCAGCATTAGGTCATGGGGCCAAGCTCTCTGCTGACTCGGTAGACGCGTGGGTTCGAGTCCCACCGTCGGCCGTCCTTGAAATGGTTTTCCGTGGTTTCCCATTTTCAACACCAGGCAAATGCTGGGACGGTACCTTCTGACAGGCCACGGCCGCTTCCTTCCACATCCTTGCCCAGTTTCGTTCACCATCATTCATTTCATCTCTCATTAACTCCTCTCATGAGGTTGGCGTCAGGAAGGGCATCCGGCCGTAAAAACCATCGCCACACATACTTCCATCGCATCTCATCCCCGACCCCGTTGGAAAACGGGAATAATAAGGGGTAGACATACATACATTATATTCTAGCGGACCCTGCTCCAAAGCGGGACAAACGCTAGGAAGATGATGTTGATTATTATATTCATTCAATTTCGCTAATCGGCCAACTAGGGACCACGATAAGCCTCATTTTACATTCTGGCATTTGTTCATTTTTCGCTTAATCCACATTGTCTTCATGAGCTCACTGTGTTCAGGACGACGTTTTTCTGTCCATTTCGCACCAGCTGTCCGTTTTTCGTCCCGGAAAGTCCCAAACGTCTTGATGGCTGCTCTATAAAGATTTCGGCCTTGTGCATCTTCTACTCGTATCCCCATTTCTTTCAGATCTTATTATTATGTGAACAAAATGATCCGCTTGTAGGCTATTTTTGTCTTAATTTTTCTGCCTATAATGGACCCTCCTAACTGCGAGAGCAAAAAGTTCAAGCAGCCTTTCAACTCCATATAAGCGGCTTCGGTGGCGTAGTCGGTAGCATGCTGAGCTTCTCTGCCCAAGATCGCGGGTTCAAACCCGGCCGAAGTCGTCGGATTTTTTGAGAGCGTTATAAATCCCTCAGTATGCCTACCTTCGGAGGGGAAGTAAAGCCGGCAGTCCCATGTTATAAATTTAAGGCATGTTAAAGAATCTTCCAGTAATTACACCTGCGTGAAACTAAATTATATATAGGTTAAGAATGTAAACAACGCTCCTAGGTTCCTACGTTCGTTGCCAGGAGCCGACCGCAGTGGCGTCTAGTAGCTAAGTTCTGAACTAGTAGTCGTTGACGGTGGTGTTTGGCAACAAAAGTAGAAACTATTTGAAAAATTCAAAGTCTGCAGTCCTTATTTGAATTTAAAAAAAAAACAGATAACACACACTAATACAGCCATCACAATTAACACCGGTTATCAGACAGATTCTACACACACCCAAAGTACACGGGGCTATATGACCGCGTTGTCGCAGCCCCTAAACTAAGGAACCAACCAACCAACCACCTCCTTATAAAGGCTTCCTAAAGATGGTATATTGGCTTTCACGGCCCGTGAATTAAAAATCATCAATTTTTCTAGGTTCATGCCGTGTCTTGTGTGGGGTTTCGCCTAGGAACGTCAACCTGGCTCATCAGCGGGCTCTTGGTGTCCATGCCCGGACACGAAGTGAAATTGCCACAATGTCCAAGCCCTTTAAATGAAACAACAACAATGAAAAGTGCAGTACAGAAATAATAAAATAAATAAATAAATAAATATCGTATGGCCTCGGGAGTCGGGTGCAGGCTTTGATATTTGACACCCAGAGGGAAGCTTGCATGTCGAATTTCGTTGTTCCTTGAGTATGAAAGTCAAGGAGGTTAGATGTTAGATATCTAAGCTCCATGAACACACTAGCGCGTTCTAGTAGAGAAATGAGGAACTTTGTGTTGGCGGAAACTCCCGAGATTAATTTTGCCACTATGAACACGGTCTACTGAATTCAAATGGGTTCATTGACATGCCAACATCGTATGACATGCGTATCGTAATTTTGCCGCCTTTCAAAAAATCACTCACCACGGCCACGAGCGAACCTGCAATCTTGGGGATTAGTAGACCGACACGCTATCCAATCACCTACCGTGGCAAGCTAGTACAGTATTAAATCCCCAATTCAATATGGCGTCAAACCCCTGACATTAAGTATTCCACGGTTTAGTGATTGTCTTTAAATCTTTAATTAATTACAGTTTCCTACAAAAATATTTTGTGTTACGTCACTGATGCAGCAAATGAGCGATGTTGAGCCTCGCTTTCGGACACGAAAAAATAAGAAGATTTCCCCTCAATTTCCAAGCCCTACTTATGACAAACAATAATAGTGATTCTTGTTCCCCCAGTATCGCAAAGAAACCGTTTCTGTGAATGACGCATCCAGACTCTCTATCTACTGGCATGTGATGGGGAATGTGACCTAACCAGAACACAATCGATACGAGAGGTATTCTAAGAAAATAGTTCAGCTGTTGGCTCTCCCAAGATTTTCGAGGTAAAATGTCTCATGTGGTGGCGGTTCGTGATTCCACGTAAAATTAAATCACCTTCCTTCCATACTCTTCCTTTTCTCCCATTACCTCCTTCCTTCGATTTCTTCCTTCTATTTCCTTCCGTAGTTTTCCTTCCTTACTTTTCCTTCCGCAGTTTTCCTTCTAAAGTTTTACTTCCTTACTTTTCCTTCCACAATTTTCCTTACTTTTCCTTTAGTAGTTTTCCTTCCTCTTTTCTTACGTAGTTTTCCTTCCTTACTTTTCCTTCCGTAGTTTTTCTTCCTTAGTCTTTCTTCCGTAGTTTTCCATCCTTACATTTTCTTCCATAGTTTTTCTTCCTTAGTCTTTCTTTCGTAATTTTTCTTTCACAGTTTTCCTTCCTTAGTCTTCCTTCCTTAGTTTTCCTTCCACAGTTTTCCTTCCTTACTTTTTCTTCCATAGTTTTCCTTGCACAGTTTTCCTTCTTTACTTTTAATTCCAAAGTTTTACTTCCTTTTCTTTCCGTAGTTTTCCTTCCGTAGTTTTTCTTCCTTAGTCTTCCTTCCGTAGTTTTCCTTTCACAGCTTTCCTTCCTTAGTTTTCCTTCTGTAGTTTTCCTTCCTTAGTCTTTCTTCCGTAGTTTTCCTTCCACAGTTTTCCATCCTTACTTTTTCTTCCATAGTTTTTCTTCCTTAGTCTTTCTTCCGTAGTTTTCCTTCCACAGTTTTCCATCCACAGTTTTCCATCCTTACTTTTTCTTCCATAGTTTTTCTTCCTTAGTCTTTCCTCCGTAGTTTTCCTTCCACAGTTTTCCATCCTTACTTTTTCTTCCATAGTTTTTCTTCCTTAGTCTTTCTTCCGTAGTTTTCCTTCCACAGTATTCCATCCTTACTTTTTCTTCCACAGTTTTCCTTCCTTACTTTTCTTTCCGTAGTTTTCCTACCTTACTTATCCTTCCACAGTTTTCCTTCCTTACTTATCCTTCCGTAGTTTTCCTTGCTTACTTTTACTTCCACAGTTTTCCTTATTTAGTTTTCTTCCGTAGTTTTCTTTCCACAGTTATCCTTTCGTAGTTTTCCTTGCTTAGATTTCCTTGCTTCTCCTACTGTAGTTTTCCTTCCTCCCTTTCGTTCCCTACCTTTACCTTTCCTTCGTTTCCCTTCCTTTCCTCCTCACATTGTCCGACGAAAAAACATCTAAAAATAGATTGATCCTTTCTTCCGTGGTACAGGTGCTCTGAAACATGAAATTAAAACCCGGCTTTGCCTACACGTAGCGTGAATCTCAGGGCCAGGCCTCGCCCCTTAGATCTCTGAACTGCAGTCGAGGTGCGCGACTTAGCACGCTCGGCTATACAGCAGTTGAAAGGTGGACGAGTTTCCTGATAAGAATCCTTTCTGAAGGCTATGGGTTCTAATAATATATCGTGCTATTTGTATATCTTGACGTTCGATGTCTGCATTAGATTAAAATAGTCTTGGCGAGGAATGTTCTGGTACGGTAGTGTGCGCCCAGTCACACAGTGGAGTCTCGTGCAGTGCTGTTCTGTGGTGAGTGTACACTCGCACCATGTCTGCGATGGGGAGCTGCACCAAGTCTGGTGAACGGTGGTTTGAATCCAGGCGATGGCAGCCGTCATCCTGAGTACGTTATTCCCAGAAAAATAAATAAATAAACAAATAAAAAATTACCAAATATACAACTAAGCAACTAACTAACCAAACACCTAACTAGTGGATTAACTAAGGACTAACCAACTAACTAGTGTATTACCTAAGGAGTAATCAACTAAATAGTGGATTAACTAAGGTCTAACCAACTAACTAATGAATTAACTAAGGACTAACCAACTAACTAGTGGATTAACTAAGGACTGACCAAATAACTAATGGATTAAGTAAGGACTAAGCAACTAACTAGTGGATTAACTAAGGACTGACCAAATAACTAATGGATTAAGTAAGGACTAAGCAACTAACTAGTGGATTAACTAAGGACTAACCAAATAACTAATGGATTAAGTAAGGACTAATCAACTAAATAGTGGATTAACTAAGGACTAACCAAATAACTAATGAATTAACTAAGGACTAACCAACTAACTAGTGTATTACCTAAGGAGTAATCAACTAAATAGTGGATTAACTAAGGTCTAACCAACTAACAATGAATTAACTAAGGACTAACCAACTAACTAGTGGATTAACTAAGGACTAACCAAATAACTAATGGATTAAGTAAGGACTAAGCAACTAACTAGTGGATTAACTAAGGACTGACCAAATAACTAATGAATTAACTAAGGACTAACCAACTAACTCGTGGATTAACTAAGGACTAGCCAAATAACTAATGGATTAACTAAGGACTAAGCAACTAACTAGTGGATTAACTAAGGATTTACCAACTAACTAGTGGATTAACTAAGGATTTACCAACTAACTAATGGATTGACTAAGGACTAACCAACTAACTAGTGGATTAACTAAATACTAACCAAATAACTAATGGATTAAGTAAGGACTAACCAACTAACCAACCGACTAGTTGATTAACCAAGGACTAACCAACTAACAAACCAGCTAACTAACCATCCAACTAACTAGCGGATTAACTAACCAAATAACTAGTGGATTAACTAAGGACAAAGCAACTAACAAACCATCCAACTAACAAACTAACCAACCAACTAGTTGATTAACCAAGGACTAACCAACTAACAAACCATGTAACTAACCATTCAACTAGCTAGCGGATTTACTAACCAAATAACTAGTGGGTTAACTAAGAACTAAGCAACTATACTAACTAGCGGATTAACCAGGGACTAACCAACAAACTAACTAGCAGATTAACTAACCAAATAACTAGTAGATTAACTAAGGACTAACCAACAAACTAATTAAGGACTATCCAACAAACAAACTAACTAACGGACTAACACACCAAATAATCAATTACCTAACTATCAGACAGGAGGAAGCTTGCAGTTTAACGTGACTGTTAATCTCTCGATCACGAGCCACGGGACCTCCATTTTTACGTGGAGTCCGAACCACAGGACATGGCATTTCACTTCGTAAATGTCACATGCATTGGCCAGGAATCGAACCCCGTACGCCTTGGTGAGAGGCAAGTAGCTTAACCTCTACACCATCATGCCCCTCCGCCTAACTAACCAACTAACTAATTAAATAAATAATTAACAAGGGCAGCTATCCCTAATGGAATTTTACTGCTAATATTAACGAATTGATTTATGACTCTTTCAGTGTCCGAAACGGATCATCGGTGGAATTGAGGATTTTGTGGAAGATTTCCTCTCAGAGCATCAACGATCCTGTCTACACTTCAAGATTAACAAGTGTCCATGGCTGTTTTCCATTCAGTATTAACAATGTCATGGAGCTATGCAAGCACAGCTCTAAGCTAACATCTCACGTACTTCACTCGACGTCAGCAGTTATTCTATGACATGTTGATATCGGAACTCCGCCAAACAAAAGTGTAAATTAAGCTTGTGAGTGCCACACGAAGACAAAAGTGATAGAATACATTTCAATTATACAAAACTATTGTTTGAAAGAAGAAGTAAGTTCCCCTACTGCTTGCAATTTCTTATGGCAGTGTGCAAGAATATCCAGTTCACAGTTTAAAGTGTAAAGACCTCTTCACTGTTTAAATATTAGGGAGGCCATATTTTCCGATAAGAGGATCTATCGTCAGCACTCCCTGCGAGAGCACAGGTGAATCAGCCTATTGTCGAAGAGAAATCATAATTATATCCCTCAAATCTCCAAAGGGATTATGGACGTGTGACAGTGTAACAGGGTGTTGTTACAAATAAATTAGCATCTATTATATCACATGACATTTCAACGTACAGCGACTATTAATTGTGTCTATGTTTGTACACACATAATTGAACAGGTACATTTTTAATACTGCTCCTGCTAGAATATTCATTACAATCGATAATGTTTAGTCGTATTCCTTGATACTAATAACGATATACGTGAGAAATTTTAATTCTCACATACCGGAATTCTAAATTAAAGTTGGAATAATACGTCGTGGAGACAACGCTTCTCTCTGCAACCACTTTAGCTACTTATTCAAGAGAGTTATCACAATTGAAATAGCTATATAACTAATTGCATTTTAATTTTTAACCGCTTTGAACTACCATACAGTTTCATCAATCATTATTGGACACGCATCTTATTATTGGAGATAAAGTATCTCATAGAGGCTTTAGTTTAAAAAATGAGACAAGTAGGTACAATCAGAATTCAAAATACGACGTGTTACTATTAGAGACTATATCATTTACATGCTTTCTTTCCATCAATATTAAGATTCTGTTGTAGTAAGCCACAGACACCCCATGGCTGACTGATATGTTACCATAGTAATAGGTCACTCTCCAAAAGGAATACCGTAATCGATAGTTTAGCGACACTCGTCCTTTATCGCTTTACATTAGGTCCAGACATTCCGCAATTTCGTAATATTTTAGACTGCTTGTCTGCCGTATAATAGGCGAGAAATTTAAGACCACCGTATGGTATTGCAAATTACTAGACTACGCTACAAACGGGGACTCGAAACATAACCTAACTCTGGTTCGCACGGTAGAAACAGGCACTTGTAACATAATCTAACTCTGGTCCACACGGTAGAAACAGTAACTTGTAACATAACCTAACTCTGGTCCACACGGTAGAAACAGTAACTTGTAACATAACCTAACTCTGGTTCACACGGTAGAAACAGTAACTTGTAACATAACCTACCTCTGGTCATCACGGTAGAAACAGTGACTTGTAACATAACCTAACTCTGGTCCACACGGTAGAAACAGTAACTTGTAACAAAACCTAACTCTGGTCCTCACGGTAGAAACAGTGACTTGTAACATAACCTACCTCTGGTCCACACGATAGAAACAGTAACTTGTAACATAACCTAACTCTGGTCCACACGGTAGAAACAGTAGCTAGTTACATAACCTAACTCTGGTCCACACGATAGAAACAGTAACTTGTAACATAACCTAACTCTGGTCCACACGGTAGAAACAGTAACTTGTAACATAACCTAACTCTGGTCCTCACGGTAGAAACAGTGACTTGTAACATAACCTAACTCTGGTCCACACGGTAGAAACAGTAACTTGTAACATAACCTAACTATGGTCCACACGATAGAAACAGTAACTTGTAACATAACCTAACTCTGGTCCACACGGTAGAAACAGTAACTTGTAACATAACCTAACTCTGGTCCACACGCTACAAACAGTAACTTGTAACATAACCTAACTCTGGTCCACACGGTAGAAACAGTAATTTGTAACATAACCTAACTCTGGTCCACACGGTAGAAACAGTGACTTGTAACATAACCTAACTCTGTTCCTCACGGTAGAAACAGTGACTTGTAACATAACCTTACTCAGTCCCACACGGTAGAAACAGTAACTTGTAACATAAACTTACTCTGATCCACACGGTAGGAACAGTAACTTGTAACATAACTTAACTCTGGTCCACACAGTAGGAACAGTAACTTGTAGTAACATAACCTAACTCGGGCCCACACGGTAGAAACAGTAACTTGTAACATAACCTAACTCTGGCCCACACAGTAGGAACAGTAACTTGTAACACAACCTAACTCTGGCCCACACGGTAGAAACAGTAACTTGTAAAATAAACTTACTCTGGTCCACACGGTAGGAACAGTAACTTGTAACATAGCCTAACTCTGGTCCACACACTACAAACGGCAACTCGTAACATAACCTAACTCTGTCCACACACTACAAACGGGAACTCATAACATAACCTAACTCAAATATGTATTACTGCAGTAAATGTGGATGCTCATTCCACTATTATTCCAGCCTTGAAAGCCACATGATAATACATTACAAAGAAGGAAATTATACTTGTTATAAATGTGGCGAGACGTTCCTCTACAGTTCGAGTCTCGACAGTCACATATCGGTATGCCACTCGAGATACCGGCCATATTGGTGTTCAACGTGTGAAGGTAGTTTCTCGGAGAGTCACAGGTATCATCATATCAGACCGTGGCCATATTGGAGCGGGGTCTGTGGCGACACGTATTGCTATGGGCACCATAGGTACCCATATTGGCCGTACTATGATATAGACGGGCCTTATTCTTGTTACAAATGCGGGCTTTCCTTCAATTATCGGTCCAGTCGAGACAGCCATATGCTAATGCATTGCTAAAGATATATGTGGGGAAACATACATAAACGCTACATGGTTCGTCATCTAGGTTCAGTAGAGAAATATATGTGTTGATAGGAGAACATCTTACTTGCCTTATTATTGAAAGTTTGTATGCCTATTCGCCACGAGATAGTACCAACTCGTAGGGTTGGATTAAACTCCCTAAAATTAATAAATTCGTTCACAATTACAATTATTTTCTTCTAGCATCTCTGAGTGTCATTTAAAATTTTAACAATCAGTGCTACAACATAAAGTTTTAGTGTGAACTCCCTTAAAAAGTAACAATTCAAATTTCTTTGAAAGTGTTAATTTTTATAGTAAAGTCATCGTTGCTTCCGACTTGACGTTTCAGTGCAACGATAGTGCTATCTAGCGGTCAGTAGTGAAATCACTTTAACTAGCCAATCACAGGCAGCCATTCAAATCGATATACCACGACAAATCGAGTATCGTTCACGATGTCGCGATTTAGCGAAAAAACTCGATTTGACGTTATATAACAATTTGAATGGCTGCTTGAGATTGGCTAGTTAAATTGATTTCACTTCTGACCGATAGAGAGCTGTAGCGTAGCTCTGATACGTCAAGTCGTAAGTAATGATGGCTGAACTATAAGTATTAGCCTACATGATTTAGAAAACCCATGCAAGATGAAATTTTAAGAACTGAATGTATGCCACAATATATGTAGTAATTTAATTTCTATGTTAAATTTTGAAACCATTTCCTTTAATTTTTTCAAGTTTACCATCAATCCATTAATATTACGGATTTGGCAGAGTCTCCGCTACGTTCTTTGAGAAAAATGTTACTTAACAACAAAAACACACTTCTGATGGTGGTGATTATTATTTTAAGTGGACCCAGATCATTCCATATGAACGGTGTGTTTCTGGGAAGCTAATCGTTTAAGATCTTCCGGATTGTCCTATATTGCCCAGGCTAATTTTCAAGTTTTTATTTACCTTTTCCTCGGAAACTATTAACCAATTATAGGGCAGAATATTGAAGATATTTTATTGTTATTTTTTTACATTTAATTTTAATTATTTTATCCTAATATTAATTATTATAAGTTTTAATTTTATTTTCGTTATCATTTTAATGTTTATATTTATTTCTAAAATTGGAATTTTAGGTAAGATGATAAAATTATTATAATTTCAAATTTTATAAGCTTATTTTCAATTTTTACAACCATATTTATTTTAATTCTGATTTTACAATCGTATTTCTTTTAATTTCAATTGTTTTTATTTTAAATAATATTTCTATTTTCAATCACCTTAGATCACGGAGGTAAAGAGATAATATATGGTTTTCAGAAATATTAACACTTCCACTAGAAAATATCGCTGAAAGATTCAACCATCACCATCTTTGACAATATGAATTGTCCTTATAGTCGGTGGTTAATATAGAGACTACTATCATAAAAAGAGTTAACAGAAACCAATCGATTTTTTCAGGGATGTTCCTCAAGATTCTTTCCTTACTTTGACATAGGCTTTTTGAAAATAAATGTATTTTTTGAATTTTCAGTAATCATTTTTAAATTGTATAATTTGAACATCACATGAACATCTCCATTTGGCAAAACTAAACTAGAGTACATTTTGTAAAACGGACGTTTCAAAATAAGGAGGAAATGCAACTAGAAATATCAGCTTTGTATGTCAAAAGGTTCCGAATAACGGGGTAATTTTATGTATAGAAAAACATTTTAGGGAGAAATTGGAATCAAAGATTTCTAGAAGATACCGGTACCATTACCATAGCATTCCTCTTCTTTCATTTGAGGAAATATTAGCCATTTTGCTCTTGTTCCATGTCCCTTTGCCCTTGCTTCTAACGCAGCCTCTATTAAAAGTTTCTTCTTATATCTATCGTCTAACAGGAATACAAATAAAAATTTACTTTGTTGGGTTTACTAATAGGAAAGTACAGGGTCATTATCTTTTTGCGCCCCGATAAACACGGCAAGCTAAGCCGGCTTTGACTGACTCAGATCGCGGGCGCACACACAGTTCAGCCAGTGGTGGCGCGCACCTTTACACTTTTACCAAACATGTTCAATAACGTGTACTTGCTCTTAGCCGATGCAGAAAATGTCCTCCTTCTCTTGTAACTCACTCCTGACATCTTCTGATGAAAGAATGGACAATATTCTGAAGTTCCACAGCAGTGAAGGCTTCGATTTCATCTCTTATGTACTGTTTAAGTTCAGTTCACAAGACTCACTAAACGTGCAACACTAACGTTTAAGGTTTGCAGATACACGTCCATATGAATAACAAACCACGTGTGAACTAACAATATGAGTCAGCGGAGCGGGGTATTGCAAGGTCCACTCGCTGCGCATCTAGCTAGCCAAATGAGTGGACTGGGGCAAACTATTGCGTCATTTGGCTGGCCAGGTGCGAACCTCGCAATACCCAACTCCACTGACTCATCGTTTAGTGAGTTACTTGAAACAAGACATTTTCGAATCATGTTTCCAGGAAGACCTAAACAATTAGGAGGCTCTCTAAACGATTCAAGTAAACTGGCTCCGTAAATAATTAAAAAGTTAACAGACAACAAAAAATAGATAAGATCGTTGTCCATTCTTTCATCAGAAGATGCCAGGTGTGTGTTACAAGAGAGGAAAGACGTTTTCATCATCGACTATGAGCACTGTAGGTACACATTATTGAACATGTTTGGTAAAAGTGCAAACGTGCACGCCACTACCGGCTGAACCGTGTACGCGTACCCGCCATCTGCGCCAGTCAAAGCCGGCTTATCTTGCCGTGTTTATCGGGGCGTACATAGATAATGACCCTGTATAAGGAAAGTGACCTCAGGAACGAGAGATGAGAAAATAAATATTATCCGTAGAATAATATGGCGCCAAATCAAAATTTTAAAAATATTGCAGGGTTTTGAGCATTCCAAAGCGCCTTAAGCTTAGTAATATTTAACATGATGATATCTGTTACCTAATGGAGGCAATGTATCTTTATTCACAATTTCCTCTATCAAAACTACGCGAACTACTCTGCTATACAACATTTACAGTATAATATATTGCAGAACAATTTGCAGCAACAATGACCTTCCGCCAGCCAACCGAGCTCAGGCCGTGGATAGCGCGCAGGCGAGATAACCAGGGTCATTAAAGTCAAGTCACTAAACTTTCATCAACGAGGGTGTGAAGTGTCAGCGCACAGATAAGAAGGTAGCATAAACAACAGCTTCTTTCAAGATTTAATTAAAGAAGCACATGTTTTCTTTTATTTCTTGGGAATCTGGATGACCTCACGTGACCAGTTAAAGTTTAGGACTTACCTTTTCACAGAAGACGCTGAAATTGTTCTCCTTCAGCTGACAGGCGGTAACTTTGGAAGTTATATCGTTACATTATGTAGCTACTCCTGTTCCACCCTGCGTGTTAACTGTAATTAATCGAAACACGAACCTAAGAGCGTTTGATGTTTAATTTTGGGGTAATTTAAAATACAAAGTGTACAGATCAATTACCCGTATTCTAGTGGAGCTGGAGAACAATATACGGCAGCAGATATACCTCACAACAGAAGGGAATCACAACGTGTAAACGCTAATTTATTTACACGGTACAACGCCTGTCTGTCAGCTGAAGGAGACCACTCTCAGCTTCTCCTGTGGATAGGTAAGTTCTAAAATCATGAATTTCTGGTGAATTTACCATTAATTAATTACTTAATTACTTAATTACTTAATTACGGTTTCCATCTGCGCGAATCCGCGGCCCGAGCTCGGTTGGCTGGTGGAAGGTGTGCGCGCCCGGCAGCCGGTCGACGGCCCAATTCCAGCAACAGAATATCCCTGTATACCGAAAGTGACCTCAGGAATGAGAGATAAGAAAATAAATGTACCAACCGTAGAATATTATGGCGCAAAATCAAAATTTTGAAAATATTGCAGTGTTTTGAGCATCCCAAAGCCCCCTCAAGCTTAGTAATATTTAGCATGATGATATCTGTTATCTAATGGAGGCAATGTATTTTATTCACTTTAAGTGGACTCTGATCTCTTTTACCCTGTGCCCTACAATTTCCTCTATCAAAACTACACGAACCACTCTGCTATTGCAGAATAATTTGCAGCAACAATGAACCATTTATGTTAAATAGGAGCAAACATATAGAGTTCTAAAAAAATGTATGCACGCATAATGAAGGTATTCAATTGGCAGGTAAACGTAGAACTCGATTGCGTATCATGTATAAAAGCGGTTTGTATGCTGAAGCAAACGTCATGAACATGGGACAACTTTATGGGACTGAAGTGTATAAAAATTAAAACTATAAAAAATATGAGCCACACATACCAAACAGAAAATGCATATGTCCTCTTCAAACCAAATCTAATTATTGCTAAGCGTAATTTTCTATACTTTAATCCTAAATTTTACAATATCCTTCTTAAAGCCATAAAAGAACAGTTACATAAATCCGCCAAGTGTATACGTAACACAAAGATATTCCTCCGAGAGAATAATTTGCAATTAAAGATATATTAAAGTAGATTAATCTGTAAATTAGCATTACCACTATTTCTTCTTCGCTATTTCACTTTTTTTTTAACAAGATTACTTAACGTTATAATTATTTACGCACCCACCCTTCTGTGGTATAGTTCACAAGTATTCTTCCCTTACTCTGCTGAATTTAATATTCAGCACATAGATTTATGAATGTACATTTTTACACTAATACGTTTACTTAGATAATAATAATAAGAAATAGACTTAAGTTGCTATATGATGAAGAATGTACATATTTAATATAACGGGACTTCCGGCGATCAAGGAAACAAGTAAAATTATACAGTGTTTGTCACGGTTCTTTTTGGGTTGAAAATGGCTGCCTATTGCCGGGGCACTACATGGAGTCTAGTACTTTGAGCCTACTAGATTCTTTGTGGTGACCTAGCAATGGGTTGCAGGGGGCAGGCCCGACGAGAGGGGGGGTCAGGCAGGGCTGGTGCCCCCGGGGCCCGGCCCTCCCAGGGGGCCCGGCGTCCTAGGAGGATGGGTCCGATCGGGCATTGATTTATTATTGCCTTTATGTGACTTGAATTTGCTAATGGCAATCATTTAGTGAATGCAATGAACTGTCTGTGAACAATGTGACAAGGATTGAGAAACTTATTATGTAAAGTGGACAATATATTCCCCTACAAAGCGCTTGTGGGAAGAACAACTGTCTCAAAGTGGTCAACTTAGGCGATGGGGCTTCGCTATGTATTGTTCTCAGAATATACCTGAAGACAGAGAGAGCATTCCATTATTCAATATTTAGCTTATTCGGCTTATACACCAATCTTTCAAATAATTTTCTCATCCCTCCACTTATTTTGCCAAGGCCACGAGAGCCTGGGCTGCCGTGGTGTGGTTGGTCAGCTAGCTCAAGAGTTTCAAGTTTGGTGCGTCACATCGTGCTTAGATATTTACAGGTGATAGTTTCTGAAATGAATATATTGTCTAACTAGACGTATTGTATGCGGTTCAGGCAGGTACGTCAAATACATTTTAAAGTAGCATCCATACAGTAATTCACTTTATAGTTGATTTAAGTGGAAGAACAGCGAGGTCATCGTTCCCTAGTAATTCACTTTCGCACTATGTGAAAAATTATCATTGCTGGCTAAATATCTTGCAAAAGGGTGGGATGATTCTGTTGTCAAACGTAGATAGAAAATATGCATGCAAAATTGTTCATATTCTCGTATACTGCATTGAGAAAACAATGCTAACATTTGTATAATCTGTATGTTTAGGTGCAGTATAATTATTATTATAACTGGTTCATTCAATCTGATCAACATTCGCAGGTACTTGGGTTCGTGCGCAAATCATTTATGATCAAGGGATTTATTGAAAATCTATATTACTAGTGGTACTAGAGTTGGGAAATGTATCCAAAGGCTGAAACTAAGGTAACATTACAGTATTTTTCTGGACTGAGTGTTTAATTAACAAGGAGAAAAATGACAATTATGCTAGGACACTGAACCACTCAACTTTGTTTTCCAATTCCTCACATGGGACGTCAGTGGTAAGGACAGATGACCTACCATAGCTGTTCCGCCCCTTAAAACAACAATAAGTAACGTCAGTGGTGTGCATGGCGATGGAGAAACTAATATATTGCATGTAGGCAACCACGCAGACTTTTCTATACCAAATATTGAACTCTGCTTAATTTAGAAGAATATTAAGATGAAGTGTTGTCGAATATTAATATAAATACAATTTTGTTTTGAGGTGGTGCAGTGACTGTTATTATTGGACATTTCTACACCGTTTATTCCAAAGAGCAGCACCGATCTGCAAAGCATTTATTTTTCAGAACACGAAGAGATGGTTTAGAAAACCAAGAAACGTGCGAATTGTGTAGACTGAAGGGGAGGCTAGTGGTTTGTTGTAACTATTTGTCTTGGAGATTAGAAACGTAGACCCTCTTAAAACCACCCACTACTGGACGAAAAGTGGGGTATTCACTGTGCTGTGCTATGGCCTCTGTGACATGATCAATCGCATGCAGTATTCTTAGTTGCCGACTGGGAAAATTAGGAATGCGTTGCCAGTCGCGACTATTACTATAATTATTAGGGTTAAGAGTAGGGTAGGTGTCCCTGGACTTGAAATAAGGTAATATCCTGGCATTTGTCTGGAGGGAGTGTGAAAACCCACACTCAGGATAGCCGCTGTCAGCATCGGGATTCGAACTCTGATCTGCAGACTTGCTGTAGACTCCCATCACGGTCATTGGGGAGCTACACCGCGGGGTCTTTCTTGAAGGTGCGAGAGCTTTCACTTCAATAACGGAGAATCTTTTCTATAGCCACTAAATGTCAATGGTCACCAAACTTTTACTGCAAAATATCACAAAAATAATCAACCAAATGGCCTATAAGTCAATAATTTAGACCTAATGTTTGAAAACTTTTCCGAAAGAGGACTCTGGACCCCACTATGAGCTTGGTGATATTCCATACCCCCAGAACCGCGGTGTGTCCACTCCCCCATATTCTTGGCTTAAATCCGCCCCCGATGCTCACCAGGCATAGTTAGGATTGGAGAGTTTTAGTAGAACCTGGCTCTAGGTTTACTTACTGCAAATCAATATTAAATTATAAGAAGGCCACTGACTGCAAATTACAAAATATAGTTCAAGTTCACATTTTCTTCTTTTGTGAAAACAATCACTGATCAGCTGAAATCTACTGATAGCACATAATAAATAACTTGACTTACGTATGAGCATACCTGTGGTTAATTATGAAAATATATTTTGCTTTGTTTAATGTACAATGATGTGTGATCGCCGTTCAACCAAAGCAATTACTGTATATCAGTGTTTAGGCTTAGACCCAAGGGTGTGACTCTTCAAGGACAGCAAGTTTTAAGAATGTCAACATAAAAACTCTATATGTAAAACGTATTTTAAAATACGTCTTGACTTTGAGTAAAAATCATATTTTCATTATGAAAAGAGATTACGTCTTATGTCACAGAGGCCGTAGTACTGCACAGTGTACAGTATACCCCTTCCACCTCTCTTAACATGCAGTTCAGTGAACTGAACTTCTTGTTGATTAATTTTTGGGTGTTGGGGGCCCGGGAGATTCCAGCCCCAGGGCCCGTCGCCGCTCTCCACGGCCCTGGCAGGGGGCTTTGTCCTTTGAAGTTTTCATATTGGAATTCCTTTTAAGATGTTGTTATATTTTTTGTATGTATGAGTAGGCTGGCTTTGAATGATGTGAATATATGTAGAGATTAGAATTTATTGTGCTATTAAAATTGTATCAGAGGCAAATAAAATCAGGAATATGATAAGAATTGCAGGGTATCAGATGTGAACGAAGTGTGTCCAAGCCAGTGTTATGTTTTTGATGATAAGAATGTTACTATGAATGTGTTATGTTTTATGCAGGAGATGGAAATAAAATGTAGATGATCTGTTGAAGAAAGAAAAGATACCTTTAGTGGAATATATATTTAAAGGTTTATCTAAAATGATGAGCATGTGGTACTTGAAGTAATTTCCTTGTGTTCAACAACCACCACCCCTAAAAGTATCATTACATGTTGTGACCGTACATTCTTCCTTCGGGGCTATGGGGCTGTGCGTATTTGCACACCAAGGGTGAGCAATTTAAAAAAACATATATATGTATCTTTACTCGCAATAAAGCATAACATTCCACATATCTTGTTCTCTCTCATTATTCCTTACTTTCACATTAATATCATTAATTTCTACCAATACTATCATCTCTCCTTTTCTTTTCATCAACTAAATCATTTCAATAATCATACCTCATGGAACTAACATTATAATATAAAGCCATAGAATAAGGGGGAAAAAACATCAAAAAATGATCATTAATTCTAACCTTGCATACTAATAAGCCATCTGCCATGCCGCACAGTTTGTTGGGGTTAGACACAGTACTCCCAGCAAGCGCGATTATAGACCCATAAACTAAACAGTCACAATGTTTTAGTGACAAGGACATTGTCGATAAACCATACGCTATGTGCTTGAACAATGTACGGATATATCCTAACACTTGAAAATCTATGTATGTATTTTCTTGTATTCATCATCATCATCTTGTACAGTTTCCAGCCCCAGGCTGGGTCTGTTTGGAACAAAAGCCTTGCCACTTAGTCCTTTCTTCCCACCACCTCTCCACTGTCACTCTAGTCCAGTCCTTGCCTCTCTTCTTGACACATTCCTCCACTCCTTTCAGCCATCTATCTCTTGGTCTTCCCCTTGGCCATTTCCTCTGCATCTGCATCTCATGTATCCTCTTGGGAATCTTCTTCTCTTCCATTCTCTTTACCACATCAGTCTTGATGTCTCAATCCTACCCTGCAAGGGCTCCTCTTTCACTATTTCCCTGACCTTTTCATTCCTCACCCTGTCTCTTCTTGTTACTCCAATCCTACTTCGTAGGAACTTCATTTCACTTGCCTGTATTCTGCTTATGTCTCTTTTCTTCATTATCCACGTTTCTGATGCATAGGTCAGTATCGGGATATAGTAGCTTCTGTATAACACTTCCTTGCTTTTTTGTGGGGCATCTTTATTCCACACTAAGCTACTAATGCTTCCCAGAAATGCTTCTGCCTGTCTGCCACGTTCCGTAATCTCTTTGTCATTTCTCCCATTTTCCCCCATTATACTTCCCAAGTACTTGAGACTTTCCACCACCTTCTTCAGCTGTCCACCTCCAAGTGTTATTCCACTCATTGGTCTGTCCCTTTTCCTGGTCGTTAACAGGATCTCACATTTACTGATGTTGAACTTCCATCCGTACTCTCTCACTGTTTCTTCCCAAGCCTTCAGTTGCTCCTGAATTTCCTCCTCCTTGTTTCCCCAGATCATGAGATCATCTGCAAACACCATTGCTTTCATCTTATCTTCTCCTATCTTTCCTGCTACCTGTGTCATTACCTCGTCCGTAACCACAATAAAGAGAAGGGGTGACAGTGTACTTGTATTGCTGGATGAAATATTGCTTATTCTAATTATGTATTTATTTACAGAGTTTACGCCCACTTAAATCAAACCAAATACATTTAAATGCTCTATGGATTGACAGGGAATTGAGCTGTCATCTTCCTCCTCTCCCAAAACCTCTTCATTCTGTCTGACCCTTCCTCATCAGATATGACATATTGTTTTCGTTGATTAGTTTTCAGTGTAAGTCATATATGTTTGTTCTTCTTCTGTATTTTCAATTTGTTTCATTGTAATATTCAACTCATCTAAATCATTTTGAAGTTCTTTGAACCAATTATTTTTTGTTTTATTTTTCGAAAAGTACGAGGGGTGTTCAAATGAAAAGGCACGAATCGTTGTAAAACTGAAACCGGTTGATATTTGAATATGCTGCTTTGGGATAACGTAGGCCGACATCTAGGAGATGTAGTGTCCGGTGTGGTAGGCTACTGTGCATGCATCGGCGCACACACACACGACACAGACCACAAGCTGACAGTTGGACGTTCCGTCCCGTCCGCGAGATTGCAATTTCTAGTTGACTTTCAGCATTGGAGAAAGATACCGCCTTCTGATTGGCTGTTCCGACGTAACACAAAAGCAGCAAGGGCTGTGATTCGCCAGCTTAGTTACAGAGTGAAACCTATCAGCAATGTTGTTCTATGTTTAAATAGGCCTAAATGTGTAGAATTTCCGCTTCTTTTTTTTTTCTTAGTATTTTCTTAAGTTGTATAAATTGTAATGTACCTAGCAATCGCTAGCTAGCTTATAAACTGTCGCGGAAGCTAGTAAATGAACGGAGCTTATTGGAAGAATGAAAACGTAATACACTTACAGTGGGCGATGTGTTGAAGATGGAGATATGCTGTCAAGGTCTTTTTTGTAGAACTTTTCATGCTAAACAATTCTTACACCCATAGTATATAGGTATGTTTAACGGTTTACCCAGCGTGAGCATAAAAGGCACACGGACGGTCGGTTTTCTTCGACTCATTCACTGAAATCGTTTCTGCTCAGCTTCCTTTCGTCATAAATAAATTATTTTCCACAGAAACTTTCCTCGAGAAATCATTTACAGAATGGAGCAAACCGCATCGTGGTTTTCGAGATTACCCGGAACATCCAAGAATCGGGGACTTCGTTTTATACTGTGTAGAGATAAGTGATGCAAGGTGGCATTAATTAAAGAAAACATTCCGGTAATGATTATTTACTTAAGAAGATACGGTAACAAATAGGGCCTAGGCATCAAACAACGACATTGCTGATAGGTTCCATCCTGTAACTAAGCTGGCTAATCACAACCCTTGCTGCAGTTGTCTTTCGTCAGAACAGCCGATCAGGAAGCGGTATATTTCTTCAATGCTAAAAGTCAACTAGAAATTGCAATCTCGCGTCCCGTCCAGTTGAAGTTGAAGCAGCAGCAGTAATGGCTTTCACATTGCACAATTCGACAAGTGAGGAGCAGAGAGGTGTCATCAGATCTCTGACTGCTGAAGGGTCTAACCAGCTAATTCTTCCCCATGATAACGCTCGCCCGCACCTCTAACGTCACACAAGGTGTATTGGCCACGTTCAAGTGGGAGCAACTTCAGCATCCGCCCTACAGTCTGGACTTGTCACCCTGCGACTTCCATGTGTTTCGTCCGTTAAAAAATAAATCTCAAGGGAAAACGTTTCCAATCGGACGATGAACTAAAGGACACCGTACAGGATTGGCTCCTGTCACAACCACGAGACTTCTGGGAACAGGAGTAGGATATTTAGGCCGAAGCTGGGGCAGGGGCTAATGGGCAAGATGGCCGCCGCGCGCAATTGCCCTATGTTATTCTTATGGAGAGGTCAGTCATAGCTGGGGCAGGGGCTAATGGGCAATATGGCTGCCACGCGCTACCACACTCTTTAATGGCGGGCTTTTCAAATCATTATTTATTTGTTTTTAATTTATAATTTTTTATGTATTTAATATTTAATTTATTATTTTTTGGCACAGGGCTAATACACAAAATGGTCACTAACCTAACCTAACCTAACCTAACTTCACCTAATCTAACCTAACTTAAAAGTGCGAGCAAAAAAAAAGTGAGAGCAAAAAGTGTGAGCAAAAAAGTGAGAGCAAATGTGAGAGCACAAATAATAAACTTAGTTATAACCTAACCTAACCTAACTTCACCTAACCTAACATAACCTAACGTCAAAGTGGGGGCAAATAAGGGAGCAAAAAGTAACAGCAAAAACTGTGAGCAAAAAATTGAGAGCAAAAAGTAAGAGCAAAACAGTGGGAGCAAAAAGTGGGAGCAAAAAGTGGGAGCAAAAAGTGGGAGCAAGAAAGTGGGAGCAAAAAGTGGGAGCAAAAAAGTGGGAGCAAAAAAGTGAGAGCAAAAAAAGTGGGAGCAAAAAGTGGGAGCAAAAAAGTGGCAGCAAAAAGTGGGAGCAAAAAAAAGTGGGAGCAAATAAGTGGGAGCAAAAAAGTGGGAGCAAAAATGTGAGAGCAAAAAAGTAAGAGCAAATGGGGGAGCACAAATAATAAACTTAGTTATAACCTAACCTAACCTAACCGAACCTAACCTAACCCACAGAAACCTCATTTAAAGATTTTAGATTTTACGTTTTAACATTATACATTTTAACATTTTAGATTTTGATTTTTTCATTTTACATTTTTTAGATTTTACATTTTAGATTTTTTGTATTTTAGTTTTTTTTTAGATTTTACATTTAAGTTTTTTTATTTTAGATTTTACATTTTCCGAAAAGAGTAAACTACAAGGTCACATACCTAACCTTACCAAACCTAACTTTACCAAACCTAACTTAAGCTAATCCAAACACACAAATTATATAAGGGCACATGCAACTATTCTTATGCTAGTCTTATAGGCTACTGTACAACATGATCACTACCCCAACCGGGTATTTTTTTCATTTTGTTGTTTACACATTTGTCAATTTTCCAATTTCCCATTTTCAGTTTTTTTAATGTCAGTTTTAAGTTTTTCAATTTCATAATATGGAAACATGGAATTTGCATTTTGTTGTTTACACATTTGTCAATTTTCCAATTTCCCATTTTCAGTATTTTCAAAATGTCAGTTTTTAGTTTTTCAATTTCATAATACGGAAACATGGATTTTTGCTTTTTGTTGTTTACACATTTATCAATTTCAAAATATTCCATTTACAGTTTTTAAAATGTCAGTTTAAATTTTTTCAATTTCATGATATAGAAACATGGATTTTCCAATTTGTTGTTTACACATTTGTCAATTTACCAAATTCCCATTTACAGTTTTTAAAATTTCAGTTTAATGTTTTTTCTATTTTATCATTATGGAAACATGGATTTTCCAATTTGTGTTTTACATGCTTGCATTTTGCATTAGGAGCGGGGAGAGGCGGGTAGTAATTAGAAATGTACAAGCAGTGGCCATAAAATATTTTAATTTTAAATACACATGTACACTATTTACACATAATAAATTTTTATATATATTCTTTTTTATTTTGTTTTCTATTTTATTTACTTTTGATTATGAATACAATTTTTTTATTTTTGTTTTTTTATTTTTGTAGTGCTATTGTTTTATTTCCTAAATTGTTTTGTTTTATGTATTTGCTAGTTGCAGGCAGAAGATTTTGATATTCATAACTTAACGCTTTAAGCATGGTCAATGATTGAGTAATGACCATAGGCATGTGTACCTATACCATCTGCATCAATCACTCTTTTATTATCACCAGCACACAAAGCAATTTTGTTTGGTCTTATAGATGATATGTCATGTTGTTTAGAAGCGATAATGTTCATGGGTATTCTTTTTACATTGTTTTTCATGACACAATCCTTATAATCTTGAAAGCTCATACAATTTTTGACAACACCACTGTTAATACCTTTAATCTTTTTGATTTCTTTACCATTTATGTCTAAAGCGTACATTTTAGCTCTAAGTCCAACAAATGCTTTTATAATTTGTCCACAAGCCTCGTCTTTAAATTTCCCCAACGTTTTCTTGTTTGATGTAGAGTAACATATGTGATTAGTAGGATAATCTGATGTGTCCAGGTGTTCTAGGAAATCCAACTTGTCTTGATATACATCTTGGGTGTTAATCAAATAAATGAACGAGTCGGTATCCATATACATGAGTTTAAGATTGTTCATTCCATAATAGGGTAGCAGGGCATCATAGTGGTGGGAATACATGAGAGTTTTTGAAATATCCAGTATACACATTCCAATATATATAGGCTTATTGAATACAATGTTACGTTTAGCCATGTGGAAAGCAGCTAGGTTAGGACCATAAATGGTTCTGTCAATAAATGTCGGCTTTGCTATTAGCTTTTCTGCCCTTTTGCTGTCAGTCACAAGACGTATGTCTATTCTTTTACGGATATTTTCCATTGTTTTTCCAAAAATAGCATTGTTGAATAATTTGTACAGATTTTTCTCAAAATCATTTTTGGCTTGCTTTCGAAGGTTGTTATTAAAATCAACGTATGCCTTTAACCAAGGTCTTTGCTTAAACTTTAACACACGATGAATTTTTATCAATTTTATTCCATGATCTAAAGCCTGTTTTAATGCCATGTATTGAACAACATATCGCCTTCGATTTCCAAGATGAGGAATTAGTTTGTTCAGAGACGAATCCTTAGGTTGTGTACACTCAGGTAGGAAAGGTAAATCGTTGTGTAGATCATGAAGGTCAGATGGGTAATCAACATCAACGTCTAGAATGTATCCCACAGGATCGTCTTCCTTTAGTTTTTCTAGATCAACAGTATGTGGAGAAACCCACTGAAATCCACCATAAGGAAGGGAGTGGCACATAGCCCACCCGTATTGGTTGTTAGCATCATCATAGGTAATAAACTGCGATGGTTTCTCAGAATCATAAGTTTCCATGTATTTATTGTTAGCTTCAGCATACCGATGAGACACCTGGCATATGCCTCCGCGTATTCCAGACTCGATTAGAAGAATCTGATCGTAATCCTGTATCAATTCCAGTTCAATTCCTGTGTAAAGGAGCATTGCCTCGAAACTTAAACCAGGCGAAGTAAAAAAGTGTGCAGCCTCCACTCGGTGTGTTTCTAGAGTTTTGTTTCTAAACGTTTCAAAGCTGTCTGCAAGAAGGAGTACATCTGAAGTTAGGTAGAGGTCACTATATTCCCCTAGAGTTTTAATGTTGAACTGTTTCCAGACATTTTTGGCATGTTCATAGTCTTCTTGACTAACATTTTCTTGACTTAATTTGTTTAAGAATGCCTCTTTCGGAGGTAAACACGTTTCACTTAACTTTTCCCATGAGTCAATGTAGTCATAACAAAATACCCCTTTACGAGTCATGAGCATTGCATTTTCTTTTCCAAAGTACTTGTCTGTTTCAGGGTATGATGTTAAGTTGGAAACTAAGTTTTCCAAACTACTCGGCATTAACCGAAACGTGTCCACAAATCTAAGCTTAACATTTCCTACATATTTGGTGAAGGAAATGTACTTTTCCTTGGAGTTAGCGATAACATCCACTCTCTCAGTAGTACATCCTAATTGCTTTACAATGAAATTTGCGTCGTAGCCACTCATATTATGTAGAAATACAGGAACGGGGTTACGTGTTTTACACCTCAAATTACAGTTATTGTGAGCACTTCCACGGTATTCCCCTGTAATATGGCAATGGTCTCTACCTTTCCAATCCTCTTTGGTATACGGTTTTTGACACAAATAACAGGTTTCAGAACATTGGAACTCTGCTTCTTGATCCTCAGTTAAAGCCTTTGGAACATTTAAGCTGAAAAGGCGATCAATTTCATTAGCTATTGAAATCAAACAACCCATAAACTTTTCTGCAGCGTCAGGTCCACGATAAATAAGAGATTGGCTTGGAAGGTTTGTCTTTATGTGTTCCACAGCAGGTGAGGGTTTAATGTATATACTGTACCCGTTCGTCCTGGGGATGCGATGACCCATCTGCTATTACATCGCATTCCTGGATTTCCAGGACAGAGCGGAGTTAAATGAACACCTAGTCAAATAAGGAATGTGTCGGAAATTCAGTTGAAATATCTCAAAAGCAGAGGGTAACACGAGATAAAGTATCTCCAGGGTCGTTACGGGTTTAAATTTAATTTTTTAAAAATGCAAATATAAATGGGCGCCATCAACTGAATCCCTAGCAAACCACATCCTTCCTGGTTAAGCCTTAATTAAGACAAGGAAAGAAAATAGGAAAATCACATCATCATCAGATCACAACTAAGATAAAAACAAAATTATTCAACTTTGATAGTCAGACAGACATATTAAACACTCATCCTACCTGAGAGCATGGTCGAATGCCAACGTTAAATTGTCATTGTCCAGAAAATCAAACCATCTCTATTCTACTCAAAGTGTATTTAATCCACATAAAATAGGAAAAATTTCTAAAGTTCTCTTGGGTTCTCAGGATCACCGTAGCACTATGTCTTTGCGTCACTGACATTCGTGATAACTGAGACCTAATTTCTCTTTAAATTAACATCATGAATGTGGATGTAAAAATATTATTAATCTGTCTAAACACACATATTATAAACACATATTTAAATATCACATAATTTATGGCATGCATGGCATTATTCAAATGCTGAATATGTTAGTAAAATGCTCCTAAACATCGAATAATTAATTTACACTATTTACACTGTCATTAATCATTGCTTATTTGTGAATCACAGAAAATCCACTATTCATTGGTTATAATCATCATCATCATCAAAATTAAATATTTAATTCATCAACACAAGTTGCATTTCTTCAAATCATTTCTCAATTAAATTTATTTAAATCCATTTAAATTTATTAATCGTCAGCTTCTTTAGTTAATTATCACCTTCTAATTCAGTTATTCATCATCTGTTCAATCATCTATTAATTTATTTAAATCAGCTTATTTATTCAATCTTTAATTCATCCATTTATTTAATTCATTGATCTATTCCAAAATTTAATTTATCAATTTATTTAAATTTTATTCATCTGGTTATTTAGATTTTATTATTTCATCTAGTCATTCTGATTTTTATTTTATTAGGTCAGATCATTAATATGCTTAAATTTCAGATTATTATTTCATTAATTATTATTATCAGAAAATCTTGTATTATCAACACTATTTATTTGTTTAATTTCCTAACAAATTATTTAATATGGGTTATAGAACGTTGTCTTACAGTTTTATCACTTCCAAGTTATATCTCGTATTTAATTATCATGCCAAAAAATGTTATTGCCTTCACAAATTCACGTTGGATCTCACTATCCACAATTACATTATATATTCTCACTTTACCAAATATCACATTTGAATACCACAATTATTCCACAAACTCCATAAATATTCAGCGCATAGCATGAATCTCAAAAATAATGCTAGACTGGGTTCGACAACCTCATGTCTGCTTCAAAATACATTAGCAATATTGCAACTTCCATTTGGCAACTTCCACAAAATGCCTATCACAAACTTCACTTAATCACGTTGCATGATCTACAAAAATACATAACTGGCTTCAAATTATCAACGCACACAATCTCCAATAACTGTAGTTAATCTGATCACATCTAGACAACTTCTTAAACAATTAGGAAAAATATTACCTTAGTAATCGTAATCAAATTCAAGATCTGCTTTCAAATAGCATAAATTCTCTTAAAATTCTCATAATTCACTTCACAGAAAAACACCAATGTGCTATAAACTCTCACATCGAAATATGCAATACTGATCTGCCTTAAAATAAATCTGACCATTAATGATTCATCTTATAAGATTCAATTACTTTAAATCCTTCTCAAAGGTATCGAATTCAATCATAAAAATTATCAAAAGCATCAGCTGTATCAGCTGTTAAATTGAAAGTACTCTCAAAAGAGTATAGCAACAAAATATTGGATTGGCAAACAAGAATTACAAAATGTAACCCTGCTGACATGTATTTTTAATTTATTTAACAAAATTCGACTGATATGTGACTAGTAGTTCCTTGTTTGATCCTCTTACACTCTCAAGTACACTCGGATGATAAAAATGAGTTCCTCAATGGCAAGTAAGATGAATAACCACCACACGATCGTATAAATACGAAAGGCCTTGCCCCGTCGTCTAACATGATAATGCCCTGAACGATGGGTAAAGATGTGTACCACCACGCAATCGTATAAATACAAAAGGCCCCATCTCGTCGTCTCATGAGTGAATGTACCAGATTGGAATCAACAAGTTTCTAGTTGTCATATAAAAGCGATATTCATTCACTTGAGTTAATAACATCTTAATATCTCCAAACAATCCAATGGAAAAATCCCTACTGATGAATAATACACACTCGCTAGTATGCAATGAACTGACGAAGTGATTTAAATAATCCAATTGCAGTTCACGAGTTCGAAATACTCGTCACAAAAAATAACTATCCAGGAAAACTATCCTTACTGGAAAATGTCTAAAAGACCAAACATCTGCTTAATAAAGCCAACCAATGGTGAGAATTTCGTATAATGGTGCCTGCCATATCATATGGTAACGCCATATTCTAGCAAAACTCGGAGCAAATAATGTTTAAGCCATGTCTCAATAATCGTATAACTCCTACTAGAAAAATATATACATGTATGCCCAGTGTTCATGAAAATATCATATTAGAAAGTCATAACTCTTACAGTACCTTCTCATATCAGCTGTTATTATATTTCAAAGATCGTCGATTATTCTTGTGTGTAATAAATTTCTCGAAAGATCGACGTGAATATCGTTTCACCCACGCAATAACGATCGCCTTCATATCCCAAGTGAATCAGCTGTTAGACCTCCTCTTCTTCAGGAATCGAATCCATCGCTCCGTGGTGCCATCGCGTCTCTGTCTTCGTTTACTCTGACATGATGAACTGCATGTTATCCATAACGGATACTGTCCAAAACCTTACGTAAAAGTTCATAAAAGCAGCGTACCCCATATTCTTCTTTTAAGTTACGCCACTGTCCCATACAATGTTCGGTTTGCTTGTTAAAAGTTCAATCTCCACAGCGGTTAAGTCTCACTTGTAGAAAATAAATTTTATTTATGAGAGTGTATAAGTTTTTGAAACACCCTGTAGCTGTGTTTGTACTCGATATTTTATGATAACTCATGAAAAAGAATTCTATTAATGCACATGCCAATGTTCATAAGTGCATATAATTGTAACAGTTCGTTTGCTTAAAAGCGTTAATGTTGTTTGGACCCCATGGTCCCTCTACATATTCCGTTATGAAATGCATAGTCGTAATATAATTTGAATATCTAAGTTCATAATTGCAGTATATTGTAACTATCTGCCTGCACAATTCTATTACTGAATACAAGTCCCAACTCAATGTTGTAACTAAATATTGAAATGAAGTTCAGCTTCTTTAATGTTGCCTGCGTATAAAAGTCGGAACTAGCCCGCTCTGATCTACTGCACTGTTCCAGAATGAACTATGCTTAAAGCCGGCCTCGCCATGCCGCTTTGCTATACTGTTCTGCGTTACAAAATGCAGCTCGGAATAAAGTTCTCAAACTCGTATTACAATGCTGTTCTGAACCCCGGCTTTTCTCCTCCGTACACGGCCCGTACAGCTTGCATCGGAACCGATCTTCTCGCCGTCTGCCCTGCGTTGCTCGCCTTGGTTCACTGACCTACTTCCGCTCTCTGCTTGGTTAAGTAATACTGTCGCCTTCGCTTTACGTAACAAGTGCTGTTCACCGCTCGACTTTACCGTACGCTCGGCGCATGTGTACCACTCAGCTCGCTGACTGAACTCGACTGATGTCTCTAAACTGCCTTGACCAGCTCCTCCCTGGCGCGGTCACGTGATTCTCCCCCACCTACTACGGTCGTGCGTCACAAATATAATCTCGACCACCTTCATCTCGGCTATTAAGTTATACAATAACTTAAGGGATTATCTGTCTTTCTTCAAGTTATTATCATATATAATGCTTGTTATTTCTTCTCTTCTGAGATGATTAAATATACTGTTCCATAAAGATCTTAATAAAACTTTAATATTCCTCCCATAATTCCATCTACTTGACTGGCAGTGCCTTCCTGATCCTTGGCCTTCTACGTCATTTCCTAATATTCTCCTCTACTCGATCTGAGCGCTATCTTTACAAATTTTCCCATAAATCTCAACTACGGCTCAATGTCAGCTGGCGTAGCCGATAGCCATAACTAGGTATCGGGTACAATACCAAAGCTCATAGGAACATGACTCTGCTATGGCACTGTCTAACTTGCTTCAGGATTGGGTAGACATGTTTGATAGGGTAACAGTATACTTTCAAAATCAGCATAGATAACGTAAGGTATTCTCAGCATTTTTTCCACGTTAAAAAATTTGACAATGGGGTTTTTAATAGGCATTTCAACCCTAGCAATGACATGCTGGACACACAAAGCTCTATGTTCTTTCAATGTTTCTATTCCTTGTTGACCATATCGATTATCGAAGTGAGTAAAGCACCGTTTACACGTATATATTGTACAGCCCGGGGGGGGCAGTACCCCTGAAAGCCACCCCCATCTTTCACTAAAACCACCCCAACTGGCAACATCATAAGACCAGAACATTACCTTTACACAGCAACAGGCGGCCACCCAGCTTGGGAGGTTAGCCAACTACTTGCGACACATACATAAACATCTACACAACAACTAACTGGGGCAGCTACGTCGACGGAATGCTGACCACGCAACGGCAAGAACTATAAGAAAGGAGTCCTTATTGGAGCCATCATCTGTTATACAGTGCACGTCGCCGAAGGCCCTAGCCGACATCTGTTCCAGTTGCATCATCAGGTGAGACTCAGCAAGTGCTCAGAATCCTTTACTTTGTAAACACCCACTCATAATGCTGTACACTCTACTTGTATAATTACCTACATTCCCCCAAGAGGGACTTACAAATTCACACTCACTGACCAATAAACACATGGTCAGTAAACTACACTTGTATTGTCAATTACACGCCTCTTTACATCCTCATACCCTTCCTGACCTTCGTCACGATTGACCGTGACCATAGTAGCCAGTAATCGCTTGGTCAGACTCCATTGTGTTTCTCGCACGCGACCCGACTACGTACCGTCGAGCCGCTGACATCAGCACGCCTATTGTATTACCCACACCGTCCAGCTGGCAGGCCGGTATAGTAGCCTGCGTTTAGAGGTCCATCCCCTAATCAACACCTACATCTTTGCAGGAACACCCCCTAGCGTTTAAACACCAAACAACACACTACACTGGTAAGCTCTCCCAGCTCGGGAAGCTACTAACTCCCAGGAACTATCTTCCAAATCATCACAGTAACACAAGTGTTTTATCCCTAACTATCCCCCCAACTAAGGGATCTAAAACATATTGGTGGAGGCGCTGCTACCACGCACAATAAGGGTAGGACTCATAGAACGATCCCTCGTGGTAGAAACGGCCCGTACCACTCACAGCCAAGCGAAAAAGTTGAATTTTCTTTTCTGACAGAAAGCATTATTTTTCCTTCCCCCTAGCTACACAAGGGATTTCTTTTTCAAACCAACCCCCCCCCCCCCCCGAAAGAATCAGAGATATAATACATTGCCAAGCATACACAGTTTTTTTATATATACATACACTTGACTCAGCATGGCCCCTCTATACCGCCTAGCTGTGCTGAGGAGCATTGGGGAGTACCAGGAGTTAATTGCCTGGCACAAGGTCTTTGAGACAAGACAGGACTACCTCACAAGGTTTCAACAGCTCCTGCACGCCCAGTATATGCGAATTATAAGGGCACTTGTCCGGCCACTCCGCAGCGCTAAGAATCGCAAGATTCGAGCGAAAATCCCCACCCTCCGTACACAAATAATTAAGGCACACTGGCAACTACACTGCCAACACGAATTCATGTTCCAGCATTGGGAAACAATCATTAGGGAACACCAACGGATAGGGACTAATGGCACCAAAGTTGCCGAACAGGCCATATGCCTCAATAGGCAATACGCCCAAATTTGGGAAGAGTATAGGGAGCTCCAGGCTAACAAGGCCATTTTTGAATTCATGGCAGGGCCACAAGCCCAGCCTAGAGAGGACATAAGCGTAGATACGCTAACGCAGCAATTTGCGAGGATGTCCCTCTCAGACACTTAAAAAACACAGGGGAAGGAGTTCACCGTGGCCACAGTCCAGAAGACGGCCAGGTTAGGCTCCAACATACTACAGGGCCAAGGTCACAGCAACACACGTCCCTCAGCGCCGGTTCGGAAGGCAATTTTGCCAAACCGAAGGGCAGAACTTACGCCAACCCCCTCGGAACGGACGAACGAGAGGGAGTTGACGGCAGGACTATCGGGCACACATAATAACACAGGGAGAAAACGGGAGGTAAATATGCCATGGGCTGAGAACATAGAGCCCGTCCCACAGCACATTAAGCCCACACAAACCTACACACATAGGCAAACACAAGGGCAGGAGGCTACCGTGGCCATAGGCCAGAAATCGGTTAGGCTACACTCCAATACATCGCCAGGGCCATTACAGGCAATTACACGGCCTTTTCCGCAAGTTCAAAGGGCAAATTTGCCAGGATGGAAACGGACACTAGCATGTGTACCCCCGGTGCGAAGGCATAAGAGGGTGTTGCCTTCAGGCTCTCAGGGTGCACAACACACACCCGCGCACTCTGACCAGGCGCAGACACACAGTACACGGGGTATAAGAAAGGTCTTATTACCTACCCCACGAGACCAGGCAGGCAGGAATACACACACCCCTATAAACACTACTAGGGTAGCGCGGAGCGCAATTAGTCCCTCAGACACAAGCACACTCAGACCAATATCCAGGCACCACGGTGAAAGTAGGCCCAGACTTACTTTGCTACAAACTCCTCCAGAAAATAGTAAAGAAGCACCTCAATGGGTATCAGGGGCCTACGCCTTAGTGACAGGGCGAAAGTATTCACTTTCTCGAGCAATGACGCTCGGACGTGGATAATAACTTTCACCATGAATATAACATACATTAATGTCACCTGAATCACAAATATCACAGGTTCTTTTACACGTGAGAAACACGATAATTGATACACAAAGGGCAGGTTCCACCCCTGTAAACGGTAGATTTCACACGTATATACAGCAGAACGTGGCCAACTCAAAATTATATAATTTGAAATTTTTCATAATTTTTTCTTGGCCCCTAGCATTTTTAGGCCATAAAGGGTTTATAGTCATGGTTCGTTCAAATTATAGCTTGGATAATGTAAAGCTTTTAATGTACAAAGACAATCGGAGGCTAATCAGTGGGCCACACGGCTTAGGTCCTCAGAGAACTATTCCGAATGCAGCCTAAGCAACAAACCACAGCACAGAGCTTGGGCGGGTCTTTCCAAGTAGAAATGACTATCTTGTTATATTTTCCATTCCTACAATTTGATAGATTCTTTTGGGAGGACTGAGAGACTTAATCGTAAGAAACAGTCAAGAATCTCATACTATTTTTGAAAAATAGTAGATTTCCCTGAGACGTAACTAGATTGCTGTCCTACTAACGTCGCCAAATAGGTGAATAGTACACTCAGGTCCTACCTTTCATTTTGAAATTTTGAAATTATTTACGATACAATCTTTCCAAACTACCGCCGTCTGGCAACCTGCTTTGGTAAGCATAAAGCATTATGTAGACGGGATACAATATATTTTCTCTACTCTTTTCAAAGAACTCTCTTAATTTGGATTGTTGGATAACTCAATTTTTCTTCTCCTCTTTCACTAATCCCGTGAAGTGCGAATTATCCAAGTGAACTGTATATATTTGATCCATAGGTGTACCCTACCTATTACGCTGCCTATAGCATGAGTTTTTCCCCCATAACAGCGCTCAAACTAAACATAAACACCATGGGGTAACGCTCACAGCTCAAGGGGAAAGCACCATTATTTATTTTTGGAAGTCACACACTAAACGCAAATACCGTACAAAACAGTCAAAACACTTGGCAGAACTGTCCCGGAGACACAGGCCTAAAAGGCAACAGGAATAATTACCCTGGACAAAGACGGTCTCGGACCCGCGACCTTCTGAATACCAGGAATGCAAGGTCGGGTAACTATCCAGTTGAAGCATAGGGCAATAAGGGACAGTCACACTGACAGACAGTCATATGCACAAAATAATAAAATCACCTCCGACACCTAGTCACCAAACACGCAACTAGCGGCCCGGTGACACACATACATAACAACATCTAGTTACCACTAACAGGAATATATTCATCCCACGCCTACAATAACATAAGATTTGGGGACACGAACGTATTTAGTCGTAGGTTCTTTTCCATCACGGGGAGCCAAGACACGCTGCATATGCAGACAGTAGAAAGACGTGTCGGCAAACATACACACATTGGCATGGCACATGGGACAAGCAGGCCAGGCGATAAGGAAGCAAAGGATTTCCTGCACAGTTGTAACTCAATACCATCGCCAGGTCAGCGATAACACACACACATAATCACGCGACCTTCGCCAGGCGCAAACCAACTAACACCGCTCAGCTCTGAATGTAGTAGACACGATCATTTACGGCAGTTTCAAAACCCCATAACTCTCAAAATTAGACTACGAGAGTCGTCCCAAATGGCCCAAATTTTTCACGCCAAAGCATAGTTTCATACGTGTGTTTCAAACACACAATACGCGTGCCAAGGTACAAACAGTACAGAAATTGTAATACCAAGGCCTTACACCAAGGCGGGTGCGAACTCACGATCACATAACACAATCGTGCCAAAAATAAACTAACCAATGGTATTTTTGGCGCGAAAAACACAATCAGAAACTACACTAGGGACGCAAAAATCCCAACAGACAACGCAGACATGAAACACGGAGTATTACACGGGATCCCGGGTCCAAATGCCCATTAATGGCGGACACCGTGGAAAACAAGAAGTGTCGACCAACGAAAGATCACTTACATACAGAACACGGGTTTCTTCATCATGACAGGTCAGAAAACTCAGCCAACACGACTAGACACCGAATAGACCCACTTACAGGGGAAAATTCACTCCCACTCAGACGGAAATAGGACTGTATACAAGCACATAAGCGGTTGAGCCACACGATTTTAATGACAGGGAGGTTCTTTACCATACATACAGGAACATAGATTCGTTCCAAGGTACTCGCTACAACAGCCTACCCAAGGCATTAGCGACCCCGGGACTACCCATAGGGGCCGTACCGAAAGCACCAGACTTCCACGGAGACCACAAGATACTTTTCTTTGAACCACAGCGCCCGAACACCTAGATACGGGAGATGTAACTCCCACAGACACAAAACAGGTAAAACCACATTTTTACAGCCAAAAAGCCATGCAAAATTTCGATTACCCCAAACATAGGAAATAGACTTCCTAAACACAAGTTATAAATATTACACAAGGCAAAGGTCTTGCAGGATAGATGTCTATACAACATCGGTAAGCAAAAAACGGGACAGATTAGCACACTGGCCCTCCCGGAATGCACAACAATGTCAACACACGGACATTGGCAAAAGTCACGTTCCGTCAGCCGCCATACGTAACGTCAGAGACTTCCCGCATACAGGAACATGAAAACAAAAACACGACAAAACACTGCGTTGCGAATTCTAACGCATTTCAACATCGTTGCCGATAGACATTCCCAGAGCACCCAGACGTGCTGGCGACACGCAAATATGATGACGCTGTCAATAATAACAGCATACAGACACACGGATATTGACACAGGATTCAGCGCTGTTACAATAGGCATAACATTTAGCAATATACAGACACGATAGGCCAGATTTAACTTAGGGCCACAGAAGCATGTTTACAAGGGCGATAACGGGTTACACGCGCCGCATGACAATTAGCCATACGACACGCGATATAACTTAGCCGATAACAGCCCACCCGCCCGCGTGCTGTAGCGGAACGCAGCCACACACACACGCAGCTGCGCTAATCACAGCTACGGCCACGTCCTGCCCACACCCGCCCACTAATCAGGGGCGAATACAGACAGATTCCCTGAGGGAACAACCCTCCCCAATAACTACTTCTCTTCTTGTTTTTTTTTCAAATCTTAAAACCATCATAGGCGATCAGGACATGACCAGTTACACTATAACCACTTGCTACCTTAACATTACAAATGAGAGACCAGATTAGGCCGTGATGTCACAGCGTCACCGCACTTCACCATCCCAGGGAGTGGATAGAAAGCAGATAGTGACCAAGTGAGGATGCCAGGAGCAGAGATGGATAGTGACTGCAGGATGGCCAGGACACCACCTACGGGCTACCATTATACCACACTTCTCCTACCATAACCTTATCACTCACAACACTATCCAACACAAACACATAAACACACAAAAACAGCTAAACTACATGCCAAAAATATACATCGGGGTTGATAGACTTCATGCGTCTAAGGAGAGGGTCCTCTACGCCCTGGATCTCAATGCTTACACCCGAGTATTAGGGGTGAGTCGGAAAAACGACATTAAGCGTAATGCACATCTCTATGTAAAGAGATGAAGCCGCACTTAAAATAACAACTCTTTTTTTTTAAATAATCCCGCATACAAGGGACATAGAATTATCACACCTCAGCCCACACCTATCCACAAATGAGAGCGGATACGCCTCATATCCAGCCACATGCAAGGAATATCCTACCCACATACCAGGGATATTATTATTATCATACCTGCATGAAACTTTTAAAAATTTTGTACACCTGGGAAATACCCATTCCCGTCCACTCACTGTAAAAACATCCTAGTATCATCACCGGCTCCCGGCCACCATTAACATGGAGTCCAACGATGCGCAACCCTCTCCTACCATGCTTTAAGCCCATTCAGCAAATAACACCCCCGGATCCTAATAACAAGGGACCCAACGCCATAAAAACCCACTAACGCCTCCAGGAAAATTACCAAGGCATTACCGCTGGAAGTCCGACGTGGCGACAGAAGGCCTAAAGTAGTCCATGCATTTAGAAGATTCTACAACCCCAGGACACTTAAAATTTTTACATAACTACATAATACCCATACATTAATTTTACATATCACACCCATTTTTTTAAGGAATCTGAGTCACGCTGAATGGTGATGACAGCGTAAACAGAAGGGCAGAGGCGCCACACAGGAACAGAGCTGGGTAAGGCGATGATGAGCCCTACCCCAATTAACTCAATGACCCAGACCAAAAAGACGGAATTACGTAAGGTCGAAGCGCCGATGACCTAGCACGGGCAAACTTCGGAATCCCGGGAGTACCTAGCCTGTCCCCGGGACAAAGAAACGTTACACCCACTATGTGCTACGGCCATCGAAGCCAAGACCTTCTGGAGAGACTTTTGACAAACGGGGGGAGAATTAGCCAACTCCGCACCGGACTCAGGAGAGGAACCAAGGGACGACCAAATTAGGACTAGACTCCTAGTTTAGTATGTAAGTAAGTAGAGCTTCTATGGCGGGAAGTTAGTCTTCTACTCGTAGAAGTGAAGCAGAATCTCAGGATTCAGCGGGACCAATCCTAGATCCGCCAAGTCCTTGCCCCGCGTGGCAAAGGTGAAGACAACCAAATAAACAAATAATGAATAATATGAAATATGAATAATATGGAATGAATGCGATCATTCGGTCCCGTGCCCACATAAATGGCTGACAGCGAGTCACCAGAGATTAAATGGTAACGCGGCGAGCGGCCAGAGATATTAAATAGGCATGCAGCGAGCTGCCAAAAGGGGTTCGCGTGGGCAAACCCAGCAATGCCAATATAGGCGAAGAGGATGCCCGGACGCTAAAATTCCCGGATGATATTATTCTATTTGACGATGTCCAGTGCCCACATAAATGGTAACGCAGCGAGCGGCCAGAGCATAAATGGTAACGCAGCGGGCGGCCAGAGATATTAAATAGGCATGCAGCGGGCTGCCAAAAGGGGTTCCGTGGGCAAACCCAGCAATGATGAATACATCAATGAATTACACAAGGAGAAGGATGACAACACAGGCAAGTATAACGGCGATGCGTTTGCCCTCCAGCAGCGCAGGCGTCCGGAAATTTAGTAATCATTAGTATTAATCACTAATATAAATGTCGACAACTAGTATTAAGGGAGCGGAATCCGGTGGTTCCGGTGTTTCTAGAATACACGCGGGTGGTGATCTGGGGAGGTAAAACTGCCCCGGGCGATCGCTCCGGTCGAAATTTTAGCATGTAAGACAGTTGCATTTGATACGCAACTTAGAATTAAGCAAATTTAATAACCGCTGTTGCTAAATAATAGCACAGCACATTTCGGCACTAGTTTAAGATAAAACTATTCGACTTGTAAATACCAAATATTTTTTTAATCTATCATAATTTAGACTAAGCACCTTAAGACTAAGGTAAAGCCGATCGGCGCCTGGCGACTAAAAACCATTGCCAGGGTAAGCCCGATAATACACTAAGATAAGTAAGATAAAGTAAGGTTGAGATAGAAATCTAGCCGGCATAGAATAAGAATAAAATAAGGCGCCGAGGGCGACTAGAAGGTATATCGAAGTATGAATGACAACAATGTATTGTCCCATATAACCATACCCATGCGTTCTCTTCCAGGATTGCAGAAGGAAAACATGAACAGCAGCATGAACACCCACTGAACATACCCCCTGTAAATATAAATCCCCAATCACACACAAATGAAAAACACTGATGTCACACAAACACATACACCTTGCTACATTTTCAAGTCGCGCCGATAAGGTGACGGCGACGCGACCAGCAACGTGAAGTGATCGTGGGACACTGAAAGCCACTGACGCAAATCTTAGAAAACGCTTAAATAATGAGCGACCTACGGCAGCCAGGGCCAGCGCATAGGTTGTAAGCGCTCACCCTTGCTTCCAAGGTGCAATTTTCTCACCTACGGGAGAAAATTCACGACAGGTATGAATTAGCGGCACAGCCACTAAAACACAGTAAAATGGCCGGGCAGAAAATGGCCATGGATGAAAAGGTATGACCAAGGCCAGATAGGAGCGCTATGAATTGATAACATAATGAGAGAGAGGTACCAAGCTCATGAGAAAAACGGTTTAGCGATAAGGTTATTATTTCATGTCATTTTATGTTATTTTATGTTATATTATGTTGTAGCATCATTGTAAAAACAAAAACTGTAAATCCAAACCATACACGCCATAATGTCAACACTGTACACACTGGTTTATTTTCTTCCTTTCTACTCTTCTAACGCCAAAACTTGTGAAGGTGTCCCGTTTTACCCCAACACAATAAACTATTTTTTACATATTCCTTTAACTTATACCCTGGGACACCAATTTTTTTCTATTTTCTTCCATCTTTCACACTAAAACATTGCAGGGAGCAATTTTTTCCCCAACACAGCGCCGGACGGCACAACCAACCGTCCAGCCTTGGGTTTTTTCCTCCCTGAACAATACCACCACATATATATAATGTCAAAATCACGTATTTTTTTGTACTTTTTAATATTTCAAATGTCAACTTTTTAAATGAACTGTTCTAAATTATAATATGTATATCCCAAAACCTACCCCTCTGAGCACATGCTGGACTCACATCAACACGACATCGCTACACCTACACTACACCAACACGGAAGAAAAGAAGAAGAGGTACAAGAAGAAATCAAAAACGACCCATCACATCGACACCCCCACTCTACGTTCCGTTCCCGTTCGCGGGGACGCGAACTAATCGAAGAAGAGGACTTGTACAGCCCGGGGGGAGGTCAGTACCACTGAAAGCCACCCCCCATCTTTCACTAAAACCACCCCAACTGGCAACATCATAAGACCAGAACATTACCTTTACACAGCAAGAGGCGGCCACCCAGCTTGGGAGGTTAGCCAACTACTTGCGACACATACATAAACATCTACACAACAACTAACTGGGGCAGCTACGTCGACGGAATGCTGACCACGCAACGGCAAGAACTATAAGAAAGGAGTCCTTATTGGAGCCATCATCTGTTATACAGTGCGCGTCGCCGAAGGCCCTGGCCGACATCTGTTCTAGTTGCATCATCAGGTGAGACTCAGCAAGTGCTCAGAATCCTTTACTTTGTAAACACCCACTCATAATTCTGTACACTCTACTTGTATAATTACCTACATTCCCCCAAGAGGGACTTACAAATTCACACTCACTGACCAATAAACACATGGTCAGTAAACTACACTTGTATTGTCAATTACACGCCTCTTTACATCCTCATACCCTTCCTGACCTTCGTCACGATTGACCGTGACCATAGTAGCCAGTAATCGCTTGGTCAGACTCCATTGTGTTTCCCGCACGCGACCCGACTACGTAACGTCGAGCCGCTGACATCAGCACGCCTATTGTATTACCCACACCGTCCAGCTGGCAGGCCGGTATAGTAGCCTGCGTTTAGAGGTCCATCCCCTAATCAACACCTACATCTTTGCAGGAACACCCCCTAGCGTTTAAACACCAAACAACACACTACTTTGGTAAGCTCTCACAGCTCGGGAAGCTACTAACTCCCAGGACCTATCTTCCAAATCATCACAGTAACACAAGTGTTTTATCCCTAACTACCCCCCCCCCCCCCCCCAACTAAGGGATCTAAAACAATATCTTATGTCCATGGTGAGTAATCTGATGTCCTACTAGTTTATCAAAATCTTTGATAAAGACGTAGTGGTTCTGGCCGGATGATGAACTTAGCAGAAGGAGGTCGCGATGGTCTTGCAGCTCATGATACATAACCTTTAGAGGGAACAATTTGTTGTCTTGTTCCAATCCAAATACATTAATGGATATATCGTTGGCTTTTTCAAATTTGGGAATGTCAGCTAGCGATGAAGGAAATGATATTACTGAAAAATCATACTTGTTTTCCAGATCCTTGTATTTACTAACGCGTTTAGCATCAGTTTTAACCAGTTTTGCTAAAATGGCATACATAAAACACCTCTCGTCCTTAAAGTTTTGAGGCTTAATGCAGGCCTTTCTTGCATGTATAGCTGCTGGTAATGGAATGTATGTGCTGCCACGCAAGGGATTGTAGATATTTATTTTCAATCGAACTCCTTCCACTGCTAACAATGCCCAATTACTGCCTTTTAGCTCAGATTCTTCCATTTCCGTAGTTATCTTTGTAAATTGTGTTTTCAAGAAGCTACTCAAGTCTGCATATTAAGGCTTTCACGGCCCGGATTATTATATAAACAATTCATGCTTTTGGGCTAATGCCGTGTGTATTTTTAATTTAAACCATACGTTTCGGAGAAACCTTGCCTCCTTTTTCAATGGAAATAAACAATGTGGCCAAAGAAAGTATATCAATGAGATTACAAAAAATATAGATAAATTCCTCTGTTCGTCACTGTCATCTATTCCAAAAAAAGAGGGAAGATGTCTTATTCCGAGAGATGCTGTTCCTCCGAGATTGTATGGTCTTCCAAAAATCCATAAGCAAGACGTCCCTCTTCGACCAATTGTTAGCCCAATAGGTTCTCCAACTTATGCTCTTGCGCAATATCTCAGCAAGTTGCTTCAGCCGCATTTGGGGCGCACACAGTCCTACATTAGGGATTCAACCCATTTCGTCGAAAAATTGTCAACCATCGCCGTTCAACCAAATGCTATTTTGGTGAGTTTTGATGTAGAGTCCTTGTTTACCAGAGTGCCGGTGGACTCAGTCATGTCACTCATCAAGGATTTGTTTCCTGAGGACATTGCCCGATTATTCCACCACTGCTTGTGTTCCAGTTATTTCTTGTGGGATGGTAAATATTACGAGCAGACTGATGGTGTGGCCATGGGAAGTCCACTCTCGCCTGTCGTGGCAAATTTTTTCATGGAACATTTTGAGGGGGAGGCTATATCTTCGGCGTCTTTCAAACCTGTGATTTGGTGGAGGTATGTGGATGATACGTTCGTGGTGTGGGAGGAGGGTTCTGAGAAACTGAACCACTTTCTGAACCACCTAAATCAGCTGCATCCTTCAATCCACTTCACAATGGAGCTAGAGTCAGGTGGATACTTACCTTTTTTGGATGTTCTTGTGAGGAGGAAAGCGGATGGCTCCATGGGGCACAGCGTCTACCGTAAGCCAACTCACACTAACCGTTATTTACATGCGGACTCCCACCACCACCCAGCACAAAAACAAGGAATTATAACAACTCTAGCCAAAAGAGCGGAACGTATTTGTGAGGCATGTAACTCTTCCTGAAACCATGTTTAAGGGTAATGGCTATAATGAATCCACTATATATAGGTCCCTACATCCCAGAAGGAGGGATAGACAACCTTCTCAGAGCTCCGACGTGAGAGGAACTGCTTATCTCCCTTATATTCACAACACCACTGACCGCGTTGCTAAGATTCTCCGCAAGCACAAGATAAAAACAGTTTTCGGCACTATGACGAAAATTGGTCAACGTTTAGCATTAAACAAAGATAAATTGTCTCCAATACTACAACCTGGGGTGTATGAAGTCCCTTGTACTTGCGGTAAAGTCTACATTGGACAAACAAAACGTTCCATTGCAACTCGCATCAAAGAGCATCAAAGGAACATCCGTCTAAACCAACCTGACAAATCAGCTATAGCTGAACATGCCCTGTCTTCAGGGCACGATGTATGTTTCAAGGATGCTCATGCGCTTGCCCTTGTTAAGCACAACTGGTCTAGAATTATAAGGGAGGCAGTTGAAATTCGTAAAAATCCCAATAATTTTAACAGAGACACTGGATATCAGCTAAGTGACACTTGGCTACCAGTTATTAAGGATCTAGGGAGATAGTTCCTCTCAGTCTCTCTGTTCTTCACATATTTAATATTGTACATTTTCCCTCTAGGGCTCAGAGCCTGGATTTGATCTCCTTAGTTCGTCACTGGAGGAGTTTCCATCTGTTTTTTCGCCGTTGACTGTATGACGTTAGGTATTGTTCAGATACACTTCCCTTTTGTTTATGTTTCCTTATATCCATCTAACCCCCCCCCCCTCCCCCCCCCTCCTCATTCTTCGAGGAGTTTCTATATTTTCACACCGACCCCTCTACCTTCTGGTTACTTACTACTTTGTCCGCCGTTCCACCATGGTCCATACAGTAATTTCTGGCAGCTGCTCTCTGGTGACGAACAGAGGAATTTATCTATATTTTTTGTAATCTCATTGATATACTTTCTTTGGCCACATTGTTTATTTCCATTGAAAAAGGAGGCAAGGTTTCTCCGAAACGTATGGTTTAAATTAAAAATACACACGGCATTAGCCCAAAAGCATGAATTGTTTATACTCAAGTCTGTTTTCAAAATAGGGACTGATTTCGTGTTTTAAAAGCACGATCTGTAATTTCATTGGTAGAGGTATGAATGAATCAACATTCAGCCACTAGATTAACTTTGATCGACTTGTGCATTGCTAGTTCTTTCTGCATAGCTTGTATTATTTGCTGTTTGGACTCTTTAAGGTATGAATTTAAATCCCTACACGTATCACAACGTATGAAATAGGATTTAAGACGACCTTCAAAAGATGTCTCATATTCAATACGTCCATTTTTGTCAGGGGCCAAAGACAGTAGGTAATGTTTTGTAGGCTCTGCTTTTTGTCTTTTAGCTGCCGACACAACATTACAACATTCTTCATGCCGACGTCCGTTGTACACATTGTTGAATGTACTACCACAGGTCTTGCACTCATGGAATTCACCACACGATACTTCATGTCGCTTCCCATGATAGTCTCGAAGAAAAGTCTTCCCACACTCTTTACACATATAGCTAGGAATGGGTTCTTCCATTATGAATGTTGATTTCTGCAAACAGCTGCTTACTGCGTATCACAGGGCTAGAGGTTAGTCAGTGAGACGGTCTTTCACGATGTGAACACCGTGAGAGGTAGTAGCCAACTGGTGATATTCTTGTTAAGGGTCCTCTAATATACCCCTAGTCTAGACCAACAGCTCTTTACAGTGTATGACAAGGCTGTAGACTGGACAGTGAGACGGTCTTTCACGATGTGAACACTGTAACAAGTAGGAGTCCACGCAGCACGACCTTACTTTGGATGAGAAGGTGCGGCAAGATAGCGGCGAGCAAGAGGGGTAATAATCTCAAACAACAACTTCGTTGGCAGCAAGGTCTCATGCCTTGCATTTCGGTCCTTTGGCCCAATTGTGTAGTAATGTAGGAAAATTATAAAATGTTATTCTAGGCAATGCTGACACCATCACGTGGTTATGAAAGCCGGATGTCCTGGGAAATGGAAAATATATTACAGCTGTAAATACATTATTTAAGTTATTGAAAAGGTGAAAACGGGTTATTATAGACAATTTTCCGTAGAATTCAATTAGACCATCGTTTATATTCTTACCAATTATTATATACATTTGGGCCCCATTTTTTTTTTCAAAAACCCAAAACATTTAATAACATATTCAGGGCCCCAAAATAAGAAAACGGTGGGAGATATCATAAAATCGTTATGAGTAAAAAAGTTGCATACCGCGGAGATCTTACACCTGAACATTTAACGTTTTTCGATGCGACCAACCGTTTCCGAGATATACCGATTCCAAAAAAAAGTTTGATATTCTGGCCCCCCAAAAAAGATCCGGCCCTGCACCGTTTTTAACGCCCGACAACTGGTTCCCTCACAGGGTCAAACTCTTTCACAGCTCCGAATTTCAGCTCGATATCATGAAAATTGCGACCTGTACTTCGCTAAACCCAAAAATGTCACGCACAATGGACATTTTCAGGGCCCAAAAAATAGAAAACGGTGAGAGATATAAAAAAAATCGTCTAGAGTTAAAAAGTTGCATACCGCGGAGATCTTACACCTGTATATTTAAATTTTTCGATGCGACCAACCGTTTCCGAGATATATCGATTCCAAAAAAACTTTGAAATTCAAGGCCCCAAAAAAAGATTCGGCCCAGCACCGATTTTAACGCCCAACAATAGGATTTGTCACAGTAACGAACTCTTTCACCGTACCAAATTTCAGCTTCATATCTTGAAAATGGCGACCAGTACTTAGCTAAACGCAAAAATGTCACGCACAATGGACATTTTCAGGGCCCTAAAAATGAAAACGGTGAGAGATATCAAAAAATAGTTTCGAGTAAAAAAGTTGTATACCGCTGAGATCTTACACCTGTACCTTTAACATTTTTCGATACGACCAACCGTTTCCGGGAAATATCGATTCCAAAAATAAGTTTGAAATTCATGGCCCCCAAAAAAGATCCGGCCTGCACCGATTTTAACGCCCAACAACAGGATTCGTCAGAGTCACTAACTCCGTCATCGTACCAAATTTCAGCTTAATATCTTGAAAATGGCGACCAGTACTTAGCTAAACGCAAAAATGTCCCACACAATGGACATTTTCAGGGCCCCAAAAAAAGAAAACGGTGAGAGATATCAAAAAATCGTTTTGAGTAAAAAAGTTGCATACCGCGGAGATCTTACACCTATATATTTAACATTTTTCGATACGATCAACCGTTTCCGAGATATATCGATTCAAAGAAATAGGATGAAATTCAGGGCCCCAACAAAAGGTCCGGCCCTACACCGATTTTAACGATCAACAACAGGGATCGTCACAGGCCCCAACTCTTTCACCGTACCAAATTTCAGCTCGATATCTTGAAAATTGCGACCTGTACTTAGCTAAACGCCAAAATGTCACGCACAATGGACATTTTCAGGGCCCCAAAAAAAGAAAATGGTGAGAGATATCAAAAAATCGTTTTGAGTAAAAAAGTTGCATATCGCGGAGATCTTACACCTATACCTTTAACATTTTTCGATACGATCAACCGTTTCCGAGATATATCGATTCCAAAAAAAAGTTTGAAATTCAGGGCCCCCAAAAAAGATCTGTCCCTGCACCGATTTTAACGCCCAACAACAGGATTTGTCACAGTCACTAACTCTTTCACCGTACCAAGTTTCAGCTTAATATCCTGAAAATTGCGACCAGTACTTAGCTAAACGCAGAAATGTCACGCACAATGGACATTTTCAGGGCCCCAAAAATAGAAAACGGTGAGAGATATCAAAAAATCGTTTTGAGTAAAAAAGTTCCATACCGCTGAGATCTTACACCTGGTCATTTAACATTTTTCGATACGACCAACCGTTTCCGAGATATATCGATTCCAAAAAACAGTTAGAAATTCAGGGCCCCCAAAAAAGATCCGGCCCTGCACCGATTGTAACGCTCAACAACAGGATTCGTCACAGTCACTAACTCTTTCACCGTACCAAATTTCAGCTTAATATCTTGAAAATTGCGACCAGTACTTAGCTAAACGCCAAAATGTCACGCACAATGGACATTTTCAGGGCCCTAAAAAAAGAAAACGGTGAGAGATATCAAAAAATCGTTTTGAGTAAAAAAGTTGCATACCGCGGAGATCTTACACCTGTACATTTAACATTTTTCGATGCGACCAACTGTTTCCGAGATATATCGATTCCAAAGAAAAGTTTGAAATTCAGGGCCCCCAAAAAAGATCCGGCCCTGCACCGATCTTAACGCCCAACAATAGGATTCGTCACAGTCACTAATTCTTTCATCGTACCAAATTTCAGCTTCATATCTTGAAAATCGCGACCATTACCTAGCTAAACGCAAAAATGTCACGCACAATGGACATTTTCAGGGCCCCAAAAAAAGAAAACTGTGAGAGATATCAAAAAACCGTTTGGAGTAAAAAAGGTGCATACCGTGGAGATCTTACACCTGTACATTTAACATTTTTCGATACGACCAACCGTTTCCGAGATATATCGATTCCAAAAAACAGTTAGAAATTCAGGGCCCCCAAAAATATCCGGCCCTGCACCGATTTTAACGCCCAACAATAGGATTCGTCGCAGTCATTAACTCTTTCACCGTACCAAATTTCAGCTTAACATCTTGAAAATTGCGACCAGTACTTAGCTAAACGCAAAAATGTCACACACAATGGACATTTTCAGGGCCCCAAAAAAGGAAAACGGTGAGAAATATCAAAAAATCGTTTTGAGTAAAAAAGTTGCATACCGCGGAGATCTTACACCTATACATTTAACATTTTTCGATGCGATCAACCGTATCCGAGATATATCGATTCCAAAAAAAAGTTTGAAATTCAGGGCCCCAAAAAAGATTCGGCCCTGCACCGATTTTAACGCCCAACAATAGGGTTCGTCACAGTCACTAACTCTTTCATCGTACCAAATTTCAGCTTAATATCTTGAAAATTGCGACCAGTACTTAGCTAAACGCAAAAATTTCACGCACAATGGACATTTTCAGGGCCCCAAAAAAAGAAAACGGTGAGAGATATCAAAAAATCGTTTTGAGTAAAAACGTTGCATACCGCGGAGATTTTACACCTATATATTTAACATTTTTCGATACCACCAACCGTTTCCGAGATATATCGATTCAAAAAAATAGGATGAAATTCAGGGCCCCAAAAGAAGGTCCGGCCCTGCACCGATTTTAACGCCCAACAATAGGGTTCGTCACAGGCCCCAACTCTTTCACCGTACTAAATTTCAGCTCGATATCTTGAAAATTGCGACCTGTACTTTGCTAAACGCAAAAACGTCACGCACATACATACATACATACATACATACAGACAGACTTTTCCCAATATACCACGGCTATATGAAAGCCTATAGGATCTTTAGATCCGGCTTTCATAACAAGTAGTAGTCAACTGATTATATACTTGCTAAGGGTTCTCTAATATATCATAGTCAAGACCAACAGCTACTTACTGTGTTGTACAAGGCTGTACAATAGTTGTTTTGACAATCTTCCACGATGTGGTCACTGTGAGTGGTAGTAGTCAACTGGTGATATTCTTGTTAAGGGTCCTCTAATATACCCCTAGTCTAGACCAACAGCTCTTTACAGCGTATGACAAGGCTGTAGACTGGACAGTGAGACGGTCTTTCACGATGTGAACACTGTAACAAGTAGTAGTCAACTGATTATATACTTGCTAAGGGTTCTCTAATATACAATAGTCAAGACCAACAGCTACTTACTGTCTAGTACAAGGCTGTACAATAGTTGTTTTGTCAATCTTTCACGATGTGGTCACTGTGAGTGGTGGTAGTCAACTGACGATATACCCCTAGTTAAGGGTAACAGCTGCTCACTGCTTATGACAAAGCTAAAGACTGGTTGTTTCAACGGTCTTTCACAATGTAAACACTGCGACAGGTAGTAGTCAACTGAAAATATTCTTATAGCCTACTCAAGGTTATCAGGTACTTACTGCATATCAAAAGGCTGTACACTCATGTGTTAGACAGTCTTTTTTTTTTTTTTTTGCTAAAGACCCTCTGTATTCCCTACACAAGGCTATACATGTTAGTTCTAAATACTTGGTGGTTAATTGTATAATAAATTTAAATACACAGCATATACGAGCACGTTTTCACTCGGTAAAACTTTACCAAATAGTCAAATGCGACACGCAAAGTATGTTGCCGCTATCTAGAGGAGACTATGAGAACTACTTGAACGACCAGCATGCTACCTAGCGCTCCATTTCAACACTCGCTCACTGAACGACCAGCATGCTATCTAGCGGTCGATATCAATACTCACTCAACTACCAGCCTGCTACCTATCGGTCAATATAACAACTCACTCAACTACCAGCATGCTACATGGCTTTTTTGTCAGTTTTTTTTTGTTGGCATTTTTGTATTAGCTCTTACATATTTGCTCTTGTTTGTTGGGGCTTATTTGGTCTTTGAAAGTATGTCAGTCCTTTTTTATGGCTGCATAATGCTTACAGCCATGTTTGTAAGCAGCAGCAACAACAACAACACACAAAATTTAAAAAAAAAAGTACTCTAAGGTTTATCTATGACTCTCAACTCTTACACTTACCTCTATCCCATGCCTAGTCAAAAAAATAGTGTATTTTTCAAATTTTTCAAAAAAATATTTGGAAAGTAGGCTATATCATTAAACTAAAAATCCTGAAAAGACATATGTTAACTCCAACACCTACTTCTATACCACTCTCAGTCCAAAAATAGTGTATTCTTCAAATTTTCCAAAACATATTTCCAAAATGGGTTATATTTCCAAAATTAAAAAGTTTACAAAAATGTTTGTTTGACATAAATGAATGGCCTTTGCCTCGGGCGGCGTTCATGTTAATAAGTGGATATCTCGCGAACCCATGATCGGAATTTGACATGCAACATATCAAATTATTCAGGCTGACGCTCTCTCGATCATGGGTTCGCAAATATATCCACAAAATCAGCGTAGCCGAGTGCCACCGGGTACGTTAGAAGCACCACCACTCCACTACTGTTATTTGTTGTCCTAGCGACTTGAAATTTATTTTTGTGATAGACGGGGTTAGGGCCATTCATTTATGTCAAACAACATTTTTTTGTAAACTCTTTAGTTTCCAAAATATAAATATTTCAAAATTGAACTTTTTTTAAACAAATGTTAAAAATAAAAACATTTTATTATAAAAAATAAAGGATATAGGGACCATTCTTTTAATCCCATAGAACACTTTGTAGAATGTTTGGTTTTATGAAAAATCGCCTACTTTCCCAATTGAACTTTTTTCATTTTTATCATACAGATCTGGAACTTGGTTTACAGGTAGAGGGCGTAGGGACCTTTCATTTATGTCAAACAAACTTTTTTGTAGAATTCCTAGTTTCCAAAATAGTGACCTATTTTCAAAATTAATTTTGTTTTGTCCTAGAGACATGAAACTTAGTATGGGGGTAGAGGGGGTAAAGACCATTGATTTACGTCAGACAAACTCGTATGTAAAATTCCTAATTTTGGAAATATAGCCCATTTTCAAAATTTTATTTTTGTTGTCCTAGAGACATGAGACTTAGTACGGGGGTAGAGGGGGTAAAGACCATTGATTTACGTCAGACAAACTTGTATGTAAAATTCCTAATTTTTGAAATATAGCCCATTTTCAAAATTTTATTTTTGTTGTCCTAGAGACATGAGACTTAGTGTGTGGGTTGAGGGGGTAATGACCATTGATTTACGTCAGACAAATGTGTTTGTAAAATTCCTAATTTTGGAAATAAAACACATTTTAAAAATGTTATTTTTGTCCTAGAGACCTGGAACTTGGTACGGTGGTAGAGGAGGCAAAGGCCATTCATTTATGGCAAACAAACATTTTTGTAAACTTTTTAATTTTGGAAATATAACCCATTATGGAAATATGTTTTGGAAAATTTGAAAAATACACTATTTTTGGACTGAGAGAGGTATAGAAGTAGGTGTTGGAGTTAACATATGTCTTTTCAGGATTTTTAGTTTAATGATATAGCCTACTTTCCAAATATTTTATTGAAAAATTTGAAAAATACACTATTTTTTTGACTACGCATGGGATAGAGGTAAGTGTAAGAGTTGAGAGTCAATGATAAACCTTAGAGTACTTTTTTTTGAATTTTGTGTGTTGTTGTTGTTGCTGCTGCTTACAAACATGGCTGTAAGCATTATGCAGCCATAAAAAAGGACTGACATACTTTCCAAGACCAAATAAGCCCCAACAAACCAGAGCAAATATGTAAGAGCTAATACAAAAAAAAGCCAACAAAAAAACTGACAAAAAATCCATGTAGCATGCTGGTAGTTGAGTGAGTTATTATATTGACCGATAGGTAGCAGGCTGGTAGTTGAGTGAGTATTGATATCGACCGCTAGATAGCATGCTGGTCGTTCAGTGAGCGAGTGTTGAAATGGAGCGCTGGGTAGCATGCTGGTCGTTCAAGTAGTTCTCATAGTCTCCGCTAGATAGTGGCAACATACTTTGCGTGTCGCATTTGACTATTTGGTAAAGTTTTACCGAGAGAAAACGTGCTCGTACATGCTGTGTATTTAAATTTATTATACAATTAACCACCAAGTATTTAGAACTAACATGTATAGCCTTGTGTAGGGAATATAGAGGGTCATTAGCACAAAAAAAAGACTGTCTAACACATGAGTGTACAGCCTTTTGATATACAGTAAGTACCTGATAACCTTGAGTAGGCTATAAGAATATTTTCAGTTGACTACTACCTGCCGCAGTGTTTACATAGTGAAAGACCGTTGAAACAACCAGTCTTTAGCTTTGTCATAAGCAGTGAGCAGCTGTTACCCTTAACTAGGGGTATATTAGAGGACCCTTAGCAAGAATATCATCAGTTGACTACCACCACTCACAGTGACCACATCGTGAAAGATTGACAAAACAACTATTGTACAGCCTTGTACTACACAGTAAGTAGCTGTTGGTCTTGACTATGATATATTAGAGAACCCTTAGCAAGTTGCAGTTGACTACTACTTGTTACAGTGTTCACATCGTGAAAGACCGTCTCACTGTCCAGTCTGCAGCCTTGTCATACGCTGTAAAGAGCTGTTGGTCTAGACTAGGGGTATATTAGAGGACCCTTAACAAGAATATCACCAGTTGACTACTACCACTCACAGTGACCACATCATGAAAGACTGTCAAAACAACTATTGTACAGCCTTGTACTACACAGTAACTAGGTGTTGGTCTTGACTATGATATATTAGAGAACCCTTAGCAAGTATATAATCAGTTGACTACTACTTGTTACAGTGTTCACATCATGAAAGACCGTCTCACTGTCCAGTCTACAGCCTTGTCATACGCTGTAAAGAGCTGTTGGTCTAGACTAGGGGTATATTAGAGGACCCTTAACAAGAATATCACCAGTTGACTACTACCACTCACAGTGACCATATCATGAAAGACTGTCAAAACAACTATTGTACAGCCTTGTACTACACAGTAAGTAGGTGTTGGTCTTGATTATGATATATTAGAGAACCCTTAGCAAGTATATAATCAGTTGACTACTACTTGTTACAGTGTTCACATCGTGAAAGACCGTATCACTGTCCAGTCTACAGCCTTGTCATACACTGTAAAGAGCTGTTGGTCTAGACTAGGGGTATATTAGAGGACCCTTAACAAGAATATCACCAGTTGACTACTACCTCTCACGGTGTTCACATCGTGAAAGACCGTCTCACTGACTAACCTCTAGCCCTGTGATACGCAGTAAGCAGCTGTTTGCAGAAATCAACATTCATAATGGAAGAACCCATTCCTAGCTATATGTTTAAAGAGTGCGGGAAGACTTTTCTTCGAGACTATCATAGGAAGCGACATGAAGTATCGTGTGGTGAATTCCATGAGTGCAAGACCTGTGGTAGTACATTCCACAATGTGTACAACGGACGTCGGCATGAAGAATGTTGTAATGTTGTGTCGGCAGCTAAAAGACAAAAAGCAGAGCCTACAATACATTAAATACTGTCATTGGCCCCTGACAGAATGGACTTATTGAATATGAGACATCTTTTGAAGGTCGTCTTAAATCCTATTTCATACGTTGTGATACGTGTAGGGATTTAAATGCATACCTTAAAGAGTCCAAACAGCAAATAATACAAGCTATGCTGAAGGAACTAGCAATGCACAAGTCGATCAAAGTTAATCTAGTGGCTGAATGTAGATTCATTCATACATCTACCAATGAAATTACAGATCGTGCTTTTAAAACACGAAATTGTGCCCTATTTTTGGAAACAGACTTGAGTAGTTTCTTGAAAACACAATTTACAATGTTAACTACGGAAATGGAAGAATCTGAGCTAAAAGGCAGTAATTGGGCTTTGTTAGCAGTGGAAGGAGTACGATTGAAAATAAATATCTACAATCCCTTGCGTGGCAGCACATATATTCCATTACCAGCAGCTATACAAGCAAGAAAAGCCTGCATTAATCCTCAAAACTTTAAGGACGAGAGGTGTTTTATGTATGCCATTTTAGCAAAACTGGTTAAAACTGATGCTAAACGCGTTAGTAAATACAAGGATCTGGAAAACAAGTACGATTTTTCAGTAATATCATTTCCTACATCGCTAGCTGACATTCCCAAATTTGAAAAAGCCAACGATATATCCATTAATGTATTTGGATTGGAACAAGACAACAAATTGTTCCCTCTAAAGGTTGTGGATCAAGAGCTGAAAGACCATCGCGACCTCCTTCTGCTAAGTTCATCATCCGGCCAGAACCACTACGTCTTTATCAAAGATTTTGATAAACTAGTAGGACATCAGATTACTCACCATGGATATAAGATATATACGTGTAAACGGTGTTTTACTCACTTCGATAATCGATATGGTCAACAAGGAATAGAAAAATTGAAAGAACATAGAGCTTTGTGTGTCCAGCATGACATTGCTAGGGTTGAAATGCCTATTAAAAACCCCATTGTCAAATTTTTTAACGTGGAAAAAATGCTGAGAATACCTTACGTTATCTATGCTGATTTTGAAAGTATACTGTTACCCTATCAAATATGTCTACCCAATCCTGAAGCAAGTTATACAGTGCCATACCAGAATCATGTTCCTATGAGCTTTGGTATATACGTTAAACCCTCACCTGCTGTGGAACACATAAAGACAAACCTTCCCAGCCAACCTCTTATTTATCGTGGACCTGACGCTACAGAAAAGTTTATGGACTGTTTGATTTCAATAGCTAATGAAATTGATCGCCTTTACAGCTTAAATGTTCCAAAGGCTTTAACTGAGGATCAAGAAGCAGAGTTCCAATGTTCTGAAACCTGTTATTTGTGTCAAAAACCGTATACCAAAGAGGATTGGAAAGTTAGAGACCATTGCCATATTACAGGGGAATACCGTGGAAGTGCTCACAATAACTGTAATTTGAGGTGTAAAACACGTAACCCCGTTCCTGTATTTCTACATAATATGAGTGGCTACGACGCAAATTTCATTGTAAAGCAATTAGGATGTACTACTGAGAGAGTAGATGTTATCGCTAACTCCAAGGAAAAGTACATTTCCTTCACCAAATATGTAGGAAATGTTAAGCTTAGATTTGTGGACACGTTTCGGTTAATGCCGAGTAGTTTGGAAAACTTAGTTTCCAACTTAACATCATACCCTGAAACAGACGAGTACTTTGGAAAAGAAAATGCAATGCTCATGACTCGTAAAGGGGTATTTTGTTATGACTACATTGACTCATGGGAAAAGTTAAGTGAAACGTGTTTACCTCCGAAAGAGGCATTCTTTAACAAATTAAGTCAAGAAAATGTTAGTCAAGAAGACTATGAACATGCCAAAAATGTCTGGAAACAGTTCAACATTAAAACTCTAGGGGAATATAGTGACCTCTACCTAACTTCAGATGTACTCCTTCTTGCAGACAGCTTTGAAACGTTTAGAAACAAAACTCTAGAAACACACCGAGTGGAGGCTGCACACTTTTTTACTTCGCCTGGTTTAAGTTTCGAGCAATGCTCCTTTACACAGGAATTGAACTGGAATTGATACAGGATTACGATCAGATTCTTCTAATCGAGTCTGGAATACGCGGAGGCATATGCCAGGTGTCTCATCGGTATGCTGAAGCTAACAATAAATACATGGAAACCTATGATTCTGAGAAACCATCGCAGTTTATTACCTATGATGATGCCAACAACCAATACGGGTGGGCTATGTGCCACTCCCTTCCTTATGGTGGATTTCAGTGGGTTTCTCCAGATACTGTTGATCTAGAAAAACTAAAGGAAGACGATCCTGTGGGATACATTCTAGACGTTGATGTTGAATACCCATCTGACCTTCATGATCTACACAACGATTTACCTTTCTTACCGGAGTGTACACAACCTAAGGATTCGTCTCTGAAAACACTAACTCCTCATCTTGGAATTCGAAGGCGATATGTTGTTCAATACATGGCATTAAAACAGGCTTTAGGTCATGGAATAAAATTGATAAAAATTCATCGTGTGTTAAAGTTTATGCAAAGACCTTGGTTAAAGGCATACGTTGATTTTAATAACAACCTTCGAAAGCAAGCCAAAAATGATTTTGAGAAAAATCTGTACAAATTATTCAATAATGCTATTTTTGGAAAAACAATGGAAAATATCCGTAAAAGAATAGACATACGTCTTGTGACTGACAGCAAAAGGGCAGAAAAGCTAATAGCAAAGCCGACATTTATTGACAGAACCATTTATGATCCTAACCTAGCTGCTTTCCACATGGCTAAACGTAACATTGTATTCAATAAGCCTATATATATTGGAATGTGTATACTGGATATTTCAAAAACTCTCATGTATTCCCACCACTATGATGTCCTGCTACCCTATTATGGAATGAACAATCTTAAACTCATGTATATGGATACCGACTCGTTCATTTATTTGATTAACACCCAAGATGTATATCAAGACAAGTTGGATTTCCTAGAACACCTGGACACATCAGATTATCCTACTAATCACATATGTTACTCTACATCAAACAAGAAAACGTTGGGGAAATTTAAAGACGAGGCTTGTGGACAAATTATAAAAGCATTTGTTGGACTTAGAGCTAAAATGTACGCTTTAGACATAAATGGTAAAGAAATCAAAAAGATTAAAGGTATTAACAGAGGTGTTGTCAAAAATTGTATAAGCTTTCAAGATTATAAGGATTGTGTCATGAAAAACAATGTAAAAAGAATACCCATGAACATTATCGCTTCTAAACAACATGACATATCATCTATAAGACTAAACAAAATTGCTTTGTGTCCTGGTGATGATAAAAGAGTGATTGATGCTGATGGTATAGGTACACATGCCTATGGTCATTACTCAATCATTGACCATGCTTAAAGAGTTAAGTTATGAATATCAAAATCTTCTGCCTGCAACTAGCAAATACATAAAACAAAACAATTTAGGAAATAAAACAATAGCACTGCAAAAATAAAAAAATAAAAATAAAAAATAGTATTCATAATCAAAAATAAATAAAATAGAAAACAAAATAAAAAAGAATATATATAAAAATGTATTATGTGTAAATAGTGTACATGTGTATTTAAAATTAAAATATTTTATGGCCACTGCTTGTACATTTCTAATTACTACCTGCCTCTCCCCACTCCTAATGCAAAATGCAAACATGTAAAACACAAATTGGAAAATCCATGTTTCCATAATGATAAAATAGAAAAAACATTAAACTGAAATTTTAAAAACTGTAAATGGGAATTTGGTAAATTGACAAATGTGTAAACAACAAATTGGAAAATCCATGTTTTTATATCCTGAAATTGAAAAACTTTAAACTGACATTTTAAAAACTGTAAATAGAATATTTTGAAATTGATAAATGTGTAAACAACAAAAAGCAAAAATCCATGTTTCCATATTATGAAATTGAAAAACTAAAAACTGACATTTTGAAAATACTGAAAATGGGAAATTGGAAAATTGACAAATGTGTAAACAACAAAATGCAAATTCCATGTTTCCATATTATGAAATTGAAAAACTTAAAACTGACATTAAAAAAAACTGAAAATGGGAAATTGGAAAATTGACAAATGTGTAAACAACAAAATGAAAAAACATACCCGGTTGGGGTAGTGATCATGTTGTACAGTAGCCTATAAGACTAGCATAAGGATAGTTGCATGTGCCCTTATATACTTTGTGTTTTTGGATTAGCTTAAGTTAGGTTTGGTAAAGTTAGGTTTGGTAAGGTTAGGTATGTGACCTTGTAGTTTTACTCTTTTCGGAAAATGTAAAATCTAAAATCAAAAAACTTAAATGTAAAATCTAAAACAAACAATTAAAATATAAAAAATCAAAAATGTGAAATCTAAAGAATGTAAAATGAAAAAATCAAAATCTGAAATGTTAAAATGTATAATGTCAAAACCTAAAATCTTTAAATGAGGTTTCTGTGGGTTAGGTTAGGTTCGGTTAGGTTATAACTAAGTTTATTATTTGTGCTCCCCCAATTGCTCTTACTTTTTTGCTCTCACATTTTTGCTCCCACTTATTTGCTCCCACTTTTTTTTGCTCCCACTTTTTGCTCCCACTTTTTTCCTCCCACTTTTTGCTCCCACTTTTTTTGCTCTCACTTTTTTGCTCCCACTTTTTTGATCCCACTTTTTGCTCCCACTTTTTTGCTCCCACTTTTTGCTCCCACTATTTTGCTGTTACTTTTTGCTCTCAATTTTTTTGCTCACAGTTTTTGCTGTTACTTTTTGCTCCCATATTTGCCCCCACTTTGACGTTAGGTTATGTTAGGTGAAGTTAGGTTAGGTTAGGTTAGGTTATAACTAAGTTTATTATTTGTGCTCTCACATTTGCTCTCACTTTTTTGCTCTCACTTTTTTTTTGCTCACACTTTTAAGTTAGGTTAGATTAGGTAAAGTTAGGTTAAGTTAGGTTAGGTGAATTTAGGTTAGGTTAGGTTACGTGAAGTTAGGTTAGGTTAGGTTAGGTTAGGTTAGGTAAGGTTAGGTTAGCATGTTGTATGTGTAAGTGGTTGTGTGCAGTGACCATTTTGTGTATTAGCCCTGTGCTAAAAAATAATAAATTAAATATTAAATACATAAAAATTTATAAATTAAAAACAAATAAATAATGATTTGAAAAGCCCGCCATTAAAGAGTGCGGTAGCGCGTGGCAGCCATATTGCCCATTAGCCCCTGCCCCAACTATGACTGACCTCTCCATAAGAATAGCATAGGGCAATTGCGCGCGGCGGCCATCTTGCCCATTAGCCCCTGCCCCAGCTTCGGCCTATATATCCTACTAACAGGGAATCCTGCGGCTAATGTAGCAATGGGATATCTGTGCACAGGCCTGTTGTGATTACTTTTGAATAACGAATGAATTGTACCCACAGTATCGTTTCGTACCTTTTCATTTGAACACCCGGAATAGTTTATTAGTTGTTATAGTATTCTATTTGTCATGTAATCTCGATAAATGGCAGCAAGAGGCAATTCTCCTTTTTCTCATTGCGTCTATTATTGAATCACTTTTCCGGTAGACAACTGCATTAGGCAACAATCTCCATTGTCCATCCACCTGGTGTATTTTTTTTTAAATTATTAATGATTGTTCTGATTATCCTTCTGCCAAGCTTCTGCAGTTGATCTGTCGTTGATTTGGTGTTTAATTTAAATAATGTTTCACAAGAGTAAGTCACTTCAGGTTTAACGACGGAGCAGTGATGTTGAAATTTAGCATTTATCGAAAGAGATTTCTTCTTGTATGTTGCCCGAGTAGGCCTAATTCGTTATGCTTTCGTTTTTAATTTAAATGTTCTACTTTCAATTGAAGATTTTTCATTGAAGTTATTCTAATAATAATAAACTAGCGGACCCGTGCAAGAAATCTCGCATATTCATAAACCACACTTTCCCCAATAGGTTTTGCAAATCGAACACTTCTTACAAACTTTGATATTTATGAAATTAGAATGCAATTTGTTACTGATGATGTCATTTGTGTGCTGTAACACTCACCGGTTATTCGATATTTATGAAATTATACGATTTGAGTACTCATTCCTTTGATTTACTGTTTCTGAAATCCAAACAAAATTATAAAAGAAAGAGCTCATATTGTTAAAATTACATGAAACGGGCGTCACAGCGACCAAAATGTGAAGTGGACAGAAATTATGGAGCGTATTTTCATACATCAACAGTATCTGCAAATCGCACACTTCGTACATATTTTTAAAAGTCATTTTTAAAGAAATTATTGATATTTATGGAATTAGAGTGCAATTCGTCACTGGTAATGTCTATTCTCTTTCATTTCAATGCCCATTTTCACGTTCGGTCGCTTGTGACTGCCTCAGGAGGGATCTGTATGCCTACTACTGAAATAATATATATGATGATGATAATTGCGACGAATAAAAATGGTTCAGAGTTGTTTCGTTACAACAAGATTCTCTACGTAGGAAGATTTCTGTAGCAAGTAATAATCCGTATTTTTTTCTCAAAGCTGGATGTAAAATAGTTGTAAGACAACACTGCTAACTCTGTTATTGTTTGAGTGTGTATGTAAATATTGTGATATTTGCTTGTATACTGTCTCCTGTATAATAATTGCCTACAGCTCCTCATTTGAGCTCGTATTTAAATGTAATTAAAAAAAAAATCGGTAGCTTATTTTAATAATCTCATTAGACGACTAAGTTATCTGTTGGATACAATTTCTATAATGTATATAGGAATCTACGTTTGAACATTAATGTTAACCTTTGAGAACTGGCGTGAGAAAATATAACACGAGGACTGGCGCCGGGTCATTTTGACCCTTAATGTGCCACTCCCTTGTTGTCGTAGTCGTACGGATTCTAATGAAGTGATTTTACACCTGGTGTCTTCCTATGAACTATTCCCAATATAAATTAAGATTCATTTTTAGCCTACTTTTCACATTTTGCAAAAATGAGGAAAAAGTAGACTTATGAGATCGATCCGGGCAAATGCTGTCTGTCTGTCCTTCTGTCTGTCTGTCTGTCTGGCAGTGTGTGTGTATCCCCCTCCTATCAACTCCTAAACGGCTGCAGCAATCAAATCCAAATTTGGTAGGCTATGAGTAAAGGTCTATACCTGAATATATCAAACCCATATTTGAAAATCATGTCAGTGCTACCAACTGCTGAAAAACCGCAATTGAAATTTGTGATCCTTGTTGGATATATTGGAAGGTATGCATTGGAGCTATTCCAAAATTTGCACATATATAGACAATAATATTTCAGTTTAATTTCCAGGAGGCCATGCATGGTAGTGTTGCCAAAATGATTCTAGGCCTGCTGATAGGTCCAATCATTAGATGCATATAACTTCTACACTATCAATTGGATTTCAACCGAATTTCGTCTGAACTATGTGCACATAAACGGATATGCCTGAGTGTAATTCTTAAAAGCCACCAAGGCTGCCAACTGTTAATAAATGCTCTCTCGTTATTTTTTTTATCCAAATGCCAATATATCAGAAAGTATGCAAGCCGTCAGCTTTAAACTATGCACACGTATACTACCTGACATTCTAGATTAATTTGGAGTAACTTATGTACGTCAATGCTACCAATATGATTCTAAGCCTGCTGATAGGACCAATTTTAAATACATGTAACTTCTATACTATCAATTGTATTCCATTCAAATGTCATATGTGGTATGAGTACCATAACAGAATATGACTATGCTTATTCTTAAGAGCAATCTGGGCTGAAAACTGTTAATAAATGCTGTCTATTTTAACCCCAATACTAATATATCAGAAAGTATGTAAGCCAACAGCTTTAAAATTTTCACACGTATAGTACTGCCATTCTAGATTAATTAGGAGAAACTAATATACGTCAGTGCTGCCAACATGACTCTCAGCCTGCCGATAGGTCCAATTTTAAAATACATGTAATTTCTATACTAACAAATGGATTTCATCCCACATTGGCACAACAAGAGATCATAATACTGTACCGTATTTCAGATTATTTCTGACCAACACATGCATGACATTGTTGCCAACATGAGTTTACGCGCTGATAGATCCAATGACTAACTGCATGTAACGTCCATGCTATCCATTGGACTTCAACCAAATTTTGTATTCTGTACTTTAAGAGATGGGACTAACAATATATGCAGTCACCAGGGCTGCCAACTGTAATGCTCTATTAGGCTACATTATACCAACTAATTAGAAATTTCGATATTACCAACGTAATTTCGGCATTATTCTAGATAGTTCTACATAGATTGGCTTGAGTCTTACATTTTAAGAAAAGTAGGCTCTGTAGTTTGTCACGGAACTTCTTGTTCAAATTTAACATGTTGAAAAATGACAATCGTTTTCGTAAGAGTATAAGTAGCGTCAAAACAGTCATCACGATTATTTTGAACAAAAGAGCTGATGACCAAGGTATCCCTTGAACCTAAACATGGATCAACATGGACGTGAGCTATTATTATTATTTATTTAAGCCCACTACGGAGCGCTTATGACTAGTTCTTCGATGCTCTTTTCCGTTCCCAATATCTCTTGAGCCCTGCTGATAATTTCTCCTTTCTCTCCTGCGAAAAGGGCTTCCGATATTTAGGGACTCAAGGTGGTGGGGTCCAAGATTCTACCATAGCACAAAATTTAGAACGATCTTCTACATCAAGGTGAGCATTTCCAGCCGAGTCCAAGCCCTTTAGTGCTTCATTAAGCCACAGGCTTCCAGTCTTGTAGCTTTTAACCAAGGAGAAGATCTTCTTGGTAAGCCTGTTGCTGTTCATTCGTTGTAGGTGCCCGTAGAACATTAGCCTCCGACGTCGCATACTGGTATTGGCTGATTCTAACTGTCGATACAGGTCAGAATTAGATTTCAAACGGTAGGTTCCATCTGGGAGCAATCTCGGGGCATGGATTTCCCTGAGGTTACGTCTTTCGGCTTTCTCCAGGTCATCCATGGTGCCTTTTCTGTTCATCAAGAGGGTCTATGCGGCATACAGAAACTGTGGTCTGACAGCAGTTCTGTAGTGACAGATCTTAGCATTCCTCGAAATGCATTTCTTGTTGAACAAATTGTGGGATAGTTGGTATGCTGCGTTGAGTTTGGTACGCCTTGCTAAGATGGAGGTGCCATCTCTACCATTGGGGTGGACCCATTCACCAAGATAATGAAAGCGATTGATTCTTCCAATCGTTCCATGTATGGTCGTCAAAGGGGTGTTTCCGGAGTGCCGATTCTCAAAGTACTTGGTCTTATCGTAAGATATCTGTAATCCAGACTTCACCGCTATCTCGTGCAGGGCTTGGACAGCTATGCCAGCATCCTTAGAGTTATTGGCTAAGATTGCAATGTCATCTGCGAAGGCAAGGCACCTGATCTCGATTCTTCGGGTTCCAGCTCCAATGGCAACTAGTTTGATTCCTAGATTCCTCAATGTGCATTCCCAGGTCTTGATGATTTTATCAAGCACCAGATTAAACAAAATGGGCGAGATGCCATCACCCTGTCGTACTCCGGTTTTGATCTTGAAATTCCGAGATAGTTCTCCTCTGAACTTCACCTTAGAGGTTGTATCCGTGAGAGACTGTTTGATGAGGGTGCGTGTGTTATAATCCACACCTCGTTCTTGGAGTATTGAGGAGAGTGTAAATAATATAGAAATAACTTGAGTGTTCAAAAATCTATGGACATGTTTCTTTTGTAGGGAGAAGTTCAAAGCTAGGAAGGAAGGTACAGTAAGCGATAGGAAATTAGGGTCAAAAATACCCTTGCCCCAGCCCTCGCGGGCAAAGAAGACCAAGGTATTGGTCGCGAGTAAACATCCTGAAAATATTCACACAAACATTAAACTTACTGACAACATAGTAGAGCAAGTCGACAGTTTCTCTTATTTGGGAAGTCTATTGACCAATGACAACAGGTGGAGTTAAGAGATTACAAGGCGAAAGGCGCTTGCAAAACGCGTTCAGTAATTAGAAACATTTTTTGATTGATGCAAATTTGGATAATGCATTTAAAAACAAATCTTTCATGTCCTTTGCATGGAGTGTGCTTCTGTATGGATGTGAATATTGGAGGATCAGAGGTCAGGATTGGAAGCGACTTTGAGCGTTTGAGATGTGGGTCTGGCAGAGAATGTTATGGGTAGAATGAGGACTAACATCAGCATCCTGCAAGAAATTCAAGAGAAGAGAGAACTGGGATCAACAATTCATAAAAGAAAAAGAAAATTCACAGGCCACATCTTGAAAACCACTTCCAAGATTGCTGAGGTTGGAATCGAACCCTCCTCGTCAGTTTTGCCTCACGAGGCTGAGTGTACTCCGTTCCAGCCCTGAGACCAGAATTAAACGTTCTTGGCAAAGCTAGTTGTTACACGACGAGGTGGTACTTAAATATACTAAATAATAATAATAATAATAATAATAATAATAATATTGTATGGCCTAGGGTGCCGGGTGCAAGCTTTTGTTATTTAACGCCCAGAGGGCAGCTTGCATGTCGAATTTTGACGTTCCTTGGAGCGCTATGAAAGTCAAGGAAGTTAGATATCTAAGCTCCTTGACACTATAGCGCTTTCTAGTAGAGAATGGAGGAACTTTGTGTAGGCGGAAATATCCCGAGATTAATTTTGCCATTATTAACAGGACCTACTGAATTAAAATGGGTTCTTTAACATGCCAACAACGTATGACATGCGTGCCGTGATTTTTTTCGCCTTTCAGAAAATCACTTACAGGAAAAATACTTGCAGGAGCGAACCTGCAAGCTTGGGGTGGGTAGTACGACACGATAACCACTCACCCACCGTGGCAATCTTCAATATACTGTGTGTTTGATTTACGAGGCGCGTCCAGAAAGTAAGTTTCCCTATTGTTTTATTTTAAAGTAAACGAATTTAGGCGGGACATTTGCGCATGCGTAACAGATCTATGACGTAGGAAGCAAATGCCAGCCGGACAGGTCCCACCTGCCGCCATTAGCGGCAGCAGTGGCCCGAAATAGCGGCTATTATTCCTTCTCCCACCGCGTGCGAAACACTGTGAAACTCTGCGTGCCATTCAGAACAAGAAGCGTGGAATGCTCACTGCCGATGTTGTGCTGCTCCAGGACAATGCTCGTCCACATACGGCTCGGCACACAACAAGTGTTCGGCTGGGAGGTGTTTGGGCATCCACTATCAAGCCCTGATCTTGCTCCCAGCGTTTCCATTGTTCCTCCTCCGGGGAGCGTTTTCACAACGACGAAGAGCTCAAGACGATACCGGAGACCACCTCTGTCTTTCAGTTTTATTAGTGATATTACTGGAGACGGACTCTGGATACCGTAGAGCAGTTCACCTCGCTGTTCCGCCCCTTAAAACAGCAATACCTAACTAACTGGTTATTTTGCTTCCTAAGTAACAGAAGTCTCCTACTTCCTTTCGTTTTTCACCTGCCAGTTTTATATCTATAGAGGATTCTGATTTATTCCGGCTGCATTCCAATATTTTTGTTTTACATTTATTAATTTCCATCATGAATTCTTTCCTCAAGACGGAGTCCATACCATTCAGAAACTCATTCAAATCCTCAGGCGTGTCGGCCAAGATGACTATGTCATCGGTAAATCTCAGAGTTGAAATTATTTCTCTTGAATCTTCACTCCCACTTTAAACTTTTCTACAATTTCCTTCATTGCTTGTTCAATGTAAAGATTGAAAAGTATGGGTGGTAAATTGCAGCCTTGCCTTTCTGTATACCAATGATTAAATAAAATGATAGTGGACAGTGTTGCTGGAATGAAATTTTGACAGGGAAAACCAGAGTACCCGGAGAAAAACCTGTCTGCCTCCGCTTTGTCCAGCACAAATCTCACATGGAGTGACCGGGATTTGAACCACGGATCCAGCGGTGAGAGGCCAGCGTGTTGTGTGTTGAACTTCTCTGATAACCTATATTAATGTGATGACTGTAGTAGTAAAATGAGAAAAAGTAGTAACAATCAGAAAGTGTCCGGTTCCGTGGCTAAATGGTTAGCGCGCTAGGCTTTAGGCCACCGTGTCTCGGGTTCGTTTCCCGGCCAGGCCATGAGGAATTTTAATCTCCAGGGGTTAATTTCCGCGGCTCGGGGATTGGGTGTATGTGCCGTCTTCATCCTCACCTCATCCTCATTACGACGCGTAGGCAACGGGCGTCAACTAGAAAGACCTGCACTCTGCCTCTCAGGAGGCCATACCATCATTATTATTATTGAGAAAGTACTGTAACGAGCACTCTCAGAACAAATGCTATAGAAAACTCTCACAAACAAAACAAATCGATTTAATAAAGCTTTATGAGGCTCTTGTTTGGCACAGCTGTTGTAGGTCAAGAAGTCACTTGTGGGTACAGGAATGTCAACATAGACAGGCTATTGATCCCTGGAGGAGAGGGGATGTCCCCGCCGTCGTAACCGACACACGTGCCTTGTCTTTGTGACCTAGTCTAGCGTCTAAGGATACAACTGGGGCACCAGACTATTTTTATAAAATGCAGGACACAAAACTCATAAATGTAGGACATCTCTATAAATTATGTAAGCATGTCTACACGTATTTCTTATTTATGGGCTAAAACTTTCTATTTATCGCAGCTGAGGTGTCATAATGACCAAATACAGAGAAACCTCGATATCTCGAATCGTTAGGGGATGCCAAAATAAATTCGACTTATGAGGAATTCGAATTAGAAAAAGGTATATTGGTTGGTTGGTTCCAGTTTAGGGGCTGCGACAACGCGGTCATGAAGCCCCGTGAACTTTGTGTGTGTGTAGAATCTGTCTGATAACCGGTGTTAATTGTGATGGCTGTATTAGTGTGTGTTATCTGTTTTTAATTCAAGTAAGGACTGCAGACATTCGATTTTCAAGTAGTTCCAACGTTTGCTACCAAACGCCACCGTCAACGACTAACTAGTTCTGAACTTGGTTAATAGATGCCACCGCAGTCGGCTCCTGGCGACGAATATTGGAACCTAAGAGCGTTAATCAAATATAACCTATAAGTTAGCTTCACACAAGTGTAATTAGTGGAAGGTTTTCTATCATGCCATAAATCTATGACATGGTACCGTCGACTTTACTTCCCCTCCGAAGGAAGACATACTGAGTGATTTTTAACGCTGTTAAAAATCCAACGACTTCGGCCGGGTTTGTACCCGTGATCTCGGGCATAGAAACTCAGCATGCTACCAACTACGCCACCAGAATAATGTTTAAAAAAATGTTTTCGCAAACAGTTTGAAGATAACAGGTTCATTCATACTTCATAACGGGACTCTGTGACAGACGAGTGAGTCACACGCACAAGGGAGCTGCGAGATAGGAAATATATTTCACCACCTTTCTCTCTAACTTGATTCGTTGCGTAATATCTAGACAGTAAAAAATAGGTTATAAGTTCCGCCTGATCAATACTTTTATTAAATATGTTCACTGTGTGGTCATCGGTGGGACAATACGGAACCAGAATTAACCTTTTAAGTTCTAAAATCTAGACAGTAGACACTGAGGCTGGCTGCGAGGCTCAGCGGTAACGTTCTCGCTTGCTAAGCCCAAGGTTGCAGGATCGAATACCGGCGCATCCAGTTGGCATCTGAGGGTGCGCAAATGCGAGGGAGCCGTATCAGTAGATTTACTGGCACGTAAAAGATCCCCTTCCCCTCACGATGATATCCTCATCTTGACGTGATGTGGGGGCTTGAGAGTTCAAATGATCCTGCGAGCTATGCCGGCGGGAGCGTGAGTCCCTGGTAGGGCCACCCATGCCGGACAGGTCAAAGGTGATGGGCCAGACTAAGAGGGATACCCTGGTCCTCCAGGTTGGGGGTTGGGCGTAGGGTTAACAACCGTACCCTGTAAACATCTCAATGTTACGGATACCTTACAAGTGCCTCGGAATGCTGATCACGCGATGACGAACCGGCAAAGGAAACGGTTAATGAGAAGGAAAGCGGATATTATGTTAGCGACATCGAATGTGAAAACCCTAAGGAGACCTGGAAAATTGAGAGAGATTAGAGAAGAAATGGGAAAATACCGAGTGGAAATAGCTGCACTACAAGAAATACGATGGAAAGGCCAAGGAATGATAGCGTCAGGGGAACATATACTGATGTACAGTGGAGGAAACACCGGTTATGGTGGTACAGGCTTTCTTATACAAAAGTCTATTAAGTCAAGTGTAATAAATGAAAGGATGTGCTCAGTGCGACTACGAGCAAAGTTTTTTAACATCACCATGTTCTGTGTCTATGCCCCCACAGAAGAGGCAGAAGAAGAAGAGAAGGATAGCTTCTACATTAAGTTGGAGGAGGAGGTCAACAAAGTACAAAGACATGATGTGAAAATAATCCTTGGGAACTAAATACCAAAGTCGGGAAGGAAGAGGTGTTCAGAGATATAATAGGGAAGGAAAGTTTACACGAAGGGAGTAATGACAATGGATTGCGGTTGATAGACTTTGCCATTGGGAAAGAAATGGTGGTGAAAAGTACTTGGCACCCAAGGAAAGATATCAAGAAAGAGACCTGGGTGTCTCCGGACGGAGTTACAAGGAATCAAATAGATCATGTGATTATTGACAAACGACATGCATCAGATGTTATGGAAGTAAATAGTTGTAGAGGAGCAGATGGGGACACAGATCATTACTTAGTAAGAATCAAGTATATACAAAAAATAGATTCAGCGAGGAAACAAAAAAGTGAAAGGAAGATGAAGCATAATATCGTAAGGCTTCAAAGCAGTAAGGAAGTACAAGATGAGTATAGATTGAAAGTGGGAGAAAACATGGAAAACAATAAGAACCTCTGGGAAGAAGGTAATGTGGAAACTAAATGGGAGTTACTGAGAAACACCATCAGTGAAGTTGCTGAGGAAACGCTGGGGAGAGCCGAATTCAAGAGGAATATACAATGGTTCGATGAAGAATGCTCGGAGGCAATCCATGAAAGAAACGAAGCAAGGCAAAGAATGTTGCAACGGAGAACAAGACAGACAGTGGAGGAATATAGAGAGAAAAGGAAAAGGGCAAGCAAGTTAAGCAGGGTTAAGAAAAGGCAGTATGAAAGAGAAAGAATAGAACAATTAGATAAAATGAGGGAGAGTGGGGAGTTTCGGAGATTTTATGAAAGATCAAGAGAATTGAGGAAAGGGTTTCAACCAAGAACAGTCTTTTATAAGGACAAAGAAGGAAATTTTATAGGAGATAAGAACAAGATGCTACAGAGATGGCAGGAATATTTCACAGAGCTACTCAATGGACGATGTGAAGAGGAAACCGCGAATGAGGAAGAAGCGGAACATGTAGGGATTGATGAGCAAGAAGAAGTTGAAACACCGTATTTAGAGGAAGTTAGAGATATAATCAAGGAATTAAAGAACAATAAAGCCGCCGGAGAAGACGGAATAGAAGCGGAGTTGCTGAAATTCGGTGGAGAGGTAGTGGTAAAAGCAATACATGAACTAATAAAGGAAGTTTGGACGATAGAAGAAATGCCCAGGGATTGGACTGTAGGAATAATATGCCCTGTGCATAAGAAAGGGGATAAATCAGTATGCGGCAATTATCGTGGGATTACTCTGTTGGACGTAACATATAAGGTGTTCAGTAAGATTTTAGCCTCTCGACTGGAGCGTTGTGTAGAGAAAATATTCGGGGTCTATCAAGCTGGATTTAGAAGGAATCGCTCTACAATGGACCAGATATTTGTAGTGAGACAGATACTGGAGAAGTTTTATGAACATGACAAGAAGCTGGATCAGCTGTATATAGATTTTAGGCAGGCATATGACAGTTTGGATAGAAAGGAGATTTTTAAAATTATGAAAGAGTTTAAGATCCCGATAAAATTGGTCAAGCTGACAGAAATGACTATGGAAACCACAATCTGTAAGGTTAGATTAGAACAAGAGATGTCCGAAGAATTCATTGTAGAAAGGGGTTTGCGACAAGGAGATGTAATTTCTACATTAATTTTTAATGTAGCTCTAGAAAAAATAATTCAACAACTGCCAATCAATCTAGGAGGAACCATATTTAACAGACAAGTGCAGGTGATAGCATATGCAGATGATGTAGCATTAATTGCAAGGAACAGTAAAGCATTAGAAGACAGCTATGTCCTGTTGGAAGAAAAGGCACGAAAGTTAGGATTGGAAGTGAATACAAGTAAAACTAAGTATATGAAGATGGGAGACTCCAGAGAGGCAAGAAGAAGAGAGCCGTATATTAAATTAAATGGGAAAGAATATCAAAGAGTAGAAGAATTCAAATATTTGGGCTCAATAATAACTGAGGATAACAGAACATCAGTGGAAATACAAGAAAGAATTAAAAGTGGAAATAGATCCTATTACGCTCTGCAAAGCAGGTTTAAATCGAGAAATGTTAGTAGGAATACTAAAATAAAAATTTACATTACAATAATAAGACCTGTGGTTATGTATGGATCGGAAGGTTGGGTTCTCAATAGAAGAGAAGAAGACTGGCTGCGAAGATGGGAAAGGAAGATCTTGAGGAAAATATACGGGCCAGTGAGAGAGGAGGAAGGTTGGAGAATAAGCACAAATGTGGAACTACAGGAACTCTTCGGACAGGCAGATATTGTGGTGAAAATTAAGCAGGGGAGGATAAGATGGGCAGAACACGTTCAGAGAATGCCAGAATCACGTAGTGTGAAAAAGGTGTTTACGCAAAGACCGGATGGAAGGAGGAGAAGAGGAAGACCCAGGAGACGGTGGATCGATGACGTGGAAGAGGACCTTAGGAGTCTGGGACTCAGGAACTGGAGAAGGAAGGCGGAAGATAGAGATGAATGGAGGCAGGTGATAAAGGAGGCCAAGGTTCTTCAGGGACTGTAGCGCCGACCAGTAAGTAAGTAAGTAAAAGATCCCCTTCGGGGCAAACTTCGAGCACCCCGGCGTCTCTAAAAGCCGCAGTAGTTAAAAGGGACGTAAAACCATCTCCTTCTTCTTCTATAGCTCTACAGTTCATTGTAAACCTTGGCCTCTTCAACAACCTTCCGCCATTTATCTCGTTCCAACGCTAAAGCTTTCCAATTCCTATAGCCCATTTCCCGAAGATCTCCGATAAGTCCGTCCATCCATCTGGTTCTCGGTTGACCTCGTCCTCTCTGTCCCCCTGGGTTTCCATTTAATCCCTTTTTAGATACTTCCGTAACACTCATCCGTGCTGCATGCCCGGCCCACCTCAATCTGGCTGATTTCACTATTCTTCTAATAGGTGGGTCTTTATAAATGTTGTGCAAGTAATGATTGTACCTCCTCCTCCATGCTTCTCTTTCACAGACTGGGCCGAAGGTTCTTCAAAGTATCCTTTTTCGAAGGCATCCAGCATTCCAGTATCTTTGCTGTCAGTGGCCAAGTTTCCGAGGCATATGTAAGCACAGGTCTTATAAGTGTTTTATAGATGGTCAATTTAGTGGTACGGGTCAAGAGCCTCGAGTAGAGAAGCCTTGTTAAAGTAAAATAGGCTCTGTTGGCTGCTATTAATCTCTATTTAATTTCATAAGAGGTATCATTTGAGTAGGTGACTGTTGATCACAGATATTTCAACTATTCGACTCTCTCAAAGGTGTAATTGTCCACGGTTATTGAGGGTGGCATGTTCTCCTTGCGTGCTTTCCCTGCAGTCATATATATAGTATTCTGCTGGTTGATGTTCAGTCCCATTTTCCTACTGGCCTGTTCAAGGGCGATGAATGTCTGTTCCATTGCCTTTCGAGTTCTTGCCACTATATCTATATCATCGGCATAAGCAAGTATCTGCACTGATTTATAGAAAATTGTTCCCCTATTCAGGAGTTTTGTATCTCTCATCACCTTCTCCAAGGCATCATTAAACAGGAGATATGCCAGCGCGTCACCCTGCCGTACCCCATTCTGAATATTTAATGTCTCAGACATCATTCATTCCTCCCGTTCTTATACTACATCGTGTTCCACTCATTGTCATTCTCACCAACCTTACCAATTTTCCAGGAATTCTCAATTCAATCATAGCATGGTACAATTGCTCTCTGTCAATACTGTCATATGCTCCTTTGTAATCAATGAAGAGGTGATGCGTGCCAATCCCAAATTCGATTGTCTTCTCTAGAATTTGCCTTAAGGTGGAGATCTGATCTATAGTGGACTTTCCTGGGATAAATCCACACTGATATGACCCAGTCTCTCGCTGAATAATTGGGAGAAAACGGTCAAATAGAATGTTGGAGAATACTTTGTATCCCAAATTAAGTAACGTAATTCCTCTATAGCTATCACACTCAAGTTGATCTCCTTTCTTATATATCGGACATATAATTCCTTCTTCGCATTGCTGAGGTATTTTCTCCTCATCCCATCCTGAAGTATCTACTTTTAGGAAAGTCCGTTCCAATTCATTGCCACCTTGCTTGAGCAGTTCCGCTGGAATATAGTATGTTCCTGTTGCCTTGTTGTTCTTCAATTTTTCATGGCAGTTATCACTTCTTCTAGAGTAGGTGGACCTATATTTTCGTCAGGGTAATTTTCTCCTTGCGCGTCTGTTGAGTGTCTTGTTATCATTCTAAAATTGAGAAGGCTATCAAAATGTCGCCGCCATCTTTCACATATCTCTTTCCCCTCGCTAAAAATGTTTCCTGTTTCATCCTTTATCAGACTAGTTTTGCCACAGAAGGGTTCCCGTGCAGCATTTACGTCTCTATAAAATTTCCTCACCTCATTTTGATTTCTCAGAAGTTCCATTTCTTCGATATTTGCCTTCATCTACTCTCTCTTCTTACTCTGATGGATCTTCTTTTCAATCCTCCGTTTTTCTGTATAGACTTCCTTCGTTCTTCTTGTACAACTTGATTGTAATGTCCTTCTGTACGCTGTGTTCTTCTCTTCTGTTGCTATTTCACACTCAATTTCAAACCAAGGAGATCTCTTATATCCTGATTCAATTCCCAGTGTTTCATTCACCGACGTCTCCACTGCATTTTTAATCATTTCCCACTGATACTCGATGTCGGTGCACTCTTCACTATTTTCAAGAATATGTATTATCCTCTCCTGGTACTGGTTTTTGACTTCAGAGGGTTCTAGAGCTGTTATATTATATTGTTACGGCTGTGAGTTTGTTTCATCGCTCGCCGCATGAGTCACAACTGCTCCCGGGCTGGGCTGTGCTCTGCCTCAGTGTATTGCGTGCGCCTTACACAACATGACTACTAGGACAAAGGGATGGTCCAGAATATTCGTGACCCAGCCAGGGATGGAAACCTCGAGAAGCCGTGAACCCTGGATGGGTCTAGAAGCATTTATTGAGTCACCGGCCTGCTATATAAGAGCGACCTGTCAAGCGGTGAGTGTGTGTGTTTTTCGAGCTAGTGCAAGCGTTTACCTTGAGCGACAGTTGTTGGCGACGTGACTGGCGAGACCCCTAGTGAAGCTGATTCTCTTGATAGTGAAGGAGTGTGAATCATACGGAGAGACTGTGTATTGAAGAGTGTGTGTTTACCAGTGCAGCAGAGATTAGTGTGGTGAATTGGGAAAGCGCCGGGGGCTGTTTCCCTAGCCAGTGGACAGCGAGGCAGAGTGTAGGGGTGAGTGACCGGCTGTCGTAAATAACTGTAAGTGTTGCATGTAGTTCTGTCAAGACCACCAGACTCATTAGGACGGATTAACTTCTGTGGTCTGTTGACAAGTGAAGGGCAAGAGTTCCCTACAAGAGGAAACTGGAGTGAGGTACTGATTGCTTGTATTTGCTATTTGTGTGGTGTATCTTTCAGGCTTCCAATAAAGCTAATTAGATTTCTTTAAAGGAACAATTGTGTTTGTGCTTTCACCCACCGTAATCCAGTTAACGTAAGTGCCACTAGGGGGTGGCACGTAACAATATTTAGGATTGTTGGGTAGGGTTCCTTTGAATGCACTAGAGATCCTAGCCCTAATTCGCGCCCTACCAGGAGGTGGTCTGAGTATATATTTGGATATCTAAGGCTCCTCACATCCAAGAGATCTGATTTGTGCACGTAAAACCATTAACATTATTATTGGTAGACACTGACAGACAACACAAGCTGATGGCTGAAAAAAATACTTGTATGAAGGATACACGGGAAGGACGGTAAGATGAGTGAGACTCCAATCGTAGGCAAAGTACTGCTCGAGTCCAAGCTCTGTGTACCTGAGAGGAATGTGGATCGCGGACGATGAGGAGTAGGGTTGCCAGACGTTCTGAATTACCCGGAACAATTCCGCTTTTTCTTGTTTTATCCACGTTCCATTTTAATCTTTAACGGAACGCCAAATATTCCGTCTTTTTTTTGTGTTAATTTGATAATATATTCAATTTCGCACCAATTTTCAAACTCCCGCTTCAGAATTGATTGTAATACCTAGCTTGTTTTCTGGTGACACAGGTGGACGCTTGAAAGAGAAAATGATTTCTATGTATGTGTCAGATAGATGGGTACATGTTATAGATTTATTAGGGGCAACAGAATTAAGGAATATCTTAGTCCTTGTGAAGTTAATACTCAGCATTTACCCCTCCAATGCTTTTACGGAGATAGTTATTTCTGTCATGAATATCATATGGAGAGATGATAGAAACAGGAGCGCCATTAGATTGATAAAACAAGAATTGTTCACTTATTATAATTATGACGAACATTGTAGTGAATATTATCAGAAGTACTTACAAATTTAAAAAATCCTTGCAAAGGGTCGTTCTAATGAAAAGCATAAGTTGCTGGTGTCAGAGGCCTATATGATATGTCAGCAATATCTAGTTTAAAGTTTTGGTATTTCATTATGAACGGTATATGTGTATTATTTATTCCAACATTTAAACAGAAAAATATTTTTTTGGGACGTGTGTTCCATTTTTCCATTCTTGAAATCTGGCAATCTTATTGATGATGATAATTATGATAATTGTTGTTTTAAGGGGCCTAACATCTAGGTTATCGGCTCCTAATGGTTTGGGTGATCGTGAAGATGATAATGAAATGGAAACTATAACTAAAACTAACTACTAACTTATATACTAGAAGAAGAAATGGAAAACAAAAGGAGAATAGGGCAAATAAAGGACAGGAGGAAAAGAAATGCTCTCAACCCTCGAAGAATGCGGATTGGGGGACTTGGAAGGAAGGAGAGCCATGAAAGGCAGATAGGAAAGGGAAAGGAAGGAAGAAGGAAGATTGTAGTTTTACGTGACCGTGAATCTTGTGATTATGAGCCACGGGACCTCCTTTTTACGTGGAATCCGAACCACAGGACATGGCATTTCACATAGAAAATCTCACATGCATTGACCGGGAAAGAGGAGAGGGCCCGCCACACAGGTAATGGACAAAAGAGGGAAACCGGACCCAGCTCAGGAATCCCTCAGGGTCGCCAACTCCCGAACTCACCAGCCGTGAGCCCCTGAGGGTGTAGCAATATCCAGGGTGCACCAGAAGTGGTGGAGCTACATACACCCGGCCTCCTTGAGGGCCTTGAGCAGAAGGCGGGAGATAACATGAAATGAAAAAGAAGGCTGACCCCTCGCAGAAGGAGGGTATCAGAAAAGATGAGACAAGGGCCAATTAAGGCGGGAAAGGAAGAGACTAGTAGGGAGGCTGAGGGGGTTTTGAACCAAATACCGTTATTTATGCAAATGAGGGGGGCGTGGCAAGGTCAATGACCTTGAGGTAGGTCATGCTCAATGACCTTGAGGTAGGTCATTGACCCCCAAGGTCGCCGGGACCCCGGAAGGTAAACAAACCTTGGAGGGTCCAGGAACCGGTTTGAGGGGGTGTGGGTGGAGGGGGAGGAGTGGGGTGGGGAGGGGGAGTGGGGGTGGGGAGGGGGAGGGGGTGGTGGCGAGGTTGGGGGATGAGGGGAAGGATGGAAGAGGGTCTGCACGAGACCCTCTTCGACCCAGTCTTTCTCTTGGACTGAGCACCTTCTCTGATATTATCCTGGGCTATATAGCTTTGCTTTGATCCCGACGAGATCCGAGTGTTGCCGAAGGTTTCCGAATCTTTGTCGGTGAATGAATCGTCAGAGAATTGAACGGTCAACTGATGTGTGTGACGTCACAGCAGATTACGGGATGTGAGGTAGGTCATGAACGGGAGTGTTTTGAAATGGAAAACATTAGTGTAACTGCTGTGTGTGACGTCACAGCAGATTACGGGATGTGAGGTAGGTCATGAACGGGAGTGTTTTGAATGGAAAACATGAATGGCGGTGGTTGTTTGGACCCTGACGTGGTAGGTTGGTTAGGTGTGAATAGGTCTGAGAGACAAACAAGATGGGGTTGAAAGCGCTCAATGGTAAACAAACATCAATGGTATCGGGAGTAGTGAATGGAATTGAGGGAGAGAGAGAGGTGGAATGAACTGGTTGTTGAATGTGCTCAATGGTAAACAAACGTCAATGAATCTGGAGTATTATTTCCTGTAAATGGTAGGGTGGGGTAGGATACAAATCGCATGGCATGTTGAGTCGGCCAGCTCGACATGAAATAAAAACAAGAAGGTGTACACCAGATCTGATTTATTAATCCATGAATTATATGTGGCATTAAAACCTAGCCACTTAACAAAAAGTTTATTGCCACGTTTTTGTACAATTTTTTCAACAAGATAATGATTGGGATATTGCGTCCTTTGCAGTTCCTCCATGTAGAATCCTCCTTGGATTGGCTGCTTGTTGAGGTCGTCAAGTAAATAAACAACTGGATTAGAAAGTTTTACCTTGCGAATACGAAATATTTCCGTGCTCCAGTTTGGTGTGTATCCTTTGGCGAAGATTGATTTATGTTTACTGATGCGCACATAATCACCAATACGTAATTGATGACGTCGTGGATCTACTGTTTTGATTTTGTGATGAATGCGATCCAATTGCGCAATGTTCTTGGTTACAAGGCGTGGTTTCATTTTGATGGTTCTATGTTTAGTGTTGTTGTAACGTGTCACCAGATCGCCTACAAGTTCAAGCCAGCGATAGGATCCTCTTGCTGTAAATTGTTCCCACATGCGCGTCTTGAGTGTGCGGTTGAAACGTTCTACAACACTTGCCTTTAGATTGCTAAAAGTGGAATAGTGATGGATGTCAAGCGATTTGAGATAAGCGGAAAAAGTCTTGTTGAAAAATTCTTTGCCTTGATCTGTTTGAAGCAAACGAGGTTGTCGTCTTGACCGCTGAACGATGGTCTTGAATGCAGCGGTGACCAGTTGTGCAGATTTATTCCGAACAGGTTCAACAAAGGCCATTTTGGAATAAACGTCGATGACGGTAAGCAGATAGTTGACCCCGTTGTTAGCTTTGGCATAGGGAATCATTTCAACCAGATCAGCTTGCCAAAGATCGTCAACGCCCCGTGTGATGACACGACGACGATGGTAGAGACGACGAGCTGGTCTATGCAACTCGCGAGCAATGGCAGCCTTAACAGGCGAGGGTGTGTGAACACGTTGACTCATTAGACAATAATGCCAGCATGACGAAGCTCCTCTTCTATTTCTAAAACTTCCGCCTCGTGTCCGGTATGACCGGCCTGTTCCGATGCACGCAACAGTTGCAGACGTTTAACCAACTTATTTGGATTGTTCCAATAGGCGAAATCGATGAATGGTTTCAAAGTATTAAACGTGATACCGGACGCTGAATTTGCACGGCGAACACTTGCATAGGTGGGAAACAATTTTGATATGATGGTTTTATATTTGAAGCCCTTATTAGCATTTATTGCTTCAGAACGTTTATAATTACGTCTAAAACCATTTGTAGCCATCAAGATGTCTTTATACTTTTCAAGATCTTCTTTATCATAGTCCTCGGTAGAAGGTGTACGTGAAAATAAAAGTTCTAAAAGCCCTGGCGTCAATTTGTAACGAACTGTTTTAACAATCAAAACATTGTCACTTATCTTGATTGCTGAATCGCCAATTCGAAATCTATTGTTTTCATAGCGAACACCATAGGTAGTATCAGTTTTCTTAGTAAAAAGATCTTCAAGGAAGGGGGTAACCAACGCACCATAATTTTGTAGTAAAATGGATTTTAACCGCACATATTGTTCGGGCGTATTCAATATTTCTTTAAGAGTAGGCTGCTTTTCTTTGGCTCTAGTGGGTGTTTCAGCAATTATTGATGTTTTCAAAAACTGGGGCAGCGGTGATTCTTTGGAGCTAGAAGACGGAAGCAATGGAGAAAAAACATCCTCAGGTTCTTCATCATCTTCTTCCTCCTCCTCTTCAATTGTTTGTGTTTCTTTTGAGCGTGTACTAGGCTTTGTTGTTCCTTTCAACACAGCTTCCAGAGGTGATTTCAAATGTTTTTCGACAAACAGTTCACTGTCGGCATGTGCACGTTTTAGATAGCGAAACTTTTGTCGAATGCTATTTCGCGCACGGATTATGTGTTTTTTTAATTGACTCCCTGTTGTCGCCATGACATCTGAACTAATGATGTTCAGAAAAGCGATGCAGCTACTTAAATACGAATGAAATGATCAAATCCCATGCGGTAGCGTCCATTGTTGATGTTGCTCTGCTTATCAATAACAAGACAACTGTGGTGATGAGCGTTCCAACACATGGCACACAACTGTGTAAAGGTTTGAAAGGTCATGTCTGGGTTCACGTGATCATCGTAGACGTGATGCATGTTGCGCTCATCCTGTCGGAAGAGAACAATCACGTTGGCATTGTCACGAATCAACTGTTTTGGTATTCGCGAATAGGTTTGAGCGAGATAAAAACAATCAATATATTTATGACGTCCCATGCTAAAGTAAGCCTGAATAATACCCTGTCGTTCTGTGGCCACATCGTCAAAAATCATAAGCGAATGGGGGCGAACATTGTCTGGAGAAATGACATCTTCGTGTGCTGCGAATGTGAAGTAGCCCATGTTGCGCAGACCTGACATGACCTGTTCCAAGAACACATACAGCGGTTGATACAGCGATTTGGCAAAAATATAGATATTTTGAAAGCGCACTCCGTTTAAGGAGGTGATGAGGGTAAGCAGAAGATTGGTTTTTCCACATCCCGACGGGCCGGCGATGAGACAGCGAATGGAGGATGGGAAGAGTGATCCATGACGTTGTTCGGACGATGTTGAGAAGAGGTGTGAAACCAAGTCTCCCACCGGAAGTGAATGTTGTTGCTTAATAATCTGCATATCAACTAAATGTGAAAGGGGAAGAGCTGGTCTCTATATACATGAGGCAAACGGGTGTTTCAGTTCCAGTGTAACCATGGACGCCTTTGGAAGAACTCTCAAAACAAATGAACGATTTGCTTTGACAAACGATCCAAAACATGATACAGATCCGGCTACTAAACGATATGTCGATGCTAATGTATTGTCACGCACTACAGATGGCAATTACAACTTTAATGGAAAGCGATTGACCAATATAACAGAACCCGTATTACCCTCGGACGCATGTTCAAAAAAGTATGTAGATTATTATCGATTACGACGTATCAAAGGAGATTATGAGGCTCAGAATAAACGTATTACAGGCGTTGCAGATCCTGTGAACGATCAAGATGTGTGCACCAAAGCCTATGTGTTAACCAATGCTGTGGTGTTAACAGAAGCAAAGGACTATGACGTACACCAACGTCGAATCACTCAGCTGGCTCTTCCAACAAACAACACGGACGCTGCTCGAAAGGACTATGTAGATAACAAGGTGAAACAGGTGCTCAGTATTGTGCCCACCCTAACTGTAAAGGGCTATACAGCAAATAATGCACGCCTTGTGCATGTGGCCGATCCTGAAGATGATCAAGATGTTTGTACAAAACGGTTTTTAAACTCTGAAATGGAAAAGGTGTGGGAAATTAAGGAGAACGCTCTACAGATGAAGCGAAGACGAATAGCCGAAGTTGCTGATCCTGTGCAACCTCACGACGTGACGACCAAACGATTTTTGGAACAACGGTTATCGCTTTTTATTAAATCAATACCCTCTATATTTCTGCTTCACATTGTAAACCAACAGCCGGTAAAAGATCCCAATAACCTCGCCTACATACTACGTTCGGGGTATGACAATTACCGTTTAATGTATGATGGCGCCATTCGTGTAATTGAGTATGCACCAGATTTGAAACATTTAGAGGTACGATTAAACGGTAGTGTTCAACCACTTATTGATCAACCGGTGAAAGCCGGAGACAAATTATTCTTTCACTTGAAACTCTCGTCTGAAGAAAAAGAGGCGGGGAAAACGATGAACGATTTTCCTCTCTATATAGAACTTGAATATACAGCCACCATTGAATAAATAACTACAGGTTCCCTTCCAGAGGAGCGTTAGTTGTGTTCTATACTTTGCGGTGTGAGGTTGTCTTGTTCTTTGGTCGCGATGGTGAAACAGAGATATGCGGTGAAGAAGAGGAAGAAGTTGTCCAGAAAGGGAGGCTTTAAAGCTATTCTTCATGCGGCACGTCAAGCTTCGCGCGGAGAAACAAATAGTGAGTTGGCTATTAAGAAAGCACTCCGAGCAGCACGATTGCATGCGAATCCCAAAAGTAAACTACGTTTTAGAAAACGTGCCCGAGTTATTCCTGTGCCGAAACGTGGTGGATTTTTACCTGCACTGTTTGCTGGACTAGCAGCCCTGGGTTCACTTCTTGGAGGAGCAAGTGCGGTAGCACGAACGGTGAAAGCTGTTGAGGAGGCGAAGCAACAGTTGAAGGAAAGTGAAAGGCATAATAAAACTATGGAGGCTATAGCACTGCGCGGCAAAGGTGTGAACATGAAGCTAGCACCCTACAAGAAAGGACTCGGCATTTACATGTCGCCAAAAAACGGTTAATCGATGCACTGCCACGACGAGCCATGACGCATGAGGAAGTTATAAGATATGCAAAACAGCTTAAGATCTCCCACTTTCGAGGCGTGTTTATGCGCAACCAACTACCGTCTCGACCACGGAGCCATGAAAGTGCAGTTGTCAATTTGGATGACAGTCATGGACCGGGAACGCATTATGTGGCCTACATAAAGCATGGTCGAACCGTGTGGTACTTTGACAGTTTTGGAAATCTTCCTCCTCCGACAGAGCTTGTTCGCTATTTTGGAAGCAGTGCAACAATACACTATAATGTGAAACGAGTGCAAAATTTTAACACGCAACAGTGCGGTCGTCTATGTTTGACTTTTCTATATAAGACCGAGCACGGCGGGTGACGTGGTCATTATGACAACAGAAAGTAGAACGTTTACAGTGCACGGACAAGGTGCGGAAGTAACTGTTGACTTTTATCCTCCTATTGAATTGGGACGACGACCCTACGTGCTGGGACTTGTTTCGTTTGAAGGCTATAATAGAATCTGCAACATAATTGAAGACGTCAATGATAAGTTCTACTACGATGACTATGTGTTAACTCTACCGTCTGGCAGCTACACCGTAGATGATATTCACGATCACATCTACACAACTCTCACCAAAGAATTTAGTCTAAAAGCATTTCTGGACGGGACACGCAAGTTTGAACTCATAGCCAACAACGTGACACATCGCTGCAGTATTCTTTCTTCTTTTAGGATTGATTTTAAATCTCAACCAGATTCGATTGGGTCATTGTTAGGCTATTCACCACAAGTGTTAGTACCGAACGTGATACACAAGTCTGACCAACCGGTGAAAATAATTGAAGATCATCACGTATCTGTCACGTGTAATATTATTACAGACGTCTACACCAATCAAGATCCCTCGCATTCGCTTTATGATTTTATTGTTACTTCACCTGGTGGTTATATCATCCGCGAAAACCCGTCGGTGGTGCTCTATCATCCTGTGAGTGTGACCAACATCAGGAATATTACATTAAGGCTGGTGAATAGAAACCAACGTCTCATCCGGTTAGACCCTCATACACCTGTGACCTACAAACTGTATCTGAAGCCAGCATGAAACAAGTGTATAAAGCGGCAACGCTGTCAAGAGCAGGTGTTAGTTGTGGTCAACACGTGTACAGGTTAACACGTGTCAACAAGCAGATCCTACAACAACTTGGTTACATCTTACGTCATGAATTCGATTCTAGACGTGACAAACCCTGTCGAAGTTCAGGAGGGTATTGTAAGAATTGAACACCATTCCTACCAACCGTATACTCAGGGACTAAATAATAATGATGAGATTCGAATTACTATTAACCAACAAGATATCTACACGCTTCCACATGAAAGTTACATCCAGATTGAAGGGCAACTCACCAAATTGGATGGTACCATTCCAACAACGTCAAAGTTGGCCAACAATGCTTTGGCCTTTTTGTTTTCTGAGGTTCGCTACGTGATCAACGGTATTGAAGTGGATACTACTCGAAATGTTGGCATAACAAGTGTCATGAAACTTTATCCCTCGTACGGAAGCGAAGAGAGTAAAGCTTTTTGTATGGCTGGTTGGTGTCCCAACTCAACCAACGACTGGATGATTAACGATGATGGTACATTTACTGGACATTTACCTCTAAAATTAATACTAGGCTTTGCAGAGGATCATAAGCGCATTGTTGTGAACGCAAGACAGGATCTGATTCTTGTACGAGACAGGAGTGATTATAATGCGCTAAAGGGAGCTGATACAGCGCCAATAGATACAAAAATTCTACTGCAACGAATTCTATGGAAAGTACCGCACGTAACTCTATCAGATCAGAAAAAATTGAGTCTGCTCAAGATTGTGGAGAAGGATACAGCTTTACCCATTCAATTTAGAAGCTGGGAGCTGCATGAATACCCGGTATTACCACTCTCCGATACACATACTTGGTCTATAAAAACCTCACGGTATACAGAGCGGCCACTCTACGTCCTGGTTGGATTTCAAACAGATCGCAAATATCAACAGAATAAAGATGCATCAAAATTTGACCACATCCAATTACGAAATATACGACTCTTTTTGAACGGAGTTACCTTTCCCTATGAGGGAATGGATTTAAACTTTAACAAGAACAAATATGGTAAGCTCTATGACATGTTTGTAAACTTTCAGTCTTCCTATTATCAGAAAGAGGCATGTCCGCTATTATCACCACAAGACTTCAAGTCCAAGGCGCCTCTGGTGGTGATGGACTGTTCGTATTTGGAGGAGTCGATGAAGGAAACAACAATTGATATCAGACTAGAATTTGAAACATCGACAGTTATTCCAGAAAAAACAACAGCTTATTGCCTTATTGTTCACGAGGCGCAAGTGTTTTATCAACCGCTGTCCAATATGGTGACCAGAGTATAAATAGCATGTCTTCCTCCATTGTCCTTCACAGTCATGGAAAGCTACGATGAAGTCACAACCCCCTCTGCGAGGTGGGTCTGCAAATGTGAAAGTGATTCGCCAGGCTCAGATGAAGATTCAAGGTTTACCATTTATCGCGCGCTAGTGAGTGAAGCTATAACTGCCTATCACAAGAATCATACTGTGCTTAGAATGCCGCCGCATCTGGTTCACTATTTACCAGATGGATTCATGTCTACGTTTGGTATTCATGACAGGGGCTACAACAACAAGCCCATCGCTAATCAAACAAATAATGTGGACGATGGCGTTGCCAAAGCTTCATCTTGTCATGTTGGAGAGCGGGTAGATTGTATGGACTGCAAATGCGATCGTTGCTCAACAAGTCGAGACGCTGATGCAGCATTTGAGATTTATCGCACCCTGGTGAGCTTAGCAATACGCGCCTACCATAAAGCACAATTTCTTCGTGAAATGCCGCAGCATCTGATTGCCTATTTACCAGCTGGATTTCTGACCGCGTACGGTGCACACGACATTGACCTTAATTGGGATAAGCTACCATTACACCTCCGTATGTCGGCGGATGTTGCAGCCTGCCGTCCTTGTCGTAGACACTTTATGCATCGAGGAGATTCTCACTGTGATTGGGATGGTCCAAATCCTATGATAAAAAATTGTAAGCGATGTACTGATAACTTTATGAATAAAATTGTGTAATTGATTCTTTGTGTGTATATTATTTTCCCGCTCCTACCCAATCAGTTAGTTGTTAAGAAGCAGCGGTCGTGGAAGGTCTGATATCCGTCGCCATGCCGAAAACATTGATTGTCGACGTGCAGGGTTTCAAGGTGAACGGAAACAAGTTTGTATTTAAAGAAGTAGGAATTATTGACTGCACAACCATGTGGGCACCAAGAGTAACCAGTTTTGTCTTTGAACCGCCGTTTCCATTGCATTTGCAGTCAGACGAGGACAGAAGACAAACAGAGTGGTTGCAACGCAATTTGGGACTAGTCTGGAAAGAAGGCGACATTCCTTACCAGCATCTATCACTTGTTCTGAAAGCTCACTTGTTTGGTGCTGACCTTGTATTTGTAAAGGGAAGTGAAAAAAAGGAATGGTTGCGTCAGTATGTTAATTCAACATGTCAACTTGTTGACCTTCATGATCTGGGATGTCCTGCACTGTACAACCTGTCCGTGCCTGATGAACCTCTACAAAATAAAACACTTCAAAATGTTTGGAAGCTTTTTGATTGGCTAGCTCGCAGAGCATGTCAAAACTTGCATGTCGAGTGCAAAGCGTCGTAACGTCAGCTTCAGTGTGAGACATACCAGTGATCAGTGTGGACGTGTAGTAATATGGCAGCAATTGAAGGTTTGGACTCAAACCCCACAGAGCGAGCTATTGTCAAGTTTTTTGCCTGTAAAAAGAAGCTTGACAGTTTCACAGATGAAGAATTGAACGCTTTGCCCAAGGCGTTCCTTTTTTATGTTGCTTCAAACGCGGTGAAAAATATTTGGCACAGTGTACCTAGTGAATGGAGCAGAGATCCTGGTCTGCGTGAACTACAACCATGCACTGACTTTAGTCATCACCAGCAAGTGTCTATTACTAAAATGCCATCGATTAGACAGTGTGGAACGTGTCAGCTCATCAAATTGTACCACGGCCATACAAATATACCATCCTGTAAAGACTTTGCTTCATCATTCCATGGTTGCGATGAAGACGAGGAAGAAGAGACAGCAGCGGCCGTATCGCCAGCACCAAAAAGTAAGACAACGATTGAAAAAGATATGCCGGACCTTTGCTGGTCATGGTCTAGTTAACAAGGCCATTGATGTACTTCCCATTGAACTGCATATTCCCGGCTATCAATTTTGTGGACCTGGGACTAAACTAAACCAACGTCTAGCACAAGGTAATTCTGGAATCAACAAATTGGATGCTGCGTGTAGAGATCATGACATTGCTTACAGCAACAAGAATGCAGATGTACGTCGAGTTGCAGACCACATTCTTCTAAGAAAGGCTGTGCAGCGCGTGACATCGTCTACTGCTTCCATTGGTGAAAAGATTGCAGCCTTGATCGTGGCAGGAGCTATGAAGTCAAAGCTAATGATTGGTGGTGGATTAGCGAGGAAAAGGACAAAGAAATAACCATGAATCAAATATTGTTAAGTATTTATTTGAGAGTCAGTCCACCAGATTACAGCATTCACAAAAGATGTTTTGGTTTCTTCTTGTAAAAACATACAATTGTAATAAAAAAGAATTGAAAAATTAAAGTGTGTTCTTATTTACAAGGTGTGGAAATGTCCAAAAGGCAAGCTATTTACACCATCCCACAACCGTTTATTGTCATATGTAGACAGCGATGTTTTATTTTGATTTACTGTAAATATATTATGGTTCTTTGAAAGAATGCGTGTTTGCTGGTACAAGCGAGAGGTGTTTGTGTAGAGTACACATCGATATTCCTCAACATTGAGGAATTGTGTGACGCTACGAAGAACACCCTTCGCTTTGCATTGACCTTTATTCTTTTGTGTTGAAAATGCGTACATTTTCGGCGCCAAAGCCACAAATTCCGTCATAACATCACCAGCACACTCATCCTTAAATAGACCAATGTGTTTTTTATTCATGGGAATTATGCCAAACATATTGTTAACCTCATAGTTTGAGGTATCAAAGTAACTTGGATGTTCTCTCATCACAGAGTAAATATCCGTCTTATTGGTTTGATAAATAAGACTGTCTGTATCCATATACAGTAATTTTACATCTCCAAACTTTTGTTTGGCAAACTCATAATGAAATTGATACATTACAAATTTTGAATAGTCAAGTATTACCATTCCTAAGTAAATTGGTTTGTTATACATGATTTCTGTCTTTGACAATTCAATGGTTACTAAATCAGTTTCAATAACTCGTACTGAATGGAAATTGGGCATAGCAATATATTTTCGTGCGCCATATCGACCATCCCAGTGGTTTACCAAATGAATAGTTCTTTGCTTTCTAATATTTTCCATAGATTTACCGTAGCATGCATTGTTCATTAATTTATAAAAATTTGACTCGAATCTCTTGGCGTGCTGCCGATAATGAGTATTTAATTGCATGTACGGTTGTAACCATGGTTTCTGGTCAAAACAAATAATGCGGTGAATGGTTTGTAGCTTCAAACCGTGTTTCAAACATTGCATTAAATTTTCGATGTGTATGACGTAGCGATTTTTCGGATTTAACGTTGCCAGCAACTTTTTATTGTTGGAACGTGAACTGGGAGGTTGTAGTTTTTCAACACAAAATGGTAGATCAGAATGATCATTGTGTATCTCGCGGGGATATAATATGTCAACTTCTAGAACATAGCCACGTGTGTTATTGCTCAACGCGTCCTGTAAATTAAAATTTGAAACTTCATCTGAAGTCAGCCATCGAAAATTTTGATACGGAAGCGGTTTTTCCATAGCATATCCGTATAAATTGTTACAATCCAGGTAGGTGAGGTATGTTGTAGGTTGCTTTGGTTTGTATGTATCCATATATGGATTATTTGCTTTGGCATGCTTTTGCACAAGCGATACAAGCCCGCCACGTATCCCGCGTTCAAAAAAGAGCAACATGTCGATGTCAGTTAATAGTTCCAGTTCTATTTCAGTCACCTTCAACATACAGTCCCAACTGTATCCGGCAAGGGTGTAGTAATGGGCTGGATCTAGATTGTAGATTTCAAGACACAGTTTGCGAAAGTGTTCAAACACGTCTGTCAAAAGTAGTGTATCAATTTTGAGGTATAAATCAGCATACTCGCCCAAAGTTGATATCTTGAACACGTCCCATACTTTTTGGGCGTGTAAATAGTCTTCTTCAGAAATATGACTTTTTGTTAAGTCATTGTAAAATTTATCCTTTGAAGGGAGTGCAGTTTCCTGCAAACATGCCCAATTGTTTACATGATTATAGGGAAACACCCCTTTTCGAATGCATAATTCAAATTGTTCGTCACCAGTAAAGTTTTGACGTACAGAATTCAAATTGTTTGGGTGAAGCCCTTGAACCAGCGCATCCAATGATGATGCGAGGAATCTATACGAATCTAAAAATCGTATACTAATTCCATTTCGCCATTTTGTAAACGAAATAAAATTTTCATGATTTTGTGGAATTAAAGAAAACTTTTGGTTTTCAAGGTTAACAAATTCCTTAATAATTAGATGACTGTCATACCGAGACATGTTGTGCAAGAAACAAGAAATATAGCGTGCTCTTTTATAGGCCAAATTACATGCACTATGAGCCGCTCCTCTAAATTTGCCAGTGTACCGATTATGGTCCCTCACCGGCGTGTCACAAGTTGCTATTGGTTTTTGACAAATGTGGCAAGTGTTTGCTGTTGCAAAAGCCACCTCGTCTGCATCCAACATTTGAAGCGGAATTGGGTTTTCCAGGATATTGTACACCCGATCTGCCAAGGCGTCCAATTCATTTAAAAACCAAGCAGCAGCATTTGCATCGCGATAAGATTTGAAGTAAGAAAGCGAAGGGTCATATGAGCAAATCACGTTTAGAGCACAACTGAATGGCACATGTTGCTGTACTTGTTGAGTGTACGGGCGTGCTGGATCCGGGTTACATGTGTCAATGGGTGTAGTTAAACATTCAAAATCTGCATATACTGTAAATGGAAGCGGTTCTTGACGAGACACATTTTGAAATTTCATACTGGCTTTATCCTTTTCTGGGAATGTAATTTTTACAGCTGGTTGTGTAATGCAATCAATAGTATGGGCTGTCAACTTTTGATTGCTAGTAAAATATTGCAAACAGCGATCACATATATATACCCTATTTTTACTCTTTGTAACTTGTGAACGAACTAGTCTGGAAAGATCTTTGATATAACAATAATGGTTGCACAATTCCCCTTCAATGTACAATAAATTAAAATGCTTTTCTTTTTTTTCCTTTGTCACATAGAGTGGCCCAATAACTTTGTCCCCTTCAACTCCGTATACATTAATGGAGTAAAGCAGATTTTTAGATTCAAAACGAGAAATGGCGTTGAGGTCCATTGGGAATTCTATGTCTGCTAAATTTAGACTGCTCATTAATTCCATAAATTTCTGGTGATATTTGCCCATTCTGTGAACATGTTTACTTGCAGAACATAGCCCAGCAGCCAGAGACCACACAAAACAGAAAACATCATTATTATCCACATTGATAACTGCGTGACGGTTTTCCAACTGTTTAGGCAAATTAACATGAGATGACCCACTATTTATGGGATCAAAGGTGCATACATTAATTTTAAGATGATTGATAGCTTCCAGCGATTTGCCGCTTTCTAATTCTTGAAACTCGGCAAAGCGTGTTGTGAGTTTATCAACAATGTTTTTACTATACCAACTGTGTATATTATCAGTGCGGTATAATTTAGTCATGTGGGTGTGTAAATAGATCGGCTGAATAAATTCGACACCTTGTTTCAAAATAGCAAAGTCACATAATAATTCAGCGTTAACCTTTAACGCTACATGTTCTCTTAAACAGTCTTGTATTTTGTTTTGAAAAATGATGTAACTAGTGTTTAAATATTCATTGAGATTTAAAATGTTTGCATCATTATTGACTTTAGTGGAACAGATATTGTTATTGAAACAACTATCCACATCTTCCCAACTTTGTATCGGTGACGACATGATGTCCCTTAGTACTTAACAATTACAAAAAACTGAACGGTTTGCAGAGAGAGTGAACCAAAGCTTATTTTCCCTGCAAATTCCGTTTTACATAAACTAATTTTAAATTTTATTTTTTTCTTCTATGAATTCAACAAGACATCTTTTGTTTTCCAGTCCCATGTATTTTAAATAGATGGTTCCTTTGTTGAGATCGGCTACATCTTCTTCGCTGAGTTCCTTGAATCTCGACGGTAGAAATACTACAAAGTCCTCCAGTTCGCATAAAATACGGTCCCCAAATTTCGTCTTGACACGACGAACAGCAGTTACCAAATAAGTCTCGTTTACCTGCAGATCCTGTAGTCGTTTAGTCTCTGCTCCAGCATCTTTCCCTATGGAATTCGCATTTTTTATTGCCGACATTCTGAAATCGAATTTGATATCTATAATAGTGTTTTAGTATACCTAAGCCATTAGCAAATATGTATATACACACAAAGTTATCAAAACCCTTCTACACACCCATTATCGCTAGCCACTAATTTAATTGTCAGCAGCTTGCGTTCACCATTTTCCTACTTCTCCTCATTCCATTACAAGAACACAGGTTATCAAACAAGTTATACATCCAGGTGCTACATGGTCAGGTGCTGGTCATGACTGTACTTTGATGAAACCGAGTCAGATTGTTTGTATAATTTTACTGTTCCCTGACAAAGCCGGGGCAAACTGCTTGTGTAATTTAACTGTTCCCCGGGCGAAGCCGGTTTACAACTGTTCCCGGGCGAAGCCGGGGCGGATTGTCTGTATAATTTATCTGTTCCCGGACAAAGCCGGGGCAGATTGTATGTATAATTTATCTGTTCTCGAGCGAAGTCGGTGCATGCTTTTGGTATAATATAACTGTTCGCGGGCGAAGCCGGGTTGGGTTTCTGGTATAACATAACTGTTCACAGGCGAAGCCGGGTCGGGTTGTTTGTATATTATATCTGTTCCCGGATGAAGCCGTTGCAGGTTGGTTAAATAATTTATGTGTTCAATACACCCTAGTGCGTGGGGGCCTACATTAGTTGGGAGGTGATGATTTAAATGTCCTTAACTAAATAGGTTACTTGACTTGAAACTAAAGTATAAAAGTGAATCCATGGCTCAGAGCTAATGTTACATAAGAGGTCATTATCTATTCCGCCGGGCGAAGCCGGTTTACAACTGTTCACGGGCGAAGCCGGGGCGGATTGTCTGTATAATTTATCTGTTCCCGGACAAAGCCGGGGCAGATTGTATGTATAATTTATCTGTTCTCGAGCGAAGTCGGTGCATGCTTTTGGTATAATATAACTGTTCGCGGGCGAAGCCGGGTTGGGTTTCTGGTATAACATAACTGTTCACAGGCGAAGCCGGGTCGGGTTGTTTGTATATTATATCTGTTCCCGGGTGAAGCCGTTGCAGGTTGGTTAAATAATTTATGTGTTCAATACACCCTAGTGCGTGGGGGCCTACATTAGTTGGGAGGTGATGATTTAAATGTCCTTAACTAAATAGGTTACTTGACTTGAAACTAAAGTATAAAAGTGAATCCATGGCTCAGAGCTAATGTTACATAAGAGGTCATTATCTATTCCGCCGGGCGAAGCCGGTTTACAACTGTTCCCGGGCGAAGTCGGGGCGGATTGTCTGTATAATTTATCTGTTCCCGGACAAAGCCGGGGCAGATTGTATGTATAATTTATCTGTTCTCGAGCGAAGTCGGTGCATGCTTTTGGTATAATATAACTGTTCGCGGGCGAAGCCGGGTTGGGTTTCTGGTATAACATAACTGTTCACAGGCGAAGCCGGGTCGGGTTGTTTGTATATTATATCTGTTCCCGGGTGAAGCCGTTGCAGGTTGGTTAAATAATTTATGTGTTCAATACACCCTAGTGCGTGGGGGCCTACATTAGTTGGGAGGTGATGATTTAAATGTCCTTAACTAAATAGGTTACTTGACTTGAAACTAAAGTATAAAAGTGAATCCATGGCTCAGAGCTAATGTTACATAAGAGGTCATTATCTATTCCGCCGGGCGAAGCCGGTTTACAACTGTTCCCGGGCGAAGTCGGGGCGGATTGTCTGTATAATTTATCTGTTCCCGGACAAAGCCGGGGCAGATTGCATGTATAATTTATCTGTTCTCGTGCGAAGTCGGTGCATGCTTTTGGTATAATATAACTGTTCGCGGGCGAAGCCGGGTTGGGTTTCTGGTATAACATAACTGTTCACGGGCGAAGCCGGGTCGGGTTGTTTGTATATTATATCTGTTCCCGGGTGAAGCCGTTGCAGGTTGGTTAAATAATTTATGTGTTCAATACACCCTAGTGCGTGGGGCCTACATTAGTTGGGAGGTGATGATTTAAATGTCCTTAACTAAATAGGTTACTTGACTTGAAACTAAAGTATAAAAGTGAATCCATGTCACGGAGGTCATGTTACATAAGAGATTATTATCTATTCCGTGAATGCCTCGAGCACGCTCATTATCTCGCGGAGCAATGCAGTGAAATCGGCAACATTTAATTGGATAATAACAGTACTTATATATAATTGAGCTGCATTCATTTTATATATCCCCGGCAGCTAGTGGTTTAAGATGCAAGTCACGTTAAAACCAATCTTATTACATGCTATGAATTCTGCTCGTTTCAAACATGAAGTAATTATTGCTTGTCTGATTCGTACCATCTGACTTTTAAACCAGCTTTGTCAATAGGCCATTATACTATTAAAATTCTAAACATCTTCATGTGGATTTAAACATACCATCTCATCATTTACAAGTACTGTAATGTACAGTTGTTGTTTGAGTCTTCAGTCTTTTGACTGGTTTGATGCAACTCTCCATGCCTCCCTGTCCTGAGCTAATCGTTTCATCTCTACATAGCTCCAACACCCTACACCCGACACAATCTGTTTAACATATTCTAACCTTGGTCTACCCCTACAGTTTTTGTCCTCGAACCTTCCTTCCATAACTTAGCTTGCTATTCCTGGTGTCTTAATATGTGTCCTACCAATGTATCTCTTCTCTTCATTAGCAGACGCCAGAAACATCTCTCCTCTCCCACTCGTCTTAATACCTCTTTATTTGTTACTCTCTCTCTACCCATCTGATCTTGATCATTCTCCTGTAACACCACATTTCAAATGCTTCAATTCTCCTCTTTTCTGTACAGTACAATTACTTATTTTGTAAACTATCTAGCTGAGTTAGTCTCCCAGTAGCACATAGTCAAATATATACACTAGGATATACTTTAAAGTTATATACTTAAGTATGTTGAATATTACCTGATAGACAAGGATCCAAATTACAATCTGGTGTGAACTCTGTAAGCCCGTGGACAACTCTACCTTTATTTCAATTCTGCTCGAGTATTTATACCCCTCCGAATACAGGAAACGTCTCTGGATTACCGTTCCTTTCACACAAACATGACCTCCATACGGCATTACCCTGCGTTAATACACGAATCGTTACTGACCTTCCTTTCACCAGAAATAGCTCCACACTGTATAACCCTGTACAACAAGTTTAAACACATCTAATTAATCCGCCTTTCACCAGAAACTACACACAGTATATAAGGAGGACGTTCCTTTTCACAACATATCATTCGCTCCAATGTCTGGAGACAACAACATGGAGATGCCAGAAGAAGAAAACCAGGAGGAGTTGTCGCTGGATCTGTTAATGTAAGTATTATTTATTTACTAAAGCCTTATGTAGCAGCACCCCAGTCTCTCACGGCTGGGTGCGTGGTTTAATTCCAGTCACTTTATGTTAGATCTGTGCTGGGCAAACCAAAAGCAGACAGGTTTTTCTCTGGGAACACCAGTTTTCCCTGTCAAAATTTTCTTCCGACAACATCCTCCACTATCATTTCTCTTTTTATCTGTCATTCATTTAAACATTGACTCTAAAAAGTGAGACAGGCTTTGGCAGCCAACACAGATCTTTCTCGCCGCTAGATGGAGTTTAATTCATTCCATTCCTGATCTGATCAAATACTGGAAGCAAGCGGTGTTTTTTTTCTTCAAAATGATTAGAAATACTGAGCGTAGTTACCGCCTTTGTAGCCCATGTTTACTTGGGTGTGAGTAGAATTTGTCTGATAACCCGTGTTATTGCGATGAATAAAAAAAAAAGGATTGGGAAGGAAGTCAGATTTTTTTTAGGTGTGTTAAAATCCTTTAGTATGCCTTCCTTTGGAGGGGGAGTACAATGCACAGATTACCCTCATCATCTTTCTGACATAATACTCCAGCAATGCCTATATGTGAAGCATCTGTCATAACCACATATTCCTTATCTTTTAACGGATATTTCAGCACTACACCCATGTTTACTTGGGTGTGAATAGAATTTGTCTGATAACCCGTGTTATTGCGATGAATAAAAAAAAAGGATTGGGAAGGAAGTCAGATTTTTTTTTAGGTGTGTTAAAATCCTTTAGTATGTCTTCCTTTGGAGGGGGAGTAAAGCCAGTGGTTACATATTCTCACTTTATGACATGTAAAAGATCCGTCCACAGACTAAACTTGTGTGAAGGTAAATTGACAGGTTAGATTCTGTCAAACAAGTTCCAACATTTACCACTAGATGGCATTATTATCTGGTAGCAAAAAAACTTGGAACTTGTAGCTCACTCTAATGGTGTTTGCTGGAAGCAGCTACACACTCAAGTGAGTCACACATGTTCGTGAACGCTGCCAGCACTGAAACCCATACTCAAGTTCGAACATTCACCACTAGGTATCATTAATATCTAGTAGCAAAATTTTGAAACTACTTAAAAATGAACAGAACTTGTAGCTCACCCTAAGGGCGTCCGCTGGAAGCTGCTGCAGACTTAGGTGAACATGCTCTCACACACTCCCAGCAATTCACAGCACCTACATACTCAAGTGAGTCACACATGTTCGTGAACACTGCCAGCACTGAAACCCATACTCAAGTTCGAACATTCACCACTAGGTATCATTAATATCTAGTAGCAAAATTTTGAAACTACTTAAAAATGAACAGAACTTGTAGCTCACCCTAAGGGCGTCCGCTGGCACATTCACCACTAGGTATCATTAATATCTAGTAGCAAAATTTTGAAACTACTTAAAATTGAACAGAACTTGTAGCTCACCTAAGGGCGTCCGCTAGGAAGCTGCTGCAGACTTAGGTGAACATGCTCTCACACACTCCCAGCAATTCACAGCACCTACATACTCAAGTGAGTCACACATGTTCGTGAACACTGCCAGCACTGAAACCCATACTCAAGTTCGAACATTCACCACTAGGTATCATTAATATCTAGTAGCAAAATTTTGAAACTACTTAAAAATGAACAGAACTTGTAGCTCACCCTAAGGCGACCGCTTGAAGCTGCTGCAGACTTAGGTGAACTGTACTTGCTCTCACACACTCCCAGCAATTCACAATCCAATATTTAGATAAACAAGCGTTATAAAACAATTTTGTTGTACTCTTTATTGTATACATTTTTTTTTTTTTTTATAGCTTTGGAAATGATCCAGTGTTGGTGGAGTTTTTCACCCAATTGATGGCGGAGATGGAAGGGTGCCAGAGAGTAGGAGATGATGAGGAAGAAGAAGATGATGATGATGATGAAGAGGAAGATGAAGAGGAAGAAGAATGATTAATAAATCAGATCTGGTGTACACCTTCTTGTTTTTATTTCATGTCGAGCTGGCCGACTCAACATGCCACGCGATTTGTATCCTACCCCCACCCTACCATTTACAGGAAATAATACTCCAGATTCATTGACGTTTGTTTACCATTGAGCACATTCAACAACCAGTTCATTCCACCTCTCTCTCTCCCTCAATTCCATTCACTACTCCCGATACCATTGATGTTTGTTTACCATTGAGCGCTTTCAACCCCATCTTGTTTGTCTCTCAGACCTATTCACACCTAACCAACCTACCACGTCAGGGTCCAAACAACCACCGCCATTCATGTTTTCCATTCAAAACACTCCCGTTCATGACCTACCTCACATCCCGTAATCTGCTGTGACGTCACACACAGCAGTTACACTAATGTTTTCCATTTCAAAACACTCCCGTTCATGACCTACCTCACATCCCGTAATCTGCTGTGACGTCACACACATCAGTTGACCGTTCAATTCTCTGACGATTCATTCACCGACAAAGATTCGGAAACCTTCGGCAACACTCGGATCTCGTCGGGATCAAAGCAAAGCTATATAGCCCAGGATAATATCAGAGAAGGTGCTCAGTCCAAGAGAGAGACTGGGTCGAAGAGGGTCTCGTGCAGACCCTCTTCCATCCTTCCCCTCATCCCCCAACCTCGCCACCACCCCCTCCCCCTCCCCACCCCCACTCCCCCTCCCCACCCCACTCCTCCCCCTCCACCCACACCCCCTCAAACCGGTTCCTGGACCCTCCAAGGTTTGTTTACCTTCCGGGGTCCCGGCGACCTTGGGGGTCAATGACCTACCTCAAGGTCATTGAGCATGACCTACCTCAAGGTCATTGACCTTGCCACGCCCCCCTCATTTGCATAAATAACGGTATTTGGTTCAAAACCCCCTCAGCCTCCCTACTGAGACTCCCTAGGGCTCGGATACCCTAATACCGTCGGGGTCGGAAGAGAATAAGAGGTTCGTTGGTTCCTTGTTTTAGGGGCTGCGACAACGCGGTCATGTAGCCCCGAGTACTTTGAGTGTGTGTAGAATCTGGCTGATAACCGGTGTTAATTGTGGTGACTGTATTAGTGTGTGTATCTGTTTTTTTTTAAATTCAAGTATGGACTGCAACTTCGAATTTTTTAAATAGTTCCTACTTTTGCCGCCAAACGCCACCGTCAACGACTACTAGGCCTAGTTCAGAACTTAGCTACTAGACGCCACCGTAGTCGGCTCTTCGCAACGAACGTAGCAACCTAAGAGCTTTGTTTACATTCTTAACCTATACAATTTAGTTTCACACAGGTGTAATTTGTGGAAAGTTCTTTAACATGCTATAAATCTATGACATGGGACCGCCGACTTTACGTCCCCTCCGAAGGAAGGCATACTGAGGGATTTTAAACGCTCTTAAAAAATCCGACGGCTTCGGCCGGGTTTGAACCCGCGATCTTGGGCATAGAAGCTCAGCATGCTACCAACTACGCCACCGAAGCCGCCCCCGGCACAAGTAAGTGGAAGCAATGCCGGACTCAGCTGGGGCCGCGTGGTCGCCAACCCATGTCCCACTAGATGTGAGCCCCTGGGGGTCAACCAACCTTAATGAGGAGGGATGTGTGGGGTTCCCAGTCCGTGGGTAGTAACAGAACCAAATACATTGGTCAGGAACTCACTCACTCATTCACAATACCACAGTGGTTTAAGCAACGGCCCTATGTTAGCAGTATTGGAATAGACAGAAATTCCAGATAACACGGAGGGCTGTTGACAGGTCCTTCACTTCCCGCCTCCCGCATCACCTCACAGAGCTTGGACTCAAGCAGTCCAGCAGTAGAGCAGTAGGTCTACAGTCTTTATGTTCGACCCTGACTCTTATCTGTCAGAAAACTGCACTATAATGAGGCTCATTATAACACTATTTTTCATTATGAAACAGTTTCTTCCACCAATCAGAGCTCAAGAAACAGTTGTTTGACCAATTAGATAATTAGATGCGCTGAGTTCCACGGCCTTCTAATGTAAATCACACTGCCTGGCCTAGTGTCATAATAGAGTAATTGAGGTGGCCATGGTCAAATACAAGGCATTCTCTGCATCTCATGCGCTCTGTTCAGTACATAAAACTGGCGAAATCTCGACAGATATTTATGAATATTTTTGTTCGAACATAAAATAGTTATAATAATTATCGTCGAACATAAACAGTCGTATGCAACTCGCCTATACTGGTAATTAAGACACTCGTATGGAAATTATAAAACTCGCATTCGCTCGTTTTATAAACATACTTGTGTCTTAATTATTACCATTATAGGCTCGTTGCATAATGTACTACTAATATACAATCTTCAAGGATATTATTTTATTTATTATAATGCTGTCAGACTGACATTTGCGTTTTGTGAACGCGGCAGTCAGTTCATCGATACAGTTTCGCACCACCGGAGTTGTTGTTAACCAATCCGTGATTATTGAAGTATCTATAGTAGTACCGGTAGTATCCAGAATCCACATACATCATATTTACAGGATTACTAGCAGACCCGTGTGAGAACTCTCGCACAATGGGTTGTGTGCGCCCCATGTGTACAGACTACCCGCACGGCTCTAGTGCTATGCGCGATACAGTCTCGCAGGGGCTATCATCTTGTTTATTTGTTTAAAAACACTTTATAAATAAATAAATATATTTCTGTTGACTTTCCAAGAAATGCAAGATTTTTCCTGTACTATTGTGACGATTTGGAAGATTTTGGAACAAACCATACCTTCTAGAAGTCACCACACACAGAAAGCTAAGCTAAGCTACGCTATGCTGTGCTAAGCAATGCCAAGCTATGGTGTGCTATGACATGAACAAAAAGCTAAGCTAAACTAATGTAGGCAGCAGTTTAAGGATGACTGGCATTGAAGAGGAGGCTCTATTATTGGCTGTTGTCATCAAAGATGAAGAAAAAGAAAGAAACGGGAAGAGAAGATGATTCTGGATATGTGAAATTGGGAGAAGAAAATGTCTTCTTGTAATTGTAGAATGTTGTTCCACTATTTGGTGGGGCTCGAATAAGTACATGTTTTCCATCAAGAGCCCCTATACAATGGGGATTATTCCACAGATTTTCAAAATCTTTTGCAATCAGTTTCCACTTTTCCTCTGAAGGTATTGGTAGCACTTCGTCCTGTAGTCGATTCCATATCGCTTTACATGAATCATTTACTATAAATGATACAGTTGAGGCCCCCGTTCTGTAACTAGGCTATTTGCTATAGTTTTGAATCTGTCCCCAGTTACCAGGTACCTGAACGATACATTTCTTTAGGAAAATGAAAATCCACAGCCTGCTTCCAGTCTCCGACCGGGTCAGGAATGGAATGAATGAAGCCCCCATCTAGCGGCGAGGATATGGACTGTGCCGGCTGCCGAGGCCTGACGCACTCCTCTGGGGAAATGATTAAATGAATGACAGATGAAATGAAATGATAGTGGAGAGAGTTGCTGGAATGAAATTTTGACAGGGAAAACCGGAGTACCCGGAGAAAAACCTGTCCGCCTCCGTTTTGTCCAGCACAGATCTCACATGGAGTGACCGGGATTTGAACCACGGACCCAGCGGTGAGAGGCCGGCGTGCTGCCGCCTAAGCCACGGAGGCTTCATTTCTTTAGGAAATGAACTGAAAAATATGTGGAATAAAATATAGCGTATGCCAACTGCCATAGTTTTCTACAGTGAAATACACCTTCAATAATAGAGAGAAGTTCGTGAAATTGTTCCTGACATAGACGAAAGTAACTTTTAAATTCTTCATCACTTCCATTCAGTTCTTGAATCAAATGATGGAATTCACCGTGTATTTTTCTTCTTCTTCTTTTGGCCTGTCACCCATTGTATAAATAAAACGAAGTACGGTACTACCTGAATCACTACACTACACTAACACGACACGGCTACGCACACAATTCAAAAGTCTGCGACAGCCCGCCAGATCAATTGTTCCGAAATGAAAAGCGCATGCGCCAGGCCCAGCCACAGCCAAGAAAATCGCCTGCCTAGCTTAGCTTAGCTTCGCATAGTATAGCTTAGCATAGCGGCCTGTGTGTGTCACTGTACTCAAATTAGCCCAGGCATTTAAGTCCAATATATCGCCTTAACCTCAAAAAAAAAAAGTTATAAAGCTACTTTTTTCAGAATCCATTGATTCGACCCTAGGGAACAACATATCAAAATACTCGGCCGTACATGTGCCGGCTTCCTTGATTTCCTGTCCTGGAAACCTGGAATTCCAGGAATTTTTCATCGCTATACTGGAACGCCCGTAAAAACCGAACGACTCTGGCCAAGTAGACAAAAGTGGTGTCAAATGAACGAGAAAAGCATGCAGTCTCCATATATAAGGCTTTTGGCATTTTTTTTCTCATTTCGGTGTAGATTGTAACCAAAAAGCGCGCGAAATTCAAATTATTTGTACGTTTGAATCCATTTGCACGTTTATTAGAAACTAAGACGGCAGCTCCTGCATAAAAATGCACCTGAAATAAGAAAGAGCATCGTTTTAGCTTTACAGATGTGGTCTTATTTTTGTTTTACGTCTAATAATTCAACCATTACAGACGAAACAAATTTAACCCGAATGTAAGTTGGTATGACCGGACGGGAGTAAACACCAAACAACTCTGTGTAGGTAAACAAAAGTGGTATCAAATGAACAATAAAAGCATGCAGATTCCATAAATAGTACTATAAGCAATGTTTTCTCTGCTTTCGGGGTACATTGTAACAAAAAACAAAAGGAAAATTTTAATTTTTAGGTTAGAATTTGTTTGCACGTTTAGCAGACTAAGACGGCTACTTACGCAAATCAATATACCTCACATAAGAAATAGCATCATTTAAGCTTTACAGAGGTGCTCTTGTTTTTGTTCTGCGTCTTATAGTTCAAAAGTTATAGACGAAACAAATTTAACCCGAACGTAAGTTGGTAAGTCTTTCGCTGAAGTGAAAATTTCCAGAAAGTCAAAGGTTGTCCCCCTATTGGCTATGAACAGTACTGTGACGATCAGAAATGAAGTAACGCCCTTAAACTCGAGTCAGCTATTTATGAGAATAGTGTGTGTTTTATAAAACGAAACGGAAAAAGCGGAGTACTTTCATTATGAGTTGGTGCCAACTCCACCCTCTCTTTTTGACGGTTGTCCAATGCGCAAAACGGAAAAGTCAGCGTTTGCGTCTCTCTTTAAGCACTCAGAAATTGGCGATCAACTTTGTCCAGAGACCACGTATGTCATTGACGGAGGCTATCTCCTGTACGCTGTTATTTGGCCTCGACTGGCAACATACGGAGAAATTTGCGATCTTTACCAGACATGTTATGACTCGATACCCATCTGCAGTTGTTGTTTTCGACGGATACAATGGCCAGCCAACTACGAAAGAAGCGGTGCAAAGTCGAAGCACTGCCAGAAGGACCTGTTTTGATATCGACTTTACCGAACATTCGACATGGACAGCATCACAGGCGGACTTTCTGACGAACAGGAGAAACAAATCTCGACTTATTGATGTACTTGTTTCAAGATTTGAAGCTGTAAAAGTTTGAGTATACTAGGCAACTGGGGACGCCGATCCTCTCATCGTGCACACTGCTTTGGAGATAGAGACCTTGGGGAAGTCTGTAGTTGTAGTCGGCAACGATACCGATCTTCTGGCAATGCTGATTGCTAGGCGTCAGACGGGAGATGTCTTCATGCTGCACCCAGGGACTTCCAAGTGCCCCGGAATGTTGTACGATATTGGTGCTATTGAAGATGAAATAGCTGACATGAAGAACTGCGTGCTGTACTCCCATGCTGTCTCAGGTGGTGATAAAACATCTGCAATCTACGGGAAGGGGAAGAAGAAGGCTTACAAATTGCTTCAAAAAAGTGTGGATCTTCGGGAAGAAATTGTCAAAACATACACAAATCCATCTGGGAATCGCGAAGAAGTTTGCACTGTTGGAGAAAAGTTCACAAGGGCCTTGTATCCTGGAGGAAATTAATTGGAGAATATCGATTATCTTCGACATCGTTTGTACCAGATGAACATTGCGCGCCAAGCTCTGACTTCTCAGTTTGAACTTGCGACTCTTCCTCCAACAAGGGAAGCTCTACGGCAGCACTCAATGCAGACTTACTTGCAGGTAACTTTCATTGTTTTCCTTTACACTACACCTATGCAATATTTTTCTAGTATTTCTCAGGATAATAAAATAGGTTGAGTTTGATTTTAGGTTCAAGAATGGCTGGGAAGAAACCTCAATCCAAGCCTTTGACAACTCTCTTTTGGCCATTTCACAACCCTGACTCCAGCTCCTGACTCTCTTCTCCTCCTAATTGCCAGCGATTGCAAGATGGACTACGGAGTGCGTTGTGGATGTAGACGATCCGGCCAAGAGTGCTCAGAAATGTGCTCTCAATGTCATGGACAAAATTGTGATAACGCAGTACATCGTTATGAAACAGATCAGGATCTAGATACACCCGATGTCACTTAAACTACCAGTTTCCTGTATTACACCTTTCCATCCAATGCCTTTTTCCTATGATTTCGAAGGCTTAACTCATACTTAAATATTATGTGTGTAAATAAAAATTTCATCTTGTGTTGCTTCCGTAGAAAAAAAAAATCATTAGCTCAAGCTTTACTTTCCAGGCGCCAACCGAATAGGCTAAATCCCCGACGACACAACGCAATCCTGCACTGTCAACTGACAGCTACTACACGTATAATTTTCGCTATAACTTTTCAATAATAAACGTAAAGCAAACATGACAGATGGTCTGAAAAGCTAAAAATGTCGTCTTTGTTATATCACGCATGATTTTAGGTATATACTTCATTTTCACTCGTTGCTGTACCAGCAGCAAAAATCAAAAATTTTGAATTTCGCACGTTTTACTTTTGTTACAATGTACTCCGAAGGGAGAGAAACATTGCCTAAAGTCGTATATATGGAATCTGCATGTTTTTTTTCTTTCATTTGATACTACTTTTGTCTACCTAGGCCGAGTCGTTCGGTATTTACGGGCGTTCCAGAACGGCGATGAAGAATTCCTGGAATTCCAGGTTTCCAGGCCTGGAAATCAAGAAAGCCGGCACATGTACGCCCGAGTATTTTGATATGTTGTTCCCTAAGGTCGAATTAATGGGTTCTGAAAAAATTAGCTTTATAACATTTTTTTGGACCTCGAAACCCTATTTTCCTGGGCTAAGTGCATTGAGAGCGGTATTTTTCATAACACCGCGTAGCTTAGCTTAGCCTAGCTTTCTGTGTGTGGTGGCCTTTACTCCCTCTTGTTTAGGAGCTTGAGTTTTGTGAAACATACACCTTAGCGTATTATATAATAAGATTGTTCAATGAGCACTACTGTAAGAAATTGCCATTACAGAATTTTATGGATAAGATGAATACATATCAAGATGGCTAATATTAGGAAAACATTAAAGACTAATTACTGCTATTTACATTGAGGAACATAAACTCTTTTTTTGTGAGTACTTAGTTTTTCATTACCAATCCAGTTTGGTATTCCACATGGCACTGATGTGAACACTGATACACTTTTTTATGTTCACATTTTACCCCTTATGACAAATATGTAAGGACTAATGCTTCGTATTTACATTGAGGAACATCAATATTTTGACTTTTCTTGATGACAACCTTGTTCTCCTGTCGTTAACAATCAGTCCAGTTCTGGAAAAATGTCTTTCACACGACATTGATGTGGCCACTATATTGCACTTTCTCCCGAATATTTTTACTAAATTGGGATACACATGTTGATGATTTTTCCACCAGTCTAAGGGACAATGACATTTACCTTCTTCATTTACACGAGGTAAAATGTCATCTTTCAAATACATATCCACTTCCCTGATGGCTCGTGACAGAGTTCTGGTTTGAGGATGTATATCTTCGATAATGTCGTTGAAAATATTCCAAGCACTTATTGGACAAGTGGACTGAACTGCTCCACTTGCATATGGAAGTGAGGATGGAATGTCACTGTTCTGTTTCGCGCTGGTCTGGGCGTTCATCTCTATTATATCCACTGCTAAATTACGCGCCCTCCATTCTGACGTTTTCTAGTGCCGAAGGTCTTGAAAAACGTGATCTTTATAGCGTGGATCTAACAGAGTGTATAAGGCGAAGGTGCAACTGTGTCCAATGTTCTTAAAACTTTCTTCTAACCCTTTAATAAGGCTAGCAATTATGGCCTTCACTGCTTCTGTGTACTCGGCTAATTGCCTGACTTTTCCACAAATACCCTTTAGGCATCTGACGACCACAATCACAGGTTTCCAGTCTAATATGCTTCTCCGCTCATCGAACTAGTCATTTCTTCAAACGGGGCTAGCATATCGCAAAGTTGACGGCAAGCTTGCCACTCTTCACCAGTTATTATGGGCAGATCATTATCTAAAAGAGCAATAGTGGCCCTGATAGCTTCTTCGAGTTCAACAAATCGACGCAGCATACAGAATGTTGAATTCCAGTGCGTCGTGACGTCTTGGGTAAGGCGTTTAGGCACTGCATTTCCACTTGATATCTGGTACTTCAGTAGTTTTTCACTTGTTAGTGAACATCTCTTGAAGTAGCCGACATTGTTTCCCCCTCAATGTTGACTTGCACATCTCTTGAAGTAGCCGACATTGTTTCCCCCTCAATGTTGACTTGCATTTCCCGAAGACAACCTTGGACAATCAAATTCAGTTTTGTGAGCAAAACATCCGTAGTGTTTCCACTTCAGAACTTCCTCAAGCGCGTTTGTAATATTGCTAGCGTTATCAGAAATGGCAAAATTCACTTTGTCGTTCAGCTTCCAGTCCGTTAGTATGCACCTAATTTCGTTAGCTAACGCAACAGACGTATGGCTCCCGGAGAAACTAGAGCCCTTTAGTGAAACAGTTTTGAAGAAAAAATCCTTCCTAATGTAATGCGCTGTCACGGCAATGGAGCTCTCGCCAACTAACGATGACCACAAATCGGTTGTTATGCACACACTGTCTGCTTCATTGGTCACTGTGTCCCTTATTGAAGACAATTGCTGATGATAGAGTGCTGGAATCATTACATTTGAAATTGGCCTCCTACCAGGTAATTCATAACCAGGGACCCTCTTCATAAGTTTATAAAACCCTCTATCCTCAACAATACTAAAGGGTTGATAGTCTGAAATAAATAAATCAAGTAGGTCACTATCAATTGATTCCAATTAATTTGGCGACGTACGACCCTATTAATTTTTGCCTTTCATGCACCACACGTGAATCGGCCGTCGAGGCATCGCTATCAAGCCTGCTAGAGCTAGTACATTAGTACTAGGTTCCGCTCTGTCCTCCTCAATAGGCCTACTTGGTCGTTCTAGCACTGACGGTATTTCCTTAACACCATGAGATGTTAGTTCAGTATATATTGATACATGTTTTCTTTGCAAATGTCCTTTCAAATTAGTAATAGTTGACTTGTAAGAAATAAGTTGCTTGCAGATGGTGCAAAGCGCCTGTCATTTAAACTTTTCGAGAAATAGTTCCACAGCTCACTTTGTTTCGACATGCTATCAAACAATTCGCCTCCCTCAGCACTCGACAACTAAGTTAACACTGTTTTAACCCTGGAGAAGTCGCTCGGACGGAAGCGAATCAAGAATCTAGGCATGTCATCACAAGTTTACCGGTTCATGGATATCATCACAGACTATGTGCAACGACACATTTCCATGAGGTAGCCAAGAAGTGCGTATGTAGACCTACTGTGTGTGGTGAAGAATGTGAACTCTTATCACATCAACCGATGCAGATACAGGACAAAATCAGTTTTGAGGTTAGTCAAGATTCGTAAAGAATCAACAGGAAATGTATTTTGGCCATTCGGCTCTTTCGTTACCATTTATTTGCTCCATGGGTTTTGATATGACGCGAGAGATCAGAACTCTTTCCAAAGCCCTTATAACATACATGACAAACATGCTTAGTCATTCCTGTGTGCACAAATTCATGTCTGGATAAGCCGTACTTATTAGAAAATGCTTTATTGCAATATTGACATGTGTATGGCGCACCACCTGTGTGTACAGCACTATGAGTTTCAAGTTTAGATTTCTGAGTGAAAGTCTTATCGCACTTCGGGCAAGAATACGGCTTTAGAGACGCGTGAATCAATTCGTGCTGCTTTAATCTCGATCTATTGGCGAATCTCTTAGAACACTGTGAGCAGCCAAACTTCTTATCTCCCGTGTGTTCAGCGATATGATTCTTAAGGGTCGAAGGTTGAGCAAATGTCTTTCCACAAAAACTGCATTGAAATGGTTTTGTCCCAGCGTGAGTAGCTTCATGACGAATTAGAGCAGTTCTGTCTCTAAACGTTCTGTTGCATACTCTGCAACAGTGTTTACAATCCTTTTGTTCTATCATATGACTCCATTTGTGTCGCGATAGATTGGATCTCCTGTAGTAAGACTTACTACAATGTTCACAAGAATATTGTCTGTCCTTAGTGTGCGATACGAGATGTACTGATAAATATTGTTTGGTTGCAAACGTCTTTTTACAATATTGGCATGCGAACGGTTTTGGTCCCATGTGATCCAACACGTGAGAAGAGAGTTCTTCCGAAAGTAGGAAAGACTTCTTGCACTTCGGACACTGAAATAGTGTTTCTCTCTTGTGGAAAGTCGCCAAATGCTCACTGAACTCGGGAATACTGCACAAGGCTTGCTTACAGTGGTGACACATGTAAGATTCGTCAGCACTGATGTTTCCTGCATTATCAACAGGAGAGTGTAGCAATTCAACAGTTCTGAAAACAAACAAAAAACAAATCTCAAGTTTCAGTGATCATGGAAGGTGCCATAACCCTAACACAGGGCATGGACATGAAAAGAGGATGACTGGCTGCAATGAGGAAATCGAGCAGCTGACCTTGTTCTGTGTATTTTTTAATCAAATAAATACTTCTCATATTACAATACGAATGTTATTTTCAGAGAGAAAGGTTTATTAAAAATAAAACAATACAGACTACAATCGAAAAATGAACCTAGCTAAAGAAAAAGTGTTCAGTAAAATTCTGTATAATCGATTATATTAACAAGGTGTACGAAATCTACGTAATAGACAAATTAGGTAATAAAATTCAGTCAGTCAACGACAGTAAACCGTTTGATTCTTTTATTAGATAACAAAGGCAACACTTAAGAAATGGTTCATAAACAAATTATGTAATAATGTCCTAATGTCCATGTTCTATAACTGGAGTTCAACAGCGTTTAAAATTCGCGATAAAATGCGAAATGTATTACTTTCTTAAGAAATTAATCCGATGTCATTCTCTACAAAATTAACAAACTTGAAATAGTGTTAACCTTCGTTAAAACAGTAAAATGATTGAAAGATTCATTAGTTAGATACAATTAGCCCTTTTGTGGAAGAAAGGAAGGCAGATGGAAAGAAGGAAGGAAATAAGGAAGGAAGAGATGTATTTAGAATTTTTTTACTCAAGGGATTTCCCTTCAGTCAGCAAGCTGGAAATACCAATCTAAACCGAACATCTGAATGCACAATTACTTTGTAAATTCAAATTTAAGATGCATATTAGTATGTGATTGTCTTCTGTCTGAGTTTCAATACTAATGAGTAAATAATACGGTCATTATTATTAACTTTATCGGTCACATTGAACCACACAAGTCATTACATACATTTTTTTTTCTTTAGTTCTTATGATCCACCCAGTACCTCCTCATTAATCTTCTCAATTTATCTGAAATCTCTATCAGTCTTGCGTGTGTTATGGTTATATTATAGAATTAAAATATTTTATTCATAATTCCTACATAACATTTGCATGAAAACCTTAATTTTACACATTTAGCTAAAATTAAAAGGGATAAATCAGAAAACATGAACTTCAAAATTAAATATGCAACATTTCGTATTTTTAAATGTTTCAAGCAACAATCTCTATGTTCAAGTATTGAAAGAGGGTCCTTTCCCTTTTTCAAAGTTTAATTTGTACACAACATGAATACATAACAGAAAATAATTTGGGAAAATCCCAGATGATCTCTCCTTCAAATGGATATACTGGGTAAGGAAGGTCATTTTCTAACATAAGTATTGAAGACACTGAATGATAAGCTGGAGCAAAACAGATTGAGATGTTATGGACATGTGAGGAGGATTAATGATGAAATAATGCCGAAACAAGTGATGGAGAAACGGATGACTGGAAAGAGGGGAAGACCTAGAGTAAGGTGGATGGATTTAGTGCAGGACAGTGTGAGCGGCTTCGGTGGTGTAGTTGGTAGCATGCTGAGCTTCTATGCCCAAGATCGCGGGTTCAAATCCGGCCGAAGTCGTCGGATTTTTAAGAGCATTAAAATCCTTCACTATGCCTTCCTTCGGAGGGGAAGTAAAGCCGGCGGGCCCATGTCATAGATTTATGGCATGTAAAAGAACCTTCCACTAACTACAATTTTGTGAAGCTAAATTTGTAGGTTAGATTTGATTAACACTATAAGTTCCCACATTCGCCGCAAGGTGCTGGTTGCGGTGGCATCTAGTAGCCACGTTCGCGGCCAGGTGTCGTTGACGGTAGAATTTGGTAGCAAAAGTAGGAACTACTTGAAATTGATAAGTCTGCAGTCTTTGCCTGAATTACAGATAACACACACTAATACAGCCATCACAATTAACACCGGTTATCAGACAGACGCCCAACGTACACAGCGCTACATGACCGCGTTGTCGCAGCCCCTAAACTGAGCAACCAACCAGGACAGTGTGAAAGAACGTAACCTGGAGTGGAGTTTAGTTGTTGAGGAAGGATGGTGGACAGACTGAGTAAAATGGAGGGATGTCATATTTGCTCCGACTGGAAAACTGAAATTGATGTTCATGATGATGAAGTATTGAAATATTACAAGCAATTTTTCAGTGTTGGCTAAGTAATTTATTAATATAATCACTTTTCAGTTGGTCAACACAAGTGTAATCAGATTGGCCGGGGAGTAGCAATTAATTTAATAGTTTAATGCCTGAAATACGCCTACTTGAATTCTCTTCTTCTTTTCCTTTCGTTATGGCCTCTATGGGACCACGGGCAGCTCTACCATGGTTTGGGTCTGCTTCCTTTTCTCCTCCCAGAACCTCTTCATCCACTTTCTTCTCTCACGTTCTTCCTCAGAAATCGTAAGTGTCCTTTTTTCTTGTCTTCCCCATTGATGATTCTCAATCCTTTTATAGTATCCTTCTCTGTCAGTCAGTTCTGTTATATCGGCCAGTGCATACTTATTTCTCCAATTCTCTTTCCCTTCCACCTTGATCCCCATCGAAGTTCAGTCCTTCCGAAGTTCAACCACCCATTTAGTTCCTGTTTCTCCTCTTGTCCTCCCTGTTGTCTCCCATATCCTTCTAGTCAATCTCCCCATATCCGTCCTAGGCTAATCACATGTCCAGCAAATCATGCTCATTTCAGTCATATCTTCTGAGATAGTCCTCATCTTCTTCTACTTCGTCGTTTGGGCCTACTGAGGACCACGGGGCTCGTATCTCCTCGTCGCTTTGTCTTTTCTCTTCTTCCAGTACTTTTTCATAATCTGACTATGAGCCAGCTTTCTTTCCTCCGTCCATGGTGGTCTGCTGACTCCGGTGTTATTCCCAGCTGTCAGTGATACAGGAAAAACTCCCTGTCCGATAGATTGCCGGAATTGTTGGCAGTCCAGTATGGAATTAAGTGGGATCCCTAGGTGTCTAAATCCGTCCTGACAGTAGAGATCCACTTGGTCGTAGAGGCCTTCCCTCTTCCTGCCACTGTGAAGATCTTACTGGTGAGCCGGCAAGGGATCATACGGGTCAAGTGTCCCTAGAAGGCCAGGTGCCTTTTTCTTATACAAGTCACAATGGCTTCTTGATGGCTGTAAAGCCCATCATTGTGCCGATTTCTGTAGGTGCCTCCCTCTTCCCGTATAGGTCCTAGTATCCTCCGAAGGATCATCCTCTCCTTGAGTTCAAGTTTCCTGAGTGGGCCTTTCCTGGCCATCATGAGACACTCAAGAGGCGTACAGAACAGATGGTTTTACTACCGAATTGTAGTGTATGAGTTTGAGGTTTTTGGAGAGGAACTTTGATGCATAGATGCTGCGGCAGGAGTGGTAAGCCCTCTCGAACTTGGTGCACCTGGTGTCTATGGCCAGATTCTCACTGTGATTTGGCGAGATCCACTCTCCTAGGTACTTGTAAGGTAATTTCTTTATCTTCATACCCATCTTTCACCTCCCTTTTTCAGTCCCAGTACTTTCCTCAGTAATTTTCTCTCTTCCTTCTGCAGTTATTCGGCTCCATGAATTATTTATACACAATAAAACACTACTCACACAAATGTAGTGAAGTAAAGTGGATGTTAGTTCAGGAACCTCCAGGAATTAGTGTGTATTCAAGTGATTAACATAATCTATGTGCGTATGTTATATAGTCTGCCGAGAGGCTGGTAAGATCCTCACTAAGTGCCACTGTAGATTATAATGAGATTTGCTGACAACATGGTCATTTAAGGCAACACACCAGAGGATTTGAATGAGTTTTTAAATGATATGCACACAGTCTTGAGGAAATAATTCATGATGAAAATCAATAAATGTAAAACAAAAATAACGGAATGCAGTCGAAAGAAATCAGAAGCCCCTATGGATGTCAAATTAGCAGGCGAAAAGATAAAGGTAGTACGAGAATTCTGTTACTTAGGAATCAAAATAACCAGTGATGAACGAAGCCAAGAGGATATAAAAAGTAGGTTGGCTCAGGCAAGGAAAGCATTTCTACAGAAAAGAAATCTGTTGGCATCTTTCACCTCCCTTTTTCAGTCCCAGTACTTTCCTCAGTAATTTTCTCTCTTCCTTCTGCAGTTATTAGGAAGTCATTTCTGAAAGCCTTTGGCTGAAGCATGCTGATCTATGGAAGTGAAACTTGGACTGTTGGTGCAGCAGAAAAGAGGAGAATTGAAGCGTTTGAAATGTGGTGTTATAGGAGAATGATGAGGATAAGATGGGTAGATAGAGTAACAAAATGAAGAATTATTATGGCGAGTGGACGAGAAGAGATGTTTTTGGCGACTGCTCATTAAGAAAAGAGATAGGTTGGTAGGATACAGTCATACTAAGACATCCAGGAATAGCGAACTTAGTTTTGAAAGGAAGGGTTAAGGACAAGAACTGTAGGGGTAGACCAAGGTTAGAATATGTTAAACTGATTGCCTCGGATGTAGGGTGTGCTAGCTACGTGGAGGTGAAACGATTAGCTCAGGACAGGGAGGTATGGAGACCTGCATCAAACCAGTCAAAAGACTGAAGCTCAAGCAACACAACAGTTTATATGACCAGGAACCCTAAAAAATTCCAAGATAGCACGGTGTACTAGGCAAGGTGAGGAGTGAGGTACAGGTTGGGTGGGAAGTAACTGGCTATTTTAAATGGCTATTAAGTGTTCAATATTGATGGAATAATTTTGGAAATAGTGGAAACATACAGAACATTAAATAGGATAGTGATTTTTCATGCCGCATAGTACCGATGGTGCCCGCGAGAGGCAGTACACTCAACAATAACAAAGATGGCCGATTGCCTGACAGTAAGAGAATGAACACAGATTGCTCCGCGCTATGGGGTGTGGAATTCGATCGTTCTTTGTCAACTGGCACAATTATCATTACTGGGTGGCACAGGATCCTGGAGTAACGGTGGAGAAGATGCAGTCTCGTCCAAAAGAGACCGTGTGGTGTGGAATAATGGCAACAAATGTCATCAGCCCATATCTCCTGCGTGACACAATTAACAATATTAACGGTGAACGCTACCTTCATATGCTTCAGGATAATGTTTGGCCCACGATATCTGGATGGGAAAATAACACCGACATTATCTTCATTCGCACCGCCTCACTTTGCAAATGTCGCTCGGAACTGGTAGGATGAGAAGTTTCCAGGTTGGCTGGGAAGACGTGCATCTCATGAATGGCATGCAAGAAGTCCAGACCTGACACCCTGTGACTTTTCTTTATGGGGCTGGGCAAAAGAGGAGGTTTACCGGACGAAACCTTGCACATTTGACGAATTGGAAGCACGGATTCGGGATGTTCTTACCAACGTCCCACGCAACTTCCTACAGAAAGCTGTGGATTCCATTCCAGGTCGTTTGAGTAGATTGGTCGACGCCACAGGTGCCTACATCGAAATGTAATGGAATTGTATGGTATGCAATCATATTCCTATATAACAGTGTACATACTGTATTAATTTCAAATAAATAACTCTGCAAACATAAAAGTTATATGTCAATTTCAATACCTAGTTACTTCCCGCCCACCACGTACCGGTAGTTTGCTTTCCTCACTGAGTCAGAACAATAGCACTGACCCTATGAGTAGAACCTTTCACAGCACCCACAAGCACTCAGGACCACCATATAATCACAGCCATGAATAAGACTGAGACATCGGTGAAAAGCCACATTTTGCCAACAGACAAATACAAATACAAAAAAAAATAAAAAAATGGCATTCATCAAGAGATGGCAACAGTAACATAACTATTAAAGAAAGCTTTCCGTAACCTTATTCCACTCTATTGTATTGTATTGTATCATTTGTTTATTCGCCATTGTCTAAAAGTGCTGACTGTTGAGGTCTACTATGAATGTATCACTGAGCACATTAACCATGGAAGCTAACTCAATCTTGTTGAACAATGCTTAAAATTTTCGGGGACTTAAAGGGCCCTGCCCCGTTTTATTTTATCCGTCAGTACCACAAGTTCAAGAATTTGACCTGCTCAAGGACACGAACAGTACTTTAGATATAATACCGAAATGTTTCCAGAATTTTCTACTTTCAGTTTTCATAACTGTGGCCCGTTAATCATTACATACCAAGCAGCACAATGCTTGTCATTACGGCAGCAATATAGTAATTCGCTGTAAGAAGTAGGAGTGTTTCATATTTTAAAAAATGCATGTTATTAGTTTTAGATTTTCATAATTTTTAAGTGTTTTTAATGTTAGTGCAAATATGTGTTTTTGATATTGATGATGAGTTCAAGGTGGTCTGTTATTGATGATTCCTAGCATGAAGAAGGAATTATTGTAAAAATTCCGAAACATGTACGGTTCCCTTAAGAAGCTAAAATAATATTAAAATTGTGTTGATTGGGCGGCAACTTTTGGAAATTTTTATATTTCACAATTAAACTGTCAACACGGAACCTGAAATGGATACTTCTTCGAATTTGTTTCTGTCTCGGGCCATGTCAGGATGAAGATGTAGGTTCTTCAGCTCTCCATGTAGCGTATCATCCCACCGTTGCTTCGATCTTCCCCTAGGTCTCTTGCCGACGACCTCTATATTTTAGTCAGTCTCTGCAATTGTGTCCGCTTCCGCTCGTAGAACATCCCCAAACCGTTTCCTTATGTTGTCATTGGAAGCATGATCTAATTAGGTGACACCTGCTGTCCATCGCAACATCTTGGTCTCCGTAACGCCTAAGCGAAGTTCTGTCACTGTTGTTGTTGGCCAACACTCGCATCCGTACAATGCGACAGGGAGGATGACATTACGATAGATCTTTGACTTTAGGTTGTCCTTTATCCTTCGATCGCAGGCGACTCCAGTTGTCGTTAGCCACTTCATCCAAGCCGCGCTGATTCTCGTATTGACCTCTTCTACAAGACTTTATTAATCTGAATGTAAATTCAATATCCTTCTTCTTCTTTCCTAGCATATTTGCCGCTTTGGCACACGGTTCGCTTGCTTGGTTGTTGTTCGTCACTTCTTCCGGTCAAGGGCATCTTCAGGTTTGAGACCGCACACCAGTAGGTCTTCACTGATTCTATCCATCCATCCCAATATCCTATGTTTATATAAAAATTTTGTGACGAATCAAAATTAAAATATTTGTGCCCATAGTTGCGGGGCAGATTCAAAGTAGCGCCTATAACAGAGAAACTTTCAGAAACCAGGCTAAGGTGGTATGGACATTTTATGCGAAGACCGGAGAATCATGTAGTGAAGAAGTGCCTTTCCATGACTACGCAAAAAAGAGGGAGCGGCAGACCTCAAACAACATGGATGACGAATGTCCAGAGGGACATGAGATTATTGGGCCTATCTGCTGATGATGCTTTCCAAAGAAATGAGTGGCGCCTCAGGATTAAGAAAGCCGACCCTGCGTAACGGGAAAAGGCGAGGAGGAAGAGTGCCCATAGTTGCCTCATCTCCACACCAGGCCCCAAATAAAATAATTTCCAAAAATCAGTAGGCAACTAGGCAACTAGTACAAAAATTGATATTCTTTGATCAGAAATCACAATGCGGCGAGAAGAATTTGCTTGCTTTTTTCATGGTGGCGACAAAACCTGGAAATCAGGAAAATTTGTATCTCTGGAAATATCAGGAAAATGTCAGGGAATTTCGCAAAGATGTAGAAAAAATATAGTGCGATTCCCCTCACTGACTAAATCATCTCTATACCTCATCCACGGAATTTGTGAAGTAAGTTTGCGCATGACGTCACACAGAAGAAGTGAAAAGAGAATGCTATGGGTGGAGCTTGGCAGCCCAGCCGTTGCGAGAGTTGGTTGAAGCCAAGATCGCGCCTCCCTCCTGGGCTTATTATTCAGTGGCATCGCGCCTCATTGGCCAGTCAGCCGAGTCACTCCTGTGCACAGACTACGTGTTTTCACACTGGCACTTCGCACATTGCTTGGACGCAGTTTAAATGAATCATTAGGCAAGAGGAGAGGTACCATATAAGCAAGATTATATACTATTAAAACATTATCAGTTAAATTAATATCAGGGAATTTTATGGCAACAACAAGGTAAAATCTGGGAAATATCAGGGAAATTTGTCAGGCAAAGAATGTCACCACCATGTGTTTTTTATATATGAGATGAACAACAGCTGAACAGGACAGACGTTCTACAAAATACCCCGTTAGTTTCTTCCGGAAGCAAAAAATCAAAACTCGAGTAGTACCACGTAATGCCCAATTGATGGCAGAACATGCCAGAGAACGAGTCGGCACTCAAATTCGAATGGAGAGTACGTAAAAAAAAAGCTCTTGTGCAACGTTTATAGACGGTCAAAGCACTCAACGGGTTAAAGACACAAACCGTTATTTTTACAAATTTGGCGGCCCCGAGGCGTTGGCCACCTGCCCTGTACCCGGAGGACCTAGGTTCGATTCCCGCCTCCATCAAGGATTTTAGAAACTTATGTGAGGGCTGGAACGGGGTGTACTCAGCCTCACGAGGACAACTGAGTAGCTGTCTGACAGTGAGGCAGTGCCCCGGTCAAGGAGACCAAGATTAACCGCCAAGAGGTCCCGACAAGCTGACCACACGTCACCTCATAATCTGCAGGCCAAATGGCTGGGCAGTGGTAGCTTGGTAGGCCTAGGACCTTCATGGGTTGTAGCGCCAAAGGGTTGGTTGTTTTTTTTCTTATTACGAATTTGACCCAAAAAGTTACAAGTTTTAAATTGCAGCAGACGCAATATGGCAGACAAAATTTGAGTCACTGGATTGGAAATGGACCAATGGCAAACAAAGACGAAGACATATGGTAGTTAAACTAGCAGTGCAAGAATACAAGAATATTCTTACCACGACCCTCGTGAAAACTGTGTGTGCTTGTTATGCGGAACTTTCTGTGAATTACACCACCCCGTCTCCCATAAGTCCAACCCCTCATCCCCGTCGTGGGAGACGGGCAACGGCACAAAGTAGGGGATCGCCTGTAAGGGCGAGGTACAGTGGGGACTTCGTGTGCCCCGGGGCCGTTACGGTAGCTGTGAAGGTCCTACAGGAACCCTGAAAAGTGACGGCTAACGGGGCTCTGGTGAAGCTACGATAGGCCCAGCAAGCCAGTAGTGGATGAAACCAAATGCTTTCAAGAATGGAACGAGCCTCGGACATGATGGATATAATAGACGACGACACGGCTGTACACACGGACTAAGATTTGGAACTTTAAAGATAAGAATGCTGACGGGGAAAGTGGAGGAGATAGTGGATATGATGGAAAGAAGGAAGTTGGATTTATTGGGATTGGCAGAAACGAAGTGGAAAGGGGAAGGAAGGAGAGAACTGAGAAAAGGCTATAGACTGTACTGGAGTGGGAATGAAGAGGGAAAGAGGAATGGAGTGGGAGTAGTAGTACGAGATGGTTTAAAAGAAGAAGTGAGGAGAATAAGTGATAGGATGATGAAAGTGAAAGTAGCACTGAGGGGAGAGACCGTAGAAATAGTGCAAGTGTATGCTCCACAAGTAGGCTGCGCCTCTGAAGAGAAGGAGGAGTTTGAAGAGGAATTGCAGCTGGTAGGAAGAAATATGATTGTTATGGGGGATCTGAATGCCCATGTAGGAAGAGAAAGACAAGGTTATGAGAGTGTTCTAGGACCAGAGGGTTGGGGCGGAAGAAATGAGGAAGGAAAGAGACTGTTGGACTTCTGCTAGTTGTGAACTCCTGGTTCAAGAAAAGAGAGAGCCACACAATCACATGGTACAGTGATGACTTGACCAGGAAGTCGGTGGTCGACTATATACTGTATGAGCAAGAACTAAATAAGAACATCAAGGACATCAAGGTTATACCATCGGAGAACCTGGATAGCGACCATCGATTGCTGGTAATGAACTTGAGAGGGAGTAAGGAGAAGAGAGGGACTGAGAACCAGGAAAGACGTATAAGGATATGGAAACTGAAAGAAGGGGATAGAAGGGTCGAGTACCTCAAAATGGTAAAGGAAGGAATTCCAACAGATGAAGAAAGAGGGGTGGAAGAGGAATGGGCTAGATTTAAGAAGACACTAGTAGGTGCAGAAGAAGCAGTATGTGGGAGGACAAATAGTAAGAAGAGGTGGAAGGAAACAACATGGTGGAATGAGAAGACAAAAAATATACTGTACTAAGGGAGAAGAATAGAGCCTTTATGAGGTGGTATCAAAATAGGACGGTAGAGACAAGGGAAGAGTACCAGGAAAGAAAGAAGGAGGCAAAGAGAGTAGTGGCTGAGGAGAGAAGAAAGTGGATGGAAGAGTGGACAATGATGATGAAGGAGGATAGTGAAGGTACAAAAAAGGTCCTGTATGGGATGGTAAAAAATAAGAGGCGGAAGGATCCTACGGATTATGTTAGAATGGAGAACAAAAGGGGACAAGAGATAGAAAATAGGGAAGAACTGAAGAAAATGTGGAAAGAATATTTTGAAGAAATTCTGAACCCAAATGGAAACCACGGCGAGGAGGAAGAAATCGGGGAAGAGGAAGATGAACTGCAAACAGAAAAGGACTTAACATGGAAAGAAGTGGAAGATGCAGTGAGGAAGATGAAAGGACGGAAGGCACCGGGTGTGGACGAGTTGAGTGTGGATATGGTGAGAGCAGCAGGAGAGGTGGGGATACAATAGTTGTACCGAGTGATGAGGACAGCATGGAAGGAAAGGAAGACCCCCGAGGACTGGAAAAAAGGAATAATTGTCCCGATCTTCAAGAGAGGTAGTGGAACAGATTGGAGAAACTATCGGGGAATAGCACTGATTAGTCATTGTGCAAAGATCTTCGAGAAAGTTTTGGAAAAGAGAATTAGTAGAAGGATAGAAGGAGGGATGAGGGAAGAACAACATGGCTTCAGAGCAGGAAGGTCCACAGTGGATTTGATTTTTGCTGTAAGGCAATTACAAGAACAGCACTATGAGTATGGAACAGATCTACTGATGGCCTTCCTGGACATTGAGAAAGTGTATGCAGAAACGAAGTATGGAAGTCCCTGGAGGATAGAGGTGTAGAGAAATGGACTATAAAGAGGATAAAGGAGATGTACAAGGGAAGCGTGAGCTGTGTGAAAGTGGGAGGAGAGAGATCAGACTGGTTGGAACAGAGAAACGGCCTGAAACAAGGAAGTGCACTGTCACCGTTACTTTTCATTGTGGTGATGGATGACATAATGACCCGAGTGGCACAAGTAATTGGGGAAGGAAAGATGAAAGCAATTGTTGTTGTAGATGTTTTGATGATTTGGGGAAACAAGGAGGAGGAGGTACAGGAACAGTTGGACGTGTGGGAAGGAATAATACAAGGATATGGGATGAAATTTAGCATAAATAAGAGTGAGATGCTGATCACAACAAGGAAGAAGGAAAGAACCACAACGGGAATAACAATTGGTAGGTAACAGCTGAAGAAAGTGGAGAGTTTCAAGTATCTGGGAAGCCTGATACAAGATAATGGAAGAAACGATAGAGAAATAAATGAGCGGGGGAGACAGGCAGAAGCATTCCGGAGGAGTGTGAGAAGCATGTTATGGAGCAAGGATGTCCCTCAGAACAGCAAAAAGATCATATATCAGACGTACCATGTCCCTATCCTGACGTATGTCTCGGAGACCTGGGTTATGAAAGGAAGGGAGAAGAGCAAAATACAGGCCAGTGAGATGAGGTTCTTGAGAAGCAGTATTGGAGCTACAAAGATGGACAGAATAAGAAATGAGAGGACCAGAGAATTAATGAAGGAGGAACCATTACAGGATGATATAGAGAAATCTAGACTTAGATGGTATGGACATGTAAAACGAATGGAGGAGAAGAGGATACCCAGGAGGGTACACGAGACGAAGTGGGAAGGAAAGAGACCGAGAGGAAGACCGAGAGACAGGTGGCTGAAGGGGGTGGAAGAAAGTGTGAAGAAGAGAGGAGAAGACTGGACAAGGGTGGAGGCTGAGAGATGGTGGGAAGACAGAAGACGTTGGAGAGGCTTGTGTTCCAAACAGACCCGGCCAGTGGCTGGAAACTGTGCAAGATGATGATGATGACACCACCCCACATGATGTAAAAACGAGCATAAATCTATGTCTGATTACTGATTACTCTAAGACAGTCATCGGCTTCGGTGGCTTAGTTGGTTGCATTCTGAACTGCTGTGCCCAAGATAGCGGGTTCAAGCCTGGCCGAAGTCGTCGGATTTTTTAAGAGCGTTAAAATCCTTCAGTATGCCTTCCTTCGGAGGGGAAGTAAAGCCGGTGGTCCTAGATTTATGGCATGTAAAAGATCCTTCCACAGACTAAACTTGTGTAGAGCTAAATTTCTAGGTTAGATTTCGTTGGAACACTCTATCAAAGTTCCAACGTTCACCACTAGGTATCATTGACATCTGGTAGCGAAAGTTGGAACTACTTGAAATTGAACGGAACTTGTAGCTCACCCTATGGGTGTCCGCTAGAAGCAGCTACAGCCTCTGGCGAGCCGAACATGTCCCGGCACTAAAAGCCATACGATAAATAAATAAATTTAAGGCAGTCGAAATCTATGTTATGCACATTGGTGCTTATCCCTGTTAATAAGAAAACATTCTAAACCCTACAAGTTCGTGGTAAGACATGTGTTTCATCACCAATCATTACACACAGTTTTATTTATTTTTGGCTACTGTGAGTTTGGTACGTGAAAAATGTCCTCACATGTCCGGAAATAATATCAACATCATTCACAAATAACAGCACTGCAAGAAGTAGTGAGTTTGAGGTAAGTTAAGAGTTTCATCAGCAAACACTAGGGCAACGCTCTGCTGGGAGGAGTTTGGTATCAACTTGACTCAAATAATGCTTGCAATCCAAGTTTTCATTTTTCTTATGAATGAGGCAGTCAGCATGTCAAGAAATGAAAAATACAGTAAATAAACTGAAAAACGAAACGATGGTACATGGAGATGGAGTAGAAATGAGGGTCTATACACGGTGTTTCAGGAGGAATAGTAAATATTTTAGGAGGTGGTAGTATAGATGAATTGCAATAAAAAATTCCATATAACATGTGCCCTATTTGTATTGCATACCGAGATACAGCTGGTAGTATTTAACCCAAATAAATGTAAAGCCAAGGCGAATGAGGACGCTCAAAGTTGATTTTCAAAACTTCCACCAACAACTTCAATGCATTTTGCACTTCTCTTGATAACACCCCGTGTAGCTCTTCGGAGGGTGTCTTGGAGTTCTATGACGAGGGTTGCACTGTGCATAATCCGAACGACCAACTCGGCTCTTGTGTTAAGTTCTTCCTTGTAGACTTCGCCTTTCAACCATCCCCACAGGCAAAAATCCAAAGGGGTAAGGTCCGGGGACCTTGGTGGCCAAGAAACGTGCCCATCAGGGCTTCCATCCACTCACTCGTCCAAAAATAGTGAAATAGTGAGTGTTTTATTTCGAAAAAGTGAAAAAAAGGTGAGTTTCTGTATGAAAAAGTGAGTAAATAGTGAGTAAATTCATAGCATTATTCGCATTTATAGTCGTAGGCCTATATGTGGTTCATTATTTTAACTTTTGTTGATATCTGTAGGCACAATTGGGGGGGGGGGGTCTTGGGTGGCTAAGCTCCCCAAAACAAACCAACGCCCCCCACCCCCCAAAAAAGATGTGACAAAACTGTATTGAAATAGACAAAATTGCGCCTATGTTAATAATATCTCTGATTACTGTTGGTGATTTTTTTGTCGATCGCTGCACGGCACCGGCAGTGGTATTGCACCATGGAAGTTTTTAAAGCTTTCTGGCCACCTGGCTCGCTGCCGGCAGCGGTGGCAGAAAAACGATCTACCCATTCATGGGTATATTTTGGGTCATTTCTAACAATCTGATTGTGCACGAGACCATTTTTAACGCAGAATGTGACCAGTTTTGAAAAAAAAATGTGAGAATAGTGAGTAATTTTATCAAATAGTGAGAAAAGTGAGGCTGCTTTGAAAATAGTGAATAATAGTGAGAAAATTGAGTCGCTGGAAGTCCTGGTGCCCATAACAACCGGTGTGCCAACACACGAAACAACATACCAACATCTGTATCTCGGTACGCAATGCAAATGGACACATGTTATATGGAATGTTTTATTGCAACTATCTATTCTACCACCTCCTAAAATATTTACTATTCCTCCTGAAACACCCCGTACAGACAGGCTGAGAAGATCACGGACCGTAAGAGCAGACTGAAGCACCTCATGAGAATGGATGACAATCGAATAACTAAAAGAATCTTTAATTACATCACCAAACTAAAGGCGACTACAATGCGGGTAGAAGAAACGAGAAAAGACATGGAGGAAGTTGGCGTACATCCAAAAGACATCTGGAATAGGGCTGTGTTTCGAGCTAAAATTGATAACTTCAAGCAAGGGGTTCAAGGAAAGACCCAGTAGAACGACCAAGTACACCTGGTCAGAGGATAGGAGGAGGAACCATAGCGAAAGGATGAAGAGATTCTGGGTGAAGGAAAAGGAACTGACCAGCAAATCAATCGTTTCCCATGGTCCACAGTAGGCCAAATTCGAAGAAAGAAGAAACTAACAGGCTTTACTCACTGGTTATATTCTTCAGCACCATCAGATGAGTCCGAACTATCTTCTCCTTCATTCTTGACAGCCTGCAAATAATCAGAAAATTCTGAATATTACTTTCTATACAGAAAATGAAGATCACAAGTAGAATAGTTATTTGACTATAGTCCTTGCACTTTGCTTGTTAACCCTTGGGAAGTGGCGTGAATAAATATAACACGAGGACTGGCGCCGGGTCATTTTGACCGTTAGTGTGTCACTCCCTTTTTGTCGTAGTCTTAAGTATTTAAAGGAAGCAATTTTACACCCGGTGTCTTCCTATGAACTAATTCCCAATATAAAATAAGGTTTATTTATATTATTTAAATTTAACATGCAGAAAATTTACTAATTTTCATAACAGTATAATAGACTGTCATCGCCATTTTTTTTTTGAACAAAGGAGCTGATGACCAAGGTGTCCCTAGACCCTAAATATGGATCAACAAGAAAGTGAGCTATGTGATTGTGCCACACCCCCTTATTTTGTTAGATTGTTCCGAGTAATGTAATCCGAAAATTGTCATGCGAGGACTGGCGCCATGGGTAAATCTGACCCGACCATTAATAATATAGAAATAACTTAAGTGTTCCAAATGCTACGGACATGTTACTTTTGCAAGGTGAAGTTCAAGGTTAGGAAGGAAGGTACAGTAAGCGACAGGAAATAAGGGCTGACCAAAATGAAAATGGTCTGGTACCTTGACTTGGTGGGGAGGCTTGTGTGTTTCAGTATTCCCGAGAGCAATGCCGGCGGGAGCTTCGGCTCCTGGCAGGGTCACCCATGCCGGTAAGGTCGAGGGTGAGAGACCAGACTAAATGACAGACTACACCATGATGGTGGGCAGCAGCGTCATCAGTAGATTATTTCCAGGCGGAGCTGTAATTCAGTGGTACGGTTGGAAAACTGCGGGGGCTCGTTTTCAGTCCTTAAGGTGGCAGCCCTACCAGAAAACTAGGAAGCTGTGGGCTAATAACTCGCACTCTCCGAAATTGTTTATTAAAGAAAATGAAAAGAATGAAAACCGGACGGATCTCATGTTGACAACTTTCGGCACGAAAAGGAAGACACGAATAGGTTTCTGGAATGTGAGGACTCTGGGTGAGAGTAGTAGGCTGAGGCAGGTGACCAGAGAAATGATCTCGTATAAACTTGGTATACTTGGGCTCAGTGAGATAAGATGGCCAGATTTTGGTGAGATAAAAACTTATGAAGGACTTACCCTCATATACTCTGGGAGGAGCGAGGAGAATGCGGAACGCAGAGATGGAGTTGGTCTTTTGCTTACTGAACATGCAAAGAAAAGCCTTATAAGTTGGCAACCCATTTCCGAGCGAATATTATCAGCACGATTTAAGACTCGCATTCGCAATGTTACGATTATACAATGCTATGCACCCACGGAACCATCAGAAGAAGAACTTAAAGAAGCATTCTACTCCCTTCTACATGAGACAGTAAAGAAAAGCAGTAAGAGAGATGTGATTATAATAATGGGAGACCTTAATGCTAAGGTAGAACAACAAGGGACTAGAACATGTGATGGGTGTACATGGCCTTGGGGATAGGAATGGAAATGGGGAAAAGTTCACAAACTTCTGTGCTAGCCATGACCTTGTTATTGGAGGTACTTTGTTTCCTCATAAGAGGTGTCATAAGATCACGTGGATTTCCCCTGATCATGACACTGAGAACCAAATTGACCACATCGCAGTGAGTAGGAGATTCAGAAGATCGCTCACCGATGTTCGGAATAAGAGAGGAGCTGATGCTAGCAGTGATCACCACCTTATGCTGGCTGAGTTCAAGATGAAGATCATGGTGGCAAAGAAGAGGTTTGAAAAACAGAGCAAGAGATTTGATGTGAGGAAGTTGAAGAAGGAGAAGGTCAGAGATGAATTTAAATTGGAGCTAAGAAATCGTTTTCAGGTACTCCAATCTGATACAGCAGAAACTGATATTGAATCTTCCTGGAGTAATGTAAAGAACATCATCCTTGATACAAGTGAAATAGTCCTGGGAAAGAGCAATCCTCTCAAGAAGGATTGGATGTCAGAACAAACTTGGGAGGCAATAAGTCATAGGAAAATGATTAAGGAGAGGTTGAATATGTGTAAGACTCGACATCAGAAAGCAAAAGTGCAAGCAGAATACACGGTCGTTGACAAAGAAGTCAAAAAGAGTGTGAAAAGAGATAAGAGTAATTGGATCGATGAGATGGCGAAGAAGGCAGAAGATGCTGCATCAAAAGGTGACAGCAAAGAAATGTACCGCATCACAAAAGTGCTGTCCAAGAAAAGTTTCCGAAAGAACCGGCCCATAAAAGACAAACAGGGAAATTTACTCACAACTCAAGAAGAACAACAAGAACGGTGGAGGGAATACTTCACCGAAATTTTTAATGTTGATCGAGGGATTAATGAACATGAACCTGATAATTCTGATCCAAATATTCTTTTGCACAGTCCAACTTGTGCTGAAATCAAAGAAGCCTTGCTACAACTGAAGAATGGAAAAGCCCCCGGTGTCGACAACATTTCGCCAGATGTCCTCAAGATAGACATGGACACCACAGCTAATATCCTGAAGCCACTGATGGAAAAGATCTGGTTTGAAGAGAAGCTGCCTGCGGAATGGAAGAAAGGTGTGATTGTTAAAATCCCAAAGAAGGGTGACTTGACGAATTGTAACAACTGGAGAGGTATTACCTTACTATCCGTACCAAGCAAAGTATTTCTCAGGATAATCTTGAATCGCGTTAAGAAGTCTATCGAGTCAAGTTGAGGAAAGAACAAGCTGGATTTAGGGAACACCGTAGTTGTGTGGACTTAATTAACACTTTACGGATTATTGTGGAGCAGAGTAACGAATGGCAAGCAGCACTGTACATCACATTTATAGATTTTGAGAAGGCCTTTGATTCCATTAATAGGAAGGTCATGTGGGAGACCTTAAAGGAATATGGTATACCAAGTAAAATAGTTAACATTATACGAGAGATGTATTCTGGTTATGAATGTCAAGTCCTGCATGAGGGTCAGCTATCCCAGCCATTGGCCATCCAGACTGGAGTACGACAAGGATGTATACTTTCTCCCACTTTGTTCCTGATTGTTCTTGATAATACTCTTAGGAAGGTGGGGAGAGGAAGGAAGAGAGGGATACAGTGGGGACTTCGAGACAGGTTGGAGGATCTTGAGTTTGCTGATGACATCTGTATGCTAGCACAGCGCTTTAGAGACATAGAGGGAAAACTGGCAAACTTAGAACTTGAAGCTGCTAAGGTTGGACTTAAGATAAACCCAAAGAAGACAAAGGAGCTGAGAGTGAACTCCACAGTACAGGCTGGTCTCACTGTGGGAGGAGTAGATGTAGAACAGGTGGATACATTTGTTTACTTGGGAAGCGTAGTAACGAGAAGTGGAGGGGCTGAGGAGGATGTCAAGAGCAGAATAAGAAAGGCAAATGGGGCTTTTGTGCAGCTCTATCCAGTATGGAGAAACCGTAACATATCCAGGAAGACGAAAATCAGACTTTTTTAATACCAATGTGAAAGCTGTCCTATTGTATGCATGTGAAACATGGAAAGTTACCAATCCTATCAGCCACCAACTTCAAGTATTCATCAATCGTAATCTGCGTCGAATTCTGGGTATACGATGGCCAGATATAATCCCAAACGAAGAGCTGTGGCAAAGGGCTAACCAACAACCTATAGAAGTCCAAATTAAACGGAGGAAATGGGGCTGGATTGGGCATACTCTGCGGAAACAGAATGATGCAGTAGAAAGGAGAGCTCTGGACTGGAATCCTCAAGGGGCTCGGAGACGGGGAAGACCAAGGAACACCTGGAAACGCACCATTGAAGAGGAGGCCAGAAAAGCGGGAAAGACTTGGATGGAAGTGAAGAACTTGGCAACACACAGAGCCCGATGGAAATCATTCTTGGATGCCCTATGCTCCGCATGGAGCGAAAGGAATAAGTAAGTCAAGTCAAAATGAAAATATAGAGCATAAGTTGACGAGCAGCTCGCCTTTGAAATTTAGCTGGGCGGATATGTTAACATTCCATGGCTGCCTGAAGCCAAGGCTTTCCCAGCGTGAGGCACAGCTTTGTCAACTTTCCACCGTATCCACTGAGAGCAAGCAGAGAGACTGGACAGAACTATGTGCAACACTGGACACCTGATACCTGCGTGAGACACGAGCTGGTCCCCAGGGCAGGAATTTGGAGTCCACGTGGAGTGATAGAGGAAGCATTCTATTGGTCAACAACTGTCAGCTATCAGTCAGTAGCGAACAATGGTGCTACTGCCTTACATTTGATTCGCTGCTTGTTAACCAGGAAAGTGAGGGAACTATACATCTCATGGTTGTTGCCATGTTTTATCAGTTCCATATTGATGTTGAGAATCGAGTAAAATCTTATGATTTTGTTGTTGTTTGAGTCTTCAGTCTTTTGACTGGTTTGATGCAGCCTTCCATGCTTCCCTGTCCTGAGTTAATCATTTCATCTCTACATAGCTACCACACCCTACGTCCGAGACAATCTGTTCAACATATTCTAACCTTGGTCTACCCCTACAGTTCTCATCATCGATCCTTCCTTCTATAACTAAGTTTGCTATTCCTGGGTGTCTTAGTAGGCTATGTGTCCTACCAACCTATCTCTTCTCTTCATTAGCAGTCGCCAGAAACATCTCTCCTCTCCCACTCGTCTTAAAACCCCTTCATTCCTATCCCTATCTACCCATCTGATGTTCATCATTCTCCTGTGACACCACATTTCAAACGCTTCAATTCTCCTCTTTTCTGCTGCACCAATAGTCCAGGTTTCACTTCCATAGAGCGCCACGCTCTTATATGAAAATTGAATGCTTTTCAGTCGGTTAACACGATTGTACCCAAATTGTAATACAGTAATCCCATGTACTTTTTCAGGTTTAGGGAATAACACCTTTACAATTCAAGTACAATCATGTTGACTGATTGAAAAGCATTTAAGCATTGATGCTGCTTACCTCTTATGAAGACGGAACGGGTTTGATTCCCGGCCAATGCATGGGAGATTTTCTAAGTGAAATATCACATCCTGTGGTTCGGATTCCACATATAACTGGAGGTCCCGTGGCTCATGATTGGGAGATTAACAGTCATGTAAAACTTTAAGCTTCCTTTCCTTTTAAATTTAATTTACCAAGACAGCACTGAATAATGGCTTCCAATACGATAACAAGAAGTTCCGTGACGAGCTAAAGAGCCTACTTTTCTTAATATTTAAGATTCATGCCAATGATTAATCTATATGGATCTTTCTAGAATAATGACGAAATTAAATTGGTAATATCGACATTTCAAATTAGTTCGAAATACAGTATACCTGGAATAATGTAGCCTAATAGAGCACTACAGTTGGCAGCCCTGGTGACTGAATATATTCTTAGTTCCATCTCTTAAGGCACAGAATACAAAATTCGGTTGAAGCCCAGTGGATAGCATGGACGTTATATGCAGTTAAACATTGTATCTAACAGCGCGTGTAAAATCATGTTGGCAACAATGTCATGCATGCATTGGTCAGAAATAATTTGAAATAATATGATCTATTGTTGTGCTAATTTAGAATGAAATCCATTAGTTAGTATGGAAGTTACATGCATTTAAAATTGGACCTATCAGCAGGCTTAGAATCATTTTGGCAACACTGCCATGAATGGCCTCCTGAAAATTAAACTGAAATATTATTATCTATACGTATGCCAATTTTGAAATAGCTCCCATTCATACCTTCCAAGATATCAAACTTGGAGCTCAAATTTCTACTGTGTTTTTACAGCAGTTGGTAGCACTGACATAATTTTCAAATATGGGCGTGAGATATTCCGGTATACATCTTTAGTCATACTAAATTTGTTTTCGAATGCTGCAGCCGTTTAGGAGTTGATAGGGGGGGAACACACACACAGACAGACAGACAGACAGACAGGACAGACAGGACAGAAGGACAGACAGACAGACACACATTTTCCCGGATCGATCTCATAAGTCTACTTTTTCCTCATTTTTGCAAAATGTGAAAAGTAGGCTAAAAAACTTACATCAAAAAATATAAAACTTTATTAAAGAAATTCGGTTGCCTGTCAATACAAATAGTTTAAAATCTCTTAATGTTGCAGTTTTGAAGTCAGACAAACAAAAATCCCAAAATTAATATAGCAACTTATAAAATTCACTTAAAACAGTCCCTTATCTATTGAATGTTCTAAGGAATAAAATATTTTGACAGACTCGTGCGAGTGCCTGGCGGCAGCCATTTTTGTCCTCTGGCTGTAATTGCCAGATAGGCCGGCAGTGGATGCAATCGAGAAGGCGACGTATATGTATGGAGAGATTAAGATTGAGCATTCTGAGAAAGAGAGGGTGTTGAGAATGGATATGTGGCTGTTTTAAAAAGACTAGAGCTCGACGTTGCTTTTTAAGATTCTAGATTACATGAATGTTTACACTTTGGGTGTGTGTAGAATCTGTCTGATAACCGGTGTTAATTGTGATGACTGTATTAGTGTGTGTTATCTCTTGTTTTAATTCAAGTAAAGACTGCAGACTTTGAATTTTTCAAATAGTTCCTACTTTTTCCGCCAAACACCACCGTCAACGACTACTCGTTCAGAACTTAGCTACTAGACGCCACCACAGTCGGCTCTTGGCACTAACGTAGGAACCTAAGAGCGTTGTTTACATTTTTAACCTATACAGGGGGTATCTTAATTATACCGACAAAATAATCAGGGACGCTCTGCGTGTTATGTAAGAGACGATGCCGCAATCAGATTGGCAGAGAAAATTTTTCCCTCCGAGAAAATGAGGTTACTTGGTTAGTTCCGGGCACGCGATTCAAATCTACGAACTCTCCGTATTTGCTGAGCCAGGCAGCAAGCCACTGGCCACTGCTGTGCTTCAGGCAAGGGAAGGGAGTGTGATAGAAGGAGACAGAGATATGCTGGCGGGCATGCGGCAAGCCGAGGCGATCGAGGAAACTTGCGCATGCCCGCCAGCATATCTCTGTCACCTATCACACTCCCTTCCCTTGCCCGAAGCACAGCAGTGGCCAGCAGCTTGCTACCTAGCTCAGCAAATACGGTGAGTTCGTAGATTTGAATCGCGCGAAACCTCATTTTCTCGGAGGGAAAAATTTTCTCCATCAATCCGATTGTGGCATCGTCTTTTACATAACACGCAGAGCGTCCCTGATTTTGTTGTCGGTATAATTAAGATACACCCTGTATATAATTTAGCTTTACACAGGTGTAATTAGTGGAAGGTTCTTTAACATGCCATAAATCTATGACATGGGATCGCCGGCTTTCCTTACCCTCCAAAGAAAGGCATACTGAGGGATTTTTAACGCTCTAAAAAATCTGACGACTTCGACCGGGTTTGAACCCGCGAGCTTGGGCATAGAAGCTCAGTATGGTACCAACTACGCCACAAACAAAGAAGTAGTGTATTTGTATATGCCTGACCGGTCATTTCAAGAACCATAAACTTAACAAAATGTTTGCACTCGTCTCTTATTGTACATACAAACTAGATCGCTGCATTGAAGTCTTGTCTTCATATGATCATGTTCTTCATCTTGTACAGTTTCCTCTGTCTTCATCTTGGTCCAGTCTTCTCCTTTCTTTTGCATGTAATCCTTCAGACACTTGTCTCTTGGTCTTTCTCTATGTCTTCCTCCTCTTCAGGGTCTCCAAGTCAGGTTCAACAGTTCTTCCAAGTACTCGAGTTCATCGTTCTTTTCCACATCTTGACCGCTTTTGCTCACCATTCGAACATAGTCCGTCATCATCCTCTTACTTTTAACCATTCCGCATAGGACTTTTATTGTATCTTCACTATCATCTTCCACTCTTTCATCCACTCTCTTGTGTCCTCTAACAACCCTCCTTTTGCCTCCTTCTTTCTTATCTGATACTCTTCTCTTGTCTCTAGTCTCTATTCTTCTTCTGCACTACATCTTTCATTTGAACGTTCCACCATGGTGTTTCTATCTCTTTTTGTTGCTTGTTCTCCCACATACTAATTCCAACACACTTACTAATCTCCTCTTGAATCCACCCCATTCCTCTTCTACCATTTTTGGTTATCTGATGGAATACTTTCCTTCACTATATTCTGAGGTATTCTACACTGCTTTTTTCTACTCTCACAAGGGACAATCAATCAATGTTAAGAAAACTTGAAACATATTCATACACCGTCCGAAAGAACACACTGCAATATGTAAAACCCTGAAATATCACATCCTATCGAGCATATATCTACGCGTTACAAGGCGGTAAAGGTGTGTGGGTGAGGGTGAAGGAAGGTTCATGTAGTAAGGACACATCACGTAGAGTAAGGAAGACATGGTGGCAAAGACAGCCATGCGTCTGGACCCTGATGGCAGGTGACCTCATGGTAGACCAAAGAAACGGTGGATGGACCACATCAGGGATGACATGGAGTATGTTAACGCAACCTGGAAGATCCTTTAGATAGTCAAAAATCGTGACGGATGTGTCGACACATGAATCCTGCCAGAGTGTGGGAATAACGCTAGGAAGGAAAAGTCCTCTTTATACTTGCCTTTGGCTGGCTGCATGGGTCAGCGACAGCGGAGACTTGGACAGTGACAAGAAGAGAGGAGAGTAAAGTTCAGGCCAGTGAAATGAAGTTCTTACGAAGTATGATAAGGAAAACAAGAAGGGATAAGGTGAGAAATGATGAAGTCAGGATAGTCATTGGAGGAGAAAAGTAGAATTGAATCAGCCGGAGCTAAAAATTAGTCAGTTTTGACTACTTTTCAGGAGAGATATAAAATGTCATTGACAGAACAGAACTTAACAAACACGCTATATTAGTCATGTATATTGTGAAGCAACTATACAAGTAATATTTGTGTTAGCGAAATATCAATTTTAATTTGATAAACATATTTTTCAAATGAATTTTGGAAAAGTGACTTAATACCTTTCAGGTCCGTGGTCAGTTTAGTACGGCATAAAGCCATCCAGAATGAATATTTCACATGATATTTCATCTATAAAAGTATTTGTAACCTAAAAACCACCTAAACCCTGTCATCATCATCTTGCACAGTTTCCAGCCACTGGCCGGGTCTGTTTGGAACACAAGCCTCTTCAACGTCTTCTGTCTTTCCACCATCTCTCAGCCTCCACCCTTGTCCAGTCTTCTCCTCTCTTCTTCACGCATTCTTCCACCCCCTTCAGCCACCTGTCTCTCGGTCGTCCTCTCGGTCTCTTTCCTTCCCACTTTGTCTCGTGTACTCTCCTGGGTATCCTCTTCTCCTTCATTCGTTTTACATGTCCATACCATCTAAGTCTAGATTTCTCTATACCATCCTGTAATGGTTCCTCCTTCATTAATTCTCTGGTCCTCTCATTTCTTATTCTGTCCATCTTTGTAGCTCCAATACTGCTTCTCAAGAACCTCATCTCACTGGCCTGTATTTTGCTCTTCTCCCTTCTTTTCATAACCCAGGTCTCCGAGGCATACGTCAGGATAGGGACATAGTACGTCCGATATATGATCTTTTTGCTGTTCTGAGGGACATCCTTGCTCCATAACATGCTTCTCACACTCCTCCGAAATGCTTCTGCCTGCCTCCCCCCCCTCATTTATTTCTCTATCGTTTCTTCCATTATCTTGTATCAGGCTTCCCAGATACTTGAAACTCTCCATTTTCTTCAGCTGTTCCCCACCAATTGTTACTCCCGTTATGGTTTTTTCCTTCTTCCTTGTTGTGATCACCATCTCACTCTTATTTATGCTAAATTTCATCCCATATCCTTGTATTATTCCTTCCCACACGTCCAACTGTTCCTGTACCTCCTCCTCCTTGTTTCCCCAAATCATCAAAACATCTACAACAACAATTGCTTTCATCTTTCCTTCCCCAATTACTTGTGCCACTCGGGTCATTATGTCATCCATCACCACAATGAAAAGTAACGGTGACAGTGCACTTCCTTGTTTCAGGCCGTTTCTCTGTTCCAACCAGTCTGATCTCTCTCCTCCCACTTTCACACAGCTCACGCTTCCCTTGTACATCTCCTTTATCCTCTTTATAGTCCATTTTTCTACACCTCTATCCTCCAGGGACTTCCATACTTCGTTTCTGCATACACTTTCTCAATGTCCAGGAAGGCCATCAGTAGATCTGTTCCATACTCATAGTGCTGTTCTTGTAATTGCCTTACAGCAAAAATCAAATCCACTGTGGACCTTCCTGCTCTGAAGCCATGTTGTTCTTCCCTCATCCCTCCTTCTATCCTTCTACTAATTCTCTTTTCCAAAACTTTCTCGAAGATCTTTGCACAATGACTAATCAGTGCTATTCCCCGATAGTTTCTCCAATCTGTTCCACTACCTCTCTTGAAGATCGGGACAATTATTCTTTTTTTCCAGTCCTCTGGTGTCTTCCTTTCCTTCCATGCTGTCCTCATCACTCGGTACAACCACTGTATCCCCACCTCCTGCTGCTCTCACCATCTCCACACTCAACTCATCCACACCCGGTGCCTTCCCTCCTTTCATCTTGTTCACTGCATCTTCCACTTCTTTCCATGTTAAGTCCTTTTCTGTTTGCAGTTCATCTTCCTCTTCCCCGATTTCTTCCTCCTCACCATCTTTTCCATTTGAGTTCAGAAGTTCTTCAAAATATTCTTTCCACATTTTCTTCAGTTCTTCCCTATTTTCTATCTCTTGTCCCCTTTTGTTCACCATTCTAACATAATCCGTAGGATCCTTCCGCCTCTTATTTTTTACCATCCCATACAGGATCTTTTTTGTACCTTCACTATCCTCCTTCATCATCTTTGTCCACTCTTCCATCCACTTCCTTCTCTCCTCAGCCACTACTCTCTTCGCCTCCTTCTTTCTTTCCTGGTACTCTTCCCTTGTCTCTATCGTCCACCTTGATACCACCTCCTAAAGGCTCTATTCTTTTCCCTTACTATATCTTTTGTCTTCTCATTCCACCATGGTGTTTCCTTCCACCTCTTCTTACTACTTGTCCTCCCACATACTGCTTCTGCTGCACCTACTAGTGTCTTCTTAAATCTAGCCCATTCCTCTTCCACCCCTCTTTCTTCATCTGTTGGAATCCCTTCCTTTACCATTTTGAGGTACTCTACCCTTCTATCCCCTTCTTTCAGTTTCCATATCCTTATACGTCTTTCCTGGTTCTCAGTCCCTTTCTTCTCCTTACTCCCTCTCAGGTTCATTACCAGCATTCGATGGTCGCCATCCAGGTTCTCCGATGGTATAAACTTGATGTCCGTTATGTTCTTATTTAGTTCTTTCTCATACAGTATATAGTCGACCACCGACTTCCTGGTCAAGTCATCACTGTACCACGTGATTGTGTGGCTCTCTCTTTTCTTAAACCAGGAGTTCCCAACTAGCAGGCTGTTCCTCTGGCAGAAGTCCAATAGTCTCTTTCCATCCTCATTTCATCCGCCCCAACCCTCTGGTCCTAGAACACTCTCATAACCTTATCGTTCTCTTCCTACATGGGCATTCAGATCCCCCATAACAATCATATTTCTTCCTACCAGCTGCTTCTGCAATTCCTCTTCAAACTCCTCCTTCTCTTCAGAGGCGCAGCCTACTTGTGGAGCATACACTTGCACTATTTCCATGGTCTCTCCCCTCAGTGCTACTTTCACTTTCATCATCCTATCACTTATTCTCCTCACTTCTTCTTTTAAACCATCTCGTACTACTACTCCCACTCCATTCCTCTTTCCCTCTTCGTTTCCAGTACAGTCTATAGCCTTTTCTCAGTTCTCTCCTTCCTTCCCACTTTGTTTCTGCCAATCCCAATAAATCCAACTTCATTCTTTCCATCATATCCACTATCTCCTCCACCTTCCCCGTTAGCGTTCTTAGGTTTAAAGTTCCAAATCTTAGTCCATGTGTACAGCCGTGTCGTCTATTAAATCCATCATGTCCGAGGCTCGTTCCATTTTTGAAAGAGCACTGTAACTCGCGGGAATCCTGCAGTGCGGCCAACATTAAGTACGGAATACGACGCTAAAAGGTAGATTTAATGTTTTTCTCCTCTGATCGCACTACATGTAGCAGTGGTTTCTGGCTTAAACAGAAGGCTGACTTAATTCTTTCCTGTGCCCTTCCAAGGCCCTTGGGTTAACAATTCAGAATACTAATTGTTTAAAAATAACCAAGTGAAAGTCTGTATGTATGTATGTGGGTGGGTGGGTGGGTTGGTTCCGTATACAAATCTACACCGTTCCACCAATCTCAACCAAATTTTGCATACACATAGTTTAGGACCCAGAAAGAACCGCTGGCTACATGAATTTTCGATAGTCTTTCTCATTCTTCTGATTTAGGCCCTTTTGCACTCAAGCAAAGGCTAATAAATTCATAAAATATACTCATGAAGGAATGGCAAGGCAGATAGTTTCCATGGCAACATAGCTCATGTCGAGACACGGCCGACTGGATGCCAGTTGCGCTCTGCACTACCGGTATAGAAAATGAGGAGCTTTACTTGAAATCCCGTTAGTTACTCAACTGCTCACACAGCACTGTCAACCGAGTATAGCATAACAAAGACTTGACACTATCTACTAGATATTTGTCAAATACCACTCACACATTCATCACGAAATCTCAGAAACCACCCAACGGATTGGAATGAAATTTGGTATGCAGCTTCCTCGAGGGCCGCAAACGCCCACTAAGAAAGGATTTATGGATATTCAGGTTCTAAAGGGGTGTTAAGGGGGTAGACCTGCATTTAATTGAATAGCAATATCTCCCGATTGGTTTCATTGGGGGATGTGATACTCTGCATATAAGCTCATCATTAAAAATAAGAAGACACGTGTCTGAGGGTTTTTCGATGTGGTGTATATTATGAAGTGAAGGGGTGAAAAGTGGGGGTTGAAAGATTCCTAACGGAGCCTGTATCTCTTAAACGACATAGGCGAGGAGTTTGAAACTCAGCGGAAAAAAATCAGCATAAAAAAATAAGTAAATAGGTGTTTGACCGTTTTTTCATAAATCCAATTTAAGGGGCCCATGGGGAGGGGTGAAATTCGGGGGGGGGGGGGGGGGAACAGGAAAGAAAGTGTCCTAACCGATTGACTCACTCACTCTTCAAACTCAGGGGGAAGAACTGCTTAAAAATAAGTAAATATGTGTTCGACAGTTTTTTTGATAAATCAAATTTAAGGGGTTCATCGGGAGGGGTGAAATTCTGAAGAAAAAAATTTGAAAGAAAATGTCCTGACTCACTCACTCACTCATCATCGCCCAGCCCAAAATATTGAAGTTGGAAACATGGCATTTTCGGGATATGTTCGTTGTATGTCAAAACCATACACGAAGGGAGGATTTTTGAATATTCAGGTTCTAAAGAGGTCTTAAGGGGGTTAAACCTGCATTTCATTGAATAACAATATCTCACGAGTGGTTTCATTTGTGGATGTGATACTCGGCATATAAATTAATCATTAAAAATAAGCAGACATGTGTCAAAGGGTTTTTCGATGTGGTGTATTATTATGAGGAGAAAGGGGTGAAAAGTGGGGGTTGAAGGATTCCTAACGAAGCATGTAGGCCTATCTCTTAAACGACATAGGAGAGAAATTTGAAACTCAGCGGAAAAAAAATCAGCTTAAAAGATAAGTTAATCGGTGTTCCACCGATTTTTCATAAATTAATTTAAGGGGCCAATGGGGTGGGGTGAAATTCTGGGGGGAAAAAGGAGAGAAAGTGTCCTAACTGACTGACTAACTCACTCACTCACCCATCAAACTCAGGGGAGAAAGACAGCTTAAAAATAAGTTAATAGGTGTTCAAGCGTTTTTTCATCAATCCTATTTAAGGGGCCCATGGGGAGGGGTGAAATTCTGGTAAAAATGATTGAAAGAAAATGTCCTGTCTGACTCACCCACTCATCCCGCCCAGCGAAAACTATTAAAGTTAGAAACATGAAATTTTGGGAATATGTTCGCTGTATGTCGAAAACGTCAACTAAGGAATGATTTTTGTTTATTCGGGTTTTAAAGAGGTGTTAATGGGGTAAACGTGCATTTCATTGAATAATGATATCTCATGAGTTGTTTCTTTGGGGATGTGATATTCGGTATATAAACTAATCATTAAAATAATCAGACATATGTCTAAGGGTTTATCGATGTGGTATATATTATGAGGTGAAAGGGGTGAAAATTGCGGGCTGAGGGATTCTTAACGGAGCGTGTACCTCTTAAACGACATAGGCGAGAAAATTGAAATTCGGCGGGAAAAAACAGCTTAAAATATAAGTAAATAGATGTTCGACCGTTTTTTCATAAATCCAATTTAAGGGGCCCTTGGAGAGTGGTGAAATTCTGGGGGAAAAAACAGGAAAGAAAGTGTCCTAACTGATTGACTCACTCACTCACTCACTCATCAAACTCAGGGGGGAAGAACAGCTCAAAAATAAGAAAAAAAAGGTGTTCAACCCTTATTTTTATTTTTCATAAATCCAATTTAGGGGTTCATGAGAGGGGTGAAATTCTGAAATATAATTGAAAGAAAATGTCCTGACTTACTCACTCACTCATCATCGCCCAGCCAAAATTATTGAAGTTAGAAACATGAAATTTTGGGGATATGTTCATTGTATGTCGAAAACGTCCACTAAGGAAAGAGTTTTGGATATTCAGGTTCTAAAGAGGTGTTAAGGGGGTAAACGTGCATTTCATTGAATAACAATATCTCACGAGTGGTTTCATTTGGGGATGTGATACTTGGCATATATACTAATCATTAAAAATAAGCTGACACATGTCTAATGGTTTTTCGATGTGGTGTATATTATGAGGTGAAAGGGATGAAAAGTGGGGGTTGAAAGATTCCTAACGGAGCGTGTATCCCTTAAACGACATATGCGAGGAGTTTGATTTTCTCAGAGTTTCAATCAGCTTAAAAATAAATAAATGAATAAATAATTAAAATAAGTAGGTGTTCGACCGTTTTTTCATAAATCCAAATTAAGGGGCCTATGGGGAGGGGTGAAATTCTGGAAGAAAAACGTCCACTAAGGAAGGATTTTTGGATGTTCACTCTCATCGACCAACCAAAACTATTAAAGTTAGAAGAAGGGGATATGTTTGATGTAGGTCGAAAAAGTCTACTAAGGAGGGATTTTTGGATATTCAGGTTCTAAAGGGGAGCTAACGGAGTTAAACCTGCATTTCATTGAATAACAATATGACACGAATATGACGCGAGCGAAGCGAGGCTAAAAATGAGATGGTGTGTGTCTGTGTATTACTCAATCACGCAAGAACCACTGGTCCGATTTACATGAATTTTACATGGAAATAGCTGATTTACCTGGTTAACATATAGGCTACTTTTGATTTCAATACTTTGCACTATTTAAAGATGGCGACCATTTTAGTGACGTCACTACACCCTTTGGTTTCAAACTTTCATATTTCCATTTCAAATAAAAAGTGAACGCTAAGAAATAGCTAACTTTTGATGGCATATATGAGGTTTAAAATTACATTTTCTATCCGAAAGGTATCTCCAACGGTTAGCGAGTAAAACCTAAGTTTGTGCTATAAAACACGGTCAATGCCGAACGGTGTAGTTGGACAAAATGTTCCATCCTTAATCTCCCTCTGCGCAGCACCTCGCCTATCCCCTGTTTTAACTGTCACCTTTACATTTTAATTTATTTATGATGCGTAGCGAAGCACGGGTACTCCCCTAAATGCTTTTCAGCTCCGACCGATTCAATTATGGAATCGAGTAGGTTAAAACGGTTTGGACATGTCAAAAAAATAGAAGATGGAAGAATACCAAAACACACGCTGGACTACTTACTGCTGTCCCCTCTTCACTCTGCAGTAGTTCTGGTTCAGGCTTAAGATACGCTGTTTCCGTTCGACACTCCTCCTTGACAAACACCTCGGTAAAATGTGGTTCCTGCACACAGAACAGTACAATATAACATTTATTGCTATAATGCACATCACCTTAACCTTGCGTTATTCGCGGCTGAAATACCTTACACCTCCAAGGCCTAGTTAGCATTTTACCTTGTGGCATAATAACATTCGTATTATCTCTACTAATATAATAAAGCTGAAGAGTTTGGTTGGTTCTTAAGTTTAGGGGCTGCGACAACGCGGTCATGTAGTCCCGTGTACTTTGGGTGTGTGTAGAATCTGTCTGATAACCGGTGTTAATTGTGATGACTGTATTAGTGTGTGTTATCTGTTTTTAAATTTAAGTACTGCAACTTAGAATTTTTCAAATAGCTCCTACTTTTGCCGCCAAGTGCCACCGTCAACGACTACTAGGCCAAGTTCAGAACTTAGCTACTAGACGCCACCGGAGTCGGCTCTTGGCAACGAACGTAGAAACCTAAGAGCGTTGTTTACATTCTTAACCTATCCAATTTAGCTTCACACAGGTGCAATTAGTGGAAGGTTCTTTAACATGCCATAAATCTATGACATGGGACCGCCGGCTTTACTTCCCCTCCGAAGGAAGGCATACTGAGTGATTTTTAACGCTCTTAAAAACGACTTCGGCCGGGTTTGAACCCGCTATCTTGGGCATAGAAGCTCAGCATGCTGAAGAGTTTGTTTGTGTGTTTAAATGCGCTAATCTCTGGAACTACCAGTCGGATTCGAAAAATTCTTTCTTTATGTGACAGCCAGATTCAAGAGGAATAGTTTAGGCTATGTAGCATTAGGCTACACTTCTCAGTTAACCTTAAATAATGATTTTTGTTCAGTAAGTCGGAAGAACAAGCGCTTCTGAACAGCTTCAATAATACCTAAGTCTGGCAATGCGGGCTGCATCACGTCGCCCCTACCAGTGTTCTGGTACAGAATTGCAGGCTGCTTATAAATTGCAGTCATGGGGAGTAATTAGTGCAAAAAGATGTCTTAGGCCCCTTAAAACAGTTATCATCATGACAATAGTTTGCCTGTGTATAAGGGCGATGGTGTTGGTGAAGTATACTGAGGTTATCATCTGCAATAAGCGTTGGTGCTTTCCGATCCTTATCCTTGAGCGCTCCAGTTCTGTAGTAGTATTCATTATCATCCAAAAAACAAATAAATCCACCGGCGAAGCCGGGCACTACTGCTGGGCTTTTTTGTTTGAGGCATTATATTAATGTAACTATTTTATAAATGAAGTGTTACTTCAAATAAATGTTTACTTTGTCCGATTTATAATAATTGGTCTCCCTAGAAAATTCACTTCTAACTTTCGTCTTGATCTAGCGCACGATTTCCTGCACTTTATGTATGCATTGTGCAGATATAGATGTTCATGGAACGAATATTTTACATAAGGCGAAACAGCACTATACACAATCACAATAAAACAACTGGCTAAGAGATTCAAACATACAGGTTCAGTAAACAATAAAAATAGATGTAAAGGTTGTTATTTCCTTACTGAAGCTAAATCAACCGGAATAACCCGAAACTTCATAAGGAGATGCCGATTATGTTTGACAGTGGATGGGGAACATTATCAGCATCTACTAAAAATATGGTGTGAGTAAAAATGTATGATACTGATTGTAAGCACCGTATTCTGCCGTACATATGCGCGCGCGGCAGCCAGCAACTGAACCATCACTGGCGGAGCACGTGAGCGAGAATGTCCTTGCCAAGCAAATATAAAGTCCCTGTACAATATACAGGATGAAAAAAAAAATTACGCACTTGGAGGTCGGCATGCGACTTCTCATCCAAATGCAAGACACAAGTTTCTATAGCAAAATCGGAAGGGGTGCAGTTTGAAAACACCATCCATCCATCATCCAACATCTTGCACAGTTTCCAGCCACTGGCCGGGTCTGTTTGGAACAAAAGCCTCTCCAACGTCTTCTGTCTTCCCACCATCTCTCAGCCTCCACCCTTGTCCAGTCTTCTCCTCTCTTCTTCACGCTTTCTTCCACCCCCTTCAGCCACCTGTCTCTCGGTCTTCCTCTCGGTCTCTTTCCTTCCCACTTCGTCTCATGTATCCTCCTGGGTATCCTCTTCTTCTCCATTCGTTTTACATGTCCATACCATCTAAGTCTAGATTTCTCTATACCATCCTGTAATGGTTCCTCCTTCATTAATTCTCTGGTCCTCTCATTTTTTATTCTGTCCATCTTTGTAGCTCCAATACTGCTTCTCAAGAACCTCATCTCACTGGCCTGTATTTTGCTCTTCTCCCTTCCTTTCATCACCCAGGTCTCCGAGGCATACATCAGGATAGGGACATAGTACTTCCGATATATGATCTTTATGCTGTTCTGAGGGACATCCTTGCTCCATAACATGCTTCTCACACTCCTCCGGAATGCTTCTGCCTGTCTCCCCGCTCATTTATTTCTTTATCGTTTCTTCCATTATCTTGTATCAGGCTTCCCAGATACTTGAAACTCTCCACTTTCTTCAGCTGTTCCCCACCAATTGTTATTCCCGTTGTGGTTCTTTCCTTCTTCCTTGTTGTGATCACCATCTCACTCTTATTTATGCTAAATTTCATCCCATATCCTTGTATTATTCCTTCCCACATATCCAACTGTTCCTGTACCTCCTCATCCTTGTTTCCCCAAATCATCAAATCATCTGCAAACACCATTGCTTTCATCTTTCCTTCCCCAATTACTTGTGCCACTCGGGTCATTAGGTCATCCATCACCACAATGAAAAGTAGCGGTGACAGTGCACTTCCTTGTTTCAGGCCATTTCTCTGTTCCAGCCAGTCCGATCTCTCTCCTCCCACTTTCACACAGCTCACGCTTCCCTTGTACATCTCCTTTATCCTCCTTATAGTCCATTTTTCTACTCCTCTATCCTCCAGGGACTTCCATTTTGTTTCTGCATACACTGTCATATGCTTTCTCAATGTCCAGGAAGGCCATCAGTAGATCTGTTCCATACTCATAGTACTCACAGGAAGACCCCAGAGGACTGGAAAAAGGGAATAACTGTCCAGATCTTCAAGAAAGGTAATAGAACAGAATGCAGAAACTATCAGGGAATAACACTGTTGAGTCATTGTGCAAAGATGTTTGAGAAAGTTTTGGAAAGGAGAATTAGGACAAGGATAGAGAATTAGGACAAGGATAGAAGGAGGGATGAGGGAAGAACGACATGGCTTCAGAGCAGGAAGGTCCACAGTGAATTTGATTCTTGCTGTAAGGCAGTTACAAGAACAGAACAGTTTGAAAACACAAGTATGAAAACGCAAAGCTGGCAACACTGTCACATCCTTCAGTGCATCAGAATGAACAGAGGAATGTGATCCGGCACTACAATACCAACCGTCATAGCTCACTGGGCTCACACGGAGCTACGGTTCGAATCTATGTACTTCCGGTAGTTCTTTTTTTGTGTGTGAGACGTCAGTTCCATGGTTCCCGTCGTTCATCTGCGTATATAATCATGAAATCATTTTCTCACATGACAATAGCCTAACACGTAACAGTGATTGCTTTGAACATGTGTATGTGTATGTACCAGCTCTGTGAAGATAAGACTGGACGTCAAATATACTGAATGGAATTATTGTGCATAGCATAGTGAGCAATCTAATGTAGCCCACCTATTGTGTTTTTTGTACCTCATTGGATAAAGACGATTTTACTGTATCCACTAGTATGTTCTATTGGCTTTATTTGTGCCATGGACGAAACTCTGAGGGATCTGGTGTGGAACCAGGAAGTTCCCAAAAAATGTAAAAAATCTTGTATTCAACATATTACACACCTATATTGATGTATGCAGCAGGCACGTGTGGACAACAACTAAACGTGAGGAAAGTAGAATCCAGGCAACAGAGATGAAGTTCCTTAGAGGTATAATTGGAAAGACTCGCAGAGACAAAATCAGAAACAAGGAAATTAGGGAGAAAACAGGTTTCCCGAAGTTACAAGACAAGATCGAGATCAGTAAGCTGAAATGGTATGGACATACGATGCGAATGGGAGAAGATAGAGTCCCGAAGCAATCATTTACTGAGAAAGTCACAGGAAGGTGCCAAAGGTGGATGAATGCAGTGAGGGAGAGCGTTGAGAAGAGAGGAGTGAAAGAGTGGAGGATGTACTGGAAGAGGGACGAGATGGCGGAGAGACAGAAAAGTATGGAGGTCCTTGATTCACATCCGCACCCAAAACACTGGAATCGGGAAATGAAGAAAAAAGAAAAAAGAAGAGAGACTTGTAGGAAATTCAGCACTTATTTGTCATAGAATAGATCAACAAAAAAGAAAAATATATATAATTTGAAATAAGTGAAATATTTACCTGAGAAGGAGTCTCTTCAGTTCCTTCAGACAGATCAGGCTCCCACTTGATACACGTCACTCCGTCCATGCTGACCTGCAACCACAAGACATTAAAATAAGTATGCTGTAAGTATTCAAACCTCAATCCCCTGTATTCCAGGCAAGAATGCTAACCTAATTTTACAGGATGACCATCAACATCCTAAGGAATCTCGTTATCAACCCTTGATGGAATGGCTAAAGCTGCAGCAGGGGTCTGCAACTTATCAATCGCAGAAATAGACTTGGTCGATAGCAAAGCATTTCTGGGAAATCATGTAAAATGCCTACAGAAATTCAATTATAATATGTCATTCCCAAAGTTTTTATTTTGTAAAGAATATCGACAGAAACCTGAACTTAGACACGCTTCTGTATGCTGATGACCAAGTACTATTCGCCAGCACAGAGGACGACTTACAACATTCCATACATCATCTCAGTAAAATAGCCACTGAATATGACATGGAAATATCTTCAGAAAAAACAAAAGTACTCACTTTCAGGGCAAAGGACCAATTCGGAGTAAGATCTTCCTCAACAACAGACTGTTGGAACCCCCTTGGAACCTTTAACTACCTAGGCTACTCTTTATCATTCGACAATGATATTTCTAATAAGATCATAAAGTATAATAAAACCATAGGCACAGTGAACTCAGTAATGAAACCATCCTTAGTCCAGAGAGACACAAGACTATGAATCTACAAAACACTAGCTAGACCTATCCTCGCATATGGAAGTGAAGCATGGACAATCTGAAAACTAGATGAAACTAGGATCACTGCTGAGATGAGTTTATGATACACACGTTGGACCACAAAAGGTATGAGGACGTGATGAAAGAACTAAAGACAGAACCTGTATTAAACTACATAGGAATGAGAAATTTATTGTGCAATAGAGACCTTAGTATAAATTTAAAACTAAGGTTGTTAAAATGCTGTGTGTTCTCGGTACTCTTCTAAGGTATGGAAGCTTGGACACTCAAACAAGATATGATTAGCAGACTAAAGGCATTTGAGATGTGGACATATCGAAGGATCTTATGAGTAAGCTGGATAGATAGAATCACAAATCTTGAGATATTGGGTCATATAATGAGGGGAGACAGGTATCGTCTTCTAGAAGAAATTATTGAAGGGAAGGTTGAGGGCAGAAGGAATCGAGGAAGAAGGATCTCTTGGTTGGACAACCTAAAAATATGGTTCAAGTGTAGTTCCAGTGAACTTTTCAGTGCTGCTAGATCCAAAAACCGGATTGCTGCGATGATCGCCAACCTTCTTAGAGGAGACGGCACAAGAAGAAGAAGAAGGAACCTATAGGAAGAACTGGAGAGACCACGTCAACAGAATGCCTAGAGAACGAGTCCCAAAGCAGATTGTACGATACCAACCAAAGGGGGTTCGATCTATTGGACGTCCAGCTAAAAGCTGGAATGAGACCGTAACAGACCACCTGGCCTAATACTTGACTGGCAGATGATGATGACAAAATATCTCTGTGATTTATCCTTTTCTGATACAAAACGTGTTTTACAGATTGACATTTAGACTCCTGGATCTGTTTTCTATTTCTTAATAAGTCAATGAGAATTTTGCTGATGACATCGTCCTTCTGGCAGAAACACCACAAAGTTTACAATTAATGACAACCAAGCTGGATGGAATGGCCAGTTCTGCTGGACTACATGGTGACAAGACAAATACAATGTGCATAAGAAGTGGGAATGTATCTACACAAATTATAGTGCAACAGAAGATTCTACAAGACGTTGACCGATTTTCATATCTCGGCAGCCTTATCTGTAGTAATGGAGACATAGATGCAGACATCAGCAACAGAACTGGAAAAGCTTCGGCAGTCTTTCAACGAATGCGATCCATATGGCAATTAGACTCTACAAGTATGTCCACGAAGATTCGGCTATATTCCTCTATCATCTTACCGATCACCATACAGTAAAAAAAGGAAGATTGTATTTTTACGTGACCGTGAATCTTGTGATTATGAGCCACGGGACCTCCTTTTTACGTGGAATCCAAACCACAGGACATGGCATTTCACTTCGAAAATCTCACATGCATTGATCGGTCACCATACAGTACTCCCTCTGTAATCCGGCATCTCAGCTCTCCGGCACTCCCAGTAATCCGGAGTTTTGTATTCGAGTACGAGCTCAACACTTGATTTGATAATGCGTCCCCAATACTGTACAATGTTTCCCACGCAGCGGCAAGACTAGAGTCTGAGTAAACAATGCATTGGCGCCAAGAGCGATGACTCACGCACGCCTCCCTCAGGTGCTTTGTGTAGGACAGTTGTACTGTAGTAGTGTTGTGTTGAAGATGGCATGCGTGCAGAAAAACGTAAACATAAAACTCTATCTTTGTTAGATAAACATGAAATCCTAAAGCGGCTTGAAAAGGGCGAAATGTTAACTAGTGTTGCTAACGATTCTCTCACGATGCGGCCATCGCCTCGTCAATTGCCTGGGCGGAGGAAAATGACGTCTCTGCTAACGAAGTCTTAGTTTTAAGAAGGTTACAGGAACAAGTTCTCAAAGTGTCTCTCAACCGTAAAAAGCAAAAGACAATTGATGCATATTTTTTGCTGTCTAGTTCCAAGGAATATCGTGAGTTATATGATGTATTTTCGTACTTATTTACTTTGTATAGTACAATGTAATTAAAACTGATTTTCAAATGATATCTGCATTTTTCTCGATATTTTCCAGTAATCCGGCATTTTCGGTAATCCGACAGTGCTCTGGTCCGATATCTGCCGGATTACCGAGAGAGCACTGTATATGCATGTGAGACCTGGAAGATATCAGTAAAATCAGCACACAAGCTCAACGTTTTTCACCAACGATGCTCTAAGAGAATATTTAAATCGGTTATTGTGACCACATAACAAATGATGAAGTACTGAGAAGAACTGGTCTACGCAGCCTGCACAAAACCGTTGCTCAAAGAAGAATGAAGTTCGTGGGACATGTTCTACGTATGAATGATAGAAGGATATCCAAATCAGCACTGCTGTGGAAACCAACGGAAGGATACCGAAGTAGAGGAAGACCTCGTAACACCTAGAAATGAACTTTTGCAAATGATCTTGAATGCATGGATATGAACTAGGAGGAAGCTGAAAACCTGGCAGCTGATTGAGTTCGCAAGAGGAAACTTGTTGCCCAATATGCTACCTAGCATTGGAGGAACTAAGTCTAAGTAAGTCAATGAGAATGATGAAAAAATGTCTCATTGAAACAGTTTGAATCCTAAAACCGGTCTTCTTGGCATAATCATCGCATACTTTTAGCCTAATAATCAAACACAACTGTATATTCCTCTCTTAGCATTTCTCAATAACATGGTGGATAATACAATTCTGCAATTCTCTACCCTCTAAAACCAAACTCGGTGACACTACAGCCCATAAAGGACCTAGGCCTACTAAGTGCCTGCAGCCCAGCCATTTGGTCTGCAGATTATGGGGTGACGTGTGGTCAGTGCTTCGGATCCCCTCAGCCGTTAATCTTGGTCTCCGTCACTGGACCGCTGCCTCACTGTCAGACAGCAACTCAATTGTCCTGACGAGGCTGAGTGTATCCCATTCCAGCCCTCGCGTCAGTTTCTAAAATCCCTGACGGAGCCACGAATCGACCCGAGGTCTCCGAGTACGAGGCAGGCGTGCTGCCCCAACGCCACGGGGTCGGCCTTTGCCATCTACTCTTTGGACCTTCTCATCAATCATTCACATGTATTTCTGCCTAAGTCCTGGAGATTCTTAACCCTAATCAGTCTGCAAACAGCTGTTACTTTCTGCACTTTATGTCTAGTTTAATTCACAGTAGATCAGTTTGTGGTATGTTTCATCGAAAAAGCCCCAGAATACCCTAAAATTTTATTGCTTATCAATTTCCTAAATTCATAGTCAGTAATGATATGGTACCTACCTTCGTTGTTGGTTTTCAAAGGATTTGAATGCAGATCTTGAAATTAAGACCAGTATAGAAAAGGCAAGGTCAACTTAAAAAAAAATTGAGAGCGTTATTGTGAGATGATGTCTTAAATTTAAAACTAAGGCAGCGTATTGTGAAATGTTATGTTTGGTCCACATTGCTTTATGGAGTAGAGGCTTGAAGCTCTGGAAATGTGGTTCCATAGCAGGATACTGAAAATCCCTTGGATAGATTACATCTCTAATGAACAGGTACTGTGAAGAACAAACTCTAAGCAGGAGCTGATGATAACCATCAAATGTAAGAAAAATGCATACCTGGGTCATGTGTAACATGGTGCAAAATACGCCATATCAAGCTACACCTCATTTTAAAGGGCAAAATTGACGGGCATCGAAGAGCGGGCAGGGAAAGGACGCCTTTGGGAATCTTCAAGCAATTTTTCTAGGTTTGTGCCGTGTCTTGTGTGGGGTTTCACCTAGGACACCAAGCTGGCTCATCAGCGGGTTCATAGTGTCACCCCCGGACCCCCACAGGAGTAGTGAACTGCACGCTACCTCCTTTTTTATGAAGCGCACGTGCGCCTCTTCACTGCGAGAACTAAAAGCTCAAACAGAGTATTCACTGGCCATTAAGGCCAATAAACAATCTTTTTGGAAGACTTCATAGGGTGCACTTTCCATGTCGGTAATTTATGTAGAAGGATGCTGTGATGCTAACTTCTGGACGTAGATTCATAAATTTCCTGCATATGTCAATAGTATTTTCCTGTTACCGTAAAGGTTCGTGCTGATTTTGTCTTTGTGTTTGGGATTGTAACTACAATGGTTGATCCGATATCCAATTTGAACTTTCAAATCATGTAATTCATGTCCGACATGTTGGATTTTGAGCGCATGCGCGAACCTATCCTTACCTAATTGGTAGGGACCTGAAAATTTAGCATCTATTCTCCTTTAAATTAGCATCTATTTTGTCCCTATTTAGCATCTATTTTTGGAAAATTAGCATCTATTTTTTCTGGATTCATATCGACTATATGACTTTATTGGCGACACTTGATTTTGTTTAAATACACATTAATACCCTAATTACACTTGAGATACAATGTAATGTTCAAATGAAAGCTTCCGTCGTTTGTCACCCTGTAGTCTTTCAATAACAGAGGTTTGTTTGGGTTCAGAAACTGTTGCGCATTCTCGTCGCTTCGCAAAATGTTTTACCGATATAATAGTTTTCTGAATATTGTCCTCCTTCTCCCACCCAACACGGCAGTTAAATATTTACAAAATACTGTCGCAGAGTCGGAACAATAAAAGCCATGATTAGCGTACTGCTGTGCTCTTTCATGAGCTGTTACAGCAGTACATCCCTTTTCTAGAAAAATACTTTGAACCTTGAAGTGCTTGAAGGTTAAAAAAAAAATAAGCGGCAAGCCGCAAAATTTTCCGTTTAGCGAAGTCCACGTGTTCGACAAACCACCAGTCGCCACGATGCGCCAAGTACACAAACGAGTTTCGTTCGTCAGCTGTCTGAATAAGTTATAGATAGTCGAAAGTTCGTATCGATAAAGAAATCGATTGTTATATTGACCAATGAGCACACTGCGAGTCCGAAATGAGGTATCGCTAGTGAGCAATTACGCCACCTACTAAACATTTTCTTTTGTTTAATAAACAAATTCGCAAATAAATTAGCAGATTTAAAGTAATTTCGCTATAAAATCGCACTTATTTGGTATTTTCGCATTTTGGGTCACAATTCGCATTTTGTCGCACTTTAATTTACGCGTAAAAATGGTTGGCTTTCACATTAAAATTAATGTAGACTTGGATTCTGTACGAAATTTAAAAATTAGCATTTATCGTAAATGCGATTTTTTCAGGTCCCTACTAATTGGTCAATGAATGAGCTCTGATTGGCTGGAGAAACTGTTTCATAATGAAGAATAGTACTATAATGACCCTCATTATGATACAGTTTTCTGACGTATAATATTTACATTTCGACATAGTCAAATAGTGATGTAAAATGTCTAGGCATTTATAAGTCGGGGCAAATGTCCAGGATAGATGCCCGGGCAAATGCCCAAAACCCATAAATGCCCAGGCATTTTGGGAATTTACATCTTTTAAAAACATATTCATAATGCAACGCTTATATAAATATTGTTTTAGCCATGTATGTATCTACATATATGTATTCTATATATGTATCCATAAAAACAGGAGTTAAGGCCAAAATAGGCTGCGGAAGTTGTTGTAGGAATTCACTGAAAGAACTTTATTTTGGTTCTGAGGCTGAGCTTATGCTTGGTACTGCAGATTTGTTGTTGAAATCATCCACTTCAATTAGTAAAGGTTAATAAGGGGGTTTTCTTTCGAAAAAGTTTTTCAACCACTGTGTAATTGTACCTAACTGAAGCACTTTTATTTAATATCCTGAGGGCACTTAAAACTCTTCTTTGTGTGCTTTTCCATTTTGTTACAATGTGACTGTTAATAGTCCTTATTACAATATTTACAAGATACTCCTTTCCTTTTCAAATTAAAAAAGTTCCAAATAGGTCTTTTTTTCCTAAGCATTTTGTAATGATTTAATCTAACACTTAAAAATATAAATAGCCTAAGAAAGAAGTGAGGTTATCTCTGACTCAACCAATCAACTGACCGCTCTCGTCGTCAGCCAATACTCGTATCCGAGTGTATGTTTCTTTCCTGCATTACTAATTTGTATTCACTCGATGGTGATGTCGCTGGTGACTCAACAGACCAATTCTGGCATAGAACATACGGCCGCACACAATGCAGATGATGGAAGGAAGCTAACTGGGCTGGGCTGCTGGTGGTAGAATGCCTCGCCAATCTCAAGGCCACAACCACCCTACCCCCATTCCAAGATCATAGCACAATGGCTGCCCAGGGCTTTGCCCATCCACCCTCCTCCCAAAGCCACTATTCACAACATAAGCAAACTCCTACCTAATTTTCCTAAATATAAATGAGTAGGCCTGCAGTCCTAACTCAGTAATACAATGTTTTATTCAAACCAGATATACAGAATTCCCATTTAGATGTTATTGACAACATTGACACAGGATAATTAAATTATTATTAGCAATATTCAGGCATTACTAGTGTTACGGCTGTGAGTTTGTGTCATCGCTCGCCGCTTGAGTCACAACTGCCCCAGGGGCTGGGCTGTGGCATGCCTCCTGTATTGCGTGTGCCTTATGCAACAGGGCTACTAAGACAAAGGGATAGTCCAGAAGATTCGTGACTGGACCAGCGATGGAAACCTCGAGAAGCCGTGGACCCTGGATGGATCTAGAACCATTTATTGAGTCACCGGCCTGCTATATAAGAGTGACCCGTGAAGCAGTTGTTGTTGTTGTGTTTTACGAGCTAGTGTGAGCGTTTATTCTGAGCGACAGAAGTGTGGTGACTTGCGAAACCCCTAGTGTAGCGGCGAAGTGAGGAACATACAGGGAACTGCCGTGTTCTGAGTAAGTGTGCTTTCACTGAGTGTCAGATATTGTGGTGTCGAAATTAAGTGACATTGTTTCTCCCAGCTGGTGAACAGCGCGCAGCAAGTGCTCGTAAGTACTGTAGTAGGCGCACATTAGAAAGAAGTTGCATGTAGTTCTGTCAAGGCCACTAGGCTCATTAGCGGCAGGATTAACTTCTGTGGTTTGTTGACAAGTGAAAGGGGCAAGAGCTCTCCACAAGCAATAGACTTTGTAAACTGGAGTAAGGTTCCTAATTGCTTGTATTTGCTGATTAGTGTAATTTTCTGGCCGCAATAAAGTTAATTACTTCTTTAAGCAGTAATTGGTGTTGTGCTTCCTACCCACCGTAATCCAGTTAACAAAAGTGCCACTAGGGGGGTGGCACGTAACAACTGGTGTCAGAAGTGGGATTACGAACTCAAGCACAACACCTGACGGTCCTGGTTTCAAAACCCGAGCAGGTCATTTTCTCTAATTTTCCTGTGAGTGCATGCCCTTTACAAGGCAAACAACTAAAATGGAGGCGCAATTGGCAGCATTGCTAGAAAAGTTAAATGGCATAGAAGACGGCCAGAAGAATTTAACCAAGGACCTAACTGCCAAAATGGAAGACGGCCAGAAGAAGATGGAGGATGGCCAGAAGAAGATGGAGGATGGCCAGAAGAAGTTAGCGGAGGACCTGAAGAAGATGGAGGACGGCCAGAAGAAGTTAGCCGAGGACCTAACTGCCAAAATGGAAGACGGCCAGAAGAAGATGGAGGATGGCCAGAAGAAGATGGAGGATGGCCAGAAGAAGTTAGCGGAGGACCTGAAGAAGATGGAGGACGGCCAGAAGAAGATGGAGGACGGCCAGAAGAAGTTAGCCGAGGACCTGAAGAGGATAGAGGACGGCCAGAAGAAGATGGAAGACGGTCAGAATAAGTTGACACAGGACCTGAAGAAATTAGAACTGGGTCTGCGTGAGGAAGTCACGGCAGTGGAAAAGAAGTTCGACGCCTTACAAGTGGAAGTTGCCGAGCTGCGCCAACGCCCGCTGATGGGGGTGGAGGAGAAATTCAACGCCTTACAAGTGGAAGTTGCCGAGCTGTGCCAACGCCCGCTGATGGGGGTGGAGGAGAAATTCAACGCCTTACAAAAGGAAGTTGCCGAGCTGCGCCAACGCCCACTGACGGGGGTGAAAGAGGAATTCAACGCTCTACGAGAGGAAGTTGCCGAGCTGCGCCAACGCCCGCCCACCGTTACACCGGGAATATCAGGAACGGGACATAGCAGAGTGACGCCCCCAACCTTCGACGGAAAGGTCCCGTGGAGCACCTACTTACGTCAGTTCGAGGCAGCCTGTTCCATAAATAACTGGAACAACACAGAAAAGGCTACAGCTCTCATTGTAGCGCTGAGAGGCGACGCCCTTAACGTCCTTCAGGCCATCCCGACTGGATCCCAGGACTACGCCGCACTGATCGCCCATATGGAGTCCCGATATGGAGATAGCCATCTTCAGCAGGCCTACCAGATGCAGCTCCGGACCTGGGTACAGAAGAACGCGGAAACCCTGCAGGAGTTCGAGATGGACATCGCACGCCTCGTAAGGCTTGCCTACCCAACAGCGCCGGCCGACTTTCTGGAGCAGATAGCGACGCAGACCTTCACCGACGGGCTACGGGACTCGGACACTCAACAGGCGCTGCGACTCGCACGCAATAAGACCCTGGCAGATGCGCTGAGCCACGCACTTGAATTCGAGACGGCAAAACAGGCATCCAGAATGCACGCGCGGGTACGTCAAGTGGACGTCGATGAACCAGCAAAAACCAACGAGACCAAGCCCCTGGCCGACGAATTGATGGAGGCGCTAAGCCGTTTCTTCAAGAATCGCAGTACCACCAACAAAAACGTAGCCGAAGGACATCCGGAGAGGCGGCCCGGAAGAGGACTACCGACCTGCTGGACCTGCCGTAAGAGAGGCCACCTGAGCAAGGACTGCGGTGATCGCCGCCGCCAAGGATTTCCGTCGGGACAGTCAGTCGTAGGGAAACCGCGCGGCCCAGGAAAGCAAGTATCAGCCAGCCTAGGGGGGCAAAGGTTGGCTTGTGACAGTCGTCAAGCCCCGGCAGTCCAAGTTCGTGTGACGCAGTTACGGAGGGATAATAGCAGCCTGATGGTCGACGGAGTCGTCAACGGAGAGAGCTGGCCCATGCTAATCGACACGGGAGCATCGAGGACCATCGTCAGTCCCACCGTGATCCCGAAGTGGAGAGTTCAACCCACACAAAGGAACCTCCAGCTAATAACCGCGACCGGAGAGACCGCACCGGTACATGGCGAAGCATCACTGGAGTTCGTCATTGGTCGACGGGCGATAAAGCATCCAGTGCTTGTGGCTGACGTATCAAATGAAGTGATCATCGGACTGGACTTCCTGGACCAGAACATCATCATCTTGGATCTGAGTACCAACACTCTGCACTTCGGAGGTGAGGAACTTGCTTTGCAACCTGCGCACGAGTCCATCACCGCACGACGAGTAAGGCTGAGAGAAGACGTCATCGTTCCCGCCAGGACGGAGGTCAGCGCTGCCGTAATTGTCGACGGAACTGCTGAGGGAGTGGCGGCTGTCATCGAGCCATAATATGAGGACATCCAGACAAAAGGATTGCTAGTTGCCAAGACCCTCATCAACACGACGCCTCGGCCGTACGTCCGCCTGTCCAACCTGAACGAATACGATATTACGGTTCACCGGGACACCAACCTAGGAGTCTGCGAGCCCGTTACCTGGATTGCCCGCATCACAGAAACGACGGACGGACACCTGCAGACGGACAACCGAAGAAGACGCGCCCTGCCAGAAGAACTACAGAAGCTGTACCAAGGATCCCAGGACCATTTAGACGAAGAGCAATCACGCCAACTTCAGGACCTGCTACGCGAATTCCAGGATGTCTTCTCCGTGGGGAGCAAAGACTTCGGCAGGACAAGCTTGGTCCAGCACAGAATCGACGTTGGGGACAGCGCACCGATTAGGGCCCCATTCCGACGTGTCCCGCTCGCCAAGCAAGCCGAAGTCGACCGGATGGTAGAAGAGATGAAGGAGCAAGGGGTGATCGAGCCATCACATAGTCCTTGGAGTTCTCCGGTCGTGCTTGTGAAGAAGAAGGACGGTTCCACCAGGTTCTGCGTGGACTACAGGCGGGTGAACGACGTCACGAAGAAGGACAGCTACCCTCTACCCCGGATCGACGACACGCTGGACACCATATCAGGGTCAAGATGGTTCTCCACCTTGGATTTGAAGAGTGGCTACTGGCAGGTGGAGGTCCATCCTAAGGACCGCGAGAAAACGGCGTTCTCTGTGGGCAGCGGGCTCTGGCAGTTCACCGTCATGCCATTCGGTCTCTGCAACGCCCCTGCGACCTTCGAAAGGCTAATGGAGTCCATTCTGAGGGGACTACACTGGAAGACCTGCCTGGTATACCTAGACGACGTCATCGTTCTGGGAAGGAGCTTCGAGGAGCACTACAGCAATCCGAAGGAGATCTTGTTGAAGCTTCGGGCTGCCCAGCTGAAGTTGAGCCCCAAGAAGTGTCAGCTCTTCCAGAAGCGGGTCCAGTACCTTGGGCATATCGTCTCCGAGGAAGGGGTGCGCACCGACCCAGAGAAGACCGCAGCTGTGAGGGAGTGGCCAGTTCCGAAGGACAAGTCCCAACTACGAAGCTTCCTGGGACTCTGCACTTATTACCGTCGCTTCGTGGGAGGATTCGCCGACATCGCCAAACCTTTATATCGACTGACTGAGAAGGACCAACTCTTCACGTGGACAGCAGAATGCCACAGTGCCTTCGAACAACTCAAGCAGGCTCTGTGCACCGCGCCTATTCTGGCCTACCCCAGACCTGGAACAAGGTTCATCGTCGATACCGATGCCAGCGACTTTGGCATAGGGGGAATCCTGTCGCAGGTAGTGGACGGCGAGGAGAGAGTAGTGGCCTACTTCAGCAAGGCCTTGTCAAAGCCAGAAAGGAACTACTGCGTCACCAGGAAGGAGCTGCTCGCCATCGTGAAGACCATTGAACACTTCCACAAGTACCTGTACGGGCAAGAATTTCTCATCAGGACCGACCATGCATCCCTGCGGTGGCTCCTGAACTTCAAGCAGCCCGAGGGTCAACTCGCGCGGTGGTTAGAGAGGCTTCAACAGTACAACTTTGAGATTCAGCACAGGAAAGGCCAACTGCATTCTAACGCCGACGCCCTGTCACGAAGACCGTGCCCCGAAGACTGCACCTTCTGTGCCCGAAGGGAGGAGAACACCGGGATACTGTGCCGACGGACTACTGTGGAACTTCAAGGGAACTGGAGCCGCGAATCTTTCACGCGGGCACAAGCAGAGGATGATGACCTGGGACTGATAGCCGAATGGAAGAGGGCCTGTGTCCCCAGACCCGGGTGGAACATTGTGAGTGACTGCAGCCCAAAGTTTAAGTCCTACTGGGCACAGTGGGACTCGCTGATTGTAAGGGATGGCCTCATCTGCCGTACCTGGGAGAGCACCGACGGGAAGACATCTCGGGAACAAGTCGTCGTTCCAAAGGCTATGACGGAGGAAGTCCTGAAGGAAGTTCATGGAGGATCATCTGGTGGACACCTAGGGATAAAGAAGACCCTGGAGAAGCTGAGAGAGCGGTTCTACTGGATCGGATGCCGAACAGACGTGGAGAACCACTGCGCGAGGTGCCACGATTGCGCAGCCAGCAAGGGCCCAGGACGAAGACGACGGGGTCCACTGAAGACCTACAACGTGGGCGGCCCCATGGAGAGAGTGGCCATCGATGTTGCTGGGCCATTCCCGTTAAGCGAGGCAGGGAACCGCTACATATTAGTCGTCAGCGACTACTTTACCAAATGGCCGGAGGCGTATGCGCTCCCTAACCAAGAAGCCGCGACGATTGCAGAGACCCTGGTGAAAGAATTCGTCAGCCGGTACGGAGTACCCCTGGAGCTGCACTCCGACCAAGGGAGGAACTTCGAGTCGCAGGTGTTCCAGAACCTATGCCAGCTGCTGGGAATCCGGAAGACAAGGACGACGCCGCTACACCCTCAGTCCGACGGGATGGTAGAGCGATTCAATCGCACCATCGAGAACCATCTCCGAATAGTCGTCAGCGAGCACCAGAGGGATTGGGACAAACATCTTCCACTATTTCTCCTGGCCTACCGCGCCGCCGTGCATGAAGCCATCGGGTGCACACCAGCCCGGGCCATGTTTGGGAGGGAGCTCCGTCTACCTGTCGATCTTGCCTTCGGCCGACCTGGGAATGATCCGATCCCGGTAAGCCAGTATTGTCAAGAACTGGTCGACCAACTGGAGGACGTGCACGCGTTCGCGAGGAGGAAACTGCGGATCGAGACCGACCGAATGAAGACCCGATACGACCAGCAGACGGATGCCGGCGGATTCCACGAGGACGACCTGGTCTGGCTCTTCAACCCATTACGGAAGAAAGGCCTGTCACCCAAACTTCAGAAGTCCTGGGAGGGCCCGTACCGAGTCGTGAAACGGATCAACGATGTCGTCTACAGGATCCAGCGGAACCCGAGGGCGAAGATGAAGATCGTGCATCGAGATCGCCTGGCAGCCTATGGAGGGACACAGACGGACCAATGATTGATCGGGACGATCAGCCTTTTTAGGAAGGGGGTGGTGTTACGGCTGTGAGTTTGTGTCATCGCTCGCCGCTTGAGTCACAACTGCCCCAGGGGCTGGGCTGTGGCATGCCTCCTGTGTTGCGTGTGCCTTATGCAACAGGGCTACTAAGACAAAGGGATAGTCCAGAAGATTCGTGACTGGACCAGCGATGGAAACCTCGAGAAGCCGTGGACCCTGGATGGATCTAGAACCATTTATTGAGTCACCGGCCTGCTATATAAGAGTGACCCGTGAAGCAGTTGTTGTTGTTGTGTTTTACGAGCTAGTGTGAGCGTTTATTCTGAGCGACAGAAGTGTGGTGACTTGCGAAACCCCTAGTGTAGCGGCGAAGTGAGGAACATACAGGGGACTGCCGTGTTCTGAGTAAGTGTGCTTTCACTGAGTGTCAGATATTGTGGTGTCGAAATTAAGTGACATTGTTTCTCCCAGCTGGTGAACAGCGCGCAGCAAGTGCTCGTAAGTACTGTAGTAGGCGCACATTAGAAAGAAGTTGCATGTAGTTCTGTCAAGGCCACTAGGCTCATTAGCGGCAGGATTAACTTCTGTAGTTTGTTGACAAGTGAAAGGGGCAAGAGCTCTCCACAAGCAAGAGACTTTGTAAACTGGAGTAAGGTTCCTAATTGCTTGTATTTGCTGATTAGTGTAATTTTCTGGCCGCAATAAAGTTAATTACTTCTTTAAGCAGTAATTGGTGTTGTGCTTCCTACCCACCGTAATCCAGTTAACAAAAGTGCCACTAGGGGGGTGGCACGTAACACTAGTTTATCCATGAAATGTACCTTTGATTAATGGTGTTTATTATGTTTTAGAAGCTCTAGTAACAATCACAAGTAGTAAAAAGTAAAAAAAAAAAAGAAGTTTTCTTAAATGCCCAGATTTTGGGCGCTTAAAACTGCTTTGGGCAAATGCCCGGGCAAATGTCCATTTATAGATGTCCTGCCCACTGGGCATTTGCCCGGCCCACATCACTATAGTCAAACATAAAACAAGAAGTTCAGTGAAGAACTATACAGCCTACTTTTCATGCCAATGATTATTCTACAGTATATGAACCTATTTAGAATAATGACGAAATTAAGTTGGTAATATCGAAATAACTAATTAGTTCAAAATATACCTGGTATAATGTAGCCTAATAGAGCACTACAGTTGGCAGCCCAGGTGACTGAATATATTCTTAGTTCCACCTCTTAAGGTACAGAATACAAAATTTGGTTGAAGTGCAATGGACGTTACATGCAGTTAGACACTGGATCTATCAGCACGCGTAAAAGCATGTTGCCAACAATACCATGCGTGTGCTGGTCAGAAATAATCTGAATTATTATGATATCTTGTTGTGCCAATTTTGGATGAAATCCATTTGTTAGTATATAAGTTACATGTATTTTAAAATTGGACATATCAGCAGGCATAGAATCATGTTGGCAGCACCGCCTTGTATTAATTACTCCAAATTAATCTAGAATGTCATGTGCTATAAGTGTGCAAAGTATAGAGCTGTTGGCTTGCATACTTTCTGATATATTGATATTAGGGTAAAAAGAATATAGACAGCATTTATTAACAGTTGGCAGCCCTGATTGCTCTTAACAATACTTATAGTCATATCTGTTATGGTACTCATTGCACATACGAAATTTGGTTGAAATCCAACTGATAGTATAGAAGTTACATGTATTTAAAAATTGGTACTATCAGCAGGCTTATAATCATGTTGGTAGAACTGACGTATATAAGTTACTCCAAATTAATCTAAAATGTCAGAATATACGTGTGCATAGTTTAAAGCTGTTGGCTTGCATACTTTCTGATATATTGGTATTTGGATTTTAAAAAATAGAGAGCAATTATTAACAGTTGGCAGCCCTGGTGGCTCTTAAGAATACACTCAGTCATATCTGTTTATGTACAGATATTACATACAAAGTTTGGTTGAAATCCAGTTGATAGTGTAGAAGTTATATGCATTTAAACATTGGACCTATCAGAAGGCTTAAAATTATTTTGGCAACACTGTCATGGTTGGCCTCCTGGAAATTAAACTGAAATAGTATTATCTACATGTGTGCCAATTTTGGAATAGCTTCCATGCATACCTTGCAAGATATCCCACATGGAGCAGTTGGTAGCACTGACATCATTTTCAAATATGGACGTGAGCTATTCCGGTGCACATCTTTACTCATACTAAATTTGGTTTTGATTGCTGCAGCCGTTTAGGAGTTGATAGGGGGGACACACACACAGCCAGACAGACGGACAGACAGACAGACACACACACATTTTCCCGGATCGATCTCATAAGACTACTTTTTCCTCATTTTTGCAAAATGTGAAAAGTAGGCTAAAAAATTACATGAGAACAATAAATTATTTTAATTAATTTCTTCTTCTTTCCTCGATTTTGGCCATCTTTGGACTCGTAAAATAACCCATTGCATTCACTGTCTCTTATTTCCTTTATCCTTTCTTGCCTTCCTGTAGTTCTTCATTACCTCATTTTGTCTCCTTCTTCTCTCTTCCGTGCAGATGTTAACCCGCTTCTTCTTTTCCTTCACCTGGAATCCCTTGAAATTTTAGATCATATTTCTGAAAAGTGGTCTGTCCTGAATAATATCTATTTTTACTTCCATATCCCTTTTTATACTTCGTAACCATCAATTACCTTTCTTGCTTTTGTATACATGACCGAAAATTTGTTTTGTGAGTCTTGTGATATTCATCCTCATTACGTGTCCAAAGAAAGTAACTCTTTTCCTGATCATATCGTAGATTTCTTCAATTTCTTTATTTTTGTAGAGGTCATCATTTTTAGCCTACTTTTCACATTTTGCAAAAATGAGGAAAAAGTAGTCTTATGAGATCGATCCGGGAAAATGTGTGTCTGTCTGTCTGGCTGTGTGTGTCGTCGTCCCCCCCCCCCCCCCCCCATCAACTCCTAAACGGCTGGGGCAATCGAAATAAAATTTGGTAGGAGTGAAGATCTATACCTGAATATCTCACGGCCATATTTGAAAATGATGTCAGTGCTACCAACTGCTGAAAAATCGCAATTGAAATTTGAGCTCCATGTTGGATATCTTGGAAGGTATGAATGGGAGCTATTTCAAAATCGGCACACATATAGATAATAATATTGCAGTTTAATTTCCAGAAGGCCATACATGGCAGTGTTGCCAAAATGATTATAAGCCTACTGATAGGTCCAATATTTAAATGCATATAACTTCTACACTATCAATTGGAATTCAACCAAATTTCGTATGTTGTATGTGTACATAACCAGATATGACTGAACGTATTCTTATGAACCACCAGTGCTGCCAACTGTTAAAAAATGCTCCTAATTTCTTTTATCCAAATACCAATATATATGAGAAAGTATGCAAGCCGACAGCTTTAAACTATGCACACGTATAGTACATGACATTCTATATTAATTTGGAGTAACTTATATACGTCAGTGCTACCAACATGATTCTAAGCCTGCTGAGAGGTCCAACTTTAAATACATGTAACTTCCATACTATCATTTGGATTTCAACCAAATTTCGTATGTGCTATGTGTACCATAACAGCTATGACTATGCGTATTCTTAAGAGCAACTGGGGCTGCCAACTGTTAATAAATGCTGTCTCTATTTTTGTTACACTAATATCAATATATCAGAAAGAATGCAAGCCAATAGCTCTAAACTTTGCACACGTATAGTACCTGGCATTCTAGATTACTTTGGAGTAACTAATATACGTCAGTGCTGCCAACATGATTCTAAGCCTGCTGATAGGTCCAATTTTAAAATGCATGTAACTTCTATACTAACTAATGGATTTCATTCAAAATTGGCACAACAATAGATCATATTATTTCAGATTATTTCTGACCAATACATGCATGACACTGTTGCCAACATGATTTTACGCGCGCTGTTAGATCCAATGTTTAACTGCATGTAACGTCCATGCTATTCATTGGACTCCAACCAAATTTTGTATTCTGTACCTTAAGAGATGGAACTAAGAATATATTCAGTCACCAGGGCTGCCAACTGTAGTGCTCTATTAGGCTACATTATGCCAGGTATACAGTATTTCGAACATATTAGAAATTTCGATATTACTAACTTAATTTCGTCATTATTCTAGATACATCCATATCGATTAATCATTGGCATGAATCTTAGATTTTAAGAAAAGTAGGCTCTTTAGTTCGTCACGGAACTTCTTGTTTCTGTATCTGAACTCTCCACTTTCTGTTTTTAATGGTCCCAATATATTTCTAAGTATCCTTCTTTCCTTTTGCTCTAGCTCTTCTATTTCGCCTTTTTTAATGGAAAACATACATTCTGAAGCATAGAGACTTTCCGGCTTAATTACCGTATTGTAATGTCGGATCTTGGTTGTAATTAATTATTTTTTTTTACATTCGAATTGAGCCACTATGGGCTACGGAGTAACAATCAAAATCAATATTTCGTTCTAGATCGTCTGCCAGCTTTGATGTCCTGCCAGTATCTCTTGAGCCCATCGCTCAGCGCCTTCTTCCCATCTTCTGAAAGAGGTCCCCTCCGTCTTTTGGGTTCTGCCCCTACCTTAAATCCCTGGTAATTTTTGATTAGGTGTCTGAATTCACACCTGTTCGTAATTTTGCAGTCTGGAATACCAATTTCTATAAGGTCTTTGTTACATTCTTCGAACCATGCCAATTTTTTCCTCTTTGGTTTCACGAAATTACAAATTTTCTTAGTTAGACGATCGTTGGACATTTTGAAAATGTGTCCATAGAACAACAACCTTTTCCTTTGTATTGTTGACGTGACTGGTTCTATCTTTCTATATTACTCTTCGTTTGACTTCAAACATAAGTGTCCGTTAACCCATCTGTTGCCTAAAATTTTTCTCAATACACCCCTGCGTTCTCTTTTGACTAACTGGTCGACTAGTCCCCACCTGTTCATAGTCCAAGTCTCCGAAGCATATAATGCTTCAGGTTTGACAACCGTGCTGTATTGTCTTAATTTGGCTCCAATGCTCAGCGACTTCTTGTTATAGAGATTTTTAGTCAGGTGATAGGCTCGGTCTAATTTACAGATTCTAAGATTAATTGCTTCCTGCTCTAAGCCATCTGGTTGGATTACCTCACCCAGGTATTTAAATTTCTTTAGACGTTTAATCTTCCCTTGGTTTGTTTTCATCCATTCTGGTCCAACACTGATGTTTGTCATGTACTTTGTCTTCTCAAAGGAAATCTGTAAACCTACTTTCTCAGCCCTCTCGGACAACCGATTAATCTATACAATGGTAATTAATTTACTAATCTCATGTAATTTCTTTTTTCAGGATTAGGGAATAACCCAACTCTTTTGTGAACAATTGTGTTAAGCAACTGAAAAGCATCAAATTTTCGTAAAATGGTTGAAAATAACATTTACCATAATACAAGATATTTTCTGTACTGACTTAGAGATTCCTCATAACGCTTGAGAACTGGCACCGGGTCATTTTGACCCATTGTGTGTCACTACCTTTTTGTCGTAGTCGTACGGAATTTATTGAAGTAATTTTACACCTGGTGTCTCCTCCTATGGACTATTCGCAATATAAAATGAGGTTTATTTATATTTTTCAAATTTAACATGCAGCAAAATGACAATAAGTTCCGTGACTGTATAATTATTGGCCTTGATAGTAGCAACGAAACAGTCATCTCAATCTTTTTGAACAAAGGAGCTGATGACCAAGGTGTCCCTAGACACTAAACACGGATCAACAAGAACGTGAGCTATGCGATTGTACTGCACCAAAATATGTGGATTTTCTCCTTATTTTTTTTACAGATTGTCCCGACTAACGAAAGCTGAAAATTGTAACGTGAGGACTGCTGGCACCACGGGTAACTCTGACCCAATCGTTAGTAATATAGAAATAACTTGAGTGTTTAAAAAGCTATGGACATGTTTCTTTTGCAGGGTGAAGTTCAAGGTTAGGAAGGAAGGTACAGTCAGTGACAGGAAATAAGGGCTGACCAAAATGAAAATATAGAGCATGATATAAGCCTCGGGTCAACAATACCCATGCGCCAGTCCTCACGGATGTCCACAGAATTTTCCTGACTTTTCCTGACCATTTTTCAACAAAATTCCTGACTCTAGAAATCATCGTAATATCGGAAAAAAGGTTTATTGAGCAAACAAATATTATTATTTTTTATTTGCAGTCTCCACCATCCCCATAGCTGCCCAACGCTCGCCTCTTTATTCATTTAAAATACAAAATAAAGTAAATTATAATGCAATAATAAGCCTCCGTGGCTTAGGCGGCAGCACGCTGGCCTCTCACCGCTGGGTCCTTGGTTCAAATCCCGGTCACTCCATGTGAGATCTGTGCTGGACAAAACGGAGGCAGACAGGTTTTTCTCCGGGTACTCCGGTTTTCCCTGTCAAAATTTCATTCCAGCAACACTCTCCACTATCATTTCATCTGTCATTCATCTAATCATTGCCCCAGAGGAGTGCGTCAGGCCTCGGCAGCCGGCACAGTTCATATCCTCGCCGCTAGATGGGGGCTTCATTCATTCCATTCCTGACCCGGTCGGAGACTGGAAGCAGGCTGTGGATTTTCATTTTCAATAAGCCTCCGTGGCTTAGGCGGCAGCACGCTGGCCTCTCACCGCTGGGTCCTTGGTTCAAATCCTGGTCACTCCATGTGAGATCTGTGCTGGACAAAACGGAGGCAGACAGGTTTTTCTCCGAGTACTCCGGTTTTCCCTGTCAACATTTCATTCCAGCAACACTCTCCACTATCATTTCATTTCATCTGTCATTCATTTAATCATTGCCCCAGAGGAGTGCGTCAGGCCTCGGCAGCCGGCACAGTTCATATCCTTGCCGCTAGATGGAGGGCTTCATTCATTCCATTCCTGACCCGGTCGGAGACTGGAAGCAGGCTGTGGATTTTCATTTTTCATAATGCAATAATACAGGCATGCAGGACAGTCGTTCAATACATAATATGTCTCTCAAAAATAATTGAAGGTCCCACTTTACAGAATGCATTCCTGTTTGTAGGGCTCCATTGACAACATGAAGGCCGCAAACACCAAGGTTGACGAGTTGTTTGCCATCTGCATAATCTTCTATTATTTGGTCACTGAACATTTTTATGAAACTCAAATTTACATTCGGCCCATCCATAGACTCCTGTAAAATACTCTTTCTAGCAAGAGGAGGGATTCCCCGGTTGAAAGCCTCTAAAATGTCTTGAGCTGTTGCATGTCCCATAAAAATGCTGTTGAAATATCTGGTGTTAACTTCATTGCTGTTGATGTCAAGTAAACGCACAAATAAGTTAGGTCCATCTGACCTCACTGAACAACTTTGTTCAATGCTTCATCAAAACAGATAACATTATCACATGAAAGAATTTCATCTTGCAGTAAATTATGAAAGTATGGAGCTAATCCATAATTGATGACATATGAACATTTCGTCTTCCCCAATTGAAATTTTGTTGCAATTGCACTATCAGGAAACATTTTCCTGAAGGTTTCTGAAATATTTTCACAAAAATTAAGAGAATTTATTTTGGACGACATTAAGGGCCCACTTTATTTCGCCACTTGTGACTATAACAGAAAGATTCTACAGATGTCACAGTTCCTGAAGTAGAACTTGAAGGAGTTAATATGGTTAATATCAAATTCCTGACTTTCTAATACTTTTCACCATTTTTTCCTGACTCATGCTATATTTTCACACTAATTCCTGACTTTTCCTGACCAAAATCAAAATTCCTGACTTTTCCTGACTATTCCTGACCTTTCCTGCCTGTGGACACCATGAATAATAAAAGGTCGATAAATACAATTCATGAAACATACACGGGTTATTTATTTAGTTCTGGCAACTATGCTGCTGCGCAATGTTTCCATGGTGTTGGGCTCTGCCATTGTTAGCAAAGGTTGCTAACATGCATCCCCTCCCTCAGAGTACATGACCTCGCCCCTGCCCCGTTCGTGTGCAGTGGTCACGTGCAGATGAGCAGTTGTGAGCATGCACTTGCGAAAGACGGTAGGAATGTTTTCTAAGCAGAAGCAGAGAACGTGGATAAAAGTTGGCTGCGATATGACGCTTCTTTTAAGCACATGCGGCGTTATGAGCGAGAAGGAGAGGACTTCTTACGGCATATCACAACCATTGACGAGACATGGGTCAAATCTTATGAATCACAGTTGAAACGCCAATCAAACGAGTCGCGGCACCACGGATCACCACGAAAACAATTTTACAAACCCCAACAATGTGAAGGTAATGTTGATTCTTGCCTATGAATGGGATGGTGCGATCACAAAACATACCACTCCCCCAGGGCAAACCATTAATGCGGCATACTATTATTAGTTTTTAGACCACATCCTAGCAGCTCTGAGAAGGAAACGGCGACACCACATGGATACTCTGCCCATCGTTCTGTATGACAATGCTAGGGCACACATAGCAGGAGTTGTGTCTGCATTGATGAATCCCTGGGACTTGGAGGTGCTCTATCATCCCCCCTACTCTCCCGACTTAAGTCCCTGCGACTTTGATCTCATCCTGAAGATGAAGGAGCCACCACGCAGGAACCGCTACCCTACAGTTACAGACATTGTGCAGTCTGCCGAGCGCTCACTTTGTACCATCGATAGATTGGGTAGTGCCAACGGAATCCAGCTGCTTTCGCGTCGCTGGGAACACGTTGTACGCAACGCTGGAGACTACATCGAGGGCCTATGAAACTTGGAACCATGTAGGTATGTCACTTACCAATGTATAACATAGTTCTTCTTCTTCTTCAAGTGCCGTGTCCTCTCAGGACATTGGCGATCAGTAGCATGATCTGTCTTTTGTCCATAGCTCTTCTGAACAGCTCGAGTCTTGTCATCCCAAACCACTGGCTTAAGTTGTCGAGCCATGATATATTTCTTCGCCCCGGACCACGTCTTCCATTAGTTTTCCCTTTGAGTATTAATTGAAGGAATTGGTATTTACTGTTTCGCATCATATGACCCGAGTATTCTAGCTTCTAGCTTTCTGAATTTCAGGTTTTTTGTTCATATGCTGCAAAACATCTACATTGGTAATTTTGGCTGTCCAAGGTATCATCAGCATCCTTCGGTACGTCCACATTTCAAATGCTTGTAGCTTCTAGCACATGGTTTCAGTTAATGTCCATGCGTCGATGCCGTAGAGTAGAATGCTGAAAACTTTAACAACTGAGGAGTCGTGTCCGCAGTGCAATGGACAGGTCTCGGGTTATTAAAACTTATCTGACTTTTTGAAAAGAAGTTCTAGCTTACTCAATTCTGCATCGGATCTCTCTAAGAAGATGATGATGATAATTGTTGTTTTAAGGGGCCTAACAGCGAGGTTATCAGCCTCTAATGAAATGAAATGGCGTGAAATGAAGGGATGAAGATAAAAACAGCTCACTGCCGTGGATGAAATGAAAATGGTTTATATAAAACAGACAGTGAGCCCCAACAATTATGCCTTATTTGAATAAAAAGAATAAAAAGGTGGATGGTAAAAAACAATAAAACAAATAGAAGAATGCAATAAAAAATCATAAAACAGACTTAACCTGAAATAAAAGTCTTCACTGACATTAAAACTTAAAGAAGTAACCTCTCTCCCTCAAGAACCGGATGACGAGGTCTACAGTTGTAATACTAAGAGTTGAATTCTGACAGTTCTTAGAGGGAGGTCCTTTTACTGCCTACCGGGGTGGGTTAAAGAGAGGTGGGGGTATGGTTGTCATGGAAACGGGGTGGGGTGACTGCGGTTTCCATGGAGATAAGCCCTCTGGCGAGCTCATGTTGAGGAGGAGTTTGTAGGAGTTGCCAAACCTCGCACTTCTGAGTTAGATCTTGTCACAAGCAGTTCAGCGTGAGTGTTATTCTATTTGTGTTTCTGTTCGGAGGCCGTCATTAAGTATCTAACGGTATTTTAAATACTAATTACGTAGACCTACAATTATTGTATTGCAATATATATTTCAAGCATTATGAATACTCCTCGAGGGAGAGGGAGGCCCAGAACTCGTCCACCTCATGAAAAAAATACCGCCGGTCATGGTGTGACAATTCATCACCAAGGAAGAGAAATTATATCTGCCGCAAGGGAATTCTTTGAAGAGGAGGCTAAGAGTTTTTCGGAAAGGAATGTTCCTTTAATTCCATTCCAGAGAGTTCAAGAACGCACTGCGAAAGCTCTTAGAGTTAGTAAAAGTACTGTGACAAGAGTTACGATGGAGAAATATAACAACTCAGAAGAGGGTTCATCTAAACTGTCCATGCCTGGAAAGAAGCGGCCTAGAACCTCCAGAATTACAAATCTGGATCCGTTTAAAGATGATGCTATTCGCCGGCACATATATTCTTACTACACCAGGAGGGAACATCCAACAATTCAAAAACTGTTATTTACACTTCCGAACGACTTATTTAAAGGCAGTTACTCTTCCTTGCTGAAAGTGGTTCATAACCTTGGTTTTGAATATAAAGCTATCAACAGTAGGAAGCTGCTGATGGAGAGAGGTGACGGACTGAGCCAGGATCGAACCTGCCAAGTTGAGCTCAGAAAGCCAGCGCTGTACTGTCTGAGCTTTTCAGCCCGACCTCTGTTAAAGAAAACCGAACATAAGACCAAGTCAGTCATGGTCTGGCCAGGTAGTCTACAAGAAAACTCAGCGGTCAGAATGAACGAACAAGCCAGCCGGAAGTGAGAAGGGTAGGGTATGGAATGCAGGAATGTGGCAACCGCGTGAAATGGCACGTGCAATGCTCCTCCCTCCAACACTAGCTGTCAGACGTCAACTCTAAGTATTACGACCATACTGACGGTCCCGTCATCACGGAGAATAAGGGAGAGACTGTTAGGCAATTTAAGAGACCTTCGCAGATCGGCCAGGTCCACACACTCCAAGAGAATGTGTGCCACGGTAACGTGGGTGCCTCAAGTACACACAGGGGGGTCTTCACTCTTTAGCAAATGGGAGTGTGTAGCAAACCCATGGCCGATCCGGACTCGACAGAGTACCACAGCTTCCTTCCGGAGAGATCAGAAGTAAGATTTCCACACCTTCGTTGTCTCCTTGATGCCTCTCAGTTTGTTGGGTGGAGGCGTGGCACGCCACGCTTCCTCAAAATGCGACATGATCGAATGTCCCAACTAAGAGCGCACATCACTAGCAGGCACATTATACGGTAGCGAGGGCAGTGCGACTGACTCTCTCGCCGCCTGATCAGCAAGCTCGTTTCCCGCAATACCCATGTGGCTACTCTCTACCAAGGTCCCAGTTATCATTAATGAGGCGTCCTAGGCATTTTAACCATGTCACCGTGTCAATCCAGTAATTTCCAACTTTGAGACTGTCATGAATGCCAAAACTAAAAAACCAACCTATGTGTATTGAATTAAAGAAAATGTCTCGACCCTTCAATGAGTCTTCTTCAGCTCTTGTCTAAGACAAAATCTATTCTAATTCTGAAGAGACTCCTTCGAAGGGTCAAAACATGTACTTCAATTTAATACAGTCGTCTCTTGATAATTTGAAACTCAAAGGACTAGAGGAAAACTTCAATTTACCAAGAGTTCGAAATAACAGGACTACAAATAACCAAGAGGGAGGGAAAAATTCAAATAAACAAGTTAGATTTTCGTGATTTTATTACTATACTTAGTTACTGATTTTTATTTCACAACATTTGTGGAATTATACACAAACTAGCAGAAGTACCCGTTCCTCAGTATTAATAATCAGAAGTTATCAATTGAGCTAAGCGGCTTCGGTGACGTAGTTGGTAGCATTCTGAGCTTATATACCCGTGATCGCGGGTTCAAACCCTGCTGAAGTTGTCGGATATTTTAAGAGTGTTAAAAATCCCTCAGTATGCCAATTTCTTCGGAGGGGAAGTAAGCCGGCGGTCCCATGTCATAGATTTATGGCATGTTAATGAACCTTCCACTAACTGCACCTGTGTGAAGCTAAATGATAGGTAAAACATTTGACAAACACTCTTAGGTTCCGACGTTCGGCGCCAGGAGCCGACTGCGATGGCATCTGGTAACCAAGTTCTGACCTAGTAGTCGTTGACGGTGGCGTTTGGCGGCAAAAGTAGGAAATACTTGAAAAAATTCAATGTCTGCAGTCCTTACTTGAATTGAAAACAGATAACACACACTAATACAGTCATCACAATTAACACCGGTTATCAGACAGATGGCATGTTAATGAACCTTCCACTAACTACACCTGTGTGAAGCTAAATGATAGGTTAAACATGGTGTTGGGGTAGCGCGCCTGTCTCTCACCCGGAGGCCCCAGGTTCGATACCCGGCTCCGTCAGGTATTTTAAAACTGACATGAGGGTTGGAACGGGGTGCACTCAGCCTCGTGAGGACAATTGAGTAGCTGTCTGACAGTGAGTCAGCGCCCCGATCACGAATACCAAGATTAACGGCTGAGGGGACCCGATGCGCTGATCACGCGTCACCCCAATATCTGCGGGCCAAATGGCTGGGCAGCGGTCGCTTGGTCGGCCTTAGCCCGTCATGGGCTGTATAGTGCCAGGGATGAGGGGGTTGGTTGATCAGACAGATTCTACACATACCCAAAGTACACGGGGCCACATGACCGCGTTGTCGCAGCCCCAAAACTAAGGGACCAACCAACCATCATTTGAGCTACTGTTGAAATGGTTAGAGGCTTGTCATTCCTTCATAAGTTTATTAGAGGGACGTTAGTTTTCTGGGAATATCACAGACACCGTCAATTTAAGGGCCTTAAAATGTGGTTTTGGGAGATCCTTTATAGACTCCCGAATTCTGTGTCACACATTGAGAAGCACAAAATATGATTTGGTCGTCCTTCTAGGATAATTTTTATATTTCGCCTATGTTAGCATGTATTTTGGAAAGTTCTTCCCTATACCCACTCTTCTATGAGAAGTATGGTGAAGAGTTTTATAAATGATTGGTTTATCGACTCTCATGGATACCATACCTAATTTTACGATGCCCCTCCGAACATGAGTTATAGGCGTACATAAAGATACACAGAAAGACAGACTGACAAATCCACCTTTTGCTTGCATGCGTCAAAAAACATTCCTAAACATGTAAAAGGAACAAAATTGAATAAACAACCATTATTTAAAGATATGTGTAGCTTATTTTAGATAGATTTCATTAGAAAGCTAACTATTGCAATGGGTCCCATGTTTCGACTTCCGGAAAATTTCGACATATCTTCGCGTTTCACATCCCCAGACCCCAAAACCACCGTCAGTTCAAAAGTTTATATATAATTTATGTATGTATATGTGTATATATATATATATGCATATCAGTTTCTTGTGGACACGATAACTGCCGTAATTTTGCACCAATCACTTTGAATATTTTACCGAATATGTATACCTACAAAATCTCGGTCGAGTTCGTTAATGGGCTAAATCGGTCAAAGGGGGTGAAAATGGGGGGCTTTTTTCGAAAAAGTGAAATATTGCTATAACTCTCTTAATATGTGAAATATCGAATCCGTTCAACGTTCATACTATGTGTCGGATAAAGCCCAAAAATTTATGTTTGAAGAGTTTTTTTTATAGCACCAACCATTGACGAAAGGGGTGGGAAAAAGTGGGTTTTTCGGGAAACATTATCATATCTCTCTTAATAGGCACAATCTCAAAACCGTACAAAATGGACAATATTCCCCTAATAATTACCTAAAATTTTGTCTTAAAGAATTTTTGATATGACCCACCATTATGCCAAGGGATGAGAAAAATGATTTCGGAATTATAAGAAAATGCCAAGAGCTATCAGTGCTTGCCATGGCAACTCTACTAAGTTGATGAGGGATGAGCCATCAGACGTTGCCAAGATAACGCACTTGCACGAGATCATATTCAGAATTCCATCTGACTAAGTGTGAAGCGGCTTCGGTGACGTAACTGGTAGCAAGCATGCAGAATGTCTATGCCCAAGGTCGCGAGTTCAAAGCCGGCCGAAGTCGTCGGATTTTCTAAGAGCGCTAAAAATCCCTCAGTATGCTTTCCTTTGGAGGGGAAATTCCAACATTCGTTGCGAGTTGCTGGCTGCGGTGGCATCTAGTAGCCAAGTTCACGGGTAGGTGTCGTTGACGGTAGTACCTGGTAGCAACATTAGGAACTACTGCTTGAAATTGACCGTCTGTAGTCCTTACCTGAATTACAGACTAATACAGCCATCCCTAAGTACACGGGGTTACATGACCGCGTTGTCGCAGCCCCTAAACTGAGAAACCAACCAAAATCTCTGCGGGAGATATAATTTTGCGTGAAGAAGTAACAGACCGTTACATAGTTACACATCAGTGTCGAAACCTTGCATAAGGACAGTGTGACCACAAGTATAAAAATGGACCCCAAATGACAAGAAGGTTACCATTCCCATAAGACAATAAAATGTTTAAAATAAGCATAAACTGATGAAAAACAAAGTTAATTAAGCTCCAATTATAAAATACCTTCTCGCAATAAATGAGGTCTGATCCTTCTACGAAAACCTGCATATTCTGCCTATTTTCGCCTATCCCCAAGTTTGTCCGGTGAAATCTACCTCCGCCTTCCGGCGTGCCGAGAGGACTTTTAGTATATATATATCTTCTTCTTCTCCTTCCTGGCGTTGTTCCCAATTATTTTTCAGGGTACCGCCACTCTGCACCTCGCTCTCCATTTGTTGTGGTTTGCTGCATCTATAGTACGAAGACCTACAATGCGCATATCATCGTGTAGGGTATCCATCCACCGCCTTTTTGGTCGTCCTGGAGGTCTTGGTTTATCAGGCTCTAGAGCAAGTGACTTCCTTACAATGGAATCTACATCTGCAACGTATCAACGCAACCGAGCCTCCATCATTTTGGCTGGAATAGGAGCAATTCTTAGAGTATTGCGGACGTCATCGTTCTTAATATGATCCAGACGTGTAATTCCCAAGGACCATCATAGCATCCGTATCTCCATTGAGTGCAAGGCTTGTTCATGTTTCTTTGTATTAGGCCAGCATTTGGCTCTATACGAAGCAAAAGGGCGGATGACTGTTTGATAGATTTTTGATTTGTGGCACAAAGGCACCTAGTGGCCACGAGGCAAACCAACTCTATTGACTACAACATATCACCCAGATGTCCAAATATGGGTATATCAACCACACAGGATCAAACAAATTCATCCTTACGATGAACCAGTTTGTCGACAAAAGAATAGTATTAGTTAAAATGTGCTTTCAAACTAAATTCCCCTTAGGTGTACTTCCTGACATGAAAATAAAATTGAAAACCTCGTAGACGAAACGCAATACACGTCACATAATAACTGACCCTCACCGCTTTGAATTTGAAGTCTCCATGCACAGGAAGATCCCTTTAATAAATTATAAAGGCTTGTGGTGCATAAAATTCAGGTCTCTTAGCCTCCAATGGCCCAAATTCCTAAAAGCCACAAAAACTACTATTTCAATTCAGGAATTTTTGAAAATAATGTTGCTGTTTGGAGATATAACAGACCTACATTGACGAATTTTACAGTTTCATAGCCATTTACAAACTTCCATAGAAATGTAATAAATGGAGTGGCATTGCTTCTTACAGAAATAGATGGAAAGTTCGATGTCACCTCTTGAGATACTGTTGTCATGGTTACCGGCTTGCATTTCATTAGTTTACTATATGAAATTAGTTTTCAGGGAATATCTCAGAAACATTTGGTTTTAGAGCCTTAAAATGTAGTTTTCAGGGACCCTTTAGGGCTCCCGAGTTTAGTATCTGATACCAAGGGGCTGAAAACGAACTTTGTCTCGTCATCGTAGGCCATAATATAATAATATTAATAATATAATTTCTTTCGGTAATGCAGGGGGTACCTTTCTTCCGAGGTTCCTCCTGAAAACCATGGACTTCCTTCAAAGCACGCCTCACAGCCTGTCTGTCACGCAGATCTGATATCCCCAGTTCGTTAATATCCTTCTCAGTTTCCGTCAACCGTGTGGTACGAACCTTCTTATTCTGCCAGAAACTGAGCAAACGATTGGTCAATCTTGTGGAAGGTTATCTCACACAATCAGATAGTTTCTCTATACGTTCGTAGAGCTTGGAGTTACGTCGCCTACGAAATTCTTCATCTACCTTTACAGGACCGAGGATCTTCCGGAGAATTTTCCTCTCTCTAATTTCCATCGTCTCCATCAGACACCTTCGATTTAAAGAAAGACAGTCCATGGCATACAGGGCTCCTGGCCTTATGACTGACTTATAATGTTTCAATTTCAAATTACGAGATAAGCACTTCTTGTTGTAAGTGTTCTTTATCAATTAATATGATAAAATTGGTCCGGTCAGATCAAACATAAAATGCCAGCGTTTCGCCCCAGTGTGCCGTCGGGCTCGTCAGATGGTACAGACACACCTCAGCAAGACGCATGGCTAGCACATACTGAGAACGCCATCACAAGACACAAAATACGACGGCACACTGGGGCGAAACGCTGGCATTTTATGTTCGATCTGACCGGACCAATTTTATCATATTAATTGATAATTTATCTGATCAAACGGAAATAACATCATAATCCCATTCGGGAATATACATAACCTATATGTAAGAGTTCTTCGTCAACCGATAGGCCACTTCTAATTTATTGACTCTCATGGATAACGCTGGCCTTTCAGATAAGTTGGAATCAATTCATTCTCTGAAATACTTAAATTTTTCAGACCTCTTGATCTCTCCCTGCTCCAAGAGCATCTCACTGCTAGTTTCTTTAATGCTAATGAAGAACTCTGTCTTCTCAAGTGACACTTGAAGACCTACTTTGGCAGCCTGTCTCCGGAGGCAATTTATCTGGATTCATGCTGTATCCATAAGAGTCAAAGGGTTGATACGCTTTCAGGATTTCGAATTTCCCTGACTTTTCCCGGTTTTCCAGACCAAATTTTAAAAAATTCACTGACCGCAGAGTCGTTTATTTCCCTAACTTTTCCCGATTTTCCAGAGCAAAGTATAGAAAATTCATTAACCACAGGAACGACATTTACCTCGCTGTTCCTTAAGTTTTCCAAACCTAGCAAAAGTGCATTTACGTTCTTCTGTATGATAGATTAAGATTAAGTTAGAAAAACTGATTTTAGACTATTTATTTGTGCAAGGCTATTCTTAGGCGCGAGGAGAAATGTTGTAGTAGATGAAAATAATAGTGTTAAAAAAATATCCGAGCAATGTTTCTTTATATAAACCGGACTTCTTTAAAAGTATAAAAACAAATAACAAAAAATAAATTTTAAAAAACAGTTCTTTACTGTAATAAATAACGTTTATTACGATAAGAACCGGAACACATTTTTACAATAAATGTTAATTTGCTAACATCAATTTTTAAAAAAATATATAACTGTGAAGAAAGGAATCAATCACCAATTCTTACTTTCTGGTCAATCACAATGAAAGTATCCAGAAACTGTCAACTGATACATTTTATTCTAACATTAGATATTTAATATCAAATGAGTTGTTTCAGTTAATATGCCGTCTTATGTACAAGAAGTTATGATTACCAAGAAGTTGCTCTGATCTTGACCATTTGGGGAGATTTCCTTTGTCCCCGCGGAAGATCACGAAATATATGCGACGTTACGTGATTGTCACCGAATCATGTCTTCGCAGAAATATCGACACGTTACACGATCGGCGCTGACTGTCAGCAATCAGTGCTATATCGTCAGCAAAAGCCAGACAGTCTACAAATAGTCCGTCCGTCTTACGACCCAGACATATCCCACTCTGAACACCCAAGGTGGTCAGTTCCTTGCACCACTCCCTCACAACCTTCTCAAGAGCACAGTTGAAGAGAAGTGGAGAAAGGCCATCTCCTTGCCTAATCTCCGTTTTTATTTCAAAGCTATCTGAGATATGTTTATCAAATGAAATCATTTTCTGGGAATATCTCAAAAACTGTTGGTTTTAGGGCCTTAAAACGTGGTTTGGTTTCTCACATTGAGAGGCTGAAAATGATCTGTGTCTCGCCCTTCTACGCCTATTTCAGCATGTATTTTAAGAGGGTGGGTGGGTCCCCTTTTATGAGAGGTACGGAGAAGAGTTACATCAATGATTGGTGTCGTGCCTCCGATGGATATCTGTACCGAATTTTATGTTGATCCACCCAGCCGTTCTCGAGTTATAAGGGAACAAAGTTGTCCACAGACAGACAGTCAAAAAATTATTTTTTCACGCATCCGTCATAAACAGTTTGAAACTCATTAATAACACAAATTTCTGTATAAATTCAGAAAACAGACAAACTTTCATTTTTATATACAGTATATACCAGGGCCATCCAGACAGCACTCCCCGAGCGCTTTGTTGGAAGGTAGTTTCAGAAGTGGTGGGGGGAGCTTGGCTGGCTGAGCGCGCTGAAGTGTGCAGCCGATCCATCAGTCTAGTCCAATGCGCTTTGTTGACAGCGTGTAAGTAAATCAGTTTCGCAGTGGTCATGACTGAACAGCATACAAAAAAGGAGTGGTGAAGCAGCAGTCTTTAAAGCAGAATGGGAAATTTCATTTTTCTGTACAGCTTATAAAGGGCATGCCAAATGTTTAGTTTGCAACACAGATGTAATGTGTTAAAAAGAACACAATTTGTTGTTGAATTTTCCTCTCTAACATGTTTACATTTCAGTTTGGAATAAATCACAATATTCTCTACGTAACACTTGTGGTCGTTTCCTGCACATCCCATACATCGGAGTACCATTCGATTTGAATATTCGGTATATTTGTTATGGCAAAACAGCCCTATTAATATGTCAACAATCCCACAAGAGCCGTCGGCCGCACGACTGTACGTACGTATCTAGTCAGCGTGGTCCGAACATCGTCCGTCTCCTCGCTGCCACAGTGTAGTGGTGGTAGGGGAAGGAGCGCTAGTCTGACTGCCCTGTGCTCCCCGAGCGTGGCCGCGTTCCCGGAGGGCAATGACTGGATGGCCCTGGTATATACGGATGTTAATTTTGAAGAAAATGGTCCGTAATTTTCTTTTGAGTGAGCGACTTTCACTTATGGAAAGACACATGTTCTTTCTTGAACTCATTTTGATACTAAAAAATTACACAAATCAAACATTATACTGTAACACACTTTAACGTCTGAAAGAAGACTCAAACCTGCGAACTCACTCATACATCTCGTTATAGATATAAACAAACGAAAAGTCCGTGCTATACTATAATTGCAGACTTCAAATTATAGAGAGTAGGGAAGTCCGACTTAAAATTATAGAATGTTGGTGAGCAAGATGCTATTTCTACAACTGCAAATTACCGAGGGGAACAAATCACTTTTTTTTTCTCAATTTATCGAGTATTTTTCAAGGGAAAAAACTTCAAATTATCGAGAGATTCTAATTATCGAGTGTCAAATTATTGAGAGTCGAATGTATATGTTTCATGAATATTACTGTTAGGTGTAGAATTTTTAAGAAGAATGAAATGGTTCATATAATATCAATACCTTTTTATTTTTTATATGTCATAAATTGTGTCAACGTGAATACACAGGAATAGTTAGATTTGTATGAATGTATTGGGATGTGTTGGCCATTGTGACTGTACTTGCCCTCTGGTTCCGCACGTTTCCTCTTCAGCTTGCACGTTTTCGCATCTTATCACCATTAGTCCTCGGGTTCATCTTCGATCCAACTGCTTCCTTGATCCAGTTTGGCCCATTGCACTGAAAAATTACCATATAATATTTGCAATGTATGAAATGCTACAGCTTACTAACTACATTGGTGTGCGTAACTTAGTAGTGATGATTATTGTTTTGCCACTGTTAAATACACTAATTGCATTCAGGAAACACCATATTCGCACTTTAATAAGGAACGTCCAGACAGTGCCTAACGTAGTAGCGGACATAAATTCTATCTTATTACAGCTTTACATCACATCTAATTATGCATAGAGAGGTGCATATCCTCGGGAATAGCATTACGGCTGTAGATTCGAGTTGCTTTCAGCCGTGCAGCAGAACGCAGTATAGCCATTAATTGGCTTATATTATCAATATCTTAACCGTCTATAAGACAAGTAGAGAATTGATTTATTCTGAAAGGCTGCTACTCCCTTTCAGAATAAGTAAAAGAGCAATTCTATTAACAACAAGTAGTTCCGTGAAGAACTATACAGCCTATTTTCATATATCCTACTTATGTTAATTGCCACTATCAACATACACAATTTCAGTTTGATTGCTGTAATAGATTCGTAGATATTGAGAACCGACTAAATATTTCGGATGGTCGCCATGTTGGATTTTATATATGTAGGTCCTAGAGTTATGTACTGTTACATGCAGATTATTGTGAATGTGTAGTATTCAAACTTCAATCGCATAATTAGGACACAAGAAAAAACAAGGAGATTTAAAAAATTTTCACAGCTGCCATCTTGAGGTTATGGAAACAATTGAAATAAATTAGATGCCAGTGGATTAACATTCGGATAAAGATTTACTGTACCAAGTTTCACTGCACGCGGATGGTTAAATTACGAGAAACGTCCATGTGAATATTTATAATTCGCGTCACCGCCATGTTGGATTGGTGTTCACCAGGTTATTTAAAATCCTATAGGTGAACTTAAGTTCATAGCCCCTATGAACATTAAAAAATGCAGTTTGATTGCTAAAATAGATTCGTAGATACTCAGTATCGTCTAAATATTTCGGATGGTCGCCATGTTGGATTGTTAAATGTAAAGGCCATAGAGTCATGTACCATTAAAGGAAAAGTATTGCGTAGGTTCATTATACAAACTTTCATTTCGATCGCATGACTACATCACAAGAAATAAAAACTTAATTTTAAAATTCGCACTGCCGCCATCTTGAGGTTATGTAAACAATTGAACTAAATTAGATACCAGTGGATTACAATGTGTATAAATATTTCCTGTACCAGGTTTCAGTGCGCTTGGAACATTAAATCGCGAGAAAGGTCTATTTAAAATGTTCAAATTCGCTTGGCCGCCATGATCGTTTTGTAGTAAACCGGTTTTTGAAAATCTTATAGATGGACTTCCAGTAGTGCCCTTTATCTCCGTACAAAATTTCAGGGAGATACCGCTAATAGTTTCAGAGATATAGAATGCCGGTGAAATATTTCGCACATCCGCCATCTTGTGATTATGTAAACAATTGAACGAAGTTAGATGTCGGTGCATTACAATGTATATAAACATATACTGTACCAAGTTTCATTGCGTTTGGTTGGTAAAATCGCGAGAAACGACTATTTAAAAGTCGCAAATTCGCTTGGCCGCCATGTTGGTTTTGTAGTTACCAGATTTTCAAAAGTCACATAAGTGAACTTATAGTAGTTCCCTCTATCACCATGGAAAATGTCAGGGTAATATCGGTAATAGTTTCGGAGATATTGAATGCTGGTGAAATATTTCGCACAGCCGCCATGTTGGATTGGTGAGTCGTAACAAAATTTGAAGGGCACGGTCGAGGTCGCCGGGAATAGTGCTATGAACTTTCCGAGTTTCATTGAAATCGCTCCTGCCGTTTAGATTTTATTAGGGGGACACACACACACGAATCACACACACACGCACACACACACGGACAAAAGGTGATCTCATAAGCCTATTTTTTCAAAATTGAAAATAGGCTAAAAATACTAACCTTCTACTAACAATTAAATACCAAAATTCTACTAACGAAAAAATACTAAGGTTCCACCAACAACAAAATACTACCACTAAAACAGTCTGTCACCAGGTATGTTTTATTCAAACTTCAATCGCATGATTAGGACACAAGAAATAAAAGCGAGATTTTAAAATTTCGCTCTGCTGCCATCTTGAGGTTATGAAAATAATTTAAATGAATTAGATGGCAGTCGATAAAAATTTGTATAAGCTTATACCGTATCAACTTTCACTGCGCTCGGATGGTTAAAACTCAAGAAACGTCCATTTGAATATTTAATTTTCCCGTCGCCGCCATGTTGGATTTGTGCTCGCCAGGTTATTGAACTTATGCTTATAGCCTGTATACACTTACAAAATTTCAGTTTGATTGCTGTAGTAGATTAATAGATATTCAGAATAGCCTAAATATTTCGGATTTTCGCCATGTTGGATTTTAATACATGTACGCCATAGAGTTATGTACTATTAGATGATGATTATTGTGTACGTTCATCATGCAAATGTTGATTTCGATCACACGATTGGAACACAAGAAATAAAAGCTTAATTTTCGAAATTCGCACAGCCGCCATCTTGAGGTTATGTAAACAATTGAACTAAATTAGATACCAGTGCATTACAATGTGTATAAACATTTGCTGTACGAAGTTTCATTGCGTTTGGATCATTAAATCACGAGAAAAGTCTATTTAAAACTTTCAAATTTGCTAGGCCGCCATGTTCATTTTGTAGTTAACCGGTTTTTGAAAGTCTCATAGATGACATTCCAGTAGTGCCCTTTATCTCCATACAAAATTTCATGGTGATACCGGTAATAGTTTCAGAGATATAGAATGCCGGTGAAATATTTCGCACAGCCGCCATTTTGAGGTTATGTAAACAATTGAACAAAGTTAGATGTCGGTGCATTACAATGTGTATAAACATATACTGTACCAGGTGCCATTGCGTTTGGTTGGTTAAATCGCGAGAATCGTCTATTTAAAAGTCGTAACTTTGCTTGGCCGCCAAGTTGGTTTTGTAGTTACCAGGTTTTCAAAAGTCACATAGGTGAACTTCCAGTAGTTCCCTTTATCACCGTACAAAATTCCAGGGTGATATCGGTAATAGTTTCGGAGTTATTGAATGCTGGTGAAATATTTCGCACAGCCGCCATGTTGGATTGGTGGGACGTAACAAAATTTGAAGGGCACGGTCGGGGTCGCCCAGAGTAGTGCTATGAACTTATCGAGTTTCATTGATATCGCTCCAGCCATTTAGAAGTTATAAGGGGGGGGGGCACACAAAATCCATCACACGCACACACAGACAGACACGCGAACAAAAGGTGATCTCATAAGCCTATTTTTTTCATAAATGAAATTTGGCTAAAAATATACTGTGATATGATAACCACAAGACAGATAAGACACTTGTGCCGTTGGGGCTATATCCTGTGACGCTTTGGCGACTTGTGTGATATTATTCTACAGCTTATGTAACTTGAAATACCGTAGTGCCTACCGTTTCATTCTCCTCCTTATATGCTCCTAGCAAATCCTCCCGTCCATGGTACTCGTAACATCTGATGACAAGCAGCGCAGAGCTTTCGTCCATGAGATCTTTTGCTTCTCAGGCAAGGAAAGCATTTCTGCAGAAAAGGAATCTGTTGACATCGAATATAGATTTAGGTATTAGGTAGTAATTTTTGAAAGCCTTTGTCTGGAGCATGGCGCTCTATGGAAGTGAAACATGGACTATTGGTGCAACAGAAAAGAAGAAAATTGAGGCGTTTGAAATGTGGTGTTTCAGGAGAATGATGAAGATCAGATGGATAGATAGGGTGACAAACGAAAAGGTATTAAGACGAGTGGGAGAGGAGAGATGTTTCTGGCGACTGCTAATGAAGAGAAGAGATAGGTTGGTAGGACACATACTAAGACACCCAGGAATAGCAAGCTTAGTTATGGAAGGAAGGGTCGAGGACAAGAACTGTAGGGGTAGACCAAGGTTAGAATATGTTAAACAGATTGCCTCGGATGCAGGGTGTGGTAACTATGTAGAGAGGAAACAATTAGCTCAGGACAGGGAGGCAAGGAGCGCTGCATCAAACCAGTCAAAAGACTGAAGACTCAAATAACAACACGGTTTTACATACAAATAAAACTCGAGCTAACTCCCTAGACCCCTTTGCTTGTAGTACAGTGGCCTCAAGATAGGAAGTTGCCGCGTTAGGGGTGGAAGCACAACCACTGGAGGGGGTCCCATCAGCTATGCATGTACAGTCACATTATTTGACAAGTTGACCTACCACCATCCCTCCCAGCTTGTTTATTCTGTGGGGCCGTGACATATATTTCACATTTGTGAAGTTCATTTATACAACGTGGAAAAGAAGGTATTTGTGTGCATTATGTATCATAACGGAGCCAAGGAGCCAGTAATAAGTTAATAACAGTAACCGATATTTAAAAAAATACTTTGACTAAGCCGTGGGCTATTTGAAAAGGCTTTTGTTGTTTATTTTAGGGGCTGCGACATCGTTGTCATATAGCCCCGTGTATTTCACGTGTGTGTGTGGGGAATCTGTGTGATAACCTGTGTTATTGTGATAGCTGCATTAGTGTGTGTATTTGTAAATTGGCGTTGGGATTGGGAAGGAAGCGGCCGTGGCCTTAAGTTAAGAACCATCCCAGCGATGTGTTGCCTTTCAACGAGCACGTGCCTATTGTTCCGAGTTTTCTTCCATTTGTAGCCTAACTCTTTGAGAATTGTTCTCAGGCTTGTTTTGCCGCCTGGAAACCCTAAGTCCTTCACAAACCTCGCATGCAGTTTAGGTATTGTCGGTACACATTTCTCCGTTAGATACAGTAAAAGTTATTGATCACTCTCCTTACGACACCTTTATCAAAACCATCCAGGCCTGTGAACGACTTGGTTTTTTTCCTTTCGTTTTTTATTCGGTGTTTCGAGCAGTGGTTCACCTTTATTGCTTTTCCTCTTGGCCTCACGACTTATCCTCGTTAAAGTCATTTTAGAACATCAAACTGCAGCCGACACTCTGTCTCGCACCTTTATCACATCTATCACAAATCCACCTGCTTCACTCTCCTTTTTCATGAATTCCATCACATTATTAATATCCTCACAAGTTTGGCTCTTGATAACTTTGCTCGGTAATTTACTACAACTCATCGTAACACAGCAAAACCCAACAACAACAAATAATTCTCGTAAACAAATTAATTTCTTTCCAGTTCACTCAGAGACAGAGACAACGATAAACCACTTGGCTCAACAGAATGAGTTACTACTTAGCTGCGGAAACGAACTGTATCGTTAGCTGGCTGCCAACAGCGCTCGTGGCGGGGGACACACTTTGTGTGCGCATGCGCGAACCAGGCAGCTTGCTATCTTGAGGCCACTGCAAGCAGTAATTTTCAGCCAGACATTAGTTCCAGTAGTTCCCTTTATCACCGTACAGAATTCCAGGGTGATATTGGTAATAGTTTCGGAGATATTGAATACTGGTGAATAATTTCGCACAGCTGCCATGTTGGATTGGTGAGACGTAACAAAATTTGAAGGGCACGGTCGGGATCGCCCGGAATTGTGCTATGAACATACCGAGTTTGATTGAAATCGCTCCAGCCGTTTAGAAGTTATTAGCGGGGGGGGACACAAAATCACGCACACAGACAGACACACGAACAAAAGGTGATCTCATAAGCCTATTTTTTTCATAAATGAAAATTGGCTAAAAATATACTGTGATATGATAACCACAAGACAGATTAAGACACTTGTGCCGTTGGGGCTATATCCTGTGATGCTTTGGCGACTTGTGTGATATTATTCTACAGCTTATGTAACTATAACACCGTAGTGCCTACCGTTTCATTCTCCTCCTTGGATGCTCCTAGCAAATCCTCCCGTCCATGGTACTCGTAACATCTGATGACAAGCAGCGCAGAGCTTTCGTCCATGAGATCTTTTGCTTCTCAGGCAAGGAAAGCATTTCTGCAGAAAACGAATCTGTTGACATCGAATATAGATTTAGGTATTAGGAAGTAATTTTGAAAGCCTTTGTCAGGAGCATGGCACTCTATGGAAGTGCAACTTGGACAATTGGTGCAGCAGAAAAGAAGAAAATTGAGGCGTTTGAAATGTGGTGTTACAGGAGAATGATGAAGATCATTTGGATAGATAGGGTGACAAACGAAGAGGTATTAACATGAGTGGGAGAGGAGAGATGTTTCTGGCGACTGCTAATGAAGAGAAGAGATAGGTTGGTAGGACACATACTAAGACACCCAGGAATAGCAAGCTTAGTTATGGAAGGAAGGGTCGAGAACAAGAACTGTAGGAGTAGACCGAGGTTAGAATATGTTAAAGAGATTGCCTTGGATGTAGGGTGTGGTAACTATGTAGAGAGGAAACAATTAGCTCAGGACAGGGAGGCATGGAGCGCTGCATCAAACCAGTCAAAAGACTGAAGACTCAAATAACAACACGGTTTTACATACAAATAAAACTCGAGCTAACTCCCTAGACCCCTTTGCTTGTAGTACAGTGGCCTCAAGATAGGAAGTTGCCGCGTTAAGGGTGGAAGCACAGCCACTGGAGGGGGCCCCATCAGCTATGCGTGTACAGTCACATTATTTGACAAGTTGACCTACCACCATCCCTCCCAGCTTGTTTATTCTGTGGGGCCATGACATATATTTCACATTTGTGAAGTTCATTTATACAACGTGGAAAAGAAGGTATTTGTGTGCATTATGTATCATAACGGAGCCAAGGAGCCAGTAATAAGTTAATAACAGTAACCGATATTTAAAAAAATACTTTGACTAAGCCGTGGGCTATTTGAAAAGGCTTTTGTTGTTTATTTTAGGGGCTGCGACATCGTTGTCATATAGCCCCGTGTATTTCACGTGTGTGTGTGGGGGATCTGTGCGACAACCTGTGTTATTGTGATAGCTGCATTAGTGGTGTATTTGTAAATTGGCGTTAGGATTGGGAAGGAAGCGGCCGTGGCCTTAAGTTAAGAACCATCCCAGCGATGTGTTGCCTTTCAACGAGCACGTGCCTATTGTTCCGAGTTTTCTTCCATTTGTAGCCTAACTCTTTGAGAATTGTTCTCAGGCTTGTTTTGCCGCCTGGAAACCCTAAGTCCTTCACAAACCTCGCATGCAGTTTAAATATTGTCGGTACACATTTCTCCGTTAGATACAGTAAAAGTTATTGATCACTCTCCTTACAACACCTTTATCAAAACCATCCAGGCCTGTGAACGACTTGGTTTTTTTCCTTTCGTTTTTTATTCGGTGTTTCGAGCAGTGGTTCACCGTCATTGCTTTTCCTCTTGGCCTCACGACTTATCCTCGTTAAAGTCATTTTAGAACATCAAACTGCAGCCGACACTCTGTCTCGCACCTTTATCACATCTATCACAAATCCACCTGCTTCACTCTCCTTTTTCATGAATTCCATCACATTATTAATAACCTCGCGAGTTTGGCTCTTGATAACTTTGCGCGGTAATTTACTACAACTCATCGTAACACAGCAAAACCCAACAACAACAAATAATTCTCGTAAACAAATTAATTTCTTTCCAGTTCACTCAGAGACAGAGACAAAGATAAACCACTTGGCTCAACAGAATGAGTTACTACTTAGCTGCGGAAACGAACTGTATCGTTAGCTGGCTGCCAACAGCGCTCGTGGCGGGGGACACACTTTGTGTGCGCTTGCGCGAACCAGGCAGCTTGCTATCTTGAGGCCACTTCAAGCAGTAATTTTCAGCCAGACAGTAGTTCCAGTAGTTCCCTTTATCACCGTACGGAATTCCAGGGTGATATTGGTAATAGTTTCGGAGATATTGAATACTGGTGAATAATTTCGCACAGCTGCCATGTTGGATTGGTGAGACGTAACAAAATTTGAAGGGCACGGTCGGGATCGCCCGGAATTGTGCTATGAACATACCGAGTTTGATTGAAATCGCTCCAGCCGTTTAGAAGTTATTAGCGGGGGGGACACAAAATCACGCACACAGACAGACACACGAACAAAAGGTGATCTCATAAGCCTATTTTTTTCATAAATGAAAATTGGCTAAAAATATACTGTGATATGATAACCACAAGACAGATTAAGACACTTGTGCCGTTGGGGCTATATCCTGTGACGCTTTGGCGACTTGTGTGATATTATTCTACAGCTTATGTAACTATAACACCGTAGTGCCTACCGTTTCATTCTCCTCCTTGGATGCTCCTAGCAAATCCTCCCGTCCATGGTACTCGTAACATCTGATGACAAGCAGCGCAGAGCTTTCGTCCATGAGATCTTTTGCTTCTCAGGCAAGGAAAGCATTTCTGCAGAAAACGAATCTGTTGACATCGAATATAGATTTAGGTATTAGGAAGTAATTTTGAAAGCCTTTGTCAGGAGCATGGCACTCTATGGAAGTGCAACTTGGACAATTGGTGCAGCAGAAAAGAAGAAAATTGAGGCGTTTGAAATGTGGTGTTACAGGAGAATGATGAAGATCATTTGGATAGATAGGGTGACAAACGAAGAGGTATTAACATGAGTGGGAGAGGAGAGATGTTTCTGGCGACTGCTAATGAAGAGAAGAGATAGGTTGGTAGGACACATACTAAGACACCCAGGAATAGCAAGCTTAGTTATGGAAGGAAGGGTCGAGAACAAGAACTGTAGGAGTAGACCGAGGTTAGAATATGTTAAAGAGATTGCCTTGGATGTAGGGTGTGGTAACTATGTAGAGAGGAAACAATTAGCTCAGGACAGGGAGGCATGGAGCGCTGCATCAAACCAGTCAAAAGACTGAGACTCAAATAACAACACGGTTTTACATACAAATAAAACTCGAGCTAACTCCCTAGACCCCTTTGCTTGTAGTACAGTGGCCTCAAGATAGGAAGTTGCCGCGTTAGGGGTGGAAGCACAGCCACTGGAGGGGGCCCCATCAGCTATGCGTGTACAGTCACATTATTTGACAAGTTGACCTACCACCATCCCTCCCAGCTTGTTTATTCTGTGGGGCCATGACATATATTTCACATTTGTGAAGTTCATTTATACAACGTGGAAAAGAAGGTATTTGTGTGCATTATGTATCATAACGGAGCCAAGGAGCCAGTAATAAGTTAATAACAGTAACCGATATTTAAAAAAATACTTTGACTAAGCCGTGGGCTATTTGAAAAGGCTTTTGTTGTTTATTTTAGGGGCTGCGACATCGTTGTCATATAGCCCCGTGTATTTCACGTGTGTGTGTGGGGGATCTGTGCGATAACCTGTGTTATTGTGATAGCTGCATTAGTGTGTGTATTTGTAAATTGGCATTAGGATTGGGAAGGAAGCGGCCGTGGCCTTAAGTTAAGAACCATCCCAGCGATGTGTTGCCTTTCAACGAGCACGTGCCTATTGTTCCGAGTTTTCTTCCATTTGTAGCCTAACTCTTTGAGAATTGTTCTCAGGCTTGTTTTGCCGCCTGGAAACCCTAAGTCCTTCACAAACCTCGCATGCAGTTTAAATATTGTCGGTACACATTTCTCCGTTAGATACAGTAAAAGTTATTGATCACTCTCCTTACAACACCTTTATCAAAACCATCCAGGCCTGTGAACGACTTGGTTTTTTTCCTTTCGTTTTTTATTCGGTGTTTCGAGCAGTGGTTCACCGTCATTGCTTTTCCTCTTGGCCTCACGACTTATCCTCGTTAAAGTCATTTTAGAACATCAAACTGCAGCCGACACTCTGTCTCGCACCTTTATCACATCTATCACAAATCCACCTGCTTCACTCTCCTTTTTCATGAATTCCATCACATTATTAATAACCTCGCGAGTTTGGCTCTTGATAACTTTGCGCGGTAATTTACTACAACTCATCGTAACACAGCAAAACCCAACAACAACAAATAATTCTCGTAAACAAATTAATTTCTTTCCAGTTCACTCAGAGACAGAGACAAAGATAAACCACTTGGCTCAACAGAATGAGTTACTACTTAGCTGCGGAAACGAACTGTATCGTTAGCTGGCTGCCAACAGCGCTCGTGGCGGGGGACACACTTTGTGTGCGCTTGCGCGAACCAGGCAGCTTGCTATCTTGAGGCCACTTCAAGCAGTAATTTTCAGCCAGACAGTAGTTCCAGTAGTTCCCTTTATCACCGTACGGAATTCCAGGGTGATATTGGTAATAGTTTCGGAGATATTGAATACTGGTGAATAATTTCGCACAGCTGCCATGTTGGATTGGTGAGACGTAACAAAATTTGAAGGGCACGGTCGGGATCGCCCGGAATTGTGCTATGAACATACCGAGTTTGATTGAAATCGCTCCAGCCGTTTAGAAGTTATTAGCGGGGGGGACACAAAATCACGCACACAGACAGACACACGAACAAAAGGTGATCTCATAAGCCTATTTTTTTCATAAATGAAAATTGGCTAAAAATATACTGTGATATGATAACCACAAGACAGATTAAGACACTTGTGCCGTTGGGGCTATATCCTGTGACGCTTTGGCGACTTGTGTGATATTATTCTACAGCTTATGTAACTATAACACCGTAGTGCCTACCGTTTCATTCTCCTCCTTGGATGCTCCTAGCAAATCCTCCCGTCCATGGTACTCGTAACATCTGATGACAAGCAGCGCAGAGCTTTCGTCCATGAGATCTTTTGCTTCTCAGGCAAGGAAAGCATTTCTGCAGAAAACGAATCTGTTGACATCGAATATAGATTTAGGTATTAGGAAGTAATTTTGAAAGCCTTTGTCAGGAGCATGGCACTCTATGGAAGTGCAACTTGGACAATTGGTGCAGCAGAAAAGAAGAAAATTGAGGCGTTTGAAATGTGGTGTTACAGGAGAATGATGAAGATCATTTGGATAGATAGGGTGACAAACGAAGAGGTATTAACATGAGTGGGAGAGGAGAGATGTTTCTGGCGACTGCTAATGAAGAGAAGAGATAGGTTGGTAGGACACATACTAAGACACCCAGGAATAGCAAGCTTAGTTATGGAAGGAAGGGTCGAGAACAAGAACTGTAGGAGTAGACCGAGGTTAGAATATGTTAAAGAGATTGCCTTGGATGTAGGGTGTGGTAACTATGTAGAGAGGAAACAATTAGCTCAGGACAGGGAGGCATGGAGCGCTGCATCAAACCAGTCAAAAGACTGAGACTCAAATAACAACACGGTTTTACATACAAATAAAACTCGAGCTAACTCCCTAGACCCCTTTGCTTGTAGTACAGTGGCCTCAAGATAGGAAGTTGCCGCGTTAGGGGTGGAAGCACAGCCACTGGAGGGGGCCCCATCAGCTATGCGTGTACAGTCACATTATTTGACAAGTTGACCTACCACCATCCCTCCCAGCTTGTTTATTCTGTGGGGCCATGACATATATTTCACATTTGTGAAGTTCATTTATACAACGTGGAAAAGAAGGTATTTGTGTGCATTATGTATCATAACGGAGCCAAGGAGCCAGTAATAAGTTAATAACAGTAACCGATATTTAAAAAAATACTTTGACTAAGCCGTGGGCTATTTGAAAAGGCTTTTGTTGTTTATTTTAGGGGCTGCGACATCGTTGTCATATAGCCCCGTGTATTTCACGTGTGTGTGTGGGGGATCTGTGCGATAACCTGTGTTATTGTGATAGCTGCATTAGTGTGTGTATTTGTAAATTGGCGTTAGGATTGGGAAGGAAGCGGCCGTGGCCTTAAGTTAAGAACCATCCCAGCGATGTGTTGCCTTTCAACGAGCACGTGCCTATTGTTCCGAGTTTTCTTCCATTTGTAGCCTAACTCTTTGAGAATTGTTCTCAGGCTTGTTTTGCCGCCTGGAAACCCTAAGTCCTTCACAAACCTCGCATGCAGTTTAAATATTGTCGGTACACATTTCTCCGTTAGATACAGTAAAAGTTATTGATCACTCTCCTTACAACACCTTTATCAAAACCATCCAGGCCTGTGAACGACTTGGTTTTTTTCCTTTCGTTTTTTATTCGGTGTTTCGAGCAGTGGTTCACCTTCATTGCTTTTCCTCTTGGCCTCACGACTTATCCTCGTTAAAGTCATTTTAGAACATCAAACTGCAGCCGACACTCTGTCTCGCACCTTTATCACATCTATCACAAATCCACCTGCTTCACTCTCCTTTTTCATGAATTCCATCACATTATTAATAACCTCGCGAGTTTGGCTCTTGATAACTTTGCGCGGTAATTTACTACAACTCATCGTAACACAGCAAAACCCAACAACAACAAATAATTCTCGTAAACAAATTAATTTCTTTCCAGTTCACTCAGAGACAGAGACAAAGATAAACCACTTGGCTCAACAGAATGAGTTACTACTTAGCTGCGGAAACCAACTGTATCGTTAGCTGGCTGCCAACAGCGCTCGTGGCGGGGGACACACTTTGTGTGCGCTTGCGCGAACCAGGCAGCTTGCTATCTTGAGGCCACTTCAAGCAGTAATTTTCAGCCAGACAGTAGTTCCAGTAGTTCCCTTTATCACCGTACGGAATTCCAGGGTGATATTGGTAATAGTTTCGGAGATATTGAATACTGGTGAATAATTTCGCACAGCTGCCATGTTGGATTGGTGAGACGTAACAAAATTTGAAGGGCACGGTCGGGATCGCCCGGAATTGTGCTATGAACATACCGAGTTTCATTGATATCGCTCCAGCCGTTTAGAAGTTATTAGGGGGAACACAAAAATCCATCAGACACGGACAAAAGGTGATCTCATAAGCATTTTTTTTTTCTCATAAATGAAAATAGGCTAAAAATATACTGTGATATGATAACCACAAGACAGATAAGACACTTGTGCCATTGGGGCTATATCCTGTGACGCTTTGGCGACTTGTGTGATATTATTCAACAGCTTGTGTAACTTTAAATACCGTAGTGCCTACCGTTTCATTCTCCTCCTTAGATGCTCCTAGCAAATCCTCCCGTCCATGGTACTCGTAACATCTGATGACAAGCAGCGCAGAGCTTTCGTCCATGTGATCTTTTGCTTCTCAGGCAAGGAAAGCATTTCTGCAGAAAAGGAATCTGTTGACAAAAAATATAGATTTAGTTATTAGGAAGTAATTTTTGAAAGCCTTTGTCCGGAACATGGCACTCTATGGAAGTGAAACTTGGACTATTGGTGCAACAGAAAAGAAGAAAATTGGGGCGTTTGAAATGTGGTGTTACAGGAGAATGATGAAGATCAGATTGGTAGATAGGGTTACAAACGAAGAGGTATTAAGACGAGTGGGAGAGGAGAAATGTTTCTGGCGACTGCTAATGAAGAGAAGAGATAGGTTGGTATGACACATACTAAGACACCCAGGAATAGCAAGCTTAGTTATGGAAGGAAGGGTCGAGGACAAGAACTGTAGGGGTAGACCAAGGTTAGAATATGTTAAACAGATTGCCTCGGATGTAGGGTGTGGTAACTATGTCGAGACGGGACAATTAGCTCAGGACAGGGAGGCATGGAGCGCTGCATCAAACCAGTCAAAAGACTGAAGACTCAAACAACAACACGGCTTTACATACAAAAAAAACTCGACCTAACTCCCTAGACCCCTTTGCTTGTAGTACAAGCTTGCCACGGTGGGTGAGTGGATAGAGTGTCGGTCTACTAACCCCAAGATTGCAGGTTCGCTCCTGGCCGTGGTAAGTGATTTTTGAAAGGCGGCAAAAATACGATACGCATGTCATACGATGTTGGCATGTCAAAGAACCCATTTGATTTCAGTAGGCAGAGTTCATAATGGCAAAATTAATCTCGGGAGTTTCCGCCAACACAAAGTTCCTCATTTCTCTACTAGAAAGAGCTATAGTGTTCAAGGAGCTTAGATATCTAACATCTAACCTCCTTGACTTTCATAGTCAAGGAACAACAAAATTCGACAAGCAAGCTACCCTCTGGGTGTCAAATAACAAAGCTTGCACCCGGCACCCAAGGCCATACGATATTATTATTATTACAAGCAGTAATTTTCAGCCAGACATTGCCTAACCTAGTAGCAGCAGTAATTTCATAGGGAGGTTAAGGCTGCTTGAACTTTTAGTTCTCGCAGTAAAGTAGTGCAGTTGCACTCTATACAAAGGCAGGTAGCGCACAGTTCGTTACTCCTGTGGGGGTCTGAGTGGGGACACCAAGAGCCTGCCGATGAGCCAGCTTGGTGTCCTAGGCGAAACCCCACACAAGACACGGCACAAACCTAAAAGAATGCTGAGTTTTAATTCACCGGCCATGAAAGCCAATATACCATCTTTTTGGAAGCCTTCATAGGGAGGTTAAGGGTGCTTGAACTTTTAGTTCTCGCAGTAAAGTAGTGCAGTTGCACTCTATACAAAGGGAGGTAGCGCGCAGTTGGTTAGTCCTGTGGGGGTCCGGGTAGGGACACCAAGAGCCCGCCGATGAGCCAGCTTGGTGTCCTGGACGAAACCCCATACAAGACACGGCACAAACCTAGAAGAATTGCTGAGTTTTAAACACACAACAGTTTAAAAACACTTAGAACTGAAATAAAAAGCATGCAAATTTGTTGTCAAATTTCTGATACACTTGTTAAAAGTTTGGCTTCTGTGCAAGCAGAAGACATCAATTCATACACTAAAAAACAACATGTTATATGGAAGCGTGACTTTCATTATAAATTATGTATTGTCTGTTCTTCTATTGTCCTGTTTTATAAAACACTTGTGATGAGGCGCAACTTATGTTATTTATCAAAAGAACTCTTGACTATGTAGCGGAAAAATCTGGTGGGATAAAACTCTTATTGTTATGGCTTGTAGGTGTTCTCTCATTTAAACAGTGGAAAATGAAATTCTTCCATAATGGTACTAAAATTAATTCCAAGCCAGCAACCATCTGTGACCGGGCAGAATAAGAAATACTGGGCGCCCGAGAATGTTCTCCGCAGTGGTTACGTGCGGCTGTGAGTGGTTGCCTCATCGGTTTAGTTGGTAGCACGGTGTCTTTGACAGGGTGAATCCCACACGTGTGGGCTGTAGCCTGTCGAAATCATCAGTGTGTATTGCATTTTGCGAGCGCATGTGTCATCAGCACTTCCAGCATCTGTTATGAATGGCTGTAGTGAGTACCGAGTATACTGTTTGCATGTTATTAGGGAACACAGCGATGACAGAATGCATTCTGCACATAAGTCAAGCAGCATTGCGCATCATAGGAGCTCATGTCACCTCGGACAGTTAAACGATGACAGAGGCTAATTGAGCTGAGTCATATCCTACTCACGCAACTGTACCTGTCAACGAAGCAGGCTGACGTGTGACATAAGTAAAAAAAGAATAGTTCCATTTCGACCGCCGGCAATCATTTCGTGAAATGCTAAAATGATGCATGCAGCAGCCGTGCTGCCAACATAACTGCTGTAGCTAGGTCTCGCAGACGCATGTAGGCGCTGCGTAGAACATTCCCGGACTCACTGTAGTATCGTATATGGAAGAATTTCATTTATAATCTATGATGTCCGTAGGTGGCAGCACTCTCGTATCGGTAGGTTGGTAGCAATGCACTATTTTGTAGACGCTCCGTGCATTTCGCATACCGGACAATGGAGGCGACGCGAGAGGAACAGGACAGTGCAATCAAATTCTTTTTTCATTTAAACCATACACCCACTGAAACTTACGAAAAGCTGAAATATGCGTACGGTGCAGATGCACTACCTCGTGCAACAGTGTTTAGGTGGTTCAAGGACTTCAAAGAAGGCCGACTTGTCTGTGTTAAACAAGGTGGGCTAGGTGACTGACGTCAACATCAACACAGCTACTGTGGTTGTCCATGAGGATTGGCATATAACAGTAAGTAACCTCAGTGAAGTGTTGGGAATTTCATATGGCAGTGTCTTACGATTATGCACGACCATCTCCATATGACTCAAGTTTGTGCCAGTCAGGTGCCACATCATGACAATGCATGACCTCACGTCGCAAATCAAGTCATGCAGTTTCTGGCTCGATTCAACATTATTTGTGTACCGCACCCACCTTATATTCCTGATCTTGCACCCTGTGATCTTTTTCATTCCCATCACTAAAGGCAAAGCTTAGGGGCATTTGTTTTGAGAAATCTGAAGCAGTGCTGAAGAAAAGTGAGACGATTCTCAAAGATCTGACAAAGAATAGTCTGCAAAATGTGTTCAAGGACTGGCAGAGATGCTATAAAATTGCATTAAAGTAGGAGGGGACTACTTTGAAAAAGATCATGTAAACATCGAAATGGAGTAATAAACATCTGTGGAAAAAAAACCAGTCTCAATCTTTGTTGATCAGCCTTCGTACTTTGATATAGGTTATGCCAATTTGTATTTTGGCTTAGGCTATATTCATTTTTATCTTAAATAATGTGCTTCAAAATTTAGGTAAGAACAGCACTAATATACTAAGTTAGAAGAGCTAATGCATAATTTACACACAAAAAATAAAGAGAAAACAAGGTAATTTATTAAAAGTTACAAATTTAAAGTAAAATTGGAGCCATGTAAGATAAAACAACACTGAATACCTAATAAGCATCTTCATCATCTGTCTCTGGAAATTCATTCAGTAGAGAATGGGTAGGAGACATCTGTAGACGATACCTCACTAAGATTACTCTACTGGACATGTTTTACCAGGTAATTGTACTCGACAGTTTGAATTGTTATCGCATTTAAGTGAAAGAGGCCGGAGCTGAAGGAATAGCTTTAAATGACGGTCGTATTCCACGATCCTTTGTCAAAAAAGTTACCATTTTTCCTTTTTCACTTAGCCTACCGTATATTCATTAATCTGAGCAACAGCGTACAAAGCTGTAGATCCCATAGGTTAGACGATTTAATTCTCTGCCCGACATCTAAATGATGTGTATTTGTCTGCAGAAAACACGAAATACCGGTAATAACTGAAAGCCTCTCAAACTACAGTTATGTTTACATATCGCTCAGCTCGACATTGAAGCTTAACTTCAACTTCCCCTTTACAAAAATGAACACCCAAATGATAATAATCATGAGTAATAAAATGTACCGTATTACTATCAACAGGAATCATGTTTTAAAATAATTTAACTCATTCCTAATTACAATTCAACAGTCTGAAGCAAGTCGACACTGCCATTGGATCAGAACTGGTGATCAAAGACCCTAGACCCTCAATATTATTGTACAATATCGATGGTTGTGCAATTATATGTCGTCACCGGATTGCGCATTCCTGCCTCCGGCTCGTTACTTTTGAACGCACCTTATAGATTTCAAACATACAGTAAATTTGGCAACTTAAGAACTTTTTTCATGAATTGGATCTGAGATACCATGTTGTCCTGGTTGTTAAATTTCAGGGGGCTTGGACATAGTTTCCCATTTTCACTACGCGGCAAATGCCGGGACGGTTCTTTTCAATAGGCCCACGGCCGATTTCCTTACAAAATCCCTTACCTGACCCGTCCTGAAATGGCCATTGGCTGCAATAATAAAATGAAAGAATATTTATTTCTGTCATCCTTAATGCTGCGATAACAAATATTTTAGGTCATTTTAAGGACATTTTAGCTCATAAATTCATTGGTTTAGGAATCCTGGAATCAATGGTATTTCCCTCATGCACAGCTGTTGGATTCAGTGTCTAGTGTTTTATACTGTATATCTTTTGTTTTGACTGATTTCCAACAATAGTTATCTTTTGTATATTTTCTACGATTCTGGGATTACATAAATCTTAATAGTTGTATATTTGTATTTCCTAAACAAATCCAAAACCTTTTATTTTAAGATTTAAAAAAACCCTGCCACTACAGCCCATGAAGGGCCTAGGCCTACCAAGCGACCGCTGCCCAGCCATTTGGCCTGCAGATATGGGGTGACGCGTGATCAGTGTATCGGGTCCCCTCGGCCGTTAATCTTGGTTTCGTGACCGGGGCGCTGCCTCATTGTCAGACAGCTACTCAATTGCCCTCACGAGGCTGAGTGCACCCCGTTCCAGTTTCTAAAATCATTGACGGAGACGGAAATCGAACCCAGATGCGCTACCCCAACACCACGGGGCCGGCTATATTTAAGATTACGAGGTTAAACAAGGGTGGAAAAGTGGTAGTTCATTGACCATATGTTGTGAATTTGATGTGCGCATATTCGTATTGTAATGTTGCTAATATTAGTATTTCTCTGTCTGTTTTAGGTAAGTAATCCACCTGCTGTGTTATGCTGTTCATTCCTGCATATGACTGTAGAGGAATTTGCTGACTCGTGTCTCTGACGTGTTGTGATACAAGAAACATCATGGGCTTTGGCTCCCCGAGCTACAGCTGAGTGAAAGCTTTCTCCTTTTAGTTACTAATATTCTTTTCTACGAATTGTTCTGGCAAGAGAACCTTGTGACAACATCCGATTACTTCTTCTGTAAATTCTCTAAAATTTGTTAACGGCTGATCGAAAGGTGGGTGTGTCAGCCAGGGCGGTGGAGAGAGAGTACGGGCCCTAGGACTGGGACTTACGGGGCCCCTTCGCGGTTTTCCACTTCTTCTCCAGGCAAATTCCGGAATGGTATCTAACTTAAGGCCTTGTCAATCCTAGATGCAATATTATAGTACAAGCATAGCGTTTAGAAGAGAAAGTGTGTCGACTCCCGAGTTGGCCGTATCTTTGGCCGTGCTTTAGTATGGGTAGTTGCTGCGCCCGCCGGTAGACTGCGCAGCGGTTGGTTGTGACTGGCTGGAGACACTTTCTAAGCGCTCGCGAGTTTGAAAACATGGAAATGCTGCCGTGTTTAGTCCTTATTTCTTGGTGTTGAAAAGTGTATGCGATCAAGAAGCGATAGTGAAATAATACATACGTTATGACACTGGTGTGTTTAGTATTTGTAAGCCTTTACACTTATTTCTTTACGTTTGTGCTGTCGAGTGAATTATAACCTGGTAAGATTCGTCAAACAAAACTGTGTAAGTGAATATGCCGTGTTGTTTTGTTCCCGAGTGCCGATCTGGATACGACAAGTCATCTGCAACAGGTAGGCACTTTTTTAGACTTCCAAAAGCCGAAGATGATTTATTTAAATGGGCTAAGGCCATTCCGAGGAAAAACATTAAATTGTCAAGTAAGTCATATGCAGGCTATGTGACAAACATTGCTCCGATAATTTCCTTATAAAAACGGACACTTTCATTATAGAAGGAAAGACAGTCGAAATGGCGAGAATGAGATGGAGTTTGAAGCCTGGTGCAGTCCCACACTATCTTGCCGGGTATATTGTCAAGCAACTAAGGAAAGGAATCAGCTGTGTGAAGTGTGCAACAACCCTTCAAAGTGAAAAGGCCGTCGGACACAACAGCTGCAACTTTCACTAATATAAAGGACTTTGGCACAATAAATGCCCTTAGTTACCTAACTCAACCGTCTGACAGTGTCTTCAACATTCTTTTACAGGTCGAAGTAGTCGTTGAAATGGAATGATCTTCCCTTTCAAATTTGTGGGTTGATATATTTTATGAGTGTTAGGACAGCATTGATGAGATTGTTTTAGGGCCGTGATTTTTTGATGGTGTATGGAACATAAACTGGACCTTATTGGAAAACTCGTTTTTCATTTCATGAAGTGCGCTTTTTCTTTCGTACGAAAGAAATTAGGAAAGAGCAGTCTACTTCTAAGTCTGGAAAATCATCGCGTAAGCTGTCCAAAGCTTCGGACAACTGAGAGCTATAAGTTATATGGGTGAGTTTGTCATTATACTGTATTATATTATATTTACTTTATTTGTGCAGTAGTGAATGGTCTGTAGCTTTACGATTTTCACACATTCAGTTACATTTTGACCCCCGTCAGAATGTATTATTTCCTTATTATATGAACCTATGACGCAATCTGATGTTTCATAATCAACACAACGGACGTCAGCGTTTTATATACTCAGTGCGGACAATTTTATATTTGGATCATCATGTCTAATACAACGTAGTGTAAGCTGATAACATTCAAGTACTGAAAAGTAACATTCAACTGCTTGTATTGATACCGTCCTCACTCAGCGCTAGCCGACGCTAGAGCCACCTAGCGGCTGGACCATACAAACTCCACAAGTCGCGTCACTTTCTCTTCTATACGCTATGGTACAAGTATTCCTTCAGTTTAAAACCTCCCTAAAAGTTCGGTGGATTTTTAGCCCATTTTCAATTTTGAAAAAATATGCTTATGAGATCACCTTTTGTCAGTGTGTGTGTGTGTGTGTGTGAGTAGTGGGTGTGTGTGTGTGTGTCCTAATAATATCTAAACGGCTGGAGCGATTTCAATGAAACTCGGTAAGTTCATAGCACTATTCCGGACGACCCCGACCGTGCCCTTCAAATTTTGTTACATCTCACCAATCCAACTTGGCGGCTGTGCGAAATATTTCACCAGCATTCAATGTCTCCGAAACTAGTCCCGATATCACTCTGGAATTTTTCACGGTGATAAAGGAAACTACTAGAAGTTCACCTATGTGTCTTTTGAAAAACTGGTAACTACAAAACGAACATGGCGGCCACGCGAATTCGCGACTTTTAAATAGACATTTCTCGCGATTTAACCAACCAAACGCAATAAAACTTGGTACAGTATATGTTTATATACATTGTAATGCACCGACATCTAGCTTTATTCAATTGTTTACATAACCACAAGATGGAGGATGTGCGAAATATTTCACCGGCATACTATATCTCTGAAACTATTAGCGGTATCACCCTGAAATTTTGTACGGAGATAAAGGGCACTACTGCAAGTTCATCGATAAGACTTTCAAAAACCGGTTATCTACAAAACGAACATGGCGGCCAAGCGAATTTGAAAATTTTAAATAGACCTTTCTCGCGATTTAATGTTCCAACCGCAATGAAATCTGGTACAGGAAATGTTTATACACATTGTAATACACTGGTATCTAATTTAGTTCAATTGTTTACATAACCTCAAGATGGCGGCTTTGCGAATTTTAAAATTAAGTTTTTATTTCTGTGTCGTAATCATGCGATCGATGTGAAAGTTTGAATAATGAACCTACGCAATAATTTTCCTTTAATGGTACATGACTCTATGGCCTATACATTTAGCAATCCAACATGGCGACCATCTGAAATATTTAGACGGCTGTGAATATCTACGAATCTATTATAGCAATCAAACTGGTTTTTTTAATGTTCATTGGGGCTATGAACTTAAGTTCACCTATAGGACTTTAAATAACCTGGTGATCACAAATCCAATATGGCGGTGACGCGATGTATAAATATTCACATGGACGTTTCTCGCAATTTAACCATCCGAGTGCAGTGAAACTTGGTACAGTAAATCCTTATACGAATGTTAATCCAATAGCATCTAATTTATTTCAATTTTTTCCATAACCACAAACTGGCAGCTGTGCGAAATTTTAAAATCTCCTTGTTACTTCTTGTGTTCTATCATGCGATTGAAGTTTGAATGCTACACGTACACAATAATCTTCATGTAACAGTACATAACTCTAGGACCTACATATATAAAATCCAACATGGCGACCATCCGAAATATTTAGTCGGTTCTCAATATCTACGAATCTATTACAGCAATCAAACTGAAATTTTGTATGTAGATAGGGGCAATTAACATAAGTAGGATATATGAAAATAGGCTGTATAGTTCTTCACGGAACTACTTGTCTTATTTGTTTTTAATATCTTTGGAATGTTTTTATTCTGTTCAATGCGAATTTTTTAAGTCGTTCTGTTTTTATCTGACCGAACATTTTTCTCCCTCTCATCAGAAAAAAAACTCAAACATCTTTCACAACCTTATGCACTAGAATTTGGGCTTTTGAAAAGATTATTTAGAAAGTAACCACCCTATAAAGGATGGAATATTTGCTATTTCTCTGACTGAGAAGAAACAAAAATACTTATATACAAAATACATGACTTAGGCTCTGTTTTCCTTATAATATTTTGTAATATATTTTCTAGATTCAGATCAATTCTATGTAGGACTATCAGAACATTTCAAATTTGTCTACCCTGGGCTCTTCCACTTTCTCGGGCCCCTCAGCAAATCCGGCCCCCAGGGTTACAGCCCCGTTTGCCCCCTCCCTCTCGTTGGGCCTGGTGTCAGCACTTAAACTAGCAGGTTGGTACTCGTTCTCCTCCGCTCAGTGTTGTCACTCCTCCTTTGCTGGAAGAACTAATAGCAGTTACAAATTACTTCATCGTATACGGATCGGTTGTACACGGAAATGCTCGAAGTTGCCCGAATATGCTGGTTTAAGCTGGCTCAGTGATGAGCTGTGCACCCGGTGGGATTGGACTGTTTGACGAAGTCTGGTCTAGGTTCCAGAGTGCAGGATTTGAGACCCTGTTTACCAAATATAATTAAATTCTGACCTGGGATCTGGATTGTGGGTGGAACATAAAGTTCATATTGGGATGCATTTCTCATCAAATACAGTTAGAAGAGGAGGATTTAATTCCCACTTCAGCGATCCTAGAAGAGGTTATCGGTAGTTTTCCACTTCTACTCCCAGCAAATGTTGAGATGATCCCTAAATATAGCCCCCCCGACTTGTCTCCTTCCCACTCTTAACCTCAGTTACAAGTACATACACCACAATAACACTCGCACACATGTGTGATGCGTTTTATCAGAGAGATGTCTCTACTAACTGGGAGGGGAGTGGTTGTAGTTTGAAGATGACACTATTCCAGTGCTTCAAACACTGCTGGCGGTGGGGTTCAAACACACTGCTTCCCCAGTCCAAAGGTAGAGGTGATAGATACACAGTTGTAGCATTAGTGTTTCAGACTCAAGCCAGCGTTGCGTCCATGACTTGAAGGTTCATTATAGGTCATGTTACATTCGCCGTCATGCCTTGCCGTAATGATCCGCGTCCAGTTCGTGCCTTCCGTTGTGATTATCTCTCTTTTCAAACAACAGGGCGCATGGAACAGAGGGAAATGATTTACGTACCATCATAACTATGTGTTACGTACAGTAAGATGCAGGAAGTCGAGAGATGAGGGATTTTATCTCCGGCCTTCACTACTTGCGTGGCTATCCTGAATGTGATTCTCTTCTTGGATTTTACGCACACACACATACATACAGTTGATCAATGCGAAGCGCAGCGGACTAGTTCTATTTTAGTGTGTTAAAATGCGATAAACCCGTGTCAGTAGGCGTACATTCACCCTAAAGATCACCTTAAGGGACGTTTGTGTCTCTAAAGCTGTGGTGAGTCAGTGCCATTACAGAGGATAGTGTCAAATAAATAAAAAGAAGGGGTTTTCTTAAAAAAAAATCTACGCATTTGTGGAGGTCTCATTACTATGATTGTAGGAATGTACAAGACAGGTAGGTCCTATTGGCAGATAGATTCCCAGTTAGAACTTTCTAAGACATGTGTAGAGAACATTGGAGAATTCATCCTTCAGCAAGATAACATACCAGATTACAATCCCAGAATCACAAAGGATTGGTTTGCACAAAATGATGTGGAGTTTCAGTCATGGCCAGCAAGCAACCCTGATCTCAATGTAATTGGGAATATCTGAAATACTCTGCGATACAAGTTGCAGAAGAAGCTGAAGACAAAATAAGAACTGAGGCTCCAATTAGTGAACTTGTGGAGGCAGATCACCAACCAGGAATGTCTTCGAATGATCGATTCACTGCTGCAATGTCTCGGGAAGTGCAAGAGGGACTGTAATGGGCCAAATGATTATTGATCATTTCTAAAACACTCGGAAACTTTTTCAGGAACTTGTCTATGAATTTGGCTGAATTATACCTGACTATTTGAGAATATTTTGTTTGTATCATGGTACAGTATCTTTATTCTTTTGGTAAGCTCTGTTGATGTTAAAAATGAAGGGAGCTAGGACATGCCTTGTGGTAGATAGTTCTTCCGTCTTCTCCATCTGCTGCACTGGCCTCGACACTGGACCAAGAACTATCGCTTTTGCAACAGAGTGACAATGATTTTAGTGAACCAAAAATCCGTAGTAAGATGGTAAAGTTTCTTCAGCAGTATTTAATGTTATACTACTGTATGTCATATGCAGAGGACAGATCAATGAAGGCCACTACTGTAATATTATGTGATTGAAAACCATCTTCTGTATGCTATGTTAGACTTAGGATCGGGCACCACAATTTTTGACTGGCCTAAGACCAGCTTGCTGTGGGATCAAAAGAGGTTAGATTAGTGGTGTTATTCGATTTCCTTCCAAACTCCCTTCCCTGACCTGTCCTGAAAATGAAATAAATGGCCATTGGCTGCATTAATAAAATTATATTCGATTGAAAAGCATTCTTTCAAAGATCTTAAATAAGTGATATTAGTCTGAATCTCTTTGGATCTATTGGCTCTTTACCAGGTTTAAGAATCGCAACTACTCTAGATTTCTTCCAGATCTTAGGACTTTGACATCACTCAAAATAGTTGTAGAGTTGGAGAATCCACCTTTCTGTTGCATTTCCAAAGTGGAGGATCTGTTCAACATGAATATCATCCAACCCATTCACCTTTCCAATCTTACACTTCCCCAAAGCATCTTCTATTTCTGTCAAGGTGAAAAAATAGGATATGCCAGTTGTTCCTTGTTGATTATCTCTCTGAAGTTTTGTTCTCCTGACTCAATGTTCTGTTTTGCTATTTATCAGAAGCTGATAAGCAATCTGATTGGAAATGGCATTGCAATGTAAAGATCCTTTGGTTGGGCCATTGTTCAATCGCTTCAGCAGTTCCTGGCTTTCCTGCTGCTTTTCTGTCATAACCTGTCCTTCCATCAACCCAATCCAGTGTTTTCCCGTTATTTCATCTACAGACTGAATCAACTGTTGGCCATCCTGAATTGTATCCTCACTAAAAGGACCATCCTCAACGAGTGAAATGTAGTTTCTCAGCTTGTCCACTGTACAGGGATTAAACCTTGTAAGTAGGCTACAGAGTTCTGCAGCCATGCAAAATTGACTTAAGGGAACACTTCTGCATAGCATCAATGAAAGTATCTTAAGTAGGTAGGTCAGGTTCAATTAATTCTGGTATGGAAGCTCGAACAGGCTTCACTCAGTCTCACTTAGATATAGGAGAGTTAGGTTTGATTTTTGCCTTAGCCGTCTCAGAAATGGCTTACCGTGGATTGAAGTCTACTCCAAGCAAATGCCAGGAAGTTACCTAATGTACAGCTATAGCCACCTCCTTCCCAATCCTAGCTCAAGTTACAAGTACATGCACCCACTTTAATAACACAGATTATTTGACAGATTACTTGGAGCTGATGACCACAAAGTTCAAAGCCCCTCAGAGAAGGAACAACATAGCCCAAGTTCCTGAGACACAGAAAACGTTTGAGTGTCGATGGCTTTTGTAAACTGTTATTTGTAGCTCTTCAGTCGGTCAACACGAATTTGTACGGGGCACAATGTATGTAATATATGCACACACAAAATTACAAAATACGGGTAATAAATAAATAAATTTTAAGAAATAATTCTGAGTAATAATTATCAAGAACGACTTATCAGTAAAAATTACAACCGAATTAATCAATGAAATAGGGTCCATAAACATAAAACCAAGCATGAGAATGATTTCGTTCGACGTAACGAACATGCACACAAACATGCCAGTAAAAGAAGCAATAAGGGCATTTTGTAAGTATTTTTATTCTCAATTGCATTTTGTGACTATTTTGAATCTAAATTACATTTTGTAAGTATTTTCTAACTAAATTGCATTTTGTAAATATTGTCAATTCAAATAACAGTACAGTAAGTATGTAGTTAGTTTTAGTTGTAAGTAGGTAGTTAGTTTGTCTATTAGATATGTCATTGATCTATTAGACTGTGGTGTGTGTGTGTGTGTGTGTCTGGTAGCAGTTGCATTGTTTATTAGTTATAGTTCATTGTTTCAGTAGACTGTGATATGTGAGGGTGCATGTGAGTGTGCCTGGTGACAGACTGTTTTAGTGGTAGTATTTGTTGTTGGTGGAACTTTAGTATTTTTTTCGTTAGTAGAATTTTGGTATTTAATTGTTAGTACGGTAGAAGGTTAGTATTTTTGTTAGTAGAATTGCTCTTTACTTATTCTGAAAGGGAGTAGCAGCCTTTCAGAATAAATCAATTCTTTACTAGTCTTATAGACGGTTAAGATATTGATAATATAAGCCAAATAATGCCTCACTGCGTCCTGCTGCACGGCTGAAAGAAACGGGAAACTACAGCCGTATGCTATTCCCGAGGATATGCACCTCTCTATGCATAATTACATGTGATGATGGCCTCCTCCCTTGTAAAATTGCAATCCGGAGGTAAACTAGTCCCCCGTTCGGATCTCCGGGTGGGGACTACTCGAGAGGGGGTTAACATCACAGAAGTGACAAAGAGGAAATCTGACATTCTACGGATCGGAGCGTGGAATGTTAGAAGTCTGCTAGGAAGTGGAAGGTTAGAAAACTTAGAAAGGGAAATGGATAGGTTGAGGTTGGATTTGGTTGGGATTAGTGAAATGCGCTGGCAGGAAGAACAGGACTTTTGGTCAGGAGGCTATAGGGTCATTAGCACTAAATCAAACAATGGCCAAGCAGGGGTTGGCCTCAGATTGAGTAGGAAACTTGGACAGTGGGTGGAATATTATGAGCAATATAGTGAACGGATTATTGTAGCAAAAATCAATACTAAACCTACCTGCACCACAGTGGTACAAGTCTATATGCCTACCAGTCAAGCTGGTGATGAGGATGTTGAAAAGGTCTACGAAGAAATAGACGAAATTCTGAGGTATATCAAGGGTGATGAAAATGTTATAGTAATGGGAGATTGGAATGCTGTGGTAGGAAAAGGGAGAGAAGGGAAGATAGTAGGAGATTTCGGATTAGGTGAAAGGAATGATCCAGGAAGCAGGCTGGTAGAATTCTGCACCGAGCATGAGTTGGTCATAGCTAACACCTTATTCAATAACCACAATAGAAGAATATACACATGGATGAGACCAGGAGATACAGGGCGTTACCAAATCGACTTCATTATGGTCAAGCAGAGGTTTCGAAACCAGATTTTGGATTGTAAAACATATCCTGGTGCTGACATAAACTCTGACCACAATCTGGTTGTAATGAAATGCAGATTAAAGTTGAAGAAACTGAAGAACAGTCAAAAGCCAAAAAGGTGGGCAATAGACAGACTGAAAGAGAAGGATGTAAACGAAAGATTCAAGAAGAGTATAAAGGAAGGACTAATGAAAAACCCTAAACAAACTTCAATTGCAGAGGAATGGGCACTTTTGAACAATGAAATAACAAAATCCGCAGAAGAAAACATTGGTAGGAAAGAAAGAATAGGTAGAAAACCGTGGATCACTCAGGATATACTAGAATTGATGGATGAAAGGCGGAAACACAAGAATGTAAGAGATGAAAAGGGGAAAGCAGAATACAGACGTCTGAGAAATGAGGTTAACAAGAAGTGCAAGGAAGCGAAAGAAGAATGGTTGAAAGAGAAATGTGCAGGTATAGAAAATTGTCTGTAATTAGGAAAAGTAGACACAGCTTATCGAAGGATTAAGAATACTTTTGGGGAAAAGAAGACTAAGTGCTGTAATATTAAGGACACAAATGGAAAGCCTCTAATAGATAGGGAAGAAAAGGTTGAGAGATGGAAAGCTTACATAGAGAGTTTGTATAAGGGAAAGGAGATTGAGAATCATGTAATGGAAAGGGAGGAGGAAATTGATGAGGATGCGAAAGGAGATTTAATATTGAGATCAGAATTTGATAGAGCTTTGGAAGACTTAAGCAGGAACAAAGCACCAGGCATAGATGATATACCGATTGAGTTGCTACGCTGCATAGGAGATGAAGGTCTGATCAGGTTATTTCACTTGGTGTGTAGGATTTATGAGACAGGTGAGGTACCCCCTGATTTCAAGAACAATGTAATCATCCCTATACCAAAGAAAGTGGGAGCTGACAGATGTGAAGATTACCGTACAATCAGCTTGATTACTCATGCTTCAAAGATCCTGTCTAGAATAATTTACAAGAGGATTGAAAGCCAGATAGAAACGGAGTTGGGTGAAGACCAGTTTGGTTTCAGGAGAAATGTAGGAACAAGGGAAGCTGTACTAAGTCTTAGGCTGATTTTGGAAGGTAGAATAAGGAAAGATAAGAGAACGTTCATGGCTTTTGTAGACTTAGAAAAGGCTTTTGATAACGTTGATTGGACTAAATTGTTTGACATTTTGAAATCGATTGGAATAAAGTACAGGGATAGGAGGGTGATATACAATCTATACAGAAACCAGACAGCAGTCATTCGAGTTGAAGGACATGAGAGAGAAGCTGGTATTCAGAAAGGTGTAAGGCAAGGCTGCAACTTATCACCCATACTTTTCAATCTTTACATTGAACAAGCAATGAAGGAAATTAGAGAAAAATGTAAAGTGGGAGTAAAGATTCAAGGAGAAATAATTTCATCTCTGAGATTTGCTGATGACATCGTCATCTTGGCCGACAAGCCTGAGGATTTGAATGAGTTTTTGAACGGTATGGACTCCGTCTTACGGAAAGAATTCATGATGAAAATTAATAAATGTAAAACAAAAATACTGGAATGCAGCCGAAATAAATCAGAAACCTCTATGGAGATCAAATTGGCAGGTGAAAAGCTGAAGGAAGCAGGAGACTTCTGTTACTTAGGAAGCAGTTTAACCAGTGATGGACGAAGCAAAGAGGATATAAAAAGTAGGTTGGCTCAGGCAAAGAAAGCATTTCTACAAAAAAAAAAAAGGAATCTGCTGACATCGAATATAGATTTAGGTATTAGGAAGTCATTTTTGAAAGCCTTTGTCTGGAGCGTGGCGCTCTATGGAAGTGAAACTTGGACTATTGGTGTAGCAGAAAAGAGGAGAATTGAAGCATTTGAAATGTGGTGTTACAGGAGAATGATGAAGATCAGATGGGTAGATAGGGTTACAAACAAAGAGGTATTAAGCCGAGTGGGATAGGAGAGATGTTTCTGGCGACTGCTAATGAAGAGAAGAGATAGGTTGGTAGGACACATACTAAGACACCCAGGAATAGCAAGCTTAGTTATGGAAGGAAGGGTAGAACTGTAGGGGTAGACCAAGGTTAGAATATGTTAAACAGATTGCCTCGGATGTGGGGTGTGGTAGCTATGTAGAGATGAAACGATTAGCTCAGGACAGGGAGGCATGGAGAGCTGCATTAAACCAGTCAAAAGACTGAAGACTCAAACAACAGGTAGTATTAATGACAGGTTGTTCAATATATTGTACGAATCAACGGAGGTTACAGGGTGGTTATAATCAGGCTAAACTTGCGAGGGCCTCCCGGACATGCGGACGAGACATAATGAATAAACCATTGAAAGTAACACATTGTAATTTCCACATGAGCGGGTAACAGGTGTTAATAATAAAACTGTATTGCAGTCGAACGACCATAGAGTATAACAGTTTAGATTACATGTGCATGTAAATGTCATTATTCTTTGCTGTATTCCTTCAGTGATTTTGTGCGTTTTTGGCACACAGTGAAATGGTAGCGCTCACAGGCCTTCCCGCAGAGGATGCATACACATACATGTAAAATACATGTAAAAAACTGTTTACCTTTCTGCTTAGTAAATTGACAAATATTTAGATATTTGCCATTCATACTCCATAGATCATAATATAAAGTTCATTAAGTATAAAATTTTATTTGTGTGTTGTGTTGTATTTTACAAATTTTTTTTTATTGCCAGTAATAATTGTAGGCTATATAAACTTTGAATCTTATCCAAAATAATTACACAAAGTTATTTGCTGTAAGATATTGGTTGATATTTCTGGGTATTTTGCGGTGACAATCCTCTAAGAATACTCACAATTTTCCAGGACAGGATTTTTTTTTATATATACGCCCCTGGTCCAGGATACAAACGATGCTCAATGTGACGACCATCTACATCCACGAGAGTCTGGAACCGCAATAGCGAGCAGGCTACTCCACCACCCTTGACGCAAAGAATATTGTTTTATTTCTTGAAAAGATTCAAAAAGTGTATAAAAGAACCTTAGGAACGTTCTTTTTTTTTTTCGTGCGAGACTTGTACCTACTGTGTACCAGTAATATAAATACAAGAGGTCAAACGCCTCTTTTTTTTTCCGTCGGTTTACCCTCCAGGTTGGCTTTTCCCTCGGACTTAGGTTGGTTGGTTGGTTCCTCAGTTTAGGGGCTGTTACAACGCGGTCATGTAGCCCCGTGTACTTTGGGTGGGTGTAGAATCTGTCTGATAACCGGTGTTCATTGTGATGGCTGTATTAGTGTGTGTTATCTATTTTTAATTCAGGTAAGGACTGCAGACATTGATTTTTTCAAGTAGTTCCTACTTTTGCCATCAAACGCCACCATCAACAACTACTAGATCAGAACTTGGTTACTAGACGCCGCCGCAGTCGGCTCCTGGCGACGAACGTTAGAACCTAAGGGCATTATTCAAATTTTGAACTTATAATTTAACTTCACACAGGTGTAATTACTGGAAGGTTCTTTAACATGCCATAAATCTTTGGCATGGGACCGCCGGCTTTACTTCCCCTCCGAAGGAAGGCATACTGAGGGATTTTTAACGCTCTTAAAAAATCCAACGGCTTCGGCCGGGTTTGAACCCGCGATCTTGGTCATAGAAGCACAGTATGTGCTAACTACGACACCAAAGCCGCTACCCTCCCTAGACTCAGCGAGGGATCCCACCATAACCACCACCAGGGCAGTGTCCTGGAGCTTGAAACACTTGGTAGGGGATACAACTGGGGAGGTGGGACCACCCTCCTTGCCTATCCCTCCCAATCTTCCCCTCCCTTCCCATCTCTCATGAGGCCCCTGTTCGCTTTGCAGGTGAGGCCGCCTGAGCGAGGTGCTGGTCCCACCTCCCCAGTTTTATCCCACGTCTAGGTGTTTCAAGCTCCAGGACACTGCCCTGGCGGCGGTAATGGTGGGATCCCCCGCAGAGTCCGAGGGAAAAGCCAACCTGGAGGGCAAAGCGACTAAAAATATAACAGCGTTTGACCTCAAACTATGTATTTATATTACTGGTACACAGGAAGTACAAGTCTCGCACGAAAAAAAATCTTCCTAAGGTTCTTTTATACACTTTTTGAATCTTTTCAAGAGATAAAATAAAAGTGAAATTGCGTTCAATGTAGTATAATGTATTCTGAGAATATGAAATGTTGAATATTACAGTATTTTACAGTTAGTAAAGTGTCGTAAATACAGGGTGTTTCACAAATAGGGGGCATAATTTCAGGCATGTATTTGTTACATGTAGACAATGAAAATAGTTCATTACAACATGTGTCCGGAAATGCTTAATTTCTGAGTTATGGCCTTCACAACACTGAACTTCACCGGAACGATTTTCATCCGCAGGTCACTGTCATTACAGAAAATGTTCAAAATTTCCACCTCCTGCTTGAATACAGACCTCACATTGATGTCTCATTGACCTCTCCTGGAACAAACGACGAGCCAACGCAGCGTTGCCGTCCACCTTACCGCACATGAAGTGCATCTCTGCCAGATGCTGATTTGAGTACATGACTCACAGACGAACGCCAAACACAACACTGAATTTAACCTTCGCCTCAGAATGAACCGTCAGAGTGTCCTCTTAATGTCTCCTATCTCGGCAACGACCTGCGATAGGAAAAACGTTCCGGTGAAGTTCAGTGTTGTGAAGGTCATACATAACTCAGAAATCAAGCATTCCCAGACATAATGTTGTAATGAACTATTTTCATTGTCTACATATACCAAATATATACCTGAAATTATGCCCCCTATTTTTGATACACCCTGTATAGATAAGCTCTGGCACAATCACATGATTTATTTTGAAACAGAGAGGATATAAGCTTCTCACTTCGTAACCGATCGTAAAGCTACCCTGTGGTGACGCGAAGTCAATCTTATAACTTCGGCTTTCTACGCTACTCGGAGCCCCATTCCTAGCTGTCTGTAACGTCAAGTCACTGGATGTTGACTGCCTCTAAAGCCCTGCGCGGAAGCGGATATCCGCAAAAATTTTCGCCATGCGGATATAATTTGCATGGCTGTCCGGATAGCGGATAACCTGCAGATGATGTTTGGAGAAAAATTGCGGATAGTTTTTAAAATACAATCCGAACTTGTTTAATATCATTATTAGGACCCGGATGTTTATGTCATATCATATTTTTCCGTTATGTTGTTTTTGATGTGTAACATCTTTCCGCTCGGTTGCTGGATAGTTTTGTGGGAGTGATTTTGAAAATTGGGGACGGAAGTGGATTGGAACGATCGAGCTGGCAGTGGTGGATCCAACGGAAGTATGCACTGCCCGCTCGATCGATCAAACGGAAGTGTACTAGCTGGCAGTGGTGGACAAGGGAAGTATGCACTGCCCGCTCGATCAATCGGACGGAAGTGTACTAGCTGGCAGTGGTGGAAAACGGAAGTATGCACTGCCTGCTCGATCGATCGATCCAGCTACCAGATTATCATTTTAAACGATATTTATCATATCAATATCACTCATTTTAATAGAATCCATATGAAATTACGTGTTGGTCTGTGAATGAAGAGGACCTGTTTATAAGGAAATTAAGGTTATGAGCGGTTTCGCGTCTATTAATCTAGTTGATCCATATCGTATTCTTTATTTTAAGGCTAGTGCTGGTGGAAGCTACAAATCATCTAATAAAATGAGTCCGTATTATAAACTACAATATCTGTAAAACACTCCCTTTTACAATAACAATTGAAAATGTGTGTATTGGAAACAAGGCAGTGTGTGCTCTGTAGGGCGAGAATATTATGGTAATACAGTAGGCAGTGCATTTAGCAGGCACTGGTTTGACGAGCACAGTGGCAAATGTTTCACCGACTTTCATTTGTCATTGAGCAGCTTATGAAGCTTCACGTTCAAGGTTGAACATCACATGGGGTAGGACAAAGACGACAAATGACATTTAAGTAAGCGGCATTATTGTCAAGCTGTGGTTGAGTAGGCTAGTCAATTATTAAATGCATAACAGAATGTTGCTATATGAGTGGAATAAAAGCTGAGACTGGGTCATTTCATGATTGTAGGAAGCCATGTTTTGATTGTTTACGACGAACTGTATGAGAGCCTTGAGAATAATGAATGATATAGTTACTGAGGAGTGTGCTCACCAGGGCCCTGCATAGATAGTGCCTGTTAGTAGTATGTTCTATCCTGCTGCACCCTTACGGGCCGTCTAAGAAGTAAGCCACAAGCGCGTGACGTCATGTGCTTGCCTCTCCCCCACCTGCCGCTAGCTACATGTGCGAGTAAGCTGTGTATAGTATGGCGCATGGCGTGGTGCCTTGCAAGCCTGGCAAGTGCTTTTAGGGCCGTATGACCTAGCCTCACACTGTAAGCACTGTCTACGCTGGAATTCGTCAGTTCAGGCGCGCACGGCCAGCCCGTCCCGACAGGGCTTCGTAAAGCCGTTCCTCTCTTCTCTTCATATTATTATTATTATTATAATTATTATTATTATTATAACACTATTAATATTAGCAATAAAATGTTATTGGGTACCAATAGACTACGTCTCATACTGTTCCTAAGTACATTGAAGATGAATTCTCTATTATTGAATGGATTCATTGATAGCAAAATTAGGTCATTTATACTTAGGCATATAGAGGGGGTGGTGGCGCAGCGGTCAAGCTGTTGGCCTCTCACCACGGCAGACCGGGTTCGATTCCCGGTCAATGCATGTGAGATTTTCAAAGTGAAATGCCATGTCCTGTGGTTCGGATTCCACGTAAAAAGGAGGTCCCGTGGCTTATGATCTCGCGACTAACGGTCACGTAAAACTACAATTTTCCTTCTTCCTTATACTTAGGCATACGGTACCCAAACTTGATGAGTGATTTAAAAATGTTGATGTTGTTCCTCTCGCTTATTCGAAACGTACCACAAGCTTTCTCTTCTCTTTGAAGCCTATCGTTTTCTCTAAACGACCTGTTTTGTTATGCCGAAGGTTACGGTACTTCACATCTGATGGTGGGGTCCAGCATAAATCTTCCATCCTTCTTATGGCCAATAACAATTATTATGCCCATTGTATTTTTGCTTCTAACACGAGAAAGACACGAAAACATGGTTCGCGTAACATTTCTGAAATGTTACAGCTGCATCTTAGATCTACTTCGGTGATTCCCAACGTTTGTAGTAAATCCCCTTCTTAATTATGTTTTTTGAACGTGAGCTAGGGTATCAGGCACTCCACAGTGTTTGCAGCATACAGTCCTGGCTACGCCCATGGAGGTCTCACACAAGAGCAACATTTGCTTCCTCCTATTTGTGCTAGGCTACTCCATTTCATATCTACTTCTGGGTTATTCAATCTCCATAAAATATGGTGATTGGGTAGTTTCTGTACTTTCTCAATCAACTTGCAAGTTCATTTTGTGTTTACCATAGATCCGCTTCAGTCTTAAGTATAAGCTATTTATATTCCCTTGGTTCCTAACTAGTAAATCACCGTCTTCATCGTTATCACCATCTTCATCATCATCATCACCGTCCTGACAACCTCATTCGTTGTACGAGCACAAATTACGCACTATGTCGCCATGCCTTCAAGCAATTCTTGTTCTCTCTGGTACAGTTTCCCTACATGATGTTTACTATACTTTGGGTGTTCATTCACTGAAAATTGTAAAATTAGCTTCGAGGTTTTCCTATGCCCAGAACTTACAATTCAATGAAAATCAAAATTCTTAAATACCATATCTGGATTAGCCTATGCAATTGGATTAACTCATGAGGGCTACTTGTAGCATAGGCCTTTGAGAATATTTTACGGAAGCTATTCTAACAACTCTACGGAGTGATGTGCTCTCAAATCGAATTGCAGAATAAGAATGTAGATAAAAAGGAACTCGTGCCCACTGGCCTGGCGCAAGTCCTAGAAATGAGCACCGCTTGGATGATTTAAGTATCATCGATACAATTTCAGTACCCCAAACCGAAATTTAATTTCGTGGCAGGGCAGGGAATCAGTCGACAGCCAAGAATGTTAGCCGCTACACCACAAGGTGGTCTCTTTCATTGTCAGCACAATCAATTGCACGATACCATGTAATTTCTACACTGGACGAACTATAATAGTACACATTTCTTCTTATTTTTGGCAATACATAGGCCCTGGTAAGTTAGGAAGACGGTTCGCGTACCATAACCCTAAAGTCGAATAGTTTCAAGAACTAACAAACAAAACAGTTTTAGGCACTCCACCGAAAGAAATACAGACAAGCTGGTAGAGAGACAGACAACATATTTTGTAATTTTCAGAGCGAAATAATTGTTTTATAATGAATAACACTCTTGTCTCGATAGCGTTGAAATAATGAATATTGTCCTAAAACTTCAAAGGTTAGAACGATTTCGTGTCTTCTGGCTTATTTTGCCGTACATCTTATGTGTAGGTAAATTCCACGAGGTATTGTTTCAGGCCATGTTGAATATAAGAAGTCTTTCTTTTTTTATCGTTTACCCTCCAGGGTTGGCTTTTCCCACGGACTAAGCGAGGGAGCCCACCTTTACCGCCATTAGTAGTGTCCTGGAGTTTGAGACTCTGAATCGGGGATACAATTGGGGAGTGCGACTAGCACGTCACCCAGGTGGCCTCACCTGCAAAGCGAACAGGGGCCTGATGAAGAGATGGGAAGAGTGGGAGGGTTAGGCAAGGAAGAGGGAAGGAGGCGGCCGTGGCCTTACAGAAGGTACCACCCCGGCAATTGCCCGATGACGAACTGGTAAACCACGGAAAACCTCTTCGAGGATGGTTGAGGTGGGAGTCGAACCCCCTCTACTCATTTGGACCACCCAAGGCTGAGTAGACCCCAATCCAGTCCTCATACCACTTTTCAAATTTCGTGGCAGAGCCGGTAATCGAACCGCGGACCTCCTGGGCGGCAGCTAATCATGCTGACCACTGCACCACGGAGGCGACTTGAATATAAGAATAAAATACAAAAAATGACCATAGATTGCGACGGAATATCTTTCATTTTAAAATCCTGATGAATTTACTAACGCATGTTTCTCGAACTCACATATCCCTGAAGAGCATCAATCTAGTCATTTGGCGAATTCAGAATCTTGTTATTGAAATACAGGTTTATAGTCCTAATGTCGTTTTTTTGGTTCTACCCATAATTATTCCGGTTGCTATGAGGTAGGGGATGTGGTGAGACAGTTTCCTTGTGGGAATGAGTTTACGGATAGATGCCTTCATGACGCCAATCTCATGAGAGGAGTTAATGACGAATTAAATTAATGAGGTAATGTATGGAGTGGCTGTGTGTGGTCTTTCGAGTTTGGAGTAGTCTGACAATGCATGTTAACGTGTTTAGCTACCTCGGCTGGTTTGTGACATTATGTCAACAAATTGAAAATGAAAATCCACAGCCTACTTCCAGTCAACCGACCGGGTCAGGAATGGAATGAATAAAGCCCCCATCTAGCGGCGAGGATATGAACTGTGCCGGCTGCCGAACCCTGTCGCACTCTCCTGGGGCAATGATTAAATGAATGACAGATGCAATGAAATGATAGTGGAGAGTGTTTCTGGAATGAAATTGTGACAGGGAAAACCAGAGTACCCGGAGAAAAACCTGTCTGCCTCCGTTTTGTCCAGCACAGATCTCACATGGAGTGACCGGGATTTGAACCACGGACCCAGTGGTGAGAGGCCGGCGTGCTGCCACCTAAGCCACGGAGACTCTATGTCAACAATTTTTTTTAAATGTCAACAAATTAAAAAAATGTTTTTTAACTCTCCTGATTCCATACCGGCCCCTGTTACTGTCACATGCATGATCACCAATATGCTTGATTCTATTTTCGGACTATTATATCTCGCTGCACCTGCTACATCACCCAAAAAGTATGCAAATTCCTGTATCCTTGCTGCAGAACTGGTTCATGTGCGTCCAAATATCATGTTTTATACGTCTTCGGTTTGTTTCATTAATGTGTGACTCTCCTACTATGCTAATTTCGTCCTTCCCCCTGCACAAAAGACGCTATGAGCACGGCAGACCACACGCATATGACACAATGTTGGCTCTAGTGCGCCTAGTGTCCAGGCTCTGCGCTCAGTACTGAACGTACTGCAGTACCCGGTCAAATGGACAGTGCTTGTGCGACTAAGCGCTGCAGTGCTAGTGTGCTGTCGTGCTGCACTACTCAGAAATGGACAGAGTAGGACTGCGCTCCGCCAGCACGAGTAAATTTCTCGCTAGCACTGCTTCACCTTGCCCATTGCACGGCCCTGGTGCTCACAGTATTTGAGAGTACAGTCGACGTTGTGTGTCACTTTGTTATTATGAATTATTAAGGAAGGAAGGAAGCTTGTAGGTTTGCGTGACCGTTAATCTCACAATCATGATCCACGCTACCTCCCGTTTACGTGGAATGCGAACCACAGGACATGGCATTTCAATTCGAAAATCTCACATGTATTGACCGGGAATCAAACCCGGTCTACCTTGGTGAGAGACTAACAGCTTGACCGCTGCGCCACAAGTGTGACAGTAGCATATCTCCAATTCAATCTATACATTCATCATAGTACCAGTCTGAAAATGGAGCGTAAATTAACATTTTAAGAATGTCCAAGCTGTGTAGTATACCAGTAGGATAACATGTCAGATGCTACACATCATATGCGACTACTGTAAGGCTCGTATCTTTTTTTTTTTTTCATGACAAATGTAAGATGATGATTTAAGCTAATCTCATTGAAATTATGTCATTAAGAATAATTAACACTCCGGATAGGAAAGGATTGCAATTCTGGCTGTGTAACATTCATTTTGAACATATCACATGACATAGCCTACTAAAGCCGTAGGATCGACTTTTTCCTCAAATGTCTAAATATGTTGCCTTAGTAATTTATATTTTATCTAATTAAAAATATTGGAGCGTGATGGCGCAGTGGCTTAGCTGCTCGTCTTTCACCCGGACGGCCGGGGTTCGAATCCCGGTGACAGCGGGGTGGAATTTTCATCTGAAAAATCACGTGGCGTCAGGAAGGGCATCCGGCCTTAAATCCCCGGCCAAAACCAAAATGAGCCTGGTTGGCTCTGGCGACCCCAATTAATTAGAAAAGCCGAAGAAAAAAATTGTAATGCCAGTAGAATTGGATAACAAACGTGCGAATGAGGGAAAAAATCGTGCGGATGTGGATAACAGTTGTGCAGATGTGAGGCGGGTGCGGATAACGTTTTGTTTATCCGCGCAGTACTCTACCTCCCTCGCCTTGCTCACCTTCAAACGCCAACATGTGTCAGTGTCCCGTTGATACACTCTGTCCTTAAGGTGACCCACTCAGCCTGAAATCCCGCGGGTTCAAAATTGGGGATCATGGTGGCCACGCAGTGGAGAACGATCGGCCGGGGGCCCTCGCAAGTAGCGCAAGTTTAATGATAACCACCCTGTAGGCCTATATTGCACAATGCGGAAAATATTGTGTCGTGTGTGGATAGTAGACTATTGTGCAATATCTAATCAGTTACTCTTGAGTCGTTGCTGTTTCCTTATTGTGTTCTTTTCCGTATTATTCCTCTGTCATGTCGACAAGCAAGGAAGTTGAAAGGAAATTTATTTTGGAGTTTATTGAAGTTTACCGTTCTCTGGCAGCAAAGACTACAGCAATAGAATCAAGAAAACTGAACGATACAATCATTTGCTACATAAATACCGGGGAAATTTTCCAGAAGCCGATAAGCAAGATACAATTTAAAAAACTACAGTCAGTCTGAAAAACTAGACGTTATATAATTTCAAATGACGCATGCTACAAATGCTATGTTAGAAAGGCTCAGGAGGGCTCTTTCATCAGACTCCATTACCCATTAACTTAGGCTTCCCGCGCGGGCACCTCTTTAAGGGTCACCCTGGATTTGAGTCTGATATCTTTTACAACTCTTTAAGGGTCACCCATTATTTGAATCTGATATCTTGCAAATCTCTTTAAGGGTCACCCTGTATTTGAATTCAACCTAACATACTGTACACCTCGTTAAGTGTCACCCTGTATTTTGCTCTGACATCATGCACGCCTCTTTAGGAGGCACCCTGTATTCTTATCTGGCATCTTGTATATCTCTTTAGATATACAAGATGTATATTTGTATTCTTGTGTGACATCTTGTACATCTCTTTAGGAGTCACCCTGTATTCTTGTCTGACATCTTGTGCACCTGTTTAGGAGTCACCCTGTATTCTTCTCTGCCATCTTGTACACCTCTTTAAGAGTCACCTTGTATTCTTATCTGGCATGTTGTATATCTCTTTAGGAGTCACCCTGTATTCTTATCTGGCATCTTGTACTTTATTTTGCTCTGACATTCTGCACACCTCTTTAGGAGGCACCCTGTATTCTTATATGGCATCTTGTATATCTCTTTAGAAGTCACCCTGTATTCTTGTGTGACATCTTGTACACCTCTTTTGGAGTCACCCTGTATTCTTGTCTGACATCTTGTGCACCTCTTTAGGAGTCACCCTGTATTCTTCTCTGCCATCTTGTACACCTCTTTAGGAGTCACCCTGTATTCTTATCTGGCATCTTGTACACCTCTTTAGGAGTCACCCTGTATTATTTTCACTTCGCTCAAAGCCCCAGGTCGCTCGACGCCCCAGGACTCTTTCAACAGACTCCATTAACCATTAACTTCGGCTTCCCGCCTGGCTGCATGACGTCACGCACTCGCCGTCCTTTACCCATTAACTTAGGCTTCCCGCGCGGCTGCATGACGTCACTTCCGTCTCCGTCACGCAACCGTCTCCGTCCTGCATAACTTTAGACTCAAGCATAACGGCGAAGTCGACAAGATCATTTAAAATGATTAAAAAATAATCCTTTACGTACAAATTTCCGTAAAGAACTTAACCAAAGATCGGTCGAGGGGGAAGCGCGGTGTTAACAAAAGATTATCTCTAGCCGCAAGCGTTTTTTTTTTGTTCTGCTGACATGTGCTGCCATCTAACAGACCGTTGATATGAAATTAATTGAATAATGGTAGCACGTCGTCTGCGCTAGCATCGGAGAGAACTAGACTGCTATTTGTGGATAAAGCAGCACGATATCAAAGACGATATTCAGAAAATGAAAGTACATAATAATGTACCGTAATTATTTAGTTTCCGCATGGGCATCCAATATATTGTTTTACCTATTACATCGTTTAATATCATATGAATAGGTCCCATACGTTTAAAATAATATTCATTGTTTTCTACGGCACTCTTCGTTTATTTGAATAGTAGGCTAAGGCATTGTGATTTACTTCATGTATTGTAGCCAAATCTGATAAGAACCAATCATGTCAATGAATACGATGCAGATTGGTGTAGACACGTATGGGGGAGACAATGCCGACGATCTAACAAATGAGGGCAGTCCCTACTTCAGCAAACAGTGTAAGTATTTTTGATGAGTAACATCTTTCCGCTCGGTTGCTGGATAGCTTTGTGGGAGTGATTTTGAAAATTGGGGACGGAAGTGGATCGGAACGATCGAGCTGGCAGTGGTGGATCGAACGTAAGTATGCACTGCCCGCTCGATCGATCGAACGGAAGTGTACTAGCAGGCAATGGTGGAAAACGGAAGTATGCACTGTCCGCTCGATCAATCGAACGGAAGTGTACTAGCTGGCAGTGGTGGAAAACGGAAGTATGCACTGCCCGTTCGATTGATCGAACGGAAGTGTACTAGCTGGCAGTGGTGGAAAACGGAAGTATGCACTGCCCGCTCGATCGATCGATCCAGCGAGCAGTGATAAGACCCAGCTGGCAGTGGTGCGAGAAACAATGTGGAATGTATATGACATACTGAACGGAAAACGCTCATGCGAACTCTGGTGTCAAGTGATTGAAACAAATGACATGGTACATGTTCGAAGTCTTCGTATCAGTATTTAAATGGTAAAATGCCTTAGTATCAAACATTGTAAGTAGTCGGCATTGCCGGTATTATGTTTCTGCACAATGGATATTCAAATATTAACCCACATAACGGTAATGCAGTCATCAATATAATATAATCGTTGTGGTTATACGAGAATTGAGCAAGCCTTCATGAACTATTACTGAAAACATTCTCTTTACTCACAAGAGGGCCTATTCATAAGGCATTTTAAACTCAATTTCACGCAGGAACATTATCGAAACAAGCAAAATGTAAATGAAACTTAATTCCGTAATGCAGTATTATTGGAACGTGGAATAAGTCACCATCTTGTGCACAAAAAATTGCGTAGTCGAAATATCCGTGGGGTTAGTGGTCATGACTGTGAATCTGGAGATCTTGGGTTCGAATCCCGGACGGGGTAGATATTTTTGCTACCAGATTATCATTTTAAACGATATGTATAATATCAATATGACTTATTTTAACAGAATCCATATGAAATTACCTGTTGGTCTGTGAATCAAGAGGACCTGCTTATAAGGAATTTAAGGTTATGAGCGGTGTCGCGTCTATTAATCTAGGTGATCCATATCGTATTCTTTATTTAGGCTAGTGCTGGTGGATCATCTAATCCGTATTATAAACTACAAACTATTATAAACTATAAACTACAATATCTGTAAAACACTCCCTTTTACATTAGATTAATATTTGTGCCAATAATAGTATAAAATACCGGTGTATCAACAATTTCACGTGAGGTTTCTTCTATGTCAGATGTTACACATCATATGCGACTACTGTAAGGCTCGTATTTTTTTGCTTGTTTGTTATTCATAAAGACTAGCCTACAATAATCTTTTCTTTTCTTCTTTTCTTAGTCGTTTACCCTCCAGGTTGGTGGAACCCACGGACTCAGCGAGGGAACTCACCTCTACCGCCTCTACGGGCAGTGTCCTAGAGCTGGGAACATCTAATCGGAGTGGATACAACTGGTGAGGTGTGAATGGCACCTCGCCCAGGCGGCCTCACCTGCAAAGCGAACAGGGGCCTCATGAGGGAAGGTAATGGATGGTCAGGATGAATAGGCAAGGAAGAGGGAAGGAGACAGCCGTGGCCTTGAAGTAGGTACTGTAACCGATTTCAGCAGTGTCGTGAATGCCACAATCCAAGAAGACAGCGGATCAAATATCAACGGCAGTACCCCGGCTAATAATACTTACCGTAATACCCGGCATCACACACTCTGCAAATCGTGGACACATATCAGGTGATATTTTCAACACGCAAAGGTTAATCCTCCACAGGATCAGCGACAACACACACCTGAGCGCAAGACTCTCATTCACACGGGCGTAATAGGGACAAAGGAATGGATAAAATGGTTCAAGCCGCTATAATAACCATGGCATGTTCCTATCCTCCCCACTATCTATAAAATCAACGCAAGAGTAAGTTGAAAATGGTATAAGCATACGCAAATGCGTGCCCAAATTTTATTCAGAAAAGAGAAGACACCGCAAAAATGGATATAATGGATATAATTAAATCGAAAATCCATAACTGAACGTAATTACAATTGATGTCTTATGGCACACACTCTGATATAACGTCAGCTAAAGTACACAAAAAATAACGACTTAAAGATCAACAATAAATTGGCAAGTTATCGCAATGCCTTTTCTATCAGAATTAATAAAAAAAAATTATGAAGAGCGAGAAGAGAAAAAAAACTTAATAGAATTAAATAGTGACGGCCTCTCACTATTTACAGTATCAAAATATTACTCTATACATAGATCCTGAGTGTTATTCTTCATTGGATTACCGAAATATCTTTTAATTCAAATTACAAAAATTTAAGAAATAACTAATTATAATCATATATGTGTCATTCTAGGACAATATCTACACCAATGTTCCTCCACTAATCTACATAGACCTATTATTCATCAATATTAACTGACGGTGATCAACATCGAGGTTAACGGGCAAACTATGGTTTAGCGTTCCGACCAATGAAGATGAGAATGCTATCCACTGAGCCCCTGTTTTATCCAGTCTTCAAAAACAATAACAATAATCATATAACTGAATTAGCATCAACGTCATGAACACCATACTTTTGGAGCCCCCGGTATCGCCAACCCAGCTGATCTACATGAACGCGACAGTCTACCAGACAAACAACAAACACAACCAAAATGGTCCTACAATACGAATATAAAGAAATACTGACATCAAACACAGTAAAAGTAATCTAACAGCAGTCGAAATAAACTCCACAAACCCTAATAATTCAGCGTTCCAACGAATGGCAATCGCAGCTCAAATAACAACAACAACCATTGACCGAGGAAAGGTTCCCAGGACATAACGTCCCTTACAGGGGTCGACCTTCGAAACACCAACAAAAATACGATTGGTATTATCGCGCACCTCTTCAATGTTAACACCACCATCCATCACTAACAAAAAAAAAATGATCATCTCTCCCTCAAGTTATAAGTAATTCAACGACGTTGATACTAATTTTAAATATGCTTCATAAGCGATAGCAGTTACAGATCTAATGACGATCTCCTAGTGCGTGTTAACTAAGCACGATATAATTCTAACGATAATCCGTTTCAAGTTACATTGATTGTGAGTGTCAACTCAAAAACATTTTCCACTTATATGGGCACTATATTCAGTAAACTTTTAAATAAATAATTATGTATATACACTGTGTCACTCAATAACAACAGTCGAGAACAATACTCGAATCATCATTACATTTTATAATTCAAAATTGTTTTCGAAAGAACTCTTCATCTGAACGATCAGAATTGCAACCAACTTTAAATCAACAAGACATTTTCTATAAGTCAAAACTGAAAATTAATTATACTTTCAAAGAAAGAAATAAAGAAAGAAAGAAAGAAAGAAAGAAAGAAAGAAAAAAAAGTGTTGGAAAATCTCAAGTCAGGATTGAAGTCCCAAATTTCTCAAAATCAAAATTGATCGGGATTTTCTGAAAATCCGAGGAAAGATTTGATTTAAATTCCAATATCTAAATGAAATAAATTTTCAAAGTGAAAATTTCAAAATTCCGAAAATAATTCAAATGGTAAAGTCAGATAATAGTGCAACAACACAATATGAAGAGAATCATCGAAGATCAAATAGCTAAATCTCAAAATTCAAAATCTAAGAAAATCTAATTTTCGAAAGCAATTTTTCAAAAACTAACTCCTCTGAAGCTGCGAAGTGGCAACAGTACGGAAATAAGAAAAAAATGCAAAGAAGCAAAGTGCGCAAGAAACTGTTCATCCCGGAACACTCTTAAATCCAAAAATAATTAATTGCGCGAAACCCAAGACGTCGAAAATTTCAAATCTGAAATAAAAAATAAAAAAAACTTACAATGGAAAAAGCCAGCGGTAAACATCGAAACGAGGACTCCACTAACCCTAGCACGGTCAGCAAGCAGATAACTCGCCTGCAAAGATCCCCAGACATGCTGGAACTGAGGCTTACCAGCCCACAAAAGAACACCGTAACTTGCTTCGATGAATAAAATAATTACTGACCACAAGATCTAAACCAACTACTTAACAAAAATTCTACTGAAATAAAATGATCACACAAAGCATCTACAAGAACATAGAACTACGAACTGGGGCTACAAATATTGAAAGACTTCTCTTACATTCAGCTGAATCGGAGACGAACAATGTGAAGATCCATTCACGTTCAGAACATTCGCTGGTTTCCATTTCACACGGCTGACATCTGGGTAGCCTTGCTTCAAACCACGAGCCTTCTTCCCGAGTCCACCTAGAAACTGCTCGTTCCCTGCTATCGGCCATCCGAGTTCTTGAGACGGGCTGATTGCCACAGCATTCGGTTCGCCCCCTGACAGACACCTCGTTCGATCCCTGGTCTTCGTCCTGGCGTTTTCTTCTTCTCGTCCCTACAGAAAATCGTGTAGTCTCCTTCCATAATTGTGTTGGCCAAAATTCATAATGTTCTCTATTAGATTGTGCATTTTTAAAGTGGCTGCGTGATCTTTGCTTTTCCGCATATCGTTCTAAGTGACTCCACTCGAAGGAATTCTCACTTTCATGATGTAGGCCACATTTCCCTCAGCATAATTTAACAAAATACCATGACTTCCTCTAATAAATCACATTCTCCTTCCGGCCACGTGTCCATAATGTTCTCCATTTTATTGCTCACCACTATCTCCTCGAACATATCGTTCCGAAGTAACGTGTCTCAAGGCGTTTCCTTACAAACATACACGTTCAGACTATTCACAAAGTATATTCACACTTCCCTTTTCTCCACGAATACGTTACACAGTACTCACTGACAATTCATTGTCTCCCCATGCCACTGGTCTTTACCGTGGAATATTCCAAAACCCACTCAAAATCACACAGACTTCCGTGCTTCACAATACCTTAGCACATTTAGACACGATGTTTCACACGTTCATATAACTTCCTTAAACATCCCACACGAACAACCACTGTCGTAATGCCTTTCCGCAGCACACTGCTCCCCTCTCTCTGACCAAGTAGACTCTCCCTCACGTCACCTGACACATTCTGACGTCATCCTTCTCTCGCCTTCTCGAAGCACCTGTTCCTTACTCAATGCTGCCTACCCAAACTCGGACATGAATATCCTCATACATACTTCGGGCATTAATATCCACAGTAGACATTTCCTGATTATAACTTAATTAATGTCTTCAATTTATTTCCCAAGGTCAATGCTTCCAAATGCATTAAATAGCCTACTAGACAAAATAAAACATTCCATTTCTAACTTCGCTCACCGGACCTTCCAATCCCATTCCTTTTTCTTCAAGAACCGGCTATGGTCTATCCCGAATGGATGATTCAATCAAATCCGCCCTTTCTAGAAGGAGATTACATTCAGCTAACAAGCTTCTTGTTGGGCAATACTTCATGACATAAAGCTTGTGTAATGGACCTGTTCCAAAATTCATTCTTCCAATATTAATTAAATGCTCTCCTTTTTTAAGGCTTCCTTTCATATCAATTCCTCGTATCTCTTTATACGAATTCGGGGACAGTACTGTCCCCGTTTACCCGGATAGTAGGCTGTCAGATATCCGCCCCCTCAATCGGATTGCCAAAAATCAACCGCACCGGCTCAGCTACACCAATGAAAATGGCACTGACAGATACTACCGAGGTTTGAGCACAGAAGTTAACAAGAAATTATTGTGGAACACACCAAAATAGACGGGGGTTCATACTTACCTCTACTTACCTCTTAAAAATTATCTCGGGGATTGGGTTGACAACAGGATCTCTAAAGTATGCTCCCACAATAACCTCCACCATGACATTTAAAAATGAACCAGAACGAAGACAAGAACTTTGAACTGTACAAAAGCTTTTATTTCAAATAAAGGGTATGATTTTAACAAACTCAACAAAATAAATGTGGCTATCAGTAGCCCATGTCAATCTGACTATGTCCTCCTGTAGGACTTGCAAAGTTATCATACAACATGTTAGCTCCCACGAGCTCAAAATAACGTAACATTCATAGCACACTTGGACTGGAAAAGGAAGTCAGGACGAGACACATATACAGAGCATTTGTTTTCTTTTAATAAACATGACACTGATATATATAGGCACAAGGCCACAATGTAGACGACCTTGCCCGCTGATAACCAGTTGTCTGGCCAGCTGCGATCGACCTTTCAACATGTCGCACACCTGTCAAATGGACTCACTTGTCCTGCTATGTTGCGTAAGAATCCAGCTCCCTCTCAAAAGTTTTAAATGTCCGCAAGACAACAGAAATATAGTTACGCAAATCTTTCAAATGCTCAACTCACACACCACTGGATTATTCTGACAATCCCTAAACTTGTTTAATTAGCATCCAAATGTTTAATAAGCGTTGTTTAGAGTATGAAACAAACTCCTAAATGTTTATAACAAAAGCTCAAAAATAATTTATAACAATTAGAAATTGTTTATAATATTTGTCAAAGACAATAAAAAAAATTTAAACACGCCTCTAACATTACTTTCGTTCCACATTATTGTCAAAGATATTTACATCATTATTTACAGTATTAACATTTAAATTATTCAAATTATTAATTTAAGAAATACATTTAACCACATGTTCATCCGGTTGGTAATTTCATAATCGTGTCAATATAATCGACCAATGAAGGTTAGTTATACATATTTAATGTCACAATCTGGTTTAATAAAGGTTGTAATAATTATTATAATTATTTGTGACGGTAATCTTCATTCATAATCTTATCTCAAATTCTTTCAATTCTCTTGTTAATTATGACAGTAAATTCACTTGATTAATTTTCAATGGACTAAGACAATACACTCCATCGGAAAATACTTCGCTTACAAAATAATGCACAAAACTGCATTAAAATAGGCCCAAAATTCATCATATATTAATATATATGGCATCAAAATCTTCCACAGAACTTACAAAAACCTCCACTAACAAATTCTTCAACATCATTAATTACTGTGGGAACCTCCTTCATTAATTCAAGGGCATTATACATCAGCGACTTTCAACACGTCCGCTGCACTAGCGATTATACATTCATAGTTCCACTTCAAAAATTCTTATAATCATTAATTGTTTCAAAACTGTTTTTCTATTTAACCTTCGTAGATTTCATTCATGAATCGAAATGAAGTAAAAATTTGCCAATCACAAACAAATTTAATAGTGAATACGCTTATATACGCCTGTCTGGTCTATCAAAATTTAAGATTAACATCTTCAAAGTATTGTAGTATAAAAATACTATCATCAAACACAGTGCGACTAAACTGCAAAATAGTCGAATAGAATCCAATTAGACTGGGGAATGCAAACACTATTATTCAAATCTCTAATTGAGAAAAAACTCCTAACAAAAGTTCATGACTTTAATGCATTCAATAATTCATAATTAAAGTTCATCTTTCACAAAATTGTCTATGATGCAATGGTCGTTCATAACTGACGATAAATGTCTGTGTTGCAATCAATTCAAATAACGACTAGTATTTCCAAGATCGTCGACAACGTAATGGATTTTAACGCTCTAAAATCATTTAAATGTTCTTCCTTCTTGATGATGACAGAAAATTGGTCAAAGTAATTAAACTGGGGTAGAATTACTTTAATAAAGTGACACGCTGTCTGAATTTAAATCTGCCATAAAAATCATTAACTTACAGTCAAATCGTGACTACAAAAATAAGCAAATTACTGAAAAATCTAAATATCAGTCTCAACTGATCCAAAATCATTTAACTATGCCCATGACATAACCATGTCTTAATAAATCGTCGAAAAAGGCATAACACATCAAGGTGTACTGAGAATAGGAATCTCAAACAAGAATATAGGGCAAAATACATGAGGACAGAAAATATGGGAAAATGGTTGCTCAGATATCGCAAAAAAACTCAAATAAAACAATAAACGTTCACGACTACCTTATCTGCCGATTGAAGTTCCAGAGGAAAATTCCCCAAAGAAGACTGCTGATGGATCCATTTCACCAACTTGAAGATGAGCTCCATCCTCCAAACAGGAAACAGCGCCCTCGGAGAATCGAACTGCTTCCTCCTCCGGAAATTGCACTGCTCCGTGTAGACGAAAGACATCCTTCCGGCAAAATTCTTCTTTGTGAGTCGGGACTACCCTGACCTCTCTTGAAAAATCCTTGAAGTTCCAGTAGAAAATCGCCATGAAGTTTTTGTAGTAATTTCCGAAGAAATATTCATATTCAGTGAGTATGAAATCGTTTCCATTGCTGTTTGATAGTATTCAGCGTTGAACCACGAAACATGGGTGTAGATGGTTATTCACCACATGTTCGCTTGTGTGGAATGGCAATTAGCGAAGTTCCATGCTGCTATCTTACTCCAACGATATATGTCCCAATTGCATTAAAGTCCTTTAGCCTTCCATCTTCTCTTCGGTTATGGTAATAGTAGAACAAACTGCCATATTAAACTGCTCCATAATACTGTAGCGTTGTGTCACAAAAGCAATCTGAAGTCTCCCTATTGCACTAGCAGTGTCAGCCGTGGCGTAGAATCTGACGATATAAAGTGCTTCTCAGGTGGCGAGAAAATCACTTTTGTCAGTCGTTTAAAATTGCCAATATCTTCCAAAATAACTTCACGAAATTGTTCAACTTTTCTACACTCCTTAATGTAGCACAGCACAATAGAATTAGCTTATAGGCAAACGCTAACTGTTCATAGCTAACCTTGTAGACGCGTTATAATGTGCGTTTTAACTTCACCTAGTTTTACTCACTGTAAACTTGCACTGCTTGTCTGCTCGATTCTCGTTCACTGCGGTGGCTTCACCACGCGTTATAAAGACGACTCTTTCTACTAATTTCACTCGACGTCTCACCGAAATGACTATATAAGAACTGAGACTGAAGATCTGAGCTTAGGTTCTGACGATTTGAGATCTGACGATTTGAGATATGAGTTGAGATATATGAGACTGCTCTCTTCTGCGCAAGGCCTTTTATAAACTTCATAAGGGGCGTATCCATCCCTTCCATAGCGTGTTACTGCGTCATCGCTAGAAGTTCCAACTTCGTCAATACATGACGGATTTTCAAAATTCAAAAACTGAAAATAAACTTCACCAAAATTCCAGAACAATGCCTCTACTGCAAATGGAATTCCACAATTCTGCATTCCAAAAAGTAATAAAAATACCATAGTTTCAGCAATCTCCGTCTTCCTTCAAACTATCGTTCATTGGTTCGAGCCTCCCCTCCAATAGCATAATTTCTTCCTCAGCATAATTCCACGTTTCCTGCGACTGCGTCGTAAATCTCGGATCTTTCTCGAATAAATGCTGACGTCACTGAGAATCTCAGCTCAAATAGCCTGCTGGCATAACGTCTGCGTCATCCGTGCTTACGTCATGACTATCCATGTCATAACTATGACAGCCATAACTTTCTTCATAATTTCCAAAATAGCCACCGTGGTCTCTATATAATTCAATTTACGGGGGCAGTACCATCCTGGCATTTGCCCGAAGACGACATGGGAAACCACGGAAAACCACTTCGAGGATGGCTGAGGTGGGAATCGAACCCCCTCTACTCATTTGGAACACCCGAGGCTGAGTAGACCCCGTTCCAGTCCTCATACCACTTTTCAAATTTCGTGGCAGAGCCGGGAATCGAACCCAGGACCTCCGGTGTGGCAGCTAACCATGCTGACCGCTACGCTACGGAGGCGACATCTACAATAATCATTGATCCAATTAATGTATTACTCCATAGTATTGTTCATTTCGTCACAATTTCATTTACATTTACACAAACGTACCCTAACTTTCATTATACTATTTCCGTCTTTTCAATACAATTTAAATAAAATAAAACGTCACTTTCTAATCACATAAATACCTTCAATTCGTGCCACCTACACGCCATTATTCGAATCAAACTCCGAAATAACCATGCACAATGCTCTGCCGCATACAAGTCACAGAACACCAAATACAAGTTACGCCAGGTAAGCCCACTTTTAACTCGGCGATTGGCTTCACTGATATGAGCTCTGGACAACTCCACTCTTTCTTTCCTTCATGACAAATACAGTACATGAAATTCCAAATATTTTGACACAACATGAAAAACTTATCTAATTTTAACTTTTGGAAGAAATTTGGCAGATTCCCGTATTGAGTATTTCTACAATTCAGTTTCCCAATTCTATACCTATACAAGTAAACCCACGCAGTTCATGCATCGGCCCCCGCGGGATTTCTTTCTGGAGGAGGGGGCGGGAGTTATATTTTTTATTTCTTTACCTACCTGTCACTAGGTGATGATGAGACGTAGCTCCCTCCCCCGCAATTTCATTTCATTTCTTACTTGGTGTTATTCATTATTTGGCTGTTCTTAAACTGTTGGGTATATTACCTTTATGGCATGAATGGGAGGAATATTCTTTTTTTAGTTCAGAGATTTTGTCCACAGGAGTTCGCTTTTCTTTGTGAATCATCGTCAAAATGTTCATTTCTGAAAAACAGATAAAATAAAAATCAAGCAGTTTATTAAAATGGTACTGTTAATCCAGTTCACTGATTTTCTAAATAACTGGAGATATTCTCAAATAATCCCTAATTACTAAGTTAAATAAAACTGTGGAATTATCCCTACATCTAAATCAGTTAACTATCAGTAACTTCAATTTATGAAATAAACTGGTAGCCTATGCCAATTTATTGCTGACTATGGATCACGTAGTCTTCGCATGTCCCCTCAGAGCATTCAAAGGAACACTGCAAGACTTACACAAGCTGCCCCAAGAAGCCATTGACTGGATTCAACTGTTCAATTTTGGACTCTAGTTTTTCAAACTTGAGATCAAGTGTATCTTAATGTGTAGATCATTATATAAATATTGTATATAATTGTTTTATCTATTCCTTCGACCATTGTATGGTAATTTACACAATATACAATTATATATAACAAGGTATAATCAAACTTTAAAGTCCATTCCTTCTCAACCATTCAGTTAAATCGGATGTGAGGGGAATGCCAGGGTACGAATATAGAGGACAGTGTTGGACCAGATGTTCGATCGTCTGTTCTTCCATGTTGCACTCACACATTGGTGAGCTGATCTAGCCCCACTTGTACCTGAAATAATTGCAGCAACCATGTCCAGTCCTCAGCCTGTTGATGCGGCACCAGAAGTTCCTCGGTAAGTCAAAACCGTTTGGTTTCTTTGTGGGATCAAGATGGTGGTCGCTTGATCCCAATGTTTTAGTTGACCACTCATGCTTCCAGCTTTCATTTAGGTCAAATCCAGCAGCAATGAGTTGCTCCACAGTGGCACTTACTGGTCTTCTTGATTGCAGTCGTTGCTGTGATTGATGGCAGAATTCTTGGTGCAATGGCAAAGAGGGTGATGCAAAGATTTTCTTAGCCTCCCTTAGTAGAGCTTGCTTCCTCCTTAAGTGAGGTGGAGGGATGTGTCTCCGCATGGGTAACCAGTGACATGGAGTTGATTTGATGGAACCAGTAATGCAACGCATTGTATAATTCAATTTTGTGTCTACCTTCTTCACATGTACGCTTTCTGTGACTTTAGTCATTATTCTTAATTTTCCCGTATGTTACACAAATATCCACTTTACAATAAAAAACTTTATATATATATATATCACTCGATGTGCTTATAGACTTTGATACATGTTTCGGCTCTATGAGCCTTCTTCAGTCCAACACACTAATAATTCTCATAAAACAGTCTATGGTTTGATCTCTCAATAAAAATTTGTTAAAATTTTTACATCGTCATGATGATTAAAACAAATGGACAAAAATGCTTAAAGAATTTAACTATGTACAAAAATTCGAATCATGGGCCCATCGTCGTTGAAATCATTTACAATGGGGTCCCTTGTTTGGAAATTATTTCAACGACGATGGGCCTATGATTCGAATTTTTGTACATAGTTAAATTATTTAAGCATTTTATGTCCATTTGTTTTAATCATCATGACGATGTAAACGTTTTAACAAATTGTTATTCAGAGATCAAAACATAGACTGTTTTATGAGAATTATTAGTGTGTTTGACTGAAAAAGGCTCATACTGCCGAAACATGTATCAAAGTGTATAAGGACATCGAGTGATATATAAAATAAAATAAAAGTTTTGTATTAGAAAGGGGATATTTGTGTAACATGTACGCTTTCTAACCAGACGGGTGTACACTACTCTGCAGCCGAGTAGACAAGACTGATGGCAGATAAGCGTAAACAGTCAGCAGATGCTCCCCAGGATGTACCACTGAGCTTATGCAATATGTTGTTTCTTGCGGCGACTTTGTGGGAAAGCTTAGTGATGTGTTCTTTGTAGCTCAGAGATCTATCTAAAGTGACTCCAAGATATTTTGGAAAAGGATTGTACCTCTGATTTCGTTCCTTGAACGAAACTCTTGGGTTGTAGTTTGCAGCGCGATTCGCTAGATGGAAACAAGAGACTTCAGTTTTTGAAGTGCTGGGGATCAATCTCCAGGTCTTAAAGAAAGTTGACATCTTCTTGAGATCCTTTGTAAGGATTTGTTCACCATCTTCAAAGTTATTACTCTGTGCTACCTGCAAGAGCGATGTCATCAGCATATATGAACTTAGTTGATGCTGTGACTGGTAAATCATGAATGTACAAATTGAAGAGCAATGGGACTAAAACAGATCCCTGACAATGACAACGAACAATCGAAATATTCTCGGGATTCCGGGGGGGGGGGGGGATGGCCCCTCTTGCCCCTCCTCCTCCATCTGCGGGTGCCCACGAGTTCAAGCGTAGTTCCGCAAATTGTCGCGTGGAGTACAGTTGTATTCCAAGTTGACTATTTAGTACACCACTGACACGCTATATAGCGTCCATTGATGTAATATTTCACGGTGATTGTAATGGGATGAACTTCTGGGAATGGTACTGAACAGTATGTACCAAAATCTAGTGTATTATGTTCGCAGATATCTATGTGTGCCCCCGATAAACACGGCAAGCTAAGCCGGCTGTGACTGGCGCAGATCGCGGGCACGTTTACCCGGTTCAGCCGGTGGTGGCGCACACTTTTACCAAACATGTTCAATAATGTGTACTTACAGTCCTCATAGGCGATGCTGAAAATGTCCTCCCTCTCTTGTAACACACACCTGAAATCTTCTGATGAAAGAATATCTGACAACTCTTTTATTATTTACGGAGCCTGTTTCCTTGAATCGTTTAGCGAGCCTCCTAATAGTACTGGCATTAGGCACAGGTCTTCCTGGAAACTTGATTCGAAATTTTCGTCTCGTTTCAGAACAAAATTTTCTACTTTTCATATACGAATTATGGACGTACACACGTTCGCGCAATGTGAATTGGTGTCTAGGCATGACCAGCAATCACAGTAATCACAATACTCACTAAACGTGCAACACTAACGTCTAAGCTTTGCAGATACACGTCCATATGAATGAAAAAATACGTGTGAACTAACGATATGAGTCACCGGAGCGCGCCACCACCGGCGGAACGGCGTACGGGCGTCCACGATCTGCGCCAGTCACTGCCAGCTTAGCTTGTCGTGTTTATCGGGGTGCACATAGATAATGACCCTGTACAACAAATGAAACTGGATTACAATAGCAAACTACGCGACCAAAGGAGGGTTAGGAACGAACTCTGGGAAATCTGACGATTCCCATTCAGAAGGGACACGCTCGTTTTAAACAATGGTTTACTGAACAATTACTGCCAGACCTCCGTCCACATTCAGTTATTATGGACAATGCGAGCATTCTCTCAGTGCAAATTAACAAAGCTCCGACCTCGCATAACAGAAATGCTGACATTATCGAGTGGTTGTCATCTAATGGTATTCCCCACACAAACCAGAGCGGAATTGTTACTGCACAAATCCGCGCATTGTACGTACGAAATTGTTTTTTTTTTAGCGTATGGCTTTTAGTGCCGGGAGTGTCCGAGGACATGTTCGGCTCGCCAGTTCTGTAGCTGCTTCGAGACGGACACCCAATGGGTGAGCTACAAGTACCGTTGGGGAGGAATGTTGGATGGGAGGGTCGAGGAGTTGGAAGGTAGCGGCTGTGGCCTATAGTTAGGGACCAACCCCGGCATTTGCCTGGAAGGAAGATGGGAAACCACAGAAGACCATCTTCAAGGTTGCCGGCGGGGGGATTCGAACCTCCTCGCCTCCCGGATGTGAGCGACTGCCAACAGTCATGCCGCAACGACCTCGGCTAACTCACCCGGTTACGAAATTGATGAAATAGCAAGACAACGTGGACACAGGTCCGACGAGAAGGAGTGGCAAATGGGGCTACAGCCCTGGGACCCGAGCGTACTGAAGGGCCCGAGAGAGACTATCACGTTTTTTAAATTGCTATATTGAACCCATGTACCATGGGGTCAAGGGGGTCGAATCCATGTATTTTTGGGGAAAGAAAGGAAAGAAATATCCAGTCTTCAAAGGAACATAGAAATATTTTATACAAGAGAGCAGGCACAACGTTGTGAAATAAACAGAAGCCAGATGGCTGGGAGATGAGATCAGGCCTGACGCATCGCTCGTAGCCTATCATAGCTATATTTAGAACGAGTGGAAGTTTCCGTCGGTTAGACAGAGAGCACGTTTCGGAAATCGCCCTTACCTTGCAGTAAAACGGCAACAGCGCAGCTGTGCCAGAAGAAGAATAATTAAATTTAACCCATTTGCAAGAATAAAAATGATTAAATAAATACATCATTGTGAATCATTTCGCATTAGAAATTTTTGTGTGGAGAAAAAGCTTTTAATAATTGCTTAGAAAAGAAGTGCAAATGCAGCATGACGTAATTAAAAGTTCCCCGAGACCCGAGGAGTGGGGAATTAAAAATCAACTGTAACACCCACACAGCTGAAGACTAAATTTTATTTAATATTTCAGAACTGCACGATCGATTTTCATGTGCAAAGAAGTCACTTTACGTTTAGGAAACGGGCTTTCTAGAGATATAATTTTTATAAGTGTGCGACAAGTACTTCATAAGTTGGTCACGAAAAGGACTAGGATTTTATCTTTTTTTTTAGCTAAAGATTATAAAACTCCTGGCAGAACCAAGCCAATCATGCAGTTATTCCGAGAGCCCGAGAGGGGGCGTCCGGCTGTATCAGTATTATTCAGTCTTGAACGACCGCTGAGGCGGGTCGTACTGTTTCACATCGAAGGCAGTTATTATCAGCATGCGGGCGTGACATTGTGTCACTATCATCGTAAATGCAGTATTAGTCCGTCCAGGGGGCGTGACGTTGAAGCATCACATCGAATGCAGTTTACTAAGACTCCTTGAGGGGAGACGCTACATCACCGAATGCAGTCTACAAGCATTCCTTGAGGGGAGATGCTGTATCACATTGTATAGACAATATCCGACAGACAGAGGGCGTCGCTGTATCGACAACCAACGTGCACCCGTAAGGAGTGGCCGATAAGTATTATTATAGTATCGCCGTGTGGAGAATTAGGAAAATCCTAAATACAGGATCTAGTTCCGCCAGTATAAATTTTACAGTGAAAAGTTCAGTAATTACAGTCAGAGTAGGCTGCGAACTTAGGGAAAAGGCGATAGGTCTTCAAAAATACAGTCCAAATGAACGACCGAAAATATCGTAACGTTTTGAAGTACCATAACAGCGAGATAAACATTCGATCAACGTATAAGAACCCGATCAGGGTCGGACAAATAAGGTTCGCATAGGGTTATGAAAAAGTAGGAATTCGAGGACAGAATAAGCGGAAAAGAGAAGTAAATTCTAGACATTGTTTCAAGGAAACAAAAGAACTATAAAAGGCACTAAGTTACAAGGAGTATTAGTGGCTAGAAATTAATAGGTCACCGATAGATTATCTGGGAGACCGTGAATAAGACATACTTTCAATAGACAACTAATAAGGTCTAGAAAGAAGCAGTTCGAGCTAAATAAAAATAATAGCCGATCGTCAGGAAACCGGATTCGAAGAAGTACCAGTCCAGGGAGGAGGTAGATGGTTCGAGACTTTCATATTGGTTAGAGAGGAAGCCGACATTTACGAATTTCACCCTTGGAGACGGGAAGTCAAGAAATCACGTGTGAAAGGTTTAATAAAAGCCTTAGTGATTAGAATCTGTGAAGTGTAAATATATAAAATTTGTGTTAAAGAGTAATATTTTCAGTGATTTTAGTGTGTATTATAGAAGAACACCAGTATATTTTAAAATGTTACCAGTGTTTAATGTATATGAGTTATATGTGTGTCAAGATATGTCAGTATATGAGATGAATTTGTCCAAGATGGTGTAATCACAAATAGTGGGCAAAAATGAAACATCGTTGGAAAGCACGGTATTCGACCGTCTGAGCATGTAAGTAACTATTTTCATTATGTTTTGTGTTGGGAAAGTGTTTGTGTACAATCCACCGGAGTTTGAGAAATAGGGATGTTTTTGAATAACAAATAACAGAATAAGAGCGCGGTCTGAACAAATAAAAATTGAGAAATTATGAAATAATTATGTGAAATGAGTAAATCCTTTAGAGGAAATGTATGAGATAAAATATCAGCGTATTTGATAAATGTTATAAAAGCAAGCGTAATATTAATAATAAAAAATTATATAAATGAAGATTAAGTTGAATTATATGAAAGTAATAGCTTTTGAGCTCTAGTAAAATATAAAGACATGGTATGAATACATGTTCGTAAAGTATAGCGATTATTGTCAGGGGAGAGGATTAATATAAAAATTTGAGATATAGATCAATTGTTGATGTTGAATTTATCAGTTCTTTGGAAGACGCTAGGCCTTAAAGTAATGTATAGCGCAATGCAGCGCATTAAAGTAAATTATCACGCTAGGAAGGCGTTGAATCTAAATATACTTGGTAAATTAATTGTGAGGGACAGTTGATTGCGGTAATTGAGCTATGATAAGTCCTCCAGTATGGGATTGGTTCCCGAGGCCATGTGTGTTATATTGTATTGAATAATAGGGAGCGTATTTATTGTATTGATGAGCGCAGATTAGACCGAGGTCATCCTAAGACGCTGAATTGTTGTAAGTCATCCAGTATGGGATTGGTTCCCGAGGCAGTTGAGAGAGTCGAACCTAGACTCGTATAGTTGTGGAAGCCCCTAAATATCGTCGTTGTATTGAATTATTCTTACCCATCAATGATGACACTTCATAATTAATAAATGCCAAGGTCACGAAAGTGGTTTATGAACCTAAATAATGTTGTTAAAAATAAATGAAAGAAACGCCAGGTCTGTCCTGAGAACTGTGTGTAAGAAATAGCTGTTTTAAAAGCATGAATGTAGCTGTCACGCGTGGGCAAGGCTGGAGACCTCCCCTCTAGGCAATAAATTGCTCCAAGTGGTTACGGTCCGACCCCTCGTCTTTGTAAGTGTGGTAGGTCGGAGAAGACCGTCTGAGAGAAGTAATAATACACCGTAAGTGTTAGAAGTTGTTAATGACCCGGGAGTTGAACTGAGGTCCTTATAGATGAAAGTATCGCTTGCCAGTTCAGATCGTAGCTTTCTTATGTGATAATGGTCTTTTAAGACAAATAACTATAAATCCCTAATGTAATGTTGTATGGATGTAGGATTTCACGAGTTCAATGAGGACAATTAGATTCCGGGAGTAATCATAATTTTTGACTTTGTTCAAGTAGTCTTCGGTAACTCTGGAGTACACAAGTATTTTCCCGATCACTGTAGTGAATTTGTTAACTTGAGAGAGATGGTAACGTTGAGAACATTGTGAGATGCCCAAAAGTTTAAGTAAAGGAATAACAATTACTTTGAATAAAATTATATATTGTTTTTATTATAAGGAATAGATCGTGTGCAGAACAAATTCTTAGTTTAAAATTGATATTAAAATATTACAACAACAGGCCAAAGAATATCTTTATCTCATTCGTTGATTTTCAGAAAGCGTATGATTCAGTGGATAGGGATACTGTTTTTGACACATTGAAGGAATACCAAGTTGATCAAAAAACCATAAATTTAATAAAACTTACATTAACTAATACGATTTCCAGAGTCAAATTTTTAAATGAAGTTAGCGAGCCCTTCGAGGTAAAAACTGGGCTAAGACAAGGGGACAGTCTATCACCACTGCTTTTCAATTTGGTCTTGGATAAAGTCATGAGGACGTTTTGGGAGAAGAACGATTCAAGTGCTAAAATTGGTACAAAGAATAAGAACCTCAGAGTCAAAGGTTTAGCATTTGCTGACGACGTAGCGTTGTTTGCTGAATCAGAACAAGAAGCTATTAACCAAATTGATCAGTTAAAAGAAACGGCGGAAAAAGCGGGCTTACAGATTTCGTTGGTAAAAACAGAGATGATGACAAGTGATCAGAAATACACTAAGAAAATGATAAAAACAAATTATGGGAGCACCAGGGTCACTGACCGATTTAAATATCTTGGAGAAATAATTAGTAGCAATGGGACGGATAAATTGGCAATCGAGAACAAAAAAGGGAAATTGGAAAGATTAAATTTTTGTACAAAAAATATATACAATAAAAAGAACCTGTCTATCAATGCAAAATTACGACATTTTAATACTGTTGTTAGACCAGTCATCTTGTACGGCATGGAAACTACAAATATAACCGGAATGGAGAATTTGCTCAAGATAGAAAGAAGAATTTTAAGAAGGATTTATGGTCCTAGGAAAACACAGGAAGGTTATAGACTGAGATCGAATGCAGAAATTTATAGTAAAATCGACAACCTTGAAGTGATGATCAGAAAACGGCGACTTCAGTTCTACGGACATATGGTCCGCATGGATTGCTCAAGGTTAAACAAACAAATTTTTGATAAAATCTGGAACTATAAAGGACAAGGAGGCTATGTAAAACAAATGAAAGAAGAACTTCAAAAATTCAAAATTACTGAAGAAGATTGTCTAAATCGAATAGAGTACAGAAAAAAAAATTTTGGTCTCAAAATTCTTGTCGGGGAGAAGAAAAATCTCAACAGAGGAGAATGGACTGCTGAAAGAAGAGCTGCACAGTCGACCAGGATGAAAGACTTCTGGAAGAGAAAGAAGGAAACTAGACCTATAAAGAAGTGATATTTGCGTGGTCCTTGTTGGCCTGTCCGCGGTGTATATATATATATAAGAAACTCATAAAATAAATATTGAGGTGTGTAAAAGAATGACACCGTTCTTATTGGAATGTATCGAGCCACTGGAGCTCGTGATTATATTGAATTTTTAAAAGGGAGACTTTATGGAAGTGAAAAGAATTATAAGTTTGTTGGTTTGAAGGAAACCATGTATTTTAATATGATATTTGTTTGATTTTATATATGCCTTGTTCACTTTGAACAAGTTTAGAAGGATTGGTCAATAGTTTATTAGTTTTATTTGTTTGTAGCGCAATAATTTTGGTTAATTAAATGTTTTAAAATAGGAGCTGATTTTGTTTTTATTTTGGAAGTGTATCCTCTATTTATTCCAAAATATGTAAGTCACAGAGTGGGAGAACGTACCAAAACCCCGAAAATCCCGATTTGAGCATTGCTGGCATACTGTGATTTGCATATTTCTTGCTGGAAGGGCACAATATCAGTCTATTCAATAAGTCCAAAGAAAAATCTTGCATAATACTGAAATACGAATTCGACTGAATTTTGAAAATAAGCAATAAGTTACGTTTGAAAATTCTCTCCAAGCAAAATCTTGAAAGGTAAAGTGAGTACACTTGAAAATAATATCCATTAACAATGGTGGTTCTTGAGCCGTTGTAGAGCGAAAAACTTGCGTCCAATTTCTGTTATTTACCTAGGTAGGAAGAAGGAAGGAAGATTGTAGATTTACGTGACCGTTAATCGTGAGATCATAAGCCACGGGACCTCCTTTTTACGTGGAATCCGAACCACAGGACATGGCATTTCACATTGAAAATCTCACATGCATTGACCAGGAATCGAACCCGGTCTGCCGTGGTGAGAGGCCAACAGCTTGACCGCTGCGCCACCACGCCCCCCTTACCTAGGTAGACTAGCCTACATAGTCTATTGGAAGCAGGTCAAATTTCAAGCGTTACAATCCTGAATGCAAGAAGCAAAAACAAACACAAGACCAAAACAGAAAGCAAACGCAGAAAACAAACACCAAACAGAAAGCAAAATTCGAAAACAAAATCAGAAAACAAACAAAACAGAAAGCAAAAAACATTAGCAGAAAACGAACACAAAAACTGAAAGCAAAATGCAAAGGAAGATAACAAACACAATACATAAAGCAAAAAGCAAAAGCAGAAAACAAACACAAAAACTGAAACAAACAGAAAGAAAAAGCAGAAAACAAACACAAAAACAGAGAGCAAAAGTAGAAAACAAGCACAAAAAGAAAAATTCTAAAACAAAATCTAAAGCATAAAACAAACACAAAACAGAAAGAACAAGAAAATTCTAAAGCAAAAGCAGAAAACAAACACAAAAAAAGCAAAATTCGAAAGTAAAAGCAGAAAACAAACACAAAACAGAAAATAATAGCGGAAAACAAACTCGAAACAGAAATCAAAATTTGAAATCAAAAGCAGAAAACAAACTCAAAAATCACAAAACAAAAAGCAAACTTCGAAAGTAAAAGCAGAAAACAAACACAAAACAGAAAGCAAAATGGAAAATTGGAAAGCAAAGCAGAGAAAAATACAAAACAAAAGCAAAAGTAGAAAACAAACACAAAACAGAAAGCAAAAGCAGAAAACTAACTCAAAACATAAGGCAATAGTAGAAATCAAACTTGAAACCGAAAGCATAATTTGAAAACAAACACAAAAACAGAAAGCAAAAATAAAGTAGAAAACAACAAAGTAACACAAAACCAAAAAAGCAATTATTTCAGATTTATCTTCAAAAGCAAATCCTACTTTCGCCATTTCGTCCAGCTGATCTCCCCTATGTATGACGACAGTGGGGTGGATATAAGGGGATCTAATCCCCAGCGGGGTAGGCTACACGTCACACCTCATTACCCCTTACAAATAACTTAATCCTACTGGATAAAAAATAAATTTCTAAGACGTATTTTATAAGGTATTTATTGTTGATGCAAATAATCGTTTGACAAGATCCGAGCCTTTCTGTTTACAATAATAGGATGAGTCGCAGCGGGTTGTCATTGAGTCTCTCCCTTCAGGTAGCTGGCAGAGAGGATCACCAAAGCCCAGGAAAGCACAATGACATTTCTAAGCGATGCGATGGTAAAAGCAAGATGTTATAACCAAGGATCGGACGTAATGGTGTGGCGTTCAAGTTGCTCTCCTCCGAACATGCATGTGGGAATTTTGAGGTGTACATAAAATGCAGGTCTCGTGCCTTATGATCGTGAAATTAACTGTCACGTAAACTCCCTTCCTTCATTTACTCCTTCTTCCATTTACTCCTTCCTTCCTTCCTTTACTTTTTCCTTCCTTGCTTCCTCCATTTATTCCTTCCTTCTTCCCTTTACTCCTTCCTCCCTTTACTTTTTCCTTCCTTGCTTCCTCCATTTACTCCTTCCTTCCTCCCTTTACTCCTCCCTTCCTTGCTTCCTCCATTTATTCCTTCCTTCTTCCCTTTACTCCCTCCTTCCTCCCTTTACTCCTTCCTTCCTCCCTTTACTCCTCCCTTCCTTGCTTCCTCCATTTATTCCTTCCTCCTTCCCTTTACTCCTTCCTTCCTCCCTTTACCCCTTCCTTCTTCCCTTTACCCCTTCCTTCCGTTACCCCTTCCTTACCCCCTTCCTTTACCCCTCCCTTCCTTTACCCCTTCCTTTACCCCTCCCTTCCTTTACCCCTCCCTTCCTTTACCCCTCCCTTCCTTTACCCCTCCCTTCCTTTACCCCTCCCTTCCCTTACCCCCTTCCTTTACCCCTCCCTTCCTTTACCCCCTTCCTTTACCCATTCCTTTACCCCTTACTTTACCCCTCCCTTCCTTTCTTCCTCCCTTTACTCCTTCCTTTATCCCTTCCGTCCTTCCTTTACTCCTTCCTTCCATTACCCCTGCATTCCTTTCTTCCTCCTTTTACTCCTTCCTTCCTTGCTTGCTCCATTTTCTCCTTCCTTCCTTGCTTCCTAGGGGCAGATGATCTCATAGTTCCGCCCCTTAAAACAACAATAACTAATCTTCCTTGTTTCCTCCATTTTCTCCTTCCTTCCTTGCTTCCTTCCTCCCATTACTCCTTCCATCCTTGCTTCTTTCCTTCGTTCTTCTTCCTCCCTTCCTCCCTTTACTCTTTCCTTTTTACTCTATTTCTTCCTTTATTCCTTGAAAGAACCCTAGGCTTCAGATACCCTAATATCGTCTGGGTCGGAAAAGAACAAGAGTTGACCAAGGGAGGACGACAGGAAAGATGAGTGAGGGGAGCCCGACACTACTAAGTGGAAGCAATGCCGGACTCAGCTGGGGTCCCGTGGTCACACAAGTCGTGAGTTATAGTTTTAAAGGGTGGAACAGACGAAATACTTTCAATTGTAACTTACTGTCGACCAAAGTATTATGTGCACTCGAGTTTGAAGGTTGTTTATGAAGTAACCAATAGACCTACATAAAATCCAATAACATCATCATTTTAGTCCTATTTTACGTTAGTTCATGTAGGTTTAGATTTTTTAATTTATATTTTAATATTTTTATCGCAGTTGCAACACAAAAGGTGCACGATTTTAAGCGTGTTTCAACCATGCGTCGCATTCAAGATGTATTATCTCAAAAACCTGTCATCAGATCGAATACAAATTTTAACACAATATACATTGGAATGTTGTATAACTGGTTTATTAATTTAAAAATTTTGTGTGTCCAAGAAACAAAGTTGTTATCATTTTTGTAAGGAAACTTTTTCTCGGCTCGGGGTGGTGTTAAAATTTGGATTCGATCTGATGACGGGTTTTTGAGATAATAATACTTAAATGCGACGCATGGTCGAAAGACGCTTAAAAACGTACACTTTTTGTGTTCCAACTGCGATAAAAATATTAAAATATAAAATAAAAATTCCAAACCTACGTGAACTAACGTAAAATAGAACGACAAAAATTATAATGCTATTGGATTTTATGTAGGTCTATTGGTTACTTCACAAACAACCTTCAAACTCGAGTGCACATAATACTTTGGTCGACAGTAGTAAATAAATTCTCCCGATGAAGATGACGGAATAATTGTTCCAGTTAATGTGAGGAAACAATATTTCACTGAAAACTGAACGCTATTGTATTGTAACCTTGCATGCAGATGGAGCGATAGCAGGAATATGAAGGTCTCTTGTTAGGAATCAGAGCATCAGATATCAGAGGTTCATTGTTCATACCGGGACTAGAACAGACAGTACTGTAGTGTTATGAAATCAAACTCATACGCAGCAGCGTTTATGTTCGACCTTGGCGAAATGTAAATACAGGGTCATCGGAATAGGTGGGCTTAATTTTGATTTGTAATAGCTCAGGCTATAAACCTCCGTGGCTTAGGCGGCAGCACGCCGGCCTCTTACCGCTGGGTCCGTGGTTCAAATCCTGGTCTCTCCATGTGAGATCTGTGCTGGATAAAACGGAGGCAGACAGGTTTTTCTCCGGGTACTCCGGTTTTCCCTGTCAAAATTTCATTCCAGCAACACTCTCCACTATCATTTCATTTCATCTGTCATTCATTTAATCATTGCCCCAGAGGAGTGCGTCAGGCCTCAGCAGCCGGCACAGTTCATATCCTCGCCGCTAGATGGGGGCTTCATTCATTCCATTCCTGACCCGGTCGGAGACTGGAAGCAGGCTGTGGATTTTCAATAGCTCAGGTTGTAATTATAGTACATTATGCAACGAGCCTATAATGACAATAATTAATACACAAGTATGTTTATAAAACGAGCGTATGCGAGTTTTATAATTTCCATACGATTGTCTTAATTACCATTATAGACGAGTTGCATACGACTGTTTATGTTCGACGATAATTATTATAACTATTTTATGATCGAACAGAATATTCATAAATATTTGTCGAGATTTCGCCACTTTTATGTACTGAACAGAGCGCATGAGACGCAGGGAATGCCTAGTGTTTGACCATGGCCACCTCGATTACCTTACTATGACACTAGGCCAGGCAGTGTGATTTACATTAGAAGGCCGTGGAACTCAGCGCATCTAATTATCTAATTGGTCAAACAACTGTTTCTTGAGCTGTGATTGGTGGGAGAAACTGTTTCATAATGAAAAATAGTGTTATAATGAGCCTCATTATAGTACAGTTTTCTGACAGATAATAGTCAGGGTCGAACATAATAGTACAATATGCAACGAGCCTATAATGGCTATAATTTAGGGGGAACGTATGCAAAATTGCACTCCAGTAAGGAAGTATTATAACTCCCCGAGTTTTAAAGATAATGCTATATAATTTTAATCACATGATTATCTGTGTTGATAATTCAAATGGTTCTTCAGCTAAGAATATTTGAATTTTCTGAAACGTGTACCCTTAATATGTACCTTTTCTACGAAACCACCACATTGTAACATACAACATTCGAAATGGAATATCTACAGACCAGGTTAAAGATATCTGTGGAACAAATTTTCATATCTTTCTTACTTTATTTTTAACAGCACTTCAAAATCTGATGGACTAAATTTGAAACAAAAAGAATGACATGTTATCCCATAAAATCCAAAATACGTTCTTAAAAAATGATCCAGGAAGTTATTTAGAATAATGGTTTACAGCAGCATACCAAGTTTCATCACTGTATCTTTAATGATGTAGGAGAAAAGGTACAATAAACTTACAAAAATGTAAGTTATGAAAAACTTGAATCAAAGATTTGAGTTTGTTTATATTGTATTGCCGCTCATCCAATGAATTAGTGCAGACCATATCCATTTTACTCGATTCCTCTTGTTCCTCCAGCTGTTTCCTCATTGAATGTCTCCTTTGATGAGCTTTTGTTTCCAATTTCATCATCTGATGATGTCAGATTATCCTCACATTCTTCCTACAGATGTGGGTGTGGCAGTATACAAGCAGTTAAATATACTATTTTTTTCTCACATTTACAGATGGTATTGCACTGTAATATTTTGGAATTAAAATCTTAATACCACAAGATAAATTATGGGCGATTAAAAAAATTACTACGTTTACTCATTTTTACATACGTCCCCCCTTAAGACTCGAGTGTGTTTATAAAACGAACGTAGCGAGTTTTATAATTTCCATACGAGTGTCTTAATTACCATTATAGGCGAGTTGCATACGACTGTTTATGTTCCACGATAATTATAACTTTATTATATGTTTTAACATAAATATTCATAAATAACTGTGGGATTCAGTAACTTCAGTTAGTGAACAGAGCGCGCTGGGTGGTTTGCTGACTGAACAGAGGGCATGCGTGGGTCAAAGAATTTCGAAAGCGGAGACCATTTACTTTGCTTGGCAATGCTATTGTTTACAGCCTGCATGATGTCTAGTGCCGATCAGAACTAGCATTCACTAATATTGTCACCGAAGTCGTTTGAAAGCAACGAGCTGTGTAGAAATCGGAGTTGGGTATATTAAGGTGCAGTGCTATTTCTTGTCTCATATTCGCCAGTTTAATTACGCGAACATGTGGGTAATTTATGTAGAAGGATGCTGTGTTCCTTACTTCTGGACGTAGATTCATAAATTTCTTGCATATGTCATAGTACAGTACCGGTATGTCCTTGTTACCGTAAAGGTTCGTGCTGATTTTGTCTTTGTGTTTGGGATTGTAACTACAATGGTTGATCCGATATCCAGTTTGAACTTGATGTCCGACATACTGGATTTTGAGCGCATGCGCAAAGCTATCCTTACCTAATTGGTCAATGAATGAGCTCTGATTGGCTGCAGAGACTGTTTCATAATGAAGAATAGTACAGTAAAACTTCGTTTAACCGCCACTCTTTAAACCGTCAGTTTCTGTTAACCGTCATTGCTGTAATAGCATAATAATACTGCAATAACTGAGTGTTTTAAGGTGCAGTGACGCGTTCGCTTGGTTTACTTACTCTATTTTAGTAGTAAGTGAGTGTACCTGCCCGTCATAGAATGGAACAGCCACTCAGAGGCTGAAACAACGTTGTCCAAGAGTATAGAATGGTTTGAAAGTCAAGAAGAGGCCAATGCAACGCAAACACTAATGCTCCGAAAAATACGAAATATTGCCGCGCTGAAAGCTCGAGCATCAAAGAGGCTGAAGAAAATGAGTATTTTCAAGCTACATGAACTACGAGTTCACGTGTAAGTTTATATTACTGTACTGTATTATTTTGCCATATTTGTAGCTACTGTACGGATGTTTATATCATGTAATAAAAAGTTTTATTTGCTATTACAATCGTGTTTAATTTCTTTTCGCTCTGAAATATATTACATTACTGTGAGAGTGATATCTGTCTATGATTGAGATCATGTTTTGGAGGAATAATACAGTGTTTCCGTTATCCGTCTATTCGCTCAACCGTCACGACCATGGTCCCTACGATGACGGTTAATCGAGTTTTTACTGCACTATAATGACATTGTTTATTTCCATTGAAAAAGGAGGCAAGGTTTCTCCGAAACGTATGGTTTAAATTAAAAATACACACGGCATTAGCCCAAAAGCATGAATTATTTATATAATAATCCGGGCCGTGAAAGCCTTAATATGCAAATTCAGTAAAACTGTCACTGAAGTCGTGTCAAAATCACGCGCTGTTTAGAAATTGGTTTGGGGGATATTTAGGTACAGTGCTATTTCTTGTCTCATATTCGCCAGTTTATTTACGCGAACATATGGACGGTGCCGTATTCCATGTCGGTAATTTATTATAGTTCGATGTTGTGTTTTTGTCCGACATGTTGGATTTTGAGCGCATGCGCGAAGGTATCGTTACCTAATTGGTCAATGAACGAGCTCTGATTGGCTGGATAAACTGTATCGTAATGAAAAACGGTGTTATAATGACCATCATTATGATACAGTTTTCTGACACATAATAGTGAGGGTCGAACATATAGATAATTTAGTTATTTTTACACCAAAAGATAGAGAAAAACATAAAGTTTAGTTTACCTATTTAGTAGGTAGTGATGTGAGCTCCGTCTGTGGCACGACACCCACCCAAGCGATAGTCCACCTCCGTCCAGGTCCGCCGAATCATGTCAGGAGTCACAGTTTCTATCGCATCGGTGATTCGTTCCTTTAGGTGTTACAGGCACTGGATATTTTGAGCGTAAACAATGTTTATGATGTGTACATCTTTCCACTCGGTATCTGTATATTTTTTTGTGGGGGTGATTTTGAAAAATGAAACGCAAATGGATGGGACGGAAACAATGGAACGGAAATGGATGGGATGGAAACAATGCGAGCGCGTAGTGGCGGAGATTGATACCACGACGTACTCTCGGCCACGTGGCTATGTGGAATGTACATCGCACACGGTTTAGTTCAAGGTTTGGAGGCCCCATTAAAGATATCTCTACAATAAATCATCATCAAATTGTCGTTCTTTGGTGTGAAAATATTCATTATAACATATTTGCTGAAAACAATTATGATTTATTAAATCTTCATACTTTTGCTGTATTCTAATTGGGCACATTATTTAATGTGAGCACTCGAGGTACTGTCGGCCATGTGGCTATGAGGAATCTATATCGCATACAAAATTACTTCAAGGTTTGGAGGCCCCTTTAAAGATATTCTTCCTACAATAAATCATCTTCAAGTTGTCGTTGTTTGGTGTGAAAATATTCATTATAACATATTTGCTGAAAACAATTATGATTTATTAAATCTTCATACTTTTGCTGTATTCTTATTTAATGTAAGCACTCGAGATACTGTCGGCCATGTGGCTATGTGGAATCTATAAGGCATACAAAATTACTTTGAAGTTTGGAGGCCCCTTTAAAGATATTCTTTCTACAATATCATCTTCAAGTTGTCGTTGTTTGGTGTGAAAATATTCATTATATCATATTTACTGAAAACTGGTCAGGATTTGGCACTGCAGTTTTACAAGTAGTTATTTCAATGACCAACAGAGTTCAATTAACAAGGGATAACATGTCACTTGTATCACATCATATGCGACTACTGTAAGGCTTGTAATTTTTATGTAGTCCCAAAAGAAAAATCTAAAGGAGTTAAGTCAGGTCTCCTTGGCGGCCACACAAGAGGACCAGCTCCACCAATCCACTGATCAGGGAATTTTCTGTTGAGAGCTTCACGTACAATAAGACTGTAGTGAGGCGGTGCTCCATCCTGCTGGCAAGTAACATTTATTCCCTTTATCCTTTGATAATCGTCTACAAATCAAAATTAAGACCACGTTTGTCGATGACTCTGTGTTATATGTCAGAAAAATGTACTATAATGAGGCTCATTATAGTAAAAGTTGTCATTATGGTACTGTTTCTCCACCAATCAGAGCTCAAGAAACAGTTGTGTGACCCAATTAGGTACGGCTTGCATCGCACCTACACTAATTTCCTCGCCCTTCTATTTTAAATTTCACTGCGTGGCTAGTGTCACAGTGGGGTATTCGAGGAGTCCATGGTCGGTTACAAAGTATTCTCTGCGTCCCATGCGCTCTGTTCAATACCGTACATAAAACGCTTACCACGGTGGGCGAGTGGTTATCATGTCGGACTACCAAGCCCAAGCTTGCAGGTTGGCTCCTGGTCGTGATAAGTGATTTTTGAAAGGCGGAAAAAATCACGACACGCATGTCATACGATGTTGGCATGTTAAAGAACCCATTTGAATTCAGTAGGTCGTGTTCATAGTGGCAAAATAAATCTCGGCATTTTCCGCCAACACAAATTTCCTCATTTCTCTACTAGAAAGCGCCATAGTGTCAAGGGGATTACATATCTAACCTCCTTCACTTTCACAGTGCTTCAAGGAACAACAAAATTCGACATGCAAGCTACCCTCTGGGTGTCAAATAACAAAGCTTGCACCCGGCATCCGAGGCTATAAGATATTATTACAGTACATAAAACTGGCGAAATTTCGACAGATATTTATGAATATTTATGTTCGAACATAAAATAGTTATAATTATCGTCGAACATAAACAGTCGTATGCTACTCACCTATAATGGTAACTAAGACACTCGTATGGAAAACATAAACGTGTTTTAATTATTGCCATTATAGGCTTGTTGCATAACGTACTGTTATGTGACGAGCAGAACCCGGATGTTCGTCACCTCATAACATTCCAATAATGACCAACAAAATAATTTTAAAAAGTAGGCTACTTCCGAAATACACAGGAAAAGAGTAGGTGTAGGAAGTTGGAACACATTTGGTCCCGATATGTCGTGTTCATTAGAAAACAAACGGGTCGAAAGCCGTTACCGGATTAATTCGAGAGATTTATGAAGCCGTAAAGATGGTATATTGGCTTTCACAGCCAATGGGGGTCTGGGTAGGGACTCCAAGAGCACGCTGATGTGCCAGCTTGGTGTCCTAGGTGAAACCCCACACAAGACGCGGCACAAACCTAGAAGAATTGCTGAGTTTTAATTCACTGGCCGTGGAAGCCAATACACTCTCTTTTTGGAAGCCTTCATAGGGAGGTCATGGCTGCTTGAGCTTTTAGTTCTCGCGGTAAAGAGGCGCAGGTGACCTTCATAAAAAAGGGAGGTAGCGCGCAGTTCGTTACTCCTGTGGGGGTCTGGGCAGGGACACCAAGAGCCCGCTGATGAGCCAGCTTGGTGTCCTAGGCGAAAGCCCACACAAGACATGGCACAAACCAAGAATATTGCTGTGTTTTATGAAACCGTGTTCGTAATTCTGTTTGTCATCGCTTATCATGATGTTATACCTAGTCTTGCCATAAGTTATGTCCCTAATAGAAAGGCCCCTAGGGGAAAGAGTGAAAGAATGAAATGCAAGTCAAGTTATGCAATTTATTCACGAAAGGCTAATGAATACATGAACAACACAAATTATTCAAAATGTCCACCCTTTGCCTTTGCACACTTCTTCAATCTGTCGGGCCACTGATCTATTGCTGTACGCACCACTTCCAGAGGTATTGAGGCTGCTGCCTTCACCAAATCTGCTTTCAGGGTATGAATATTGTTGTGGGGCTTAGAGCAGGCTTTCTGCTCTAAAACATTCCATAGACAATAATCCAAAGGATTGAGATCTGGACTGCCAGAGGGCCAATCTTCAGCGGCGATAAAGTCAGGCACGTTCGTTCTCAGCCAGGCCTGTGTCGTCTTTGCTTTGTGTGCAGGTGCCGAATCTTGCTGAAATGTCCACTGCTTTCCTGCAAACAAGCCATAATTTAAGGGCTTTACAACCTTATCCAAAATGTCCATTTGGTAGTTTGCTGCACGCGTTTTTACCCCCTGTTCACAAAAATGAAGCTGGGTATTGCCCGCAAATGACACTCCCCACCAAACCATCACTGAAGCTGGGTGGTGCCCTCTTTCCACCTTAGAAACCTTTGCACTCGCTTCTTGAGAGCTCCGGGCGTACACTTTATCATTTTGGCGGTTAAATTTTTCTTTCACGGTGAAAATTTTTTCGTCTGTGAACAGGATTTGCCGATGACAACCATTCGCGTACCGCTGACTTAACCTTTTCGCTCTTATAGTCCTTATTTCACGTAAAACTGCATTCAGTCGCTGTCCAGTGCTTCGTCGATAGGCAGAAAGCCTGATGTCTTCTTTGATGATCCGTGACATGGTTCGGGTTGGTATTCTCATTTCCCGTGCCATGATTTTCTGTTTCCTGAGCGGACTTCTCCGAATTCTGTGTCATACGGCTTGGATAGCTGCTGCCGTTCTTGACGTGCGTGGCCGCCCACTTCTTGGCCTGTCATTGAGAGAGGAGATAGCATTGTAGCGCTTAATAGTCCAGTACACGATTTTTTTTTGTTAATTTCAGTTGTTTTAACAGTTTCAATATCTCCACTGGTGACTTGTTGCACTTATGTAACGCAACCACAACGATGCGATTCTCTTGCTACTCGTCAGTTATGGTCACGTGACGCAGTGTGCACACGATCGTAGAGATTGCACCAATTGCGAATAATTGAGAGTCCTCTAAACTGGAGGGACAAAACTTATGGCAGGACTACGTATAGGCCTAAGTGATATTTGTATTCTTATCAGTGACAGCCAGTGGCGTATCTAGGACTTGCTTCTGAAGGGGTATGAGTGGAGTAAAATCTAAACTAAATGCGTTTTCGGTTTTGTATTTGTTGTTTACTAACTATTCTTTTGCTGTGTGTTTCGGATTTTATATAATTATGTTTTCTGCTTTTTCTTATGTTTTCGATTTTGATTTTCGCTTTGTGTTTTTGGTGTTGTGTTTGTTTTCTGCTTCTTCTTTTGATTTCGAATTTTCCTTTTTTGGTGTTTTGTATGTTTTCTGCTTTTGTTTTTGTTTTCGAACTTTGTTTTTTGCTTTGTGTTTTTTGGTTTTGTGTTAGTTTTCTGATTTTATTTTTGTTTTTGAATTTTGTTTTCTGATTTGTATTTTTGGTTTTGTGATTGTTTTCTACTTTTGATTTTGTTTTTGTTTATGAATTTTGCTTTTGCTCTGTGTTTGTTTTCTGTTTTTGCTTTTTGCACTCTGTTTTGGTTATGATTTTGTTTCTGCTTTTTTATTTCTGTTTTGATCATGTATTTGTTTATGCTTTATGCTTTGGTCATGTGTTTGTTTTTGCTTTGTGCGAGGAGCAAAATAAGACAGTCAATGAAAGCAAACCTACTCGATAACATTTGATACGTTTTATTTGTGTCTCTCAAAAGCTCGGCCTAACACAAAATATTTTACACAAGTAAACATAAATATTCTCAAATTATAATCGTACATAGTCCAGTCGTTTGTCAACAATCCAAAAATTGACGGGTTCAAACCCTGCCAAGGTCGTCGGATTTTAAGAGCGTTAAAATCCTTCAATATGCCTTCCTTCGTTGGGGAAGTGAAGGCGGCGAGCCAGGACATAGATTTATGGCATGTAAAAGAACCTACCACTACAATTGGTATTGTGTAGCTAAATGTGTTGGTTATTTGGTTTGAAACGCTCTATCAAGTTCCAACCTTCGCCACTGGGTGTCAGTGACAGTGGTGTCTTGTAGCCAAAGTTAGAATTACTTGAAATTATACTTGCCCAGTTTCATTCATCTTCATTCGTTTCATCTCCTATTAACTCTTCTCTTGTTGTTAGCGTCAGGAAGGGAATCCGGCCGTAAAAAACATCCGTCACCTAGCATTCATCGCATCTCATCCCCGACCACATTGGAAACGGGATTAATACGGGTTAGGCATTTTTTGTTTCTTTATTTGTTAGTTTATTATTATTATTATTATTATTATTATTATTATTATTATTATTATTATTTATTCTCCAAAGTGCAGTGAACCTTATTTTACCATAAGTTATGTTAGGGTTGTTGGGTAGATTATTTGCTTGGGAATAACCTAACCCCCAAGGGAAGATGATAAAGAAAAGGAAGTCGGTTTCGGACTGGAGAAAAAGGATGGAGAAATATGACGAGGGTCCAAAAGAAGTTATAATTGTAACTTTAAATGTACTCAAAGGCAGCTATCCTCTTTCCGACACCCAAAGTGGGTAGGGACCCGGACGAAGCTAACGGGAAACGCAGCCGGAACTTGGGCTGTTCTCGTGAAAGCTGCTTTAGTGTATTCCCTCTCAAGCAAACATATGCCTACTATGGGGAAGGGTGATGGTCTGGCAAGACAAAGAGTAACAGATTTATTGTGTATCTTTTCAAAGGAGTTTATTTTTAAACAAATAATTTGAAGAATGCCAATAATTTGAATCGGTTTCAATATTTTAGTTTTCGAAATTGTAGAATTCCTAAAGAGCGACCAAATGCTTCCAAGAAGGATAGGGATAAAGCAATTATACCTTTGGGAATAATTTTTGTAAATGTACCAATAGTTGCATTTGGAAATGGCTAAGCTTTTACCCAGCAAGGAGCCGACTAAAAGTTTAGTCAATGAGAAACACTTATATTTTGAAAAACCAACCATAAGTGTTTGAGAGAATCTCCACAAGCAGGAAGCTGGCGTAGCGAGCTATGCTTGCCTTACTGGCCAGTTAGAATTAGCTATTAAAGCTGAGAGACTTTACCAAGTTACCAACTAAGAGTTTTTGCTCAAATGCAACAAGTGGTGAAAGCCCTATCAATAGATTTATTTGCATTAAGTGGGAAGAGTCAAGGAAGACAGGACCTTGCTTAACCGTTATGTTAAAGAAATGAGGAAACGGAAAACAAATATTTGATTTATTTAACAATGCAAAAGGAAGTAGTTTTTGTAACAAATATATAATTTTGATTTTGTAACAAATGGGTTCACAGACCTCCGAAAAACCTCTAAAGCTTGCGCCAGGCAATTAACAATTCTTTTGGTTTCAAACCTTTTATATACTTTAAAATCTTCGTAAGATTTTGGAATGGCGAAGATAAAATGAAAAATTTAAAGATAACTAACGTAATTAAAGTTAAACAATAAATCAAGTACAAGGTGTGTACTTTTAAGAATCTCTAGGTAAATATCTTAGAAAAAGTAACAACAACAAAAAGCAGGAAGAATAAAAGAGAAGTTTCTATAACTTCTTATATTTATGCTGAATTACTTGGTTGGATTATGCAAATAGGGCAGGTCACTTATTGTGAAACCTGAAGAGAATAATCGAAAGGAAGTTTCTAGAACTCCTATGTTTAAGTAGGAATCACGAGACAAATGGGGCAAGTTTCCCTTTCGTGAAACCTAGAGATAACTCACTTATGAATTGAAAGAATTGTATTCCCAAATTAGAAGGGAGAAACAATATAAGTTAAAGCGTGTACTAGACACGAAGTTTTACAGACATTAATTCGTGGTACATAGAGAAAAAAAGGGAGGGCACTAATGGAGAGCGACACCTCATTGAAAAAAGACCTAAAGTAACAATTTTATTATTTTGGTTTGTTAGTAAGGGGTTTGGGAAAGATCAAATGGAATTGAGGATAAGTGTTCATGGCCGTATTTATTGTACACGGACGAGCGCGACGCGGATGAAATGTTGAACAAACACTGTTTTCACTATAGTCAGTTAAAAAGATGAAAAGTTCACTGTAGTAGCACAAAAAGTTTATGGCAAAGAAAGTTATTGCAATGATGGAAAATAACTAGTTACACTAGATTTGCGAGAGTCTATTGCTTGAGAAAGTTGTAGATTATAGTTGAATGCGCCAGAGAAAGTCCCAACGGAGGAAGAAAAATTAGCTATTGATTAGTAGTTCATAAGGAAGATTCCTTAGTTAGAAAGTATTCCCAAATGTGAGTGGAAAATTCATGACAGTACAACTGGTAGATAGAGTGCAGATTCTGGAAGGTTCCAGAGCAATCCTGACCGAAGAATAGGGCAAAAGTTAGTACATCGGTGGAACGAGCTAAGTATTTTATAGACAGTGGGTAATTTAATGTTATCCCACGTTGTGAGAAAATCTCTCATTTAATAAGCATAAGAAATGCTGCTTCCTGTTAAGATTGGCTTAGATAGACAAAAGCCCAACATAGAAAATCCCGCGAAGGATGATTATTGCCCCAAATATAGTAATCTCACACTGCCTATAAAATGGTCATTAAAAAGCATGTAGCTATTTAAAATCCATTAAAATTGGTTGAAGAACGTAGAAGTAGTACTTAGCTTTGCTTCATGGCGAAGGCGATGATCCCCTTGACGGTTGATACTAAAATTCTAACATGGCGTAGAATTTGAAAGTTTGCCTCTCGAGTTGAGGAGGCAAGCTGGAGTGGAGCTCTAACTGACCGAGTCGACTGCCGACTTACAAGTGAGACACGCTCAGCGAAGCACGGAGGGACCAGGGAAGGGAAAAAAGTGGGGGTAGGAGACAAAGGAATACATATAAGAATAGACAACATAACAAAAATAAATTTTCTCTTGATGAAATGGTCTTCAAAGAGTTGATAGCAGGCGACACTAGCGCAGCCTGGTGGGTGAAAAAGTAGACGAAGTTCTCTTGATCACGGATATGATAACTGGCGATGGCGACGAGATCTGGTGGCTGGATTGATAAAGAAGTCCTCTTGTACAGGGAAGAATTGAGGAACTTCAGAGATTCGCTGCTAGATGACGCTAGGTGGTTCATGGAAGATATATATCTAGAACAGACTCACAGGTAACATAAGAGACATGACCAACAAGGAGAAATCAGAAGATCACTGTTGATGTTTGAGAAAAAGGAAGGAATGAACTATGGCAAAGAAAAGTAAAAGCTTGATCTATCTTACCGTGTATTCAAAGAATACACCAGTTGAAGTTTACACAAAATATACAATTTCTCTGATATCATCCTTTTTGTTTGTTTGTTTGTTTGTTTGTTTGTTTGTTTGTTTGTTTCTTTCTTTCTTTCCCTCTTTCCTTCCTTCCTTCTTTCCTTCTTTCTTTCCTTCTTTCTTTCTTTCTTTCTTTCCTCCCTTCTTTCTTTCTTTCATTCCTTCTTTCTTTCTTTCTTTCTTTCTTTCTTTCTTTCCTTCTTTCTTTCTTTCCTCTTTCTTTCTTTCTTTCTTTCTTTCCTCTTTCTTTCTTTCTTTCTTTCCTTCTTTCATTCTTTCTTTCCTTCTTTCCTTCTTTCCTTCTTTCATTCTTTCTTTCTTTCTTTCTTTCTTTCTTTCTTTCTTTCTTTCCTTCTTTCTTTCCTTCCTTCATTCTTTCTTTCCTTCTTTCTTTCCTTCTTTCTTTCTTTCTTTCTTTCTTTCTTTCCTTCTTTCATTCTTTAGTTCTTTCATTCTTTTCTTTCATTCTTTCTGTCTTTCTTTCTTTCTTTCTTTCTTTCTTTCTTTGTTTCTTTGTTTGTTTGTTTATTTTTTGTTTGTTTATTTATTTACTTATTTGTTTATTCATTCAAAAAGCCTCCGTGGCTTAGGCGGCAGCACGCTGGCCTCTCACCGCTGGGTCCGTGGTTCAAATCCCGGTCACTCCGTGTGAGATCTGTGCTGGACAAAACGGAGGCAGACAGGTTTTTCTCCGGGTACTACGGTTTTCCCTGTCAAAATTTCATTCCAGCAACACATTCATCATTTCATTTCATTTCATCTATCATTCATTTAATCATTGCCCCAGAGGAGTGCGTCAGGCCTCGGCAGCCGGCACAGTTCATGTCCTCGCCGATCGGCCGACTGGAAGCAGGCTGTGGATTTGCATTCATTCATTTATTGATTCATTCATTCATACGTACATACTAATAGTCTGTTTCTCCAATAAGGAAGCACACCATGGAACAACGAAAATGTAATTTGGAAAGAATAATGGATAAATAATCCAACGGCTTGACGCTGATAATTAATAATACTGATAATCCACCAATAATAAATGGAAATAGATGTACGATACTTGATAACCAGGGTTCGTTAGTTTAAGACCTAAAGAAGTACAAAATATGCAAGCAAATATGCCCTAAAAACTACAAAATATGACCTAAAAACTATAAAAAATTGACCTAAAATCTACGAAATATGACATGAATTTTTGGGATAGGTAGAGTATCACTAACATACAGTAAACGTCGTAAGTGCCAAAACGTGATCAGCGATTATACACCAGACACATTTAATCATACAAACTGACAGAGAGCTACAGTACATTAACATTTTTAACATTCATTCAGTATTATAGCCTTGAGATGCAGTTCTTGCTGGTTTTCCTAAAAGAAAACAAAAAAAATGAAGTATTAGTATGCTTTATGGTCGGCATAAGTTAGAAGACACTGCCTAACAGGAAGTTTATTGTGCCTTCTTGGAATCAGGTCTTCTAAACCTGCTATCTGCCTGTTCCGGGAATAGAAAGAAAAATACATCTACTACACTATTCGGAATTCCTGTGTTGGAAACTCGACGCAGATAACACGTACCTTGTTAACGACGCCTCAATTTAAACACAAATGCTGAAATTATAACCAAATATGACCTTATATCACTAAACTATGACCAAAACAATAAAAATGGCCGAAATATGCATTTATAGGCAACATCAAATTGCTTTAAACGAGGTCAGGGACCCGTCATTCAAACTTATTTTTCAGATTTCGGTCAAAATGAGCTCAGGAAAAAAAAAGACTTTTCCTTAACATCCGAACCTTATTGATAACATATTTTGTTACTCCGTTTTATTTCCTGGCACAAAATAGCAACAGAAGATAGAATAGCAAGCAGGCAATTTATAAGTGACTAACATTGCCCGTCGCAGCTTCGCCCGTAAATATTGTGGTTGTCAAGAGTACACTTATAAAGCTACGTCTCAATCGTGAATTCTATGACTTATCATTTAATTTTGAATAAGAAATAATAATTTGGTTTTCAAATATATCAAAGATATTGAGATTGCTCTGTTGTGTATCATTGGTCGTCAAATATTACTATTCCTGAAAATGTGGCGGTAATTAGACTGACGTCAGATGGATTTGGTGTGTAATATAAGAACTGCACCTCCAATGAAATGCAGGTTTAACCCCCTTAACACCCCCTTTAGAACCTGAATATCCAAAAATCCGTCCTTGGTGGACGTTTTCGACATACAACGAACATATACCCAAATATTTATGTTCTTAACTTCAATAGTTTTGGCTGGGCGATGATAAGTGAGTGAGTGAGTCAGGACCCTGTTTTCTTTCTTTCAGAATTTCACCCTTTCCCATGGGCCCCTTAAAATGGATTTATAAAAAACGGTTGAACACCTATTTATTTATTTGTTTAACTGATTTTCCCCCTGGGTTTCAAACTTCTCGCCTATGTCATTTACAAGATACACGCTCAGTTAGGAATCCTTCACCCACCACTATTCACCCCTTTCACCTCATAATATACACCACATCGAAAATCCCTTAGGCACGTGTCTGTTTATTTTTTAATGATTAGTTTATTTGCCGAGTATCACATCCCCAAATGAAACCATTCGTGAGATATTGTAATTCAATGAAATGCAGGTCTAACCCCCTTAACACCCCTTTAGAACCCGAATATCCAAACCTCCTTCCACAGTGGACGTTTTCGACATACAACGAACATATCCCCAAAATTTCATGTTTCTAACTTTAATAGTTTTGGCTGGGCGATGATGAGTGAGTGAGTCAGTCAGAACACTTTGTTTTATGTATGAGATAACTGGGAACCAGGTATTTTGGTTTTAAAAATTGTCATGTTATGTTTTCAAGAACATTTTTAGGTAATAGGTAGAATAGGTTTTTAAGTAGCTTTTATGTTTAAAGTGTAGCAAAAGTTGACATAAATTCCGCATAGCTTAACAGTAATGCCTAATTGTTAGTAGAAAATCTGATTGCAACGCGAGTGTAATATTTTACATAACGACAAGTCATTAAATTATCACCGAGAACTTTCCACTTTTAGGCAATATTTGCTCACTTTAAATATGTTAATTATTCAAATGCAATAAAACCAAGGATATAAGAGGTGATTTTCACATTCTAGCCCGTTTGATTAACTTTGTTTATTTAGAATATAAGATTCTTGGAAATGATTGAATTTTCTGGCAGGTAGGATTTCTCTCAATCAACTATCTAGTAGAATTAGGAATAAACGCTATCTTTAGTTTTATCTTTAAATATTACGGACTAAAAATTCAAATATACAATAAATAGAACAAAACTGCAATTAGTTATTTTTAGGAACTTGCTTATCAATTATCTTTTTGATCCCCGGTCACTGCATGTGAGATTTTCGAAATGAAATGCCATGTCCTGTGGTTCGGATTCCACGTAAAAAGGAGGTCCCTGGCTAATGATCGCAAGATTAACGGTCACGTTAAATTACAAGCTTCCTTACTTCCTTCAATTATCTTTTCTTAATTAAGTACTACAGAATTTGAGTGTGATTCCGAAAAGTATTAAGCCGTGTGTGTTTTAATAAGTGTACAACTGTTAACAGAACAGAATATGTAGGCTACATTGAAGAAAAAATGAACCACGGTCCCAAACTGGAGAAATAAATATACGTTAAGCCTTGAAATAGCCTCGGCATCAGAAGCCAAAATAAGCAAAAAAAGGCAAACAAAAATGTCCTTGCTGTTCACTAATGTATGAAAACATATTCATCTCGATCTGACTCGTTAATATATACCCACTCATATAGAAATGGTATTTAACCTAACTTCCGGGCTCTAGATAAAACTTATCACCATCTTGTGGCCTTGTTGTCGTAAAGGATGTGCATAATATAAAGTCGCATTGTTCCTGCCCACTGACCGACAGCCATTAGTGACATGTTCAAGGTTCGTCATGAATTTGATCATTCGATAATGAACTATTAACTGCGCTAAAAAATTAACCACCCATACAAACACACACAACCCTAAGCCTTTTTCTTGTAGTACAAGCAGTAATTTTCTACCAAACAGTCGTCTAACCTAGTAGCAGCCAATGGTTGGGCTCTGACGGTCGTATAACCTAGTAGTGGCCGAAGGTTAAGCTCTGACAGTCGTCTAACCCAGTAGTGGCCAATGGTTTCGCTCAGACAGTCGTCTAACCCAGTAGTGGCCAATGGTTTCGCTCTGACAGTCGTCTAACCTAGTAGTGGCCAATGGTTGCGCTCTGACAGTCGTCTAACCTAGTAGTGGCCGATGGTTAAGCTCTGACAGTCGTCTAACCCAGTAATGGCCGATGGTTTCGCTCAGACAGTCGTCTAACCCAGTAGTGGCCAATGGTTTCACTCTGACAGTCGTCTAACCTAGAAGCGATCAATGGTTTCGCTCTGACAGTCGTCTAACCCAGTAGCGGTCAATGGTTTCACTCAGACAGTCGTCTAACCCAGTAGTGGCCAATGGTTTCGCTCTGACAGTCGTCTAACCCAGTAGTGGCCAATGGTTTCGCTCTGACAGTCGTCTAACCTAGTAGCGGTCAATGGTTTCACTCTGACAGTCGTCTAACCCAGTAGTGGCCAATGGTTTCACTTGCCAGTCGTCTAACCTAGTAGGGGTCAATGGTTTCACTCTGACAGTCGTCTAACCCAGTAGTGGCCAATGGTTTCGCTCTGACAGTCGTCTAACCTAGTAGCTGTCAATGGTTTCACTCTGACAGTCGTCTAACCCAGTAGTGGCCGATGGTTTCGCTCTGACAGTCGTCTAACCTAGTAGTGGCCGATGGTTTCGCTCTGACAGTCGTCTAACCTAGTAGTGGTCAATGGTTTCACTCTGACAGTCGTCTAACCCTGTAGTGGCCGATGGTTTCACTCTGACAGTCGTCTAACCCAGTAGTGGCCGATGGTTTCGCTCTGACAGTCGTCTAACCTAGAAGTGGCCAGTGGTTTCGCTCTGACAGTCGTCTAACCCAGTAGTGGCCAATGGTTTCGCTCTGACAGTCGTCTAACCTAGTAGCGGTCAATGGTTTCACTCTGACAGTCGTCTATCCCAGTAGTGGCCAATTGTTTCACTCTGACAGTCGTCTAACCCAGTAGTGGTCAATGGTTTCACTCTGACAGTGGTCTAACCCAGTAGTGGCCGATGGTTTCGCTCTGACAGTCGTCTAACCTAGTAGTGGCCAATGGTTTCACTCTGACAGTCGTCTAACCCAGTAGTGGCCGATGGTTTCACTCTGACAGTCGTCTAACCCTGTAGTGAGCAATGGTTTCGCTCTGAAAGACGTCTAACCCAGTAGTGGCCGATGGTTTCGCTCTGACAGTCGTCTAACCCTGTAGTGAGCAATTGTTTCGCTCTGACAGTCGTCTAACCCAGTAGTTAAATGTTTCTGCTTTATTATCGCGTGTTATGTTAGTAATATTCCAATTCCAGCTATGCCTCATTAAATTACACATGTCATATTCGGCTAGTTTTAGGGCATATTTTGCATTTTCTTATATCTTAAACCTAATGGTTTAACTATGATTTCTTAATCATCTTCTTATTCTAATTTGTGGATTAACTGATATTTTCGATTATCCGTTCCTTTTCGACCTCCGTTTACTGCGGATAATCGAGAGTCTTTTGTATACAAGATGCCAATGAACATCGTTTAAAATATTCCCGCATATCAGTTTTCATTTTATATAAACCGTTCCATAATATTATATTAATCGTGCATGTATTTCATATTATGTTATACATGCAAAAGTTTTAAGATGTCATTCTTAGCTTTCTGTAACCTTCCTCGACACTTTCTAATCATCAAGGAACCCCATGGACGGTACACGAGAACTTTCAGTATTATCTTATTTTCCGTTCGCTCTCGAGTGTCTTGCCTGGCATGTTCTGCCATCTGTTGGGAATTAGGTAGTACTACTCAAGTTTGAATTTTTACTTCCGGAAGTAACAGACCATTATTAGTAAACGTCTGTCCTCTATGGACATGGCCATATTCTTATTAAAATTATTTTCCATATTAGTTTTCCAGATAGAAAATTAACTCTGAATCAGTCTGTTAACGATTCATTTTTATAGTAGTACTAGCAATCCGCCCCGGCTTCGCCCGGTATCTTTAAAGGTGTACCCAGCGTAAGCTTAAAAGACGCACGGACGGCAGGTCCCAGACGCAATTCAGAAAAGCCGAGGTGAACAGCGAAACTCCAAACACACACTCTTCTCTGAAGTCTTTACTCGTCACGACTCGACAATTTGATGCTGGCCAAAGCTGGGGTGATAGGCTCACTCGCTAGCTCAATAAACTTGCTCCGAAGCTAGTAATTTAAATTTCCTCTGAATGGAGATTGTTGGAAGAAATGAAAACGTAAAAACACTTATAGTGGGCGATGAATTAAGATAGTGATATGCTGTCGCGGATTTTTTGTACAACGTTTCATGCTGAACAATTCTTACACTCATAATATATACTGTAGATAGTTTAAACGGTTTGTCCAGTGTAAACGTAAAAGGCGCACGGACGGTAGGTTTTCAGGGGCGGCCGTTTGGCAATTCATTCAAAAGCTAAAATGAAGTATTTCAGACGTTAATATTTTCCGTACGAATTTAAGAATAGAAGTTACTTAAAAATAACCGACAGTAGTGGCTACGCGGGCTAAAGCGCTGCGTTAGGTCAAGGGGCCAAGCTCTCTACTGACTCGGTAGACGCGTGGGTTCGAGCCCCACCGTCGGCTGTCCTTGAAATGGTTTTCCGTGGTTTCCCATTTTCAACACCAGGCAAATGCTGGGACAGTACCTTCTGACAGGCCACGGCCGCTTCCTTCCACATCCTTGCCCAGTTTCATTGATCTTCATCCATTCCATCTCTCATCCCGACGCGCAGGTCGCCCACGGGCGTCGACTAGAAAGACCTGCACTCGGCCTCTCAGGAGGCTACACGACAAACAAAAAACAAAACAAAAAAAACAAAAAAACTTAAAAATATGTTTTAATCCTTATACAGTTCTTCCTGCCTTAGAAGAGTTAAGAAATATCTGCGAACTAGTATTTCTGAAATACGTTAGTTAGTTAGTTATTGTTGTTTTAAGGGGAGGAACTACGAGGTCATCTGCCCCTCTTAGCACAGTTTAAAGAATACAAATTTGGAATTGAATTTAAAATTTTGAGGTTGACGCCTAAATTTTAAAAGGCCAAAAATTAATAAAACAAAAACAAACAAAAAACAAAAAAAATTATAAAAATAAACAAAAATTACGGAAAAACAAAACATTATTATTCAAAAACGAGCAAGTCGTTGAGTCAAAGTTCACTGGAAAATTTAGATTGCTGGCCCTAACCCACTCTCACTTATAAAGCGGATAACGCGATCAGCAGCCACCGCGTCATCGGCTAATATATGTTTGAGTGTCATCTGCAAACCAAGGTTTCTTCGCAAGTCAGCAAAATCCACACACTCGGTGAAAATGTGGGCCACGGTGAAAACGGCTCCACAGGTACAAAGTGGGGAGGGATCTTCGCTTCTCATTAGATACGAGTGGGTGGATCTTGTATGACCTATCCTTAGCCTACATAAAATGACGGACTCTCTCCGTGACCGGAAAGGGCTCCGCCACACGCGAGTAGTTCCCTTGATCGCTCTCAGTTAAACTCACTTTCATTACTTGGCATTGATGCAAATACAACAAAAACACTTTCATATGAGGACATTATTAACGAGTTTGCCATTAAGAAATCTCGTAAGAAATTTGAACACGAAGATTACGTGGGGTGAGTTGTCTTAGAGAAGCTTGCATACTTTCAACAAATAAACCAGTAATTAACTACATTTTGTGTAATTTCATTTCACCATTGTAGGACAACTTAATTCAAATTGAACACAGTTCTTCAATTACGCAAAAGATAGTCATTAGCATTAAAATATGTGTAAAATAGTGATCACTGATCTCCAAGAACAAATTAATTAATTAATTAAGTTCGAAATACATTTCATTTTTTAACGAATGTTAAAATAAATGAGTTAAAAACAAGTAGATAACTAATTTCATTATAACATTTATTATATAAGCCATTAAATTTGTAGTTTTATCTAAACTAAATGATGATGATGATGATGATGATAATTGTTGTTTTAAGGGGCCTAACATCTAGGTTATCGGCCCCTGATGGTTTGGGTGATCGTGAAGATGAAAATGAAAAGCGAACTTAAAAACTAAAACTAACTACTAACCTACATACTAGAAGAAGAAAAGGAAAACTAAAGGAGAATAAGGCAAATAAAAGGACAGAAGGAAAAGAAATGCCCTCAACCCTCGGAGAAGGCGGATTGAGGGGCTTGGAAGGAAGGAGAGCCATGAAAGGCATATAGGAAAGTGAAAGAGGAGAGGGTCCGCCCCAAAGGTAAGGGACAAAAGGGGAAAACGGACCCAGCTCAGGAATCCCTCGGGGTCGCCAACTCCCGAACTCACCAGCCGTGAGCCCCTGAGGGTGTAGCATTATCCAGGGTGCACCAGAAGTGGTGGGGCTACATACACCCTGCCTCCTTAAGGGCCTAGAGCACAAGGCAGGAGGTAAAAGGAAGAGAAAAAGAAGGCTGACCCCTCGCAGAAGGAGGGTATCAGAAAAGATGAGACAAGGGCCAATTAAGGCGGGAAAGGAAGAGACTCCCTAGGCCTCGGATACCCTAATACCGTCGGGGTCAGAAGAGAACAAGAGTTGACCAAGTGAGGTCGACAGGAAAGAAGACAGAGAGGAGCCCGGCACAAGTAAGTGGAAGCAATGCCGGACTCAGCTGGGGCCCCGTGGTCGCCAACCCACGCCCACAAGATGTGAGCCCTTGGGGGGATAAACTAAATGAACTTTATGTTAAAAAAAGATGAAAATACCAATGAACTCGATCCTTTTGTTGTATAAAACAATTGTAATAAACAAATACGAACTATTGAATGGACTTTAGCCTATAGGCGGCATACTCTTAAATCCGGCCCTGGTTACTGCTTGGTTTCCTTTGGTCATAAATGAATATTTATCTACAGAAACCTTCCTCGAGAAATCCTTTACAGTAATTGGAATTATTTCCGGTTGACCGACTGAAAGTTACAATAATAAATTAACAACATTGCTATCTTTACTTTTTAAATAATTGAATGCCGCGCCATTTTGCCATGACAATGCGCAGCCCTAATCTCCTGAGTGCAGTATAACAGAAGAAGATCGAAAGTAGAAAGTGATAACCTGGTCACTTCACTTCCTAGTGATAATGATGATGATGAAAATTGTTGTTTTAAGGGGCCTAACATATACGAGGGCTGTTTTTTAAGCAAGGGCCGTTATTTTTTTAAATTAACCATTTATAGGGCAAAACTATTTTTTAGCCTACTTTTCACATTTTGCAAAAATGAGGAAAAAGTAGACTTATGAGATCGATCCGGGAAAATGTGTGTCTGTCTGTCTGTCTGGCTGGCTGGCTGTGTGTGTGTACCCCCCCCCCCCTATCAACTCCTAAACGGCTGCAGCAATCAAAACCAAATTTAGTATGAGTAAAGATGTGCACCGGAATAGCTCACGTCCACATTTGAAAATGATGTCAGTGCTACCAACTTCTGAAAAAACGCACTAGAAATTTGAGCTCCATGTTGGATATCTTGCAAGGTATGCGTGGAAGCTATTCCAAAATTGGCACACATGTAGATAAGACTATTTCAGTTTAATTTCCAGGAGGCCAACCATGACAGTGTTGCCAAAATAATGTTAAGCCTTCTGATAGGTCCAATGTTTAAATGCATATAACTTCTACACTATCAATTGGATTTCAACCAAATTTTGTATGTAATATCTGTACATAAACAGATATGACTGAGCGTATTCTTAAGGCCACCAGGGCTGCCAACTATTAATAATTGCTCTCTAATTTATTTTCATCCAAATACCTATATATCAGAAAGTATGCAAGCCAACAGCTTTAAACTATGCACACGTATATTCTGACATTTTAGATTAATTTGGAGTAACTTATATACGTCAGTTCTACCAACATGATTATAAACCTGCTGATAGTACCAATTTTTAAATACATGTAACTTCTATACTATCAGTTGGATTTCAACCAAATTTCGTATGTGCTATGTGTACCATAACAGATATTACCATTAGTATTGTTGAGAGCAATCAGGGCTGCCTACTGTTAATAAATGCTGTCTATATTTTTTACCCTAATATCAATATATCAGAAAGTATGCAAGCCAACAGCTCTATACTTTGCACACGTATAGCACCTGACATTCTAGATTAGTTTGGAGTAATTAATACAAGGCAGTGCTGCCAATATGATTCTATGCCTGCTGATATGTCCAATTTTAAAATACATGTAACTTCTATACTAACAAATGTATTTCATCCAAAATTGGCACAACAAGATATCATAATATTTCAGATTATTTCTGACCAGCACACGCATGGTATTGTTGGCAACATGCTTTCACGCGTGCTAATAGATCCAATGTCTAACTGCATGTAACGTCCATTGGACTTCAACCAAATTTTGTATTCTGTACCTTAAGAGATGGAACTAAGAATATATTCAGTCACCAGGGCTGCCAACTGTAGTGCTCTATTAGGCTACATTATACCAGGTATATTTTGAACTAATTAGATATTTCGATATTACCAACTTAATTTCGTCATTATTCTAGATAGGTTCATATACTGTAGAATAATCATTGGCATGAAAAGTAGGCTGTATAGTTCTTCACGGAACTTCTTGTTACTTTTTTGTGTTTCAACATTTTAATTTATTTTAATTATTTTATTTAATAATAATGTTATTTTTTGTCTCCCTAATTTTGATGTTAATATATTTATTTTTAATTTTCAATTTATGTTTTTAGAGATTTAATTTTGATATTTTTATTGAATTAATTAATTAACTAATTTCGAATTGATTTTTACAATTATTTTCATAATTCTTTTATGTTTATGTTTATTATTATAATTTGTAAATTTAAATTATTTTTGTAATGTAATTTTTATGATTTTTAATTTTATATTTATATTTAATTTTTACAATTTAATTGTTAATGTTTTTTTTTAAATTTTATCCAATGCATTACGTCAAGTAAATACGTATATAGTATTTGATTTTTAGAAATAACAGCACTTCGGCTTACAAATTTTCCGAAATTCAACTATCAGCATCTTTGAAAGCATAAACTGTCCTTATGACAGGTGGTTAATATAGAAACCACTATCCCATAAAGGGTTAACCGAACATTTTATTTCGAAACCACATTTATTTTTAGGTTTTACACACCTTCCTCTATTTTTTTTTCTACATCGTTGCCTTGTTTATTTAGGCACTTTTCATACCTTAAAACTAAGTTCTGAAATCCCTCTGCATAAAAGTTTGCCAAGAATTCACGGCTGTTTGCACATCTTCATCGTCGACGAAGCGCTTCCCACCAAGATGACGTTTCAGCTGCGAAAAGAGGTGGAAATCGCTCGGAGCAAGAAGCGGATGACATATTAAGTCGACTCATCACAGAAGATGAAACATGGGTATCCCATTCCACCCCTGAAACCAAGCAACAGTCAATGGATTGGCGACACTCAACCTCCCCTGTCACGGTCAAACCCAAACAAACACCGAAGAAGTGAAAACAGGAGTGAATTCTTGGTTGTCAGAGCAGGCGGCAAACATTTATGCAGAGGGATTTCAGAACTTAGTTTTAAGGTATGGCAAGTGCCTAAATAAACAAGGCAACTATGTAGAAAAATAGAGGAAGGTATGTAAAACCTAAAAATAAATGTGGTTTTAAAATAAAATGTTCGGTTAATTTTAAAAATGAATAACGGCCCTCGTAGGTTATCGGCCCCTAATGGCTTGGGTGATAATGATAGTGAAAGAGGATTATATGAAACCTACAGTACTTATAAAACTAACTACCGTCAAGCAAAACTTTTCAAATTCAAAACTCTGTAGCATAAAAACTAAATGGGATAAGTGAAAAGTTGTTTCACACACAGTTTAATAGTGGCATAGAAAACAAGCTAACATAACAAAGAAGAAAATATTTTGCACGATTCCTTTTCTGGGCTCCAAAAATAGGTGTGTTGCAAGTAACCCCACTTGCAACAGACATTTAAATATCATACAATGTGTGAGTTTTTCAACAACTGAGGTTACTTGCAACTCTTATTAATTTATAGCCTACTTTCGATTTTTGAAGAAAATGAAGGTAGACTTATGAGATCAACATAGGGCGAAAAATTGTGTGCCTATCTGTGTGAGTGTGTGTACTCTGAATGTCTGTCCTCCCTATCAATTCGAATACGGTGAAACCGAATTGAACGAAATTTGGTACAGAGGTAGCACTAGCAAGGGGAACCTCAGTGTCATGTTTTATATCGCCGACATCTTGACGAAATCGTAATGGCGGCCACCCAAATGTTCAAAGCTTAAATCAAATTACGACCATCCTAAACATTTGATCTGTACCAATTTTTGCAACATTATATCCTTATGCATGAAGAATCATTTCACAAACTACAAGGTCATAATCCCAATAATTTTCCATGTATGTGTGCAAATCGTTTCCCCCTATCTATTCAAACACGGTCAAACCGAATTGAACAAAATTTGGTACAGAGGTAGCACTAGCAAAGGGCACCTCAGTGTCATGTTTTATATTGCCGCCATCTTGACGAAAACGTAATGACGGCCACCCAAATGTTGAAAGCTTAAATTAAATTACGACTAACCTAATCATCTGGTCTCTACCAAATTTTGCAACAACATACCTTTTAGTGGGAAGCATCTTTTGACTGAACTACAAGGTCATCAGCTTAATAGTTTGCAGATAGCGGCCAAGTATGTGTGCAAATCTATTCACCATATCAATTCAAACACGGCGAAACCGAATTGAATGAAATTTTGTACAGAGGTATCACTGGCAAAGGGCACCTCATATTCATGTTTAATATCCGTATAACACGTTGTATTTCAACAAGATACTACAACCAACATTCAATTATACTCCTTGAAAAGGACAAAGAGTTATAACAATACCCATATATTTAGGAGAAAGTAGGCTATATGTTCTTTCCTGAACATATTGTTTCTAACAATCCGAAGGTCTTAAGTTACAGGAATACCAATACAAAAATTTTGAGAAATTATTTTAATGTATTTTATTTAATAGTTTCCAAAAGGTGTCAGCTCATTCTGCAACAGCGTGATTACAATCACGACTAACGTCACTTATTGCTAAAGTCCGGGCTTCCAAGGATTTGCTCCATAAATTGCAATCGAAGTTCCAAAAGGTGTCAGCTCATTCTATTCTGTATTTAGAAAACATCACCCAACAGGTGAAAAGTCGAAGATCACATCAAAGCAAAGCTACAAAATTTACTAGTTACTTTGAAGAGCAAGTTACCACATGAGGAACATTACAAATTTTAATAGATATTTACAAAGGATTATATATATGTATATATATTTAGAATTTGGCCAATTATAGACCGCTTTGAACCTAAGACTACGGTACATTGTTTCGTTTTTTCTTTTCTTCCCAAAACTTCTTCATACGTTGGCTGATGGCCTGCCTCTGTTCCGCTGATAACACTCTCCGTGGTTGATGTGGAACTTGCAGAATCGAAAAATCTGCAGTAGTGATCAGTCGCCGGAATTCCACCCTATTAGAAATGATGTTGTTTGTGATCTTCAGTTTTTGCAGATCACACCGTATCTCTTCCAGCCATCTAGTGGTGTTTTTTAATTTGAAGATGTAGTCAAAAATTTTCTTAGTTAGCCTGCTGCTATCCATTCTATGAAGGTGACCATAAAATTGTAGTCTCCGTCTTTTAATTGAGTCTGTAATTTTTTCCACATTTCGGTAAAGGTCTTCATTGTTTCTCTTCATCCAAATATCTTTATTCTTTTGGGGACCCAAACTTTCCTAAGTATTTTCCTTTCTTTCTTTTCCAGTTCCTCTTGTTCACCTCTTTTGTTCAACGTTAAACATTCTGATCCGTATAATTCCTCTGGTTTAATTACAGTTGTGTAGTGCCTGATTTTTGCCTGGAATGAAATTGATCGTTTGTTGTATCTATGTTGGGTGAGTTTATAGGCATTTTCCATCTTTCTGAATCTCTCCTTGCAGGATGTGTTATCAAGTCCATTTGACTGGATCCATTCTCCCAAATATTTAAATTTATCAACTCTTTGAATCTGTCCATGTTGAGTTGTAAGATATTTTTCTCCATTGTGTCTGTGTTCAATATATTTGGTTTTTTCATACGAAATCTGAAGACCAGTTTTTATTGCTATTTCATGTAGGGTTTCAACCATTATTTGTGCTTGAAATCTGTTTTCTGAAATGATTGCTATGTCATCAGCAAAGGCAAGACATTTCACCTCAAATCTTCCTTTTCCTTGCCCCAAATGGACCCCTTCAATGTTTCTTTCGCATAATTTAAGTTCCCATTCCTTCATGATTTTGTTTAATATCAAATTAAATAGAAGTGGTGAAAGCCCATCACCTTGTCTAACTCCGGTTTTGATTTGGAAGGGTTCTGAAATGTCGTTTAGAAATTTAACTCTTGAGGTTGTATTTGTTAGTGTTTGTTCAACCACTTGTCTGGTATTTTTATCTATCCCTAATTCTGCTAGAGTTAGGAATACAGACTGTCTGTCTATTGAATCATAAGCCTTTCTGAAATCAAAGAATGATACAACTGTGTTGAGGTTACGTATTGTTCTGATTCTAAGGATTGTTTTGAGATTGAAAATTTGCTCTGGACAAGATCTCCCTTTTCTAAATCCGGCTTGGTATTCGCCGATAGTATGTTCTGCTTGTTCTTCCAGATTGTGTAGCAATGCTTTAGTAAGAACTTTGTATGCGATTGGCTGTAAGAAAATACCTCTATAATTGTTGGGGTTTGTCTTATCTCCTTTCTTGTGCAAGGGATGGATTATTGCCTGTTTCCAATCATTTGGAATTGTTCCTTTTTCCCAACATTCATTGATAACTTTGTGTAAAGCTTCAGCTGCAAATTTACTACCGAGTTTCAACATTTCAGTTAGTATCCCATCCTCACCAGGTGCCTTATTATTTTTAAGATTGTCAATATATTGTTCTATTTGTTGGACAGTTGGTGGTTCTGACGGAGGGTTCTCTTTTTGTGGTGATGTAAACTGTAGTCTTTCTAAAGGTTCTTCGCAATTAAGAAGTTCCTCAAAGTATTTAGCTAGTAACTCGCAGTTGTCTTTATTATTAGTGACCAGTCTACCAGTTGAATCCTTGAAATGGAGGTTCATTGGTTTGTGTCCTTGGATCTCCTCTCGAAATACTTTGTAGAATTGTCTGGTGTTGTTCTTTTTAAAATCTATATCTATCTCTTCCAATCGCTTCTTATCATAATTACGTTTCTCTATCCTGATGATTTTGGATGTTAGCTTTCTGATCTCTACAAAATTAATCCTGTCATCTTCTCGTTTCCTGAAATTCCATAACTGCCAAGCCGCTAATCTACGTTCGATCGCTGCATCACATGTTGTATTCCACCATCGGTGTTTCCTTTTCCTTGGAGGCTGTCCCAATTCTTTGGCTGATTCTATCATTACATCTCTGATCTCTTCCCAGTTACTCTTATCTTTAGTATGCAGTTTATTGATAAATTCAGTCTTATTTTCTGATAAAACTTTTGTGTCTATTTTAGGAATTTTTGGAATTTTTGGCTTGGATTTACAAAGAATTATTATGCAATAATAAAATTTTCATACAGTAGTTTTTTTAAATGATTAATAATGTTTTTTTCTTAATTATTTATTAAAACTCAATGTAAGGATATCCATTTACTTAGTTTGAGTATACTTAGGATTAGTTTGATTACTGTGCTGATGAAGAAACCAACGTGTTTCGGAACATGTTCACATAGTGTTTTTTTTAGTATTGATTTGGCGAATATATAATATAAGTGTTTTTTTTAGGTAGATTTCATTAGAAAGCTAACTATTGCAATGGGTCCCATGTTTCGACTTCCGGAAAATTTCGACATACCTTTGCGTTTCACATCCCCCAGACCCCAAAACCACCGTCAGTTCAAAAGTTTATATATAATTTATGTATATATATATATGTATATATGTAGGCTATATCAGTTTCTTGTGGACACGATGAAAAATCCACAGCCTGCTTCCAGTCTCCGACCGGGTCAGGAATGGAATGAATGAAGCCCCCATCTAGCGGCGAGGATATGAACTGTGCCGGCTGCCGAGGCCTGACGCACTCCTCTGGGGCAATGATTAAATGAATGACAGATGAAATGAAATGATAGTGGAGAGTGTTGCTGGAATGAAAGTTTGACAGGGAAAACCGGAGTACCCGGAGAAAAACCTGTCTGCCTCCGCTTTGTCCAGCACAAATCTCACATGGAGTGACCGGGATTTGAACCACGGACCCAGCGGTGAGAGGCCGGCGTGCTGCCGCCTAAGCCACGGAGGCTTTTCTTGTGGACACGATAACTGCCGTAATTTTGCACCAATCACTTTGAATGTTTTACATAATATGTATCCCCTTAAAATCTCGGTCGAGTTCGTTAATGGGCTAAATCGGGCAAAGGGGGTGAATATGGGAGGCTTTTTTTCGAAAAATTGAAATATCGCTATAACTCTCTTAATATCTGAAATATTGAATCCATTTTAAGTTCATACTATGTGTCGGATAAGGCCCTAAAATTTATGTTTGAAAAGTTTTTTTATAGCACCAACCATTGACCAAAGGGGTGGGAAAAAGTGGGTTTTTCGGGAAACATTAATCATATCTCTGTTAATAGGCACAATATCAAAACCGTACAAAATGGACAATATTCCTCCAATAATTACCTAAAACTTTTGTCTGAAAGAATTTTCGATATGACCCACCATTACGCCACGGGGTGAGCAAAATGATTTAAATTATAAGAAAATGCCAAGTGCCAAGAGAGGTTGCCATGACAACTTTACCTTAAATTGATAAGGGATGAGCCATCAGCAGTTGCTATGACAACGCCACTGCACGAGATCACATTCAGTTTTCATATGTCTGTGGGAAGCGACTTCGGTATCGGAACTGGTAGCATGCTGAACTTCTATGCCCAAGGTCGCGGGTTCAAAACCGGCTGAAGTCGTCGGATTTACTAAGAGCGCTAAAAACCCTGAGTATGCTTTCCTTCGGAGGGGAAGTTCCAACGTTCGTTGCGAGTTGATGGTTCCGGTGGCATCTAGTAGCCAAGTTCACAGCTAGGTGTCGTTGATGGTAGTATTTTTAATTATGTAGCCTATTTTAGGTAGATTTCATCAGAAAGCTAACTATTGCAATGAATGCCATGTTTCGACTTCCGGAAAATTTCGACATATCTTCGCGTTTCACATCCCCCAGACCCCCAAACCACCGTCAGTTCAAAAGTTTATATATATATGTGTGTATATATATGCATATATATCAGTTTCTTGTGGACACGATAACTGCCGTAATTTTGCACCAATCACTTTGAATGTTTAACATAATATGTAACCCCTTAAAATATCGGTCGAGTTCGTTAATGGGTAAAATCGGTTGAAGGGGGTGAAAATGGGGGGCTTTTTTTTTCTTTCGAAAAAGTGAAATATCGCTATAACACTCTTAATACGTGAAATATCGAATCCATTCAAAGTTATAATATGTGTCGGATAAGTGCCAAAAATTTATGTTTGAAAAGTTTTTGATGGCACCAAACATTGACCAAAGGGGTGGAAAAAAGTGTTTTTTTCGGGAAACATTAATCATATCTCTCTTAATAGGCACAATATCAAAACCGTACAAAATTGAAAATATTCCCCTAATAATTACCTAAAACTTTGTCTGAAAGAATTTTTGATCTGGCCTATCATTACGCCAAGGGATGAGAAAAATGATTTCGGAATTAAAGAACATGCCAAGTGCCATCAGAGGTTACCATGACAACGCTTCTAAATTGATGAGGGATGAGCTATCAGAGGTTGCCAAGACAACGCCATTGCACGAGATCACATTCATTTTTCCATCTGACTGTGGGAAGCGGCTAACTGGTAGCATGCTGAACTTATATTCCCAAGGTCGCTGGTTCAAAGCCGGCCAAAGTCGTCGGATTTTCTAAGAGCGCTGAAAATCCCTCAGCATGCTTTCCTTTGGAGGAGAAGTTCCAACGTTCGTTGCAAGTTGCTGGTTGTGGTGGCATCTAGTAGCCAAGTTCACAGCTAGGTGTCGTTGACGTTAGTATATGTTACAAAATTAGGAACTACTTCTTAAAATTGACCGTCTGCAGACCTTACCTGAATTACAGACTAACACAGTCATCAAAATTAACACCGTTTATCAGATTCTACACACACCTAATGTACACGGGGTTACATGACCACGTTGTCGCAGCCCCTAAACTGAGGAACCAACAAAAATCTCTGCAGGAGATAAAATTTTGCGTGAAGAAGTAACAGACTGTCAGATAGTTACACATCAGTTCCAAACCTTGCATAAGGACAGTGTGATCACAAGTATAAAAATGAACCCCAAATGACAAGAAGGTTACCATCCCCATAAGACAGTAAAATGATAAAAATATGCATACAAAAACGAAAAAAAAATAAAAAAATTAACCTCTAAATGTAAAATACTTTCTTGCAATCAATGAGGTCTGATCATCCTACGAAAACATGCATATTTTGCCTATTATAGCCTATCCCCTAGTTTGCCCGGTGAAATCTACCTCCGCCTTTCGGCGTGCTGAGAGGATTTTTAGCCTACTTTTCACATTTTGCAAAAATGAGGAAAAAGTAGACTTATGAGATCGGGCAAATGTCTGTCTGTCTGCCTGTCTGTCTGTCTGTCTGTCTGTCTGTCTGTCTGTCTGTCTGTCTGTCCTTCTGTCTGGCTGTGTGTGTGTCCCCCCCTATCAACTCCTAAACGGCTGCAGCAATCAAAACCAAATTTAGTATGAGTAAAGATGTGCACCGGAATATCTCACGTCCATATTTGAAAATGATGTCAGTGCTACCAACTGCTGAAAAAACGCACTAGAAATTTGAGCTCCATGTTGGATATCTTGCAAGGTATGCATGGGAGCTATTCCAAAATTGGCACACATGTAGATAATACTATTTCAGTTTAATTTCCAGGAGGCCAACCATGACAGTGTTGCCAAAATAATTTTAAGCCTTCTGATAGGTCCAATGTTTAAATGCATATAACTTCTATACTATCAACTGAATTTCAACCAAAGTTTGTATGTAATATCTGTACATAAACAGATATGACTGAGCGTATTCTTTAGAGCCACCAGGGCTGCCAACTGTTAATAATTGCTCTCTCTATTTTTTAAATCCAAATACCAATATATCAGAAAGTGTGCAAGCCAACAGCTTTAAACTATGCACACGTATATTCTGACATTTTAGATTAATTTGGAGTAACTTATATACGTCAGTTCTACCAACATGATTATAAGCCTGCTGATAGTACCAATTTTTAAATACATGTAACTTCTATACTATCAGTTGGATTTCAACCAAATTTCGTATGTGCAATGTGTACCATAACAGATATGACTATAAGTATTGTTAAGAGCAATCAGGGCTGCCAACTGTTAATAAATGCTGTCTATATTCTTTTTACCCTAATATCAATATATCAGAAAGTATGCAAGCCAACAACTCTATACTTTGCACACGTATAGCACCTGACATTCTAGATTAATTTGGAGTAATTAATACAAGGCAGTGCTGCCAACATGATTCTATGCCTGCTGATATGTCCAATTTTAAAATACATGTAACTTCTATACTAACAAATGGATTTCATCCAAAATTGGCACAACAAGATATCATAATATTTCAGATTATTTCTGACCAGCACACGCATGATATTGTTGGCAACATGCTTTTACGCGTGCTGAGAGATCCAGTGTCTAACTGCATGTAACGTCAGTTGGACTTCAACCAAATTTTGTATTCTGTACCTTAAGAGGTGGAACTAAGAATATATTCACTCACCAGGGCTGCCAACTGTAGTGCTCTATTAGGCTTCATTATACCAGGTATATTTTGAACTAATTAGATATTTCGATATTACCAACTTAATTTCGTCATTATTCTAGATAGGTTCATATACTGTAGAATAATCATTGGCATGAAAAGTAGGCTGTATAGTTCTTCACGGAACTTCTTGTTTATTATTCAATCAATACGAGTTTACACAATTTGCTATTATGTCAAAATGTTTGCTTAATAGTTGTAATTAGAAAAAATATACATGTTAAGTTAACATTGGAAACCTTCAAATCCCTCAATATCTACTGTACGGCAACATGAAAATATTCATTGAAAGAGTGGTGTCCCCTGTTAAGTGTTGGAAACTTCATAAAATTTACAATGTTTTCCAGTTTCACAACCATGAACCAAGGGAAAAATGAAATTGTTCTTCTCAAAAATGAACAAGTAATGTTCTCCTTGTCTTTTACATCTTTCACCTGAACCACGAACCACTCGAATTCCAATTTGTTTCTTCTGACTTATCAATCTAATTTTACAAGAGCAAGATTATGAAGTCAGAAGAAACAAGAAGGAATTCAATGGCATTACTGCCTACTTTTCTAATGTACGCTAACGGCATGGTAGCTGATCACCAACAGATATGCAACGATCCGTGTTTGGTATTGGTACTGTACTATTTTGATAAATACAGAGTCGAATGCAAAGCTCCTAAATTAAGGACATCTATGTTGCAAGTTACCCCATACGGGCACTGCCAAACAATAAAAAAATATTTCCGTATGAAGTTTCAAAAAATGTTTAAATTCTTTAATGTCATTTTGTCAACAACTAAATGGTATAGTCGGACACTACCCGGAAAAAAATATGATAAGCAATCGTTTGAGTAGGATAGATGACGATATTCAGGTTAGTTTTATTTCTAAAACTAAAGAGCAAATTGACAGTAGTAGAAAGACACGACAGAACAGCGTAAGACATCCATTAAAGCACCAACACATGGTGTAACCGGCCAACAACAATGTTTCTAACACATCTGACTGAAGTGTAAACGATGATGGTGATGAGAATTGTTGTTTTAAGGGGCCTAACATCTAGGTTATCGGCCCCTAATAGTTTGGGTGATCGTGAAGATGATAATAAATTTAAACTATAACTGAAACTAACTACGAACTTATATCCTAGAAGAAGACATGGAAAACAAAGGGAGAATTAGGCAAATAAAGGATAGGAGGAAAAGAAATGCCCTCAACCCCCGAAGAATGAGGATTGAGGGACTTGAAAGGAAGGAGAGCCATGAAAGGCAGATAGGAAAGAGGAGAGGGTTCGCCCCAGACGCAATGGAAAAGAGGGGGAAAACCGGACCCAGCTCAGGAATCCCTCGGGGTCGCCAACTCCCGAACTCACCAGCCGTGAGCCCTTGAGGGTGTAGCCATATCCAGGGTGCACCATAAGTGGTGGGGCTACACACACCCTGCCTCCTTAAGGGCCTTGAGCAGAAGGCAGGAGATATGAAAAGAAATTGAAGGCTGCCCCTCGAAGAATGAGGGATCAGAAAGGACGAGACAAGGGCCCATTAGGGTGGGAAAGTGAAAGACTCCCTAGGCCTCAGATACCCTAATACTGTCAGGGTCGGAAAAGAACAAGAGTTGACCAAGGGTGGTCGATAGGAAAGATGACAGAGAGGAGCCCGGCTCAAGTAAGTGGAAGTAACGTCGAACTCAGCTGGGCTCCCGTGGTCGCCAACCCACGTCCCACTAGCCGTGAGTCCCTGGGGGTGAAGTGTAAACGTACAGGCTTGTCAGTGTGAAAAATCGAAAATGGAGGGAAAATGTTGCAAGTAACGTTTAATAAGATGTCTTATTAAATTAACAACTTACATGAGGTTAAATTGTATGCTTATGTCTTAAGCTCAAACCAGGTAATACCTTATTACTGGTTATGAAGTTTATCAGTGGCCTTGGCCTACTCAATTCTCCCTTAACAATTTACTAACTTCTTTCCCCATATTTCTTCTCTTTAGACAGACTAGAGGCCAATCTCTACCACTACATATGTTGAAATTATACACTTCATAAGTATTCTACAATCTATACAGAAACCAGACAGCAGTCATTCGAGCCGAAGGACATGAGAGAGAAGCTGGTATTCAGAAAGGTGTAAGGCAAGGCTGCAACATATCACCCATACTTTTCAATCTTTACATTGAACAAGCAATGAAGGAAATTGGAGAAAAAATTAAAGTGGGAGTGAAGATTCAAGGAGAAATAATTTCAACTCTGAGATTTGCCGATGACATCGTCATCTTGGCCGACACGTCGGAGGATTTGAATGAGTTTTTGAATGGTATGGACTCCGTATTGAAGAAAGAATTCATGATGAAAATTAATAAATGTAAAACAAAAAGTCCTCTCGGCACGCCGGAAGGCGGAGGTAGATTTCACCGGACAAACTTGGGGATAGGCGAAAATAGGCAGAATATGCAGGTTTTCGTAGAAGGATCAGACCTCATTTATTGCGAGAAGGTATTTTATAATTGGAGCTTAATTAACTTTGTTTTTCGTCATTTTATGCTTATTTTAAACATTTTATTGTCTTATGGGAACGGTAACCTTCTTGTCATTTGGGGTCCATTTTTATACTTGTGGTCACACTGTCCTTACGCAAGGTTTCGACACTGATGTGTAACTATGTAACGGTCTGTTACTTCTTCACGCAAAATTATATCTCCCGCAGAGATTTTGGTTGGTTCCTCAGTTTAGGGGCTGCGACAACGCGGTCATGTAACCCCGTGTACTTAGGGATGGCTGTATTAGTCTGTCATTCAGGTAAGGACTGCAGACGGTCAATTTCAAGCAGTAGTTCCTAATGTTGCTACCAGGTACTACCGTCAATGACACCTAGCTGTGAACTTGGCTACTAGATGCCACCCCAACCAGCAACTCGCGACGAACGTTGGAACTTCCCCTCCAAAGGAAAGCATACTGAGGGATTTTAGCGCTCTTAGAAAATCCGACGACTTCGGCCGGCTTTGAAACCGCGACCTTGGGCATAGACATTCAGCATGCTACCAGTTACGTCACCGAAGCCGCTTCCCACTTAGTCAGATGGAAATACTGAATCTGATCTTGTGCAAGTGCGTTGTCATGGCAACGTCTGATGGCTCATCCCTTATCAATTTAGTAGTGTTGCCATGGCAACCTCTGATAGCTCTTGGCATTTCCTTATAATTCCGAAATCATTTTTCTCATCCCTGGGCGTAATGGTGGGTCATATCAAAAATTCTTTCAGACAAAAGTTTTAGGTAATTATTAGGGGAATATTGTCCATTTTGTACGGTTTTGATATTGTGCCTATTAACAGAGATATGATTAATGTTTCCCGAAAAACCCACTTTTTCCCACCCCTTTGGTCAATGGTTGGTGCTATAAAAAAAACTCTTCAAACATACATTTTTGGGCTTTATCCGACACATAGTATGAACGTTGAACGGATTCGATATTTCACATATTAAGAGAGTTATAGCAATATTTCACTTTTTGGAAGAAAAAAAGCCCCCCATTTTCACCCCCTTCGGCCGATTTGGCCCAGTAACGAACTCGACCGAGATTTTATAGGTATACATATTCGGTAAAAAATTCAAAGTGATTGGTGCAAAATTACGGCAGTTATCGTGTCAACAAGAAACTGATATACATATATATATATATATATATATATATATATATATATATATATATATACAAGCTGACCCGGCAGACGTTGTCCTGCCAATCAAAGAAAGGGTTGTAACTTTGTTTCTTGAAGTGCTTTTGGATACACAATATTTTTTCAATTTCTGTTGATTGCCTCTAAACTATCGTGAAATGAATTAACTAATCTAGAAACATTCGTGGGAGCGTGCAGAACAACTCTCCAAAGTTTCATCGGAATCGGATAAATGACATATAACGCATACGGGATTTTATTTAAATGATTCGTGCGCTGTCACTCATTTGTTGAATCTACTCGTGCTCTACCTACTGTGAAATGGATTTACAAAGTTAGAAAGATTCACGTAAGTGAACACAAAATCTCATCAAAGTTTCATCGGAATCGGTTGAATGACATATGAACGCATACGGGATTTTCTTTAAACGATTCGCGTGCCGTCACTCATTTGTTGAATCTACTCATGCGCTACCTATTGTAAAATAGATTTGCTAAGCCTGAAATCTTCTCTGGTGTGTACTCAATGATTCACCAAGGTTTCATCGCAATCGGATGAATGTTATATGACCGCATACGGGACATTGTGGAAACGATTCGCGCACCGTCGCTCATTTGATGAATCTACTCTTGCGCTACTTATTAAAAACTGGATTTACTAAGACAGAAACCTTTCCTGGAGTGTACACAACAATTCACCAAAGTTTCAACGCAATCGGATAAATGGTATATGGACGCATACGGTACTTTGTTGAAATGATTCGCGTGCCGACACTCATTTGTTGAATCTACTCGTGCGCTACCTATTGTAAAATGGATTTATTAAGCCAGAAACCTTACGTAGGGTGTACACAACATCTCACCCAAGCTTCATCGTAATCGGACGAATGGTATTACAGTAGAACGCATACAGGGACCTTATGTGAAACACTTCGCGCGTCGTCGCTCATTTGTAGAATCTGCTCGTGCGTAACCTCCTGTGAAATCGATTTACTAAGTTAGAAACCCTCACGTAAGTGTACACAACATCTCACCCAAGTTTCATGGCAATCGGATGAATGGTATATGATCGCATACGGGACTTTGTTTAAACGTTCGCGCGTCGTCGCCCATTTGTTGAATCTACTCGTGCGCTACCTATTGTAATATGGATTTACTAATCCAGAAGCCTCCCCTGGAGGGTACACAACATCTCACCCAAGTTTCATCGCTATCGGACGAATAGTATTTGAACGCATACGGGACTTTGTTGAAACGCTTCGCAAGTCGCCGCTCATTTGTTGAATCTATTCGTGCGCGACCTCCTGTGAAATGGATTACTAAGTTAGAAGCCTTCACTTAAGTGTACACAACAACTCATCAAAGTTTCATCGCAATCGTTGAATGGAATATAAACTTATACGGGATTTTGTTAAAACGCTTCGCACGTCGTCACTCATTTGTTGAATCTAGTCGTGCGCTACCTATTGTGAAATTGATTTACTAAGCCAGAAGCCTTCCCTGGAGTGTACACAACATCTCACCCAAGTTTCATCGTTATCGGACGAATGGTATTTGAACCCTTACGGGACCTTTTTGAAACGCTTCGCGCGTCGTCGCTCATTTGTTGAATCTATTCGTGCGCTATCTATTGTAAAATGGATTTACTAAGCCGAACACCTTCCCTGGAGCTCACTCAACATATCACCCAAGTTTCATCGCAATCGGATGAATGGTATATGAACGCATACGGGACTTTGAAGCGCTCTAACGTGCAAAGACAAACAGTAGAATTCGACATCACTGCCACCTTTGGTATAAAACACAACTTTCCGCCACGGGCGGAGTGTATGTAATGGCGGTAGTTGCACAGATTGCGACCAGGTGGCTCTAACGTGCAGAGACAAACCGTCCAAAGACATCAGCTTTCACCAAGGCCAAGGCTAGTGGTTTCCATGACGACTGTTTTTGACTGTATATTGTGGTTCTAAAATTGTGTGTAAATTGTGGTCCTAAAATTGTGTTCATTCCACCTACCGGGTCAGATTGTGAATCTAAACCATACATGGACCCACCCTAATATACATACCAAATTTCATCGAAATCGGTCCAGTCGTTTAGGAGGAGTTCAGTCACATACACACGTGTCGAAGAATTATATATATATATATATATATACATAAATTATATATAAACTTTTGAACTGACGGTGGTTTTGGGGTCTGGGGGATGTGAAACGCGAAGATATGTCGAAATTTTCCGGAAGTCGAAACATGGGACCCATTGCAATAGTTAGCTTTCTAATGAAATCTACCTAAAATACTGGAATGCAGCCGAAATAAATCAGAAACCTCAATGGACATCAAATTGGCAAGGAGACTTCTGTTACTTAGGAAGAAAAATAACCAGTTATGGACGAAGCAAAGAGGATATAAAAAGTAGGTTAGCTCAGACAAGGAAAGCATTTCTACAGAAAAGGAATCTGTTGACATCGAATATAGATTTGGGTATTAGGAAGTAATTTCTGAAGGCCTTTGTCTGGAGCGTAGCACTCTATGGAAGTGAAACTTGGTCTATTGGTGCAGCAGAAAAGAGGGGAATTGAAGCGTTTGAAATGTGGTGTTACAGGAGAATGATGATTTGATGAAGATCAGATGGGTAGATAGGGTTACAAACGAAGAGGTATTAAGACGAGTGGGAGAGGAGAGATGTTTCTGGCGACTGCTAATGAAGATAAGAGATAGGTTGGTAGGACACCTACTAAGACACTCAGGAATAGAAAGCTTAGTTATGGAAGGAAGGGTCGAGGATAAGAACTGTAGGGGTAGACCAATGTTAGAGATGTAGGGTGTGGTAGCTATGTAGAGATGAAACGATTAGCTCAGGACAGGGGCCTGGAGAGCTGCATCAAACCATTCAAAATACTGAAGACTCAAACCACAAATAAGCATTCTATTGGCAAGATATTATTTCAGCGCAGTGATTTTTTTTTATTTCTACATTACTGGTGACACCTCTCTTCCCCACAAAAGGAATTGGAAGTGTTCGCTTTCGCGAATGTTTTTTTGTAGGCTATGTTTCCCGCACGGTTTGAAACACACGTTCAATTTTTCTGCTCCATTATTTGTTTCCGTTATAATTGCAGTATGAACGCGGTGTTCTGATTATTTATTTAACTTACGTTTCATTTGAATTGTTGTTCTTTATTATTCTTGTACTCACCTTTTTTCTGAAGTGTCTTTCTAGACGCACCATACTGTCACACTGTTTCATGAGGTACTGTGTTCGCCTCAGCGGCTACCCTCGCAACGTGCATGGGGCTGTGCGCTGATTGGCTGTTTGACACCCCTCCTTCATTCTGGAATGTTCGGCTGCTGTCGTCATTTCCACTATATATTCTCCGCCTCGCCGTCCTGCGGCCTGTCTTCACCTGCCCACGGCTGCCTGACCACTTCAGTGCAGCCTGCTCGGCGCACTGTTTACCAACACTGTTTGACCTGAAGCTATCTACGCGGCATGCTTATCTGCTTGGACTTTGTCGGGCTGAGCAGGCCGGGGTCAACAACCTTCATCTAGGCGACAGCTTCGTCACTTAGTTTCTCTACAACTCGGCACGATGGAATCGTAACTGCTTGCACCCGCTAAACCAGGTCATTCCCAAGAGGCCTGGCACTGCTGGTTATGTTTCGCTGGAGGAATTATCATCTATCTTCTTTGGAAGCCACATCACGGCTTCTTAGAGAACAACTTCACTGGACTTCACGACCCACTCTACGCGGGCCAGCCAATTCTTGGTCTACACTCTGACCTTGGATTCTAGATGAACTAACTTGTCCTGCCTGGACAATCATCATCGCTTCCCGCTATCGTCAGCGGGGTCTCCGCAGGATTACTTATGGAAGCTACTCCCTGTATCAAGTATCGAACTGGTGGTAACCAATCACTCATTTTATATAATACAAGGCTAAGCCTTTACTATTTCTAACTTTGTTGTCATGGATTTTTCGCTATGAACTTTTTTATCGAGTTGCCTGTTATTACTCTTTCTTCATTCATTTTTTTAGTCAATGCTACTTGCAAGTTGGTTTTGAGTTTCCTGGAGAAACAGGCATCTTTTAATTGCCTCTTTTAAATAATCATTTTAATGCAAATAATTGTCACTATTTATCCAAATGTTTAAAACAATCAAATAAATGTATCAACAGTCAAGTAACTTTTGGTCTCTTCCATATAATCCTATTATAGTCCACTGTGTGCCCTAACCCTAATCCAATGCTATTTCCCAGTTGGGGTGATATCTTAACATAAACCCCTTTCCATGGTACCTCAACCCCGGATCGAACCCAGAACCTCCATTCTGAGACCACAAATTCTATTCTAAAGAAAAAAAAACACTTGCGCAATCTAATATTTGTCTTATACATTTCAGTTATCGTGGCTAGCGCAGGAGATCTGCGGGAAAGCGGAAGCAATCCCAGCATAATATACAACTGGTTTCTTTCTGGAAAGCAGGTCTGTCTGGTGCCGCAAGCAGCTTGGGTAAGTGAGTCATTCCAACTTCCCAGCCATGCCAGTAATTATAGATGATAAACTGTTAAACTCTCGGGCGGCCTACAAAGGTCAACTCACCCGTTTTCAAAAATATTTAGCTACTCTACCGAAAGAGGAACAAAACCTTGATATTATATCTCAGCGTTTAAAAGCTTTTGAACAGGCGTACGAGAAATATGATCTCGTGCAACTTGAAATTGAAATCAAAAGTCCAGAACATCAATCAGATAGGGAAGAAGTAGAAAGTAATTACTTTGATACACACGCTCAGGCTGTGGCATTAGTTAGAACTTTGACCCTGGCGTTGAAGGTAGAGGAAACTCAAGGAAGAATTAGCGACCATGGGAATGGTATCAAACCATTGCTACCTAAAATTGAAATTCCGCATTTTTCAGGAAAGGAAGAGATGTGGCAATCATTCTTTGAATTGTTCAGTTCATTAGTACATGATAATGCCACACTTCCAGAAATTCAGAAATTTCATTATTTAAAATCCATTTTGCAGGGACCACCCCTTCAACTTATAAGAGAACTCCCCTTAACAGGAGAAAACTATAACATTGCTATAGAGCTTCTTAAAGGCCGTTACGGCAACGAAAAATTATGCATACAGAGGCATATTCAAGCCTTATTTAACCTGCCCGCATTGCGAGCTGACAGCTTGTCAACACTGCGAGCCTTAAGTGACACGGTCCAACTACACGTCAGAGCATTGGCACGGTTGAATCAACCGGTCGAGCATTGGGATCTATTCTTAGTTCACTTGGTTACTTCTAAATTTGATTCATCAACCTTAAAGGCATGGGAGAAGGAACTAACAAATGACACTTCATATACCTATGGCTCATTGCTTACGTTTATAAATAATAGATGTCAGGTTTTATCAGCCGTAGCCTGTCATATGTCAGGAAGTGCAGATAACAAATCTAATGTTGTGAAGCCAGTCGGTACTAAAATAAACAAATCTGCTGTCTTTACTGTTCAACATAATTCAACAGATTGTATTCTCTGTAAAGCGCCTCACAGGTTATATTCCTGCGTTGCCTTTAAAGCCCTTTCTACCGACGAAAGACGCAAATTAATAGCTCAAAAAAGATATTGCTACAACTGTCTGTCAACCAGGCATATGGTGCCTGATTGCGTATCTAAAAATACTTGCTCCCATTGCAAGGCTCAACATCATACCTTGCTTCATAGGTTTGAAAAGCCACGTCAGGCTCCTTCCCCTGGATGTTCTAAAGATACATCCCCAGGAACCAATGCGCAATCTTATACTCAGAGCTCTAGCTCTATTCGTAGTTCCCAGGTGCTACTATCAACCGTGTTATTAAAAGTTCAAGATTCCTCTGGTAGATGGCTTGAAGCACGTGCCTTATTGGATAATGCCGCCACCCATGACTTCATCAGTGAGCGTCTCATTAAGAAACTTGGTCTTCCCAAGCAACCTACATTAATTCAGGTTACCGGTATTAACAATAGCAATGTTAAATCTTTGCATTTTGTTCGTGTTCACATCAAAGATGCTGTTAATTGTACCACAACATTTCAGTTGAATTGTCTTGCCATTGATACTATTGGCAGTAATACCCCTAGTACATCTTTTGAAATTAGAAATTGGCAAATTCCTCATAACATTCAGTTGGCAGATCCAACATTTAATACGAGCGCTCCAGTAGACATACTTCTCAGTGCCCAAGTATTTTGGCAATGTCTCCTTAGCTCTAAGGTTAAAATATCACCAGGAGTGTTTGTTCATCATACCAAGCTAGGTTGGTTAGTAACGGGTCAGGTCCCTCGTAAGTCATTCCAAAACTTCTCACAATGTCATTTTGTCAATACAAGTCTCGATTACAACCTAGAAAGATTTTGGAAAATCGAAACTATAGATTCATTTTCACCTTCCTCAGTTGAAAATGAAATGTGTGAAAAACTGTTTCGCGAAACAACCAAACGCAATTCAGAGGGTAGATTTGTCGTAACAATGCCCCGAGTGGATAATCCACCTCTTTTATTTGAAACACACCCTAGGGCTCTTAGAGCACTCTATGCTGTGGAAAGCAAATTTAAACGTGACCCTGTTGTTAAAGCTCAATACTCCACATTTATGGAGGAATATGAGGCACTTGATCACATGGAGGTTGTTACCAAGAAAGATGATGCTTCTTATACCCCATCTGAAGTCATTTACCTCAATCATCATCCAGTTCGGAAGAATGAGATTTTAAAGGAAAACATAAGAGTGGTCTTTAATGGCTCTGCTTTGGATGCCAATGGAACTTCTCTGAATGACACATTATTATCAGGCCCTCCTATTCAATCTGACATTTCTTCTGTTTTAATGAATTTTCGCTTGTTCCCTATCGCAGTGATATCTGATATCAAGCAGATGTATAGACAGATTTTGGTCGATCAACAACAGCGCGACCTTCAGAGAATTCTTTGGCGCGACGAGCCTACTAAACCCGTCAAGATTTTTCGGCTAAAGACATTAACCTATGGACTAAAGCCTTCTGCTTTTTTAGCCATACGTACGTTGAAATTACTTGCTGAACAGGATGGCCCGTTGTATTCTCCTAAGCCTTCTGAAGTGTTAAAATCATCATTTTACGTTGACGATTTTCTTTATTCATTTGAGTCAGTATCTGAAGCACTGCAAGTCTCTAAGGATTTGACAGCTTTGCTTTTGGGAGGCGGATTTTCCTTGTGCAAGTGGAACTCTAATCGGAAGAATTTCTTTCTAGATTTCCATTAACTTCAGTATATAACGACTCAGTAGAGCTTCTTCATGAAAATAACTCTATCAAAACTCTAGGCATCTATTGGAGTCCTCAAAAGGATTTTTTCTTTTTCAAAATTAATCTCAGTGACATCAAACCGCAAACTAAGCGGCAAATTTTGTCTGAGATTGCAAAGATATTTGATCCGCTCCAATTTTTGGCGCCAATCATCGTCACAGCAAAGCTTTTCATGCAAGACCTTTGGTCCTTGAAAACTGGTTGGGATGAACCAGTTCCTTCCGAGTTGCAAAAAAATTGGATTTCTTATAGAAATAGTTTGGAAGATCTTTCTAATGTTATTATCCCGCGAGTGATTATTCCCTTTCCCTCCTGTGGAGGATATGAACTTCACATCTTTGCCGATAGCTCATTGAAAGCTTATGGATGTTGTGCGTACATTGTTTGCCGTAATTTTGTCCAGTCATATTTCTTTTCCAATTTAATTTGCGCTAAGTCGAAGGTGGCCCCTCTTAAATCTTTATCCTTGCCACGACTGGAACTTTGTGCTGCTCTTCTGGCGGTTGAATTATCGGTCAAAATCCGTCAATCTTTGAAAATCCGATTTATTAAAACTTACTTTTGGAGTGACTCAGCCATCACGTTGGCATGGATTGCCAAACCTCCCTCGCATTGGCAGGTGTTTGTAGCTAATAGAGTGTCCAAAATTCAACAATTGTCTAATCTTGAACAATGGCATCATGTATCTGGCAAGGAGAACCCTGCAGATGTCATTTCTCGGGGATGTTCCCCTCTTATGTTGGCTAACCTGACATTATACTGGCACGGTCCCCGTTGGCTTCTGCAAGAACCTTCCGCTTGGCCAAATTTTCCTCTTCCGGAGTTATCAGACTTGCCGGATTCTGGTAAGATTACTGGATCTTCTCTTCTCGTTTCCGACTCTCCCCTTCTCTTGCAGCGATATTCCTCTTTCCATAAATTGGTGAGGGTTATGGCTTATCTCCTTCGATGGAAATATTTTGTGGTAGAACAACCCCTTTTTCCTAAGCCATATTTAACCCTTTCTGAATTAGGTTTAGCCACTACAAAAATCTTATGGCTTACTCAACAAGAAATATTCTCTGAAGAATGCCAGGTGTTGTCCCAAGGTCAATCCCTTAAGAAATCGAGTAGGCTTTTCTCACTCGCCCCCTTTTTGGATACTGATGGTTTATTAAGAGTAGGAGGACGTTTATCTTTGGCTGATCTTTCTGAGGATAAAAAACATCCAATTATTCTTCCCTCAAAGCATCATGTCACTTCCTTAATCATTCGTCAGTATCATTACCAGCATCTTCATGCTGGTACTCGTACATTACTTTCTATCATTCGTGAAAGGTATTGGCCCATAAACGGAGTCCATGAAGTTACCTCTGTTATCCGGAAGTGCATTCCATGTTTTAAATCCAACCCTAAAGTTACCGCTCAGCTCATGGGTGATCTTCCCAATTTTAGATCCGCGCCTGCTAGACCCTTTACCTTTACGGGGGTGGATTATTCCGGGCCTTTTGTTTACAGAAAAAAATCTCCTGAGGCCAAAAAATGTATTTCTGGAAAACTCTATATTTCGCTGTTTGTATGTATGGTCACCGGAGCAGTTCACTTAGAACTAGTTACCAACGCCTCTACTGCTTACTTTTTGGCAGCTTTTGCCAGATTTTCTGCTCGCAGAGGTCTTCCTTCAGAAGTATTCTCAGACAATGCTAAAAATTTTATCGGAGCTTCTGAGCAAATTAAGAGAGCTCTTACTCAAAATTCAGCGCTGGAAAGGATTACTGATTATGCTCACCAGAGAAATTTCAAGTGGCACTTCATCCCCCCTTATGCACCTCATCAAGGTGGGCGGTGGGAGTCTTGTGTGAAACTCACCAAGAAGCACCTTAGACGTGTTTGTGGCCACACCCCCCTTTCTCATGAAGAGTTCAATTCCTTAATCATTTTTATTGAGGGCATAATTAATTCTCGTCCTTTATCACCCTTATCTAATGATCCTTTAGATCTTCTGCCATTAACGCCAGGTCATTTTCTTATCGGTGGTCCTTTGACTGCCTCTCCCCCTTTGTTATATTCTAATTCTCAATCTTCTTTAGCCATTTCTTGGCGCAAAATTGAAAGTTTGCGCAACAATTTTTGGCGCCGCTGGAGGTTGGAATACCTCAGTTTGCTTCAGCAGCGTGGTAAATGGCGTGTTTCCTGCTCTAACCTTCAGATTGGGGACTTGGTCCTTTTGAAAGACCCTAGTCCCCCTCTTGTCTGGAATTTGGGTAGGGTTGTTGAGTGCTTTCCTGGCAGAGATGGTAGGATTCGCGTGGTAAAACTGCAGACTTCTGCTGGCCATTTTCTCAGGCCAATCACTATGATTGCTCCTTTGCCACGCGAGGCCTAACTTCTGCGCTTTCTTACTGCAATTTTTTCTCGCCCCTCCCAGCATGTTCGCTTTCGCGAATGTTTTTTTGTAGGCTATGTTTCCCGCACGGTTTGAAACACACGTTCAATTTTTCTGCTCCATTATTTGTTTCCGTTATAATTGCAGTATGAACGCGGTGTTCTGATTATTTATTTAACTTACGTTTCATTTGAATTGTTGTTCTTTATTATTCTTGTACTCACCTTTTTTCTGAAGTGTCTTTCTAGACGCACCATACTGTCACACTGTTTCATGAGGTACTGTGTTCGCCTCAGCGGCTATCCTCGCAACGTGCATGGGGCTGTGCGCTGATTGGCTGTTTGACACCCCTCCTTCATTCTGGAATGTTCGGCTGCTGTCGTCATTTCCACTATATATTCTCCGCCTCGCCGTCCTGCGGCCTGTCTTCACCTGCCCACGGCTGCCTGACCACTTCAGTGCAGCCTGCTCGGCACACTGTTTACCAACACTGTTTGACCTGAAGCTATCTACGCGGCATGCTTATCTGCTTGGACTTTGTCGGGCTGAGCAGGCCGTGGTCAACAACCTTCATCTAGGCGACAGCTTCGTCACTTAGTTTCTCTACAACTCGGCACGATGGAATCGTAACTGCTTGCACCTGCTAAACCAGGTCATTCCCAAGAGGCCTGGCACTGCTGGTTATGTTTCGCTGGAGGAATTATCATCTATCTTCTTTGGAAGCCACATCACGGCTTCTTAGAGAACAACTTCACTGGACTTCACGACCCACTCTACGCGGGCCAGCCAATTCTTGGTCTACACTCTGACCTTGGATTCTAGATGAACTAACTTGTCCTGCCTGGACAATCATCATCGCTTCCCGCTATCGTCAGCGGGGTCTCCGCAGGATTACTTATGGAAGCTACTCCCTGTATCAAGTATCGAACTGGTGGTAACCAATCACTCATTTTATATAATACAAGGCTAAGCCTTTACTATTTCTAACTTTGTTGTCATGGATTTTTCGCTATGAACTTTTTTATCGAGTTGCCTGTTATTACTCTTTCTTCATTCATTTTTTTCTAGTCAATGCTACTTGCAAGTTGGTTTTGAGTTTCCTGGAGAAACAGGCATTTTTTAATTGCCTCTTTTAAATAATCATTTTAATGCAAATAATTGTCACTATTTATCCAAATGTTTAAAACAATCAAATAAATGTATCAACAGTCAAGTAACTTTTGGTCTCTTCCATATAATTCTATTATAGTCCACTGTGTGCCCTAACCCTAATCCAATGCTATTTCCCAGTTGGGGTGATATCTTAACATAAACCCCTTTCCAGGAAGGACCGTCCATCAATATACCCCAGAGGTTGCTACCACTTGAACCAATTGAGACCCCTAAGCTTAGAGAGTAAAACACTGTATACGTTTCACACAACATCATCTATTAAAACATATTAGTACAATTCACAATATAAACATATAATATCAAACATGTATGCAATAATATTAAAGGTGTAGATTCTACAAGGTGGGTCCACTTACTTTCAGATGTGTAGTATTGAAATCATATAACCTCCAGAAGAGGCTGTCACAATCATTATAATACGGTATCCCGTCAAAACTGTAGCTCATAACCTGATTATCTGTTGCTCTTTTAATAGTAGCTGCCAACTTGAAAGTACGTAGCCTAGGCCAACTCCTCGGAATGTAGAACCGTCGATCTGATTTCAAAATCCAATTATCATATCTAATATTCTTTCAAGATGTCATTCAATATCCCACTAATGTCGGATAATGTCACATTAGACAAAGAATTCATCTTTCCAAGAATGTAGGTATCAAATAATATCTTACTTCTTGACCGGCGTAAAAATCTCAACTTTTTTCCAACATGGCTCCCGTGATCTTCTTCTTTTTCCCAACAGCTGACTATTGGAACTTAGGCAACAACAACAAGATTCCATACTCCTGACAAATGCCTAGCAGTCGATTACTTCACGTGACATTTCCAAACTAAAAATAATATTGCAGGCCATAACGGTATTCTACCAGTGAACAGGATAAAACGAAGTTACAAATAAGAAACTAATAAAAACCCTATCCACTGAACCAAAATGCGGTGCCAACATCACACGAGAAATCATGGGCTGAGCACATAAAATAACCTAACAGATTCTAGCACAACAAATGTACCGAAATAAAGATCACTTACATTACCTTACTTTTAGAACCGGAACGATACTTACAAGTACCTCAGTTACGAAATATTAGGCATGACCAACATTAAACGATGACCTTTCGAAGATTCCAAAACTGCCATTTACGCCAATAAATAATTATTATTTTTAAATAGGAACTCCAAAACAGTACAAGCACTTCACATCAGCCCTCCACATAAATCTCCGATCACTAGTCATCTATCAGTTGGTACACACGACGTAATAAATTTATCTGCTTTGCCTCGCACAATAAAAATATTTAATTTTCAAACACCTATTCCAATGCGTTAACGTAGTAGGCCATCATTCTTCATACTTCAAGTAAGGGGAGACCACCCAATAGCTTGAGCTATTGGTTTATAGCCTGGATCATCAGTAGCTACATTTTGCGTCTCACTTTGCCTCGTGAAAATCTTACACTCTTGGTTAATAATCATCAACGTGCTTCTCTTTTTGTCTTAATTACAATTACCGCAGACAAGGTTAAACAAGTACAAATGACAGACAAGAAACATCAAGTTCTCAAGTCCACACCAGATAGTACAGACATCGGAGAACTCCCAGCGAATCCCAGCATCTCCTGACCTCTACCGCCTCAACTAGGTACTAACATCTCTTTACTTGTAGACCAGCTGATTCTTCCTTGAGGCAAAATACAGGGTACTTACTGACGAGGCGAATAGTTACGCCTCAACTGGTGAAGTATTGAAATACAAAAATGTTTCCATCATTATTACTGGATTTATCGGCAGCCTACGACACTGTTAATCATCAGCTTCTATTTGCTAAGGTCTACACGCTGACTAAGAACTCCAGCTTAACCAGGTTCATTGCTACTCTCCTACAGAATCGGAGATATATTGTGGACTTCCAGGGGCAACGCAGCCGATGGAGACTACAGACAAATGGCCCACCCCAAGGAAGTGTACTCGCTCCATTTCTGTTCAACGTGTATACAAATGACCAGCCGATAGCTCCCAACACTAGGAGTTTCTTGTACGCTGACGATCTCGCTCTTGCTAAACAGTGTAAAGATTTTGAATCTGTGGAGAACAACCTCATGAGTGCCCTAAAGGATCTGTCCAAATATTATATCGCTAATCAACTGAAACCAAATCCCTCCAAGACACAAGTATGTGCCTTTCATTTGAAAAACAGGGAAGCCTTTCATAGACTGAAGGTCATATGGTCAGGAGTGGAACTGGAACAATGTTACACCCCAACATTTCTAGGAGTGACGCTGGACAGAGCTCTTATCGACAAGAAAAAACTGTTTGAACACCAAGTCAAAAGTTCACACCAAGAATAAACTTTTGAGGAAACTGGCCGGATCACAATGGGGTAGTCAACCTGACACTATTCGAACATCTGCAATGGCATTGTGTTATTCCGCTTCAGAGTACGACTGCCTGGTTTGGTATAACTCAACTCATGGTAAACAGGTAGACGTAGCTCTCAATGAAACGTGTAGAACTATAACAGGATGCTTAAGATCAACACCAACAGAGTGCCTTTACCAACTCGTAGGAATAGCACCACCTTCTAATCGACGAGAAATAGCTGCAAACGAGGAAATGAAGAAAGTTGTCCAGGAAGCAACCCATCCTCTACATGGACATGAATTACATGCTCAGAGGCTGAAGTCTAGGAAGAGTTTCCTAAGAACATCCAAAGAATTGAAGACTACATGTGAAAAGGCCATGATAGAATTATGGAAAGCTAAGGAATCTCCTCTCCTGGGCTGGAAAAGAATAGCCGAAACTTTACCTCCTGGTCATGATCAAGATTGGTTAACATGGAAATCCTTGAATAGATTAAGATCAGGAGTGGGAAGATCTAAGATCAATCTTGCAAAGTGGGGCTACATTAAGGAAGATGGCATTCAGTGTGACTGTGGAGAAGATCAGACTTTGAAACATATGCTTCAGTGTAGACTGTGCCCGACCTCCTGCACAGAAGAAGAACTTTATGAAGCATCACAGAATGCAGTGGAAGTGGCCAAGTTTTGGTCAAATATTATATACTAGCATTACCCGTCGCGGCTTCGCCCACCAATATTCTAGTTGTAAAGAATAAACTTAGCAAAATCTCAATCATGAATGTTATGACTGATTTATCCTTGGTTTAAATAATCATACTTTATCAATTCAGCTACTGGTGCAGTGGTTAGGGGTTTGTCATTCCTTCATAGGTATATCAGAGCGAAGTTCGTTTTCTGGGAATATCACAGACAATGTTAATTTAAGGGCCTTTAAATGTGGTTTTCGAAGACCCTTTATAGTCGGGTGAAAAAGACCTTTCGTACCACAATCACACGTCAAAATTGCGTGGAAAAAAATTATACAGAGCCCCTTGACCCCCTTAAGCGCATTATACTGTATGTGTTGATGAATTTTACAGCTTAATTTGGTTCAGTGATAACCTTATAACCATCTGGAAACTTTCACAGTAATGTAATAATTGGAATTGCATTGCGTCTTACAGAAATAGATGGACCTGTGAGATTCTGTTACCATGGTTACCGTGTTGCATTCTTTCCTTATTTCATTGTAAATATACATGTTTTAAGGTATTTATTTCATTGTGAGGCATTTAAAGTGTAAGTGAGTGTGTGTTTCGCTTACGCATTGGGTTATGCTGAACCTGTAGGTACCCCATATGTGTAGGTTGGTGTTAATGGGACCTTATTTTCGGTACAAAACTGGAATGGGATCTTAGCAGAATAATATAGGGAGGAATGTCTGTAGTCATAGTATTTGTATCTGTGTTTTATTTGATGTTTTCTGACTCTCGAATAAATAAACTGGATTCCAACAACATGTTTCATAGTATTCTCAACTGTTGCTACCGTACTGAACCAAACATCTGTAGACCACAGTGAAACGTGTGTTCATTATCATAAATTATTGTCTCGTCGATGAACACTTCTGAAGATTTAAACTATCCCTATTGAATGTGTTCCCAGTTTATAAGACTTTTTACATCATTTTGTGTTACTTTAGGCGTTCAATATCTTTATGGTGCACCATATAAGATTTAGTGATAAGGGACTTTTTACTGCTACGCTAAACAATTATATTGAGTCGTAATCATTCATATCGGCTGATGAAGGGGCCATAACTAATAATTAGGCCTCGAAACATGTCCCACCAATGACCACATAGTGATCATATTTAATAAAATGTATTGATCAAGCGGAAATTTTAAACTTTGTTTTAATTAAATAATATATTTTCCATTGCAAAATGCACAATATAACGCTCAATTGCATAACGCCTTATTACTCAAAAAACATAGTGAGTTCAAACCCGGCCGAAGCCGTCTGACTTTTAAGAGCGTTAAAAATTCCTCAGTATGCTTTCTTTCGGAGGGGAAGTAAAGCCGGCTGTCCCATGTCATACATTTATGGCATGTTAAAGAACCTTCCACTAATTACACCTCTGTGAAGCTAAATTGTATAGGTTAGGAATGTAAACAACGCTCTTAGGTTTCTACGTTCGTTGCCAAGAGCCGACTGCGGTGGCGTCTAGTAGCTAAGTTCTGAACTAGGCCTAGTAGTCGTTGACGGTGGCGTTTGGCAGCAAAAGTAGAAACTATTTGAAAAAATCAAAGTTGCAGTCCGTACTGAATTTAAAAAAGTCCTCTCGGCACGCCGGAAGGCGGAGGTAGATTTCACCGGACAAACTTGGGGATAGGCGAAAATAGGCAGAATATGCAGGTTTTCGTAGAAGGATCAGACCTCATTTATTGCGAGAAGGTATTTTATAATTGGAGCTTAATTAACTTTGTTTTTCGTCATTTTATGCTTATTTTAAACATTTTATTGTCTTATGGGAACGGTAACCTTCTTGTCATTTGTGGTCCATTTTCATACTTGTGGTCACACTGTCCTTATGCAAGGTTTCGACACTGATGTGTAACTATGTAACGGTCTGTTACTTCTTCACGCAAAATTATATCTCCCGCAGAGATTTTGGTTGGTTCCTCAGTTTAGGGGCTGCGACAACGTGGTCATGTAACCCCGTGTACTTAGGGATGGCTGTATTAGTCTGTAATTCAGGTAAGGACTGCAGACGGTCAATTTCAAGCAGTAGTTCCTAATGTTGCTACCAGGTACTACCGTCAACGACACCTACCTGTGAACTTGGCTACTAGATGCCACCGCAGCCAGCAACTCGCAACGAACGTTGGTACTTCCCCTCCAAAGGAAAGCATACTGAGGGATTTTTAGCGCTCTTAGAAAATCCGACGACTTCGGCCGGCTTTGAACTCGCGACCTTGGGCATAGACATTCAGCATGCTTGCTACCAGTTACGTCACCGAAGCCGCTTCACAGTTAGTCAGATGGAATTCTGAATATGATCTCGTGCAAGTGCGTTATCTTGGCAACGTCTGATGGCTCATCCCTCATCAATTTAGTAGTATTGCCATGGCAACCACTGATAGCTCTTGGCATTTTCTTATAATTCCGAAATCATTTTTCTCATCCCTTGGCATAATGGTGGGTCATTTCAAAAATTCTTTCAGACAAAATTTTAGGTAATTATTAGGGGAATATTATCCATTTTGTACGGTTTTGATATAGTGCCTATTAAGAGAGATATGATTAATGTTTCCCGAAAAACCAATTTTTTCCCGCCCCTTTGGTCAATGGTTGGTGCTATAAAAAGAACTCTTCTAACATAAATGTTTGGGCTTTATCCGACACATAGTATGAACGTTGAACGGATTCGATATTTCACATATTAAGAGAGTTATAGCAATATTTCACTTTTTCGAAAAAAAGCCCCCCATTTTCACCCCCTTCGACCGATTTAGCCCAGTAACGAACTCGACCGAGATTTTATAGGTATACATATTCGGTAAAATATTCAAAGTGATTGGTTTAAAATTACGGCAGTTATCGTGTCCACAAGAAACTGATATGCATATATATATATACACACATATACATACATAAATTATATATAAACTTTTGAACTGACGGTGGTTTTGGGGTCTGGGGGATGTGAAACGCGAAGATATGTCGAAATTTTCCGGAAGTCGAAACATGGTACCCATTGCAATAGTTAGCTTTCTAATGAAATCTACCTTGAATTGTATTGGCTGTAGTAGTCTTTATTCAGGTAAGGACTGCAGACGGTCAATTTCAAGCAGTAGTTCCTAATGTTGCTACCAGGTACTACCGTCAACGACACCTAGCTGTGAACTTGGCTACTAGATGCCACCCCAACCAGCAACTCGCAACGAACGTTGGAACTTCCCCTCCAAAGAAAAGCATACTGAGGGATTTTAGCTCTCTTAGAAAATCCGACGACTTCGGCCGGCTTTGAAACCGCGACCTTGGGCATAGACATTCTGCATGTTACCAGTTACGTCACCGAAGCCGCTTCCCACTTAGTCAGATGTCAAAGTCAACCCCTGGCACCATCCAGCCCATGACGGGCTAAGGCCGACCAAGCGACCGCTGCCCAGCCATTTGGCCTGCAGATATTGGGGTGACGCGTGATCAGCGCGTCGGGTCCCCTCGGCCGTTAATATTGGTATTCGTGATCGGAGTGCTGTCTCACTGTCAGACAGCTACTCAATTGTCCTCACGAGGCTGAGTGCACCCCGTTCCAACCCTCACGTCAGTTTTAAAATCCCTGACGGAGCCGGGGATCGAACCCGGGGCCTCCGGGTGAGAGGCAGGCGCCCTACCCCAACACCACGGGGCCGGCTTAGTCAGATGGAAATACTGAATCTGATCTCGTGCAAGTGCGTTGTCATGGCAACGGCTCATCCCTCATCAATTTAGTAGTGTTGCCATGGCAACCTCTGATAGCTCTTGGCATTTTCTTATAATTCCGAAATCATTTTTCGCATCCCTTGGCGTAATGGTGGGTCATATCAAAAATTCTTTCAGACAAAAGTTTTAGGTAATTATTAGGGGAATATTGTCCATTTTGTACGGTTTTGATATTGTGCCTATTAAGAGAGATATGATTAATGTTTCCCGAAAAACCCACTTTTTTCCACCCCTTTTGTCAATGGTTGGTGCTATCCAAAAAACTTATTTGACATAAATTGTTGGCACTTATCCGACACATATTATGAACTTTGAATGGATTTGATATTTCACGTATTAAGAGAGTTATAGCGAAATTTCAATTTTTCGAAAAAAAGCCCCCCAATTTCACCCCCTTCGACTGATTTTGCCCATTAACGAACTCGACCGAGATTTTATAGGGATACATATTATGTAAAAAAATCAAAGTGATTGGTGCAAAATTACGGCAGTTATCGTGTCCACAAGAAACTGATATACATATATATATATATATATATATATATATATATATATATATATACATATATATATATATACATAAATTATATATAAACTTTTGAACTGACGGTGGTTTTGGGGTGTAGGGGATGTGAAACGCGAAGATATGTCGAAATTTTCCGGAAGTCGAAACATGGGACCCATTGCAATAGTTAGCTTTCTAATGAAATCTACCTAAAAAACAGCTACACACACTAATACAGCCATCACAATTAACACCGGTTATCAGACAGATTCTACACACACCCAGAGTACTCGGGGCTACATGAGCACGTTGTTGCAGCCCCTAAACTGAAGAACCAACCAACCACTCAAAAAACCCGGCCGGGTGAGAGACCAACGCTCTAACCACAGACCCAAATATGTCCTCCCAAGTTCAAAGTCATCAATTGATTTAGATACGTCTTAGCAAATAATGACTTTGACTAAACGATTTCTTCACTGGAGTATATTTTAAACAAAGTTCATATTATTTCTATCAGTAGGCTATATTGCATGCAACATACTCAAATAAGTGAAATATAGGTCAGAACGAGAGATCAGTTGCCATCTTGTATAGTAACCGAGACGGCTCAGCTTTTTAAGGTCACTGCTGCACTATAATATTGCAATATAAACTTTTAATTTCGACCGGGCCACGTCCTTTGGTTGGTTGATTCCTCAGTTTAGGGGCTGCAACAACGCGGTCATGAACCCCCGTGTACTTTGGGTTTGTGTAGAATATGTCTGATAACCGGTGTTAATTGTGATGGCTGTATTAGTGTGTGTATCTGTTTTTTAATTTAAGTACAGACTGCAACTTAGATTTTTTCCAATAGTTCATACTTTTGCCGCCAAACGCCACCGTCAACGACTACTAGGCCTAGCTCAGAACTTAGCTACTCGACGCCACCGCAGTCGGCTCTTGGCAACGAACGTAGGAATTTAAGAGCGTTGTTTACATTCTTAACTTATCGAATTTAGCTCCACACAGGTGTAATTAGTGGAAGGTTCTTTAGCATGCCATAAATCTATGACATTGGACCGCCAGGTTAACTTCCCCTCCGAAGGAAGGCATACTGAGGGATTTTAACGCTCTTAAAAAATCCAACGGCTTCGGTCGGGTTTGAACCCGCTATTTTGGGCATAGAAGCTCAGCATGCTACCAACTACGCCACCGAAGGCCACGTCCTTTAAAACAGTTTAAACCATTCTCGGTTCGATAATCGGAAGTGGTGGGTCCCATGTTATGGATTATAAAGTTTGCATAATTCACACGGCCGCCATCCTGAAATGATACGGCTGATGACCTTGTAGTTGGGCACAAGACATGTTATTACCAAATTTGGTAAGGATTAGTTTGGTCGTAAATTAATCTTAAGTTTTGACCATTTAAGTGGCCGCCATTACATTTTGGTAAAGATGGCGACAATATAAAATATGGCACTGAGCTGCCCTTTTTCTGTACCAAATTTCGTTCAATTCGGTTTCGCCGTGTTTGAATTGATTGGGGGGGGGGGGACAGACATACAGGGTACACACATAAACACACAGACACACAAAGTTTTGACCCTGTGTAGATCTCATAACTCTAGTTTCATTTTTTGCAAAAATTGAAAGTAGGCTAAAAATATATGATACAATATATTTTAATTAATTAAACATCTGTTTTGCTTCTGTGAGAGCGTAGTGAAAAGAGCGAAGTACATCGATTAATCGACAAATCAATTATTCGATCAACCATTATTTGTAACAATCGATTTTTCTGTTACGATTATTCGATTATTCGATAGCTTTTATTTTATTTTTATTTGTTTTATTTTTTATATTTTTATTTTTTATCGTATGGCCTCTGGTGCTGGGTGCAAGCTTTGTTATTTGACACCCCAAGCTGGTATTCAGAAAGCTGTAAGGCAAGGCTGCAACTTATCACCCACACATTGAACAAGCAATGGAGGAAATTGTAGACAAATTTAAGGAGGGCGTGAAGATTCAAAGAGAAATAATTTCAACTCTGAGATTTGCCGATGACATAGTCATCTTGGCCGACACGCCTCAGGATTTGAATGAGTTTTTGAATGGTCGTTGTTGTTTGATTCTTCTGTCTTTTGACTGGTTTGATGCAGCACTCCATGCCTCCCTGTCCTGAGCTAACCGTTTCATCTCTACATATCTATCACACCCTACATCCGAGGCAATCTGTTCAACATATTCTAACCTTGGTCTACCCCTACAGTTCTTGTCCTCGACCCTTCCTTCCATAACTAAGCTTGCTATTCCTGGATGTCTTAGTATGTGTCCTACTAACCTATCTCTTCTCTTCATTAACAGTCGCCAGAAACATATCTCCTCTCCCACTCGTCTTAATACCTCTTCGTTTGTAACCCTATCTACCCATCAGATCTTCATCATTCTCCTGTAACACCACATTTCAAATGCTTCAATTCTTCTCTTTTCAGCTACACCAATAGTCCAAGTTTCACTTCCATAGAGCGCCACGCTCCAGACAAAGGCTTTCAAAAATGACTTCCTAATACCTAAATCTATATTCGATGTCAACAGATTCTTTTTTGTAGAAATGCTTTCCTTGCCTGAGCTAACCTACTTTCAATATCCTCTTTGCTTCGTCCATCACTGGTTATTCTGCTTCCTAAGTAACAGAAGTCTCCTACTTCCTTCAGCTTTTCTCCTGCCAATTTGATCTCCATAGAGGTTTCTGATTTATTTCGGCTGCATTCCAGTATTCTTGTTTTACATTTATTAATTTTCATCATGAATTCTTTCCGTAAGACGGAGTCCATACCATTCAAAAACTCATTCAAATCCTCTGGCTTGTCGGCCAAGAAGACGATGTCATCAGCAAATCTCCGAGTTGAAATTATTTCTCCTTGAATCTTCACTCCCACTTTAAATTTTTCTCCGATTTTCTTCATTGCTTGTTCAATGTAAAGATTGAAAAGTATGGGTGATAAGTTGCAGCCTTGCCTTACACGTTTCAGAATACCAGCTTCGCTCTCATGTCCTTCAGCTCGAATGACTGCTGTCTGGTTTCTGTATAGATTGTATATTACCCTCCTATCCCTGTACTTTATTCCAATAGATTTCAAAATGTCAAACAATTTAGTCCAATCAACGTTATCAAAAGCCTTTTCTAAGTCTACAAATGCCATGAACGTTCTCTTATCTTTCCTTATTCTACCTTCCAACAACAGCCTAAGGCTTAGTACAGCTTCCCTTGTTCCTACATTTCTCCTGAAACCAAACTGGTCTTCACCCAACTCCGTTTCTATCTGGCTATCAATCCTCTTGTAAATTATTCAAGACAGGATCTTTGAAGCATGAGTAATCAAGCTGATTGTACGGTAATCTTCACATCTGTCATCTCCCACTTTCTTTGGTATAGGGATGATTACATTCTTCTTGAAATCAGGGGGTACTTCACCTGTCTCATAAATCCTACACACCAAGTGAAATAACCCGATCAGAACTTCATCTCCTATGCAGCGTAGCAACTCAATCGGTATATCATCTATGCCTGGTGCTTTGTTCCTGCGTAAGTCCACTAATGCTCTGTCAAATTCTGATCTCAATATTAAATCTCCTTTTGCATGCTCATCAATTTCCTCCTCCCTTTCCATTACATGATTCTCAATCTCCTTTCCCTTATACAAACTCTCTATGTAAGCTTTCCATCTCTCAACCTTTTCTTCCCTATCTGCTATAGGCTTTCCATTTGTGTCCTTAATATTACAGCACTTAGTCTTCTTTTCCCCAAAAGTATTCTTAATCCTTCGATAAGCTGTGTCTACTTTTCCTAATTTCAGACAATTTTCTATACCAGCACATTTCTCTTTCAACCATTCTTCTTTCGCTTCCTTGCACTTCTTGTTAACCTCATTTCTCAGACGTCTGTATTCTGCTTTCCCTTTTTCATCTCTTACATTCTTGTGCTTCCGCCTTTCATCCATCAATTCTAGTATATCCTGAGTGATCCACGGGTTTCTACCTATTCTTTCTTTACTACCAATGTTTTCTTCTGCGGATTTTGTTATTTCTTTCTTCAAAAGTGTCCATTCGTCTGCTATTGAAGTTTGTTTAGGGGTTTTCATTAGTCCTTCCTTTATACTCTTCTTGAATCTTTCGTTTACATCCTTTACTTTCAGTCTGTCTATTGCCCACCTTTTTGGCTTTTGACTTTTCTTCAGTTTCTTCAACTTTAATCTGCATTTCATAACAACCAGATTGTGGTCAGAGATTATGTCAGCACCAGGATATGTTTTACAATCCAAAATCTGGTTCCGAAACCTCTGCTTGACCATAATGAAGTCGATTTGGTAACGCCCTGTATCTCCTGGTCTCATCCATTTGTATATTCTTCTATTGTGGTTATTGAGTAAGGTGTTAGCTATGGCCAGCTCATGTTCGTTGCAGAATTCCATCAGCCTGCTTCCTCGATCATTCCTTTCACCTAATCCGAAATCTCCTACTATCTTCCCTTCTCTCCCTTTTCCTACCACAGCGTTCCAATCTCCCATTACTATAATATTTTCATCACCTTTGATATACCTCAGAATTTCATCTATTTCTTCGTAGACCTTTTCAACATCCTCATCATCAGCTTGACTGGTAGGCATATAGACTTGTACCACTGTGGTGCACGTAGGTTTAGTATTCATTTTTGCTACAATAATCCGTTCACTATCCTGCTCATAATATTCCACCCGCTGTCCAAGTTTCCTACTCAATATGAGACCAACCCCTGCTTGGCCATTGTTTGATTTAGGGCTAATGACCCTATAGTCTCCTGACCAAAAGTCTTGTTCTTCCTGCCAGCGCATTTCACTAATCCCAACCAAATCCAACCTCAACCTATCCATTTCCTTTTCTAAGTTTTCTAACCTTCCACACCCTAACAGACTTCTAACCAGTGATTTAGTTGGAAAAAAATATTTACAGGAACTCGCCTTATTAATTCAGCAATTTCCAAATGGACTCGTATTGGGTGTCAAAATCAGCGGCCTCGTATTTCCGACAAGTTGTTTCATAAGCTGAACGTCTCCCCTTTCGTAGCCATGACTTGACATATGGTTGTGGGTTAAATAAATGCACAGGAGGTCCTACGCTGCTTATGAAAATAAGTCCGCTTGATCTTTCAACCAGCAGCCTATTTCTATTTTCGGTGTGGATCTCATTCATGGTACTGAAAGCTCTTTCAGCTTCTGCTGAAGAGATGGGAATGGTCTGTACAGTCTTGATTAAAGGCATCAGCTCCACTGGAATTTCCTTGGTCTCGACATATTTTTCTAAAAGCATTAATGTACCTCCTCTTGTCTGACATGTGGAAAAAGTCACAAAGGTTGCAGACACTCTCATCGCCATAGCAGATATCCAAAGTAGAAGTGGAGTGCCAATTATTTTTGTATAGTACCTTTGAATCACTGATAACTTTTGGCATTCTCTCATGTCTCTGCTGACTATAGCTAGAACCAAGATGAGATGATGTGGACACATTTTCCATAAGCCTGTTATTTAAATTGTTCACAAGACTTCTGAAAAACTGCTTTCTGTCAATTTTTACAACTTTTTTAGAATCATGTAATCCTATGTTTCTAAACTTTTTGTTTTCTGCTGCTTTAAGAACTGTTCTGTAGTATTCTCCAGAAGCTGAGTTACACATAGATTCAAACACTTTTATAGTGGGCTTGATTGCATTTTGAGCCTCTGTCAGACTTGTCTCTCTTTTCTGCAACTCTAATGACAAATCAGCTAACTCAACAAGAGCATCATACATAATTGCAATATTTTCTAGAAATTCTACACAAGTTAACATATTTTCTAGACCTTGAAATTTTGCCCTTTCTTTGGAGTCTCTCTGGTGGTCATTTTGGGCCTCACTAAAATGTTTTACTAGAGCACTGTAGTTTTCCCAGACAGCTTTTACAGTTCTCTGGCTTGAAACTACCCATCTTATTGTAAATATTTTCCCAATCTTCTTAACTCTTTGTTCCAGTGAAGCAGCACAAATGTTGAGTTCCCTTTGATTTTTGGGAGACATGCTGTATAAAGAATACAATTTGTCAAGGAAAGAATGGAAATGGTTAACACCTGTAACTTCATTCCTTGTATCAGAAACGGCCAATTCCAAGCGATGGTTTAAACAGTGCCAGATTACTATATCAGGAAATAACTTTAAAAACTGTGCTCCAACTCCATTTTTTCTACCTAACATTTCAGAGGCCCCATCACATGCTAGACCAACTAAATGTTCTGCCAGAAAGTTTTCATTCATTCTTCAATATCTCTCGAGTAATAACATCTGCTGTAGTTGATTCAAGTTCTATCAAGTCCCAGAAAAAGGAAACAACTTCAGAGTTATCTGAAAGAGCACATCTCAAACACAATACTAACACAGATTTTACACTAACTGTTGTTGATTCGTCAATCATAATACTGATTTTCCTCTGATTTTCTGTTATAGATTTTGCTATTTTATTTCTCATTTCCTGTGAAATGTGTTCAATAATATTAGCACAACTAAAATTTGTATGAAGAACTCGTCCCACATATAAACTATTTAATTGTTGAAGTTCAACATAAGCCTGTAGGTCTACGAAGGGTCTATTTCTTTTCGCAATTGAGTATGCTGTTCGAAATACTCGAACGGTGGTTTCTAGGTGTTTGACATTCATAGTGTCCAAGCAACTTTCAAATATCTTTTTATTGGATTCTGATTTTTGTAACATAGCTTTTTTGTGAGATTCTGAATTTTTGTGCTCAAATATTTTTTTTCCTAAGGCTTGTTTGTCGTTGATTAATATTATTTCCGTTGGGATGAACCTTGCATTCTACCCATACTTTCATTAGCTTAAGTCCTGCCCCTTTAGAAACTCCTAATCCTAATTTACTTTCCTCTTTACATATATTGCAGCCTAAATTTTTATTTCCTGCAAATAACCACTCGTTCTCTGACAAAAAATAACGGTACTGAGACTCGTTCCAACAGTCTGGAAAATCTTGTTTTCGGTAGGTGGGTCCTTGAATTTCACAGTCGATGGTAGAAGGTGTAGAACCATAACCTAGATTCTCCCTTGAATCTGCATCACACGTTTCAGCAACATTTAACCCAGGGTCTATCTCTATACTCACGTCTTTAATGAAACTAATGTTCTCGGAACTCCATTCAGTTTCGTTTTTACTTGAGCCATCACACACCTTTTTAGTATTCTTTGATTCTGCATCTTCATCCTCAGCACTTTTTTTTTGAACCCAGCCACTTAAGTAAACTCATTGTCACAAGTTGTGACTCACAACTCACTTTCACAGTCACTGGAAAACTTGAAAGGTACTACGGGGCTACTGATGTTCATTAACTGCAGAGAGATTCCGTAATATCTGCTTCACAGCAACACATCGAGCAAAACATAAAATAAAACTTGGATTCACACAAACATAACGAGCGGAAGAAAGTTGTTGTGCTCACTTCCCGCTCTCCGTATCCAATAGCAGTGTAGCCAACCTTAGAGAACCAGAAAAACGCCCTGGAGTGTAAAAGCGACCGTATTTTATGAACATAAAACCGTAAGGTTCGATATTAGTCCGCTAGAGTACACCCGTGACGTTTCAGCGCTATGTATAGATTATAAACGATTTTCTTACTGAATGTAAAATTGTTACGTCATTCTAAAGCGGGAAGATATTTTCCGGAACGGCGTTCCGGCCCGTTCCGGTCCAACTAAACCACTGCTTCTAACATTCCACGCTCCGATCCGTCAGTGACTCCGTATTGAAGAAACAATTCATGATGAAAATTAATAAATTTAAAACAAAAATATTGGAATGCAGACGAAATGAATCAGAAACCTCTATGCACATCAAATCGGCAGGTGAAAAACTAAAGGAAGTAGGAGTCTTCTGTTACTTAGGAAGCAAAATAACCAGTGATGGACGAAGCAAAGAGGATATAAAAAGTAGGTTAGCTCAGGCAAGGAAAGCATTTCTACAAAAAAGGAATCTGTTGACATCGAATATAGATTTAGGTATTAGGAAGTCATTTTTGAAAGCCTTTGTCTGGAGCGTGGCGCTCTATGGAAGTGAAACTTGGACTGTTGGTGCAGCAGAAATGAGGAGAATTGAAGCGTTTGAAATGTGGTGTTACAGGAGAATCATGAAGATCAGATGGGTAGATAGAGTTACAAACGAAGAGGTATTAAGACGAGTGGGAGAGGAGAGATGTTTCTCGCGACTGCTAATGAAGTGAAGAAATAGGTTGGTAGAACACATTCTACGACACCCAGGAATAGCAAGATTATTTATAGAAGGAAGGGTCGAGGACAAGAATTGTAGGGGGAGACCAAGGTTACAATATATTAAGCAGTTTGCCTCGGACGTTGGGTGTGGTAGCTATATAGAGATGAAACGATTAGCTCAGGACAGGGAGGCATGGATGGCTGCATCAAACCAGTCAAAAGACTGACGACTCAAACAACAATAACCCAAAGGGTAGCTTGCATGTCAGATTTCATTGTTCCTTGAAGCACTATGAATCTCAAGGAGGTTAGATATCTAAGCTCCTTGATCACTATAGTGCTTTCTAGTAGAGAAATGAGGAACTTTGTGTTGGCGGAAACTCCCGAGATTAATTTTTCCATTATGAACAAGGCGTACTGTATTCAAATGCGTTCTTTGACATGCCAACATCGTATGACATGGTGTCGTAATTTTTGCCACCTTTCAAAAAATCACTTAATACGGCCAGGAGCGAACCTGCAAGCTTGGGGGTAGTAGTCCGACACGTTTACCACTCACCCACCGTGGCAAGATATTCGATAGCTGAAATTAATATATTCAAAGTACCAGCTCTACTATTAATAACGTCCGTTTTAATGTTGGATACTAGATACCATTCAAAATGAACTGATATTAATCTTCCGTGGAACTAACAGCGCCAGGAAGGAAGCGGATGAAATGTATAATAGATTAGCTGCAACCATTGTGTTATATTCACAACTGTACGGTAAGAGATCACTCAGATGAGGTTAAAAATAAAGTTATATTTGTTTAATACAATAATACATTGCGGATATTGCTGAATGTATATAAATGAGTGAGATTAGCCACTTCGTTCAGTATTTGACCATGGAGACCGTCCGAGTGATGTACCGAATATTATTTGCAGTTTTGGTATCATTGGCTTTATGGGGCTTCGTTGAATGTGATGAAGAAGGTGTAAGTATCTTGTTTTTGCTTAATTTAGGGGCTGCACAGTTGTGGTTATATACACGGTTATTATATATGTGCGCCCCGATAAACACGGCAAGCTAAACCAGCTGTGACTGGCGTAGATCGCGGGCGCACGTACACGGTTCAGCCTGTGGTTGGGGCTCACTTTTACATTTTTACCAAACATGTTCAATAATAATATAGTATGGCCGTGGGTGCCGGGTGCAAGCTTGATTATTTGACACCCAGAGGGCAGTTGCATGTCGATTCTTGTTGTTCCTTGGAGCATTATGAAAGTCAAGGAGGTTAGATGTATAAGCTCCTTGACACTATAGTGCTTTCTAGTTCAGAAAGAGGAACTCTGTGTTGGCGGAAAATCCCGAGATTAATTATGCCATTATGAACACCGCCTACTGAATTCAAATGGGTTCTTTGACATGCCAACATCGTATGACATGCGTGTCGTAATTTTTTCCGACTTTCAAAAATCACTTACCATGGCCAGGAGCGAACCTGCAAACTTGGGGGTTAGTCATCCGTCACGATAACCACTAACCCATAGTGGCAAGCTTAACATGCTCAATAATGTGTCAATAATGTGTGCTTACAGTGTTCATAGCCGATGCTGAAAATGTCCTCCCTCTCTTGTAACCAGGGGCGTATATAAGGGGGGTGCTGAGGGGGCTCCAGCCCCCCCCCCCCCCCGAAAAAGCCAACTTGGGTACAAAATACAATGTATTTCACAGTACCTTTAAGAAATGCTTATCAATTTGTAAAATTTGCTGAATAAATTAACAAGTAATCCATTTAGATACTTGCCATTCATACTCCACAGGCGATAATAGAACATTCATTAAGTACTCACAATTTTCCAGGATAGTCAGCCCCCCCCCCCCCCCGAAAAAAATTGTATATACGCCCCTGCTTGTAACACAGGTCTTCCTGGAAACTTGATTCGAAATTTTCGTCTTGTTTCAGAACAAGATTTTCTGCTTTTCGTATACGAATTATGGATATACACACGTTCGCGCAATGTGAATTGGTGTCTAGGCATGACCAACAATCACAGTAATCACAAAACTCACTAAACGTGCAACACCTACGTCTAAGCTTTGCAGATACACGTCCATATTGTGCCCATTTAGCAAGAAATATGCCAATCACAGTATACCAGCATAGCTCAATTTGGGATTTCGGGGCAGCGGTAAGTTCCCCCACTCTGTGACTCACATATTTTGGATTAATTAGAGGATACACTTGCAAAAATAACAACAAAATCAACTCCTATTTAAACACATTTAATTAATAAAATTAATGGCGCTACAAACATTTTAACAATTTAATTACTGACCCAATAATCAACTGCTTGTTCCAAATGAACAAGGGATCACAAATATAAACAAATATTGTATTCAAAACCTGTGGTTTCCACATAAACCAACAATTCTTACTTAGTCTCACTTCCATAAAGCACTAACATTAAGTTTACATAACTCCGAGCTCTTTGGCTCCATGCATTTACATTATTATGGTGTCATTCTTGTACACCTCAAACACTATCTTTTATATTTTCTTATTTCTCAAAAACAAGTATATAATTATATTTAAAATCTATGTTAATTATCTAACTCAATATTTTTGGGCATGTCCACACATTCAGTTGTTATCATCTCCCTTTATTTCACAAATATATTAAGGTAATCAGAAAACCAATTGTGTACTCCAGAGCGTGAAGGTACTTGACACAGTCAAAAAACTATAGTTACTCCCGAACTCAGTTGCCTTCAATCAACTCGTGGAATCCCACGTCCATACATTATTACAATAGGGATTGTTATTTATCTCTTACGTCTTAAAAGACCATTATCATATAAGAAACTACGATCTGAACCGGCAAACGAAATATCCATCTATAAGGACCTCGGTTCAACGCCCGGGTCGTTAACAACTTTAAACACTCCTGGTGTATTCATTCTTTTTACAACAGCTTACGAGACGGTCTCTGTTCCTTCTCGCTTTAAGAGAGCTAGACTCTACTACTTGGGGTGCGATTTATGACCACGTAGGGTGACGGCGACTCCCTGTCTGACCCAACGTTAGTAGCTTATTTCCAAGGCTTTCAAAACAAACCTTCCCATTATATCCAGTTCTGGGGAGACCGGGCTTTACTGTACCGTATTCATTCAAACAACTATTCTTTGGTTCAAAGACCATTTTCGTATCCTTGGCATTTATTAATTATGAGAGGGTCCTCATTGATTGGGAAGATTAATACACATACGACGACGGAGAATTTAAGGGGGCTTTTATCATAAGAAGATCCTGCATTCGAATCTCTTCGTGTGCCTCGGGAACCAATCCCTTACAGAGGACTTATACAAAATGCGATTTAGAGTCGGCCGTGGCCCATATGACATACGCTCAATAATACCATATATTAGCTCCCTTTTAAAATACATACACAATGCCTCGTGATACTATGTCACAAATAGAGGACTTATACAATTATCAATTCACTGCAATCAACTACCCTCCATAAGTAATGTACCAAGTATTTAACCACTACGCGTTCCTAGCGTGACACTTTAATATTATATTTGCGCTCATTATGCGCTATGCATTATTTTAAGCCGAAAATGTCTTCCCAAGAACTGATAAATCTCTTTAGTAACAATTCATTTTATTTTAATTCACATATTAATCTTTCCGTTGTCGATAAATCGCTCCCTGTTTTAAAATATTCCATTGAACATCATCTCTTACACATACGTTAAGGCTTAACGTTCTTATATTCATATCAATTTATTTGATTTTTTTATTTAACATTTCCATATTTAATTATTATTATTATCTTTATTCTTTATACAAGCTCAAAAGCTATTTCTTTCATATCTCAACTTTACTTTATTTCAATATCTTTCATGATAATTAATGATATTTCGCTTGCTCTTATGACATTTGTTAAATACATTAACCCTTTATTCACACATTTCCTCTACGGGATTTATTCTTTACACAATTATTTATAATTTCTCAATTTATTTTATTATTGTTCAGACCGTGTTCTTGATTATTCAGTATTTATTTATTTAAACACATCCCTTTCACTCCAAAAACTCCGGTGGGTTTGTACACAATCAATTTCTGACACCCAAATAAAATGAATTTAGTACTCACATGTTTTTCAGATCATCCTATGATCTTAAATCTGGTGCGGTGCTTCATTTTTGGGCCCACTTTGAACTTTTTACTCCATATTAAAGGTATTCATCTTACGTAAAAACACTTTTTGACATATATTTAAAACACTTAACATTGACGACATTTTTATATACTGATGTGTCCCTTTTGAACACATAATAAACACTAAAAATATTATTTAACACACAATCTTGATTATTTTACACTTCACAATTCTCGATCACTAGGCCGTATTTCTGAGCCTATCACACGTGATCTTCTTAAATTCCCGTTTCCAAGGGTGAAATTTATTCGATGTCGGCTTCCTATCCTGCAGAATGCGAAAGTCTCGAAACATCTACTGTTCCCTGGAGTCCAATTCTGCTACTCCTATCCTGGATAACCGGCTATTTATCTAGCTTGAACGGCTTCTTTGTAGATCTGTCTATCGATCCTAACGAAAGTCTATACGGATCGAGGTCTCCTCTAAGACCTATAGATTTAATTTATAGCAGCTAGCACTTCTCGATTCTAGTACTATTAGAATTGTTCGCCTGCTTTCTGGAGATAATGTTTATAGTCTCCTATCGTCTTTATTTGAACTGTTTTATTATTCTGTTCTTCCCTTTTAGGTTTCTTTAATTTAAATAACAGTTTATCTGTCTGGTACGATACTTCCGTACGTTATGATCTATTCGTTCGTACGTTTAACGACCTATCGCCTTTAAGTCCGATGTTCGCGGCCTGCTCTGACTATATCTTACGAATTTTCACTTTAACTTGTATACAGTCGGGCCTAAATCCTATAATTAGGATTTTCCTAATATTTCACTACGGCGATACTTCAAAATTTCGTCTTGACCACTCCTATGGAGGCAAGCAAGTCGTTAATACTGTGACGCCTGTGGCTATCAGATCTTACTTCTACGGTGTAACACAGCGTTTCTCCCCTCAAGGAGTACTGGTAGCTGTTTTCGATGTAACGCAGAATTACGTCCCCTCACGGACTGTCGGAATGACTACTTCTACGTCGTGGAGCAGCACTTCCCCTCACGGAGTGCTCGTAGGACTGCATGTGCTGATATAACTTCACGTCCTCCTGGACGGATTCGTACTGCGTGATGCGTGGCAACACCCCTCGGGCTGTTCAAGACTGCATGATTGGCTTGGAAACGCCCGAAGCTTTATACTGTTTTACTACAAAAAAATAAGACTCTAGCCTTTCCTGTGGTCAACTTCTAAAATAATGGTGCCACAAATATAAAAATTATACCTTCCGAAAGCTCGTCTTCTCAATGTCAAATGATCTTATTGCACCTAAGAATCGATCGTGCAATTCGGAGATATTAATTAATTTCTCGTCCTCAATTGTGTGGGTGTTGCATTCCTTTTGCTCTCTCCCCTCCACAGAGGCTTAGGTAATTCCCCAATGACGTCGTCTTACGTCGGCAGTTTTTTTTCTGCGCAATTATTAAATGGTTTCTCTTTACTGAAAAATCTCTCATTCAAAATGATTCACCGTACTGTGCTTGTTTACTCATTATTATGCTCGTAAACGTGTTAATTTTAATTATTCCTCTTCTGGTGCATAAGCGGCGTTGTCAATTTCCAGCAACGTCAGCTTGAATTCCGATTCAGGCTTCCTTGTCTATCACGGTGGAAATTTCCATTCAGTTATTAATACTCGTGACCAGCCCTCTCTTGAATGTCGAGTGGGGTGATCTCATCTAAGGAACATCTGTCCCTAGTCGCTTGCACAATGTTAAGCTATAATCCTGGCTTAAAATCTCTCTCCGTTCCTTTATGAAACTATACGTTTCTTTCATTTCTTCCTTAAGGACATGGGTTCGACCTTCATGGACCCTATGGCCCATGGGTTCATCTCTCCCCTCCTTAGGTAAATAAATTTTCGAAAATTTTGAGGAAATTTATTTCAATTTAATTTTGTATTTCTTTATTCGTCGAAGCCATCATAACGTCATCCGTATTTACTGTTGTTTTTACTTCTTTTAAGTCGTATCCGGTAATTGTGTAGGTCGGGTATGCTCTGTCCCTACCCTTTCTTTCTTTCTTTATTTATCTGGACTTTAAGTTCCCAGAACCTCATTCTCCCTTACGGGTTTGGTCTATCCCTACCCGTTTCCTTATTTCATCATTTTCTTTTCTTAAATTGGAATTTTCTTCTTCAATAAATTCAATTATTTCTTTAATTTCCCAATATACTTTCTCCAATTCGCATTCGCACTCGAATGCTTGAGCTCTATTTTCTATTTCTTCCTTATTCTTGTTTATGTCAAAAGCGGATTCATCTCTAAATGTTTCCATGACCAGGGCTTGTTCATTTTCTTCATCAAAATCTTCGGGAGGGTAATATAATTTCAAATTTGCTGAATTCATGGTCACTTCGTGATCCGTTTCACAGTGCCGAATTCTATATGCGTTATTCCTCAAATCTCTGATTATTTGATATGGTCCGTGGTACATTTTCTGGAACTTCTTGTACACACGGTTCCCTGGATCCGAAATGGCTGGTCTTTTCACTAACACCATTTCTCCTGCTAATAATGGTCGATGATACCTCTTATGCCTATTTCTTCTCTGCCTCCTGTCGGCTTGAGCTTTTAGATGCTCAAAGGCTCTCCTAATTCGTACATCTCTTCCCGGCTGAGCATCTGCTGGCCTAGGAATTACCAGATTCCAAGGTCTTTCTGGTTGCTCATTCTGATGTAACGTTATGGGTATCTCTCCTGTGGATTCATGGATTGTATTATTTATACAAAATTCAATAATATCCAAAATATCTATCCACTTCCAATTTTCTTCGGCACAGTATATTCTACAATACTTGGCCGTTTCTCTCATAACTCTCTCTACAGGGTTTGCCTCAGGATGGCGAATACTTGACAAAATTTGACGTATTCCAAGTCTTTCTAATTCTCGTCTGAACTCTACGCTGGTTATTGTTATAGGGTCGGCTTTCCTGTTGCCTATAACCCGTAGTTCTAGGATTTCTTCCTCGATATCCTCCCCGGTAATATGGCTGTATCCTTCTAGGCTCCTGGTGCCCATACTCTCGATCTCGTCCTTGAGTATCCGTACTGGTGGACTGATTCCTGGTCGCTGGTTTTTCTCCAGTTTCCTGACTGCTGGCCATGTGTACTTGCTCAGTTTGTCTTTGATGCCGAGGAGTTACGTGCGAAGTCGTCATATCTAACTGACGTAATACACTTTCCACTTCCACAGCACTTCTGGCTTTGGATGAGATTAGCAGCCTCTGAATCTCATATGGAAGCTGTCTTGCAATGGCGGCACACAGGTCGTTTTCTGCCGGAGCAATATCCAGTTCGCGGAATTTACACAGCTGAGCGGTGAAAAATTCCGAGTATTTAGTGGGTGCATTGGTGCTGTACTTCCTAGAGTACAGATCTAGCCTTAAATTTTCTTGGACATCTGCAGCCCAATATCGCTTTAAAAATGCTTCCCTAAAGCCTTCCACCGTATCAAAAGTGTATCTAAAGCTTCTGAACCAGGTGAGACAATCACCTGCCAACAGCTTTTCAATAGCTCTCAGTCTCCGATCCTGAGGAACCTTCATTTCATTTAGATACTCTGCCACTTCTTTTAGCCAGTATTTTGGAGTAATAGACATGTTATTACCCGTAAACTTGACTGGTCTGTCCTCATTGGATTTAATAATGTTTATTATTTGGCCATTTGTCTGATTCGTGTACGGGGTTGACATCGCCATTGGATATCCTGGGTTCTTATAAGGGCTCTCCCCTCCTAAGTCCCTCTCCGTATCTGTGCCTTGTTCACGAGAATCTACCCATCCTGTCTTTGGAAACTCCTCCTGATTCTCGAATTCTAACTTCCTTTCCCTTCGGGCACTTTCTTCATTAGCCATAAGTTGGATTTCTATTTGACTATTCTCATGTTCAGTCCTCTCTAATCGGGATCTTAATTCATTCTGAATTCTTTCTTGATTCCTTTTAATATCTTCCTCTACCTTTTTGAGTTGGAATTTCTCATCCCTGAAGCTATCCCTGAATTCATTTATTTGGTCTTCTACCTCTTTCTTAATGATCTTAGCCTGTTGGTCTATAATTTCTGGTTTCACGTCACCTATGGTATCCAGGTCTTCTCGTATTTCCTTTATCTTCTTCTCCACTTCTTTTTGTCCTTTGTAGACTTTATCCTGGATCTTGTTCATATCCTCTCGAGCCCTTCCTTGCTCCTCGAATATAATTGTTATGTCGGTCATAACCTTATCTATCTCTCCCTTTGTGTCTCCCATTTGTTTTGTTAATCCTATTACGGTTTCCTGAATTCCAGTAACCCCTTTATCTATCTTCTCTATTTTTATAAGTTGTTCATCACGATCCCTTTTTCGTTGCGTGCTTTCCTTCTTAAGATTCCCTTCGTATTCGCTTAACTTCGTAGAAATATCCCCCTCATGCTTTCTCAACCATTCGTCCACCTGTCCCGTGAATACGTTAAATTGCAATTCCCTTTTGTTGGCATCGGCCTCACCTTGCTTCTTAACCTCAGTTATTTTTGTCTGTACTTTCTCGACTTTCCCCTCGAGGTTTTCTACTTTCTTTTCCATCCCTCCAAACCTGTCTCCTAACGCCTCAATACTACTTTTTATCTCTCCCTGGGATTTTTCACAAATACTTTTGTTCGATTCTATTTGAGCTTCTAAAATTTTCTGCACACCTTGGATCTGGGTTACAAGTTCCTTATTACATTCGTCCCCATTTTGTTTACAAGTTGTTTCCATGCTATTTAATTTAGTTTCTATAGAACCAAATTTATTTTCCATGGAGCCAATTTTACCCTCAATCTTTTTAAAATTATCCTGGCATTCCTTTTTGGATTCTATACTATTTTTTTCTATAGTACTTATCTGGGTTCTCAATCCTGCATGAAACGTGTTACTCTCAGTTTGCAATGCCTTTAACTTGGCCCCAAATGTTTTATCCAATAGTTGAAATTTGGACTCTATGTTTCCTTCTAATTTCTCATTTATATTACTTTGTATTTTAGTCTCCATGGCCTCTAGTTTAGTGTTCATGGCTTGACTTTTCAAGAAATTATCACCTATAATCTTCTCCTGAAAGGAATGTAATTCGTTTTCAAATTTCCTTTCTATTATTCCTAGTTTATCTTCCAAAGCCCTGGATTGTGCTGAAAAATGATCGGTATTTTCTATTTTTATACTATTTAATTTGCCCTCTATCTCAGCCTTCAATTCATCGTTCATTTTTACACCGTTAACTTCGATAGCTTCTAATTTGGTTCTCATATTAACACTATCAATTTTTAGTGACTCTAAACTTTGATTTGTAGATCCTAACCCTTTTTTATTTTCAGTCTGTTGGCTATCCAACTTATTCAAACTCTCATTTATGGATTCGAACACTTTGTTATTTTCATCCTTTTGGAGACTCAATGTATTGTCTATTGTTCCCAATTTATTGTTCAGGGTCTCCCATTTTTCTTTGCTATCGGCTTTTAAAGCGTTCAAAAGTTCCTGCCTCTCTTCCCTATTCTCCTTTTTTGCATCTTCCGTACTTTTCGTACTTATTTTTATTATCTCCTCCCTATTCTTTTGGAAATGTTCATCCAAACACTCCTTTAACTCCATCATCGTCACCATCTTTCTATTATAAAAATACAGTGGGCCACTAATGCCACCACACTAGTACATGCTTGAGAGATGATACTCTGAATCGGTGTGTCCCAATTTCTTTTAAAATATTACTTTGGTACGGGTATTCACTTACAACGTACCCTTTTGATACTTTTATTCAATTTCATAAACCTTTATGGAAGTGTTTAAAATTCAAAATTTCGAAAAACCATTTTTTTCAAAAAATGAAAATTTTGATTTTTCGAGAAAAACTCGGGTTTTCCCTAGGAAAACTCAGCCCTACATACTGGACGCCATTGTTACGAAGTTTGCTAGGGGGTTTATAATATAATATTCAGGGCTGCTCGGTATGAGTTTCCAGGGACCCATGCGGTCAGTTAATATTTTACGTTGTAGCTATTCCTGTCATTACTTTAATTTTACATGATATGACCGACTTAAGTGTTCCTCTAGTTATTAATCCAGCACATTATTTATATATCCCCATGTGCCCATTTAGCAAGAAATATGCCAATCACAGTATACCAGCGTAGCTCAATTTGGGATTTCGGGGCAGCGGTAAGTTCCCCCACTCTGTGACTCACATATTTTGGATTAATTAGAGGATACACTTGCAAAAATAACAACAAAATCAACTCCTATTTAAACACATTTAATTAATAAAATTAATGGCGCTACAAACATTTTAACAATTTAATTACTGACCCAATAATCAACTGCTTGTTCCAAATGAACAAGGGATCACAAATATAAACAAATATTGTATTCAAAACCTGTGGTTTCCACATAAACCAACAATTCTTACTTAGTCTCACTTCCATAAAGCACTAACATTAAGTTTACATAACTCCGAGCTCTTTGGCTCCATGCATTTACATTATTATGGTGTCATTCTTGTACACCTCAAACACTATCTTTTATATTTTCTTATTTCTCAAAAACAAGTATATAATTATATTTAAAATCTATGTTAATTATCTAACTCAATATTTTTGGGCATGTCCACACATTCAGTTGTTATCATCTCCCTTTATTTCACAAATATATTAAGGTAATCAGAAAACCAATTGTGTACTCCAGAGCGTGAAGGTACTTGACACAGTCAAAAAACTATAGTTACTCCCGAACTCAGTTGCCTTCAATCAACTCGTGGAATCCCACGTCCATACATTATTACAATAGGGATTGTTATTTATCTCTTACGTCTTAAAAGACCATTATCATATAAGAAACTACGATCTGAACCGGCAAACGAAATATCCATCTATAAGGACCTCGGTTCAACGCCCGGGTCGTTAACAACTTTAAACACTCCTGGTGTATTCATTCTTTTTACAACAGCTTACGAGACGGTCTCTGTTCCTTCTCGCTTTAAGAGAGCTAGACTCTACTACTTGGGGTGCGATTTATGACCACGTAGGGTGACGGCGACTCCCTGTCTGACCCAACGTTAGTAGCTTATTTCCAAGGCTTTCAAAACAAACCTTCCCATTATATCCAGTTCTGGGGAGACCGGGCTTTACTGTACCGTATTCATTCAAACAACTATTCTTTGGTTCAAAGACCATTTTCGTATCCTTGGCATTTATTAATTATGAGAGGGTCCTCATTGATTGGGAAGATTAATACACATACGACGACGGAGAATTTAAGGGGGCTTTTATCATAAGAAGATCCTGCATTCGAATCTCTTCGTGTGCCTCGGGAACCAATCCCTTACAGAGGACTTATACAAAATGCGATTTAGAGTCGGCCGTGGCCCATATGACATACGCTCAATAATACCATATATTAGCTCCCTTTTAAAATACATACACAATGCCTCGTGATACTATGTCACAAATAGAGGACTTATACAATTATCAATTCACTGCAATCAACTACCCTCCATAAGTAATGTACCAAGTATTTAACCACTACGCGTTCCTAGCGTGACACTTTAATATTATATTTGCGCTCATTATGCGCTATGCATTATTTTAAGCCGAAAATGTCTTCCCAAGAACTGATAAATCTCTTTAGTAACAATTCATTTTATTTTAATTCACATATTAATCTTTCCGTTGTCGATAAATCGCTCCCTGTTTTAAAATATTCCATTGAACATCATCTCTTACACATACGTTAAGGCTTAACGTTCTTATATTCATATCAATTTATTTGATTTTTTTATTTAACATTTCCATATTTAATTATTATTATTATCTTTATTCTTTATACAAGCTCAAAAGCTATTTCTTTCATATCTCAACTTTACTTTATTTCAATATCTTTCATGATAATTAATGATATTTCGCTTGCTCTTATGACATTTGTTAAATACATTAACCCTTTATTCACACATTTCCTCTACGGGATTTATTCTTTACACAATTATTTATAATTTCTCAATTTATTTTATTATTGTTCAGACCGTGTTCTTGATTATTCAGTATTTATTTATTTAAACACATCCCTTTCACTCCAAAAACTCCGGTGGGTTTGTACACAATCAATTTCTGACACCCAAATAAAATGAATTTAGTACTCACATGTTTTCCAGATCATCCTATGATCTTAAATCTGGTGCGGTGCTTCATTTTTGGGCCCACTTTGAACTTTTTACTCCATATTAAAGGTATTCATCTTACGTAAAAACACTTTTTGACATATATTTAAAACACTTAACATTGACGACATTTTTATATACTGATGTGTCCCTTTTGAACACATAATAAACACTAAAAATATTATTTAACACACAATCTTGATTATTTTACACTTCACAATTCTCGATCACTAGGCCGTATTTCTGAGCCTATCACACGTGATCTTCTTAAATTCCCGTTTCCAAGGGTGAAATTTATTCGATGTCGGCTTCCTATCCTGCAGAATGCGAAAGTCTCGAAACATCTACTGTTCCCTGGAGTCCAATTCTGCTACTCCTATCCTGGATAACCGGCTATTTATCTAGCTTGAACGGCTTCTTTGTAGATCTGTCTATCGATCCTAACGAAAGTCTATACGGATCGAGGTCTCCTCTAAGACCTATAGATTTAATTTATAGCAGCTAGCACTTCTCGATTCTAGTACTATTAGAATTGTTCGCCTGCTTTCTGGAGATAATGTTTATAGTCTCCTATCGTCTTTATTTGAACTGTTTTATTATTCTGTTCTTCCCTTTTAGGTTTCTTTAATTTAAATAACAGTTTATCTGTCTGGTACGATACTTCCGTACGTTATGATCTATTCGTTCGTACGTTTAACGACCTATCGCCTTTAAGTCCGATGTTCGCGGCCTGCTCTGACTATATCTTACGAATTTTCACTTTAACTTGTATACAGTCGGGCCTAAATCCTATAATTAGGATTTTCCTAATATTTCACTACGGCGATACTTCAAAATTTCGTCTTGACCACTCCTATGGAGGCAAGCAAGTCGTTAATACTGTGACGCCTGTGGCTATCAGATCTTACTTCTACGGTGTAACACAGCGTTTCTCCCCTCAAGGAGTACTGGTAGCTGTTTTCGATGTAACGCAGAATTACGTCCCCTCACGGACTGTCGGAATGACTACTTCTACGTCGTGGAGCAGCACTTCCCCTCACGGAGTGCTCGTAGGACTGCATGTGCTGATATAACTTCACGTCCTCCTGGACGGATTCGTACTGCGTGATGCGTGGCAACACCCCTCGGGCTGTTCAAGACTGCATGATTGGCTTGGAAACGCCCGAAGCTTTATACTGTTTTACTACAAAAAAATAAGACTCTAGCCTTTCCTGTGGTCAACTTCTAAAATAATGGTGCCACAAATATAAAAATTATACCTTCCGAAAGCTCGTCTTCTCAATGTCAAATGATCTTATTGCACCTAAGAATCGATCGTGCAATTCGGAGATATTAATTAATTTCTCGTCCTCAATTGTGTGGGTGTTGCATTCCTTTTGCTCTCTCCCCTCCACAGAGGCTTAGGTAATTCCCCAATGACGTCGTCTTACGTCGGCAGTTTTTTTTCTGCGCAATTATTAAATGGTTTCTCTTTACTGAAAAATCTCTCATTCAAAATGATTCACCGTACTGTGCTTGTTTACTCATTATTATGCTCGTAAACGTGTTAATTTTAATTATTCCTCTTCTGGTGCATAAGCGGCGTTGTCAATTTCCAGCAACGTCAGCTTGAATTCCGATTCAGGCTTCCTTGTCTATCACGGTGGAAATTTCCATTCAGTTATTAATACTCGTGACCAGCCCTCTCTTGAATGTCGAGTGGGGTGATCTCATCTAAGGAACATCTGTCCCTAGTCGCTTGCACAATGTTAAGCTATAATCCTGGCTTAAAATCTCTCTCCGTTCCTTTATGAAACTATACGTTTCTTTCATTTCTTCCTTAAGGACATGGGTTCGACCTTCATGGACCCTATGGCCCATGGGTTCAATATGAATGACAAAACACGTGTGAGGTAACGATATGAGTCAGCGGAGCGCGCCCGCGATCTGCGCTGGTCATAGCCGGCTTAGCTTTCTATGTTTATCGGGACGCACATAGATAATGATCCTGTAGCACCTTGCCTCTCACCAAAGCATACCGGGTTTGATTCCCGGTCATTACAATGTGAGATTTTCGAAAGTAAAATATCACGTCCTGTAGTTTGGATTTCACGTACAGCGCGACGAGTTCATCTGAAGCCACGGAAAATATGCGAACAACTAGGCATCCCCTGTCCCCTTTAGTCATCATGTTGCTAGATCTACTGCTATTTGCTGCCGCGAAAGGCATGACTTGCACAGAAACCATCTGGCGCTGGATAACGCGCACTTGGGGATGATTTACCAATGGTGTCACTCTCTCCCTCCGCCCACCACGCTCGATCGCACCGGCAGTGCCCTCATTCAGGGCTTTACTTGAATTTGCCGAGCAGTAAAAATGGAGCTCCCATGACTCATGATCGCGAGATTAACGGTCACTACAAGTTTCCTTTTCATATAGTTCCGTGTATTTGGGTGTGTGTGAAAAGTATGTGATAACGTGTGTTATTGTGATAGCTGTACTAGTGTGTGTTTTTGTAAATTGGGGATAGGGTTGGGAAGGCGACGGCCGTGGCCTTAAGTTGGGAACCATCCCAGCATTACCTAGAGTAAAAGTGGGAGGGGGGGGTGCGCACAACGGAAAACCACCTTCAGGATGGCTGATATTATATATATCAGGAAAAAAAACTTACTACTTGTCATTTTTTCCTCACGAGGCTGAGTGTACCTCTTTCCAGCCCTTACACCAGATCTAAAATTTAATGGCAGAGCCGGGAATCGAACCCGGACCTCCAGGTAACAGTCAAGAACGCTAGCCGCTACGCAACAAGGTGGTCAGAAAAAAAAATAGTAGTTAAATTAGTATGTTTTGAATTGGCTTGTAATAAGCGGAAGTGCAGCGAATGATCTGATGAGGGTATAATATGATTAGTGTATTATTATTATTATTATTATCATTGATTTTTGTCCTTTGGGAGACCGTGCGAACTTGAGCCAATCACAGCTTCACTTCCTTTTCCTCTTCTCTTTTCTTCCCCAAACGTCTTCATTAATTCACTAGCTTGCCACGGTGGGTGAGCGGTTAACGTGTCGGTCTACTAACCCCAAGCTTGCAGGTTCGCTCTTGGCCATGGTAAGTGAGTTTTGAAAGGCGGCAAAAATTACGACACCATGTCATACGATGTTAGCATGTCAAAGAACCCATTTGAATTCAGTACGCCGTGTTCATAATGGGAAAATTATTCTCGGGAGTTTCCGCCAACACAAAGTTCCTCATTTCTCTACTAGAAAGCGCTATAGTGTTCAAGGAGCTTAGATACCTAACCTCCTTGACTTTCATAGTGATTCAAGGAACAACGAAATTCGACATGCAAGTCACCCTCTGGGTGTCAAAATACAAAGCTTACACACGGCACCCGAGGCCATTATTCACTGTGCCTTTTCTTCCTTTCCTCTGTCCCCTATTGTTTCTTTTCTTGAGACTTGTTCAAATTTCTTGTTTATGATTTAATTTCTGAATTGATTTCTGTCCTTAATATCATCTTCAGAGATTTTGAATCGTTCCAGGTCGTCCGGTGTTCCTCTCATCCAACTGGTCTTTAATTTACTTGTATTAATGATGTTAAAAATGTTCTTTATGTTCGACCCTGACTAGTATGTGTCTGAAAACTGTATCATAATGAGGCTCATTATAACACTATTTTTCATTATGAAACAGTTTCTCCCACCAATCACAGCTCAAGAAACAGTTGTGTGACCAATTCGATTAGGATACCTTCGCGCATGCGCTCAAAATCCAACATGTCTATATAAATTACCGAAAGTGTACCGTGCATATGTTCGCGTAAATAAACTGGTGAATATGAGACAAGAAATAGCACTGTACCTTAATATCCCCAAATCCAATTTCTACACAGCGCGTTGTTTCAAACGAATTCGGGGACAGTTTTACTGAATACTGGTGCACAATCTGAACATATGGCATTGAAGCACACAGAGCACATGCGTCGGTTGGCCAGAGCTTGGAAAACAGAGATATACTACCCACTGCAGCACCCGATCACAACATTCTAGTCACAATCTCAACAGATATTTATGAATATTTATGTTAAAACATATAATAAATTTATAATTAGAGTCGAACATAAACAGTCGTATGCAACTCGCCTATAATGGTAATTAAGACACTCGTATGGGAATTATAAAACTCGCATATGCTCGTTTTATAAACATACTCGTGTCTTAATTATAGCCATTATAGGCTCGTTGCATAATGTACTATAATGAGTCTGTTTTCATATATCCTCCACAGGTGTCCATAGAACTGTAGGCGTCTTTTCCTAAATTTCTCTGCGATGGTGTCTGTGTTTTCGCAGAGTTCCTGTTTTTAGGTCGTCTGATCCAAGTCCCGTCTCGGAGAACAGCGCCCTGTATCTTTCTAAGAATTTTCCATTCTTGTTTCTCGGTGTCATGAATTCTTGTCATCCCTCCAATTAATATTGTTTTCATTTACTTCTACTCAAGGCAAATGCTAGGATGGTTCCTAACTTAAGGCCACGGCCGCCTACTTCCCAATCCTATACCCAATACACACTAGTACAGCCAACACAACAACACAGGTTATCACACACGTTTTATATTATTATTATTATTATTATTATTATTATTTATTTTGATACAACCATCTATGGACTACAAATACACAACCATTATTCAGGTCTACATCTTCTTCAAGGTGTTTCTGCCTTGTTGTTTAGATTCCTGCCAGAGATCTTTCATTCGTTGGCTCCTTCGCAATCGTTCTTCCACTGAAAGAGTGAGCCTTTTTTCGGGGGGATCCTTCACACTTGCAACTTTAGATCTGTATCCTGTCCTATCCCACACTTCGACTAATCCTATGTTTGCCCTTTTTAAGTCTTGATAGACCTCTTGAAGCCATAGGGGTTGTACCTTCCACTCCTCTTGCAGATTAAGAATTTTATTAGCCAACCTCTCGTTCCCCAATCGTTTAACGTGCCCATAGAACATCAACCGTCTTTTCCTTATACTGACAGAAACCCCTTCAAATTTGTTATACAGTTCTTGGTTAGATCGCATTCTAAATTTATATTCTTCCCCCAGATAATTTTTGGGACCTATTTTTTTTTTCTCAATTTTAGCAATTTTCATGCTGTTTCTGCCGCATAGAGGCACACTGACTTAACAACTGTGTAATAGTGCCTATTCTTGGTCTGATACGAGAGGGACTTGATGCAAAGTCTAAATGCCATATCCATTTTCCTAGCCCTTTTTTCAATGGCGAATTTCTCATTCGCATTGGGAGTTAAAATTTCTCCCAAATACTGGAATTTATAACTCCTCGAAATTGTCCCATAATCAGTAATCATTATTATTATTTTCTTTATTTACTCAACTTACAGTTGGTAACATGACTCATATCGGTACATAGCGTACAAGAAAATGAATAAAGTAACACTTTGAAAAGCCTATAGCATACATTTTCAAACTATATAACATAGGCGTTTGACAGTTAATTATTTTTCTTTTCCAGTAATGTTATCTTTCACGTCTCCTTTTCACAAGAGGGTCCAAAAATGATCCTAGTGTGTATTCAAAAATCCTCTAACGATGCTGCAGGTTTTCAGAATTGCAGCCTTCTGTGCAATAGTGTGGGTGTATATGGGAAGATTTAGAGTGATTAGATTTACTGAAAAGGATTTAGGTGTCAGGCCAGTGGGAGAAAGGAGGAAAGGAAGAATCGTCACATTTTTTTGTCTCCAGATTCTAGCCACCTCCATAGCTAGAGGAGTATATTTATCAATCTTCTCTCTGTATTTTTGGTGGATATTATGGCCATTCGGAACAGATATGTCAATCGAGTACGTGTGATGGTTTTTCTTATCAGTTAAAGTTATATCTGGTCTATTATGAGGACTTGTTTTGTCTGCTTGAATAGTGCGATCCCAATACGGCTTGTAATCTTAGTTTTCCAGCACACTTTCTGGAGAGTATTTGTAATAAGGCGTCCTGTCGTGTATTATTATTATTATTATTATTATTATTATTATTCGATTTTAGGACCAGATCTATGGAATATCACATATGATAGCTTGCTGAGATCTGAAGTCCCTGATGAAACTATCCTAGTAGGTTATGCAGATGATGTTGCTGCTCTTGTAGCAGGAAGAAGTGTCGAGCAGGCACAGTTGCGACTCAATATGGTAATGCGTACAATCAATAGTTGGATGGAGGAACATGGTCTGTCTCTAGCACTTGGTAAGACAGAAATTCTAGTCCTAACAAAGAAGAGAATTCAGAAAAATACTCCCAGTACAGGTAGGAGACATACAAGTAGAGACGCGGCCAGCAGCAAAATATCTGGGCCTCATGATCGACAATAAACTGAATTTTGGAGAACAAATTCGACGGACTGCAGATAAGGCGGCAAGAGGAGTAACGTCTCTCAGTCGGCTAATGGCCAATGTTGGTGGACCAAAATCTAGTAAGAGGAGATTACTGATGACAGCCATCCATTCAGTTCTGCTATATGGAGCGGAAATATGGGCGGATGCCCTGGATAAGGAAATTTATAGGAAGTCACTAGCACAAGTGCAGAGGCAGGGTGCTTTACGCGTGGCATCTGCTTGTCGCATGGTCCCTGAAGAAGCAGTTCTTGTAATCGCTGGGATAATTCCAAATCTTTTCTAGCGAAAGAACGCAAGTACATTTACTGGAGGAAATCGGTAGTAGGTTTACGAAATGCAAGACCCAAAATTAAAGACATTGAAAAACAAGAAAGGAAAATTCAGAGAAAAAATTACGGCGCCGTTTTCAGAGATAATTTCTGGCAAAAACACACACAGAATAATTATACTGAAATACGGAATCTATCACGATACTCCATAGAAAACCCAGAGTGAAGTTCTTTACACACATCGCCAGAATAAACGACGCCAGACTGACTAAAAGAATATTCAACATAATCTCTATGTCAAAATTGGGTACTTCTTGGCACAAAAAAAAACCATGGAAGACTTACAACAATTACATATCACCGTAGAACACTTTCACGACCGCAGTATTTGTAGAGAAACAAGAAGTTCCGTGACGAACTAAAGAGCCTACTTTTCTTAAATTTAAGATTCATGCCAATGATTAATCTACAGTATATGGATCTATCTAGAATAATGACGAAATTAAGTTGGTAATATCGAAATTTCTAATTAGTTCGAAATACTGTATACCTGGTATAATGTAGCCTAATAGAGAACTACTGTTGGCAGCCCCGGTGACTGAATATATTCTTAGTTCCATCTCTTAAGGTACAGAATACAAAATTTGGTTGAAGTCCAATGAATAGCATGGGCGTTTCATGCAGTTAAACATTGGATCTAACAGCGTGCGTAAAATCATGTTGGCAACAATGACATACATGTATTGGTCATAAATAATCTGAAATAATATGATCTATTGTTGTGTCAATTTAGAATGATATCCATTAGTTAGTATGGAAGTTACATGCATTTTAAAATTGGGCCTATCAACAGGCTTAGAATCATATTGGCAGCACTGGCGTAGGCCTATATTAGTTACTCCAAATTAATCTAGAATGCCAGGTATTATACGTGTGCAAAGTTTAGAGCTAATGGCTTGCATACTTTCTAATATATTGATATTAGGGTGACAAAAATAAAGACAGTATTTATTAACAGTTGGCAGCCCTGGTTACTCTTAAGAATACGCATAGTCATATCTTTTATGGTACACATAGCACACACGAAATTTGGTTGAAATCCAAATGATAGTATAGAAGTTACATGTATTTAAAGTTGGACCTCTCAGCAGGCGTAGAATCATGTTGGTAGCACTGACGTATATAAATTACTCCAAATTAATATAGAATGTCAGGTACTATACGTGTGGATAGTTTAAAGCTTTCAGCTTGCATACTTTCTGATATATGGGTATTTGGATAAAAATATTGAGAGCATTTATTAACAGTTGGCAGCCCTGGTGGCTCTTAAGAATACGCTCAGTCATATCCGTTTATGTCCACATAGCACATACGAAATTTGGTTGAAATCCAATTGATAGTGTAGAAGTTATATGCATTTAAAATTTGGACCTATCAGCAGGCTTATAATCATTTTGGCAACACTGCCATGTATGGCCTCCTGGAAATTAAACTGCAATATTATTACCTATACGTGTGCCAATTTTGAAATAGCTCCCATTCATACCTTCCAAGATATCCAACATGGAGCTCAAATTTCAATTGCGATTTCTCAGCAGTTGGTAGCACTGACATCATTTTCAAATATGGCCGTGAGATATTCAGGTATAGATCCTTACTCCTACCAAATTTTGTTTCGATTGCTGCAGCCGTTTAGGAGTTGATAGGACACACACACACACACACAGCCAGACAGACAGAAGGACAGACAGACACACATTTGCAGGATCGCATACGTCTACTTTTTCCTCATTTTTGCAAAATGTGAAAAGTAGGCTAAAAATGAAAAACCAGAAATTTGAATTTAGATCACAACCCAAAAGAAATAGGCGTAAATGAACGGATGAAAGGTTCTTGGGAAGTTAAAAAGAAGAAAAGTGCCTCCACCAATTGGTAGATTGTTGTGTTTTTAGCGCTTTCCTTAAAGGGGAATGTACGCAAATAATAATAATAATAATAATAATAATAATAATAATAATAATAATAATAATATAAAATGCGTGTGATAACCTGTGTTATTGTTATGGCTGTACTAGTATGTATTTGTATTGGGTATAGGATTCGGAAGGAGGTGGCCGTAGTCTTAAGTTAGGAACCATCCTAGCATTTGCATTGAGTAGAAGTAAAGGAAAACCATTTCCAGGATGGCTGAGATAGAATCTTCTTTGTTTTGCCTCACTAGGTTGAGTGTACTGCACCCGTTATCGAAAGTGTTACGATGCGTGGCGATCCGGCTAAAATACACCCTGCAACGTCGACAACAAAATACTACTCCTATATTTCAAAATTGATTTATGTTAAGGAAATAAACAATGACTAGTGTGGCAGAAGCGAGATCTTAGTACACCAGGTCGTTTGGGTTGTTTGAATGGGTTTGATACGTTTATCCAGGGCATTTTTTTTTTTTCAGGGGGAACGATTGAAAACTGTTTAAGAAAATAAATTGGTACATTTGTATTTAGTCCGGAAAATATAACTTCCGACTTGAAATTATATCGATCAGCTGGCGTCAACGCACTGTTCACAATACAACAGCTGGAGGAGATTTTGAGTAATCCTCGATTTAAATCGATCTATTGAATCAGATTGTTTTGGTCGGCAATTCGGCACTCAGCAGCATAATCGAATCAATAGGTCATATTATTTTCTGCTCGACAAAAGCTTTGTGTAATTGCTGCCATATTCGAAGAAATTAACTTGTTTAGGCAAAAATAAGTAACATACTCTAACAATCGTGAAATGGAAGTTCTGTTCTTATAAGCACCAGGCTGGTGTTTGGAGGTGGGTTAGGTGGTTAGTTTGAATGATGAAGAAAATAACGAACTATTTTACATCCACCCAGTCATCGAAAAAGCTGAAAGTTAATGAATTAATGAGTTGAGTCGTCCAGTTGCAAAACTCGTTTAGTCCACTTGTGAATAAGGATCATGTCGTCAAATTATTTATTTAACTAGTATATTTTATTTTAATTTATTTTACTTTATTTTTTTGTTTTGTTTTGTTTTATTTTGATTTTGTTTTGTTTTATTTCGTTTTATTTAGTTTTAAATTGTTTTTTTTTATTTTTTGTTTTGTTTCATTGTATTTTGTTTTTTCAGAAAACAAACATAAAACCAAAAACAAAAAACACGAAGTTAAAAGAAACATTCAAAAACAAAAGCAAAAGCAAAAAACAAAAAACCAGAAACACAGAGCATAATTCACACAAAACCAAAACCAAGAAAGAAACGCAAAAAGTAAAAGTCAAAAGAAAAAGCACAAAGCTAACATAAAACCAAAAACGTAAAGCATAAAGAAAAAAAAGTAGAAAACAACAAGCACAAAAGATACGCGAGGCAAAGTCCAGAGAAACGTTTCTCATGAAAATGATTTTTATTCACAAGTGGGTTAAACGAGTTTTGCAACTGGACGACTCAGTTAATAAATTAACCCAATTCAAGCTTTCATTTAACATGTCAGCCCATAAAGTAATAACCGGACTCTGCAAATTGCCTAAAATTGCAAAAGCATGATGTTTCGTCGACTTTGACTGAGACACCCCCTTAAATATTGTTTTAAAAAAGCACTGGGTTTATCTTCAAAATAAATCCTCATAGCATAATTCTGCTCTTCCGCCTGACAAACGGGTAATATACTACAATAAACGAATGCTGGCGTTCTATAAATAATCAGAAAGCATCCGTGTTTATTATCCTGCTCAAATATACAAATTAAAACCTACTAAATATTCCTAAATTCTCGAAAAGAATAATTGTGTTCGCAGGATTTAGATAAAATGATTAAAATTGGACTGAGGATTTCCTACTCGGTTGTCAAATATAATAAAAGAGATTTAATAATAAATTTATTAAAGCACAAAATATGCAGTATGAAATTACAACTAGTTTGAACAGAACTGAGACAGAGATAACCTCCTCTGCCCACACCACATCACGTGGTATCGATCACATCTTCTACCACATACGGCACATACACAATTTAAGTCTGGCTGATGAAATCTTCTGTTATTACACACTTTGAAGTGGAAACCATGTACCGAGAATCTCGTTACCAGGTGCCTCAGCTCGTAGGAGCTCTCTGTCCAGTCCCGTGATGTGCTGGTACTGTTCTACAGGGTGCGGCAGAAATAACTGACGAATTTCAAACGTAAATAACACAGCAACGCAACATGATATTCACTAATTTATTGCGCAGTTTAAAAGAGCAGTGTTTGCCATTTGCATCATATACACATACACACTAGGTTATGAAAATAATTTCATCCAAATGCCGACCGCCCTTCTTGATGCACTTCTGAAGCCTCTCCCTGAAGTACTTTTAATACTTGTTTGTGTACATGTAAGCAAGTTTCCTTTACCTGCATATGTCGCACAGTATCCACAACTACCTTCAGGAGGAAAAATACCCCTCACAATTCTTAATATTCTTCTACTCCATCTTTTTCTACATCAGCATACATCAAGACACCATATGGCCATACGTCCAAAACATTTCATCTTATTCCTTTCCATTCAAAGTCCTCCCACATATACATTCAAAGAAGAAGAAATAAACAACCCAATCCACTCTCAACAAGCCTACACATATCCTCTCCAACAATCAGACTTCTCCTAACCATTCTCCACAAACCTACTACATTTCTTTCCATCTTAACAAACAGATAATCTCCCATTCTCTATCCATAGCACAGTATAGATATCATTACAGTATGGACACTTAGGCAAACCGAAAGAACGGATTTTCAAAAAACAATTGATAAGGGGCAGCACCAATTCACCTGTAAGCCGCTTGGTAGCACCACTTATGGACAAACCCATGAAAAGCAAGGAACTAGGTGAACTGACGCTGCTCACTAGCTGCTGGATGCCAGAACATACACTACTGAGTTGGATATATGGACATCCATATACCTTTTACTCTATCAACCCCGAGCACTGGGGTGCCTCATCCGCCTCATACGCTGTACTGAAGTCCAGCTTCTCCACCGTAGTCTATTCACCGTTGAGGTCTTCACTACTAATCCTGAGCTTGGGCCCTCCATATTTATAACCCCTGGAGAGAGGGTGTCCCAGCATTATAAAAAAAAACAAGAATTGGGCTACCTGTTGGTCCGCGGGTTCTATTGGGGGGTATTTGAACCAATCCTACAAACTGTAGGGGTCCCCTTATATTTTTATTACAAAATGAGGAAATAATGAATGAAATATTTGGTTGGTTGGATGGTTGGGTGGTTGGTTGGGTGGTTGGTTGGTTGGTTCCTTAGTTTAGGAACAGATTCACGATCGTGTCTTGTTTTGAGCCGAATATATTTGTTTTTGTTGCAGCCCGAGTACGAGCTCAAGTTCGAAAAAATGGAGAACTACCTCAAGAAAGGTGAATCTCCTATCCATGTGATTCAATGCTTGGCAGAACGTTACAACAGAACTCTCATCATCAGTAACGTTTCGGTAGAACTGTCTGAAGACTTGTGCCAGGAGGCTATGGTGAGTAATCTTCATCTTCATCTTCATCTTCATCTTCAATAGACCGTAACAATCTTATTATATAATACGCTAAGGTGTATGTTTCACAAAACTCAAGCTCCTAAACCAGAGGGAGTTAGAAGGTGTGGTTTGTACCAAAATCTTCCAAATCGTCTCAATAGTACAGGAAAAATCTTGTATTTCTTGAAAAGTCAACGGAAATATATTTATTTGTTTATAAAGTGCTTTTAAACAAATAAACAGGACGATAGCCCCTGCAGAACTGTGTCGCGTTAGCCCGCATGGCACTAGCGCCGGGCGGGTTACCTGTACGAATGGGGCGCACACAACCCATTAAGCGAGAGTTCTCGCACGGGTCCGCTAGTATATAATATATATCAATCTTAATCACATGTAATCCATTTCAGGTTATTTTTTACATATTCCAGTAATTGGAAATATTTTGTAACGACCGATTGAAAACTACAATATTAATTGTTAATAAGGCAACACCGAAAAACGTCTTTAAAGCTATCTTTACTAGTTGCAATGTAAAAAAACTTTACGAGCCTTACAGTAGTCGCATATGGTGTGTAACATCTGACATAGAAGAAACCTCACGTGAAATTATTGATACACCGGTATTTTATACAGGGTCTTTCATATAAAATAAGAGCGCCAAGCGACGGCTTTGTTAACCGCTGCTGCGGTCACCTTGGCCGAGCTTTTGGCGCACCAAGGCCCCCTGCTTTAAGCGTGTGTACAATCCTATACAATGCTGAAATCTTACTTTAGTTAGTTAGTTACTGTTGATGAAACCGAAACCCCTATAGTATTGAATGCGCGCATAGTACATACAATGGCTGTTTTTTTTTTTCAAGTTCCGATGGACTGTATAAAAATAACAGATTGACATTACCAAACTTGACCTTGCAATAAGCGTGCAGGTGCTCAGTCGCCAGTCTAAACCTCAAGTGATAACATGGTGAGACAGTTATCATTGCAACATCGTATTTTTTTTATGTAAAACTTATTTTAAATACGAGTCGGCTCGGCGGGTACGTGATGCATTTGTTCAACAATTTCCTGATGAAGTGCCTCCTTCACTAGCACAGATTCACGTAATTGCAAATAAGTTTGACAATACTGGCTCGGTGCTCATTAAAAAATATGCCCGCACACGAACAGTTTTAACAGAGGATGAGCTCGATGACATTGGCGAGAACCTTGAACGGTCTCCGAATGAATCACTCACAAAATTAGCACAAGTAGGGGTTTCGGTTTCATCAACAATAACTAACTAACAAACTAAAGTAAGATTTCAGCATTGTACACACGCTAGCAAGGCCGCTGCATCATATAGGATTGTACACGCGCTTAAAGCAGGGGGCCTTGGCGCGCCAATAGCTCGGCCAAGGTGACCGCAGCAGCGGTTAACAAAGCGACGTGACGTACACGCGTGCCCTCTAGCGACGGGATGTGACCTTCCACGCTCTTGTCGGAACCACTCCTCGTTACACACGCCACGATTAGCCGATGTCGTCACTGGTTTGCGCATTACAGCCTCCGGCTCGTTACTTTTTGACGCACCTTATACATGTAAAGTGTAGAAAGTTTGCTTGGTAAATAATAATTACTCCTGTACGAGATATCGAATATTCAAGTTATAGAAGTTCGAGATATCGCGATTAAATGGTTTCAGGATAAGAGGAAAGGAACAAATAATCCTATAACTTAAGTCCAGCGTGGATGCGGATATCCGCGAAAGTTTTCGGCACGCGGATATAGTTTGCCTGGCTGGGCGGAAAGCGGATAAGCTGCGGATAATGTTTAGAGTAAATTTGCGAATAGATTTTAGAATACAATGTTGAACTGGAAATTAGTTTTAATGATGTTAGAAATAATTCAAGAAAATTGTTTAGAAAAATCTTCGGTAGAAGAAAGGGTACACAAGATGGAAAGAGCATATGGTATCACTAAGAATTTTTATAACAAAAAGTGCTTATCTAAAAATCTTAAAATATGGCACTACACTACAGTGGTGAAACCGGAATGCCTATAGGCAAGTGAATGTCTGGTACTAAACTATAGATTAGATAAACTTGAAGTATTAGAAAGGAGAATCATGAGGAAAATTTTAGACCCAGTGAAAACAGCAGAAGTATAGAAATTAAGATCTAATGATGAAATATACAGGAACACAGAAAATATAACAGAAACGATAAGAAAAAGGAGATTGCAAATTTTTGGACATATTTACAGAATGGATGATTCCAGATTAACAAAAAGGATATTCAAGTACCTTTGGGAGAAAAGGGCAACAACTAGCTGGATTCAAGAAGTAAAGAAAGATTTAGAAAGAAATAATATAAGTGAAGAAGAAACGGTGAACAGACAGATCTTCAGAAAAAGGGTATTAAGTATGAAAGGATTCCAAGGAAGATTGCCAAAGAAACCTGGTGCGAAGTTGTCCGAGGACAGAAAGAAGCAGCATAGTGAACGGATGAAGGAGTACTGGAGGGAACGGAAGAGAAAACAACAAACTGAGAAGAATTTAAATTAGCACGTGGTCCCTAGCAGGCCTCATCGGAAAGAAGAAGAAGAATGTTAGTTTTTGGTAAGATTTTCGACTTTCAAGTTTCTTGTTACAGTGAACCATCACTAATTCGTTTTTTGTTTTTTTTAGACTACTCGTAATTTTAGAATTTATATAAAACTAGCAGAAGTACCCATTCTTCGAACGGTCTTCGGTATTAATAACCAGACGTAATCAGTTGAGCTACTGTTGCAATGGTTAGGGGCTTGGAACCTGTTTGTCGACAAAGATAAATGATTAGTTGAAACATGCTCTGAAACTAATGTACCTAACGTGTACTTCCTGACGTGAAAATAAAATTGAAAACCTCGTAGACGAATCGCAATTATACACGTCACATAAAAACTGACCCTCACTGTTGTGTCAAGTCCGCATCCAGAGGAAGACCCCTTTAATAAATTATAAATGCATGAGGTGCATGAAAATTCAGGTTTTTTAGCCTCCAATCGCCCAAATTCCTAAAAGCAAAGCAAAAAAAATTCAATCCAGGAATTTTTGAAAATAATGTTGCTGTTTGAAGATATAATAGACCTTCTGTACGACATATCGCACGTTTAAGTCTTGTGAAAAAATCTAGGGTACCCCTTGACCCCCTTAAGCGCATTGAAGAATTTTACAGATTTTGTTGGTTCCGTGATAACCATATAGCCATTTGCAAACTTTCACAGAAATTTAATAAATGGAGTAGGATTACTTCTTGCAAAAATAGTTGGAAAGTTGGATGTAACTTTTTGAGACACTGTTGTCATAGTTACTGGCTTGCATTCATACATTAGTTTAAATAATGAAATTAGTTTTCTGGGAATATCTCCGAAACTCTTGGTTTTAGAGCATTAAAATGCAGTTTTCTGGGACCCTTTACGGCTTTTTAAGGGCCCCGAGTTTTTGTTTCTGACACCAAGGGGCTGAAAATAATCTTTTTCTCGTCCAGTATAATAATAATAATAATAATAATTACAATAACAATATAGGGATAGGGATATAATAGACCTTCCGTACCACACCAGCACGTGTAAATCGCGTGAAAAAATTCTAGAGTAACCCTTGACCCCCTTAAGCGCATTATATGTATTGATGAATTTTACAGCTTAATTTGGTTCCGTTATAACCTTATAGCCGTTTGCAAACTATCCCAGTAACGTAATAAATGACTGCGGTGGTGTCTAGTAGCTAAGTTCTGAACTTGGCCTAGTAGTCGTTGACGGTGGCGCTTGGCGGCAAAAGTAGTAACTATTTGAAAAATTCTATGTTGCAGTACTTAATTTAAAAAACAGATAACACACACTAATACAGTCATCCCAATTAACACCGGTTATCGGATATATTCTTCACTCACCCAAAGTACACGGGGCTACATGACCGCGTTGTCGCAGCCCCTTAACTTAACAACCAACCAACGTAGTAAATGAAATTGTATTGCGTCTTACAGCAATAGATGGGTGAGTTTCTGTTGCCTTGGTTACCGACTTACCGAGTTTTGCTTCTCACATTGAGGGGCTGAAAATGAGCTCTGCCTCGCCCTTCTACGCCTATTTCAGCAAGTGTTTTAAGGGGGTAGGCCCCCTTTTATGAGAGGTATAGAGAAGAGTTACATCAATGATTAGTGTCGTGTCTCTGAAGGATATCTGTACCAAATTTTACGTTGATCCACCCAGCCGTTCTCGAGTTATAAGGGAACAACCACTTTGTCCACAGACAGACAAAAATTTTATTTTCGCGCGCATCCGTCATAAAACAGTCTGAAACGCGTAAATAACGCAAATTTCCGTAGAATTTCAGAAAAAAACAGACAAACTTTCATTCTTATATATATAGAGATGTTGCCAAAAGTACTGTTGATACACTTCCGCTCTACGAGTTTCCATCGTTCTTTACGGAGGTGATCCAGAAAACCAGACAGGGTATTCAACAGGGGCGTTCTGTAACCAGTAAGGTTATGGTGGATTGCTCCAGCTGCTAGCCATAAAACGGCATTCTTTTTCGGATCACCAAGAACATCCCGTATTCCGAAGTTCAAGATCTCTTCTTACCCGTTGCTTGTAAATGTTAGCCCGTTTATGCTGTGAATAGCATCCATCGTCCAGCGCCACACGCCGTTCGCACTCCCACATGTAGTGATGCTGTGGATGAGGATGTCAGTCCTGTTGCACACAGGACCTGCATCATCAGCCACTTGTTCATGCCGCTTCATTTTTTCGGATAATTTGGATAGGTTTTCATCGCCGCAGTACTGGGCCAGACATCATTCGCACCAAAGCCATCCATTGTAAAATTTCAATCGCACCCCCCTCCCTTCCCGTTCACTCCAGGGGCGGCTCCACCTTATGTGCTGCAGCATGTTATTTTATTTGAAAATTAATAACTTTAATAATAGTATCTACAATCAAATACAGTCATTAAAGAGAAGTCAGTAAAAGAATTGAAAAAATATCAACTCCCCTCATAACGAGGTATCTACTGTCGACCAAAGTATTATGTGCACTCGAGTTTGAAGGTTGTTTGTGAAGTAACCAATTGACCTACATAAAATCCAATAACATCATCATTTTCGTTGTTCTATTTTACGTTAGGTCATGTAGGTTTGGAATTTTTCATTTATATTTTAATATTTTTTATCGCAGTTGGAACTCAAAAAGTGCACGTTTTTAAGCGTGTTTCAACCATGCGTCACATTTAAGAATTATTATCTAAAAAATCCGTCATCAGATCGAATCCAAATTTTAACACAATATGCATTGGAATGTTATATAACTGGTTTATTAATTTCAAAAGTGTGTGTGTTCAAGAAACAAAGTTGTTATCATTTTTGTAAGGTAACTTTTTCTCGGCTCGGGGTGGTTGGAAAATGTAGTTCTTGGTTGCATTGTAATCCTTATACATGGAAAAGGTATGCTGTATGACTGTGAAATACGTAAATTAATTCACTTATTTTATATCGGTTTGTATTTCTACGGGGAAATAACACATGTTCACCAGCTAGCCGCTCCGGGAAAAGCTGTACAGCGTTGCCGAAATGGTGCCCACACGCATCATGGCGCGTCTCGCTCGGAAGTGATGGGCTCCATCTCAGCAACGCTGTACAGCTTTTCCCGGAGCGGCTAGCTGGAAAACCATGTGTTATTTCCTCGTACAAATACAAACCAATATAAAATAAGTGAATTAATTTACGTATTTCACAGTCATACAGCATAACCTTTTGATGTATAACGATTACAACGCAACCAAGAACTACATTTTCCAACCACCCCGAGACGAGAAAAAGTTACCATACAACAATGATAACAACTTTGTTTCTTGGACACACAAAATTGTGAAATTAATAAACCAGTTATACAACATACCAATGTATATTGTGTTAAAATTTGGATTCGATCTGATGACGGGCTTTTGAGATAATAATTCTTAAATGTGATGCATGTTTGAAACACGCTTTAAAACGTGCACTTTTTGTGTTCCAACTGCGATAAAAAATATTAAAATATAAATTAAAAATTCCAAACCTACATGAACTAACGTAAAATAGAACGACGAAAATGATGATGTCATTTGATTTTATGTAGGTCTATTGGTTACTTCACAAACAACCTTCAAACTCGAGTACACATAATACTTTGGTCGACAGTAGTAGTGCGCTCCGTTCCACGTCTGGCACTGGCTGTGTAGATCGCAGCTCAGCGAGAATTTCTACGTTTAATGCCAGCAAACATGAACTCTGCTTATTGCGCATGCGTGCCCACTGGGACAACAGCCAAGACATCACAGCAATTCTTCTTTCGAGCACACCGCGGCAGCACTGGTCGCATGAAATGAGAACGTACTGTAGCGGGTGGCTCCTTGTAGACTCTGCGGTAGCATGATAGAGGGAATCGCTCAAAGCAAACGGTGGAAGACGTCAGCTGTTCCCCCAAGAAGGTCTTTAAAACTCCCAACTTACCTATCCTAGAGCCACATTGGTATATTGGCTTTCACGGCCGGTGAATTAAAACTCAGCAATTCTTCTAGGTTTGTGCCGTGTCTTGAGTGGGGTATCGCCTAGGACACCAAGCTGGCTCATCGGTGGGCTCTTGGTGTCCCCGCCCGGACCCCCACAGGAGTGACGAACTGCGCGCCACCTCCCTTTATATTAGGTGCAACTGCACTACTTGACTGCGAGAACTAAAAGCTCAAGCAGCCTTAACCTCCCTATGAAGGCTTCCAAAAAGTTTGGCTTTCACGGCCGGTGAATTAAAACTCAGCAATTCTTCTAGGTTTGTGCCGTGTCTTATGTGGGGTTTCGCCTAGGACACCAAGCTGGCTCATCGGCGGGCTCTTGGTGTCCCCGCCCGGACCCCTACAGGAGTGACGAACTGCGCGCCACCTCCCTTTATATTAGGTGCAACTGCACTACTTGACTGCGAGAACTAAAAGCTCAAGCAGCCTTAACCTCCCTATGAAGGCTTCCAAAAAGTTTGGCTTTCACGGCCGGTGAATTAAAACTCAGCAATTCTTCTAGGTTTGTGCCGTGTCTTGAGTGGGGTATCGCCTAGGACACCAAGCTGGCTCATCGGTGGGCTCTTGGTGTCCCCGCCCGGACCCCCACAGGAGTGACGAACTGCGCACCACCTCCCTTTATATTAGGTGCAACTGCACCACTTGACTGCGAGAACTAAAAGCTCAAGCAGCCTTAACCTCCCTATGAAGGCTTCCAAAAAGATTGGCTTTCACGGCCGGTGAATTAAAACTCAGCAATTCTTCTAGGTTTGTGCCGTGTCTTATGTGGGGTTTCGCCTAGGACACCAAGTTGGCTCATCGGCGGGCTCTTGGTGTCCCCGCCCGGACCCCTACAGGAGTGACGAACTGCGCGCCACCTCCCTTTATATTAGGTGCAACTGCACCTCTTGACTGCGAGAACTAAAAGCTCAAGCAGCCTTAACCTCCCTATGAAGGGTTCCAAAAAGTTGGTATATTGGCTTTCACGGACAGTGAATTAAAACTAAGTGATTCTTCTAGGTTTTTGCCTAATAGGGAGGTTAAGGCTGCTTGAGCATTAAGATCTCACAATAAAGAGTTGCAGTTGCACTCTATATAAAGGGAGGTAGTGCGCAGTTCGCTACTCCTGTGGGAGTCCGGGCGGGGACACCTAGAGCCCGCTGATGAGCCAGCTTGGTGTCCTAGGTGAAACCCCACACAAGACACGGCACAAACCTAGAAGAATTGCTGAGTTTTAACTCACCGACCGTGAAAGCCAATATACGAACTATAGTTTGTTCAGTATGGGTAACTCAGTGAAGAGCCTCTTGAGTGTTACTGAGAGAGTGCTTCTATAAATTGAGTTTCTAAACATTTTTATTCTTTGGAAGGGGGGCTGGGTTACAGCACACAATTGAATATCTGCACCAGCCGCCAATGGTTCACTCCACTTGCGGCAATAATAAGTAGCCTACCGTATGTATCATTATTGGTCACAAGCACTCAACAAAGACAATGCCTGCCTGCTCAGTTCGCTTTTTGAAGCCCACATCACGAGTTACTCTTACATTGTATTACATTTTATCTCTATGATTGCTGGGGGATCATACACCGTCAGGTGTCAAAATTATTATTATTATTATTATTTTACAATGAAATGAAAGAAAATGCCTTTCTCAATATATCTGTTAAGTTTTATAAGTAAATTCAGCGTTTTGGCAGAGATATAGCGTATTACGTGAGACCATGCGCCTATCTGTCAATGGAGTGTTTAATATTCAAAACTGTTCACCCGAAAGATTGTTTTTTTTGTAGGAAAAAACACAATATCTCGTGAACTATGTGATGGAACTGGATGAAACTCGGCAGATACATTCCAACCTATGATCCCTAGAGGATGAACCACATTCATGAAATTATCTTAAAAAATAATGGAGATATAGGCCTACTTGGAAAATTTAACAAAAAACTGTTCATTTTTTGAAAGACAAATTTAATATTAAAAAATACTATTTACAATATAACATTCATGGTGGGTCATTTTCGGTATTTATGCGTTTACTTTACATGGAAAAAAAATCGTTCCATTCAGACTGGTATTCTTATATATTAAAATATTTTTCAAAAAATTTCACCCTTTACTAAAACTGAAATATCTCGGGAAGTATTTGCGCTACGACGACGTTTGTTGTCTTAAAATGTAATGCCCGTCAAGCACCGTCGATTGATACCCACCTTACTTGATTATATCATTCGAGTATTAAAATCACTGCGAATATTACTTCCTTCAAGGTCTCACGAAAATAGAATCGAATGACTTGACGGATATATTGTCGCTAGGTGACAACGACTAACACTGTATCATGATATTCAACGCCGCCCCAATAATAAATCTAACTTGATTTCCCTAATTACGTCATGATATCGTTAACTTCTACCTGCTCCACTCGGGCGCTAATGTCGCATGTATCCATACATGATATCGTTAACTTCTACCTGTTCCACTTGTGCACTAATGTCGCGTGTATCCATACAATAAGCAGAACGGGATTTTGTGCACATAATTTAATTAAAACTTATCAAAGAATGGATTACTTTGTGACTGAAATGCTCATTCACAATCAGCAGTCATTTTGCTAATGACACTGTCATGTCAACATCTCTTTGAATGACAACAAATACTGTATACGAAAGACAACTAATTTCACGAAGATGCCGCTACAGACGAATGTTGGAACCGCCATTTTGTATTGTGTATCCGATCTTTCTGTTATATAGTCTTTGTTCTCACCAGCTACAAACTGTCTTCTTTTCGTTTCATCATTCGTCCTTATAGGTTGTGTGCTCAATCAATACAATGAATCATATTATGACGAATGAGAGGCGACACTCGATTACAAATGTTATAAAGATTAAAGGTGACGGTAATTGTCTGTTCAGGTCATTGGCATACTGTGAGTACACCAATCAGAGTTTATTTACACAGGTTAGAAAGCGAATTGTAGAATATGTTACAGACAAATGGAATAATTATTCTTCCTTTATTGTTGGCAACAGCGATATGTACGAAACTGCTATCAATACGAGCGATGATTACAAAATGTATATGTCTATGAATGGTGTTCATGGAGGTCATGTTGAGTTAGTTGTCGCTGCTAAAGTTTGCAAAATGGATATTTATTCGTGGATTACTACTGTCGTATGGCAGGTGACCGTTTAAAATATATACGTCATTAACAAACGAAGTTACGAGTTGATACATATGCCGGTTTAGCAGACGCCTTGCATGTACGAGCAGAAAATTAAAATCTCAGAGTCGGTCGTATTGTACTTTTGCCACCTTCTTTTACAGGTAGCCCAAGGAAAATATTGCAAAATTATCAGGATGCGATGGCGATAGTGAGGAAGTTTGGAAAGCCATATTTATTCATTACGTTCACCTATAATGCTGGCTGGCCAGAAATACTTAACAGCATTCATCTCTGGGAAACGGCTAATAATAGGCCTGATATTGAAGTGAGAGTTTTCCATTGCAAAGTAAAAGAATTGCTACGATTGATTAATGTTAAGGAAATTTTCTGTAAAAGCATATCTATATACAGTGGAATTTCAAAAACGAGGTCTCCCGCACATCCATTTACTCTTAACATTAACGGAAGATTGTAAGTTTCGAGAAATTTCTGACATTGACAGTGTGGTGTCAGCCAAAATACCAGATCTCAAGGATGAAGCGCTATACGAGTTGGTAAGGCGTCATATGGTACATGGTCCTCGCGGATCTTTGAATCCTTCTACAGTCTGTATGAAAGATGGCGTGTGTAAGAAAGATTTCCCTAAACAGTTTCAGGAAGAGACCAAAGATAATGCCAATGGTTATCCTTCGTATAGGAGAAGAAATAATGGACGGATTATTATAAAAACAATTCGAGGCATTAACATTGAAATCGATAGTCGATTCATTGTTCCCTTCAATCCCTTTCTTTTACTTTCCTTGCAAGCTCATATTAATATTGAAATATGCTCAAGTGTTCGGAGTGTTAAATACATCCACAAGTATCTTATATTAAAATCCACAAGTATGTGTATAAAGGTCATGACTGCTGCATTGTTAAAATATGTCCTGAAGGCGAAACGGTGAACTACGATGAATTTATTTCTTTCATAAATACTAGATATGTTGGTCCAACAGAAGCCGCATTCAGGATATTTTCATTTCACATGCATGAACAGTCACATTCTATCGTGCGATTACCAGTTCACTTGCCAAACTTGCAAAATATCTATTTTAAAATTAATAACGCTCCTGATATTTTACTTCAAGCACAGTTGCGCAACACGGAATTACAAGCGTGGTTCAAGTTAAATCAAGATTCGCAAGCCAGAAGTCCGTATATATATCCTGAAACACCAGTACAATACGTCTGGAATAAGAGCAACTGCCAGTGGTAAAAAAGAAAAAAAAATTCAAAAACTATAGGCAGAATGTATAATGTTTCGCCTACAGAATCATAAAGGTATTATTTACGCCTGTTATTGCTTCACGTCGTAGGTGCTACCAGCTTCCAGGATCTACGAACTTACAAAGCCGTTGTCTATTCTACTTTTAAAGAAACAGCTAAGGAGCGAGGTTTGCTGATTGACGATTCTGAATGGCAGCGTTGTTTGGCAGAAGCGTCACAATTTCAGATGCCTTCTCAGTTACGACAACCGTTTTCTTACGTACCGTATGTATCTTTCAGACCCCTTCTAATGTAAGATAGTTATGGGACATTTTCAAGAATTCATTATCAGAAGATTATCTGCAGTTTCACGAACCTAACATTGCATATCAGTTCACTCTTATACATATTTCTAATACATTAATGCTCCAGGGTCTTCCCATTAATTCTCTCGAATTGCCAGCTATTATTGATAATTACCCTCAGACAAATTTACCAAAGAATTATCCAAAACTTAATGGGAATCAATTAAGTCGTATGATAAACCACGCAAATGGAAACCAAACGGCTATAATTACAGAAATTTTGGGGTTAGTACAAAACAGCAATGAAAGGATGAGTAATGCATATTTCATTGACGGTCCAGGGGGCACCGGAAAAACATTTCTTTACCAATGCTTGATTCACAGTTGCACAAATTTGGGGTTAAATGTAGTTTATGTTGCATGGACTGGTATTGCAACAATGTTACTACCTCAGGGGCACACTGTACACAGCCAGGTCAAGTTACCTTTACATTTACATGAAAATTCTGTATCAGGAATAAGAGTTAACAGCAAGGAAGCTTTTTATATTCGTTCAGCAAAACTTATCATCTGGGATGAAGCCCCTATAGCTAATAAGCACGCGTTGATGTGTGTAAATCGGTTGCTCAAGGACATCATAAATAACGACGTGCCTTTCGGAAGAAAAATTATCATCTAAGGTGGAGATTTTAGGCAGGTATTGCCTGTTGTGCCTCACGCATCTAAAGCAGCATCAGTCCAAATGTCAGTAAGGTTCTCTCCTTTGTGGCCATTATTCAAAATTTTTAAACTCAACAAAAATATGCGAGCGGATACAGATCAACGTGACTTTGCAAACTTCTTGATACAAATTGGTAACGGTGAATACCCTCACGTCGATGGAGAAAATTCAGATTTAGTCCAACGCTGAAAAATATTTCACGCTTTTCAAAAATAGCGATTTTAGCACCTAAAAATTAGCATTGTAAAGAAATCAATGACAAAGTTTTAGATCTAATCCCAGGATCATCGAGAACTTACATCAGTGTGAAACATTTCATTACTGAAAATTAGAGTGAACTTCTAGAATTCCCAATACAGTTTTTAGACAGCATAGGCATAAGTGGATTGCCACCTCATATCCTTCGACTAAAAGAAGGCTCAATTGTGATTTTGTTGAGAAATGTTAATGTTACCCAAGGTCTGTTGACCGATACTAGACTGTTGGTTTGGGAGATGCATGACAATTGCTTACACCTGGAAATTATTACTGGCGTAAATGTTGGAAACAATGTCCTACTCCCTCGCCTTGACCTTACGCCATCAGATACTTCTATGCCATTTTCCTTCAAAAGGAGGCAGTTTCCAGTACGTTTGGCTTTTTGTATAACTGTCAATAAAGCTCAAGGACAAACACTAGATCAAGTAGGCATTTATTTACCTCATCCGGTGTTTAGCCACGGACAACTTTACTGTATGTCGCACTATCGCGAGCAAAAACCTTTCATGACGTCAAAGTTCAAATAGAACCAAAAGGCAAGCGAACAGCAAATGTCGAATGGAAGGAAGTACTATTAGAATTTTGAAACGAATGTTGCGGAGGAGCACAGACCTCAGCAAACGGGGCACAGATTAAATAACAATACAAGGACGTCCGCATCCCTAATACGATAACTGTCATGTGGTAATGGTAAAAAAATTACTATTGTCCTACATCGGTGATTACTATCCTACATCCTGTTATTTCATTCCCTCAGTTCTATAACAAAGATATACTCAATCAAATTTAGAGCTTAATAAATATTAATTCCTTCTGTGTGAGTTATCTTTTAATTTCTCATCAATCGCCTTTACTTACTATTCTATTTGTAGGGGTGGAGGTGATAGCTGTCTTTACAGAGATGTGCAAATTATTAGATTCGATGTCAGTTTTCCAAAATTGCATTCTTACTTTTCACGGTTTAATGCATTAAGTATGCTTACAAGGCGATGAAATTACTTCAAATGTTTAACCAAGACTCCTATTTATATTTTCATTTAAGAAACTCAAATTAAAATGATTTTTTAGAATTTCCACTAACAGAGGAGCCTTGCAAATGCAAAATGCCGCACGTTTCGTTTGTATTACTTCACTCTACTTTTTTTTTCTCGAAAAAGTGAAATATCGCTATAACTCTCTTAATACGTGAAATATCGAATCCATTCAAAGTTCATAATATGTGTCGAATAAGTGCCAAAAATTAATATTGGTTTTTTTTTATTGCACCAACCATTGACCAAAGGGGTGGAAAGAAGTGGTTTTTTTTTTTTCGGGAAACAATAATCATATCTCTCTTAATAGGCACAATATCAAAACCGTACAAAATGAAAAATATTCCCCTAATAATTACCTAAAACTTTGTCTGAAAGAATTTTTGATCTGACCCACCATTACGCCAAGGGATGAGAAAAATGATTTCGGAATTAAAGAAAGTGCCATCAGAGGTTACCATGACAACGCTTCTAAATTGATGAGGGATGAGCTATCAGAGGTTGCCAAGACAACGCCATTGCACGAGATCACATTATTTTTTCCATCTGACTCTGTGGGAAGCGGCTAACTGGTAGCATGCTGAACTTCTATGCCCAAGGTCGCTGATTCAAAGCCGGCCAAAGTCGTCGGATTTTCTATGAACGCTAAAAATCCCTCAGCATGCTTTCCATTGGAGGGGAAGTTCCAACGTTCGTTGCAAGTTGCTGGTTGCGGTGGCATCTAGTAGCCAATTTCACAGCTTGGTGTCGTTGACGTTAGTATATGGTACAAAATTAGGAACTACTACTTAAAATTGACCGTCTGCAGACCTTACCTGAATTACAGACTAATACAGTCATCACAATTAACACCGTTTATCAGACAGATTCTACACGCACCCAATGTACACGAGGTTACATGACCACGTTGTCACAACCCCTAAACTGAGGAACCAACCAACATCTCAGCGGGAGATAAAATTTTGGGTGAAGAAGTAACAGACTGTTAGATAGTTACACATCAGTTCCAAACCTTGCATAAGGACAGTGTGATCACAAGTATAAAAATGAACCCCAAATGACAAGAAGGTTACCATAGCCCATAATACAATAAAATGATAAAAATATGCATACAAAATCGAAAAAAAAGTTAATTAACCTCCAATTGTAAGATACTTTCTTGCAATATATGAGGTGTGATCCTCCTACGAAAACCTGCATATTTTATCTATTATAGCCTATCCGCTAGTTTGCCCGGTGAAATCTACCTCCGCCTTCCGGCGTGCCGAGAGGAATTTTTACTTTTTATTTTAGAGGGTATGCAACAGCCTATTGTGCGTTATTTGAAAATGTTATTTGAAGTAAAGAACTAAACGATTTCACATAGTACCTGAACTCTAGCAGTTGGTGCTATTTCAGGATATTAATTAATACTTTTATTGCAGCCAAATAGCAATCGAAACTATCCACATAGTTGGTATACACACGTCTCTGTAGGGTCATGGAATGATTTTGTAATTCAATTAGGGTTGTGAAAGCCATGCACAGCCAAACGTGTAAAGACATGCCTCAACTCAAAGTTGGATGTTACCCACGTCAGGTCGATTATGTAACAATAATAATAATAATAATAATAATAATAATAATAATAATAATAATAATGTTATTGGTTTTACGTCCCTTTTAACTACTGTGGCTATTAGAGACGCCGGGGTGCCGGAATTTTGCCCCGAAGGGGATCTTTAACGTGCCAGTAAATATACTGACACGGCTCCCTCGCATTTGTGCACCCTCAAATGCCAGCTGACTGCGCCAGGATACGAACCTGCAACCTAGGGCCCAGCAAGCGAGAACGTTACCGCTTAGCCACGCAGCCAGTCCGGTCGATTATGTCTCCAGATCCATAACATTCTTGAGATACTTCTTATCTTTCTTTATTCAATGATGGTAGCAGGTTTTTTTTTTCGAGGTTGTGGTGTTTGGTAGAGGTAAATTGTTTCTAAGGTCTTCATCCAAGAAATGATTCTATTATACTCTTTGATAAAAACAACGAGTTATAACTATACTCATTCATTTAGGAGAAAGTAGGCTATATGTTCTTTACTGAACATCTTGTTTTTTTTTTTTTTTTTCAAAAATTCAACAGTTTTTTGTGCTTAATTTTCCAAGTATATCTCAATTATTTTTTAATATAATTTCAAGAATGAGGTCTTTGCACCATTTTGGCCGAACCCGACCGTGCCCTTCAAATGTTATTACGTCTCACCAATCCAACACGGCGGCTGTGCGAAATATTTCACCATCAATCAATATCTCCGAAACTATTACCGATATCACCCTGAAATTTTGTACGGTGATAAAGGACACCACCAGTTCACCGATGAGACTTTCAGAAACCTGTTAACCACAAACGAACATGGGGGCCAAGCGAAGTTGAAACTTTTAACTACACTTTTCTCTCGATTTAACCATCCAAACACAACGAAACTTGGTAAAGCAAATGTTTATACACATTGTAATGCAATGGCATCTAATTTAGTTCTATTGTTTACATAACCTTAAGATGGTGGCTGTGCGAAATATTTCCCCGGAATTTTATATCTCTGAAACTATTACCGATATCACCCTGAAATCATGTACGGTGATAAAGGGCGCTACTAAACGTTCATGTACCGGTATGTGAAATTCAAAAACCTATAAAGTACAAAACGAACAATGCGGCCAAGGGAAGTTGAAACGTTTTAATAGACTTTTCACGCAATTCAACCATCTGAGCGCAGTAAAATATGGTACAGTATATGTTTATACACATTGTAATGCACTGGCATCTAATTTAGTTCAATTGTTTACATAACCTCAAGATGGCAGCTGTACGAAATTTTAAAATTAAGTTTTTATTTCTTGTGTATTAATCATGCGATCGCAGTGAACATTTGAATAATGAACCTATGCAATAATCGTCATCTAATAGTACATAACTCTATGGCTTACGTATATAAAAATCCAACATGGCGACCATCCGAAATATTTAGACGGCTCTCAATATTTACGAATATATTACTGCAATTAAACTGAAATGTTGAAGGTAGACAATTAACAAAACTGAATATCTCCACAATCATAAATTTTACAGGAGAGAGGAAAAACGTGTATATCTTCAGACAGGATTATCAAAATGGAGTAATATATAGTTTGAATAATAGCTAGAAAGAGCAACATACCATCACCAAAAGTGCACTAAATTATATAGCCTATAGAACATAAAATGTTATTGATGAAAGATTGATAAAAATGAATGGATATAGGCCTAGCCTATTTAGTTTTGAAGAAAAAAAATGGTAGTTGTATTTAGGTATGGGAAGTTGTATTTAGCTATGGGAAGCTGGATATTACATGATATGTAATATATAACCCAGATTATATTATAATCTCAAATAGTTATCCTAATTCGTGATATTTATTTTGAACATAATATTAATAGGTACAATTCGAAATTAAATGCCATAATTTCAAAAAGATATTCATTTTGTTCAATATATTATAAGTGATGGATATATTCAGTTTTGAACGAAAAGCAAGTTATTTCACAGCCTTATCATTGGGAAATAACAATAGTTTATCATCCAATGTAACTCAGGCAAAAGTTACCGAATCAACCAAAATTTTTAAATTTTTTAAATTTTTGGAGACATTCAGTTTTGAAAACAAGCTCCCCAAATTTGGTAAACGCCATTAAATGAAGTTTTTAAGATAGTGCGCTTCATATGTTTAATAACTCTGATTCCGTGGCGGTGCTTATTTCTTTATTTATCGTGTGGCATACATGAAAATTATTTACAATTTGACATCAAGTTCCGAAACGTAATGAAGTGCCAGTGGTGTCCCTAGGAAGAAGTCGCTGAAGTCACCACTGTATGATGTCTGTGAGCATTCCTGAACTAGGTGCCGAACAGTCTGTCTTTCAGCACCACACTCGCAACATGACGAAGACTTTTTCCTCCACTTGTACAGGAGATCGACGCATACACCGTGATTGGTCCGGATTCTATTTAATTTTGACCAGGTCTTTCTAGATTGAGTGAACCCTAGCTCCTGCCCAGTTATGCATGGCATTACTGAACTCTCTAGAGGGGCAAACGAATTCCAATCAGAAGACCATCTCTCAGTCAGGTTGAATTTGTTAGTTGCAAGATTCTCCGCTGTGCAGATAGTTTGATGTCTTGAACGTAATAGTTTCACATGTAGATCACCAATGTCTCCATGGATTGGTAGTTTGTTTGTTGGTCTGGATCTTTCTATATTCTCTTATCAAAATGTTGCATCGCCGCAAATGAGGTGGTGGGATGTGGCTGAGAATAGGAAGCCATTGTGTAGGAGTTGACATAATTGTTCCTGTTATCATGCGCATGGTGTTATTCAATTGTACATCTATTAATCTTACATGCGGACAATTTATCCACACAGGAGCACAATACTCAGCAACAGAATAAACTAAGCCTAGAGCTGAGCAACGGAGAGTAGTTGCATTGGCACCCCAAGTGGTGCCACATAATTTCCGTAAGATGTTGTTTCTTGTCTTCATTTTGGCAGAAGTCATTCGTAGGTGTTCTTTGAATGACAATGTTCTATCCAGTGTGACGTTGCTATTCTTGTATTTCAGTGCAGCGTTACAGGGTATGAGAAGGCGGGTATAGAGTACGGCAAGAGTACCCTCAACATACCCCCCACTAGTTGCTGTGAACTGATGGAAAAGGATTATTGGTTGTATCCTGCCATCGTGGATAGCAGCAACATGCCAGTCAAATGCCCGGTAGCAAAGGTAAGAAACCAACCTCTACCGATAAATGATTTAGGCTATAGGCCTACATCATTAACTCTTTATGGGAAAGTGGCCTCTTTATTAACCACGTGTCATGAGGACAGTTTATGATTTCAAAGATTTGAATCTTTCGGTCAAATTTCGAAGAATTTTCATGCCGAATTTTTTTCTAATATCAAAAATTATATACGTGTCTACTTAAGTAATGTGTTGGATAACATTTTAAACAATTTAAAAACTAGAAACAATAACAAGTAAAGAGTGAAAATTAAATATAAATCTAGAAATAAAAATTATAAAAATAAAGATTTGAATCTTTCGGTCAAATTTCGAAGAATTTTCATGCCGAAATTTTTTCTAATATCAAAAATTATATACGTGTCTACTTAAGTAATGTGTTGGATAACATTTTAAACAATTTAAAAACTTGAAACAATAACAAGTTAAGTGTGAAAATTAAATATAAATCTAGAAATAAAAATTATAAATTATAAAAATAAAATGACACTAATAAAAGAAATATAAAAATTTAAATAATAAACATTACTATAAAAAACATGAAATGAATTGTAAAAATCAATTTGGAATTAATGAATTAATTAATAAATCAATAAGAAATATCAAAATTAAATCTATAAGAACATAAATTGAAAATTAAAAAGAAAGACATAACCATTATAATTATAGATACAAAAAATAACATTAATGGAATCTCCGTGGCTTAGGCGGCAGCACGCTGGCCTCTCACCGCTGGGTCCGTGGTTCAAATCCCGGTCACTCCATGTGACATTTGTGCTGGACAAAGCGGAGGCAGACAGGTTTTTCTCCGGGTTCACCGGGTTTCCCTGTCATACTCTCATTCCAGCAACACTCTCCCCTATCATTTCATTTCATCTGTCATTCATTTACTCATTGCCCCAGGGAGTGCGACTGGACTCGGCAGCCGGCACAGTTCATATCCTCGCCGCTAGATGGGGGCTTCATTCATGCCATTCCCTGACCCGGTCGGTCGACTGGAAGCAGGCTGTGGATTTTCATTTTTCAATTATTATAATAATTAATATGTAAGAAACGCATAAAAGTTTAACAAGAAGTTCCGTAACGAACTAAAGAGCCTACTTTTCTTAAAATTTAAGATTCATGCCAAATATTAATCTATATGGATCTATCTAGAATAATGACGAAATTAAGTTGCTAATATAGAAATTTATAATTAGTTCGAAATACTGTATACCTGGCATAATGTAACATAATAGAGAATTAAAGTTGGCAGCCCTGGTGACAGTATATATTCTTAGTTCCATCTCTTAAGGTACAGAATACAAAATTTGGCTGAAGTCCAATGGATAGCATGGACATTACATGCAGTTAAACATTGGATCTAACACCGCGCGTAAAATCATGTTGGCAACAATGACATACATGTATTGGTCAGAAATAATCTGAAATAATATGATCTATTGTTGTGTCAATTTTGAATGAAATCCATTAGTTAGTATAGAAGTTACATGCATTTTAAAATTGGACCTATCAGCAGGCTTAGAATCATGTTGGCAGCACTGATTTATATTATTTACTCCAAATTTATCTAGAATGCCAGGTACTATACGTGTGCAAAGTTTAGAGCAAATCGCTTGCATACTTTCTAATATATTGATATTAGGGTAACAAAAATAGAGACAGTATTTATTAACAGTTGGCAGCCCTGGTTACTCTTAAGAATCGGCATAATCATATCTGTTATGTTACACATAGCACACACGAAATTTGGTTAAAATCCAAAATATAGTATAGAAGTTACATGTATTTAAAGTTGGAATTCTCAGCAGGCTTAGAATCATGTTGGTAGCACTGACGTATATAAGTTACTCCAAATTAATATAGAATGTCAGGTACTGTACGTGTGCATAGTTTAAAGCTGTCTGCTTGCATACTTTCTGATATATGGGTATTTGGATTTAAAAAAATGAGAGCATTTATTAACAGTTGGCAGCCCTGGTGGTTTTAAGAATACGCTCAGTCATATCTACTTATGTATCCATAGCACATACGAAATTTGGTTGAATTCCAATTGATAGTGTAGAAGTTATGTGCATTTAAAAATTGGACCTATCAGCAGGCTTATAATCAATTTGCCAACACTGCCATGTATGGCCTCCTGGAAATTAAACTGTAATGTTATTATCTATACGTTTGCCAATTTTGAAATAGCTCCCATTCATACCTTCCAAGATATCCAACATGGAGCTCAAATTTTAATTGCGATTTTTCAGCAGTTGGTAGCACTGACATCATTTTCAAATATGGCCGTGAGATATTCAGGTATAGATCTTTACTCCTACCAAATTTTGTTTCGATTGCTGCAGCCGTTTATGAGTTGATAGGGGGGGGGGGGGGGCACGCACACAGCCAGACAGACAGAAGGACAGACAGACGGACAGACAGACAGACAGAAACACATTTGCCCGATCTCATAAGTCTACTTTTTCCCCATTTTTGCAAAATGTGAAAAGTAGGCTAAAAATATATTGCCCTATAAAGGGTTAAGATGTGCCCAGTAGTTCTCAAGATCAGCCTGATAAACAGTTAATTGTTATTGTCTTTTGACTGGTTTGATTCAGCGCTCCATGCCTCCCTGTCCTGAGCTAATCGTTTTATCTCTACATAACTACCACACCTTGCATCCGGGTCAATCTGTTTTATTCTAACCTTGACCTACCCCTGCATTTCTTGCTCTCAAGCCTTCATTCTATAACTAAGTTTGCTATTTCTGGGTGTCTTAATATGTGTCCTAGCAACCTATCTCTTCTCTTCATTACCAGTCGTCAGTAACATCTCTCCTCTCCCACTCGTCTTAATACATCTTCATTAATTGTTGCTCGAACTTCATCATTCTCCTGTAACACCACATTTCAAACGATTCTATTCTCCTCTTTTCTGCTGCACCAATAGTCCACCAGCTCGCTGCGGTAACGTTCACTCCTGCAGTTCCCAAAGTTGCAGGATCATGGCACAGTCAGCCACTATTTGAGTGTGCGCAAATGCGAAGAAGCCCTGTCAGTAGATTTACTGGCACGTTAAAGATTCCCTTCGGGGCAATATTCCGGCTCCCCGGCGTCTCTAAAAGCCCGAGTAGTTAAAAGGGACGCAAGACCAATAACTTTATTATTATAACAGTCCACCCTCCAGACAAAGGCTTTCAAAAATGACTTCCTAATATCAAAATCTATATTCGATGTCAACAGATTTCTTTTCTTTTCTGTAGAAATGCTTCCTTGCCTGAGCCAACCTACTTTCTATACTCTCTTTGCTTCGTCCATCACTGGTTATTTTGCTTCCTAAATAGCAGAAGTCTCACACATCCCTCAACTTTTGCCAATTTGACATCGATAGGCTTTCCGATTTCTTTCAGTTGCATTCCAATATTTTTGTTTTACATTTATTAAATTTCATCATGAATTCTTTCCTCGAGACATAGTCCATATCATTTAAAAACGCATTCAAATCCTCTGGTGTGTCAGCAAATCTCAGATTTGAAATTACACAGGTCTACAATAACTGATTTTGTATATTGAAAGTGTATGAATCACGAAAATGTCTTCTATGTTCCTGTATCACATCAGGTTTTTAAAACACAACATTTTAAAGAAATTATTACAAGATGCGTGAATGTGAAAATCGCAGAGTTTAGTACATGAAAATATTGGACACATTAACTTAAAACATATTTTAACAAATACATATCAAAGAAAAAACCAGTTTGTGTTCACTTGTCAGTGTGAAATGTTTCGATCCCTAAGATGTTTATTTATAGTAGTTATCATATTTATTATTATTATTAATTAGTACATCGATGAGATTATTTTTATGTCATATTTGTGTAAGCGGTTTTCTTTAAATTATTAAAGTCAGTCAGGTTTTATTATCGTATTCAATTAGATTTGAGGTAAATATATATATTTTTTGTAAGGAGACGAAGCATATTGAATGTCGTAAATATAAGGCAATAAGGACCAACCCAATGTGTCACATACAGAGTGACGCACTAGTTATTTCACCACGGCTAAGAGTCATCCACGGGATCTTGAAACCCACATGAGTAACCATCTCGAGTTCGGCCCTCGAGTTCATTCTAGAAGGAATGGAACATATTATTTCAAACTATGGTGTAACCAATACGTCACTACTGCAGCCCAGGTACGCGTCAACATATTGCAAATTGTGGTGCCATGATGATGAATGAGCCAAGACCTCGTGGAGAGGGTAGCTTGCTTGGTGAAAGGAGTGAGTCGGCAACACCACGTGACAAGGAGGATATAAACACAAAATAAGAAAACATATCCCCATGAAAATAAAAATTCATGGCGATTGGCGAGCACCCAAAAAACAAACAAAATGCCTATTATCAAGAAAAATTGACGTCGGAAAAATAGAAGGACGAGCCGACCTGATAAGAAAAATAGAAACGCTTACTGAAGAATCAAGACTAGAAGAAGCGGCACAAACACTTGAAGAACTGCTAATACAAGCCGCAACTCCAAGAAAGGAACGAAAGGCGAAACAATGGTTCGATCAGGAATGCTACCTGCTAAGAAAAGAAGTATTGAAGGCCCTGCATGAACTAAAAACAAACGAGAAGAACCTTACACTCTATCAGGTATACAACAGAAAAAGAAGTCTCTATAAAACGCTCACGCGGGAGAAGAAAAGGGTATACTGGGAGGAAGAAGGCAAAAGAATCGTAGAAGAGGCAAAGAAAGACCCATATATCGCTCTACGTCCTAGGAAGCAAGCGCAGACACATTATATAAACATGGAAAAATGGATGACACACTTTAACAATATACTCAACAAGGAAGGAATAACGAACACCCCAGAAAATAATCAAAGTACCTATACACTAGCGTCAACAGAATGGACTCCGCTGACAGCTAATGAAGTCCAAAACATCATCTCAAGCACAAAGAAAAACAAAGCCGCAGGACCAGACAACATTTACAGTGAGTACATAAAAGACACTGCTCACCTCCTACTACCTACATGGACAAAATTATACAATAAATGCATTGAGACGGCCTCAATACCGGAGAGATGGAGACATTCAACTATAAAAGTACTTTATAAAGGCAATGGCGATCCATATGATACAAACACATACAGAGGCATCGCTCTGGAGAATATTCCGTTCAAGATATTCACAAAAACAATCATGGGGAGAGTCAGAGAAGAAATAGACGAGTATTTCCAGAAAATAAATTCGGATTCCGGAAAGGAAGATCAGCTGTAACCGCTATACACTTACTACTCAATGACATCAGGGAAGCCCTTGAAAGAAGAGAAAAGTTCTACGTAGTGTTTATAGACTTCACAAAAGCATTCGACCTCATAAACCGGGAACTTGTGGCACAGAAGCTGGAAAAACCCTAAACAGGAACCATGTGTGGACTGAAACCATAAAAACGATACTACAATGGAACAAAATAAGAATCTCTGACAACATATCACTTTCAGAACCGATACTTCAAACGAACGGAGTATTACAGGGTGACCCAATGAGCCCATTACTTTTCATCCTGGCAGCAGAAGAAATAATGCGAATAACCCATAAGGATGACGTAGTATCGTACGCCTACGCTGATGATATAGTGATCGGATCAAAGGACATCAGAAAACTACAAAACGTGATAAAGGAAATGGAGGAATGGTGCTACAAACACACATTCGAAATTAATACATCAAAAACAAAAATGATGGTATTTAGGCAAGGAGGAAAGATCCCAGCAATGACAGAAATCTTCATAAAGAGGCAGAAAGTAGCCATAGTAAACGATTTCAAGTACCTTGGCATTACTCTGCAAACAAGTGCCAAATGCTTTACAAAGCATGTAACAGAAAAAACAACACAGGCAATACGGGCGATGCACGAAATCAACTACATTAGATCACTTAGCCTAGAGACGGCGATGGCACTATTTAGAGCAAAAATCATGCCTATTCTAACATATGGGATGGAAATCATTTGGCCGTACCTCACAGAGAAGAACCTATCCTCTCTAGAAAGAATAAAAGCTCTATACATAAAGAGAGCGTTCGGAGTATCCAAGACAACAAGATCAAGACTCGTCTACCTTCTAGCACGAGAATCCTTCCTCATTGAAGACTTCAGAACACACCTGAACCTGCCCAACACCAGAGCATCAGAAAATCTCCTAGCAACACTCAACAAAAAGAGAGCAGACACCCCACCAGAATTCTTTGGAACTGGAGCTATGATAGACCGGACGTGGACAACATCCAGCTTCGAGATGAGGCACGTGTTCACAAGACTGGCAGTACATGGTTTCCACCATCTAATTTGTAACAACACCTCATACCATGAACCGACAGAGATATGTAAGTGCGAACTATGTGGATCCATGTGTGAACGTTACCACCTAGAACTCTGCACCAAAAGAACAAAAACAATTAAAGAATATGCAAGCCAAGGCCCAAGCGCGCGAGTACAGTGTATATAAATGTATTATTTCTTTTCTTTGTGTATGGCTATTTAGCTGCAATAAATATATTATTATTATAAACACAAAACCCGCCACTACAGAGTCATTAAGGAACGACAAGTCATTAGTGAACAATTGTTCTGACCGTAAGAGAGGTGCGTCAACTGAGGGTCCTATAGAGCATCCAGCGTTTAGAAAAGACTGTGGAGCCTCATGGCGACAGTGTTGCTAGCTCTAGGCAGAGGTAGCACTGACGTCATACGTTATGTTCACCCGCTTCGAGTACTGCGCTTTCATAAGTTGGCGCGACAACCACAACCCCAGCAGCTACCTGAAGTAGAACACGCACAGGAAGGAGCAGTTTCGCAGGTGTTAACGGATTGGACCAGTATTAAGGATACCGCACGCGATGAGAACCAATAACGACATTCATTTCGTTGTGATATGACGCATTACTGATTGACTGATTCGAGAGCACAACCCTTCCTTCCGTCTCGGATGTACTGTATGCTGACGATGTTAACAATTTTTACGTCAGCAATACTGATGATCATCACTTTTTTTGTTATTAGTTAGGCTATAATTTAGTTTCTTTCAATTCTCTTCTTGTTGTTTTGTTTAGATTAATATTTTTAATATTGTAGTGAGTTAGCCATGCGGTTAGGGACGCGCAGCTGTGAGCTTGCATTCGGGAGATAGTGGGTTCAAACCCAACTGTCGGTAGCCCTGATTCGATCGAACAGAAAATAAAACAGACACACAACAATAACACCAATGACGGATAGTGCTTCAGAACTTATGTTGCTGACGGAACTGAGCACGTGCTCCACTCCGGGCGAGCATGCAGCACAGGAAGAGGCTCTTCTTTCCAGCGTGCTTACCACGAAAAATTTTAAATTACTAACACGAAATATAAGCGATACTTGTATGCAATAACAAACGTAATCAGTTGGCAGATAATTGTAGGAAGCTATTATGACGAAAAATATATATGTTCAGAGTTCCTTCATGATAAAAGGCGAGGCAACAAAACCAGTGTAGGGGGGGATTTCCGTTAAAAGTAAAAGCCCATAAGAACCACAGTCTTTTCTAAACGCTGGATGCTCTTATAGCTATAATGAGCTGAGCTAATACTCGACTTCCGACTTCAAACCATATAACATGATGTCTACCGGAGATACATATCAGCCAGCAATGGGTTACAGCTCAGATTTACAGTCAATCTATAAGTCGCAACGGACTTGGTGATGTTAAACCATATCCAATGACATACTGCAACATTTTAACAATTATGTGATGGAACATCGAGGTTATCTGTCACAACATTTAATATGACGAATCTACAAGTTAGTAAGCATAAACAATTATTACTTCCGTCTCCATTTGCAAATTAGAGTAAATCTTTTTAATTCAATTCAATCAAATGTTTATTTTCTTTTAAATAATCCAGCCACATTAAGCAGCCTAAATTTAAATTCATTTGTGTGACTGTCACTATTCTTTTTTTTTTTTTTTTTCGATATTTGTTCTTCAGTAAATAAATTATTTCTTTAACTTCATTTCTCTATCTTTTCTTGTAGTTAGTTTATACTATGAGGCAATTCAATTACTCCTTAAATAAATACTGGATTGGTTAGATGACTTTGTCTCACCATGACCAGGGATAAGTAGGTCTCACACTACTGCTGATAGCCGAGGTTAATTCATAAATTTCGATTCACTATAATAAATAGGGATCTGGCGCCCAATTCATATTATATTATACTATAAAGGTAAGTACATACCACAGTGTATTTATTATTATCTTGTTTGCTTTAATCGCACCATTACAATTAGTACCACAACGAAGGGATATTATTTCTCATATTTGGAACCATTACAAATGCAACTGTTTCCGCTTGGATGCAAAGCTTCTCATGCTGATTTTTCTCTTGTCCTCTCTAACAGGATATCACGTTTTATCCTATTTCATTAAAGATATTGTGAAATTTTGTAATATTATTGTTAATCAAAATTACTGAAATTATAAACAAGAAGTTCCGTGACGAACTAACAAGCCTACTTTTCTTAAAATTAAAGTTCATGCCAATGATTAATCTATATGGACCTATCTAGAATAATGACGAAATTAAATTGGTAATATCGATATCTCTAATTAGTTCGAAATATACCTGGTATAATGTTGCCTAATAGAGCGCTACAGTTGGCAACCCTGGTGACTGAATATATTCTTAGTTCCGTCTCTTAAGATATAGAATACAAAATAAGGTTGAAGTCCAATGGATAGCATGGACGTTACATGCAGCTAGTCATTGGATCTATCAGAGCACGTAAAATCATGTTGGCAACAATGCCATGCATGAGTTGGTCAGAAATAATCTGAAATATTATGATCTCTTACAGTGCCAATTTTGGATGAAATCCATTTGTTAGTATAGAAGTTACATGTATTTTAAAATTGGACCTATCAGCAGGCTTAAAGTCATGTTGGCAGCACTGACGTAAATTAGTTTCTCCAAATTATTCTAGAATGTCAGGTACTACACGTGTGCAAATTTTAAAGCTGTTGGCTTACATTCTTTCTGATATATTAATATTAGGGCAAAAAAATAGAGACAGCATTCATTAACAGTTGGCAGCCCTGGTTGCTCTTAGGAATAAGCATAGTCATATATGTTATGGTACACATAGCACATACGAAATTTGGTTGAAATCCAAATGATAGTATAGAAGTTACATGTATTTAAAACTTGGTATTATTAGCAGGCTTAGAATTTTGTTGGTAGCACTGACGTAAATTAGTTACTCCAAATTAATCTATAATGTCAGGTACTATACGTGTGCATAGTTTAAAGCTGTCGGCTTGTATACTTTCTGATATATTGGTGTTTGGGTAAGAAAATAGAGAGAGAGCATTTATTAACAGTTGGTGGCCCTGGTGGCTTTAAGAATACGCTCAGTCATATCTGCTTATGTATACATAGTACATTTGAAATTTGGTTGAAATCCAATTGATAATGTAGAAGTTATATGCATTCAAAAATTGGACCTATCAGCAAACTTAGAATCATTTTGGCAACACTGCCATGCACGGCCTCCTGGAAATTAAACTGAAATATTATTATCTATATGTGTGCCAATTTTAGAATAGCTCGCATGCATACCTTCCAAGATACCCAACATGGAGCTCAAATTTCAATTGCGGTTTTTCAGCAGTTGGTAGCATGGACATAATTTTCAAATATGGGCTTGAGATATTAAGGTATAGATCTTTACGCATACCAAATTTGGATTCGACTGCTGCAGCCGTTTAGGAGTTGATAGGGGGGACACACACACACAGCCAGACAAACTGAAGCACAGACATTTGCCCGGATCGATCTCATAAGTCAACTCTTTCCTCATTTTTGCAAAATGTGAAAAGTAGGCTAAAAGTGGTATGTGATGGCACTTCTGAATTAAGTTGAACAATGTACAGTGCACGTAAAATTAGAGTCAAACCCAAGAAAGGAAAAATTGTGTAGACCAGTGTTATTTCTCCTTGAATCTCTTTTACTCCTACTTATTTTTACTTTTCTTAATTGCTTCTTCAATGAACAGATTGAAAAGTATGGGTGATAAGTTGCAGCCTTGCCTCACACCCTTCTGAATACCAGCTTCTCTCTCATGTCCTTCAGCTCGAATAACTGCCGTCTGGTTTCTGTATGGATTGTGGATCACCCTCGTATTCCTGTATTTTATTCCAATGGTTTTCAAAATGTCAAACAACTTACTCCAATTAAAGTTATCAAAATCCTTTCCTAAGTCTACAAATGTCATGAATGTTCTCTTGTCTCCTTATTGTACCTTCCAAGATCACCCTTAGACTTAGTACAGCTTCCCTCGTTCATACGTTTCTCCTGAAACCATACTGATGGACAGAGGCAAAACAAAAGATTTTTTTATCCTACTTTTCACATTTTGCAAAAATGAGGAAAAGTAGACTTATGAGATCGATCCGGGAAAATGTGTGTCTGTCTGTCTGTCTGTCTGTGTGTGTGTTCCCCCCTATCAACTCATAAACGGCTGCAGCAATCGAAACCAAATTTAGTATGAGTAAATATCTCAATTCCATATTTGAAAATGATGTCAGTGCTACATACTGCTAAAAAAAAACGCACTAGAAATTTGAGCGCCATGTTGGATATCATGAAAGGTATGCATGGGAGCTATTCCAAAATTGGCACACATGTAGACAATACTATTTAAGTTTAATTTCCAGGAGGCCATACATAACAGTGTTGCCAAAATAATTTTAAGCCTTCTGATATGTCCAATTTTTAAATGCATATAACTTCTTCACTATTAATTGGATTTCAACCAAATTTTGTATGTCATATGTGTACATAACCAGATATGACTGAGTGTATTCTCAAGAGCCGCCAGGGCTGCCAACTGTTAATAATTGCTCTCTCTATTTTCTTCATCCAAATACCAATATATCTGAAAGTATGCAAGCCGACAGCCTTAAACTATGCACGCGTATAGTACCTGACATTTTAGATTAATTTGGAGTAACTTATATACTTCAGTTCCACCAACATGATTCTAAGCCTGCTGACAGGGCCAATTTTTAAATACATGTAACTTCTATACTATCAGTTGGCTTTCAACCAAATTTCGTATGTGCTATGTGTAACATAACAGATATGACTATAAGTATTCTTAAGAGCAATCAGGGCTGCCAACTGTTAATAAATGCTGTCTATATTGTTTACCTAATATCAATATATCAGGAAGTATGCAAGCCAACAGCCCTATACGTTGCACACGTATAGCACCTGCCATTCTAGATTAATTTGGAGTAATTAATATAAGTCGTTGCTGCCAACATGATTCTATGCCTGCTGATAGGTCCAATTTTAAAATACATGTAACTTCTATACTAACAAATGGATTTCGTCCCAAATTTTCACAACAGGATATCATAATATTTCAGATTATTTCTAACCAGCCCACGCATGCCATTGTTGCCATCATGCTTTTACGCGTGCTGATAGATCCAATGTATAACTGCATGTAACGTCCATTGGACTTCAACCATTTTTTTTTAATTCTGTACCTTAAAGATGGAACTAAGATTATATTCAGTCACCAGGGCTGCCAACTGTATTGCTCTATTAGGCTACATTATACCAGGTATATTTCGAACTAATTAGACATTTCGATATTACGAATTTAATTTCGTCATTATTCTAGATAGGTTCATATACTGTAGAATAATCATTGGCATGGAAAGTAGGCTCTTTAGTTCGTCACGGAACTTCTTGTTAAAAATACAACTGTATGTATAGATTTGATCACGTCTGTGAAATATAAAATACTAAATTGGGTTTTGCTTGATTATTTTCCAGGGAAGATACGATGTCAAGAACTTCTACTTAGACAGTAAGAAGTTACCAGAAAAAATACCTGGCGGTGACGACTGGCGGTTCGATGTCCGAGTGACATGCAGCACGGGCGACATATACTTTGTTGGCGTCTGGATCACATTCGACCGTACCGAATTCCGCAGGCGCCAAGCCGAGAAGGCGGCCAGTGGAGACGCATCTGAAGACGATGAGGATGCCCCACCCCCTCCAGGAAAACCTCCAGGCCCTGGTCGGTAGACACAGATCAAATGAGTTCAGGGAGTTATTGAGCAATCATTCGTAGCTATTGACCACTATATTACACCAATACATCTACTGTTACACTCTTTCATTTCACCAAAGATAGCCGCAAGTAGGCCTACTGGTATCATAAAGCGTATTTTCGCAATGCGCTCTGGTTAACATTGGTTACCAAAGTGGTTACGGTCAGGGCCGGATTTAGATTGTATGCGCTCCTAGGCCAGTGTTTTTTTCTTTTTCTATTCGGCAAAAATGAACAAAGTAATTTGATTAAACCGTTATACAACGCGCTGCATCACACAGCGGGTCACTGACCTCACCCCCTCCCCCTCCCTTTAATCACGGAATAATGAACTCATTTTTAATATTGATTCAAAGAAAACGTATTACTACCTAATTGTCCTTTTGTAAGTATTATTTTCTTAACATTATTAATTTCAATATGTCTATCGTTTTTTGGCATTCTTTGCCATTTTGATATTAATTCAAATAAACTTAAATTGTTGAGTGTTCTTCATCAAAACTTTTTTTTTTTTGGGGTATCTTTAATTTCACTCCTTTATGGAATTGTAGGATAGTTATTAAGCAATAAAATCGAATGCCGTTGCTTGCTGGGGTAGGATCTTCAGTTGAAAAATTCTGTGGTTTCAGAAGGGGCATCCAGCCTTACGTTTTAAGAAAATTACCCTATTTTTATTAGAGTGCAGCCCACAACCATACCCGAAGTTCCCATTTTGTTTCTCAAGTCCTTACAAGTTGGGAACCACTGATCTTGACTCTCCCAAATACTAAACTCTTTTTGTGCGCAGCTGAGATTTTGTACCATGAGAAAATATTCGTACTTCATCATCTGTGATACCCAGAGATTGCGATCTCTGTATTTACGTTATCTGCACTCAACCCAATTATTGTTTGAAAGAATTTCCACAAAAAATAACCATAATTAAATAACGTGTTACAATTAACTTTAGCTTGAAAATATATTTGAAGTTGTACGTTTTCTTAATCATAGCATACAAACAAAACTGCAATGCCTCGACAGCATTCATTTGTGACAATTATTTTTGACGGCCACCTATTTAGCAATTGCCTCCTTGACGAATACACCTATGTACTATGAAAATTGAACACCTACCTTGTGTGCTGAGTGTACAGACAAATAAACAAGCCTCTTAATTTGCTGCACTAAGTTCCTGAATAATATTTAACCTGAATGATGATTGATTTTAATTAATGAATTGTCTGCTGCATTGGATAATACAGTAATAAAATAATATAAAGCCACTAAAATTGCATTTGATTTTGATCCTTATTGATTCCTTTGCAGATGGAGGTGACATAAACTCCACCCAGTGATTAATTTTCAAAGTTTTTTTCTTTTTGTCGTGTGACCTCCAGAGAGGCCAACTGCAAATCTTTCAGATCAACGCCCGTGGGCGACCTGCGTGTCGGGATGAGAGATTTAATGGATGAAGATGAATGTACCTGGGCAAGGATATGGAAGGAAGCGGCCGTGGCCTGTCAGAAGGTACCGTCCCAGCATTTGCCTGGTGTTGAAAATGGGGAAACCACGGAAAACCATTTCAAGGACGGTCGACGATGGGGCATCAACCCACGCGTCTCCCGAGTCAGCAGAGAGTTAGGCCCCATGGCCTAACGCTGCGCTTTAGCGAGCGTAGCTACGACTGTCGGTAATTTTCAAGTAATGGAATACAGCTGAAAGAAGGAAGTAGGAGATTTCTGCTACTTAAGACGCAAAACAAAACAACCAGTGATGTACGAAGCAAAGAGGATATAAAAAGAAGGTTGGCTCAGGCAAGAAAAGCAATTCTACAGAAAAGGAATTTGTGGACATCGAATATAGAGTTAGGTATTAGAAAGCCATTTTTGAAAGCTCTTATCTAGAAAGTGAAAGTTGGACTGTTGGTGCAGCAGGAAAGAGAGGAATAGAAGCGTTTGAAATGTGGTGTTACAGGAAAAGGATGAAGATCAAATGGGTAGATAAGGTTACAAATGAAGAGGTATTGTTATAAAAATTAAATTATTTCATCAATTTAACACGGAGTTTATTTTTTTATTCGTTTTAATTCTGTTATTGCGGATACTAAATTGAGTAAAGGATTCTTGTTAATTTCTGGATTAAGACGACTGGGAGAGGGGAGATGTTTCTGTTGATTGCTAATGAAGAGAAGAGATAGGTTGGTATGACACTTACTAAGACAAGTTACCATACGTTAAGTACATAAATGTATTATAACGTTAGAGAATGGCACAGCAACCATTAGGGACTAATATATATATATATATATATATATATATATAGTAGTTGAATTTAAAAGAGAAAGAGAGGCGAAAATGTCATATACCCCTCCAGACATTTGATTTATCCAGGGAAATATACTGGCAATAGAAAAGAGAAATCCGGTGTTTGGATCAACATTGGCGACCACCTAGACATTGATTCTATTCTTGTTATCAAGAGCTCTAAAATCGGTCGAACATCAATTCCGCCCGATTTTCCTCAATTCCATCCGGTCCTCCAAGGGGCACAAAAGTAAGTTCCTCAACTCCGCTCAGGCTTTGACAAGGGGTCGGCAAAGGGGCTATCCCCAATGACGTAAACAAATGTCATAACCCTCCTGCTCGCATACCAAGGGCCGGGTCAACGTCAAACACCTTCTGCAGCGCATGAGCGAATTCTTGCATTCCACACGACAACACAAGCTCTCAGGTGTTCATATTTTTGGGAATACCAAAAACAACCCCCACCCTGTTGACAAGTTGGTTAGTGGGTCAGTTGTTTAAAAGTATTGGAGGCAGTTGCTGTGAAGCTCTTGTGAAGTGTGCTTCTCACACAATAGTTAGGGAATGAAAAGAGTTTCATCTAATGTTTTTTGTATAGTTTGAAATGAAGTAAAGATTTATGTGATTTTAAGATGCTGATTTTTCTTATTTTATTAAATTTCCTGTACATATTTTTATTTAACAACAGTGATTAATATCTAGCTCTTTGTATTATGTTTATATCTGACTAGCTGAAGTACCCGTGCTTCGCTACGCGTCATAAATAAATTAAAATGTGAAGGTGACAGTTAAAACAGGGGATAGGCGAGGTGCTGCGGAGAGGAAGATTAAGGATGGAATATTTTGTCCAACTACACCGCTCGGCGTTGACCGTGTTTTATAGCACAAATTTAGGTTTTACTCGCTAACCGTTGGAGATACCTTTCGGATATAAAATGTAATTTTAAACCTCGTATATGCCATCAAAAGTTTGCTATTTCTTAGCGTTCTCTATTTATTTGAAATGGAAATATGAAAGTTTGAAACCAAAGGGTGTAGCGACGTCACTAAAATGGTCGCCATCTTTAAAAAGTGCAAAGTATTAAAATCAAAAGTAACCTACATGTTAACCAGGTAAATCAGCTACTTCCATGTAAAATTCATGTAAATCGGACCAGTGGTACTTGCGTGATTGAGTAATACACAGACACACACCATCTCATTTTTAGCCTCGCTTCGCTCGCGTCATAGTCGTGTCATATTGTTATTCAATGAAATGCATGTTTAACCCCGTTAACACCCCTTTAGAACCTGAATACCCAAAAATCCCTCCTTTGTAGACGTTTTCGACACACAACAAACATATCCCCAAAATATAATCCTTCTAACATTAATAGTTTTGGTTGGTCGATGAGAGTGAACATCCAAAAATCCTTCCTTAGTGGAGGTTTTTCTTCCAGAATTTCACCCCTCCCCATAGGACCTTTAAATTGCATTTATGAAAAAACGGTGGAACACCTATTTATTTTATTTATTTATTTATTTATTTATTTTCAAGCTGATTGATTTCTTCCGAGTTTCAAACTCCTCGCCTATGTCGTTTAAGAGATACACGCTCCGTTAGGAATCTTTCAACCCCCACTTTTTATCCCTTTCACCTCATAATATACACTACATCGAAAAATCCTTAGACACATGTCTGCTTATTTTTAATGATTAGTTTATATGCCGAGTATCACATCCACAAATGAAACCACTTGTGAGATATTGGTACTCAATGAAATGCAGGTTTAACCCCCTTGTCTGTCTGTTAGGTAGTCAGCCCGAAGGCTGGTTGGATCCTCAAAAAGTACCGCCGTTACGTTATGTGAGTAGATACCCACAAAAACCCAAGGCAGCGCTATTTTGAGGCGTTCTAGGCAAGAAGAGGAGTGAGGTAGTTTGCCATTGCTTTCCTCACTGAGTCAGAACAGTAGTCCTAACCCTATGAGTAGAACCTTTCACAGCATTCACAGGCACGGACTGTGCCCCGAGTGCCATTACTAAGCACCACCCATACCTCAGTAGCTTCCCTATAATCACAGCCATGAGAGAGACTGAGACATCGGTGAAAAGCCACCTTTTACTCTAGCCTGTGCCAACTGACAAATGCAAATGTACTGTATTCATCAAGAGTAAGACCCATTTAGAACCTGAATATCCAAAAAACCTCCCTTACGTGTACGGTTTTGACATACAACGAACATATCCCCGAAATGTCATGTTTACAACTTCAATATTTTTGGCTGGGCGATGATGAGTGAGTGAATGAGTCAGGACATTTTCTTTCAATTTTTTTTCTTCAGAATTTCACCCCTCCCGATGAATCCCTTCAATTTGATTGAAAAAAAAACTGTCGAAAAGCTATTTACTTACTTTAAAGCAGTTTTTTTCCCCTGAGTTGGATGAGTGAGTCAGTCAGTCAATCAGTTAGTACACTTTCTTTCCTGTCCCCCCCCCCAGGAATTTCACCCCTCCCGATGGGCCCCTTAAATTGGATTTATGAAAAAACGGTCAAACATATATTTACTTATTTTTTATGCTGATTTTTTTTTCGCTGAGTTTCAAACTCCTTGCCTATGTCGTTTAAGAGATACACGCTCCGTTAGGAATCTTTCAATCCCCACTTTTCACGCCTTTCACATCATACACACATCGAAAGACCCTCAGACACGTGTCTTGTTACTTTTTAATGATGAGTTTATATGCCGTGTATCACATCCCCCAATGAAACCAATCGGGAGATATTGTTATTCAATGAAATGCAGGTTTAACCTCCTTAAGACCCCTTTAGAACCTGAATATCCGAAAATCCTCCCTTAGTAGACGGTTTTGACATACAATGAACATATCCCCAAACTGTCATGTTTCTAACTTCAATAATTTTGGCTGGGCGATGATTAGTGAGTGAGTCAGGACATTTTCTTTCAATTTTCATTTATCAGAATTTCACCCCTCCCCATAAACCCCTTAAATTTAATTTATGAAAAAAAAAACTGTCGAACAGCTATTTGCTTACTTTAAAGCAGTTCCCCCCCCCCCCTGAATTTGATGAGTGAGTCAGTCAGTCAATCAGTTAGGACACTTTCTTTCCTGCCCCCCCCCCCCCGAATTTCATTTTTCTCCATGGGCCCCTTAAATTGGATTTATGAAAAAACGGTCAACACATATTTACTTCTTTTTTATGATGATTTTTTTTCGCTGAGTTTCAAACTCCTCACCTATGTCGTTTAAGAGATACACACTCCGTTAGGAATCTTTCAATCCCCACTTTTCACCCCTTTCACCTCATAATATACACCACATCGAAAAACCCTCAGACACAGGTCTTCTTATTTTTAATGATGAGTTTATATGCCGAGTATCACATCCCCCAATGAAACCAATCGGGAGATATTGCTATTCAATGAATTGCAGGTCTACCCCTTAACACCCCTTTAGAACGTGAATATCCAAAAATCCTCTCTTAGTGGGCATTTGCGGCCCTTGGGGAAGCAGCATACCAAATTTCATTCCAATCCGTTCGGTGGTTTCTGAGATTTCTTGATGAATAAATGAGTGAGTGAGTGAGTGGTATTTGACAAATATATAGTAGAAAGAAGATAGTGTCAAGTCTTTGTTATGCTAAACTCGGTTGACAGTGCTGTGTGAGCACTTCAGTAACTAACGGGATTTCAAGTAAAGATCCTCATTTTCTATACCGGTAGTGCAGAGCGCAACTGGCATCCAGTCGGCCGTGTCTCGACTTGAGCTATGTTGCCATGGAAACTATCTGCCTTGCCATTCCTTCGTGAGTATATTTTATGATTTGATTAGCCTGTTTTTGAGTGAAAAAGGGCCGAAATCAGAAGAATGAGAAAGACTATCGAAAATTCATGTAGCCAGCGGTTCCTTCTGGGTCCTAAACTATGTGTATGCAAAATATGGTTGAGATTGGTGGAACGGTGTAGATTTGTATACGGAACCAACCCACATACTGAGCCCGTCAGAGGAGCTGCCAGGATAGCCAACAACCGCAATCACTTTCCTTACATCTCATCCGTCGGACCTAACTGCCGTGAGGATCAGGTGAACTTCCAAATAGGCCAAAGCGGCACGAGAAACTGTAGTCCACAAGGATCGTGGTACATGGTGACAAAGGTCATAGACTGCCTAAGGAAAGGTTCTCCTTAAAAACTAGACTGAGAAAAGAAACATCCAGACTTATGTAAAACACCGTGAAAATTTATTGTAAATTTTACAAACCCCTAGCCTAGTTCGGAGGGTTTCTATCGGCTAATCCGCAAGCTAATAAAATAATCAAAAATAAAGAGCAGGTCCCTACCTGAGAAGTTACAGTAAACCCTCGCGAAAGATCTGTCTTACAATAATAAAGCAACAACAGCAACACTAGGAAAATGGTACGACGCAAATCCCTAGGTCAAGTTACAAGATTAAGCTAATATCAGAATTAACATTTAACAGGGTAGCGAAACAAATCTAAGTTAGGATGATACCATTTCCACATTTACATTTAACGTTAATTCATCTAGCTAAGTCCTATCAATTAATAACAAAATTTACGGCGGTGACGTCCGTAACAACAAACAATTACATTCAATGCTAAGTGAACAGCCATAAAAAAAAACATCGAAGTCATTCTTATGAACTAAGTGCTAATCAGCACGCAATAGGGTAACATAGTGGATTCATACACTTTTACATTATCAAATAAATAAATAAAAGAACACAGTTTTATCAAATGCCTGCCTGCACCTTGGTTTACTCTTTGTAAGCCATAGTCATCTAATGTGTGTAGTTACGGTGACGACTGCGTAGTAAAGACTACGTCTAACATCGTATGGCCTGCGCTCCACTAGCTGCGAACTCAAGGTTCGAGCAAGCTTCAGTCACAACAAAAATGTGTCAGCTGTCCTCAAGTCATTTCCTCCAGGAAATACCTTCATAAACACGGTTATGTCAGCAGGTTCCAAATGCAAAAGAACAAGGTTAAGCAGAAAGAATTCGTTAGTTAGCTTTTGTTTTATCAAAATTATGCGTTTTATTATTAAGATGTCGGTTTATGTTATCGTTGGTTTATGGCGAATAATACTGACAAGCCTGGGCACGGAGTGTCTCCCCTGAGATCAACTCTGCCAAAGACCTCGACTCAAATGTCGGAATACAATCAACGAGCAATAACAACTCGGACACACAATAACACAAGTTACCAGCGGCGCACAGCTCGCGTTCAATAACTCGGGTATGGGCCTGGACACAAGCAGTTACCCTCCTTAAACATCTGGTCAACGGGACAATCCCGGACATGGTACACACAATACCATCATTCATGAAAAACCTCCCTAGCGGGGCTAGCCTACAACGTACTATAGAACATGAAGTATAACATAAATTTCTCGCCAAATCAATACTTTTTACTTACATAAAATTATATAGGTACATGTTTCGAAAACACACAATGTTTTCTTCCTCAGCCCACTTATTGGTGTTAAACATTATATAACATCGATAACCTCACTAAATAACAAAAACACAGTTCACATTTATTCTCTTGTTCTTCCTTTGTTAGGCCTGTGTCATTCGACACATTAACGTCACTCACGGAATAAACACTTATTAGTTGAAGTAATGAATATTGACACATTGACACATTTACTCATTGCTAGTTTCAACGTGGGTTGCTGAAATGCACACAAGTGTCGTATAACCTTGCCAAAAGCGGAGAAAACAACTAACCAGCACCCAGGAAGGTAATTGGGTGTGGCGTCATGAAAATAATTCGAGTCAGGAATGTATGTTGGAATTAAACTATTGCGGTGGGGGTTGAGGAGGTGGTTTGCGTTTATTATTATTTAAATAATCTGCTAATAAATCAAACAATTCATTCGTTTCAAAATTAACCTCGTTTAGATTATTGCATTCCTTTGACCTCTGATAAGTAATGATATGAATATTTTCCAAAATATTCATATAGCTGCCCTTCGATGCGTAATGCAAAATTTTGACGTCATTATTTATGTCCGTGAACTTATGTCCCGTTTCTTCCATGTGTACCACCATGGCTGAAAACTTCCTGTGTTTTATGGCCGAAACATGATCAGCATAACGAGTACGTATGCTCCTACCCGTTTGTCCCGCGTAATTTGAATTGCAAAAATTACATCTGAGCTCATAAACTCCCGATTTTAAATGTTTATCACTACTGTTGACTTTATTGGAGTTGAAAAATTTGTTGAAATTAGAATTATTGGTTTTAAAGGCGACGTTCATATTGTGTTTCTTTAGGATGTTGGTTACTGTGTAAACGCTTCGATTTACGTAGGTGAAGGTGGCAAGTGCTTTCTTTGTTGTGTCCTCTCTAACTAATTTTGTTAAGGGTCTGTTTTTCAACTTGTAAATTAATCTGCTGACATAATTGTGGTTGTAACCATTGAGTTTAGCTATTTGTTATATAATGTCAATTTCTTGCTTCCGATCATGATCAGAGGAAGGGATTCTTAACGCTCTATTAATGAGGCTTATGAATGTTGCATTCTTGTGTCCGCCCGGAGCCCCGGATGGTTAGAATCCTGCCGTATAACTGTACTCGTTTGCGATGGTTTTCTGTAAACTTTATAATGCAGACGATTGTCTTTTTTAATCACAGTTATATCCAGATAATTGATTTTATTATCCACTTCTGATTCTAAAGTAAATTTAATATTGCTGTCAATTATGTTCAAATCATCCAATATTTGCTCTATCGCTTGCACTTGGTTATTGATAATGATGAAGATATCGTCTACATATCTTCCCCAGAAAACGATGCCACTAATTTGGTTAATAATTTTCTCATGTTCCATGTGGTCAAGGTAAATGTTGGCCAAGACACCCGATAATGGATATCCCATTGCAAGGCCTTCGGATGGTTTATACATTTTCTTGTTGAACAAAAAAATGTTGTTGTCGGTGACAGAGGTTAAAATTGAAATAAATTCCTCGATTTCCACTTTAGATAATTCACTACTGTTAATTAATCTATCCTGAATGATCTTGATCGTTTTCTTGACCTGGATGTTAGTATACATGTCTTTAATGTCGATCGAATGCATAGTGTTATTCTCGTTTATTTTCAAGTCTATGGTTCTTTCACAGAAATACATTCCCTACCTATAAAAATGGCTGTCACTAAGTTTGGTTGGTTCACAAACTACACTAATCTAACTATACCACCAGAAACTAGAACAAGAAAGGGTGTACAAAACTCACGATACGAAGGAGCTCACACTCAGCTCTCTGTCCAACAACAAGGGTTGAACAAAAGCGCCTCTGGCTTTCAGGGTTGGCATCGTCCTCATCAGAACTTCCATCCGGGCTCTCCCAAATACCAGGGTTCGGTCTGTCCCTGTGGTCGACCGCGTGAATGGACTGGACATGCCTAGGAAAGGCATCCTTGGTTCCTTTCTTCCCGTCTGATGTTCTAGAAGTTCCATAATCAAGCTGGTCCCATCCGAGACATCTCCCTCATACCATAATGGTATTAGCCCATGGTCTCGGTCTCGAGCATGGCGTAGAAAAAGTTGGCCACGTGGGCGGTAGTATACGACTTGTAGTAGTTCATTATTATATGAAAATCACAGTATTTCGTCGTAGGTGTCACAGGCTTTTTAAATATAATTTGTAACACAGCCTCTACACTTTGTAGATGTAAATAACAAGTGGCCTTCACTGTTCTGCGGTTCCACACGTGTACTGACGCTACCTTTTCAATCACGTGGCATCCGTGAAATGGGCGTCGTTTTATAACAAATAAATTCACCGTAGCAATCAGTGTATAATGTACTTTCATAATCACACGTGCTTATGTACTTTCATAATCACACGTGCTTAAAGTAATAGTATCACATTTACCTGTATATTTTTCACCAGGCTCTCGGCCCTCCACAAACACGTGGGTGTAAAAATGTGGTGCTACAGAAATGTCGTAAATTTTCACTATACTTGCCAATTAATTCACAATGCAGTTTGCGTCGATCACTGCACACCAATAATAGCGATTCGTAGTTCAGGTGTGCTCGATGTCACCCGATAATAATTCCTCGCTGAAAAGCAGACTGTTTTCCACGTCTAATGTGACGGATATATTTACACGCCTACACAGGGCGGATTCTCCAGACGTAGTGCCAGGAACTGCGTTCCTCGTGGAAGTAGGTCGTCAAAACTAAGTCGTTGAGCGACTACTTACGTTCCTGTTTGCGTATCTGCAATGATATTACCTTACCTTAAAGCGAAAAAAACATTCTCAAAAATGTTTCGATAATGCTGAATGACGAAATGGAATATTCTGAATCTCGTGGAAAGATAAAATTGATTAATAAGACCTCAGATAAATAATTAGCAGACTTCACCAAAGTCAAAAGTGTGATTCTTCGCTACTTCAAAGAGAATAGTATAAGCTCTCGGCTTCTCGTAGCTTTCTGGGTGTGTTCAAAGGTACTACATCCCATCATAAATGTACTGTCGTGAAAAATATCACATGAACCTTAGCTCAGCGGGTTCAATACATACATACATACATACATACAAACACACATACAGACTTTCACTTTTTTATATTAGATTTAACGATTGAGCGGACTTGGTGATGGTGATTTAAAATTAATCATAATATTCTTTTACATAAGTCTGCCAAATTTTCTATTTATTTATTTTCTACTCATGCGCTGCATAAGGTGTTTGACCCGGCCCTTGGTATGCGAGCAGGAGGGTTATGACATTTGTTTACGTCATTGGGGAGAAGCCTGGGCGGAGTTGAGGAACTCATTTCTGGGTCCCTTGGAGGACCGGGTGGAATTGAGGTAACCCTGGATACCCGACTGGAATTCCCGGGTGGAATTGATGCCCGCCCCTAAAATCACGTGTATAGTGCTGCCATCTCCTGGGTTTAACGTGTACTATGTGCTACCCGACAACACACAGCTTCTGGCGGTTGACATCCTAACGAATTGCACCAAGACTTGGGACTCAGAAATACAGTACACAATAACCTCGTTTATTCGGACTAGGTGGGACCGTATGCAGGGGCGTATATGGAGTTTTATTTTTGGGGGGTGCCCAACCGAGGGCCAGGGGGCATGGTATAGGCCCCCAAAGAATATGGGGTCCGGGGTAACTTTAGTATAATTTGGTGCTAAATGATGAATTTTAAGGCTATCTGGCATCACTTTTTCTACCAATTTGTAGTGATGGTTTAAGTTTGGTTAATGTCAAACACAACTAAGACCATTATATGTTAATTTTTAACCTATTTTCAATTTTGAAAAAATAGGCTTATGAGATCACCTTTTGTCCGTGTGTGTGTGCGCGTGTGTGTGTGGGTGTGTGTGTGAGAGGTGTGTGTGTGTGTCCCCCTAATAAAATCTAAACGGCTGGAGAAATCTCAGTGAAACTCGGTAAGTTCATAGCACTATTCCCGGCGACCTCGACCGTGCCCTTCAAATTTTGTTACATCTCACCATTCCAACATGGCGGCTGTGCGAAATATTTCACTAGCATTCAATATCTCCGAAACTATTACCGATATCGCCCTGAAATTGTGTACGGTGATAACGGGCACTACTAGATGTTCACCTATGAGACTTTCAAAAACCTGGTGAGTACAAAACCAACATGGCGGTCATGCGAAGTTGAGACTTTTAAATAGAATTTTCTCGCGATTTAACTATCCAAACGTAATGAAACTTAGTACAGCAAATGTTTATACACATTGCAATGCACTGGAGTCTAATTTAGTTCAATTGTTTACATAACCTCAAAATGGCGGCTGTGCGAAATATTTCACTGACATTCTATATCGCCGAAACTATTACAGATATCACCCTGCAATTTTGTACGGTGATAAAGGGCACTGATACAAGTTTACCTATGTATATTTCATAAACCTGTAAAGTACAAAACGAACATGGCGACCAAGCGAATTTGAAATGTTTTAATAGACTTTTCTCGTGATTTAACTCTCTGAGCGCAGTGAAATGTGGTACAGTAAATGATTTTGCAGATTGTAATGCACTGCCATCTAATTTAATTCAATTGTTTATATAACCTCAAGATGGCGGTTGTGCGAAATTTTAAAATTAAGTTTTTATTTCTTGTGTCGTAATCATGCGATCGAAGTGAAAGTTTGAATAATGAACCTAAGCAATAATTGTCTTTGAATGGTACATAACACTATGGCCTATACATTTAACAATCCAACATGGCGACCATCAGAAATATTTAGACGGTTCTCAATATCTATGAATCTTTTACAGCAAACAAACTGATTTTTTTAATGTTTATAGAGACTATGAACATATGTTCACCTATAGGACTTCAGTAACCTGGTGAGCACAAATCCAACATGGCGGCGACGCGAAGTATAAATATTTAAATGGACGTTTCTCGCGAATTAACTATCCGAGTGCCGTGAAACGTTACACGTTAAATGCTTATACAAATGTTGATCCACTGGCATCTAATTTATTTCAATAACTTGCATAATCACAAGATGGCTGCTGTGCGTAATTTTAAAATCTCGTTTTTACTTCTTGTGTTCTAATCATGCCATTGAAGTTTGAATACCACACGTACACAATAATCTTAATGTAATAGTACAAAAATAAAAATCCAACCTGGTGACCATCTGAAATATTTAGACGGTTCTCAATACCTACGAATCTCTTACAGTAAATAAACTGAAATTTTGCATGTTGATAGAGGCAATTAACGTGAGCAGGATATATGAAAATAGGCTGTATAGTTCTTCACGGAACTACTTGTTATTAATAGAATCATCTTGCTCACTTGATAGTGTTTACATGGAAAGAATTAATGTTACTGTTTTGATTTGCAACTTACACTATTATATAAAGTCAAGGTTTCTTATTGCATTACGAAATCGGTTTATAACATCATCGTCAGTGAGATGTATTCCTCTGTGAATAGATAACAATACTAGACCGTTAGAGTCTAGTAGAATTTCTTAAGTAAGTTTTCAACCAACTCAAACTCCGTTCGGCAGTACCAGTAGCTACAGAGAGAGGTAAATTTGCCAAAAGTTTGATAAGGGTTATACAACTTAGGGAAAAAACTTTTGTCAAACGCTTCAAGGGCACTTGTTGCTGTTCTTGGTTCGCCCATAAGAGCGAAGGCACTGGAGAGTAATAAGAGGTTATGTTGTTACACATAAGATCAGAGCAAACTGATTGTCACACTGTTTTCATCGCTCTACCTTCGCCTTCCTTTGCAACGTTGCCATACGTCGCTTAGTAACAATAGTACATGATAAGTACGAGTATATTAGATTTTAATGTTTCAATTCATAAACAAATAATGAAAAAATGAAAATCCACAGCCTGCTTCCAGTCTCCGACCGGGTCAGGAATGGAATGAATGAAGCCCCCGTCTAGCGGCTAGGATATGAACTGTGCCGGCTGCCGAGGCCTGACGCACTCCTCTGGGGCAATGATTAAATGAATGACAGATGAAATGAAATGATAGTGGCGAGTGTTGCTGGAATGAAATTTTGACAGGGAAAACCGGAGTACCCGGAGAAAAACCTGTCTGTCTCCGTTTTGTCCAGCACAGATCTCACATGGAGTGACCGGGGTTTGAACCACGGATCCAGCAGTGAGAGGCCGGCGTGCTGCCGCCTAAGCCACGGAGGCTATTCAATGAATTTAAGCTACCACTATTCGACAAAAAACTTTATTTTGACACTAACAAGAACTATTAAAAAGAACTTTATTTTGGTACACAAACTCAACAGTTATAGTAATAATGTTATTGGTTTAATGTCCCTTTCAACTACTCTGGCTTTTAGAAACATCAGCAGCATCATTCACGTGTGGCGACCCACATCCTATTTACACAATGTACAGAAATTCTCCAAACACATTTGACAATTATCTTTGGAAACACAAGTCTGATTATTAGTCCTGTAGACTGTGTTCCAAAAGTTATATTCATTATTCATGATTAAATCCAGTTCAAATTTAATTGTCTTTACTGGAAATACCGTAGTTCACTGTTTGAATTTTTACATAATATTAACACTCGTAGAATAAATGTTCATAGAATTTTTAACTTTCACTTATTTTTCCAGTTTCAAAAATTATATTGTCAAAAAATTATTATTATTATTATGGATCAACACAAATTATTTACACATATAAATAACATCTGAAAAGTATTTGACCTTGAGCATAGCATCGAAGAACTGTGCGAAGCACAACAAAAATTAATTGTTCTTCTGACATTAAACATGCGAGAAGTGACTCGATTATGAACTTCAAGTTCCTAACAAAATATATGATTTCTGAATCATCAACTTGATCACTAAATTGTTGGACCATTCAACTATTCAATTTTCCACTTGAAATCATTATTATGAAAAATATTTATATTCATGGCCATTTTAGCAACTTTCACAACTTGCAATTCTTCGACAGAATGCGGAAATAAGTATTGTAGCTTCATAATAAATTCATTTAGTTCATGGCACTAGGATTGAAAATATCCTTCAAATTATTCGTGGTTAAAGAATTATTTTTAATTGGCAGTGGCCCATTCTATTATTTGTGTAAGAACACAATATTCCAACAACAACGGCAAAGGTCTTCCTCTGAAGAAGAATAAACTACTATCATGACAAATCCGGGTTCTAGCAAAATCAAAGTCTAAATGGAATCCGTAAACAAGGTTGAAATAAGAACTGATGGTTTTTAGAAATAACCTTCGGGTCATTCATACGACGAAACGTGTAGTTCCAATACTCCTTCTATAAACCTGAGCCATCGAACCTGCTATTTGATTGATGCTCGAAAAAATCTCCTCATTCCTGCGACTTAAACATGCGCACCTGGGAATGGCTTTTCAACTACTCCACACACAAATTTTCTTCCCAAAATGTATACAATAAATCAAGCCTCTGCTTGTTATCAACACTGGAAGATTAATAAACTTACAAGTTTATTTTATTTTGCCATTCAGTTCAACCCGTGAATTTACCATACTTATGAAAATCTTTATTTCACTTTCGAGTGTATTTACGTCATGATTTAATATAAATACAAAATATCCTAATTGATACAAATATCATTTGCTTCCCGTTTCATGCCTCTCCGTGTTATCTGAAAAATATACTTTGCTCATTGCAAATATCAACTGTTCAACCATAACTGAAATGTTGGTTGAATGCGGGCTTGCGCTAACCACTCTCCTTCGGAAAATCTCCTGTTCCAAACTAGAAATGATTAAACTACTTCATAGGCTCTCTCTCAATACATATGATCATTAGAAAATATAATATCCAAGAATTATTTAGAAAAATTCTGAAAATTATTATTATTATTATCAGTGGATTATTATTATTATTATTATTAGTTATATTATTTTAAATATATTTAATTATCATCTCATTATGTGAGAATCCACATGTTCGAACCTTCGAATATGGAAAAAATATCCATTCCTCAACAAAAAATAATTTAACTTTTACAGTTACATCGGCTGATTACCGTGATTTCCCAAAAATATGAAATATTCAAATAAATGCTCGATATGCTCGGTCATCGATCCTAAATTGTTCTGAGTGCTGAAAATACTCAGGATAACTCTAATAAGTCTTGCGTAAATCATTGCAAGATTTAAATACGAAGAAAAATAAATGTGTTGGTCATCTGCCGAAAAATAGTTTGTTCCAATTAGCTAGGCATAATATAATTCAAAATGTAGCTTACATTTCTTGATGGTCTTGAAGCGTAGTGAACCTGGTCTGTACCAGATTTATCCATAGACATGCCCTATCGGACAAGCACGTATAATCCTTGTATCGGCCGCCATTATATACCCACAATCCGTCTAACAAGACATAGTGGTAGTATCTCTTGACGTTTGAAGTAACTGTTGATCCATTTTAATATTGGCTTCTGCTAAAGCCATAACAGTTTGCTTAAATGGGGTCAGATCTAAGTGATCTATTCTCAGATATGTCAGTTGTAACATAACTCACGGTAATCTTTTCAGTACAAGAAAACACTGACAGTCTAACCAATCAACGGCTGTTCTGAAGATCGTTCCCTGGGCATGGCTTCACACCATCTACCATGCGCGAAGCAACATGTAGTTTCCCTGCGTTGGCTAATGAACACCACCGTGATAGACTGGTCTTCAATGTACTGATAGATCGAAGTGGTTATTAAGTTACAAATATGAAAACTGACTGAATTGGACTTAAAATATCCAAGTATTAGGTTATTACTGGACTGTGACAAAGTACTAATTCTAGACAAAGTCTAGCATATGTCCATGTGAAAATAAAAATATTTCACCAGTGTCTGTAGAAAAATATCAATCACCTTAGTGATCCTCCCTGCCGGAAACTTACTAAGTTCCACTCGTAGCGCAGCACTTTTGTGACTATCACGATTTGAAAATAACTTCTGCGTAGATCCGGCGACCATGTGCCTTGGCTCAGCGTAGTAGCACCTTGCTAGGCAAGTGCTTGTGTCGAAGTGAGCTATTGATGCCTGAGCCAGCCGGCTTTTATTCAAAACTGTCAGGGACACGCGTCATCACGCTGAAATCTAGAAATCCTCATATCTCTGGTATCCCTGGTCCGATTTACTTGATACTAAATGCATTCTCTTTCATTTGGCCGTGCCAGTAATCTGATCCAAGTCTCAAGTCTCTACTCCATGGCTAACTATTTAATCAATAAATAGCCTCGACCTCTGCTATTACTCGCTACGTCACTTGACATGCTCTTAGCGGTATATTCTTTCCAATTGCTTCTGGAAGCAATGGAGCGCGATATTCAAATATCTCAACTTTCAAAAGCGGCTGTAGCCTTTCCCTTGATATCTAGGTGTCTGAATCTTGGAATACCCATTCCTAGAGTTGGGCACAGTATGTGTCATCTCCCAAAGTTCTAACAACATGGAGGGAAAATTGAAACGTATATAAGATCGCGGAGCAAGAGCAGGAATGAAGATTAACTGCAAAAAGACAAACGAAATACGAATGAATATGAAAATCGATCCAGAAAAGAGGTTCCAGATAAATGGAGAAGAGATTGAGACGGTGGCAGAGTTCCAATACCTAGGTAGTATAATAATAAAAGATGGTGGTGCCAGCGCCGATGTTAAAAGCCGCATCCAGAAGGCAAACTCCGCATTTGTCCAACTATAAGGTGCGTTCAAATAGTAACGAGCCCGAGGCATAATTACAGAAACCAGTACCTGTATGTTAGAAGTATTGGCCCTGGCTGTTGAGGCACTTGTCCCACTCTGACACGAGGCGGTGAATGGCTGTCTCATAAAATTCCCTGGGCTGCGATGTGAACCAGTTCCTAGCGTACGGCGGGACGTCGGCGTCCAAGGTGAATCGTTGGCCCCGCAGAGCCATTTTCAGGGGACCAAACATGGCGAAATCACAGGGAGAGAGGTCTGGACTGTATGAAGGGTGGCCGAGAACCTCCCATTTGAATTTCTGCAGAAGTGCCGTGACTGTGTTGGCCTATGAGGTCGTGCATTGACGTGGAGCGACCACGGCGGCTATGGCGTTCACTGTCACTCGGCGGTCCTGGGTAATGAGAGCATCAACCAGCTGAACGATGTCATCGGTAATGCAGGGGGGTGCCCCAGACCGGGCATCATTGGCTAACGACACCCGTCCTTCCCTGAAGGGCTTGTGACACGCCTTGACCCTTGCAAGGGACATGTAGTGTTCGCCGTACACTTGTGACATTCGGCGATGAATGTCCGTTCCCCCTACTCCTTCCGCTGTCAGAAACCGAACAACACCTCTTTGCTCTTCGGTTGACGCCTCCATGTTACTGTTTGCAATGCGACTGGCAGCGTTGGACGATTGATGCATACTGCTGCTCGCTTTGTATCGTCACGTGACGTGCACGCGTGCCCTCTAGCGACGGGCTGTGACCTTCCATGCTCTGGTCGGAACCACACCTCGTTACACACGCCACGATTAGCCGATGTAGTCACCGGTTTGCCCATTCCAGCCTCAGGCTCGTTACTTTTTGAACGCACCTTATATATGCAATATGGAAAGCACGTGATATTTCAACTAAGACCAAACTACGAATTTTTCGCACAAATGTAAAAGCAGTCCTCCTGTATGGATGAGAGATATGGAAAGCAGCCACGCAGTTCAAAAGGAGTTTGCAGGTTTTCATCAACCGTTGTCTCAGAAGAATCCTACGGATACATTGGCCAGAGACCATTACAAACGAGGAAATCTTGAAGAGGACAGGGGAGACCCACATAAAACATCAGATTAAAAGGAGACAATGGGTTTTGGATAGGTCACTGTCTGAGGAAAGAGGATGCTATAGAGAAAGAAGCACTTAGATGGAACCCGCAAGGAGCAAGAAAAGGGGGAAGACCTAAGGTGACCTGGAAAAGAAGCGTGGAGGAAGAGATGAGGGAAGAAGGCAAATACTGGGCAGATCTACAACAGATTGCCAGGAGAAGACACCAATGGAGGATCTTTGTTGCAGCCCTTGGCTCCAAAAGGGGACACAGGACATAAGTAAAGTAAGTCATGTATTTTTTTGATGTGTAACATCTTGCGGCTCGGTTGCTGAATAGTTTTGTGGGAGTGATTTTGAAAATTGGGGACGGAAGTGGATCGGACGGAAGTGAAGACGCACAGCCAGAAAAATGGGACGGAAGTGAATCGGGCGGAAGTGGATTGGACGGAAGTGAAGACGCACTGCTAGCTGGATGTACAATTGAAAATGTGTGTATTGGAAACAAGACAGTGTGTGCTCTGTAGCGCGAGAATGTTATGGCAATACAGTAGGCAGTGCATTTAGCAGGCACTGGTTTGACGAACACAGTGGCAAATGTTTCACCGACTTTCATTTGTCATTGAGCAGTTTATGAAGCTTCACGTTCAAGGTTGAATATCACATGGGGTAGGACAAAGACGACAAATGACATTTAAGTAAGCGACATTATTGTCAAGCTGTGGGTGAGAAGTCAAATATTAAATGCATAACAAAATGTTGTTATATGAGTGGAATAAAAGCTGTATTTTTATCATATGTGAGACTAGGTCATTTCATGATTGTAGGAAGCCATGTTTTTATAGTTTACGACGAACTGTATGAGAGCCTTGAGAATAATGAATGTTATAGTTACTGAGGAATGTGCTTACAGTATTTGAGAGTACTGTCGACGTTGTGTGTCACTATGTTATTATGAATTATTAATGTAAAAGGAAGGAAGGACGCTTGTAGTTTTGCGTGTCCGTTAATCTCACGATCATGATCCTCGGTACCTCCCTTTTACGTGGAATGCGAACCACAGGACATGGCATTTCAATTCGAAAATCTCACATGTATTGACCGGGAATCAAAACCGGTCTACCTTGGTGAGAGACTAACAGCTTGACCGCTGCGCCGCAAATGTGACATTAGCATATCTCCAATTCAATCTATACATTCATCATAGTGTAAGATTTTATCTGTTGCCTTACGATAAATAAACATGATAATAATAAACAATTTACACTGTGGTGTGACCTTACCTGTGATAGTATAATATAATAAGTTGTTGAGCGCCAGATTCCTATTTAAGATAGAGAATCGAAATTTAATTAATATATCCTCGGCAGTCAGCAGTAGAGTCGAGACCACCTACCCGGGCCGTAGTGTAACAGAGTTGACTAACCATTCAGTATTTATTTATAAGGAGTAGTTGAATTTGCCTATAATATGTGCTAACTACAAGAAAAGTTACAGTCATGAAGTTAAAGAAATAATTTATTGACTCAAGAACAAAATACTAATAGTTACAAAAAAGAATTTAATTTACCAACTGCGGTTTAATTATTTAAAAGAAAATGAACATTTAAAATACTGTACTTGAATAAAAAAAGCTTGACTCTAAATTGCAAATGGAGACGGAAGTAATAATTGTTTATGCTCACCAACTTGCAGCTTTGTCATATTGAATGTTATAACAGATAACCTTGATGTTCCTTCACGTATGTGAAAATGTTGTATTATATCGTCAGATACAGCATACTACGATTCATTGCGTTGCCATTTATAGATTTATTGTAGTATTGGACTATGAGCCATTGTCGGCTTTTATATATATCTTGTCAACATTGTGGTTATTATGTCGAGACGTGATGTATGCTAAAGCTATGAATGAGCTTTCAGGTAGCAGTCGGTAGACCTCAGTCGCTGCTCCCTCTCAATAATCTGTCACTAATGACTTGTCGTTCACTAATCATCTTGTAGACGCGGGTTACAGCTTATATCTTCCTTGTCACGTGGTGTCCCAACTTCCCTCTCTTCATAGTCAAGTCACCCCTTCTACCTGGGACTTGTCCATTCATTGACGCGTACCTTGGCTCCAGTAGTGACGTATTGGTTGCACCATGAGTGAAATATAATGTTATATTACTTCTCGAAGGAACTCGATGGTGCGCACGTGATTCTTAGCATCCCATGACAGTGACTCTGTTTGCCGTGGTGAAATAACTTTCTGCGTCATTCTGGGGTTTTTAAGATCCCGGGACAATGTCTACCTGCCGTTGTGAAATTACTACTGCGTCGTTCTGTTTGTGACACATAGGGTTGGTCCTTATTGCCAATCTTGTTGCAATATATAATACTTCGTCTCATTACACGTAATTGTTAATAAAAATCTGTCTGACTATAATAATAAAAACCGCTTACAATTATCTGATATAAAAATCATCTCATGGATGTACTAATTAATAATAATAATAATAACATGATAAATGAATAACCCTTTAAATATAACAGCTATGGGATCGAATCGTTACAATCGCCCCTAAGATAAATAATTTAAATGGCATTTAACATTATTTCTCTTACCACATCCAACATAAAAAAACTATAAATATAAATATTATAACTTCCAAAAAGACAACATACAAATACCCTTCAACAATACACAAAAATATACAAGAAATATACTCTTTTCACTTTAAATATTTGTACTATCATTTCTTAAAATGTTCATAGTACTTTCCGTTTGAATACATGCATTCTTCGTTATGTTCAAAATGTTCTATATTTTCTTCTTTATATAATGTATTAGCGAGCTGTAAAAAATATACATAAATGCCCTTCACTTCTAATTTTGACATATATGTCTGCGCTGCACTCGTTTATAACTGTGGTGATTGTATGCTTGACATACAATTTTGGGTTCGTATTTAGTGAACGTAGTTTACGTCAGTCTGGTGTCGAATTAAATTGTTCTCGTACCAGCTAAATAACACATTATAACTATCACAGCACACGATATGCAAACAACACAATATTCCTTTCGTCTCTATAAAGGGATTACTCAAATGCAGTAAAATTTCAATAATTGAAGAGAAAAAAAAACTTAGCAAGATACCTAAGGCAATTCCAATTTCAGTGCATATGTCATACATGTAAATACTTTCTCAAATACATAATGACATTGAAATACCTTAAAGCAGTTAATAAACAGTTCACTTACATACACAAGTTACTACTAACTTGCCTACGTGGCTTCTTACCTTCTTAGGCCACGGCCGCCTCCTTTCAAATTAATACTTCCTAAGTTTCCACGACTTTTTAACTTCTCATAAAATCACAATTCCTCTTCACTACTTCTCGAAAACAATAACTTGGATTTTAAAAATAACCAATAAACATAAAATCTGACTATTTATTCACATTATAAAATTTAACTTAGCGTCAAGATATAACTTTACTGAATCGTCATTCTTACCTACCATAACAAAATGATTAAGACTTGGACAAAATACTACTCAATACCTGAATTACGTATATCACTAAACTATTTCACAAAAACACATGACAAACTCCTCGGAATAAATATTTCGTTCCACAAAATATTAATGCTCTCATACTTTAAACTTAGTCTATTCATGATTTGACTTCTGGCTGAATACCTAAAAAAAAACTTAGTTTTCTCTCAAAACTTATTATGACATTTCTCGTCAACACTTCCTTACTTGCTTCGATCGTCTGGACTATAGCTCATTCTTGCTATACCAGAATCTCTCAAAACTCATCGTGACATCACACGTCACATACAAAAACCTCCCCTCTTCGTGGTATAATCCCACATCTTCGTACTGTTACAGGTCACCTCTTACTGACCAATAACATCCTAAATTTCAGCTAAAAAATCTTTCATGCTTCGACTAACTCCTTGGAATAATAATATCACACTCTGTTTTCCTAACTATTTTCTTCCTAAAATAATGGCAGTGTTCCAGTTGATAGTCAATAACACCGACACTCCTAATTGGCAAATATTTTCCCATAATCACTTCATAAAGCAAGTCCTGAGTTATAACACAGTTCAGACACTCTCTGCTCTACCAAATTAAATGCGTAAATTACACCTGCCTTTAATTGAAACTTCATTATTACCCTTAGGTATACTTACCTTACTAACCTACTTTCGTCTTCAAAAATATAAACTTCTCTTTACTAACTCCGTATGACATAAATAAAACTTAATTTCTTGTCTACCAAAAACACAATAACACAGGTTGCTATAACAACTTTACTTGCCTGTTCGCTCAAAACCAATACTCAAGTATCTTAAAAGATAAAATACCATGTTATATCTTTAAGATACATATTTTCTTAACGACCTCACATTGTAAGTACCGTATAGGCGTATACCATCGTTTTCCAGTACATATGCTGAATTACCGATTCTCTTCTGCACATTGTAGGGGCCTTTATAAATTAAAAATAACTTCATCATGGTTTTCTCTAAACTACTAGATTGCCTCGGAACCCGTAATAGAACTTTATCACCGATTTCGAATTGATCTAGTTTCTTTCCTGTTTGTTGACGAATTCTGCGTTCTGCTGCTTTACCTAAATTCATTTACGCCAACTGGATAATCACATCCATTCCCGGTTGTTTTACCTCAGTTAATCCTAGTGTTTTAGCCAATTTATTTTGGGGTTTCCGTCCAAAATGGACTTCATTAGGAGTCATGCCAGTACTCTCATGTTGAACAGCATTCAACCAGGTTTCAACCTTTCCAAGCTGAGATACCCAAGAAGAATGCTTATTATGCACAAGGGCACGTAACAAGCGACCTAAATCTCTCATCCTACGTTCACTGAGGTTGCCTTGTGGGTAACGCACTGACGAGTGAACGTGTGTGATTCCGGCTTTACGCATACTGGTTCTCCAGTGTTTCGACGTGAATTGCGGTCCGCTATCAGTCAAAATCCTGAGTGGAAGATCATACTCTGGTACATACTTTTCAATGATCAATTTGCTACAAGCTTTACCGGTGGCCTTCCTTAAAGCATATAGTTTGACGTATTTACTGAATGCATCAACTATTACAAAAATGTATTCATAGCCAAATTGACCTTTTACTATCGGGCCAAATAGGTCCGCACAGAGCAACTCCCCGGGTTTACTTGTGAGAACGGCCTGCATTTTACCCATTAAATATCTATTAGGAAACTTAGACTTTTGACAGAGGTCACATTTTGCTAAAACAGTCCTAATTTCCCTCCCCATTCTACACCATATAAAGTTCTGTTGAATTTCATAAAACACTTTGTTCGCTCCAAAGTGTCCGAGTTCCTTATGAATGAACCATATGAGTTCCTCAGGCAAAGACTTTGGCACGCATATAGCCCACTTCTCTCCTCCACACTTCCGTGCCAGAAAACCATCCATTAATTTGTACGTTAATCGACCAGATTCAACAAATTCCAACTCATTTCTTTCCAAAATTGTCAAAGGTTCACTTAATACCTCATCTTCCCTTTGTTTTAAAAGCAAATTCTTCAATACCTTTAAAGACTCTTTATGGTAGGATCCAAGCATGCACAGGTTAATACACCCTGGTCCGCCTTTACCACTGATTCACCTGAGTTTAAATTGCTATCTCTAGACAAAATGTCTGCCAATATATTATCCTTACCTTTGATGTGTTGGATCTTAAAATCATATTCTTGCAGTGCTAAAATCCACCTGCTGATACGATTACTACTTAATTTACACGAATTGATGAAAGCTAATGCATGGTGATCAGTGAAAATTTCGAATCTCCCACCAAGAACATACATACGGAATTTACTTAAACTATAGACTATACTTAAAAATTCTAGTTCCGTTATTGTATAACGTTTCTCAGCAGCAGAAAGACCTCGTGAGGCTAGGGATGCAATTTTCAGATTGCCCTCCTCATCTCTTTGGCAAAGAACTCCCGAAATACCAATGTGGGATGCGTCAGTCATCAGCACATATGGTTTATCAACAAATGGGTATTTTAGTACTACTGCCTTTTCAAAACTAATTTTGAATGCTTGAAAGGCCATCTCATGCATTTCAGTCCAATGCCACCTCTTACCTGACTTAATTAATTCACGAAATGGTTCCACCATACACGCATACTTTACAATAAAACGACGGAAATAGCCACACACACCCAGGTATGATTTTAGATCTTTCACACTCTTCGGTGATTTAGCAGCTAAAATCTTTCCTACACGGCTTTCTTCAGGTTTCACACCGTTTGTAGAGATCGTATGACCAAGAAAAGTGATTTCTTTTCTACAAAAAACAGACTTACTTAACTTGAGAGTAAACCCAGCTCTCGCTAATTTCTTGAAAACTAAATCTAAATGCATTAAGTGCTCTGAAAATGTCCTTGAACTAATCACCAAGTCATCTATATATATAGTCATAAATTCATCCATATCATTTCCTAAAGCGATCCCTAAAGCTCTGATTAGGGCTGCAGAACTACTTTTCAACCAAAGAGCGACTCGTGTGAATTGATATAAATTGTTTTGAAATGAAAATGCGGTCAAGGGCCTGTCTTCTACTTTCAGTGCCACTTGCCAGAAGCTAGAACTCAGGTCAACACAACTAAACCAGTTCTCACCTTCAAAACCTTGTACTAATTCTTCAATGGATTTTGATCTTAATTGGTCTACAGAGATGTGGTTGTTCAAATTACGTGCGTCTAAACATAGTCTAACTTTGCCATCTGTTTTGGGAACAACGATTAAGGAATTTAGATATGGACTGATTGAAGGTTCTATAATTCCATCTTCTAACATTTGACTTATCTGGTTATTAACAGCATCATACACACATCAAAAAAAGTTTTGCATCACCTCGGTTCCCAGATCTCCGGCATATAGACGTTGACTGTGTATATTGTATCCAAGATACAGTCCCTTTGACTGTTCATAGATGTCACTAAAACTGCTCAAAGATGTAAACAACCATGCATGAGCAGGGCCTATTAGACGGAGGGGGTACGACAGCCGATCAGTTCCAGTCATTCCACCAGGACGAAGGTACGCTGCTCATGTTGTCTGTAGTTCTACCATGCCTAGAAGGTCAATACCGCAGTTCGATCGCGTCCCCATTGTTACTTTGTGTCAAGAAGGGCTCTCAACAAGGGAAGTTTCCAGGCGTCTCAGAGTGAACCAAAGCGATGTTGTTCGGACATGGAGGAGGTACAGAGATACAGGAACTGTCGATGACAGGCCTCGCTCAGGCCGCCCAAGGGCTACTACTGTAGTGGATGACCGCTACTTACGGATTGCCGCTCGGAGGAACCCTGACAGCAATGCCACCATGTTGAATAATGCGTTTCGTTCAGCCACAGGACGTCGTGTTTCAACTCAAACTGTGCGCAATAGGCTGCATGATGCGCAACTTCACTCCCGACGTCCATGGCGAGGTCCAGCTTTGCAACCCCGACACCATGCAGCGCGGTACAGATGGGCCCAACAACATGCTGAATGGACCCCACGGAATTGGCATCACGTTCTCTTCACCGATGAGTGTCGCATATGCCTTCAACCAGACAATCGTCGGAGACGTGTTTGGAGGCACCCTGGTCAGGCTGAACGTCTTAGACACACTGTCCAGCGAGTGCAGCAAGGTGGTGGTTCCCTGATGTTTTGGGGTGGCATTATGTGGGGCCGACGTACGCCACTGGTGGTCATGGAAGGCTCCGAAACGGCTTTACGATACCTGAATGACATCCTCCGACCCATAGTGCAACCATATCGGCAGAATATTGGAGAGGCATTTGTCTTCATGGACGACAATTCTCGACCTCATCGTGCACATCTTGTGAATGCGTTCCTTCAAGATAACGACATCGCTCGACTACAGTGGCCAGCATGTTCGCCAGACATGAACCCTATCGAACATGCCTGGGATATGTTGAAAAGGGCTGTTTATGGACGTCTTGACCCACCAACCACTCTGAGAGATTTACGCCGAATTGTCGTTGAGGAGTGGGACAATTTGGACCAACAGTGTCTTGATGAACTTGTGGATAGTATGCCACGGCGAATACAGGCATGCATCAATGCAAGAGGACGTGCTACTAGGTATTAGAGGTAGTGGTGTGTACTGCAATCTGGACCACAAATGCTGAAAGTCTAGCTGTATGATGGTACAACATGCAATGTGTGGGTCTCATGAGCAATAAAACGAGCTGAAATGTTGTTTGTGTTGATCTCTATTCCCTTTGTATTTAACGGTTCCGGAACTCTTGGAACCGAGGTGATGCAAAACTTTTTTTGATGTGTGTAGTAACGATATGGCACAGGATAACGGTGTCCTACAAAAATACTCCTGTCATGCACATTTAGTGAGTGCTCGTAGCAATTCGCTAATCCTATGCGGTCCTCAAATACACACTTGTTATCGATTAATACTTCATACAATTGATCTCTTAGATCGTCTACTATATTACTCTGTAGTATGGCGTCATGCAATGAGTCCTCTAGACAATCATTCATTAACATACTGCCCAGAAAATTAAAAGCCTTAGGTTCTCTCTCAAGAGACACCTCAACATCACCACTATTCAACTTATTATTATTATTACTTTTATTAATCGATAATACTTCCTCCAACTTACCTATATTTTTAGGACCCATACTCAACTTACCTGAATCACTAAATGGCATAACAACTTCGCAATCTATCCAAAAGAATTTAATTGTGCCTAGTTTATAACACAACTGAACAGTGTGTTGCGACATCCAATCACTACCGAGGATCACAGAATAGACCAAATTTGGTATTACTAAGCAGACCTGAGTCCCAATCTTATCTCCTATTGATATCTCAATTACTACCTGTCTTGAAATTATATGAGATTTCTTTCCTACAGCCGTTATCACAAATGTTGACTTTATAGGAATTTCCTCGAAATAGATACCATTTTCTTTTCTATTAGTATAAAATGCTGCGCTAATGGATGAAGTATGACAACCACTGTCAATAAGCGTGGCTACACGCGCCCATGACACATCTATCTCTACGACTGAATTGAAACTATTAACAATCGGTTTCTCTGTTAACTCGATTAAATCATGAAGTAATTCTTCACGAATGTCTAGGTCATACGGCTCTCTTAGGATTGTGTGAACCGGAAAATACACAGACTTATGACTCGACCTTATGTCACAGTCTGGTTGGCATCTAAAATAGCATTACTTGTATTGGGCTCAGCCCCGTGTACTTGGTTTTGGTTTTGGCGAGAGTTGTCATTAGTATTTCTCTCTTCCCTAGGTCCTTCCTTACTTCTACTGTTATTCCTATTACCACCTTGTCTATTATTAGAGTTACCGTTTTGTTGGTTATTATTGCCGGAATTACCATAATATGGTCTTTGGCCTCCCTGATGACCACCTCTATTCTGGTATTGGCCTCTGCCATGATAACCTTGTTGATTGCCTTGCCTATTGTGATTGAATCGTAGTTATCCTTTGCATACAAGCAGCCACGTTTACCCTGGGTGGGAAATGCCTGAGGAGAAGCCTTGCCACATCCGCATCTTGATTCATCCCGTCTAGATGTTTGCATATGAGTACATACTCTAGAAAGTACTCAGTCATATGACTCCCTTCCCCAAATTGATACTTGCCAGAACTAATAATCTGTCTCATTTGTGACTGGATAACCTCATTCCAATATTTTTCAATAAATTTACTTTTGAAATCTTCAAAATTTATCAAGGTATGCTTGTATACTAAAAACCATCCCTTAGTATCCCCTATAAAAGCCTGGTCCAATAGCTCTACTACCATCTTCCATTCAACTTGCCCATCTATCAGTCTTTCTTTAAATCTATCCTGTACTATATTCATGAACTCCATAGGACATCCCTGTTTATTTGAAAACTTAGGCAGTTCAGTCTCTTTCATACTACTAGAATATATTATTCTAGCCTGACTTCCTCCCTGCCTTATCTGCTTCTTTAATCTAGCCTCCATTTCTTGAAAACTACTCTCTTTATCCATTAATTCATTTCTTAATACCTTTTGTTTTTCCTGTATCTCTTGATAATTTTCAGTACTCTTTAAGTGATTTTCTTCTACTTTCTTTATAACTTCTGTTTCAACTTCCTTAATCTCATCCCTCAACTTTTCTCTCACCTGCCTAGTTTCAGCTTGTATCTCTTTGCTAAAAATCTCACCTTGGGTTACTATTCTTTCCCCAATCTTATTTTCTACAGCTTCTATTTGTTTATTTACTTTTTCAATTTCGCCCCCCATATCTACTCTCATCTGCCTATTTTCCTCATTTAACTTGCTAAATCTCTCATTCTGCGTTACTATTCTCTCTACAGTCTTACTTTCTACCGCTTTTAATTTTTCACCCATCTGTTCGATAATATCTTTAGCCTTCACTTCTAACTCACCCTTGATTTCATCTCTAATTTCCTGTTTCACAACCTGAATACTTTGCTGCAGCACCTCATACTTCTTACTCAACCCTTCATTTACCTTAACCACACAATCTAGTTTTACATTATTCTCTTCCAATTTCTGATTTATTTTTCTTCTATTCTCTTCCAATTTTTCTTTAAGAAAGGCCTCCGTACTTTGCTTATTTTCATTAAACTTCTCATTCATATTTTGATTTAGCCTACCCATATATTTATCTAATTTCTCAAATTTATAATTGAATTCCAAATAACTTCTTTTATTCTCTTCACTATTTTTATTCATATCTTTATCTAATTTCTCAAATTTATCATTGAATTCCAAATAACTTCTTTTATTCTCTTCACTATTTTTATTCATATCTTTACTCATCTGCCTTATGAGGGCATCTAATGAGATTACAGGGACCTCTAAGGACTTCTGTTTCTCCTGACTACCACTAGTCTCAGGATGTACCTCTGTATTCGTCTCAAGATTTACCTCTGTATTCATGTCAGGGCTAACCTCAGGAACATTCTCCTCATTACTCTCAAGATTTACCTCCGACATCTTGGTATTATTCTCTACGCTCTCAACATCGCTACCGCTATCAACCTCCTTATAATTAACTTTCTCGAGTTTATTCCTACTTCTCAACTGCCTCTGTTCCTCCTCCGACATCTCGAAGTACACCGTATTGTGCCCAACTCTAGGAATGGGTATTCCAAGATTCAGACACCTAGATATCAAGGGAAAGGCTACAACCGCTTTTGAAAGTTGAGATATTTGAATATCGCGCTCCATTACTTCTAGAATGGAATGGAAACTTTGTGCAGCCAAGAGCATGTTAAGTGACGTAGCAAGTAGTAGCAGAGGTCGAGACTATTTGTTGATTAAATAGTTAGCCATGGAGTAGAGACTTGAGACTTGGATCAGATTACTGGCCCGGCCAAATGAAAGAGAATGCACTTAGTCTCAAGTGAATCGGACCAGAGACACCGGAGATATGAGGATTTCCAGATTTCAGCGTGATCCAGCGTGGACCCGACCGTTTTGAATAAAAGCCGACCGGCCCAAGCAACATCAGCTCACTTCGAACCAAGCTCTTGCATGACAAGGTGCTGCTGCTACGTAGAGCCAAGGCTCATGGTTGCCGGATCTACGCAGAAGATATCTTTAAATTGTGATAGTCACAAAAGTGTTACGATACGTGTGGAACATAGTAAGTTTCCGGCAGAGGGAATCACTAAGGTGATTGTTATTTTTCTACGGACACGGGTGAAATACTTTATTTCTATATGGACATATGCTAGACTTTGTCTAGAAAGTACTTTGTCACAGTCCAGTAATAATAATTCAATACTTGGATATTTTAATCCAATTAGTCAGTTTCATAAATTGTAACTTGATAACCACTCCGATCTTTCAGTATATTGAAGGCCAGTCTATCACGGTGTTGTTCATTAGCCGACAAAGGGAAACTATAAGTTGCTTCGCGCATGATAGATGGTGATAAACCATGCCCAGGGAACGATCTTCAGAACAGCCGTTGATTGATTTAGACTGTCAGTGTTTTCTTGTACTGAAAAGATTACCGTGAGTTATGTTACAACTGACGTATTTGAGAATAGATCATTTGGATCTGACCCCATTTAAGCGAACTGCTATGGATTTAATTGAAGCCAATATTAAAATGGATCAGCAGTTACTTCAAACTTCAAGAAATATTTCCACTATGTCGTGTTAGACAGATTGTGGGTATATAATGGCGGCCGATACAAGGATTAGACGTGCGTGTCCAATAGGGCATGTATCTGGATAAATCTGGTACAGACCAGGTTCACTACGCTTCAAGACCAACGAGAAATGTAAGCCACATTTTGACTTTTATATTATGCCTAGCTAATTGGAACAAACTCATTTTCTGCAGATGACCAACACATTTTTTTTTTTCGTATTTAAATCTTGCAAGGATTTACGCAAGACATATTAGAGTTATTCTGAGTATTTTCAGCACTCAGAACAGTTTAGGAACGATGACCGAGCATAACGAGCATTTATTTGAATGTTTCATATTTTTTTGATAATCACGGTAATCAGCCGAGGTAACTGTAAAAGTTAATAATTATTTTTGTTGAGAAATGGATATTCGAAGAATCGAACATGTGGATTCTCACATAATGAAATAATAATTAAACACATTTACAATAATATAACTAATAATAATAATAATCCACTAATAATAATAATAATGATTTTCATAACTTTTCTAAATAATTCTTGGATCTTATATTTTCTAATAATCACATTCATTGAGAGAGAGCTTATGAAGTAGTTTAATCATTTCTAGTTTGGAACAGGTGATTTTCCGAAGGATAGTGGTTAGCGCAAGCCCGCATTCAACCAACATTACAGTTCTGGTTGAACAGTTAATATTTGCAATGAGCAAAGTATATTTTAGATAACACGGAGAGGCATGAAACGGGAAGCAAATGATATTTGTATCAATTAGGATATTTTTAGCCTATTTTCAATTTTGAAAAAATAGGCTTATGAGATCACCTTTTGTCCGTGTGTGTGTGCGTGCGTGTGTGTGTGTGTGTGTGTGTGATTCGTGTGTGTGTCCCCCCCTAATAAATTCTAAACGGCAGGAGCGATTTCAATGAAACTCGGAAAGTTCATAGCACTATTCCCGGCGACCTCGACCGTGCCCTTCAAATTTTGTTACGACTCACCAATCCAACATGGCGGCTGTGAGAAATATTTCACCAGCATTCAATATCTCCGAAACTATTACCGATATTACCCTGACATTTTCTATGGTGATAGAGGGGACTACTATAAGTTCACGTATGTGACTTTTGAAAACATGGTAACTACAAAACCAACATGGCGGCCAAGCGAATTTGCGACTTTTAAATAGACGTTTCTCGCGATTCGACCAACCAAACGCAATGAAACTTGGTACAGTATATGTTTATACACATTGTAATGCACCGACATCTAACTTCGTTCAATTGTTTACATAATCACAAGATGGTGGATGTGCGAAATATTTCACCGGCATTCTATATCTCTGAAACTATTAGCGGTATCTCCCTAAAATTTTGTACTGAGATAAAGGGCACTACTGGAAGTCCATCTATAAGATTTTCAAAAACCGGTTAACTACAAAACGAACATGGCGGCTAAGCGAATTTGAACATTTTAAATAGACCTTTCTCGCGATTTAATGTTCCAAGCGCACTGAAACCTGGTACAGGAAATATTTATACACATTGTAATCCACTGGTATCTAATTTAGTTCAATTGTTTACATAACCTCAAGATGGCGGCAGTGCGAATTTTAAAATTAAGTTTTTATTTCTTGTGATGTAGTCATGCGATCGAAGTGAAAGTTTGAATAATGAACCTACGCAATAATTTTCTTTAATGGTACATGACTCTATGGCCTATACATTTAACAATCCAACATGGCGACCATCCGAAATATTTAGACGATACTGAATATCTACGAATCTATTTAACAATCAAACTGCATTTTTTAATGTTCATAGGGGCTATGAACTTAAGTTCACCTATAGGACTTTAAATAACCTGGTGATCACAAATCCAACATGGCGGTGACGCGAATTATAAATATTCACATGGACGTTTCTCGCAATTTAACCATCCGTGTGCAGTGAAACTTGGTACAGTAAATCTTTATCCGAATGTTAATCACTGGCATCTAATTTATTTCAATTGTTTCCATAACCTCAAGACGGCAGCTGTGAAAATTTTTAAATCTCCTTGTTTTTTCTTGTGTCCTAATTATGCGATTGAAGTCTGAATGCTACACGTCCACAATAATCTGCATGTAACAGGACATAACTCTAGGACCTACATATATAAAATCCAACATGGCGACCATCCGAAATATTTAGTCGGTTCTCAATATCTACGAATCTATTATAGCAATCAAACTGAAATTGTGTATGTTGATAGAGGAAATTAACATAAGTAGGATATATGAAAATAGGCTGTATAGTTCTTCACGGAACTACTTGTTGTATTTATATAAAATCATGACGTAGATACACATTCGAAAATGAAATAGAGAGTATCATAAGTGTGGTAACTTCACGGTTTGAACTGAATGGTAAAATAAAATAAACTTGTAAGTTTATAAATCTTACAGTGTTGATAATAAGCAGAGGCTTGATTTATTGTATAAATTTTGGGAAGAAAATTTATGTGTGTGGAGTAGTTGAAATGCCATTCCCAGGTGCGCATGTTTAAGTCGCAGGAATGAGGAGGTTTTTATTTGAGCATCAATCAAATAGCAGGTTCGATGACTCAGTGTTAAAGAAGGAGTATTGGAACTACACATTGCGTCGTATGAATGACCCAAAGGTTATTTCTTAAAAACCATCAGTTCTTATTTCAACCTTGTTTACGGATTCCATTAAGACTTTGATTTTGCTAGAACCCGGATTTGTCATGATAGTATTTTATTCTTCTTCAGAGGAAGACCTTTGCCGTTGTTGTTGGAATATTGTGTTCTTATAAAAATAATAGAATGGGCCACTGCCAAATAAAAATAATTCTATAACCACGAATAATTTGAAGGATGTTTTCAATCCTAGTGTCATTAACTAAATGAATTTATTATGAAGCTACAATTCTTATTTCCGCATTCTGTTCAAGAATTGCAAGTTGTGAAAGTTACTAAAATGGCCAAAAATATAAATATTTTTCTTAATAATGATTCCAAGTGGAAAATCGAATAGTTGAATGGTCCAACAATTTATTGATCAAGTTGATGATTCAGAAATCATATATGTTGTTAGGAACTTGAAGTTCATAATCGAGTCACTTCTCGAAACGTTTAATGTCAGAAGAACAATTAATTTTGTTGTGCTTCGCACAGTTCTTCGATGCTATGCTCAAAGGTCAGATACTTTTCAGATGTTGCTATTAATATGTGTACATAATTTGTGTTGATTCAGAGATAATAATATTTTTTGACAATATTTTTGAAACTGGAAAAATAAGTGAAAGTTAAAAATTCTATGAACAATTATTCTACGAGTGTTAATATTATGTAAAAATTCAACCAGTGAACTACAGTATTTCCAGTAAAAACAATTAAATTTGAACTGGATTTAATCATAAATAATGGATATAATTTTGGAACACAGTCTACAGGACTGATAATCAGACTTGTGTCTCCAAAGATAATTGTCCAATGTGTTGGAAAATTTATGTACATTGTGTAAATAGTAATGTGGGTCGCCACACATGAATGATGCTGCTTTGAGCATTTTATTTTGCAGTCAATTTTAAATTCAGAATAAAATGAGATAATTTTACATGATGTGTTAAGCCCAGTTGAATCTCCTTCTATCCTTATTGTTGCATTGAGCCAAAAATCAGTAAAGCATTTTTTTCATTTGATGTCGTTTTTACGATTAGCTTTAACCCATCTGGCGCCCCGGGATATTTTGACTCTCGTGCTGACTGATTCTTGGTAAAATGCATATGTGGTCGTGCGGACTCCGGTCTAAACGGGCACAGTATAACAATTGTCCTTCCAAAATTTCACTTCACTTCACTGTCCCCCAAAAGCACTGAAAATTTGCACTGAAATTATACACTCCTCTCCTAAATACCGAACGGATTTCGTGTCCTACTTTGTGGCGCCAAATATAACATTTTTTAAATTGTCCTTATCGCTGTGGTGACAATTCTAATGGTTCAATTAAACAAACATGATAAGAATAAATATACACTGTGCTGTGACCTTACCTGTGATAGTATAATATAATAAGTTGTTGAGCGCCAGATTCCTATTTAAGATAGAGAATCGAAATTTAATTAATATATCCTCGGCAGTCAGCAGTAGAGTCGAGACCACCTACCCGGGCCGTAGTGTAACAGAGTTGACTAACCATTCAGTATTTATTTATAAGGAGTAGTTGAATTTGCCTATAATATGTGCTAACTACAAGAAAAGTTACAGTCATGAAGTTAAAGAAATAATTTATTGACTCAAGAACAAAATACTAATAGTTACAAAAAAGAATTTAATTTACCAACTGCGGTTTAATTATTTAAAAGAAAATGAACATTTAAAATACTGTACTTGAATAAAAAAAAGCTTGACTCTAAATTGCAAATGGAGACGGAAGTAATAATTGTTTATGCTCACCAACTTGCAGCTTTGTCATATTGAATGTTATAACAGATAACCTTGATGTTCCTTCACGTATGTAAAAATGTTGTATTATATCGTCAGATACAGCATACTACGATCCATTGCGTTGCCATTTATAGATTTATTGTAGTATTGAACTATGAGCCATTGTCGGCTTTTATATATATCTTGTCAACATTGTGGTTATTATGTCGAGACGTGATGTATGCTAAAGCTATGAATGAGCTTTCAGGTAGCAGTCGGTAGACCTCAGTCGCTGCTCCCTCTCAATAATCTGTCACTAATGACTTGTCGTTCACTAATCATCTTGTAGACGCGGGTTACAGCTTATATCTTCCTTGTCACGTGGTGTCCCAACTTCCCTCTCTTCATAGTCAAGTCACCCCTTCTACCTGGGACTTGTCCATTCATTGACGCGTACCTTGGCTCCAGTAGTGACGTATTGGTTGCACCATGAGTGAAATATAATGTTATATTCCTTCTCGAAGGAACTCGATGGTGCGCACGTGATTCTTAGCATCCCATGACAGTGACTCTGTTTGCCGTGGTGAAATAACTTTCTGCGTCATTCTGGGGTTTTTAAGGTCCCGGGACAATGGCTACCTGCCGTTGTGAAATTACTACTGCGTCGTTCTGTTTGTGACACATAGGGTTGGTCCTTATTGCCAATCTTGTTGCAATATATAATACTTCGTCTCTTTACAAGTAATTGTTAATAAAAATCTGTCTGACTTTAATAATAAAAACCGCTTACAATTATCTGATATAAAAATCATCTCATTGATGTACTAATTAATAATAATAATAACATGATAAATGAATAACCCTTTAAATATAACAGCTATGGGATCGAATCGTTACAATAGTACCAGTATGCAAATGGAGTGTAAATTAACATTTTAAGAATGTCCAAGCTGTGAAGTATACGAGTAGAATAACATGTCAGATGTTACACATCATATGCGATGCGACTACTGTAAGGCTCGTATCTTTTTTTGTTTCAAATTTGATATACTGTAAACATTGAAATTTGGAAAATGTTCCAAGAGCTAGCTGTGTAGGTGGGCTACCTTTCTTTTAGGAATGTAGGTGGTTAAGTCTACAGTATTATTCGAACAGCGCGCATATTTTTGTGATGAAAAGATTAATAAATGATGATATTATCTTATCTTATCTTAACTTATATCTATACTAATATAATAAAGCTGAAGAGTCTGTGTGTTTGTTTGTGTGTTTTTGTGTTTAAACGCGCTAATCTCTGGAACTACCAGTCGGATTCGAAAAAATCTTTTTTTATATGATAGCCAGATTCAAGAGGAATAGTTTAGGCTATGTTAAATTTCGGACAGACCACTCCATTCCCTGCATTTAGGCCCTTTGGCACAAATCTACACCGTTTCACCGATCTGAACCAAAATTTGTATACTTACCCTTTGGAACCCTGCGAGTAAATTGTTAAGGTAGAATTGAGTAGGTGAAGGCCACTGATAAACTTCATAACCAGTAATAAGATATTATCTGGTTTGAGCAACGTTTAATAAGATGTCTTATTAAATTAATAACTTACTTGAGGTTAAATTGTATGCTTATGTCATAAGCTCAAACACAATGGTTTGAACTGATATTTATCTCCCGTGGAACTAACAGCACCAGGAAGGAAGTGGAAGAAATGTACAATATATTAGCTGCAACCATTGTGTTATATGCACAACTGCACGATAAGAGATCACTCAGATGAGGTTAAAAAATAAGGTTCTATTTGTTTAATACAATAATACATTGCGGATATTGCTGAATGTATATAAATGTGTGTGAACAGCCACTTCGTTCAGTATTTGACCATGGAGACCGTCCGAGTGATGTACCGAATAGTATGTGCAGTTTTGGTATCGTTGGCATTATGGGGCTTCGTTGAATGTGATGAAGATGGTGTAAGTATCTTGTTTTTGCTTAATCTGCAACATTGTGGTTATATACAGTGTCATTATCTATGTGCTCCCGATAAACACGGCAAACAAAGCCGCGCACTTTCACACTTTTACCAATCATGTTCAATAATAATAATATTAATAACGTATGGCCTTGAGTGCCGGGTGCAAGCTTTGTTATTTGACACCCAGAGGGCAGCTTGCATGTCAAATTGTGTTGTTCCTCGAAGCACTATGAAATTCAAGGAGGTTAAATATCGAACCTCCTTGACACTATAGCACTTTCTAGTACAGAAAGGAGGAACTTTGTGTTGGCGGAAAATCCCGAGATTAATTTTCCCATTATGAACACGGCCTACTGAATTCAAATGGGTTCTTTGACGTGCCAACATCATATGACATGCATGTCGTAATTGTTGCCGCCTTTCAAAAATCACTTAATACGGCCAGGAGCGAACCTGCAAGCTTGAGGGGGTTAGTAATTCGACACGATAACCACTCACCCCCTGAGGCAAGATTAACATGTTCAATAATGTGTACTTACAGTGCTCATAGGCGATGCTGAAAATGTCCTCCCTCCCTTGTAACACTCACCTGACATCTTCTGATGAAAGAATGTCAGTCATCTCTTTTATTATTTACGGAGCCTCTTTCCATGAATCGTTTAGCGAGCCTCCTAATTGTACTGGCATTAGGTACAGGTCATCCGGGAAACTTGATTCGAAACTTTCGTCTTGTTTTAGAACAAGATTTTCTGCTTTTCATATACGAATTACCAATATACAGACGTTCGCTCAAATTGAATTGGTGTCTAGGCATGATCAACAATCACAGTAATCACAATACTCACTAAACGTGCAACAGTCAAGTCTAAGCTTTGCAGATACACGTCCATATGAATGACAACACGTGTGAACTAACGATATGAGTCAGTGGAGCGCACTAATCACCAGCTGAACCGCGTATACGCGCCCGCGATCTGCACCAGTCACAGACGGCTTAGCTTGCCGTGTTTATCGGGGCGCACATAGATAATGACCCTGTAGCTCCTTGCCTCCCGCCAAATCAGACCGGGTTCGATTCCCGGTCATTGCATGTGAGATTTTCGAAAGTGAAATATCACGTCCTGTGGTTCGGATTCCACGTACAGTGCGACTAGTTCATCTGAAGCCCCGGAAAATATGTGAACTACTAGGCTTTTCATTTTCCCTCTAGTCATCATGTTGCTGGATCTACTGCTATTTGCTGCCGTGGAAAGGCCTGACTTGCACAGAAACCAACTGGCGCTGGGTAGCGCGCACGTGAGGATGACTTACCAACGGTATCACTCTCTTCCTCCGCCCACCACGCTCGATCGCACCGGCAGCGCCCTCATTCAGGACTTTACTTGAACTTGCCGACCAGTAAAAATTGAGGTCCCGTGCTTCATGATCGCGGTATTAATGGTCACTCCAAGCTTCCTTTTCATATAGATCTTTTGTATTTGTGTGTGTGTGTGTGAAATTTGTGTGATAAAGTGTGTTATTGCGATGGCTGTAGGTCTACTAGTGTGTGCATTTGTAAATTGAGGATAGGATTGGAAAGGAGACGGCCGCGGCCTTAAGTTAGGAACCATCCCAACATTTGCCTGGAGTAGAAGTCGGGGGGATTCTTCTGGTGACTTCGATAACGTATTTTTCAAGAATAGAGAGCGTTATAATCACATTTGCGTCTATTTGAGATGCATTTATATATCAGTGTGATGATACTAACTTTCTGGGACGATGGAGGGAGGTAAATGGATCAAGTACAGAAGCGCTCTATTTTCCACCGTCTATCTACCCTCAGCAACTCCCTTCCAAATATTGAGATATTTTCTCCCTATAGAACATTCAAACATAACATTAGAAGATCCCTTTCATCCTCAATTGAAGACATGGATGGAAGAAGGGCGTAAGTCAGGTTGCGTCGTTATTCGGTAAATTAGACAAACACGTTCGAGATACTATGTGAAAGACTTCGCTGTAGTGTCAATAGATGGCATGCAATATGCGATATTGAGTTACGCCGTTCTTGGGAATATTGCTCCTGCCTGGCTTACGCCACGCGCACAGAAGCAAAATGGCTGTCACAGGAGTAGACTCGGGAGGAGAAACTTCGAATGTTTCGTCTAATGAAAGCGAATATATACCCAGTGAAAGCTCAGATGATTCGGATACATGTTTAAAACAAGTTAATGTTGAGATTTGTAAGCACAGATGCACGAGCATGGTTTGAAAAAGAAAAACAGGAAGTTCATTCTGTGGGACTAGGAAATTCTGAGAATAGTGACTCCCCTAATGACATGTTGTGACCAGTGAAATGTTCGAACCTGTAGACGTGTCTACATGCTTCCAACAATGTAAATAAAATGAATTTTCAAAGAAAATATTTCCTGAAAATGAGATAAGGGCGTAACTCTAGAACAAAAAACGACAACACTGCCAAATTTCTTATTAAACATTCATTTGCATATTATGAAAACATCAACATAATAGTTAAGTATAACATCCCAAAATTTTGCCTTTCTGCGAAAAGTGTTTGATGTCATAATTCTTTAAACTCATTTATCTCAAAAGTATGTTTTTTGAGTTACGCCCTTCTTCCATCCATGTCTTCAATTCCTACCCCTTCACCCTCTTAATCACCCACTACCCGAATAATTCCCTAAGTCTTTCCCGAGATGTATCCCTTGCTGCCATCACTGTCATTTGTTACCTGTTATTGTTGTTGTTTTTGTTAATATTATTTGAAATTGTTAAAATATTAGTGTAAAATGACCTTTTCGTTGTTGTAACTTATAATTGGAAAGTGGCAGCGAATGGAGACCGCAAGAATGCATTTGGAGCGATATGAACATGAAGGTGAGGCCTCTCTTCGTCGCGTTATTACATTTGATGAGACATGGGTACGTTCGTATACACCTGAGCTAAAACGACAATCAAGATGGCGACATACAGAATCACCACGCCTAAAAACATATCGAGCATTGCAGGATCATTTGAAACTGATGATTATTATGCGTTAGGATTATGAAGGCATAATCTTGCTATAGAAGTAAACGCAGACTACTACTTGCGTTACCTGGAACATCATTGCGCCCAGCATGGCGTCGTAGAGTTAAAAAACTGTCATAGATATTAACATAACATATCGAAGTGTCGTCCAATCTGGCTTTAGATAACGTGGATTGGGCTTAATTATTTGACATTTTGAAACGACTGGAATAAAGTACAGGGATAGGAGGGTGGTTTACAATCCATACAGAAACCAGACAGCAGTCATTCGAGCTGAAGAACATGAGAGAGAAGCTGGTATTCAGAACGGTATAAGGCAAGGCTGCAATTTATCACCCATACTTTTCAATCTTTACATTGAACAAGCAATGAAGGAAATTCGAGAAAAATTTAAGTGGGTGTGAAGATTCAAGGAGAAATAATTTCAACTCTGATATGCTCATGACATCGTCATCTTCGCCGACACGTCAGAGGATTTGAATGAGTTTTTGAATGGTATGGACTCCGTCTTGAGGAAAGAATTCATGATGAACATTATTAAATGTAAAACAAAATATTGGAATGCAGCCGAAATAAATCATAAACCCCTATGGACATCAAATTGCCAGGTGAAAAGCTAAAGGAAGTGGGAGACTTCTGTTACTTAGGAAGCAAAATAACCAGTGATGGACGAGGCCAAGAGGATCTAAAAAGTAGGTTGGCTCAGGCAAAGAAAGCATTTCTACAAAAAAGGAATCTGTTGACATCGAATATAGATTTATCTCTTGCCATTTTTGAAAGCCTTTGTCTCGAGCGTGGTGCTCTATAGAAGTGAAACTTGGACTATTGGTGCAGCAGAAAAGAGGAGAATTGAAGCGTTTGAAATGTAGTGTTACAGGAGAATGATGAAGATCAGATGGGTAGATAGGCTTACAAACGAAGAGGTATTAAGACGAGTGGGAGAGGAGAGATGTTTCTGGCGAATGCTAATGAAGAGAAGAGATAGGTTGGTAGGTCACATACTAAGTCACCCAGGAATAGCAAGCTAAGTTATGGAAGGAAGGGTCGAGGACAAGAACTTTAGGGGTAGACCAAGGTTAGAATATGTTAAGCAGATTGCCTCGGATGTAGCGTGTGGTAGCTACGCCGAGATGAAACGATTAGCTCCGGACAGGGAGGCATGGATAGCTGCATCAAACCAGCCAATAGACTGATGACTCAAACAACAACAACCAATCTGGCTACGTACTATCGGATAGACGCGGTCCTTTTCAGGTCCTTAAAAAAATCACTCGTTGGAACATGTAGATATGTGTCCATAATACATCCACAATAAACGATATTAAACCAAAAAATGAGTACTAGTTCGAGGTTAAAACCTACTACCAATGCGACTTGGTTGATTCTACTCCAGCAATTCTTGATTTAGCCACCTAAGCTACCGAGAACCATGGAGTATTGCTGGCACGTATTGAATCTATTCGTAGACACTTCCTGTGGTGTTATTCGGATCTGCGATCGTTTTAATCATGCATTATATTAGCAATAACACTGCCACTATCGATTTCTACTATATTCGCGAGCATGTGCTCAATGGTAAAGTTGTACTAAGCCGGAAAGGAGCAGGTTCTAATGTTTTAGGATGACCTAGATATACGCGTTAGTTGGGATGCCTTTCTGCAAAAGAAAAATAATAAGGGGCTGGTGAACCACTCTGTATATCTTATATATAAAAATGGAAATTTAATCTGTCCGAGATTAATGAACTCCAACACCGTTTAACCGATTTCATTGACATTTTTTAGGGTTGTAGTGCACACCACAAGGAAGGTTTTTGGCAACAATAATTTTAGATAGCCCTCTCCACTCTCTTCATTTAGGCCCTTTGGCACAAATCTACAGCGTTTCACCGATTTGAACCGAGATTTACGTACTTACCATTTCGAATTAGACGAGTAACACTATCTACTTGAAAATTCGGACAGTCCTCTCCAATCCCTTCATTTAAGCCCTTTGGCACGAATACTGAATTTCCATGCCCTACAAGCTTTATAATTTCATTTAAGGGCGTCATCACGGGAATGGGGACTTACAGCATTGGTGAGGATTCATTATTTTACAGTATGAGCGGAAAAAAACATTATTTCCCTTGCTTCTATGCATACTTTTTTTGATTCCTTTTTGGTCGGTCGGTCGGTCAAAAATATTTCATTCCCCATAAGGGTTAGGCAACCATCTCAACGAGGAGCTCTTGTGCCTTGTGAATTGGATGAGAATTGATGAATAAATGAAAAGTTGTACAGGGTCTTTCATATAAAATAAGAGCGCCAAGCAGCGGCTTAGTTAACCGCGGCTGCGGTCACCTTGACCGAGCTTTTGGCGCGCCAAGGCCCCCTGCTTTAAGCGTGTGTACAATCCTATATGATGCAAGGCCTTGCTAGCGTGTGTACAATGCTTAAATCTTACTTTAGTTAGTTATTTACTTAGTTATTGTTAATGAAACCGAAACCCCTACTTGTGCTAATTTTGTGAGTGATTTATTCGGAGACCGTTCAAGATTCTCGCCAATGTCATCTAGCCCATCCTCTGTTAAAACTGTTCGTGCGCGGGCATGTTTTTCATTGAGCACCGAGCCAGTAGTGTCAAACTTATTTGCAATTACGTGAATATGTGCTAGTGAAGGTGGCACTCCATCAGGAAATTGCTGAACAAATGCATCACGTACCCGCCGAGCCGACTCGTACATAAAATAAGTTTTACATAAAACAAGTAGTTCTGTGAAGAACTATACAGCCTATATTCATTTATCCTACTTATATTAACTGCCACTATCAACATACAAAATTTGAGTTTGATAGCTGTAATAGATTCGTAGATATTGATAACCGACTAAATATATCGGATGGTAGCCATGTTGGATTTTATATATGTAGGTCCTAGAGTTATGTACTGTTACATGAAGATTATTGTGTATGTGTAGCATTCAAACTTCAATCGCATGATTAGGACACAAGATGTAACGAGGAGATTTTAAAATTTCGCACAGCTGCCATCTTGTGGTTATGTAAAAAATTGAAATAAATTAGATGCCAGTGGATTAACATTCGTATTAGGATTTACTGTACCGAGTTTCACTGCACTCGGATGGTTAAATTGCGAGAAACGTCCATGTGAATATTTATACTTCGCGTCGCCGCCATGTTGGATTTGTGATCACCAGGTTATATAAAGTCCTATAGGTGAACTTATGTTCATAGCCCCTATGAACATAAAAAGAATCAGTTTGATTGCTATAATAGATTCGTAGATATTCAGAGCCGTCTAAATATTTCGGATGGTCGCCATGTTGGATTGTTATATGTATAGGCCATAGAGTCATGTACCATTAAAGGAAATTTATTGCATAGGTTCATTATTCAAACTTTCACATCGATCGCATGATTACGTAACAACATAAAAAACATAATTTTAAAATTTGCACAGCCGCCATCTTGAGGTTATGTAAACAATTGAACTATATTAGATACCAGTGCATTACAATGTGTATAAACATTTCCTGTACCATATTTCATTGCGTTTGGAACATTAAATCGTGAGAAAGGTCTATTTAAATTTTTAAAATTCGCTTGGCCGCCATGTTCGTTTTGTAGTTAACCGGTTTTTGAAAGTCTTATGGATGAACTTCCAGAAGTGCCCTTTATCTCCGTACAAAATTTCATGGTGAAATCACTAATAGTTTCAGAGATATAGAATGCCGGTGAAATATTTCGCACATCCACCATCTTGTGGTTATGTAAACAATTGAACGAAGTTAGATGTCGGTGCATTACAATGTGTATGAACATATACTGTACCAAGTTTTATTGCGTTTGAATTGTTAAATTACGAGAAACGTCTATTTAAAAGTCGCAAATTCGCGTGGCCGCCATGTTGGTTTTGTAGGTACCAGTTTTTCAAAAGTTAAATAGCTGAACTTCTAGTAGTTCCCTTTATGACCGTAATAAATTCCAGGGTGATATCGGGAATAGTTTCGGAGATATTGAATGCTGGTGAAATATTTCGCACAGCCGCCATGTTGGATTGGTGAGACGTAACAAAATTTGAAGGGCACGGTCGGGGTCGCCCGAGCCGTTTAAAAGTTATTAGGGACACACACACACATCTCTCACACACACACACACGCACGCACACACACACGGACAAAAGGTGATCTCATAAGCCTATTTTTTCAAAATTGAAAATAGGCTAAAAATACGATGTTGCAATGATAACTGTCTCACCATGTTAGCTCTTGAGGTTTAGACTGGCGCCTGAGCACCTGCACGGTTATTGCAAGGTCAAGTTTGGTAATGCCAATCTCTTATTTTTATACAGTCCATCGGAACTTGAAAAAAAAACAGCCATCGTATATACTAAGCGCGCGCTTTCAATACTATAGGGGTTTCGGTTTCATCAACAATAACTAACTAACTAAAGTAAGATTTCAGCATTGTACACACGCTAGCAAGGTCGCTGCATCATATAGGATTGTACACACGCTTAAAGCAGGGGGCCTTGGTGCGCCAAAAGCTCGGCCAAGGTAACCGCATCTACGGTTAACAATGCCGCCGCTTGGCGCTCTTATTTTATATGAAAGACCCTGTTAAGTATGATAATACATACGCGAAAGAGAAAATTAGTGAAGAAAGCCTGACGCAGGGAGTCGAACCCGATCACAAACAAGACGGCCCATCCCAGGACGAGACCACCACACCCCACCCATCCGGGCGTCGCCAAGCGAAGCCCCGTTTATTGACACAATGCAAATATACATGGTTATGTACTGTACCCATGTGAATAATTTCCATGGAAAACATGCTTCTGCCTCCAGCCAGCATCAGTCCTCGGGCGTGTACCGTTCACCCACTGTGCAGTTGCATATTTTAGATCTGAGACTAAAAGGTATCAACTCTACAATAATAAGACACAACTCTATTCTAAAGACTTTAATTGAGTTTTAAATCATGGCTTCTCACAAAACAAAACAAAATCCCAACAACAATACACAAAAAACAATGCAAAATATACTCCTCCGATCTATTATTATTCGCATTTTATCCTCACAAATCCAAATGATCACTGAATTTATTTTACCATGAAATTAACATAAACTTCATTCCCAAGTGCGCTGATGCCCTGGTAAAATACTCTTAAATATTCTTACAATCTTACATCACTTATTGTAACCATTTTTAACTTCACAATCTCGTTACTTATTATAAACATTTTCGGCTTTACACTATGCGTACAATCATGTTCTGTATTTCTCTTCCCACCAAAATGATTGAGTCTACCATGCATTCACCAATCTATTAGTTGCACAACATATTTAATTGCAACTCCACAGTTAATTATAATTCTACCCTTTTTAGCTCCACTATATGCCGTAATGAGTTTACTTTCATAATAATTCTGTTACCGCTGTGTCGGGTGGGATTTTATGCTACCCTTACGTGGGCGTAGCGTGTGACATCTGGTATCCACCCTCGGAAATAGGTGATAATGTCAGTAAAAAATGTAACTTTTAACATATCATAACTTTGCCAAATATTAAGTTATCAGAATGATTCTTAACTATCAATGTGTCTCATACCACACGTATTCATTATTCATTACTACCATCATTATTTTATAACAAACAGGGTTTTATCGTTTTTCACTTTAAACATCTTACTCCAAGTCTAGGGTAGGGTACGGTCTCTTCCCCGACCCTTCCTGAATACAATGGGGCTCCGCGACGGGTGGTAACAAATGGCCGTTACTCCCCCTCACGTCCCTCTTTCCCTTTCCAAGCATTAGCCTGTTGCTTCAACCTCAACAGTGTGCCGCCTTAGTGACCCACACAAATACATATGACCTAATTCATTCTGAATGCAATACGGAATATGGAATTGTTTAAGCATTTACTCCTGTCATTAGGATATTAATAGCTGGCCTCAACAGGTCCACTTACATTTATCTGAAGGAAACGAGATTCATCAAGCACAAGTCGATTTGGAATAGCCGGCGCTTTTGTCAAAGAACACGGTCAGGGCACAACTTCCTGCCGTCCAAATTCACTCCCAGGAGATGAATTAATTCACACATTAGCTAGTTCTCGGTCGATATCAGGCGTCAAAGCGAGGTGTCCGTGTTTCCTTCTCATGCGCCATTGGATTCGAACCCGGAACGCTTTATAGCAATAATCAGAGCTAGGTTTCCCCACTCGATACGCTCAATTGCAATATATCTCTCCGTATGCCCTTGGTTATACGAGATTTCACACGCCGATTAAGCTGCCTGGCTTCCATGAACATTGTGAGAAGATCCCGTCCTTAAATAATAAGATAATCTCTACCAATTACTCTTATAAGCTTATTCATCAAGCTGCAATTCAATTCACTATTAAACATTTACATTTCCTATCTCTTTGCATATGTCCTTCCATTATCCTAAGATACTCTGATATTAAATTCCTTTGCTTTGTCCATCACTTGTAATAATACTGTTTGGATATACAGTTATTCAGATTGGCATATATTTTGCTTACAATCATATTTTCCCTGATGTTTATTTATTATTATTATTATTATTATTACTGACATAAATTTTCCCTACTCCGACACAACGTAACCGTAGTTATATCATCAATAACCGAACATCCGTGTTCGTTACGTTAACTTCCTATTTCTCAATTCTACGTTAGTGGTACGGATTTATCCACACAATGATGTACAAAGAACATCTTAACTTGACTAAAATCAACACAACATTAATATCTGAAGGTTCTACCTCCCAAATTTGACTCTCATTGGCATATTTTACAACTTTTGAAATTATCGACATACAGTGGACTACATATTCACTACAAAATCATGTTTTTCGGGTACTTACATTGGTTATCCTGGTGGCTCCGACCACACATCCTCTCCGTTAATGCCCGCCATAATTTGCATATTAGCAAGGCATCATTACACTTTTTACACACATTTTACAAGATTTTTTCATTGAGCAATACACTGCACTTTGCTTCTTCATGTCGAAGCTATCGCTTCCTTTTCCATAAAACACGTTATATTGATTATTACACTTGTAAATTACACATATTTAAATAACAAATCACGTAAAAACCACACGATCACTATATACATTTCTCACTGGTTGACCCCTCTTGCAGAATCTCAGAAACGCAGGTGTTGAAGACCTTTCCTCCACGAATACTCTGTATCTCGCTTGAAAGTCTCGTTACACTGCCTGACGATTCCCAGCGGTCCCCAATGTCTGTCAACTCCTATCTTTTGATAAATTTCCCGATATTAGCATATATATGCTTCCATATCGTCCTGAATGTTAATTAAAGTGGTATCCCTGTGAAAATGCCTCACCCGTATGCAAATGTTTATACCTGCGCAATTCGACATACTATTACCATGTCTGGCCAAATAGATTATATATTGCGCTCGTCCATTGTACATTGTACTTGTACAATTACCACTTCCATTGTCCTTTGACTGCACTTACAGTCTCCTTGAATGATCCGCTTATAACAAAGCCTTGGACAGTCCCACGTACATTTTTATAATAACACATAATATCTCTTCGTTATGAGGTACGATTGACCTACTATGACACTGTCTTAACTTGTACACCACACTGTACATTTAATACGTACTCAATATTAATCACTTGTAATGTCGACTATTAAAGTATTGCGGTCTTATAGTATTAATTGTTCTTAACTCGTGCCTTACGCTGCATGGCGAATATACTGATAAACACTAAAATGTTAACGTGCGCGCGTCCCTTCCTGGACTCGAGCAACATGTGCTCCTCGCTAGAATATGGCACGACTGTTCATTATTAATTGTTCTCACTTTGTGCGTTACACTGCATGGCGAATATACTGCTTAACACTACAATGTTAAAGTGCGCGCGTCCCTTCCTGGGCTCGAGCAACATGCGCTCCTCGCTAGAATATGGCACGACTGTTCTCGACTGCTTACTCCCATGACCTTATATCTGTTTTCAGCAGAAAGTAGGTCCATAAATTCCTTGGAACTTCACCTCCTCTCTACGTGCTTCTCCTGTCTTGAAATGACGTTTTCTTGGTCCATGTTGCATCGCTGATTACATATCTGCCTGTGTGCATGAGGATCGATCGGTCAATTAATTAATATTATTTGCCTTTCCCAGCGCGTACCCAAGCCGCGTAAGTGGTTCTTCCCCTCTGACCTGGTCATAGTTCTGCGCTGGGCTCATTCCTCCTGTATTCTTGCGCATTACCTTAAATCTGCATCAATTTCGATGTCTGACGGCTTGATAATTTTAGCCTCCTTGCAATTCATTCACGTAGGTGCAATCCTCATGTCTCTGAGTTACTCCAATCACGAGTAATCATTAAATTATTCTGGCAGTTTCCCACTCCATTGGGCTTCTCTCTTATGTGAAGGGGATTCCCTGGACAATATGTCACTGTGCTCACTCCTCTCAGACGGTGTAAATAGGTCCGAGTAACTGACGTGGCGCCGTGAAAACACGCCTATTTCCTAAACTCATTTGTAACATGTCAAAGGTTCCAACTTTCAGTGCTAAGTCCAGAACTGTATGCATTTTACAGCCCAATACTGCCGTATTTTGCAGATATTTTCTACATTATATTATCAAATAATGTCAGAATTCCTTTAAATCACAACAGTTTACTGTGTCCTTTCTCTAGGGTTTTTTATAGCTTAAACTCTCTAAAAGACCTTGGGTTCGTTTCTTGCTGGCATCTCTAGTCTGTTCTCATTGTCCCAGAGACCCAGGTTCGACACCAGTCAGCCTAATCCCGTAGGGTTCAGTACATAGTGACAAGCATGGTAATTTCTTTTTCATTGTCTGTGATAGGAACATATCGTGGAAAGAAACACTTTTAGTTTAATAGTTTTGTAAGGTAATTGCACACACGCACACAAGAGGTTGTTTGTTGTTTGGATTGAGCAGAGTTTTATTGTCGTAGTGGCATGAGTACGCGGCGAGCCAGTTGGAGAGGGGGCTTGACTGAAATTGAAATTAGGGGTGGGTAAAATGTACAAAAATCTAGTACAGCATATTAAGAAAAGAAATAAATAAAAATAATTTTATTAATGCAGCCAATGGCCATGCACTTTTCTTTTCAGGACGGGTCAGGGAAGGGATATTGGAAGGAAATTGGCCGTGGACCTATTGAAAGGAACCGTCCCGGCATTTGCCTGGTGGTGAAAATGGGAAACCACGAAAATCATTTTCAGGACGGCCGAGGTGGGATTCGAACCCACGCTCTCCCGATACCAGCAGGGCACGAGGTAGCGCCTTAGCGCTCTCGGCCACCGCGGAAATAAATAAGAAGAAAATAAATAGTGGGGAAAATTCATCCACTTTAAAGCAAAGAAAAGATGAGAAAATAAATAAATGTGGAAATGGAAAGTATGGTTATCAGGCACTTGTGGTGCCGTTTGAGGTATCACACTTGAGAAGGGCTATCCAAAATTGCAATCTCAAAAATAGTCAGTGGAATACTACTTACAAATGCAAGGGTTGAGAAACAGTGCTGGGGAGGGGGTGGGGAAAGGGGGGAGGAACCAGGAAGCCTAGGTCTTAAGAGGGGAATCAGTGACCAGAAGCTGGTGCACGGGTGTCAGTGTGAAGAGCTTGGGAGAGGGGGATATGGTTATAGCATCTAAGGCTTGATCATTATTGTGGGTTTGGGCACGTTGACGATATTTTAGGCGGAGTTTATGCATATGACGAAGAATGAAAGGGAAGGTGAGCAGGGCGGTTACGTCACGGGAAGGGGTGTCTAATTTAAGGTGGTAGGCTATACGTAGTGCGTGGCGGTCTAGGATGGAAAATTGGGAGATATGGAACTGCGCCCATAATCAGTGGTATTTCCAGATCCATTTAATTAGGCCGATTGAACTGCGCCCATAGTCAAGTCGGCTGTTAGCCCAAGGTCGGTTTAAGGGGAAGTGACGGACTGTCTCCCACCACTAGCTTGTGCACTGCTGTGAATAAGAGGTAGTCCCCCGTCCCGATAAGCAGGTGTACTACGGGTCTCCGGGGGTGGCAGCTAATCACGCTAACCACTACACCACAGAGGCGAATAATAATAATAATAAAAATAATAATAACAATAATTTATTTATTTAGCGTATGATGAATACAATATTATATACAATATATACAGTACAACTACCATCTCAAGTTCATAACTAGAGTTCTATGTTTAAATTTGAGAGCCACAGAAGGGCTTCGCTTGAGACACAGTGTAAGTCTTCTATAGAGCCTCTATATGCACGTAAAGGACACTCGAATGTAATGTGGTCCACTGTCTGTTCCTCTTTTCCGCAGTCGCATTGAGGTGATGCCTTCCATCCCCATTTGAAGAGAGTGGCTCCACATCTACCTTGGCCGGTCCTAATACGGTTTAGTGTCCTCCACTGTCGTCTAGGAAGGGAAAATCCATCAGGGCACTTGCAGGGGTTCTTAATGATGTGATGATTTGGTAACGAGGATTGCAGATGCCATTGTTCTTTCCAGGCGTCCGATACATTAAAGGAGGTGTCCTGTAGAATCATTGCAGTACGCCAGGAAGGGTGTCTTGATTTCAGTCGTTTGGTTGGAGAAGCTGCTATATCAGAATGAATAGTGAGTTGAGGATTGTTTTCTATTTTCTTCCATAAGTTAAGCAGTGACTGTGATCTTCTTAGGGATGGAGGTGGTATGTGGCTTAGGGTGGGAAGCCAGTGTGTGTTAGTAGGTCGGATGCACCCTGTAATGATACGCATTGCCTGGTTCAGCTGGGTGTCTACTAGTCCAGTGTGAGCACTGTTAAGCCAAGTTGAGCAACAATATTCAGCGACGGAATAAGAAAGTGCAAGAGCAGTGGATCTCAGGACTTGAGCATTAGCACCCCAGGATGTACCCGCCAGCTTTTGAAGGATGTTATTCCTGGTCTTGATCTTGGCTGACACATTGCAGAGGTGATTCTTGTAAGTCAACGACCTGTCCAGGGTGACTCCCAGGTATTTTGGGTTACTACAGTATTGTAGATTCTCTCCTCTGAATGGTATGGTTGGTTTGTACCCAGAACTTCTATTCCGCAAGTGGAAGGTAGACACAACAGTTTTCTGAGGGTTTGGTCTAAGGTTGTTCTGACGAAAGTAGCTGTCCAGGATCTTTAAGTCTGATGTAAGCATCGACTCAGGCTCGTCGAAGCGTTGGTGTTGGGCGACCAATGCGATGTCATCTGCATAGATGAATTTTTTTGATTTCGTTGCTGGGAGATCATACGAGTACAGGTTGAATAGTAGAGGGGCCAATACAGAGCCCTGAGGGAGTCCACCATTTATCCTATGTACTTTACTCCTGGAGTCTTCTGAAAATATCTGAAAGTACCTATTACTCAGCATGTTACTGAGTAATGTGGTGAGTTTCAGGCAAGGGATGATACTGATAAATTTAAGAAGGAGCTTATCTTGCCACACGGTGTCATATGCAGCTGTCAGATCTAAGAAAACACCCGTGCTTACCATTTTGTTCTCAAAGCCATTTTCAATATGGGTAACTAGTGCTAAAACCTGTTCATCACATCCACGTCCAGGTCTGAATCCAGCCTGCTCGACTGGAATATGCTGATTGATTGTCGCAGAGATCCTGTTATGTATCAGCCTTTCCAGAAGCTTCATTGTGACACTGAGGAGTGCTATTGGCCGGTAACTCTCAACTTTTGTTGGGTCCTTGGATGTTTTTAATACAGCTACTATTTTTGTCTTCTTGAAGAGTGAAGGTAGGTGACCTGTCTCTAGAATGTTCGTGAGGAAGTTAGTAAGCCATTTGACAGCAGCTGGTCCAAGATGTAGAATGAACTCTGGATATATTCCATCAGCACCTGCCGCTTTCCCAGGTTTTAAACTTTCTATGGCCTGCTTAGTTTCTTGTGGTTGAAATGGGACAGAGAATTCAGAGGATCGCAGAGCCAAACGTTTCTTTTCCTTGAAGAGTTGCTTTACGTGTCTTCTATGATGCTTTTCAACTGAAACCTTTGAGGTAGAGATCATATGCTTGGCCATGTCATTTAGACTGATGCTTGTGTTTGGTCTAATTTTGCTGTTTGATGTGTCCAATTTCCTGATCAGGCTCCAAGCTTCCCTGCTGGAGTGAGTGAAGTCTAGTGACTCAACAGTTTCTTGCCAAATTTTCTTCCTGTTTTCATCTAGGGATTGTAAAAGTTCAGAAGCCGTATTTGGATCACCATTGGCCTCAAATTCTTTGAAGAGCCTTTCACTTTCCTCGTTCCAGCCGGGGATGTATTGTTTACGATATCCTCTTGGGATACATCGTTTTTCTGCACTTTTAACTACACCGATGAATCTGCTGTAGTTGCTATGGATAGGTCTTATCCATCGCAGGTTGGAGTCAATCTGTTTAGAAAATTCATCCCAATTGGCTTTTTTAAAATTCCATCTCTGTTTCGGGCAGGAGTGAACAATAGGCACAAGCAATCCCGACTGGAGAATTATTGGTCTGTGCTGACTGTGAGGAAATTTGTTGAGCACTGTGCGTCGTATGTTGCTAAGTGGGTGTTGTGACTGTGTTACAAAACAGAGATAATAACAATAATAATAATACCGGTAATAATAATGAAAACCCACAGCCTTTTTCCAGTCATTGGACCGGGTCAGGGTTGGGATCAATGAAGCCCTCATCCAGCGGCGAGGATAGGCATTGTGCCGGCTTCCGAAGCCTGTCGCACTCCTCTGGGACAATGATTAATGGATGACAGATGAAATGAAATGATATTGGAGAGTGTTGTTGGAATGAAAGATGACAGGGAAAACCGGAGTACCCGGAGAAAAATCTGTCCCGCCTCCGCTTTGCCCAGCACAAATCTCACATGCAGTGACAAAGATTTGAAGCACGGAACCCAGCGGTGAGAGGCCGGCGCACTGCTGCCTAAGCCACGGAGTCTACACTAATAATAATAATAATAATAATAATAATACAACTCTCTCTAATCCACCATAAATAACTACCCCTCTAGTTTTGTTATACAATAAAAATATATAATAATCTTCTAAATGGTAAGAATACATCAAACTAGATTATTAAACATTTGCAATAACAAAAATATTTTTAAAATACGGTTAGGTTGTCGAAAACATCCCAATGTACCAGTTAATGCTAATATTGCTAGAACAAAAATTAAATATTAGTCTGTTTTGAAAACTGTACCTGTTTTATGTATCCCACGTCAACACTAATCTCTTGTCCGCAATCTGGACAGGTTTTTGACTTGTTCGCAATCAAGACACAACCGATTTGAAATGAGTCAATTCAAATTCACACCACTCGACACAACATAATTCGGTAGAGGGGTGGAGGGAGGGAACCTACCTGACCGCTCTCAATGGGCGCAGTTCCACTGCCACTTTTTGAAGGCTGATGCTAATGACCAGGGTCATTAGTGAAGCTTGGGCGCAGTTCCATACAACCCGGAAAATTGAGCATGTTGGGGAGGGGTGGCTGTTATCCAGGTAAGGGAGGAGTAGGTGATGATGGGGTGGATGAAGGATTTATAAAGGGTTGAAGATTTGATTGGGGCGAAGGCTCCATGTTATGCCAGTGAGATTACGAAGTAGTTAAAAGCGGGCGAGGGCGGAGCGATAGGTTTGGGCGAGGTGATGGTTCCATTTTAAGTTATTTTGGAAAGTGATGCCTAGATATTTTAGAAGGTTAGCTTCGGGAATGGGTTCGTTATTAAAACGGATGTGTAAACGGATGGTGATTTTTCGGTGGTGCAGGGAGCGTTTGAAAATAATATGTTGGGATTTGGCGGGGTTAATTTGGATGTGCCATGCATTGCACCAGGATTGCAGGGAGTTCAAGTAGGTTTGAAGGTAGTGGCAGAGAGTATCTAGGCGGGGAGTACAGGCAAGAACAGCGAGGTCACAGCGTACTGATTGGTCGGAGGGGGTGGGAATATCATAGGAATAGATGATATATAGAAGGGGGGATAATGGACAGTCTTGGGGGACACCACAGCTTAAAGCGAAGGTGTAGCCTTGAATAAGGATTTGAGCGGAGCGAGCGGTGAGGAAATTAGATAGGAAACGGACATATGATAGGGGAACAGGGAGGTGTAGGAACATGTATATGAGGCCAGGCCACCAGAGCTTACGAAGGCTTTCTCAACATCGAAACATACTAGTGCCGCTTTCTTTCGGCTGGCGGGAGGAAGGTAGGCCTCGAGAGAAGAAGAGATATGAAAGGGGTGGTCGTGGGTGGAGTAATGAGGACGAAAGCCAGCTTGAAAACTGGGGAGGAGATTAAGGGAGTTGAGGTATTGGTATAAGCGACGGGTGAGTATAATTTCAAGTAGCTTTGTCAGGACAGGGAGCAAACTGATGGGGCGATAGGAGTTTAGGTGGGCCAAGGGTTTTAAGGGTTTCAGAAAGAGTAGTTCTTTGTCATTTCCCCAGTGGGAGGGATAGTGGCCAGTATATAGGATAGTATTGTATATAAGAGCTAGAAAGGTGAAAAGGAGTTCTGGAGCTTCTCGGAGGTGGCGGTACGTAAGACCGTCGACTCCTGGGGCTGTAGTGCGGCGATTGGATAAGTAGTGGTGGATTTCGTTGGGGGTAATGGGTAGGTTTAAGGGATGGCGGTAATCAGTGTTTGGGAGATGGGTAAAAGAGGGCTTTAAGATGGGTCATTGGGGATCAGTCTGTTCAAGTATTAAGGGTTCGTTAGGATGCCGAAGGAGAGGGGTGATGGTAGGAGAAAAGGTTGGTGTTGGGCAAAGGTATCGGCTTTTGATTTTGCAGTGGCAGGGGCAACGTTGTTATGAATGATGGGGTAGGGTTTGGAGGTGCGGTTAAGGTGACGAAACGTACACCAGAATTGGGAGAGGTCAGTGCAGGCATTATTCCATGATATCTTATTAATGGCTTTAATGAATGAACGCGCGTGACGCAAAGTTTTGCGAGGTTCTTGGAGAGTGATAGGATCACGAGTGTGGCAATAGGTGGTGTAGAGATCATGCACGAGTTGTAGGAGTTTTAGGGCATGGGGGGGATTCGAGGTTTGGAGGGATGGCGGGCATGACTGGGGATATGTTTTATATACATACCCATACATATAATACATAAATGGGTTGTTTTGTCCTCCGATGGATGTTTATTGGGTTAACATTTATGGCGGATATGTGTCAGGAGGAATGATGAGTGAGAGGTCAGGGAGAATATTATGTTGGAGAAGGGATAGTGCCAAGGTGATCTTCGGCCGTGGGGAACTCTGTTTATTGTGCTAAAACATGTACAAAAATATATATAAAAATATAAAATTAAAATATTGTTCAATATCTTGCTGTTCTTGATGTAAATATTATTTAAAAATATATAAATATAGTATGAAAATTTAATAGAATTACAGGTGATTGTTAAATGATGTGTGAAACGTCGGTGAGATGCGTTCAGTTCGTCTGTTCGTAGAGTAAGTTGTCTTCTTTCCTGATGTTGAAAGGTGGCCCGATGCCAGGTGGTATGTGACTGAGAGGAATGATGTGAGAGAGGTCAGGGAGAATATTATGATGGAGAAGGGATAGTGCCAAGGCTTGGGGAAGTGGTTTGGATAGGCGACGTTGCCTCCGGGTAATTTGCGACATGAGAAGGTCATATGTAAGTGGAAGTCGTGAGTCAACTAGTGTCTGCAGGGAACGTAGGCGGAGTTTGTGAAGGTGACGGTAGAGTGAGGGGAGAGTCCTGGGGTAATTTAACAGATTGCTGTCCGTGTCAAGAGGAAGGTCAAATGCAATCTTCAAGACGAAGTGTTCAATAGAATTTAGAATTTGATATTGGGGTAAGCTAGCCCCCATCCAGGCCAATGAGCAATATGTAAGCAATGGACGGATGAAGACCTTGTAGGTATGGATGAGTTGAAGTGGGCTAAGACCCCAGGAAACCCCTTTCAGTCGACGGATTAGTGCCAAACGTTGGCGCGCTCTGTGGGCTTGCTGTTTGATGTGAGGTCTCCAGGAGAGCTGGTAATCAAGTGTGGCTCCCCAATACACTGCCTGGCGGGAGGGAGTAATGGCTTCGTCGAAGATGTTGAGGCGGAATGGTCGGTAGTGGCTGATGGTAGACTTGAGGCCAAATAGAACTAACTGAATTTTGGTGGTATTAATAGTGAGGTGCCATTTAGAGAACCAGGCAACCAGTGTATTTAGGTAGGCCTGGAGACGGTTGCTGAGGGTTGTGAGATTATTTGCGAATGATAGCAGAGCTGTATCGTCCGCAAATTGAAAGAGCTGAGAGAACAGGTTGGGTTGGGGCATGTCATGGACGTAGATTAAATAGAGGACCGGGGAAATAGGGGAGCCTTGAGGTACTCCTGAAAAGAGAGTGAAGGTGGAGGAGGACGCAGATCTAATTTGCATGAAGGATCACCTGTCCAGTAAAGAGTTACTGGGAGGTGAAGGGACATTAGTTTAAAAATGAGACCACGGTGCCATACCAGATCGAAGGCTATTTCAAGATCTAGTAGGAGGAGGGCCGCAGGAAAGCCGGAGTTGATATGGGGAGTGATAAGGCTGACTAATCGAAAGAGTAGAGTTTGTGTGGAAAATTGAGGGCGAAAACCTGCTTGAGGGGGAAAGTTAATGGAATTGAGGAATGTGTAAAGTCGACGGGGTAAGATGGCTTCAAACAGTTTAGTGAAAACGGTTGCAAGCTGATTGGCCGGTAGGAGGAAAGAAGAGATGTAGATATACCTGTTTTAAGAAACATGATAATTTTGGCTGTCTTCCAATGGGAAGCGAAGTTACCGGTATGTAGAATTAGTGTGTAAGCTATGGCTAGAAAATGTAGGAAGATGAGAGGAGCTTGTTTAATGTGTTGGTAAACCACCCCGTCTGTCCCTGGAGCACTAATGCGTCGTTTGCCTAGCTGGAATGAAATGTGGATAGGTTTCAAATCAAATCAAAATTGGGTCATTTTGTCCTCCGAAGGAGGGCAAAATGCCCAACTTCGGAGGACTGGCCGCCATCGCAACTAAGGCGATCTTCAGCCCTGGAGGTATTGAATTTATGGTTGTGAGGTTACCCGACCAACAAGGCGGCCCCAAGTCGAGGCCCCGCTCCCACTAGGGAAGACCCCGGATGACCCTTATTTATTGAGATAAATAATTATATAAAATACAGAGAATGGGATACAATAAATTAATTTCTTGAGGCTTAAAAAGAGTAATATAAAATATATAGATTAGTAGCAAGAATTGTATGGAATAAACTGAATTCTTGAAGTCTTGAAAATGCGGTGTCTTGAAGTCTTGATGTCCTGAAGTCTTGATGTCTTGTCGTACGATCGTTGCCAAAAAGGAAGGGAGAATTTAGGGTAGGATTGAATTTAAAGAAATTTACACAGAGTAAGTTGGTAGAGAGTAATTAGCTTTACATAAAGTAAGTGTCTGCCAATCTGTGTCTCAATGGCTAAAAATGATTGCATGAATAAATTTAGGGGGGATATGTATCAGGAGGAATGAGATGGAAGTTGTCGGGCCGAATATCATGGTTAAGGATCTGTAGTGCCAGGGTTTTAGGAAGAGGCTTAGAGTGCATGGTAGGCCCTCGGGCGCTGGAAGTCATAAGAATGTCGTAAGTCAGAGGCTGTCGATTGTAAACTAATGTCTGGAGGGCACGTAGTCTGATTTTAAAAAGATGGTGAAAAAATGATGGAAGTGTCTTGGGGTATACTAGCAGATTACTGTCGCGGTTCAACGGAAGGCCATATGCAATTTTGATAGCAAAATGTTCTACTGATTTTAAAATGCTATATTGAGGGAAGGTCGCTCCAATCCAGGCCAATGAACTATAGTCCAGAATGGGACGAATGAAGACTTTCTATGTGTTGAGAATTTGGATTGGGGAAAGGCCCCACGTTACCCCACGAAGACGTTTGAGGAGTGCTATCCGTAAGCGTGCTCTCCGAGCGATTTCTTTAATGTGGGGGTGCCAAGAGAGATTTATATCTAATGTAACCCCCCAGATACACAGCCTGACGGGATGGGAGAATGGCTTCTCGGAAGATTGAAATACGGAAAGGACGAAAATGGTTGTCTCGGGCTTTAAATAGTAGGAGTTTGGTTTAGTCCGTATTCACTGAGAGATGCCATTTAGAAAACCAGGCGAGAAGTGTATCGAGATAGGATTGCATTCTATTGGCAAGAGTGGTGGTGTTGTTGGCAAAGGATAAAATGGCTGTATCATCTGCGAACTGGAAGAGGTGTGAATATTTGTTCGGTTGTGGCATATCATGAGCGTAGATGATGTAGAGAAGTGGGGAGATAGGAGAACCTTGCGGAACACCTGAATAGAGGGAGAAGATGTGTGAGGAGGCAGAGCGGAGATGGATGAATGCTCACCTGTTCAGTAAGAAATTATTGAGCAAGCGGACAATCGAGGAGGGAAGGTTAAGTTTCTGTAATTTATATATAAGCCCTCGTTGCCACACGAGATCGAAGGCCTTTTCCAGATCAAGGAGTAGTAGGGCTGCAGGATAGCCCTTGTTAAAGTGGGGGGTGAGGAGACTAGTCATACGGAAAAGCTGGGATTGTGTAGAAAATTTTGGTCTAAAACCTGCTTGAGTTGGGGGAAATATGTTTTGTGAGTTAAGGAAATTGTAGAGGCGAGAGGCGATAATAGCTTCAAATAATTTAGAGAAAACAGAGAGGAGGCTTATCGGTCGATAGGAGGAAAGGAGGGAAGGAGGTTTGCCTACCTTGGGGAAGAGAATTATTTTAGCTGTCTTCCAACGAGAGGGGAAGCTACCAGTATAAAGAATAAAAGTGTAGGCGATGGCTAGGAAATGGATGATGATGGGTGGCGCTTGTTTGATATGAGCGTAGGACACCTTATCTGTCCCAGGGGCCGTATTGCGTCTTTTAGCTAGCTGGAATCGTATGTCTTCAGAAGTAATGGGTTGGTTCAGTGGTGATTCGGGATCTAAAGTCGGGAGATGGTCAAAGCTGGGGGTCAGAGAAGGAAGTTATGGATTAGTTTGTTTGCTCACGGTTCTGTAGTCTGAGTAATTGTGTCGAGTATTCGGTTGGTCACTGTAAACGTTAGTGAAGTAGTCGGCAAAAGTCTCAGCTTTGTCTTGGTCAGTGAATGGGAAACCCTTTGGCCCTCTGATGGGAAAAAGGCATTCCTTGGTATTTTGCCCAGTAAGATTTTTAAATGTTTTCCAGAAAGGCCGAGCTGTAGATTCCTTAGCTAGATTGGAGCAAGCGTCAATCCACTTCTTTTTCTTAATAGCTTTAAGATAGGACCGAACATGTCGTTGGTATTGTCTATGTCTCGTGAGTAAGTCTGGGTAATTAGTCTGGCAGTAGGCCCTATAATAGCTCCTTGATAGATTAAGAAGTTGGAGTGCCTTGGGTGGAATAGGCGGCTTGCTTGAAGTGACTTTAGTTATGGGAATGTGGCGTCGAGCTGAGACAGATATAGATGCCTCCAGCAAAGATATCAAAGCAGACAGCTGCTCATTGTTCTGTGGGATTGTGGCAGTAGCAAGGAGTTCAGTAATACTGCAGCGGTAGGCTCCCCAGTCTGCTTTATTGAAATTACTTCTCATGAAAGAAGGAGGAGGTGAGGGTTGATGGAAATTAAGTGAGGGAATTGTAATGAGGAAGGGCTGATGGTCACTACCGTAGAGGCCGAGTAGTTTAATTGACGTGTTACGGGATAGGGAAGAGGATACTAAGGCTATTTCGGGAGTGCTCTGCGTTCTCACGATGGTGTGAGGGGGTACAGCCACACGTTCACCATTCATAGTGTCAAGGTAATCCTGTAGGAGGTCCCTGTCATGGGCATATAGAGAGTTATTATTAATATCTCCAGCAAAGATGAAGTGTTTAAATGTGGAGTCTATGAAGTTAATATAATCTATTGGAGGTTGAGAACGGGGAGGACTATAAGCAGTGGAGAGAATGACAGGGTTCGAAGGGAGATGCACCATGACAGTGAGGAATTCAAGAACATGTAGAAAGTGTTGAGGTTGAAGTAGACGTGAAGGGATAATTTGTGAACGTCAATGGCTACTCCCCCTCTGGATTCATGAGGACGATCGGCACGATATAATGTGTAATTTGGAAAAACAGGATGGAGTCGAGGATTGAGGAAAGTTTCATTTAAGAGGAAGATAGCGGGAGTGTAGAGCTGAAGTAAAATGTCTAAGAAGTGGTGGTTGGATTTCAGGGAACAAATGTTGAAGTAGAGCACGCGTACGGAATACATTCCATTTCCTAATGTATTAGCCATAATTAAATTTCCATTGGCCTGAAATGGAAGTGGACCTTTTGGCCCGAGGTGGTGGCTTGCATATTAAGGCCAAAAGTTGTACGGGCAGCAAAATGTAGTATTTCCAGCACCCGGGGGCGGTCGAAGGGTAATAGATTTTGAAGACAGATTGCTGTGAAGCGAATCATGTCTTCAATAGAAGGTGGAGCAGGGGAGACGGATGATTGGGAGGGGGGGGGGTGATGGGAATTACGGTGCGGACAGGGGCGGTAAATTGAGATTTTGATACGTCAACTGTGGGGCGGTTTGGACAATGGGGAGAGTAGGCTGGGTGGGAACCCAGGCACTGAGTGCATTTGGATGGGAGTGAGAGGTTGGGGCAGCTACGAGAGGGATGAGCTTGACTACAATGGGCACAGATTGGCTGACGCATGGGGCAGTGGTCTGTTGAATGAGAATTATAAGTTTGGCAACGATCACATCGGAGAGGAGCAGGAGTGGAGGTTCTGGATGGTTCCACACGGTGGTGTTGCCAGTATAGGAAGGCGCCTTCAGCTAGTAGCTTGTCTATGGAAGCACGGTCTGCTGAGAGGACACGCACCAGGGTAGTAGGACCACGATCGCTATTAATTTGGAGTATTTTATGGATGTTTAGGAGATGGTAGGTGAGTTCCTGGTGGATTTCCTGATTTGTGTTGGAGGTATCAACTCCACGAATCACGACAGATAGAAGGGGTTCACGGCGAAGGGATGGAAGTTTTGGGGAACGTGTAGGAAGAGGTTCCATGGCCACTTGTTCGCCTAAGCGAGCTAAGCCCATCTTGTGAATTAACACCTCCCTGGCATCACCTTTGGTTTTCAAGATGATGGCATGAGGTTGGGGATGATTTGGGTAATGGAGCTGGCCGGTAGGAAGGTGCGGAGAATGGCCGAGATGCGGCGCGGTTCAGGCCGGGGCTCCGTGAAGTTAAAAAAGACGGTATGTGAAGATGGATTCATTAGTAGGGGTAGGAGAAGAAGAAGAGGAAGTAGTTGAGGGGATGGGACGGTTGATGGCAGGAGAGGGTTGAATTGATGATCGAGATGAGAAGTTAATTGTAGGCTGAGGATAAGTTTGAGGATGGGGCTGAGGATAGGGTTGAGGATAAGGTTGAGGATGGGCTGATGAGATGGTTGAGGATAAGGTTGAGGATGGGATTGAGGAGAATATTGAGGATTGGACGAAGGAAGATGGTAGGTATGTCCAAGATAGTTGTACGCTACCGTTTGAGGAGTGGTCATGGAATTTGAAGAGGAAATGGGTTGAGTTGATGGATAATGGAATTGCGATGAAGGAGTACTGAGTGGGGATACATATAAATTCGGAACAGATTGTGAGGGTTCAGGAGTGATTGGTGTAGAGACATGGTAAATTGAAGGTTGATTAGAAAGAGTAGGTTGAGGAGATGGATTTGTGTTGGCCGCTACAGTGGAGTAGGGAACGGTATTTATTGAAGGGGAGGGGTTAGAAGATACTGTAACCGTACAGGTTGTGAGTGGTGGATAAGATGTGGAGGAAGATAGAACAAAAGGTGGAAAATCTTCGGCTACTACCTTACGCTGCATGCTGCTGGATGGTTGGCAGGATTGGGGTTGGTCACTGCTGGCATCTGAAGTCGGCAATCGTCTGGCTCTGGCAGAGTGCCTTGATGGAGGTTGCTCTTCGGAGTCGCTGGACTCCCTTGATTTTTTATAGTCTATGGATGTAGGAGTTGACAGGGAGTCGGATTTCGAACCCCGTGAACGTCGTTTTTTTTGTCGTCTCTTAGGTGCAGGAATGGTCTCTGATAGTACGGAATATTGGTTACTCAACGGGATCGGCCCGTCGCCCCCTCCATGGGGCTTGTCTAGATTCGAACTGCTGTTTTAGTCACTGTTTCTTTGTAAATCAGTAGAAGTAGAAATATATATTTAAGTTATTGTTCGTCGTCACTGTAAGTTTAGATTGTCACAAATTTGAAGTCTAAAGCTGGTTTTCAGTCACTTGGTTTGTTTTTATGAAGGTTGGTAGCACTGGTTTTCTTCAAATAATAATTAAACTTCAGTAAACACTTCACTTTTGGTCGAGAGTATGAAGAAAAAAATTTTAGTTTTTAATTTCTGCCACTAATATTGTTGGCAACAATACTCCTCACAACACTACGATACTTCGGTATTCGCACTCGCGACCGTTTCACGAAAATCCGTCAGAATGACACGCTTTTGAGTGGTGGATCGGTTTCAAGGGTATTCTTTTTATACTACGTGTGTTGGTTTTAGTATACGAGTTTTTCAGTATTCTTTTATCTGAAGAAGGAGAGTTTTGTTAAATATAGTGAACCCTTATTGATCTTCGATAAATAAGTATTCATATTTATTATTATTATTACTACGGCCCAGGCAGCACATAAGGAAGTCGACTTGGATATTAGGGAGGCCAGCATTTCGTAATGATTGCAACAGAAGCTGAGTTGGTAGCTATTCCTGGGGGACGGCCAGAATTAGTCGAGTTCAAGGCCAAATTGTGCAACTACTGTACCAAAATTGGAGACATAAAGGAAGAATCACGAGGTCCTCTCAACGAACATACGATTGAATCAGCCAATCGCAAGAGACCAAGCCGTGACCACGAGGTGGACGGCGTCAGTAGTAAAAAGCGCGCGGAAGTGTGTATCTAAGGAACCGCCGAACGGATTAATCTCCGCTCGAGTAATTTGAGACGTTGGATTCATTTGGAGAAGAATGACACTAGCCCCATCTTTGTGAGACAAAAACTCTGGAAGTTTTTATCCGACTCCGCCCCACTCCGCCGCCCTTGTCAGTTTCTCATAAATAGTTTGGCCTGACGCCAATCTGAGTACTATTCTTATGGAGCCTTCAGAGGCATACTCCACGCCAGTTTGAAGTGTGATTTTTGACGCTCGAATTAATCTGAGTACTATTCTTATGGAGCCTTCAGAGGCATACTCCACGCCAGTTTGAAGTGTGATTTTTGACGCTCGAATTAATCTGAGTACTATTCTTGTGGAGCCTTCAGAGGCATACTCCACGCCAGTTTGAAGTGTGAATTTTACGCTCTAAAATCAGTGAAGCTAATTTATTTTATGAGCTCTGGGAAGCTAAAGTCGTAGCGTTTGCAGTATCGAATTTTAAAAGCTATAATACATTTTGTTCTAAAATCAACTAAGTTGTGTGATCTAAACATTTCAAGCCAGCGCGTGATAAACTGTAACATTCTTTTAAAGACGACGAGTTCAACTTTAAGGGGGAAGTATCGTATCACCCTAATTAGCGCTTACCAGAACCTAAGTCCATAAGACGGGACGGAAATACCGGACGAGATAGCGACTGCGAGTGCAGCCAGGATTTTGAACTTGTTAACGAGCCAGTGGCGCGGACTCGAGATGTATATTTTATGTATAAATTGTGTGTATTGTATGTGTTTTTATAGTGCGTATGTGCGATATAATTAGGGCCAGTCTTCGTTATTAATCGCAGTAGGACAATTGTGGGTGAACTGAGTAGCCTGCAAGCGATTATAGATAGGCAAATATTTAACATTGAACTTTTCTGCCAAGGAGTCGAGACCAAGATGATCAGCACGTGGTTTGAAGTTGGGATGAGCTTCAAGAAATCAACGCAGACGACTACTATGGAGTGCTAAATTGTCCATAGGGCAATGGGTTGAGGAGGATGTCCTTAGTCCTACATGCAGAAGCGGTGATGTACTAAAATTGGATTATTTCAATTATGTAGTTAGATTTGGCCGGGGAACTTTGTAAATAGTCATGTTTTTCTTTCTTGTTTATAGCTGTTTTTCTTGTACCGACACTATATGTTTAAATGTCCGTTGGCGCGTGGCCAAAGTGTTTGTTGATATTTTGATTTTTTTTCTTGAGTCATATGTAATGTACGCGGCGTGCGTGCGTGATTTTTATCCTTGCAATTGCGGAACCCGTTACATTCGATAAATGGTGCTTTATTAACGTTAATATTTTGAAATAGGAATGGGAGGAAATGATTGTAAAACATTTTGCTGAACAGGTTATTATTCATGTTAGGGTAGCCGAGTGCACCAACTTAAAAGTAATTATAGAACACCTTCGTTCTAATTTTGATAGCTTTTTCTTGAGTCCTTTTCAGGTGACTAGTCACGGCATAGAACGATGGCGCCAGCATGTGGATATTATTTGTGTCTTTTATTTCAGGGTCTGTCACAACCCATACGTGTGATTCAGTGTGTGTTGATGTGTCTTGTGTGTGTTGATTCTACGTGAGGAGGGGGTAGTTGTCCTACCGCCCTTATATTTTTTTGGCTGCTGTTGTATTTTTAGATGGAAAGACAGAGTGCTCTTGGGAGACTGCTGATTCTTGTCCATATGTTTTTCTGACACACACGTATTATTGTGCTTTGGGGCACATTTCTCCGAGGTTCGACCCCATGTTCTGGGAGGTCGAGGTTATTGACACGTGGGTTGACAGACATGCAGAGTTCCACAAACCGCCCGTTTTGCCTGTGACTTATTTTGATAGGCAGTCCTATTTGTCCGACTGAACCCTGTAAGCTTTCATGTAGCAAACCTGTTCATTGTGATGGCTAATTTTTAAGCCATAATTAATTGGGGAGTTCGCCATGTGTGTAACGGATTGTTGTACCTTGTATGGATAAGAATATTGTGATTAACGTAAATGTTGGCTGTTTGCCTATTGCTTTGTTGATGACTCGATTTCAGGTAATTTTCTTTGTCACACCCGTTTGGTGTAGTGGTCGAGTATTTGTAAATTTTGACAGCGGTCATTTGAGTATTTTTCTATTGGTCACGTGTTAATGTACTTGTGTTGATTTGTGTGAGAAGTCCTAAGTTTTTAGGCAGTAAATGTTGCTACGGCAATTTAAGTCCAATTTCACTCGGAAATTTTGTGTTTGTTTATAGTAGATTTAGGAAGTGTCGATTTAACTTAAGTATTGTAGTTGTGTTCCCTTGTGTCGGTCTAGCTCTAGGAAATGCGGATTCGTTGTTTGAAGGGTCATTCTGGATGATAACGAATCACGCATTCAAAGTACACATCGTGGTGCATGTAGAACGGCGTACGCACTTATATGGTCACTTTTGTATCTTTATTTAAGGACACTTGGTCCAGGTAATTAATCTCTCCAGAGATATCGCCTAAGTTTTTGGCATTTTTATTAAGCGGGAGTCAAGTGGGAGTTTTTGTTGTTAATTGTTTATGTAAATATGGTGATTTGTTATTAAATTCAGTTGTTTTAACCCTGGCTTCACTCTTTCCTGCATGTTATTTTGTTATATGTTACCCTGCAAGTTAATGAAGCGCCCTGACAGCAACTTACGAATATGACCTGTTACGCCCCGAATCTGAGTCCCATATGCTTCTTTGCAAGGGTTCATAAAACAAAAATGGCTGCCCAAGTGGGGATTGTTGTTGTTGTTGCTTCGCTGATCTCATATTTATTTCGTTGAGAAATGATGCCAGGTCAAGCGGACATGTAAATTCAGTAAATGGAGGCGATGTTGTACCGCCATGTGCATTAGTAAAATCACTGAGTTCCTAAAGTTAGAAATATTGAACAAGGTTAGAATTTGATTTGGTATTTGTTATAAACTTGTTCTGGCGCCCACATTAAAATTAGAAATTTGCATTATTGATGAACTCAGTCAAAGCAGGAAGATGTTGCCTTATATTTGACATTTAATTGACTTCGGTTAATTGGTGTTTCGTAAATTCTGTTGGTTAGGAATTTAAAAGCAGATCACTAGGGGTTATTTTGTTGTTTGGGAATAAATGTCATTGTATTCAGTAAATTTTGTTACTGAAATTTTCATTAAATTAGAGCCAGTAATATTTAAATGTGTGACATGTATGTGCGTATAGGGCTGAAACCTTAGCCCATAACCCTGTTTTTCTCTGAATATATTTTGTGTGTGAAATGGCGAGTGTTGATGAGATAAAGGCATTGTTAGAACAGATGTCGATCCAGATGTCCGTAAAGACGGAAGAACAATTAAAAGAACAATTAGAAGCTCAGCGTGAGCATAGTGAAAAACAATTAGAACAAATGTCCGCGAAAACGGAAGAACAATTAAAAGAACAATTAGAAGCTCAGCGTGAGCATAGTGAAAAACAATTACTTGATATGAGCGGTAACATTTCGGTCCAGTTAGAAGTCCAGAAATTAGACACGGACAAACAATTCAATGAACTAAACCACAAATTGTCACAACAGGCGGTAACACAAACCGAACAGTTAGGAAAAATCACAAATGATATTAATCAGAGCGTTCAAAAAATAGAGAAACTGGCAGGCGAGGTTGCGGAAAACAACATCAAACAGTTAGGCGAAATGAAGAAATTGGAGGCGAAATTTGATAACAAATTAGTACAATTTGACGAGATGGTGGCAGATAAACTCAAGCAGATAGAGGCAGCATGTGTCAGTAACACCGCGGGAGTGAAGAAAACCCAAGAGAAACTACAGCAGCAAATTAATTCGGTAGATAACAACGTGCTGGAATTAATAAAGGAAATAGATAAAGTCGAAGTTAAGGCTGAAACCGAGCGGATACACTTGCGGGAAAATTTAGAGGAGCAATTAGGCAGAACACAAGAGATCATAAGAAAAGAGATGGAAGGCCAGCTAATAAACACACAGGAGGTCATAAGACAAGAAGTAGGGGAGCAGCTCGTCAAAACTCAGGATAATTTGGAAGAACAACTAGTGAAAACGCAGGAACGGATAAGTGAAGAGCTAGAGAAAAATCAGGAGAGGAACGAGGAGAAAATAAATAGCTTAAAAAGTAGGATCCGGCGAGATTGGGACCAGCAGGCTCATGCGAATAAGGAAGACAGGCTGGCAGTTTTAAAGCGAATGCAGGCACTGGAGGAAAATATGAAGTCGAAATTACAGGAACACTCAGAATTAATCATAAAAAACGAGATTAGATCGTTAGAAAATGCGACATTATTTTCAAACGAAAATATTCCGGAAAAGCAAACAAGTATTGGAAGTCCGGCAGGTTCGAAGTTGGCTGAGGACACGAGTCGGGGTCAAAGTCCCAGACTAACGACTAATGCATTCCAGCAGTACAGGGGGGAGACTTCAACTCCGCAACCGAACTTGGCACCAGCCCAAGTCATCCAAGTCATTCGGGGTAATGATTTTAAGCCCGATAAGTTTAAAGAACATTCAGGAACTACTCCCAAAGCATTTCTACGGCAATTAACTGACTACTTTAATGACCAACACATCGGCCCGGAGAAACAATTAAGAATGGTGGAGAAATTTTTAGAAGGACCTAGCCTGACCTGGTTTTTAAGTTTCAAGTACACGTTTACAGACATGGCTCAATTCCGCGAGGCGTTTTTGAAGAAGTTTTGGAGTCCTTCGTTACAGCAGGGGTTAAGAATGGACCTGTACACGCGCAAATACCACAGTACACATCCAACCCGTTTTTCAGAATTCTTCAGTCAGCAATTGGTAAAATTCAGGGATTTTGATGACCCGCCTAGCGAGCCGAATATGGTTCTAACCATCGGAAAACAACTCCCAATGCATATCCAACAATTATTAGTCGCAGGAAATATTCAGACCGCAGTCCAAGCCGAAGAATTACTCAGACACTTAGATGAGACGAGTATGGTAAGCCCACAGACAGGAAGAAGGAATTTGGAATGTGTCAACACGGCAGAGGTAGTTCAGGGACTCCAAAATAACCACGGCCAGGGGAACCAAAGTAAGACACAGTCCACAGGGACACAGTTCACGCCAAGAAGACAAGATTTTGACGGCCGAAACCAGTTCCATAACAACAATCAGAATTATCAGAATAACCGCGGGAGATATTATCAGAATAACCAAAATCAAAATAATCAGTGGACGTACCAGCGGGAATACACGAATTGGAGGGGAAACCAGAGACAAGGTAGACCTTACCAAAGAAATGGAGATGGTAGATGGAGTAACGGCAGGGACTATCGCCAAGAAAACAGAGGGGATTATAGGAATAACTGGGACGAACGATATATTGAATCCCGTAAATACTTGGATCAATTAAGTAATGAAGAAGCGGAGAAGGAGAAGTGGGGGCGTGCCATGGCGAACAGACAGAGCCCAGACAACCATCAAGGAGAGGGGGCAGAGAGTTTACTGAGGCAACAGGAGCGACAGAATGATAACCGGCGAAACACATCTAATGGGGCCCGGGATAAAAAAAAAACCAAATGAACTGAAAGGAGACAGGCTAAAAACGGAGATCGCCAGGGAGCAAGAAGAGATGATAGTGGCCAATATAGAAGAGTGGGTAGCATTCCCAGACGACTGCCTGGAGGAAGTGGTGAAGAACCGTGAAAATGTTATCAGACAGCTACCAATTATTTACGCGCATATTGGAGGTATGAGGGTGAGATGTTTGATTGATACAGGTAGCCAGGTGAGCTTAGTCACTGAAATTTTGATAAAAGAAATAGCAAGAAAACAGACTGTTCCTATTATGCCGGTACCGCTAATGAAAGTCAGAGGTGTCATTCCTGACAAAACTATGAATTGTAAACAGCAAGCATTTCTAGATCTGGAAATATTGAACCATACTTTTTCACAAACATTCATTGTTATTCCAAAGATGAACTACAATATAATTTTAGGAGCCAACTTCATCTGCGATTTTCATGCTGTAATTGATTTACATAACAACACTGTAAGCTTCAAACAAGTAGAAGGATTGGATCATGTGGGTTTAAATATGGAAGAGAATCCGCTGGAGAGAGAGGCAAATACTTGGGTTGTTGAGGAATGCACTAATGAGGCCGGAGATAAGATCTTGAGGGGAGAGCAAGTTAACCAGACGGCAGTGCTAGAAATGGACAGCCGAGATATTTCGCAGGAACTTTGGGTGCATTTGGCGGAAGAAGAAATGGGCGGAACCAAATTCGAAATTCTACTTCGGGAGCGACTTAAGGAAGCCATCGTAGGGGAATCTGATAGAAGAAGATTGGAAGAAATTTTAAGATTACATAAAGGAGCGTTTGACACCGTACCTGGGAAAGTTTTAAATTTTCAATATGCGATGCAGGTAACAGATTGGACCCCATTTAAAAGTAAATTGTACCCGATCCCAGAGAAGCATTTTTCTCAGGTGAAGGACATTATTACTAACTTATTAGATTCTGGCATGATAAGGAAAGCTGCAACTCCTTATCTGAACGCAATATTGGCTGTGACCAAGCCAAACGGATCAAATAGGCTATGCCTAGACGCGCGAGTTTTAAATAGCAAACTGCTAGTTGAGCACGACCAAGCACCGAGGATCAAAGATGTTTTGAAAGGCTTCCGCGGGAAGAAGATATACTCAAGTGTTGATTTGACGAATAGTTTCCACCATCTTGAACTTGAAGAAAAATCCCAACTGTTGACGGGATTTTTATTCGATAATCAAAGTTATATCTGGTGTCGAATGCCCTTTGGCGTGAAAACTGCGGGATGTGCACTCATTAGAGCACTCGATAGAAATCTGACTGAGGAGGTCAAGAACTTCACCACGAGATATGTTGATGACATATTAATCGCTTCTGAGACAATGGAAGAACACTTGATAAATTTAAATAAACTGCTGGACAACCTGAGAACCATGAACTTCAAGATCAACTTAAAAAAGTCACATTTTTGCCAGAGCGAAATCTTATATTTGGGACATATAATTGATGTCGAGGGCGTGCGGCCTAATCCAGCCAAGATTGATGTTATTAAGAAATTTCCCACACCTACCAAAGTCAAACATGTTAGAGCATTTTTGGGAGTGACAGGTTTCTTCAAAGAAAATTGCCCTGGTTACACAGAAACAGTAGCGCCTATGCAGGAGATGTTGAAGAAAGCGAATCGATGGTCGTGGAACGAGGAGTGCGACAGGTCTTTTAAAGCAACGAAGGATTTATTGGAAAACTGTGTGAAACTTGGATATCCGGATTTTGAGAAACAATTTATCATTCAAGCAGATGCTTCGTTAATTGGGATTGGTGCTATGCTGTACCAAGAGGACGCTGAAGGACCCAAGAAGAAATCCTATTTGGCATTTACGAGTCGTAAATTACGGAAACATGAGAGGAACTACACAGTTACGGAACTTGAGCTACTAGCAATTCTATATTCTCTCCAACAGTGGCGCAAGATGATCTACGGTTATTCCATCATTGTTAGAACCGACCACCATGCACTGACATTTTTATTTAAGACAACAATAGCAAGTGAGAGAGTTACGCGCTGGTCCATCTACATACAGCAGTTTGACATTACAATAGAGCATTGTCCTGGGAAATTGAACGTCATACCAGATGCCTTGAGTAGAAACCCTGAGGACGGAAACGAAGTAACAGCGGAAGTTCACAATATTACCTTGACACCTAAGGCTCGTGAGTTTTTGGCAAGATTGAAGGATATTCGGAAGGAGCAAGAAGCTGACCCATGGATGATGATGATGATAAAATTCTATAGGAAGGAGTTACAACCAAATTCACCGGAGTACCGGGAAGCCAGTGCTAAACAAGCGAGATTTCACTACTTGAATAACTTGTTACATAAGTACGTGGATGAGCATCATACTAAACTGCGGATCTTAGTTCCAGCATCACTACAGAGGGGATTAACTTGGCATGTTCACGAGAGCCTAGCACATATCGGCACGGATAAGACTGAAGCTACGATAGGGGAGACCTTTACTTGGCCCAAGATGAGATTCACCATTGTTGAAGTAATTAGAACGTGTGACGCTTGTCAGCGCACAAAGCCGAACAACTTTATTCTGAAACAACCTCCAAGACCACTATTACCGCAGAAACCATGCGAGATGCTCGCGATTGATTGCTTTGGTCCTTTAGTAAAAGGAAAGCGTGGATGCCGACACCTCTTGGTATGTGTCGATGTATTTTCGAAGATGGTCGTGCTATGTCCTATTCAGAAGACGACATCAGGACAAGTCCTTAGTCGAATTAAGAACAAAGTCATTCCGATGCTTGGGAAGCCGGAATCCATTCTATCAGATCACGGTACCTATTTCACAAGCAATGTTTTTAGGCAAGGTTTGGAGAGCCTAGGAATCAAACACATATTTTCAAGTATTCGTCATCCTTGTGGAAATCCGAGCGAAAGAACAATTCGCTGTGTCGCTAAATACTACAGAGTAATGATTCCTAACGAACACAATAAATGGGTAGACAAAGTAGGGGAAATTGAGATGTGCATGAACACTACTAAGCACGAGTCGACGGGTCAAGTCCCACTGATTGTACACCACAACATATTGCCGGAAAGAACTTGGGACAAGATCATTCCTTGCCCAAGGGATCCATTATTAGCGCATGATTTGCGAATCCAGCGAACGAGGGAGCACATGAGGAACCAAGCGGACCGAAGGCTGAGACGGTACCGAGGAAAGAAGTTTCACCGAGAGTTACAAGAACAAGAATTAGTGCTGGTTCGTAGACCACCGATCTCCGACCCTAAGAACAAAGTCTTCGCCAAGTTCTGTCCGAAATTCATTGGCCCGTTCCGGGTAATTAAGAATCTGGGTAACAATGCCTACAGATTAGAAGAAGTGAGCACTGGTGCAAAATCTGTTTTTAATAGCGCCAATTTGAAACCGTACTACGGAAGGGAACCATTTGATGATTAGGAAAGATGATTATGCAGAATCTGTATTGCCAGAAATTTATTTTTTTTGAAAGCAAACACTCAAATCCACGGGGAGCGCGTGAGTACGCACTTTGTTTGTAAACAACGAGCAGCTGAGACGACGGGAGTGGCAACTACGTGAGGAGAAGGGGGAGACCTAATGAAAATATGAATGACATTCCAGCGAGAAGGGAGCACACTAATTGAGTCAGAGGGGCATACACTCGAGCAGCTGAGTGAGATTTAAAGAGATGTGTTGTTACTACAGTGGATTTTGTTTTTGAAATCCAAACCAATAAATTGTTTCGAATTTCAAAACCTTGCTGAGGATAAATGAACCCTTATTGATCTTCGATAAATAAGTATTCATATTTATTATTATTATTACTACGGCCCAGGCAGCACATAAGGAAGTCGACTTGGATATTAGGGAGGCCAGCATTTCGTAATGATTGCAACAGAAGCTGAGTTGGTAGCTATTCCTGGGGGACGGCCAGAATTAGTCGAGTTCAAGGCCAAATTGTGCAACTACTGTACCAAAATTGGAGACATAAAGGAAGAATCACGAGGTCCTCTCAACGAACATACGATTGAATCAGCCAATCGCAAGAGACCAAGCCGTGACCACGAGGTGGACGGCGTCAGTAGTAAAAAGCGCGCGGAAGTGTGTATCTAAGGAACCGCCGAACGGATTAATCTCCGCTCGAGTAATTTGAGACGTTGGATTCATTTGGAGAAGAATGACACTAGCCCCATCTTTGTGAGACAAAAACTCTGGAAGTTTTTATCCGACTCCGCCCCACTCCGCCGCCCTTGTCAGTTTCTCATAAATAGTTTGGCCTGACGCCAATCTGAGTACTATTCTTATGGAGCCTTCAGAGGCATACTCCACGCCAGTTTGAAGTGTGATTTTTGACGCTCGAATTAATCTGAGTACTATTCTTATGGAGCCTTCAGAGGCATACTCCACGCCAGTTTGAAGTGTGATTTTTGACGCTCGAATTAATCTGAGTACTATTCTTGTGGAGCCTTCAGAGGCATACTCCACGCCAGTTTGAAGTGTGAATTTTACGCTCTAAAATCAGTGAAGCTAATTTATTTTATGAGCTCTGGGAAGCTAAAGTCGTAGCGTTTGCAGTATCGAATTTTAAAAGCTATAATACATTTTGTTCTAAAATCAACTAAGTTGTGTGATCTAAACATTTCAAGCCAGCGCGTGATAAACTGTAACATTCTTTTAAAGACGACGAGTTCAACTTTAAGGGGGAAGTATCGTATCACCCTAATTAGCGCTTACCAGAACCTAAGTCCATAAGACGGGACGGAAATACCGGACGAGATAGCGACTGCGAGTGCAGCCAGGATTTTGAACTTGTTAACGAGCCAGTGGCGCGGACTCGAGATGTATATTTTATGTATAAATTGTGTGTATTGTATGTGTTTTTATAGTGCGTATGTGCGATATAATTAGGGCCAGTCTTCGTTATTAATCGCAGTAGGACAATTGTGGGTGAACTGAGTAGCCTGCAAGCGATTATAGATAGGCAAATATTTAACATTGAACTTTTCTGCCAAGGAGTCGAGACCAAGATGATCAGCACGTGGTTTGAAGTTGGGATGAGCTTCAAGAAATCAACGCAGACGACTACTATGGAGTGCTAAATTGTCCATAGGGCAATGGGTTGAGGAGGATGTCCTTAGTCCTACATGCAGAAGCGGTGATGTACTAAAATTGGATTATTTCAATTATGTAGTTAGATTTGGCCGGGGAACTTTGTAAATAGTCATGTTTTTCTTTCTTGTTTATAGCTGTTTTTCTTGTACCGACACTATATGTTTAAATGTCCGTTGGCGCGTGGCCAAAGTGTTTGTTGATATTTTGATTTTTTTTCTTGAGTCATATGTAATGTACGCGGCGTGCGTGCGTGATTTTTATCCTTGCAATTGCGGAACCCGTTACATTCGATAAATGGTGCTTTATTAACGTTAATATTTTGAAATAGGAATGGGAGGAAATGATTGTAAAACATTTTGCTGAACAGGTTATTATTCATGTTAGGGTAGCCGAGTGCACCAACTTAAAAGTAATTATAGAACACCTTCGTTCTAATTTTGATAGATTTTTCTTGAGTCCTTTTCAGGTGACTAGTCACGGCATAGAACGATGGCGCCAGCATGTGGATATTATTTGTGTCTTTTATTTCAGGGTCTGTCACAACGCATACGTGTGATTCAGTGTGTGTTGATGTGTCTTGTGTGTGTTGATTCTACGTGAGGAGGGGGTAGTTGTCCTACCGCCCTTATATTTTTTTGGCTGCTGTTGTATTTTTAGATGGAAAGACAGAGTGCTCTTGGGAGACTGCTGATTCTTGTCCATATGTTTTTCTGACACACACGTATTATTGTGCTTTGGGGCACATTTCTCCGAGGTTCGACCCCATGTTCTGGGAGGTCGAGGTTATTGACACGTGGGTTGACAGACATGCAGAGTTCCACAAACCGCCCGTTTTGCCTGTGACTTATTTTGATAGGCAGTCATATTTGTCCGACTGAACCCTGTAAGCTTTCATGTAGCAAACCTGTTCATTGTGATGGCTAATTTTTAAGCCATAATTAATTGGGGAGTTCGCCATGTGTGTAACGGATTGTTGTACCTTGTATGGATAAGAATATTGTGATTAACGTAAATGTTGGCTGTTTGCCTATTGCTTTGTTGATGACTCGATTTCAGGTAATTTTGTTTGTCACACCCGTTTGGTGTAGTGGTCGAGTATTTGTAAATTTTGACAGCGGTCATTTGAGTATTTTTCTATTGGTCACGTGTTAATGTACTTGTGTTGATTTGTGTGAGAAGTCCTAAGTTTTTAGGCAGTAAATGTTGCTACGGCAATTTAAGTCCAATTTCACTCGGAAATTTTGTGTTTGTTTATAGTAGATTTAGGAAGTGTCGATTTAACTTAAGTATTGTAGTTGTGTTCCCTTGTGTCGGTCTAGCTCTAGGAAATGCGAATTCGTTGTTTGAAGGGTCATTCTGGATGATAACGAATCACGCATTCAAAGTACACATCGTGGTGCATGTAGAACGGCGTACGCACTTATATGGTCACTTTTGTATCTTTATTTAAGGACACTTGGTCCAGGTAATTAATCTCTCCAGAGATATCGCCTAAGTTTTTGGCATTTTTATTAAGCGGGAGTCAAGTGGGAGTTTTTGTTGTTAATTTTTTATGTAAATATGGTGATTTGTTATTAAATTCAGTTGTTTTAACCCTGGCTTCACTCTTTCCTGCATGTTATTTTGTTATATGTTACCCTGCAAGTTAATGAAGCGCCCTGACAGCAACTTACGAATATGACCTGTTACGCCCCGAATCTGAGTCTCATATGCTTCTTTGCAAGGGTTCAATAGATTCAGAGTTGATTTCTTACTAATCTTCTAATTGTTGTCGTCAAAGTTCGTCGTCATATAGAACCTGGGTCCTTTTGGTGTATTGTTTCCACCTCCAGATTTAGTCATCCGGGTGATATGGTGTTCTGAATAGGGTTAGTTTGTCTCGTGGCAACAAGGTGTCTCTGCACTCTTATGAGTGGTTCTTATTTAAGTGTGGGTGGACATATAGATTCTTATATGATTTTTGTTATGTATTTTCTTTTACTATTTGTTATTCCACTAATCAAATGGATTTATTATTATGAAGTGAGATTCTATGAGTTTATCTGCGGACTGGCATTATCCTCTTGAAATGTTGCTGTTCCACAACACACGCAAGTCTAATACAATGAAGAAAATTAAATTCATTGGGCTTTAAAATACGTATCTCTCTGTTATTATAGTAATTTCAGAACAAATCGCTGTCTGAGTAAACTCTGATTCTTCGCACTTCATATAATTCATCTGAACTTCAAGATCATCAACTACCAGTGACTGTCTTCTTTTACACCAGCGTGACGTCACGACCTCGCCTGACTCCGTGTCCTTGACAGTGTGACCACGCCAGGGGGTGTCAACCAGATAGGGATCATTTGGCACCATCGGTGTAGTAGCACGTGCCAGTCGTATGGAGCGCTGTATATCGTGTATATCGTGTTGCCAACATATGCATGATACAACGTTGTAATTAAATTGCAAACATATCACTATATTTAGTCAATAAATATACACATAATTCCTAATTGACATTTCCTTGCAATTATCTTGCTCACAGACGATAATTACGGCACTTATCATTAAATAAACATTATTTTTGTCGGTTGGCGGCATTGCTTTCCCGTACACTACTTCTGTTCTGTTCAAACATGGCGGTGTATTTACATTTCCTGTACATTACAGCAATATTTCTTCCCCAGAGTTTTCGATTGATTTCGCCTTAAATAGGGGCCGATAACGTAGATGTTAGGCCCCTTACAGCAACAATTATCAATATCAATCACCTTAAATACATGTGTTTCTTGATGTTCTGTGAAAAAGAAGTGCCGTAATCTTGGCGTTTTCAATTGGATGTAACCTGTAAACCAGTACCGGTATTTCCATTTCTGTTGTAAGTACCGATAATGCATTATGTATTATTAAATTGATTTCTTAAGAGAGTGCTGATATTATCGATAGGATTCTTATGAGAGCCATGCATTATTATTTGTGGACTTCCGTAGTCGTAGAAAGCTAGATTTAATGACTTTAGCCTAATTTAATTATTTTTTGTTAGATTTTGTATTTCATGTTTTCTGTACCTCATTCTGTATATTTTGTATGTAGGTTAAGGGAAAACATCACTCAGAATCTTGTGTTCTTGGCTGCAAAAGTAGAGGTTGGAGATACGCTCCTTTCATCGCTTCTCAGTCGATGACTCAAGGTATGTATCAATAATTAGGCTATTCTGTAATTATTTAGTCAGATTCCTTTGATGGCACTTTTTAAATTAAATTTAAAGTGATGATCCTCACGTCCTACATGGAGTAATCGCCACTGGGAGGGAGTATGGAACAACAACGCTCAGGACAGCTTCTGTCAGTGCGGGGAATCAAATCTCCAACCTCCAGAGTTGCTGCAGCCCCCCATTGGGGGCGCTATGCTCCCAGTTTATATCTTGGTTTAGAGTTCCCACATTTCTATACTCACGGCAGTGTCCACATGAAAACTCCACAAACAATACGATCTTGAAAAGGAAGCGTGCTAAAGCTTGAAAATGTGACGCATCTTGTTCTGCCCCTCGCTCTGAGCACTATACCGCTGTTGTGTGTTCAGAAACAGTCAGCAATGCTGTGATCATCCTACAGTCAGCTCTCAGCTGTAACTGTTTAAAAAGAAAATTAATTGTTTTGTAAAATAGTCTTTGGGACTACCTTGCCCGCCCTCTCGATAACCTCTGTCTCGCTGTCACTGGCAGTACTTGTAACTACTGTAGTTCTACATCTCAGCCCTAGATGGGTGAAGTGTGACCTTCACCGCCCGGAGTAGAATGCACTGTTTTATTAATTCATTCATTAATTTTGTACACTTGAATTAATCGTACAGCATGTGGGCTGTAACATGTAGGCCTACAATGACTACGATGCTACTAACATAACCTAATCAATTTGTAAGCGACTTGAAGTGTTCGAAACTTGTAATTACTGTCTAATTAGGTCTACTCACTCGGCCAATCTGAAAACTGCCATGTTTTAAGTTTTTTTTTTAGTAAGATCTCTTGATCCAAAACCTGACTTAATGAAGCTAGTTATTTTTATAATAATAAATTTATTAAAGCACAAAATATGCAGTATGAAATTACAACTAGTTTGAACAGAACTGAGACAGAGATAACCTCCTCTGCCCACACCACATCACGTGGTATCGATCACATCTTCTACCACATAGGGCACATACACAATTTAAGTCTGGCTGATGAAATCTTCTGTTACGGTATTACACACTTTGAAGTGGAAACCATGTACCGAGAATCTCGTTACCAGGTGCCTCAGCTCGTAGGAGCTCTCTGTCCAGTCCCGTGATGTCATCGCATCAGTCGCGTAAAATTCTTGCCAGATGCTATCTTTCTTAGACTTCATTTCCTGAACTAGTGTCTCAAAACCATGTGTTGTTGGCAAAAGCATCTGCAGTCTCAGTTCTTCAACAAAGGGAAGCTCACTTGAGAGTTCATAAACCAAACGAGAAAGAGTAAATCGGAAGAGGCATAAGACATGTGGTTCAATTTTGTTTTTTGTGTGGGGTGAGGTATACTTCCCACCTACACCCACTCCCCAAATATCAAGCTGGAGGAATTTTGGGTATTAGTGACCCATGTGGACTCACATGTGGATTAGTTACATTAATCATAGGCTTAAAATTTTAGTTATTTATTGAAAGGTGAGGGTGGCAGTCCTATGGGTTGGATCAATCATAGATGTCCATTACATTAATAAATAGCTTCTGTGTTTTACTAAAATAAAGGTAGCGCTAAATGAACATAGAACGAGCGATAACATTCTCTATAATAGATGAATTAGCCAAAATACCTTATGAAACGATGAGAAATAAATCAAGGAGCGATGTTTTAATAGATGTTTCCTCCTCTGCCGTCAGTGACCCACCCAGCCATCCCAAATAGAATCACAGCATATAGGCTATAGGCTAGCGAAAATTACAGCTGTGGGTGCCATTGTTCAAATCAATCATCTTCAAAACAGTACCATAACAGTACTGCCAAACAAAGAAGTGCCCAGTTTAGTCTCTAGTGCGCAGCACTCGGTTCACTGCTCTTAATTAGGCTAGTGTGTGCAATATTTTCACTTCTCTGTAATGATTTTTTTTCCCATGGCTGAAATGAGTTATTTTTGTTATATGCTCTGTAATTATTATGCAGTATATCGCTCCGCTGTAATAAATATGTATTAATTTTTTCGTACAACATTGGTTTTGATAATGGTTACAGCCTAACGCATCCCAATGAACTTCTTTTTTTGATCAACAGTGATTTTGTATCCCAGTTCTTTTTATCAACAGTGATTTGGTATCTCGCATGTTGGCAGCAATGTGTGCTCCTTGGTGCGTGCTGCTAGAGTGAGCGATGATGACAGTTGAACGAGATGCAAGCGCTGTCGAAACATGGCAGCCGTTTTTAAAATATCAATAAATAGAAAAACATATTTACGTACTTTAGCACATCATGAGGTTTGGTAGTGATCAGGGTTCCTAATTTTAATATGTAATATCGCCCAGAAGATGAAACAAGGACACAAGGTATGTAAAAGTTACATTCATGTCTGCTGCAAGTATAATCCGCATTCCACTTACATTCAGAATTAAGGTAGCACTGAATGAAAGTAGAACGAGCGATAACATTCTCTATAAGGGGCCGATTATATTCTTGGTAATTAGTGTCGATGATTTTCTGTAACAGCGAGATGGATACAAGACAAATATAATTGGTTTATTGTATGCCAAAGTAATGGTTGATATAGGCTAGCTAGTATATTTATTCCCACATGTTACTTTACCTAGGTATTAATTCTGAATGAAAGTAGAACGCAGCTTATACACTTGCATTAGACATGAATGTGACTTTTACATACCTTGTCTCCTTGTTTCACCTTCTGGGCGATATTACGCAGGCTTATTGAAATTAGGAACCCTGGTCACTACTGCACATCATATATGTGCTAAAGTACGGGGCGCCAGGAAATGTTCTCTGCAGATGCGAGAGGTTGCGTCATCAGTTTAGTTCGCAGCACGGTGTCCCTGATAGGGCGAAGGCCACGTGTGTGGGCTGTGAGCTGTCGAAATCGTCAGTGCGTATAGTTAGATTATTGAAAGAGTGCAACAGTATGTTATGAATGGCTGGGTGAGTATAAAGTTTACTGTTTGTTATGATACAAGCGACAGCCGTGCTACCAACGTAACTGGTGACTTAATCTCTCGCAGCAGCTTGTAGGCACTGCGGACAACATTCCCTGGCGCCCAGTATGTAAATATGTGTTTCTATATTTTGCTCTTTTATAAACGGCTGCCATGTTCCGACAGCACTTGCATCTCATTCAACTGTCAACAAAGTCCACTCTAGCGGCACACACTGAGGCGCACAAATTGTTGCCAACATGTGGGCTACAAAATCACTATTGATAATAAAAAGTGGCATACAAAATCACTGTTGATAAAATAATCATTGATCTGGACGCGTTAGGCTGTAACCATTCTCAAAAACCATTGGAATGGACGAAACGAAGGTTAGAATGGTCAGGTGTTGGCGAGGTTGGTAGTACTGTTTTGATGATCGTTGATGTGAACAATGGCAGCCACAGCTGTAATTTTTCCTATATAAGTCGTGATTCTTTTTGGGATGGTTGGGTGGGTCACAGAGAGCGGAGGAGGAAACATCTATTTAAACTTCATTCCCTGATTTATTTCTCGTCGTTTCATAAGGTATTTTGGCTAATTTATGTACTATAGAGAATGTTATAGGTGTATTATCCAGAGTTGGGATCTGACAGTTCGGCGGAGAACTGTTGAACTAAAGGCAGCGGTGCCACGAATGCTGCTGTCCACCACGCGCATACTTCCATCCTCCCGCTCTTTTCCTCATGCTCATAATATCATTAGCACCGTTATTATATTTATTTCTTTTTTATTCAGATGGTTTTCAAAATCTTAAACAAACCAATGCTTAAATCCGTTCGGTGCAAACTGTAAAACAAAATATTAGCCCGTCAAATTGAGGAGAGACCTAAATTATTGTAATGAATAGCAATAACAATATTACGAATACTATCATAAAGCAAAAATGATCAAAGCGAAACGACAACACGTGATTGTTTCCGTGATTTTTAGTTATTTATATTTCCTGTAGAATAAGTTTCAAGTCACAAGTAACACACAATTGTATTACAAAATATAGGCTCATTGTATAGACTATTATGTCACCCTTTAGAAGACAGAAGCTAATCACAGTAGTCTTACTAATTACAAGAGCAGAGGCGGTAGCCTACGTTCCTGCGCGCGACTGAATGGAATTAATGGTTCGCCTGATGCTCAGAACTGACACTAACACTGCAACATACATAAATAACGGTCTCTAATGAATCATAAGTATAAATATAAGTATAAAGTATAAATAAGTATAACTCAAACAATTATAACTCATTAAAACAACAGATTATGAAACGCAGCCAGGTGAGTGTGCACTGGAGGCAACCAAACAAGCGACTGATCGGCGACAAGCAAGTGGTGAAATAGCATCATTCAAATTGGCAGCGCTGTATAGTTTCCATGGCAACAAGCCATGCGGGCGATCTAGTCGTCAGCTGTTTTTGCCCAGTGGTGCTGAATTGTCAGATTCCAACTCTGGAAAATACACCTATAGGTAGTGAGTTATTGTTCTTTCAAGGGGCGGAACTACGAGGTCATCTGCCCCTTATGGAGAATGTTATCACTCGTGCTCCTTTCATTCAGTGCTACCATAATATCACCTTGTGGTGTGGTAGCTGCCACTCCTAAGGTCCTGGGCTAGTTTCCAAGTAATTTAATTCTGGTCTGAGGGTTGGAACGACTCACAATCAGCTTCGTGAGCCAGAACTGAGAAGAGGTAGGTTCGATTCTCACCTCGGCCATCCAAGAAGTGGTTTTCCGTGGTTTCCCTACAGTAGTGGAGTGGTGGCGCTTCTAACGCACTCCAGAACCCTCCTTGCCCCACTACTAAGCCTCAGGCATGTTAAATATCTCTCGAACGCATGGTCCGATTTTGACAAATGAGGTATCGTTGGACTCGGGCCGACGTCTTTTTTGCTATGGACCACTCGTTATATTTTTCAATTTTTTTTTGAAAATTTTTGTTTTCGAAACTAGGTGATAGTTTGAAAACTAAACATGATAGAACGTTGTGCCATGGCTCAAACGAATGGTCTTTATGCCCTTTATTTTCTATAATGAAACTTTTTTACTTTTATGTTTTTTTTGAAAACACTCGAATTTTGAAAATCCTATATTTTGGAAACTAGGAACTCTACAAAAACGTTTATTTGACATAAATGAAAGATCCCTATGCCCTCTACCCCCAAAATAAATTTCAAGTCGCTAGAGCAAAAATTTGTGTTTTGTAAGTAGTGTGATGAGGGGGGAGCTGCTTACTAACTTATTGAGCCCTCCTCGTATTTGCCCCGAAGCTGATATCTCGCTAACCAATGGTCGGATTTGAACATACAGGGTGTCCTAGCACTCGTAGTGATGCCCCCTACTTTCCTATAGGCTCTTAATTTAATGAAAAGACCAAAACTAAAAGGTCATGTGCTTTTAATATCTCGCGAACGAATCATGCTAGAGGCATGTTCGACAGGTCCAAGGACTCGGGGTGACGTCCTCTCTGCTATGGACCACTCGTTATAATTTTTAATAAAATTGGAAACTCGATTTTGGGGTAAACACGTGTTTTTGTGATTATGCCGATATCTCGCGAAGCAATCATGCTAGAGGCATGAACGAGGGGTCCAAGGACTCGAGCTGACGTCCTATTTGCTATGGACCACTCATTGTAATTTTAAAAAATTTGGGAAACTCGATTTTGGGGTAAACACGTGTTTTTTTGATTTTGCCGATATTTCACGAAGCAATAACGCTAGAGGCATGTACGATGGGTCCAAGGATTCGGCCAGACGTCCTCTTTGCTATGGACCACACGTTATATTTTTTTTTAAAATTTGGAAACTCGATTTTGGGGTAAACACGTGTTTTTTTGTGATTTATGCCGATATCTCATGAACCAATAACGCTAGAGACGTGTACGAGGTGTCCTAGGACTCGGGCTTTCGCCCCCTTTCAAATGTGGTAGATATTGTTTTTCCAAAAAATAATTCACAAAGGGCCTAACGCCATACATGTTGAAATAACGTTTTCTTTTTCTTTACTTGTTTATAATGTTTATGAAGCGTGGTGGTTGAGAGAGACGATACGGCTGGGTGTGTGTGTTTCAACGAACCTGTCGCTAACCACAAGGACCATGCTTAATAGAACAATCGCTATTTCGGCTGGTCGGTGTATGACAGAACGAGCATGCGTTTTCTGATATTTTACCTTTAACGTGTAAACGGTGATGAGAACTTGATTCTATGTTGGTCGAAGCGAGTACAGAAACCAAACGAGCAGGAGGTGAATGTCATTTGAGCTTATTGGAAGGCATTGATCTGACTTGACAACAAGTGCAATGGAAAAAATGACCAAGACGCTTAAAGGTGAAATAATCCAACCATCGTGGTGGCAGGGAAGTGCGAAAGGCGTGCACACACGTGTGAGATGGCATGTACGCTAAACCAGTGACATCCTGTCTTGCTTCGTACGTGACAAAATGCAAGTCCATGTGACATTTGATCTACCGCAGGTGTTCGCCTGGGACGTTATCTATCTACATGCGCGATAACTGTTAACAAGTCACATCCTGTTTTGCTGCGTACGTGACAAAATGCAAGTTCATGTGAAATTTGATCCGGCACAGGTGTTCGCCTGGGACGTTAGCTGTCCACGTGCACGATAAGAGAATGTTCAAAGCGTGGGAATCGCTGAATCAGTAAAAAGTATGATGCAACTTGTGGGAATGATGTCACAACCAATAGATAGGCAAGAGCTACAAACAGCAGTGGTGGGAGGTGAAGGGAGGGAGAGGGGAGGGGGTGATGTATGAGAGAACACAGGAGGAAAGGGAAAGACAAACATGTATGAACATGCATGAAGCGCGGAGCGCTGTATACATAGAGCTATAGGTGGTGTACAACATGTGTGAATAAATAAAAAGTACACAGGTTCACACAACATGTAATTTATTGATCCAGGAATTAAACGTAGAGTTAAACCCTAACCATTTGACGTAGAGTTTATTTCCTTTTTGTTTCAACACTTTTTCCACAAGATAATGCTGAGGAAATGCTGTTTTCTGAAGTTCATGTAGATAAAATCTACCTTTTATGGGTTGATGGTTGAGGTCCTCGAGTAAATAGGTGACTGGACTGTCCAAGTAGACTCGACGAATTCGAAATAGTTCAGTCCCCCACTGAGGCGTGTAGCCCTTATTGAAGGCTGACTTAAATTTGCTCACACGAACAAAATCCCCAATGTTCAGTCGGTGACGTTTAGGATCGGCTGTTTTTATGGGGTTAAACAGTTTATCCAATCGCTGAATATTTTTAGTTACGAGACGTGGCTTGGTCCCAATCGTTCTATGTTTGGTGTCATTGTAACGTGATACTAGCTCAGGTAACATGTCCAACCAGCGATACGTGCCCTGAGCTGTAAACGCTTTCCACATATGGGTTTTCAATGTTCGGTTGAACCGCTCGACCACACTGGCTTTCAGATTGCTGTACGTGGTGTAATGGTGAATATCCTTAGATTTGAGAAAACTGGAGAAATCCTTGTTGAAAAATTCTTTCCCTTGGTCGGTTTGTAGCAGCTGAGGTTGACGTTTGGAGTGTTGAATAATATGTTGAAAGGCCTTGGTAACTAGTGGGCCAGACTTGCGACGCACAGGTTCAACAAAGGCCATTTTGGAATAGACATCAATGACGGTCAACATATAGCGTACACCGTCGTTAACGCCAGCATAGGGTATCATTTCAACCAAGTCAGCCTGCCAAAGTTCATCCACACCTCGTGAAATCACCTTGAGTCGCGGATAGTGACGCCTAGCTGGGCGATGCAACTCGTGAGCAATACCCATTTTAATGGGTGAGGGCTTAAACAATAATTTTGGCATTTCGAAGTTCTTGTTCAATTTCTTGAATTTCCCAATCGTGACCGGTGTGGCCAGCTTGACGTGAGGCATGCAACAACTGTAGCCGCTGGACGAGCTTATTGGGATTGTGCCAGTAGGTAACATCCACAAGGGGTTTTAATGGTTTAAAAGTCACTCCCGAAGCGGACACTTTACGACGAATACTTTGACTAGTGGGAAACATTTTTGCAATGATGGTTTTATATTTTTGAGATATATTGGCATTCACTTGTTGCGTGGGATCATACTGTCTTTTGTGAGCATGGGTATCCAATAAAATGGATTTATATTTGTCAAGATCCTCTGACGTATAATCATGGGAAGAGGGGGTCCGAGAAAAGAGCAGCTTTAACAGTCCGGGCGTTAATTTATAGTTGATGTTTTTAATGACAGCTTTAGTACGAGCAAATTTAATGGATGAATCGCCAATTTTAAAACTATCATCCTCATAGCGAACACCATACGCGGTATCTGTGTTTCCAATAAATAGATCGGTGAAATAGGGTTCCAATGTTGATCCATAATATTTTATTAAAATGGTTTTCAGTTGAGCTTTATGTTGAGGGGTGGCCAAGAGTTGTGAAAACGGAGACGCTCTGGAAGGGCAAGGTGTTTCGACCATGGCCAAGGATTTCTTTTTTCTCAAAAACTCTGCAAGGGGTGAGGCCTTTTTTTGAGGCGTAAACACTTGTTCCTCCTCATCCTCAACTTCACTAACACTAGTCAAATCTTCCTGTTCATCTTCCTCTTCCTCGGGGTCCTCGTGCAGCGTCTGCGTGGCTTGTGAAACGGTGGGTAGCGTTTCAGATGGCTTGAAAGAGGGTTTCAACATGGCTTTTAGCGGAGGTGCTAAATGTTGTTGAATAAACAAAGCATGATTGGCACGTGATTGTTTCAATTGACGAAACTTTTGGCGAATAGTATTTTTTGCTCTAATAATATGCTTTTTAATTGACTCTCTGCTAACGCCATGGTGTCTTGGCAAATGACTTGCCGGGGAATGAGACAAGGCCTTAAATAGCAATAAAATGATCAAACCCTAAGCGATACCGTCCTTGGTTGAGTTCACGTTGTTTGTCAATCACTAAACAGGCATGACGTTGAGTGTTCCAGCACTTGGCACACAATTCTGTAAACATTTGAAAGGTCATATCCGGATTCACATGTTCATTATAAATGTGACGACTGTTCCTCTCGTCCTGACGAAATAAAACAATGACATTGGCATTGTCACGAATCAACTGTTTGAACATTTTAGAATACGTTTGCCCAAGATAGAAGCAATCGATATGTTTGTGTCGACCCATGCTGAAATAGCTTTGAATGATGCCTTGACGTTCAGTGGATACATCATCGAAAATCATGAGTGAATCAGGCTTTACCTCATCCGGTGAAATCACATTTTCTTGCATGGAAAATGTAAAATAACCCATATTTTCTTTTTGTAATCCAGACATGACTTGATCCAGAAACATGTAGAGGGGTTGGTAGAGAGATTTTGCAAAAATATAAATATTTTGAAAACGCAGACCATTGGGCGCTGTAATGAGCGTTAGCAAAAGATTAGTCTTTCCACAGCCGGAAGGCCCCACAATGATGCAGCGAATGGAAGATGGAAACAGTGACCCATGGCGTTGTTCACGTGATGTGGGACAGAGATGGGAAACCATGTCCCCCACGGGGAATGACTCTTGCTGCTTAATAATCTTCATGTCAACTAAGGCTTAGACAGGCTAGCCGGCTGTCTATATACAGGACACCGAACCTTGTCATAGAAACAGTAGACTGCTACTACAGGTTGACGATGGATGTCTTTGGACGTGCGTTGATGGCCAAAGATAGGCCTGTCCCCATACATGATCCTAAACAAGAAACAGATCCTGCTAATAAACACTATGTGGATAGGTCAGTAGTGCCACGCACAAAACAGGGAGATTATGACTTTAAGGGAAAGCGGTTAACCCATGTAAAACATCCTCAAGTGTCTACAGACGTTACTACGAAAAAGTATGTGGATAACAAAGTGTATGAGTTTTATGACAAAGTGCCCCAGCTTATGGTGAATGGCTATAGCGCTAATCACCATCGGATTATTCACGTGGAAGACCCACAAGACGAAGACGATGTTTGTACCAAGCGTTACGTGACCTATGAAATGAAAAGGCTTTATAAATTTATCACATCTGTGTTTTTAGTGTATCTGACAAATGAAAAACCTGTGAATGACAGAAACCATTTACCGCTAGTCCATGATCAGCACTTGACCTATGTGCTTGCTTCGGGTTTAAGCCACTATCGATTACACTATGATGGAACCATTCACATCAAATATGCCATACCTGATGAGAACCATTTACAAATAAAGATAAATGGTCATAGGATGTTGATCCATAAGCATGAAATGGTCAATGCAGGTGACGAATTATCTCTTCATCTCATGTTGACATGGGATGAAAAGCAAGCGGGAAAAACCATAAACGATTTCCCATTTTATGTGGAATTGGAATATACAGCCATGAAATAACCATCTGACGTTAGTTGTGATTTAAACTTTCTTGTGAAAGGTTGTTGGTCATTATCATCATGGTGAAACAAAGGTATGCAGTGAGAAAGACTAAAAAAAGGACTTTGTCCTTGGCAAAGCCAGGGTTTTCAACATTCGTGGCCAAGCCCTTGCGAAAGAAAAAAACAAAAAAATAATGTATTGACCATAAGGAAAGCCCTTCGAGCAGCACAGAGACATGTTATTCCAAAACGTCGGCGACAGGTTTCAAACCAAGGGCGAGTGATTCCCGTCCCCAAACGAGCGGGATTTTTACCTGCATTATTTGCTGGTTTGGCTTCTCTGGGCTCACTTTTGGGCGGTGCCAGTGCAGTGGCGAAAACCATTAAAGCCGCGCAGCAGGGCAAGCAACAACTCAAAGAAAGTCAGCGACACAATGAAACGATGGAAGCGATTGCCATGGGGGCTAGAAATGCCAATTTAAAGCCAGCCTTTTATCAACAAGGATTTGGGATTTCACCATTTCGAAATATTAAAAAAAAAAATTAACCTCAGCCATAGCGAGACATGCCCTGACGCATCAACAAGTGGAAATCTATGCTAAACAACTAAAGCTTTCTCATTTTCGAGGTGTGTTTATGCGAAACCAATTACCCCCACGACCCTGGAAACAGGAATGTGCTGTTGTCAATTTGGATGATCACCGAGGACCAGGGACGCATTATGTAGCTTATGTCAAAGAGGGATCCATGGTATGGTACTTTGACAGTTTTGGGAATTTGCCCCCGCCCATGGAACTAGTGACCTATTTTGGAAACAGGATCAAGATATATTATAATGTGAAACGAGAGCAAACGTTTAACAGCCAACAGTGTGGACGTTTGTGTTTAATTTTTTTATATAAGACGCAGCATAAGCAAAAACGCCACCAGTATGTCGGCAGAAAGTAAAACGTTTACAGTGCATGGACGTGGACCTGAAGTCAGCCTAGACTTTTACCCGCCTATCGAATTGAGTGAAAAACCCTATGGTTTAGGACTTGTTTCTCTTGAAACGTACAATCGAATATACAACATACGTGAAAATGTGAACAACAAGTTTTACTATGATGATTCTGTGCTCACCCTGAACTCTGGTGGATACACGATCGATGATATTTATGAACACATTTATGTGGTGTTGATCAATCAATATGGTTTAAAGTCATTTCTCGACGGAACGCACAAGTTTGAACTTGTAGGCAATACCAACACTCATCGCTGCAGTATTTTCTCCTCATTCAACATTGACTTTAAAACACACCCCGATTCCATTGGCCCATTACTAGGATTTAAACCACGTGTGTTGGAGCCCAACAAAAAACATGTTTCGGACCATGAAGTGAAATTCATTGAGGACCATCATGTGTCGGTGACGTGTAATATTATTAGCCAAGTGTACACCAATCAGGAACCATCGCATTCACTTTATGACTTTATTGTGACATCGCCCAATGGGTATATTATTCGTGAAAACCCTCCAGTGGTGCTTTTTCATGCTGTGGCTGTTGATAGTATTAGTAATATAACATTAAGACTGATCAATAGAGATCAACAACTCATTGATCTAGATTCTACCACACCAGTGACTTACAAGTTGGTGCTAAAGCCACTATGAAGTTTGTGTATAAAGCAACAACACCGTCTAGGAATGGTGTTAGTTGTTTGCAACGTGAATACACGTTAACATCTCAAGGCAAGCAGATTTTACAGCATTTGGGTTACCACGTCAACCCTCATAATGAATTCTATCCTAGAGATAGCGAACCACATCGAGGAGCAACCAGGAGTGGTAAGAATTGATCTCCATTCCTATCAAGCTCAAACACCTGGACTCAATAACAATGATGAAATTCAATTTGTTATCAACAACCAAGATATTTACACCCTACCGCATGAAAGTGTCATTCAGATTGAAGGTCGGCTCACCAAAGCCGATGGCTCTACACCTACCACATCCAAGTTGGCCAACCATGGTTTAGCCTTTCTGTTTTCTGAAGTGCGGTATGTCATTAACGATATCGTGGTGGATAGCACTCGAAATGTGGGCATTTCCAGTGTCATGAAACTATACCCCTCTTATAGTGAGGAAGAAGGTAAAACACTTTGCATGGCAGGTTGGTGTCCTGACTCGACCAATGACTGGATGGTACACACCGATGGAACCTTTACTGGATATTTACCTCTTAAACTGATTTTAGGCTTTGCCGAAGATCACCAACGCATTGTGGTCAACGCAAGGCAAGTGCTTTATCTGGTGAGAGACAGGAGTGATAATAATGCACTCAAGGGAGCTGACAATGCCCCCATCGATTCAAAAGTTCAACTACAACGCTTGCTATGGAAAGTGCCTCATGTGACCCTTGAAGATAACAAAAAACTGGACATACTCAAGATGGTAAAGAGAGATATGCCTCTACCCATGGAATTTAGAAGCTGGGCACTCCATGAGTATCCGCTATTGCCCACCACCAACACACACAGTTGGTCTGTAAAAACAGCTCGCTATACAGAGAGACCTCTCTACCCGATTGTGGGTTTTCAAACGAATCGCAAGTATCAACAAACCAAAGATGCCACGCAATTTGATCACCTGCAATTGAGAAATGCACGTCTTTTCCTCAACGGAGCTGTGTTTCCCTATGAAGGACTGGATTTGGATTTTTCAAAAAATAAGTTTGGCCCCCTGTACGACTTGTTTCCTAAATTTCGATGGTCGTATTATCAAAAAGAGAACGGCCCCATGCTACTACCCCAAGCGTTTAAGGCAAGAGCACCACTGATTGTTTTTGACTGTTCTTACCTGGAAGAGTCTGTCAAGCCATCCAATATCGACATTCGACTAGATTTTGAAACGCATGACAATGTACCAGCCAATACGACGGCCTACTGTCTGATTATTCATCACAAACAAGTCAACTATTATCCACTGTCCAACCAAGTGACGAGTGTATAAATAACAGCTCAACCCACGTCAAGTCGCTCAGTCATGTCTTGCTTTAAAGCCTCAAGAGACGTTACATCCATGAATTTAAACTCTGAGGAACAACGTTTCAAGACTTTTGCCACGTGGCCAGTGCCTTTCATAAACCCTCAAGCCTTGGCGGCCGCTGGATTCTACTATTTAAAAACGAGAGATGAAGTGAAATGTGCCTTTTGTCCCATCATCATAGACCAATGGCAGGAGGGCGATGAACCCATGCAGGAACATCAGCGCTGGTCACCCACCTGCCCCTACCTGCGTAGAATGAAAGTGGGAAATATACCCTGTCATTCAAGCTATCCCTCACTTGTGTCTCTGGGTGATGAAAAAAATACAAGTTACGATACGTGTGGACCGTATGGTATCCATGGTGCTTCGGTGAGCAGCTCACCATCAAAAACGCCTAGTTTAGAGACATTGGGACATCATCGGTGTTATGGACGTTACAAACACAAGAGACTATATTGTTGTATCAGTTGCTATCGTCCTTATCCTAAAATGAGAAAAGCCTGTAAGACGTGTTATGATAATAAAATGATGTAATTCTTAAATTCTAATTTTTGCATGTCCCCCCCCCCCTGTCCTACCCTAACCTTCTTTTTTGAAACTAGCATGGCAGGTAAGTCCATGCCATGATCACACCTGATCCTCCGTCAGTCGTCAGTTGAACTTGGTCCAGGCAAGCGTCAACATGTTGCGCACACTCATTGTGGATTGCCAAGGGTTTAAAATTGGTGACAACAAATTTATATTTAAACAAGTGGCCATGATCGATTGTACCACGTTTTGGATATCACAAGCTACGCATTTGCTATTTAAACCACCCCATGCTTTTGATTTGTTGTGTGAAAAAGACCGTAAACAAACCCAGTGGATTGAAAATCATAGGCAACTAGACTGGAATCAGGGAACCATTTCCTATAAATATTTGGACGTGGTCATGAAAGCACACTTGTCCTCGGCCAATGTGGTATTTGTGAAAGGTAATGAAAAACGTCAATGGTTGCAACCATTTTTGGCGTCTTACTGCCAATGTATCGACCTCATGGAGTTGGGCTGCCCCTCCCTGCAAACGCTCATGGATACTTGTTCCTGTGGCAACATTTCCCATACAGCCCTATCACATGCGTGGCATCTCTTTCATTGGTTAACCACCCATGCCTGCTGGGAGTTGTTGAACAAAATTATAACTCAAGATTTACCTGTGAATGACGTCAGTGAGATTTCTACAAGCGACGTGTAAACATCTACAGCACGTGATACCATGGAGAAAGGCAATGCTACGGACAAAGCCATCGGCAAGTTCTTTGTGTGCAAAAAGAAACTAGACAGTTTTACCAAAGAGGAACTCTTGGCGCTGCCCAAGTCGTTCATTTATTATGTGGCCGCCAACGCGGTCAAAGAAATCTGGCAACATGTACCAAAATCATGGACTCAAGATCCTGTGTTGAGTGAATTGCAACCCTGTACGGATTACGATCACCATAAGCAAGTGGCCATGGCAAAAATACCGTCTATGCGTCAGTGTGCGACTTGCCAGCTAGTGAAACTGTATCACGGTCATAAAAGTCCATGTAAAGACTTTGTTGAATCATTCCACGGGTGTCATGGCGATAAAAAGCAACAACAACAACAACAAACACAAACATCGTCCACAGAGGAGGAGGAAGACCAAACCTTTTTACCATCGATGGAAAAGGATATGCCAGACCTGTACTGGCAATGGCGTCATTGACAAAGTGATTCAATACTTACCTTTCGAAATCCATCTTCCAGGTTATCGTTTTTGCGGCCCTGGAACTCGTCTCGAAAAACGTTTACAACGTGGTGATGTACCCATTAATCTTTTGGATCAAGCATGCAAGGAACATGACCTTTCTTATCGCCATAGTCATCCTGGTTCAAGACATGTGGCAGATAAATTGTTATTGAAGAAAGCTAAACAACGTTTCACATCCAGTGATGCCTCAGTAGGTAAAAGGATGGCAGCCCTAATTGTCATGAGTGCTATGAAAGGAAAGTTGATGATGCATGGACATAAACATTGAGGAGTGAGGAATTGGGATGTGTTTGTATTCTATTTTTCTTTTGTCAATTCCCTTATGGTTATGAAATAAAAACAAAGGTTTACCAGAGCACGATGTTTTGTTATTTTTAATTTTAAGAAATCGTGATGTTGATGGCTGATTTTTTTTCATTTTACAAATTTCACACATAATGAATTCACACACTGCCATTTGTCATTTTGCAATTTACAGTTTTTGTAAACGTTCGTTTCAAGTTTTGCGTTTTTGATGATATGGATTTTTTCAGTTTGTTGATGACACATTTTAAACAATGTCCGTTTAAAGTTTTTGAATTTTCATATTTCACAAATGGCCATTTCCAGTTTTTAAAAATGTCCGTTTTAAGTTTTGCTGTTTTTGGTGATATGGAAACATGGAATTTCCATTTTGCTGTTTTCACATTTTTCCATTTGGTGTATGTCGAAAGTTGAGATTTGACAATGATGTTGATGCAAGTGCTTGACCATGGCGATGCTGCAGTGAGTTTATGGGTGTTTGGAGAAACGTCGAGGTCTACGACTACTGCAGGTAAGACTGTTTTTACAAAAATAATGTCTATTGTCTGCCACATTTCAATGAAAAAAACGAAACTATTTAAAACAAAATGAGTATATAAGTGAGCATTTACCCCCCTCCCCACCCCCCCACCCTACCTCACCGTGTTTGCTCTGGTCAATCATACACACCAGTTTTCTCTCTCCACTCATACATTCACACCTGTCTTTGGGAACAAACACAACCACTTTATTTATTCCCAAAAGCACATTCTCGACATGCACACTCATCCCAAAAGAACTTTTTTTAGTTTATCATTTACATTATGAAAAATAATTAAATACTAGTTATTAAAGTTACTAAAAATCTTACTCATTACATATTTACAACAAAAAAACTCAATTTTGTACAGCGTTAAAAGAATCACACTATTTACCAATCAAAAAATTAAAAAAAATAAGGTTGCATAGAACTTTTAAAGAGCAAAAGGTCCAAGTGGGTTGTCACTATTTACAAAATCTACTATTTACAATGACAGAAACCAATATTTACAAAATTCTAAATCTACAAGTTACAAAAAGCCATGTCCCATAAACGATTAAACAATGAAATCACACCTCCTCCTCCTTGAGATCATAACCCCAGGGCAGGCTGGTGAGCAGGTCATCAGCCCACACACGCTTGTTATCCATGGAAGCTAGGGTGCGTTTTCTCTGTTCCACAAGATACAAATGATGGTTGCTTGATTGTATCCTGCACTGTGTATGAGACATAGCTTTGCCAGTGCGTAAAACTGCTAGGTAATCGTCTACACGTAGCGATTTTACCACTGCTCTACCTACACCTTTTGCTCTTTTGGCTTCCTTACAGTCGAGTGTGCGATAAGCATACATTTTTGAGGCCAAACCTACAAATTCCGTCATAATGGAATCACCGCATTCATCTTTTAAAACGCCCATTTTCTTTTTGTTTTTTTATGGGCAGCTTAAACACGTTGTCAGCGCTATAGCAAGAGGTGTCGAACCAGTCACTATGTTGCCTCATGACGTCATAGGGGTTGCAGTGGCGAATGTGGTAAATGAATGAGTCAGTGTCCATATACAAAAGAGAGACGTCCTCAAAATGGCGTTTGGCAAACTCATAGTGGAATCGATACATGACCGATTTAGAAAAGTCTAAAATGACTTGATCCAAGTAAATGGGTTTATCCATGGTCACGCTGGTCTTACTCATTTCAATAGTAGCCAAATCCTCATCGATAATTTTGATCGATTTGAAATTTGGCTTGGCAATGTACCGCCGGGCACCCCACTGCCCCTCCCAGACATTCACCAATTTAATGTCACGGTATTTGCGGACATTCTCCATAGACTTGCCATAGATGCAGTTGTTCATTAATTTAAAAAAATTAATTTCAAACTGCTGTGTTGCCATTTGTCGGTGCTCTGTGTTGAGCCGCATGTATGGCTCAAGCCATGCTTTTTGAGCAAAAGAAATACCCCTGTGGACTTTCTTCAACACCAAGCCTTGGGCGAGGCATTGCACCAACATTTGGATATGTAGCACATACCGATTTTTGTTGTAAAGTGTGCCCATGAGTTTTTCAGTTTTCACTTTACTGTCAGGGGGAACCATTTGCTCAAGGCAGAATGGGAAATCGGCATGTTCATCATACAAGGATGAGGGATATTCAATATCCACTTCTAGCACATATCCACGGCCTGTTTCTTGGCTAGCCATGTTCACATGAAATTCTAACACTTGATTGTCTGTCAGCCAAGCAAACTTCCCATAGGGCAAAGGCTGACTCATGGCGTAACCGTACAAATTATTCACGTCATAGTACATTAAGTACGATTCTTGTTTTTCCGGTGAATAATCAGGCATGTAGACATTGTTCGCTTCGGCATGGCGCTGGTTAAGTGACACAAAGCCGCCACGAATGCCCTTTTCAAAAAATAGAACCATGTCTACGTCAGTGAGTAAATCCAATTCCACTTGAGTGTATTTCAAAGCGGCATCAAACGAGAGTCCAGGACTCGTGTAATAGTGAGCCGGGTCAAGACCGTAAATGTGTTGACACAAGTTACGGAATTTTTCAAACACATCAGTGAGCAGCAATACATCCAGTTTTAGGTAATGCAAGGCATATTCACTTAGCGTGTTCATGCCAAACACTCGCCAAACTTGACATGCATGTGCATAGTCTTCATCGGAAACGGTACTGCGTGTTAGTTTCGAGTAAAATTTCTCTTGTGGAGGGAGTTTTCTTTGCTTTAACACGTCCCAGCTGTTGCAGAAATCATACGGGAATATACCTTTCCGAATGCACAATTGAAATTGCTCAGGAACATTAAAATGCATTCTAGTATTTTTTAATTCCTCCTCATTCAAGCCATTCACAAGGCTGTAGGGGCCGATAACCTCGATGTTAGGCCCCTTAAAACAACAATTATCATCATCATCACAAGGCTGTCTAGCGAGGATGCCATAAACTTAAAGGAATCCAAAAATCGAATGCTAAAGTCGCCCAACCACCATGTCAGGGCCGTAAAACGCTCATGGTTTTGGGGAATAATGGTAAACGAGCCCTTGTTGACATGACCCAATTCACGAATCAAAAACTGAATGTCATAATTTGCCAGATTGTGGAAAAAGACACTGATGAAACGAGGAGCTGGAAAGTTCAAGTTACATTTACTATGCGCAGCTCCACGAAACTCCCCTGTAAAATGCGAGTGGTCTCTGACTTTTTCCTCTCCACTTAAAATAGGCTTTTCGCAAATATGGCATGTCATGGCATGCTCATACTGCTGCTGCTGTTCTGGAGATAGGCTCATGGGTACTGGGTGGTCCAGTAATTCCTGTACATGGTCGGCCAACTTGACAAGTTCATCCAAGAACCATTTGGCACAATCTGGCCCCTCGCGGTATTTGTAAACGGATTGCGTGGGGTCATAGGCACACACCACATTAAATCCTATGGCAAAGGGTTCATGTTTTTGAATGGCTGTGGTTGAGCTCATGGAGGGATCTGGTTCACATCCCGCCATGGGTGTAGTGAGAGCTTCAAAATCTGCATATACCACATAGGGAACAGTGTCACGCTTGTGAATGTCCTTAAACTTTAACACAGCCTTGTCCCCTTGTGGCAATATCAATCTCACCGCTTCCTGAGAAACACAATCTACCCTATGACGTTCTAAGAGCATGGGGGTTTTAAAATATTGCAAGCATCGATCACAAATATGTTTTACACCAGTGTGCTTAGACACTTGTCTGCTTAGCAATCTACTCAGGCTTTTAATTAGGCAATAGTGATTCACCTCTCCTACAGATAAATATAAAAGATGAATGTGGTGTCGTTTCGGTTCTTTTGTGGCATAAAAAGGACCCACAATCTCATCACCATCAAGGCCATACACCATGAACGAAAAGTCCTGGTTATCTTGTTCAAACCTATGGATCTCGGTTAAGTCCATAGGGAACGATACTCGAGTTAAATTTAACGTTTGTTTTAATTCATCAAACTTGGCCTTGTACTTTCCTGGTCGACAACTGTCACGTTGTGCTGGTTGCAAAAACGCAGCCACAGACCACAGAAAGCAATCATTGTCACGATTCTTGATATTGACCACAGCCTTTTTCGAAGCTATTGCTGGTGGTGTTTTAATATAGCTAGACCCAGCATTCAACGGGTTGAATTGACAAATGTTGATTTGCAAATGATGAATTTTGTCTAAGGCTAGACCACTCGGTCCTTGTTGCAGTTTATCAAATTTTGATAGCAAGGCATTCACCACGTGGGTTTCATACCACTGTTCCAAATTATGGGCTATGAATAGCTCTTGCATTTTACTGCAAATATAAAATGTATCTTTATGCTCTACGTCCTTCTTTTTATATATGAAATCGCATACCAGTTCTGTATTCACCTTTAAAGCCGTATGCAACCTTTGCGCTGTGCAAATTTCAATTTTGAAAATTTCAAAACAAGATTGTAAAAATTCTTTGGGAATCAAACTTTTTCTAACATTGACCACACGACCAGAGCACACACGTGATTTAAAACAACTATTTAGGGGTTCCCAAATTAACGTATCGGTAGCAGTGGCAAAAGACATTATTTTGAAAGAACACACTCACCTGAGTTTAGAAATGTAGACTGTCTGACAATGATCTCAAACACACACGTTCCTGGTTATTCACAGAGGTCAAGCGTTTTCCAACACTCTAAAAAGAAATAAAATAAACCACCATAAGTATATCCATTCCATAATTTATGCCTTTCATAAACAAAACAAAATCAAACAGGTTATATATATATATATATATATAAACAAATCTCACCTTGACGTATAATGCTTTGCTATATTCCCGTCTCACGGACTAGTGTGGAAATGGTTTCCTTCTCTAGCTGTCTGTCTTTCTCTCTTTCTTTAATATCGTTCACACACACACACGACAAGTAGGCTATACCGGTTATCTGCAAACAAATAAATAAATAAAATCATTAATTACCTAATCAAAAAATAATTGCATGTATTTATATATAAATCAATAAATGTATAAATGAATAAATATATACCTACCTCACAACAAGAATAAGTATTTTCCACCAACACCAAAACTGTTAAACAAAGCCAAGTGTTTCACACAACGCTGTAGCGTGTTCAAAAGTAGTCACATAAGTGCGAGTGGAAATGTCAGCGACGTGTCTTTATATATCGCATTGCATGTATAATCATTTTTTTTTCCCACGCTTTGAACATTCTCTTATCGTGCACGTGGACAGCTAACGTCCCAGGCGAACACCTGTGCCGGATCAAATTTCACATGAACTTGCATTTTGTCACGTACGCAGCAAAACAGGATGTAACTTGTTAACAGTTATCGCGCATGTAGATAGATAACGTCCCAAGCGAACACCTGCGGTAGATCAAATGTCACATGGACTTGCATTTTGTCACGTACGAAGCAAGACAGAATGTCACTGGTTTAGCGTGCCTGTGGTTTCACACATGTGTGCACGCCTTTCGCACTTCCCTGCCAGCACAATGGTCAGATTATTTCACCTTTAAGCGTCTTGGTCATTTTTTCCATTGCACTTGTTGTCAAGTCAGATCAATGCCTTCCAATAAGCTCAAATGACATTCACCTCCTGCTCGTTTGTTTTCTGTACTCGCTTCGACCAACATAGAATCAAGTTCTCATCACCGTTTACACGTTAAAGGTAAAATATCAGAAAACGCATGCTCGTTCTGTCATACACCGACCAGCCGAAATAGCGATTGTTCTATTAAGCATGGTCCTTGTGGTTAGCGACAGGTTCGTTGAAACACACACACCCAGCCGTATCGTCTCTCTCAACCACCACGCTTCATAAACATTATAAACAAGTAAAGAAAAAGAAAACGTTATTTCAACATGTATGGCGTTAGGCCCTTTGTGAATTATTTTTTGGAAAAACAATATCTACCACATTTGAAAGGGGGCGAAAGCCCGAGTCCTAGGACACCTCGTACACGTCTCTAGCGTTATTGGTTCATGAGATATCGGCATAAATCACAAAAAAACACGTGTTTACCCCAAAATCGAGTTTCCAAATTTAAAAAAATATATAACGTGTGGTCCATAGCAAAGAGGACGTCTGGCCGAATCCTTGGACCCATCGTACATGCCTCTAGCGTTATTGCTTCGTGAAATATCGGCAAAATCACAAAAACACGTGTTTACCCCAAAATCGAGTTTCCCAAATTTTTTAAAATTACAATGAGTGGTCCATAGCAAATAGGACGTCAGCCCGAGTCCTTGGACCCCTCGTTCATGCCTCTAGCATGATTGCTTCGCGAGATATCGGCAAAATTACAAAAACACGTGTTTACCCCAAAATCGAGTTTCCAATTTTATTAAAAATTATAACGAGTGGTCCATAGCAGAGAGGACGTCACCCCGAGTCCTTGGACCTGTCGAACATGCCTCTAGCATGATTGGTTCGCGAGATATTAAAAGCACATGACCTTTTAGTTTTGGTCTTTTCATTAAATTAAGAGCCTATAGGAAAGTAGGGGGCATCACTACGAGTGCTAGGACACCCTGTATGTTCAAATCCGACCATTGGTTAGCGAGATATCAGCTTCGGGGCAAATACGAGGAGGGCTCAATAAGTTAGTAAGCAGCTCCCCCCTCATCAGACTACTTACAAAACACAAATGTTTGCTCTAGCGACTTGAAATTTATTTTGGGGGTAGAGGGCATAGGGATCTTTCATTTATGTCAAATAAACGTTTTTGTAGAGTTCCTAGTTTCCAAAATATAGGATTTTCAAAATTCGAGTGTTTTCAAAAAAAACATAAAAGTAAAAAGGTTTCATTATAGAAAATAAAGGGCATAAAGACCATTCGTTTGAGCCATGGCACAACGTTCTATCATGTTTAGTTTTCAAACTATCACCTAGTTTCGAAAACAAAAATTTTCAAAAAAAATTTGAAAAATATAACGAGTGGTCCATAGCAAAAAAGACGTCGGCCCGAGTCCAACGATACCTCATTTGTCAAAATCTGACCATGCGTTCGAGAGATATTTAACATGCCTGAGGCTTAGTAGTGGGGCAAGGAGGGTTCTGGAGTGCGTTAGAAGCGCCACCACTCCACTACTCCCCACTTCCACTCCAGGCTAACGCTGGGATTGATCCTAACTTAAGGCAATGGCTGCCTCCTTTCCACTCGTCACCTGAATTACAAAAAGTAGGCTATACTGCTCGGGTTCATTTTCCATGTTCTGTGAACTTGCGGGGTGAGGAGAAAGAACAGGGGAGGGTCAGGCGAGAAGAGAAGGGCCTGTCAACTGCCCGCCGTGATATCTGGTATTCCTTTCTATTCCAATAATGCTAACTTAGGGCTGTTGCTCAAAACACTGTGGTGTTACGAATGAGTGAGTGAGCCACCGACCAATGTATTTGGTTCTGTACTATGCACGGACCAAGGAACCTCATCACTCGTCAACACCACTGCGATGCACATTTCTCTCAGGTTCACGCAGCTTAGACCCGAGCAGTACACACTACTACAGGTACTACAATAACACAGATTATCATACAAATCCTACATACTTCCAAATACATGGGGCTAAATGAATTAATATCAACAACACAATGATTCTACAATAAGTTATTCTTTTAAAATGTAGTTATAGTAGGTGCAACTATACACATATCAGCAAATTCAAGTTCTCCATTTGAAGCATTACATATTTTATTAAGTTTACTGCTTCAACATACAAACTTGCATGTGTTGTAGGAATTTGCTGTTCATCAGTGTTAGCCATGGCATAAAGGAGGGAAGAGGTTCATTATCCTGTGCTATAGCCTACTGTTATGCCTTGGCAAGAAAGAAGAAAGGAACATGCCTCAACACGTACTTTTAGGAGGACCAGATTTGATTTCTGTATTTTTGCTAAGTGTGATCTTGGCTCTCGCTGTTATTTTTCTTCGTTGACAACTTTTTAAATAAAACGATGATTTCTAGCAGTATTGAGGTTTTTCTTGTTTTTCATTGAAAGTCCTATTTCTCCTTTCCCCTTCACAGGATGTCATAGAATTTACTGAATTAGTGTGCGATGATTTTTTTTGATGTACTTACTGTATTTCACCCTGTAAAAATTGGTGAACTGGATATATTTTAAAAGGGAATATGAAATGAACTACTGTATAGACATTTTGTAATATCCAATTATTTTTCTGAAATTTCAGTCTCCCAATGAATTTGGCACTAAGTGCACTAACAATTTTAGTGTGATCTGGTTACACCACCTGTTTACTTAGCATTCTCTCTTAACATTTTACTGTTATTGTTAACAGCATCAAGCATTTTAAGATATGAATATTCTCCCTTCCCAGTACTTTTCCTTTGCAGTTTATTCTAATAACTGATTGGTTATAGGCCTAATTAGGCCTAATGTGGTTAATTGGAAGGGACCCTATTTTTAAGGTGAGTAGTAATATGCTGCAGGCCTTTTAGTAGCCTAATTCTTGTCACCAATGCAATATGCTCCAATTGCAACTGAAAGAAATGTAAACATGTAAATTATTGATGTGGTCATGTCCTAAAATAGGGGCAGATGACGTCGTAGTTCCGCCCCTTAAACAACAATAACTAACTAACATGTCCTAAATGCTGTGATTGTTTATTTCAGAGTTCAGGAATTCACAATTTCCCACTTAGGTATTATTTTTAAAAAAATGTTATTGGTATTTTGATTGTGATTTATTTCTTGTTGATCATATGATTATCTCCTCACCTAAAAACGTGCTATAAGTATTGGGAAGATTGTGATTTTCGGAACATTGAAGTGGATAGAGAATTTAGGACGAGAATATTTAGTGGAACGAGGGGAAGGGGTGGGGTAGGCTACCCGCACGGCCGTGCTACACGTCAACTAGTACCACGGCCAAACACCAGACAGCGCTGAAGTCTTAGGTGCCAAGAATTAGCATGGCTGTCGGCTATCTGTAGTAGTAGTGTCTGTGGACCACGCCACGCGTTGGAACCAGCGCCATTGGAGTCTACCAGTCTTCAAGTTTCTACATTTTTATTTCTCTCATCTGCCCTTAGCGGCTTACTACTGACAAGTTATTCATTCTACAACCTCATCTCCGCTACACCAACTGAACGTCGCTACAATCTTCGCAACGCAATATTCCAGCACTTCATAACTTCAGTTCATCTACGACAACTACTATAAAGCATCAAGTTCTACGTCATCGCATTAGCGTTCAGTGACCTTGCACGCTACATCATTTACCGAGCTCACAGCTGCTAGCCTCTTTTCATTGGTGTCAGGCGCGCAGCTTGCTCACACTTCCATTCAAATCATCATATTTATTCATCCCCCAGCACCAGCGCCTGTCACACTACGCAAACACATAACACATTCACACATCATACAGCAATAGTGAGCTAGTAACACACTGCTCCTATAACACTTTCACATTATCTCACTTCTTCATTTCCCACTACCAGCACAGCACGTAATTCACCTTCCTTCTCCAATTCTTTCCGTGCGTCGCTCAGCTCGGCTTCGCCCGTTACATTCCCGCACCTTATTCACAGCCCCATTTTAGAAGGCGCCAGGCTTTGCAGCTACCTCTGAAATAGTGCCCCACTTTACCTCATATCCCCATTTCCGTCATATAATTGTTATATCCATCCTATAGCTCACTATGGGTAAAGGCAGAGGAAAGACTTCACCCGGCCGCTCCCAGGCTTCTGCCTCACGCAACACCACCAACCCCTCATCCTCCAAAGGGGCCATACCAAAGCCAGCGAGGGCGCTCACCCTTTCTACTACCTCACCCTCACCCTTTCTTTCCCCTGGAACACACTTCGCTTTGCCGCCTGTCGTTCCCCAGACTCCGAGCTGTCCAGAGAAGCGGCGCGCGTCCGATGCCTCCGATACTGAGGGGGGGACGCACCGCTCCCGTCTGCGGGTGCACGAGGGGATGGAAGAGATAGCCACTGAATCTCGCCGTCACTGCAGCACCTCCCCGACGCCGATGGCCCCTCTGATTTCTCCACACGACCCTCGCCTCCCATCCACCGGGACCATACCCCATTTCACCCCCACCACCGCCACACCTTCCCAGATATCTCCTTCCTTGCCCTCCTATGCTACCAAGGCCTCCGAGCCAACATACAAACATAATTTTCTTTTCCGCGGCCACACCCACGCCAACAAATTCTTATTCACTGACGCACTGCGCCGAGTGCTTGGCCACCCCAATTTCACCGCCACCGCCACCACCAATGGCGTCTATGTCAAAACTGACGATGACGCCACTGCCGCCGTTCTCCACGACCCCGGGGTGGTCCGCGAACTTGGACCGCAGGTGACTGCGGAACCCATCCGTGCCCGCCAACACCCGGCTACTCCCCTCCCCCTCCGCAACGCAACCCGCACTTCTCGTGTGTGATCCGGGGCGTGGACCCCGATCTCACCGAGGAGGCGGTCTTGCTGGAACTCCACCTTGAACAGGTCGACGCGCGGAAGGCTTTCCGCATTCGCAACGCTGAGGGCCCAACGTGGATGGTGCGGATACTCCTCGTTACCCAGGCCGAGGTCGACCGCCTGCTTACGGACGGGGTCTATCTGTACCGCTACCATCATAGAGTCGAACCCTCAAAAGCTCCTGCTCCAGTCGCTCTCAGGTGCAACAGGTGCCTAGCATATAATGAGCACTCCACCGACCAATGCCGGCAACCGCCGCGCTGCGGTCACTGCTCTCAGCCTTCGCACACCACCGGGAGGTGTCCCAACCTCGCCCTGCCCCCCAGGTGCAACCAGTGCCAGCTTACTCACCCCACCTACTCCTATAAGTGCAAAGCAAAACCAGCACCTATCCCCAACCGCCCCGAAACAGTTGCTCCGGTAAAATCAGTCGACCCACCCACCACCCCTGCCCAATCCCAACCCCCCCCCCCTCACCATCGAAGACCTCATACGCTTCATGGTGGTCTCCCTCCAGAATATCCTCCCCTACCAACGGCCACTGGTACTGGCTCAGCTTCAACTTGCCACGCAGAAAATCTTCGGGGTTCGGTTCCACCCTTCTTTCTCGGGCCCCCTCACCCACTTCACCTTCTCCAACTACCCCCGAGTCACCGCCGTATAATCTCATTATGGCGCTACGAATTGCTAGACCTGGAACTCCCCGCAACATCACCCTCCTTTACCACAACGTCTGTTCCCTCCATGGCCGCCGTACTCTCCTCACCCACACCCTCAGGTCCCATCATGTCAATGCGGCCCTCCTCAATGAAACCTTTCTTAGGAGCGACCAACACGCTTTTCTCCCCGGCTACACCCTTCTGCGCGCCGATCGCCCCAACAACGCAGGCCGCGGTGGCTCGGCCCTCGCCAGTCGCGCGCGTCTCCCCACTCGCCATCATATCCCCCCTCCCCCTCTGATCTTCCCTGAAAGCCTCATTTGCTCCATCTATTTCCCGTCCCGCGTCCTACACCTCGCCACAATCTACATTCGTCCCAACCATCCCATCCCCAAAGACTTTATTGCCCACGTGGCCGAGATTTTCCCCCATTTTTTGGTAATGACCGACCTCAACCTACACTCTCGTTCAGCCCTGGAACGTTGCAGCCTGGACATTTATCTCCGCCACATCGATGCCACACTCGTTCCCTTACCCAAACCTACCCGTCCCTCCTCCAACACCACCCCCGATGCAGTTATAGCCCACAACTCCCTCCTACATTTGTTCGACGTTACAGTCTTGCCCCTCATCGGAGGCGACCACGCCCCGGTACTGCTCACTTTCCCCCTCCCACCTCGCAACGCGCCACTCCCACCCCCCAGGATGGTCCAGAGCTTCTGCACGGCAAACTGGCCAGAGTACCGGGAGCACATAAATACCAACCTTCATACCGATCTACTTCCGTTGGAAGACCAAGCGACAGTAGATGCATATACCACACATATTGAAGCCACGCTACAACAAGCATCTTCCCTAGCCATCCCCCTCATCCCGACGACACCCTCCCGCCCCCCAATCCCCCCAAAGGTACGTCGCCTTCTCGCCCTGGCACACTCCTACCACAACACCTATCTCCGTACGCACGATCGATATTTCCTTCAGCGCCATCGACAATCCCTCCGGCAGGTTAAATCATACATAGAGGCCCACAAACGCCTCTCATGGCACACTGCCTGCACACGGCTCAACCGAGTTTCTTCCTCTCTGCCCGCCTACTGGCGCCAACTCAACAAATTAACTGGCCAGTCCACAGCACCAACCTACCCCATCATCTATAATGGGACGGCGCCGCCAGACGATGCAGCCAAGCTGGACGTCTTCGCCAAACGCTTCTCTCGCACTTTTCGCTATTCCGACGACCCCTCTCACACTCACGATCAGGACGATTTCATCGCCACCGTACCTTCCCGCCCTCACTTACAACCCTCCCCCCACCATACCCTCTCACCTCATCCCCTCGACGACCCCATCACGGAACTTGATATTTCCTGCGCCTTGTCCCGCACCACCAACACAGCACCAGGTCCCGACTCCATTCGCTATCGTCATCTCAAGGAGGCCCCTCCCATTTTTCTCACCGCACTCACCCGCCTCTATAACTTTCTTCTCCGCTCCGGCTTCTATCCCACCCAGTGGCGTCGCGCCACGATGCTTCTCTTCCCTAAACCCGGAAAACCACTTTCCTCCCCTAGTTCTTATCGCCCCATCTGTCTGAGCGCCGTCCTTTCCAAGACCTTCGAAAAAATCCTTACCAAGCGCCTCCACCGCCACCTTCTTCGCCATCACCTCCTCCCCCTTTCTCAATGCGGCTTCCGCCCTCACTTATCCGCACAAGACCAACTCCTTCGCCTCTCCACTCTCATCGCTGACAACTTCAATCGTCCCGCTCCCACCCTTCTCATAGCCTTCGATTTCCAAAATGCCTTCGACACGGTATGGCACGACGCCCTCATCCTGAAGCTCCACTACTTCAATCTTCCCCACAGCTACATCAGATTCGTCAACTCCTTCCTTCGACACCGCACAGCCAAAATCACTATCAATAACCTATTTTCCCGACCCATACCCTTCGAACAAGGCGTCCCCCAGGGCTCCGTCCTTTCCCCACTTCTCTACGTCCTCTTCGTGGCAGATATCCCTCAACCAACCTCCCCCCTTCAGCTTCTACAGTTTGCGGACGACACCGCCATAGTGGCCCCCTTCGCCAGCGTCCAGCACATCACTGGACACACTCAACCGTACCTTGAGCGCTTCACAGCATGGTGTGACAGGTGGCACCTCAGCCTTAATGGCGACAAAACGCAAACCATTCTGTTTCGCCCTCGCCGACGGGCTACAAGCGTTACACGCAATCCGGATAACCTCCGGCTCTATCTCCGCGATCGCCGCCTCATCCCCACACCCACCGTACGCTATCTGGGCTTGCTATATGATCAGCACTTTACTTCTCGTCCACACTTTAAAGCGAGGCTGCCAGCAGCTCGCAAGCGCGCACACCTCCTTCGCCGCCTGGCAGGCACGTCATGGGGACTCAACACCAAGACCCTTATTCACACATACAAGGCACTAATCCGCACCTTCATTATATATGGTCATCCAGCCTGGGCTGGCTTCCCAGAGCGTCCCCTAACACCATATCTCCAACTCGTGCGTCGCCTGGTCCGAGTGGCCATGCGCCTTCCCTTCACCTATCGGACCGCGGATCTCATAGACCGCATGCCCTTGCCCCCACTTACCACATACGTCGAGATCCTACAACGACGCTACGTCCTGAGGGCACGCACCCAACACAACCCTGTCGTCAGCCCCTTGTTGACACGACCTCTCCGCACGCCCCTGCGCACCAAGTTGGGCGTATATACCCTCAAGGGACTCCTCCCGGCACCGGACTAAATCCCGCCAACTCATGAGGTAACTTACAGCCTTCAGAACCCCCTACTTTTCCATATTCAACAAAATTCGTATTAAGTAGCAACCAATGGTTCAAGTAGCCACCAATGGCTCTGGCTCTCACACACGGCTTCAACACCAGCAAATGGCTTCGACCAACCACTTTATCCAAATTACAGTTTTCACAGCACTACACATCCATCCCAACCACCTCATCAACCACCATACGCCATAATAAGACATTTCATCCACCATTTACGTATCCCACAATGGTCTTCCACATCCACATCTCTCACGCCCAACTGTCACCATAGCCACCATCATCTTATAATAACTCATTCACCTCACCGCCTACTACCCCCTTAATTCGTTCTTCCAACCGTCCCAGCAGATATGCTATGGGTCCGTTTGTTTCTTTCTTTTTCTTTCTATCTTTCTTCTTTCTTCTTTCTTTCATTTTCTCTCTCTTTCTTTCTTTTCTACGGCACCACTCTTCTTCTGAACCCCGCAAGCATCACCCACTACTTCCATCTCACCACTTACATTCATCACTCCAAATAAAAAAATAAAAAAAAAACACCATCAACCAATGGTTCAACCTTCCACCTTTCAACTCCTGATTCACTTCATACGCTTACTACTCCACATCTCATCTCATTAATTCGCCGCAGTCCACATATCACCAGCTATACTTCCCCTTTTCTTTTTCTCTTTTTTCTTTTTCATTTATTCTTTCTCTCTCTTAACGTAATACCATTCTCCTCTTCATCGCAGCGAACATACTTATCTACTCCATCGTCATCGACATCATTCATTTCTTTAACTTAATACAAAAATCTATATATATATTGTACCCGGTCGTCCTGGGGATGCGATGACCCATCTGCTATTACATTGCATTCCTGGATTTCCAGAACAGAGCGGAGTTAAATGAACCTCTAGTCAAATAAGGAATGTGTCGGAAATTCAGTTGAAATATCTCAAAAGCAGAGGGTAACACGAGATAAAGTATCTCCAGGGTCGTTACGGGTTTAAATTTAATTTAAAAAATACAAATATCAATGGGCGCCATCAACTGAATCCCTAGCAAACCACATCCTTCCTGGTTAAGCCTTAATTAAGAAAAGGAAAGAAAATAGGAAAATCACATCATCATCAGATCACAACTAAGATAAAAACAAATTTATTCAACTTTGATAGTCAGACAGATATATTAAACACTCATCCTACCTGAGAGCATGGTCGAATGCCAACGTTAAATTGTCATTGTCCAGAAAATCGAACCATCTCCATTCTACTCAAAGTGTATTTAATCCACATAAAATAGGAAAAATTTCTAAAGTTCTCTTGGGCTCTCAGGATCACCGTAGCACTATGTCTTTGCGTCACTGACATTCGTGATAACTGAGACCTAATTTCTCTTTAAATTAACATCATGAATGTGGATGTAAAAAAAAATATTATTAATCTGTCTAAACACACATATTATAAACACATATTTAAATATCACATAATTTATGGCTTGCATGGCATTATTCAAATGCTGAATATGTTAGTAAAATGCTCCTGACATCGAATAATTAATTTACACTATTTACACTGTCATTAATAATTGCTTATTTGTGAATCACAGAAAATCCACTATTCATTGGTTATAATTAAAATCATCATCATCAAAATTAATTGTTTAATTCATCAACACAAGTTGCAATTCTTCAAATCATATCTCAAATAAATGTATTTAATTATCACCTTCCAATTCAGTTATTCATCATCTATCTAATCATCTATTAATTTATTTAAGTCAGCTTATTTATTCAATCTTTAATTCATCCATTTATTTAATTCATTGATCTATTCCAAAATTTAATTTATCAATTTATTTAAATTTTATTCATCTGGTTATTTACATTTTTATTATTTCATCGAGTCATTCTGATTTTTATTTCATTAGGTCAGATCATTAATATGCTTAAATTTCAGATTATTATTTCATTAATTATTATTATCAGAAAATCTTGTATTATCAACATTATTTATTTGTTTAATTTCCTAACAAATTGTTTAATATGGGTTATAGAACGTTGTCTTACAGTTTTATCACTTCCAAGTTATATCTCGTATTTAATTATCATGCCAAAAAATGTTATTGCCTTCACAAATTCACGTTGGATCTCACTATCCACAATTACATTATATATTTTCACTTTATCAAATATCACATTTGAATACCACAATTATTCCACAAAACTCCATAAATATTCAGCGCATAGCATGAATCTCAAAAATAATGCTAGACTGGGTTCGACAACCTCATGTCTGCTTCAAAATACATTAGCAATATTTCAACTTCCACTTGGCAACTTCCACAAAATGCCTATCACAAACTTCACTTAATCACGTTGCATGATCTACAAAAATTCATAACTGGCTTCAAATTATCAACGCACACAATCTCCAATAACTGTAATTAATCTGATCACATCCAGACAACTTCTTAAACAATTAGGAAAAATATATTACCTCAGTAATCGTAGTCAAATTCAAGATCTGCTTTCAAATAGCATAAATTCTCTTTAAAATTCTCATAATTCACTTCACAGAAAAACACCAATGTGTTATAATTTCTCACATCGAAATATGCAATACTGATCTGCCTTAAAATAAATCTGACCATTAATGATTCATCTTATAAGATTCAATTACTGTAAATCCTTCTCAAAGGTATCAAATTCAATCATAAAAATTATCAAAAGCATCAGCTGTATCAGCTGTTAAATTGAAAGTACTCTCAAAAGAGTATAGCAACAAAATATTGGATTGGCAAACAAGAATTACAAAATGTAACCCTGCTGACATGTATTTTTAATTTATTTAACAAAATTCGACTGATATGTGACTAGTAGTTCCTTGTTTGATCCTCTTACAATCTCAAGTACACTCGGATGATAAAAATGAGTTCCTCAATGGCAAGTAAGATGAGTAACCACCACACGATCGTATAAATACGAAAGGCCTTGCCCCGTCGTCTAACATGATAATGCCCTGAACGATGGGTAAAGATGTGTACCACCACGCAATCGTATAAATACGAAAGGCCCCATCTCGTCGTCTCATGAGTGAATGTACCAGATTGGAATCAACAAGTCTCTAGTTGTCACATAAAAGCGATATTCATTCACTTGAGTGAATAACATCTTAATATCTCCAAACAATCCAATGGAAAAATCCCTACTGATGAATAATACACACTCCCTAGTATGCAATGAACTGACGAAGTAATTTAAATAATCCAATTGCAGATCACGAGTTCGAAATACTCGCCACAAAAAATTTAACTATCCAGGAAAACTATCCTTACTGGAAAATGTCTAAAAGACCAAACATCTGTTTAATAAAGCCAACCAATGGTGAGAATTTCGTACAATGGTGCCTGCCATATCATATGGTAACGCCATATTCTAGCAAAACTCGGACAAATAATGTTTAAGCCATGTCTAAATAATCGTATAACTCCTACTAGAAAATATATACATGTATGCCCAGTGTTCATGAAAATATCATATTAGAAAGTCATAACTCTTACAGTACCTTCTCATATCAGCTGTTATTATATTTCAAAGATCGTCGATTATTCTTGTGTGTAATAAATTTCTCGAAAGATCGACGTGAATATCGTTTCACCCACGCGATAACGATCGCCTTCATATCCCAAGTGAATCAGCTGTTAGACCTCCTCTTCTTCAGGAATCGAATCCATCGCTCCGTGGTGCCATTGCGTCTCTGTCTTCGTTTACTCCGACATGATGAACTGCATGTTATCCATAATGGATACTGTCCAAAACCTTACGTAAAAGTTCATGAAAGCAGCGTACCCCATATTCTTCTTTTATGTTACGCCACTGTCCCATACAATGTTCGGTTTGCTTGTTAAAAGTTCAATCTCCACAGCGGTTAAGTCTCACTTGCAGAAAATAAATTTTATTTATGAGAGTGTATAAGTTTTTGAAACACCCTGTAGCTGTGTTCGTATTCGGTATTTTATGATAATTCATGAAAACGAATTCTATTAATGCACGTGCCAATGTTCATAAGTGCATATAATTGTAACAGTTCGTTTGCTTAAAAGCGTTAATGTTGTTTGGACCCCATGGTCGCTCTACATATTCCGTTATGAAATGCATAGTCGTAATGTAATTTGAATATCTAAGTTCATAATTGCAGTATATTGTAACTATCTGCCTGCACAATTATAATACTGAATACAAGTCCCAACTCAATGTTGTAACTGAATGTTGAAATGAACTTCAGCTTCTTTAATGTTGCCTGCGTATAAAAGTCGGAACTAGCCCGCTCTGATCTACTGCACTGTTCCAGAATGATCTATGCTTAAAGCCGGCCTCGCCATGCCGCTTTGCTATACTGTTCGGCGTTATAAAATGCAGCTCGAAATAAAGTTCTCAAACTCGTATTACAATGCTGTTCTGAACCCCGGCTTTTTCTCCTCCGTACACGGCCCGTATAGCTTGCATCGGAACCGGTCCTCTCACCGTCTGCCCTGCGTTGCTCGCCTTGGCTCAATGACCTACTTCCGCTCTCTGCTTGGTTAAGTAATACTGTCGCCTTCGCTTTACGTAACAAGTGCTGTTCACCGCTCGACTTTACCGTACGCTCTGCGCATGTGTACCACTCAGCTCGCTGGCTGAACTCGACTGATGTCTCTAAACTGCATTGACCAGCTCCTACATGGCGCGGTCACGTGATTCTCCCCCACCATCTACGGTCGTGCGTCACAAATATAATCTCGACCACCTTCATCTCGGCTATTAAGTTATACAATAACTTAAGGGATTATCTGTCTTTCTTCAAGTTATTATCATATATAATGCTTGTTATCTCTTCTCTTCTGAGATGATTAAATATACTGTTCCATAAAGATCTTAATAAAACTTTAATATTCCTCCCATAATTCCATCTACTTGACTGGCAGTGCCTTCTTGATCCTTGGCCATCTACGTCATTTTCTAATATTCTCCTCTACTCGATGTGAGCGCTATCTTTACAACCTTTCCCATAAATCTCAACTACGGCTTAATGTCAGCTGGCGTAGCCGATAGCCTCAACTAGGTATCGGGTACAATATATATATATATATATATCTTCAGCTCCAAACCCACTCTTCACCATCACCATCACTTTATCTCCTCCACGACCTTATGATCTGGACGTCATTACAGCCCCTTATTCACCACACTTAGTCTCTTCAAAACCAAACGCACGTAAACCTCTGAGCACTATAAGTTACACCGTCTACTTTTGGCAGTTGCAGCAGTAATTCCATGTTTTCTTTGTTGGTCATAAATATCCGACTTTTTAAACACTACCTAAGTCAAACCACACAATCCCCCTTCTCCACCTTCTTCCCCAACCCAGCATCTAACTCTCCCTTCTTAACAGCGACACTTCACCCAAGCCCATCTTCAAACTCCACCGCATTGCCCCAAACCAAAATTCCAACACACATTCCTCCAAATCCTAACACCAAATCCACCCACCTCCAAAATTTCACCCCTCCCAAAAATCTTAATCCCCTGGCCCGAAGAGACGGCGAAACCGTCTAAGGGGGCCCGCCGCCACAGATGCAATAGCCATGCGGCGGAATGAAACAACTGCATAATAATAATAAAATATATCAGTTAGGTTAATAATGCATACTGAGATTAAATTAGGCTCCTTAAATATTCAGTCATAATAGTGGGAATTTCAGGATGAGCTACAAGCTGTATAGAGCCATTTTTTGATCAGATAAAACGCACGCACAACGACTTTGAGTTGCAATAATATTCCTCATTATAACAACGACCTTCCTTCAGGTTGCACACATTATGACACAGCGAACAAAGATACGATATCTTAATATCCAATTGTGATCCCGAGCAACGCCGGGCTTAGTGCTGGTATATATATATTAGAAAATGAGGAAATAATGAATGAAATATTTGGTTGGTTCCTTAGTTTAGGACCAGATTCACGATCGTGTCTTGTATTGTGCCCAATGTATTTTTGTTTTTGTTGCAGCCCGAGTACGAGCTCAAGTTCGAAAAAATGGAGAACTACCTCAAGAACGGTGAATCTCCTATCCATGTGATTCAGTGCTTGGCAGAACGTTACAACAGAACTCTCATCATCAGTAACGTTTCGGTAGAACTGTCTGAAGACTTGTGCCAGGAGGCTATGGTGAGTAATCTTCATCTTCATCATCATCATCATCTTCATCTTGAATAGCCCGAAACAATCGTATTATATAATACGCTAAGCTGTATGTTTCACAGAACTCAAGCTCCTAAACCAGAGGGAGTTAGAAGGTGTGGATTGTACCAAAATCTTCCAAATCGTCTCAATAGTACAGGAAGAACCTTGTATTTCTTGAAAAGTCAACGGAAATATATTTATTTGTTTATAAAGTGCTTTTAAATAAATAAACAAGACGATAGCCCCTACAGAACTGTGCCGCGTACAGCCCGCATATCACTAGAGCCGAGCGGGTAGTATGTACACATAGGGCGCACACAGCCCATTATGCTACCACATAGAATTGTGCAAAAAAGGAACCCAATCAATTACAGAATATGCAAACCAAGGCACCAGAATGCAAACTTGAAATTACTTGAATAATTTTTATTGTAATGAAATTTTCCTTTTTTGTATACCAATTTGGCTGCAATTAAAGTATTATTAAACATTCGGGTTATACTGTAGAAATTCGACTTGCGGAGTAAAAAAAAAGAAATATATATACAGTGTGGTCCACCCGCCCCTTATTATTTAGTTTTATGAAACCCAACTAACACTGAGTTTCTCTTGATGGTCGATATTGCTCTGCCCTCTGACTGTGTGACAGCAATGTAATTGGGTCATGGGTCCAGCAAAGAAAAACCGACCTTAAACTTTTCCCCGCCAAATAGTATGGCCCATTCTACTAACATATGACTTATTGCTCCTTGAAATAACACACATACACGTAATACGATCGAATTAATAGCTTGCGCCACGTGATCTGTAATAGTAGAAGGTTAAATCAACACCATAAACCGTGATTGAAGACTTTGAGATGGATTTAAACGTTTGAGGTGGGACGGCTACAGTAACAACTGCAAGTGCAGCGCGCGCTTTCTGCCATGCACTGGTGGCCGATGCGGTTAAAGCACGGCCGTAGACGGCGGGTGAAAATGGGTAGAATAGTGCATCGAATCCAGTGGTAGGCATACTTTTCTTAATGAACGCCCACGCTCCATTTTAGTTGGGATGTAACTACATTGCCATATTCATTCCCTTACATGTATTTTTGTGAAGAGTGGGTAGACTTTTCCTGATTTATAAAGAGAATACGACCGAATTGATAGCTTTTGCCACGTGACCTGTAATGGCAGAAAATAAAAAAAAAACTGTCATGGATATTAACATAACATATCGACGTGTCGCTCTGGAGGTCCAGGTTCGATTCCCCTTTCTGCCAAGAAACCCAATACTGGTCTGAGGGCTGAAATTGGATACACTCAGCTTCGTGAAGCAAATCTGAGAAGAGGTGGGTTCGATTCCCACCTCAGAACCCTGGAAGTGGTTCTCTGTGGTTTCCCACTTCTGCTCCAGGCTATTGCCGGGACGGTTTCTAACTTAAGGCCCCAGCCGCCTCCTTCCCCATCCTCACCTTAATTGCTAATACATACATTATACATTATAGACAGGTTATCAGAGGAATTCTACACACACACACACACACACAAGTACACGGGGCTAAATGACCGCGATGTTCTAGCCCATCTAATGAAACAAGATTCTGATCGCCGGTACACGTATTCTTTAAAAATTTCCGTGGTATTATTTTGTTCGTCGCCTCCGTAGCGTAGCGGTCAGCATGGTTAGCTGCCGCCCCGGAGGTCCTGGGTTCGATTCCCGGCTCTGCCCCGAAATTTGAAAAAGTGGTATGAGGACTGAAACGGGGTCTACTCAGCCTCGGGTGGTCCAAATGAGTAGAGGGGGTTCGATTCCCCCTCAGCCATCCTCGAAGTGGTTTTCCGTGGTTTCCCACTTCGTCTTCGGGCAAATGCCGGGATGGTACCTTCTTAAAGGCCACGGCCGCCTCCTTCCCTCTTCCTTGCCTATCCATCCTCAACATCCCTTACCTACCCTCATGAGGCCCCTGTTCGCTTTGCAGGTGAGGCCGCCTGGGCGAGGTGCCAATCCCACCTCACCAGTTGTATCCCTTCCGATTCGATGTTCCCAGCTTTAGGACACTTCCCGTAGAGGCGGTAGTGGTGAGTTCCCTCGCTGAGTCCGTGGGTTCCACCAACCTGGAGGGTAAACGACTAAGAAAGGAAAACACAAATATTTTGTTCGGGGTCTACTCAGCCACGGGTGATCCAATTGAGCATAGAGGGTTCGATTTCCCCTTCAGTCATCCTCGAAGTGGTTTTCCGTGGTTTCCCACTTCGTCTACAGGCAAATGCCGGGATGCTACCTAACGTAAGGCCACGGCCGACTCCTTCCCTCCTCCTTGTATATCCCTCCCAATCTCCCCATCCCTCGTAAGGCCCCTGTTCGCTTTGCAGGTGAGGCGGCCTGGTTGAGGCGTTCGTCCCACCTCCCCAGTAGTATTCCCGTCCTATGTTTCAAGCTCCAGGACTCTGCCCTGGAGGCGGTAAAGGTGCGATCCCTCAGTGAGTCCGAGGGAAAAGCTAACCGTGATGGGTAAAGCGACTAAAAAAATATATTTTGTCATTAAATTCTAGCAAGAAGAAGAAAACTCTATTTGACGTTTACATATTAAGATGTCTCGTGTAATACGGAATTCAGACACTACGTAACGTTCATGAAATCCAACCTGAAAATGCATCTGCTCGCTATATTACTAGTGCCCCATCCTCAATAATTAACTGTGACCTCTTGTATCATTTCTGTCGTAAGACATTGGTAAAGTTGTCGACACAGACGATGAAACCTACCGAAAACAAATTATAAATCTTCCCCCTCTACTAAGTATCGAACCCCGAATCCTTCAATCCGCAGTCCAACGCGTTACCCTTTCAGCCACGGTTGCTTACACTACATGAGGAGCAGAATACACCAGAAGGATAGAAAGTGAGAAGTAGGATGCCACGGGAAAACCACTTCCTAGATGATTTAGGTTGGCCTCGAATAGATGATAAAGATTTTATAATCAATTCCACAAGCATGCCAACAAACGTTATTTTGTTTGCACAAAAATAATCCTACCCGAGAGTTAATTCAGCAGGAAATTAAATATTCATAAATAACTGTCAGTCGCCTCCGTAGCGTAGTGGTCAGCACGGTTAGCTACCGCCTCGGAGGTCCTGGGTTCGATTCTCGGCTCTGCCACGAAATTTGAAAAAGTGGTACGAGGACTGGAACGAGGTCTACTCAGCCTCGGGTGGCACTAATGAGTAGAGGGGGTTCGATTCCCCCTCAGCCATCCTCGAAGTGGTTTTCCGTGGTTTCCCACTTCGTCTTCTGGCAAATGCCGGGATGGTACCTTCTTCAAGGCCACGGCCGCTTCCTTCCCTCTTCCTTGCCTATCCATCCTCACCATCCCTTACCTTCCCTCATGAGGCCCCTGTTCGCTTTGCAGGTGAGGCCGCCTGGGCGAGGTGCCAGTCCCACCTCACCAGTTGTATCCCTTCCGATTCGATGTTCCCAGCTCTAGGACACTGCCCGTAGAGGCGGTAGTGGTGAGTTCCCTCGCTGAGTCCGTGGGTTCCACCAACCTGGAGGGTAAACGACTAAAAAAATAAAATATGTTCGAACATAAATATTCATACATATCTGTCGAGATTTTGCAAGTATTATGTACTGTGCCACTGCGCGAGCGATTGCGAATGTGGTGGCAACAGGATGGGACCCCACCTCACGGATCATTAGTCGTCAGGAACCATCTTCATGATACATATCCAAATAAATGGATAGGAAGAGGAGGACCCTTTCACTGGCCTGCCAGATCACCCGATCTTACGCCACTTGACTTCTTCCTGTGGGGTCACTTAAAGCAGGTAGTATATGCACATGAGCCTGAAGATCCTGACCACCTTCGGCAACTAATCACCGAGGCATGCCAAGCTGTTACACCTCAGATGTTACAGCGTGCAAGACTGCCTGTAATACATCGTGCTGAAATCTGCATCAACCAAGGTGGTCAACATTTCGAACACTTGCTACACAGAATATTCCTACAGGGGGGTGTGGTGGCGCTGCGGTCAAGCTCTTTTCCTCTCACCAACGCCATGTCCTGTTGTTCGAATTCACGTAAAATGGAGATCCCGTGGCTTATGATCGCGAGATTAACGGTCACGCTAAACTATAAGCTTTCTTCCTACATACCATTATGTCATCGTCTAACCTGCCTACGTAGCATCGAATAAAAACGGTCCTTTTCAGGACCAAATAAAAATTCATTCATTGGAACAGGTAGATATGTGTCCGTAGTGCAGCTACTGTAAACGGCATTAAGCAAAAAAAAAAAAAAGAACTTATTTGCCTTGAGATCGAACCTGCTACACTGCAGCATGGCTGACGTTACAGCATAGTGGCACGATTTAACCATCTTAGCTACCGTGAGCAGGTGGTAGGATGCTGTCACGTATTGAGTCTATTTGTAGTCCTCACAGACACTTCATGTCTTTCGTAAGGCAGTGTTGTTTGGATGTGTCGATTTACACATTCGTTATAGTTGATGGGATTGAAATAACACTACTGCCAATAATTTCGACTTTATACGCGAGCATGAACTCAACCGTAAAGCTGTACTAGGCCAAGTACTAATGTTTTTAGGACGACTTTGATATACGCGTTAGTTGGGTTGCCCTCCTCCAAAAAAAATAAGGGGCTGGTGGACCACACTGTATATTCAAGTTATAGAGGTTCGAGATATCGCGATTAAATGGTTTCAGGATAAGAGGAAAGGAACAAGTAATCCTATAACTAAAGCCCTGCGCGGATGCGGATATCCGCGAAATTTTTCGCCACGCGGATACAGTTTCCTTCGCTGTGCGGATAGTGGATAAGCTGCGGATAATATTTAGAGTAAATTTGCGGGTAGTTTTTAGACTACAATGTTAACTGTTTTTTATATAATTTTAGTTTTTGTTAAGATTTGCGTCTTTCACGTTTCTTGTCACAGTGAACCCTCAATATTTTGGGCCTCACTAATTTGGAATTCGGATAATTCGCTGTGCGAAATATTTCCCTGGAATTCTAAACCCGAAACTATTATCGATATCACCCTGATATCTTGTACGTTGATGAAGGGCACTACTAAACGTTCATCTATGTAACATTCAAAAACCTTTAAAGTATAGGTACAATTCGAACCTGGCGGCCAAGGGAAGTTGAAACGATTTTATAGATTTTTCACGCGATTCTACCATCCGAGCGCATATGGTACAGTAAATGTTTATACACATTGTAATGCACTGTTATCTAATTTAGTTCAATTGTTTACATATCCTCAAGATGGCAGCTGTGCGAAATTTTAAAATTATATTTTTATTTCTTGTGTATTAATCATGCGATCGAAGTGAACGTTTGAATAATGAACCTACGTAATAATCGTCATCTAATAGTTCAAAACTCTATGGCCTACATATATAAAAATCCAACATTGCGACCATCCGAATTATTTAGACGGCTCTCAATATCTACGAATATATTACAGCAATCAAACTGAAATTGTGTATGTTGATAGAGACAATTAACATAAGTAGGATATATGAAAATAGGCTACTTAATTCTTCACGGAACTACTTGTTTTTAAATAAATGAGGAACTTGTTTTCAAAAATGAATACTGTAACTCCACAATCATAAATTTTACAGGAGAGGGGGAAAACGTGTATCTTCAGACAGGATTATCAAAATGGAGAAATACAAGGTGTTTGAAAAATAACTCCCTAGTTTTAATGTGTCGTAGAATCTGTACAAACTATTCTAGTTTGTGGTGTGTGATTCATCAACTCTCCAAGTTTTGATTTTATCAGTAGGTTTTATTTCATGTAACAGTTGCAATTTGTAGGGGGGCAACTTATGTCTTTTACATTCAACATCATACACAGTACCTTTAGGCACTCCCCGTGGCTCATGATCTCAAGATTAACGGTCACGTTTAACTACAAGCTTCCTTCCTTTTCCTTCCTTTAGGCACTCCTAATTGTAGACTTCTGACCAATTACTTCTTCGGGTTCCGAACACACGAAACACGAATCTGTTCAACAAAATCTTCAGAAGTTCTCGGTCTACCTGGTGATTTTGCTTTTAAAACACTACCGGTTTCCTTAACAGACATAAGCCAGTGACGGATAGTTTTAGCTGTAGGTGGTTCACCACCATTTCTGACGTCTAAAATTACGTTGCACTGTTTTAACAGACTCAGTTTTCACAAGCCAAATAACACACTGCGCTTTCTGTTGCGGAGGACACATTGCTACTGAGTTGCTCTGCACTGCACGCACGCCTGGACTGAACTGAGGGAACAGAGGGAACAAACAGCACTGGGACCGTCTCAAGGTCAAGCAGACCTGCCAACTGCAGGGGAGCCAAACTTGGAGAATTGATGGATCACACACCACAAATTAGAATAGTGTATGTCACTTTGTACCGAATCTAGGACATACTAAAACTAGGGAGTTCTTTTTCAAACACCCTGTATATAGTTTGAATGATAGCTAGAAAGAGCAACATACCATCACCAAAAGTGCACTAAATTATATAGCCAGAGATTGATAAAAATTCATAAAAATGAATGGATATATTTAGCTTTGAAAAAAAAAATGGTTGTTTTATTAAACTATGGGAAGCTAGATATTTCACATAATCTCAAATAGTTATCCTAATTCGTGATATTTATTTTGAACATAATAATAGGTACAATAGAAAACTGGTCTTAAAGTCTCCTATGAAAAGACAGAATACATGGAATACAGACACCTCGGAGAGAGACACATAAAAGTGAAACATGGGACTGTCAAAAGAACTGAGAAGTATAAATATCTAGGTGAATGGATAGAACCCAATAGACTGGATAAAGAAGCAAATAAGGCAAGAGCTAGAAAATTGGATTTGGCTTATAGGTTAACCCAGAACAGATACAACAAACGAGCAATATCCTACAAGGCAAAACTCAGACACTATAGCACAGTTGTAAAGACAGAGGGTCTGTACGCCTCGGAGTGCTTGACACTGAATAAAAAAGGGGATCTTCAGGAACTGGAAAAAAAGGAGAGGAAAATTTTGCGGAAAATTTTAGGACCACAGAAAACTGCTGACGGGACATGGAAGAACAGAAGGAATGATGACCTCTATAAACATACTGAAAAAATTACTGTCACAATGCGGAAGCGAAGGTTGAAATTCTACGGACATTTGGTGAGAATGGACGAGAACCGACTGACTAAGAGGATAGTCAAGTATATTACAGAGCTGATGGCTACAACTAAGTGGGTAGAAGAGGTTAAAAGAGACGCCAAGGAAAGTGGACTCACAGTAGATGTGATCCACAACAGAAAAGAGTTCAGAAACCGAATTGACAACATCAAGATGTTCGAGGAGAAAACACCTAAAATTAGAGCCAAACTGGTAATATCCGAGGAGGAGCGAAAGATCAGAAGTGAACGAATGAAGAGGTTTTGGGAAGAGAAGAGGAGATTAACCAGAAAGCCTTAGGTTCCATGCGGTCCACAGGCGGCCAAATTCGGAAGAAAGAAGAATAGGTACAATTCGAAATTAAATCCAATAATTTCAAAAAAATATATTCATTTATTTCAATATATTATAAGTTAGGACCGCTCAACCTACGGCCTGTGAGACTGTTTTCTCCAGCCCACGGCTCCGCGCCCACGTCATGTCTCCAAAACTTTGAAACAGCTAAAGCCAACTGGACAAAGAAGTGCGCGCTCACCCCTGCCCAAGCAGTTCCAGTCGTCGTACTAAACTAAATTATCATGAACTTTATTTCATAATTTGATTATTAATTGTGTCAAATGAACATAAATACTCACTCTTTGTCATTCATGCTGTATGTGTATTGAATATCATCATACTTCTATTTTATAGGGATTTATTAAAAATATGTGCATTTATTTTTAGTGTTTTATATTTTATCCACAACAAATAAATGTAGAAAACTGCAACAATACTAAAAACCTAAGCTCAAACAGCCACAAATCTCACCATATTGCACCTATATTTTTTTTTAAACTCCATAACCCCCAAACTCCCCAGAGTGTTATTGGCCCGCAAGGACCCCCAACTATTTACAACGTGGCCATCAGTTAAAAAAATGTTGGGCACCCCTGTTATATGTGATGGATATTGAACCCTTTCGAAGAAGCATATGAGACTCGATTTCGGGGAGTGTAACATTCCATTTCGTTAAGTTGTTGTTATGAGCGCTTCTTAAAAATGCAGAGTAACATAATACAAAATATCATGCAGGAAAAAGTGAATACCAGGGATAAACATAAGAATTTAATTAACAAAACAAAAACATTTACAATAATTACAACCAAACAAAAGAACTCCCAAATGACACCCACGTGAATTAAGAAAAGTGCCAAACAGGTCTGATCTCAGATCGTAAACAACTGGACCAAATGTCCCAAATAACTTCAATGACATGTGCGTGTGCGGCTTCTCTACATGCGGTACGATGTGTACAATTAATGTGCGATCCGTTACCATCCAGTAAACCTTCAGGGGACGAATATGCATTGTCTTAGAGCTAGACAGACACGAGGAACACAATCTAAACACTAAGTAAATTATCCGACACTCCCGGCACTGAACAAGACAAACAATTTCGGCATGAAATTGGAATAAAAGAAATTGCCGTAGCAATCATAAATGACGCCTTAAAATTAGGACTTCTAAATCAACACAAGTAAATAAACACGTGACCAACAACAAGAAAAATACACATATGGCCGCTTGCCATATTATAGAAATACAAATACACCCAACGGTGTCAAGACAAACAAATATGAAAAATAAGCAAAATAGCTGAGTCACTCGAATCACTAGGCTTAAAGCAAACATTTACATCAAGACAACAATATTTCATTTTATACGACATGCGGTAGCTCATGATGGACATGGCGAACTCCCAGTTATTATATCCAACGATCTTTAAAAGAACATGTATGCTGCAGATAGCTTAAAGGGGTCAGTCGGTCACAGCCGGTCTGCCTACATGATGAACCACCAGACATAGACGGGCGCAACGTGGAATCTGTAACAACTGTCAACCCACGTGTCAAAATACCTCGGCCTGCCGTAGCAATGGCTCGGGTCTAGGAGAATCGTGCTCACGATAGCACATAATATACGTGTGTGTGTGTGTGTCAAAATTTTATCTTCGTATTTCCCTATGGAAATCCAAGAATCAGTGATAGACAAAGTAAGGTAGCCTCCTAGAGCGCTCCTCCTTTCCAACAAATACAACCAACATTGAGGGCAGTAGACACATTCTACCCCCTCACCACGAAGAACCAATACACACACATAGACACGATAGACACACCAGAATCACACGTATGGGTTTGACAGAAACCTGTAAAAAAATACATAAATATTTCCACCGGATTGCGCTCCCAATCTAGTCCGTGACTGAAGATCCTGAACAGGGATATAAAAAACTCAAAATATAGAACTAAGGTGTTCTACAATGACATCTTAACGTGTTGCGCTCGGCAACCCTAATATGAATTTTTAAAAAACTGTTCGTAAATATCTAAACAAATTTTACCCCCTTCTCCTAATTTAAATGAATTTGAATAAAGCACCATTTGTCATCCAAGACGAACTTCGCATTCGCATGAATAAAATAATCCAATGCACGCGCCGTGCATTATAATAACGACTCGTAAGAAACATACTCCAACAGACAAATTTTGGCCACGTGCCAACGTACATTTAAATAAATAAGAGTGCCGGTACACAAAATATAAATACAAGGAAATAGGAACAAAACTATTTACAACGTTCCCGCGTCTAATCTAGCTACATATTGAATAAATCAATGGTTTGTACATCACCGAACAGCCTGCAGAAAATCAACCTCCATCCCAGGGCATTTCCCACTGGAAATTTACTCCAACATCGTCGTCATCCTGGTAGAGGCGTCGTACATCAGTCCACCCATCGACCTTGTGGTAGACATCATGGTAGAGGCTTCTTGAAAAGAAATGTTCAAATTAATATGCTATCCTGCTAGAATCGCTATGAGTTACTGGCTTTCGCTCATGAGTCCTAGGCGATTGCTCCACGAAGAACTTGCCCTATCTAAGCATTCGCTTGGCCACACGCACATATAAACCACAAAATAATTACACAAATAATATTACAGTTAGTCTGCAACGCAGCTTACATTTAAAGGTCTCTCAAATAATATCTACGCCGAGTAGCGCTTATCTCAACATAAGATCTCAACTCAAACTGGCGTAAACTGTGCTCCTCAGATCCTAATCAACATGTGTACTAAAACTGGCGTGAACTGAGCCCCTCAGAGCCTGATCAAATTGTGTCTCGAGCTACACTCCAACGATCAATTTATTGGAAACTGGCAGATTGGACTAGGGTAGGGACAATCGAGAAAAATAATCCGCAGTTTTTATCTCACAGACATGGAACTAATCTCAAACTTCTTCTTTTGACCTGTATGACACAATGCACTCTTGCGGAATCAGATCGATTCGGCGGTTCGTCTGACACGTGTTTTCCCGCATTTTTTTAAGCCACGCTAATTTACGCGTGGTCCAGGCTTGTCCTCTTCTGATTCGACGATTCAATCAAGCATCGGTTGGAAACTCACCTCTGGCACGCCCACAATGACGCCAAATTGTATGCTCTCTCACCCTAAGTTTGGCCTTGAACTCGACTTCCCAGGTCGTACACAGGAATAGCTACCCACGCCACGACTGCCACAAGCCTTGCAACATTCAGCTCGCCTTCCATATCTCACTCCAACATGTATTGCCTGGATATGAATGATAATAATCATGAAAACTTATTTATCGGCAAATCAATAAGGGTTCATTCCCAACTATTTACAATGTGGCCCTCAGTTTTAAAAAAGTTGGGCACCCCTGTTATAACCTGAAAGGCTTTCATGATGCAACGCAGCCTGCTCTAATTGGATTTCAAATTTAAATATTAACTAGTAAACCTGAACATTTTATCATTTTGCTTACTGTTGAATGTGTCTTCTCATCAAAATTGATTTTAATATTTATTGTTCTTTTAAATGCTAATGGCCCTCAGTTTAAAAAAATGTTGGGCACCCCTGTTATGTGTGATGGATATATTCAGTTTTGACCGAAAAGCTTGTTTTTTCACAGCCTTTGTTGAAATAATCTTGTCTTTTTATATTTTGAGATAACTTCTATTAGATTCCATTAGATTGTATTGTTCGATGGAAAAATAAAACCGACACGGCATATTAGTTTTAACTCTTGACTTATTTTTACGTAACAACTTCTCCGCATTGTAGATTTTATTTTTTCAACTAAAGAGCAGAGGGTTGCCAACCACCATAGATAACAAAATTACTTTTTAGGTAAACTCAACAGCCTTATCATTGGTAAATATTAACATTTGATCAAACAATGGTTTATCATCCAATGTAACTGAGGCAAATACCGACAGTAGTGGCTACGCTGGCTAAAGCGCAGCGTTAGGTCATGGGGCCAAGCTCTCTGCTGACTCGGTAGACGCGTGGGTTCAAGCCCCACCGTCGGCCGTCCTTGAAATGGTTTTCCGTGGTTTCCCATTTTCAACACCAGGCAAATGCTGGGACGGTACCTTCTAACAGGCAACGGCCGCTTCCTTCCACATCCTTCTCCAATTTCATTCACCTTCATCAATTCCATCTCTCATCCCGACGCGCAGGTCGCCCACGGGCGTCGAATAGAAAGACCTGCACTCGGTTTCTGAGGAGACCACATGACAAAAAAAAACTGAGGCAAATATTACCGAATCAACCCTTTTTTTTTTTTTTTTTTTTGAGATATTCAGTTTTCAAAACAAACTCCTCAAATTTGGTAAACGCCATTAACTGAAGTTTTTAAGATTGTGCGCTTCATATGTTTAATAACTCTGATTCCATGACGGTGCTATTCTTGTATTTCAGTGCAGTGTGACAGGGTATGAGAAGGCGGGTATAGAGTACGGCAAGAGTACCCTCAACATACCCCCCACTAGTTGCTGTGAACTGATGGAAAAGGAATATTGGTTGTATCCTGCCATCGTGGATAGCAGCAACTTGCCAGCCAAATGCCCGGTAGTAAAGGTAAGAAATCAACCTCTACCGATAAATGATTTATGTTCGACCCTCACTATTATGTGTCAGAAAACTGTATCATAACGATGGTCATTATAACAGTGTTTTCCATTATGATACAGTTTCTCCAGCCAATCAGAGCTCGTTCATTGACCAATTAGGTAACGATAACTTCGCGCATGCGCTCAAAATCAAACATGTCGGACATAAACACAACATCGAACTATAATAAATTACCGACATGGAATACGCACCGTCCATATGTTCGCGTAAATAAACTGGCGAATATGAGACAAGAAATAGCACTGTACCTTAAAATCACCAGCACTAATTTCTACACAGCGCATTGTCTTCAAATGACACCGGTGACAATATTACTGAGGGTCGGCAGATGTAAACACATGGCCTGCATATGGCATTGCAAGCACACAGAGCGCATGCGTCGGTCGTTCAAAGATCTTGAAAGACAGAGATATAACACACAACGCTCGCTCTGCGATCACAAAATTCCAGTAGCTGACTCTCAACAGATATTTATGAATATTTATGTTAAAAAATATAATAAAGTTATAATTATCGTCGAACATAAACAGTCGTATGCAACTCGCCTATAATGGTAATTAAGACACTCGTATGGAAATTATAAAACTCGCTTACGCTCGTTTTATAAAAATACTCGTGTCTTAATTATTGCCATTATAGGCTCGTTGCATAATGTACTAGTATATTCGACAATGTCAAAATGTAAATATTATATGTCAGAAAACTGTAACATAATGAGGGTCATTATAGTACGAATCTTCATTATGCAACAGTTTATCCAGCCAATGAGAGCTAATTCATTGACCAATTAGGTAAGGATACCTTCGCGCATGCGCTCAATATCCAACATGTCGGACATGAAGTACATGATTTGAAAGTTCAAATTGGATAACGGATCAACTATTGTAGTTACAATCCTAAACACAAGGACAAAATCAGCACGTACCTTTACGGTAACAAGAAAATACTATGACATATGCAAGAAATTTATGAATCTACGTCCAGAAGTTACCAACACAGCATCCTTCTACATAAATTACCGACATGGAAAGTATGTTCGCTTAATTAAACTGGTGAATATGAGACAATAAATAGCACTGTACCTTAAAATCCCCAACTGCAATTTCTACACAGCGCATTACTTTCAAACGACTTCGGTGACAATATTCGTGAATGCTAGTTCTGATCGGCACTAGACATATGCAGGTTGTAAACAATAGCATTGCCAAGCAAAGTAAATGGTCTCTGCTTTCGAAATTCTTTGACCCACGCATGCGCTCTGTTCAGTCAGCAAACCACCCAGCGCGCTCTGCTCACTAACTGAAGTTACTGAATCCCACAGATATTTATGAATATTTATGTTAAAACATATAATAAAATTATAATTATCGTCGAACATAAACAGTCGTATGCAACTCGCCTATAATGGTAATTAAGACACTCGTATGGAAATTATAAACTCGTGTCTTAAGGGGGGACGTATGTAAAAATGAGTAAACGTAGTAATTTTTTTAATCGACCATAATTTACCTTACGGTATTAAGATTTTAATTCCAAAATATTACAGTTCAATACCATCTGTAAATGTGAGAAAAATAGTGTATATAACTGCTTGTATACTGCCACACCCACTTCTGTAGGAAGAATGTGAGGATAATCTGACATCATCAGATGACGAAATTGGAAACAAAGGCTCATCAAAGGAGACATTCAATGAGGAAACAGCTGGAGGAATAAGAAGAATCAGGATAAAATGGATATGGTCTACACTAATTCATTAGAAGAGCAGCAATACAATATAAACAAACTCGAATCTTTTATTCAATTTTTCCATAACTTACATATTTGTAAGTTTAGTGTACCTTTTCTCCTACATCATTAAAGATACAGTGATGAAACTTGGTATGCTGTTGTAAACCATTATTCTAAGTAACTTCTGGAACAATTTTTTTAAGAACATATTTTGGATTTTAAGGGATAACATGTCATTATTTTTGTTTCAAATTAAGTCCATCAGATTTTGAAGTGCTGTTAAAAATAAAGTAAACAAGATATCAAACATTTGTTCCACAGGTATCTTTAACCTGGTCTGTAGATTTTACATTTCGAATGTTGTAACTTACAATGTGATGGTTTCATGGAAAAGGTACATATTAAGGGTACATGTTTCAGAAAATTCAAATATTCCTAGCAGAAGAACCATTTGAATTATCACCACGAACATCAACACAGACTTGCCTCGCACACTGGTATTCATGTGATTAAAATTATATAGCATTATCTTTAAAAATCTGGGAGTTACAATACGTCTTTGCTGGAGTGCAATTTTGCATACGTTCCCCCTAAATTATTGCCATTATAGGCTTGTTGCATAATGTACCATATTTATGAATATTTATGTTAAAACATACCTAATAAAGTTATAATTATCGTTGAACATAAACAATCGTATGCAACTCGCCTATAATGGTAATTGATGATGATGATGATGATGATAGTGTGACCTCCGGAGAGGCCGAGTGCTGGTCTTGCTAGTTGACGCTCGTGGGCGACCTGCGCGTCGTAATAAGGATGAAGTGATGATGACGTCACATACACCCAGTTCCCGAGCCGCGGGAATTGACCCCAGGAGATTAAAATCTCTGATGGCTCGGCCGGGAATCGAACCCGGGGCACTTTGGGCCAAAGGCTAGCGCGCTAACCATTTAGCCACAGAGCCGGACATACTCGTGTCTTATTTATTTATTTGTTAACTCCCATAACGAGAGCGTTACAACACAATCAATTTTCATGTTTCATTCTGGCCCTTTCTTCTTTCTTCCCAAACACCTCTCATATAAACACTATGCTTCCTCTTTCTCTCCTCCGTCCACTTCTTTCCCGGTTGTCTCTCTTCCGGAGTTCGGAGTTTGCTCAAACTTCTGTTGTCTACGTTTTTCTCTGTATTTACTCCTGTCTGCGATGTCTTCTGTAGAGATGTTTAGTTTCTTGAGGTCTTCCACGGTTTCCTTTAATCAATTGGTTTTTAGTGTACTATTCGTAACTATATTAAAAATTTGCTTGGTCAATCTGTCTTCGATCATCCTATGTATATGCTATGTCCATAACATTTTGACCTCCTTTTCCTTATGTTGCTTGTAATCGTCTCTGTCTGTTTGTACAGTCTATTGTTAGTCTCTTTATCCATATTCCCTCATTCTGAACTGGCCCTTAGATCTTTCTCAGAATTTTTCTTTCTTGTTTTTTCTATCAATAATTCTATTATTATAAAAGTCCACCCTCTGGACAAAGGCTTTCAAAAATGACTTCCTAATACCTAATTCTATATTTGATGTCAACAGATTTCTTTTCTGCAGAAAAGCTTCCTTGCCTAAGCCAACTTACTTTTTATACCCTCTTTACTTCGTCCATCACTGGTTATTTTGCTACCTAAATAGCAGAAGTCTCCCCCCATCCCTCTACATTTCGCTTGCCAATTTGACATCCATAGACGTTTCCGATTTCTTTCAGCTGCATTCCAATATTTTTGTTTTACATTTATTAAATTTCATCATGGATTCCATCCTCAAGACATAGTTCATACCATTTTAAAACGCATTCAAATCCTCTGGTGTGTCAGCTACGATGACAATGTCATCAGCAAATCTCAGACTTGAAATTACACAGGTCTACAAAACAAATTTTGGAGACCTTTTCTTGGATTCAATAACTTATTTTGTATATTGAAAGTGGATGAATTACGGAAATGTCTTTTATGTTCCTGTATGACATCAGGTTTTCAAAAAACTATATAATAATAGTACATTATGCAACGAGCCTATTTATTTATTTATTTATTTATTTAGCGCATGATGAAAACAACATATAAACTATTTACATATCCAGTGGAAGATAAGCACAGAGTAAATAAAAATTATAATGTATATACAAAGCAATTTACGAAGTTTGAAAGAAAAAATAACAGGAATAAAACATAATTATACATCACTATCTACCTGACAACTTCGACAGTTCAATTGTAAACATTATGTGTCGGAAAACTGTATCATAATGAGGCTCATTATAACACTATTTTTCATTATGAAACAGTTTCTCCCACCAATCAGAACTCGAGAAACAGTCGTGTGGCCAATTAGATGAGGATACCATCGCGCATGCGCTCAAAATCCAACATATTTCTGTGTTGGCAAGCAAAGTGAATGGTCTCTGCTTCCGGAGTGCCTTGACCACGCATGCGCTCTGTTCAGTCACCAAAGCCAGCGCGCAGTGTTCACTAGTAACTGAATTAACTGAATCCCACAGATATATATGAATATTTATGTTAAAACATATAATAAAGTTATAATTATCGTCGAACATAAACAGTGCTATGCAACTCGCCTATAATGGTAATTAAGACACTCGTATGGAAATTATAAAACTCGCATTAGCTCGTTTTATAAAGATACTCGTGTCTTAATTATAGCCAGTATAGGCTCGTTGCATAATGTACTATTATAATTTCCATACGAGCGTCTTAATTACTATTATAGGCGAGTTGCATACGACTGTTTATGTTCGACGATAATTATAATTATTTTATGTTCGAACATAAATATTCATAAATATCTGTCGAGATTTCACCAGTTTTATGTACTGAACAGAGCGCATGGGACGCAGAGAATACCTTGTATTTGACCATGGCCTCCTGGAATACCTCACTATGACACTCGCCACGCAGTGAAATTTAAAATAGGGGGCCATGGACGTGAGCGCAGGTGTGATGCTATCCTCACCTAATTGGTCACAAACTGTTTCTTGAGCTCTGATTGGTGGGAGAAACTGTCCCATAATGAAAACTTGTACTATAATGAGCCTCATTATAGTACAGTTTTCTGACATATAATATTTACATTTCGCCAGGGTCGAACATAAAGAAATTATTAGAAGATGCGTGAACGTGAAAATCTGCATTATATTGTTTCTTTATAGCAGTCAGAGTTTAGTACATGAAAATAATAGACACATTAACTTAAGACATATTTTAACAAATACATATCAAAGAAAGAAAAAAAAACAGTTTGTGTTCACTTGTATGATTAAGTCAATGGAACCGTTGCCGCTTGGATGCAAAGCTTCTCAAGCTGATTTTTCTCTTGTTCACTGTAGTAGGATCATCATGTTTCATCCTATTTCATTAGAGATATTGTGAAATTTTGCAATATATTGTTAACCAAAATTACTGCAATTATAAAAAAAAATGGTATGTGATAGCAATGTACCGTACCTGTAAAATTAGAGTCAAACCCAAGAAAGGAAAAATCGTGTAGACCTGTGTTATTTCTCCTTGAATCTTTTTTACTCCTACTTTAATTATGTTCTCTTAACTGATTCTTCAATATATAGATTGAAAAGTATGGGTGATAAGTTGCAGCCTTGCCTTACACCCTTCTGAATACCAGCTTCTCTCTCATGTCCTTCAGCTCGAATAACTGCCGTCTGGTTTCTGTATGGATTATGGATCACCCTCGTATCCCTGTATTTTATTGCAATCGTTTTCAAAATGTCAAACAACTTACTCCAACTAAAGTTATCAAAATCCTTTCCTACGTCTACAAATGTCATGAATGTTCTGTTGTCTCCTTATTGTACCTTGCAAGATCAGCCTTAGACTTAGTATAGCTTCCCTCGTTCATACGTTTCTCCTGAAACCAAACGGATGGACAGAGACAAAATCGAGGATTTTTTAAAAATACAACTGTATGTATAGATTTGATCACGTATGTGGAAAATACTGCATTGGGTTTTGCTTGCTTATGTTCCAGGGAAGATACGATGTAAATAACTTCTACTTAGACAGTAACAAGTTACCGGAAAAAATACCTGGCGGAGACGACTGGCGGTTCGATATCAGAGTGACATGCAGCTCGGGCGACATTTACTTTGTTGGCGTCTGGATCACATTCGACCGTTCCGAATTCCGCAGGCGCCAAGCCGAGAAGGCGGCCAGTGGAGACGCATCTGAAGACGATGAGGATGCCCCACCCCCTCCAGGAAAACCCCCAGGCCCTGGTCGGTAGACACAGATCAAATGAGTTCAGGGAGTTAATGAGCAATCATTCGAAGCTATTGACCACTATATTACACCAAAACATCTATTGTTACACTCTTTCATTTCACCAAAGATGGCCGCAAGTACTGGTATCATAAAGCGTATTTTCACAATGCGCTCTGGTTAACATTGGTTACCAAAGTGGTTACGGTCAGGGCCGGATTTAGATTGTATGCGCTCCTAGGCCATTGGGGTTTTTGCCACCCCCTCTTCATACCATCGTGAAGATATTTCTATATAAAATGCCGAAAAATAACAATCGCCTCTTCTTTATTGTCTGCGTTATGTTCTCAATGTTCATATTTCTTCTATAGCCTACTTCTTAATTTCCAAAACTCTGACTTTCTTAATGGACCGAGAATTCTGCGTATAATTTTTATATTAATTCAAATAAACTTACATTGTTGAGTGTTCTTCATCAAACTAAATATTTCTTGGTATCTTTAATTTCACTCCTTTATGGAATTGTAAAAGAGTTTTTGAGCAATAAAATTGAATCCCGCTGATTGCTGGGGGTAGGATATTCAGTTGAAAATTTCTGTGGTTTCAGGAAAGGTGTCCAGCCTTAAGTTTTAAGAAAATAGCCCTATTATGAAAGAGCGGCGCGCAACCATACTCGAAGTTCCCATTTTGACCCTCAAGCCCTTACTTGTAGCATCAGAAAATATTCGTACTCTATCATCTGTGATACCCAGAGATCGTGAACGCTGTATTTACGTTATCTGCACTCAACCCAATTATTGTTTGAAAGAATTTCCACAAAAAAATAACCATAATTAAATAAGATTTCTTTTAACGTGTTACAATTAACTTTCACTTGAAAATATATTTGAAATTACACTTTTTTTTATCATAGCATACAAACAAAACTGCAATGCCTCGTCAGCATTCATTTGTGACAATTGTCTTTGACGGCCACCTGTTTAGCAATAGTCACATTGAGGAATACACGTTTGTACTATGAAAATTGAACACCTACCTTGTGTGCTGAGTGTACAGACAAAAACAATCCACTTAATTTGCTGCACTAAGTTCCTGAATAATATTTAACCTGAATGTTAATTGATCTTAATTAATGAATTGTCTGCTACATTGGATTAATACAGCAATAAAATACTATAAAGCGAAAAAAAAAAATTTCATTTTGATCCTTTTGAATTCCTTTGCAGATGGAGGTGACAGTGAAGAATGTTCAAGTTCTTTTTCTTTCCTTTTGTCGTGTGGCCTCCTGAGAGGCCGAGTGCAAATATTTCAGATCGACGCCCGTGGTTGACCTGCGTGTCGGGATGAGAGATGGAATAGGTGAAGATGAATGCAACTGGGCAAGGATGTGGAAGGAAGCGGCCGTGGCCTGTCAGAAGGTACCGTCCCAGCATTTGCCTGGTGTTGGAAATGGGGAAACTACGGAAACCCATTTCAAGGATGTTCGACGGTAGGGCTTGAACCCACGCGTCTACCGAGTCTGCAGATGATGATGATGACAATTGTTGTTTTAAAGGGCCTAACATCTAAGTTATCGGCCCCTAATGGTTTGGGTGATCGTGAAGAAGATAATGAAATGTAAACTATAACTAAAACTAACTACTAGCTTATATACTAGAAGAAGAAATGGAAAACAAAAGGAGAATTAGGCAAATAAAGGACAGGAGGAAAAGAAATGCCCTCAACCCTCGATGAATGCGGATTGAGGGACTTGGAAGGAAGGAGAGCCACGAAAGGCAGATAGGAAAGTGAAAGAGGAGAGGGTCCGCCCCAGAGGTAATGGCTAAAAGGGGGAAAACCGGACACAGCTCAGGAACCCTCGGGGTCGCCAACTCCCGAACTCACCACCCGTGAGCCCCTGAGGGTGTAGCAATATCCAGGGTGCACCAGAAGTGGTGGGGCTACATACACCGTGCCTCCTTGAGGGCCTTGAGTAGAAGGCAGGAGATAACATGAAAATAAAAAGAAGGCTGACCCCTCGCAGAAGGAGGGTATCTGAAAAGATGAGACAAGGGCCAATTAAGGCGGGAAAGGAAGAGACTCCCTAGGCCTCGGATACCTTAATACCGTCGGGGTCGGAACAGAACAAGAGTTGACCAAGTGAGGTCGACAGGAAAAAAGACGGAGAGGAGCCCGACACAAGTAAGTGGAAACAATGCCGGACTCAGCTGGGGCCCCGTGGTCGCCAACCAACGTCGAGTCAGCACAGAGCATGGCCCCATGACCTAACGCTGCGCTTTAGCGAGCGTAGGCACTGCTGTCGGTAATTTTCAAGTAATGGAATGCAGCTGAAAGAAGGAAGTAGGAGATTTCTGCCACTAAAAAGCAAAACAACCAGTGATGTTATTAGTAGGCAAGAAAAGCAATTCTACAGAAAAGGAATCTGTTGACATCGAATATAGATTTAGATATTAGAAAGACATTTTTGAAAGCTTTTACCTATAAATAGAAAGTGAAAGTTGGACTGTTTGTGCAGCAGAAAAGAGGAGAATAGAAGCGTTTGAAATGTGGTGTTACAGGAGAATGATGAAGATCAGATGGGTAGATAGGGTAACAAATGAAGAGGTATTCTTATCATTAAAAAAACGTATTTCAAGAGTAAGAATCTGAAGCATTTGGCGGGATCAATATAAAAATGGCCGCCGCGGACTCGTATTGGCTGGATTATGACAACTAATGCCACACTTTGCCAGCGCATTGTTCATTCTTTCAGTCGCCTGTTAACGGTGTCGGAGTTTGTTTCATTGTCCTCGTTTCGTTTACTTTAACATAGAATTTTAATATTTTTAGCCTATTTTCATTTATGAAAAAAAAAGGCTAATGAGATCACCTTTTGTCCGTGTGTCTGTCTGTGTGTGCGTGTGTGTGTGTGTGTCCCTGTCCCCCCTAATAACTTCTAAACGGCTGGAGCGATTTCAATGAAACTCGGTAAGTTCATAGCACAATTCCGGACGACCCCGACTGTGCCCTTCAACTTTAGTTAAGTCTCACCAATCCTACATGGCGGCTGTGCGAAGTATTTCACCAGCATTCAATATCTCCGAAACTATTACCGATATCACCCTGGAACTACTAGACGTTCATCAATGTGATTTTTGAAAAACTGGTAACTCTAAAACCAACATGGCGGCCAAGCGAAGTTGCGACTCTTCAATAGACGTTTCTCGCGATTTAACCAGCCAAACGAAATAAAACTTGGTACGGTATATGTTTATATACATTGTAATGCACCGACATCTAACTTCGTTCAATTGTTTACATAACCTCAAGATGGCGTCTGTGCGAAATATTTCACCGGTATTATATATCTCTGAAACTATTAGCGGTATCACCCTGAAATTTTGTATGGTTATAAAGGGCACTACTGGAAGCTCATCTATAGGACTTTCAAAAACTGGTTAACTACAAAACGAATATGGCGGCCAAGAGAAGTCGAAAATTTTAAATAGACCTTTCTCGCGATTTACTGATCCAAACACAATGAAACTTGGTACAGGAAATGTTTATACACATTGTAATGCACTGGTATCTAATTTAGTTCAATGGTTTAAATAACTTCAAGACGGCGGCTGTGCGAATTTTAAAATTAAGTTTCTATTTATTGTGTCGTAATCATGCGATCGAAGTGAAAGTTTGAATAATGAAACTACGCAATAATTTTCTTTTAATGGTACATGACTCTATGGCCTACACATATAACAATCCAACATGGCGACCATCCGAAATATTTAAATGGATCTCAATATCTACGAATCTATTACAGCAATCAAACTGAATTTTTTATGTTCATAGGGGCTATGATCATAAGATCACCTATAGGACTTTCAATAACCTGGTGATCACAAATCCAGCATGGCGGCGAAGCGAAGTATAAATATTCACATGGACGTTTCTCGCAATTTAACCATCCGAGTGCAGGGACACTTGGTACAGTAAATCCTTATACAAATGGCATCTAATTTATTTCAATTGTTTCCATAATCACAAGATGGCAGCTGTGCCAAATTTTAAAATCGCGTTTTTACTTCTTGTGCCCTAATCATGCGATTGAAGTTTGAATACTACACGTACACAATAATCTTCATGTAACAGTACATAACTCTAAGACCTACATATACAAAAATCCAACATGGCGACCATCCGCAATATTTAGTTAGTTCTCAATATCTACGAATCTATTACAGCAATCAAACTGAAATTTTGTATGTTGATAGAGGCAATTAACATGAGTAGGATATATGAAAATAGGCTGTATAGTTCTTCACGGAACTACTTGTTTGTTTCCATTTTTACTTCGTTATTTCTTTTATCATACGTCAATAAGTTGCAAATAGTGCTGTGGTGTTCAAATTAACGCTTGTCATTCAATAGCCTGCAAATCGACAATGTAAAAACACGGCAATAATATCGCCACAGAGCGGCTTGTTTGTGTGCTTGGTGCTAAATACGTATTTACCTTAACATTACGTATGTGGAAGCTATTATTAACCTTCAGAGTCGCGATACAGTAAGTGAGTGTGCCTGGTGTTATCATGATGTTATTTCTGCGTTCTGTGTTAACTGTTGTAAACTGTGAACGACCATCACCCAAACTCTTGTTTCATCTTGAAGGATATAATCATTGCATGGTGAGTGTTGATATATTCAACATCAGATTACTTTGTGTTTGTATTTTGTATTATATTTGTATAACTGTCGAGTGTTTGGCCTCTTTCTCGTATTTATTGAATAACACTGATAAAGGTAGCATAGCTTCAGTGTGTTATTTATTTATTTATTTTATACCGTATTTCTCTATTTGAATGTACTCGGTGTTGACTCAGGATAGACATTTACATTACGTTGAGCATAATAATACCGAAATAATGTCCGAAGTGTAGCCATGTGTATTATTCGAATCAGCTTATCAACAATAAAAACTTGGCAACACAGCTCAGCTGTTCCAAGCTCCCACCATTTCCTTCACGTTCTTTCTTTTGAAATACAGAGAATAAAATTAAATCATTTCATCAATTTAACCCTGAGTTTATTTATTAATTCGTTTTAATTATGTTATTGTAGATAATAATTGGAGTAAAAGATTGTTGTTAATTTCTGGGTTAAGACGAGTGGGAGAGGAGAGATGTTTATGGTGATTTCTAATGAAGAGAAGAGATAGGTTGGTAGGACACATACTAAGACAAGCTACCATACGACAAGTACTTAAATATATTATAACGTTATAGAATGGTACAGCAATGATTAGGGACTATTATGGTAATTGTATTTTAAAGTGAAAGGGAGACTAATACCCCTCCAGATAATGGATTTATCCAAGGAAATATACTGGCAATTGACAGAGATATGCGGTGTTTGGATCAACAATGGCGACCACGTAGACATTGACTCTACTCTTATTATTAAGAGTTCTACAGTCACGTGTGTAGTGCTGCTACCTCCTGGGTGTAACGTGTACTATATGCTACCCAACAACACGCGGCTTCTGGCGGTTGAAATACTAACTAATTGCTTCAAGACTTCGGACTCGAGAGTAAGGTAATCTGTAGTCACTCAAATACAGTAGCCTACACAAGAACCTCGTTTATTCGGACTAGGTAGGACCGGATGTAATCTGGATGTTTGAAAATTCAGATAATCCGGAAACGAACTAATGAATGAATTTAAGCTACTAATCTATAAAATAAAATAAAAATGACACTAACAATAACTATTAAAAACGAGACAAACTAACCCTATTCAGAACACCATATCACCCAGATTACCAAATCTGGACTCAGGTCCATGATGACGAACTTTGACGACAAAAATTAGAAGATTAGTAGCAAATCAACTCTGAAGCTATATTTACGGTACCAGAAATATCCTTCTTCAGATAAAATCAATATTGAAACACTCGTAGACTATAAGCAACACACGTAGTATAAAAAAAGACTCTAAAATGAAAAAGAATCAAATAAAGTATGCATAAAGGCAAGAAAAAATAATATTTTTCCGCTCATACTGTAAAATAACGAATCCTCACCAATGCTATATGTCCCCATCCTCGTAATGACGCCCTTAAATAAAATTATAAAGCGTGTGAGGCATGGAAATTCAGTATTTGTGCCAAAGAGCCTAAAGGAAGGGAATGGTGAGGGTTGTCCGAATTTGCAAGTAGATAGTGTTACTCGTCTTGTTCCAAATGTTAAGTACGTAAAATTCGGTTCATATCAGTGAAACGGTGTAGATTTGTGCCAAAGGCCCTAGATGAAAGGAATGGAGAGGGCTACCTAAAATTATTGTTGCCAAAAACCTTCCTTGGGGTGTGCACTACAACCCTACAAAATGTCAATGCAGTCGGTTAAACGGAGTCGGAGTCCATTAACGTCGGGCGATATAAGTACATTTCCATTTTTATATATAAAAGAAGAAAAATCTTTTGGCACAAAAACGTAATAGTTATAATAATAATAATGCTATTGGTTTTACGTCCCTTTTAACTACTCTGGCTTTTAGCACGCCAAACTCAATACAGTACGTCCTGTATTCACTTAGATTTACTGATATAGTATGCCATTTTATTTTTGTTTCAAATTTGATATACGGTACTGTAAATATTGATATCTGGAAACAGATCCAAGAGCTAGCTGTGTATGTATCTTTCTTTCATGAATGTTGGTAGGTAGGCTAAGTGTACAGTATTATTCGAACGGCGAGAATATTTTTGTGATGAAAAAAAAATGATGATATAGTAAATTAAAAACAATCCGTATTAACCGGAAATCCGGTTTAATGAGGGAAGGATAGACGATTCTTTTGTGTAAATATTGTGTGTTGAAATGAACATTGAGTTAGGACACAGAATTTTAATTTCCAATCCGTTGTGATATTACTAGTGTCAAAGAGTCTACAAATAACAAGGAATTATTTCCTACGGTCCAGATTTTTCCTCGCTTTTACCGGTGTCTGCTGATCCTGTTCGTCATAATTATTCCTCCTGATGTATTCAACCCGATGTCACATTTGCCATGTAACCTCTTTGGCTCATGAAGAATTCATCATCCATGGAGCAGGCCAAGAGAGCGCTCGTTTGACTAATATGAGTTGCCGCGCCGAGAGGATATTATGTTGTAAATATTTTGTGAACCCCATGATTATTAACCACTTTTGTAAATATTTTGGATGTTCAGAAGAGAAATATCATTTATGATAAATAGGAGGCATGAATATAAAGAACCCCCAGTGAATGCCGCAGATATTTTTACAGTCACACACTTGACTAGTCACTAGAGAGTCCATCCGGCATCTTGATGAGGCGACTCTTATCGCAAGCATGATTGCAGCGTGACGTACTATTTTTGACAGGCATGGTCCTGCCTTGACGTCGAAACGTGCTCGATAAATCGAGGAGTATCTGTGTGATTCTATTTAATCTGGTGAAGAAACATACGTGATTATGTGCAGTATGGCTGCCGAGTGTGTTTATGATAATCAGTGATCGCCAATTTGGAATATTTGTGATCCTTCACTAACAATTTAACATAGGCACAAAGTACGCTGCTAAGCCACGTTTTCTTTTCATGTGCAGCGAGATTTTCATCATCAGTGTTAACCAAGTAATGAATGATTCACGAGTGAACTTAATCAATCAGTTCTGAGTGTGTACTTTGGCACAAGCCATAAGTTAGCTTCTGTGAGCGGAAAAACCACATGGCCATTCTATCTTGTTAACCGCTACCAGTGTAAATTATGTGAAATTGCAGCTAGAGCGATAAATTCAGTGTAACCCCCATGGTTGTATTGAAACATAACTATTATGAAGAAACGCCAATTATTCAACTAGTCATGAGCTTTGAAATGGAGTAGACCCATGCCATGGCGGGGTTTAGCGACGGTCGGACCGCACTCCAGATGGTCTAGCGATGGTGGGATCGCACGTCAAATGGTGTATTAATGGCTGAGATTGTACTACAAAGCAAGCACGTGGATTACAGGCATTCCATCCATACGCCTAATTTGCAACCTAAACCATGCATAACTATGAAGAACACGCGTGAGTCAGGCTGACGACCAAAACCTATTTTTATGTACGGTCCTGCTGTGGGGACTAGATTAGTTATTATGACCTTACGCCGCACATTCTTAGGTAGGAATTACACTTATCATGCACACCTAGGTGGTGGAGAAACCACAAATAAAACGTATCATTTGCACTTGTTGAGGATAATAGCATTTGCCACCTATTATTGTACATAACATTTTTTATATAACTTCGACAGAGCATCGAACCAACACTCTTTTACGTGTAGGATTTGTATCATAATCTTGTCTGAAAGAACAGTGTTTTATTTTAACAAGTGAAACTCAACGACCAGCTGTTGGCCGTGAAAAGGAGCCAATGTCACACTTTATTTGGTTTATTTTGACCTTGCAAACGCGACGACAGCGCGCTCTTTTCTTCAGTAAATTATATAGAAGGCAGTGGACCCAGTGAATAACAAACATTCTTGTTACCTGAAAACCAGTTTATGTAGTGTGAGAAATGAAACAAATACCTTTTTTGACATGCAGACGACTGCTAAACAAGATATGAATTGTAACATTATCAGATGAGCTAAGCAGGCTATTCTTGGTTCGAGAGAACGGGTCATTTTATAGAGCTGTAAGCAAAAGACCCAAGTTTATAAATGCTAGATTTCCAGACGCTCAGGTCTGATATATGAGTAAATGAGACACCTTTCTGTAACTTCAGAGTATACAGCTGTTATGCCAGCAATATTTAAACCTTATCCTTAAGCTTGGATTGTATAGATTTAAAAGGAACCATGTAATGTAAAAACGCTCTACGGCGGTAAGATATGATTACCCTTAGATGCTAGTACAAGTTTTCGTACTGTATAGGCTGGTGACGCGTACGGTTTTTGTCACGTTACTACAGCAGATGATCAATGGATCAGTGGTATTGATCAGCACACTGAGGTGCTATTTATGATATTGGAATTGATTTTTCTTCCAATGAAGTGTTTGTATTGGATGCTTGGGACACCAATAGTTTACACTATACGAATTTAACATGGTCATTAAAAAAATACAATGAAACTGATAGGAGTAAACTAATCTGATAAATAAGAAGGTAATAATCAAAGATCAGGGTTTTTTAACTAAAACTGAATATAAACCGAAAGCTATGAACTCTAATGAAATCTAAATAAAACCATAAACTTAAATGAACCTTGATGACCATAACTTAGACTTGTTTCTTCGTCTCATTTTAAATACAAATATAGCTTTCCCCTATTGAGCGACGACAGTCAGATAGTTACGTGTTTAAACGCGGTAGCTAAGCTGATGATGCGATGTTAGACATGTATTATTTCATGTTATCGCCAACATAACGTTTCTCTCCCAACACAAACATGACCCAAGTTCGCAAAGAGCGAATTTGCGATGTAACTGTAGTGGCGCCCATTGCGCATCTAATTTCAGAGTGTTTACATATTATTAATTAGTGTTGTAACTAGGATAGATTTTCATACTTTCTGTTAGGTTCAGAATGTGGATAGCTTTAGCTTGGAAATAAATTTTGGATGAAACGCCTCTCGTTTACATCGTTGCCATTATGATTAACGTACGATAGTTATTAGATTAAATGATTATAACGTTAAATGTTGGATATGACACCATCATAGCGTAGCTTTAAACTTATTATGCTTTAAATGTAACTAATATCTTGCATTGTAAACAAGTAAATAACTCACCTTGCTGTAGAATCATTCTTGTACTATTACTATTATTGAATCTCCGAATTAATTGGATAGGAAAGATCTACGTGTCATTCTCTTAGATTGCATTCTTTGTTTTTCCACTTTTGCGTAGGACTTCGAGAGGCTTAATTTGTTAGGATTGTCGCACGGAGACGAATTAATTATTATGAACATTGTTAGCATGGACTAGCCGTTTTCACCTCTCGGAAGTGGTTAATAAACTGAGTGCGATTTAAATGTAAGCCTTGCCTCTTTATTGTATTTGTTGAGTTTGTATTCCTCTAGACTGGTGGTTTTTCCTCTCATTACACCCGACACCCCCCGAGTACAGTTTCTTGAGTGCTTTCCCAGTCCAAGAATGCATTTCTTCCCGGCCTATATGTCTTCCTGGGAGATGGGGGTTTCAGAAGGGTCATTTAAGGTTGATGGCTCCCCGGAATCCTCGTCAATTGGGCACATATAGACTTTATTTTAATTGGCGCCTCGACGTGATTAGCTCGAATTTGAGAGGTCAAGTTCGCTGGGGTACTGATTCTTTAATTGGTTCCACAACATAATCAGCTCGATTTTGAGAGGTCTAGTTGGTGGCATACGAATATGAAAACTCGAATTTGAGAGGTCGAGAGCTCATGTTTGTTTTTTAGGGTATGATTGCATCTGCCAGGTCAGTGACGAATCGGTATTCGCACGGCTGGACAGTAGCTGCATGGCACTGATATTGAGATAGGACCATGAGGTCAGTTGGCATTAATTACTGTTAATAAGAAGAGACATTTTCACTTGTAGCCAAAGCTGATCTTAAGTAAATGTAATTATTAGTTTGTGTGTTTAACTTTTGTTAGGACAGAGGCACAGCAATGATCCCTTAGTTTTTGAAGAGTGCAGACTTAAGGTGTACCATAGTGTGTAAGTTTCAGCCAAACTATTCCCCGCCTAATTCTCAAATCGAATTTATTGTGATGGCAAGTGAAGCAGAGATGGACATTATCGCAACTTTGCCAGAGTTGCTGAGGACCCTGCGCTTGTCCATTAATCAAGATCAGGTGAACCAAGCTATTATGCAAACTAACTTGAATGACATGGGAGCAAACATTCGAGCCAAACTGCAGGTTAACACAGACACTGTAAACGAAAGCATAAACAATGTTAGGGCCGAACTAGGAGCGGAAATACAGGTCAATTGTGACAACATGAACATTAATATAAATAATTTACGCACAGAGGTTAGGGATGATATTGAAAATCTGCGAACAGACATTGATGATATGCAGGCAGATTTAAATAGAGTTAGGGGCGACATTGAAGCTACTTCGATTACTCTCAGGGCTGATTTCGCGAAAGAAATTAAGACTACCATCACAAAAGCAATGGATGATATCAGGTCTGAAATCGAAACAGATCGTCGTAACTCAGAGGTCGTACTGGAAGCTGTTAAGACAGAAATCCGCACTAACCAGATAGACAACATGAGGAAACTGGAAGAGTTACGGGTTAACGCAGCGGAATTTAGGGTCGATTTTGACATACTTAAGGGCAACCTAAACGAAAACAAAATGAATATTACCAACTTAGAAAATAAGATGGGTAACCTTTCCATTGAAACCACAGATTCGAACGATAAAATCCGTGAATATGTAGGCAAAGCTATCGATGAGTTAGGAGGAGAAATGAACGAAAAATACCATGACTTATATGGCATCGTCAGAGGAAAAATAGAACGGTTAGAGATACAGATGAACACCTTGCGTGAGGAAAATAAACAGAAATCAACTCGAGTAACTTCAGAGCCGGAGAAACCAATCCTCAAGCGTTACTTCGAACAGATAGGAGCTGACACAACCAAAACACCGAGGGAGGAAACACAACCGAATCCTATCGAGGCTTGGAAGAAGTATTTTGAGCAGGAGAATGCTGATACTACACCAGCATCACGGAGGGAAGTACTACCAAATACTGGCGAAACACCTGACAGATTTGACATTCCGACATTCAGTAGGACTCCAAGTATGATTCAGACACATCATTCGAATTTTGTATTCTTGAAAAGTCAAGATGAACGCCCTCACAAATACACAGGAACCGGAGCTCAGACACCTGTAGAATTTCTCCATAATCTGGAAAACTACATGCGTGAAACAATGGTCACACCAGATAGAGAACTGAGAGTAGTAGAGAGATTGCTAGACGGCACTGCTCTAATCTGGTTCAAAGCATTTAGCTATTCTTTCCGGAGCTATCAAGACTTCAAAGAAGCGCTATTAAAAACATTTTGGTCTGTGGAGATACAACAGGGGATCCGAGCTGAAATGTACAGCAAACGTTTCTCTAGTAACCTGCCCACGAAATATGCCTCATACTCCGCTCAACAACTTTCAAAACTCCAATGTCTACGTCCTCCTGTATCTGAACAAGAACTAGTCCAAACTATCATCCGACAGCCGACAGTATCCAGGAGATATTCAGAAGTCGTTAATCGCTTCAGGAGCAAATACGTTCGCCAAATGCGATGAAATTCTGCGCAGATTAGACTGTAGCAATGAACAATTTGCGCCGACAATACATCGTCATGAAACTCGTCAGGTCAACTTAACATCCGTAGACCGGATGGTACAGACAACGAACAGAAATGATAGAGAGCAGAATAGAGGAGCTCGCAACCGGAATACTAACGATCAGAGAAGAGACGGAACACCGTACGATAGGAACAGAGAAGTGGAAGCGTATCAACAGAGGAGATACCAAGCTCTGAGAAATGACAGACCACGTTGGAATCGCGACCGAAACCAACGGTACAACAACAACAACAACAACTACAACAACAACAACAACAACAACAACAGTGACAACCGGTATGATCGTAGAAACGATAACAATAATCCCAGGAGAGATTATAGATACAGCGGAGGCTATCGCAGAGATAGGGACCGCAGGTATCAGAACACTAACGACAACAAACGTAGAGGCGACAGAGCTGATAGAGATTGGCAAGGAAGAGCAGAGGAGAGTCAGCGGTATTTACGCGAACTTCGAGGGAGAAGAGATGATCAAAATCCACCTCAAACGTCGCGGGAGTTCGACAACAGGGAAGAAGTACCTGAGAAGTATGATGAAGCAGGGACATCCACTGGTCGCTCAGGACAAAAAAAAATCACTATAAATCCTGAAATGATTGATTCTCCAGTAGGAATAGCGGATGTATTACTTTGGCAACCAACGCCAGGAGATCTACTCGACGAACCACGAACTACTGACCGCGTGCAATTGACACAGTTACCAGTCATTGCCGCGAGCATCAACAATATTATTGTAAATATTTTGTTCGATACTGGCGCTATGATTAGCGTGATTTCAGGCGACTTGTACAGTCAGCTTAAATTGGGAGATGACCTTAGAGAACTACCTGTTTCCAATATTAAAATTCGAGGCATCATACCAGATCGCACTATTAGGTGTAAAGTGCAAGTTTTATGTTTGGTTATAATCGGCGGGCATACTTATACTCATGATTTCGTTGTGGTGAATAACCTTAAACAACCAGCTATACTCGGAGCTGATTTTATACGCAGATATGAGGGAGTTATCAACATGGGTACTAATACGGTACAATTCCTCGAATCTCCACCAGTACATCTTGAAAACACGATGCAGGGAGATGTGGCACACTTAAATTTGATCACCAAGATATTGGATGAGTTACGCATTTCTAATGTTATGGAAGAAAGGGAAGCCAAGTGGAGATTGGAACCACGAGGGAATTAAACTTTAGATGAATTGCTAGCAGAATACGAGGACATTTTCGACACTACTCCATGCGAAATTGCCAACTTCGAATACTCTCTTAACGTACTAGACGACGCACCATACCAGCGTAAAATTTATCCGATAGCGGAGAAGCATTTTGAGGAAACCCAAACGAAGATCTTGGAGATGGAAAAGGCTGGCATTATCATGAAAATGCCTACATCCTATTTAAATCCCATTACAACAGTTGTGAAGACTGATGGTAGTCTTAGGCTATGCATAGACGCGAGATCCTTAAATGAGCGCTTGGCGCCGGAAGACGACCGACCACCTAGAATTAGAGAGATATTGCGCCGTTTCAAATCCATGATAAATTTTTCGTCAATAGACCTAGTTTCTTCGTACCACCATATCAAAATTTTCGAAGCAACGAGGAAGTACACTGGCTTCTTATTTGAACAGACCACTTATGTTTTTTGCAAGCTTCCATTTGGAATTAAAACCGCAGGGGCAGCCTTGATCCGAGCGCTAGACGCCAACCTTACACCTGAGGTGAAAGAGAAGGTGATATATTACGTTGATGATATCATTATTGCGTCGGAGACAGAAGCCGAGCATTTTCAGTCGCTACGTCTCGTATTTGACAACCTACGAGTAGCTAATTTCAAGGTAAACAAGGCCAAATGTAAATTCTTTAGGAAGGAGATAAACTTCGTGGGACATGTTATAGATGGGGACGGCTACCGCCCAAATCCTGCGAAAATTCAGGCAATTGCTCAATTTCCAAAACCTACCAAGGTTAAGCATGTGAGACAGTTCCTTGGAGTCTGTCAGTTCTTTAGAGCACATGGTAAAGGCTATTCTGAGACAGTAGCACCTCTTCAAAATTTATTAAGGAAAAATTCTCGTTGGGCATGGATTCCAGAATGCGATAGTGCTTTCGAGAAAGCTAAAATCATGTTAAGCAACAACATCACTCTAGAGTATCCTGATTACTCGAAAAACTTTATAGTTGAGACGGACGCATCGGCAATCGGTATAGGAGCGATTCTACTCCAGGAAGATGAGGACCATAAGCGACATTGTATCGCATTTTTTGTATCTAGGAGACTCCGTCCACATGGGGCTAATTATTTCACTACTGAGCTCGAAGCCTTATCCGTAGTCTATGCTTTGGACTATTGGAGGAAACTTTTGTGGGGCCAACGTGTTATCGTCAGAACAGACCACCATGCTCTCGCCTTTTTGTTGAAGACAAGACTGGCAAACGACCGAATCACCCGATGGAGGTTATTTTTACAACAGTTTGACCTAACAATCGAACACCGCCCCGGCAAGGAGAACTTTTTACCTGATATCCTTAGCCGTAACCCGGAACCGACTATTCATGCCATTGACATCGTGGGAGAGTGTACTGAACACCTGAGAAGACTACGATATCTGAGAGCAGCCCAGAAACGTGACGCCGAACTGCGTGACATCATCAGATTTCTAGAGAGAAGGATGGATGTTAATGATCCAGCATATGGAAGGACAGCTCGTTTAGCAGACAAATATGTGCTATACCAGGGTCTGTTATATAGGTTTGTTGACCCTGACCACACCCAAATTCGCGCTATTGTGCCACGAAGATACCAGAAGTTAGTGATTGAGCTAGCGCATCTTACGACAGGACACTCTGGTACTGATAAAACGATTGCAGCGATCCAGAAAACTTTCACGTGGAGTAACATGGGCACATCTGTTCGTGATTGCTTGAGAGCTTGTGATGCTTGTCAACGAAATAAATATAACTCAGAACTACTGAGAGAGTTTCCGCGGCCTATCTTGCCGCGTGCACCTAGAGAACTATATGCTCTGGACATTTATGGTCCGATTTCCATGTCAGGAAGAAGGAATCGCTACGTTGTCGTGACACTGGATGTTTTCACGAAATATACAATGTTCCACCCGATCCAGAAGGCAACGGCGAAGCAAATTATTCAACGTATAAGGAGGCAAGTGATCCCAGAGGCTGGCAAACCTCAATACTTGTTAACGGATCATGGATCCCAGCTTACGTCAGAAGAATTTTCGGAAGCTATGAGAGACCTGGAAATCCAACACATCCTTTCGTCAATTCGCCATCCAGAGCAACCCAGCCGAACGCCAGATGTCAGAACTTGGAAAATACTGCCGCTGATACTGTGGAAACCAACACTGGAAATGGACCGAAGTCCTGGTCGTAATGCCCAATTTATTAACTACACACGCCACGAGAGTACTGGTCAAATACCAGCCGAATTGCATCTTAATCGGAAGCCTACGAGAGCTTGGCAACACATTGTGAGTGTTCCACCATCTATTCAACCCTCACAAGCCAGCAAGATCACCGCAGCACGTGAAATGATCGAGAGACAAGCTGAGAAACTTTTACGTAGAGTCAGGAACCAACGCTTCAGAGGAGCCCTCAATTTGAATGACTTAGTCCTGATTAGGAAACCTGGAATCTCAGATCCAACTGAAAGGGTGTACCACTAATTTCAACCATTGTTTTACGGTCCTCACCGAGTCACACATGTTTATGGTAACAATAGTTACGCTGTCAGTGACAGGGATACTAATGAGCGCATTGGAATTTATAATGCAGCCAACCTGCGACGATATTTCGCCAATTGAGAGTGTGAGACAAATAAAAATGCCTTTCATCATTTTTATTTCGCTAACGAAAGGGCATATGAACCCGATGTCACATTTGCCACGTAACCTCTTTGGCTCATGAAGAATTCATCACCTATGGAGCAGGCCAAGAGAGCGCTCGTTTGACTAATATGAGTTGCCGCGCCGAGAGGATATTATGTTGTAAATATTTTGTGAACCCCATGATAATTAACCACTGTTGTAAATATTTTGGATGATCAGAAGAGAAATATCATTTATGATAAATAGGAGGCATGAATATAAAAAATCCCTAGTGAATGCTGCAGATATTTTTACAGTCACACACTTGACTAGTCACTAGAGAGTCCATCCGGCATCTTGATGAGGCGACTCTTATCGCAAGCATGATTGCAGCGTGACGTACTATTTTTGACAGGCATGGTCCTGCCTTGACGTCGAAACGTGCTCGATAAATCGAGGAGTATCTGTGTGATTCTATTTAATCTGGTGAAGAAACATACGTGATTATGTGCAGCATGACTGCCGAGTGTGTTTATGATAATCAGTAATCGCCAATTCGGAATATTTGTGATCCTTCACTAACAATTTAACATAGGAACAAAGTACGCTGCTAAGCCACGTTTTCTTTTCATGTGCAGCGAGATTTTCATCATCAGTGTTAACCAAGTAATGAACGATTCACGAGTGAACTTAATCAATCAGTTCTGAGTGTGTACTTTGGCACAAGCCATAAGTTAGCTTCTGTGAGCGGAAAAACCACATGGCCATTCTATCTTGCTAACCGCTACCAGTGTAAATTCTGTGAAATTGCAACTAGAGCGATAAATTCAGTGTAACCACCATGACTTTATTGAAACATAACTATTATGAAGAAACGCCAATTATTCAACTAGTCATGAGCTTTGAAATGGTGTAGACCCATGCCATGGCGGGGTTTAGCGACGGTCGGACCGCACCCCAAATGGTCTAGCGATGGTGGGATCGCACGTCAAATGGTGTAGTAATGGCTGAGATTGTACTACAAAGCAAGCACGTGGATTACAGGCATTCCATCCATATGCCTAATTTGCAACCTAAACCATGCATAACTATGAAGAACACACGTGAGTCAGGCTGACGACCAAAACCTATTTTTATGTACGGTCCTGCTGTGGGGACTAGATTAGTTATTATGACCTTACGCCGCACATTCTTAGGTAGGAATTACACTTAAAATACCCTCCTAGGTGGTGGAGAAACCACAAATAAAACGTATCATTTGCACTTGTTGAGGATAATAGCATTTGCCACCTATTATTGTACATAACATTTTTTATATAACTTCGACAGAGCATCGAACCAACACTCTTTTACGTGTAGGATTTGTATCATAATCTTGTCTGAAAGAATAGTGTTTTATTTTAACAAGTGAAACTCAACGACCAGCTGTTGGCCGTGAAAAGGAGCCAATGTCTCACTTTATTTGGTTTATTTTGACCTTGCAAACGCAACGACAGCGCGCTCTTTTCTTCAGTAAATTATATAGAAGGCAGTGGGCCCAGTGAATAACAAACATTCTTGTTACCTGAAAACCAGTTTATGTAGTGTGGAGAAGTGAAACAAATACCTTTTTTGACATGCAGACGACTGCTAAACAAGATATGAATTGTAACATTATCAGATGAGCTAAGCAGGCTATTCTTGGTTCGAGAGAACGGGTCATTTTATAGGACTGTAAGCAAAAGACCCAAGTTTATAAATGCTAGATTTCCAGACGCTCAGGTCTGATATATGAGTAAATGAGACACCTTTCTGTAACTTCAGAGTATACAGCTGTTATGCCAGCAATATTTAAACCTTATCCTCAAGCTTGGATTGTATAGATTTAAAAGGAACCATGTATTGTAAAAACGCTCTACAGCGGTAGGATATGATTACCCTTAGATGCTAGTACAAGTTTTCGTACTTTATAGGCTGGTGACGCGTACGGTTTTTGTCACGTTACTACAGCAGATGATCAATGGATCAGTGGTATTGATCAGCACACTGAGGTGCTATTTATGATATTGGAATTGATTTTTCTTCCAATGAAGTGTTTGTATTGGATGCTTGGGACACCAATAGTTTACACTATACGAATTTAACATGGTCATTAAAAAAATACAATGAAACTGATAGGAGTAAACTAATCTGATAAATAAGAAGGTAATAATCAAAGATCAGGGTTTTTTAACTAAAACTGAATATAAACCGAAAGCTATGAACTCTAATGAAATCTAAATAAAACCATAAACTTAAATGAACCTTGATGACCATAACTTAGACTTGTTTCTTCGTCTCATTTTAAATACAAATATAGCTTTCCCCTATTGAGCGACGACAGTCAGATAGTTACGTGTTTAAACGCGGTAGCTAAGCTGATGATGCGATGTTAGACATGTATTAATTCATGCTATCGCCAACATAACGTTTCTCTCCCAACACAAACATGACCCAAGTTCGCAAAGAGCGAATTTTCGATGTAACTGTAGTGGCGCCCATTGCGCATCTAATTTAAGAGTATTTACATGTTATTAATTTGTGTTGTAACTAGGATAGATTTTCATACTTTCTGTTAGGTTCAGAATGTGCATAGCTTTAGCTTGGAAATAAATTTTGGATGAAACGCTTCTCGTTTACATCGTTGCCATTATGATTAACGTACGATAGGCATTAGATTAAATGATTATAACGTTAAATGTTGGATATGACACCATCATAGCGTAGCTTTAAACTTATTATGCTTTAAATGTAACTAATATCTTGCATTGTAAACAAGTAAATAACTCACCTTGCTGTAGAATCATTCTTGTACTATTACTATTATTGAATCACCGAATTAATTGGATAGGAAAGATCTACGTGTCATTCTCTTAGATTGCATTCTTTGTTTTTCCACTTTTGCGTAGGACTTCGAGAGGCTTAATTTGTTAGGATTGTCGCACGGAGACGAATTAATTATTATGAACATTGTTAGCATGGACTAGCCGTTTTCACCTCTCGGAAGTGGTTAGGGGTCTGCCACTTTTTTGAATAAACTGAGTGCGATTTAAATGTAAGCCTTGCCTCTTTATTGTATTTGTTGAGTTTGTATTCCTCTAGACTGGTGGTTTTTCCTCTCATTACACCCGACACCCCCCGAGTGCAGTTTCTTGAGTGCTTTCCCATTCCAAGAATGCATTCCATCCCGGCCTATATGTCTTCCTGGGAGATGGGGGTTTCGGAAGGGTCATTTAAGGTCGATGGCTCCCCGGAATCCTCGTCAATCGGGCACAGTATGTAACATGAGTGTAATCCCAATCCACTATTGACAATGGAGCATTTTTCGACTATCTCATTGGTTAACAGCTACTAGGTCATTTCTCCCAGGTTCTGGTGAGAGGTAATTCAAGAGCGCCAGATATACCAGGTGGCCCGTTTGCCCCGTGCAATCTAGTTTTACTGTGTCCCACATACAATAATGCTGTGTGGGATGTCTGTTAACTGATTTCCAGAGGGGTCACACTGAACGCAGGCCGATTACGTCAGAATACGAAGGAATAACAACCGGACGGCCGCTAGCTGCATGTTCCTCAGCGCTACCCGTCTAATGCACCCCATTGCATTTTGGAGCCTCGCATTTGAAAGCGTAATAGACTCATATATGGTACAACAATATGACAGTTGCTGGAAACATATTGACAATGGCTGGTGTATTCAGCATTGACGAGTACACGGACATTACACTAATCTATGGAGAAGCTGGTCGTAATGCCGTTGAAGTTCGTAGACGGTAAGCACTGGCGTTTTCAGATAGACGTCTGCCGTCTGCACTCGCTAGCGAGGCTTTATACCGCTATGGGGCGCATTAGACGGGAGTAGGCTACTGGGGAACATGCAGCGTACGGCCGTCTGGTTGTTACCTCTTGGCAATCTGACGTAACCGACTTGCATTCTGGGGTACCCCTTAGCAATTCAGTTATTAGACCTCCCGTTCATCACCCGTACATGCGCGATACTTATAAGTAGATTGCACGGCGCAAATGGGCCACATGGTATACAGAGGTACGCAAATTATTAGACTCTACGCCAGGTTGCCAAAATAACATTCAAACTTTTCACGGCTTAATCCACTAAATATGTTTGCAAGGCGGTGAAATTACTTCCAATGTTTAAGCAAGAGTCTTAATTATATTTTATTTTAAGAAACTCAAAATAAAATGATTTTTTAGAATTTCCACTAACAGAAGAGCTGCAAAAATCCACACGTTTATGTTTTGATTAAATTACACTTCATTTCGTGTAAATTTAGAGCTAACGGTTTTGGAGTCATTTTACTGATGATCCGCTCGAGAACTATTCAAAGATTCATGAAATAAGGATTGAAATCGCCTGACTTACTATCGGATTTTTAGCCTACATTTCACATTTTGTAAAATGAGGAAAAAGTAGACTTATGAGATCGATCCGAACAAATGTGTGTCTGTCTGAGTGTCCTTTTGTCTGTCTGTCTGGCTGGCTGTGTGTGTGTCCCCACCCCACTATCAACTCCTAAACGGCTGCAGCAATCCAAACAAAATTTGGTAGGAGTAAAGACGTGTACCTGAATGTCTCAATATCGTATTTAACAAGAAGTTCCGTGACGAACTAAAGAGCCTACTTTTCTTAAAATTTAAGATTCATACCAATGATTACTCTCTATATGGATCTACCTAGAATAATGACGAAATTAAGTTGGTAATATCGAAATTTCTGATTAGTTCGAAATACTGTATACCAGGCATAATGTAGACTAATAGCGAACTTCAGTTGGCAGCCCTGGTGACTGAATATATTCTTAGTTTCATCTCTTAAGGTACAGAATTAAAAATTTGTTTGAAGTCCAATGGATAGCATGGACGTAACATGCAGTTAAACATTGGATCTAACAGCGCGCGTAAAATCATGTTGGAAACAATGACATACATGTATTAGTCAGAAATAATCTGAAATACTATGCTCTATTGTTGTGTCAATTTTGAATGAAGTCCATTAGTTAGTAAAGAAGTTACAAGCATTTTAAAATTGGACCTCTCAGCAGGCTTAGAATCATGTTGGTAGCACTGACGTATATAAGTTACTCCGAATTAATATAGAATGTCAGGTACTATACGTGTGCATAATTTAAAGCTGTCGGCTTGCATACTTTCTGATATATGGGTATTTGGATTAAAAAAATTGAGAGCATTTATTAACAGTTGGCAGCCCTGGTGGCTCTTATGAATACGCTCAGTCATACCTGTTTATGTACACATAGCACATACGAAATTTGGTTGAAATCCAATTGATAGTGTAGAAGTTAAGCTATATGCATTTAAAATTTGGACCTATCAGCAGGCTTATAATCATTTTGGCAACACTGCCATGTATGGCCTCTTGGAAATTAAACTGCAATATTATTATCTATAAATGTGCCAATTTTGAAATAGTTCCCGTTCATACCTTCCATGATATCCAACATGGAGCTCAAATTTCAATTGCAATTTTTCAGCAAATGGTAGCACTGACATCATTTTCAAATATGGCCGTGAGATATTCAGGTATAGATCTATAATCCTATCAAATTTTGTTTCGATTGCTGCAGCCGTTTAGGAGTTGATAGGGGGGGACACACACACAGCCAGACAGACAGACAGATGGACAGACAGACAGACAGACACACATTTGCCCGATCTCATAAGTCTACTTTTTCCTCATTTTTGCAAAATGTGAAAAGTAGGCTAAAAATGATGTCAGTGCTACCAACTGCTGAAAATTCGCAATTGAAATTTGAGCTCCATGTTGGATATCTTGGAAGGTATGAATGGGAGCTATTTCAAAATTGACACACGTATAGATAATAATATTTCAGTTTAATTTCCAGGAGGCTATATATGGCAGAGTTGCCAAAATGATTCTACGTCTGCTGATAGGTCCAATTTTAAATGCATATAACTTCTACACTATCAATTGGATTTCAACCAAATTTCGTATGAGCTATGTGTACAAAAACAGATATGACTGAGCGTATTCTTAGAAGCCACCAGGGCTACCAACTGTTAATAAATGCTCTCAATTTATTTTATCCAAATACCAATATATCAGAAAGTATGCAATTCGACAGCTTTAAACTATGCACACGTATAGTACATGACATTGTATATTAATTTGGAGTAACTTATATACGTCAGTGCTACCAACATGATTCTACGCCTGCTGAGGGGTCCAAATTTAAATGCATGTAACTTCTATACTATCATTTGGATTTCAACCAAATTTCGTATGTGCTATGTGTACCATAATAGATATGACTATGCGTATTCTTAAGTGCAACCAGGGCTGCCAACTGGTAATAAATACGTCTCTATTTTTGTTACCCTAATATCAATATATCAGAAAGTATGCAAGCCAATAGCTCTAAACTTTGCACACGTATAGTGCCTGGCATTCTAGATTAATTTGGAGTAACTAATATAGGCCTACACCAGTGCTGCCAACATGATTCTAAGCCTGCTGATAGGTCCAATATTAAAATGCATGTAACTTCTATACTAACTAATGGATTTCATTCAAAATTCGCACAACAATAGATCATACTAATTCAGTTTATTTCTGACCAATACATGCATTACATTGTTGCCAACATGAATTTACGCGCGCTGTTAGATCCAATGTTTAACTGCATGTAACGTCGATCGTATCCATTGGACTTCAACCAAATTTTGTATTCTGTACCTTAAGAGATGGAACTAAGAATATATTCAGTCACCAGTGCTGCCAACTGTAGTGCTCTATTAGGCTAAATTATGCCAGGTATACAGTATTTCGAACTAATTAGAAATTTCGATATTACCAACTTAATTTCGTCATTACTTTAAATAGATCCATATAGATTAATCATTGGCATGAATCTTAAATTTTAAGAAAAGCAGGCTCTTTAGTTCGTCACGGAACTTCTTGTTTTATTATGGATACTCGAGTTTAGGCCTTAATTACAATACACAAAAAAAACAGATCTATTTAGAAATGAGTTATACCAATATTTTCCTTGTTTAATTGTGCGTTAGGCTATATAAGACAATTATTCTCAAGTTCAATAATTATTATTTTTATTTCTGGTTGTATGAAAAATTGTCTTGGTTTTTGTCGTCTTTTCTGGGAACCGCTTACTTAATACAGTACTATATAAATGGAAAACTAATTGGCATAGGGTAATGCAATTTTTATATGCTACAAGCTGTACCCGGCATGCGTTGCAATGCCAATCAAAGAAAGTGCTGGTGTTTTAATTATTTTTTTTTTGAAGTGCATTTGCATCCACAATATGTTTTCGATTTCCGTTAACTGCCTCTAAACTATCATAAAATGGATTTACTAATTTTAAAACATTCGTGGGATCGTGCACAACAACTCACCAAAGTTTCATCGCAATCGATGAATGGTATATGAACGCTTACAGGATTTTGTTGAAACGCTTCGTTGGCTATCACACATTTGTTGAATCTACTCGTGCGCTACCTACTGTGAAATGGATTTACTAAGTTAGAAATGTTCACATACGTGTACACAACAACTCATCGAAGTTTCATCGTAATCGATGTATGGTATATGAACGCATACGGGAGTTTGTTGAAACACTGCGCGCGTCACTCATTTGTTGCATCTACTCGTGCTCTACCTATTATGAAATGGATCTACTATGTCCAAAACCTTCCTGGGGTGTACTGAACGATTCACCGAAGCTTCATTGCAATCGGATGAATGATAATGAACTCATACGTGACTTAATTTTAAAAAATCTCGTGCCATCGCTCATTTGTTGAATCTACTCGTGAGCTACCTATTGTAAAATGCATGTACTAGGCCAGAAACCTTCCTGGAGTGTACGCAACAATTCACCAAAGTTTCATCGCAATCGGATGAATGGTATATGAACGCATACGGAACTTTGTTGAAACGATTCGCGCGAAATCACTCATTTGTTCAATCTACTCGTGCGCTACCTATTGTAAAATGCATGTACTAAGCCAAAAACCTTCCTGGAGTGTACGCAACAATTCACCAAAGTTTCATCGCAATCGGATGAATGGTATATGAACGCATACGGAACTTTGTTGAAACGATTCGCGCAAAATCACTCATTTGTTCAATCTACTCTTGCGCTACCTATTGGAAAATGCATGTACTAAGCCAGAAACCATCCTGGAGTGTACACAACAATTCACCAAAGTTTCATCGCAATCGGATGAACGGTATATGAACGCATACGAAACTTTGTTGAAACGATTCGCGCGAAATCACTCATTTGTTCTATCTACACGTGCGCTAACTATTGTAAAATGCATGTACTAAGCCAGAAACCATCCATGGCGTGTACACAACATCTCACCTAAGTTTCATCGCTATCGGACGAATGGCATATGACAGCATACGGGACTTGATTGAAACGCTTCGCGCGTCGATGCTCATTTGTTGATTCTACTCGTGCGCTGCCTATTGTAAAATGGATTTACTAAGCCAGACACCTTCCCTGGAGAGTACACAATATCTCATCCAAGTTTCATCGCTATCGGACGAATGGTATATGAACACATACGGGACTTTATTGAAACGCTTCGCGCGTCGTCGGTCATTTGTTGATTCTACTCGTGCGCTGCCTATTGTAAAATGGATTTACTAAGCCAGACACCTTCCCTGGAGAGTACACAATATCTCATCCAAGTTTCATCGCTATCGGACGAATGGTATATGAACACATACGGGACTTTATTGAAACGCTTCGCGCGTCGTCGGTCATTTGTTGAATCTACACGTGCGCTACCTATTGTAAAATGGTATTACTAAGCCAGAAGCTTTCCTTGGAGTGTACTCAGCATCTCACCCAAGTTTCATCGAAATCGAATGAATGATATGTGAACGCATACGGGACTTTATTGAAACACTTCGCGCGTCGTAGCTCATTTGTTGAATCTACACGTGAGCTACCTATTGTAAAATGGATTTACTAAGCCAGAAACCTTCCTTGGAGTGTACTCAACATCTCAACCAAGTTTCATCGTAATCGAATGAATGGTATGTGAACGCATATGAGACATACACACATACCCACCCACCCACAAACTATCTCGTACATTGATTTATATATAGATAGATATATTAGCTGACCCGGCAGACGTTGTCCTGCCAATCAAAGAAAGTGTTGTAACTTTGTTTCTTGAAGTGCTTTTGGATACACAATTTTTTTTTTCAATTTCTGTTAACTGCCTCTAAACTATCGTGAAATGAATGAACTAATCTAGAAACATTCCTGAGAGCGTGCACAACAACTCTCCAAAGTTTCATCGCAATCGGATGAATGGCATATAACGCATACGGGATTTTGTTTAAATGATTCGTGCGCAGTCACTCATTAGTTGAATCTACTCGTGCTCTACCAACTGTGAAATGGATTTACTAAGTTAGAAAGCTTCACGTAAGTGTACACAATAACTCATCAAAGTTTCATCGCAATCAATGAATAGTATATGAACGCATACGGGATTTTGTTGTTGGAACGCTCCGCGCGTCGTCACTCATTTGTTACATCTACTCGTGCGCTACCAATATTGTAAAATGAATTAACCAAGTTGAACACCTTCCCTGGCGTGTACACAACAACTCATCAAAGTTTCATCGGAATCGGATGAATGATATATGAACGCATAAGTGATTTTCTTTAACCGATTCGCGTGCCGTCACTCATTTGTTGAATCTACTCATGCGCTACCTATTGTAAAATAGATTTACTAAGCCTGAAACCTTCTCTGGCGTGTACTCAATGATTCACCAAGGGTTGATCGCAATCGGATGAATGATATATGACCGCATACGGGACATTGTGGAAACGATTCGCGCGCAGTCGCTCATTTGTTGAATCTACTCGTGCGCTACTTATTTAAAACTGGATTTACTAAGACAGAAACATTTCCTGGAGTGAATTAGCTCCACGCATATCAATACTACAAATATTGGTGCCGAAACATCCGGTGAAATGTAAATGTAAGGGAACTACCTTAAAACGAGACGAAGAGTTTGAAGGAAGAATTCTCAAGTGCAAATCAGTGTAAAGTGAACGTAACTTAATTGTACGAGCGTCTCCACCTATAGCCTCCAACATGCAGATGAGTACCGTATCTAACTTTCTAAACTATGATGTTATACTATACGGCAGTTAGGAGTTGAACACATGTTATTTTATGTCCAATACGATCTCGCATGGTTCTAGCTTGAATAATTAGGTTATAATTATACTACTTCATAAGAGTTTCCAACACGCTCATCGTGGCTACTAGCGATCTCTACTGACCAGAACCTCAACTTCCTTATTCCATAGAGACTCGAGGTGGGCTACGGGAATTTCACGGCCTACTCGACATTTCGGAACTGTCATTTTTCCCAGCCACCTGAAGTAAACTAAATCAACTCTCGACTATCACTGATTAAACGCCATTTTTCACGTCACGTTTGCCTAGACCATACACGAAGTCACAGAGTAGTCACGGATCATATCACGCTTCAAACTTGTACTTAGAGTCTCTTAGACTTACAGACAGCACGTATTATATCAAGATGAGTGAAGCCCGACTGGCAACGTTATCCAATTTGAAGAAGAAACGAAAGCGAGAGAGGTCTAATGTTACAGGATTTTCTTCAGAAATAAATGGATTTACAGAGGAATCTTCCGTGGAAGACTACGAATATTCTACAAATCGTCTTAAGGAAACTATGGATCGTCTAATGTCACTAGATGACGCTATTCATGACCTTCTATCCGAGACGGAATACGACGACGACGTGGTAACCTGTGCAGAATATATTGACAAGGCTATACGGGAAATTCATAACGCTACGCGGGAACTTGAAAGGAGACTTGCTGCCAACACAAACAGCATGACTAATGTGGGAGAGGATGGTGGGCTCTGTCAAGCGCTGTATACGGAAGACTCTAGGAAAACTGCTAATTGACGAAGAGCAAACCAATACCCTGCTCATCAGTATTGAAGCCGCCCTTAACTCGAGACCACTCACCAAGGCAGATGATCAAGAAGTACTAACTCCCGCCCACTTCTTGAATGGAAAAAAACTAACAGCAATACCATCCGGACAACCAACAACAGACGTTAACTTAACCAAGATGTACAGACTGAAACAAAGAATTGCAAACAATTTTTGGAGACGTTGGACAAAGGACTACCTTTTAGAATTGAGATCTTTCCACCACGTCCGAAACACCCGCAGCAAGTCAACAGCGCTCAAGGTAGGCGACGTTGTACTTCTGCAGGAGGACCATGTGCGACGCCATATGTGGAAGTTGGCGCCAATAGAAGAACTTCGACCTGGCAGAGACGGCGTGACGAGGACCGTACTCCTGAGGACCACCTGCGGCACGCAGATTATTCGACCTATCCAGCTGGTCATCCCTCTGGAGATCGGGGAAGACCAGGGTGGGGAGGTTGTGGAGGAACGCGAGCCATCTGCCGGAGCTTCCACCGAAGCTATATGATTGTTGTATATGTAAACTTCCTTGGGAATAAAAGGTGTATGAATTAGCTCCACGCATATCAATACTTCAAACTACTCGTGCGAAACCTCCTGTGAAATGGATTTACTAAGTTAGAAACCCTCACGTAAGTGTACACAACATCTCACCCAAGTTTCATTGCAATCGGATGAATGGTATTTGAACGCATACGGGACTTGGACTAAAAGTTCGCGCGTCGTTGCTCATTTGTTGAATCTACTCGTGAGCTACCTATTGTAAAATGGATTTACCAAGTTAGAAACCCTCACGTAAGTGTACACAACATCTCACCCAAGTTTCATCGCTATCGGACGAATGGTATTTGAACGCATAAGGGACTTTGTTGAAACGCTTCGCACGTCGCCGCTCATTTGTTGAATCTACTCGTGCGCAACCTCCTGTGAAATGGATTACTAAGTTAGAAGCCTTCACTTAAGTGTACACAACAACTCATCAAAGTTTCATCTCAATCTATGAATGGAATATAAACTTATACGGGATTTTGTTGAAACGCTCCACGCGTCGTCACTCATTTGTTGAATCTAGTCGTGCGCTACCTAATGTGAAATTGATTTACTAAGCCAGAAGCCTTCCCTGGAGTGTACACAACATCTCACTCAAGTTTCATCGCTATCGGACGAATGGTATTTGAACGCATACGGGACCTTTTTGAAACGCTTCGCGCGTCGTCGCTCATTTGTTGAGTCTAGTCGTGCGCTATCTATTGTGAAATTGATTTACTAAGCCAAACACCTTCCCTGGAGTGCACTCAACATCTCACCCATGTTTCATCGTAATCGGATGAATGGTATATGAACGCATACCGGACTTTGAAACGCTCTAACGTGCAGAGACAAACAGTAGAATTCGACATCACTGCTACCTTTGGTATAAAACACAACTTTCCGCCACGGGCGGAGTGTATGTAATGGCGGTAGTTGCACAGGTTGCGACCAGGTGGCTCTACGTGCAAAGTTCAAAAGCACCACTTTTCACTAAGGCTAGCGGTTTCCATGACGACTGTTTATGACTGTATATTGTGGTTCTAAAATTGTGTATAAATTGTGGTTCTACAATTCTAAAATTCCACCTACCTGGTCAAATTGTGAATCTAAACCATACATGGACCCACCCTAACATACATACAAAATTTCATCGAAATCGGTCCAGCCATTTAGGAGGAGTTCAGTCACATACACACGTGTCGAAGAATTATATATATCAAGATAAAGATAGATATATAGATAGGCACAAGTATTGGTAGTGTAAATCTCAAGTTTGAATTTGTTTTCAACTACCCAATAAAAAGTAGAGGGTACATTCCAAAGTCAATGCAAAATAGCATTAACCGGCCAAACTCAGGTATCCCTCGGAACACCCAATTCTGAAAGTTTCCAGACACAATTCCTGATGGGAAAAGGTGTAAGTCGGCAAGGGAGAAAACAGTACCAAGTAGGGTTAAAAGAATCATTTTCATGAGAAACGTATCTCTCGACTTTGCAACACGTATCTTTTGTGTTAATTGTTTTCTACTTTTTCTTTGTGTTTTTGGTTTTGTGTTTGCTTTCTGCTTTTTCATTTGAATTTTCCTTTTGGATTTTCTTTCTTGATTTTGGTTTTGTTTGTTTTCTGCTTTTGCTTTTTTGAATTTTGCTTTTTGCTTTGTGTTTCTTGTTTTTTTGTTTTTTGTTTTCTGCTTTTGCTTTTGTTTTTGAATTTTACTTTTTGCTTCGTGTTTTTTGTTTTTGTGTTTGTTTTATGGAAATTCAAGATAAAACAAAACAAAATAAAATAAAACAAAATCAAATAAAACAAAACAAAATTTAATTTAAAAAGTAAAAAAACAAAACAAAAAATTAATCAAAACAGAATCAAATTAAAACAAAACAAAATTAAATTAACCAAAACAAAATGAAACTAAATAAAATAAAATGAAGGAAAATAAAATAAAGTAAAATAGGTAATTAAATAAATAATTTTACGACATGATCCTTAATCACAAGCGGATTAAACGAGTTTTGAAACCCATTTGGTCAATAAAATGATTTTGAATAAAAAATTGTGACTAGTAATACTTTATTTGTATGACTATCCCTTATTATTCCCGTTTTCCAACGGGGTCGGGGATGAGATGCGATGGAAGTCTTTGTGGCGATGGTTTTTACGGCCGGATGCCCTTCCTGACGCCAACCTCATGAGAGGAGTTAATGAGAGATGAAATGAATGATGGTGAATGAAACTGGGCAAGGATGTGGAAGGAAGCGGCCGTGGCCTGTCAGAAGGTACCGTCCCAGCATTTGCCTGGTGTTGAAAATGGGAAACCACGGAAAACCATTTTAAGGACAGCCGACGGTGGGGCTCGAACCCACGCGTCTACCGAGTCAGCAGAGAGCTTGGCCCCATGACCTAATGCTGCGCTTTAGCCAGCGTAGCCACTACTGTCGGTGCTAGTAATTCTTTATTTAATTCTCATAACATTTGCACACCCCTGTAATTAAGGCATCTTTTAAATTTTCAAAAGTCTACCAGTGTAAAATATTTAGTGTTAGGCCAATCAAAACTGTTCACTTTCAAGCTTTTGCACATTGACAGGAGCAAATAAAACGTATCAAACATGTAGGTTTGCTTTCATCGGTTGTCTTATTTAGCTTCTGCTAAAAATTCCACCGGTCGATGTATTGGTACAATTTTTCTTTCTAAACGTTTTTGTGTTACATTAGAGTCTCGATTATCCGACCTAATCTGGACCTGGAGTAGGTCGGATCACCAAAAATGTCGGATAATACAGAATAACTTTGAAAATGAAAGGAAGGCTAAACCGTATTACTAAAACAATGACATGTTTTACGGTACTCTATTTACTGAATTATCAATTTATTTGTACATGCAGTATTGACCAAAAACGTTCCAAATGCTTTAAGAAGAGAAACTTGTCAACACTGTCTGCTTGCCTGCTGATTCACGTTTTTTATTGCTGCAAGATTTCGTAATCGACGAAAAATTAAAACCTCCAGTGCCCTTGCCTCCGGCTGTTGCTCCACGTACATCAACGCCATATCAAATGCATCTATTCCTTAACTTTGATACATCTTTTATCCTTTTGTTCTGTAATACCTCCTTTTTTTTTCTTCTTCACCATCCTCATTTTCTTTAGCATTCACGAAGTCAATAATATCACGGTCAGTTAGTTCAATGATGATGTTGATAATTGTTGTTATAAGCGGCCTAACATCTAGGTTATCGGCCCCTAATGATCTGGGTGATAGCGAAAATGACAATGAAGTAGAAACCAGAACAAAAATTAAGTGAGAAGGAAAATACTTACAAAAAGGAACTCAGATTGAAACTACTCACAAAATGGAGAGAGATAATACTTACAAAAGGGAATTTAGAACGAAAATACTCACAAAAGGAATAGATTGAGAAATACTCACAAAATGTAGGTTAGGTTCAAAATAGGTACAAAATGCAAATAAGATTGAAAATTCGTACAAAATGCAATTGAGGTTCAAAATTCGTACAAAATGCAATTGAGGTTCAAAATACTTACAAAATGTAATTGAAATTGAAAACACACAATGCAATTTAGATTGAGAAACGAGCATTTCAGATTCCAAAAATGAAATTCAAAATACTTACAAAATTCAGTTGAAATTGAAAATGCTTACAAAATGCTCGGTAGATTCAAACTACTCAATTGGATGGACAATACTTACAAAATACAATTTAGATTGTAAATACTTATAAAATGTAATTTAGATTCAAAATACCCATAAAATGCAATTGAGAATCAAAATACTTGCAAAATTCCACCATACAAAATGCAATTGAGATTGAAAATGCTTGCAAAATAAAAGGTTTAGGTTGAAAATACAAAATTCAATTGAAATTCAAAATACTCACAAAAGATACATCCCCTATAGATTAGTTAGTTCAAACAGCTGATCTTGTGCACACCACTTACTCAGTTTTGAGTTGTAGCATCCTCACAGCCAGGAATGCAATTCAGTAAGGGAACTATGTCGGATAACACGAAGTGTCGGATAAGCGGAGGTCGGTTGAGTAAGACTCTGCTGTATTACAATCCCCGCAGCGCTATCAGTATTGAGGCCAAGACAACACGGGAATAGTTCTCTCTTTGGATATATCGATGTGTAAATAAATCAATGTAAAATAAAACAAGAAGTTCCGTGAATTACTAAATAGCCTATTTTCATATATCCTACATATATTAATTGCCTCTATCAAAATACAAAATCAGTTTGATAGCTGTAATAGATTCGTAGATATTGAGAACCGTCTTAATATTTTGGATGGTCGCCATGTTGGATTTTTAGAGTTATGTAATATTACATGAAGATTATTGTGTAGGTGTATTATTCAAACTTCAATTGCATGATTAGGACACAAGAAATAGAAACGAGATTTTAAAATTTCGCACAGCCGCCATCTTGTGTTAATGAAAACAATTGAAATAAATTAGATGTCAGTGGATTCAAATTTGTATAAGCATTTACCGTACCAAGTTTCACTGCGCTCGGAAGCTTAAATCACGAGAAACGTCCATTCAAATATTCAAATGTCGCGTCGCCGCCATGCTGGATTTGTGCTCACCAGGATATTTAAAGTCACATCGGTGAACTTATGTTCATAGCCTTTATCAACATACAAAATTTCAGTTTGATTGTTGTCATAGATTAGTAGATATTGAGAACCGTCTAAATATTTCCGATGGTCACCATGTTGGATTTTTAAAAGGACATACAGTTATGACCTATTAGAGGATGATTATTGCGTAGGTTCATTATTCAAACTTTGACTTCGATCACGTGATTAGGATACAGGAAATAAAAACTTAATTTTAAAATTTCGCACAGCCGCCATCTTGAGTTTATATATACAATTGAACTAAATTATTTATCAGTGCATTACAATGTGTTTAATCATTTGCTGTACCAAGTTTAATTGCGTTTGGATGGTTACATCGCGAGAAAAGTCTATTTAAAAGTTTCAACTTTGCTTGGCCGCCATGTTCGCTTTGTAGTTAACAGGTTTTGAAAGTCTCATATGTGAATTTCTAGTAGTGCTCTCTATCACCGCACATAATTTTAGGGTGATATCAGTAATAGTTTCGGAGATATAGAATGCCGGTGAATATTTCGCACAGCCGCCATGTTGGATTGGTGTGACGTAATAAAATTTAAAGGGCACGGTCGGGGTCGGCTGAAATAGTACTATGACCTTACCCAGCTTCATTGAAATGGCTTGAGCCGGTTATAGCGTGGCAGGTTAGACCTGGCCTGTCATGGCGGAGTCTCGTCAAGGCGGGGAAGTGGTGGGATTACTAGGCGCGCGCGATTTCCCCTCTTTGCTGTAACAACACAACTCAACTCAAAGAAGGTAGCACGTGGTAACTGAGAGCGCACCAACTGCACACACTGCTGACAGCAAGCTTGTTGCCGTGCTTGTCAAAGAACAGAACCGCTCCGTCTTGCATCGCATGCCTTGACATCATCTGTACACTGCGAAGGTTCTGGGAAGATTGACTACTTGGCAACATCTAACTAGCGCGTGGCGAAGTATGCGCTCACTGGTTGACAATGAATCCTGGCGGGGGGATGACGTAATGCACGTGGACGCACATGCGCATTGGAAGGTTCAGATCTAACTTGCTCCGTTATAGACGTTATTAGGGGGGGGGGGGGGGGGGGGTGGACACACACACACATACGTGCGCGCACAGACACACACAAACACACACGGACAAAAGGTGATCTCCTAAGCCTTTTTTTTTTTTTTTTTTTTTTTCATAAAATGAAAATAGGCTAATAAGACTTAAGCTGACATGTCCGTCTTCTCCGATCTCTTACGAAAATTGCCGACTGCTATCGACCTCGCCGTGCCGTTGTCACGTGTTGTCAACAATCATACACCTACACATGAAATGTTACATAATTACTGTAGGCCTACTCTGTCCCTTGCGTTTGTAAGTATTAATGTATCATTTGTGCTCAGTGAGTCTTGAACATAATTTAACTATAATTTAAACACAAGCTGCCACTGGAGTAAAACACACTTTATGCAGAATAAATTATTCCAAAACCCTCCTGGTTATTACAAATATTCGGTGGCGTAGTTGGTAGCATGCTGAACTGCTGTGCCCAAGATCGCGGGTTCAAACCCTGCCAAAGTCGTCAGATTTTTAAAAGCGTTAAAATCCTCCAGTATGCCTTCCTTCGGAGGGGAAGTATAGCCGGCGGTCCCATGTCATAGATTTATGGCATGTAAAAGATCCTTTCACAGACTAAACTTGTGTAAAGCTAAATTGTTAGGTTAGATTTCGTCGGAACGCTCTATCAAAGTTTCAACGTTCACCACTAGGTAGCATTGATATCTGGTAGCGAAAGTTGGAACTACTTGAAATTGAACGGAACTTGGGTGTCCGCTTTAAGGGACACTAGGGCTGAGTTTTTAGGCAAAAATGGCAAAATAACTGTTTTTTGTTTTTTCATATATATATCTTATGGACCCCTGTGGATCATTTCAGTAAAACAATTTTCATGCACCGCCATTGTTAAACGCTCAGCGACATTTTTAAATCTCCTCTGCCTAAAAAGAAGATGGAAGGCAAATCATAGAAAGTAGGCTATACTTTTAAAACTAGAAATCCTAGAAAGTCGTAGGTTAACTCAAACGAAAGGTCTCCATGCTCTTTATCTCTACAACAAAACATTGTATTTTTCACATTTTTTCCCACTAAAGTTTCATTGGGTGAGCCAAACTGGTTAATATAATATGCGATTTTATAAAAATGCTTTTATCTCCAAACATCGTTTTTAGGTAATCAAAATGCTCCATGTGCATGAGGTATTCACCAATTTTACTAAAACAATCACTGGATATTCAGAAACACATGTGTTGCAAGATAACATTGCAATATCTCCAGCCTTTTTGTAAATTACAGACCAAAAAATTAAAAAACTATGAAAAATTATCAAAATTCATAAGACATGATGGCACATAAAGAAAAAATTAATCTGACAGCATACATGTGTCTCTTTCTTGAAATGTCTCAATGTTATAATATTTAGAATAGTTTTATATATATGTAATGAAAATATCAAGCGTTTTACACAATTGCTAATGCGCATGGAGCATTTTGATCACACGGTATATTTTAATAATATAATTAGTAAAAAATCAATTACATTTCATTCAATTGTTTTCAAATTTGGTATGTGACTTAGCGTTACTATTCTATGTATGCAGTTTAAATTTCAACTCATTCTGATAATAAATGTGGAAGTTGAAAAACTCAGCCCTAGTGTCCCGGGTGTCCGCTTTAAGCAGCTACAGCCTATGGCGAACAGAACATGTTCTCGGACACTCTCGGCACTAAAAGCCATACGATAAATTAAAAAATAAGTAAATTAGAGCGATTGATACATATATTCATTCAATGCAAAAAGAAGAAAAAATGTCGAAATGTTTCTATTTGGGTCTTACAAGTTGAAAGTTTTAAATAGTTTACCTAAGAAGTTGGGTTGTACAAGACATGATATGCTCAAAATATATAAAAACAAGGGTTGTGTTAGCAAAAGATGTCTTGAATAAAAAAAACGAAAAACAACTTTATGGAGCATCGTACCCAAAGTTCATCAGGAAGCAATGATTGCAAGAGAGCCCTTTATCCAAGGATTTGAGATCCTGCTGGCTAGTTAAAACCTTGAAGAGGTAGGGCCTTCAAAACTAGCCTGTGAATGGAAGAGTGCGCCAGACACAGGGCCGGGGACTGCTCGGGGAATAACTAAGATTTCGAAAAAGAATATAATCAAATAAAACAGGTTCACATAATGACAAGTATAAATGGCACAGCCTAACACAAAATCCCCGGGAGGAAAATTACAAAACCCCAATATATTGTGGGGTTTGAAGCCATTTTTCAGTGTTGCCTAAGTAAACAAACGTTTGGTGCTTTTCAGTCGGTCAACACGAATGTACCCAAAAAGAGCTGGGTTGTGCCCTAATCCTGAAATAAATTACATGAGATTAACAAATACACTAGGATGACCAGTTTCAATCGTCAAGCGATCATCATCAGATCCATTACAATTAGGCTATAACATCTATGTTTGAGAATAGAGGTGAAAAATATTTACAATATGTACAATTATTTAGTTGCAGTATTGGTAGTGCAACTGTCGGTGTATGCTAAATGTAGTATATCTGATGTTAGGTGAAATGCTAAAATGGTGATAGAAATACGGAGTTTGTCTGTTTGGGGTGACTATATGGTTGTAAAAAGTCAACTATGGTTATATTGTAATATTATAGGCTACTACTTATCTAGTCGTCTTCCTGGCTGGAGCTACGAGTAGTTTCGTGTTCACTGTTGCGCCAGTTGTGGTCGACTGGACCGGGGTGTTAGCAGGACGAAACTGGTTTTTCCTTTCTCTCCCTTCATTGTTCCTATGTGCTGTCTGAGGTCAGTGCAATGTGTATTTGTGTCACGTTGCCAAATCTAGATAAGAAGTATGTTATTGAATACAGGAAGGTCTATCTACAACTATTAAAGACCATGGAATTGTCTTCGCCACGCGTGGACTAAAAAGCAATTCATACTAAGCGCTGCCCGGTCTATTGAAGACGTCCCGGCACCTTTAATACTGCCGCGCCGGCCTTGGTTTATTGCAGAATAAAGTACATAGTACACCTGATCCAGATAACATTTACCCCACCCCTCAAATAGTCAAAGAACGCAAATAATGCAAATTTGACAACACCATAAGTTAAAATAATTACTTACACAATACAATTACATAACAAGAATAGAGACAGAGCACGTCTAAGCCATTTAAATGTAGGATGGTGTCATCAATAATCGGATTGTGTGGTCAGCCCGCATGGTGCGATGCTGCAGTTGAACAAAGGAGGGAAGAAATACACTGAAATTAGAAACACAGCAAGAATTACGTTACAACTGGTCAGGGCAAACACAGAAAAGAAGCAACCAGACAAAAAAGAACTTTTTCAGAACAAACAATAATATCGCGGGCATCGAACTGGGAGCCTTCCCACAATCCCGATTAAAAAGTCCAAATGTGCTAAGCTTCTATGCCAAAGGTTGCGGGTTCAAACCCGGCCGAAGTCATCGGATTTTTAAGAGCGTTAAAAATCCCTCAATATGTCTTCCTTCAGAGGGGAAGTAAAGCCGGCGGGCCCATGTCATAGATTTATTGCATGTAAAAGTACCTTCCACAAACTAAACTTGTGTGAAGCAAAATTTGTAGGTTAGATTTGATTAATGCTCTTAAGTTCCAACGTTCGTCACCAGGCGCTGGTTGCGATGGTATCTAGTAGTAACCAAGTTCATATCTAGGTGTCGTTGACGGTAGTATTTGGTAGTGAAAGTAGGAACTACTTGAAATTATCGTCTGCAGTCCTTACTTGAATTAAAAACAATCAACACACACTAATACAATCATCCAAATTAACACCGGTTACTAGACAAGTTCTACACACACCCTAAGTACACGGGGCTACATGACCGCGTTGTCTCAGCCCCTAAGCTAAGGAACCAAACAAAGTCCAAGAGACACATAAAAAACGCTCCTAACTTTCAGGTGCTAAAAAACTAAATAGTTTTAATGTTTTTCCAGAAAGATCAAGTTCCATATAAATAGAAATGTCACTGAAAGTATGTAACTAGCACAATACCTCGCGAGATTCTCTCCCCAGAGGCCAACGTGGCCTCCGAGGAGCAAGCAGCACGACTGGACTGCCTCGTATCACTCAATCAGACAGAATCCACCGAGAACAACAAGACTTCCCTCGCCCTTAGAAGAACTGGGGAAGAATGAGTCAACAGGTTTACCAACCAAATGTGTAATGTTTACCTAAGTAGCTTTCTCTGTAACCAACCCTGAAGCGTCCCCCCAGCAAGCAGAATATAAAATAGGGAAATCCCGTTGGGCGCCAACTCAAATACAAATGTATTAGTAGCCCAGGCATATTAAGTTTTAACCTAAAAAAAAAAAATGTAAAGCTGAAATTTGGCATAGATGTTCCCTATTACCCTAGTAACAAATCCTGAAAAGACCCCATCTCTGCGGCGTCCGCGTCGTAGTTTTTGGAGAGTTCAAAAGGGCTTAAATGGGGCCTAAGTGCCAAAAACAATATTTTTGCTTCCTGCGTTCAAAATATTGATCCAAAATCAGTTCTAATGGGCTCTGATAGTAATAAGAGAAGGACTGCGTTAAATATAACGCTCTTATTGGTCGTAATTTATTGCCATACATTTAAACAGATGAGTAATCAAACATTTTTATCTCAACTTTTCTCACGAAAATTTAGCTAATTTGTCATTAGCCGGACTTATCGTGTAAACAGCTGCTGATAGCGACTAAAGACCCCCCAAGTAAAAGTTGTAAATCACACTTGTAGTTTTAAAACGATGCATTGCCCATGTTTATCCGACAAACAGCAGCAGAGATACAGTTACAAATATAAAAGTGCAAGTGTGGCAGTCACTTTCTCAACGAACGCCCATTTACGCTGGTGGGCTCCATCTATTCACCTTTGCTGACACCATTTTGTATCTTTGATCAAGAGCTTTTATGATGGTATTCCTTTGTATCCAGGTAAACTAGCAGAAACAGTTTGCATAGAACAAAACGAGTTTAATGCAGTTAGCAGTTAAACGTACATTCTTAATATGCATAATGCAAATAATAACAAAACAAAGCTTTAAAAGTTTTCTTTAGACAAAGAACACTTGCAAAACAAAGCTTACATCGGACTCAATCGTCCTCCTCATCGCCTGAGCCATCAAATGTGACGTTGCCACATGCTTTTCCACTGCAATGCCCGCTCATTAAAGAGCATTCTAAACCGGAACGTACACACTCACACCGGTTGCCACAAGAGCTCTTGCAGTTGCCGGACACCAAATTGAGGAGATGATCTGGAGCATCTGGAAGATGAGTTGCCACTGGTACTAAAGCTGAGTGTTGGATTTTCCATCCCCATTGGGTCGGGTCCAAAGAAAATCCTAACCATTCCTGAACTTGCAAATATACCCGCAGAGACTGTTGTTTGCATGCCGCCGAAGTCGGCGGGAGTGAAGCCAGCTGAAATGACGCTGTGACCGGTTGTTTGGCAATTTTTGGGCTGTATTTCACTACCCGAAGTTCGTCGAGGCTTTTGCACTCCGATTTGGCACTATCGTAGAGACAAATGGCGAACTTCTCTCCAGATGATATTATGGTCTTTTCATCTGGGGCCGTAGAGACGAATACCTTCCTTTCCTCGCGTAAAGATGCGGAATCCTTCAATATTTTCCAAGCTTGCTGTTTGATGTACTCTACCCACAGCTTTCCTGTGCGAGATTTCTGGCTCATTGAAGAAAATGTGTCATGAAGTGACTCTTTGATACGTTGAAGGCAAGGTTATGATAGCAAGTCGTTGGCGGTGCCTTCTTGGAATGCGGTAAAAAGCGCATGTATTTCGTCCTTGCCATCCTTCAGCCCGTCGTTCATGTTGAGTAACATTGTCCCGACAGCCTGTTTTGACAGGAAATGCGCTCTGAGGACCCTAAAACATGCACAGTCTCGCTTTATTGATAAAATTGAAGGCATAACGTAATCATTTTTAAGAGCGAGCTAATTGCAAGCCTACCTCGAATATGCGTTTCCAGACATCATGTGAGTCACTGACTATTTAGCGTATATTCCGCCCAGAGCTCTTCCTAACTGCTTACATTCATCACGTAGCCGATTGCCCCAAGAAACGACATTAGAAGGTGAAATCCGCCTAGACGAACAACCACGTTTTTGAATTCCTCTGAAGTGTCCGATTCGACTATCTCTGCAGCTTTCGCGTATAGGGGCTGGTCAAAGGTTACGAAACAAGTGCTTTGTTTCAGTTCCGCGTACTCTTCTGCGGCAAACTTCAACGCGGAATATATAGTTGATGGATTGCTCGGTTCCAAGTTAATGAACGGCAGCGCATCAACTGACGTCGTCTGGGGAGCTGGTTGAGCATGAGCAGACAGTGGCGTCTTCATAAAGCCGTTCCACGAAGCGGGTAAACTAATACCTGACCACCGTCCAGATAACCACAAGGAGTCCATCATCGACGCAATAGCCACAGACTTTGGGGCTTCCACAGTTAACTCCTTAATTTTGACGTCCTTTGAACCAGGAGGGCTTCCGATACCACGAAATGTTGAACTTTCCCAACGTCGCAATCACACCAGCATTAGGAAATTCTCGTGTACGTGGGAGTGGAGATATTTAATGTCAGGCGCTCGACCTGCGCACTTGATGCCTCCCATGCAGTGAAATGTGAAAGTCAGCGTTGTCAAAGCAAAACTGCGTGAACGCTCCAGCATTCGGGATTGGACGTTCTTCACGAAGCGCTGAAACTTCGTACCTGTGGACTTCCGCCACTGTTTAGAAGCTGAATTAATAGTTTCGAGTATTGTTGGCTTGCTCCGACTGGCCGAGTGCTGTCACCTAGAAACGCGATCGGGTGCCTTTTCAACAGCGGTTATGCTTTGGGACCGTAACTCGGTAACCGTTTCCCGCATAGACATGGGTAATGTAGCAATGTAAAGCTAAAAGTATGCTTTATAACTTTTATTCTGGGTCTTTAGTCAATATCAGCAGTTGTTTAAAAATAATGACCTGCTAATGACAAATTAACCAAATTTTCGTGTAAAAATTTTGCTAAAAATTTTAAATTAGTAGTTTTTTTTACCTTCATCAATATCAATAATTAGGCCTGATAAGTCCGTTATCCTACTGGTTCATTTTTATCAATTGCTAAATCTCGCGAGAACTAAATTTGGATCAATATTTTGAACGCAGGAAGTAAAAATGCTGTTTTTCGCACTTAGGCCCTATTTAAGCCCTTTTGAACCCTCCAAAAACTATGACGTGGACACCGCAGAGATGGGGACTTTTCAGGATTTGCTTCTAGGGTACTAGGGAACATCTATGCCAAATTTCAGCTTTACATTATTTTTTTTAGGTTGGCCGTGTTTTTTGCATATAATGCCTGGGCTATAGAGTAATATACTTAGGTTCTAAACAAGATAAACACGAGTTATCTATGATATCAGGGTGTAGGGTAAAATTATATACCAACCCGGATACTATCAGTTTGGGAAATAGTTCTGATATTCACTGAAATATACAAGCATTTACTGAGAATATTACTTACGGTTCAGTAGTAATATTATGATACATAATATATGTAGTACTGCAGTGTAATTATATGATTTTATAGTTTTTAGCCTATTTTCAATTTTGAAAAAATAGGCTTATTATTATTATTATTATTATTATTATTATTATTATTATTATTATTATTATTATTATTATTAAAGATAAATCGCACAAATTGTGCATATTGATGAAAACAAACTGTCATTCACAAAATTTTACAATGGATGATCCCCGATTTGCACAAGAAATTACGTAGTATCTACTACATTGCACCCCGCATAATTTACATACGCAGGATTCATCAGGGCCATGAAAGTATTCGGTATTACACAGTTTATGGTGTTACCCATGTACCGCCATCGAATTGACAAAGTGTCGCAAGTCTTGATTTGTGTTCATCCATGTCCTAGTCATCATGGCCTCCGTGGTGTAAAACTCGAACCAGATTTCGTCCCTTTTCCGTATTCTTTCCTGCATTCGTTTTTTCCAGGCGTCTGTGGATGGTAGCCCTCTCTTCATCCTTCTGTATTCTTTCCTGCATTAGTTTTTTCCAGGCGTCTGTCGATGGTAGCCCTCTCTTCATCCGAAGGTCCTCAATGAAGAGGGTCTCCCTGGCGAGTTTATATACTAATCTAGATTTTGTATATTTCGATATTCCCAGGGTAGCCTTCAGGAAGCACGATTTGACTGCTTCAAGCGTCCTCAAGTCTGCCAGGGATAATTTCTCCCATATGATTTCAAGTCCATATGTGGCGATGGGCGTTATTTTCGCGTCGAATAATGTCATAGCAGTTCCCAAAGAGAGCTTCGTGATAGTTTTGATGTCATATATGGCTTTGGTAGCGGCTATTGCTCGAGACTGTGTGTGAACTCTGTATGCTCTTGCTGTTGTTTGCATTGTCAATCCTAGATATTTAAATGTATTGACTGACTTAAGGGGAGTCGTTCCTAGGTATATCCTATCTCCTGAAGCCTCTCTGCCTCCTTTCCGAAACGTCATATTCACTGTTTTCTCTGTGTTTATTTTCATCTTGTTGTCCTTTGCCCACCTATCTAGATTGTCTAAGGCTTTTTGAACTTCAGTAATGGATCTCGAGCCAATGACCATATCATCTGCGTATAATAATATTGTAAGATTTGCTGTTCCTTGCCTAGTTGCCATCACCACATCATATGTCGCTATGTTGAACAGGAGGCGGCTAAGTGGGTCTCCTTGAAGTACGCCATCGGTTTGCATTATCAAATTCGAGGTTGAGACACGGTCATCTATTTGTATGAAGTTTGTCGTCAGAATGTTACGTATCAGGTTCGTTAGTTTATTACCCTCACCCACTATGGATTCCAATTTTGCGAGTATTAAAGGCCTGCTTAACATGTCAAAAGCTTTTGCATAATCAACAAAAACAACATGAAATTTTCCACCAGGGTGAAAAATATAGGCTTATGAGATCACATTTTGTTCGTGTGTGTGTGTGCGTATGTGTGTGTGTGATTCGTGTGTGTGTGCCCCCCCCCCCCTAATAAAATCTAAACGGCTGGAGAGATTTCAATGAAACTTGGTAAGTTCATAGCTCTATCCCGGGCGACATCGACCGTGCCCTTCAAATTTTATTACGTCTCACCAATCCAACATGGCGGCTGTGCGAAATATTTCACCAGCATTCAATATCTCCTAAACTATTACCGATATCACCCTGGAATTTTGTATGATGATAAAGGGAAATACTAGAAATTCGCTTATGTGATCTTTGAAAACCTGGTAACTGCAAAACCAACATGGCGGCCAAGCGAAGTTGCGACTTTTAAATGGACGTTTCTCGCGATTTAACCAACCAAACGCAATGAAACTTGGCACAGTATATATTTATATACATTGTAATGCACCGACATCTAACTTCGTTCAATTGTTTACATAACCTCAAAATGGCGGCTGTGCGTAATATTTCACAGGCATTCAATATCTCCGAAACAATTCATGATATCATCCTGACATTTTGTACGGTATTAAAGAACACTGCTACAAGTTTATCTATGTATCTTTCAAAAAGCTGTAAACTATGAAACGAACATGGCGGCCAAGCGAAGTTGACACATTCTAATACATTTTTCTCGTGATTTAATAACATGAGCGCATTGAAATGTGGTACAGTAAATGATTATACATATTGTCATTCACTGGCATCTAATTTAGTTGAATTGTTTACATAAACTGAAGATGGCGGCTGTGCGAAATTTTAAAATTAAGTTTTTATTCTTGTGTCGCAATAATTTTCCTTTAATGGTACATAAGTCTATGGCCTATACATATAACAATCCAAAATGGCGAGCATCCGAAATATTTTGACGGTTCTCAATATCTAAGAATCTTTTCCAGCAATCAAACTGTTTTTTTAAGGTTCATAGAGGCTATGAACATAAGTTCACCAAATGACTTTCAGTAACCAGGTGAGCAAAAATCCAACATGGCGACGCGAAGTATACATATTTAAATGGAAATTTCTCGCGATTTAACCATCTGAGTGCAGTGAAACTTTGCACGTTAATGCTTATACAAATATTAATCCACTGGTATCTAATTTATTTCAATTGTTTTCATAACCACATGATGGCAGCTGTTCGAAATTTTAAAATCTAATTTTTACTTCTTGTGTCCTAATCATGCGATTGAAGTCTGAAAACCACACGTACACAATAATTTTCATGTAATAGTACATAAATAAAAATCCAACCTGGCTACCATTTGCAATATTTAGTCGGTTCTCAGTATCTTCGAATCTAACATAGCAATCAAATTGAAATTTTGTATGATGACAGAAGCAATTAATATGAGTAGGATATATGAAAATAGGCTGTATAGTTCTTCACGGAACTACTTGTTTTTATTATAAGGACTCTTCTTTGTTAGAAGATTTATGGGATTATCATAATTGACACCGGATGTGTGGCCAGGGGTGGATGATTTTCAGAGGTCCGCATCGCTAACTGCAAAATCACCGCCAGTTGACATGTCCCAACAGAAGAACACCTAAAGGCGAAGGAAGGTGGAGAAAAGGAAAACGCACAGGCTCGTCTACAGACACACTCCGATAACCCACAGAACTGCCACCGACGAAATAATGCCACAACAGTTGCTTAATATTTAAAAAAAAACATTTAATCACGAAAAAGGGGCAAGAAAATATAATTTAATAAGATCCTCCAGCAAACACAACATAAGAAAAAAACTCTTATTGCCACAAAAAAAACCTCTCTGGTGATGCACATTGGCTTAAGGCCAAAACAAGTCAATTACCTATGGAAACAAGAGAAGGCTTTACATGCTAGCTTGCTGAGCAAAAACGAAAACATTTAATTTAAAAAAAAGAAAGCCAGCAGACAGGGATCACCAAATAAGAAAGGGCTTGATAAACCACTAAGGTACGCAAAACTGACTCGACATGCAGGCATCAAAGCCACGAGGAAACGAAAAGTTAAAAAAAAAAAATAGGACCAATTTACAAATCCAAAACTTTCATGACGGCGGAATACTCAGAACCACTCACAAAAAAAAACACAAAGGAAAATCAAACAAGATTAACAAAAAAACATTCTAATCTACCACCACAACACGTTTGAGTGTCCCGCTCGACGCCAAGAGAATTACACTCACCAAACCACAATGCACTCTGGCAAAACAAAAAACAAACAATGCCACGAAACCGATGACTGCATGTCTAGTCGAATTACGGCAAACAATTACTTTTTAAAATTAAACGTCACAGAGAGAAAAGAAAAGGAGGAAATAATTACACCTTAACACGATTAAAACGAGGCAATTTAGGATGCTACGGATCGTAAAGCAAATCAACAATAGGCCAATCCCTAAGATTACGAAAAGAAAAGAACCAACTAAACACAAAGAGACTACTCATAAAGAAAAATAAACGAAATAAATAATAAATTACAATGTACGATTAACTTGAAACGTGTGTCCGGAAGGCGCAGAAAAAACAAAAATTTACATATCAGGTAACATTTAAAAAAAGAATATTAGGCCTAGAAAACGAAATTAAATACAGTATTTAAACATCAATATAAGGCCAATATCGGAGCTCCCATAACAATATATATAAATATAAATATTTTATAAAACGTTCCTTAAATCCTTCTCTAGTGGAGACACAATAATAACAAAATCATTAACACACATTAAATAATTTTAAAAGGCACCAGATTTGCCTCAACATGGCTACCCCAGCACACGCGCCGTTTTGTACACAAGCAACTTTTCATGGAGCAAGTTACGACAATTATCCCACATTTCCTCTTCAAGATGAAATCTCGAATTTATATCCTTCAGTGCACAGGTTATTTCCTTTAGATAGAATAGATCCACATTTCACGGAGGCCAGGGGGCAAGCCCCCGGCACAAACGGAGACACCTTTTCACGACCAGCTGGGTTCTTGCTATCTTTTGAAGTTACTACCAACATGGCGGAGACCAAAAGTTATAGGCCGTAGTGCATTGATGTTAATCGAAATTGTCCAATCACAGAGTGACACACAATTTAACAATGTGCGTATTATATAGTTATTTTGGCGGGATGATGCATATATATAGTCTTTTGTTTAATGACGTAGAAAACTATATTTTTTAAATATGTCACGAAGAGACGGGCTATGAAGGCACCAAAGCCTCACTCTAGCGGCAGAAGACACAACTCCAGCCCGAGGAGCCGATAGATGCTGCCATCTCGAGTTCATTAGCCCAACCAAGGCATCTAGGCGGGCGCTTCAAATGGTAGGGAATACAAAAATGTAGAGGAGATGCATATTAAAAACGTTGGGACGGGCTTTGCACGTAACAATAATCATGCAGTCTAGACACGTTCATACAATTTATAATCACTTCCAGTTTCCAATACCATACATCATTACTTCCTTTAAGATCGAATCCTTTTTTCCTAACTTCATATAATCAACTATTCACTTACTTCTTTTTTTAATACCTTTCTCCCTGCCTTCTAATGATATGCCACACCACCTAGTGTTGGATCCTCTTCTATGGACTCAACAGATATGCACTCACAACACCTAGTTCTAAATATCAACACCTGAGCACTCTTATTACATATCACATACAAATGGCAAACATCTACTATCGCTTCATACAATGTCAAATTCATCACAAATGTAAGCGATCCAACTAGGAATATAAAGGTACATTAAATATGGAAATAAATTCACAAATATGGCAAGACTTAGTCACTGTACAGCGTGTTCCGATTCAACACGGAACTGTAAAATGGGTTGCCTACCCACCCGCAATTGCCTTGAAATCTGCTCGCAGGGTGCTAGCGACGGGGCAAAGTTCGATTTCACTGATTGCCGCCTTCTTATGCAGCATTGCAAAGCATTTTGATGTTTAAAAATATATTTACATAGGTTTCACAATACGTTTAAACGATTTCTGTTTCAGAACTCGTTATTTTACGCTTCTGTTAGTGGCTTTTGCTGAGCATTTCTACGAAATACAATTTTATTTTACAACATAGTTTATTACAACACAATTACAACATGCTTTTTCAACAAGATGGTCATCCAGCGCACTTCTCCAGACTGGCGGGAGACGTTTTAATCCTCTCAGTGCCACGCGCCAATCAGATCGGCTCTCGAGGCTTGCGCCAAAAGTGCCAAAGCCGATTCAATCGGCGCGTTGTTTATCTCATATTTGTAGATTTCTGTAGGCATTTGTCCGCGATTATTTCATACGGTTGGAAAGGTGGGGCTCCAAGCTTGCCTGTGCGGTGTTTACTTTTCCCGTTTGAAGTCCGTTATGCGATAGGTTTGAGTTTGTATTCACACCCTCCTTTTGCGCTCCCCCAATCACGTGCGTTCACGCCAAAATTGTGGTGCAGTTGTTTCCTTCTTGTTGAAGATTTCTGCCTACAGATGTATCTAGGAACTTTCTACAGCTGGAAACGTAGTGTTCCTTCGAATATGACTCTTAGGTGTCCTTAATTTAGGCTCAAAACAGATTTTTCACACACACACAAAAATTAAAAATTGAACAATTATCAGAATAACCTCAATTAAAAAGGTTTAGATGCCGTATTTACTTTTATGAACATAATGCCTGAAATAATGAAGTATTGGTTATAATTCAAAGCAAAAATAATTATTCTATCGTTGGAAATGTGGTATAATGATTTTCTTCGAATAGTCTGCATGACCATTCAAAATGGCTTGGCATTCTTGGCAAGTATTTCAGGAAATGGCTTGGCACTAAGAGGGTTAAACCGTTTGTTTCCTGGCCGGTGGATAGGAATTGGCGGCTTTATAGAATTCCCACCACGTTCACCTGATCTGACCATCCTGTATTTCTACGTCAGGTCGAGAGCATTTTTAAGATCACCACAAACACCCGAAGAAATGGAGCTCTTCATTACCGAAGCCTTTCCGATAATGACTTCTCAGATGTTGTGAACGCAAGATAGAACTTCATGCGACGAGTGGTCCTCTGCTTGGAAAATGATGGACGCCACTTCGAACACCTTATGTAAATGTCCATTTGTAGTAGATGAGTAGATGCAACGTCAGTGATAAATTAACTTTTTTTAGTCGCATCGAAGTCTGATTACAATTTTGTAACAAATCATTACCAAATTGTATCTAGTTTTGTGGTATTGGGTTGAAAAGCAATAAATTGTGTTGTAAATAAAATATAACACAAAAATACGTTGTGTTGTAATAAACTATGTTGTAAAATAACAGTTTATTTCATAGAAATGCTCTGCAAAAGCCACTAACAGAAGCGTAAAATAACAAGTTCTGAAACAGAAATCGTTCAAACTTATTGTGAAACCTGTGTAAATATATTTTGAAAGAGAAAAATGCTTTTCAATTCTGCATAAGAAGGCGGCAATCAGTGAAATCGAACTCAGCCCCGTCTCTAGCGCGCTGCGAGCAGATTTCAAGCCAAATGCGGGTGGGTAGGCAACCCATTTTACAGTTCCGTGTTGAATCGGAACACGCTTGACACCAGGCTGTTCCAAATCCACGTGTTTGAGTATGCGTACACGCGAGTATTCAGCAGTGATGCTCGGAGCACGGCTGGGGAGGGACTGGGGGTGATAGCCAATACGTCACTGGGTGAAGGTCATCATAACACAAGTCCATGCGCTTCCTGCCAGTCTTGATGTAACCACCACGCAGTGAGGGCAACCCCCACAGCAGAGCTGTATCGCATGTTGCAGGTTTACTCACGCAAGGTGGCAAGTACTCGACTACTCACTGGCGAGCAGCTCGCCTGGAACAGACTGTTATACACTGTTGTCGTGCAACGTTGCCAGAGTAGACTGTTCTGGAAGGTTTGCCAACTGCGTAGAAGATAGGTTCCTACGAGCAAGACAGGGCTTGAGGGGAAGGTTGGCGAAACTCGGCCAGAGCTTTGGTCCCAGGTTTTCCCAAGACCATGGCTCCAGGCGGGGAATGGCTAGGTGATCACGCCTCGGTGACGGGAGAAATGGCAAGCAACGATTCCAATCGTTACAGAGCAATGAATATATAAGGTGCGTTCAAAAAGTAACGAGCCGGAGGCTGTAATGCGCAAACCGGTGACGACATCGGCTAATCGTGGCGTGTGTAACGAGGTGTGGTTCCGACCAGAGCGTGGACGGTCCCAGCCCGACGCTAGAGGGCACGCGTGCACGTCACGTGACGATACAAAGCGAGCAGCAGCATGTATCAGTCGTCTAACGCTGCCAGTCGCATTGCAAACAGTGACATGGAGGCGTCAAACGAAGAGCAAAGAGGTGTTGTTCGGTTTCTGACAGCGAAAGGAGTAGGGGGAACGGACATTCATCGCCGAATGTCATAAGCGTACGGCGATCACTGCATGTCCCTTGCAAGGGTCAAGGCATGGCACAAGCGCTTCAGGGAAGGACGGGTGTCGTTAGCCGATGATGCCCGGTCTGGGGAACCCCCCCCCCCCCTGCATTACCGATGACAACGTCCAGCTGGTTGAAGCACTCATTACCCAGGACCGCCGAGTGACAGTGAACGCCATAGCCGCCGTGGTCGGATTGAGCGTCGGAAGTGTGCACACCATCATGAAGGAACGACTGCACTTGCGCAAAGTGCGTGCCCAATGGGTGCCCCACAGTTTTCAACCACACCAGGAAGCATGTCGAATGGCCTACTGTCTTGGTCTTGGTTGGACGATTGATGCATGCTGCTGCTCGCTTTGTATCGTCACGTGACGTGCACGCGTGCCCTCTAGCGACGGGCTGTGACCTTCCACGCTCTGGTCGGAACCACACCTCGTTACACACGCCACGATTAGCCGATGTCGTCACCGGTATTCGCATTACAGCCTCCGGCTCGTTACTTTTTGAACGCACCTTATAGATTAGTGTAGTGTTATGTTTGGAGTGTGGTTGGAGCCAAATTCTGGACACTAGGAAAAGAAGATGACAGATGAATAGAGGGTCTAGAAATAAGAATTTGGAGATGGATGGACGGAATAAATTGGAAAGAATAAATACAGAGGTATTGCAGAAAATAGGAGAAGAAAGAATGATGTGAAAAATATATGAAAAAGAAAACTGAATTGGATTGGACATTGCATAAGAGGAAATAGACCTCGTGCGAATGGTGATATTTTTGCTGTTGGCGCCCCTAGCGGCTACTCGCTCACTGACTCTGTAGGAGTAGTGTGTGTTGATGATGATGATGATGATAATTATTGTTTTAAGGGGCCTAACATCGAGGTTATCGGCCCCTAATGGTTTGGGTGATAGCGAAAATGATAATGAAATGGACACCAGAACGAAAATTAAGTGAGACTGAAAAAACTTACAAATTTTTTATTAAAGGAAATGCGCGTAAACATGCGTAGTAGTACATACATAAATAGAATTGTCAATTTGAATTACTGTATTCCTTTAAGGATTTCAATCGCTTTTGGCATGCAAGTATATGCTACTTGTCACAAAACGCATCCCATAGTGTGCAAACACAGTCATCATCAGGGGTGTGATATTGTGTCTTCCTGCAAATCTTGTGATGGTAGCCATGGACAGCTAAGCTTGTTAGCAGGTGTCTTAGTTCTTGATTCGGTTTAGTCCATCCTCTGTCGATCATTGCTTCTGTGCTATAGAACTCTGGCCATATGTCGTCTTGCTTTTCCTTCCTCTCTGCCATAACGGAGACCCATTGTGGAGTCGATGGAAGGGCCATTTTCAATCTTAGTTTATGGAAAGATTCTCTGGCTAGTAAGAGCGTATGCAAGTCGGGAGGGCGAGTATTTTCTCTATTGATCTTAAGTCTTTACGACATAGCTTATCCCAGATTAACTCCAGTCCATAGGTGAGTATTGGGATTATTTTCGCTTCAAACAGGAATAAAGCAGTTTCAAGTGACAGCGCAGTGACGTTCTTGATGGTGTATATGGCTCAAATTGCTGCTGATGTTCTGTTTTGAATGTGTAATCTGAAGGATCTCGCAGATGTCTGCAGTGTGATTCCTAGGTACTTGAAGAAATTCACGATTTGTAATGGCTCACCTTTGTAGGTTAATGTGTGCTTTGGCCTGAGTTTCCCTCCTTTTCTAAAGGTCATTTGGACCGTTTTCGTCCTATTGATTGAGAAGTGATTTATATCTGCCCATTTTGTCAGGGCATCTAGGGCATGTTTCAAGTCTTGCAAGTTCTGGAACTCAGTTTGAAACAACTCACAAAAAGTAGAGTGGAAATGCAAAACGTAATTTTGAAGAAAAATACGCACAAAATGAATAGATTGAAAAAGAAAAAACACTCAAAATGTAGGTGAGGTTCAAAATACGAACAAAATGCAATGCAGATTTGAAATACTTACAAAATGCAAATGAGATTGAAAATACGTACAAAATGTATGGTAGATTCAAAATACTCATTTGGATTGACAATACTTACAAAATGCAATTTAGATTGAAAATACTTGCAAAATGCGGTTTAGGTTGAAAATACTTACAAAATGCAATTGAAATTCAAAATACTCACAAAAGTACTAATAAGCAAGTTAGATTGTCAATCTAGTAGTCGTTGGCGGTGGCGCTTGGCGGCAAAAGTAGGAACTATTTGAAACATTCTAAGTTGCAGTACTTAAATTTAAAAAAAAAACAGATAACCCACACTATTACAGTCATCACAATGAACACCGGTTATCAGACAGATTCTACACACACCCAAAGTACACGGGGCTACATGACCGCGTTGTCGCAGCCCCTAAACTTAAGAACCAACCAACCAGATTGTCAATTCTTACAAAATGCAACTGAGGTTGAAGATACTCGCAAAGTGCAATTTAGATCGAAAATACTTACAAAATTGAATTTAGAGGGAACATTCGCAAGAAAATGATTTTAGATTCAAAATACTCACAAGATGCAATTTAGATTCAAAATACTTACAAAATGCAATTTATATTGAGAACACCTACAAAATGCAATTTAGGTTGAAAATACTTCGACTACAAAATGCAATTGAAATTCAAAATACCCACGAATTGCAATTTAGATTCCAAATACTTGCAAAAATGCAATTTAGATTGAAAATACAGGCAAAATTCAATTGGGTTTGAAAATACTTACAAAATCCCGCAAGTAAAGATTTTAGAGATTCTGGTACACTTTTCTCAGGAACTACTGAAGTTACAGTCCTGATCTTTTGTTAATGTGTTGGTAACCATGTAGTTTTATAGAATGAACCGAAAGATATTTAAAATAATCCTTATATTTTCAATTTATAAATTAACAAGAAGTTCCGTGACGAACTAAAGAGCCTACTTTTCTTAAAATTTAAGATTCATGCCAATGATTAATCTATATGGATCTATCTAGAATAATGACGAAATTAAGTTGGTAATATCGAATTTTCGAATTAGTTCGAAATACTGTATACCTGGCATAATTTAGCAAAGACTGAATATATTCTTAGTTCCATCTCTTAAGGTACAGAATACAAAATTTGGTTTAAGTCCAATGGATATCATGGACGTTACATGCAGTTAAAAATTATATCTAACAGCGCGCATAAAATCATGTTGGCAACAATGACATACATGTATTGGTCAGAAATAATCTGAGATAATATGATCTATTGTTGTGTCAATTTTGAATGAAATCCATTAGTTAGTATAGAAGTTACATGCATTTTAAAATTGGACCTGTCTGCAGGCTTATAATCATGTTGGCAGCACTGGCGTAGACCTTTATTGGTTACTCCAAATTAATCTAGAATGCCAGGTACTATACGTGTGGAAAGTTTAGAGCTATCGGCTTGCACACTTTCTGATATATTGATATTAGGGTAACAAAAATAGATACAGTATTTATTAACAGTTGGCAGACCTGGTTACTCTTAAGAATCGGCTTAGTCATATTTGTTATGGTACACATAGCACACACGAAATTTGGTTGAAATCCAAATGATAGTATAGAAGTTACATGTATTTAAATTTTGACCTCTCAGCAGGCTTAAAATCATGTTGGTAGCACTGACGTATATAAGTTATTCCAAATTAAGATAGAATGCCAGGTACTATACGTGTGCATAGTTTAAAACTGTCGGCTATCATACTTTCTGATATATGGGTATTTGGATAAAAAAAAATGAGAGCAATTATTAACAGTTGACAGCCCTGGTGGCTCTTAATAATGTGCTCAATCATATCTGTTTGCGTACACATAGCTCATACGAAATTTGGTTGAGATCCAATTGCAAGTGAAGAAGTTATATGCATTTAAACTTTGGACCTATCAGCAGGCTTATAATCATTTTGGCAACACTGCCATATATGGCCTCCTGGAAATTAAACTGCAATATTATTATCTATATGTGTGCCAATTTTGAAATAGCTCCCATTCATACCTTCTAAGATATCCAACTTGGAGCTCAAATTTCAATTGCGATTTTTCAGCAGTTGGTAGCACTGAGATCATTTTCAAATATGACCGTGAGATATTCAGGTATAGATCTTTACTCCTACCAAATTTTGTTTCGATTGCTGCAGCCGTTTAGGAGTTGATAGGGGGGGGGGGGAGACACACACAGCCAGACAGACAGACAGACACACATTTGCCCGATCTCATAAGTCTACTACAGCGGTAGATGGCATAGAGGTTACAACCCTGACAACATTTTCATAAGTGAGCAAGTGATAAAACATGTAGTTAAAGCGGTGGAGGAACCCATCCCTAGGACACAACATAGCCCAATCACATGTTCAGTTCGAGGAGTGGTCAGCCCTGAGAAAGTCCCTTTTAAACGACGTTTCAATTTTAAAAAGGCAAACTGGGAGGGGTTTTCCATTGAGCTGGATGAGGAACTGTCCAATTTACAACCAGAGCCAAGTCATTATGAAGACTTTGTTGACCTTGTGAAGAAGATCTCTCGTAGACATATTCCCCGAGGCTGCCGTACCCAGTTCATTTCTGGCCTCAATGCTGATTCTAAGGATCTGTTAAAAGATTATCAGGAGAAATACGAGACAGACCCTTTTGCAGATGACACCATTCAGACGGGTGAAGAACTCATGAGGAGCATCGCTGACGGAAGAAAGGAAAGATGGATGAACTTACTAGCAAACCTTGACATGGCCCAGAACAGTAGAAGAGCATGGAAGCTGGTCAAAAACTTGAGCAACGACCCTAAGAGTCCACCAGTGGATCTCACCAAGGTTACACCAAATCAAATAGCTCATCAGCTGCTCCGTAACGGGAAAACCATCACGAAGACTCAGCCTGTGAAGCTGAAGCCTAGTGAAGATGAGAATAATTTTCTCGGTCGTCCTTTCACATCAGCAGAATTAGAACATGCCATCAAGCTGATGAAAGTCAACAAAGCTGCGGGCCCGGATGACATCAGGACAGAACAAATCAAGAACTTTGGACCAGGAACAATCCAGTGGCTGGTGAATATGATGAATAGATGTATCGAGACCCTGCACTTACCAAAGCTATGGAGGAAAGCTCATGTGGTCGCACTGCTAAAACCAGGCAAGGAACCAACGGATGCAAAGAACTTCCGTCCTGTCTCTCTTCTTTGCCACCTATACAAGGCATTTGAAAGGTTGATCCTTGAAAGAATTGCAACATTCATTGATAACCGGCTAATTCAAGATCAAGCTGGATTTAGGCCAGGGAAATCATGTTCCAGCCAAATTCTGAACCTGACACAGCATATCGAGGATGGCTATGAGAATAAACTTATCACTGGTGTCGCCTTTATAGATCTCAGTGCTGCATATGATACAGTGAACCATAAGAAGCTCATAGCCAAGCTGTACAACATCACTAAGGACATGAATCTAACAAATGTCATACGTGGGATGCTCCAGAACAGAAGGTTCTATGTTACACTTCAAGGGAATAAAAGTCGATGGAGGAACCAGAAAAACGGGTTATCCCCATTACTATTCAACATTTATACAAATGACCAGCCAGAATATTTAGAGGCCAGGCGATTTATTTATGCGGATGACACCGCTATTGCTGTACAGGGTAGGAGCTTTGAGGAGGTGGAGGGAAAACTGTCCAATGCTCTTGAGAGATTAGACAATTATTACACCCAGAATCACCTGAAACCTAACCCTGGAAATACACAAGTATGCGCATTTCATCTTCGCAACAAAGAGGCCCGGAGAAAGTTGAATGTTGTCTGGAAAGGAGTGACACTCGAAAGCTGTGAAACGCCTCGATATTTGGGAATCAAGCTTGATCGTACCCTCAGATTCAGGAAACATTGTAGAGAATTGAAGTGCAAGATCAGCTCAAGAAATAGCATAATGTGGAAGTTGATAGGTTCAACATGGGGAGCGAACCCTCACGTTCTACGTTCAACAGCATTGGGACTTTGCTTTGCAGCAGGAGAGTACGGATCATCAGTGTGGGGAGCATCTGCCCATACCAAGCAAGTGGACATAGCTCTTAACGAGTCCACACGTATTGTCACTGGATGTCTGAGACCTACTCCTGTGCAGAAGATCTACCCTCTCGCTGGCATTGCACCTCCAGTTATTCGACGCAGGGTGGCAGCAGAGAAAGAGAGACAAAAGCTTGAAACAGATCCCAGACATTCTATGTTCAACCACAAGGTGACCACTCCTCGCCTAAGATCCAGGAAGAGTTTTATTAAGAGAACAGTACCCCTCCATACCAAGCCAGACGTCCGGCGTGTGTCACTCTGGAAACAAATAGTACCAGAGGGGTTTACCCCTAAAGAAGAACTGAGCAGTGGTAGTCATTTGCCTTATACCACCTGGAGGTCCTTAAACCGGATGAGAACAGGAGTGCCTAAGTGTCGTAGCAACCTTGTGAAGTGGGGATATGCAGAAGATCCACGATGTGCCTGTGGAGAAATCCAGACTCCACAACACCTGCTCACGTGCAAAGATCTTAATGAAACCTGCAGCCAGGAAGACCTTATGTTGGCCACAGACCGAGGGATAAGAGCTGCAGAGTTCTGGAAAGGAAGAATTTAGTGTGTCTCCCGGACACGGAAAGTAAGTAAGTATAAGTCTACTTTTTCTTCATTTTTGCAAAATGTGAAAAGTAGGCTAAAAAATCATACATTATGAAAGGCAAAAATATTTTTTGAGTTTGTTAATTTTTAAACGGCTCAAAATAATTATTCTAGAAAAACCAATCCGTTAATTTTGTCAAGCCATAAGTTCTGTACATGCCAGGAAAAAAATTAAGTATCCTTGATATGAAAGTTTCGAAAAAAGTGTACTTAACTTGGTTGGTGGTTGGTTCTTAAGTTTAGGGGCTGCGACAACGCGGTCATGTAGCCCCGTGTACTTTGGGTGTGTGTAGAATCTGTCTGATAACCGGTGTTATAGTGATGGCTGTATTAGTGTGTGTATCTGTTTTTTAATTTAAGTGCAGACTGCAACTTAGAATTTTTCAAATAGTTCCTACTTTTGCCGCCAAACGCCACCGTCAACGACTACTAGGCTTAGTTTAGAACTCAGCTACTAGACACCATCGCAGTCGGCTCTTGGCAACGAACATAGAAACCTAAGAGCGTTGTTTACATTCTTAACCTATACAATTTAGTTTCACACAGGTGTAATTAGTGGAAAGTTCTTTAACATGCCATAAATCTATGACATGGGACCGTCGGCTTTACTTCCCCTCCAAAGGAAGGCATACTGAGGGATTTTTAACGCTCTTAAAAAGTCCGACGGCTTCGGCCGGGTTTGAACCCACTATCTTGGGCATAGAAGCTCAGCATGCTACCGACTGCGCCACCGAATCCGCCTGTCAGAGGAAATGTATATACTAGAATTGCTTTCTGTGACCTTGTTTATGAACACCCTGTACAAAATCAGACAATAATATTTCATATTTATTGTCAACAGGTGTCTGTCTATCTGTGTGTGTGTCCCCCGCTATCAACTCCTAAACGGCTGTAGCAATCGAAACCAAATTTGGTATGAGTAAAGACCAATACCTGAATATCTCAAACCCATATTTGAAAATGATGTCGATGCTACCAACTGCTGAAACACTGCACTTGAAATTTGAGCTCCATGTTGGATATCTTAGAAGCTATGCATGGGAGCTATTCCAAAATTGGCACACATATTGATAATAATATTTCAGTTTTATGTGCTGGAGGCCATACATGGCAGTGTTGCCAAAATGATTTTATGCCTGCTAATAGGTCCAATTTTTAAATGCATATAACTTCTACACTATCGATTGAATTTCAATCAAATTTGGTATGTAATATGTGTTCATAAACAGATATGACTGAGAGTATTCTTAAGAGCTACCAGGGCTGCCAACCCTTAATAAATGATCTCTCTATTTTTTTAAATCTTTGTTCAGTGTAAAATTAACAACCATCGACCAAACGGAAATAACATAAATTTGTTTTTAAATCTTGCTCATTTAATTGTATAAAACAAACCATGTCACAGCCCAATGTCCTTATAAACGATAACCACCATCACCGCTCTGGGTAGGGCTGCCAGACGTTCTATTTTACCCGGAACAATTCCGTTTATTCTTATTTTGTTCCGTGTTCCGTATTAATCTTTAACGCCTTATATTCCAATTTTTTGGTTAATTTGATAATATAAGGTGCGTTCAAAAAGTATCGACCCGGAGGCAAAATTACAGAAACCAGTACCTGAATGTTAGAAGTATTGGCCCTGGGTGTTGAGGCACTTGTCCCACTGTGACACGAGGCGGTGAATGGCTGTCTCATAAAATTCCCTGGGCTGCGATGTGAACCAGTTCCGCATGTACAGCTGGACGTCGGCGTCCGAGGTGAATCGTTGGCCCCGCAGAGGCCTTTTCAGGGGATCAAACATGGCGTAATCACAGGGAAAGAGGTCTGGACTGTATGAAGTGTGGCCGAGAACCTCCCATTTGAATTTCTGCAGGAGTGCCGCGACTGTGTTGGCCGTATGAGGTCATGCATTTTCGTGGAGCGACCACAGCGGCTATGGCGTTCACTGTCACTCGGCGGTCCTGGGTAATGAGTGCATCAACCAGCTGGACGTTGTCATCGCTAATGCAGGGGGGTGCCCCAGACCGGGCATCGTCGGCTAACGAAACCCGTCCTTCCTTGAAGCGCTTGTGCCACGCCTTGACCCTTGCAAGGGACATGCAGTGTTCGCCGTACACTTGTGACATTCGGCGATCAATGTCCGTTTCCCCTACTCCTTCCGCTGTCAGAAACCGAACAACACCTCTTTGCTCTTCGGTTGACGCCTCCATGTCACTGTTTGCAATGCGACTGACAGCGTTGGCCGATTGATGCATGCTGCTGCTCGCTTTGTATCGTCACGTGACGTGCACGCGTGCCCTCTAGCGACGGGCTGTGACCTTCCACGCTCTGGTCGGAACCACACCTCGTTACACACGCCACGATTAGCCGATGTCGTCACCGGTTTGCGCATTCCAGCCTCAGCTCGTTACATTTTGAACGCACCTTATATATTCAATTTCGCACTAATTTTCAAATGTCCAGCTTCAGAATTGATTGTAATACCTAGCTTGTCTCCTGGTGATACAGTTGCAAGTTTGAAAGAGAAAATGATATCTATGTATGTGTCAGATAGATGGGTACATGTTATAGATTTATTAGGGGCAACAAAATTAAGGATTATCAGTATTTTCCCCTCCAATGCGTTTACGGAGAGAGTTGTTCTGTCATCAATATCAAATGGAGAGATGATAGAAACAGAAGCGCCATTAGTTTGATAAAACAAGTATTGTTCACATATTACAATTATAACGAAAATTGTAGTGAAATTTATCAGAAGGTACTTACAAACAGAAAATCCTTGCAAAGGGTCGTTCAAAAGAAAAACATTTGTATATTGCTGGTTCTATAGGCCTATTATAGGCTATGATATGTCAGAAATATCTCGTTTTAATTTTTAGCCTACTTTTTACATTTTTCAAAAATATGGAAAAAATAGACTTATGAAATCGATCCGGGCAAATGGGTGTGTGTCTGTCTGTCCTGTCCGTCTGTGTGGGTGTCCCCCGCTATCAACTCCTAAACGGCTGTACCAATCGAAACCAAATTTGGTATGAGTAAAGATCTATACCTGAATATCTCAAGCCCATATTTGAAAATGATGTCAATGCTACTGAAACGGATTTACTTTGCTCCACGTTGAGCGTACAAGTGTAACGGTTTCTATTGCCCTCACTGTTTCGTGACAAATGTAATGGTTTCTTACTAGCTCTGTCTTGCACTTTGAAATATTTACTCTAAGATATGTTGTTTTAATGGGCGCCAAGACCTCAACACTATGTTGAAATCTAAATTTATATTTAACAACACCTAGCTCTGGTAGAACACCTTCAAGAATCTTTTCACTCAGATCGTGGTATGATTTGATCATTAACCCAACAAACAATTGTATCAGGAGAAGGAATTGGTCTATATCTAATGCTACCTACTGAAAGCAAAGATTGCATGGTTAAAAGAAATGAATTTATTATACAAAACAAGTATTGCAAAATTAACAATAATAATAATAAGTTTTGAATTTAAATTGGAGCGTTGCGATTTGAATATTACCGCTAGAAAATTACGTGAAAACGGATTCGGATAAATTACTGATTTTACTCTTATTCCCAAGCTATGAAGTTACTGAAATACTGAATATAAAACAAAGAGACGAGAGATTACGTAGTTCTGAGTCATTCGCGCATACCACTGGAAATTGCCGAAGCATTTCCCTCGTACTGGATGTTGAAGAGAGCTTCCCACAGCCTCCTGGACGTCGTCTTCTTCTTCGTTAGTTGATGATATACTTGTAGATATGATAACTTTATGGTCCGAACATCGGAGCCAATCACACGTACAACCACACTGGTTAAGTTTTACAAAGATAGTCGACTTGCCTCCACGGCGCGCAAACCATATATGCACTCGTCGCATCCCCTCTACGGAGCCGTCTTCCAGTCGCCCGGTCTCCTCTGATTGGCAGACCCACCACGCGATCTTCCCCTCCTCCGAGTCATTACACTCGGCGCGGCGATGATGTCGATTACCGGTCCAGGCCATTTCGCCATTTCGCCTTTTCTTGAAGCAGCAACCCAGCTTGCGTCATGCTACTCGATAAGATTGAGCCTGTAGCCGAATTCCCCGTGACTCATCTCTCTCAAAATACCCTTACTGACAAAACTCCGTAAAATTCCGTAATCATATAATTTTCTTGCGATAATGTTGTTCGTAATAATTTGCTTGATAGTGTTTTCTATAACATAGAAAACCTATCTGATTACTTATAATTTTATAAAAAATGCTCCAAAGAAATAACTTAATAATAATAATAAGTTAATAATAATAATAATAATAATAATAAGTTACATGAAAACTTCTCTTGGCTGAACAATTTGCCGCGTAAATAAATATAGAATGGCTTCCTACTGACTTATGTCAGTGGCATAAAATCCCCTCGAAGAACACGTTACATATTCGCCTCGGATCATCGGATGATTTACCGTGACGACGGTCCATCATGCGATTATCCCAGACACGTTAATAAAACTCCATCCAAAATACATATTACATAAATGAAATCACCCTAAATTACATATATATATACACTCATAATTTTTCTTTACGCACTTTGCGTCAAAGTTTGTTGTCACTATGGATTGCATTTTGCAACCAGTCCAATGTTTTTCATATAGAATAATGTTCCACGGATATTTCCGCCTCTCAAATTTCTCTATGTTGGAAGAATAGACATAATTACTGTGTGAGCACTATGTATATAAGATGTCACATCACACGCATCAAGGTGTTTTGATATTTGTATATCTCCCTAGAACTTCCTAATTTCACTGGAGGTTCCTTCCTTATTGTGAAATTTAATCCCTCTTATCACTGAGCACACGATCACACTATTGTGGCAGCGCATCGTGAACATAATACTTAATCTCTCTTTATAACAGACGAAATTAATATTGACTTCTGAAAAAAAAAACTGTAAATGCGCATTACATATAACACCAAATATTTCTGTGCCGTAATCGCCCTGTCTTCTTAAGTTCCCGTAGACCATATTCTACTTACTACTAGTTCTCAACACAGACCAGTTCTCCTCACTCAAATAATCCCCTTGTACTAATTACTTTTAATTACACACTTACAATTCTTACATGGCGAGGCCGTAAACAGAAATCACGTGTGCTGTTATGTATGAGTTTCATGAAGGACTGTCTCGCCTTCTGATGGCCCTTCTTTTGTCTCGTGGACGCCTTAAGAAAAAATACCCAGTTCAAGCACTCACCCATCTCTTGGAGACAAATGGGAATTCACCAGCGCTACCAAATTCTGGCCTTGGTGTATCGAGACATTTTAGTGCTCAAGAGCATCCGACAATCCCGTCATATTTCCCTGTACCTTAAAAACTCTCATTTACTTACATACTACCCCCCTGTGTGACTTCTGATACGCCTGCCCGGAAGACCAGATCTTCCATGCACCAAATACCATGCTTACTCATTTGATAGGCTGGCTCGCCAGCTAAACTCACTCACTTTATGACACATCCTTAATGTCATCACGTTGCTCCACTAACATATTTCTCAGTGCCTGTAACGATGCCCTGTTGCTACTGTCCATACATGCTAACCCTACTTTCCTCTGGTGTTACACCTCTACTCGACACTCTATGACCTAAAAATGTCACTTCTGACTGACAGAATGACGACTTAGACAGCTTCAAAGTGAACCCTGCCTGATCTAACTTCTGAAAAATTATATCTAAATGACGTAGATGCTCCTCAAAACTGCGTGAACTAATTACAATATCATCAATGTAAATGGTTACGAACTCTCCTGTGTCATCCCCTAATGCGATGTTTAAAGCCCTAATTAAAGCTGCTGAACTTCTCTTTACCCCATAAGGTGTTCTACAAAATTGATAAAGGTTATATTTATGACTAAAAGCTGTAAATGGTCTATCTTCGTACATAAGTGGCACTTGCCAAAAACTGGAACTCAAATCTACACAGGTGAAATACTTCTTCCCCTCAAATGTTTGCATTAATTCCTCTGTTGACATAGATTTCAGCTGATCTGAACTAATTCTACTGTTAACCAAACGAGCGTCTAAACAAATACGAACTGTGCCGTCGGCCTTGGGTACCGTGATCAAAGAATTAACATATGGACTGTTAGAGTGCTCAATAATCCCATCTTCAAGCATCTGGTTAATTTGTGCCTCAACTGCACTCTGATAAGCGAAAGGTATAGGATATCTATGTCCTGTGAATACTGACCTATCAATAACGTTCAATGAATGTGTATAGGAATTGGCCATACCAATGCGATCCTCAAAAACTCTCCTATTACACAATAACACATCATAGAGCCGAACACACTGTTCATCCTCTATATTTCCCTGAAATGCAGCATCACGTAACGAGTCCTCTAGACTACCGTTCGTAATCACACTGCCCACAAAACATGGAGAACCCCTCTCTACGGCTGGCGATATCTCATTTAAAGTACAAATCACACCTACAACACTACTTCTCTGAATATGGTCATTGAACGCTACTTCTATTTCAGAATCTCCCCATTTAAATTTCAAACTCCCTACATCATAACATAAGTTACCAGACACTCTACTTAGCCACTCTGAACCCAAGATAACACTGAATACTAAATTTGGAATTACAAGACAAATCTGCTTTTCTATATGATTATTAATATTAATGTCTACTAAAACTTGCTTAGAAATTACTTTAGACCTCTTCCCAACAGCTGTGATAACAAAAGTGCTTTTTAATTGGCATCTCCTCAAAATTTACTCCAGTTCCTTTCATTTTATCATAAAATGCACTACTTATGCAACTCTTCATACAGCCACTATCAATTAAACCATCTGTGTACGCCTCGGACACGTTAAATTTAACTATGGGGCTCATACTAACCACCTCCTGAATAATACCTTCATCATTTAGTTCACGTAATAATTCATCTCCTACATTTAGGTCATAGGGTTCCTGTATAAGTGTATGGACAGGGCATGTTATAGACTGAGATTCTGACCTTACATCGCAGCCTGGTTCGTGTTTAAAGCATTGCTACCGCTTGGTGTAGTACTACTCACTACTGCACTGGTCTGGTTGTTCTGGGTTGTGTTAACGGTATCTCTCTGTCCGTTATTACCATTGGGCTGATTCCCTCCTTGACCCCTGTTCTGGTTATAATTATTATTGTTATTATACCTCCCTTGGTTACCCCTAAAATCATTATTTCGGCCTTGATTTCCCCTGAAATCATTATTTCTACCTTGGTAGTTCGTACCATACCCATTTCCTCTGTACTGGTTTTGCTGATTATTATTATTATTATTTTGGTTCCCCCTATTTTGAACGCTGGCCCCTTCGCCACTGTTCCCTTGAACTTCCTGACTCCTATTCTCATTAGGCCTGTTATTATGGTTACCCTGGTTCCTACCAAAATTCTCCTCGTAACCACCTCTTCCCAGAGCATCGAATGTACTCAATAAATTTTCCACTTGTGAAATAGATTTAACATTTTGTATACAGGCAGCTTCTTTGATTCTATATGGAAAATGTCTTAGTAATAGCCTGACTACATCACTTTCCTCCTTCAAACCATCCAGATATTTGCACGTTAATACCTGTCCTAAAAAGTGCTCGGTCATAGTGTAGTTTCCTCTCGGGTTATATTTCCCACACACAATTCCCTCACGATGCTGAGACTGAATTACCTCATTCCAAAATTTCTCACAAAATTTTACTTTAAAATCTGAAATATTCTCGAAATTGTCTCTGTAGACAGCAAACCAGTTTCTTGTCTCCCCTACAAACGCTTGCTCTAAAATCTCAACTACCTGGCACCATTCAATACTACCATCTTCCAACCTCTCCCCGAATTTATTTTCTATTGTATTCATGAACTCCATTGGACAACCCTGTCGATTACTAAATTTGCCTAGTTCTATTTCCCTGTGTGTGCTATTCACATAAACTGGCCTACTCTGACTATTTTCCTGCCTAATTCTAGCTTTCAACTTCTGTTCTAATTCAGCAATTTTCTCCTCAGCTTTTCTTTCGATATTAGTTACAGTTAACCTAATGCTCCCTTCCGATGCTTCAACTTTACCACTTAATTTAGCTTGTTTCTCATTAATCACATTAATGCTTTCCTTATTCCTCTCCCTCAAAGTATTAACTTCAGTGATTATTTCTGCATGTACTTTATCAATTCTTCCCCCCAGCTGTTCTTTAACCTCTTTTGTTGCTACCTGAATCTTATCCATTTCTCCCCCCAATTGCTTTTTGACCTGCTGTGTTTCAAGTTGCACTAGTTCTTTTAAATTTTCAGCCTGTGTACTGATTCTACTTTCTAATTACTCCTGTACTTTTCCTAATTTTCTGTCTACATCTGCAATAATCTCTTTAGCCTTCTCTTCCATCACCCCTCTGATCTCACCTCTAATCAGCTCAAATTTATCACTGATTTCCCAACTGTTTTGTTCAAGTTTAGCATTTAAACTATCGCTCAATTCCCTATTACTCTCTTTATTTTCCCTACTATTTTGTTCAAGTCTAGCATTATTTTGTTCAAGTTTAGCGTTTAAAGTTTCAGTACTCTCTTTATTTTCCCTACTGTTTTGTTCAAGTCTAGCATTATTTTGTTTAAGTTTAGCGTTTAAGTTTCAGTATTCTCTTTATTTTCCCTACTGTTTTGTTCAAGTTTAGCATTATTTTGTTCGAGTTTAGCATTTAAAGCATCTGTACTTATTTTATTTTGTTGCATAAACTGAAGAAGCAAACTCTCTAACCCTGCTTGACTGTTTTGATTACCCCCCTCAGTATCGGGATTTACCTCCGACATCCCTGTACTGCTTTCATTTCCAAGACTAGCCATACTGCTCGTATCTTCACTATCCAACTGGTGACCACTACGCAACTTCATCTCTTCCTCAACACTACCCATGCTGATACACACCGATAAAGGAAAAACCCCCAAAATACAGGCACAGAAATATATACCCTTCTCCTTCCACAAATGTTATTAGGTTTTCAGCCCCAAGTTGGTAGCGACAAGTGAAACGGATTTACTTTGCTCCACGTTGAGCGTATAAGTGTAACGGTTTCTATTGCCCTCACTGTTTCGTGACAAATGTAATGGTTTCTTACTAGCTCTGTCTTGCACTTTGAAATATTTTCTCTGACTAAGATATGTTGTTTTAATGGGCGCCAAGACCTCAACGCTATGTTGAAATCTAAATTTATATTTAACAACACCTAGCTCTGGTAGAACACCTTCAAGAATCTTTTCACTCAGATCGTGGTATGATTTGATCATTAACCCAACAAACAATTGTATCAGGAGAAGGAATTGGTCTATATCTAATGCTACCTACTGAAAGCAAAGATTGCATGGTTAAAAGAAATGAATTTATTATATAAAACAAGTATTGCAAAATTAACAATAATAATAATAAGTTTTGAATTTAAATTGGAGCGTTGCGATTTGAATATTACCGCTAGAAAATTACGTGAAAACGGATTCGGATAAATTACTGATTTTACTCTTATTCCCAAGCTATGAAGTTACTGAAATACTGAATATAAAACAAAGAGACGAGAGATTACGTAGTTCTGAGTCATTCGCGCTTACCACTGGAAATTGCCGAAGCATTTCCCTCTTATTGGATGTTGAAGAGAGCTTCCCACAGTTTCCTGGACGTCGTCATCTTCTTCGTTAGTTGATGATATACTTGTAGATATGATAACTTTATGGTCCGAACATCGGAGCCAATCACACGTACAACCACATTGGTTAAGTTTTACAAAGATAGTCGACTTGCCTCCACGGCGCGCAAACCATATATGCACTCGTCGCATCCCCTCTACGGAGCCATCTTCCAGTCGCCCGGTCTCCTCTGATTGGCTGACCCACCACGCGATCTTCCCCTCCTCCGGGTCATTACACTCGGCGCGGCGATGATGTCGATTACCGGTCCAGGCCATTTCGCCATTTCGCCTTTTCTTGAAGCAGCAACCCTGCTTGCGTCATGCTACTCGATAAGATTAAGCCTGTAGCCGAATTCCCCGTGACTCATCTCTCTCAAAATACCCTAACTGACAAAACTCCGTAAAATTCCGTAATCATATAATTTTCTTACGATAATGTTGTTCGTAATAATTTGCTTGATAGTGTTTTCTATAACATAGAAAACCTATCTGATTACTTATAATTTTATAAATAATGCTCCAAAGAAATACCTTAATAATAATAATAATAATAAGTTAATAATAATAATAAGTTACATGAAAACTTCTCTTGGCTGAACAATTTGCCGCGTAAATAAATATAGAATGGCTTCCTACTGACTTATGTCAGTGGCATAAAATCCCCTCGAGAAACACGTTACACTACCAACTGCTGAAACACTGCACTTGAAATTTGAGCTCCATAATGGATATGTTGGAATGTATGCATGGGAGCTATTCCAAAATTGGCACACATATAGATAAGTGGTGTTTTTCGGTTTCTGACAGCGGAAGGAGTAGGGGAAACGGGCATTCATCGCCGAATGTCACAAGTGTACGTCGAACACTGCATGTCCCTTGCAAGGGTCAAGGCGTGGCACAAGCGCTTCAGGAAAGGACGGGTGTCGTTAGCCGATGATGCCCGGTCTGGGGCACCCCCCCCCCCCCCCCCCCCCCCTGCATTGCTGATGACAACGCCCAGCTGGTTGATGCACTCATTACCCAGGACCGCCGAGTGACAGTGAACGCCATAGCCGCCGTGGTCGGATTGAGCGTCGGAAGTGTTCACACCATCATGAAGGAACGACTGCACTTGCGCAAAGTGTGTGCCCAATGGGTGCCCCACAGTCTTCAACCACACCAGGAAGCATGTCGAATGGCCTACTGTCTTGGTCATCTGCAGCGCTATGCGAAGGAAGGGAATGGGTTCCTGGCACGAGTGGTGGCTGGAGATGAGTCCTGGTGTCACCACTTCGAACCAGAATCCAAACGACAAAGCCACCAGTGGAAGCATCCAGGGTCACCACCACCCTAAAAAGGCAAGGCCATCCCACACGAGTGCAGGAAAGGTAATGCTGACGTTCTTCTTTGACCTAGATGGCTCCCTTCTGACACACTTCATGCCTCATGGGACAACAGCGAATGCCCAGCGTTACTCGCAAACCTTGACCACCCTTCGCCAAGCGATCAAAAAAAAAAAAACGACCAGGCAATCTCACCCGTGGGGTCATTCTGCTCCATGAAAATGCACGACCTCATACTGCCAACACAGTCGCGGCACTCCTGCAGAAATTCAAATCGGAGGTTCTCGGCCACCCTCCATACAGTCCAGACCTCTCTCCCTGTGATTACGCCATGTTTGGTCCCCTGAAAAGGGCTCTGCGGGGCCAACGATTCACCTCGGACGCCGACGTCCAGCTGTACGTGCGGAACTGGTTCACATCGCAGCCCAGGGAATTTTATGAGACAGCCATTCACCGCCTCGTGTCACAGCGGGACAAGTGCCTCAACAGCCAGGGCCAATACTTCTAACATACAGGTACTGGTTTCTGTAAATATGTCTCTGGCTCGTTACTTTTTGAACGCACCTTATACATTTGTGCATTATTTATAACAACATTTAACGACCTTGATTTAAAAAGACAATGTTTTGTGACGTGTGATCCGTTTGTCCATTCTTGAAATCTGAAATCTCTAGGAAACCCGTCAAGGACGGACAATCATAACCAGTGCTTGGATAATGGTGATCTTTAACTACCACAACTACGCAACACTGAAATTATAATAGTCATTCTCTTCCTCTATTACGTGACACTGAAAGTTTAGCGCCAGATCTTCACAATGGGACATGGCGATTTAGTGGTTCATGTAATTGCTAGCGTATCCGCTAGGTTGTGCACATGACGTCAATAGCTTGAGTGTGTTCATAATAACACCGGGACAGCGTGACGGGAGATAGGTTCATCAACTCAAATAATATACAATATTATCTTCAAACGAAAATCACAGTAGATCTTCACTGAGTATGTGTAGATTTATTCACATCATTTGGGAATTCCCGGAATATTTCATATCGGCAACCTAAAAAATTAATTGGTTACTAGGCGCTCTGTTTCCGTTGGGCGTATACAGTGTACCCTACATCATTATTTACAAACAACCCGTTCTGGTTGAGCACTTTTCGTTTCCGTTTACGTTCGAAGCTATTATTCAGTAGTGCCTTCGTAATAATTGAAGTTTAATGTCTTTCAGTCGGTCAACATGCTTGTACCCTATCTCCAAAAGTCGACATCTGCATTTTCTAAGGTATTGAGAGAAAAAACAAGTAGTTCCGTGAAGAACTATACAGCCTATTTTCATATATCCTGCTCATGTTAATTGCCTCTATCAACATACAAAATTTCAGTTTAATTGCTGTAACAGATTTATAGATATTGAGAACCGTATAAATATTTCAGATGGTCACCAGGTTGGATATTTTATTTTTGTACTATTACATTAAGATTATTGTGTACGTGTGGTTTTCAAACTTCAATCGCATGATTAGAACACAAGAAGTAAAAACGAGATTTTAAAATTACGCACAGCAGCCATCTTGTGATTATGCAAACAATTGAAATAATTTAGATGCCAATGGATCAACATTTGTATACGCATTTAACGAGCAACATTTCAAGGCACTCGGATAGTTAATTCGCGAGAAACGTACTTTTAAATATTTATACATCGCGTCGCCGCCATGTTGGATTTGTGCTCACCAGGTTACTGAAAGTCCTATAGGTGAACATATGTTCATAGTCTCTATGAACATTAAAAAATTCAGTTTGGTTGCTGTAAAAGATTCATAGATATTGAGAACCGTCTAAATATTTCGGAAGCTCGCCATTTAGGATTGTTATATGTATAGGCCATAGAGTTATGAACCATTCAAGGACAATTATTGCCTAGGTTCATTATTCAAACTTTCACTTCGATCGCATGATTACGACACAAGAAATAAAAACGTAATTTTAAAATTTCGCACAGCCGCCATCTTGAGGTAATGTAAACAATTGAATTAAATTAGATGGCAGTGCATTACAATCTGCAAAATCATTTACTGCGCCACATTTCACTGCGCTCAGAGAGTTAAATCACGAGAAAAGTCTATTAAAATATTTCAAATTCGCTTGGTCGCCATGTTCGTTTTCTACTTTACACGTTTATGAAATATACATAGGTAACCTTGTATCAGTACCCTTTATCACCGTACGAAATTGCAGGGTGATATCTGTAATAGTTTCGGAGATATAGAATGTCAGTGAAATATTTCGCACAGCCGCCATTTTGAGGTTATGTAAACAATTGAACTAAATTAGACTCCAGTGCATTACAATGTGTATAAACATTTGATGTACCAAGTTTCATTACGTTTGGATAGTTAAATCGCGAGAAAAGTCTATTTAAAAGTCTCAAATTCGCTTGACCGCCATGTTGGTTTTGTAGTCAACAGGTTTTTGAAAGTCTCATAGGTGAACTTCTAGTAGTGCCCTTTATCACCGTGCACAATTTCAGGGCGATATCGGTAATAGTTTCGGAGATATTGCATGCTAGTGAAATATTTCGCACAGCCGCCATGTTGGATTGGTGAGACGTAACAAAATTTGAAGGGCTCGGTCGAGGTCGCCGGGAATAGTGCTATGAACTTACCGAGTTTCATTGAAATCGCTCCAACCGTTTAGATTTTATTAGGGGGACACACACACACACCTCTCTCACACACACACACACACACACGCACACACACACGGACAAAAGGTGATCTCAAAAGCCTATTTTTTTTTAATTGAAAATAGGTTAAAAAAGCTTAAACGGCAAAATTCAGGAAATTTTATTTATTCTCTGTGTGTTTATGTTATAGTTTGTACCAAGAATAACATAAAAGTTCCTGAACCCCACCATTCAATCGGTTTTTTAGCCTATTTTCAATTTTGAAAAAATAGGCTTATGAGATCACCTTTTGTCCGTGTGTGTGTGCGTGTGTGTGTGTGTGTGTGTGTGTGTGATTCGTGTGTGTGTGTCCCCCCCTAATAAAATCTAAACGGCTGGAGCGATTTCAATGAAACTCGGTAAGTTCATAGCACTATTCCGGGCGACCTCGACCGTGCCCTTCAAATTTTGTTACGACTCACCAATCCATCATGGCGGCTGTGCGAAATATTTCACCAGCATTCAATATCTCCGAAACGATCACCGATATTACCCTGACATCATGTATGGTGATAAAGGGAACTACTATAAGTTCACTTATGTGATCTTTGAAAACCTGGTAACTACAAAACCAACATGGCGGCCAAGCGAATTTGCGACTTTTAAATAGACGTTTCTCGCGATTTATCCAACCAAACGCAATGAAACTTGGTACAGTATATGTTTATATACATTGTAATGCACCGACAACTAACTTCGTTCATTTGTTTACATAACCACAAGATGGCGGATGTGCGAAATATTTCACCGGCATTCTGTATCTCTGAAACTATTAGCGGTATCTCCCTGAAGTTTTGTACGGAGATAATGGGCACTACTGGAAGTCCATTTATACGACTTTAAAAACCCGGTTATATACAAAACAAACATGGCGGCCAAGCGAAATAGAAAATTTGAAATAGACCGTTCTCGCGATTTAATGCTACAAACGCACTGAAATCTGGTACAGGAAATATTTATACACATTGTAATGCACTGGTATCTAATTTAGTTCAATTGTTTACATAACCTCAAGATGGCGGCTGTGCGAATTTTAAAATTAAGTTTTTATTTCTTGTGATGTAGTCATGCGATCGAAGTGAAAGTTTGAATAATGAACCTACCCAATAATTTTCCTATAATGGTACATGACTCTATGGCCTATACATTTAACAATCCAACATGGCGACCATCCGAAATATTTAGACAGCTCTCAATATCTACGAATCTATTGTAGCAATCAAACTGAATTTTTTATTGTTCATAGGGGCTATGAACTCAAGTTCACTTATAGGACTTTAAATAACCTGATCACAAATCCAACATGGCGGCGACGCGAAGTATAAATAATCACATGGACGTTTATCGCAATTTAACCATCCGAGAGCAGTGAAACTTGGTACAGTAAATCCTTATACGAATGGTAATCCACTAGCTTCTAATTTATTTCAATTGTTTCCATAACCTAAAGATGGCAGCTGTGCGAAATTTTAAAATCTCCTTGTAACTTCTAGTGTCCTAATTATGCGATTGAAGTTTGAATACTACACGTACACAATAATCTGCATGTAACAGTACATAACTCTAGGACCTACATATATAAAATCCAACATGGCGACCATCCGAATTATTTAGTCGGTTCTCAATATCTACGAATCTATTACAGCAATCAAACTGAAATTGTGTATGTTGATAGTTGCAATAAGTGGGCTATATGAAAATAGGCTGTATAGTTCTTCACGGAACTACTTGTTTTTTATCATTTCAAATGATCTTGTCGACTTCGCCGTTATGCTTGAGTCTAAAGTTATGCGGGACGGAGACGGTTGCGTTACGGAGACGGAAGTGACGTCATGCAGCCACGCGGGAAGCCTAAGTTAATGGGTAAAGGACTGCGAGTGCGTGACGTCATGCACCCACGCGGGAAGCCTAAGTTAATGGTTAATGGAGTCTGTTGAAAGAGTGCTGGGGCGTCGAGCGACTTGGGGCTTTGAGCGAAGCGAAAAGAATACAGGGTGACTCCTAAAGAGGTGTACAAGATGGCAGATAAGAATACAGGGCAGTAGCGGCTATTCAGGTGAAGAGAGTGAAGAGCCTCTTCACTAGCCATCTCATAAGATAAAAATTATATTTTCTAATTTAAATAAAAATGTTGCAATTGTCTTGGGCTTTTTTATCGTGTAGTGTACTGTTATTTCTACACTCCGTCGCTAGATGGTACGCAAACGAGGCTGTATGACGTCCTTGTGTCAGTTGAACTCCCTGTCGCTAGATTGTAGTACTGTCGTAACTTGGAGGAGAATCTGTAAGAGACGAAGTAACTTGTTAATTTCTGCCACTTCGTCCCGTTGCCATGGTAACCTGACATCAGCTGTGACGTCATTACCTGCCGTTAGCCATTCGAGTGAAGACGTTGCTGTGTGTGCGAGGCAACACGTCAAGTCTCTAGTTGATGAAAGTTGTCATTGTGACAGGCTTCTTTTCTTTTATGCTGAAGCTTGTAGGATATTTTCACAATAAATAGTATTTATTTATAACGTTACTTACCCTGTCGTTGATGAAAGTTGATGGCTTTTTGTGTAATAATGTTTCCAGTGAAAGACACGGTATTAATTTTATTAGAAATTTTCTTCAGTAGGTGGAAAGACGAAGATAAATGGGAGTTATTAAATTGTGGACGGCCAAATATATTGATAGAACTGTGCACTAAAAGTATATCAAGAAAACCGGCAAATCTTATAGCCTTCATTGCAAGGGATCTTGGTTCGAACAGTTCTCATGGTTGTGCAGTAGTTGTATTCTACCGGGTGAGTTAGCCGAGGTCGTTGCGGCATGACTGTTGGCAGTCGCTCACATCCGGGAGGCGAGGAGGTTCGAATCCCCCCCGCCGGCAACCTTGAAGATGGTTTTCTGTGGTTTCCCATCTTCCTTCCAGGCAAATGCCGGGGTTGGTCCCTAACTATAGGCCACAGCCGATACCTTCCAACTCCTCGACCCTCCCATCCAACATTCCTCCCAAACGGTACTTGTAGCTCACCCTTTGTGTGTCCGTCTCGAAGCAGCTACAAAACTGGCGAGCCGAACATGTCCTAGGACACTCCCGGCACTAAAAGCCATACGCTAAAAAAAAAAAAAAAGAGTTGTATTCTTGAAAACAACCTGTTCTGTTAGCCTTGCTTACTTTTTAGTAACAAATGCGGTATCTGGAATAAACTAGTTTCGGTGATTTCCAAGACATTAAGCCTACGCGCGGGTTGAACAATCACACATACAGCGAGGAACATTTGAAGTGCCAGTTACAATTAGAACACTCAAACGAAACACTAAAACGTTATCTGACGCCTTGAGGGAAAATGCAAGACTATGCGCACTTAGATATAATGAGAACGTGACTTTAAATAGGCAGATTTTGAGGCTTGTAATTAGAGTTGCTCTATACTTGAGGTCTCACTCTCGTCATGACCTCTAGAAAAAAGTTCCTACAAACTTTAAACTTTACTGTAATCCGTGGGCCGTAGGACTTTATAGGAATTATATTAATTCTATTAATTCAGGTAATGGCTATGTATTTTCTATTCAGGACGGGTCAGGGAAGGGATTTTGGAAGGAAATCGGCCGTGGACCTGTTGAAAAAAAAACCGTTCCAGCATTTACCTGGTGGTGAAATGGGAAACAAGGAAAATAATTTTCAGGACGACTGAGTAGATATTTTTAGCATTAAAATACGAAAAAGAATATGTCAATATTCACAAATGCAAACAATCAAGCACTGCTGAAATTAGAGTTTCGCTCTTCACCTGATTTTAGGTAGATTTCTTTAGAAAGCTAACTATTGCAATGGGTCCCATGTTTCGACTTCCGGAAAATTTCGACATATCTTCGCGTTTCACATCCCCCAGACCCCAAAACCACCGTCAGTTCAAAAGTTTATATATAATTTATGTATATATGTATCTATCTATCTATCTATATATATATATATATATATATATATATATATATATATCAGTTTTTGTGGACACGATAACTGCCGTAATTTTGCACCAATAACTTTGAATTTTTTACATAATATGTATCCCTATAAAAGCTCGGTCGAGTTCGTTAATGGGCAAAATCGGTCAAAGGGGGTAAAAATGGGGGGCTTTTTTCGAAAAAGTGAAATATCGCTATAACTCTCTTAATACATGAAATATCGAATCCCTTCAAAGTTCATAATATGTGTCGGATAAGTGCCAAAAGTTTATGTCAAATAAGTTTTTTGATAGCACCAACCATTGACCAAAGGGGTGGGAAAAAGTGGGTTTTTCGGGAAACATTAATCATATCTCTGTTAATAGGCACAATATCAAAACCGCACAAAATGGACAATATTCCTCCAATAATTACCTAAAACTTTTGTCTGAAAGAATTTTTGATATGACCCACCATTACGCCACGGGGTGAACAAAATTATTTAAATTATAAGAAAATGCCAAGTCCCAAGAGAGGTTGCCATGACAACTTTACTTTTAATTGATAAGGGATGACCATCAGCAGTTGCTATGACAACGCCACTGCACGAGATCACATTCAGTTTTCATATGTCAGTGGGAAGCGACTTCGGTATCGGAACTGGTAGCATGCTGAACTTCTATGCCCAAGGTCGCGGGTTCAAACCCGGCTGAAGTCGTCGGATTTACTAAGAGCGCTAAAAAACCTGAGTTTGCTTTCCTTCGGAGGGGAAGTTCCAACGTTCGTTGCGAGTTGCTGATTGAGGTGGCATCTAGTAGCCAAGTTCACAGCTAGGCATCGTTGATGGCAGTATTTTAGGTAGATTTCATTAGAAAGCTAACTATTGCAATGGGTACCATGTTTCGATTTCCGGAAAATTTCGACATATCTTCGCGTTTCACATCCCTCAGACCCCAAAACCACCGTCAGTTCAAAAGTTTATATATAATTTATGTAATATATGTATATATGTATATCAGTTTCTTGTGGACACGATAACTGCCGTAATTTTGCACCAATCACTTTGAATTTTTTACCGAATATGTATACCCATAAAATCTCGGACGAGTTCGTTACTGGGCTAAATCGGTCGAAGGGGATGAAAATGGGGGACTTTTTTTTCGAAAAAATGAAATATTGCTATAACTCTCTTAATATGTGAAATATCGAATCCGTTCAAAGTTCATACTATGTGTCGGATAAAGCTCAGAAATTGGGCCAAGATGGCGGCCAGCAGGTGTGTAGCAGTTAGAGTGCTCCAACTTTTCCTCGTGTTCTACCTAGTAAAAAGCTCAGTGGGTGCCTCGAAAAAAATCCTCGATCATTCTTTAACAATTGAAGACTCGTGTGTGAACTCGGACCTGAAGGAACACCTCATGGTAGTTTATAAACTCAATATATCTTCTCTCACATGGTGTGGAAGCGAGGGGCTGATAGTCACGGCAGCAGGCAGAGGGCGCCCAGCACTGCGCGGGGTTGCCAGACCGCCCGCTACATTATTACATCTCGTGGTGCTGTCTGTGGCTCTCAGTGGAGATGTGGAGATGAACCCAGGGCCGAATAAGGTGTGTATCATTTGTGATTCGAAGGGTCGTGTGAATCAGTTATTTGTGACATGTACATCTTGCCACTCTCAAGCGCACAGAACTTGTGCAAAAATCAGTGCTTCAAAACACAAAATAATCACCTCTGGGAAACAATCGTGGCTGTGTTGGAACTGTTCTTTACCTCAGTTCTCTAACTCATTTTTTAATACATCGACACAGAGTGCAAATAGTGTAGATAGTGACGTAACACCCTCGGATGGCAAAGCATTGTCCATTTTTTCCTTCAATGCTCGAAGTGTAACATGTCCCTCCAAACAACCGGACCTGCGTTCTTGTCTCACAGCACTTAATCCGTCAATTGTGTGTTCAGGGGAGACATGGCTGAAAAAATCCACTAACGACCCAGAAATATTTCCGGTAACATACACCATGTTCCGCAAAGATCGAACCTGGACATCAGGGGGAGGGGTACTAATAGCCATGAAACCTGAGTTAAGGCCTGTTCGCCAACGGGAGCTTGAAACTGATGCTGAGGCTGTGTGGGTGGAATTCACGTGTGCAAACAATACATTTCTAATAGGCTCTGTATACCGTGCTCCAAATTCAACTCGGCACATCAATGATGAACTATTGGAGTCCCTCCGTCGTGTACAATACATCCAGCACAAATACAAGGCCATTTACATAACAGGCGATTTTAATTTAGAAATAGACTGGCAAAACTCTCCTCCCACTCCCAAGGATCCCATTGCTAATGAATTCCTTACCGCATTCTACGATTTATTCCTTGACCAATTAATAACCGAAGCAACTCGAATCACACAAACTACACGCTCCACAATAGACCTATTCCTCACAAGCCTTCCTTCCTCCGTACAGAAAGCTGAAGTCATACCCGGTTTCAGTGATCACGCAGCCATCTTTACCACATTGCATTACAACAAACCACGCAGCAAGAGCACAGTGAGGACAGTATACAATTACAAAAAGGCAGACTGGAAATTGCTATCATCTTTATTCCTCAAACACCTTCCCACCCCATGTATTCTGGACACCAGCGACATCAACTCAGTGTGGCACGCCTGGCGAAATTGTTTCTTTGAATGTGTGGATATAGCTATACCGAAAATAACCATTAGTGGGAAGAAAAATTCTCCATGGGTGACGAAGGAAGTCATTAAAATGATTAGGAAAAGGAACGTTTTATACAAGAAATGGAAAAGTTGCTCAACCGACATCATGTGGGAAAAATACAAGAACGTCAGGAACCAAACAAAGAAATTAATTCGCGAAACATACGACAATTATATTCACAAAATAAGCAGCACCAGTGAAATGTGGAAATTTTTGTCCAGAAGACGCGGCACCGCTGCGCCAGCCTCATTTCACTGTAACGGTAAATTCCTAAGTGCACCCCAAGATATTGCAACAGCGTTCAGTGACAGTTTCAAGCAGAACTTTTCTAAGCCGGGTATGACCATGAACCTGCTCCTGCCAAGGTCATCACTTCCACCCCTCCCACTCTCCAACCTGTACTTCACAACAACTGAGGTGATTCAGAGCCTACGGAAGATTAGACCACATGCGGCGACCGGCCCAGATGATGTTCCCGGACGGATCCTGCTGCAGTGTACGGAAGCATTAGCGCCCTCTCTGTGTGCGTTATTCAACCTGTCTATCAACCAAGGTTCTGTTCCGTGTGGGTGGAAATGTGCTAACGTCGTGCCAATATATAAGCAAGGTGACAGAGAAGATGTTGCAAATTACAGACCGGTGTGTCTAACATCTATAATTTGTAAATGTATGGAGCGGCTAGTAGCAAACAGTGTGCTGGAATTCCTACGGGAGAACAATCTGCTCGATCCAAATCAGCACGGTTTTCTTCCGGGTCGTTCTTGCACTACTCTATTGACAAAAGTCATTGATGAGTTTCAGTTCTACTTGAATCAGCCAGAAGTGAAACAAGTGGACTGTATTGCACTGGATTGGGCTAAGGTCTTCGATCAAGTGTCTCATGAAAGACTTTTGTTAAAGCTACAGCAGCTTAACATACGGGGTAGCTTACTTGCATGGGTGAGGTCATTCCTAGAGGGTCGAACACAGTGTGTGGTGTACGGAGGAGCTCGATCGCAGACTGCTCAAGTTACTTCTGGAGTGATTCAGGGCTCTGTGATCGGACCTCTTCTCTTCACTATATATGTGCTCGATCTTCCTGGCTGTGTCACCTCATCAATGTCACTATATGCAGACGACACCGTGCTATACAGGGGCATTAAATGTGAAGAAGATTCCCTCTGTCTTAAATCAGATCTGGACAACTTATCGCTGTGGTGTTCTGTGAATAATTTAAATATAAATGTACAAAAATGTAAATACATAAGAATAACCAGGTCACAAAAACCCATTGAGAATGAATACAAAATGAACAGTGTCATCCCACAGTGCACAAACTTAAAGCTATTAGGGGTAACAATCTCCGACACCCTGAATTGGAACATTCAAAGTGAAGAGGCAAGATGTAAGGCCACCAAAGTTCTGGGTTTCTTGTACAGAAACATGAGAGGTTGTAAACCTAGCGCCTTCAGGATGGCTTACACATGCATGGTCCGTCCAATATTAACGTACGGCTTACCTGCCTGGCATCCCACTACAGCGGAAAACATGAACAAGCTCCAGCGTGTACAGCGCCGCGCAGAAAGGCTAATAGCTCGTTATTCCCCTTCCCCTTTGTCAAAATTTCCATCTATAGAGGCAACAGCCAAACAAATTGATCTAATTTTTCTTAAAAAATCCCTTACAGGTTCCATTAATATTGACCCTTTTTGCCGACTGTCATTGGCATATCGCTCAGTTCGGAGAGGACGAGGTGTAACCCTCGTTCCGCCCTTCGCACGTAGCAATGCTTACCTGACAGGTTTCTACGGCCGCTCTGCGCGGTTGTGGAACGCGCTGCCAGGGGATGCCAAGATCTTGCCTCTTCGGAAATTCAAGCCGTACGTAAAAAGGTACATTGTATAAATAAACGTATGTATGAGTGATTGATTGTCTCGCTGAATGAATGAGTATCTGAATGGAATGAATGAATGAATGTATCGAGTGATTGAGGTTATGAAAGTGCGTGCGTGAGAGAGTGAGTGAACAGGAAAATGTACTATGTCAATATTCTAAATATGTAAATACTGCAAATATCTTTGTAAAACTTGTAAATATTGTTAAAACAAATGTAGATGTAAGCTGTGCCTGTGGAGCATGAAATATGTATGTGGGGCTTGCCCTTTTTCACTAGGCCTTCCATACTTCGTGTACGATTTATGGTAAATAAATAATAATAATAATAATAATAAACGTTTTTTGATAGCACCAACCATTGACCAAAGGGGTGGGAAAAAGTGGTTTTTTCGGGAAACATTAATCATATCTCTGTTAATAGGCACAATATCAAAACCGTACAAAATGGTCAATATTCCCCTAATAATTACCTAAAACGTTTGTCTGAGAATTTTTGATATGAGCCACCATTGCGCCAAGGGATGAGAAAAATGATTTCGGAATTATAAGAAAATGCCAAGAGCTATCAGTGGTTGACATGGCAACACTACTAAATTGATGAGGGATGAGCCATCAGACGTTGCCATGACAACGCACTTGCGCGAGATCAGATTCAGATTTCCATCTGACTAAGTGTGAAGCGGCTTCGGTGACGTAACTGGTAGCATGCTGAACTTCTATGCCCAAGGTCGCGGGTTCAAAGCCGGCCAAAGTCGTCGGATTTTCTAAGAGCGCTAAAATCCCTCAGTAAGCTTTCCTTTGGAGGGGAAGTTCCAACGTTCGTTGCGAGTTGCTGATTGAGGTGGCATCCAGTAGCGAAGTTCACAGCAGGGTGGCGTTGACGTCAGTATCTGGTAGCAACATTAGGAACTACTGCTTGAAATTTAGCGTCTGCATTCCTTACCTGAATTACAGACTAATACAGCCATCACAATTCACACCGTTAATCAGACAGATTCTACACTCACCCAAAGTACACGGGGTTATATGATCGCGTTGTCGCAGCCCCTAAACTGAGGAACCAACCAACATCTCTGCGGGAGATATAATTTTGCGTGAAGAAGTAACAGACCGTTACATAGTTACACATCAGTGTCGAAACCTTGCATAAGGACAGTGTGACCACAAGTATAACAAGTAGTTCCGTGAAGAACTGTACAGCCTATTTTCATATATCCTGCTCATGTTAATTGCCTCTATCAACATACAAAATTTCAGTTTAATTGCTGTAACAGATTCGTAGATATTGAGAACCGTCTAAATATTTCAGACGGTCGCCAGGTTGGATTTTTATTTTTGTACTATTATATTAAGATTATTGTGTAAGTGTCGTATTCAAACTTCAATCGCATGATAAGAACACAAGAAGTAAAAACGAGATTTTAAAATTACGCACAGCAGCCATCTTGTGATTATGCAAACAATTGAAATAAATTAGATGCCAGTGGATCAACATTTGTGTAAGCATTTAAAACGTGCAACGTTTCACGGCACTCGGATAGTTAATTCGCGAGAAACGTCCATTTAAATATTTATACTTCGCGTCGCCGCCATGTAGGATTCGTGCTCACGAGGTTACTGAAAGTCCTATAGGTGAACATATGTTCATAGTCTCTATGAACACAAAAATTTCAGTTTGGTTGCTGTAAAAGATTCAAATATATTCAGAACCGTCTAAATATTACGGAAGCTTGCCATTTAGGATTGTTATATGTATAGGCCATAGAGTTATGTACCATTCAAGGTCACTTATTGCCTAGGTTCATTATTCAAACTTTCACTTCGATCGCATGATTACGACACAAGAAATAAAAACTTAATTTTAAAATTTCGCACAGCCGCCATCTTGAGGTTATGTAAACAATTGAATTAAATTAGATGGCAGTACATTACAATCTGCAAAATCATTTACTGTACCACATTTCACTGCGCTCAGAGAGTTAACTCACGAGAAAAGTCTATTAAAATATTTCAAATTCGCTTGGTCGCCATGTTCGTTTTGTACTTTACTGGTTTATGAATTATACATAGGTAAACTTGTATCAGTACCCTTTATCACCGTACAAAATTGCAGGGTGATATCTGTAATAGTTTCGGGGATATAGAATGTCAGTGAAATATTTCGCACAGGCGCCATTTTGAGGTTATGTAAACAATTGAACTAAATTAGATTTCAGTGCATTGCAATGTGTATAAATATTTGCTGTACCAAGTTTCATTACGTTTGGATAGTTAAATCGCGAGAAAAGTCTATTTAAAAGTCTCAAATTCGCTTGGCCGCCATGTTGGTTATGTAGTAACCAGGTTTTTGAAAGTTTCATAGGTGAACTTCTAGTAGTACCCTTTATCACCGTACACAATTTCAGGGCGATATCCGTTATAGTTTCGGAGATACTGAATGCTAGTGAAATATTTCGCACAGCCGCCATGTTGGATTGGTGAGACGTAACAAAATTCGATGGGCACGGTCGAGGTCGCCGGGAATAGTGCTATGAACTTACCGAGTTTCACTGAAATCGCTCCAGCCGTTTAGATTTTATTAGGGGGACACACCTCACACACACACACACACACACACACACACACACACACGGACAAAAGGTGATTTCATAAGCCTATTTTTTCAAAATTGAAAATAGGCTAAAAATGGACTCCAAATGACAAGAAGGTTACCGTCCCCGTAAGACAATAAAATGTTTAAAATATGTTTAAAATGAAGACAAACAAAGTTAATTAATCTCCAATTATAAAATACTTTCACGCGATAAATGAGGTCTGATCCTTCTACGAAAACCTGCATATTCTGCCTATTTTCGCCTATCTCCAAGTTTGTCCGGTGAAATCTACCTCCGCCTTCCGGCGTGCCGAGAGGACTTTTTTATTCAAGAGCCGCCACTGATACAGGGTGACTCCTAAAGAGATAAACAAGATGCCAGATACAAATACAAGGTGACTCATAAAGTGGTGTACAAAATGGCAGAGAAGAATAGCCTACAGGGTGACTCCTAAAGAGGTGCACAAGATGTCAGACAAGAATACAGGGCGACTCCTAAAGAGGTGTACAAGATGTCACACAAGAATACAGGGTGACTTCTAAAGAGATATACAAGATTCCATATAAGAATACAGAGTGCCTCTTAAAGAGGTGTGCAGGATGTCAGAGCAAAATACTGTACAAGATGCCAGATAAGAATACAGGGTGACTCCTAAAGTGATATTCAAGAAGCCAGATAAGAATACAAGGTGACTCTTAAAGAGGTGTACAAGATGGCAGAGAAGAATACAGGGTGACTCCTAAAGAGGTGCACAAGATGTCAGTCAAGAATACAGGATGACTCCTAAAGAGGTGTACAAGATGTCACACAAGAATACAGAGTGACTTCTAAAGAGATATACAAGATGCCAGATAAGAATACAGAGTGCCTCCTAAAGAGGTGTGCAGGATGTCAGAGCAAATTACAGGGTGACACTTAACGAGGTGTACAGTATGTTAGATTCAATTCAAATACAGGGTGACCCTTAAAGAGGTTTGCAAGATATCAGATTCAAATAATGGGTGACTCTTAAAGAGTTGTTAAAGATGTCAGACTCAAATACAGGGTGACCCTTAAAGAGGTGCCCGCTCGGGAAGCCTAAGTTAATGGGTAATGGAGTCTGTTGAGAAGCCCTCCTGAGCCTTTCTAACATGTGAAGCATTTGTAGCATGCGTCATTTGAAATGATATAACGTCTAGTTTTTCAGACTGTATTTTTTTCCCCCCTTAGGAACAAAGTGCAGATGTCGGATTATGGAAATAACTTAACAAAGTAGATGTCGAGATTTGGAAATAAAGTCAAACGTTAATATTGATTTTTATTAAAGAATTACGCACAATATGCATTATCGGTATATTTGTATAGCGTAATCACAAAATCCCGTAAGCCACCAATGAAAACAGCTAAGAATCTAATGGATGCTAGTTTCAATTTAAAAGAGGAATGGAAAGAGCAATGGTTTCGTACAGCTCCGGATTGGCCGAGCCTCTTTAATCCAAACCATGCCCCAGCTGGTTTCAGTTTGCCAAGAAGAACGTGGTCATCACTAAACAGGTTTCGCACTAATTGTGGAAGATCTGCATTCTCCCTTCACCAGTGGGGCTTCAGGGACTCTCCAGTATGTGCTTGTGGTGTATTGGTCCAGTCCATGCATCACATAATGGACGAATGCCCTCTGCGTGCTTATGGTGGAGACCCGAAAGACCTTGCTGATGTATCAGTATCCCTAGTGCAATGGATAAATAATTTAGATATGAATGTGTAATTGTTCACTACTTAGTACCATGTATTCTTTGCAGGTTTTTGTATAATATTGTATACACTTGCCCATTATGTAAAATTCCAGGAGAAATAATTTCAACTGTGAGATTTGCTGATGACATAGTCATCTTGGCCGACACGCCGGAGGATTTGAATGAGTTTTTGAATGGTATGGACTCCGTCTTGAGGGTAGAAATCATGATGAGAATTAATAAATGTAAAACAAAAATATTGAAATGCAGCCGAAATAAATCAGAAACCTCTATGGGCATCAAATTGGCAGGTGAAAAACTAAAGGAAGTAGGAGACTTCTGTTACTTAGGAAGCAAAATAACCAGTGATGGACGAAGCAAAGAGGATATAAAAAGTAGGTTAGCTCAGGGAAGGAAAGCATTTCTACAGAAAAGGAATCTGTTGACATCGAATATACATTTAGGTATAAGGAAGTCATTTTTGAAGGCCTTTGTCTGGAGCGTGGCGCTCTATGGAAGTGAAACTTGGACTATTGGTGCAGCAGAAAAAAGGAGAATTGAAGCATTTGAAATGTGGTGTTACAGAAGAATGATGAAGATCAGATGGGTAGATAGGGTTACAAACGAAGAGGTATTAAGGCTAGTGGGAGAGGAGAGATGTTTCTGGCGACTGCTAATGAAGAGAAGAGATAGGTTGGTAGGACACATACTAAGACACGCAGGAATAGCAAGCTTAGTTAAGGAAGGAAGGGTCGAGGGCAAGAACTGTAGCGGTAGACCAAGGTTAGAATATGTTAAACAGATTGCCTCGGATGTAGGGTGTGGTAGCTATGTAGAGATGAAACGATTAGCTCAGGACAGGGAGACATGGAGTGCTGCATCAAACCAATCAAAAGACTGATGACTCAAACAACAACAACAACAACAACAACAACATGTAAAATTCCATACGCTTAATAATAGCGTAATCACACAATGATTTTGACCTATTTTTTTGCAAAATTGCAAGTGGTATTTGCCACACCGAACATCACACAGCTTACACACACACACACGAATCACAAGGTTCATGAAATTTCTTATTGGTGCTGACCGCGTGATGGAAACCATGACTTGCAAACCTGGTGACAACATGATTGTCCCAACTCGTAATTAGTTGGAGTCCAGTGCATTTTCGGCATCGCATCAGTGCTGTAAAGTTCCCACCAAACGTCTGCTCTTTTTTGCTCTCGTCTGCTTACACAGTAGTATCTTGGAAAGGAGTCGTTGATGGCAGAAACATCCTATTTCTGATCTCTTGTATCAGATAGTACATGACTTAGATAGTACATATTATACAAGTCTTGAACGAGTGAATTTCGGGACACCAAGACAGTGTTCTCTTGTGGAAAGAGGCCTTCACTTTCTCTAGAGTTTCTAGATCACTCACTTTTAATTGATTCCATATAAGTTCAATTCTCTAAGTCAAAACCGGTATTATTTTTGCTCGAACGAGTTTCATTGCGGTGGTCAGGGACGGTTTTCTGGTTTTGGAATGTCCTTTTAAATTGATTTTTAACCACAAATATCGTGTTTAGAAATATCTTACAGCATCCATTTGATGCGTTTCTCCAAGAAGAATACGAAATCAACAAAATCTATTTTTTGTAAAAAATGTTCGATGTCGACTTTTCGAAATGGGTTCCACAATTATACTGGGTCGCTAATACTGAAAAAAAAAAGATGAGATTAATAAATACACTTGGATGACCAGTTTCGATCGTAAAGCCATTATCATCAGATTCTGTACACTTAGGCTGTTAAATCTATGTCCACAAGTTAGTAAGGGTTATGGTATTTCTAATATAAACACTCAGTGGCATAACTACAGAGGGTGATTAAGGGGATCAATCCCCCCAGAGCCAAATAATTTAAAAGAAACGTAATTTGATGATATTTTTATTTAAAAAAACAATTTTCGGGTTGTTAACAAAGGATTGGACATGACCAAAACACAAAGCAAAAAGCAAAATTCAAAAAGGAAAAAAAAAAATCAGAAGCAGGAAACAAACACAAAACCGAAAACAAGAACAACAAAGCAAAAAGCAAAATTCAAAAATTCATTTTATGAAAAAATAGCCTTATGAGATCACCTTTTGTCTGTGTGTCTGTGTATGCGTGTGTGAGTGATGGTGTGTGTGTCCCGCTAATTACATCTAACCGGCTGGAGTGATTTCAATGAAACTCAGTAAGATCATAGCACCATTCCGGCCGACCCCGACCGTGCCCTTCAAATATTATTGTCTCTCACCAATCCAACATGGCGGCTGTGCGAAATATGTCACCAGCATTCAGTATCTCCGAAACTATTACCGATATCACCCTGAAATTTTGTACGGAGATATAGGGATCTACGAGAAGTTCACCTATGAGACTTTCAAAAACCTGGTAACAACAAAACCAACATGGCTGCCAAGCGAAGCTGAGACTTTTAAATAGACTTTTCTCGCGATTTAACCATCCAAACGTAATGAAACATGGTACAGCAAATGTTTATAAACATTGTAATGCACTGGCATCTAATTTAGTTCAATTGTTTACATAACCTCAAAATGACGGCTGTGCGAAATACTGGCATTCAATATCTCCGAAACTATTACAGATATCACTGTGAGATTTTGTACGCTGATAAAGGGCACTGCTACAAGTTTATCCATGTATTTTTCAAAAACCTATAAGGTACAAAACAAACATGGCGGCCAAGCGAATTTGAAACATTTTAATAGACTTTTCTCGTGATTTAACCTTCTGAGCGCAGTGAAATGTGGTACAGTAAATGATTATACATATTGTAATGCACTGGCATCTAATTTAGTTCAATTGTTTACATAACATCAAGATGGCAGCTGTGTGAAATTTAAAATTAGGTTTGTATTTCTTGTGTCGTAATCATGCGATCGAAGTGAAAGTTTGAATAATGAAGCTACGCAATAATGTTCCTTTAATGGCATATAACTATATGGCCTATACATATAACAATCCAAAATGGCGAGCATCAGAAATATTTTGACGGTTCTCAATATCTACGAATATTTTACAGTAATCAAAATGTTTTTTTTTTTTTTTTTTTGTGTTCATAGAGGCTATGAACATAAGTTCACCTATAGGACTTTCAGTTACCTGGTGAGCACAAATCCAACATGCGACGACGCGAAGTATAAATATTTAAATGGACGTTTCTCGCGATTTAACCATCCGAGGGCAGTGAAAGTTTGCACGTTAAAGGCTTATACAAATGTTAATCCACTGGAATATAATTTATTTCAATTGTTTTCATAACCACAAGATGGCAGCTGTGCGAAATTTTAAAATCTCGTTTTCACTTCTTGTGTCCTAATCATGCGATAGAACTATGAATACCACACGTACACAATAATATTCACGTAATAGTACATAAATAAAAATGCAACCTGGCGACCATCTGTAATATTTAGACGGTTCTCAATATCTACGAATCTATCACAACCTTCAAACTGAAATTTTGTATGTTGATAGAGCCAATTAACATGAGTAGGATATATGAAAATAGACTGTAGTTCTTCAAGGAACTACTAGTTGATTCTCTAATTTTAATGTCTAAATAAGCTATTTATTTTTTCATTTTCAATTTATGTTTTTACAGATTTAATTTTGATATTTTTAATTGAATTAATTAATTAACTAATTTTGAATTGATTCTTACAATTATTTTTACAGATTTAATTTTGATATTTTTAATTGAATTAATTAATTAACTAATTTTGAATTGATTCTTACAATTATTTTTACAGATTTAATTTTGATATTTGTAATTAAATTAATTAATTAACTAATTTTGATTTGATTCTTACAATTATTTTCATATATTTTTCATTTATTTTTAGCCTATTTTCAATTTTGAAAAAATAGGCTTATGAGATCACCTTTTGTCCGTGTGTGTGTGTGTGTGTGTGTGTGTGTGTGTGTGTGTGTGTGTGTGTGTGTGTGTGTGTGTGTGTGTGTGTGTGTGTGTGTGTGTGAGGTGTGTGTATGTGTCCCCTAATAAAATCTAAACGGCTGGAGCGATTTCAATGAACCTCGGAAAGTTCATAGCACAATTCCCGGCGACCTCGACCGTGCCCTTCAAATTTTGTTACGTCTCACAAATCCAACATGGCGGCTGTGCGAAATATTTCACTAGCATTCAATATCTCCGAAACTATTACCGATATCGCCCTGAAATTGTGTACGATGATAAAGGGCACTACTAGAAGTTCATCTATGAGACTTTCAAAAACCTGGTGACTACAAAACCAATATGGCGGTCAAGCGAAATTGAGACTTTTAAATAGACATTTCTCGCGATTTAACTATCCAAACGTAATGAAACTTGGTACAGCAAATGTTTATACACATTGTAATGCAATGGAGTCTAATTTAGTTCAATTGTTTACATAACCTCAAAATGGCGGCTGTGCGAAATATATCACTGACATTCTATATCTCCGAAACTATTACAGATATCATCATGCAATTTTGTACGGTGATAAAGGGTACTGATACAAGTTTACCTATGTATATTTCATAATCCTGTAAAGTACAAAACGAACATGGCGACCAAGCGAATTTGAAATATTTTAATAGACTTTTCTCGTGATTTAACTCTCTGAGCGCAGTGAAATGTGGTACAGCAAATGATTTTGCAGATTGTAATGCACTGCCATCTAATTTAATTCAATTGTTTACATAACCTCAAGATGGCGGCTGTGCGAAATTTCAAAATTAAGTTTTTATTCTTGTGTCGTAATCATGCGATCGAAGTGAAAGTTTGAATAATGAACCTAGGCAATAATTGTCCTTGAGTGGTATATAATTCTATGGCCTATACATATAACAATCCTAAATGGCGAGCTTCCGAAATATTTAGACGGTTCTCAATATCTATGAATCTTTTACAGCAACCAAACTGAATATTTTTATGTTCATAGAGACTATGAACTTATGTTCACCTATAGGACTTTCAGTAACCTGGTGAGCACAAATCCAACATGGCGGTGACGCGAAGTATAAATATTTAAATGGACGTTTCTCGCGAATTAACTATCCGAGTGCCATGAAACGTTGCACGTTAAATGCTTATACTAATGTTGATCCACTGGCATGTAATTTATTTCAATTGTTTGCATAATCACAAGATGGCTGGTGTGCGTACTTTTAAAATCTCGTTTTTTAGCCTATTTTCAATTTTGAAAAAAATAGGCTTATGAGATCACCTTTTGTCCGTGTGTGTGCGCGTGTGTGTGTGTGTGTGTGTGTGTGTGTCCCTAATAAATTCTAAACGGCTGGAGCGCGATTTTAATGAAACTCCGTAAGTTCATAGCACTATTCTGGGCGACCTCGACCGTGCCCTTCAAATTTTGTTACGTCTCACCAATCCAACATGGCGGCTGTGCGAAATATTTCACCACCATTCAATATCTCCGAAACTATTCCCGATATCACCCTGGAATTTTTTTACGGTGATAAAGGGACCTACTAGAAGTTCACCTATGTGACTTTTGAAAATCTGGTAACTATAAAACCATCATGACGGCCACGCGAATTCGTAACTTTTAAATAGACGTTTCTAGCGATTTAACCATCCAATCGCAATACAACTTGGTACAGTATATGTTTATACACATTGTAATGCACCAAAACCTAACTTCGTTCAATTGTTTACATAACCACAAGATGGCGGATGTGCGAAATATTTCACCGGCATTCTATATCTCTGAAACTATCAGCCGTATCACCCTGAAATTTTGTACGGAGATAAAGGATACTACTGGAAGTTCATCTATAAGACTTTCAAAAACCAGTTAACTACAAAACGAACATGGCGGCCAAGCGAATTTGAAAATTTTAAATAACCTTTACTCGCGATTTAATGTTCCAAACGCAATGAAATCTGGTAAGGAAATGTTTATACACATTGTAATGCTCTGGTATCTAACTTAGTTCAATTGTTTACATAACCTCAAGATGGCGGGTGTGCGAATTTTAAAATTAAGTTTTTTATTTCTTGTGTCGTAATCATGCGATCAAAGTGAAAGTTTGAATAATGAACCTACGCAATAATTTTCTTTTAATGGTACATGACTCTATGTCCTATACATTTAACAATTCAACATGGCGACCATCCGAAATATTTAGACGGCTCTGAATATCTACGAATCTATTATAGCAATCATACTGATTTTTTTAACGTTCATAGGGGCTATGGACTTAAGTTCACCTATTGAACCCATGTACCATAGGCTTCAAAGGGAGTCGAATCCATGTATTTTGAGAAAGGAATGAAAGAATCATACAGTCTCTAAGGGAGCGGAGAGAGATTTCAAGCCAGGATTCTAGCCTAACATTGTGCAAGCGTTAGGGCCAGGTGTTCCTAAGATGAGCTCATGCCTCTTGACATTTATAAGGAGCCAGTCATGGATATTATTAGAACGAGTGGAAAGTTTGGACTGTAAGACGAAGAAGCTTGACTCGGAAATTGCTCTTACGTTGCAGGAAAATGGCAACCCCGCTGCTGAGTCAGAACAGGAATAATTAAATTTAACCCGTTTACGAGTTTAAAAATAAGTAAACAGATACAGTACGGTGAATCATTTTGGATTAGAGATTTTTGTGTAAAGAAAAACCTTGTAAAAATTGCACAGGAGAAAACTGCAAACGCAAGTATACGTCATTGGGGATTCACCGGGACCCAAGGAGTGGGAGAATTAAAAATGAACAGCACCACCCACACACTTGAGGACGAGAAATTAATTAATATCTCGGAAATGCACGATCGATTTCCATGCACAGGAAGATTATTTTACGTTTGGAAGACGAGCTTTCTGGAGATATGATTTTTATAATTGTGCGACAATTAGTTCAAAAGTTGGTCACGAAAAGGACTAGGATTTTATCTTTTTGTGACTGAAAGGTATAAAACTCCTGGCCTCACCAAGCCAATCATGCAGTCTACGATAGCCCGTGAGGGGAACGTCACGCTGTATCAGTACATGCAGTCTACGATAGCCCGTGAGGGGAACGTCACGCTGTATCAGTACATGCAGTCTACGATAGCCCGTGAGGGGAACGTCACGCTGTATCAGTACATGCAGTCTACGATAGCCCGTGAGGGGAACGTCACGCTGTATCAGTACATGCAGTCTACGAGCATTCCGGGAGCGGAAGTGCTGCACCACATCGTATACGCAGTATTCAAGAGCCCGTGAGGGGAACGTAACGCTGTATCAGACATCGAAGGCAGCTAACCAGTACTCCTTGAGGGGAGAAACGCTGTATTACACCGCATAATTAATATATCCGATAGCCACGGGCATCGAAGTATCAGTAACTTGCGTGCCTCCGGAAGGAGTTGCAAAGAAGAAGTATTAAAGTATCGCCGTGTTGAAAAATTAGGAAAATCCTAGTTACAGGATTTAGGTCCGACAGGGCAAAAGTTACCGTAAAAGTTCCAAAAATACAGTCAAAGCAGGCTGCGAACTTAGGATTCAGGCGATAGGTCTTTCTGTAAACGATCAAAAGTATCATAACGTACGGAAGTACCGGAACAGCGAGATAAACAGTTTATAAATTTTAAAGAACCCGAACAGGAAAAAAACAGAGTAAGATTCACAACGTATTTCAGAAAATTAGAAGTGCGAGAACCAAATAAACAAAGAAGAACGGAAAATATAGACATTGTCTCAAGAAAGCAGACGAACTATTCTAAAGCACTAAGACTCGAGAAGTATTAGTGGCTAAAAAATCCATAGGTCACCGATAGGTTATCGAGGGGACCTCGATCAGAACAGACTTTCGCTAGGATCGATAAATCAGATCTAAAAGGGGAGCCGTTCCAGCTAGAGAAATAGCCGATCATCAGGAACAGGATTCGAAGAATTGTTATTCCAGGGAATAAGTAGATGATTCGAGACTTTCGTATTCTGCCGGATAGGAAACCGACATTGAATAAATTTCACCCTTGGAGACGGGAGATTAAGAGGTCACGTGTGATAGGCTAAAAGGACGGCCTAGTGATCAAAAGTTGTGAAGTGTAAATATATCAAGAGTGTGTGTTAAAGTAATATATTTTTTAGTGTTTTATTGTGTGTTCAAAACGGATACACCAGTGTATTAAAAATGTTGTCAGTGTTAAATATAGTGAATATGTGTCAAGAAATTTCTGTACATGAGATGAGTTTGTACAATATGGAGTAGGTCAAGAAGGTGGGCCAAAATGTCACATCAAACGAGAATAAAGGTCAGAAAACGACCTTAGACATGTGAGTAAAGATTTTCATTATATTATGGTGTCGGGAAAAATTTTGTGTACAATTCCACCGGAGTTTTGAGTAAAAGGGATGTTTTTAAATAAATAATAACTAAATAAGAACGCGATCTGAACGAAAATAAAGTTTTTAAGAAATAATAAATAATTATGTGAAATAATAAATCCTGTAGAGGAAATGCATGGAATAAAATGTCAGTGTTTTTAATGAATGTTATAAAAGCAAGCGTAATAATAATAATTATAACAAAGATATTTACATAAAGGTAAATTTGAATTAAATGAAAGAAATAGCTTTTGAGCTTTTGTAAGGAATGAAGACATAATGTGAATAACAAGGTAAAGAAATCTAAATAATGATTAAATTGAATGATATAAAAATATAGAGCGTTGAAGCCTTAACAAATGTATAAGACATGATGTGAATGCATATTCTTAAAAATGGAGCGATTTATTGTCAATGGAAAAGATTAATACAAGAATTGAGATATGTATCAATTGTTACTATGAAATTTATCAGTTCTTTGGAAGACATTCGGCCGTAAAGTAATGGGTAGCGTAATGGAACGCAATTAAATAAAAAGTCACGCTAGGAACGCGTAAAAGTTAAAGTACTTGGTAAGTTACTTATGGAGGGTAGTTGATTGCAGTGAATTGAGATATGTCGTAAGTCCTCTAAATTGTGACGCGGATCACGAGGCCATGTGTATGTTATATTGAAAAGGGAGCTAATGTATGGTATTATTGAGCGTATGTCATGTAGGCCACGGCCGACTTTAAATCGCGTCTTGTATAAGTCCTCTAATGCGGAAATGGTTCCCGAGGCATGTTAAGAGATTCGAACCTAGAATCCTCTGTTTGTTAAAGCCCCTTATTATTCGTCGTCGAATGTGTATTACTCTTCCCCAATCAACGAGGACCCTTCATAATTAATAAATGCCAAGATTACGAGAGTGGTTTATGAGCCAATAATATTGTTGAAAGTAAAACGATTGAGTAGAAAGCCAAGTCTCCCCAAAGAACTGAGAATAATGTGAAGGTTTGTTTTAAAAGCATTGAAGAGAGCTCCAACCGTAAGCTAGGGCGGGAGTCGCTCTCCCTATCATAAATCACGCTCGAGTATAATGGCCTGACCCTCATAGTACGAGGGTGGGTAAAAACCGTCTTGTAAGAAGTGAAATACACCGTGAGTGTTTAAAGTTGTTAATGACCCGGGCGTTGAACCGAGGTCCTTGTAGATTTATATTATCGCTTGCCAGTTCAGATCGTAGTTTTCTTATGTGATAATGGTCTTATAAGACAAATGAATTAAACAAAAATCCCTATAGTGATGTTGTATGGAAAATAAGGAATCCACTAGTTTTGTGAAGATAACTAGATTCGGGAGTAATCATAGTTTTTGACTTTGTCAAGTAATCTTTATGACTCTGGAGTACACAAGTAGTTTCCCGATCACCGTAGTGAATTTGCAAACTTGAGAGAGATAGTAAATACGGAGAACATGTGATATGCCCAAATATTGAAGTGAATAATTAACATGTAATTTTAAATGCAATTATATATTTGTTTTGATGATAAGAAAAGATAAAAATAGTTCTTGAGGTGTACAAAAATATGACACCATTATTATGGGAAAGTATCGAGCCAAAGAAGCTCGTAGTTATATGGAACTTTAAGATAGGTACTTTATGGAAGTGAAAATAATCATGAATTGTTGGTTTTAAAGAAAACCATGTGTTTTAATCTAATATTTGTTTTATTTTTATTCTATTCCTTGTTCACTTTGGACAAGTAGAATGATATTGGTCAGTAGTTTAATTGTTTTATTGTTTGTAGCGCCATAATTTTTATTAATTAAATATGTAAAAATAGGAGTTGATTTTGTTGTTATTTTTGCAAGTGTATCCTGTATTTAATCCAAAATATGTAAGTCACAGAGTGGGAGAACTTACCGCAGCCCCGAAAAATCCCGAATTGAGCAATGCTGGCATACTGTGATTTGCATATTTCTTGCTGAAGGGCACAGGGGGGTGAATAGAAGTACTGTGCTTGGATTAATGATTAGAGGAACACTAAAGACGGTCGATTCATGTAAAAGTAAAGTAATGATAGGAGTAGCTACAACGTATAATGTTAACTGACCTCATGGGTCCCTGGAAATTCACACCGAGCAGCCCTGGATTATAAACAACCCCCTACCAGATATCATTGGCGCCCAGTACGCAGGGCTGAGTTTTCCTAGGGAAAACCCGAGTTTTCTCGAAAAATCAAAATTTTCATTTTTTCGAAGCTAATAGTGATAACATGGGAACTAAATTAGAAGCCATCGAAACTAATAGTGATAACATGGGAACTAAATTAGAAGCTATCGAGGCCGACGGTATAAAAATGAATAAAGAACTGAAGGCTGAGATAGAAAAGATGAAAACAGAAAATGGGGATAACACTAAACAACAGTTGGAAGTGATAAAAAATGAGACGTTAGAGTCTATGAAAGCCGACAGTAAAGCAAATAACAAAGCACTGAAGGCTGAAATAGAAGAGACCATAAATACTAAATTTCAAAGTTTTGACGAGGGGTTGGAGACTAAGTTAAATGAGTCAAAAAGGGAAGGCCGAGAAAATTTTAAAATTTTAGAGGATAATTTTGGTACTATAGAAACTAAATTAAATAGCATGGAAAAAGCATGTAAAGAAAATGTAGAGGAATGTGAAAAGAAACTTGTAACCCAGATCCAAGGTGAGCAGAAAAAATTAGAAGCTCAGATAAAATCTAACAGCGATATCTGTAAAACCTCCCGGGATGAGATAAAACAAAGTGTGAATGAGCTAGGAACCCGATTTGGAAAGGTTGAGGAGAAAGTAGGAACCCTCGAGAACAAAATCGGTGTAGTTCAGACCGAAGTAACTGAGATGAAAAATCAAAATCAAAAGGATGCGCGGGATATGAAAAGTCAATTTGAGCTGTTTACCGGGCAGGTAGATGATAACTTAAAGAAGTATGAGGGTGAAATAAATCGAAGATTAGGTATATACGAGGGGCATCTCCAGAGTGAAAGAAAACAACGAGAGGACGAAAATAAGGAAAGTACCCATAAGAGAGATGAAATAAGTCAGGGTATTAATGATGTTCAGGAAACCATCGGAACATTAAAGGTCCAAGTAGGAAAAACTCACACTGAAGTAAATCAGGTCCAAGATGAAATGATGAGATTATTTAAGAGCCAAGGGAAAACTGAAGAAAGGCTTGACGGAAATAAAATAGATATGGTCAAAGGACAAAGAGAAATGGAGAAAAAGATAAAGGAAATACGAGAAGACCTAGATACCAGAGGTGACGTTAAACCAGAAATTATAACAGAACAGGTCATGGTCATCAAGAAAGAGGTAGAAGAACACTTAAATGAAATCAGGAATAGCTTCAGGAACGACAAAAACCAACTCAAACAAGAACTGGAAACCAGTAAGAAAAATCAGGAAAGAATTCAAAATGAATTAGGATCCCGGTTGGAGAGGACTGATCATAAGAACAATCAAATGGAAATCCAACTCATGGCTAATGAAGAAAGTGCCCGAAGGGAAAGGAAGTTAGAATTTGAGAATCAGGAGGAGTTTCCAAAGACTGGATGGGTAGATTCCAGTGAACAAGGTACCGATACAGATAGGGACTTAGGAGGGGAGAGCCCTTATAAGAACCCCGGATATCCGATGGCGATGTCAACCCCGTACATGAACCAGACAAATGGTCAGATAATAAACATTATCAAATCGAATGAAGATAGACCGGTAAAGTTTACGGGTAATAACATGTCAATTACTCCAAAATACTGGTTAAAGGAAGTCGCAGAGTACTTAAACGAAATGAAGGTTCCTCAGGATCGGAGACTGAGAGCTATTGAGAAGTTGTAGGCAGGTGATTGTCTCACCTGGTTCAGAAGCTTTAGGTACACCTTTGATACGGTGGAAGGCTTTAGAGAAGCCTTTTTAAAACGATATTGGGCAGCAGACGTCCAGGAGAATTTGAGGTTAGATCTGTACTCTAGGAAGTACAGCACAAATGCACCAACTAAGTACTCGGAATTTTTTACCGCTCATCTGTGTAAATTCCGCGAACTTGACATTGCTCCAGCTGAGAACGACCTGTGTGCCGCCATTGCAAGACAACTTCCATATGAGATTCAGAGGCTGTTAATCTCATCCAAAGCCAGAAGTGCTGTGGAAGTGGAGAGCGTACTACGTCAATTAGACATGACGACGTCACACGTAACTCCTAAGCACCAAAGACAGACTGAACAGGAACACATGGCCAGCAGTCAGGAAACCAGCGAAAAACCATCGACTAGGAATCAGTCCACCAGCACTGATACTCAAGGACTAGGTCGAGAGTATGGGCATCAAGAGGAATACAGCCATACCACAGAGGAGGATATCGAGGAAGAAATCCTAGGAATACGGGTTATAGGCAACAAGAGAGCCGACCCTATAACAATAACCATCAGAGGCAAGAAAACAGAAAGAAATGGGAGAATTATCCCAGAAGGAACGTAAGGCCAGAGGATAGGGATGATGAATATCGGGCCGAAATAGAGGAAAGATATCAGGAAAGTCTTCGTTACATGAACGAACGACCAGATGAACCTGAAAGACAAAAAGTCCGTTGGAGTGAGGCAATCAAGAACCGGAAATCACCCGACCGACTAGATGGAGCTCAAAGCTTGGAACTACAAGCTCAGTTAAAGAATGAGGGGAAAGGAAGCCCTCAGGATAAAAAACTCCAAATTTAAATCGTCAATAGTGGAAACATACCAGGAGCTGGGAGGAGGTAGAAATTGTGAATTGGATAGCAAGACCAGATGAGCTAATTAATGAGGAGGTGGAAGGAATTCCACCTATCAAAAGAGAATTACCCATAATTATGCTAAGGATAGAAGGATTACTGGTCAGGGCATTGATTGGTACCGGATCCACAATAAGTTTAATTACGCAAACCCTTCTGAATGAATTGGAAACAAGAGGCCGCGTATTAAAAATCCCCACATCAAGTGTAAAGATTAAGGGAATTATCCCTGAAAAATCTTTAACATGCAAATTTCCGGTATACATTGATCTGATCATGGGTAACACTGAAATTTCGCAATGCTTTTTGCTGGTAAATCAATTACCGTATAATGTCATATTAGGTATTGATTTTATCCGTGAGAACAAGGTCATCATAGACCTAGCGCAAAACTGCATTAGAATCCAAAGAGAGGATGTGGATGAACAAAACATTAACCTACAGGAACAGGAGGCGAAAATAGGAGAACAGGTATGGCATGTGGAAGAAGTAACTGAAGAAGGTTATAAGGACATAGAAAAGATATTTGAAGTCCTCAACATAGAACTCGAAGATAATTTGGAAACTGAGTTCGAGACCAACCTGTCAGGAAAAGTAGAGGAAGCCAAAGTTAACCTCGAAAATAAGGAACAATTAAAGAAATTATTATTGAATTTTAGGGACGTATTTCATTCCAAGCCAGGGAAGATTGAAAATTTTAAATATGCTTTCCAAGTCAATGATTGGGCACCGTTCAGACAAAAACCATACCCGGTTGCGGAAAAACATTACCCACAAACTAAGAAAACACTGCAGGAGATGATGAATGCAGGTGTTATAGAAAAGATGGCTACACCATATGTTTGTCCATTAGTGATTGTGAGTAAACCGGATGGCTCAGTAAGGGTGTGTCTAGATGCCAGAAATTTAAATGCAAAAATCATACCAGAAAATGATTCGGCACCATCCATAAAAGAAATACTGAGGAAGTTCAAAGGCAAGAAGATTTTCACAAATATTGACATGACCTCTTCGTATCATCATCTCGAACTGGAAGAGAAAACCAGCTTGTTGACTGGATTTCAGTTCGACCAACAAACATATTGTTTTAGGAGATGTCCGTTTGGATTGAAGACCGCGGGATCTGCCTTAATAAGAGCGCTTGATCGAAACCTGTCAGAGGAAGTGAAAGAGTGCACTATCCGTTATGTGGATGATATTTTGCTTACCTCGGAGAACATTGAGGAACATTTAGAAAAGTTGAAGAAATTATTGGAAGACTTAAGAAGGGCAAATTTTAAAATCAATTTAAAGAAGTCAAACTTTTGTCAAAGACAAGTAACATTTTTAGGGCATGTGATTGATAAGGATGGTGTTAAACCAAATCCATGCAAATTGGAATCGATAAGGGATTTTCCAAGGCCTTTGAAGGTGAAGAACGTTCGCCAGTTTTTGGGATTGATTGGGTTCTTCTCAGGACATTGTCCATCATACACAAAAACTGTTGCACCACTACAGGACCTTCTGAAGAAGGGGGGCAAGTGGAAACGGACGGAGGAAACAGAAAAAGCATTCGTGGAGGCCAAGGAAATGCTCTTAAACTATGTGAAGCTAGGATATCCTGATTTTAATCAGAAATTTATAATTCAAACAGATGCATCCCAGATTGGAATAGGGGCAATGCTATATCAGGAAAACCCGGATAACCCTGATAAGAAAAATTATCTAGCTTTCACAAGTCGGAGACTGAAACCACACGAGAAAAATTATACGATCAGCGAAATCGAGCTGTTAGCGATATTGCATGCGCTGCAATATTGGCGAAAGATCGTATATGGGTTTCAGGTCATTCTAAGAACGGATCATAAAGCCTTAACCTTTTTGATGAAGACTGATCTATCCAGTGAAAGGTTGATGCGTTGGGCTTTATATATTCAACAGTTTGATGTAAAGATAGAATACTGCCCAGGAAAAGAAAATATAGTTCCAGACTATTTAAGTAGACAGCCAGAGTCCACAGAAGAGGAAGTAATGGCTATTGATTTGGAAGACAGGGATCAGCGTACTCTAAATGAGTTAAGGAGCATTAGTCAACGGCAACGTGAGGATCCATGGATGAACATGCTCATATCTTTCCTCGAGGGAAGTTTGATAAGGGGAACACCAGCGTACACAGAAGCAAATAAGATAGCTCAAGATTACACATTTTATAATGGATTATTATATAAGTTTGTGGACTCTGACCATACACGATTAAGGATTGTTGTACCTGCAATTTTGCAGAGGAAAATAGTATGGTTAGCCCATAGATCGTTCGGACATATGGGAGTCGACAAAACAGTCTCGATGCTGAAAGAAGCATTTGTATGGCCGAGACTGACAGAAACTGTAAGGGACACGCTAAAGACATGTGATCTATGTCAAAGGATCAAACCAAATGCATTTCTGATGAGACAAAAGCCTATACCATTGTTGCCCGAAAGGCCAGGTCAAATCATATCTATTGATAACGTCGGACCTTTGCCAAAGGCAAGAAGAGGAAATCGACACATAATGGTGGCTATGGATGTCTTCACTAAAATGGTTGTCCTTGCTCCCATACAGAAGACTAGTACCAAACAGGTGTTGAAACGACTCAAAGAAAAAGTGATACCGATTCTGGGAAAACCTGAGAATTTGTTGTCGGATCACGGTAGTTGTTTCACCAGTGTAGAGTTCAGACAAGAATTAGAAATACTTGGAATACGTCAGATTTTGTCAAGTATTCGCCATCCTGAGGCAAATCCTGTAGAAAGAGTGATGAGGGAGACGGCCAAGTATTGTAGAATATACTGTGCCGAAGAAAATTGGAAGTGGATAGATATCTTGGATATTATCGAATTTTGTATAAACAACACAATCCATGAATCTACGGGAGAGATACCAATAACGTTACATCGGAATGAAAAGCCAGAGACCTTGGAGTATGGTAATTCCTAGGCCCGCAGACGCTCAGCCTGGAAGAGATGTACGTATAAGAAGAGCCTTTGAGCACCTAAAAGCTCAAGCCGACAGGAGACAAAGAAGAAATAGGCACAAGAGGTATCATCGGCCACTATTAGCAGGGGAAATGGTGCTAGTAAAAAGACCAGCCATTTCGGATCCAGGGAACCGCGTGTACAAAAAGTTCCAGAAAATGTACCACGGACCGTATCAAATAATAAGGGATTTGAGAAATAATGCCTATAGAATTCGGCACTGTGAAGCGAATCATGAAGTGACCATGAATTCAGCAAATTTAAAAGTGTATTACCCTCCCGAAGACTTTGACGATGCCAATGAACAAGCCCTGGTTATGGAACAATTTAGAGATGAAGAATCCACTTTTGATAGAAACGAGAATGAGATAGAAAAAGGAAACAGAGCTCAAACATTCGAGTGCGAATGCGAATTGGAGAAATTATATTGGGAAATAAAAGAAATAATTGATTTTATTGAAGAAGAAAATTTCAATTTAAGGAAGGAGAATGATGAAATAAAGGAACGGGTAGGGATAGACCACACCCGTAAAGAAGAATGAGGTTTTAGAAACCTGAAGTCCAGACAAATAAAAAGGAGAAAGAAAGGGTAGGGACAGAGCGTACCCAACCGACACAATTACCGGATATGACTTAAAGAGATGAAAGAAATCCAATTATCGTGGGATTTTTAAGGAAGAAAAATCAGAAGGTACGGATAACGTTATGATGGCTTCGACAGTTAAGAGGGTAAAATAAGATATTTTTTTTATAATTAAAATAAATTTTCTCAAAATTTTTCGAAAGTGTATTTACCTAAGGAGGGGAGAGATGAACCCATGTACCATAGGCTTCAAAGGGAGTCGAATCAATGTATTTTGAGAAAGGAATGAAAGAATCATACAGTCTCTAAGGGAACGGAGAGAGATTTCAAGCCAGGATTCTAGCCTAACATTGTGCAAGCGTTAGGGCCAGGTGTTCCTAAGATGAGCTCATGCCTCTTGACATTTATAAGGAGCCAGTCATGGATATTATTAGAACGAGTGGAAAGTTTTTACTGTAAGACGAAGAAGCTGGACTCGGAAATTGCTCTTACGTTGCAGGATTATGGCAACCTCGCTGCTGAGTCAGAACAGGAATAATTAAATTTAACCCGTTTACGAGTATAAAAATAAGTAAACAGATACAGTACGGTGAATCATTTTGGATTAGAGATTTTTGTGTAAAGAAAAACCTTGTAAAAATTGCACAGGAGAAAACTGCAAACGCAAGTATACGTCATTGGGGATTCACCGAGACCCAAGGAGAGGGAGAATTAAAAATGAACAGCACCACCCACACACTTGAGGACGAGAAATTAATTAATATCTCGGAAATGCACGATCGATTTCCATGCACAGGAAGATTATTTTACGTTTGGAAGACGAGCTTTCTGGAGATATGATTTTTATAATTGTGCGACAATTAGTTCAAAAGTTGGTCACGAAAAGGACTAGGATTTTATCTTTTTGTGACTGAAAGGTACAAAACTCCTGGCCTCACCAAGCCAATCATGCAGTCTACGATAGCCCGTGAGGGGAACGTCACGCTGTATCAGTACATGCAGTCTACGATAGCCCGTGAGGGGAACGTCACGCTGTATCAGTACATGCAGTCTACGATAGCCCGTGAGGGGAACGTCACGCTGTATCAGTACATGCAGTCTACGCGCAATCCGGGAGCGTAAGTGCTGCACCACATCGTATATGCAGTCTACGATAGCCCGTGAGGGGAACGTCACGCTGTATCAGTACATGCACTCTACGATAGCCCGTGAGGGGAACGTCACGCTGTATCAGTACATGCAGTCTACGAGCATTCCGGGAGCGGACGTGCTGCACCACATCGTATATGCAGTCTACGATAGCCCGTGAGGGGAACGTCACCCTGTATCAGTACATGCAGTCTACGATAGCCCGTGAGGGGAACGTCACGCTGTATCAGTACATGCAGTCTACGATAGCCCGTGAGGGGAACGTCACGCTGTATCAGTACATGCAGTCTACGAGCATTCCGGGAGCGGAAGTGCTGCACCACATCGTATACGCAGTATTCAAGAGCCCGTGAGGGGAACGTAACGCTGTATCAGACATCGAAGGCAGCTAACCAGTACTCCTTGAGGGGAGAAACGCTGTATTACACCGCATAATTAATATATCCGATAGCCACGGGCATCGAAGTATCAGTAACTTGCGTGCCTCCGGAAGGAGTTGCAAAGAAGAAGTATTAAAGTATCGCCGTGTTGAAATATTAGGAAAATCCTAGTTACAGGATTTAGGTCCGACAGGGCAAAAGTTACCGTAAAAGTTCCAAAAATACAGTCAAAGCAGGCTGCGAACTTAGGATTCAGGCGATAGGTCTTTCTGTAAACGACCAAAAGTATCATAACGTACGGAAGTACCGAAACAGCGAGATAAACAGTTTATAAATTTTAAAGAACCCGAACAGGAAAAAACAGAGTAAGATTCGCAACGTATTTCAGAAAATTAGAAGTGCGAGAACCAAATAAACAAAGAAGAACGGAAAATATAGACATTGTCTCAAGAAAGCAGACGAACTATTCTAAAGCACTAAGACTCGAGAAGTATTAGTGGCTAAAAAATCCATAGGTCACCGATAGGTTATCGAGGGGACCTCGATCAGAACAGACTTTCGCTAGGATCGATAAATCAGATCTAAAAGGGGAGCCGTTCCAGCTAGAGAAATAGCCGATCATCAGGAACAGGATTCGAAGAATTGTTATTCCAGGGAATAAGTAGATGATTCGAGACTTTCGTATTCTGCCAGATAGGAAGCCGACATTGAATAAATTTCACCCTTGGAGACGGGAGATTAAGAGGTCACGTGTGATAGGCTAAAAGGACGGCCTAGTGATCAAAAGTTGTGAAGTGTAAATATATCAAGAGTGTGTGTTAAAGTAATATATTTTTTAGTGTTTTATTGTGTGTTCAAAACGGATACACCAGTGTATTAAAAATGTTGTCAGTGTTAAATATAGTGAATATGTGTCAAGAAATTTCTGTACATGAGATGAGTTTGTACAATATGGAGTAGGTCAAGAAGGTGGGCCAAAATGTCACATCAAACGAGAATAAAGGTCAGAAAACGACCTTAGACATGTGAGTAAAGATTTTCATTATATTTTGGTGTCGGGAAAAATTTTGTGTACAATTCCACCGGAGTTTTGAGTAAAAGGGATGTTTTTAAATAAATAATAACTAAATAAGAACGCGATCTGAACGAAAATAAAGTTTTTAAGAAATAATAAATAATTATGTGAAATAATAAATCCTGTAGAGGAAATGCATGGAATAAAATGTCAGTGTATTTAATGAATGTTATAAAAGCAAGCGTAATAATAATAATTATAACAAAGATATTTACATAAAGGTAAATTTGAATTAAATGAAAGAAATAGCTTTTGAGCTTTTGTAAGGAATGAAGACATAATGTGAATAACAAGGTAAAAAAATCTAAATAAAGATTAAATTGAATGATATAAAAATATAGAGCGTTGAAGCCTTAACAAATGTATAAGACATGCTGTGAATGCATGTTCTTAAAAATGGAGCGATTTATTGTCAATGGAAAAGATTAATACAAGAATTGAGATATCTATCAATTGTTACTATGAAATTTATCAGTTCTTTGGAAGACATTCGGCCGTAAAGTAATGGGTAGCGTAATGGAACGCAATTAAATAAAAAGTCACGCTAGGAACGCGTAAAAGTTAAAGTACTTGGTAAGTTACTTATGGAGGGTAGTTGATTGCAGTGAATTGAGATATGTCGTAAGTCCTCTAAATTGTGACGCGGATCACGAGGCCATGTGTATGTTATATTGAAAAGGGAGCTAATGTATGGTATTATTGAGCGTATGTCATGTAGGCCACGGCCGACTTTAAATCGCGTCTTGTATAAGTCCTCTAATGCGGAAATGGTTCCCGAGGCATGTTAAGAGATTCGAACCTAGAATCCTCTGTTTGTTAAAGCCCCTTATTATTCGTCGTCGAATGTGTATTACTCTTCCCCAATCAACGAGGACCCTTCATAATTAATAAATGCCAAGATTACGAGAGTGGTTTATGAGCCAATAATATTGTTGAAAGTAAAACGATTGAGTAGAAAGCCAAGTCTCCCCAAAGAACTGAGAATAATGTGAAGGTTTGTTTTAAAAGCATTGAAGAGAGCTCCAACCGTAAGCTAGGGCGGGAGTCGCTCTCCCTATCATAAATCACGCTCGAGTATAATGGCCTGACCCTCATAGTACGAGGGTGGGTAAAAACCGTCTTGTAAGAAGTGAAATACACCGTGAGTGTTTAAAGTTGTTAATGACCCGGGCATTGAACCGAGGTCCTTGTAGATTTATATTATCGCTTGCCAGTTCAGATCGTAGTTTTCTTATGTGATAATGGTCTTATAAGACAAATGAATTAAACAAAAATCCCTATAGTGATGTTGTATGGAAAATAAGGAATCCACGAGTTTTGTGAAGATAACTAGATTCGGGAGTAATCATAGTTTTTGACTTTGTCAAGTAATCTTTATGACTCTGGAGTACACAAGTAGTTTCCCGATCACCGTAGTGAATTTGCAAACTTGAGAGAGATAGTAAATACGGAGAACATGTGATATGCTCAAATATTGAAGTGAATAATTAACATGTAATTTTAAATGTAATTATATATTTGTTTTGATGATAAGAAAAGATAAAAATAGTTCTTGAGGTGTACAAAAATATGACACCATTATTATGGGAAAGTATCGAGCCAAAGAAGCTCGTAGTTATATGGAACTTTAAGATAGGTACTTTATGGAAGTGAAAATAATCATGAATTGTTGGTTTTAAAGAAAACCATGTGTTTTAATCTAATATTTGTTTTATTTTTATGCTATTCCTTGTTCACTTTGGACAAGTAGAATGATATTGGTCAGTAGTTTAATTGTTTTATTGTTTGTAGCGCCATAATTTTTATTAATTAAATATGTAAAAATAGGAGTTGATTTTGTTGTTATTTTTGCAAGTGTATCCTCTATTTAATCCAAAATATGTAAGTCACAGAGTGGGAGAACTTACCGCAGCCCCGAAAAATCCCGAATTGAGCAATGCTGGCATACTGTGATTTGCATATTTTTTGCTGAAGGGCACACTATAGGACTTTAAATAACCTGTTGATCACAAATCCAACATGGCGGCGACGCGAAATATAAATATTCACATGGACGTTTCTCGCAATTTAACCATCCGAGTGCAGTGAAACTTGGTACAATAAATCCGTATACGAATGTTAATCCACTGGCATCTAATTTATTTCAATTGTTTCCATAACCACAAGATGGCAGCTTTGCGAAATTTTAAAATCACCTTGTTTCTTCTTGTGTCCTAATCATGCGATTGAAATTTGAATGCTACACGTACACAATAATCTTCATGTAACATCACATAACTCTAGGACCTACATATATAAAATCCAACATGGCGACCATCCGAAATATTTAGTCGGTTCTCAATATCTACGAATCTATTACAGCAATCAAACTGAAATTTTGTATGTTGATAGTGGCAGTTAACATAAGTAGGATATATGAAAATAGGCTGCATAGTTCTTCACGGAACTACTTGTACTTCTTGTGTTCTAATCATGCGATTGAAGTTTGAATACCACACGTACACAATAATCTTAATGTAATAGTACAAAAATAAAAATCCATCCTGGCGACCATATGAAATATTTGGGCGGTTCTCAATATCTACGAATCTGTTACAGCAATTAAACTGAAATTTTGTATGTTGATAGAGACAATTAACATGAGTAGGATATATGAAAATAGGCTGTAGTTCTTCAAGGAACTACTAGTTGATTCTCTAATTTTAATGTCTATATAAGCTATTTATTTTTTGATTTTCAATTTATGTTTTTACAGATTTAATTTTGATATTTGTAATTGAATTAATTAATTAACTAATTTTGATTTGATTCTTATAATTATTTTCATATATTTTTCATTTATTTTTATTATTAACATTTTATTTTTACACTTTAATGGTTTATGTTTTAGGTTTATTTTTTTGTAAATTTTATCCACCACGTTACGTGAAGTAGATACGTATATAATATTTGTTTTTAGAAATACTAGCACTTCGGCATGAAAATTCTACGAAATTTGGCTGAAAGATTCAACTATCAGCTTCTTTGAAAGTATAAACTGTCCTTATGACAGGCGGTTAATATAGACACCACTATCTCATAAAGGGTTAAATGTGAATTGCTTTGTTAAGATATTGGGAGTGGTGATTAACCTTCAAGTTTCCAGTGGTGATAGGAGCTGCACGGAACCGGACCAAACATCACTTAATCAGCTATGTTCACAATCCACTCCAACCTGTCAATTGAATAACAATAACAGATGCCACAATAAGCAAGCAAATATAGCCTAAAAGTTTTTTTTCTCCCCCCTTCCTTCCATAACTAACTTTGCTATTCCTGGCTTGTCTTAGTATGTGTCCTACCAACCTATCTTCTCTCTTCATTAGCAGTCGCCAGAAACATCTTTCCTCTCCCCCTCGTCTTAATACCTCTTCATTTGTTAGTCTTGATCGTTCTTCTGTAACACCGCATTTCAAATGTGCTGCGCCAGCAATGCAAGTTTCACTTCCATAGAGCGTCACGCTCCAGACAAAGGATAACAAAAATGGCTTTCTAATACCTAAATCTACCAAATATGATGACAACATAAATAATTCATGCCTTTGGGCTAATGCCGTGTGTATTTTTAATTTAAACCATACGTTTCGGAGAAACCTTGCCTCCTTTTTCAATGGAAATAAACAATGTGGTCAAAGAAGTACGTATATCAATGAGATTACAAAAAATATAGATAAATTCCTCTTCGAGGAGTTTCTATATTTTCACACCGCCCCCTTTACCTTCTCGTTACTTACTACTCTGTCCGACGTTCCACCATGGTCCATACAGTAATTTCTGGCAGCTGCTCTCTGGTGACGAACAGAGGAATTTATCTATATTTTTTGTAATCTCATTGATATACTTTCTTTGGCCACATTGTTTATTTCCATTGAAAAAGGAGGCAAGGTTTCTCAGAAACGTATGGTTTAAATTAAAAATGTACACGGCATTAGCCCAAAAGCATGAATTATTTATGTAATAATCCGGGCCGTGAAAGTCTTAATATGCAAATGATGACAACAGATTTTGTTTTCTGCAGAAATGCTTTACTTCCCTGAGCCAACCTACTTTTTATATCCTCTTTGCTTCGTCCATCACTAGTTATTTTGCTTCCTAGGTAACATATGTCTCCTACTTCCTTTAGCTTTTCACCTGACAATGTGACTTCCATAGAGGGTTCAGATTACTTTCGGCTGCACTGCATTATTTTATTTTTAGCCAATTTTCAATTTTGAAAAAATAGGCTTATGAGATCACCTTTTGTCCGTGTGTGTGTGTGCGTGTGTGTGTGTGTGTGTGTGTGTGTGTGTGTGTGTGAGGTGTGTGTGTGTGTGTCCCCCCCCCCTAATAAAATCTAAACGGCTGGAGCGATTTCAATGAAACTCGGTAAGTTCATAGCACTATTCCCGGCGACCTCGACCGTGCCCTTCAAATTTCGTTACGTCTCATCAATCCAACATGGCGGCTGTGCGAAATATTTCACTAGCATTCAATATCTCCGAAACTATTACCGATATCGCCCTGAAATTGTGTACGGTGATAATGGGCACTACTAGAAGTTCACCTATGAGACTTTCAAAAACCTGGTGACTACAAAACCAACATGGCGGTCAAGCGAATTTGAGACTTTTAAATAGACTTTTCTCGCGATTTAACTATCCAAACGTAATGAAACTTCGTACAGCAAATGTTTATACACATTGTAATGCAATGGAGTCTAATTTAGTTCAATTGTTTACATAACCTCAAAATGGCGGCTGTGCGAAATATATCACTGACATTCTATATCTCCGAAACTATTACAGATATCACCCTTCAATTTTGTACGGTGATAAAGGATACTGATAGAAGTTTACCTATGTATATTTCATAAACCTGTAAAGTACAAAACGAACATGGCGACCAAGCGAATTTGAAATGTTTTAATAGACTTTTCTCGTGATTTAACTCTCTGAGCGCAGTGAAATGAGGTACAGTAAATGATTTTGCAGATTGTAATGCACTGCCATCTAATTTAATTCATTTGTTTACATAACCTCAAGATGGCGGCTGTGCGAAATTTTAAAATTAAGTTTTTATTTCTTGTGTCGTAATCATGCGATCGAGGTGAAAGTTTGAATAATGAACCTAGGCAATAATTGTCCTTGAATGGTATATAACTCTATGGCCTATACATATAACAATGCTAAATGGCGAGCTTCCGAAATATTTAGACAGTTCTCAATATCTATGAATCTTTTACAGCAACCAAACTGATTTTTTTATGTTCATAGAGACTATGAACATATGTTCACCTAAAGGACTTTCAGTAACCTGGTGAGCACAAATCCAACATGGCGGTGACGCGAAGTATAAATATTTAAATGGACGTTTCTCGCGAATTAACTATCCGATTGCCGTGAAACGTTGCACGTTAAATGCTTATACAAATGTTGATCCACTGGCATCTAATTTATTTCAATTGTTTGCATAATCACAGGATGGCTGCTGTGCGTAATTTTAAAATCTCGGTTTTACTTCTTGTGTTCTAATCATGCGATTGAAGTTTGAATACCACACGTACACAATAATCTTAATGTAATAGTACAAAAATAAAAATCCAACCTGGCGACCATCTGAAATATTTAGACGGTTCTCAATATCTACGAATCTGTTACAGCAATTAAACTGAAATTTTGTATGTTGATAGAGGCAATTAACATGAGCAGGATATATGAAAATAGGCTGTATAGTTCTTCACGGAACTACTTGTTAGATTTATTGACTTTCCACATGACGGAGTCCATACCATTTAGAATTCAGTCAAGTCCTCTGGTGAATCGGCATCAACAAATCTGAATGAGGGTTAATATACTTCATGAGATTTTTTCCTTAATTCTGTTTCTAGGTTGGCTAAGCAACGGCCATATTTTACTAGGTATATTGATCTGTGTCCCCTTTCAGTCAAACATTATTGAATCGTCTGTTTGGAATGGGGAGTTTAATAGTATATCCTCCCTCTATTATTCTGCTAAGGTCCCATTCCAGTTTTGTACCGAAAATAAGGTCCTATTAACACCAACCTACACATATGGGGTACCTACAGGTTCCGCATAACGCAATGTGTGCTCGGAACAGACTCACTTACTCCTTAAATGCCTCACAATTAAATAAATACCATTTTGCACTCGAGAAAATGCATATAAAGTCATAAAATAAACTCATGAAGGAATGGCAAGTCATGTCGTTTCCAGGCAACAGTAGCTCTTGACGAGACACGGCCGACTTGATGCGAGTAGCGCTCTCCACTACCGGTATAGAAAATGAGGCTCTTTAAATGAAATCCCGTTAGTTACTCTACTGCTCATACAGCACTGTCAACCCAGTATAGCTTAAAAAAGACTTGACACTATTTGTACCGCGGCGTACTGCTAGGCGAACCTGCCGCTAGAGTTCAGGGCAGCGCGGTGGCGGCAGCCATCTGGCGGGCGTACGGGCTACTGCTACCTGAGGAGTCTCTCATCCAAAACACTGTTCTACATAATTCTTTGTGTTCTTCTCATGTACATATGCCGTTTAACAACAATACATACATTTCTTCAATATTTAAAACGTCCTTCTCCCACATTCTCCCCTACTACCCCATAAACCTACATTCACGTTGCGAAAGCTCGCACGGGCGCACTAGTATATGTATATAGACGAGTGTACGAACTTGCCAAGCAGATCATCTTGTTTGAGGACCTACGGACGAAGAGAGGGCTATCATCTACGGACGCCTGGAAAAGACTAATGCACGAGAGAGTGAAGAAGAGGGATGAAATCTGGCTCGAATTTTACATAACGGAAGCCATGACGAATAGGGCATGGGCTGACACTAATCAAGACCTACGACACTTCATTAACTCGATGGCGGTACATGGGTACCACCATGAACTGTGCGTCACCCAGTACTTTCATGACATAGCCGTATCCTGTATTTGTAAATTATGTGGTAAACAATGTAGTCGGTACCACGTAATCACATGTAAGAACCGGGGACCTTCCATTGTGATATTTTGTGAAGGTGGAAGGTGAAAACACACATGTATATTCAAATTTATTAACCCTATGCACAATTTGTGCTCTGTATTTTTAGCCTACTTTTCACATTTTGTAAAAATGAGGAAAAAGTAGACTTATGAGATCGATCCGGGGAAATGTGTGTCTGTCTGTCCGTCTGTCTGTTTGTGTGTCTTTCTGTCTGCCTGTGTGTGTGCCCCCCCCCCCTATCAACTCCTAAACGGCTGCAGCAATCGAAACCAAATTTGGTATGAGTAAAGACATATGGCTGACTGCTGTAAAATCACAATTGAAAATTGAGGTTTATGTTGGATATCTCGGAATATATGCATGGGGATTGTTCCAAAATTGACACACAAGTAGATAATATTACATCAGACCAATTTACCTGAGCCCATACATGAGAGTGTTGCCAACATGATTCTATGCCCGCTGATAGGTCCAATCTTTAAATGCATGTAACTTCCATACTATCTATTGGATTTCAACCAAATTTGCGCACCGGAGCAGACATGAATGTGCATTCTTTTAGTGTCAACAGGGCTGACAACTGTTGAAAAATCCACTCTATTTTTTTTTATCCTAATCTCAATATATCAGAAAGTATGCAGGCCAACAGTTCTAAACTTTGCATACATATAGTACCTGCAAATGTAGGTTAATTTTCAATGATCGATATACGACAGTGCTGCCAACATGATTCGACGCGTGCTGATTGGTTTAATGTTAAATTGTATGCCTCTCACCAAGGCGGACCGGGTTCGATTCCCGGTCACTGCATGTGAGATTTTCGATGTGAAATGCCATGTCCTGTGGTTCGGATTCCACGTAAAACGGAGGTCCCGTGGCTTATGATCGCGAGATTCACGGTCACGTTAAACTACAAGCTTCCTTTTTTTTAATGTTAAATCACATGTAACGTCCATACTAATAAATGAAGGTCTTTCAAAATTGGCGATTATAGATCATAATATTTCAATTCAAGTTTGAGGATCCCATTTCTAGCAGTGTCGCCAACCTAATTTTACGCATGATGATAAATTCAATATTTAAATACATGTAACGTGCATACTATCTTTTGGATCTCAACCAAATTTTGCATATGCATTGTGGACCGTAAGAGATGGAACTAAGAATATATTTAGGGTCGCCAGGTCTGCCAACTGTTGACATATGGTCTCTATAATTTTAGGAAAAGTAGGCTCTTAGTTCGTCACGGAACTACTAGTTTAATATATATAATACGCTAAGGTGTATGTTTCACAAAACTTAAGCTCCTAAACCAGAGGGAGTTAGAAGGTGTGGTTTGTAGCAAAATCTTCCATATCGTCTCAATAGTACAGGAAATATCTCGCATTTCTTGAAAAGTCAACGGAAATATATGTATTTTTATAAAGTGCTTTTTAACAAATAAACAAAACGATAGCCCCTGGCAGAAATGTGTCGCGTACAGCACTAGAGCCGAGCCTGAATTGCTCTCTGATTTCATAAAATAATAGCCTATCGCCAATTTGTTTAAAAACTGCGTTTAAACAAATAGAATCCGGCATAACAGTAAAGCCAGGCGGGTGGTTTATGCACATGCGAGATTTCTCACACGGGTCCGCTATTGGTATTAATTACGTTTAAGAAGAACAGCAAACAGTCATGCTTTGCTCAATGCTAAACCTAATATATTCAAAGGCTAACGATTACTCTCCCGATATTGAATGTAGTTTTTCCCCGAGGGTAAGGGGAGCGCTAAGACTTAACGGGGAGGGTTTTAATCAAAGTCAGCTTACGGCGTGTCTGTAGTAATCAAATTAGCGAAGTAATCCATGCAAGGTGGGCTTCAGACACATTTAATTCTAATGAAGACCGTATCGCTTCAACCCTTATAAGCCGTGGGGCCGATGCCGTCCGGGGATGGACAGAAACAAATACATCAAGAGCAAGTCATTCCCTCAGGGGATCACAAGTATTGGATGAGAAGATGATAGTAATAAATTGTTGTTTTAAGGGGCCTAACATCTGGGTTATCGGGTGATGGTGAAAACGTAAATGAGATGAAAATAAAACTAACTACATACATGAGCAAATAATAAATAATAATAATAATAATAATACCCCTGGCACTACAGCTCGTGAAGGGCCTAGGCCTACCAAGCGACCGCTGCCCAGCCATTTGGGCTGCAGATATCGGGGTGACACGTGATCAGCGCATCGGGTCCCCTCGGCCGTTAATCTAGGTTTACGTGATCGAGACGCTGCCTCACCGTCAGATAGCTACTCAATTGTCGTCACGAGGCTGAGTGCACCCCGTTCCAACCCTCACGTCAGTTTTTAAAATCCCTGGTGAAGCCGGGAATTGAACCCGGGGCCTCCTGGTGAGATTCACGTGCGCTACCCCAACACCACGGGGCGGGGGCCTTACATGAGTAAATGTAAAACAAAATCAAGTAGTTCCATGAAGAACTATACAGCCTATTTTCATATATCCTACTCATGTTAATTGCCTCCATCAACATACAAAATTTCAGTTTGAAGGTTGTGATAGATTCGTAGATTTTGAGAACCGTCTAAATATTTCAGATGGTCGCCAGGTTGGATTTTTATTTTTGTAGTCTACTATTACATTAAGATTATTGTGTACGTGTGGTATTCAACTTCAATTGCATGATTAGAACACAAGAAGTAAAAACGAGATTTTAAAATTTCGCACAGTTGCCATGTTGTGATTATGCAAACAATTGAAATAAATTAGATGCCAGTGGATTAATATTTGTATAAGCATTTAACGTGCAACGTTTCACTGCACTCGGATAGTTAATTCGCGAGAAACGTCCATTTAAATATGTATACTTCGCGTCGCCGCCATGTTGGATTTGTGCTCACCAGGTTACTGAAAGTCTTATAGGTGAACATATGTTCATAGCCTTTATGAACATAAAAAAAGTCAGTTTGATTGCTCTAAAAGATCCATAAATATTGAGAACCGTCTAAATATGTCGGATGCTCGCCATTTTGGATTGTTATATGTATAGGCAATATAGTTATGTACCATTCAAGGACAATTATTGCCTAGGTTCATTATTCAAACTTTCACTTCTATCGCATGATTACGACACAAGAAACAAAACTTAATTTTAAAATTTCGCACAGCCGCCATCTTGAGGTTATTTGCACAATTGAACTAAATTAAATGCCAGTGCATTACAATATGTAAAATCATTTACTGTACCACATTTCACTGCGCTCAGAGAGTTAAACCACGAGAAAAGTCTATTAAATTGTTTCAAATTCGCTTGGCCGCCATGTTCGTTTTGTACTTTACAGGATTATGAAAGATACATAGATAAACTTGTATCACTACCATTTATCACCGTACAAAATTTCAGGGTCATATCTGTAATAGTTTCGGAGATATAGAATGTCAGTGAAATATTTAGCACAGCCGCTATCTTGAGGTTATGTAAGCAATTGAACTAAATTAGACCCCAGTGCATTACAATGTGTATAAACATTTGCTGTACCAAGTTTCATTACGTTTGGATGGTTAAATCGCGAGAAAAGTCTATTTAAAAGTCTCAACTTCGCTTGGCTGCCATGTTGGATTTGTAGTCACCAGGTTTTTGAAAGTCTCATAGGTGAACTTCTAGTAGCGCTCTTTATCACCGTACACAATTCCAGGGCGATATCGGAAATAGTTTCGGAGATACTGAATGCTGGTAAAATATTTCGCACAGCCGCCATGTTGGATTGGTGAGACACAATAAAATTTGAAGGGCACGGTCGGGGGTCGGCCAGAACAGTGCTATGATCTTACCGAGTTTCATTGTAATCGCTCCAGCCGTTTAGAAGGTATTAGGGACATACACACACACACCTCACACACACATACACACACGCACGCACACACGGACAAAAGGTGATCTCATAAGCCTATTTTTCCATAAAATGAAAATAGGCTAATAAGAACAAGGGAAACGAAAGAAAGGAGGAAAGGAAATGTCCTCAACCCTCGAAGAAAGATAATTAAGAGACTTGGAAGGAAGGAGAGCCAGGAAAGGCAGATAGGAAAGGTAAAGAGGAGAGGGACCGCCCCAAAGGCAATAGAAGAAGGAGAAAACCCGGACCCAGCTCAGGAATCCCTCGGGGTCACCAACTCCCGAACTCACCAGGCGTGAGCCCTTGAGGGTGTAGCACAATCCAGGGTGCACCAGAAGTGGTGGGGCTACATACACCCTGCCTCCGTTAGGGCCTTGAGCAGAAGGCAGGAGATACAATGACAAGAAAACAAGAGGTCTGACCCCTCGAAGAATGAGGGATCAGGAAAGATGGGGCCAATTAAGGTAAAGACTCCCTAGACCTCGGATATACTAATACCGTCGGTGTCGGAAACGAACAAGTTGACCAAGGGAGGTCGACAGGAAAGATAACAGAGAGAAGCCTAGCACAATTTAGTGGAAGCAATGCCGAACTCGCTAGGGTCCCGTGGTCGCCAACCCGCGTCCCACTAGATGTGAGCCCCTGGGGGATGCATGAGATGAGGGCGTGGATTGGTGACCCTAGCAGAGCTCTGTAATCACTTGGGACCGGACATTACTGCACTAAAATCTATTAAAATATGCATGCAATTATGCACTAATTATTTTTTTTTTTAGCGTATGGCTGTTAGTGCCGGGAGTGTCCGAGGACATGTTCGGCTCGCCAGTTTTGTAGCTACTTCAAGACGGACACCCAATGGGTGAGCTACAAGTACCGTTGGGGAGGAAAGTTGGGACGTTTGGACGAGGAGTTGGAAGGTAGCGGCTGTGGCCTATAGTTAGGGACCAACCCCGGCATTTGCCTGGAAGATGGGAAACCACAGAAGACCATCTTCAAGGTTGCCGGCGGGGGGATTCGAACCTCCTCGCCTCCCGGATGTGAGCGACTGCCAGCAGTCATGCCGTAACGACCTCGGCTAACTCACCCGGTACTAAAATTGTGGAAAATATGCATTAAACAAGATGTTCAATAAAGAACATATAGTCTACTTTCTCCTAAATGCATGGTTATTGTTATAACTCTTTGTCCTTTCCAATTAGTGAAAGTTGGTTGGAATAGCTTGTTGAAATACAACGTGCTATACGGACATTCAACATGAATATGAGGTGCCCTTTGCTAGTGCTACCTCTGTAAAAAACAAAATACATTCAATTCGGTTTCACAGTGTTTGAATTGATATGGGGAATCGATTTGCACACATACATGGCCGCTATCTGCAAACTACTGGGCTGATGACCTTGTAGTTAAGACAAAATATGCTTCCCACAAAGAGGTATGTTGTTGCAAAATTTGGCAGAGATCAAATGATTAGGTTGGTCGTAATTTGATTCATGCCTTTAACATTTGGGTGGCTGCCATTCAGTTTCCGTCAATATGGCGACGATATTGTTTTAGATCCCTTAGTTGGGAGTAGTTAGATCTAAAACGTATGTGTTAATGTACTAATTTATAAGGTGATGCCTAGGAGAAGGTAGCTTCCCGTAGCTGGGTAAGCTTACCAGTGTAGAGTGTTGTTTGGTGTGTAGATGCTAGGGGGTGCTCCTATAGAGACGTAAGCGTAGCTTAGGGGATGAACCTCTGTGTGCGGGTTAATGTACTAGCTTCTCAGCTGGTTGGGGAGAGTTATATAACCGACGTGTTTGCGTCAGCTATGTTGGCGACTCGCTGCTCATGCAGTCGGGTCGCTGCGGGAAGTACAATGAAACTTGAGCCAGCAACTATTTGGCTACTATTGTCACGGTTACTCGTGACGGGAACCAGGAAGGGCGTCAGGATGTAAAGAGGCGTGCAATTAGTAAGACAAGTGTAGTGTACTGACCAAGTATTTATTGGTCAGTGAGTATGAAATTGTATGTCCCTTTTAGGGGAACGTGAATAATAATGCAAGTTATGTGTACAAGTTTGTGGGTAGGTTTTACAAAGTGTAGGATATCTGAACACTTGCTGACTCACCTGATGATAGCAGCTTGTAGCAGAGCCTCCGGCTACACACACTGTATGACAGATAATAGAGAGACTGTCCTCATTAAAGCCTTCCTTTTTATAGGTTCTGGTGTTGCTTCGTCGACATTCCATCGATGTAGGTGCCCTAGTTGGCTATTGTGTAGGTGTTTGTGAGTGTGATGCAAGTGGCTGGCAGGCTTCCCAAGCTGGGTAGCCGCCCTTGCTGTGTGAAAGATGCTGTTCTGGACTTATGAGGTTTGCCAGTTAGGGGTGGTTTTAATAGATGATGGAGGGTGGCTTCAGGGGGTGCAACCCCCTGGGGGCCTATACAATATAAAACATGACACTGAGGTGCCCTTTGCTAGTGCTACCACTGTGCCAAATTTCGTTCAATTCGGGTTTACCGTGTTTGATTTAAGAGGAGAAATCGATTTGCACACATAAACGGCCGCCATATGCAAACTATTGGACTGATAACCTTGTAGTTTGGTCTACAGATTCTTTATACATAAAGGTATAATTTTGCAAAGTTGGTAGAGATCAGATGATTAGGTTGGTCGTCATTTGATTTAAGCTTTTGACATTTGGGTGGCCACCGTTACGTTTCCGTCAAGATGGTGGCGATATATAACATGACACTGAGGTGCCCTTTGCTAGTGCTATCTCTGTACCAAATTTCGTTCAATTCAGTTTCACCGTGTTTGAAGAGATAGAGGGAATCGATTTGCACACATACTGAACCCGATGGGGTTATGCTGACTGGAATCGAACATGGTTCTCAGAGACTGTGATCTCAGTAAAAAGGTTCCGCCAGGAAGCGAACCAGAGATCTGTACAGGGAGTTTCTTGGTAAAAACCCCTCGAAAGAGATGTATATTTAATCACTGGTGTGATTTTTGATGAAATGGCATTATTTATTAAAATAATGTAGGAAATAATGAGCAGATTATATCATTATAAGACGATTTGGTGTAAGCTATTGGGAGGTTTGAAGCAGAGAGGAGGGCAGAGCTGACATTTACTAATCGGCCCAGAATTGTGGGTTGGTCCCAGTGGAGCCACGTCCATCTCTGTCACCCCATTATGTCGTCTGGAGCAGGGGAGAGGCCTGAATAATGACACAGTTATTCCCCGACGGAGAATAGATTTGAAGTAGGGGCGGAGAAATGCCCAGAAAAATCATTGATTACTCGTGATTGGAGTAACGAATCGAGATGAGAGTTGCACACAGGTGAATATCTTGGCAAGAAGATAATTTTAGAGTCTTTTACCTGCGAAATTGGTGCATATTTAGTGATGTGCGTAAGGACTGTAAAACGACCATTGTTCGCGGAGGGATGTGAAGATGTTGACGGGGACTTCCCGACTAGGTAGCGTCCCACGCCATGGAGAAAGGAATTAATATTAATTAATTGAACGAGCGATTCCTTTGCACACAGATAGTTTTGGGACCTGTGAAGAGAGAGGAACACAATGATCATGGTTTGAAGACCTGAATCATGCTGTGAGAGGAGCGAAGATTACGCGGGAAGATGTTGCTCTACTTTCTGTGGAAATCCGATATAAGGGAGTAGACCCCAGGAGGAGCCCTCACTTGAATCTCAGTCCTACTCTGTTCTCAGTGTTACTCTGTTCTAGCTCACTTGAAGTCAGTTGAAGCCCAGTTGTAAGCCAGTCGAGACGCAGCCAAGTTCAGTCTACATGCCGCCAAGCGCAGTTACAGTCAGTTATAGTTTTACTCAATTGTCAATTGTAGCACAATGGCAATAAGTTGCAATCAGTATGCAGCAAATATGCAGCAGTACGAGACAGCGTGTAAGCCGCAGACAGAAGTCTTCAAATAAGTTACGTGCAGTCTTCGAGTGAAACTTCAGTCAGCTACAGCCAGGTGGAAGCCAGTTCGTCAAGGCAAAACGCATGACGATTCTATTCATCGAGACGCCGAACAAAGACTGGTATGTGTAAAAGAAACAGTAAATACGCTTGTATGAATAATAGTCGTGATACAGGCATAATCAGCCGCACGAACTATGACGTGTTCAGTATGAAGCACCGTATAGACTAACGGTAGCAATATTGTATATAATTATTTGTGAAAGTGTTGAACTTTATTAAGCGCAGTGTGTATAGTATTAACTAATCGTATATGTGTAACTACGATAGAATGCGCGAAAGAAACTTTACTAAGTGTTTGGTATTGCCATGAGGGTACCAGATGTTAACGCTCATGTTTAGGAGCAAGCGTATTGATGTAACGCAGGACGCTTACTGTAGGAGTAATGATCGTCATAAAACTGTTGGAGAGTTCCGAGAGCAGATAACCAGACTTTCAATCAGGAGTTGATAACGTAAGATGCCGTCGACACCTGCAATTTCGATCTCTGCTAGGGAATTTCAGCATTGAAATGTGTATAAAGTGACGAGTGTTCAGTGTAATGTATATGTAAAAATATCATTTAAAGTAGTGTTTGATGAAGTGTTTCACATGTTTGAGGAGTGATAACTTCCTGAAAGGTATGCAACGTGTCGTGTTGGTGATAGGAATGTGTAATCAAATGTGTGTAAACAAGAGAAATATGTCGCGTTAAACCCATTATGGCGGGCGACATGGAAGAATATGATTGGTTGGAGCCACCTTAGATGCCTATAGAGATGTAAGTACCCCACAAATTATGGTTATAATTATGTAGAAGTATGGACCGATGCATGTCTGTGATTCCGTAAAGGTATTGTGAATTCCTTATAGATGCCAGTAAAAATCAGTTAGGAGGCTGATCCTCCATGTTTAATCAGTATTGAGTTGATTTTTATAGAGTTGAGATGTTGATTTGCATCATTAAGTGGAGTAGTTATTCCCACTATGAATTAAGAATGGCAATCAGTTATGTAAATGTAACGAACGCGATTGTTCGAGTTTAAAACGTCTAGCTATGTCGGAAATTTTGGTAATTTATATGAGAATAATAATAAATAATGATTTTGGTCATTTATGTCAATGAGATTCATAATAATAATCAAGGATGATTTTGGTCATTTATGTCAGTGAGAAATGATGATAATAATAATAATGGTTATTAAGTGTATGAATGAACACATCAGGAAACAAATAAATGGTGTAAGCGAGAATTATTAACGCTAAGTGCAAGGCTTATCAATCTAAGCAGGAAGATGTTACAGTGAGATTACATTTCAGTAATTATGGAAAGAAGCTTTATATCAGAATATTGCATATATTCAGTAATGATACCAGTAATGAAAGAGATTTTAATGAATTGAATTTGCAGCTTAATTGAGAAGCTTATAGAGTAAATGTTAGATTTCTCTTAATATTAGAGGTCGGAATGTCGTAGCATGGAGCATTAGGGGCCAGATAGTCTATTCTACGTATGAATTCTCCTATGTCGTGGACATTGTTGGAGATATTATTTATGCCAGAGTTTTAGTGAATGGACCCTAACTCTGAAGAAAGGATTGGAATGTGTTCCGGATTGGAATCCTATGATAGAGTCGAGGATAACAAGGACACCTCGCAGCTCTATGATTTCCCGAGAACTTATGATGAGTTATTTACGCTCGTGGGCAGCGAAAACTCAGGGCGACAGTGGTTTTGTGCGCCTATATTATACTTGAGACATCGGTCACCGCCAGGCTCATGCATTACGAACCCCGAACCTTCATGTTGAATGGACCCATGTGAGGCCATTAATTAATCATTATCCTCGACGTAGGAATAATTACAAGAGCTCATTCAATACCTGTTGGCAGAATAGTCAATTAAGATCCTTTGGGAACATGTGTGTCGGTTAGGACACAGTATTTGTCTTGTAAATCTCCACTGCTTAGAGAGAGGGAAGCTTTCAAACTTTTAGAAAGGTCGAGATAATTGGTGGAACGACCCATCCCACTTTCTATTGTGTAGCGATTTCCTTTAGCCGAGGGTCGGTGCCAACCACCCGGACTGCTCAGGCAAGTAAAAGAGGGAAGAGATTCTAGACCTTGTTAAAATGACATATAATGCAAGATTGTTATGTTGAGTATTATAGCCATGTGGTTTGTGAACACATGGATAATTATAGTTAATCCTGATGGTTCATTAATTTAGCTATCTGACGAATAGTTACATGATATATTTGTACTGTCACTGGAGCCAAGTCATGTAGTTGGTTACTAGATGCCAATCGCCATGAGCGCGAGGTAGTCTATCGTACAATCCGACATAAGCTATAACGTAACGTTTTATCTAGGAATCACAGACAGCATGCGGTGAAACCATATAATTGGAGGATGTAGGGGGTAGCTTACATAATTATGGAGTTGCTCGTTGATTTTGGTGCAACGTCCAAATAGGTAAATGCATGCAAAGCATTTCATTGGTGAGAAGAAAAATATTAAAACACGCACGGCACACATAATTGTTTAACATAAAGAGATTTAAGGAATAATCCTTGTTGTAATATTAAAGAAGTCACATTGTATGACTGTTATGTTAATGTACATTTGTTTTGAAGTCGTAGGTGCATCAGCGCACTAGTATATCCTTGTGAAGTTCACAGAAGGGTAAAGCATTATGGCTAGATATGACTTTGTTGTGATTTTATATTTGTTTACTTATGGATTGTGGAAGTAAAAAATTTGTTTGCTTTTATTTTATGCTTTTTGGGTATTGTTTTGTGTTTGAAGCCATGATTTATAAATGAATTAAAGTTTTAGAATAGAGTTGTGCCTTATCATTGTAGAGTTGATACCTGTTAGCCTCAAATCCAAAATATGCACTGCAAAATTGGGGTTACCGTACACGCCTGAGAGCTGATGCTAGTTGGAGGCAGATGCATATTATCCAACGAGATTTCTCACATGGGTACATGGGATTTGATGTCCTATACTGTGATTTGAGCTAAAGGTACGACTAAAGTCGGTCAGATTTAATGCACACAACTCTATTAAAGTAAGAATTAACGAAGTAGGGTGTGACCGCTCCTAATCCATAGCTAAGTTCCGATACGTATATATAAATTTTGATAGATTGTGTATCACTATCATTTATCATGACGCCCATCTGTGGAGTCTATGGTAGTAAAAGCTCTATTAATTTATCATGGCGTGGCCCAAGTGGGGCTTTCGGCAGTAAAAACCACTCCCTGAACAGTTTTTATAGTAAATGAAAATACGGCCGATGTCCTACTAATACCACGACTCATATATAATTTACATGGCGCCCAGAATACGTGGAACTTATGGGATTTAGGGAAAACCCATAGATTTTTTATGGTATTTCATGGGGAAAACCATAGTAATTGTTTTGCCTCAAACTGTGTTTGAGTGATTTTTGAATTCAGTAGGCTTTTTGAGGTAACGCAGAATCTCTCTATTGAGAAGAGAATGGCCTAAGAGTACTAGCGTTACATACCCAATCCACAATCTACCATAATATTATCAGGTTTTGTACGACTTCACAATATGTGTGCAGTGTTTGATGTTTCTCTTCGAAACGTATCCACATATTTTTCCAGGAAGCCTGCCTGCATATTTAAGTGTGTTATTGTAACATGTCAGGTACGGAGGAGATCTTGCAAGTTATTGCAGGACTGAAACAACATTTTGATGCTGCTAACGAGCAGAACAAACTGGAAACCAAGGCGTTCCAGGATAGTATAAACACTCGGTTAGATGAGAACCAGAGAGAGTTAAATAACAGGTTAGATGCCAATCAGGAGGCAATTAATGCAACTCAGGTTGAAATAAACAACCGTTTAGATGCAAATAAAACTGAAATAAACAGTCGGTTAGATGCAAATAAAGTTGAATATAAAGATGAATTAAACAATAAGTTAGGTCAAATGCAAGAAGTCATTAAGACCGAAGTAACAGATACTGTTGTAAGCATTGTATCGGAAATGCAGGTAAAAACGGACAAACGTTTCGAGGCCATAGAAGCCAAACTTGAGGGTAATTTGCAAGCGTGTAGGCATGCTCAGGAGCAAACCAACAGTAAATTAGAGGCGTTGTCTAACGATATTAAGGATATTCAGATCCAAAATGAGGCGAATCTCGAACGCCAAGCGAAACAGTTCGCAGAGTTTACGAAAACAGTAGACCAGAGATTAGAGGAGAACGACTCCAAATGGGACCAGAAATTGAAAAGCTACGCTAGAGCAATTAACGGTGACCTCAAGAAACAGGACCAGAATATATTAGGTCAATGCCAGGAAATAGGCGAAGTTAAGGCTATCGCGCAGGAAAGTAAGGAGCTGGTAGGCAACGTAAAAGGTCAGATGGGTAAAGTTCATAAAGAACTGGACCAAGTTCAGAGTGATATTGTCATAGTCAATAAAAGACAAGAGGAAAATAGAGGCGAGATCACCAAGGTCCGGAATGAATTGTCTAAAGTCAATGGACACATTCAAGATGAAATTAAAGGTCTGAGAGAAGAACTCGAAATAAGAGAAGGCCAGAAAACAGAGGCAAGCGACAAGACCCTTGCTCAAATTAAAGAGGACGTAGAGGATGAAATATCCCATATCAAACAAAGTCTGAAAGAAGACAAGGTGAAAATTTTTCAAGTAGCCGAGGAAAACCGAGATAGGCTTACGAGAATAGAAAAAGAAGTCATCACTCGCCTAGAAAGAGCAGAAATGCGCCATAACCAAATGGAGACTAGGATAATAGCACAGGAGGAGACACTTCTGAAATATCCTAAGTCAAGTGAAGGCAGCATAGAGGATATAAGAAAAACAAGGTGGGCAGACCTAGAAACCCAACCTATAAGCAGAAACGCTGCAGGCGCAGGAGAAAGTCCTTACATGACGCCAGGTGTACCAATTGCGGCATCGACGCCACATGAAAACGCGATGCACACCCAGGTGATAAACGTCATTAGGGCAAGTGAGGAAAAACCTAGGAAGTTTTCAGGTAGTCACTGTAGTATGACACCAAAATATTGGTTAAAGGAAGTGACTGAATATCTCAATGATGCACGAATACCGCAGGAGCGTAGGCTACGTGCTATAGAGAAGTTAACAGAGGGGGAGTGCGCATTATGGTTTCGCAGCTTCCGTTACACTTTTGATACTGTTGAGGAATTCCGCGAGGCATTCTTGAAAAGATATTGGGACGCCGCGACTCAGCAGAATTTACGGCTGGATTTGTATGCCAAAAAGTACAGCACGAACAACCCGACGAAGTACGCAGAATTTTTCATATCGCAGATGTGTCGTTTTAAAGAGCTGGATCAAAAACCTAGTGAACTGGAGCTATGCATTGCTATCGCCAAACAGCTTCCATACGAGATCCAAAGGCTACTAATCTCGGCTAATGCGAAAACGGCTATGGAAATGGAGACAGTTCTAAGGCAACTGGACCTCACCACAGCAAATACTATGCGTCAGAGTCGAACCGTGGAACAAGTCCACGTGACCAACACACAGACTGACCAACAGCAAGCTCCAAGGAACAACAAGGCCACGAGCACAGAAACTTTAGATTCCTATGGACGGCAATGGGAACAGGAACCCAGAAAATGGCAGTCAAGGTACAAAGGAAATGCTAATAAAGCAGGAAGAGGTCGAAGTTCGTGGAATAAACACAATAACAGGGGCAAACCGTACCATAACAATGGAGGTAATAATGGCCAGGAAGGCAATAATAGAAATTGGAGACCCCAAGAGAGAAGAAATAACTTCGATGACGAGGCAGAAGAGCGATATCATGCTTCTTTGCGATACCTCGAAGAAAGGGGAGATGAGCCCCAGAAATCACAAGTCCGCTGGCAAGAAGTCATGCAGAACAGGACATCGCCAGACACATATGGAGATGGAGCTAAGAGTTTGGAACTACAGCGCAGCGAACAGGAGAGAAGGAACTCCAAAGGGGCGGGCGCTGAAGAAAAAAAAAACGCCAAAATTATAAGAGCTCGAGACTGATGGATGGAAGTCTATTAACATCATCAATTGGATAGCCAAACCAGAAGAATTGATTGAGGATACAGGAGGACCACAGGTCATGGTCAAGAGAGAATTGCCTATTATAATTGTGAGAGTGGCAGGATTAAAAGTCAGAAGTCTGCTAGACACAGGATCAACAGTGAGCCTGATGACACAAGCTCTATATAATGAAATAGCCCGGAGAGAGAACATTTTGAAGATACCGATCTCCAGTGTCAAAATTAAAGGGGTAATTCCAGACAGAACAATGATATGTAAATACCAGGTATTCCTAGATTTACAGATAGGAGGCTCTATTTTCTCACAGAGTTTTCGGTTAGTAAACAAACTACCTTATAACCTACTTATTGGGGCAGAGTTTATAAGGGAATACAGAGTGATAATTGACCTAGCACAGGACAGGGTTATGTTCCATGTGAATGAAGAAGCTGAAGGCTTAGAGGTCGCACTCAATGAAATTGAACCAGGATCCAGTGAACAAGTATGGCATACATACAGAGATGTGGCTGATGAAGAAGTGTTAGCTATGGAGCAGTTAGAAGCGGAGCTCAAAACACTAGCCACAGACTTGGAAAAAGATCTGGAACCCAAATTGGAAGACTACATTTCGGAGAAGCTAGAAGAAGCGAAAATTGGGCTAAAAGAGAAGGAAAATTTAAAGCAGTTATTGCTGGAACAGAAGGAAGTCTTTGATTCGAGACCTGGTCGGATAAAGAACTTCACTTATGCTTTTCAAGTCAGTGATTGGACACCATTTAGGCAGAAACCCTACCCTATAGCTGAAAAGCATTATGCTAAAGTGAAAGAGGCAATTCAGGAGATGTTGGAGGCCGGTGTTATTGAGAAAACACCTACGCCTTATGTAAGTCCATTGGTAATTGTACCAAAGACAGACGGATCTGTCAGAGTCTGCTTGGACCTGAGACGCTTAAATTTGAGAGTTATTCCGGAATTTGACCAAGTGCCACCTATTAAAGAGATCCTCAGGAAGTTTAAAGGGAAAACTATATTCTCAAATTTGGATATCACATCCAGTTTCCACCATCTTGAATTAGAGAAGAAAACTAGTCTGTTGACAGGATTTATGTTTGATCAACATACATTCACATTTTTAAGGCTACCTTTTGGGTTGAAAACAGCTGGTTCAGCCCTGATAAGAGCGTTAGATCGCAATCTATCAGATGAGGTTAAAGAGAGTACCATCAGATATGTAGACGACATTCTACTCACATCAGAATCTCTGGAGGAGCACATGAGAGACCTGAAGAAGTTGCTAGATGACCTTCGAGAAGCGAATTTTAAGGTCATTATCAAGAAATCGCACTTCTGTCAGAGGGAAGTTAAATTCCTAGGGCATGTTATTGATGCAAATGGAGTGAAGCCTAACCCAGATAAATTGGAGGTAATTCGGAATTTCCCTCGACCCACGAAAGTTAAGCACGTCCGACAGTATTTGGGAGTAATTGGATTCTTTTCGAACCACTGCCCAAACTATACTGCGACAGTAGCACCACTGCAGGACCTATTGAAGAAAGGCGGCAGATGGAATTGGACGGAGCAATGTCAGGAAGCATTCGTGAGGTCAAAACAAATGCTTTTGGAATATGTGAAACTGGGATACCCAGATTATACCCAGAAGTTTATCATACAGACGGATGCATCACTTATTGGGATTGGAGCGATGCTATTCCAGGAAAATGTTGACCAGCCTGAGAAGAAAGTTTTTATCGCCTTTATCAGCAGAAGACTGAGAGCCCATGAGAAAAATTACACGATCACAGAGATAGAATTGCTCGCAATTTTGTACGCGTTGCAATCGTGGCACAAACTCGTGTACGGCTTCCGAATAGTTCTGAGAACAGACCATAAAGCTTTAACATTTTTGTTAAAGACAGATTTGTCTAGTCAGAGATTGACAAGATGGTCCCTGTATATCCAGCAATTTAATGTGGAAATAGAATACTGTCCAGGGAAAGAGAATGTAATACCGGACATATTAAGTCGTTACCCTAGAGAAGAAGAAGTACTAGCGGTCCAGATTGAGAATCGAGATCAGAAGACGTTGGATGACTTAAGGAACATTACCAACCTACAACGCGAAGACCCATGGTTGAAGATGATAATCGATTACTTTGAGGGACGATTAGCAAGGGGAACTGCGATATACAGAGAGGCGGAGGCATTGGCAACAGATTATATATGGTATAATCAGATATTACACAAGTGGGACGATGTGGATCACACACGTCAAAGGATTGTAATTCCTGCATCTTTGCAGAGGAGATTAGTATGGCTAGCCCACAGAGCATTTGGCCATCCGGGGATTGATAAAATCTGTGCTCTGTTGAAGGAAGCATTTACTTGGCCAAAATTGAGAGAAACGGTGAGAAATGCTATTAGAACATGTGATCTTTGCCAAAGGGTAAAGCCGAATCCCTTTTTAATGAGGCAACGACCTATCCCGTTATTACCAGAGAAGCCAAGGCAGCTATTGAGTATCGACAACTTTGGACCATTGCCTAGAGCACGTAGAGGCAATAGACACATTTTTGTAGCCATGGATGTATTTTCGAAAATGGTGGTGTTGTGCCCCATTCAAAAGACAAGTTCAAAACAGGTCTTGAAGCGCCTGAAAGAGAGAGTTATTCCGATTCTTGGGAAGCCGGATAACATTCTCTCGGACCACGGAAGTTGCTTTACTAGTGCAGAATTTCGTCGAGAACTGGAAACTCTAGGAATTAGGCAGATTTTATCTACCATTCGCCATCCTGAGGCAAGTCCCGTTGAAAGAGTAATGAGAGAGATCCAGAAATACATGAAGATCTACTGTTCTGAAGCGAATTGGCGTTGGATTGAATTTCTAGAAGTAATTGAATACTGTGTAAATAATACTGTACATGAGGCGACAGGTCAGGTTCCCGTTACTCTACATCTGGATCAGAGACCAGAGAGACCGTGGAATGGTGTTATTCCATTACCTGTAGACGCACAGCCCGGTAGAGAATTGAGGATCCAACGAACCTTTGAATATCTCAAAGCACAGGCGGAGAGACGTCAGAGAAGGAATCGTGCGAAGAGGTATCATAAACCGCTTCTCGTGGGACAGAAAGTTTTAATTAAGAAACCCGCCAGTTCAGATCCAGAGGCTCGGAAGTATAAGAAGTTTAATTTTTCTTACCACGGCCCGTTCGAGGTGATAAGAGACCTCCAGAACAATGCATACAGGTTAAGGCATTTAGAGAATGGAAACGAGGTCGTTATGAACATAGCCAACTTAAAAATTTATTACTCGCCAGAAGAATTCGATGAACCAGAAGAAGAATTAGTAACGCACACCCAACTCAACGTGGAGAGCGGAGGCAGCCAAGCAGGCAGACCTGAATGTTGGAACGGCGAGACGGGACAAGAAGCAGACAGTTTACCCAGTGTAAGCGGAGAGCAGAAAGAATGCCAGTGTTTGCGAGAATTCTATGAAGAAATGGTCAGGGTAGCCAGAGAGGTTGAGGCTGTAAACGCGACCCTTCGCAGGGAGAATAGACAGCTCAGAAACAAGGCCGAGTGTGGAAGGGGGAACACTACTAACCCACTCGCAGCCAGACAAGGTGAAGGACCCCAGACGTAAACACAGACGGTGGTCGACAGTCAGCTGGTTACTTATATAAGCCACTTGCATTGGACTTTTATAAGTTTTGCAAGGGGAACATGAACCCGATGGGGTTATGCTGACTGGAATCGAACATGGTTCTCAGAGACTGTGATCTCAGTAAAAAGGTTCCGCCAGGAAGCGAACCAGAGATCTGTACAGGGAGTTTCTTGGTAAAAACCCCTCGAAAGAGATGTATATTTAATCACTGGTGTGATTTTTGATGAAATGGCATTATTTATTAAAATAATGTAGGAAATAATGAGCAGATTATATCATTATAAGACGATTTGGTGTAAGCTATTGGGAGGTTTGAAGCAGAGAGGAGGGCAGAGCTGACATTTACTAATCGGCCCAGAATTGTGGGTTGGTCCCAGTGGAGCCACGTCCATCTCTGTCACCCCATTATGTCGTCTGGAGCAGGGGAGAGGCCTGAATAATGACACAGTTATTCCCCGACGGAGAATAGATTTGAAGTAGGGGCGGAGAAATGCCCAGAAAAATCATTGATTACTCGTGATTGGAGTAACGAATCGAGATGAGAGTTGCACACAGGTGAATATCTTGGCAAGAAGATAATTTTAGAGTCTTTTACCTGCGAAATTGGTGCATATTTAGTGATGTGCGTAAGGACTGTAAAACGACCATTGTTCGCGGAGGGATGTGAAGATGTTGACGGGGACTTCCCGACTAGGTAGCGTCCCACGCCATGGAGAAAGGAATTAATATTAATTAATTGAACGAGCGATTCCTTTGCACACAGATAGTTTTGGGACCTGTGAAGAGAGAGGAACACAATGATCATGGTTTGAAGACCTGAATCATGCTGTGAGAGGAGCGAAGATTACGTGGGAAGATGTTGCTCTACTTTCTGTGGAAATCCGATATAAGGGAGTAGACCCCAGGAGGAGCCCTCACTTGAATCTCAGTCCTACTCTGTTCTCAGTGTTACTCTGTTCTAGCTCACTTGAAGTCAGTTGAAGCCCAGTTGTAAGCCAGTCGAGACGCAGCCAAGTTCAGTCTACATGCCGCCAAGCGCAGTTACAGTCAGTTATAGTTTTACTCAATTGTCAATTGTAGCACAATGGCAATAAGTTGCAATCAGTATGCAGCAAATATGCAGCAGTACGAGACAGCGTGTAAGCCGCAGACAGAAGTCTTCAAATAAGTTACGTGCAGTCTTCGAGTGAAACTTCAGTCAGCTACAGCCAGGTGGAAGCCAGTTCGTCAAGGCAAAACGCATGACGATTCTATTCATCGAGACGCCGAACAAAGACTGGTATGTGTAAAAGAAACAGTAAATACGCTTGTATGAATAATAGTCGTGATACAGGCATAATCAGCCGCACGAACTATGACGTGTTCAGTATGAAGCACCGTATAGACTAACGGTAGCAATATTGTATATAATTATTTGTGAAAGTGTTGAACTTTATTAAGCGCAGTGTGTATAGTATTAACTAATCGTATATGTGTAACTACGATAGAATGCGCGAAAGAAACTTTACTAAGTGTTTGGTATTGCCATGAGGGTACCAGATGTTAACGCTCATGTTTAGGAGCAAGCGTATTGATGTAACGCAGGACGCTTACTGTAGGAGTAATGATCGTCATAAAACTGTTGGAGAGTTCCGAGAGCAGATAACCAGACTTTCAATCAGGAGTTGATAACGTAAGATGCCGTCGACACCTGCAATTTCGATCTCTGCTAGGGAATTTCAGCATTGAAATGTGTATAAAGTGACGAGTGTTCAGTGTAATGTATATGTAAAAATATCATTTAAAGTAGTGTTTGATGAAGTGTTTCACATGTTTGAGGAGTGATAACTTCCTGAAAGGTATGCAACGTGTCGTGTTGGTGATAGGAATGTGTAATCAAATGTGTGTAAACAAGAGAAATATGTCGCGTTAAACCCATTATGGCGGGCGACATGGAAGAATATGATTGGTTGGAGCCACCTTAGATGCCTATAGAGATGTAAGTACCCCACAAATTATGGTTATAATTATGTAGAAGTATGGACCGATGCATGTCTGTGATTCCGTAAAGGTATTGTGAATTCCTTATAGATGCCAGTAAAAATCAGTTAGGAGGCTGATCCTCCATGTTTAATCAGTATTGAGTTGATTTTTATAGAGTTGAGATGTTGATTTGCATCATTAAGTGGAGTAGTTATTCCCACTATGAATTAAGAATGGCAATCAGTTATGTAAATGTAACGAACGCGATTGTTCGAGTTTAAAACGTCTAGCTATGTCGGAAATTTTGGTAATTTATATGAGAATAATAATAAATAATGATTTTGGTCATTTATGTCAATGAGATTCATAATAATAATCAAGGATGATTTTGGTCATTTATGTCAGTGAGAAATGATGATAATAATAATAATGGTTATTAAGTGTATGAATGAACACATCAGGAAACAAATAAATGGTGTAAGCGAGAATTATTAACGCTAAGTGCAAGGCTTATCAATCTAAGCAGGAAGATGTTACAGTGAGATTACATTTCAGTAATTATGGAAAGAAGCTTTATATCAGAATATTGCATATATTCAGTAATGATACCAGTAATGAAAGAGCTTTTAATGAATTGAATTTGCAGCTTAATTGAGAAGCTTATAGAGTAAATGTTAGATTTCTCTTAATATTAGAGGTCGGAATGTCGTAGCATGGAGCATTAGGGGCCAGATAGTCTATTCTACGTATGAATTCTCCTATGTCGTGGACATTGTTGGAGATATTATTTATGCCAGAGTTTTAGTGAATGGACCCTAACTCTGAAGAAAGGATTGGAATGTGTTCCGGATTGGAATCCTATGATAGAGTCGAGGATAACAAGGACACCTCGCAGCTCTATGATTTCCCGAGAACTTATGATGAGTTATTTACGCTCGTGGGCAGCGAAAACTCAGGGCGACAGTGGTTTTGTGCGCCTATATTATACTTGAGACATCGGTCACCGCCAGGCTCATGCATTACGAACCCCGAACCTTCATGTTGAATGGACCCATGTGAGGCCATTAATTAATCATTATCCTCGACGTAGGAATAATTACAAGAGCTCATTCAATACCTGTTGGCAGAATAGTCAATTAAGATCCTTTGGGAACATGTGTGTCGGTTAGGACACAGTATTTGTCTTGTAAATCTCCACTGCTTAGAGAGAGGGAAGCTTTCAAACTTTTAGAAAGGTCGAGATAATTGGTGGAACGACCCATCCCACTTTCTATTGTGTAGCGATTTCCTTTAGCCGAGGGTCGGTGCCAACCACCCGGACCGCTCAGGCAAGTAAAAGAGGGAAGAGATTCTAGACCTTGTTAAAATGACATATAATGCAAGATTGTTATGTTGAGTATTATAGCCATGTGGTTTGTGAACACATGGATAATTATAGTTAATCCTGATGGTTCATTAATTTAGCTATCTGACGAATAGTTACATGATATATTTGTACTGTCACTGGAGCCAAGTCATGTAGTTGGTTACTAGATGCCAATCGCCATGAGCGCGAGGTAGTCTATCGTACAATCCGACATAAGCTATAACGTAACGTTTTATCTAGGAATCACAGACAGCATGCGGTGAAACCATATAATTGGAGGATGTAGGGGGTAGCTTACATAATTATGGAGTTGCACGTTGATTTTGGTGCAACGTCCAAATAGGTAAATGCATGCAAAGCATTTCATTGGTGAGAAGAAAAATATTAAAACACGCACGGCACACATAATTGTTTAACATAAAGAGATTTAAGGAATAATCCTTGTTGTAATATTAAAGAAGTCACATTGTATGACTGTTATGTTAATGTACATTTGTTTTGAAGTCGTAGGTGCATCAGCGCACTAGTATATCCTTGTGAAGATCACAGAAGGGTAAAGCATTATGGCTAGATATGACTTTGTTGTGATTTTATATTTGTTTACTTATGGATTGTGGAAGTAAAAAATTTGTTTGCTTTTATTTTATGCTTTTTGGGTATTGTTTTGTGTTTGAAGCCATGATTTATAAATGAATTAAAGTTTTAGAATAGAGTTGTGCCTTATCATTGTAGAGTTGATACCTGTTAGCCTCAAATCCAAAATATGCACTGCAAAATTGGGGTTACCGTACACGCCTGAGAGCTGATGCTAGTTGGAGGCAGATGCATATTATCCAACGAGATTACTCACATGGGTACAATACATGGCCGCCATCCGCAAATTATTGGGCTGATGTTTGGTCAAAAGATTCTTTATACATAAAGGTATAATTTTGCAAAGTTTGGTACAGATCACATGATTAGGTTGGTCGTAATTTGAATTAAGCTTTTGACATTTGGGTGGCCTTCATTACGTTTCCGTCAAGATGGTGGCGATATAAAACATGACACTGAGGTGCCCTTTGCTAGTTCTACCTCTGTACCAAATTTCGTTCAATTCGGTTTCACCGTGTTCGAATTGATAAGGGGGGACAGACATTCAGAGTACACACACTCACACAAATTGCAAAAATCGAAAGTAGACTAAAAATATGCACTTAAAAATGTGCCAAACTTATTCACTCTTCTTGCAGTAATATGTGTGGTCGTTTTTGCATGTTGTTCAAGTTTAATTTCTTTTCACATTTCACTTCCTTCGAGCATATTTGACAATAGTGATGACAACGCTATCAAACACCCACTGTTTTAATAAATACTTTCTGCTGCTCTTCTCTTTGGGCATTAAAGATATGCAGACTTAGAAACACATTCACTGAAAAAAACTCCTCACAAAACTAACCACAGGCTACTGACTGTCGGCTTCTCGCCGACTGCCACTTTCCTGCCTCAGTTTCTTCCAAGCTTAAGGGGAGGATATAAACTGCCTTGGGTCAAAAAATGTTATTTTGATAGCCTGAAGTCTAATTTATAATGTAGATATGCTTATTTGCTGAAATTATTTGCTAATCTCCATATATAGGTCATTTAAGGTCACGCCCCAATTGAAGATCTGTTCCTGAGAACCCGCAAATGTTCTCATTCCCCTCCTCCTCGTCCTTCTCCTTCTCCTGCTCCTCCTTCTTCTCCTTCTCCGTCTCTTTCTCCTGCTCCTCCTTCTTCTCCTCCTGCTCCTTCTCTTTCTCCTTCTCCTTTTTATCCTTCTCCTCCTCCTTCTGCTACTCTTTCTTTTCATTCTCCTGCCCCAACTCCTCGTTCCCTTTCTCCTTCCCCTTCTTCTCTTTCTCCTTCTCCTGCTCCTCCTTCTTCTCCTTCTCCGTCTCTTTCTCCTGCTCCTCCTTCTCATCCTGCTCCTTCTCTTTCTCCTTCTCCTTTTTATCCTTCTCCTCCTCCTTCTGCTACTCTTTCTTCTCTTTCTCCTGCTCCAACTCCTCGTTCCCTTTCTCCTTCCCCTTCTTCTCTTTCGCCTTCTCCTGCTCCTCCTTCTTCTCCTTCTCCGTCTCTTTCTCCTGCTCTTCCTTCTCATCCTGCTCCTTCTCTTTCTCCTTCTCCTTTTTGTCCTTCTCCTCCTCCTTCTGCTACACTTTCTTCTCTTTCTCCTGCTCCAACTCCTCGTTCCCTTTCTCCTTCCCCTTCTTCTCTTTCTCCTTCTCCTGCTCCTCCTTCTTCTCCTTCTCCGTCTCTTTCTCCTGCTCCTCCTGCTCCTCCTGCTCCTTCTCTTTCTCCTTCTCCTTGTTATCCTTCTCCTCCTCCTTCTGCTACACTTTCTTCTCTTTCTCCTGCTCCAACTCCTCGTTCCCTTTCTCCTTCCCCTTCTTCTCTTTCGCCTTCTCCTGCTCCTCCTTCTTCTCCTTCTCCGTCTCTTTCTCCTGCTCCTCCTGCTCCTTCTCTTTCTCCTTCTCCTTGTTATCCTTCTCCTCCTCCTTCTGCTACACTTTCTTCTCTTTCTCCTGCTCCAACTCCTCGTTCCCTTTCTCCTTCCCCTTCTTCTCTTTCTCCTTCTCCTGCTCCTCCTTCTTCTCCTTCTCCGTCTCTTTCTCCTGCTCCTCCTGCTCCTTCTCTTTCTCCTTCTCCTTTTTATCCTTCTCGTCCTCCTTCTGCTACTCTTTCTTCTCTTTCTCCTGCTCCAACTCCTCGTTCCCTTTCTCCTTCCCCTTCTTCTCTTTCTCTTTCTCCTGCTCCTCCTTCTTCTCCTCCTGCTCCTTCTCTTTCTCCTTCTCCTTTTTATCCTTCTCGTCCTCCTTCTGTTACTCTTTCTTCTCTTTCTCCTGCTCCAACTCCTCGTTCCCTTTCTCCTTCCCCTTCTTCTCTTTCTCTTTCTCCTGCTCCTCCTTCTCATCCTGCTCCTTCTCTTTCTCCTTCTCCTTTTTATCCTTCTCCTCCTCCTTCTGCTACTCTTTCTTCTCTTTCTCCTGCTCCAACTCCTCGTTCCCTTTCTCCTTCCCCTTCTTCTCTTTCTCCTTCTCCTGCTCCTCCTTCTTCTCCTTCTCCGTCTCTTTCTCCTGCTCCTCCTGCTCCTTCTCTTTCTCCTTCTCCTTGTTATCCTTCTCCTCCTCCTTCTGCTACTCTTTCTTCTCTTTCTCCTGCTCCAACTCCTTGTTCCCTTTCTCCTTCCCCTTCTTCTCTTTCTCCTTCTCCTGCTCCTCCTTCTTCTCCGTCTCTTTCTCCTGCTCCTCCTTCTTCTCCTCCTGCTCCTTCTCTTTCTCCTTCTCCTTTTTATCCTTCTCCTCCTCCTTCTGCTACTCTTTCATCTCTTTCTCCTGCTCCAACTCCTTGTTCCCTTTCTCCTTCCCCTTCTTCTCTTTCTCCTCTCCTGCTCCTCCTTCTTCTCCTCCTGCTCCTTCTCTTTCTCCTTCTCCTTTTTATCCTTCTCCTCCTCCTTCTGCTACTCTTTCATCTCTTTCTCCTGCTCCAACTCCTTGTTCCCTTTCTCCTTCCCCTTCTTCTCTTTCGCCTTCTCCTGCTCCTCCTTCTTCTCCTTCTCCGTCTCTTTCTCCTGCTCCTCCTGCTCCTTCTCTTTCTCCTTCTCCTTGTTATCCTTCTCCTCCTCCTTCTGCTACACTTTCTTCTCTTTCTCCTGCTCCAACTCCTCGTTCCCTTTCTCCTTCCCCTTCTTCTCTTTCTCCTTCTCCTGCTCCTCCTTCTTCTCCTTCTCCGTCTCTTTCTCCTGCTCCTCCTGCTCCTTCTCTTTCTCCTTCTCCTTTTTATCCTTCTCGTCCTCCTTCTGCTACTCTTTCTTCTCTTTCTCCTGCTCCAACTCCTCGTTCCCTTTCTCCTTCCCCTTCTTCTCTTTCTCTTTCTCCTGCTCCTCCTTCTTCTCCTCCTGCTCCTTCTCTTTCTCCTTCTCCTTTTTATCTTTCTCGTCCTCCTTCTGTTACTCTTTCTTCTCTTTCTCCTGCTCCAACTCCTCGTTCCCTTTCTCCTTCCCCTTCTTCTCTTTCTCTTTCTCCTGCTCCTCCTTCTCATCCTGCTCCTTCTCTTTCTCCTTCTCCTTTTTATCCTTCTCCTCCTCCTTCTGCTACTCTTTCTTCTCTTTCTCCTGCTCCAACTCCTCGTTCCCTTTCTCCTTCCCCTTCTTCTCTTTCTCCTTCTCCTGCTCCTCCTTCTTCTCCTTCTCCGTCTCTTTCTCCTGCTCCTCCTGCTCCTTCTCTTTCTCCTTCTCCTTGTTATCCTTCTCCTCCTCCTTCTGCTACTCTTTCTTCTCTTTCTCCTGCTCCAACTCCTTGTTCCCTTTCTCCTTCCCCTTCTTCTCTTTCTCCTTCTCCTGCTCCTCCTTCTTCTCCGTCTCTTTCTCCTGCTCCTCCTTCTTCTCCTCCTGCTCCTTCTCTTTCTCCTTCTCCTTTTTATCCTTCTCCTCCTCCTTCTGCTACTCTTTCATCTCTTTCTCCTGCTCCAACTCCTTGTTCCCTTTCTCCTTCCCCTTCTTATCTTTCTCCTCTCCTGCTCCTCCTTCTTCTCCTCCTGCTCCTTCTCTTTCTCCTTCTCCTTTTTATCCTTCTCCTCCTCCTTCTGCTACTCTTTCATCTCTTTCTCCTGCTCCAACTCCTTGTTCCCTTTCTCCTTCCCCTTCTTCTCTTTCTCCTTCTCCTGCTCCTCCTTCTTCTCCTTCTCCGTCTCTTTCTCCTGCTCCTCCTTCTTCTCCTCCTGCTCCTTCTCTTTCTCCTTCTCCTTTTTGTCCTTCTCCTCCTCCTTCTGCTACTCTTTCTTCTCTTTCTCCTGCTCCAACTCCTTGTTCCCTTTCTCCTTCCCCTTCTTCTCTTTCTCCTTCTCCTGCTCCTCCTTCTTCTTCGTCTCTTTCTCCTGCTCCTCCTTCTTCTCCTCCTGCTCCTTCTCTTTCTCCTTCTCCTTTTTATCCTTCTCCTCCTCCTTCTGCTACTCTTTCATCTCTTTCTCCTGCTCCAACTCCTTGTTCCCTTTCTCCTTCCCCTTCTTCTCTTTCTCCTTCTCCTGCTCCTCCTTCTCCTTCTCCGTCTCTTTCTCCTGCTCCTCCTTCTTCTCCTCCTGCTCCTTCTCTTTCTCCTTCTCCTTTTTATCCTTCTCCTCCTCCTTCTGCTACTCTTTCTTCTCTTTCTCCTGCTCCAACTCCTTGTTCCCTTTCTCCTTCCCCTTCTTCTCTTTCTCCTTCTCTTGCTCCTCCTTCTCCTTCTCCGTCTCTTTCTCCTGCTCCTCCTTCTTCTCCTCCTGCTCCTTCTCTTTCTCCTTCTCCTTTTTATCCTTCTCCTCCTCCTTCTGCTACTCTTTCTTCTCTTTCTCCTGCTCCAACTCCTTGTTCCCTTTCTCCTTCCCCTTCTTCTCTTTCTCCTCTCCTTCTTGTCGTTCTTCTCTTAAGGGACACTGGGACTGAGTTTTAAGCATATATTGTTAAAAAATTCAAATTTTCGATTTTGACATATTATTGTACCCCTGACCATAACGGATCAATTAGCGATATCATTTTCCACATTCCGCCATATTTGAGGCACGGCGAGACGTTTAAATGCCGGCCGCACTGCCATTTAAACGCCCCTATCTCTTGGTACATTATCCTGTACACGCATTTATGCATTTTTATCGGAGTAGTTTGAATATGGATTTGCAATTGCCTCTGTACTACTGGCTCTGCATTGTGCTACTATCTACCGATGAATAATGACACTATTTACTAAGTAAGCTTTACAAATACTTCAAATGTTTGAAAATAAATAAATAAATAAATAAATAAATATCTCAAACGGTCGACATGATGAAATTTTGCATTTATAGACTATTGTATTTTCTAATTTCATAAGAGTTTCTAGTCGCTTATAGAATGACAGTAGATGCACAATTTATCTTTATTTGATACTAGAAAATAGGGAAGTTGCATTATTGCTGATAATTGGTCTATTCTATTACAGCAAACGAGGCTACAGGTGGGTCCATTCTAATTCTGGAAATTCTGATACATAACATACAGTATATTGATATGAGCAGCAAAGTGGGAATTTTATAGAGTTGTGAAAGTCTGCAGGGTAGGCTTCGATGTTACATTATGTGAACACAATTGAAAATTACGTTTTTGGTTTTGCCATCTTCTGCTGAGACATAACGATTTTGTTGTCCGGATACTCGTGAGCACGCCACATACAGTTGACCATGGGAAAAAATGGTTTTGTCTAAATGTACACCTACCGCTGTTAAGTGTGTGTCATTGCGCTTTGTCAATAGAAATTGCTAATATTGTTTGAAGAGGGAACTGCACCCTTGCACACTGGAATGGCAAATCTATCGGAATATGGGGAATTAAAAGTATTTTTCCTTAAGCTATTCCGGGTGTAATTTTGGCACATTTATTGATGATTTGTACGTCAAAATGTCGCTATTAATAGACCTATAGTAAAATATCTCTCAGCTTGGCCGCTTATGTACATTATGCAGTCACTTCCAGTGTTAGGCCTACATCCCTGGGATTGAAATTCTCCAACAACCCTTTTGCCCCACATGTCTCTGTAAGTAATTAAAATTCCTGATTGTTGCTGTTCGAGTCTTCAGTTTTTTGACTGTTTTGATGCAACCGTCCATGCTTCCCTCTCCTGAGCTAATCGTATCATTTCTACATAGCTACCACGCCCTACAACCGAGGCAATCTGTTTAACCCTGGTCTACCCCTACAGTTCTTGACCTCGCCCCCCCACCCCCCATCCATATTATTTATTTATTTAGCGTATGGCTTATAAGACAATATCGGTAATATATATGTACATATTTACAGACGAGAAACAAAGTCATTTGTGCTTCACAATTGAATGTCTAAGTTTTCAATCCAGCGTACAGCATCTGGAGTTGCCAGCAGGAAGTCCACTTCACCACCGTGATAGGCTCGAATCTTACATTCTTTGACAATGTGGTGAATAGACTGGCGTGGAGCTCCGCAGTCGCAGTCTGGATTAGGTACCTTTTTCCACTTGTGGAGGGCGTCTCTGCACCGGCCATGGCCTGTTCTGATTCTGTTCAGGGCGGTCCAGGTCTTGCGTGGTAGATGGAATCCACTTGGAAGTCTGGGACCTGGGAAGATAGTATGCAGGCGCACATCTCTTGCTGCTTCCCACCGACCTTTCCACTGTTCAAGAGAATTAAAAACTTTAGCATCCACGTCAGCAGCATCACGCAGAGTTGGATGGCGTGATTTTAGTCTTTTAAGATTCAAAAGTGGCAGGTCACTATGCACGGGTAGACTAGGATTCCTGGAGATCTTGTGAAATTCCCTCATAAGGGCATTAGATCGACGTAAATCAGATGGTATTATACCGGTTAGCAGTGGAAGCCAATGAACTGGAGTAGATATGATTGCGCCAGATATGATGCGCATTGTGGTATTAAGCTGGGTATCGACAAGCCTTGTATGATGACTGTTCAACCAAACAGGTGCACAATACTCAGCACTTGAGTACACCAAACCCAAGGCTGAAGATCGCAAGGTGATTGCTGAAGATCCCCAGGTAGTTCCACACAGCTTATGGAGGATGTTGTTTCGAGTCCTCAGCTTTTTTGCCAAGTTCAGTAGGTGTTGCTTGAAGGATAGTGTACGATCCAAGATGACTCCAAGGTATTTTGTGTTCCAATTATGACGAAGAATTCCGCCTCTGAAACTTACATTCAATTTCACGTTCGCCAAACGATTATTTAAATGGAAGCAAGACACTTCTGTTTTACTCACACTGGGTTGAAGTCTCCAGATTTTGAAGTAATTTTCCAGTATAGACAAGTCTTTGGTCAGAATCTCTTCAGTCGTCTCCATTACCTGATGTTGTGCGGCTAGAGCCAAGTCGTCGGCATAGCAGAATTTTCTGGATGAAGTGTCGGGAAGGTCAGAGAGATATACGTTGAACAATAATGGTGAGAGAACTGATCCTTGGGGCAATCCGTTGTTTAGCTTCCTCTCCTTGCTTATCTTGCTTCCAGTGATTACTTGGAACTTCCGATCACTTAACATATTGTTAACCAGTTGAGCCATTGTTCTGCAGGGTATGATTCGAAGAAATTTGTAGATAAGGCCTTCCCTCCACACAGTGTCAAAGGCAGCAGTAAGATCAACAAATGCTACAGATGTTTTCAGCTTCATTTGGTATCCAGCCTCTATGAAGGATGTAAGAGACAATACTTGATCGCAGCAGCTACGCCCTGGTCTGAATCCTGCCTGTTCAATTGGAATATGCTCTAGGATTGCACTACTTATTCTATTATATATCAACCTTTCAAAAAGCTTGTCCCCATCCATAACTAAGCTTGCTATTCCTGGGTGTCTTAATATGTGTCCTACCAACCTATCTCTTCTCTGCATTAGCAGTCGCCAGAAACATCTCTATCTCTCCTCTCCCACACGCCTTAATACCTCTTCATTTGTTACCCTATCTACCCATCTGATCTTCATCTTCTCCTGTAACACCACATTTCAAACGCTTCAATTCTCCTCTTTTCTGCTGCACCATTAGTCCAAGTTTCACTTCCTTATACTGTCACGCTCCAGACAAAAGCTATCAAAAATGACTTCCTAATACCTAAATGTATATTCGATGTCAACATATTCCTTTTCTGTGGAAATGCTTTCCTTGCCTGAGCCAACCTACTTTTTATATCCTCTTTGCTTCGTCCATCACTGGATATTTTGCTTCCTAAGTAACAGAAGTCTCCTACTTCCCGTAGCGTTTCACCTGCCAATTTGATGTCCGTAGAGGTTTCTGAATTATTTCGGCTGCATTCAATAATTTTGTTTTACATTTATTGATTTTCATCATGAATTCTTTCCTCAAGACGGAGTCCATACCATTCAAAAACTCGTTCAAATCCTCTGGCGTATCGGCCAAGATGACGATGTCATCAGAAAATCTCACAGATGAAATTATTTCTCCTCGAATCTTCGCTCCCACTTTAAAATTTTCTCCAATTTCCTGATTACTATGTTTTTAGAGATCTTTGAAATGCATTGCCCTCGCACATGGTGTAGATGCATTGTTAAAGGAAAACTTTCCATGTTGCGAACATGGGCCGTATAACCTGCACCGAAAGCTTCTGCAGATTTAACACAGGGCCTATTCTGAACAGCAGTTCCTTGAACTCAGATTTGCCAACATTTTATTGTATCTTTCCATGTGGTATATCTCTGTACCTCATCATACAGAAGAGTGCTTTAAAAATCACGTCTTGTGTAAATTTTCGAAAATGTAGTGAGTGTGTTTTTTACCGGAGTGGATACTCGCTCGAAGAAATTCTTTTGAGTAATATAGGCTGGTTCACAATTTTGTAAGTGCACATTGAGGAATGTGACGCCGGAATGCCTTAAGTGTTACGGAAACGGCAATAGCCGCCACAGAGCTTCGTTGCTACTGAAATAACGACCAGACTAATATTTGTACTTAACTGTACGGGATTTGTGAGCCCAGTGTTTATGAGATTGAACGTAGCTATATCGCTACCTTTATTTAGTAGCCGCTACTGTCGTGTTTAAAAATTAAAGGTGGTATTAGAAGGCGCTTTCCCTATTTTTTTTTATCCCTGGCACTACAGCCCATGAAGGGCCTAAGCCTTTCATGCGACCGCTTCCCTGCCATTTGGCCTGCAGATATTGTGGTGACGCGTGGTCAGTGCATCGTGTCGCCTTGGCCGTTAATCTTGTTCTTCGTGACCGGGGCGCTGCCTCACTATCAGACAGCTACTCAATTGTCCTCACGAAGCTGAGTGCACCCCGTTGCAGCCCTCACGGCAGTGTCTAAAATCTCTGCCGGAGCCGGGAATCGAACCCGGGGCATCCGGATGAGAGGCAGGCGCGCTACCCTGTACTTATCATGTTTTTATATATCTTGAAAAAGATAATAAATGGATTGGCATTGCCTCCCACAGGGATATATTGAAAAACTGATGTCATACCTTGATGTACTGTTGCCATGGAAACGGACTTGCCATTAGTTCTTCAGTTTATCAGAGCGAAGATAGTTTTCTGCGAATATCTTTGAAACTGTTGGTTTTAGGGCCTTAAAATGTGCTTTTCGGTGTCCCGTAGGGACCTACCGAGTATTGTTTCTCGCATCGAGGGGCGTAAAATGAGCTGTGTCCGGTCTTTATGCGACAATTTCGATATTTTGTCCCAGTTGAGTATTTTTGCTGACTTTTCAGTTATGTTGCCCGTTCCACGGGAACTATGATTTATTTCTGGATGAAAGGCAGCCTATATGTTAACCCAGGTTATAAGCTATCTCCGTATCAAATTTCATCCAAATACGCCCAGCCGTTTTAGTGTCAAGAGGTAACAAACTAACACACAGACACACACACACAGATTTTCACAATTATAATATATATAGGGATATAGGGATTTGTGTTGACTTTAGAAGTGTACGCATGGTCTACCTCTGTTTATAAAGAAGTTATTGGACGCTAGGCTAGTACGTTTTCGAAATTTATTGTATTTGTGAAGTTATTAGGGGGGGGGGCACACACATCAAACAAGACAATCTAGTACGAGTAACAGTTGTAATGTAATTTTCTTGTAAATTAACATGCATGTTCCTTAGTACTTCATCTACAAACGTGTACATAACTTTTGGATTGGAGTTCTGGTTTGCTTGCAAAAACAATTTAAACCTTCAAATTTCAAGAATTTTTCAAAAATTAAACTTCATTGGGGAAAAAAAATATATCTTCATAGTAAAGAATACAATCTCAAATTCTATGCACTATTTTATTTGTTTAAGAATAAGGTACTAGAAAAATAAAAATAAAATTTGCTATCTACGTTAGTTTGACCCGCTTGACATTTTGAATATTTGAATAATTTGCATATAAATAATGGAAAATAATTAATTTCTATGCAGCTAGTGAAGCTACGTTGATCAAATTTGGCACACATGTTTATACTACTGCATACTTCAGTAAACAAAATATCAAGATTGTACCTTAATATTTACAGGAATTAGAAAACTCAGTCCCAGTGTCCCTTAAGAAGGGCTGTTGTTTTTACCCTCAAAACACAGAGCTTTGATATAGAAATGGTTGTGCTGCTAACTGTTGTCTGACTACTAAAACTAGAACGTTACCCATTATTGAACATGAAGGGCTGGAGAAGCAGAATTTCTTGCTATTTTCTAAATTGGGGTAAATCGATGTAGGCCTACCCCATCAGTGCTCGTGTATTCTCAGTTGATGAAAACATAATATGTGCTATCTTCCGCAAGCTACCGTTAAAGCCCTGGGTGGATGCGGATACCCGCGGATATCCACAAATTTTTTGCCATGCAGATATAGTTTGCATGGCTGTGCGGATAGCGAATAAGCTGCGGAAAATGTTTGGAGTAAATTTACGGATAGTTTTTAGAATTCAATCCGAACTAGTTGAATATCATTACTACGACCCGGATGTTTGATATAATTATTTTTCATAACAAATGTAAGATGAGTTAATCTCAAATTATGTCAAGCATAATAAATTAACGCTGGCCCTGTGGCGTTGGGGTAGCGTGCTTGCCTCTCACCCGGAGGCCCCGGGTTCGATTCCCGGCTCCGTCAGGGATTTTAGAAACTGACGTGAGGGCTGGAACGGGGTGCACTCAGCCTCGTGAGGACAATTGAGTAGCTGTCTGACAGTGAGGCAGCGCCCCGATCACGAAAACCAAGATTAACAGCCGAAGGGATCCGATGCACTGATCACGCTTCACCCCAATATCTGCAGGCCAAATGGCTCGGCAGTGGTCGCTTGGTAGGCTTAGGCCCTTCACAGGCTGTAGTGCCAGGGGTTATTTATAATAAATTAACACTGCGAACAGGAAAGGGTTGCAATTCTGGCTGTATAACATTCATTTTAAACAAAGCAGATGACACAGGCTACATAGCCTAGGCCAGGGTAACGACTTTCTTCTCAAATGTCTAAAGGTGTCGCTTTAATACATAATGCTTAATCTAATTCAACTATTATCGTAATGCCAGTATATGCAGATAAGAAATGTACGGATGCGAGGCGGATGCGGATAACAGTCGTGCGGATGCGGGGCGGACAACATGTTCTGTATCCGCGCAGGGCTCTAGCTACCGTACGTTAGGTAGGCTACATACATATGACAATGTTATAGAACGGCACAGCAATAATTAGGGACTAAATCGTAGTTAAATTTAAAAGTGAAAGGGAGACGAAGATATTATATGTCCCTCTGTATAATGGTTTTATGCAAGTAAATATACTCGAAATAGACAGAGATAGCCAGTTTCTGGATCAACAATGGCGACCACGTAGACATTGATTCTTCTCTAGCTATCAAGTCACGGGTATAGTGCTGCCATCTCCTGGGTTCAACATATACTATGTGCTACCCGACAACACGCGGCCTCTCGCGGATGAAATCCTAACTTGGAGTAGCATTCCAGCATTCTAACGAATTGCTTCAAGACTTGGGATTCAAAGAAAATACAGTTTCTGGTGAAATGAACATGAGTAGGACGCAGAATTTTAATTTGCACTCGGTTGTGATATTACGAGTGGCAAGGAGTCTACGAATAATAAGGAATTATTTACTTCTGTCCAGATTCTTTCCTCGCTTCTACCAGCGTTTGCTGTTCGTCATATTCCTCCTTATGTATGTAACATTAGTTTAATCCCAATTCACCATTGCCAATGGAGAAGATTTCTACTATCTCAGCCAATACAGCTTCTACTCGGCGGAGTCAATTTCAGCCAGGTTCTGCCGAGAGGGACTTCAAGAGTATAATTAAGATTCCTTTTATACTTTCAAAATTCAAGTTCCTGTGTACTTGAATGTCTGTGGAATCTATCTGATCACTTGTATTATTGTATTGACTGTTTTAATGAGTAGGCTATGTTTGTACTAGAGGCTACGATTGAGAAGGATACAGTCACGGTATTAATTTACTCTGGGAAAAACGGAAAACCACTTCTACAATGACCGAGAGTAGGATACGAACTCACCACTTTTGTCCACTATCCTCTAGGGTGACCAACCTCACACTAGGATGGAAATTAATGACAGAGGTTGGAATCTAACCCACACCATCTTCGTGGAAATCAGTCAGGCATTGCTAATTGATTTTGTTTTCCAATGTTATTGGAATCCACTATTGCGTTTAAAATAAGCAAACTATAGTAGCCTATTCTTCCTTAGAAATCTAAAAATAATAATACATAATAATAATATTAATAAATCCCCTTTAAACACCAAATACGGTAAAATCGCCCAAGTCTGCACTTTTAAATACCTTGGCAAAATTATACAGCCCTCAGGACTTAATCAAATCGCCAATGAAGACAGAATCACTAAGCTCCAGAAGGTCTAGGGCCTACATGCTAACGTGGGCCCAGTACAACAAGAAATGCATTTCGAATAATACCAAATTATGACATTATAAAACAGTTATTCTTCCAGAAGCAACATAGCCTCTGCCGCTGAATCAATAGTGATCGATGGTAATTCCAAGATTAGGGAACTGGAAAAGCAGGAGCGAAAAAATCTCCGAAAGATCTACGGAGCAATCAACAGAAACGGCATTTGGATGAAGAGACCTAGTACAGAACTCTATCAAAAGACCGATATGATAACGGGCGAAATTAGAAAAATCAGAGCCAAATTTTACACTCACATCCACAAGATGGCCACTTGGTATCATAACACAGAGCAAATGCGGCACAGAATGACTTAAAGAGGTTCAGAGAGACTAACAAGTAATCGGTATAGAAAATTTCGAAGACCGAACTGAGTGCCAGACGAAAATCGCGAATATTAAGTTTGAACCAAGGTCATTACGACAACCTGGGAAAAATTGGACGGATGAGAGGAAGAGGGAGCATCCCGCGAGAATGAAGACATTTTGGGAGGAGCGGAGGAGACACGCCTCCAAAAGACATCATGTTATCAAGTTTAATCGCTCTCCTGGAGGCGAAGTTTCGCTTAAATAAATAAAATATAAATAATAATAAAAATCTATTTAAGTCACGTCTGATTTCACAGAATAGCAAAATCGACCTTTATATGGCTCTAATAAAACCAGTACTATTGCATGGGTGCGAGACATGGGCGACACTACAAACTCTTGAAGAACGCATTTGTGCCTTTGAAAGGAAAGTGTTGAGGAAGATATACGGGCCCGTGTTCCTTGTGGAAGAAGGAAGGTGGGAAAGGAGGCAGAAGGAAGACCTCTACCATTTGAAAAATCAAAATATTGGTAGAACCATCAAAGGACGACGACTTCAGTGGCTAGGGCATGTTGTTAGAGCAGAAGCATCTACTCCTAACCAGGCGCGGATTCAAGGGGGGGGGGGGGGGGTCACGGGGGTCATGACCCCCCCCAAACGGAGACCAAATTTTTTTGCTAACTCAAAAAACGAAAACACAATTACCAGACAAATAAAACTTAACGAATTTTAACTGAACAACAGTTTTTTTTTCATTTTATTCAATACTGAATCATCTTTATTGGAATTATTATGTTCTGTTACAACTGTACATAGGCTATTTACAACTTCTAACCTCTTGTATAAAAACTATTAGTTATACAACAAAATCAACTCGTCTATTTTGTTTAGCAAACCTTGTGATTACCGAATCGATGTTTATAGTGATGTCACGATGAATGTGCAGTAATGCACGGATAGGAAACTGGGGCTTTTTTCGCACCAAAAATTTTTGCCGGCGTCCAAACTGCAAGCTTGGTTGGCAATTTAAGATGTGACTTTCTCCCTTTGTCGGTACCAACTCGACTTGCCGAAACTGTTACGTACCTTGATCCTTTTCTCGAAGCTCGATATAAAAGTCGCAAAACACGCTGTTGCAATTTGTACGAATATTTTTGATGCGCTGAACGCATCAAATTTCTATCCATGAAGCTTGCCAAAAATTGGTCTGGTTTTGTACGTTTGGTTATTTTGTGATTGCGTTTTTAGTGATACCATTTTTCTTAACAATTTCGATTCTCTGACCCCCCCCCCCGCCCCCCCCCCCCCCTAAGCCAAACTCTAGATTGATTCTCTGACCCCCCCCCCCCCCAAAACCAAACTCTAGATCCGCGCCTGCTCCTAACAGAGTTTTTAACTCTCAGCTGATTTGGCAAACGCCCAATAGGCCGTTGAAGGACTACTGTCGTCCAAAAATTATGTGCACTCGAGTTTGAAGGTTGTTTGTGAAGTAACCAATAGACCTACATAAAATCCAATAACATCATTTTCGTCGTTCCATTTTACGTTCGTTTATGTAGGTTTGGAATTTTCAATTTATATTTTAATACTTTTTATCGCAGTTGGAACACAAAAAGTGCCCGTTTGTAAGCGTGTTTCAACCTTGCGTCACTTGTCTTATTTCCCCGTATAAATACAAATCGATATAAAATAAGTGAATTAATTTACGTATTTCACAGTCATACAGCATTTTTGTTTGATAAGGCAATGTTTTACAGCCGGATGCCCTTCCTGCCGCCAATAGGATGATGGAAATGCTTCCACCAGGGAAACGGAGTCGAGGACGACCAAAAAGGCGATGGATGGACAGCATTCTAGAAAGCATGAAACAGCGGGGGCTTGTGGAGGAAATGGTCCGGGATAGAACAACGTGGAGGAGGAATCTCCGCATCAGCGACCCCACATAAGTGGGATTAATCATGCTGGAGAAGAAGAAGAAGAATACAGTCATACAGCATAACTTTTTGATGTATAAGGATTACAACGCGACCAAGAACTACGTTTTCCAACCATCCCGAACCGAGAAAAAGTTACCTTACAAAAATGATAACAACTTTGTTTCTTGTCCACACAAAATTTTGAAATTAATTAACCACTTATACAACATTCCAATGTATATCGTGTTAAAATTTGGATTCGATCTGAGGACGGGTTTTTGAGATAATTCTTAAATATGACGCATGATTGAAACACGCTTAAAAACGGGCACTATTTGTATTCCAGCTGCGATAAAAAATATTACAATATGAATTAAAAATTCCAAACCTACATAAACAAACGTAAATAGAACGACGAAAGTGATGATGTTATTGGATTTTATGTAGGTCTATTGGTTGCTTCACAAACAACCATGAAACTCGAGTGTACATAATATTTTGGTCGACGGTAGGTGGAGAGGTAGAGGGATGGTTAAAGCCGCAAAATTTTTCGCCATGCGGATAGCGGATAAGCAGTGGATATTGTTTAGAGTACATTTGCGGATAGTTCTTTTCAATAAAAACCAAACTTGTTGAATCTCATTAGCCTATAAGGACCCGGATGTTTATGACATATTTTTCCGTTATGTTCTTTTCATGACTAAACTAAGATGATGATTTACGCTAATCTCATTCAAATTATGTCCTTAAGCACAATTAACACTTCGAACTGAAAATAGTAGCAATTCTGGCTGTATAACATTCATTTTAAACATAGAACATCGCATACATAGCCTAAGGGAACGACTTTCTCCTCAAATAGGCTACCTAAATGTGTTGCTGGTACTTCATCTAATTAAGAATATTATTCTAATGCCAGTGAAGCCTCCGTGGCTTAGGCGGCAGCACGCCGGCCTCTCACCGCTGAGTCCGTGGTTCAAATCCCGGTCACTCCATGTGAGATCTGTGCTGGACAAAACGGAGGCAGACAGGTTTTTCTCCGGGTACTCCGGTTTTCCCTGTCAATATGTCATTACAGCAACACTCTCCACTATCATTTCATTTAATCATTGCCCCAGAGGAGTGCGTCAGGCCTCGGCAGCCGGCACAGTTCATATCCTCGCCGCTAGATGGTGGCTTCATTCATTCCATTCCTGACCCGCTCGGAGACTGGAAGCAGGCTGTGGATTTTCATTTTCATTCTAATGCCAGTCGATTCGGGCAACAAACGTGTGGATGAGGAGCGGATGCGGATAACAGTCATGCGGATGCGGATAACATTTTCTGTATCCGCGCAGGGCTCTAGTGATGATGATATTGGAAGATATAAAACTTACAGCTTCCGTTGGTGATGCTACAGATAGAAGGAGGTGGAACAGAATCAGCAATAAATATTTGAAATTGTGACCAGAAACATGCCTCTCGTGATTGAACCTCTGATTATACTGTATTTTATTTGTTCCTTCATTGTTATTTCATGGAATATTTTTTTGGTACTGTATAGGCCTATCTTTTGTAATACAGTGTAGGCCTATATTCTCTGTTTTCTGTCAAGGGTCATCATGACCTGTTGAGTACAATAAATGATGATGATGATGATGATTAGACACCGTCAAAATTCCTTAATGAAAGGGGCTAACATTCTTGGTTGAAATGAAAATCCACAGCCTGCTTCCAGTCTCCGACCGGGTCAGGAATGGAATGAATGAAGCCCCCATCTAGCGGCGAGGATATGAACTGTGCCGGCTGCCGAGGCCTGACGCACTCCTCTGGGGCAATGATTAAATGAATGGCAGATGAAATGAAATGATAGTGGAGAGTGTTGCAGGAATGAAATTTTGACAGGGAAAACCGGAGTACCCGGAGAAAAATCTGTCTGCCTCCGTTTTGTCCAGCACAGATCTCACATGGAGTGACCGGGATTTGAACTACGGACCCAGCGGTGATAGGCCGGCGTGCTGCCGCCTAAGCCACGGAAGAATATTATTGTAATGCCAGTAGATTCGGGCAACAAACGTGTGGATGTGGGGCGGATGCGGATAACGTTTTGCTTCATCTTCGTGGAAATCTGTCAGCCATTGCCAATTGATTTTGTTTTCCAATGTTACTGGAATCCACTATTCCGTTTAAAATAAGCCAACTATAGTATTCTTAAAACTCAGTTTTTTTGTTAGGTTTGTGCCGTGTCTTGTGTGGAGTTTCACCTAAAACACCAAGCTGACATTGGAAGATATAAAACCTACAGCTTCCCTTGGTGATACTACAGACACAAGGAGGTGGAACAGAATCTGCAATAAATATTTGAAATAATTTTGACCAGAAACATGCCTCTCGTGATTGAACCTCTGATCTTATTTTATTTTTTTCTTCGTTGTTATTTCATGGAATATATTTTTGTACTGTAGGCCTATCTTTTGTAATATAATAGGGAGGCTATATATTCCCTGTTTTCTGTCATGGGTCCACATGACCTGTTGAGTACAGTAAATATGATGATGATTAAACACAGTCAAAATTCTTCACTGAAAGGGGCTAAAATTCTTGGTTAATGAGGGTATCAATTCTTCAGTTAATTTGAAAGCTTCTTGAGTGAAACTGAATTTGTCACACTGCTTTATTAAGTTACTAGCTGAAGTACCCGAGCTTCGCTACGGGTCATTAATAAATTAAAATGTGAAGGTGACGGTTAAAACAGGGGATAGGCGAGGTGCTGCGCGTAGGGAGAGTAAGGATGGAACATTTTGTCCAACTACACCGCTCGGCGTTGACCGTGTTTCATAGCACAAATTTAGGTTTTACTCGCTAACCGTTAGAGATATACGAAAAGTGATAAGGACCTTTAGGATAGAAAATTAAATGTTAAACCATTTATATGCCATCAAAAGTTTGCTATATCTTAGCGTTCTCTTTTTATTTGAAATGGAAAAATGAAAGTTTGAAACCAAAGTATCGTCACTAAAATGGTCACCATCTTTAAATAGTGCAAATTATCGAAATCAAAAGTAACCTATATGTTAACCAGGTAAATCAGCTACTTCCAAGTAAAATTTCACGTAAATTGGACCAGTGGTTCTTGCGTGATTGATTAATACACAGACACACACCATCTCATTTGTAGAGGAAAGGAGGTGGTTATGGAATACCATTTTGTTTTACGGAAGTAAGTCCAAGGATTTCTTTGAATAAAATATTGTTATTATAAGTTATGTTATTGGCTTGCTATTTATCTCTATTACGCTCACATTACAAGGTTTTTAGATAAACGGTATGATTACAGTTTTTTTTAATGTCCAACTAAGATAAATGGCAGGGGTTATGGAATAGTGCTGGGGATATGGAATAGTATATCCCGAATATAAACAAGATATCCTTACTTACAAAAATCACAGATATAATGATCGCTTTCACATTCAGAACAATCCTCATGGGCCCACATCTCACACTGCATGCACTAAACCCATGTTTCGCCTCTGAAGTCCTCCGAAAATCTGGCATTACAGAATATTCACTCTACATTGTCATATTTTGGTTGGGGTCGGATGCTGATGGTTTCACTGCCACTAATCCTATATTTCTATTGAGTCAGAATCACCAACTTATCCTCTACATTTGCTGGTAGGACAGTTTCCCCCTAATTTCCAGTCAGCTGAAGTTTTTCGTCCTTTTTTGAGTTGATCCAAGGAGGAAAAGCGTAGTTCTAGGGATACCAAACTCTTTCGCAGCTTCAGCTTTCACATTTTATTCTCACGCACTGGCTTGATAGCTTTCTCCATTGCCCATGGATCCCATTTCTTCCACTACTGGTGATCTACCGGCGCGGGTTTACTACAACCTGCCATTTCTTTGGCTGTGGATAAATATACAAACTACGAATTAAAATTTATGGTGATATACTGTATGTCCTTAGTCATGGAGTATTTATTTATAGTTTGCATTTCATATTTAAAGCAACTCATGATATGGTATAGATGTGAGTTAGAAGGTAAACATCTTTGTTACGCGCAATCCTAAGTGGCACTGTAAGTTACCTTTTAACATGGGAGGGGTTATGGAATACTTGAAACTCAAGTGGTCCATAACCCCCTCCCATTTAAAGTTACATTTACATGTTCTTATACGTCACATCCTATCTGCCATATTAAATTCAGTTATATCATTTGAGAGTCATATTAAAGCATTTAAAGCGAAACTGGAGTTAAAGGATGAAAACACAACACATACCTCAAAATTGCGCAATGAGTACGCACCTGTGGAAGTTTTCGCAACGTCTGATGGAGAACATTGACGCTTACCGCTGCTGAAGGAACACGAGGGGCAATTTGCCATCTTGTGGCGTCTAATAGTACCATAGAGGATTAGTTTAAACGTTGACGTTTAGGCAGTAGCACTTGTCAGAGTAGATATCATGGTATTCCATAACCCCATACCTATTCCATAACCACAACCTTTCCTCTATATAGTAGTGTAGATTATGTCAGAAATAATTAGTTATTGAGAGTTGTACGCAAATAACAGTTCTAAAAAACTTGTATTATTTAACTTTCCAAGTTGTACGCTGACAACATTTCCAAGTTTGTCACTGAAAGGTCCATTCTTCTATCTGTCAGCAAATACGAGAACTTAAAAAACAACAATAGTCTTATACCTCTCCTATAACGTCAACACCTATCAAGTCGTTTACGAACCATTTCATCTCATGCCATCTAGCGACAACATTCCAAACCTTGTGGATATTTTGAGACATGACAAGGCAGAAAACAGTTCTGTTTTGGAACTTGATCAATACATTTTATGGAAAAAAAACTAAAATTTTCAAATTCAGATAATTTATTTATTAATTGCAGAAAAATTCCGTGCTTTTGCGAATTACGACAAAAAAGATGTTAAATTTGCGAGCGAGTCATAGATTTTTTGCGATTTTTCACGAGTGCTCCGTGAGTAGAAACGTGTAATTATATAATACTAGCAGTTGTACCCGGCTTCGCCCGGTGGAATGATGATAATGTTTTAATGTCTCCTTAGAAATATAATGGACTTAAAATCTAAGTCATTTGCCCCCAAAGACAATGAGGGAGTAATATCTAGGTCATTTGCCCTTTTGATAAGGATGATAATAAAAACTACTGTTGAATTGACACGTCAAACTTACAAACTACCGTAATAGAAATACATATTTCAAAATTCACAGGCGAGGAATACTTATTGTGTGTGGTGATTAATGGTGTAATGGGCGTAACATCTACTGTAGGTCATTTGCTCTTATGATGAGGATGATAAGGGAAACTACTACCGGTATTGAATTGACACTTCAACGTATAATGTAGGCTACACAATGTACTGTAATAAAAATAACTATATGGCGGCTTCGGTGGCGTATTTGGTAGCATGCTGAGCTTCTATGCCCAAGATAGCGGGTTCAAACCCGGCCGAAGCCGTCGGATATTTTAAGAGCGTTAAAAATCCGTCAGTATGCCTTTCTTCGGAGGGGAAGTAAAGCCGGCGGTCCCATGTCAGATTTATGGCATGTTAAAGAACCTTCCACTAATTACACCTGTGTGAAGCTAAATTGGATAGGTAAACAACGCGCATAGATGTCTACGTCCGTTGCCAAGAGCCGACTGCAGTGGCGTCTAGTAGCTAAGTTCCGAACTTGGCCTAGTAGTCGTTGACGGTGGCGCTTGGCGGCAAAAGTAACGAACTATTTGAAGAATTCTAAGTTGCAGTTTGTACTTAAATTAAAAAACAGATAACACACACTAATACAGTCATCACAATTAACACAGGTTATCAGACAGATTCTACACACACCCAAAGTACACGGGACTACATGACTGCGTTGTCGCAGCCCCTAAACTTAAGAACCAACCAACCAAAAATAAATATTTTAAAAATCACAGTCGAGAATGACTTTATGCGGCGGTGATTATTGGTATGATGCGCGTAACATCTAGGTCATCTGCACTTATGATGATGATAATAATAAGGTAATGAAAAAATGACTACTAAACGAACATGGTGTTATTTTAAAACTGATATAGGTAATTCAGGTGTCTAGCTTCGATGTCTTCCAAAGTCTCAACCTTATTTTCTGGCTTAGGCCTGTACTGGATGCGTCTAGTGAAAGAGCGTACTGCTCGGCAAAGACAAAGAATATAGGTCCAAACTAAACGAACCTGAGATGATCGCAGATGATGACGAAATATGATGACACACGTTCGGGGTTCCCCGTCCTATACAGATTGACCGGGAATCACTCACTGTTTCGCAACGGCCCTGTGCTGGCATCAGCATAGACAGCAGGAGATAACACGGCGGGCTCTGGAAAGTACACTCAAGACACCTCGCGATGAATCAGCAAGCTATTCTCACAACTGACCCCCCCCCCCAGGGTCTCACAACTTGTGGGACGTGGGTTGGCGACCACGGAACCCCAGCTGAGTCTGGCATCGCTTTTACTTCCTGGTGCCGGGCTCATTTCAGTTCTCTTTCCTGTCGGCCTCCCTTGGTCAACTCTTGTTCTCTTCCGACCCAGACTGTATTAGGGTATCCGAGGGCTAGGGAGTCTTTCAATTTCCCGCCTTAATTGGCTTTGTCTCATCTTTCCTGATACCCTCATTCTTCGAGGGGTCTGCCTTCTTTTCCTTTTCATAATATCTCCTGTCTTCTGCTCAAGGCCCTCAAAGAGGCAGGGTGTGTGTAGACCCACCACTTCTGGTACACCCTCAAGGGCTCATGACTGGTGAGTTAGGAAGCTGGCAATCCCGAGGAATTCCTGAGCTACATGCAGGGAATGGAGTGGTAGGCCTATGTCAGAAATTTCAATTGGACAGTGTTACGCATCGGTTCCAAAGGGTAAGTAAGTATACACACTTTGTTTTCGATCGGTGAACGATGTAGATTTGTACCAAAGGGCCTTAATGCGGGAAATGGAGTGGTCTATCCGAAATTTCGAGTGAACAGTGTTACTCGTCGAGTTCCAAACGGTAATTATGTAAAATCTGGTTGAGATCGGTGAAACTGTGTAGTTTTGTGCCAAGGGCCAAAATGCAGGGAATGGAGTGGCCTGTCCAAATTTTAAAGTGGACAGTGTTACTCATCATCATCATCATCATCTTGTACAGTTTCCAGCCCCAGGCTGGGTCTGTTTGGAACATCGGGTTCCAAAGGGTAAGTATACACATTTTGTTTTCGATCGGTGAACGATGTAGATTTGTGCCAAAGGGCCTAAATGCGTGAAATGGAGTGGTCTGTCCGAAATTTCGAGTGGACAGTGTTACTCGTCGAGTTCCAAAGGGTAATTATGTAAAATCTGGTTGAGATCGGTGAAACGGTGTAGTTTTCTGCCAAAGGGCCAAAAAGCAGGGAATAGTGTGGTCTGTCCGAAATTTAAAGTGAACAGTGTTACTTGTCGGGTTCTACGGGGAAGTATATAAAATTGGGGTCAGATCGGTGAAACGGTGTAGATTTGTGCAAAACAGCATAAATGCAAGGGATGGAGTGGCCTCGCCGCAATTTCAAGCAGACAGTGTTAGTCGCAGTGTTCCAAAGGGTAAATATACAAATTTTGGTTGAGATCGGTGAAACGGTGTGGATTTGGGACAAAGGGCCTAAATGCAGGGAATGGAGTGGTCTGTCCGCAATTTCAAGCAGACAGTGTTACTCGCTGGGTACCAAAGTGTAAGTTTCCGAATATTGGTTCTTATCGGTGAAACGGTGTAGATTTGTGCCAAAGTGCCTAAATGCTGGGAATGGGGTGGTCTGTCCGACATTTTAAATGGACAGTGTTACTCGCAGGGTTCCAAAGGGTAAGTATACAAAGTTTGGTTCAGATCGGTGAAACGGTGTAGATTTGTGCCAAAGGGCCTAAATGCAGGGGATGGAGTAGCCTCTCCGCAATTTCAAGCAGACAGTGTTAGTCGCAGTGTTCCAAAGGGTAAATATACAAATTTTGGTTGAGATCGGTGGAACGGTGTAGATTTGGGCCAAAGGGCCTAAATGCAGGGAATGGAGTGGTCTGTCCGCAATTTCAAGCAGACAGTGTTACTCGCAGGGTTCCAAAGGGTAAGTATACACATTTTGGTTCAGATCGGTGAAACGGTGTAGATTTGGAACAAAGGGCCTAAATGCAGGGAATGGCGTGGTCTGTCCGAAATTTCAAGCAGACAGTGTTACTCGCAGGGCACCAAAGGGTAAGAATACGAATTTTGGTTCTGATCGGTGAAACGGTGTAGATTTGGACCAAAGGGCCTAAATGCAGGGAATGGGGTGGTCTGTCCGAAATTTTAAGTGGTCAGTGTTACTCGCAGGGTTCCAAAGGGTAAATATACAAATTTTGGTTGAGATCGGTGAAACGGTGTGGATTTGGACCAAAGGGCCTAAATGCAGGGAATGGGTTGGTCTGTCCGAAATTTCAAGTGGACAGTGTTACTCGCAGGGTTCCAAAGGTTAAATATACAACTTTTGGTTCAGATCGGTGAAACGGTGCAGATTTGTGCAAAAGGGCCTAAATGCAGGGCATGGGGTGGTCTGTCCGAAATTTAATGTTGACAGGGTTACCCGCAGGGTTCCAAAGGGTAAGTATACAAATTTTGGTTCAGATCGGTGAAACGGTGTAGATTTGTATACATAACAGACAGACAGACAGACAGACAAACTTTGTGCTTTATATATATAGATTTGTCATGTAAAATATGTTCTAAACCAATGTTTATTTATTTAAATTTCTCCCGTGATTCTGCGAATTTTGACTGCCTCTATTGATGATGATGATGATGATGATGATGATGATAAAAGTAATAATAATTATCATGTTTATTTTACGTCCCTTTTAACTACTGCGGCTTTTAGAGACGCTGGGGTGCCGGAATTTCGCCTCGAAGGAGATCTTAAACGTGCCAGTAAATCTACTAAAACGGCTCCCTCACATTTGCGCAACCTCAAATGCCAGCTGACTGCGCCAGGATTCGATCCTGAAACCTTGGGAACAGCAATGGATTAAGAACCTAGTTGGTTACTTGAGCGATGTGGGGTCTGTTCTCGTGCAGCTGCTACCAATAACATTTTCTACAGATTTATTTATAAAACGTTGACACGCTTAATCGGCTCATGAGCTTGTTTGATAACCCGTGTTTATGTGATGACTGTAGTAGTGTGTAGCTGTATTAGGGACAGGGATGGGATAGGTGCCCTGGGACTTGAAGTAAGGTAATCACCCGTCATTTGCCTGTAGGAGTGTGGGAAACCACACTCAGGATAGCCGCTGTCACTGCCGGGATTCTCCGGACTTATTGCAGCTGCCCTCATGGCCGTGGTGCACGATATACCGAGCATGTTTACGCCGTGGGACTAAAAATAACCTTTAGCCCAGATGATAATAATAATAATAATATCGTATGCCCTCGGGTGCCGGGTGCAAGCTTTGTTAATTGACACCCAAAGGTTAGCTTGCATGTCGAATTTCGTTGTTCCTTAAAGCACTATGAAAGTCAAGGAGGTTAGGTATCTAAGCTCCTTGAATACTATAGCGCTTTCTAGTAGAGAAATGAGGAACTTTGTGTTGGCGGAAACTCCCGAGATTAATTTTGCCATTATGAACACAGCCTATTGAATTCAAATGGGTTCTTTGGCATGCCAACATCGTATGAAATAGTGTCGTAATTTTTGCCGCCTTTCAAAAAATCACTTACCACGGTCAGGAGCGAACCTGCAAGCATAGGGTTAGTAGACCGACACGTTGACCACTCACCCACCATGGCAAGCTTCAGCCCAGATGAAATGTACGGACAAAATTTGATGGGAATCATTTTTCTATTTGTATGGTTAAGTTCACGATGTGACGAGAACTATCTACTCATAAATAAATAAATAAATAAATAAATTTATCAAAAATCAGGAAAATTAATTAAAATGAATGACCTAACGAACAAACACATATGCAATCCATTACATAAATAAATAAATAAATAAATAAATTAATTAAATTAACAAAGAACAAACTAATGAATTACATAAATAATGAATAAAGGAAATAACAAACAAGTACACGAAGGAATGAATGATTAACAAATGAATGAATTGATACGTATTTTTAAGTAAATAAAACGCAAATAAATACAAAAATAAATAAATAAATAAATAAATAAATAAACGAACAAAGAAAGAAAGAAAGAAAGAAAGAAAGAAAGAAAGAAAGGAAGGAATGAATGAAGGAAGAAACAAACAGACAAAAAAACAAGCAAACAAACGATTAAATGAATAAATGAATTAATCTCTACTAAGTATAAAACAAAGTCCCCGATTCTTAGATGTTACGGATAATCTCGAGAACCACTGGAAGGATTTTGATGTGGTTTTCACCATTCTGTAAAGGATATCTCAAGGATAATTTCTTTAGAAAATAATTTATTTATGATCAAAAGAAGCCGAGCAGTAACGATTTCAGTGGAAAAGTCGGAAAAAAAACCTGGCGTCCGTGCGCTTTGTAAGCTAACGCTGGGCAAACCGTTAAAAATATCTAAATACTATGAGTGTAAGAATTGTTCAGCATGAAAAGTTCTAAAAAAAAAAGTCCGTGAGAGCATATGTCTGTCTTCAATACATCGCCCACTATAAGTGTTTTTACGTTTTAAGTTCCTCCAACAATGTCCATTCAACTACTGAGGCGACAGCTTACGAGCTAGCTGAGGGCGAGTCTATCCTCCCTGTTGCAGCCTAGCTAACGAGCGAACTTATTGCCCCAGATACAGCCAGCAGCAAACCATCGAGTCGTGTTGAGTTAAGACTTCTGAGAAGGGTGGTTGTGTTTGGAGTTTCCCTGGAAGTGCAACTCGGGTTTTCTTCATTTCGCCTGTGAAATACAGTCAAGTTAAGATTGGACGGAAGGGGGAATGAGTTTCATTCACCTCGCCATTCCCTCGAAGTGCAACTCTCAATTCGCCTGTGAACTTTTCGTTCCGCAAAATTCACAGTCAATTTAAGATTGGACGGAAGGGGGATTATATTATATTAAATTATACTGATTGGCGTATAATCTCTACTTAGTATAAAACTAAGTCCCCGATTCTTGGATGTCATGGGTAATTTCGAGAACCACTGGATGGATTTTGATGTGGTTTTCTCCATTCTGTAAAGGATATCTCCAGGAAGGTTTTTGTAGAAAATAATTTATTTATGATCAAAGGAAGCCAATCAGTAACGATTTCAGTGAGAAAGTCGAAAGAAAAAAACCGGCGTTTGTGCAATTTTTAAGCTTACGCTGGGCAACCCGTTAAAAATATCAATATACTTTGAGTGTAAGAATTGTTCAGCATGAAAAGTTCTACAGAAAATTCCGCGAGGGCATATCTCTATCTTCAATATTACACCTACTATAAGTGTTTTTAGATTGGACGGAAGGGGGATTTGAGTTTCATTCTTATATTACGTCTGACAATAATTCGTTGTGCATGCAAGTCCATGGTAATATACCGTAATTAATAGTCCAGTCAGTGATTTTAACCCATCATGCTGAGACGTAAAACGGATATAGGTCGTAGTTCATTGACATCGAAAATAAAAGCGCTTATCACGTAATGCATTCATAACTGTTCCCGGGCGAATGAGAGAATGAAGAATACATAAATAAATAGATGGGATACATTCAAATGGTGGTATTACGCTATTTCTTGAGATTACAGGTTTCTCTTCACCCCCTCCACTACTACGATGGCCCTAAGAACACCAATCATTCAGAGAACCAACAGCAAACCATAATAAACATATTTTTCTTTTTTCCTTTCACAACGTCATGCAACTTCTCACAGAGAATAAAAGATAATGTCTTCAATATTTCTTTTCCCCTTGAAGAAAAAAACATAATAACAGTTCACATTGGCTTGTCATACAATGAACAATCCGTTCCGTGCGAGGCCACAATAACTTAGACAAATTGTGATTCATGTCCTTTTTGTTGCGAGCTAATACTATACAGTACAGAAAAAATATCACCTTCAACTAAATTGAGTGGCCACGACAAAAATATATGAAGTGAACATATACATATAATAGCAAAGTATTGTATACAGCGAGATGACAGGGGTGTCCAAATACGAGACAGTTGGACATGTTAGTTTGTTAATTCTGGACGAGACCAAATCTTGGATTTTACACTTGTACCTTGCATGTAATTGAAAATATATGATTTTCAAACCTATCTGTGAGTCATTAGGAATTCAAATTACAGTCAAATATCACTGCTGCACCAGAAATATTTGTTATAGTCTACTGTATTACGTAAATTAATGTTTTATACGCGTACAATGGCGGACACAGCTGGAATTTTATCTATAGACCTATAAGTCATGATCTAAAAAGAGGAAAGCTGTGGGTAAACATGTATTAAGCTACTACGTTGTTTACAGATTTTTTCCCGACAATTACCAATGGTATTTTGGCTAATTTCAGTGGTTTACAAATGGTAAGGTTACTCATTTAAGGTGACGCGGACTCTAATCACAGTGTTGTAGTGATGGGGGACAAATTGTAAGTTTATATTGTTAGTAACATATTTAAGGTGATGCGGACTAAAATCACCATGTTTGTAGTGATGGGGGACAAATGGTAAGGTTACATTGTTAGTAACTTATTTAAGGCGACGCGGACTAAAATCACCATGTTTGTAGTGATGGGGGACAAATTGTAAGTTTACATTGTTAGTAACATATTTAAGGTGACGCGGACTAAAATCACCATGTTTGTAGTGATGGGGGACAAATCGTAAGTTTACATTGTTAGTAACATATTTAAGGTGACGCGGACTAAAATCACCATGTTTGTAGTGATGGGGGACAAATGGTAAGGTTACATTGTTAGTAACTTATTTAAGGCGACGCGGACTACCATCACCATGTTTGTAGTGATGGGGGACAAATGGTAAGGTTACATTGTTAGTAACTTATTTAAGGCGACGCGGACTACCATCACCATATTTGTAGTGATGGGGGACAAATGGTAAGGTTACATTGTTAGTAACTTATTTAAGGCGACGCGGACTACCATCACCATGTTTGTAGTGATGGGGGACACATGGTAAGGTTACATTGTTAGTAACTTATTTAAGGCGACGCGGACTACCATCACCATATTTGTAGTGATGGGGGACAAATGGTAAGGTTACATTGTTAGTAACTTATTTAAGGCGACGCGGACTACCATCACCAGATTTGTAGTGATGGGGGACAAATGGTAAGGTTACATTGTTAGAAACTTATTTAAGGCGACGCGGACTAAAATCACCATATTTGTAGTGATGGGGGACAAATTGTAAGTTTACATTGTTAGTAACATATTTAAGGTGACGCGGACTAAAATCACCATGTTTGTAGTGATGGGGGACAAATGGTAAGGTTACATTGTTAGTAACTTATTTAAGGCGACGCGGACAACCATCACCATATTTGTAGTGATGGGGGACAAATGGTAAGGTTACATTGTTAGTAACATATTTAAGGCGACGCGGACTACCATCACCATATTTGTAGTGATGGGGGACAAATTGTAAGTTTACATTGTTAGTAACATATTTAAGGTGACGCGGACTATAATCACCATATTTGTAGTGATGGGGGACAAATGGTAAGGTTACATTGTTAGAAACTTAGACTAGCAACCCGCCCCGGCTTCGCCCGGGAACAGTTATGAATGGATTACGTGATAAGCGCCGGTTTTTTTTTTCGATGTCAATGAACTACGACCTATATCCGTTTTACATCTCGGCATGATGGGTTAAAATCACTGACTGGACTCCTAATTATATTAACATGGAGATGCATGTGCAACGAATTCTTGTCAGGCGTAATTTAAAAATGGCGAGGTGCATGGAACACAAATCCCCCATCCGTCCAATCTAAACTTAACTGTGTATTTTGCGGAACGAAAAGTTCACAGGCGAAATGAAGAAAAGCCGAGTTGCGCTTCCAGGGAAACTCCAAACACAACCATTCTTCTCAGAAGTCTAAGTCAACACGACTTGGCAGTTTGCTGCTGGCTCTTACCTGGGGTAATAGGTTCGCACGCTAGCTAGCTCGTAAACTGTCGCCTCAGTAATTGAATGGAGATTGTTGGAAGAAATGAAAACGTAGTAACACTTATAGTGGGCGATGTATTGAAGATAGAGATATGCTCTCGCGGACTTTTTTGTGGAACATTTCATGCTGAACAATTCTTACACTCATATTATATTGATATGTTTAACGATTTGCCCAGCGTACGCTTAAAAGGCGTATGGACGCCAGGTTTTTCTTTCGACTTTTTCACTGAAATAGTTACTGTTTGGCTTCCTTTGATCATAAATAAATTTTTCTTTACAGAAACCTTCCTCGAGATATCAAAATCCATCTAGTGGTTTTCGAGATTACCCATGACATCCAAGAATAGGGAACTTCGTTGTATATTGAGTCGAGATGACGCGGACTATAGTTGCCATGTTTGTAGAGATGGGGGACAAATGGTAAGGTTATATTGTTAGTAAGATCTTCAAGGTGACGCGGACTATAGTTACCATGTTTGTAGTGAAGGGGGGACAAATGGTATGTTTATAGGCTATAGTTAGTAACTTATTCAAGGTGACGTGGACTACAAAAAGGAGACAGCCCCAAACGTGTATAGCCTAGAGGTTGGCGGTAGCAGTGGTGAGTTCAACAGGTTAAACCAATGACGAAAACAATCTATCTTTACAAACGTAAACCTATGTAGCCCAAACACCACCTATAGGCCTACTTTTAAAAGCTAATCGGCTTGAATAAGTTTACACGATACGGCTTCGGTGGCGTAGTTGGTAGCATGCTGAACTGCTGTGCCTAAGATAGCGGGTTCAAACCTGGCCGAAGTCATTAGATTTTTTTAAGAGCGTTAAAATCCTTCAGCGTGCCTTCCTTCAGAGAGGAAGTAAAACCGGCGGTCCCATGTCATAGATGTATGACATGTAAAAGATCCTTCCACAGACTAAACTTGTGTGAAGCTAAATTGTTGGTTAGATTTCGTTGAAACGCTCCATCCAAAGTTCCGACGTTCACCACTAGGTATCATTGACATCTGGTAGCGAAAGTTGGAACTACTTGAAATTGAACGGAACTTGTAGCTCACCCTAGGGGTGTCCGCTTGAAGCAGCTACAGCCTCGGACACTCCCGGTACAAAAAGCCATACGATAAATAAATAAAATAAATACATATCTTAACAGGATGAGAGATTAACCCTACAAGTGCCAATGCTATTTTCTGTAGTGCCAGGTATTCATGCTGAAAATCTTACAGCCTTAGAATAATAATAATAATAATAATAATAATAATAATAATAATAATAATAATAATAATACCTGAAATATATAGTTAAGGCAAATATTCAGGATGATAAATGCAGAAGATGCCAACTAGAACCGGAAACAATTCAACATATCACAGGAGGCTGCCAAGCAATCTCCTGTACTGATTACATGAAAAGGCATAACCAAGTGGCCAAAATAATGCACCAACACCTTGCTCAAAAGCATTTATTATCTGATAATATTTTGCCTTACTATCAGTATGTTCCTGACGCCGTTTTGGAAAATCCCAGTTACAAGTTGTTATGGGACCGATCAGTTATTACTGATAAAACCATACCAGCAAACCGGCCAGATATCGTTCTTGTGGACAAGGTGCAGAAGAAAACCTTCCTAATTGATATTGCAGTGCCCAATTCCCATAATCTGCAGCAAACCTGCTGTGATAAGATCACCAAATATCTGCCCTTGGCTGAGGAAATACGGCAAATGTGGAGACAGGAAAGTGTAGTGGTTCTGCCCATAGTAATTTCTTCTACCGGCATCATCCCCAAATTATTGGCTCGTAATCTACAAATATTGGGAATACATCCTGGTCTACATATCACCATGCAGAGGGCCGTCATCTTGGAGACCTGTTCCATTGTTCGCTCGTTTCTCAATGTGCCACCTTAAGAGAATTAGCCATACCGTCTTGCAAACAAGCCGACGATATGTTGATATGTCCCACTTCTGTGGTGAAATGAATGTAGAAATAATAATAATAATAATGTTATTGGTTTTACGTCCCTTTTAACTACTCTGGATTTTAGAGATGCTACAGCCTTAGAAAAAGCTGTTAATTATTTCACAAACAGATGGCATAACTGTCGAGAAAACTCGCATCTACTAAGGATCTCAATAAGCGATCCTAGCACCACAGGAAGGAGCAGTGAGCCACTTTTGGTGATCCTTAGCACTTCTTGGGTTAATAGGTGACAGATCGGGAAATCCTGCAAACAGAAAATGTAGGTCACATAATGCACAGCCGACTAGATCCATCCATCGCACTGCTCCTTTTGTATCCAGGTTTCTATTATTAGCATTTATTATGAGACTTCCTGTAGAACTATTCAGCTTGAGAAATAAATATTTTTCTATCAAAAGTTTATTTTTTGAGTTATATAATAAATGTCACACTCCTTATGTTCCTTGTCATTCTACTTGATGTTTTAAAAAAAGAAAAGAACGAAAAAAAAAAGCAGAGAGAAAGAATGAAAGAGAGGGGTGGAAAAATTGAAGACATACAATAACATGATGGTTCATTTGTCAGTCGCCTTCCGCTCTTCATTTATTCGCTCAACTCGATTGTAATTCCCAAGTTCACCCACAAGAGCGCGTCTGTGTTGTCTGTAATGGAGCATAGAGCCCAACACAGACCTCCCGCTGAGGAAGGGAGACAGACAATATATAGCTTGCTGTGGGAGTGAGAGAGAGGACCAACCCTATCTCATCTTAGAGATGAACAATAGACTTAACAAAAAGGAAAGAGAAGAAAAGGGAGATGCAGGAAATGACGTAATGAATCACTGTCGTTTGTCTGTCGGAGGAAAGGTGCTAGTGCTCTGTTACTGTCGGGAGTTACATATATATACTCCCTTTGTATGGCGAATGATCACAATGATAATCGATTGATGTCAAAAACATTTGAGCGATCTATATAATTATATCTTGAATTTTCTCATTACTTTACGTGGAATTACGGAAGAGAACGGCTTGTATCCAAACAATACCTCAACAACCAACGGGGAACTTCAGCCTACAAATTAATGGTCTCTGAATGTTTACCCCTTATTTATTCTGGGAGTCCAGAAGATTTCTATGAAGTGACGGCTTCAGCCCTTCAATGGATTGAAAACTTAAGACATTGGTTGGTTGGTTCTTAAGTTTAGGGGCTGCGACAACGCGGTCATGTAGCCCCGTGTACTTTGAGTGTGTGTAGAATCTGTCTGATAACCGGTGTTAATTGTGATGACTGTATTAGTGTGTGTTATCTGTTTTTTAATTCAAGTAAGGACTGCAGACTTTTGAATTTTTCAAATAGTTCCTACTTTTGCCGCCAAACGCCACCGTCAACGACTACTAGTTCAGAACTTAGCTACCAGACGCCACCGCAGTCGGCTCTTGGCAACGAACGTAGGAACCTAAGAGCGTTGTTTACATTCTTAACCTATACAATTTAGCTTCACACAGGTGTAATTAGTGGAAGGTTCTTTAACATGCCATAAATCTATGACATGGGACCGCCGACTTTACTTCCCCTCCGAAGGAAGGCATACTGAGGGATTTTTAACACTTTTAAAAAATTCGACGACTTTGGCCGGATTTGAACCCGCGTTCTTGGGCATAGAAGCTCAGCATGCTATCAACTACGCCACCGAAGCCACCACTTAAGACATTAACTTGTAGATTTAGTATTTATAATTTTATACAATTTGTAAACTATTTATATTAGTTGCTCTTCAGTTGCCATACGCTAAATAAATAAATAATAATAATAATAATAATAATAATAATAGCCTAATAATAATAATAATAACCCCTGGTACTGCGGCCCATGAAGGGCCTAGGCCTACCAAGCGACCGCTGCCCAGCCATTTGGCCTGCAGATATTGGGGTGACGCGTGGTCAGCGCATCGGATCCCCTCGGCCGTTAATCTTGGTTTTCGTGATCGGGGCGCTGCCTCACTGTCAGACAGCTACTGAATATTGCCCTCACGAGGCTGAGTGCACCCCGTTCCAGCCCCCACGTCAGTTTCTAAAATCTCTGACGGAGACGGCAATCGATCTTGGGGCCTCCGAGTGATAGACAGGTGCGCTACCCCCAACACCTCGGGTTACCCCTTATTAATCCCGTTTCCAACGGGGTCGGGGATGAAATGCAAAGAAATTCCACGTGGCTGATGGTTTCTACGGCCGGATGCCCTTCCTGATGCCAACATCACGAGAGGAGTTAATGAGAGATGAATGAAGATGAATTTCAAGTAGTTCAAACATTGGCTTCCAAATGCCACTGTCAATGACACTGTCACCCAGTGGCAAACGTTGATACTTGATAGAGCGTTTCTCACCAAATAACCTACACATTAAGCTACACACTACCAATTGTAGTGGTAGGTTCTTTTACATGCCATAAATCTATGACATGGACCCACCGTCTTTACTTCCCCTCCGAAGGAAGGCATACTGAAGGATTTTATCGCTCTTAAAAATCCGACGACTTCAGCCGGGTTTGAGCCCGCGAACTCGGGCACATCAGTTCAGCATGCTACCGACTACGCCACCGAAGCCACCAATGAATATACATTACCACACTAAGTTTTCTGACGGGTTTTCTGGTATTTTGTTTTTAGAGAGAAGAGACTGACTGTGGGTGTCAATGTAGGTTTAGTAGTGATTTTTAGAGCTATTAGTCTTGCTTTTTTGGATCTGATGATGCCCGCTTGGCGAGCGAAACATATGTCTTCCTCCTCCTCCTCCACTTCTTCCTCTCCTTCCTCTTCCTCCTCCTCTTCTTCTTCATCTTCCTCCTCTTCTCTCTCATCTTCCTCCGCCTCTTCTTCTTCCTCCTCCTTTTCTTCTTCCTCTTCTTCATCCTCCTCTTCTTCTTCTTCCTCGGTTTATACCTCATCTTCCTCCTCCTCCTCCCCTTCTTCCTCTCCTTCCTCTTCCTCCCCTTCCTCCTTCTCTTCCTCTTCCTCTTCTCCTTCCAGGGGCGTGGTGGCTCAGCGGTCTAGCTGTATGCCTCTCACCAAGGCGGTCCGGGTTCGATTCCCGGTCAATGCATGTGAGATTTTCGAAGTGAAATGCCATGTCCTGTGGTTCGGATTCCACGTAAAAAGGAGGTCCCGTGGCTCATAATCACAAGATTCACGGTCACGTAAAACTACAATCTTCCTTTTCTTCTCCTTCCTCCTCATCCTCCTCTTCTTCCTTCTCTTCCTCCTCATCCTCCCCTTCCTCCACATCCTCTTCCTCTTCTTTAGTCCTTAACAATATATATAAACCTTAATCACAGGTGATTTATTTCAGGTTATTTTTCATAAATTCCAGTAATTGGAATGATTTTTTTTTGACCGACTGGAAGCTACAATATTAGCAGTTAAATTGAAAATCCACAGACTGCTTCCAGTTCACCGACCGGGTCAGGGAATGGAATGAATGAAGCTCCCAACTAGCGGCGAAGATATGAACTGTGCCGGCTGCCGAAGCCTGTCGCACTTCCCTGGGGCAATGATTAAATGAATGACAGATGAAATGAAGCAGTAAACTACATTGTTGAAATTATTTCTTAAACTATAATCACCATTGAAGTGATGGGGGCTAATGATAAGGTTACATTGTTAGTAAAGGTGTTGCGGACGGTAGCGTCTCCCTGGCTACGTCCACGGACTCCACAGATACCGCTGTAATGTCGGTTCTTTTTAAGAGCGTTAAAAATCCCTCAGTATGCCTTCCTTCGGAGGGGAAGTAAAGCCAGCGGTCCCATGTCATAGATTTATGGCATGTTAAAGAACCTTCCACTAATTTCACCCTTGTGAAGCTAAATTACAGGCTAAACATTTGACTAACGTTCTTAGGTTTCAACGTTCGTCACCAGGAGCCGACTGCGGTGGCATCTGGTAACCTAGTTCTGAACTAGAAGTCGTTCACGGAGGCGTTTGGTGGCAAAAGTAGGAACTAACGTACTTGAAAATAATTCAATGTCTGCAGATAACACACACTAATACAGTCATTAGAATTAACACCGGTTATCAGACAGACCCAAAGTACACGGGGCTACATGACCGCGTTGTCGCTGCCCCTAAGCTAAGAAACCAACCAACCAATGTCGGTTTTACTCCAGAAAGTCAAACGTCTGTCTTGAGGATTGTTGTGAGTTGGACCGGACATGACGAGGACGGACAGACGGACAGACAGACGAAGGAACAACAACATTACCGTGGGTGGTCGTGACCCACTGGACAATACTGTTATAATCCTCCCTTGTACCGTTAAGTACCTCTTCAAAGAGTGAAACAATACGTGACAAATTCATCCTATTACAAGGATTCAAAGGGAAAACGGTAGTGCATTCTAAATCCAGAGAGAATGGTCTGATCCAGCCCTTTCTGAACGGGGTGGTATTCCACACACAATAAATTGGTTTAGAATAATAGGCTAATAATAATAGCTTGCCACGATGGGTGAGTGATTATCGTATCGGACTACCAACAACAAGCTTGCAGGGTTCGCTCCTGACCGTGGTAAGTGATTTTTGAAAGGCGGCAAAGATTACGACTCGCATGTCATACGATGTTGATATGTCAAAGAACCCATTTGAATTCAGTAGGCCGTGTTCATAATGGTAAAATTAATCTCGGGAGTTTCCGTCAACACAAAGTTCCTCATTTCTGTACTAGAAAGCGCTATAGTGTTCAAGGAGCTTAGATATCTAACCTCCTTGACTTTCATAGTGCTTCAAGGAACAACGAAATTCGACATGCAAGCTACCCTCTGTGTGTCAAATAACAAAGCTGGTACCCGGCACCCGAGGCCATACGATATTATTATTATCTCTTTATTTACTCAACTTACAGTCGGTACCATGACTCATATCGGTACATTACGTACAAGAAAATGAGTCAAGTAACACTTAAGCCTATTGCATACATTTTCGAATAGCATAGATGTTTGACAGTTAATTTTGTCTTCTCTTCTTATCTTCCGCGTCTCGTTTTCACAAGAGGGTCCAAAGAAAAATCCTAATGTGTATTCAAAAACCCTCTAACGATGCTGCAGGTTTTCAGAATTGCAGCCTTTTGTGCAATAGTATGGGTGAATATGGGAATATTTAGTGTAGCTAGATTTACTGAAAAGGATTTAGGTGTCAGGCCAGTGGGAGAAAGGAGGAAAGGAAGAATCGTCACATTTTTTTGTCTCCAGATTCTAGCAACCTCCATAGCTAGAGGAGTATATTTTTCAATCTTTTCTCTGTATTTATGGTGGATATTATGGTCATTCGGAACAGATATGTCAATCAAGTACGTGTGATGGTTCTTCTTATCAGTTAAAGTTATGTCTGGTCTATTATGAGGAGTTGTTTTGTCTGTTTGAATAGTGCGATCCCAATACAGCTTGTAATCTTCGTTTTCTATCACACTTTCTGGAGAGTATTTGTAATAAGGCGTCCTGTCGTGTATGAGAGATCGGGTTAGGGCGAGTTCTTGATGAATGACTTTGGCAACATCGTTATGCCTCTCAGTGTAAGATGTTGGCGCTAGAATTCTGCAGCTGCTGGTAATATGCTCTATGGTTTCTGGACCGGTATTGCACTTCCTGCATTCGTCATCTATAACAGTCTGATCTTTCAGGATGTGTTTCCTATAACTTTTTGTGGTGATAACTTTGTCTTGTATCGCCTGGTTAAATCCCTCAGTTTATGGAAACAGCTCTCCCCTTGACAACCATGTGTTCGAAAGCTGTTTGTCAATATTCTTGTCATTGCACTGGTTGTAGAATCTGCCATGAAGTTCTTTTCCAGCCCATCTCTGCACCTTCTCTCTGTTCAGTGTGTTCTTGTCTTTCATGACGAAATTTCCTTCATGGAGATTCAAAGGAGTGTGGTTGAAGTCAGCTTGTGCTACCGCTCGATGTATTATTATTATTATTATTATTATTATTATTATTAGACCTATTATTACTAGCAGACCCGTGCGAACAATCTTGCATGTTCATAAACCACACTTACCCCAATAGGTTTATAATGAGAGACTTAAGGAGAAAGGTTGTTATGTTTTTATTACAACTAAATTATTACAGAACACTATTTACATTTCAGTTAGAATTCCAAGTTCTACCTTCCCTAACTTAAGAAGGCAATCACTGAAAATTGGATCACCATAACACTCACCGGTTATTCGATATTTATGAAATTATGCGATTTGAGTAAGTTACTAATTCCTTTGACTTACTGTATCTGAAATCCATGCAAAATGATAAAGGAAAGACCTCAGACTGTTAAAATGACATGAAACAGGCGTCACATCGGCCAAAATGTGAAGTGGACAGCAATTATGAAGCGTATTTTCCTACAGCAACAGTATATGCAAATCGCACACTTCGTGCATTTCTAAAAGTATTTTTTAAAGTAATTATAGATATTTATGAAATTAGAGTGCAATAAGTCACTGCTAATGTCTATTCTCTTTCATTTGAATGCTCATTTGTCACGATCGGTCGCTTGTGAGCGCCGCAGGAGGGATCTATAACTTACTACTGAAATAATATATATGATGATAATAAAAAAAATATTGCAGATATGGTTGCCCAAAATCGGAGACTGTTCAGCATATTATTAATTTCAGGTTGTCGCCATTTCGCTGCGACAGAATAGCCTAGGCCTAGGGGAAGGTGGGGCAGGAGTACCATGCTAAGATTCAAATACAATGTTTTGCGCCTTAGGCTAATCACAAACATTTTATTATATATTTATCAGTACAACATACCTGGCAGGACAATATGGCGGAAAGAAAACAAAAGTGACTCTTATACATCACCAGACTTTTCAATGAACACCAATTAATGTCACCTGACACTCTTGCCCCTATAGGGTGGGGTAAGAGTGTCACACAGGGTGGGGTAAGAGTGGCACTCAAAGATAACAAAGTGAAATACGTTTACACCCTGCAGTGGTCACATATGAATGTCCCTTTCACTTCACTGAAATCAGTACAGTCTGTATGAGCCCACCCTTGACACTTTTGGCACTGGATCATTGGTTCACCAGGTGGATCACTTAGCGTTTCCTGGCAAACTAGACAAAAATAAACATCATTCATCATTTGGCATTCTGTTGGTCCCTGGGATGGTCCAACATTATACCTAGCCTTCTTCTGTAAATTTCGTTTCACCGTAACCCTTTGAGTAACCCGCCGATTTGAACACGAATGTTTCTTCTCCAGTAATTCTTTATTCGGGCTGCTTGTTAGAATGACAGATTTTTCAGGCTTCCTTCCTTTTCGGGAAATGGTATTGGACGAATTGGCTTTGCATCTGCTGCTTGTGAATATGGTATTCCAAGAGCTACACTGCGGAAGAGATTAAAACTTAATCAAGACTATGAGGTAGGCTTGGGTAGATTTAAGCCAACTTTTAGTGCAGGTCAAGAGGAAGATCTGCTGGCTCATATTCTGAAAATAGATGCTTTGTTCCATGGGCTTAATATTATGACAATTCGAAGATTAGCTTTTGATTTCGCTGAACTAAATAACATTTCTCACAGCAGATGCCTCACTTTTTCCATTTTGTACGACATGTATCGCTGATGTGAGTACTATTTGAGAATATGATGATCTAGTAGTCTTTCTAACGTAGTTGCGCACCATTTTGATCAATACCTACAACAAGGAAATTTTTATTGCATTCATGCTTTGAGAAATGGAGATGTGTTCACAGCAATTTCTGCTTCTAATATTAAAGTAAATAGCTCCGCCTAACTGGATATTATGATAATACCTACTAAATAATATTCATTTTTCGAAACTCTGAGCTTGCAGTAAATTATTTACGTATCATCACTGTGTGGGGCAAGAGTGCCATGATTGGCACTCTTGCCCCAGAGCGAATTGGCACTCATGCCCCCTTCTGCATAGCTTGCCATATAGTGCTGCCCCACAGCGGTGATTATGCACACCAATAGATCAGCACATGCATTCTCAACCTCAAATAACGTGTTTTAAGACTAGATAACAAAGATAAATTATACATCACATTCGCGAACACTTTACTTGGTATTCTGTTCCGAAAATATAACATGAGAATAATCAAAAACCTACTTTATAATATCAGACACGACCTACCTTTCTGGAGCAACTGAAATGTATCCTTCTACACACGCGCCATGTTACTCAGTGTAGCCAACCTAGTTCAATTATCACGACTTGACAGTAATTCAAGATGATACTCTTACCCGACCTGGTACTCTTGCCCCACCTTCCCCTATGGGTAAAGCCCTGCGGATATCCGCAACATTTTTCGCCATGCGGATATAGTTTGCATGGCTTTGCGGATAGCGGATAAGCTGCGGATAATGTTTGGAGTAAATTTGCGGATAGTTCTTAGAATACAATCCGAACTTGTTGAATATCATTACTAGGACCCGGATGTTTATGACATAGCCTGTCATATTTTACCGTTAGCCTATATTTTATTTTTTCATGACAAATGTAAGATGATGATTTAAGCTAATCTCATTCAAATTATGTCATTAAGCATAATTAGGCCGATAACCTAGATGTTAGGCCCCTTAAAACAACAATTATCATCATCATCATTAAGCATAATTAATAGGCTACTCCGAACTATAAAGGGTTGCAATTCTGGCTGTATAGCACTCATTTTAATCATAGCACATGACCTACATAGCCTAAGGGAGTGATTTTTTCCTCAAATGTCTAAATGTATTGCTTGAATTCTACTACATGCTTTATGTAAACATATTATTGTAATGCCAGTAGATTCGGATAACAGTCGTGCGAATGCGGGGAGGGTGCGTATAACGTTTTATTTATCCGCGCAGGGACAGAATAGCCAATAGGAAGAAAATTAATTTGTTGCTAAGATAGTACAGTTGGCTATACACCTTCAACTGCTGAACCAAGAGAAAGAGCCGTACTATAAATATGCCCCAGAAAGTGTACTGGAAAATGATGATGATGATGATGATGATGATGATAATTGTTGTTTTAAGGGGCCTAACATCTGGGTTATCGGCCCCTAATGGTTTGGGTGATAGTGAAAATGACATTGACACGGAAACCTTAACGGAAACTAACGCAGATTGAGAAGACTCACAAAATGCAATTTGGAGTGAAAATACTTACAAAATGCAATTTGGATTGAAAATACTTACAACATGCAATTTAGATTCAAAATACTCACAAAATGTAGTGTAGATTCAAAAATTTCACAATAGGTAATTTAGATAGCCTACACGGGGAGACAATTCACAAAAACAGTGCGGGAATCTTAAGGAAATATGATGAAAAGAAAACGACGGCTGATCCCTCGAAGAATGAGGGATCAGGAAAGATGAGAGAAGAGCAAATTAAGGCGGGAAAGGAAGAGACTCCCTAGGCCAGGGGTGCCCAAACTTTTTTAACTAAGGGCCACATTGTAAATAGTTGGGGGACCTAGCGGGCCAATAACACTCCGGGAAGTTTGGGGGGGTATGGACTTTTTTAAAAAAATATCGGTGCAATATGGTGAGTTTTTTGGCTGCCTGAGCTTAGTTTTCTTAGTATTGTTCCCGTTATCGATATTTATTTATAGTGGGGAAAAATTAGACACTAAAAAAATGAAATATTTTTAATAAATCCCTTTAAAATAGAAGTACGATGATATTCAATACACATACAGCATGAATGACAAAGAATGAGTATTTATGTTCATTTGACACAATTATTAATCAAATTATGAAATAAAGTTCATGATAATTTAGTTTAGTGCGACGACTGGAAAAACTTTGAACCGGAACTTAAAATTTCTCTCCTCTTAGGATCGAAATTAGTTGTACCAATCATTAATAAGGATTTAGGTGTTCATCAGTGAATCAATGACCTTGGTAGGGGTGTACGCACACTGTTTTGTCCAGTTGGGTTTAGTTGTTTCAAAGTTTTGGCGACACGGCGCGGACGCGGAGCGGTGGGCCGGAAAAAAAGTCTCGCGGGCCGTAGTTTGGGCAGCCCTGCCCTAGGCCACGGACACCCTAATACCCTCCGGATCGGAAGAGAACAAGAGTTGATCAAGAGAGATCGACAGGAAAGAAGACTGAGAGGAGCCCGGCACAAGTAGGCCTACATAAGTGGAAGCAATGCTGGACTAAGCTGGGGTCCCGTGGTCGCCAACCCACGGTCCACAAGTTGTGAGTCCAAGAAAGTGCACTGGAAAATGAAAACTTTACAGTACCTTGTAACTTACTGGGATCGTATTGTTTTGACAGACCACTCAGCCGTGCACAACGGATCTGATCTGGTTCTTGATGACGAATACATTAGGCACAAGAAATATTAGCCTCCGTTTCCTCATGGTCTCATGTTCATTATTATTCACACTCACTCACTCACTCACTCAGAAGGCTGCTATGGGATACAAAGATCCCGCGCTGATCTCACAAAATGCCTCCACTGAACTCTGTTTTGGGTGAGTTCTTGCCAGTTGTGCACATTCAGATGTTTACAAAGTTTGGAGATATAATTTTTCCAGGAACTTCGAGGTCTTCCTACTGACCTTTTACCTTTTAAGATTTGTAAGACCATCCTATCATCTCCCATCCTTAGTACATGCCCTGCCCATTGAAGTCTTCTGGAGTTAATAAGAAAATAAGAACTTTATTGCAACCAATGGCCAAATTAATAAATTAACATCAAAAGACAAAAAAACAAAGATTGCCTTAGTCTTCACTACAAAACATTGTAAGTGTGACCCGTCTTTGTTGGCATAACATCACGTGAAACCTATCACACTGCTCTCCACATAGCACTGCTGGTCCGGCTGATGATATTTCTTCTTGGTGCATACTTTAAAGTGAAAACCATGCACCGAAAATCTCGTGACTATATAACGCAAATCATACAATGCATTTGTCCATTCAGTTGACAGCATCGCGTCAGTGCCGTAAAAGTCGTCCCATATGTCTTCTCTCTTCCTTTTCAATTCTGTCAGTCGAGTCTCATATCCAGGTGTAACGGGCAGCAGTAGGTTCAGTCTCAAGTCTTCAACAAAATATGCCTCTCTAGCTAGCAGGTGAACCAAACGGGATGGCGTGTACTTTGAAAGGCACAAAGCTCTCTTGAGATAGATGGATTTTACTCTTTCCAGATCTGCCAGGTGTTTTCTCTTGAGGTGTATCCATATATTTTCCAATCCATAAGATGCAATTGGTGCTATTTTTTACATGAAACAGTTGGATTGCAGTCTTTAGGGACAATTTATGAATCTGTTTTATGTCACTCATCGCTTTCACTGCAGCGGTCTACTTGTCTCTCTGGAATTAAAGATGTTGAGTATTGGTGCTTGCTGTAATAGTGAGTGAATGTATTGATTTGAACTTTTTTTTCCAGCTTTGAGATGTGGGATCAAAAAATGGTCCAACAATTTTCCTGTACACTTTATTTTCGAAAACCTGCAACTGATGTTCTTCCTGTTTTGCTAAACTCCTTGATTCTGCGACATAGCTAGAACTGGCCTAATGATGGTATTGTAGCCTAGGCTATATTTTCTTGTTCATTATAATTATAATTATTCATACTGTATTATTTATTTAAAAAGCTTGCCACGGTGGGTGAGTGGTTAGCGTGTCGGTCTACTAACCCCAAGCTTGCAGGTTCGCTCCTGGCCGTCGTAAATGAATTTTTTGAAAGGCGACAAAAATTACGACACCATTTCATACGTTGTTGGCATGTCAAAGAACCCATTTGAATTCAGTAGGCCGTGTTCATAATGTCAAAATTAATCTCGGGAGTTTCAGCCAACACAAAGTTCCTCATTTCTCTACTAGAAAGCGCTATAGTGTTCAAGGAGCTTAGATATCTAACCTCCTTCACTTTCGTTGTGCTTCAAGGAACAACGAAATTCAACATGCAAGCTACCCTCTGGGTGCAAATAACAAAGCTGGCACCCGGCAACCGAGGCCATACGATATTATCATTTATTTAAAGCAAAATCTCCCAATAAATGGTAGACGTTTTGCAAATAACTCAATCAACTATTTTTTTGGTTCTCCTTGTTGTTCCAATAAGCTTTCATTCTTTCCGAGAAGGCTTGTTTACGTTCTTCAGACCATTTCGGTCTGAAATGTTGCTCTGATGTAACTTCCCATGTGTTTACTTTATGTCTGAAGATGTCCCTTTCTGAAAATGTCTGTTGAACTTATGTTTGCGTTTTTTAGGTCCTTTCGAAGTTCTTCTAGCCAAGGTGTTGAGTTCTTCATTCAGGTTACATAATCTATTATCCTTTTCGTCAATCGATTTTCTGGTAGTCTAGTGAGATGACCGAAGAATTTAATTATTATTTTCTTAATATCAATTTCGACGTTTGAATAACGTTCTGTTGTTTTGATTGATTGTAGCCTCTAACCATTTTGCTCCTAACATTTTCCTTATGATCTTCCTCTTTACTTTTTTGATTTCTTCAAGTTCATGTTCATTGTGCTCAACGATTTGAATCCTAGAGGTAGTGTAACTCGAATGATAGAAAACCTAGGGTGGGAATCTCTGGAAGATAGAAGGACGAAATCCAGACTATACGCTATGTTTAACACTAACACTAATCGGCCAGCATGAGGAGAGCTAAGCAAACGTTTGGGAAATCCCATCTACTGTACCTGAGCAGGGCAGATCATCCACACTAAGTTAAGGGCCGACCACAGCGTACAAATTATGGGAAATATTCCTTCATTAACCGTGGTATTGATAATTGGAACTCATTACCTGTCTCAGTCTCAGAGCCTTTCCCCAAACATATTGATGTGTTTAAGAGAAGATTGAAATTTTGCGTAAATACTACGATGTAATTACTAGACTATAGTTACTAAATTGAGAATTGTGTATATTGTATCTGATCTTATTGTTGGTAATTTTCTGTATTTGTATAATTTGTCACCGGAGAATTACCCCCATTTGCAAATATTATATAATAATAATAATAATAATAATAATAATAACAAGAAGTTCCGTGAAGAATTATACAGCCTACTTTTCATGCCAATGATTATTCTACAGAATATGAACCTATCTAGAATAATGACGAAATTAAGTTGCTAATATCGAAATTTCCAATTAGTTCGAAATACTGTATACCTGGCATAACGTTGCCTAATAGAGAACTACAGTTGGCAGCCCTGGTGACTGAATATATTCTTAGTTCCATCTCTTAAGGTACAAAATACAAAATTTGGTTGAAGTCCAATGAATAGCATGGACGTTACATGCAGTTAAACATTGGATCTAACAGTGCGCGTAAAATCATGTTGGCAACAATGTCATGCATGTATTGGTCAGAAATAATCTGAAATAATATGATCTATTGTTGTGCCAATTTTGAATGAAATCCATTAGTTAGTATAGAAGTTACATGCATTTTAAAATTGGACCTATCAGCAGGCTTAGAATCATGTTGGCAGCACTGACGTATATTAGTTACTCCAAATTCGTCTAGAATGCCAGGTACTATACGTGTGCAAAGTTTAGAGCTATTGGCTTGCATACTTTCTGATATATTGATATTAGGGTAACAAAAATAGTGACAGCACATATTAACAGTTGGCAGCACTGGTTGCTCCTTAGAATACGCACAGTCATATCTGTTATGGTACACATAGCACATACGAAATTTGGTTGAAATCCAAATGATAGTATGGAAGTTACATGTATTTAAAGTTGGACCTGTCAGCAGGCTTAGAATCATGTTGGTAGCACTGACGTATATAAGTTACTCCAAATTAATATAGAATGTTAGGGACTATACGTGTGCATAGTTTAAAGCTGTCGGCTTGCATACTTTCTGATATATTGGTATTTGGATAAAATAAATTAGGTGCATTTATTAACAGTTGGCAGCCCTGATAGGTCTGAAGAATACGCTCAGTCATATCTGGTTATGTACACATACAACATACGAAATTTGGTTGAATTCCAATTGATAGTATAGAAGTTATATGCATTTAAAAATTGGACCTATCAGGAGGCTTATAATCATTTTGGCAACACTGCCATGTTTAGCCTCCTGGAAATTAAACTGAAATATTATGATCTGTATGTGTGCCAATTTTGAAATAGCTCCCATTCATACTTTCCAAGATATCCAACATGGAGCTCAAATTTCAATTGCGATTTTTTAGCAGTTGGTAGCACTGACATCATTTTCAAATATGGCCGTGAGATATTCAGGTATAGATGTTTACTCCTACCAAATTTTGTTTCGATTGCTGCAGCCGTTTAGGAGTTGATAGGGGGGGACACACACACAGACAGACAGACAGAAGGACAGACAGACAGACACACATTTGCCCGATCTCATAAGTCTACTTTTTCCTCATTTTTGCAAATTGTGAAAAGTAGGCTAATAATAAAAATATTGTTAAGTGTCAGAGTTTCGCTTGCGTCAAGGACTGTTGGTTTTATGACTGTGTTGTAGTGCCAACCTTTTTCTGTTTTGACATAGATTTTTTGTTGTAAATGTTTTGGATTAACCCCAATGCTTTTTTGACTTTTTGAAAACGATTTTGTTGTGAGAGTTTTTCAAGGCTTGTCGGCTCAATGAATTCTCCGAGGTATTTAAAGAGTGAGACGCTGTCGATTATACCGTATTATTTGTTTTCAGGCTCGTGATATCTGTCTTTGAACAGAAGAATCTAGTTTTCCCGAACGAGATCTGCAGTCCTACCTTTTCTGCACTTTTGATGTGTAATACCTTTCCACTCGGTTGCTGGATATTTTTTATGGGAATGATTTTGGAAAAGGGACGGAAGTGGGACGAAAATGTGTAAGAGGAAACAATAAGCGCGCGCGGTGGCAGAGATTGGTACCACGACGTACTGTCGGGCATGTGGCTATGTGGAATGTATATTGCATACGGTTTACTTCAAAGTTTGGAGGCCCCATTAAAGATATTCCTAAAATAAATCATCTTCAAGTTGTCGTTCTTTGGTGTGAAAATATTCATTATATGATACTGTATTTGCTGAAAACAAATATGATTTTTTAAACCTTCATACTTTTGCTGTGGAATGTATATCGCATACGGTTTACTTCAAGGTTTGGAGGCCCCATTAAAGATATTCCTACAATAAATCATTGGTACCACGACGTACCTTGCGCATGCGCACCGGTCAGGATTTGGCTCTGGAGTTTTACAAGTAGTTATTTCAATGACCAACAGAGTTCACTGTTAACAAGGGATTCGAGCTCCCGGCATCATAAGGCCCGTCATTTTTTGAAAGTATCTCGAGCTGTTCGATAGCAGTCTCTTCATCTTCGGTTAGTATCGCCAGATCATCCGCAAATGCGAGGTATGGTAGCCTATGTAGAGGTTGTTTTTGGGAAAGCACAGTTGAAAAATGAAAGTCCACAGCCTGCTTCTAGTCTCCGACCGGGTCAGGAATGGAATGAATGGAATGAAGTCCCCATTTAGCGGCGAGGATATGAACTGTGCCGGCTGCCGAGGCCTGACGCACTCCTCCGGGGCAATGATTAAATGAATGACAGATGAAATGAAATGATAGTGGAGAATGTTGCTGGAATGAAATGTTGACAGGGAAAACCGGAGTACCCGGAGAAAAACCTGTCTGCCTCCGTTTTGTCCAGCACAGATCTCACATGGAGTGACCGGGATTTGAACCACGGACCCAGCGGTGAGAGGCCGGCGTGCTGCCGCCTAAGCCACGGAGGCTTATGGGAAAGCACAGTTATTATTATTTATTATTATTGGGGCAGACAGGCGTGGATTCAAGGGGGGGTCACGGGGGTCATGACCCCCCCCCCCCCACAACGGAGACCAATTTTTTTTGCAAACTCAAAAAACGAAAACACAATAACCAGACAAATAAAACTTAACGAATTTTAACTGAAAAAAAAAACTTTTTTTTCTTCATTTTATTCAATACTGAAAATATCTTTATTGCAATTATGTTCAGTTACAACTGTACATATTTAAAACTTCATAGGCCTACCTGTTATATAAAAACGATTATTTATATAACAAAACCAACTCGTCTATTTTGTTTAGCAAACTTTGTGATTACCGAATCGATGTTTATAGTGATGTCACGATGAATGTGCAGCAATGCACGGATAGGAATTTGGGGAGTTTTCGCACCAAGAAATTATGCCGACGTCCAAACTGCAAGCTTGGTTGGCAATTTAAGTTGCGATTTTCTCCTTTTGTCGGTACTAATTTGACTTGCCGAAACTGTAACGTACCTTGATTCTTTTCTCGAAGCTCCATGTAAAAGTCGCAAAACACGCCGTTGCAATTTGTAAGAATATTTTTGGTGCGCTAAGCGCATCAAATTTCTATCCATATAGCTTGCAAAATAATTGGTCTGGTTTTGTACGTTTGGTTATTTTGTGATTGCGTTTTTAGTGATACCATTTTTCTTAACAATTTCGATTCTCTGATCCCCCCCCAGCCAAACTCTAGATCCGCGCCTGGGGGCAGATGACCTCATAATTCCGCCCCTTAAAACAACAATAACTATCTAATATCATATTTATTGTATTATTTTAATTTCAGAATGTATGTCAAGTCATTGGGTCTCGATTTGCACGACAAGGGAAACAGTTGAAGATCGCGGTTGTCATGGTTACATTCCAAGGCGTGACGTATGAGTTCTCACTCGTCCCCTCCCCCTATCCTCCCCTACCTTCTTCACGGCCTCCTGCGTTAGGACACGCCTCCTCATCAACCTTCCATTGTTATTGTGATGTGAAAGTTAGGATTGACAATAACATTTCTACAGGCACAATAACAAGTTCTATCTTTCTGTCACAAAGGTCATTCTTTCTTTCAATTCTCGGAAATTCTCATAAGTTTGCAATACCGCACTTTTTTTCTTTTTTGAAAGTTGAGGATATAATCGTAGTTATTCTTCCTTAACATTCCATGGCAGATACGAAAGAAGGAATTGTGGTGGTAAGGTCCAAGACATTGTATTAGTAGGATAATTTAACATTAGTATCCATTAGTTTTCCATGCTTTTGGTTCAAATCCCGGTCACTCCATGTGAGATCTATGCTGGACAAAACGGAGGCTGACAGCTTTTTCTCCGGGTACTCCGGTTTTCCCTGTAAAAATTTCATTCCAGCAACACTCTCCACTATCATTTCATTTCATCTGTCATTCATTTAATCATTGCCCCAGAGGAGTGCGTCAGGCCCCGGCAGCCGGCACAGTTCATATCCTCGCCGCTAGATGGGGGCTTCATTCATTCCATTCCTGACCCGGTCGGAGACTGGAAGCAGGCTGTGGATTTTCATTTTCAGTTTTCCATGCTTTTCATGTGACAGAAGCATCTACACTCAGAAGGAGTTGAGTGTAGATATCAAGCTTTGGCACTATAGCGCTGTTCTCAAACTAGAAGGGCTGTGTAAGATTCGGAAACTTTGGCTTTGAGTAGACGAAACAAGTCGATAAATCATCATATATATTATTTCAGTAGTATAGATCCCTCCTGCGGGGCTCACAAGCGACCGATCGTGACAAATGAGCATTCAAATGAAAGAGAATAGACATTAGCAGTGACGAATTGCACTCTAATTCCATAAATATCAATAATTTCTTTAAAAAAATGTACGAAGTGTGCGATTTGCAGATACTGTTGATGTATGAAAATACACTCCATAATTTCTGTTCACTTCACATTTTGGTCGCTGTGACACCCGTTTCATGTCATTTTAACATTATGAGCTCTTTCCTTTATCATTTTGCGTGGATTTCAGAAACAGTAAATTAAAGGAATGAGTACTCAAACCGTATAATTTCATAAATATCGAATAACCGGTGAGTGTTACAGCACATTCAGCACACAAATGACATTATCAGTGACAAGTTAGCATTCTAATTTCTTAAATATCCAATTTTTGTAAGAAGTGTTCGATTTGCAAAACCTATTGGGGAAAGTGTGGTTTATGAACATGCGAGATTTCTCGGACGGGTCAGCTAGTTATTCAAATAAGAATGAAGTGTAGGCAGAAGATTTTAGGCAACAGATGGGTTGAAAGGTCAGGTAAGATTGAGATCCACTGAAGAACTGATCAGTAATATAGGACTAATAAATCACGCAAAGCCACGAAAAAACTATCCAACCTCGCCGCAGACAACAGGAAACGAAGACTGAAATTCTATGGACACGTTCACAGACTCTCATCTTCAAGGTTAACTCACAAGATTTTGACATACTCTGGAAAACTGAAGAACGTAGGCTATCTTGGATACAAGATGTTAAAAATGACCTGGAAAAGGCCCGGATAGAAACGTCAGAAATACTAGACAGAAATGTCTACCGTCAGAAGATAAATAAATGGGTGGTACAGCCAGAGAATGAAGTCCCCAGAAGATCGGGGACTAAGTGGTCAGAAGAAAGGAAACAAGCGCACAGTGAAAGAATGAAAGCAATATGGTCTGTTAGAAAGGCGAATCATAAATGTAATGCGTGATCCAATAGGGTCCATACGCACATAATAATAATATAGGACTAATAACACCACCCAGAGGCGTATATAGTCTAAGGGGAGTGCCCGGGCAGGCCGCGCTCCCCCCGAAATTTTTGTCACTTAATATCTGTTTATGAATTAAAACATTAAAACTAATATAGGCCTACTTATAAGCCTCCGTGGCTCAGGCGGCAGCACGCCGGCCTCTCACCGCTGGGTCCGTGGTTCAAATCCCGGTCACTCCATGTGAGATCTGTGCTGGACAAAACGGGGGCAGACAGGTTTTTCTCCGGGTACTCCGGTTTTCCCTGTCAACATTTCATTCCAGCAACACTCTCCACTATCATTTCATTTCATCTGTCATTCATTTAATCATTGCCCCAGAGGAGTGCGTCAGGCCTCGGCAGCCGGCACAGTTCATATCCTCGCCGCTAGATAGGGGCTTCATTCATTCCATTCCTGACCCGGTCGGAGACTGGAAGCAGGCTGTGGATTTTCATAGGCCTACTTATCATGTACTATTGTTACTAGGCGACGTATGGCAACGTTGTAAAGTGAGGCGACAGTAACTTAGCGCGATGTAAACAGTGTGACAATCAGTTTGCTCTGATCTTATGTATAACAACATAACCTCTTATTACTCTCCAGTGCCTTCGCTCTTATGAACGCACCAAGAACAGCAACAAGTGCCCTTGAAGCGTGTGACAAAAGTTTCTTCCCTAACTTTTATACCCTTATCAAACTTTAGGCAAATTTGCCTCTCTCTGTAGCTACTGGTACTGCCGAACGGAGTTTGAGTTGGTTGAAAACATACTTAAGAAATTCTACTTTTGAAAACAGACTCAACGGTCAAGTATTGTTATCTATTCACAGAGACATACAGTGAAACCTCTATTAAGAGACCATTGACGGTTCCATGGAAAACTGGTCTTTTAGAGGGGTGGTCTCTTAATAGGGGTAGGTATTAAAAATAATTGTATACTGAATTATTATTAAAGTAGAGTTGGAACACATACTTGATCACAATTTATCTGCATTGGTTCACATTTAGTACAAATTATTTACAATTAGTTATTTTCTGAAATATGTCATTTAAAAAAGTCACGAATTGATCTCTGTTTCTGATTAGCACATCTTTTTTTAACAATTTCACTTTCTAGAATATCTCTGAGTGAGTTCGAAATACCATTAATTTGTTCTAGGTTCGAACAATCTTCTAGGAGAGCCGTTTTTTGTATTTTTTATACGTTAAATAACACTTTTCTAATGGCATTGTATGCTGATGCAGTTCTGTGCCAACAGAACCATTGTTTACATCATCACTCCCATCACCATCTCCAATGGGAAGGCAGACGAGAAGTGGTCTTTTGAAAGAGGTCAGACTGAGAAAATGTCTGGACTTTGGTCGGGGAGAGGGGTGGTCGTTAAATAGAGGTAACAAATACACTGACCTTACGAGCTTTTAAATCGGTTCCAAGAGAGGTGGTCTTTTAATAGGGGTGGTCTTTTAGAAAGGTTTCACTGTACATCACTGACGATGAAGTTATAATTTGAAATTTAGGTGTACCGTGTACCGCGCATTCCAGAAACGTCTAGTCCATCACTACCTGCTTCACTCAATCAACGCATTCTTTCTCTGTATAACGTCTTCAGACCAACGAGAAAATTTGTATTTTCTCTTCTGGTTCTCTCTTTCTTATTAAATAACGGCACATATAACATGTTTCAAGACAAATTACATTAGGCCTATTATTATTGATTTAAGGTCATCAGCTCATCACGTACTCTTGCATGATGAAAAAATCGATTTTTTGATTTTGGCGCCATAAAATTCTTCGTTCTTTTCTGAATCCAAATATGTGTAGTTTGTTGGGGTTTTGATGTCTACAACTACCTTAAATTCGTTTTTTTTTTAAATTAGCGTCCCATGCTCTGAATAATACACTTTTAACTTTGCCAGCTGTTTTCCGTTAATAGTCTACTCATTTTTCATGTTTAGGTACCTATAACTAGGAAACCATTTAACATGGAGGGCTAGTTTTTTACAGTAACTTGCCTAATGGATTACTTGAATGTTAACCTATTTTCACTTACAAAACATAGTAGGTATGGATTGGGAAGAGAAAAATTGATACATATTTTTGAATAAATTTAAAAAGTAAGAGTTCGGATTCTTTTCTTGCATTCTGTCCCAATAATAATGAAACAAAGTGGTTACTCATCTGCCATGATGCTTTCCAAGTATGTGAAGAAAATTTGAGAATATTTGATTGAAAAACAACTGAGAAAGTGTACCTAAAGCAACTTATACAACATTTTTTTTGAAAATGTATCTGTCCAAATTTGTATTCATTTCACACATCCTATAAAAGCAAAGTAGCACTACATGGTCAAAAACAGCTCAGAATATACCGCTTCTTATATGTGACAAGAATAATAGCTGTACCTTTAGCATAAACCCAGAAAATACTTAGTAAAGTGATGCCACAAAAATAGACATTTTCATCGTGTAAGAGTAGGCTACGTGGTGACCTTAAGCCCACAATGGAGCACTTATGACTAATTCTACTTCGATGCTCTTTTCCGTTCCCAATCTCTCTTGAGCCCTGCTGATAATTTTTCCTTTCTCTCCTGCGAAAGGGGCTTCCGACATTTAGGGACTCTAGTGGTGGGGTCCTAGACTCTACCATAGCACAAAATTTAGAACCAGCAGCGACAGAAATTTTCATCAAGAGGAGGAAAATAAACATCGTAAAGGAATTGAAATATTTGGGTATCGCGCTCCCAACAAGTGCTACATGTTTCACATAGCATGTGATAGAGAAATCAACGCAAGCAGTACGGGCAATGCATGAAATTAGATACTTGAGAATCCTCAGCTTAGAGACAGCAATGGCTCTGTTCAGAAATAAAATCATGCCTATTCTAATATATAGCATTGAAGTCATTTGGCAACATCTAACAGAAAAGAACCTTTCCTCACTAGAAAGAGTGAAGCATTATTCATTAAAAAAAGCAATCGGAGTGTCAAAAACTACCAGGTCACGATTCGTCTACCTCCTGGCACGAGAATCATTTCTTATAGAAGACCTTAGAAACTATTTACCTCTACCAAATACCAGAGCCTCGGAACAGCTACTAACATCATTGAAGAAAAAACGAGAAGACATACCTCAAGAATTTTATGCAACCGGAGCCATGATTGATCGGACGTGGACAACAGCCAACTTTGAGTTGAGGCATATGTTTACACGTCTGGCTGTCCATGGTTTTCACCACCTTATTTGCGTTAGCAAATGTTTCCATGAACCTACAGTGACGTGTGTATGCCAACTATGTGGACAACCATGTGATCGCTACCACTTAGAGCTCTGTAGGAAACTGACAAAATCAATCAAAGACTATGCAACTCAAAGTGTCAGAGTGCAATTTTAGTATACGTTTTTATACTTTGTTTTCAATGGCTATTTGGCTGCAATAAAAGTATTATTAAAATTTAGAACGTTCTTCTACATCAAGGTCAGCAATTCCAACCGCCGAATCCAAGTCCTTTAGTACTTCATTAAGCCACAGGCTTCCAGTCTTGTAGCATTTAACCAAGGAGAAGATCTTCTTGGTAAGCCTGTTGCTGTAGGTGCCCGTAGAACTTTAGCATCCTACATCGCATACTGGTATTGGCTGATTCTAACTGTTGATACAGGTCAGAATTAGATTTCAAACGGTAGAATCCATCTGGGAGCAATCTCGGGCCATGAATTTTCCTGAGGATACGTCTTTCGGCTTTCTCCAGGTCATCCATGGTGCCTTTTCTGTCCATCAAGAGGGTCTCTGCGGCGTACAGAAACTGTGGTCTGATAGCAGTTCTGTAGTGACAGATCTTAGCATTCCTCGAAATGCATATTTTAATACAATATAAAAATTACACGTCACAATTGCCGACTGGCGTAGTTACGAGTGCCAAGTCGTGGCTTAAGACCCAGACTATCTCCGGACTGGAAAAACAAACTACTGTAATGGATTTGAAACCACAGTCAGAAATTCTTGAAATGGTTTTCTCTCGTTTTCGAATCCATGTGAAACTGGGACGGTACCCTCTTACAGGCCACGACCGCTTCCAACTTCTTGCCCAGTTTAATACATCTCCACTCATCTTTATCTTTCAGTAACACCCCTGATGAGAAATGTGTCGGGAAGGGCATCCGGCCGTAAAAACCAACCACCATTTCTCTTCACCCACCAACCCCATTAGAATTAGTTCAGAATTCACATAATACCAATTGTTGCTGAAAAGAAATACTAAAAAGTGATAGTGCACATATGTGTATCCTGGGTCTGAAGAGGATAAGGCGTGATCAAAAAGTTTCCGTTTGAGGGCGTAGCTGCAACGTAGCGCATGAATAAGGGTATCAAGAGAGATGAGGCAATGGCCAATTAAGGCGAGAAAGTGAATGACTCCCTAGGACTCAGGTACTCTAATACCGTCGGGGTTGGTAGAGAACAAGGGTTGACCAAGGGAGGTTGACAGGAAAGATGACCGAGAAGAGCCTGGGACAACTGAGTGGAAGCAATGTTGGACTCAGCTGAAGTCCCGTGGTCGCCAACCCCCTAAGGAGGTGGCATAATTTAGACCTTCAGTAGGCTCTAACCCCTCTTTGAGTCTGGCAACAGTGCTTGGATTTTACCTTCCTTTACTCTGACTGAAGGAAGAAGAGGAGGGGAGGGAAACACTTTATTCTGTCCGGGAAACAATTCTCACTCTAGGAGGGAGAGGAAGAGAATTTCTGCACAAGAGGGTGAAATCCCATCATCCCTCTGTTAGTAGTCTTCCACTTACTAGGACCTTATTTATGGTCCTGTGATGTTATCAAACACAAGGAGTGGCAAATATGCTCATCACCATCATCATCATCTTCTTCTTAGAGTTTCGTATGTTTAGCACCTAAAAAGTACGAAATATGCAAGCTAATATGCCCTAAGACTAGCTGAAAGTGCCCTAAAACTAGCTGAATATCATCTAAAACTAGCTGAGGGTGTCCTAAAATTAGCTGAATAAGACCTAAATCTAGCTGAATATAACTTAAAACTAGTTGAAAGAGCCCTAAAACTAGCTGAGTATGACCTAAGACTAGCTGAAAGTGCCCTAAAACCAACTGGAATTGTCCTAAAATAGCTGAATATTACCTAAAATAGTTGAAAGTGCCCAAAACTAGCTGAAAGTGCCCTGAAACTAGCTGAATATGACCTAAAACTATCTGAATGTGCCCTAGAATTAGCTGAATAAGACCTAAAACAGGCTTAAAGTGTCCTAAAACTAGCTGAATATACCCTAGAAGTAGCTAAATATGACCTAAATCTAGCTGAAAGTGCCCTAAATCTAGCTGAATATGACCTAAAACTAGTTGAGTGTCCTCAAACTAGCCTAAAGTGTCCTGAAACTAGCTGAAAGTGGCCTAAAACTAGCTGTAAGTGCCATAAAACTAGCTGATAGTGCCATAAAACTAGCCGAGTATGACCTAAAACATTCTGAATGTGCCCTAAAACTGGCCTAATGTGCCCTGTAAACTAGCTGAATATGACCTACAAACTAGCTGAAAGTGCCCTAAAATCGGTTTGAATAGTCTATGATCTATGCATTTCAGGGACGTCTAGACTGAATCACGCAAACTGTTAGAGCTATTGGACCCACCAAGGCTGAACTGGCCGTGAGATAACTTGTTTACTAATATTGTTTTGAGGTAAATTTTCTCTCCTGGGGTGGCATCTTACTCAATGAGACATCCGCATGGAAGCTTTCACTCGGAATCAGGTCTTCTAAACCTATTATCTGCCTTTTCCGGGAATACAGAGAAAATATAGCCTATCTACTGCACCCTTTAGAAATACCCTGCTAGTAACTCCACCCAGATAATAATATGTGCCTAGTCAAAATTTAAACAAAAATGTACAAAATATAGTCTAACTAAATACCACTTTTTATCCCCAAAAATTAGCAAAATATGACAAAAACCATTAAATGGCAAAATAAAATTACTTTAAACGACGTCAGGGACCCCTTCATTCACACATATTTGTCAAACTTGGGGCAAATTAAACTCTGAAAAAGAAGGGGATTTTTCCTTAAAGTGGTGCTTACTAAATAGTTGATCAAATCAGTTTCCTGTCTTAATATGCTCCCACCAAACAAACTACTAAATCAATTGTTATGGAAATTTATCTACATTAACCTTTACTCACTCACTCACTCCGTTGGCTTCTCTGGGACGTGACAATCCCGTGCCACTCTCACTATCTGCCCCCATTTCCTCCTATCCAGCGCAGTATTCTCTCCTCCAGTAATACCCATCTGTCTGCAGTGAGAGGTCACCTCATCTTGCCATCTACTCCTAGGTCTTCCAGGGGGTCTCGAGCCTTCGATCTTCTTCTCGTACACCTGGCGAACTGTTCTGGCAGCGTCCGTTCTGATGATATGCCCTGCCCATTGTAGCCGTTTCGCTTTCATGATGTTCACTACCCTGGGTTGATTAGCTAACTTGTACAGCTCATGATTTGATCTGAGAACCCATCTTTGTGTTTCCTGGTAAAAAAAAAAATGGGGCTGAAAATTTGTCTATATACGAAGGTGGATCAAAAAAGTTACTTGCACTAACTCGCTGCAGCAGCGCGCTGTGTGTCGCAAACGTGGACTTAGCGGAGAAAGAGACAGACACTGCCCACACGTCTGTTAGGCAGGTCGCTGTGGTGTCTCGTCTTGTATGGTGTGAATAGCGGGCAAATGCAATGGCGCGTCGACTGGACGTTCACTCCAAATATGAGGTGCGTGCGACAATCCGATTCCTATGGGCCAAAAGGAAGAATTGCACGGACATTCATCGTGAAATTAGTACTGTGTATGGGGAGCGGGCCATTTCCCGGCAAGGGATCGTAAAGTGGTGTCAGCAATTCGAAGCCGGACGTATGGATATCGCGAGGACAGGCCCGCAACGTCCAGGACCCGTGCCAATGTCATCAGTGTGAATGCGATCATTAGACAGGTGGTCGACGTTTCCAAACCGATGAGGAGGTAGAGGCCGCTGTCTCCGTGTGGTTGCACAACGCTGGAGGAACTATGTATCCGGTATCGACAAGTTGGTTGTGCGTTCGCAGAAATGTTTGGAGTCTCTTGGAAACTATGTGGAAAAGTGACGTCGTTATAGGCGTGTTGCTGTAGTATAGGTGGTGTAATAAATGGCCATAACTGGGAAGTGCAACTTATTTTTTGATCTGCCCTCGTACCTTGTTTTCGAAGACTGTAAGTTGGTGTTCCTCCGTTTTGGTCACACTCCATGTTTCGGCTCCGTATAGAAATACTGGCCTGAAGATCGTGATGTATAGTTTTAGTTTTGTTCTCCTTGTAATAAGTTTGGAGGAAAGTAATTTCTGCAGGGAAAAGTAAACTTTGTTCGCATTCCGTAATCTAATTTGGTGTTCAACTTGTCTTCTATTGCAGTCATTTATAAGGTGCGTTCAAAAAGTAACTAGCTGGAGGCTGGAATGCGCATACCGGTGACGACATCGGTTAATCGTGGCGTGTGTAACGAGGTGTGGTTCCGACCAGAGCATGGAAGGTCACAGCCCGTCGCTAGAGGGCACGCGTGCATGTCACGTGACGATAGAAAGCGAGCAGCAGCATGCACCGATCGTCCAAGGCTGCCAGTCACATTGCAAACAGTGACACGAAGGCGTCAACCGAAGAGCAAAGAGGTGTTGTTCGGTTTCTGACAGCGGAAGGAGTAGGGGGAATGTCAGAAGTGTACGGCGAACACTGCATGTCCCTTACAAGGGTCAAGGCGTGGCACAAGCCGATGATGCCCGGTCTGGGGCACCCCCACCCCCCTGCATTACCGATGACAACGTCCAGCTGGTTGATACACTCATTACCCAGGACCGCCGAGTGACAGTGAACGCCATAGCCACCGTGGCCGCTCCACGACAATGCACGAGCTCATACGGCCAACACAGTCGCGGCACTCCTGCAGAAATTCAAATGGGAGGTTCTCAGCTACCCTCCATACAGTCCAGACCTCTCTCCCTGTGATTACGCCATGTTTGGTCCCCTGAAAAGGGCTCTGCGGGGCCAACGATTCACCTTGACGCCGACGTCCAGCTGTACGTGCGGAACTGGTTCACATCGCAGCCCAGGGAATTTTATGAGACAGCCATTCACCGCCTCGTGTCCTAGTAGGACAAGTGCCTCAACAGCCAGGGCCAGTACTTCTAACATACAAGTACTGGTTTCTGTAATTATGCCTCCGGCTCGTTACTTTTTGAACGTACCTTATATATTTACCCCCAAGGTATTTGAAGTTTGGCGTGTTCTTAAAGGTAAAATTGCCTATATGATGGTTATTGCGTTGATCTATAGTCATGTTTTCTCTGTAAGATAAAATAGTTAAGTTACTGAAAAAGCAACATCATTCACCGTTACCAACATTACAATTAAAATTATTTATGTTTTTGGGCTATTGCCGTGTGAAAATTAAATTAAATACCAGCAGACGTTTCGAGAGGAACCTTGCCTCCTTTTCCAATGGAATTTAAAACAATGTGGCCAAAGAAAGTGTATCAATGTGATTACAAAAACGAGAGAAATTCCTCTGTTCGTCACCAGAGAGCAGCCGCCAGAAAGTACTGTACGGATTTTGGTAGAAAAACGCGCCATATTAATTAGAACGGTGGACGAAGTAGTAAGAAAGGAGAAGGTAAAGGGACAGGCGAAAAATATTGAGCCTCCTCAAAGAATGAGTAGGCTATGTCCAAAACCTCCATGGACATCAAATTGGCAGGTGCACTATGCAGATGACATGGTGATCCAGGGAAACGATGCAGTAAGCTATCAATAGGTTAGACTGTTAGAGGAATGGTCGAAAGAAAACGAACTTAAAATAAACCAGAACAAGACAAAAGTAATGAAATTTCTCAAAGGCGGACGAATATCCTCGAAGGATGTCTTCACATGTGGGAATCACATTTTAGGCGTAGCGAAGGAGTACAAATATTTAGGGGTAACTCTGCAGGTCACCGGATTCACCTTCACAAGACATGTTGAGGAAAGATCAATCTCCGCAATAAAAGCCACAATGGAAATCAAAAGACTTCATAGCCTCTCACTAGAATATCAATTTCACTGTTCAATCTGAAAATCGCCCCTATGGCATCACACGCAATTGAAATAATTTGGTCACACTTGAACGACAAAAACATCAAAGACATGGATAGAGTTAAGGCCAGATACCTCAAGAAAACCCTGTGCGTATCGAAGTACGCCCCAACCAGATTAGTTTATCAACTGGTGGGAACAAAAACATTTATAGAAGAACTAAAACAAAACCTGATTCAAACACAAGCATGCTTCAAGTTCCTGGAAGAAAGAGCCCAGAAATCAACAGAAATAGACCCCGATTTCTACCGCACCCCAGCCATGAAGGAGAAGGAATGGAGATCAGCCGGCTATGAACTACGACACCTCTACACCCGAGGAGCAATACACGGTTCCACCATAAAATCTGCAACAGGAAAGGTTACCACAACGCCGACAGTCAATGCAGCTGTGAACTCTGCAACCAATCCTGCACACAGTATCACCTATTTGAATGTGCACAAAGAACAATGCAAATCTCGCACTATGCAAAGGACGAATGTCAATGATATATGTTATGTAATAATTCTGTACACATTGTGTTTAATTCCAATAATAAATTGGCAGGTGAAAAACTAAAGGAAGTAGGAGAGTTCTGTTACTTAGGAAGCAAAATAACCAGTGATGGACGAAGCAAAGAGGATATAAAAAGTAGGTTGGCTCAGGTAAGGAAAGCATTTCTACATAAAAGGAATCTGTTGACATCGAATATAGATTTAGGTGATAGAAAGTCGTTTTAGAAGGCCTTTGTCTGAAGCGTGGCGCTCTATGGAAGTGAAACTTGGACTATTGGTGCAGCAGAAAAGAGGAGAATTGAAGCGTTTGAAATGTGGTGTTACAGGAGAATGATGAAGATCAGATGGGTGGATAAGGTTACAAACGAAGAGGTATTAAGGCTAGTGGAAGAGGAGAGATGTTTCTGGCGACTGCTAATGAAGAGAAGAGATAGGTTGGTAGGACACATACTAAGACACCCAGGAATAGCAAGCTTAGTTATGGAATGAAGGGTCGGGGACAAGAACTGTAGTGGTAGACCAAGGTTAGAATATGTTAAACAGATTTCCTCGGATGTAGGGTTTGGTAGCTATGTAGAGATGAAACGATTAGCTCAGGACAGGGAGGTTTGGAGCGCTATGACATGGGACCGCCGGCTTTACTTCCCCTCCGAAGGAAGGCATACTGAAGGATTTTTAACGCTCTTAAAAAATCCGACGACTTCGGCCGGGTTTGAACCCGCTATCTTGGACACAGCAGTTCAGCATGCAACCGACTACGCCACCGAAGCCGTTTCTGAAACACTAATTAAAGATATACAAAAACTAGAAAGAAATATCTTTAGGAAGATTTTTGGCCCAGTTTGCACTGAGGGAGGCGTCTCTAAAAGGCAGAGTAGTTAAAAGGGATGTAAAATCAATAACTTTATTGCACTGAGGAAATTTGAATGAAAAGGAAATCCCAGGAGTTTTATCAGCATTCGGAGAAAATCTCGGACACATTCAGGAAAAGACATTTGAAATTTTATGGGCAAATTCTCATATTGAGTGATCACAGGCTAAAAAAAAAAGAATTCTAAATCTTACTCTCTCAATGAACGCTAAGAACAACTGGCTGCTTGAAGTTGAAAAATACCTTCAGGAAATAGACACCTCAAGTGATATGGTATTGGGCAGATTTAAATCCAGGGAACTAGCTGACTATCATCAATTTTCAGACCACCCAAACATTGCATCCAAAAGAACCTGGGTAGAGGATCACAGAAAGAGCCATAGCGAGAAGATGAACAGATTTTGGGAGAACAAGAAAGCAAGATCGGCACTCCTTAGACGGGCATAACTATGTAAGTGAAAAACCAAAACCACAAAAACACACACAAAAAAGTAAACAAATAACAAAAAATGACAATAGACCAAAATACCAAAAGAAAAAAAGGAAACATAATACTAAAATACCAGAACACACAAAAACAAAAACAATAACAAAATACCAAAATTACCAAAATACCAATAAACAAAAATAAAACATAATACTAAAATTCCAAGAAACCAAAATTACAAAAATACGAAAAAAACAAAAATATGACAAATTACTGAATTACCAAAAAAAAAATAAAAAAAAAATACAGAATTAAAGGGTAACAAATTTACCAAAATAGCGAAAAAAAATACCAAAACACCAAAATACCAATAAAAAAAACGTAATACTAAAATACCAAAATAACCAAAATACAAAAAAAAAACTAAAACAGACTAATACATAAATAACAAAAGAAATAACAAAATTACCAAAATACCGGTAGGCCTACCAAAAAACAAAAATACCAAAATTATCAAAATACCAAATATAAAAAAATATAAAATATAAGAAAATAAGAAAATAACAAAATACCAAAATAACGGAATTCCAAAATACCAAAATTACAAAATACCAAAATAACGGAATTCCAAAATACCAAAATAAAAAAAAATATGCCAAATAACAATAGACCAAAATAACAAATATCAGCGAACCAATATAGCCTGCCAAAATAACAAAAAATAAAAGGACCAAAATAGCCTGCCCAATTAACAAAAACAAAAAGAAAGTACAAAAGGAAGCAATATTAAAATACCAAAATAATAAAAATCCAAAATAAGTTACCCAAAAACAAAAATTAAAATAAATACTAAAATACCAAAACACAATAAAACAAAATACCAGAATTACCAAAATACCGGAACCAAACAACAACAAAGCAAAAAAAGGAAAGAAACTAAATAACTTAACACCAAAATTATCAAAATTCCAAATATCAAAAAGAAATATCAAACAATAACAGCATAACAATATAACAAAATACCAAAGTTACCAAAATACCCAAAACAAAATACCAAAATACCAATAAACAATATACCGAAATACCAATAAACAAAAAATACAAAAAACAAATTACTAATATTACCAAAATACCAAAAATAAAAATAACAAAATAACAAAATATCAAAATACCCAAATAACTTACCAAAATTCCAAAATTCTAAAATTCTGAAACACCAAAATAACAAAGATCCGAAATTCAAAAATTACTAATTTTTAAAATACAAAATACAAAAGGCATAAAACTGGAAACAGCAAGCAAAGCAACATAAAAATAAATGAATGTATTAAAAAATCCGCATCGTTGTAAAGTTTAATTAAGAACTCCTGTAGCATTATAATTGTAAATACTGTTGTACATAAGTGTTATATACATATTTATTTATTGCATATGCATTTGCTTGCCATTGAACATCTTTCCTAAGTCATCAAGTAATGTGCGTTTGTTGATGTGCAGCAACATTCTCACGTAAAAAGATTTCACGCACAGCAGTCTTCCAACAACATTGACTTTACTCACTGATGACCCCGCAAATGAGAGACCTGAAAGGAGAACAGCTATTGTGGGTAGAGAGCTACGGAGATATGACATTGACATAGCAGCACTTCAGGAGACCCGTCTTGCTGAGGAAGGTCAGTTGAATGAGCAAGGTGCAGGGTACAGCTTCTTTTGGAAGGGTAAACGTGAGGACGAACACAGAATACATGGAGTTGGCTTTGCCATTAAGAGCAAGCTTCTCAAGGATCTGTCAGAGCTTCCAACTGGGTATAATGAACGCCTCATGACACTAAGACTTCGGTTATATAACAACCAGCATGCCACGGTGATCAGCGCATACGCCCCCACACTAGATGCTGATGATGACATTAAGGAAAGGTTCTATTCAGATCTGGATACCGTCCTATCAAACATCAACCGTGAAGATAGGATCATCTTACTCGGAGATTTTAACGCTAGAGTGGGCAGGGACTACAATGTTTGGAATGGTGTCATTGGTAAGGAGGGAGTTGGTAGCGAAAACTCCAATGGTGTCAGACTGCTCTCCAAATGCACTGAACATGAATTGGTAATCACCAATACTATCTTTCGCCAAAAGAATCGCTTTAAAACATCATGGCAGCACCCTAGATCGAAGCACTGGCATCTTATTGACTATGTGATTGTACGCAAGAAAGATTTACGAGATGTTCTTATCACCAAAGCAATGACAGGAGCCGATGACTGTTGGACAGATCACCGGCTTATCAGATCAGTTATGCGTATACCATTGTCCACACAGAGGAGGAAGCAACAGAAGAGCTGTAGGCATGTTTTTGATACCGAGAAGTTTGGTAAGTCAGAGCATATCTCCCAATATAAAGAGTTGCTTAGCCAGACACTGCCACAGGAATACCATCCAGATGTAACACTGCACTGGGAGAGTCTGAAGACCGCTATTCAGAATGCTTGCAAGGAAACGCTGGGATATAAGACCAGGAAACATCAAGACTGGTTTGATGAAAATGATGAAGAAATAGAAGCATTAATCTCAGAAAAGAGAAAAGCCTTGCAAACTTGGAGAAAAGATATGAACTCCCGTACTAAGAAAGAAGCATTTTGTCTTGCGAAGGCAAATGTCCAAAGAGGAACTCGTGCTCTCAAAAATGCATGGTGGACATCCAAAGCTAAAGAGCTGCAATATCTAGCAGACAAAGATTCGCGACAGTTCTTCCAAGCCACAAAAGCGATTTATGGCCCCTCCACGTTTGGTAGAAATCCACTTTGGTCCAGTGACAAAAGTACACTTCTAAAAGATCAATACTCCATCATGAATAGGTGGAAGGAGCATTTTGAAGACCTCTTGAACCAGGACTCAGTTATTGATGAGCAGGTGTATGATATATTAGAACAAGCACCCATCAAAGAAGAACTCGGTACCCTGCCAACACTAGATGAGGTTCAGTGTGCTATTAATCAAGCAAAGCGACACAAAGCTACTGGATGTGATGGAATACCAGCGGAAGCTCTCAAAGAAGGAGGTGAGGAACTCATAAGCCACATACATGATCTTATCATTAAAATTTGGAGAACTGAAAAAATGCCTGCTGATTTCAGAGATAGTCTGATAGTTCCCATATTTAAGAAAGGTGATCGTGCAGACTGCAACAACTATCGTGGTATATCTTTGTTATCATGCCTTGGAAAGCTTATTGCTCGTATTTTGGCGAATCGTATTCTATCCCTGGTGGAGAAAATACTCCCAGAGAGCCAATGTGGTTTCAGGCCTTCTAGAGGAACTGCAGATATGATATTCACTGTTCGTCAGCTTCAGGAGAAATGTAGAGAGCAAAATAGACCTCTTTATATTGCCTTTATAGACCTCAGTAAGGCATTTGACTCGGTAAACCGTGAAGCCTTGTGGAAGATTTTATCATTGTATGGTTTTCCACTGAAATTTATTACCATCTTAAGACTACTCCACAATGATATGAAGGCAAATGTCATTGGTAACGACTCGATTGGAGAACCATTTCATATTAATACCGGCGTTAAACAAGGCTGTGTGATTGCCCCTACATTGTTTTCTCTGTACGTTGCCACTGTCATGCAGTTAGTCAAAGATGATCTTCCTACAGGCATACAGATAACTTACAGGATGGATGGGAAGATCTTTAATTTGAGCCGTCTAAAGGCAAGGACTCGAACATCTCCTGCTGCATTGGTTGAGTTACAGTACGCTGATGATAATGCAGTAGTAGCTCAATCAGAGGACGAACTTAGGAAAATCCTGAATGCTTTTTCTTCAGCCTACAAAAAGATTGGGCTGAAACTTAACACCAGTAAAACCCAAGTCCTCTACCAACCAGCCCCTGGACAAGGACAAAGAAACATCAATGTCACCATCGACGGAGCGAAGCTTCAAGAAGTTAACGCCTTTTCTTATCTTGGCAGCACCCTGTCATCAAGTGCAAATATAGATTCCGAAATCCAACACAGGATTAACCGTGCTGGGGCATCCTTTGCAAGATTGAGGTCTAGAGTTTTTGACAACCATGATATCAATGCTGCAACGAAGATCCTTGTGTACAACTCGGTTGTAGTTCCCACCTTACTTTACGGATCTGAATCCTGGACATGCTACAGACGTCATTTTAAAAAGCTGGAGCAATATCACCAGCGTTGTTTGAGGAGAATTCTTCGTGTCACATGGCAAGACAAACGCACAAACACCAGCATTCTCGAAGAAGCACAGACTACCAGTGTTGAAGCCATGCTTTTAAAACGTCAGCTGCGATGGACAGGACACGTAATCCGCATGCCCAATAATCGCATTCCCAAGCAAGTGTTTTGCTCTGAACTAACTGAGGGCAAGCGCTGTGTGGGAGGTCCGAGGAAGCGATTCAAAGACGTACTAAAGGCTAATATGCAAATGTGCCATATTAATATCAACAACTGGGAGACCTTAGCTCTTGATCGCTCATCCTGGAGATCAATTGTTCATCGTGGTGCGATACTTTTTGAAGAAAACCGCCGACGTATGATAGAAGATCGGAGGCAACGCAGAAAGAACAGAGTGTTCATTAGAAGACAGGGAATGAATGCGGATGTCTCACCTGACCCTGATACTACCTGTCATCACTGCGGGAAACTGTGTCTCTCCCGCATTGGGCTTTTTAGTCACCTCCGGACTCATCGATGAAGAGTCATTCAGTATTGGAAGGCCAACCTACTCGAGACGAGTGTTTGCTATCATCATTATCATCATCATGCATTACAAGGGGAACCCTATTTCACCGAAGTATATTAGGGTTGTAGTTTAATACATTACAGGTTTTAATACATAAGGCAATTTACAAAGATAATTTAGAGTAAATGCGATGTGTGGATGTAAGAAACTGATTGTAATAACAAGATTTTAGAAAAAAATTGATAAAGTGGTTTTGTTAGTTCATTATTGTAGTAATTAAAATGGTGTTTCAGATAATATTTTTCTATTTCCAAGGCAGGACAGTCAAATAGGAGGTGACTTATGCTTTGAGATGATCCACAGATGAAAGAGTATTCGTCTTCTACTTTAATTTCGAAACGTTCGAACTAAAATGCATTGTTATTTTCAATGGCCACTGAACCAAAATTAAGTATAAGTGAGCTGAATCTTATGATATTCGCTTGACGAACTGAACTAGTAATCCAATATACCCCCCATTTGTGTGAGAAGTAATTCATTAACTGTATAAATAATTCATATAGTTACTTCAGACACTGTATCTAATTGGGCACGCTCACATCTAGTGGGACGTGGGTTGGTGACCACGGGACCCCAGCTGAGTTCGGCATTGCTTCCACTTACTTGTGCCAAGCTCCTCTCCGTCTTCTTTCCTGTCGACCTCTCTTGGTCACCTCTTGTTCTCTTCCGACCCCGACGGTATTAGGGTATCCGAGGCCTAGGGATTCTTTCACTTTACCGCCTTAATAGGCCCATTTCTCATCTTTCCTGATACCCTCCTTCTGCGAGGGGTCAGCCTTCTTTTTCATTTCATGTTGACTCCTGCCTTTTGCTGAAGCTCTCAAGGAGGCAGGGTGTTTGTAGCCCCACCACTTCCGGTGCACCCTGGACAATGCTACACCCTCAGGGGCTCATGGCTGGTGAGATCGGGAGTTGGCGACCCCGAGGGATTCCTGAGCCGGTCTGTTTTGTTCCCTTTTTCCTCTGACCTTGGGGCAGGTCCTCTCCTCTCCCCATCCCATTCCTATCTGCATTTCATGGCTCTCCTTCATTCCAAGTCCTTCAATCCTCTTTCTTTGAGGCTTGAGGGCATTTCTTTTCTTCCTGACCTTTATTTGTTTACCATTTCTTCTTTTAGTATGTAAGTCTGTAGTTAGTATTAGTTATAGTTTTCATTCTCATCTCATCTTTCACTACCTCCCAAACCATTAGGGGCTGATAACCTAGGTGTTAGGCCCCTTAAAACAACAATTATCATCAACATCTAATTGGGCACACTCGTTGTTGACCAACTGACCAATAAGTTAAGGTAACTTACCCAGACCTGATAAGACGTTAGTCTGCAATTTGCGATGCGATGTGATGTGATGTGCTGGTCCGAGCTAACGGTTGATGCCACCTGTCCCCCTACCCCCTACCTCCCTCAGCAGATGGTCCTGACACCAATTGTTGGCGCTCAGCGGGGTACGATTGTTGCGAGTCTACCCTATCTGCTTGGCGCGCAGTGGTGGGCCGTGCCAGACATATGTGTGGCAAGGTCGATACACTACACACACACACACAATAATAATAATAGTTTAATATTAAAAATAATAATACCAGCATGCTGAAAAGATCACTGACACTTTCAGGAAAAGGCGATTGAAGTTCTCCGGCCATATTCTTAGAAAGAACAATGACCGGCTCACCAAAAGGATGCTTGCCACGGTGGGTTAGTGGTTAACGTGTCGGACTACCAACCCCCCAAGCTTGCAGGTTCGCTCCTGGCCGTGGTAAGTGATTTTTTTTCAAAGGCGGCAAACATTTACGACACGCATGTCATACGATGTTGGCATGTCAAAGAACCCATTTGAATTCAGTAGGCCATGTTCATAATGGCAAAATTAATCTCGGGATTTTCCGCCAACACAAAGTTCCTAATTTCTCTACTAGAAAGCGCTATAGTGTTCAAGGAGCTTAGATATCTAACCTCCTGGACTTTCATAGTGCTTCAAGGAACAACGAAATTCGACATGCAAGCCAACCTCTGGGTGTCAAATAACAAAGCTTGCACCCGGCACCGTGGCCATACGATGTATGTATGTCTACCCCTTATTATTCCCGTTTTTCCAACGGGGTCGGGGATGAGATGCGATGGAAGTCTTTGTGGCGATGGTTTTTACGGCCGGATGCCCTTCCTGACGCCAACCTCAGGAGAGGAGTTAATGAGAGATGATATGAATGGTGGTGAATGAAACTGGGCAAGGATGTGGAAGGAAGTGGCCGTGGCCTGTCAGAAGGTACCGTCCCAGCATTTGCCTGGTGTTGAAAATGGGGGAAACCACGGAAAACCATTTCAAGGGCGGCCGACGGTGGGGCTCGAACCCACGCGTCTACCGAGTCAGCAGAGAGCTTGGCACCATGACCTAATGCTGCGCTTTAGCCAGCGTAGCCACTACTGTCAGTACCGAGGCCATACGATATTATTATTTATTACCAAAAGGATGTTGATAATTCTTGTTTAAAGTGGCCTAACATCTGGGTTATCGGCCCCTAATGGTTTGGGTGATCATGCAAAATGAAAATGAAACCATAAATAAACCTAACTACGACTTACAACCAAAACCAACCACAGCTTATACACCAGAAGAAGAAAAGGAAAACAAGAGAAAGGGGAAATAAACGTCATCAACCCTCGAAGAATGAGGCATGAGGGACTTGGAAGGAAGGAGAGCCACGAAAGGCAGATAGGAAAGAGAAAGAGGAAAGGGTCTGTCCCAAGAGCAATGGAAAAAGGTGGCAAAACGGACCCAGCTCAGGAATCCCTCGGGATCGCCAACTCCCAAACTCACCAGCCGTGAGCCCTTGAGAGTGTAGAAATATCCAAACTGCACCAGAAGTGGTGGGGCTACATACACCCTGCCTCATTGTGGGCCTTGAGCAGAAGGCAGGAGATATAATGAAAATAAAACGAGAGGTCTGACCCCTCGAAGAATGAGGGATCAGGAAAGATGAGACAAGGGCCAATTAAGGCGGGATAGTGAAAGACTCCTTAGGCCTCAGATACCCTAATACCGTCGGGGTAAGAAAAGAACAACATTTGACCAAGAGAAGTCGAGATTAAAGATAACAGAGAGGTGTCGAGGTCGGTCGAAGAACAAGATCTACACACAAATGAAAGTGAGTGTTAATATGCAGTCCATAGAGGCTCAATTTAAATGTAAAATAATGATGATAATAATAATAATAATAAACATATCGACATTGATGCGTCGAACAGCTGGTTTACTCATGCTGACCTATTCACTGAGACCGAAGGATTCATGGTTGCAATCCAAGATCAAGTTGTGGCTATAAAAAACTATCTTAAATATATAGTTGCGGCAAATATTCAGGATGATAAATGCCGAAGATGCCAACTAGAACCGGAAACAATTCAACATATCACAGGAGGCTGCCAAGCGATCTCCTGTATTGATTACATCAAAAGGCACAACCAAGTGGCCAAAATAATGCACCTACTGTACACGTTGCTCAAAAGCACTTATTATTTGAAAATACTTTGCCTTACTATCAGTTTGTTCCTGACGCCGTTTTGGAAAATCCTAGTCACGAGTTGTTAAGGGATCGATCAGTTATTACTGATAAAACCATACCAGCAAACCGGCCAGATATCGTTCTTGTGGGCAAGGTGCAGAAGAGAACTTTCCTCATTGATATTGCAGTGCCAATTCCCATAATTTGCAACAAACCTGCTGTGATAAGATCACCAAATATCTACCCTTGGCTGAGGAAATACGGCAAATGTGGAGGCAGGAAAGTGTAGTCGTTCTGCCCATAGTCATTTCGTCTACCGGCATCATCCCCAAATCATTGGCTCGCAATCTACAAATATTGGGAATACATCCTGGTCTACACATCACCATGCAGAAGGCCGTCATCTTGGAGACCTGTTCCATTGTTCGCTCGTTTCTCAATGTGCCACCTTAAGAGAATTAGCCATACCGTCTTGCAAACAAGCCGACGATATGTTAATATGTCCCACTTATGTGGTGAAATGAATGTGATAACAATAATAATAATAATAATAATAATAATAACTCCAGAGGCAAGCGTTTAAATGGGTCTCAAAATCTCAGTTGAAAATACCAAAATAATGACGAAAATAAAAAACCCACCAAAAAAGCTTCAAGTGGGCAAAGAATTTAAATATCTTGGGGAATGGATCGGCTGGAATGAGCTAGAGAAAAAGGCAATGGAATCTAGGAGAAATAAAGTTGAATTGGCCTTCCAATTTACTAAGGACACTTATAACTAGAGGTCTCTCTCCTGGAATACCAAGATAAGACATTATAACACGGTAATTAAACCAGAAGCCTTATATGCAGCCGAAACATTGTCTCTCACCACCCAGGGACCGCTTAAAAGGCTGGAGGTCAAGTAAAGAAAGATAATATGCAAAATCATAGGCCCCAAATTTCATAACAACAAATTAATCCATGTCAGGAACGAAACTCTTTACCAAAAAAACTGAAAAACTCTCGGACACAATAATAAAACGGAGAATTGATTTTTACGGGCACATCCTCCGGATGAATGCAAATAGATTAACCAAAAAGAACTTCGACCACTTCCGTAATAAAAAACAAAACCTCTTTGGTTTAAGGAAACAGTGAAAGACCTCGTGGAACTCCACATTAGAGACACCATGCTCATGGACAAGACAGCCAAAACAGTCACCAAGGATAAGAAACAACGGTTCCAAGTGAAACTCAAACAAAAGCGTACGATCCACATCTCAGCCGAAGAAAGGGAAGCAGATCTGAAAGGATGAGGCAATACTGGGCCAAAACGAAAGCTCAAAACAATAAAATGTGATTGATTTCATGAACCCCAAAGTTGGGTGAAACAAATAAAGAATAATAATAATAATAATAATAATAATAATAATAATAATAATAATAATAAACAGATTGAAGTCCTCAACGAATGCGCTGAGAAAACGGGGTTGCAAATCTCATTCGAGAAGACCAAGTTTATTTGCACTAGGTTCGACATCCAGGAACTACAAACAAAATACGGGCACATCAAACGGGTTCCACACTTTAAATATCTCGGTGAGATCCTAGAACCAACAGGATTGGAAAAGGAAGCTCAGAAAGTTCGATTACAAAAACTCAAAAGAGCGTATTGGAGAACCCGTGACATCTACAACAAGAAATGCATGTCCATACATACAAAAATCAAACACTATAATACGGTGATTAAACCTGAAGTGCTGTATGCAAGTGAAACCTTGGTAGCCTACTTAATAAGAAAGGTGATCTGGAAAATATCTTGAAGGAGGAAAGAAAGATCTTGAGGAAAATTCTGGGCCCAGAGAAAAGTGAAGAAGGGTATAGACTCAAATCACGCAAAGCCACGGAAAAACTATCCAACCTCGCCGCAGACATCAGGAAACGAAGACTGAAATTCTATGGACACGTTCACAGACTCTCATCTTCAAGGTTAACTCACAAGATTTTGACATACTCTGGAAAACTGAAGAACGTATCTTGGATACAAGATGTTAAAAATGACCTGGAAAAGGCCCGGATAGAAACGTCAGAACTACTAGACAGAAATGTCTACCGTCAGAAGATAAATAAATGGGTGGTACAGCCAGAGAATGAAGTCCCCAGAAGATCGGGGACTAAGTGGTCAGAAGAAAGGAAACAAGCGCATAGTGAAAAAATGAAAGCAATATGGCCTGTAAGAAAGGCGAATCATAAATGTAATGCGTGATCCAATAGGGTCCATACGCACATAATAATAATAATAATAATAATAATAATAATAATAATAATAATAATAATAATAATAACAAATCGTCAACAACTCGCCTTAACCCGATCTGTCATACACAGGCTAGTGGCTAGCATTCTTGGCTGTCACCGCGGAGGACCGGGTTTGTTTCCCCATTCTGCCAAGAAATTTCATTTTGGTCTGAGGGCTGGAACGGGGTACACTCATCTCGTGAGGCAAAACTGAGAAGAGGCCGGTTCCGTTCCCACCACAACCATCTTGGTAGTGATTTGCAGTGGTTTCCCTACATCTACTCCAGGCAAATGCCAGGATGGTTCGTAAATTAAGGCCACGGCCGCCTCCTAACCAATTATCATCCGAATAGCTTGCTACGGAGGGTGAGTGGTCAATGTGTCGGTCTACTAACCCCAAGTCTGAAGGTTCGCTCCTGGCCGAGGTAAGTGATTTATGAAAGGCGGCCAAAATTACGACACCATGCCATACGATGTTGGCATGTCAAAGAACCCATTTGAAATCAGTAGGCCGTGTTCATAATGGCGCTCGGGATTTACCGCCAACACAAAGTTCCTCATTTCTCTCCTAGAAAGCGCTAGAGTGTTCAAGGAGCTTAGATATCTAACCTCCTTGACTTTAATAGTGCTTCAAGGAACAACGAAATTCGAAGTGCAAGCTGCCCTCCGGGTGTCAAATAACAAAGCTTGCACCCGGCACCCGAGGCCGTACGATATTATTATTGTCATCCTAATTGAAAAGATACACACACCAATACAGCCAACAAAATAACACGGGTTATTAGATAAATTCCACACACACCCAAGTACATGGATGTACATGACCACGATGTCTCAAAGCCCCTAAATGAATCAACAACAAAAACAACAATAAAACACTAAGGTGTAAGTTTCATAAAACTCAAGGTGTGGTTTGTACCAAAATCTTCCAAATCGTCTCAATAGTACAGGAAATATCTTGTATTTCGTGAAAAGTCAACGGAAATATATTTATTTGTTTAAGAAGTGTGTTTAAACAAATGAACAAGACGATAGCCCCTGCCAGAACTGTGTCGCGTCTAGTCCGCGTAACAGCTTGTAACGATTCGATCCCATACCTATTATATTTAAAGGGTTATTCATTTATCATGTTATTATTATTATTAATTAGTACATCCATGAGATGATTTTTATATCAGATAATTGTAAGCGGTTTTTATTATTATAGTCAGAAATATTTTTATTAACAATTATTTGTAAAGAGACGAAGTAATATATATATTGCAACAAGATTGCCAATACGGATCAACCCAATGCGTCACAAACTGAACGACGTAGTAATAATTTCACCACGGCAAACTGCGTCACTGTCATGAGTAACCATCACGTGCGCACAATCGAGTTCCTTCTGGAAGGAATAGAAGCTTGATATTTCACTCATGGTGCAACAACACGCCATTTTCTAATGTACGTACGCGTCAAGAATGAAGAGAGAGGGTAGCTTGCTTCTATAGTGGGGGCTGTGACACCACGTGACAAGGAAGTTATTAGTATCTGCACTCGACAAGACATCCATTGATCTACAGCTCTCAATGAAGGGAGGAAGTGGTAACCTTGCTCTCTGGGTCTTAATGAACTGAGCAAACAGAGTTGGCACAGTACGATGTCTTGCCGAAATCTATATCAATACATAATGGGTAATATCCCTGATCCAGAGTCTTTCTACAGGTGGCAACGTATTTAATGAGGATATTTCATAGTAATTGAGATATCACATCATTTTTTTAAACATAAGCGACGTAACATCGAGATCATCGATCATTTCTTAAATATGACGAATCTTCGAATGGGTGAGCAAACAATTAAATAAAACTATCGTCTCTATTATAACTAAACTTCAATTAACTTTCAATTCATTTTAAATGTTCATTTTCTTTTAAATAATTAAACCGCAGTTGGTAAATTAAATTCTTTTTTGTAACTATTAGTATTTTGTTCTTGAGTAAATAAATTCATTTCCTTTAACGTAATGCCTATTTCTTTCATAGTGGTTAGTAAATACTATAGGCAAATTCAATCATGCTCCTTGATTAAATACTGGATTGGTTAGATGACTTTGTCTCACTACGGCCCGGGTAAGTGGTCTCGACTCTACTGCTGATAGCCGAGGTTAAATCAATAAATTTCGATTCACTGTCTTAAATAGGGATCTGGCGCTCAACAACTTATTATATTACACTATCACAGGTAAGGTCATACCACAGTGTATATTATTTATTCTTATTATGTTTGTTTATTGAACCACAATAGTCTTCACCACGTTTAAACGACATATTAAAAATGTTACATTTGGCGCCACAAAGTAGGACACGAAAACCATTCGGTATTTAGGACAGGAGTGTATAATTTCAGTGCAAATTGTCAGTGCTTTTGGGGGACAGTGAAGTGAAGTGAAATTTTGGAAGGGCAATTGTTATACGGTATACGTCGAGATGTCGGAAGAGGAACAGAGGCAGTTGAGAAGTAGGAATAAAGTCGAGAAAGTTAATTATAAGGAGGTTGATAGCAGTAGCGATGTTGAGAGCGTAGAGAATAATACCAAGATGTCGGAGGTAAATCTTGAGAGTAATCCTGAAAATAATCCTGAGGTTAACCCTGACACGAATTCAGAGGAAAATCTCGAGACGAATACAGAGGTACATCCTGAGACTAGTGGTAATCAGGATACTGAAAAGTCCTTAGAGGTCCATGAAATTTCATTAGCTGATATCTTGAGGGAGTTGAATAAAAATAGTCAGGAGATGAATAAAAATAGTCAGGAGATGAAAGAAGATATGGGTAGGCTAAATCAAAATATGAACGAGAAGTTTAATGAAAATAAGCGAAGTACGGAGGCCTTTCTTAATGAAAAGTTGGAAGAGAATAGTAGTAAAATAAATCAAAAATTGGAAGAGAATAATGTGAAACTAGATATTGTGGAAACGATGAATAGAGAATTAAGTATGAAGTATGATATGCTGCAGGAGAGTATTCAGGGGGTGAAACAGGAAATCAGAGGTGAAATTAAGGAGGAGGTAGAGATGAAGGCTAAAGATATTATTAAGACAGTAGATAAGAAATTAGAAGCAGCAGAAAGTAGGATTCAGGAAAGAATAGTAACTGTGATTGAAGATAAAATAGCAATTCAAGGTGAAAGTATAGTAGAGTCAAAGGAGATAGTAGAAGAAAGCATAGTAGAGTTGGAGGAGATTGTAGGTGAAAGCAGATTAGAGTCAGAGGAGATTTTAGATGAAAGCAGGATAGCTGTAGAAGAAATTATAGGTGATGAACAGCAGTTAGCGGATATAATAGGAGAAAACATAGTAGAGTTGGTAGAGATGCTAGACATAGATGAAAGTAGCTTAGGTAAGGAACAGCAATCAGCGGAGATGATAGATGAAAGCAGGACAGCTATGGAAGAGACTATAGAATGTAATGAAAAAGAAGTGGAGAAGATGAGAGAAAAGATAGGGACAGAAGTAGGTAAGATAAAGAAAGTACTAAGCACCCAAGAGATTAAGATGCAGACAATCATAGATAAATTAGATAGGCAAATTAGGGAAGAATTTAGTCCTGTGATAGAGGAAGTTAATATGAAATTATTAGAGGCAGAGAAGCGTGCGTTAAGTCATAGTCAGAAGAACATAATTAGTAAACAGGTTAAGAGGAGGAGAGAGATAGATAAGAGCAGAAGCAATAGTCCACGGGTAAAGAGAACATTAAGTGATAGTAAGGGAGAAATGAAAGGAAGACAGGTAGGTAAATATTTTAGAAGTAAAATGAAAGAGAAGAGAATCAAGTTGCTAGAGGAGAAAGAAATCAGGATGAAGGAGAGAAAGAAAGCATATGATGTGCAGTGGCGTACTGAATTAGCCAGACTTGGAGAAGTGAGAGGGGGGAAAGCCGAAGTATAAAGTTACTATTGATGAATGTAGTCCGAAAGAGGTAGAAATTAATGTTATAAGAAAAGAGGAAAGTGGAATCCTAGAAAGAGATAGAATTGAAGATGAATGTGGTAAGAACTGTGAAATGCCAGAGAACGTAGTGATGTAGATTTATATTAATGATAGTTACTCTTCCGTATGACTTAAATATTAAGTAGAGAAGTTTAGTATGATTTAACAGAGGTCGCTAAGGAACCTGCTGTGTGTAATTTTAATTCAGTCGTGAAGTTAGGATGGTAAGGGGCGCGTAGTGCCTACGCTTGTTGATTTAGATTGACTAAAATCATTTAATTTGGAAGACAGAGGTTGTCGTGCTATTGAGCAATTCAGGTAAGTTGAATGTGGGTCCTTTAGCTGCAGGTAAGTTGGAGGAAGTGAGGATTAAATTTAAAAAAAAAGTAGGAAGGTTATTACATAGGTAAGTAATCGAAAGAAAGTAGTAATAATTATTATGGCAACCATAATTATGAATATAATGGTAATAAAGATTTAATTCAAAAGTGAGTGAAGATAAGATGATACAGTGGTAATAAAACGAAAGAGTTGAAGAATTAGGTATTGATTTAATAAAGAAGTTTCATTTTGAGGACAGCGAGGTTATCAGTGGATATATTTTGAGAAATTTATAAGTGGTTTAGAATTGTTAATGGTAATGCGTTGTATGAATTAACCAACATCGGGTTGAAATAAGGAAGTAGTAATTAATTAGGACATCTGGTAACTTACTTGGTGACAGATATGTGTGTGTGTGTATGTGTGTATTTTCACGTAAATGGACGTGAGTTTGAAGTAGTAGGCCAACGAAGGTAATGCCGTTGAGCAATGTGGTTTTTAAGTTTTGGTAAGATGCCAAATGAAGTTGTTTTTTGAGGAAGTTTTTGGTAAGATGCCAAATGAAGTTGTTTTTTGAGGAAGTTTTTGGTAAGATGCCAAATGAAGTAGGTTGGAGGAAGTTTTTGGTAAGATGAAGTAGGTCAGCGAGGTATATTCCGTTGAGCAATGAGTTTTTTATGGTGTCTACGGGACTACGTGAAGTTAATGTTGGGAGTTTTTTTAAGTATATATGGATGTATGCACACAAGGTAATAAGAGATTACAAAGGTAAGATTGTCCAAGTTTTAGTTACCGTTACGCACGTTTTAAAGATATTACAAGGCTTGTTATCGAGCTAAACCACTTTGTAGTAAAAAGTTACTGATGATTAATAACGAATTAATGATGTGGTAGATTGTTGTCCTACACACAGGTTAAAGTAAAGATAATAGTAATAATTATATAAGGTTGGCATAATATTTTCTAGAAGTGAAAGGAATTTGTTATAATTCGACGTTTTGAGGATTTTAAAGATAAATCATTTTTTTTAGTAGACGAGAAATTAGTTTTATTTATGTCATACGGAGTTAGTAAAGATAAGTTTATATTTTTGAAGACAAGAGTAAGTTGTAAGGTAAGTATACCTAAGGGTAATAATGAAGTTTCAATTAAAGGCAGGTGTAATTTACGCATTTAATTTGGTAGAGCAGAGAGTGTCTGAACTGTGTTATGACTCAGGACTTGCTTTATGAAGTGATCAGGGGAAAATATTTGCCAATTATGAGTGTCGGTGTTATTGACTGTCAACTGGAACACTGTCATTATTTTAGGAAGACAATAGTTAGGAAAGCAAAGTGTGATGTAATTATTCCAAGGAATTAGTCGAAGCATGTAAGATTTTTTTTAGCTGAAATTTAATGTGTTATTGGTCAGTAAGAGGTGACCTGTAACAGTAAGAAGATGTGGGATTATACCACGAATAGGGGAGGTTTTTTGTATGTGACGTGTGATGTCACGATGAATTGTTGAGAGTTCTGAGAGATTCTGGTGTAGTAGGAATAAGCTATACTCCAGGCGGTCAGAACAAGTAGGAAGTGGTGTTTGGAGAACACGGTACTTAATTAAGAGTTTTGAGAGAAAACTAAGGGGGGTTTTTAGGCATTCAGCAAGAAGTCAAATCATGAATAGACTAAATTTAAAGTATAAGAGCATTAATATTTTGTGGAACGAAATATTTATTCCGAGGAGTTTGTCGTGTGTTTTTGTGAAATAGTTTAGTGATATACGTAATTCAGGTATTGAGTAGTATTTTGTCCAAGTCTTAATCATTTTGTTATGGTAAGTAAGGAATGACAATACAGTAAAGTTATATCTTGACGCTAAGTTAAATTTTATAAAGTGAACGAGAAGTCAGATTTTATGTTTATTGGTGATTTTGAAAATTCAAGTTATTGTTTTCGAGAAGTAGTAAAGAGGAATTATGGTTTTATGAAAAGTTAAGAAGTCGTGGAGACTTAGGAAGTATTAATTTGAAAGGAGCCGGCCGTGGCCTAAGTAAGAATTAAGCCACGAAGGCAGGTGAGTAGTAACTTGGATATTTATGTGAACTGTTTAATAACTGCTTTAAGGTATTTCGATGTCATTATGTATTTGGGGAAATATTTACATGTATGACATATGCACTGAAATTGGAATTGCCTTAGGTATCTTGCTAAGTTTTTTTTTCTTCAATTATTGAAATTTTACTGCATTTGAGTAATCCCTTTATAGAGACGAAAGGGATATTATGTTGATTGTATCACCACATCGCGTGCAGTGATATGCGTGTGCAACGAAGTAATTACTTCGAAGAATGTAAAGTGAAGGGCATTATATGTATATTTTTTTACAACATATATAAAGAAGAATGAACATTATGAACATTTGGAAGAATGAGATGAATGAAAGTTAAAATATGAATTTTTTGTGAAGAATACATTTATGTATATTTTTTTTACAACATATATAAAGAAGAATGAACATTTGGAAGAATGAGAAATGATAGTACAAATATGTAAAGTGAAAAGAGTATGTTCTTGTATATTTTTATGTATTGTTGAAGGGTATTATTTGTATGTTGTCGTTATGGGGGTATTAATATTTAAATTTGTATTCATTTGTGTAGGATGTGTAGTGATATAAATAATGTTACATTTTATTTTAAATTATTTATCTTAGGGGCGATTGTAACGATTCGATCCCATACCTATTATATTTAAAGGGTTATTCATTTATCATGTTATTATTATTATTAATTAGTACATCCATGAGATGATTTTTATATCAGATAATTGTAAGCGGTTTTTATTATTATAGTCAGAAATATATTTATTAACAATTATTTGTAAAGAGACGAAGTAATATATATATTGCAACAAGATTGCCAATACGGATCAACCCAATGCGTCACAAACTGAACGACGTAGTAATAATTTCACCACGGCAAACTGCGTCACTGTCATGAGTAACCATCACGTGCGCACAATCGAGTTCCTTCTGGAAGGAATAGAAGCTTGATATTTCACTCATGGTGCAACAACACGCCATTTTCTAATGTACGTACGCGTCAAGAATGAAGAGAGAGGGTAGCTTGCTTCTATAGTGGGGGCTGTGACACCACGTGACAAGGAAGTTATTAGTATCTGCACTCGACAAGACATCCATTGATCTACAGCTCTCAATGAAGGGAGGAAGTGGTAACCTTGCTCTCTGGGTCTTAATGAACTGAGCAAACAGAGTTGGCACAGTACGATGTCTTGCCGAAATCTATATCAATACATAATGGGTAATATCCCTGATCCAGAGTCTTTCTACAGATGGCAACGTATTTAATGAGGATATTTCATAGTAATTGAGATATCACATCATTTTTTTAAACATAAGCGACGTAACATCGAGATCATCGATCATTTCTTAAATATGACGAATCTTCGAATGGGTGAGCAAACAATTAAATAAAACTATCGTCTCTATTATAACTAAACTTCAATTAACTTTCAATTCATTTTAAATGTTCATTTTCTTTTAAATAATTAAACCGCAGTTGGTAAATTAAATTCTTTTTTGTAACTATTAGTATTTTGTTCTTGAGTAAATAAATTCATTTCCTTTAACGTAATGCCTATTTCTTTCATAGTGGTTAGTAAATACTATAGGCAAATTCAATCATGCTCCTTGATTAAATACTGGATTGGTTAGATGACTTTGTCTCACTACGGCCCGGGTAAGTGGTCTCGACTCTACTGCTGATAGCCGAGGTTAAATCAATAAATTTCGATTCACTGTCTTAAATAGGGATCTGGCGCTCAACAACTTATTATATTACACTATCACAGGTAAGGTCATACCACAGTGTATATTATTTATTCTTATTATGTTTGTTAAATAGAACCTTTACAATAGTTAACACCACGTATAACAACTCATTAAAAATGTTACAAGCTTAGCTGGGCGGGTGGTTTATACTCAGGCGAGATTTCTCGAACATGCCATCTAGTCTCTACTTAGTATAGACTAAAACAAAGTCCCCGATTCTTGGATGTGACGGATAATCTCGAGAACCGCTGGATGGATTTTGATGCGGTTTTCACCACTCTGTAAAGGATATCTCGAGGAAGATTTCTGTAGAAAATATTTATTTATGATCGAAGGAAGCCAAGCAGTAACCATTTCAGCGAAAAGAAAACCTGGCGCCCGTGCGCTTTTTTATGCTTGCGCTAGGCAACCCGTTAACAATATCAATGCACTATGAGTGTAAGAATTGCAAAGCATGAAAAGTTCTAAAAAAAAGTCTGCGAGAGCATATCTCTATCTTCAATACATCGCCCACTATAGGCTAAGTGTGTTTACATTTTCATTTTTTCCAACAATCTCCATTCACTTACTGAGACGACAGTTTACAAGCTAGCTAGGGGCGAGTCTATCACCCCAGTTACAGCTTAGCTAGTGGGAGAGCCTATTACCCCAGATACAGCCAGCAACAAACTGTCGAGTCATGTTGAGTTAAGACTTCAGAGAAGAGTGGTTGTGTATGGAGTTTCCTTGAAAGTGCAAATCGGCCTTTCTTCATTTCACCTGTGAACGTTTCGTTCTGCAAAATACACAGTCAAGTTAAGATTCAACGGAAGGGGGATTTATGTTTCATGCACCTCGCCAGTCTTAAATTATCTTACATCTGGCAAGAATTCGTTGCACGTGCATCTCCATGATATTTAAAATTAATAGTCCAGTCAGTGATTTTAATGCATCATGCCGAGACGTAAAAAGGATAATTATAGGTCATAGTTCATAGACATCGAAAAAAAAAGCGCTTATCACCTAATGCATTCATAACTGTTCCCGGGCGAAGCCGGGGTGAGTTGCTAGTTATAAAATAATACTCTCCAGAAAGTGTGCTGGAAAACGAAGATTACACGCTGTATTGGAATCGCACTATTCAAACTGACAAAACCACTCCTCATAATAGAGCAGACATAACTTTAACTGACAAGAAGAACCGCCTCAGGTACTTGATTGACGTCGCCTCCCGAATTACCGTAATATCCCACATAAATACAGGAAAAGATTGAAAGCTATGCTCTACTAGCTATGGAGGTAGCGAGAATATGGAGACAAAACAAGTCATCATCATCTTCATTTCCCCTTTTCCAACTGACACTGGGTGGGGACAAATATGGTTCCTCTCCACTTTGTTCTGTCGTTCCACCATTCCTCTTCCGACACGGTGTTCCAATCCAGGTTCCGTTTTCTAATGCTATACTTCGCAGACTCCATCCAACGCATTCTTGGTCTTCCTCGTCCTCTCTTCCCTGTCATCCGTCGTTCCAGTGCTCTTCTTGGTAGCCTTACTTCATTCATCCGTTTGACATGTCCAAGCCATCTCAATCTGTTTTGCTCCAGTTTGTCATTTAGTTTCTGTACTGCCAGTTCCTTCCGTATATCTTCATTTCTCATTCTGTCTCTCCTCGTTTTCTGAAACTTCTCAGGAATCTCATCTCAGCTGCCTGTATTCTGATCTCATCCCTCTTAGTCATTGTCCAAGTTTCTGCTGCTTATGTCATTATAGGAACATAATATGCTTTGTACATAACTTGTTTAGCCCTAATTGGTATATCCTTGTTCCATACTAGTCCCCGTACCTGTTGGTAGAAAGCACTCCCGAGTTGTATTCTTCTGCTAATTTCGAAATCTAGTCTTCCATCTTCAGCCAGTTCACTTCCCAAGTATTTGAAGTGTTTCACCACTTCTAATTCCTTATCTCCGACTTTGATTACTCTTTTTCTTTCTTTACTACCTCTACTCATCACCATTGTTTTACTCTTTTCCATATTTATCTTCAATGCCCATTGCACAATCTTTTCATTTATTACGTCTAACTGTTCTTGTACCTCCATCTCATCTTCGCCCCAGATCAAAACATCGTCTGCAAACAACATTACCTTACCACAAAACAAGTTATTCCGTGAATAACTAAATAGCCCATTTTCTTATATCCTACTGGTCTAACTAGGCCTGTTTGCCATCTCTTGATGAATGCAGTACATTTGCATTTGTCTGTTGGCACAGGCTAGAGTGAAATGTGGCTTTTCATCCATGTCTCAGTCTCACTCATAGCTGTGATTATATGGAAGCTACTGAGGTATGGGTGGTGCTTAGTAATGACATTCAGGGCACAGTCAGTGCCTGTGGATGCTGTGTAAGGTTCTACTCATAGGGTTAGTAGGCTACTGCTGTACTGACTCAGTGAGGAAAGTAATAACAAACTACCTCACTCCTCAGCTAGCCTAGCACGCCTCAATATAGCGCAGCCTTGCGTTTTTGTGGGTATCTACTCACATAACCTAACTGCGGTGCCTTTTGAGGATCCAACCAGCCTTCGGGCAGACTACCTAACAGACTGGTCTAACTTAGGACACGAGAAATTTTAATTTAAAGAAAATACACTGCCGCCATTTTAATTTCTCATAAAATTCCATTAAATTTGACGTCAGTATTTTATTAAGGCTTGTATGAATATGTACCGTACCACGTCTCACAGCGCTCGGATTAAGAGTCACGAGAAAAATCAATTTACATATTTAAAATTTCGCGTCACCGCCATGTTGGTTTTGTGCTCACCAGGTTATTGAATGCTCCATAAATGAACTTATGCTAAAAGCCTCTATCAACAGACAGAATTTCAGTTTGACTGCTAATAGATTCGTAGATATTGAGAACCGTCTATAAATTTCAGATGGTCGTCATGTTGGATTGTTATAATATGTGTTAGTCATTAGATAGGTGAAGATTATTGCGTAGTTTCATTATTCAATCGCATAATTAGGGCATTAAACAACAAAATAGACCTACAAATTACAAAAAACAAAAAACAAAAACAAAAAACTAAATGCGAAATGCAGAAAACAAAAAACAAAACAAAAATAAAGAACAAAATACAAATTGGAAAATACAAAAAAATGCATAATACAAAGTACAAAATACATAATACAAAAAACAAAAAATATGCAAAATGCATAATGAAAAATACAAAAAATACAAAATGGAAAAATCAAAATGCATAATACAATAATCAAAATACAAAACAGAAAAAATACAAAAAAATACAAAATGCAAAAACAAAAATTAAAGAAAACATGCAAAATACAAAAATCAAAAATATACAAAATGCATCATGCAATATACAAATTAGAAAAATCAAAATACAAAATACAAAGAACAAACGAACGAAAAACGACAAAAATCAGACAAAAAACAAAATACACTATACAAAATACAAAAACAAAATACAAAAAAACAAACAATTAAATCCGTAAATACAAACATCAACTGGAGGTGATGGACCAAATGTAGAAACATTTCAGCAAAAATATGTTTTCAAGTTGCGACATTTTTAGGTTTCAGGACATTAAATTATACTTTAAAAATAAGGAAGGATGTTCATGTCTTTGCCTGAAATTGGGACAATGCCCACATTTTCAGTAAATATGGGAAGCCTATTCACAACACAGTTCATGAGCGCTCCAAAGAGACTAGTTTGTTATGTCAAGGAAATGTCTTATGTTTTGTCCACTGAATGTATTTGAAAGTAGGCTACTATCAGGAAGGAAGCTTCTGGTTTAACGAGACCTTTGATCTCGAGAACATAAAAGCCGCAAGACCTAGAATCTGCAACCCCGGATGTGACATTTCTTCTTCTTCTTCTGCTTCGCGGTAACGTTCTCGCTTGTTGGGTCCAAGGTTGCATGTTCGTATCCTGGCGCAGTCAGCTGGCATTTGAGGGTGCACAAATGCGAGGTAGGTGTGTCAGTAGATTTACTGGCATGTTCAAGATCCCTGTCGGGGCAAAATTCCGGCACCCCGGCATCTCTAAAAGCGAGAGTAGTTAAAAGGGACGTAAAAACAATGTTGTTGTCTTCTTCTTCTGCTTCCTCTTCTCCTACTTCTCTTCCTATTCTTCCTCTTCACCTGGAGTGGATCACTTAGGACCACGCGGAATCAACATTTTGCGAGCTTTCCTCCTTGCCCAATGGTTCTTCATTTTCACTGATTGTTGTAATCTCTGATTCTCCGTCCAGACACGACGTGTTGCTCTCTTCCCATCTTCCTCAAATCCCCTTGTGTGGATAATTTTCCATATTACGTCTCTATCCTGAAGATTCGGTGATCCTAACTCGGCGAGGTCTTTCTCCACTTGTTTATGCCATTCTGATCTCTTACGTTTGATTTGTAGTAATACCTAAATATTTTTACATTTATTAATGAGAAAGTTAAACATTTCTTTTTACAAATTGATAATTTATTTCTCAAAAGTACCGTATTGTGGAATTCTCAGTTTTGCCTCACAAGGCTGAGTGTACCCCGTTCCAACCCACAGACCAGAATTAAAATTTCTTAGCAGAGCCAAGAATCGAAGAATCGAGCCAAGAATACTCCACCACTACACCACGAGGTAGACTAATTTCAATCTTAATATTGTTTATAACTTAGCCAATAAGTTAAGATTAGCGTACAACCAAATTTACAATGATTTTATGCTTTTACCAAAGCAACACTTTCTTAATTTTAGTGTCTTTTTATGTATATATTTCCGAGTTTGGTTTGGAGAAATGTATTCCATTTTTAATTCTGGACCCTATATATTTGTCAGTAAAGGTCTGTCCCCTGTATGCTTCTCACTCCCTCGCTGTCAAGAGAATCGGCTTCACTAGGGGTTTCGCAAGTCACCACACTTCTGTCGCTCAGGATAAACGCTCGCACTAGCTCGTAAAATACACACTCACTGCTTGACAGGTCGCTCTTATATAGCAGGCCGGTGACTCAATAAATGCTTCTAGACCCATCCAGGGTTCACGGCTTCTCAAGGCTTCCATCGCTGGCTGGGTCACGAATATTCTGGACCATCCCTTTGTTCTAGTAGACCTGTTGCATAAGGCGCACGCAATACACTGAGGCAGAGCACAGCCCAGCCCTGGGGGAGTTGTGACTCATGCGGCGAGCGATGAAACAAACTCACAGCCGTAACAATATTTACATTTCGCCATGGTCGAACATAAACTTTGTTTTGTTATAAACATTTTTCACGTAGTGCAAGGCAATCCGGCTAGAAACACCAGTGCGTTCAAGTCACCTGTTATTTATTTATTTATCGTATGACATATAAGATCAGTAAAATATAAATGACATAGAGAACAGAGTACTACTGTACAAAGATAAGTCCATATCACTTATGTAATGAAGAGCTTCTGGTGTAGCGTTCAGGAAGTCACGGAATTCTCCAATATAGGCTTTCTTGGTGCACTCCATCACTATATGCCGAACAGATTGGATTTCAGCTCCACAGTCGCATCTTGGGGATTGTATTTTCCTCCATTTGAAGAGGGCATCAGCACATCTACCATGGCTCGTACGGATGCGATTCAAAGTAGATCAAACCAAGCGTGGTTGATCGAATCCTGGAGATTTTCTTGTCAAGCATGGTAGAGTTCTGTATTTTGGGGGCAACTTTCTAGCCACTGCTGTTTCCATGAGTTGTTCATATTGTGTAGTGCTTTTGCAGTGAGAATGGCTGGGTGTCTGGATCTAAGACTGTTTGGTTCGATGATCGGAACGTCAGTAAAGGTCTGACCACACTCGTGCGTTTTCTTCTTCCCTTTCCCTTTCAACGTGCCTTTCCTCTTTCCCTTCAACATTCCTCTTAGGGCATGCCTCTCAAGCACGCCTGAAACGCAAGCAATACCTGTCCACATTCATGCGTCAGTTTCGTTGCAGCATTCGTGATGGATGCTGCGGACGCGAGTTCACTTGTTGTGATAACTGCCGCTTATTTAGTAATAAATGCTGCAAAAAAGAAGAAAACCAGAAGGCAGCGATTAATGTGGATGAAGGAAAAAACGGGATTACGGGATCTTAAAAGAAGTGCGTGCGGATAATATGCTGTTCATAAACTTCACTAGGATGTCCAAAGCCAACTTCAAATTTTTGTTGAGCATGATTGAGAAAAGAATTGATAAAAAGAACACATATTTCCGTGAAGCAATACCTCCAATATGAAAGCAAGAGGCTTGTACCCGAACAATGGTGATTCATAGTCTTCATCAGCCCCGGAACCCGTCTTTTTCTTCGTTACTTTTTGATACTCTGTTGAAAAGTAAGATCTCAAACTTTTTATTTTGCTCTTAACCTCCTGAATATCCAACTTGTACTTTTCAGCCAAAACATTCAATGCGTCATTTCGTACTGTTTTATTCGTGTACAACTTCGAGGATACGTCCCACGGAGCAGGATGTTTTCTCTAATCCTCGATAAATTGTATAGTTTCCTCCGTGGTGGCTAACATGACGTGCACAATATCGGCTTAAATTATACAAAATGCAAGGCGAGAGGCACGAAATCTCCGAACCGTGCTGTTCGTCTTTCAACACTGCATGCGCTACGATCCTCTCCCTCGTTCAACTCCGAAGACGCATGCAGCAACGTGTTCGCCACTTGCCTCACACCTTGCGCTATGACGCATGCCTTTGACGAACATACATGTATAAACGCACGAGTGTGGACATACCTTTAGAACAGGCAGTTGTAGGTCAACAATCTTCCGATATTCCCGAATAAGGGCACTCTTTCTTCTATCTTGTGGGGGTGGTATATGGCTCAGAACAAGCACCTAAAACTCGCAGACCTCAGATCCATAGAAAAAGTGAAGGCAAGGTTTCTTAACCCTCCAGCGGGCGCGCTGGGGGTATAAAGTACACCACTCTTAATGTTTTTCAACTTGGTAACAATGTGGCCTCTCTAAGGCGGGTTGCTGGTCTGCTATTCTTGCAGTGTGACTGGTTGTTGAATGTGATAGTTGGGAGTCTCTGTGAGTGAATCTGAACGGCTCTATTGTTGCTTCAATTCGGTACGTGTCACAAGCGGGCTACAATGTAGGCCTATCCCGCGCGCCCGATGGATTATGCATTTCGACTACATTAGGTTATTGATATTTGCAAGCACGGTAGGGTTTAAAACACTGAAATTACTACTATTTCTTAAACTACAATATATTTCCGTTTATTTAGGATATTGGCACCTGAGGAAATAGCCAAATTACTCCATGAACAGCCAGAAAAAGACGACTTGGACAGCGGAAAAAGATTTCAAGCGTGCAAATATATTTTATTGTTGCATTTTCACTTTGCTACAGTGTATAATATGGTAAAATTTTAATTATTACTGATGTGATCAATTAACATCTGGTAACAGTGATATATTTCCCATTATCAGACGTGATTAGATGTGATGTTAAGGTGTGGGGTATAAAGTACACCACGCGCCTGGTCATGTATAATTTTTAGGCGCGCCTGCTTGAGGGTTAAAAGAGCTCTCCGTGTTGGAATGAACACAAAGTCGAGACTGGTATAAGTCCCTCGGAACAAATTGGCCTGTGAGTGAGAAACTGAAGCTGGCCACCGAGCCTACCTCAAGTTCAATGACAGCTTTCAACGAAGAAGAGTGTTGGGAATGGGCGAGATGGGGCGAAGGAAGAAAGGCTGCTTCTTGTAACAGATTTATAATAGAGGTGCTTGCCACGGTGGGTGAGTGGTTATAGTGTCGGACTACCAACCCCAAGATTGCAGGTTCGCCCCTGGCCATGGTAAGTGATTTTTGAAGGCGACAAAAATCACGATACTCATGTCATACGTTGTTGGCATGTTAAAGAACCCATTTGAATTCAGTAGGCCGTGTTCAATGGCAAAATTAATCTCGGGATTTTCCGCCAACACAAAGTTCCTCCATTCTCTACTTGAAAGCGCTGTAGTGTCAAGGAGTTTAGATAGCTAACCTCCTTGACTTTCATAGCGTTCAAAGGAACGACGAAATTCGACATGCAAGCTACCCTCTGGGTGTCAATTAACAAAGCTTGCACCAGGCACCCGAGGCCATACGATATTATTATTAATAGAGAGGTACAGTCAGCCTGTTGTTCCCAACGTGCTACTGATTTACCAGTCACATAAAAGAAGTGAGGACTACCACAAAGATATGAACAGTGAATATTATATTCGTTGGTTAAAAGAAAAGGTGATCCCTAATTTGGAACGCAACTCAATGCTTGTTATTGACAACTCATCGTACCACAACACGCAGAAAAAGAATGGTTGATTATTAACAGTACAGTGCTGAACTATGTAGTCATAATATTTTCGTTACTATATTACTGTATTCCATTACACATATTGGTGTCATTTAATTACTCCAATCACCTAATACAGTTTGTAACGAGTGAAATAAATAATGGTTGTTATCGTGTGAGTGAGTGAGTGACAGTTGCTGCGTGAACAGAGTGTACATCTGACGACTGACGGGTGACGCAGCGGACAGCACCCAGCAGGCTGAGGAAAGCAGACTCTCTCTTCAGCTTCCTACTAGATTTTCACAAGAGTCAATTAGTTCTGAGGCAGTTATATATGAAATGGCCAAAGAGACTTTCTATATCGATTACATAAAGGCAAGGTTCTTACTACCATCCACTCAAAATAGTGCTAAGGCACTTGAAGAGATAAGACCAAAAAAAAAGGAAGGAATTTGGCTTGTACAGACACCAAGTGGGACCGACAATGGACGGAGGCAAATCAAGAATTAAGGCATGCCATCACAAGTTTCGCGGTTCATGGATATCACCTCAGACTATGTGCGATGACACATTTCCATGAAGTAGGAAAGGAGTGTGTGTGTACTTTGTGTGCTGAAGGATGGGAACGCTATTACATCAACCGATGCAAAAATAACACAAAATCAATTTTAGAGTATAGCAAAGATCTATAGACTAAATAACCAACATGAATTGTATTTTGGCCATTCGGCTGCAATTCAATACCTAACCTAGTTAGGTTTTTTGTACTTATTAGGACACTTGTGGGCCACCTCAATTTTACATACCATGAGGTTGGTCCACAAATTTTAGTTTTAGACTTCTTTCTTTTCCCCATTATCTATATCATTCACAGCATCTCATTGTCATCCATCCCATTCATTTCACCCACTTATTCTTGTACATTCTTCGCTCATTCACCAACCATTCTATCTCTTTGTCATCTCTGTGTGTTGTCCACTCTGGGTAGTTTTAAGACTTGTAGGGTACACGGGATCTGGTACCCTACGTAATTATTTTAATATAATTAAGGTTCTTTTAGAGTACAAGAGGGGTTACCTAATTGTTTTTACCATATGGAACCCCTTGCTTAGTTTTAGCCTGTTACCCACTGGTTAACCAATTTGTATCTAAATTAAATTACGTGCGAATTCCCTACTTGCGTCGAGCTAAGCATCTAACCCCCTTTTTAACATCTTTATGTAGGGCACCCTAATTTTTTTTATACAATATGGGATGTCCTACACTTTGGGGAGAGGGAATTCGCACCTTATATCGATTGCCGAAGTTTGATATTCTATATACGCTACAATATCCGATGATACTTTTCAAATTAATTTAGGCTGATATAGCTCTATAAATATCTTGAATATTTAAATGAAAAAAAAAAGTGGGGGTCCTCCGTGAGGTGACCGGGCTTTAGAATTGTCCCACCGTAGCCCATGCGTGTCGTAAAGGCGACGAAAATGGGTACCCGGTGCCTGGGGGTATAACTGGGCCACCCTGTCTGATGAAGATGATGATGATGATAATTGTTGTTTTAAGGGGCCTAACATCTAGGTTATCGGCCCCTAATGGTTTGGGTGATCGTGAAGATGAGATGAGAATGATAACTATAACTAAAACTAACTACTAACTTATATACTAGAAGAAGAAATGAAAAAAAGGAGAATAAGGCAAATAAGGGACAGGAGGAAAGGAAATGCCCTCAACCCTCGAAGAATGAGAATTGAGGGACTTGGAAGGAAGGAGAGCCATGGAAGGCAGATAGGAAAGTGAAAGAGGAGAGGGTCCACCCCACAGGTAATGGATGAAAGGGGGAAACCGGACCCAGCTCAGGAATCCCTCGGGGTTGCCATCTCCTGAACTCACCAGCCGTGAGCCCCTGAGGGTGTAGCATTATCCAGGGTGCACCAGAAGTGGTGGGGCTACATACACCCGGCCTCCTTGAGGGCCTTGAGCAGAAGTCAGGAGAGAACATGAAAAGAAAAGGAAGGCTGACCCCTCGCAGAAGGAGGGAATCAGAAAAGATGAGCCAAGGGCCAATTAAGGCGGGAAAGGAAGAGATTCCCTAGGCCTCGGATACCCTAATACCGTCGGGGTCGGAAGAGAACAAGTGAGGACCAAGTGAGGTCGATAGGAAAGAAGACAGAGGGTAGCCCTGCACAAGTAAGTGGAAGCAATGCCGGACTCAGCTGAGGCCCCGTGGTCGCCAACCCACGTCCCACTAGATGTGAGCCCCTGGGGGGGGGGGCACCCTGTCTCCTGGGGACATACATAAGAAGGCTGGGAAGGCAACCCAACATACCACTCCACATTGGGCTAATCACCGATGTGGGGGTAGAAATAATTCAATGAAACAACAGTAGCCTCGGATTGGACGGATCTACACGACGATAACGACCGCAATGGAAACGGAATATGAGATTTGGTACATGGAATATCAAGACAATCGCTGAAAAAGATGTAGAGTTAATACAGGAAATGAAAAGTCATAAACTGGAAGTATTGGGACTTAGTGAGGTGAAGAAGAAAGGAAGTGGAATGAAGAGATTACAAGAAGGGTATGTTTTGAGATATTCTGGGGTTGGGATGGACAGTAGGGCAAAGGAAGGTGTGGGCATAGTCACCAGCGAAAGCGAAGCAGGTTTTTGAAATGCGAGTGGAAGGGAGAGTAGGAAGAGGAAGACCCCTTACCACTTGGGAAGACAGAATTGAGAATTTCGGACAGAAGCGAGGGAAAACAATGCTGGAAATGAAGAGATTGTGTGAAAATAGATCGGAGTGGCAGAGATCAAGGAGTAATAAGGAGACGCCCTGCCAGCGGTATAGCATGTGGAGAGTTGAAGCACTGACCACGCCCCCATACTTGCCCGGCTCGAGCCGTAAATGGAGCCTACGACCGTAGACATATTTATTAGTGGGATTTAAGTATGATTATTTGTATTCGTGTGCAGGTATAGTACGAAGTTGTAAGGTAGGCCTATATGACGATGGAAATCAAGGAATATTTGTTGATCTTTGCTGGCTAGCGTGAAGTGTACGGCAGTCACAATACTAGGCGAATAATTACCGAGATACCAGTAGGTCTGCCATTACATTCACGAATGTGTATTAAATAAATTTAAAATATTAAGGCATGTGAACTAATTGGGTAGTGGCGTTATTATTTTTACTGCACGATGCTTTTAAAGAAATAGGCCAGTTCAGTTCCGGTAACAAAATAAACAAAGTCAAGGCTGAGGTTTGAGATTAACACGCTAAAATATGCAAATAATGGCATATCAATCTTCTACCACCCACGAGCAATAAATCTAGAGCTCAAGCCACGTTAAAAATAGATGGGGGGGGGGGGGGGGTAAATAGCAGAAACTATTTCCAGTAAGAAACGAAGGAAAATATCCGTAATTAATTCCTAGCAATCAAAATACTTATATTGTTGGACACATATATGTCAATATTTGAACATTTAACGAATTATACTAGAACAGTACCATAAGGTGGCTACTCTAAGGATGAAAACTTAACACGATAAATGGCAAATAAAGTGCATTTAGCCTACTTGTGAAATGACATTACTTTGGCAGGTGGGAGTTCTGTTTGTGCAAACATATGCCCCCACACGTCAACATTTCGTCCCACACGCGAAATATCACCACTTTTAAGTACGTACGTCACACCATTACATGCTTTTCTTATGGCACTACCGCAATGTTTTGAGCATATGTGAAGGAGTAACTTCCTGCTTCACTTCCTTGCCGTTAGGGCCTCTCCTTATTACTCCTTGGCAGAGATGGACAGAACGAGGCTACCCCGACGCTTGAAGGCACAAGGGAGAAGACGAAGAAGAAGAAGAAGAAGAAGAAGAAGAAGAATAAGAATAAGAATAAGAATAAGAATAAGAATAAGAAGAAGTGGGGGTGATCGTATTGTTCCACTAACGATGCGAATTGTTTCATTTATCACTTGGCCAACTCTTGTTCTCTTCCGACCCCGACGGTATTAGGGTCTCCGAGGCCTAGGGAGTCTCTTCTTTTCCCGCCTTAATTGGCCCCTGTCTCATCTTTTCTGATTCCCTCCTTCTGCGAGGGGTCAGCCTTCTTTTTCTTTTCATGTTAGGCCTATCTCCTGTCTTCTGCTCAAGACCCTCAAGGAGGCCGGGTGTATGTAGCCCCACCACTTTTGGTGCACCCTAGATAATGCTACACCCTCAGGAGCTCACGGCTGGTGAGTTCGAGAGTTGGCGACCCCGAGGGATTCCTGAGCTGGGTCCGGTTTCCCCCTTTTGTCCCTTGCCTGCGGGGAGGACCCTCTCCTCTTTCACTTTCCTATCTGCCTTTCATGGCTCTCCTTCCTGCCAAGTCCCTCAATCCGCATTCTTCGAGGGTTGAGGGCATTTCTTTTCCTCCTGTCCTTTATTTGCCTTATTCTCCTTTAGTTTTCCATTTCTTCTTCTAGTATGTAGGTTAGTAGTTAGTTTTAGTTTTAAGTTTGCATTTCATTTTCATCTTCACGATCACCCAAACCATCAGGGACCGATAACCTAGATGTTAGGCCCCTTAAAACAACAATTATCATCATCATCATCATTGTTTCATTTAATACAACATTGACAGTCACCTGTTACAGTACGCTTAAGGAGTGTCCGGTATTGCTGCGAGTACTCGAAGAACATGTTAAGTGGCACGGCACTATGTCGGTGTTAACAGTGGAGACCCGTATCGGGGGTGACAGCGCCACTATCTTGTTGATCACGCGATAAATGATGTGACTGGTTAGCGTGCCCACATCCACTTAACATAACAATAGCCGCAAACATTCCTTTGTCATCCATACTCATTCCTTCTGACACGGGCTGTAATTACTGCTTCCCTTCCCCCATATTTATAAATCATACTGTTCCAGCACTTCTTAACCCTTAACTCAGTTGTTCTTAACCTTCTGAAGCATAGGAATAGCAACAGGCTCATAGTCCACCTCACCTTTAGTTACTAACAACGTAACCTTAACTTACAGCATGTTCCTCATTCCAGGGTGTGAATTTTGATGACATGCCGCTTGAGCTTTTAGTTCTCGCAGTCAAGTAGTGCAGTTGCACTTTATAAAAAAAGGAGGTAGCGCGCAGTTCGTTACTCCTGTGGGGATCCGGGCGGGGACACCAAGATCCCACCGATGAGCCAGCTTGGTGTCCTAGGCGAAACCCCACACAAGACACGGCACAAACCTAGAAGAATTGCTGAGTTTTAATTCACTGGCCGTGAAAGCCAATATACCATCTTTTTGGAAGCCATCATAGGGAGGTTCAGGCTGCTTGAGCTTTTAGTTCTCGCAGTCAAGTAGTGCAGTTGCACTCTATAAAAAAGGAGGTAGCGCGCAGTTCGTTACTCCTGTGGTGGTCCGGGCGGGGACGCCAAGAGCCCACCGTTGAGCCAGCTTGGTGTCCTAGGCGAAACCCCACACAAGACACGGCACAAACCTAGAAGAATTGCTGAGTTTTAATTCACCGGCCGTGAAAGCCAGTATATTAAAACTTATGTTTTGTGTTTTTGTGAAATCTTCATTTTTTTAAAATCGAAGACTTATACAGGGAAAGATAAACATCTCTATCTTTAAATGAATAACAACGTGTATTAAGTGAATGTTTGAGTGTATGATAATGATACAGTAGTTTACAAGATAGTTTTGTGTTTTGTTAAATAAATTTTAGCGCATATGGTACTGCAATTAGAAACACATTATTGAAACTCTACAGTAGAGCACATTTTTTAAATTCATTATACATTTGGTTTCAACAGCATAAATTTTTACGTGGGATAATTTCTAATGAAAAGGGACATTCTGAGTGGGAAGTTGGGATTTTTCAGGTTTGAGAGGTTGGCAAATACAGCCAGCAGCAAATTGTCGAGTCGTGTTGAGTTAAGACTTCAGAGAAGAGTGGTTGTGTTTGGAGATTCCCTGGATGTGCAACTCGGCTTTTCTTCATTTCGTCTGTGAACTTTTCGTTCCGCAAAATCCAGAGTCAAATTAAGATTGGACGAAAGGGGGATTTGTGTTTCATGCACCTCGCTGTTCTTAAATTACATCTGACAAGAATTCGTTGCACATGCATCTCCATGATAATATAATTAATAATTAATAATATAATTAATAATCCAGTCAGTGACTTTACCCCATCATGCCAAGATGTAAAACGGATATAGGACGTAGTTCATTGGCATCGAAAAATAAGCGCATATCACGTAATGCATTCATAACTGTTCCCGGGCGAAGCCGGGGTGGGTTTCTAGTTTTTATATTATAAAAATGGCAAATGTCGCCTCCGTAGCATAGCGGTCAGCATGGTTAGCTGCCGCCCCGGAGGTCCTGGGTTCGATTCCCGGCTCTGCCACGAAATTTGAAAAGTGGTACGAGGACTGGAACGGGGTCTACTCAGCCTCGGGTGGCCCAAATGAGTAGAGGGGGTTCGATTCCCCCTCAGCCATCCTCGAAGTGGTTTTCCGTGGTTTCCCATTTCGTCTTCGGGCAAATGCCGGGATGGTACCTTCTTCAAGGCCACGGCCGCCTCCTTCCCTCTTCCTTATCTATCCATCCTAACCATCCCATACCTTCCCTCATGAGGCCCCTGTTCGCTTTGCAGGAGAGGCCGCCTGGGCGTGGTGCCAATCACACCTTACCAGTTGTATCCACTCCGATTAGATGTTCCCAGCTCTAGGACACTGCCCGTCGAGGCGGTAGTGGTGAGTTCCCTCGCTGAGTCCTTGGGTTCCACCAACCTGGAGGGTAAAGGACTAAGAAGAGAAAAAATGGCAAATATTATTTCAGTAAACCAAGAAGCTATTGTTCAATATAGGCGGCGTAGTTGGTAGCATGCTGAGCTTCTATGCCCAAAGTCGCGGGTTCAAACCCGGCCGAAGTCGTCGAATTTTTAAAGAGCGTTATAAATCCCTCAGTATGCCTTTCTTCGGAGGGGAAGTAAATTTGGCGGTCCCATGTCATAGATTTATGAAAAAGAACCTTCCACTTACTACAATTGTGTGAATCCAAACTTTGTAGTTTAGAATTGATAACAATGTATTAGTTCCGATGTTCGCCGCCAGGTGCTGACTGCGATGCCATCTAGTAGGCAAGTCCGCAAGCTGGATGGCGTGGACGATAGCATTGGGTGGCAAAAGTAGGAACTACTGGAAATTATTGTCTGCAGTCCTCACTTGAATTAAAACAGATAACACACACTAATACAGGCACCTCAATAATTAACAACGCTTATCAGACAGATTAAAGCCTCCGTGGCTAGGCGGCAGCACTCCGGCCTCTCGCCGATGGGTCCGTGGTTCAAATCCCGGTCACTCCATGTGAGATTTGTGCTGGACAAAGCGGTGGCAGACAGGTTGTTCTCCGGGTACTCCAGTTTCCCTGTCACAAATTTAATTCCAGCTGTACCCCCCCCCCCCCTTACCTTATGCGCCCCCGAATAAAGAGAATCAGAAAGAAAGAAGGTAAACAGGGATAACGGAGAACTCGCTCCGAGAGTGGAAGTGGCCCTGGACGAAGAGGGTGGTTTAAAATCCATACAATACAAGGATAGATTATGGAGGAAAAAAAACATACTATGTTTGGAAAAGGGAAAAATACATATAACACCAAAACACATGTTGTTACACTTAAGACAATATCCCTAAAGAGGAAAACGGTGACAGGAAAATTATTGGAAAAACTAAATAATGAAAATAAAATAATGTCTTTCTTTTCTAAATTTTAAATTAAAGGTAAATCCGTCACCTCAGTTGGATAACCGTATCATAATGACATTAAAATCGAGACGGGGAGTTTGTTCTCATGTGCTAACATGATAAGTCTATCTCAAGTGTTATGGCGTTACCATCCAATTGTTATATCAACAGAATTAAAAACAAGTAGGAGTCCACGCAGCACGACCTGCTTTTAATGAGACGGTGGCGCAACATAGGGGCCAGCAAGAGGGGTAATAATCTCAAACAACAACATCGTTGGCGGCAAGGCCTGCGGAATTGCATTTCGGATTTTCGACCCGATTGCGAGGAAATGGAGGAAAATTATAAAATGTTATTCTAGGCAATGCTGACACCATCACATGGTTATAAAAGCCGGACGTCCTCGGAAATGGAAAATATCTTACTGCTGTAAATACATGATTCAACTTTTTGAAAAGGTTAAAACGATTTATTATAGATAATTTTCCGTAGAATTCAATTAAACCATCATTTAAATTTTTACCAATTATTACATACATTTGGGCCCCTTTTTTTTTTCAAAAACCAAAAACATTTAATAACATCTTCAGGGCCCCAAAATAAGAAAACGGTGAGAGATATCAAAAAATCATTATAAGTAAAAAAGTTGCATACCGCGGAGATCTTACACCTGTACATTTAACGTTTTTCGATGCGACCAACCGTTTCCCAGATATATCGATTTAAAAAAAAAGTTTGAAATTCTGGGCCCCCCAAAAAGATCCGGCCCTGCACCGTTTTTAACGCCCGACAACTGGTTTCCTCACAGGGTCCAACTCTTTCACAGCTCCAAATTTCAGCTCGATATCTTGAAAATTGCGACCTGTACTTCGCTAAACCCAAAAATGTCACGCACAATGGACATTTTCAGGGCCCAAAAAATAGAAAACGGTGAGAGATATCAAAAAATCGTTTTGAGTAAAAAAGTTGCCTACCGCGGAGATCTTACACCTGTACATTTAACGTTTTTCTATACGACCAACCGTTTCCGAGATATATCGATTCCAAAAAAAAGTTTGAAATCAGGGCCCCCAAAAAAGATCCGGCCCTGCACCGATTTTAACGCCCAACAATAGGATTCGTCACAGTCACTAACTCTTTCACCGTACCAAATTTCAGCTTCATATCTTGAAAATTGCGACCAATACTTAGCTAAACGCAAAAATGTCACGCACAACGGATATTTTCAGGGCCCCAAAAAATGAAAACGGTGAGACATATCAAAAAATCCTTTTGAGTAAAAAAGTTGCATACCGCGGAGATCTTACACCTATACATTTAACATTTTTCGATACGACCAACCGTTTCCGAGATATATCGATTCAAAAAAATAGGATGAAATTCAGGGCCCCCCAAAAAGGTCCGGCCCTACACCGATTTTAACGCCCATCAATAGGTTTCGGTACAGTCACTAACTCCTTCACCGTACCAAATTTCAGCTCGATATCTTGAAAATTGCGACCTGTACTTTGCTAAACGCAAAAACGTCACGCACATACGTACATACATACATACATACATACATACATACATACATACAGACAGCCTTTTTTAGAATTTTTTTTTCCAACTCCGATTCGATTGGTAAAGGTTTGAACACTGGGCGACGCGTAGTTTCCGAGATCTCGAAAAATCCTACCACGGCTATATGAAAGCCTATAGGATCTTTAGATCCGTCTTTCATAACAAGGAACTTAAGTAATCAAACACTTGTAAAAACAAAGAGATCACACTTGAGTCTCTATATGTCCGTTCACTAACAAAACCAAGGAGATGGCACATCTTCAATCTTCTCACAGATGTCACTACTTTCCATGTCCCGGGCTTTGGCGATTGACACAATTATGGGGTAGTAGAGGTATTGTGACAGTCCAACAGTCACACCAGCAACACTCTCCACTGTCATTTCATTTCATTTCATCAGTCATTCATTTGATGATTGCCCCAGGGAAGTGCGACAGGCTTCGGCAGCCGGCGCAGATCATATCCTCGCCGCTAGAAGGGGGCTTCATTCATTTAATTCCCTGACCCGGTCGACTGGAAGCAGGCTGTGGATTTTAATTTTTTCATCAGACAGATTTGTTGGTTGGTTGGTTCTTAAGTTTAGGGGCTGCGACAACGCGGTCATGTAGCTCCGTGTACTTTGGGTGTGTGTAGAATCTGTCTTTTTTTTGTCGTGTGGTCTCCTGAGAGGCCGAGTGCAGGTCTTTCTATTCGACGCCCGTGGGCGACCTGCGCGTCGGGATGAGAGATGGAATGGATGAGGATGAATGAAACAGGGCAAGGATGTGGAAGGAATCGGCCGTGGCCTATCAGAAGGTACCGTCCCAGCATTTGCCTGGTGTTGAAAATGGGAAACCACGGAAAACCATTTCAAGGATGGCCGACGGTGGGGCTCGAACCCACGCGTCTACCGAGTCAGCAGAGAGCTTGGCCCCATGACCTAATGCTGCGCTTTAGCCAGCTGAGCCAATGCTGTCGGTTTAGAATCTGTCTGATAACCGGTGTTAATTGTGATGACTGTAATAGTGAGTGTTATCTGTTTTTTTTTTTTAAATTTAAGTACTGCAACTTAGAATTTTTCAAATAGTTCCTACTTTTGTCTCCAAGCGCCACCGTCAACGACTACTAGGCCAAGTTCAGAACTTAGCTACTAGACGCCACCGCAGTCGGCTCTTGGCAACGAACATAGAAACCTAAGACCGTTGTTTACATTCTTAACCTATCCAATTTAGCTTCACACTGGTGCACTTAGTGGAAAGTTCTTTAACATGCCATAAATCTATGACATGGGACCGCCGGCTTTACTTCCCCTCCGAAGGAAGGCATACTGAGGGATTTTTAACGCCCTTAAAAATCCAACGGCTTCGGCCGGGGTTGAACCCGCTATCTTGGAAAATCAGACAGATTCTACACACACCCAAAGTACACGGGGCTACATGACCGCGTTGTCGCTGCCCCTAAATTAAGGAACCAACCAACTATTGTTTAATATGAGATGTGTAGCATTGTTATATTTGTGACTGTAAACGCTGAAGCTCTCCGCTAAAGACATGGGCACTTGGAGTGGGGGGAGGGGGCTTAGTTAGCGCGCCGTTGTCATGGCAACATCAACATCCCCTGCCTGGCAGAGAGCTGCTGGATGGTAATAACTGCTTTATGGACTCCAGAGGCTGGGTTGGACTTGCTCTCAATATGATACGTGTCAACATTCATCCCCAAAGGTTCACAACTAGTAGGAGGCGGGGTATGGCGACCATGGGACCCTCAGCTGAGTATGCCATACTAGCAGTGGCATATCTAGGATTTGCATCTGGAGGGTATAATAATAATATCGTATGGCCTCGGATGGCGAGTGCAAGCTTTTGTAATTTGACACCCAGAGGGTAACTTGCATGTCGATTTTCGTTGTTCCTTGAATCACTATGAAAGTCAAGGAGGTTAGATATCCAAGCTTCTTGAACACTATAGCGCTCTCTAGTAGAGAAATGAGGAACTTTTGTTGGCGGAAACTCCCGAGATTCATTTTGCCATTATGAACACGGCCTACTGAATTCAAATGGGTTCTTTGACATGCCAACAACGTATGACATGCGTGTCGTATTTTTGCCGCCTTTCAAAAATCACTTACCACGGCCCGGAGCGAACCTGCAATCTTGGGGTTAGTAGACCGACACGCTATCCACTCACCCACCGTGGCAAGCTTTCTGGAGGGTGATGAGCTGAGACAAATGAGAACCAATAAGCTATGAAGTGAATTTGACTAGATGTACTCTTTTTTATTTTTATTTTTTAGCGTATGGCTTTTAGTGCCAGGAGAGTTCGAGGATATGCGTGGCTCGCCAGTTTTGTAGCTGCTTCGAGAGGGACACCCAATGGGTGAGCTACAAGTACCGTTGGGGAGGAAAGTTGGAATGGAAGGACGAGGAATTGGAAGGTAGCGGCTGTAGCCTATAGTGAGGGACCAACCCCGGCATTTGCCTGGAAGGAAGATGGGAAACTACAAAAGACCATCTTCAAGGTTGCCGGCGAGCGGATTCGAACCTCCTCGCCTCCCGGATGTGAGCGACTGCCAGCAGTCATGCCGTAACGATCACGGCTAACTCACCCGGTTAGGTGTACTCTACTCCTACTGTATTCACTTGCCTCTATGGAACACAACTATTTCTTTTTAAATGTTTTCTGTTGTCATTTTTCTCTTTTGTTTTGGGTTTGTTTCTGCTTTTTGTTATAGCTCTTCGGCTTTGTATTTCTTGTTTTATGCTTTTGCCTTTTTGAATGCCTATTTCTTTGTGTTTTTTTATTTTGTTGTTTTTATGCTTTTGCTTTGTATTTTTGTTTCATGCTTTTTGCTTTGTGATTTTTGTTTTTGATTTTGTTGTTTTATGCTTTTGCTTTGTTTTCTGCTTCTTTGATTTTTGCTTCGTATTTTTTGTTTTTTGCTTTTTACTTTTTGCTATTTGTTTTGTATTTTTGTTTCATGCCTTTTTCTTTGTGTTTTAAGTTTTTGATTTTGTTATTTTATGCTTTTTGCTTTGCATTCTTTGTGTTTTTGGGTTTGGTTATGTGTTTGTTTATCTTTTCGTTTTTGGTTCGGTGTTTTTGCGTTTTGTTTTGTGTGGGGGGAAAATAGAGACATAACCAATGAAATCAAACCTACACATTTTCTTGAGCTCATTGCTACGTTTTATTTGCACCTCTATTTGTACAGTAGCTCGAAGATTTTATTTAAGCAAGTGTTATGTTTAGGTAACCTAACAAAGTTTTACACAGCGGCTTCGGTGGCGTGGTTGGTAGCATGCTGAGATTCTATGCCCAAGATCGCGGGTTCAAACCCGGTCGAAGTCATCGGATTTTTTAAGAACGTTAAAATCCCTCAGTATGCTTTCCTCGGAGGGGAAGTAAAGCCGGCGGTTCCATGTCATAGATTTATGGCATGTTAAAAAAACCTTCCACTAATTACACCTGTGTGAAGCTAAATTATATATAGCTTAAGCATTTGACTAACGTTCTTGGGTTCCTACGTTCGTCGTCAAGAGCCGACTGCGGCGACATCTGGTAACTAACTTCTGTACTAGTTGGTCGTTGACGGTGGCGTTTGGCAGCAAAAATAGGAACTACTTGGAAAAGTTGAATATCTGCAGTCCTTACTTGAATTAAAACAGATACACACACTAATACAGTCATCACAATTAACACCGGTTATCAGACAGATTCTACACACACCCAAAGTACACGGGGCTACATGACCGCGTTGTCGCAGCCCCTAAACTAAGGAACCAACCAACCAAAGTTCTACAGGCGAGTATAGGGAACTGTTCTCGAATTAGTAAATATAAACATACTCCAGTAGTTTTATCATCAATCGGAAGATTGCTTTTATTCATCTTCGCCCGGTATCTTTAGCAGTTTACCCAGCGTAAATTTAAAAGGCACACGTACGTCAGGTCCCAGACGCAATTCATAAAAGCCGAGGTGAACAGTGAAACTCCAAACACATATACTTTTCTCTGAAGTCTTAACTCGACATGACTCGAGAGTTTGATGCTGGCCGAAGTTGGGGTGATAGCTCACTCACTAGCTCGTAAACTTGCTCCGAAGATAGTAATTTAAATTTCCACTGAATGGAGATTGATGGAAGAAATGATTACGTAAAAAGAACTTATAGTGGGCGTTGTATTAAGGATAGAGATACGGTGTCACGGACTTTTTTTTATAGAACTTTTCATGCTGAATGAATCTTACACTCATAGGTAATAGATTTTTTTAACGGTTTACCCAGCGTAAGCTTAAATGGCGTACGGGTGGCAGGTTTTTCTTTGACTCGATTAATTGAAATCGTTACTGCTCGGCTTCCTTTGGTCATAAATGAATGTTTCTCTACAGGAAACTTCCTCGATATATATGTTAATATTTTTCTCGGACGAAGCTTGGTTCCATTTACATGGGTATGGTTCGACGACGCGGAATAACAGATATTGGACTAGAGAAGCCCCCCATCGGATATACGAAATTCCTCTACATAACGAATGGGTCGGAGTATGGTGCGCAGTGAATGGATACATTATTATAGGGCCTATCCCTTTTCAAGGCAGAATTAATGCACCAAGATACAGGGATAATATACTCAAACCATTTTTTGACGAACTGACTGACACTAATTCTCAAAATGGACATATTCAGCAAGACTCTGGCACCGCGCATACACATTAAACTTAATTGAGGAAATTTTTGAATACCGTGTAATTAGTACGGACTTATGGCTGTCATGGTCCCCATATTTAACTGTTTGTGACTTTTATTTATATGGGTGCTTAAAGAATAAAGTGTATGCAAGAAACCCTCACACGTTGGGCGAACTGAAAGAACATATCCGGAGAGATATAAAGTCTCAATTACGGGAGACGAACTTATGCGTGTGAATCAGAGTTTCCTAAGACGATGCCGGAAATGTGTGGATGTATGAGGAGAACATTTCCAACATCTCCTGTCATAAGGTACGAGCTTATTTAGTTAATTGTTATTTTCTTAATTTTAATTGTTATCTCACGTCATGCACGGATAAAGTGAGCCAAGTGCTAAGTTATGTCGAGCGAGGAGTGATGAGTCAACGGGAGACAGATAAGCTGGGCGCGCCGGCCGGCCGAGTCGTGAGAGAGACTCCGTCTGTTCATATTTTCTTTATAGCCTATTCAAATTAGAAACGCTAAAGAATACGGAGTGATTGTAATTGCCATAGTTATTTCATAGTGCATATTTTTTTAAACGTGGTGCATATTTGACCAATAATTAGTGTATTTTTACATGCATATCTATTCATTTAATAGTGCATGAACTTCCGAGCCTTAATGTTCAACATAAACTTATGTGATTTTAAACAGATATCCAGTAGTGTGTATTGCGCACTTGATAACATGTTGTAAACTCACATTAAGAATGGCGACTGTAGCACAGAATCCAGAGGCTGCCATTGTGTTGAATGTTCATCGCATTGCGTGACCAGGCCACATCTGTCCAAATCTGCCATTGGTTGTGTGTGAGTTGGTTCAGCCCATCTCTGGGCACCTCCAACCCAATTAAAGAATCTAAACCAACATCTCCGATTCCCTAGAGGCGAGCTACCGTGTGCTGCAGACTATCCTGATCTCGACTAGCTATAGTATGTGGCAGATCGACGGTATTCAAAACTTTTTGCTAGCGTACCCCAATTTACCCCTGTCTACTTTGAACCACCGGAATATGATGATGATGATGATGATGATGATGATAATGATAATTGTTGTTTTAAGGGGCCTAACATCTAGGTTATCGGGCCCTAATGATCTGGGTGCTAGCAAAAATTACAATGAAATGGAATCCTTAACGAAAAGTAAGTTCGCCTGAAAATACTTACAAAATGCAACTTTGAATGAAATTATCTACCAAATGATTAGTAGAGTCAAAATGTAATTTAGATACACGGGGAGCAAATTCACAAAAACAGTGCAGGAATCTTAAAGAGAAACTAGGGCGCCCGTACTGCTCCGCAGTATTATTTTTCAGTATTGGAATTAAAAAATTACGACATTATGTAATAGTTTATAACCTTTATTTCACAATACTTCCTTCCAGACAATGTTCGCTGTGCGTCGACCCTTAGGTTTAATTTCTACTTCTACATCTTTAAATGATTTTCCTCGGAATAAGGCAACATAGAACATTCCATGGCCTAAAACAGGATCAGGCAAGTAGATTCCAACTCGATGAAGCGTTTGACCCTGCGCTTTGTTGATTGTAATACAAAATGCTAGTGTAATAGGACATTTCCGTCATTAGAACCAAAGATATGATTGCTACAATGAGAAAAAATGTTGAAAAAATGAGATGTAATACCGAATGTTCACTCATAACTTTCCTCAGAATCATCCGATTTGAATAGTTAAGAGCTCAAATGAAAGCGCTTGATTCACTGAGTGTTCTTAGACCAAAACAACCTGCGTACTTTAATCATAACCAAAGATATGATTGCTTCAAAGCTGGAAACAGTTGATAAAATCAAATTATTTGAGAAAGGCGAAATTTAAGTGATTTGTAATACTTGATGACAAATCTGTGCATGAATACCTTTAATTTTAAAAAAAGAATGAAGGAAATCGACCGGATAGAATGGCCGCACGGACTCGGATAAGTTTTCATAAATATTTTTAATATATAGATGGAAATACAATTAAAAGACAAATAAGGCTGATCCCTAGAAGAATGAGGGATCAGGAAAGATGGGAGAAGGGCCAATTAAGGCGGGAAAGGAAGATACTCCCTAGGCCTCGGATACATTAATACCGTCAGGGTCGGAAGAGAACAACATTTGACCAAGAGAGGTCGACAGGAATGAAGACGGAGAGGAGCCCGGCACAAGTAAGTGGAAGCTGTGCCAGACTCATCTGTGGTCCCGTGGTCGCCAACACACGTCCCACAAGTTGTGAGCCCATTGGGGGGGATAAATGAATCAATAAATAAACTGCCTGTTAAGTTGTCACCCAGAGGCTGGTTGGATCCTCAAAAAGCATCGACACAGGTTAGGTCGGTAGATTCCCACAAAAAGCTAAGGCAGCACTATAATGTGGCATACTAGGCAAGGTGAGGAGTGAGGTAGTTTGTCATTGCTTTCCTCACTGAGTCAGAACAATAGCAGTGACCTTATGAGTAGAACCTTTCACATTACACACACACACACACACACACACACACACACACACACACAGGCACTAGCTGTGCCCTGAATGTCATTACTAAGCATGGGCGCCCATACGGGGGGGGGGGGGTAAGGGGGGAGCATGCCACCCCCCTGGATCCTTGAAAAATAAAACGATATGAAAATCAGACTGGTTTTTTTTTTTGCAAAAGTGCTCACAGTATTCTAATTAATTTGTACTGTGCCCGTTTCCCCGACGTCACGTTGGCCCGGCGATTTCAACGAGAAACCGAAGAAAGGACACAGGCGATACAAAAAAAAATTAAGTCCAGGAAATATTTGTCCAATAAAAAAAAATCAAGCAACTAGCTCGGGCAGGCAAGAGATCGAATATCTCGGGTCGATTAAAGGGAAAGGCATGCAAGGTTCAACAGGACAAATACTTCACAAACAAGAAAAAGAAAAAAAAGTATCACTGACTCGGGAGAAGTTCCAAACTACAAGAATAACCAGAACTTGAAAAATCGAGATCCTAAATTTATTTTTGAGCAGACGGACAAAAAAAATGAACACTCCTATTACTCAATGAATATTATTAGTTTGGGATCATAAAAATCCATAATGTCCATCAATGTCATTGAGCTACCCTGTTTGACTTAATTAGGGAAGTACTCGCAAAAGAAATGATTAGAGTTCAAGTGTTCGATGATTAGCTGAATAATAATGATAAAAGAACACTTCACTTTCACTTTCAGCTTCTAAAAGAAGAAAAATTAGAAAGAAATTCACTATACATTTTTCCTTCCCATGAATGTTAACTGAATTAATAATTTACACATAAATTATTCACACATTTCTAATATTTACAGACTTACGATTGTCAATGATGACTGTCAATCATTTAATTTGACTAAATGAACTTGTGGAATGAAATTATTATTATTAATTTCTATCAACATAATTTAAAGTTTCCTTATGGAAATTACATCAGCTATAAATAACAATAACTTGTTATAGCCGCACAATAACTGGCTTCAAATGACATCCTAATCCCTCATATCATTTTCAAATCATTAGCTGAGTTTATCATATCCTTATGGGATCAATTTAATTATTCAGATTGCGATATTATAACCTTTTAGCACATATTAAATTAAGATACAAATGATTCACCTGTGATCTGCAGGAATTATTAATTTTAAATTGACCAGCACTAGTAACTCTGATAACATTGCATTTATTATGACGATTAATTGAACAGTAATGCAGTAACTGCCATTGCACTGTTTTCCACCGTTGGAACTACTTAATATAATTACAAATATAAAGCACATTCTAATTCCATTGAAACTAGGACTGCATATGCCCCTATACATCCTGGCATAATCATAATCATTTACTATATGCTCGAAGAAATTTATTAATTGATTTATTAATCGTATTAATAAGTTGGAATGGTATTTCTCATGTCCAACAGTTGCCACCTTAAGACCACTATAAAGTGTCTACAACTCATAATTTATTGTGCTTATACTCAAAGTGCAGTTCCAAAACCATTTGACATAATGACAAATAATCCTCAAATTATTATAAACTCTCGTAATCTGCATTCCTAAATCTGGTCAAAATTTCCCTAATGTGACTGAGTATCATAGGCTTTGTATTCTTGTGCAATCTGAATTAAATTACTGTAAAGTCTTGGATCATAGATCATGAACCATAATTATAATCTCAATGCCATAAATTAATGAATATGCTACAATCATTACCGCTACAAAAAGTCAAACGTTCCGTTTACAATCGCCTTCATGGTAAAAATCGCCATGAGGAAAAAAATCCTAAGTTTAGAATTATTAAATATTATAAAACAAAATATTTATTAAATATCGGAATTTATGTGTGTGAAAGATCTCAATATCTTGAAAATAATTTGCTCTCTAAGTTTGGAAATTCATTCGAAATATATATATTAACCTCCTGGAAGAAAGATCATAATTAAATCATGGTGTTGGTTTGCCCTAAATGTTCAGAAGGGTGTGGTGTGAATATATGCCCAAGTTGACGATGAATGTGTTTCCCATATTTTCCCACGACGAATTAATCTTGATTCTGTTCTTTAATTTGCAAGATCGGCGTTTAAGAAACTCGTTTAACGCCAACATCATCGTGATGCCTGGTCTACAGTGTATTCAGCCTCTCCGAATCCCGGATTCGTCCTCACCATCAAGTTTCCCTATTAAATGCTTAAGCCATTATCTTGAAGTATATGAAAAGTTCCATATATGTTCCCATATTCTTATTCTTGAGTGAAAGTATCATAGTGGATGACATCAGACACCCCCTAAAAAGAATTAGGTGTACGCCACTGCTGAAGAAATGTTCCATGTATTTCACTGATATGGAATGGACGGTGTTGTTTCGATACTGTTAATAATTTATTAATGCTCTTGCTGGCAATCCGGTTATTTGTTGAATGTATTATGTTGAATAAGATGCAATTACTATTGTAGAAATGTTCAACATTGACTGACTATATGCCGGGTTTCGTAGCACGACAAGGTCTGCTATTGTATCGTGTGCTTTAACATGTTGCATATTAATGTCTCCGTATTCTGGCGTTCCACGGTGAATTTGTCAAGTCCGATTTGTAGCTGTGTTAATATGTTCACTTGATAAAATATACAGTTTCTACTTACATCAGCCTCTTAGAGAAATCACTAATTTTAATTTTACCTGTCACTCGTAAAATTAGTTATAACAAGTACCGGTATTTCACAAGCAAATTGTAATGCTAATATCATAGTGTGGACACACGCTCCCCGAAGGTAGAATGATCGTCTCCGCGCACATGTGTTTAAATCAGCAATAGAACATACTAGAAAGGAATGATCTCTCCGCACGTGTTACACATAGCACACCGGTTGCCCTGGTCACCTGATCCGTAGGAGTGTGGGGAGTTTCCACCCCTCATCTCTTGCGTCATTACTTGTCAAAGCCGATAGGAGTTGAAGATATTCCACACTCGCTTGTGCTAAATTTTAGCTCAATGCCATAAGGATGGGTCCATTTAGCAGCTAGAATAATTATGAATAATGTTTCTTTAGCTCTAGGTCTGCTACAAACACATGCAGGAATACATTACAATATGTTACATTCATCAACCACTTCCAAGGTTGCTTTACGAATCTCGGCAATTAAAGATCACCAACATGGTGGATTTCGGTCACATGTTCCCCTCTCCTGTTTTTTATAAGTTTTGGTCAGATAACTTATAAAATATCATTATGCTAAGATTATGTGAAGAAATCAAACATGTCTGTCCAGAACTAATTCTCAGGTTTGAAATATTTTCTGAGATTTCCAGCGTTGTAGTTTCCAATCACTTGGTCGGTGTGTATTTCTGCCAAACGATAACTGTTGTTGCCGAAAACTCTTACAATCTTTACTGGACCATAATAAAGCTTAGCGAATTTGTTATAGACTCTCATGGGTAAGTTGGATGATACTGGTCTCCTTATCAAGACTAAATCGTTTTCCCGTAGAGGTTCTCTGAATTTTCTTTCTGCCTGTCTTTCTCTTTTCGGCGTGGCGTTCCAAGCTCTCTCTAGCCATGACAATGCGCGTGGGAATTGATTGAATTATTTCCGGTGCTGTGGAAATAATTCCATCCCATACTCTCTCTGGTTTACGTCCATAATGTAACATGTATGGCACTTGCGGTGTACTTTCATGTATTGTCGAATTAAGGCTTTCTTCAATGATGGGTATAACCTTCATCCATTTATCATGATTATCCGAACAGTAAAGTCGACAGAATTTTCCAATTTCAGACATTATTCTTTCTGCAGGATTTCCTTCAGGATATCTGATAGTATTGAGGATGTGCTTTACATTTAGCCTTACCATTGCCTGCTGAAATTCTTGACTTGTGAATTCGCTCCCATGATCACTTAATAAGAATTCGGGTGTGCCGGCTTCTTTGAAAACACAATTCTCTAGCCGTCTAATGATATATCGCGATGTAACCTTCTGAATCGGGTGCAACATTACCAGTTTAGAGAATACATCTATTGTAACCAAGATATACTGGTTTCCTCTAAATGATCTTGGAAGTGGGCCATAAATGTCCGTCGCATATAATTCTCTCGGTCGGGACGGAATTATAGCAATCGGTGCTTCCTTAGCAAGCTTCGAAATGTATTTGCTCCGCTGGCAATTATCGCAGGACCTTATAACCTTACGTATGGTTTCCCTCATACAATTCCAAATGAAAGCTTCTTTAGCTGTGTGCAGAGTCTTGTCCAGTCCGGAGTGTCCCGTTGAACGATGGACTAGCCAGATTACTTTATTAACAAGTTTTGGTGGCAAGACTGTTCTCAACTTCGTATGATCCTTGTCCGCATATTTCATGACAGTGTCTCTCACGATGTGGTATTCTCCCGCTTGCCTCGAAGTTGGGATGAAATTCGGATCATGCTGGTCCATTCTCTTCTTTAGGAAACGATACATGTTTCTCAAGGGTTCATATCTCTTCTGTGATTCTGCGATTCTTCTAAGTTTATGTAACGTATCCGCATCTTCCGGAACAACCTCAATCAAGTGTATGTCTTCCCCACAAGGATTACGACTTAGAACATCGGCTAATATGTTCAATTTGCCAGATCGATGAACTATATCCACGTTAAATTGCTGCAAGAAAAAGGTCCATCTGGTAATTCTATCATTAGCGAGGTCTGTTTTCAACATGAATTGCAAAGCTTGATGGTCGGTGATTATTGTGACTTTGTATCCTATCAGTATCTTTTTCCAAGTCTGTAAAGCATATATGGCGGCTAATGCTTCCAATTCTGTCACAGTGTAATTGGCTTCATGGCTTTTAAGTTTGCGGCTGGCAAATGCAAGATAGTGATGTTTTCCCTCGGCATCCATTTGATACAATACAGCACTCACACCAATCTTTGACGCATCCGATTCTATGAAGAAATTCCGAGAGAAATCGGGGTATTCCAATTTAATATGATCAACCAGCATTTGTTTAGCTCTATCAAACGCCTCACTACATGCTTCGCTCCATTTCCATTTATTGTTTAATTTCAACAAATTCTGGAGTGGTGCCATCACCTCCGTATAGTTAGGACAGTGCGTCGAAAAGAATTGACACATTCCTAAGAATTGTCTAACTTGACGTGCTTTCTTCGGTTGAGGGAACTCCGCAATTGCCTGAATCTTCGTAGGATTTGGCCTATATCCGTGTCCGTCGATGATGTGACCTAAAAACTTTATTTCAGTTTGAAAAAAACTGCATTTGTCACGGTTGACTTTGAAGTTGGCTGCTTTCAAATTATCAAACAATAATCTGAGGTGTTGCAAATGTTGTTCCCCGTCTGTAGATGCAATTATTATATCGTCTATGTAGCATATCACATTCGCTTTGACTTCTTGTTTTAGGTTGGAATCCAATGCTCATATCATCACAGGACCGCTGTTCTTTAAACCGAAAGGCATTCTCTTGAAAGCATAGGTTATGTTATTAAATAGAAAACCAGTGTATTTGCGGCAATTTTCAGATAACGCTACGTGATAAAATGATGAAGTCAAATCGATGGTAGAAAAATATGTTTTTCCTTCAAATTTCCTCAAAATTTCCCGAATTTTTGGAGGTCTATCATGTTCCAAGAGCAGACGTTCATTCAATCCCCTCGCATCCAGACATAAGCGTAGTTGTCCATTCGCCTTTTGCACAACCGCCAGTGGATTTAGGAAAGGCGTGGGCATTCGACCAATGATGTCATCATCTTCCATCTTCTGGATCATGTCTTCAACTTCAGCTTGCCACTTTTCCGGAATCGGATATAATTTCTTTCGATAAGGAGTAGCATCTGTTAACTGGATTTCATACTCATAATTCTTAACTAGTCCAGGTTTGCTATTGAAAATATCATCATATTCTTCTAATAAATCATTCAACTTCTGTTGAGTTTCTGGATTGATTTTTCCTCCTATATTCCTATGCTCTGTTTCCACTGAATTGATTATTTCATCCATAACATCCATATTTCCAAACTCCCATACTACGCCTTCACGAGCCTCTTCTTTCAGTCCCTCGGTGGAAGTAAAATATATATATCGGTTCTTCATATCAATGACCAGACCATTGTCAGATATGAAATCAACTCCGATTATGATATCGAAATTTGAATTTGATAAGACTAGGAAGATGTGTTGTATCTTCCTTCCAGCAAGTTCCATTTCTAACATTACCTGTTCTTTACATTTAATTATCCTGTCAGGGATAACACCTCTAATCTTTACAGTTGATGCCGGAAGAATGTCAAGTTTTCCTTTTGACTGGAGCAATTCCAGACATGACTGTGATATAATAGAAACCATGGCCCCTGTGTCCACTAACGTCTTTATTAGGCATCCCATTATATTTAAAGAAATAGTCGGTAATTCATGTCTGATCCCTCGGCGTACTTCTTCATTTTCAAATATGAGGTCTTCATCCTTTATTTCGTATAATTCCTGAATTTGTACAATGTCCGAGTTGATTAGAATTTCATTAACTATTGTTGATTGGACGTTTTTTTTTCATGGTTCAGCCCACTAATAATAGGCTGGTTTAACTCTTCTTCTGTTGGTGCTGAAGGTCGTGTATTTCTTAAGTGTTCTATATATTCTCGGCTTTCCTGATACCTGGTGTCCAAATTGTTACTGTTTTGCTTGTTCCTCTCTTCTTGAGACCTATTATTCTGGTTGGAGTAGCTGTTAAACCTCCCGCGTTGGTACCAGTTATTTTGTCCTCTGTTACGATACCTCGAATATCTTCGATTATACGGGGTATTTCTCTGATTATTATTATTATTATTATTATTATTATTATTATTATTATCGTTTCTGCGGTTGTATTGATAATCATCTTACTGGTGGTCAGGATCCCTCGATGTCTTCTCTTCTTGTTGCGCTGGTCTTTCTGTTTGGGCTGTCCTATCCATTAAGACCGCATTTATTTCCCGACTTTCCTTTCTGTCATGTCTACCATTATTGCCTAGAGTAGCGTGATCCATACGCCTAAGAACTTCTTCACAATCTTCCAGGGTTTCTACTCCCGATACTATGAGCATGCGCTGTACTTCAATGGGAAATTGCCTCGTTATGGCTCTTATCAGTTCCTGGCGTGGTAAAGGTGGAGTTAGAAATTGTAGCTTTGCGAGCTGTGAAGTGAAGTAATTCGCATATCTAGTCGGATGGGACGTGGCATATTTCTTAGAGTACATTTCCGCTCTAATATCCAATTGTTCATCTGAACTCCAAAAACGGTGTAGAAATGATTGACTAAAGTCTTCCATATTAACAAACGAACATCTAAATGCCCTAAATCAATTTAAAGGAACTCCTTCCAAGTGTCTTTCAACTATTCTGAGCTCTCTGTCCTTGGATATCCTGTTTTCATCCATGTATTCCCGAATATCTCTCAGGAATTCCATCGGTGTCAAGTTATTACCCCCATTAAACTTGCGTGGTCGATCATCAATGTTTCGAATTATTGTGACGTGTCCCTTCGTAGTTGAATTGGCTCTATTCCCTTCCGTATCTAACGTTCCACAAGCATTAGGACTATCTGATGTTCTTAAAACATTGGGACTATCTGGTTGTAATATTTGTCCCGGTTGCTCATAAGTGTGGCTAACATTATTTTTCATGTTTGATAGTTCGGTTTCCAGATTCGATATCCGAATTGTGGTCATATCGTGCTCTAACTTGTGTTTATTTTCCATATCTGCCGCTGTAATAATTACACTATTCCTCATCTGTGTCTGTAGCTCATTACGCACGTGCTCGAAATCATTGTTACATTTCTCTGTTAGCTGGTTTACTTTCTCCTTGATATCAGCTATCTCCGTAGAATTAGTGTCAGTGACTGTTAGCAAATTCTTAACTACTGTTTCATTTTTCTGCTGTACCCTCTCATTATGTTCTGATAAATCTTTACTTAAACCATCTAAATTGTCGGTCAATTTCTTTTCTAAACCTTGCAATCTGTCTACAAATTGTGCTTTGACAGCGTTAACTTGACCTGATACGTGGGTATGCAATTCCTTTCTAAGAACTTTGAGATTATGGGTAAGTCTTGTATCACAAGCATCTAACTTTTTGTCTAAGGCTAAATTACTTTTTTCAACATCTGCCTGCACTTGCGCAATTTGCGTTTGCAAACGGACATCTAAACTCTTTACATCGCTAGATACCATTTGAGTATCTGTATTTAAAGACTGAATATCTGATTTAATATCTATTATAGAATAGTTAATACTTTCTATTTCCATTTGGCTTTTAATATATCAGTTCTTACATTTAATATATCAGCATGAATATCCTGTGTATCATCTTTAATCAACTGCACTTTGCTTGATAAATTGTCAATATCGGCTTTTAGTTCCTGCCTACCAGTAGCTAAACTTTCATTTAATGTGGTTATTCGTGCATTAAGTTCCTGCTTATCAGCAGCCAAACTATCTTTAAGTTCCTGCTTATTAGTAGCTAAAGTGTTCTTTACCACATTCAAATCCTCATACAGTCTGTCAAAGCCCCTTTGGATTTGAGCAAGAATGTCCTGGGGTCCTTCTGCTTCTGCTGCATCAGTCATTATAATTACACAAATATATAAATATACCTAAGACTAGGGAAACTTAATAGTAAGATGACGAACCAAGACCATGCGACTGAATATATTTGAATGAATTCCAAACATGTTTTACGTCTAACAAATCCAGCACAACGATTTCTCAAACCTCCAATTATCCTGACATTCATCTTTACCTGATAAATTAAACAAACACCATCTAGATTTGAATTTTAAAAAATCCCGATTTAATGACATTGCAAGATATCAGAACTCATCTGACTATCCAACTATCCCAAAAAATTTAATGGACTGGAAAAAAATTACCAAACCGTCGAGCTAATCACGCTCGGCATCAAATTGCTGCCTTACGTAACGTTGCCCACACGTATAGGGTGCCAAATCGCTGTGCCCGTTTCCCCGACGTCACGTTGGCCCGGCGATTTCAACGAGAAACCGAAGAAAGGACACAGGCGATACAAAAAAATTAAGTCCAGGAAATATTTGTCCAATAAAAAAAAATCAAGCAACTAGCTCGGGCAGGCAAGAGATCGAATATCTCGGGTCGATTAAAGGGAAAGGCATGCAAGGTTCAACAGGACAAATACTTCACAAACAAGAAAAAGAAAAAAAAAGTATCACTGACTCGGGAGAAGTTCCAAACTACAAGAATAACCAGAACTTGAAAAATCGAGATCCTAAATTTATTTTTGAGCAGACGGACAAAAAAAATGAACACTCCTAATACTCAATGAATATTATTAGTTTGGGATCATAAAAATCCATAATGTCCATCAATGTCATTGAGCTACCCTATTTGACTTAATTAGGGAATTACTCGCAAAAGAAATGATTAGAGTTCAAGTGTTCGATGATTAGCTGAATAATAATGATAAAAAAAACACTTCACTTTCACTTTCAGCTTCTAAAAGAAGAAAAATTAGAAAGAAATTCACTATACATTTTTCCTTCCCATGAATGTTAACTGAATTAATAATTTACACATAAATTATTCACACATTTCTAATATTTACAGACTTACGATTGTCAATGATGACTGTCAATCATTTAATTTGACTAAATGAACTTGTGGAATGAAATTATTATTATTAATTTCTATCAACATAATTAAAAGTTTCCTTATGGAAATTACATCAGCTATAAATAACAATAACGTGTTATAGCCGCACAATAACTGGCTTCAAATGACATCCTAATCCCTCATATCATTTTCAAATCATTAGCTGAGTTTATCATATCCTTATGGGATCAATTTAATTATTCAGATTGCGATATTATAACCTTTTAGCACATATTAAATTAAGATACAAATGATTCACCTGTGATCTGCAGGAATTATTAATTTTAAATTGACCAGCACTAGTAACTCTGATAACATTGCATTTATTATGACGATTAATTGAACTGTAATGCAGTAACTGCCATTGCACTGTTTTCCACCGTTGGAACTACTTAATATAATTACAAATATAAAGGACATTCTAATTCCATTGAACCTAGGACTGCATAAGCCCCTATACATCCTGGCATAATCATAATAATTTACTATATCCTCGAAGAAATTTATTAATTGATTTATTAATCGTATTAATAAGTTGGAATGGTATTTCTCATGTCCAACAGTTGCCACCTTAAGACCACTATAAAGTGTCTACAACTCATAATTTATTGTGCTTATACTCAAAGTGCAGTTCCAAAACCATTTGACATAATGACAAATAATCCTCAAATTATTATAAACTCTCGTAATCTGCATTCCTAAATCTGGTCAAAATTTCCCTAATGTGACTGAGCATCATAGGCTTTGTATTCTTGTGCAATCTGAATTAAATTACTGTAAAGTCTAGGATCATAGATCATGAACCATAATTATAATCTCAATGCCATAAATTAATGAATATGCTACAATCATTACCGCTAAAAAAAGTCAAACGTTCCGTTTACAATCGCCTTCATGGTAAAAATCGCCATGAGGAAAAAAAATCCTAAGATTAGAATTATTAAATATTATAAAACAAAATATTTATTAAATATCGGAATTTATGTGTGTGAAAGATCTCAATATCTTGAAAATAATTTGCTCTCTAAGTTTGGAAATTCATTCGAAATATATATATTAACCTCCTGGAAGAAAGATCATAATTAAATCATGGTGTTGGTTTGCCCTAAATGTTCAGAAGGGTGTGGTGTGAATATATGCCCAAGTTGACGATGAATGTGTTTCCCATATTTTCCCACGACGAATTAATCTTGATTCTGTTCTTTAATTTGCAAGATCGGCGTTTAAGAAACTCGTTTAACGCAAACATCATCGTGATGCCTGGTCTACAGTGTATTCAGCCTCTCCGAATCCCGGATTCGTCCTCACCATCAAGTTTCCCTATTAAATGCTTAAGCCATTATCTTGAAGTATATGAAAAGTTCCATATATGTTCCCATATTCTTATTCTTGAGTGAAAGTATCATAGTGGATGACATCAGACACCCCCTAAAAAGAATTAGGTGTACGCCACTGCTGAAGAAATGTTCCATGTATTTCACTGATATGGAATGGACGGTGTTGTTTCGATACTGTTAATAATTTATTAATGCTCTTGCTGGCAATCCGGTTATTTGTTGAATGTATTATGTTGAATAAGATGCAATTACTATTGTAGAAATGTTCAACATTGACTGACTATATGCCGGGTTTCGTAGCACGACAAGGTCTGCTATTGTATCGTGTGCTTTAACATGTTGCATATTAATGTCTCCGTATTCTGGCGTTCCACGGTGAATTTGTCAAGTCCGATTTGTAGCTGTGTTAATATGTTCACTTGATAAAATATACAGTTTCTACTTACATCAGCCTCTTGGAGAAATCACTAATTTTAATTTTACCTGTCACTCGTAAAATTAGTTATAACAAGTACCGGTATTTCACAAGCAAATTGTAATGCTAATATCATAGTGTGGACACACGCTCCCCGAAGGTAGAATGATCGTCTCCGCGCACATGTGTTTAAATCAGCAATAGAACATACTAGAAAGGAATGATCTCTCCGCACGTGTTACACATAGCACACCGGTTGCCCTGGTCACCTGATCCGTAGGAGTGTGGGGAGTTTCCACCCCTCATCTCTTGCGTCATTACTTGTCAAAGCCGATAGGAGTTGAAGATATTCCACACTCGCTTGTGCTAAATTTTAGCTCAATGCCATAAGGATGGGTCCATTTAGCAGCTAGAATAATTATGAATAATGTTTCTTTAGCTCTAGGTCTGCTACAAACACATGCAGGAATACATTACAATATGTTACATTCATCAACCACTTCCAAGGTTGCTTTACGAATCTCGGCAATTAAAGATCACCAACATGGTGGATTTCGGTCACATGTTCCCCTCTCCTGTTTTTTATAAGTTTTGGTCAGATAACTTATAAAATATCATTATGCTAAGATTATGTGAAGAAATCAAACATGTCTGTCCAGAACTAATTCTCAGGTTTGAAATATTTTCTGAGATTTCCAGCGTTGTAGTTTCCAATCACTTGGTCGGTGTGTATTTCTGCCAAACGATAACTGTTGTTGCCGAAAACTCTTACAATCTTTACTGGACCATAATAAAGCTTAGCGAATTTGTTATAGACTCTCATGGGTAAGTTGGATGATACTGGTCTCCTTATCAAGACTAAATCGTTTTCCCGTAGAGGTTCTCTGAATTTTCATTCTGCCTGTCTTTCTCTTTTCGGCGTGGCGTTCCAAGCTCTCTCTAGCCATGACAATGCGCGTGGGAATTGATTGAATTATTTCCGGTGCTGTGGAAATAATTCCATCCCATACTCTCTCTGGTTTACGTCCATAATGTAACATGTATGGCACTTGCGGTGTACTTTCATGTATTGTCGAATTAAGGCTTTCTTCAATGATGGGTATAACCTTCATCCATTTATCATGATTATCCGAACAGTAAAGTCGACAGAATTTTCCAATTTCAGACATTATTCTTTCTGCAGGATTTCCTTCAGGATATCTGATAGTATTGAGGATGTGCTTTACATTTAGCCTTACCATTGCCTGCTGAAATTCTTGACTTGTGAATTCGCTCCCATGATCACTTAATAAGAATTCGGGTGTGCCGGCTTCTTTGAAAACACAATTCTCTAGCCGTCTAATGATATATCGCGATGTAACCTTCTGAATCGGGTGCAACATTACCAGTTTAGAGAATACATCTATTGTAACCAAGATATACTGGTTTCCTCTAAATGATCTTGGAAGTGGGCCATAAATGTCCGTCGCATATAATTCTCTCGGTCGGGACGGAATTATAGCAATCGGTGCTTCCTTAGCAAGCTTCGAAATGTATTTGCTCCGCTGGCAATTATCGCAGGACCTTATAACCTTACGTATGGTTTCCCTCATACAATTCCAAATGAAAGCTTCTTTAGCTGTGTGCAGAGTCTTGTCCAGTCCGGAGTGTCCCGTTGAACGATGGACTAGCCAGATTACTTTATTAACAAGTTTTGGTGGCAAGACTGTTCTCAACTTCGTATGATCCTTGTCCGCATATTTCATGACAGTGTCTCTCACGATGTGGTATTCTCCCGCTTGCCTCGAAGTTGGGATGAAATTCGGATCATGCTGGTCCATTCTCTTCTTTAGGAAACGATACATGTTTCTCAAGGGTTCATATCTCTTCTGTGATTCTGCGATTCTTCTAAGTTTATGTAACGTATCCGCATCTTCCGGAACAACCTCAATCAAGTGTATGTCTTCCCCACAAGGATTACGACTTAGAACATCGGCTAATATGTTCAATTTGCCAGATCGATGAACTATATCCACGTTAAATTGCTGCAAGAAAAAGGTCCATCTGGTAATTCTATCATTAGCGAGGTCTGTTTTCAACATGAATTGCAAAGCTTGATGGTCGGTGATTATTGTGACTTTGTATCCTATCAGTATCTTTTTCCAAGTCTGTAAAGCATATATGGCGGCTAATGCTTCCAATTCTGTCACAGTGTAATTGGCTTCATGGCTTTTAAGTTTGCGGCTGGCAAATGCAAGATAGTGATGTTTTCCCTCGGCATCCATTTGATACAATACAGCACTCACACCAATCTTTGACGCATCCGATTCTATGAAGAAATTCCGAGAGAAATCGGGGTATTCCAATTTAATATGATCAACCAGCATTTGTTTAGCTCTATCAAACGCCTCACTACATGCTTCGCTCCATTTCCATTTATTGTTTAATTTCAACAAATTCTGGAGTGGTGCCATCACCTCCGTATAGTTAGGACAGTGCGTCGAAAAGAATTGACACATTCCTAAGAATTGTCTAACTTGACGTGCTTTCTTCGGTTGAGGGAACTCCGCAATTGCCTGAATCTTCGTAGGATTTGGCCTATATCCGTGTCCGTCGATGATGTGACCTAAAAACTTTATTTCAGTTTGAAAAAAACTGCATTTGTCACGGTTGACTTTGAAGTTGGCTGCTTTCAAATTATCAAACAATAATCTGAGGTGTTGCAAATGTTGTTCCCCGTCTGTAGATGCAATTATTATATCGTCTATGTAGCATATCACATTCGCTTTGACTTCTTGTTTTAGGTTGGAATCCAATGCTCATATCATCACAGGACCGCTGTTCTTTAAACCGAAAGGCATTCTCTTGAAAGCATAGGTTATGTTATTAAATAGAAAACCAGTGTATTTGCGGCAATTTTCAGATAACGCTACGTGATAAAATGATGAAGTCAAATCGATGGTAGAAAAATATGTTTTTCCTTCAAATTTCCTCAAAATTTCCCGAATTTTTGGAGGTCTATCATGTTCCAAGAGCAGACGTTCATTCAATCCCCTCGCATCCAGACATAAGCGTAGTTGTCCATTCGCCTTTTGCACAACCGCCAGTGGATTTAGGAAAGGCGTGGGCATTCGACCAATGATGTCATCATCTTCCATCTTCTGGATCATGTCTTCAACTTCAGCTTGCCACTTTTCCGGAATCGGATATAATTTCTTTCGATAAGGAGTAGCATCTGTTAACTGGATTTCATACTCATAATTCTTAACTAGTCCAGGTTTGCTATTGAAAATATCATCATATTCTTCTAATAAATCATTCAACTTCTGTTGAGTTTCTGGATTGATTTTTCCTCCTATATTCCTATGCTCTGTTTCCACTGAATTGATTATTTCATCCATAACATCCATATTTCCAAACTCCCATACTACGCCTTCACGAGCCTCTTCTTTCAGTCCCTCGGTGGAAGTAAAATATATATATCGGTTCTTCATATCAATGACCAGACCATTGTCAGATATGAAATCAACTCCGATTATGATATCGAAATTTGAATTTGATAAGACTAGGAAGATGTGTTGTATCTTCCTTCCAGCAAGTTCCATTTCTAACATTACCTGTTCTTTACATTTAATTATCCTGTCAGGGATAACACCTCTAATCTTTACAGTTGATGCCGGAAGAATGTCAAGTTTTCCTTTTGACTGGAGCAATTCCAGACATGACTGTGATATAATAGAAACCATGGCCCCTGTGTCCACTAACGTCTTTATTAGGCATCCCATTATATTTAAAGAAATAGTCGGTAATTCATGTCTGATCCCTCGGCGTACTTCTTCATTTTCAAATATGAGGTCTTCATCCTTTATTTCGTATAATTCCTGAATTTGTACAATGTCCGAGTTGATTAGAATTTCATTAACTATTGTTGATTGGACGTTTTTTTTCATGGTTCAGCCCACTAATAATAGGCTGGTTTAACTCTTCTTCTGTTGGTGCTGAAGGTCGTGTATTTCTTAAGTGTTCTATATATTCTCGGCTTTCCTGATACCTGGTGTCCAAATTGTTACTGTTTTGCTTGTTCCTCTCTTCTTGAGACCTATTATTCTGGTTGGAGTAGCTGTTAAACCTCCCGCGTTGGTACCAGTTATTTTGTCCTCTGTTACGATACCTCGAATATCTTCGATTATACGGGGTATTTCTCTGATTATTATTATTATTATTATTATTATTATTATTATTATTATTATCGTTTCTGCGGTTGTATTGATAATCATCTTACTGGTGGTCAGGATCCCTCGATGTCTTCTCTTCTTGTTGCGCTGGTCTTTCTGTTTGGGCTGTCCTATCCATTAAGACCGCATTTATTTCCCGACTTTCCTTTCTGTCATGTCTACCATTATTGCCTAGAGTAGCGTGATCCATACGCCTAAGAACTTCTTCACAATCTTCCAGGGTTTCTACTCCCGATACTATGAGCATGCGCTGTACTTCAATGGGAAATTGCCTCGTTATGGCTCTTATCAGTTCCTGGCGTGGTAAAGGTGGAGTTAGAAATTGTAGCTTTGCGAGCTGTGAAGTGAAGTAATTCGCATATCTAGTCGGATGGGACGTGGCATATTTCTTAGAGTACATTTCCGCTCTAATATCCAATTGTTCATCTGAACTCCAAAAACGGTGTAGAAATGATTGACTAAAGTCTTCCATATTAACAAACGAACATCTAAATGCCCTAAATCAATTTAAAGGAACTCCTTCCAAGTGTCTTTCAACTATTCTGAGCTCTCTGTCCTTGGATATCCTGTTTTCATCCATGTATTCCCGAATATCTCTCAGGAATTCCATCGGTGTCAAGTTATTACCCCCATTAAACTTGCGTGGTCGATCATCAATGTTTCGAATTATTGTGACGTGTCCCTTCGTAGTTGAATTGGCTCTATTCCCTTCCGTATCTAACGTTCCACAAGCATTAGGACTATCTGATGTTCTTAAAACATTGGGACTATCTGGTTGTAATATTTGTCCCGGTTGCTCATAAGTGTGGCTAACATTATTTTTCATGTTTGATAGTTCGGTTTCCAGATTCGATATCCGAATTGTGGTCATATCGTGCTCTAACTTGTGTTTATTTTCCATATCTGCCGCTGTAATAATTACACTATTCCTCATCTGTGTCTGTAGCTCATTACGCACGTGCTCGAAATCATTGTTACATTTCTCTGTTAGCTGGTTTACTTTCTCCTTGATATCAGCTATCTCCGTAGAATTAGTGTCAGTGACTGTTAGCAAATTCTTAACTACTGTTTCATTTTTCTGCTGTACCCTCTCATTATGTTCTGATAAATCTTTACTTAAACCATCTAAATTGTCGGTCAATTTCTTTTCTAAACCTTGCAATCTGTCTACAAATTGTGCTTTGACAGCGTTAACTTGACCTGATACGTGGGTATGCAATTCCTTTCTAAGAACTTTGAGATTATGGGTAAGTCTTGTATCACAAGCATCTAACTTTTTGTCTAAGGCTAAATTACTTTTTTCAACATCTGCCTGCACTTGCGCAATTTGCGTTTGCAAACGGACATCTAAACTCTTTACATCGCTAGATACCATTTGAGTATCTGTATTTAAAGACTGAATATCTGATTTAATATCTATTATAGAATAGTTAATACTTTCTATTTCCATTTGGCTTTTAATATATCAGTTCTTACATTTAATATATCAGCATGAATATCCTGTGTATCATCTTTAATCAACTGCACTTTGCTTGATAAATTGTCAATATCGGCTTTTAGTTCCTGCCTACCAGTAGCTAAACTTTCATTTAATGTGGTTATTCGTGCATTAAGTTCCTGCTTATCAGCAGCCAAACTATCTTTAAGTTCCTGCTTATTAGTAGCTAAAGTGTTCTTTACCACATTCAAATCCTCATACAGTCTGTCAAAGCCCCTTTGGATTTGAGCAAGAATGTCCTGGGGTCCTTCTGCTTCTGCTGCATCAGTCATTATAATTACACAAATATATAAATATACTTAAGACTAGGGAAACTTAATAGTAAGATGACGAACCAAGACCATGCGACTGAATATATTTGAATGAATTCCAAACATGTTTTACGTCTAACAAATCCAGCACAACGATTTCTCAAACCTCCAATTATCCTGACATTCATCTTTACCTGATAAATTAAACAAACACCATCTAGATTTGAATTTTAAAAAATCCCGATTTAATGACATTGCAAGATATCAGAACTCATCTGACTATCCAACTATCCCAAAAAATTTAATGGACTGGAAAAAAATTACCAAACCGTCGAGCTAATCACGCTCGGCATCAAATTGCTGCCTTACGTAACGTTGCCCACACGTATAGGGTGCCAAATCGCTGTGCCCGTTTCCCCGACGTCACGTTGGCCCGGCGATTTCAACGAGAAACCGAAGAAAGGACACAGGCGATACAAAAAAATTAAGTCCAGGAAATATTTGTCCAATAAAAAAAAATCAAGCAACTAGCTCGGGCAGGCAAGAGATCGAATATCTCGGGTCGATTAAAGGGAAAGGCATGCAAGGTTCAACAGGACAAATACTTCACAAACAAGAAAAAGAAAAAAAAAGTATCACTGACTCGGGAGAAGTTCCAAACTACAAGAATAACCAGAACTTGAAAAATCGAGATCCTAAATTTATTTTTGAGCAGACGGACAAAAAAAATGAACACTCCTATTACTCAATGAATATTATTAGTTTGGGATCATAAAAATCCATAATGTCCATCAATGTCATTGAGCTACCCTATTTGACTTAATTAGGGAATTACTCGCAAAAGAAATGATTAGAGTTCAAGTGTTCGATGATTAGCTGAATAATAATGATAAAAAAAACACTTCACTTTCACTTTCAGCTTCTAAAAGAAGAACAATTAGAAAGAAATTCACTATACATTTTTCCTTCCCATGAATGTTAACTGAATTAATAATTTACACATAAATTATTCACACATTTCTAATATTTACAGACTTACGATTGTCAATGATGACTGTCAATCATTTAATTTGACTAAATGAACTTGTGGAATGAAATTATTATTATTAATTTCTATCAACATAATTAAAAGTTTCCTTATGGAAATTACATCAGCTATAAATAACAATAACGTGTTATAGCCGCACAATAACTGGCTTCAAATGACATCCTAATCCCTCATATCATTTTCAAATCATTAGCTGAGTTTATCATATCCTTATGGGATCAATTTAATTATTCAGATTGCGATATTATAACCTTTTAGCACATATTAAATTAAGATACAAATGATTCACCTGTGATCTGCAGGAATTATTAATTTTAAATTGACCAGCACTAGTAACTCTGATAACATTGCATTTATTATGACGATTAATTGAACTGTAATGCAGTAACTGCCATTGCACTGTTTTCCACCGTTGGAACTACTTAATATAATTACAAATATAAAGGACATTCTAATTCCATTGAACCTAGGACTGCATAAGCCCCTATACATCCTGGCATAATCATAATAATTTACTATATCCTCGAAGAAATTTATTAATTGATTTATTAATCGTATTAATAAGTTGGAATGGTATTTCTCATGTCCAACAGTTGCCACCTTAAGACCACTATAAAGTGTCTACAACTCATAATTTATTGTGCTTATACTCAAAGTGCAGTTCCAAAACCATTTGACATAATGACAAATAATCCTCAAATTATTATAAACTCTCGTAATCTGCATTCCTAAATCTGGTCAAAATTTCCCTAATGTGACTGAGCATCATAGGCTTTGTATTCTTGTGCAATCTGAATTAAATTACTGTAAAGTCTAGGATCATAGATCATGAACCATAATTATAATCTCAATGCCATAAATTAATGAATATGCTACAATCATTACCGCTAAAAAAAGTCAAACGTTCCGTTTACGATCGCCTTCATGGTAAAAATCGCCATGAGGAAAAAAAATCCTAAGATTAGAATTATTAAATATTATAAAACAAAATATTTATTAAATATCGGAATTTATGTGTGTGAAAGATCTCAATATCTTGAAAATAATTTGCTCTCTAAGTTTGGAAATTCTTCGAAATATATATATTAGCCTCCTGGAAGAAAGATCATAATTAAATCATGGTGTTGGTTTGCCCTAAATGTTCAGAAGGGTGTGGTGTGAATATTTGCCCAAGTTGACGATGAATGTGTTTCCCATATTTTCCCACGACGAATTAATCTTGATTCTGTTCTTTAATTTGCAAGATCGGCGTTTAAGAAACTCGTTTAACGCAAACATCATCGTGATGCCTGGTCTACAGTGTATTCAGCCTCTCCGAATCCCGGATTCGTCCTCACCATCAAGTTTCCCTATTAAATGCTTAAGCCATTATCTTGAAGTATATGAAAAGTTCCATAAATGTTCCCATATTCTTATTCTTGAGTGAAAGTATCATAGTGGATGACATCAGACACCCCCTAAAAAGAATTAGGTGTACGCCACTGCTGAAGAAATGTTCCATGTATTTCACTGATATGGAATGGACGGTGTTGTTTCGATACTGTTAATAATTTATTAATGCTCTTGCTGGCAATCCGGTTATTTGTTGAATGTATTATGTTGAATAAGATGCAATTACTATTGTAGAAATGTTCAACATTGACTGACTATATGCCGGGTTTCGTAGCACGACAAGGTCTGCTATTGTATCGTGTGCTTTAACATGTTGCATATTAATGTCTCCGTATTCTGGCGTTCCACGGTGAATTTGTCAAGTCCGATTTGTAGCTGTGTTAATGTGTTCACTTGATAAAAATACAGTTTCTACTTACATCAGCCTCTTGGAGAAATCACTAATTTTAATTTTACCTGTCACTCGTAAAATTAGTTATAACAAGTACCGGTATTTCACAAGCAAATTGTAATGCTAATATCATAGTGTGGACACACGCTTCCCGAAGGTAGAATGATCGTCTCCGCGCACATGTGTTTAAGTCAGCAATAGAACATACTAGAAAGGAATGATCTCTCCGCACGTGTTACACATAGCACACCGGTTGCCCTGGTCACCTGATCCGTAGGAGTGTGGGGAGTTTCCACCCCTCATCTCTTGCGTCATTACTTGTCAAAGCCGATAGGAGTTGAAGATATTCCACACTCGCTTGTGCTAAATTTTAGCTCAATGCCATAAGGATGGGTCCATTTAGCAGCTAGAATAATTATGAATAATGTTTCTTTAGCTCTAGGTCTGCTACAAACACATGCAGGAATACATTACAATATGTTACATTCATCAACCACTTCCAAGGTTGCTTTACGAATCTCGGCAATTAAAGATCACCAACATGGTGGATTTCGGTCACATGTTCCCCTCTCCTGTTTTTTATAAGTTTTGGTCAGATAACTTATAAAATATCATTATGCTAAGATTATGTGAAGAAATCAAACATGTCTGTCCAGAACTAATTCTCAGGTTTGAAATATTTTCTGAGATTTCCAGCGTTGTAGTTTCCAATCACTTGGTCGGTGTGTATTTCTGCCAAACGATAACTGTTGTTGCCGAAAACTCTTACAATCTTTACTGGACCATAATAAAGCTTAGCGAATTTGTTATAGACTCTCATGGGTAAGTTGGATGATACTGGTCTCCTTATCAAGACTAAATCGTTTTCCCGTAGAGGTTCTCTGAATTTTCTTTCTGCCTGTCTTTCTCTTTTCGGCGTGGCGTTCCAAGCTCTCTCTAGCCATGACAATGCGCGTGGGAATTGATTGAATTATTTCCGGTGCTGTGGAAATAATTCCATCCCATACTCTCTCTGGTTTACGTCCATAATGTAACATGTATGGCACTTGCGGTGTACTTTCATGTATTGTCGAATTAAGGCTTTCTTCAATGATGGGTATAACCTTCATCCATTTATCATGATTATCCGAACAGTAAAGTCGACAGAATTTTCCAATTTCAGACATTATTCTTTCTGCAGGATTTCCTTCAGGATATCTGATAGTATTGAGGATGTGCTTTACATTTAGTCTTACCATTGCCTGCTGAAATTCTTGACTTGTGAATTCGCTCCCATGATCACTTAATAAGAATTCGGGTGTGCCGGCTTCTTTGAAAACACAATTCTCTAGCCGTCTAATGATATATCGCGATGTAACCTTCTGAATCGGGTGCAACATTACCAGTTTAGAGAATACATCTATTGTAACCAAGATATACTGGTTTCCTCTAAATGATCTTGGAAGTGGGCCATAAATGTCCGTCGCATATAATTCTCTCGGTCGGGACGGAATTATAGCAATCGGTGCTTCCTTAGCAAGCTTCGAAATGTATTTGCTCCGCTGGCAATTATCGCAGGACCTTATAACCTTACGTATGGTTTCCCTCATACAATTCCAAATGAAAGCTTCTTTAGCTGTGTGCAGAGTCTTGTCCAGTCCGGAGTGTCCCGTTGAACGATGGACTAGCCAGATTACTTTATTAACAAGTTTTGGTGGCAAGACTGTTCTCAACTTCGTATGATCCTTGTCCGCATATTTCATGACAGTGTCTCTCACGATGTGGTATTCTCCCGCTTGCCTCGAAGTTGGGATGAAATTCGGATCATGCTGGTCCATTCTCTTCTTTAGGAAACGATACATGTTTCTCAAGGGTTCATATCTCTTCTGTGATTCTGCGATTCTTCTAAGTTTATGTAACGTATCCGCATCTTCCGGAACAACCTCAATCAAGTGTATGTCTTCCCCACAAGGATTACGACTTAGAACATCGGCTAATATGTTCAATTTGCCAGATCGATGAACTATATCCACGTTAAATTGCTGCAAGAAAAAGGTCCATCTGGTAATTCTATCATTAGCGAGGTCTGTTTTCAACATGAATTGCAAAGCTTGATGGTCGGTGATTATTGTGACTTTGTATCCTATCAGTATCTTTTTCCAAGTCTGTAAAGCATATATGGCGGCTAATGCTTCCAATTCTGTCACAGTGTAATTGGCTTCATGGCTTTTAAGTTTGCGGCTGGCAAATGCAAGATAGTGATGTTTTCCCTCGGCATCCATTTGATACAATACAGCACTCACACCAATCTTTGACGCATCCGATTCTATGAAGAAATTCCGAGAGAAATCGGGGTATTCCAATTTAATATGATCAACCAGCATTTGTTTAGCTCTATCAAACGCCTCACTACATGCTTCGCTCCATTTCCATTTATTGTTTAATTTCAACAAATTCTGGAGTGGTGCCATCACCTCCGTATAGTTAGGACAGTGCGTCGAAAAGAATTGACACATTCCTAAGAATTGTCTAACTTGACGTGCTTTCTTCGGTTGAGGGAACTCCGCAATTGCCTGAATCTTCGTAGGATTTGGCCTATATCCGTGTCCGTCGATGATGTGACCTAAAAACTTTATTTCAGTTTGAAAAAAACTGCATTTGTCACGGTTGACTTTGAAGTTGGCTGCTTTCAAATTATCAAACAATAATCTGAGGTGTTGCAAATGTTGTTCCCCGTCTGTAGATGCAATTATTATATCGTCTATGTAGCATATCACATTCGCTTTGACTTCTTGTTTTAGGTTGGAATCCAATGCTCATATCATCACAGGACCGCTGTTCTTTAAACCGAAAGGCATTCTCTTGAAAGCATAGGTTATGTTATTAAATAGAAAACCAGTGTATTTGCGGCAATTTTCAGATAACGCTACGTGATAAAATGATGAAGTCAAATCGATGGTAGAAAAATATGTTTTTCCTTCAAATTTCCTCAAAATTTCCCGAATTTTTGGAGGTCTATCATGTTCCAAGAGCAGACGTTCATTCAATCCCCTCGCATCCAGACATAAGCGTAGTTGTCCATTCGCCTTTTGCACAACCGCCAGTGGATTTAGGAAAGGCGTGGGCATTCGACCAATGATGTCATCATCTTCCATCTTCTGGATCATGTCTTCAACTTCAGCTTGCCACTTTTCCGGAATCGGATATAATTTCTTTCGATAAGGAGTAGCATCTGTTAACTGGATTTCATACTCATAATTCTTAACTAGTCCAGGTTTGCTATTGAAAATATCATCATATTCTTCTAATAAATCATTCAACTTCTGTTGAGTTTCTGGATTGATTTTTCCTCCTATATTCCTATGCTCTGTTTCCACTGAATTGATTATTTCATCCATAACATCCATATTTCCAAACTCCCATACTACGCCTTCACGAGCCTCTTCTTTCAGTCCCTCGGTGGAAGTAAAATATATATATCGGTTCTTCATATCAATGACCAGACCATTGTCAGATATGAAATCAACTCCGATTATGATATCGAAATTTGAATTTGATAAGACTAGGAAGATGTGTTGTATCTTCCTTCCAGCAAGTTCCATTTCTAACATTACCTGTTCTTTACATTTAATTATCCTGTCAGGGATAACACCTCTAATCTTTACAGTTGATGCCGGAAGAATGTCAAGTTTTCCTTTTGACTGGAGCAATTCCAGACATGACTGTGATATAATAGAAACCATGGCCCCTGTGTCCACTAACGTCTTTATTAGGCATCCCATTATATTTAAAGAAATAGTCGGTAATTCATGTCTGATCCCTCGGCGTACTTCTTCATTTTCAAATATGAGGTCTTCATCCTTTATTTCGTATAATTCCTGAATTTGTACAATGTCCGAGTTGATTAGAATTTCATTAACTATTGTTGATTGGACGTTTTTTTTCATGGTTCAGCCCACTAATAATAGGCTGGTTTAACTCTTCTTCTGTTGGTGCTGAAGGTCGTGTATTTCTTAAGTGTTCTATATATTCTCGGCTTTCCTGATACCTGGTGTCCAAATTGTTACTGTTTTGCTTGTTCCTCTCTTCTTGAGACCTATTATTCTGGTTGGAGTAGCTGTTAAACCTCCCGCGTTGGTACCAGTTATTTTGTCCTCTGTTACGATACCTCGAATATCTTCGATTATACGGGGTATTTCTCTGATTATTATTATTATTATTATTATTATTATTATTATTATTATCGTTTCTGCGGTTGTATTGATAATCATCTTACTGGTGGTCAGGATCCCTCGATGTCTTCTCTTCTTGTTGCGCTGGTCTTTCTGTTTGGGCTGTCCTATCCATTAAGACCGCATTTATTTCCCGACTTTCCTTTCTGTCATGTCTACCATTATTGCCTAGAGTAGCGTGATCCATACGCCTAAGAACTTCTTCACAATCTTCCAGGGTTTCTACTCCCGATACTATGAGCATGCGCTGTACTTCAATGGGAAATTGCCTCGTTATGGCTCTTATCAGTTCCTGGCGTGGTAAAGGTGGAGTTAGAAATTGTAGCTTTGCGAGCTGTGAAGTGAAGTAATTCGCATATCTAGTCGGATGGGACGTGGCATATTTCTTAGAGTACATTTCCGCTCTAATATCCAATTGTTCATCTGAACTCCAAAAACGGTGTAGAAATGATTGACTAAAGTCTTCCATATTAACAAACGAACATCTAAATGCCCTAAATCAATTTAAAGGAACTCCTTCCAAGTGTCTTTCAACTATTCTGAGCTCTCTGTCCTTGGATATCCTGTTTTCATCCATGTATTCCCGAATATCTCTCAGGAATTCCATCGGTGTCAAGTTATTACCCCCATTAAACTTGCGTGGTCGATCATCAATGTTTCGAATTATTGTGACGTGTCCCTTCGTAGTTGAATTGGCTCTATTCCCTTCCGTATCTAACGTTCCACAAGCATTAGGACTATCTGATGTTCTTAAAACATTGGGACTATCTGGTTGTAATATTTGTCCCGGTTGCTCATAAGTGTGGCTAACATTATTTTTCATGTTTGATAGTTCGGTTTCCAGATTCGATATCCGAATTGTGGTCATATCGTGCTCTAACTTGTGTTTATTTTCCATATCTGCCGCTGTAATAATTACACTATTCCTCATCTGTGTCTGTAGCTCATTACGCACGTGCTCGAAATCATTGTTACATTTCTCTGTTAGCTGGTTTACTTTCTCCTTGATATCAGCTATCTCCGTAGAATTAGTGTCAGTGACTGTTAGCAAATTCTTAACTACTGTTTCATTTTTCTGCTGTACCCTCTCATTATGTTCTGATAAATCTTTACTTAAACCATCTAAATTGTCGGTCAATTTCTTTTCTAAACCTTGCAATCTGTCTACAAATTGTGCTTTGACAGCGTTAACTTGACCTGATACGTGGGTATGCAATTCCTTTCTAAGAACTTTGAGATTATGGGTAAGTCTTGTATCACAAGCATCTAACTTTTTGTCTAAGGCTAAATTACTTTTTTCAACATCTGCCTGCACTTGCGCAATTTGCGTTTGCAAACGGACATCTAAACTCTTTACATCGCTAGATACCATTTGAGTATCTGTATTTAAAGACTGAATATCTGATTTAATATCTATTATAGAATAGTTAATACTTTCTATTTCCATTTGGCTTTTAATATATCAGTTCTTACATTTAATATATCAGCATGAATATCCTGTGTATCATCTTTAATCAACTGCACTTTGCTTGATAAATTGTCAATATCGGCTTTTAGTTCCTGCCTACCAGTAGCTAAACTTTCATTTAATGTGGTTATTCGTGCATTAAGTTCCTGCTTATCAGCAGCCAAACTATCTTTAAGTTCCTGCTTATTAGTAGCTAAAGTGTTCTTTACCACATTCAAATCCTCATACAGTCTGTCAAAGCCCCTTTGGATTTGAGCAAGAATGTCCTGGGGTCCTTCTGCTTCTGCTGCATCAGTCATTATAATTACACAAATATATAAATATACTTAAGACTAGGGAAACTTAATAGTAAGATGACGAACCAAGACCATGCGACTGAATATATTTGAATGAATTCCAAACATGTTTTACGTCTAACAAATCCAGCACAACGATTTCTCAAACCTCCAATTATCCTGACATTCATCTTTACCTGATAAATTAAACAAACACCATCTAGATTTGAATTTTAAAAAATCCCGATTTAATGACATTGCAAGATATCAGAACTCATCTGACTATCCAACTATCCCAAAAAATTTAATGGACTGGAAAAAAATTACCAAACCGTCGAGCTAATCACGCTCGGCATCAAATTGCTGCCTTACGTAACGTTGCCCACACGTATAGGGTGCCAAATCGCTGTGCCCGTTTCCCCGACGTCACGTTGGCCCGGCGATTTCAACGAGAAACCGAAGAAAGGACACAGGCGATACAAAAAAATTAAGTCCAGGAAATATTTGTCCAATAAAAAAAAATCAAGCAACTAGCTCGGGCAGGCAAGAGATCGAATATCTCGGGTCGATTAAAGGGAAAGGCATGCAAGGTTCAACAGGACAAATACTTCACAAACAAGAAAAAGAAAAAAAAAGTATCACTGACTCGGGAGAAGTTCCAAACTACAAGAATAACCAGAACTTGAAAAATCGAGATCCTAAATTTATTTTTGAGCAGACGGACAAAAAAAATGAACACTCCTATTACTCAATGAATATTATTAGTTTGGGATCATAAAAATCCATAATGTCCATCAATGTCATTGAGCTACCCTATTTGACTTAATTAGGGAATTACTCGCAAAAGAAATGATTAGAGTTCAAGTGTTCGATGATTAGCTGAATAATAATGATAAAAAAAACACTTCACTTTCACTTTCAGCTTCTAAAAGAAGAAAAATTAGAAAGAAATTCACTATACATTTTTCCTTCCCATGAATGTTAACTGAATTAATAATTTACACATAAATTATTCACACATTTCTAATATTTACAGACTTACGATTGTCAATGATGACTGTCAATCATTTAATTTGACTAAATGAACTTGTGGAATGAAATTATTATTATTAATTTCTATCAACATAATTAAAAGTTTCCTTATGGAAATTACATCAGCTATAAATAACAATAACGTGTTATAGCCGCACAATAACTGGCTTCAAATGACATCCTAATCCCTCATATCATTTTCAAATCATTAGCTGAGTTTATCATATCCTTATGGGATCAATTTAATTATTCAGATTGCGATATTATAACCTTTTAGCACATATTAAATTAAGATACAAATGATTCACCTGTGATCTGCAGGAATTATTAATTTTAAATTGACCAGCACTAGTAACTCTGATAACATTGCATTTATTATGACGATTAATTGAACTGTAATGCAGTAACTGCCATTGCACTGTTTTCCACCGTTGGAACTACTTAATATAATTACAAATATAAAGGACATTCTAATTCCATTGAACCTAGGACTGCATAAGCCCCTATACATCCTGGCATAATCATAATAATTTACTATATCCTCGAAGAAATTTATTAATTGATTTATTAATCGTATTAATAAGTTGGAATGGTATTTCTCATGTCCAACAGTTGCCACCTTAAGACCACTATAAAGTGTCTACAACTCATAATTTATTGTGCTTATACTCAAAGTGCAGTTCCAAAACCATTTGACATAATGACAAATAATCCTCAAATTATTATAAACTCTCGTAATCTGCATTCCTAAATCTGGTCAAAATTTCCCTAATGTGACTGAGCATCATAGGCTTTGTATTCTTGTGCAATCTGAATTAAATTACTGTAAAGTCTAGGATCATAGATCATGAACCATAATTATAATCTCAATGCCATAAATTAATGAATATGCTACAATCATTACCGCTAAAAAAAGTCAAACGTTCCGTTTACAATCGCCTTCATGGTAAAAATCGCCATGAGGAAAAAAATCCTAAGATTAGAATTATTAAATATTATAAAACAAAATATTTATTAAATATCGGAATTTATGTGTGTGAAAGATCTCAATATCTTGAAAATAATTTGCTCTCTAAGTTTGGAAATTCATTCGAAATATATATATTAACCTCCTGGAAGAAAGATCATAATTAAATCATGGTGTTGGTTTGCCCTAAATGTTCAGAAGGGTGTGGTGTGAATATATGCCCAAGTTGACGATGAATGTGTTTCCCATATTTTCCCACGACGAATTAATCTTGATTCTGTTCTTTAATTTGCAAGATCTGCGTTTAAGAAACTCGTTTAACGCAAACATCATCGTGATGCCTGGTCTACAGTGTATTCAGCCTCTCCGAATCCCGGATTCGTCCTCACCATCAAGTTTCCCTATTAAATGCTTAAGCCATTATCTTGAAGTATATGAAAAGTTCCATATATGTTCCCATATTCTTATTCTTGAGTGAAAGTATCATAGTGGATGACATCAGACACCCCCTAAAAAGAATTAGGTGTACGCCACTGCTGAAGAAATGTTCCATGTATTTCACTGATATGGAATGGACGGTGTTGTTTCGATACTGTTAATAATTTATTAATGCTCTTGCTGGCAATCCGGTTATTTGTTGAATGTATTATGTTGAATAAGATGCAATTACTATTGTAGAAATGTTCAACATTGACTGACTATATGCCGGGTTTCGTAGCACGACAAGGTCTGCTATTGTATCGTGTGCTTTAACATGTTGCATATTAATGTCTCCGTATTCTGGCGTTCCACGGTGAATTTGTCAAGTCCGATTTGTAGCTGTGTTAATATGTTCACTTGATAAAATATACAGTTTCTACTTACATCAGCCTCTTGGAGAAATCACTAATTTTAATTTTACCTGTCACTCGTAAAATTAGTTATAACAAGTACCGGTATTTCACAAGCAAATTGTAATGCTAATATCATAGTGTGGACACACGCTCCCCGAAGGTAGAATGATCGTCTCCGCGCACATGTGTTTAAATCAGCAATAGAACATACTAGAAAGGAATGATCTCTCCGCACGTGTTACACATAGCACACCGGTTGCCCTGGTCACCTGATCCGTAGGAGTGTGGGGAGTTTCCACCCCTCATCTCTTGCGTCATTACTTGTCAAAGCCGATAGGAGTTGAAGATATTCCACACTCGCTTGTGCTAAATTTTAGCTCAATGCCATAAGGATGGGTCCATTTAGCAGCTAGAATAATTATGAATAATGTTTCTTTAGCTCTAGGTCTGCTACAAACACATGCAGGAATACATTACAATATGTTACATTCATCAACCACTTCCAAGGTTGCTTTACGAATCTCGGCAATTAAAGATCACCAACATGGTGGATTTCGGTCACATGTTCCCCTCTCCTGTTTTTTATAAGTTTTGGTCAGATAACTTATAAAATATCATTATGCTAAGATTATGTGAAGAAATCAAACATGTCTGTCCAGAACTAATTCTCAGGTTTGAAATATTTTCTGAGATTTCCAGCGTTGTAGTTTCCAATCACTTGGTCGGTGTGTATTTCTGCCAAACGATAACTGTTGTTGCCGAAAACTCTTACAATCTTTACTGGACCATAATAAAGCTTAGCGAATTTGTTATAGACTCTCATGGGTAAGTTGGATGATACTGGTCTCCTTATCAAGACTAAATCGTTTTCCCGTAGAGGTTCTCTGAATTTTCATTCTGCCTGTCTTTCTCTTTTCGGCGTGGCGTTCCAAGCTCTCTCTAGCCATGACAATGCGCGTGGGAATTGATTGAATTATTTCCGGTGCTGTGGAAATAATTCCATCCCATACTCTCTCTGGTTTACGTCCATAATGTAACATGTATGGCACTTGCGGTGCACTTTCATGTATTGTCGAATTAAGGCTTTCTTCAATGATGGGTATAACCTTCATCCATTTATCATGATTATCCGAACAGTAAAGTCGACAGAATTTTCCAATTTCAGACATTATTCTTTCTGCAGGATTTCCTTCAGGATATCTGATAGTATTGAGGATGTGCTTTACATTTAGCCTTACCATTGCCTGCTGAAATTCTTGACTTGTGAATTCGCTCCCATGATCACTTAATAAGAATTCGGGTGTGCCGGCTTCTTTGAAAACACAATTCTCTAGCCGTCTAATGATATATCGCGATGTAACCTTCTGAATCGGGTGCAACATTACCAGTTTAGAGAATACATCTATTGTAACCAAGATATACTGGTTTCCTCTAAATGATCTTGGAAGTGGACCATAAATGTCCGTCGCATATAATTCTCTCGGTCGGGACGGAATTATAGCAATCGGTGCTTCCTTAGCAAGCTTCGAAATGTATTTGCTCCGCTGGCAATTATCGCAGGACCTTATAACCTTACGTATGGTTTCCCTCATACAATTCCAAATGAAAGCTTCTTTAGCTGTGTGCAGAGTCTTGTCCAGTCCGGAGTGTCCCGTTGAACGATGGACTAGCCAGATTACTTTATTAACAAGTTTTGGTGGCAAGACTGTTCTCAACTTCGTATGATCCTTGTCCGCATATTTCATGACAGTGTCTCTCACGATGTGGTATTCTCCCGCTTGCCTCGAAGTTGGGATGAAATTCGGATCATGCTGGTCCATTCTCTTCTTTAGGAAACGATACATGTTTCTCAAGGGTTCATATCTCTTCTGTGATTCTGCGATTCTTCTAAGTTTATGTAACGTATCCGCATCTTCCGGAACAACCTCAATCAAGTGTATGTCTTCCCCACAAGGATTACGACTTAGAACATCGGCTAATATGTTCAATTTGCCAGATCGATGAACTATATCCACGTTAAATTGCTGCAAGAAAAAGGTCCATCTGGTAATTCTATCATTAGCGAGGTCTGTTTTCAACATGAATTGCAAAGCTTGATGGTCGGTGATTATTGTGACTTTGTATCCTATCAGTATCTTTTTCCAAGTCTGTAAAGCATATATGGCGGCTAATGCTTCCAATTCTGTCACAGTGTAATTGGCTTCATGGCTTTTAAGTTTGCGGCTGGCAAATGCAAGATAGTGATGTTTTCCCTCGGCATCCATTTGATACAATACAGCACTCACACCAATCTTTGACGCATCCGATTCTATGAAGAAATTCCGAGAGAAATCGGGGTATTCCAATTTAATATGATCAACCAGCATTTGTTTAGCTCTATCAAACGCCTCACTACATGCTTCGCTCCATTTCCATTTATTGTTTAATTTCAACAAATTCTGGAGTGGTGCCATCACCTCCGTATAGTTAGGACAGTGCGTCGAAAAGAATTGACACATTCCTAAGAATTGTCTAACTTGACGTGCTTTCTTCGGTTGAGGGAACTCCGCAATTGCCTGAATCTTCGTAGGATTTGGCCTATATCCGTGTCCGTCGATGATGTGACCTAAAAACTTTATTTCAGTTTGAAAAAAACTGCATTTGTCACGGTTGACTTTGAAGTTGGCTGCTTTCAAATTATCAAACAATAATCTGAGGTGTTGCAAATGTTGTTCCCCGTCTGTAGATGCAATTATTATATCGTCTATGTAGCATATCACATTCGCTTTGACTTCTTGTTTTAGGTTGGAATCCAATGCTCATATCATCACAGGACCGCTGTTCTTTAAACCGAAAGGCATTCTCTTGAAAGCATAGGTTATGTTATTAAATAGAAAACCAGTGTATTTGCGGCAATTTTCAGATAACGCTACGTGATAAAATGATGAAGTCAAATCGATGGTAGAAAAATATGTTTTTCCTTCAAATTTCCTCAAAATTTCCCGAATTTTTGGAGGTCTATCATGTTCCAAGAGCAGACGTTCATTCAATCCCCTCGCATCCAGACATAAGCGTAGTTGTCCATTCGCCTTTTGCACAACCGCCAGTGGATTTAGGAAAGGCGTGGGCATTCGACCAATGATGTCATCATCTTCCATCTTCTGGATCATGTCTTCAACTTCAGCTTGCCACTTTTCCGGAATCGGATATAATTTCTTTCGATAAGGAGTAGCATCTGTTAACTGGATTTCATACTCATAATTCTTAACTAGTCCAGGTTTGCTATTGAAAATATCATCATATTCTTCTAATAAATCATTCAACTTCTGTTGAGTTTCTGGATTGATTTTTCCTCCTATATTCCTATGCTCTGTTTCCACTGAATTGATTATTTCATCCATAACATCCATATTTCCAAACTCCCATACTACGCCTTCACGAGCCTCTTCTTTCAGTCCCTCGGTGGAAGTAAAATATATATATCGGTTCTTCATATCAATGACCAGACCATTGTCAGATATGAAATCAACTCCGATTATGATATCGAAATTTGAATTTGATAAGACTAGGAAGATGTGTTGTATCTTCCTTCCAGCAAGTTCCATTTCTAACATTACCTGTTCTTTACATTTAATTATCCTGTCAGGGATAACACCTCTAATCTTTACAGTTGATGCCGGAAGAATGTCAAGTTTTCCTTTTGACTGGAGCAATTCCAGACATGACTGTGATATAATAGAAACCATGGCCCCTGTGTCCACTAACGTCTTTATTAGGCATCCCATTATATTTAAAGAAATAGTCGGTAATTCATGTCTGATCCCTCGGCGTACTTCTTCATTTTCAAATATGAGGTCTTCATCCTTTATTTCGTATAATTCCTGAATTTGTACAATGTCCGAGTTGATTAGAATTTCATTAACTATTGTTGATTGGACGTTTTTTTTCATGGTTCAGCCCACTAATAATAGGCTGGTTTAACTCTTCTTCTGTTGGTGCTGAAGGTCGTGTATTTCTTAAGTGTTCTATATATTCTCGGCTTTCCTGATACCTGGTGTCCAAATTGTTACTGTTTTGCTTGTTCCTCTCTTCTTGAGACCTATTATTCTGGTTGGAGTAGCTGTTAAACCTCCCGCGTTGGTACCAGTTATTTTGTCCTCTGTTACGATACCTCGAATATCTTCGATTATACGGGGTATTTCTCTGATTATTATTATTATTATTATTATTATTATTATTATTATTATTATCGTTTCTGCGGTTGTATTGATAATCATCTTACTGGTGGTCAGGATCCCTCGATGTCTTCTCTTCTTGTTGCGCTGGTCTTTCTGTTTGGGCTGTCCTATCCATTAAGACCGCATTTATTTCCCGACTTTCCTTTCTGTCATGTCTACCATTATTGCCTAGAGTAGCGTGATCCATACGCCTAAGAACTTCTTCACAATCTTCCAGGGTTTCTACTCCCGATACTATGAGCATGCGCTGTACTTCAATGGGAAATTGCCTCGTTATGGCTCTTATCAGTTCCTGGCGTGGTAAAGGTGGAGTTAGAAATTGTAGCTTTGCGAGCTGTGAAGTGAAGTAATTCGCATATCTAGTCGGATGGGACGTGGCATATTTCTTAGAGTACATTTCCGCTCTAATATCCAATTGTTCATCTGAACTCCAAAAACGGTGTAGAAATGATTGACTAAAGTCTTCCATATTAACAAACGAACATCTAAATGCCCTAAATCAATTTAAAGGAACTCTTTCCAAGTGTCTTTCAACTATTCTGAGCTCTCTGTCCTTGGATATCCTGTTTTCATCCATGTATTCCCGAATATCTCTCAGGAATTCCATCGGTGTCAAGTTATTACCCCCATTAAACTTGCGTGGTCGATCATCAATGTTTCGAATTATTGTGACGTGTCCCTTCGTAGTTGAATTGGCTCTATTCCCTTCCGTATCTAACGTTCCACAAGCATTAGGACTATCTGATGTTCTTAAAACATTGGGACTATCTGGTTGTAATATTTGTCCCGGTTGCTCATAAGTGTGGCTAACATTATTTTTCATGTTTGATAGTTCGGTTTCCAGATTCGATATCCGAATTGTGGTCATATCGTGCTCTAACTTGTGTTTATTTTCCATATCTGCCGCTGTAATAATTACACTATTCCTCATCTGTGTCTGTAGCTCATTACGCACGTGCTCGAAATCATTGTTACATTTCTCTGTTAGCTGGTTTACTTTCTCCTTGATATCAGCTATCTCCGTAGAATTAGTGTCAGTGACTGTTAGCAAATTCTTAACTACTGTTTCATTTTTCTGCTGTACCCTCTCATTATGTTCTGATAAATCTTTACTTAAACCATCTAAATTGTCGGTCAATTTCTTTTCTAAACCTTGCAATCTGTCTACAAATTGTGCTTTGACAGCGCTAACTTGACCTGATACGTGGGTATGCAATTCCTTTCTAAGAACTTTGAGATTATGGGTAAGTCTTGTATCACAAGCATCTAACTTTTTGTCTAAGGCTAAATTACTTTTTTCAACATCTGCCTGCACTTGCGCAATTTGCGTTTGCAAACGGACATCTAAACTCTTTACATCGCTAGATACCATTTGAGTATCTGTATTTAAAGACTGAATATCTGATTTAATATCTATTATAGAATAGTTAATACTTTCTATTTCCATTTGGCTTTTAATATATCAGTTCTTACATTTAATATATCAGCATGAATATCCTGTGTATCATCTTTAATCAACTGCACTTTGCTTGATAAATTGTCAATATCGGCTTTTAGTTCCTGCCTACCAGTAGCTAAACTTTCATTTAATGTGGTTATTCGTGCATTAAGTTCCTGCTTATCAGCAGCCAAACTATCTTTAAGTTCCTGCTTATTAGTAGCTAAAGTGTTCTTTACCACATTCAAATCCTCATACAGTCTGTCAAAGCCCCTTTGGATTTGAGCAAGAATGTCCTGGGGTCCTTCTGCTTCTGCTGCATCAGTCATTATAATTACACAAATATATAAATATACTTAAGACTAGGGAAACTTAATAGTAAGATGACGAACCAAGACCATGCGACTGAATATATTTGAATGAATTCCAAACATGTTTTACGTCTAACAAATCCAGCACAACGATTTCTCAAACCTCCAATTATCCTGACATTCATCTTTACCTGATAAATTAAACAAACACCATCTAGATTTGAATTTTAAAAAATCCCGATTTAATGACATTGCAAGATATCAGAACTCATCTGACTATCCAACTATCCCAAAAAATTTAATGGACTGGAAAAAAATTACCAAACCGTCGAGCTAATCACGCTCGGCATCAAATTGCTGCCTTACGTAACGTTGCCCACACGTATAGGGTGCCAAATCGCTGTGCCCGTTTCCCCGACGTCACGTTGGCCCGGCGATTTCAACGAGAAACCGAAGAAAGGACACAGGCGATACAAAAAAATTAAGTCCAGGAAATATTTGTCCAATAAAAAAAAATCAAGCAACTAGCTCGGGCAGGCAAGAGATCGAATATCTCGGGTCGATTAAAGGGAAAGGCATGCAAGGTTCAACAGGACAAATACTTCACAAACAAGAAAAAGAAAAAAAAAGTATCACTGACTCGGGAGAAGTTCCAAACTACAAGAATAACCAGAACTTGAAAAATCGAGATCCTAAATTTATTTTTGAGCAGACGGACAAAAAAAATGAACACTCCTATTACTCAATGAATATTATTAGTTTGGGATCATAAAAATCCATAATGTCCATCAATGTCATTGAGCTACCCTATTTGACTTAATTAGGGAATTACTCGCAAAAGAAATGATTAGAGTTCAAGTGTTCGATGATTAGCTGAATAATAATGATAAAAAAACACTTCACTTTCACTTTCAGCTTCTAAAAGAAGAAAAATTAGAAAGAAATTCACTATACATTTTTCCTTCCCATGAATGTTAACTGAATTAATAATTTACACATAAATTATTCACACATTTCTAATATTTACAGACTTACGATTGTCAATGATGACTGTCAATCATTTAATTTGACTAAATGAACTTGTGGAATGAAATTATTATTATTAATTTCTATCAACATAATTAAAAGTTTCCTTATGGAAATTACATCAGCTATAAATAACAATAACGTGTTATAGCCGCACAATAACTGGCTTCAAATGACATCCTAATCCCTCATATCATTTTCAAATCATTAGCTGAGTTTATCATATCCTTATGGGATCAATTTAATTATTCAGATTGCGATATTATAACCTTTTAGCACATATTAAATTAAGATACAAATGATTCACCTGTGATCTGCAGGAATTATTAATTTTAAATTGACCAGCACTAGTAACTCTGATAACATTGCATTTATTATGACGATTAATTGAACTGTAATGCAGTAACTGCCATTGCACTGTTTTCCACCGTTGGAACTACTTAATATAATTACAAATATAAAGGACATTCTAATTCCATTGAACCTAGGACTGCATAAGCCCCTATACATCCTGGCATAATCATAATAATTTACTATATCCTCGAAGAAATTTATTAATTGATTTATTAATCGTATTAATAAGTTGGAATGGTATTTCTCATGTCCAACAGTTGCCACCTTAAGACCACTATAAAGTGTCTACAACTCATAATTTATTGTGCTTATACTCAAAGTGCAGTTCCAAAACCATTTGACATAATGACAAATAATCCTCAAATTATTATAAACTCTCGTAATCTGCATTCCTAAATCTGGTCAAAATTTCCCTAATGTGACTGAGCATCATAGGCTTTGTATTCTTGTGCAATCTGAATTAAATTACTGTAAAGTCTAGGATCATAGATCATGAACCATAATTATAATCTCAATGCCATAAATTAATGAATATGCTACAATCATTACCGCTAAAAAAAGTCAAACGTTCCGTTTACAATCGCCTTCATGGTAAAAATCGCCATGAGGAAAAAAATCCTAAGATTAGAATTATTAAATATTATAAAACAAAATATTTATTAAATATCGGAATTTATGTGTGTGAAAGATCTCAATATCTTGAAAATAATTTGCTCTCTAAGTTTGGAAATTCATTCGAAATATATATATTAACCTCCTGGAAGAAAGATCATAATTAAATCATGGTGTTGGTTTGCCCTAAATGTTCAGAAGGGTGTGGTGTGAATATATGCCCAAGTTGACGATGAATGTGTTTCCCATATTTTCCCACGACGAATTAATCTTGATTCTGTTCTTTAATTTGCAAGATCGGCGTTTAAGAAACTCGTTTAACGCAAACATCATCGTGATGCCTGGTCTACAGTGTATTCAGCCTCTCCGAATCCCGGATTCGTCCTCACCATCAAGTTTCCCTATTAAATGCTTAAGCCATTATCTTGAAGTATATGAAAAGTTCCATATATGTTCCCATATTCTTATTCTTGAGTGAAAGTATCATAGTGGATGACATCAGACACCCCCTAAAAAGAATTAGGTGTACGCCACTGCTGAAGAAATGTTCCATGTATTTCACTGATATGGAATGGACGGTGTTGTTTCGATACTGTTAATAATTTATTAATGCTCTTGCTGGCAATCCGGTTATTTGTTGAATGTATTATGTTGAATAAGATGCAATTACTATTGTAGAAATGTTCAACATTGACTGACTATATGCCGGGTTTCGTAGCACGACAAGGTCTGCTATTGTATCGTGTGCTTTAACATGTTGCATATTAATGTCTCCGTATTCTGGCGTTCCACGGTGAATTTGTCAAGTCCGATTTGTAGCTGTGTTAATATGTTCACTTGATAAAATATACAGTTTCTACTTACATCAGCCTCTTGGAGAAATCACTAATTTTAATTTTACCTGTCACTCGTAAAATTAGTTATAACAAGTACCGGTATTTCACAAGCAAATTGTAATGCTAATATCATAGTGTGGACACACGCTCCCCGAAGGTAGAATGATCGTCTCCGCGCACATGTGTTTAAATCAGCAATAGAACATACTAGAAAGGAATGATCTCTCCGCACGTGTTACACATAGCACACCGGTTGCCCTGGTCACCTGATCCGTAGGAGTGTGGGGAGTTTCCACCCCTCATCTCTTGCGTCATTACTTGTCAAAGCCGATAGGAGTTGAAGATATTCCACACTCGCTTGTGCTAAATTTTAGCTCAATGCCATAAGGATGGGTCCATTTAGCAGCTAGAATAATTATGAATAATGTTTCTTTAGCTCTAGGTCTGCTACAAACACATGCAGGAATACATTACAATATGTTACATTCATCAACCACTTCCAAGGTTGCTTTACGAATCTCGGCAATTAAAGATCACCAACATGGTGGATTTCGGTCACATGTTCCCCTCTCCTGTTTTTTATAAGTTTTGGTCAGATAACTTATAAAATATCATTATGCTAAGATTATGTGAAGAAATCAAACATGTCTGTCCAGAACTAATTCTCAGGTTTGAAATATTTTCTGAGATTTCCAGCGTTGTAGTTTCCAATCACTTGGTCGGTGTGTATTTCTGCCAAACGATAACTGTTGTTGCCGAAAACTCTTACAATCTTTACTGGACCATAATAAAGCTTAGCGAATTTGTTATAGACTCTCATGGGTAAGTTGGATGATACTGGTCTCCTTATCAAGACTAAATCGTTTTCCCGTAGAGGTTCTCTGAATTTTCATTCTGCCTGTCTTTCTCTTTTCGGCGTGGCGTTCCAAGCTCTCTCTAGCCATGACAATGCGCGTGGGAATTGATTGAATTATTTCCGGTGCTGTGGAAATAATTCCATCCCATACTCTCTCTGGTTTACGTCCATAATGTAACATGTATGGCACTTGCGGTGCACTTTCATGTATTGTCGAATTAAGGCTTTCTTCAATGATGGGTATAACCTTCATCCATTTATCATGATTATCCGAACAGTAAAGTCGACAGAATTTTCCAATTTCAGACATTATTCTTTCTGCAGGATTTCCTTCAGGATATCTGATAGTATTGAGGATGTGCTTTACATTTAGCCTTACCATTGCCTGCTGAAATTCTTGACTTGTGAATTCGCTCCCATGATCACTTAATAAGAATTCGGGTGTGCCGGCTTCTTTGAAAACACAATTCTCTAGCCGTCTAATGATATATCGCGATGTAACCTTCTGAATCGGGTGCAACATTACCAGTTTAGAGAATACATCTATTGTAACCAAGATATACTGGTTTCCTCTAAATGATCTTGGAAGTGGGCCATAAATGTCCGTCGCATATAATTCTCTCGGTCGGGACGGAATTATAGCAATCGGTGCTTCCTTAGCAAGCTTCGAAATGTATTTGCTCCGCTGGCAATTATCGCAGGACCTTATAACCTTACGTATGGTTTCCCTCATACAATTCCAAATGAAAGCTTCTTTAGCTGTGTGCAGAGTCTTGTCCAGTCCGGAGTGTCCCGTTGAACGATGGACTAGCCAGATTACTTTATTAACAAGTTTTGGTGGCAAGACTGTTCTCAACTTCGTATGATCCTTGTCCGCATATTTCATGACAGTGTCTCTCACGATGTGGTATTCTCCCGCTTGCCTCGAAGTTGGGATGAAATTCGGATCATGCTGGTCCATTCTCTTCTTTAGGAAACGATACATGTTTCTCAAGGGTTCATATCTCTTCTGTGATTCTGCGATTCTTCTAAGTTTATGTAACGTATCCGCATCTTCCGGAACAACCTCAATCAAGTGTATGTCTTCCCCACAAGGATTACGACTTAGAACATCGGCTAATATGTTCAATTTGCCAGATCGATGAACTATATCCACGTTAAATTGCTGCAAGAAAAAGGTCCATCTGGTAATTCTATCATTAGCGAGGTCTGTTTTCAACATGAATTGCAAAGCTTGATGGTCGGTGATTATTGTGACTTTGTATCCTATCAGTATCTTTTTCCAAGTCTGTAAAGCATATATGGCGGCTAATGCTTCCAATTCTGTCACAGTGTAATTGGCTTCATGGCTTTTAAGTTTGCGGCTGGCAAATGCAAGATAGTGATGTTTTCCCTCGGCATCCATTTGATACAATACAGCACTCACACCAATCTTTGACGCATCCGATTCTATGAAGAAATTCCGAGAGAAATCGGGGTATTCCAATTTAATATGATCAACCAGCATTTGTTTAGCTCTATCAAACGCCTCACTACATGCTTCGCTCCATTTCCATTTATTGTTTAATTTCAACAAATTCTGGAGTGGTGCCATCACCTCCGTATAGTTAGGACAGTGCGTCGAAAAGAATTGACACATTCCTAAGAATTGTCTAACTTGACGTGCTTTCTTCGGTTGAGGGAACTCCGCAATTGCCTGAATCTTCGTAGGATTTGGCCTATATCCGTGTCCGTCGATGATGTGACCTAAAAACTTTATTTCAGTTTGAAAAAAACTGCATTTGTCACGGTTGACTTTGAAGTTGGCTGCTTTCAAATTATCAAACAATAATCTGAGGTGTTGCAAATGTTGTTCCCCGTCTGTAGATGCAATTATTATATCGTCTATGTAGCATATCACATTCGCTTTGACTTCTTGTTTTAGGTTGGAATCCAATGCTCATATCATCACAGGACCGCTGTTCTTTAAACCGAAAGGCATTCTCTTGAAAGCATAGGTTATGTTATTAAATAGAAAACCAGTGTATTTGCGGCAATTTTCAGATAACGCTACGTGATAAAATGATGAAGTCAAATCGATGGTAGAAAAATATGTTTTTCCTTCAAATTTCCTCAAAATTTCCCGAATTTTTGGAGGTCTATCATGTTCCAAGAGCAGACGTTCATTCAATCCCCTCGCATCCAGACATAAGCGTAGTTGTCCATTCGCCTTTTGCACAACCGCCAGTGGATTTAGGAAAGGCGTGGGCATTCGACCAATGATGTCATCATCTTCCATCTTCTGGATCATGTCTTCAACTTCAGCTTGCCACTTTTCCGGAATCGGATATAATTTCTTTCGATAAGGAGTAGCATCTGTTAACTGGATTTCATACTCATAATTCTTAACTAGTCCAGGTTTGCTATTGAAAATATCATCATATTCTTCTAATAAATCATTCAACTTCTGTTGAGTTTCTGGATTGATTTTTCCTCCTATATTCCTATGCTCTGTTTCCACTGAATTGATTATTTCATCCATAACATCCATATTTCCAAACTCCCATACTACGCCTTCACGAGCCTCTTCTTTCAGTCCCTCGGTGGAAGTAAAATATATATATCGGTTCTTCATATCAATGACCAGACCATTGTCAGATATGAAATCAACTCCGATTATGATATCGAAATTTGAATTTGATAAGACTAGGAAGATGTGTTGTATCTTCCTTCCAGCAAGTTCCATTTCTAACATTACCTGTTCTTTACATTTAATTATCCTGTCAGGGATAACACCTCTAATCTTTACAGTTGATGCCGGAAGAATGTCAAGTTTTCCTTTTGACTGGAGCAATTCCAGACATGACTGTGATATAATAGAAACCATGGCCCCTGTGTCCACTAACGTCTTTATTAGGCATCCCATTATATTTAAAGAAATAGTCGGTAATTCATGTCTGATCCCTCGGCGTACTTCTTCATTTTCAAATATGAGGTCTTCATCCTTTATTTCGTATAATTCCTGAATTTGTACAATGTCCGAGTTGATTAGAATTTCATTAACTATTGTTGATTGGACGTTTTTTTTTCATGGTTCAGCCCACTAATAATAGGCTGGTTTAACTCTTCTTCTGTTGGTGCTGAAGGTCGTGTATTTCTTAAGTGTTCTATATATTCTCGGCTTTCCTGATACCTGGTGTCCAAATTGTTACTGTTTTGCTTGTTCCTCTCTTCTTGAGACCTATTATTCTGGTTGGAGTAGCTGTTAAACCTCCCGCGTTGGTACCAGTTATTTTGTCCTCTGTTACGATACCTCGAATATCTTCGATTATACGGGGTATTTCTCTGATTATTATTATTATTATTATTATTATTATTATTATTATTATTATTATTATTATCGTTTCTGCGGTTGTATTGATAATCATCTTACTGGTGGTCAGGATCCCTCGATGTCTTCTCTTCTTGTTGCGCTGGTCTTTCTGTTTGGGCTGTCCTATCCATTAAGACCGCATTTATTTCCCGACTTTCCTTTCTGTCATGTCTACCATTATTGCCTAGAGTAGCGTGATCCATACGCCTAAGAACTTCTTCACAATCTTCCAGGGTTTCTACTCCCGATACTATGAGCATGCGCTGTACTTCAATGGGAAATTGCCTCGTTATGGCTCTTATCAGTTCCTGGCGTGGTAAAGGTGGAGTTAGAAATTGTAGCTTTGCGAGCTGTGAAGTGAAGTAATTCGCATATCTAGTCGGATGGGACGTGGCATATTTCTTAGAGTACATTTCCGCTCTAATATCCAATTGTTCATCTGAACTCCAAAAACGGTGTAGAAATGATTGACTAAAGTCTTCCATATTAACAAACGAACATCTAAATGCCCTAAATCAATTTAAAGGAACTCCTTCCAAGTGTCTTTCAACTATTCTGAGCTCTCTGTCCTTGGATATCCTGTTTTCATCCATGTATTCCCGAATATCTCTCAGGAATTCCATCGGTGTCAAGTTATTACCCCCATTAAACTTGCGTGGTCGATCATCAATGTTTCGAATTATTGTGACGTGTCCCTTCGTAGTTGAATTGGCTCTATTCCCTTCCGTATCTAACGTTCCACAAGCATTAGGACTATCTGATGTTCTTAAAACATTGGGACTATCTGGTTGTAATATTTGTCCCGGTTGCTCATAAGTGTGGCTAACATTATTTTTCATGTTTGATAGTTCGGTTTCCAGATTCGATATCCGAATTGTGGTCATATCGTGCTCTAACTTGTGTTTATTTTCCATATCTGCCGCTGTAATAATTACACTATTCCTCATCTGTGTCTGTAGCTCATTACGCACGTGCTCGAAATCATTGTTACATTTCTCTGTTAGCTGGTTTACTTTCTCCTTGATATCAGCTATCTCCGTAGAATTAGTGTCAGTGACTGTTAGCAAATTCTTAACTACTGTTTCATTTTTCTGCTGTACCCTCTCATTATGTTCTGATAAATCTTTACTTAAACCATCTAAATTGTCGGTCAATTTCTTTTCTAAACCTTGCAATCTGTCTACAAATTGTGCTTTGACAGCGTTAACTTGACCTGATACGTGGGTATGCAATTCCTTTCTAAGAACTTTGAGATTATGGGTAAGTCTTGTATCACAAGCATCTAACTTTTTGTCTAAGGCTAAATTACTTTTTTCAACATCTGCCTGCACTTGCGCAATTTGCGTTTGCAAACGGACATCTAAACTCTTTACATCGCTAGATACCATTTGAGTATCTGTATTTAAAGACTGAATATCTGATTTAATATCTATTATAGAATAGTTAATACTTTCTATTTCCATTTGGCTTTTAATATATCAGTTCTTACATTTAATATATCAGCATGAATATCCTGTGTATCATCTTTAATCAACTGCACTTTGCTTGATAAATTGTCAATATCGGCTTTTAGTTCCTGCCTACCAGTAGCTAAACTTTCATTTAATGTGGTTATTCGTGCATTAAGTTCCTGCTTATCAGCAGCCAAACTATCTTTAAGTTCCTGCTTATTAGTAGCTAAAGTGTTCTTTACCACATTCAAATCCTCATACAGTCTGTCAAAGCCCCTTTGGATTTGAGCAAGAATGTCCTGGGGTCCTTCTGCTTCTGCTGCATCAGTCATTATAATTACACAAATATATAAATATACTTAAGACTAGGGAAACTTAATAGTAAGATGACGAACCAAGACCATGCGACTGAATATATTTGAATGAATTCCAAACATGTTTTACGTCTAACAAATCCAGCACAACGATTTCTCAAACCTCCAATTATCCTGACATTCATCTTTACCTGATAAATTAAACAAACACCATCTAGATTTGAATTTTAAAAAATCCCGATTTAATGACATTGCAAGATATCAGAACTCATCTGACTATCCAACTATCCCAAAAAATTTAATGGACTGGAAAAAAATTACCAAACCGTCGAGCTAATCACGCTCGGCATCAAATTGCTGCCTTACGTAACGTTGCCCACACGTATAGGGTGCCAAATCGCTGTGCCCGTTTCCCCGACGTCACGTTGGCCCGGCGATTTCAACGAGAAACCGAAGAAAGGACACAGGCGATACAAAAAAATTAAGTCCAGGAAATATTTGTCCAATAAAAAAAAATCAAGCAACTAGCTCGGGCAGGCAAGAGATCGAATATCTCGGGTCGATTAAAGGGAAAGGCATGCAAGGTTCAACAGGACAAATACTTCACAAACAAGAAAAAGAAAAAAAAAGTATCACTGACTCGGGAGAAGTTCCAAACTACAAGAATAACCAGAACTTGAAAAATCGAGATCCTAAATTTATTTTTGAGCAGACGGACAAAAAAAATGAACACTCCTATTACTCAATGAATATTATTAGTTTGGGATCATAAAAATCCATAATGTCCATCAATGTCATTGAGCTACCCTATTTGACTTAATTAGGGAATTACTCGCAAAAGAAATGATTAGAGTTCAAGTGTTCGATGATTAGCTGAATAATAATGATAAAAAAACACTTCACTTTCACTTTCAGCTTCTAAAAGAAGAAAAATTAGAAAGAAATTCACTATACATTTTTCCTTCCCATGAATGTTAACTGAATTAATAATTTACACATAAATTATTCACACATTTCTAATATTTACAGACTTACGATTGTCAATGATGACTGTCAATCATTTAATTTGACTAAATGAACTTGTGGAATGAAATTATTATTATTAATTTCTATCAACATAATTAAAAGTTTCCTTATGGAAATTACATCAGCTATAAATAACAATAACGTGTTATAGCCGCACAATAACTGGCTTCAAATGACATCCTAATCCCTCATATCATTTTCAAATCATTAGCTGAGTTTATCATATCCTTATGGGATCAATTTAATTATTCAGATTGCGATATTATAACCTTTTAGCACATATTAAATTAAGATACAAATGATTCACCTGTGATCTGCAGGAATTATTAATTTTAAATTGACCAGCACTAGTAACTCTGATAACATTGCATTTATTATGACGATTAATTGAACTGTAATGCAGTAACTGCCATTGCACTGTTTTCCACCGTTGGAACTACTTAATATAATTACAAATATAAAGGACATTCTAATTCCCTTGAACCTAGGACTGCATAAGCCCCTATACATCCTGGCATAATCATAATAATTTACTATATCCTCGAAGAAATTTATTAATTGATTTATTAATCGTATTAATAAGTTGGAATGGTATTTCTCATGTCCAACAGTTGCCACCTTAAGACCACTATAAAGTGTCTACAACTCATAATTTATTGTGCTTATACTCAAAGTGCAGTTCCAAAACCATTTGACATAATGACAAATAATCCTCAAATTATTATAAACTCTCGTAATCTGCATTCCTAAATCTGGTCAAAATTTCCCTAATGTGACTGAGCATCATAGGCTTTGTATTCTTGTGCAATCTGAATTAAATTACTGTAAAGTCTAGGATCATAGATCATGAACCATAATTATAATCTCAATGCCATAAATTAATGAATATGCTACAATCATTACCGCTAAAAAAAGTCAAACGTTCCGTTTACAATCGCCTTCATGGTAAAAATCGCCATGAGGAAAAAAAATCCTAAGATTAGAATTATTAAATATTATAAAACAAAATATTTATTAAATATCGGAATTTATGTGTGTGAAAGATCTCAATATCTTGAAAATAATTTGCTCTCTAAGTTTGGAAATTCTTCGAAATATATATATTAGCCTCCTGGAAGAAAGATCATAATTAAATCATGGTGTTGGTTTGCCCTAAATGTTCAGAAGGGTGTGGTGTGAATATATGCCCAAGTTGACGATGAATGTGTTTCCCATATTTTCCCACGACGAATTAATCTTGATTCTGTTCTTTAATTTGCAAGATCGGCGTTTAAGAAACTCGTTTAACGCAAACATCATCGTGATGCCTGGTCTACAGTGTATTCAGCCTCTCCGAATCCCGGATTCGTCCTCACCATCGTTTCCCTATTAAATGCTTAAGCCATTATCTTGAAGTATATGAAAAGTTCCATAAATGTTCCCATATTCTTATTCTTGAGTGAAAGTATCATAGTGGATGACATCAGACACCCCCTAAAAAGAATTAGGTGTACGCCACTGCTGAAGAAATGTTCCATGTATTTCACTGATATGGAATGGACGGTGTTGTTTCGATACTGTTAATAATTTATTAATGCTCTTGCTGGCAATCCGGTTATTTGTTGAATGTATTATGTTGAATAAGATGCAATTACTATTGTAGAAATGTTCAACATTGACTGACTATATGCCGGGTTTCGTAGCACGACAAGGTCTGCTATTGTATCGTGTGCTTTAACATGTTGCATATTAATGTCTCCGTATTCTGGCGTTCCACGGTGAATTTGTCAAGTCCGATTTGTAGCTGTGTTAATGTGTTCACTTGATAAAAATACAGTTTCTACTTACATCAGCCTCTTGGAGAAATCACTAATTTTAATTTTACCTGTCACTCGTAAAATTAGTTATAACAAGTACCGGTATTTCACAAGCAAATTGTAATGCTAATATCATAGTGTGGACACACGCTTCCCGAAGGTAGAATGATCGTCTCCGCGCACATGTGTTTAAGTCAGCAATAGAACATACTAGAAAGGAATGATCTCTCCGCACGTGTTACACATAGCACACCGGTTGCCCTGGTCACCTGATCCGTAGGAGTGTGGGGAGTTTCCACCCCTCATCTCTTGTGTCATGACTTGTCAAAGCCGATAGGAGTTGAAGATATTCCACACTCGCTTGTGCTAAATTTTAGCTCAATGCCATAAGGATGGGTCCATTTAGCAGCTAGAATAATTATGAAGAATGTTTCTTTAGCTCTAGGTCTGCTACAAACACATGCTGGAATACATTACAATATGTTACATTCATCAACCACTTCCAAGGTTGCTTTACGAATCTCGGCAATTAAAGATAACCAACATGGTGGATTTCGGTCACAGTACTAAATATAAATACTTCAGATATTTAACATTCCGACAGGCCAAACATTAAATACTGTATAGTGGCAGTGGGCGCATTAAGCCTGTCTGGCACACCTCAGAAATCTGAATTTTTAAAAATCACATTATTTGCTGAAGAATAGTTTTGCTTCAATTAGTGAATACACTCATTCGTTCTCTACATAGTCTATTACGTAATGGTGCTCGATCAGGCGCAATCTGCCTCATATATCACGTTTGCAACAACAGCAAATGTGTAGAAGGGTCATCGACAAACTGGCCGATATGGACATGAATGTCATGTGGAAAGACGTAACTACTGAAAGGTAGTTCACGAATATGTTGACGAATATGAGATAAGAATTAACTCGTGTGCCCGTCAGATCAGTAGCACCCACCGGAAGGTTAAAACCATCCTACATATTATGTCAGTTATGCAATAGAGCTGGTGTGCTTTCGCTTTAAATTAGACACTTGAGTAATATTACAAAGGAATGTTGTAATTTATATGCGCGTAGCCTACATTCGATTCGTGTGTATTGTGTTCAATATGAACGGCCGCCTAGACTGTGTCTGTGTGCTTACAGTATTATTAATTATTAATTTAGTGTGCATCGTCTACGAATGGATTTATATTTCATTTAAAGGTAAGTAATGCAATCTTATCTTATTATATATAATCCAAAAAGGAGGCACTCACTCGTTAATCATCGTATCTTTGTAACCACAAGGGCTATGAAAATCAAATTTTGTGTGTTGATTACTCTCTGTTTGTGGGTGCTCACTAAGAATTGTTCTTAGAATATTCAAGCTTTAAGTGGGACTGTTCGGCCATTTGGTACTCATGCATGGGTTAATATCTTGGGCGCCCTTAGGGGAGCTGGATTTCCGAGAATGTTGAAATAAGATTGTTCATTGTCACACCAGTTCATTTCATAAATGGAAGTTACAGATAGTCAACTGACAACTGTTACAACAAAAGAATTCTGTAATGTTGTTGACGTAATATGTATTACAATTTTTAAATAAAATTATGGTTCTAATGATGCCATGCACTCTGTCACCAATGGATGATGATGATGATGATAATTGATTTTTAAAGGGGCCTAACATCTAGGTAAGCTCCAAATTTCAATACGGTTATGCCTATCCCTATCACTATCTTGAGTGGCTACTACTTTTGCCACCTCACTTCGGCAGTGTCGATATGAAAAGCACGTTCTGGGGATATTTTTAGACATTGCAACATCGCTAGCGTATCTTAACCCCTAAAATAAGCTTTTCTATGCTGACTAGTAAAACACTGGTTCTGTAAGGTCGTGCTTACAATATTGGATAATTTACTGTATTCAGACCCGTATTGACAGGGGGACAAACTTGCAACTGCCAAGGCGGCCGATTTTAGGGACGGAAAAATTTCAGGTAAACTGTACAAATCTGCTTGGTCATTAAACGTCAAGTTGATTAAGTTTAAGCCCTCCACAAGAGAATATACTTTGGCATTGTTGATTATTTAAGGACATAAATAAATGGATCGTCTGAGTCACCTTGGTGTTCTTGCTGTTGATCTGACTTGAATGTGAAATTGTACCAATGAGGAAATTCCAAACTTGTTACCGGTATTTAAATAATTGTTTTTGCACATTGGTTGTGTATGATATCTGTTAAAATTTAATATACATTCTTTGTATTATATTTTTAAATTTGTAATTTTAGCAAACGCAATTTATAGTGTGTGCCACTCATAGTTAAATACACACTCAGGCGAAGAAATAGCCTCATATGTTATGGAAACTTTGTAACTGCTCGGATTCACGGGTTGCGAGAGGGTTAAACACCTGTACGGTATGAGCAACAGCAATAAATATTCACTCTTAACTACACTGGTTACCTCATAATTAAAAGCACTATAGATCTGGTAAAATGTACAATATATTCTGATACCAGACATGAAATACACTTCGCAGGATCCTCGTCGTACAGACTAACACTCCCTATCATTTCACACAGGCACACTTATGACATATTGATGACCCTCGGAAATAATGATGACTGGTACTTACAGGCGTTGACTTCAGCTGTGACGACTTAACTCGACTGATTCAGGGGTTAGTTGCTCCCAGAGAATCACTCCTACTTACTCGCAGCACAATTACTATATATTTCTCACGCAAGCCTCTCAACTACGAACATTATGTACATTATTACTTTGACGGTCAGCATCCAACAATTTATCTAGTTTCGTGGATCTGATTATACAAAGATGCTTTAAATCCGTGTTTTGGATTATCGCATCTAGTTCGCTCCTGAGTTTACTAATACATAGCATATTTTACTAGTATTTGACGTATAACAATTTACCACTATGGTCTCAGAATTTCGGTATACAGACGTTAGTTTACAATACTTCATGCGATTCAAGACAAACAATCTAGGCTATTTGTTTGAAACTAGGCTCATAATTCCCTTGAGAATATATAGCCCACAACTCAGTAATTGCACATCGAACACCAACTTGTGATCGTCTGAAATACCTTCCTTCTCCACCAAAACCACACAAGTCCAAAATACAAGTTCCACTCCCTCACGGAGTCCTACCAAGAATACGAACCACTCCACACGGAGTCCAAAGGATGAGTACACCGCCCTACACGTGGTCCAAAGGATGAGTACTACTCCCCACGGAGTCCTAAGAATGAGTCACCCTCACAGCTTCGTCAAGTCCTAATAACATTCATCTCCCCTCCACAAATCACTGGCCAACCTGGCTTCCCTCACGGGTCCAGCCAATCAAAACAAAACATTACCATATAAGGAGCGCCTTCTTGGTCTTCAAAATACCCTAGACACACCCCTAGCACAGGGTTGCCAAGTCTACTACCTGCATGAGTCATCATGCACTTCAGCTTGCGAGAGAAAAACCCAGGAGACAACAACCCTACTTCCTGGTTCTTGCACACAATTCCAGACTCTCTGACTGAAGTAAAAATGTAGACTTTCACGACCGGCGTTGAAATAGGAATCTCTGTTTCGCGGGCTTATAGGTCGTGTTCCAAGGACATTTTGTCGTCCTGACGTTTCGCTGAATACTGTGTTCAGCATGTTCACAGGTTACATAAAGCGAGGTAAAACAAGTAAACAGAAGATATATAAATAGTCAACAACCCACACATAGAGGCTACCATAGCGACGGCGTACCACATAAAAGTAATGCATCAAGGACAGGGCTGCTCGTCTGTTGCATCTTCTCGTCTACGACGGTCAATAAAGGCAGGCTTGAGGGGATTAAGGACTGGAAGCCAAGCTCTGTTCACACGTTCTGCTTCCTCCTTAAGATTGAAGCTGTTAGTATGCTTCAGGATTTCAATGGCCTCCCTTTGTAGCCTGGCATGATAAGACACCGTGGTGGACAGAACTTCGGTGTCTCCATATCTTATATCGTGACCTGCAAGTAGCGAGTGTGCTCCTACAGTGGATTTATCTGTTTGTCCCAGCCGGCTGTGTCGTTCGTGCTCCTTGAGGCGAGTGGCAATACTTCTTTTCGTTGTTCCAATATATACTTGGCCACAATCACACGGGATTTTATAAACCCCTGCCGCGGTATGAGGATGTCGCTTATCTTTAGCGGACCTAAACATGTCCTTAATTTTTCGTGTAGGCCTGTATATGGTCTTTATATCATGGGACTCGAGTAGCCTCCCTATTCTGTCCGTGACCTTTTTTATATATGGAAGAAAAGCTCTAGCCAGGGGCTGCTTGTCTCCAATTACCCTTGTAGTTGGACGTCTCGGATGGAGTGCTCGCTGGATATCTTTCTGGCTGTACCCATTCGCGCGTAAGGCCTCGTTGAGGTGTTCAATTTCTTGTTTTAGGCACTGCTTTTCACAAATTCTTTTAGCGCGGTCAGCCAGTGTTTTTATAACTCTGTATTTCTGTCGTGGGTGGTGGTTGGACGTCTTATGTAGATATCGGTCAGTATGGTTCGGCTTACGGTAAACTGTATGTCCCAAAGTTAGATCAGCGATCTTCGTTACCATAACGTCGAGAAACGCGATTTTCAGTTCATTTTCTAACTCCATGGTAAACTGAATGTTCGAGTTCAGGCTGTTAAGATGTTGTAAAAACAGATTTAATTGATCTTTACCATGGCCCCATATTACAAAGGTATCGTCCACGTATCGTAGCCACACTTTAGGTTTCAAAGGTGCGGTCTCTAGTGCTATTTGTTCAAATTGTTCCATGAAGAAATTCGCGATCACCGGACTAAGGGGACTGCCTATGGCGACCCCATCAATTTGTTCATAGAAATCACCCTTCCACAGGAAATAGCTAGCGGTGAGGCAGTGGCGGAATAAGGCGGTGATATCATCAGGAAAAATCCGTGCGATGTACTCCAGGGCTACCTTTATAGGTACTTTCGTGAAAAGAGAGACCACGTCAAAACTTACTAGTAAGTCACCAGCTTCTAGTTGAATAGTTTTCAATTTTTCAATGAAATGGCTGGAATCTTTGACGAACGACTGTGTACCGCCGATATGTGGTTGAAGTAAGGTAGCTAAATGTTTGGCAATGCTATAAGTTGGTGATCCAATAGCACTCACGATAGGACGAAGAGGAACATTATCTTTGTGTATTTTAGGTAAACCATAAAGTCTTGGTGGTAAAGCTTCACTTCTGGTGGTTCCCTTCTTTACGTTTTCAGGTAGCGAAGATACCTTGATCAGGCCGTTTGTTTCACGAAGAATCCGGTTGGTAGGATCTCTCAGTAGTTTGCGGTAGGTACCCGGGTCTAAAAGTTCCAAAACCTTGGCAGTGTAGTCGTCCATGTCCAAGATAACCGTTGCGTTCCCTTTGTCTGCAGGAAGAATGATTATGCTCTCGTCCATGTTGAGAGTCTTTATAGCCTTTCTCTCCTGAGGTGTGAGGTTACTCTGCGGTGCCGGTGCCTTCTTGATTATACGTGAGGCTTCATGACGGATTTCATCTGCTTGTTCAGATGGTAGCTCACGGATTGCCGCTTCAATATTGGCGACAATGTCTTCCACGGGAATCGAAGGAGGGGTCACTGCGTAATTTCCTCCTTTCGCTAGTATAGAGATTTCCCACTCTGACAGGTGGCGATTGGTCAGGTTAACAATTGTCCGTGAGATGTCAAGCGTAGGCGCAGGTACCGGCGCGGGTTGGTCTCTCTGTAACCGCTCAAACTTTTTCCTCTGCCGGATGCTAGACTGTTCAAATGTTGAACGCATAGAGTAGAAGGTGATACGATCTACATTTTCCCAGTCCTGATATGAGAGTGTGCTGCTGATGCGGTAGTGCAGCTGTAAGAGTGCCTGATCTGTAGTAGCGAGCCCCTTACGTGCAAAGCTTATGCGTTCACGTAATAGCGAACGTTCAGTTCGATCATATATTCTATGGGCTCTAGCTGAGGTTAGTGGTCTCTTCATTTTAATAAACTTGGTAATCATACCTGTGTCTCGGCATCGAAGAAGAAACGCGAGTGATGACAGAAGTTGCGACTTTTTCTTCCTTAACCTCTCAAAGCGACGAACTAAGTGTGATATTTCCTCCCCGTAGAGGCGAATTAAGTAAAAATGTAGACTTTCACGACCGGCGTTGAAATAGGAATCTCTGACTGAAGATTATTCCAATGTTAAAATATTCACATATAACTAGACTCAGATCCTGCCAATTACAATCTCTTAAAACCTAAACAAATTAATCGGAAATAAATCACATGATACTGTATTATACACTTCATTACATAATTATAAAACATAAAAAGGCATCAAATAAAAATATATGGACGATTATGAAAATCGTACCTCCCGAAAGTAAGGGTTCGATCCCTTGTGACCTGGGAAGGTTTCAACTTTAATAAATCTGCATATTCCAAGTCGGGGGCAGCAAAGTTGTCTTTTTTTTTTATCCCAGAGGCGTCAAGAACCCTAAATATGGGCCTGACTGTATTATACTCTCGCCATATTACGCCGGCTCGCCTTTCCGCGATCGTTATTCGTGTGGCGAAATGCTGTACATTTTTATTTTAAAGGTATGCAATAGTACGGTGGCTCATTTCTTGAGAACAAAGCGATTATTGCTACGAATGAACAGCAATCCTACATTGCAGTTGTAGATTCTTAACCTGCAGTGTTACATTTTCTACAATCGAAGCAATTTATAATGCAGTAGTTAAATTATCCTGCAATGTTTGTGCCATAATCAAAGTAACTTAGATTCGCACTCTTAATCGAATATAGACAAAATGGTAATTCAATAGTGATAGACTTCGTAATGTTGTGTATGATTTCAATGGAACCCTCTTGCAAGGCAGGCAATTTTGGATGCGTAACATGTACTTAGGAGACATAAATACATATATTTAAGAAAACTAAATATTATTTGTATTAGATTGGTTAGACAGTATATTATTCACAGAATAAATGTTAAGCTCGACTTGATGCTTAATCGTAACAACCAGCAATTTGAAATTGGTACGGTACTTCAGCAAATTCAAAAAGATATCTGATCATCAGTAAACATAAAGATCATAACTTTCATATTTAGGCCTAATATGTGCCATAATTAGCCTGACAATTCTGGGAAATGGTGCAAAAAAACTTATAAATAAGGGTGTAAAAATGTACGTTCCAAGTTAAACGGCTGCGTGAGTAGCGCTTTTCTTTTCCAGGCTACTATCAAAAATCTGGAAGACATGAACACCATAGATCTGCTATTTTGCCAAAATGTCACCAATTCGACGTAAATCCATACGTGGCATGCATTGTAAGAAAGGGCAGAATGTAGTAATTTGATCTTTAAGCCCGTCTGTGTAGTTGAGTACCTCAATTTAAGCTCCACGATGTCGACTGGTTACCTAAATATTCGAAATTTGATTGCCGACGCTGACAGCAGCCATCCCTAGTAGGCCTACGATATTTTCAACATTACCTTCAGGGAAATACCACGTATGTATCATGTTTCATGTTCCGGGGCACTCATCTCAAAACTACGGTATCGGTACTATGACATAACATTACTTATACACACTCGCCTAATGATACGTTATTACATAAACCGAAATTTCACTCAGAGTCAAGTACAAGGGGTGAGGTTTAAATCTGTTTACAAATAAAGCAACAACATTTACAACAATGCCAGTTATTGAATATAAAAAGGTTAATTTTCCCCTCTTTAAGGGTAGCCTTAACACACATAAATTTAAAAGACTCAAAAAGTATTTGTATTAGATTGGTTAGACAGTATATTATTTACGTCACAGGTACAATAATACGGCGAAATATATCACTTGTTAATTTTATAAAACTCTACGGAATTGTACAATATCTGTTAGTTTCATTTTATCGTCTATTATTTTCATAAACAGAGAAAAGCTTGAGCATAAGGCTCAATTACACATTGAAAAAAGTGGTTTGTTTACGTTCGTATCACCTTTCCTCTTGTTTCAGTCGAGAATGCGAATAATGGTAGTATGTGATATAGTGGTTTTTATCCATTTTGCTTCGTGGTTAGTAATAATCCAGCGAAATATATTTATTGACAAAACTAATTTTTACAAAAACCATAGGCTCGAGTTTATCAGTTCGCAGGCTACAAGTGTTTCATGATTCTAATAAGAGCAATGAGAAGTATTTCCGATTGGTTGTTTAGAAGAGGAAAGACGTGACTATCTTCTGTAATGGCCAGCACAAACTAGATACCGTAGCCTACCGTATTTGGAAACAGTGCTATTTAAATAATTGGTCTGATTCAGATGTTGGGATATTTCCACAGTTTAACTTAGTGATTTGGGAGCATGTGAAAATATGTCCAGTTATTTAGAAAGTTGGCGAACTGGATTAACGATACCATTTTAATGAACTACGGTACTTGATTTTTATTTTTGTCGGTACCACTAGTTTTTTCCTGTTTTTAAGAACTGAACATTACGACGTTAAATCACGAAGAAAAGCGAACGTTAACAGACAAAAACTGAAAGAAAACATTCCTCCCATACTTACCACAAGGTAGCCAATGGTTTCAGAGCAGTAAAATAATGAATTTCACGAAGTAAGTAAGAAATGAAACCCATACCTCAGTAGCGTCCATATAATCACAGCCATGAGTGAGACTGAGACATCGGTGGAAAGCCACAATTTATTCTAGCCTGTGCCAACAGACAAATGCTAATATCCTGCATTCAACAAGAGACGGTAAACAGGAAAATTAAAAAATACAATAATAATGTAATTACGTCTAGAACTTGCATAAATAAAGAATATCAGAGGGATGGACAGTGGCGGAAGTGGTGTAGAGAGAACTGGAGCCCATCACTGATACTATTCGGAAGAAACTGATTTCTTATTTTGGTCACTTTATGAGGACACAGGGAATCAGATTATCCAGATTTTTTTGAGAAGTATTGGAATATGAAACAACATGTAGGATGGATTAAGGAAATTAGAGAAGACGTGAATGAATTAGAAATAACCTTGGATGATTTGCGAAACAAAACAAAAAAATTAAAGACATAAAAATAAGATTTCAACCAAAAATAGACAAACGTCATACAGTAAAAAGGATAGGCCTATTTACAGATGAGGAACGCCTGAGAAGATCAGAACAAATAAAACAAAAAGTAAATAGACAAAGAGGAAGCAGCAGAGTGCCTTACGATGCACAGAAAAGGTCTTATGGAGAGACTTGAAACCAAAGAAAGGAAGATCTTACGGAAAATCTTGGACCCAATCAAGGAAAACGGTGATTACAGACGGAGAGACAACCATGAACTCTGCCGCGATGAGAAAGAGGAGGATTGTGTTCTATGGTCATTTAACATGACTGAGTCCATTGCGATTGACGAACAAAATGTTTACTTACTCTCTGGGTAAGAAAACCAAGGGAGCGTGGTTCACGGAGGTAGAAAAGGATTTAAACGAAGTAGGAATTACATAACTTACAACGATATTCAGATGCGTATCCAACTTAAGATGAAACTAAAAGAACACCAGAGTTTCCAGAAAAAGCCTAAACTAACAACGGGCAAGAGGTGGAGTGAAGCCAGGAAACAACAGCATCGAGAACACATGAGGCGTTACTGGGCGAATGTTAGATGATGATGATGATAATTGTTGTTTTAAGGGGCCTAACATCGAGGTTATCGGCCCCTAATGAAATGAAATGACGTGAAATGAAAGGATGTAGATAAAAACAACTCACTGCCGTGGATGAAGCGAAAATGGTGTTTATAAAACAGACAGTGAGCCCCCAAAAATTATGCCTTATGTGAATAAAAAGAATAAAAGGCGGATGGTAAAAAAGGATAAAACAAATAAGGCATAGTGAACAATACAATACATAACACAATAAAAAACATAAAACAGATTTAACCACAATTAAAAGTCGTAACTACACATTAAAACTTAAAAAAGTAACCACTCTCCCTCATGAACCGGATGACGAGGTCAGCTGACGGCCCGTCATCACGGAGAATAAGGGAGAGGGTATTAGGCAGTTTAAGAGTCCCTCGCAGATCGGCCAGATCCACACACTCCAAGAGAAGGTGTGCCACGGTTAGGTGGGCGCCGCAAGTACACACAGGGGGATCTTCTCGCTTCAGCAAGTGGGAGTGCGTAGCAATCCCATGGCCGATCCGGAGTCGACAGAGTACCACAGCTTCCTTCCGGAGAAATCGGAAGGAAGATTTCCACACCTTCGTTGTCTCCTTGATGCCTCTCAGTTTGTTGGGTGGAGGCGTGGCACGCCATGCTTCCTCCCAATGCGACAGGATCGAATGCCGCAACTGAGAGCGCACATCACTAGCAGGCACCTTATACGGTAGCGAGGGCAGTGCGACTGCCTCTCTCGCCGCCTGATCAGCAAGCTCGTTTCCCGGCGAATGTTTGAGCTCGAGGGAGACAGCAGTTGTTCCATAGTTGGCCGAAACGTCGAGAAGGAGAAGAAGAAGACGACAAAGAAAAACAAGTAGTTCTGTGACGAACTAAAGAGCCTACATTTCTTAGACTTTATGAATTAATCTAAAATGTTATGATCTATTATTGTGCCAACTTTGGATGAAATTCATTTGTTAGTATAGAAGTAACATGCATTTATAAATTGGACTTATCAGAAGGATTAAATAATGTTGGCAGCACTGACGTACATTAGTTACCCCATATTAATTTAGAATGTTAGGTACTATACGTATGCAAAGTTTAGAGCTGTTGGCTTGCAGATATTCTGATTTATAGAGATTAGGGTAAAATGATAGAGAGAGAGAGCATTTATTTACAGTTGGCAGCCCTGCTGGCTCTTAAGAATAAGCATATTCATATGAGTTACGGTACAAAAGTCACATACGAAATTTGGTTGATATCCATTTGTTCGTATAGTAGTTAGGCCTACATGCATTTAAAATTTGGACCTATCAACAAGCTTAGAATCGTGTTGGCAGTACTGACGTATACTAGGTACTCCAAATTAATGTACAAGGTCATGTACTATACGTGTGCAACGTTTCGAGCTCTTGGTTTCAATACTTTCTGATATATTGGTATTAGGATAAATAATAGAGAGAGCATTTATTATCAGTTGGCAGCCCTGGTTGCTCTTAAGAATACGCACATTAATATTTGTTATTATACACATAGTACATACGAAATGTGGTTGAAATCCCATTGTTAGTGTAGAAGTTACATGCATTTAAGCATTAGACTTATTAGCTGGCTTAGAATCATGTTGGTAACACTGTCATGTATGGTCTCCTGGAAATTAAACTGAAATATTATTATCTATATGTGTGATAAATTTGGAACAGCTCCCACGCATACCTTCCAGGATATCCAACATTGAGCTCAAATTTCAATTGCGATTTTTCAGTAGTTGGTAGCACTGACATCATTTTCAAATATGGCCTTGATATATTCCGGCATAGATCTTTACTCATACCAAATTTGGTTTCCATAGCTGCAGCCGTTTAGGAGTTGATAGGGGGACACACACACAGCCAACCAGACAGACAGAAGGACAGACATACAGATATTTTCCCGGATCGATCTCAAAAGTCTACTTTTTCCTCATTTTTGAAAAACGAGAAAAGTAGGCTAATAAAGAAACAAACAAATATATAAATAAAAATAAAAAATAAATTGAGAAAACTGAATACATTGAATTGAATCCAAACATGGCAATGCGAAATATTTGGAAACAAGGTTTGGAAATGTCTAAAGGAAAGAAAAAATCAAATATCTTGGTGAATGGATTCAACCTAATGGCCTTGATAAGGAAGCCTATAAGGTCAGAGCTCGTAAGATGGAGACTGCATATTGTACAGCCCCGGGGGCAGTACCCCCTGAGAGCCACCCCCCATCTTTTACCAAAACCACCCCAACTGGCAACACCATAAGACCAGAACATTATCTATACACAGCAAGCGGCGGCCACCCAGCCTGGGAGGTTAGCCAACTGCTTGCAAAACATACACAAACATTGACACTTACAAATATCTGGGGCAGCTACATTGACGTAATGCTGACCACGCAGCGCCGAGAACTATAAGAATGGAGTCCTAACTAGGAGCCATCATCTGTTCTACTCAGTGCGTCGCCAGCGGCCCTAGCCGACGTCTGTTCCAGTTTCATCATCAGGTGAGATTCAGCGTGCTCAGAATCCTTTATTTTGTGAACACCTACCCCCCTACTAAGGGATTAAAACATATTTGGTGGAGGCGCTCCTACCACGCACAATAAGGGTAGGACTCATACAACGAGCCCTCGTGGTAGAAACGACCCATACCGCACACAGCCAAGCGAGACTAAAATTTTTTTTTCCTCCTTCATTACGTCCCACACTTTTTCTTTATTACACGGGGATTGATATTATTACACCCACCCCCATCCTCCCCATAGTACAAGGTCGGTGGAAATTAAATGACCACGTTTAGAACCACACTAAGGGACTTTGCGCACCATTTGTCGGCTAGTACAACTCCACTCCTGCCGAAGTTAAAAATTAAGAACAGTGACTTGATAACTGACCAGACTGCAGTACAACTTCTTAGGGAACTCGAATTAAAGGCATCAGAGATCCGCGCTCAACACCCTGCAGCGGCAGCACAAGTCACACATTTTACACGATCCCAGGCCAGTGAACACAGACAAGAATCACCAATATCTAGCGCTAGTGAAGTAGATTGCCTGCCAACACTCCACCCCCTATTGTTGCAGCAACTGCAAATTACAGAGCAGAAAACTGATAATCTGCTCGAGTGCATCACACAGTTACTAGATACAGACACTGTTAAGGCAGACAATCACACGACAGAGGCGGTCCTCGATATACACACTATTTTGGAAACAGTGAAACAGGATATAGACAGGACAGTGGAAGTAGTCAAATCCACACAGTACGACAACACACCATCAATCAGTGACGATATATCAGGTGACGAGCCACCTGGTAACGTAACACACGTGTCGTACACGGGGAGCGAGGCTAATTCCCCCCAGAACAACACAAACACCTTGTCACGCGATAGCGTAAACAGATTAGAATCTTTGCACGGACAACGAGAGACAGACGAACAGGAAATGAACAGACACACAGAATACCCCATGATCCACCCCACAAAGTTCACGGGGGAAGGCCAGGATCCCGAGGAATACCTCAAGGCCTTCAATAGAACGGCTCGGATCAATGGCTGGAGCGACGAAGTCAGAAAACGGCTCCTCCCTGCATACCTCACGAAGGCGGCCATGACATGGTATGAGCTCCATGAGGACAACCTAGAAGATGCCACATGGGAGGAAATCACTTTGTTGTTGAAAAGTGAATTCCAGCTCATACCAGATGATGATGACCTGTATGACCAAATTCGACAGAGGTCACAGGGACCTAAAGAAAGCGCACAGTCATACGTCAACGCAAAATTGCTGATGTGCGGCAAATATAACGCAGCCATGACGAATAAACAGAAAGTTAAGCTGCTAATGCAGGGCCTTAGACCATCCATCGTGGACAAGTTGTGCATCATGAACAACCCCACGGTCCAACACATGTTAAACAACATTAAAACTATAGAGGCAGGGAAAAAGATCACGGAAAAAGCTACGAAGAAAGCCGTGAATCAGCACTTTCATCCACAAAAGGACGATACTAGTCAGAAGATGGATGAATTAGTGGACAGGATAGAGAAGCTAACGATAGCTGCCATCCAAGCAGGCGGCAGACCGCCTAGGGATGAACACACAGACACGGAAGAGCTCTATTATCCTGAAAGGGACAGGGGGTACACGGAGGGGAGACACTACGAGAGGGAGAAAATATACTACCCTCCACAGCGGCCAACATCACCACATACACAGGACAGGCCACACTACCCTCCGCGGTACTCACCGGTATCATACGCGGACGTAGAGCCAACATACCCCTCACGGCGACCATCATCCCCGTACACACCAGAGTACTACCCTGAAGAGTACGACCACAGCATCCCCCGGCTAAGCAGCCCGCCACCAAGCAGACGGGGCTATGCTGCCCCACAACACATGGCAAGCGGGGAGTATCGGGAAAACCCGCCCCCAAGCAGGCAAGGCTATGCAGCCCCGCAATATAGGGGAAATGGGGACTATCGGGAGAACCCGCCCCCACGCAGGCAAGGCTATGCACCCCCACAGTATAGGGGAAATGGGGACTATCGGGGAAACCCACCCCCGACCAGGCAAGAGTATGCATCACCACAACACAGGGGAAACGGGGAGTACCGGGAGAACCCACCCCCAGGCAGACAGGGATATGCACCCTCCCAGTACAGGGAAAAGGGGAATCGCAGGGGAAAACCCACCCCCGCAGCAGCAGACATACACCCCACCCTGGCGGAGACAAGAAAACGGACCACCGGGCAACAACCGCCAGACAAAAAACCCACAAAAAGGACGGGAAAACAGAAACACATATACAAAGGGCCCAGAACACTATCCCCTCCCCGACGAACACCGGAGGAAGTTTAGGGATGAGGCACCCCGCCGGGCAGACAGGGGGGCAATACTTCCCACACCTAGTTACCCACCACAAGCGGGGAGTTGGCGCAGCCACCCCGAGGGGGGCGTACATACAGTACAGGGAGACGAACGCCCACGTTTCCAAAAAACGTTTAGACGGGGAGGTTCGGCCAGCTGAAAAAGCGGCAGAGGTTCCTCTCCTAACACCACACCAGAGAGGCCCTTCACCTAAACAGACTCGTAAGAGCAAGGGGAAAAAGCAGCCAACTAAAGCCAAGGCTGACGATCCGCCCCCGGACCGTTTCCAAACACACCCCGTACAAGGAGACGGCAACTGTCTGTTCAGGGCCATTAGCTTCCTAGTCCGGAACACCGAGGATCATCACAGGGAATACAGACAGAAAACGGTCCAACATATCCTGGCCAACTGGAAAGAGTACCGGGATTTTGTATCGGACGAGCGGGAAAACCCATTCCAGACCGGGGCGGACTACCGAAAATACATGGGTAGGGACGGTACCTATGCCGGCGCCGTAGAGGTGACCGCTCTCGGCAAGGTACTAAAAACAAACATACACGTGTACACTAACGAGCACTCGCCCCCGCTATTCACAACCGCGGGATTTAATAGGGACCTGCATATACTATTTACGGGGAACCCTAGGGCGGGACACTATACGCCCCTCACAATCACGCGCGAACAGACCAGAGGCAAACCAACACCCTCCAAACAGGAAACTACACCCCCTACACCACAACACGGGGCGGGAAGTGACCCCACACCGGCGCAGGGCGCGAGCTCACTCGGCATAGGGAAGCCAGCAACAGGAGTCGAACTCGCGACCACCTGGAACAAAAATTGGGGTCACAAGTGCAAACGTAGAGTTAGGTTTGCAGACACCCCCCCCCAGAAGTGAGAAAGGAACAACACACCTACACAAAAACTGGGAACTGTCAACACATTAAACATTCGCCAGAATCCCTCTATTTTTACAGCGCGGGCAATAAAGAGAGCAGGCAGTGTACTGAATGGACACATTTCGCTGACCGAGGCAAAGAACTCGAGCCAGGAAATAAGCCGAGAGGCCAAGCGTGCCAAGTACAATAAGCGGCCAGCTCCATGCCTGTCCAGCACAAACATTACGCAAGTAGCAACAACAACAACATACACCCCATACAACACATCCTTGCAGGGCAAAGGACTCCAGGTATCGGCACTGACGGTACACTCCAGCATAAATGGCCACAGGGTGCAAGCCCTAATTGACACTGGCGCCGCGGTAAGTTGTGTCAAAAGAAAACACGTTACCGAAGGGCAGATATACGGTGTCACGGGTGACATCCGGCTGGTAGCGGCCAATGCTCAGACGCTAGAAAACACGGGGGTGGCAAACATACACCTCAGACTAGACCATTTTGCCACAACACACCCCATGTTCGTTATAGAAAATCTTTCTGCGTCAGCCACAATTGGCATGGATTTCCTCGCCAAGTATGAAGCTAGCATAAATTTTGCTAGCGGCAAGATGCTTTTAAAGCATGACCAGAGGCTCACCACACATCCCATGATATACACCAGAAACACAGATGGGATTCGAGCGGAGCGAGAAATCCACGAGCACCAGGGTTCTACATTGCACACAATCAGCAAACACACAGACACACACACAGATAAGGCGGCCAATCAGGCTCACAGACAGGACCTGACACCGGAGCAAAATAAAAGGCTCACGGAGCTCCTGGAAGCCAATAGGGATATCTTTGCCCATTCGATGAAGGATCTCGCAGTGACAGACCTTATCGAACACCACGTCACACTCACCAGTGACCGGCCAGTCCACCATCCCCCCTTCAGGGTGAGTCGGAGAGACACGCCATCGACACTCAGATCACAGAGATGCTCGAGGCGGGGGTCATCGTCCCGGTAATTTCGAACTACAGTGCACCGGTCTTGCTGACCAAGAAACGGGATGGTTCCCACAGGTTCTGTACTGATTACCGTAGGCTCAATAAGTTAGTCGAAAATGACAGTTATCCACTACCAAGGGCCGACACCTATTTGGATGCCCTCGGTGGGGCTAGCTGGTTCAGTTCGACGGATTGCTACAGTGGATTCTATTCCATCCCCGTCTATGAACCGGACAGGCACAAGCTGGTGTTCGTTACAGAAAACGGCCTCTATACCTATACAAGGTTACCAATGGGCCTCCGTAACGCCAGCCAGACCTTCCAAAAGCTAGTGGATAAAACATTTTCAGGGCTGAAATGGCACTCAGTGCTAGTCTACGTGGATGATATAACGGTCTTCTCCAACACCTTTGACGAGCATCTCGTTCACTTGGAGGAGGCTTTCGCAAGGATCAGAGAGGCCAAATTAAGGCTTAAACCTGCGAAATGTCAATTCGCCAGACAGCAGATTAACATATTGGGCCATATTGTAAACAGAGAGGGCATTATTCCCGACCCAGCGAAGACTGACGCAATAACGGGCATCCCAATGCCCACAAATTTGAAACAATTGCGCAGCTTTATTGGTCTCGCCTCTTATTACAGAAAATACATCCACAGGTTCGCGCACATCGCCCACCCCCTAACCGAACTCACACGTGAGAAGACGCCCTTCAACATTAAACAGGAACATATAGATGCCTTCAACACACTGAAGCAACTATTGACCTCACCACCATTACTGCAACACTTCCATAGTGATAGGCCTACATTTTTACACGTGGACGCCAGCCAGTACGGGCTGGGAGCGGCCCTATTACAGGAAGATGCAGAAGGGCGCATACGGCCCATAGCTTATGCTAGCAGAAAATTAACGGCCATCGAAACTAGATACTCTGCCACAGAGCGGGAAATGCTGGCATTTTCATGGGGAGTGAACTATTTCAGGGTATACCACTATGGTATCCAGTTCACGGTAGTGACTGACCACGCGAGCCTGCTTTTTTTGGGACAAATTCAAAAACCCAAATTCGCGGCTCAATAGGTTTATATTCCGCCTGTATGAATATAACTTCGTGGTCAAGCACAAGAAAGGCGCTACACACCTAGATGAGGATGGGTTGTCTAGGCTGCCAGTAGCCGACCCCCCAGATGACAGTAAGGACCACGAATGGGACGACATGCCCACTTTTGCCCTGACGGTGGTTAACATCAAGCAGGAGCAAGAACGTGATCCAGACTTGAAACAGATTCTAATGGCTCTAGAAAATTTGGATAAGGTGGATTCCACGGCTGTCTAGGCGATTTTTTCTAGACAAAGACGGGGTACTGAAATTTAAACCCACAGCCATGCACGGTAATGCACCTATAGCGGTTCCGGAGTCATTGAAAGAGAGTATCATGATCGGACACCACAATAGCCCAATGGCAGGGGCACATTTGGGTACGCATAAAACATACCATAGAATCCGGGACAAGTATTACTGGGTAAACATGAAGGCCGACATAGACACCTTCGTAAAGATATGTCACACTTGCCAGCGATTTAAAACAAGGCCTGGCAAGCCTCATGGATTACTCAACCCTATTCCCGTATGAGAGCTATTCCATAGAGTCGGGATAGATGTGAAAGGCCCCATCACCACATCTGAAAGAGGCAATAAATATATACTTGTGGCCACAGAGTATCTCACCCGGTATATGATTACAAAGGCTGTTCCCAAAGCAGATACAAACAGCATAGTCGAGTTTCTATTTGACATAGTCACACGATATGGCCTATTCCAAACCCTACTATCCGATAGAGGGACTATTTTCATCTCGAGAGTGCTCCAACAGTTTTTGGAGGTACTCAGGATAAGGGCATACACAACCACGAGTTTTTCCCCACAAACCAATGGACTCACGGAGAGTATGAATAAAATAATTGGAATAGCGTTAGCCAAATTCACGGGGGACACAGGGACAGACTGGGATGATTATTTGCAGCCCATTACATTTAGCTACAATACCTCCATATCCACGGCCACAAAACACTCTCCACACTTCCTGTTGCACGGATATACACCTAGAAGTCCCATAGACAACATATGCATCCCACAGGACACTCTCCCAGACAATGCAGCCCGGCTAGAGCACCTGCAGATAGCTCGCATGGACGCCAGAAAGAACATAGCCGCGGCACAGAGAAAACAAAAAGAACGGTACGATCGGCAAAGGAAGACCGTGGAATACACACCCGGGCAATTGGTTATGGTTTCCAATTCCGCCCGTAAGAAAAATGTGTCCGAGTTCCTCCTGCCACGTTGGTCAGGTCCCTGCAAAGTCTGTAGGAAGGTATCTGACCTAAACTATATCGTAAACGTGCGCCATGGACGCAAACTCATCAAGGACACTATACACGCCCGCCGTATGAAGGCATATCACACCCGCAAAACAACACCTACACGTAAAGGCGGGAACACTGTCAAAAGGAAGGGAAATGATTCCACTGGCAGACGTGAAAAGAAAGCCAAGAAATAGCCTTCGAACACCGATGACCTCACCGGGATACGAACCTAACACTAGCAAAACTGTTCCGGAGACACAGGCCTAAAAGGCACCAGGAATAATTACCCTGGACAAAGACGGTCTCGAACCCGCAACCTTCTAATTACCAGGAATGCAAGGTCGGGTAACTATCCAATTGAAGGATAGAACAATAAGGGACAGTCACACTAACGGGAATTCATACGCACAAAATAATAAAACCACCTCCGACACCTAGTCACCAAACACGCGACTAGCGGCCCAGAGACACACATACATAACGACATCTAACCATCACTAACAAGAATATATTCTCCCCACGCTTACAACGACACAAAATTTGGGGACACAATATATACAGAGGAAGGTTCTTTTCCATTATGGGGAACCAAAGACACACTGTATATGCAGACATTAGAAAGGCGTGTCAACAAACCTACACACATTGTCCTGGCACATGTGGCGAGCGGGCCGCCCGACAAGCAAGCAGAATAGGAATAACAAGAGAGCCATATCCTTCAGAGCAAAGTTACGACATTATGCCGCTGTGATTAAACCGGAAGCTCTTTATAGTTCTGAATGCCTTATTTTAAACAAAAAACGGAGAAACAGAGGAGTTAGAAAAGAAAATTTTATGGCCACCTCACACGAATGTGCAACGATAGGTTAACCAAAAGGTTATTCATTTACATTAGCAAATTAAAGTCCACCACAAAATGGGTTGAGGAAAGACGAGCAGATCTCAAAGAAGTTGGCATCATTCAAGAAGATATTCTCAACAAGATGTTCAGTAAAGAACATATAGCCTACTTTCTCCTAAAAGCATGGGTATTGTTATAACTCTTTGTCCTTTTCAAGGAGTATGATTGAATGTTGGTTGTAGTAGCTTGTTGAAATACAACATGCTATAGGGATATTAAACATGAATATGAGGTGCCATTTGCTAGTGCTACCTCTGTACCAAATTTCGTTCAATTCGGTTTCACCGTGTTTGAATTGATAGCGGGAATCGATTTGCACACATACTTGGCCACCATCTGCAAACTATTGGGCTGATGTTCTTGCAGTTTGGTCTGAATAGGTTTCCCACATAAAGATATGGTGTTGCAAAATTTGGTAGAGACTAGATTATTAGGTTGGTCGTAATTACATTTTAGCTTTTAACATTTGGGTGGCCGCGATTACGTTTCCGTCAAGATAGCGGTGATATAAAACATGACACTGAGGTGCCCTTTGCTAGTGCTACGTCTGTACCAAATTTCGTTCCATTCGGTTTCACCGTGTTAGAATTGATAAGGGGAATCAATTTTCACACAAAGATGGCCGCCATCCGCAAAATATTAGGCTGATGACCTATTAGTTTGGTCAAAGGATGCTCCCTCCATAAAGGTATGTTGTTGCTAAATTTGCTAGAGATCGGATGATTAGGCTAATCGTAATTTGATTTAAGCTTTGAACATTTGTGTGGCCGCCATTACGTTTCTGTCAATATGGCGGCGATATAAATCATGACACTGAGATGCCCTTTGCTAGTGCTATCTCTGTACCAAATTTCACTGTGTTTGAATTAATAGGGAGAATCGATTTTGACACAAAGATGGCCGCCATCCGCAAACTATTAGGCGAATGACCTATTAGATTGGTCAAAGGATGCTCCCTCCATAAAGGTATGTAGTTGCAAAATTTGGTAGAGATCGGATGATTAGGTTAATCGTAATTTGATTTAAGCTTTGAACATTCGTGTGGCCGCCATTACGTTTCAGTCAAGATGGTAGCGATATAAAACATGACACTGAGGTGCCCTTTGCTAGTGCTACCTCTGTACCAAATTTCGTTCCATTCGGTTCCACCGTGTTCGAATTAATAGGGGGAATCAATTTTGACATAAAGATGGCCGCCACCCGCAAACTATTAGGCTAATAACCTATTAGATTGGTCAAAGGATGCTCCCTCCATAAAGGTATGTAGTTGCAAAATTTGGTAGAGATCGGATGATTAGGTTAATCGTAATTTGATTTAAGCTTTGAACATTCGTGTGGCCGCCATTACGTTTCTGTCAAGATGGCGGCGATATAAAACATGACACTGAGGTGCCCTTTGCTAGTGCTACCTCTGTACCAAATTTCGTTCCATTTGGTTTCACCGTGTTTGAATTAATAGGGGGAATTGATATTCACACAAAGATGGCCGCCATCCGCAAACTATTAAGCTAATGACCTAGTTATTTGGTCAAAGGATGCTTCCTCTATAAAGGTATGTTGTTGCAAAATTTGGTAGAGATCGGATGATTAGGTTAATCGTAATTTGATTTAAGCTTTGAACATTTGTGTGGCCGCCATTACGTTTCCGTCAAGATGGCGGCGATATAAAACATGACACTGAGGTGCCTTTTGTTAGTACTACCTCTGTACGAAATTTCGTTCCATTCGGTTGCACCGTGTTCGAATTAATAGGGGGAATCGATTTTCACACAAAGATGGCCGCCATCCGCAAATTATTACGCTGATGACTTATTAGTTTGGTCAAAGGATGCTCCCCCCATAAAGGTATGTTGTTGCAAAATTTGGTAGAGATCGGATGATTAGGTTAGTCGTAATTTGATTTAAGCTTTGAACATTTGTGTGGCCGCCATTCGTTTCCGTCAAGATGGCGGCGATATAAAACATGACACTGAGGTGTCCTTTGCTAGTGCTACCTTTGTACCAAATTTCGTTCAATTCGCATTCACCGTGTTCGAATTGATAGGGGGGGACAGACATTCAGAGTACACACACTCACACACACACACACAGACACACACACACACAGACTCACACACACACATACACACACACAGACAGACACACTTTTTTCGCCCTGTGTTGATCTCATAAGTCTACTTTCATTTTTTGCAAAAATCGAAAGTAGGCTAATAACAAATCATTGTTTCGTTGGAAGGTTGATACATTTTAAGGGTTTCAGGCGAAACCTAGCTCAAAAACCAAGGTCTTCTGGTCTGATGAAAGAAGGAGGAGACTCAGCGAACGCATGAAGACATTCTGGGAGGAGAAGAAGAGATTGGCAAGTCGGACGATTGTTCAACGCGGTCCACAGTAGGCCAAAATCGACAGAAGAAGAAAAATTAAATAGACATACAAAATAAATAAAAATATACGAATTAAATAAACAAATAAACAAAAACTAATTAGCAAACAAATACACCTTTTGTCAATGTCTCTGTGTGTGTGTACGCGTATGTGTGTGATTCGTGTGTGTTCCCCCCATAATAAAATCTAAACGGCAGGAGCGATTTCAATGAAACTCGGTAAGTTAATAGCAATATTCTGGACGACCCGAACCGTGCCCTTCAAATTTTGTTACGTCTCACCAATCCAACAAGGCGGAAATATTTCACCAGCATACAATATCTCCGAAACTATTGCCGTTATCACCCTGGAATATTTTACGGTGATAAGGGGAACTACTAGAAGTTCACCTATGTAACTTTTGAAAACCTGGTAACTACAAAACCAACATGGCGGCCAAGCGAAGTTGCGACTTTTAAATAGACGTTTCTCGCGATTTAACCAATCAAAGGCAATGAAACATGGTACAGTATATGTTTATACACATTGTAATGCTCCGACATCTGACTTCATTCAATTGTTTACATAACCACAAGATGGCGGCTGTGCGAAATATTTCACCGGCATTCCATATCTCTGAAACTATTACCGGTATCACCCTGAAATTTTGTACGGAGATAAAGGACACTACTGGAAGTTCATCTATGAGACTTTCACTACAAAACGAACATGGCGGCCAAGTGAAGTTGAAAGTTTTAAATAGAATTTTCTCGCGATTTAATGATCCAAACGCAATGAAACTTGGTACAGCAAATGTTTATACACATTGTAATACACTGGTATCTAATTCAGTTCAATTGTTTACATAACCTCAAGATAGCGGCTGTGCGAATTTCGAAAATTAAGTTTTTATTTCTTGTGTCATAATCATGCGATCAAAGTGAACGTTTGAATAATGAACAAACATAAAAGTAAATAAACAAAGAACCAAACAAACTTAATCAAACAAATAAACAAAAGTTTGGACTAACGTCATCAATTTTATTGTATGTTGACGCTGCCATAGATGCGTGGGACCTCTTACCCCAAGATAAACTTGATGGTCTCATTCAGAGCATGCCTCCTCCGTTTGCGGGGAGGACTACTAAAGACTGATACTGATTATTAGGGCACGGATGTTGATGCCGAAAGAAAGTTTAAAAATTGCACTTAAAATTTTCAAAAATGACTGTAATAAATGACCTAAAATTTCGAAAAATGCGCTGTAAAATTGAGAAAATGATCTTATAATAATAAACTCACCAATATTCAAAAATGACATCTTAAGCTCAAACTGTAAAGTCAATCAAAATTGATTTCTAGCACTTAACAAAATGTTTATGTTTACTTTAGTTTGAGTTGCGCTGCACTACGAGCATCTGTATACCTACGGTACCGTTTTTGTTCTTCCAAGATATACATTTTTCTACTAATAGCAATACCGAAGCATTTTATTTCAATAATTTAAATTATCTTGTATCAGCGACAAGCTTCTTCTTAACTTTGAGAGACGTAACTCCCTCGTATAAAGCTGTGACATGACTAAATTGAAGAAAAAAAAAGACATTAAAAGGCCGATTTCTCTAAAATATTACCCAAAAAATATACCAAACTAAAAAAAATCTCCTAAAATGGAAAATAGCAAACAATGCAAAAAGATGAGAATAAAAGTGGCATATTTGCACACGGGGTGGCCCGTCCGCAGTTTCTACGTACTTCAACATTGCTTTAGACTGCTCAGTAAAAAGATGATATGTCATCAACATCCGGGCCCTAGTCATCATCATGAGATACAGATTTTCAATGTTTTTAGCCTACTTTTCACATTTTGCAAAAATGAGGAAAAAGTAGACTTATGAGATCGATCCGGGAAAATGTCTGTCTGTCTGTCTGTCTGTCCTTCTGTCTGTCTGTCTGTCTGTGTGTGTCCCCCCTATCAACTCCTAAACGGCTGCAGCAATCGAAACCAAATTTAGTATGAGTAAAGATGTATACCGGAATATCTCACGTCCATATTTGAAAATGTTGTCAGTGCTACCCACTGCTGAAAAAACGCACTAGAAATTTGAGCTCCATGTTGGATATCTTGGAAGTTATGCATGGGACGTATTCCAAAATTGGCACACATGTAGATAATACTATTTCAGTTTAATTTCCAGGAGGCCATAATTGACAGTGTTGCCAAAATAATTTTAAGCCTTCTGATAGGTCTAATTTTTAAATGCATATAACTTCTACGCTATAAATTGGATTTCAACCAAATTTCGTATGTGCTATGTGTAACATAACAGATATGACTACAAGTATTCTTAAGAGCAATCAGGGCTGCCAACTGTCAATAAATGCTGTCTATATTGTTTTACCCTAATATCAATATATCAGATAGTATGCAAGCCAACAGCTCTATACTTTGCACACGTACAGTATAGCACCTGACACTCTAGATTAATTTGGAGTAATTAATATAAGTCAGTGCTGCCAACATGATTCTATGCTTACTGATAGGTGCAATTTTAAAATACATGTAACTTCCATACTAACAAATGGATTTCATCCAAAATTGGCACAACAAGATATAATATTTCCGATTATTTCCAACCAGCACACGCATGACATTGTTGCCAACTTGCTTTTACGCGTGCTGATAGATCCAATGTCTAACTGCATGTAACGTCCATTGGACTTCAACCAAACTTTGTATTCTGTACCTTAAGAGATGGAACTAAGAATATATTCAGTCACCAGGGCTGCCAACTGGAGTGCTCTATTAGGCTACATTATACCAGGAATATTTCGAACTAATTAGACATTTCGTTATTACCAACTTAATTTCGTCATTATTCTAGATAGGTTCATACACTGACCGCGTTGTCGCAGCCCCTAAACTTAAGAACCAACCAACCAACACTGTAGAATAATCATTGGCATGAAAAGTAGGCTCTTTAGTTCGTCACGGAACTTCTTGTTTTCAAGAGGGACACTTAGAAGCAGATTTCGCTTTTTTTTTTCATTGTTACTACCCTGCCAGCGAACTGTTGCCGGTGGCGGAAATCGGAACTAAGGCGCTTACGCACAGCCACACGCCTGAGATAGGCGTGCCCTCGTCGCCAGCAAAACCTCATCGCATGGCGTGTGTGTGTGCATGTGTCGTGCAGGATCGTGCGCTGTGCGGTGTGTTCTCATTGCGTTTCCCCTCTTACTCCGCCCCGCCCGCAGCAGCCATAACGTGGCGAGGTGACCTAATGTACAGGCAACAGCTCCGCTCCACGTCTAGCAGTAACAATTCCCTGGTAGGGTAGTATCTAACCACGATAGTTATTGTTTTCAGAAGGACTTATCCTTAGTTTGTTAATAAATTATTGTACAAACCTCAATGGGTTTACTATAAGAAGTCATTAACTTGTCACGGTGGGTGAGTGGTTATCATGTTGGACTACCAACCCCAAGCTTGCAGGTTCGCTCCTAGCCATGGTAAGTGATTTTTTGAACGGTGACGAAAATCTTGACACGCATGTCATACGTTGTTGCCATGTTAAAGAATCCATTTGAATTCAGTAGGCCGTGTTCATAATGGCAAAATTAATCTCGGGATTTTCCGCCTATACAAAGTTCTTCCTTTCTCTACTACGAAGCGCTATAGTGTCAAGGAGTATCTAACCACCTTGACTTTCGTAGCGCTCAAAGGAACGACAAAATTTGACTTGCAAGCTGCCCTCTAGGCGCAAATAACAAACCTTGCACCCGGCACCCAAGGCCAAACGATATTATTATTATTATTATTATTATTATTATTATTTCTTCAATTCGGCCAACTAGGGGCCACGTCAGTTCAACTATCGCTTCTTCCGAGCTCTAACTACCGCCCAGTGTTCCCGCAATCGTCTCCGGTGTTGTTCTTTTCTCTCTTGGGACCACGCCTTCCCTGTCTTCAGCTTCGGCTTTTCCTGGAAACCTTTGTGCGTACGTAGTTTTTCCTGAAGTGGAACACGCTCCTGGATATATTTAGGTGAAATTTCCATTTCACGTAGATCTTTCTCAACTTCCGTAAACCATGCCCCTTTGGTTTTCTTATCTTGAAAGTACATCAATATCCGTTTTGATATCCTGCCTGGGCTCATTCGTGTCACGTGGCTATAAAAGGCAATCCTTCTTTTTCGAATCGTGTCACTGATCTTCTCCACGTGCATGTACAATTCGTGGTTGTGACGCCTTCTGTACTCGCTGTTTTCTTTGATGGGACCCAGGATTTTCCTCAAAACCTTCCTTTCTTTGGCCTCTAGTTTTTGCAATAGACCTTTCTTGTTCATTATTAGAGTCTCGGCCGCATACAGAGCCTCTCGTCGAATCACAGTGCAGTAATGTCTAATTTTGGCGTTTAAGGATATCGATCTCTTATTGTAGATGTCTTTAGTCAGATTGTATGCCATTTCCATTTTATTAATGCGTAACAAGAAGGCTTACTTCTCTGATAGGTTAGGCTCTATCCATTCACCGAGGTATTTAAACTTTTCTGCCTTCTGAACTTTTCCTGGGCGCTGATTTCATGTCCGTCATGAATTGTGTCTTTTCAAAGGAGATTTGAAGCCCAGCGATCAGTGCTTGATTTTTCAGCTGGTTAAGTTGTTCTTCTGCCATATCAATGGAATCTGAAAAGGTCACTAGATCATCTGCAAAGGCTAGACATTCAATTGTAAGATTCATATACTGATCGAGTCTAAGCTGCGTGGACCTGAGTGGAATGTGCATCGCAGACTACTGTCGACCAAAGTATTATGTGCACTCGAGTTTGAAGGTTGTTTGTGAAGTAACCAATAGACCTACATAACATCCAATAACATCATCATTTTCGTCGTTCTATTCTACGTTAGTTCATGTAGGTTTGGAATTTTTAATTTATATTTTAATATTTTTTAACGCAGTTGGAACACAAAATGTGCCCGTTTTTAAGCGTGTTTCAACCATGCGTCACATTTAAGAATTATTATCTCAAAAAACCCGTCATCAGATCGAATCCAAATGTTAACACAATATACATTGGAATGTTGTATAACTGGTTTATTAATTTCAAAATTTTGTGTGTCCAAGAAACAAAGTTGTTATAATTTTTGTAAGGTAACTTTTTCTCGGCTCGGGCTGGTTGGAAAATGTAGTTCTCGGTCGCGTTGCAATCCCCATACATCAAAAGGTTATGCTGTATGATTGTGAAATACGCAAATGAATTCACTTATTTTATATCGGTTTGTATTTTTTCGTGGAAATAAGGCATGATACACCAGCCGGCCGCTCCGGGGTAAGCTGTACAGCGTTGCTGAGATGGAGCCCATCACTGCCGAGCGAGGCGAGGTCGTATTTCCCCGTTCAAATATAAACCGATATGAAATAAGTCAATTAATGTACGTATTTTAAAGTCATACAGCATAACTTTTTGATGTATAAGGATTACAACGCGACCAAGAACTACATATTCCAACCACCCCAAGCCGAGAAAACGTTACCTTACACAAATGATAACAACTTTGTTTCTTGGACACGCAAAATTTTGAAATTAATAAACCAGTTATACAACATTCCAATGTATATTGTGTTAAAATTTGGATTCGATCTAATGACGGGTTTGTGAGATAATAATTCCTAAATGTGACGCATGGTTGAAACACGCTTAAAAACGGGCACTTTTTGTGTTCCAACTGCGATAAAAAATATTAAAATATAAACTAAAAATTCCAAACCTACATGAACGCACGTAAAATAGAACGACGAAAATGATGATGTTATTTGATTTTATATATGTCTATTGGTTACATCACAAACAACCTTCAAACTCGAGTACACACAATACTTTGGTCGACAGTAGAGTAGTGGTGGCGACGAGTGATGCGGTTTCTCGGTCCTTGCGTAGTAACAGAAGCAAATACATTAGTCGGTGACTCGGTCAATCATTCCCAACGCCACACTGGTTTCAGATAAGACCCATGTTAGCAGTATTGGAATAAACGAGAATGTCAGATAACACGGCGGGCTGTCGACAGGCTTCTCAATTCTAGCCTGCTCTTACCCTGCCTCTCCTCTTCATCCCGCAAGTTCACAGAGCTTGGAACCGAGCAGTACTTTACCCTAGCCTTACGCCATTTCCTACCCTTGAATTTTTCATTTCCTTCCGCCATTCTTGGATGTCCTTTTCCAAAACACAATTGAAGAGAAGCGGTGATAGCTCGTCTCCTTGCCTCACTCCTGTCCTGATTTCAAAGGCAACAGACATCTCTCCTCTGAACTTCACTTTGGAGGTGGTGTTGGTCAGGGTTTGCTGGATAATTGATTGTGTCTTGTTATGAAAGCCGGATCTAAAGATCCTATAGGCTTTCATATAGCCGTGGTATGTTGGAAAATGTCTGTCTGTATTGTTACGTGCCTCCCCCTAGTGGCACTTTTGTTAACTGGATTACGGAGGGTAGAAAACACAACACCAATTACTGCTTGAAAGAGAAGTTAGCTTTATTGCTTGCAGGAAGAGGTACACTACTCATCAGCAAATACAAGCAATTGTAACCTTACTCCAGTTTCCTCAAGTCTCTTCCTTGAGCGCTCTTGGTCCTTTCACTTGTCAACATACCACAGAAGTTAAACCGTCTTAATGAGTACGGTGGCCTTGACAGAAACTACCGGCTCCTCTCCCTTATGTACACCAACTCCAGTTACTTACAATAGCTTGCTGCAGGCTGTTCACAAGCTGGGAGAAACAATGTCACTGGATTTCGTAACTCGCACGGCACTTCGTCACCACACTTCTGTCGCTCAGGAAAACACGCACTAGCTCAGAAACACACACCCACAGAAAGCTCAGTCCCCTCACTTTGAGGCCGCTTATATAGCAGGCTGGTGACTCAATGGATTCTAGAATCGTACAGGACACACGGCTTCTAGAGATTTCCTTCACTGGCTGGGTCACGAATATTCTGGACCATCCCTTTGTCCTAGTAGCCCTGTTGCATAAGGCGCACGCAATACACGAGGCAGGGCACAGCCCAGCCCTGGGCCAGTTGTGACTCATGCGGCGAGCGATGACACAAACTCACAGCCGTAACAGTATGTATGTATGTGACGTTTTTGCGTTTAGCAAAGTACAGGTCGCAATTTTCAAGATATCAAGATGAAATTTGGTACGGTGTAAGAGTTAGGGCCTGTGACGAACCCTATTGTTGAGCGTTAAAATCGGTGCAGGGTACGAACTTTTTTGGGGCCCTGAATTTTATCCCTTTTTTTGGAACCAATATATCTCGGAAACGGTTGGTCGTATCGAAAAACGTTAAATGTACAGGTGTAAGATGTCCGAGGTATGCAGCGTTTTTACTCAAACCGATTTTTTGATATCTCTCACCGTTTTCTTTTTTTGGGGCCCTGAAAATGTCCATTGTGCGTGACATATTTGGGTTTAGCGAAGTACAGGTCGCAATTTTCAAGATATCGAACTGAAATTTGGTGTGGTGAAAGAGTTGGACCCTGTGAGGAAACCTGTTGTCGGGCGTTAAAAACGGTACAGGGCCGGATCTTTTTTTGGGGCCCTGAATTTCAAACTTTTTTTGGAATCGCTGTATCTCGGAAACGGTTGGTAGTATCGAAAAACATTAAATGTACAGGTGTAAGATCTCCGAGGTGTGCAACTTTTTTACTCAAAATGATTTTTTGATATCTCTCACCGTTTTCTTTTTTTGGGGCCCTGAAAATGTCCATTGTGCGTGACATTTTTGGGTTTAGCGAAGTACAGTTCGCAATTTTCAAGATATCGAGCTGAAATTTGGAGCGGTGAAACAGATAGACCCTGTGAGGAAACCTATGGTCGGGAGTTAAAAACGGCGCAGGGCCAGATCATATTTGGGGGCCCTGATTTTCAAACTTTTTTTTGGAATCGATATATCTCGGAAACGGTTGGTCGTATCGAAAAACGTTAAATATACAGGTGTAAGATCTCCGCGGTATGCAACTTTTTTACTCAAACGATTTTTTGATATCTCTCACCGTTTTCTTTTTTGGGGGCCCTGAAAATGTCCATTGTGCGTGACATTTTTGCGTTTAGCAAGTTACAGGTCGCAATTTTCAAGATATGAAGCTGAAATTTGGTACGGTGAAAGAGTTAGGGCCTGTGAGGAACCCTGTTGTTGGGCGTAAAATCGGTGCAGGGCCGGAGCTTTTTTGGGGGCCCTGAATTTCATCTCTTTTTTTGGAATCAATATATCTCGGAAATGGCTGGTCGTATCGAAAAACGTTAAAAGTACAGGTGTAAGATCTCCGCGGTATGCAACTTTTTTATTCATAACGATTTTTTGATATCTCTTAACGTTTTCGTTTTTTGGGGCCCTGAAAATGTCCATTGTGCGTGACATATTTGGGATTAGCGAAGTACAGCTCGCAATTTTCAAGATATCAAACTGAAATTTGGAGCGGTGAAACAGATAGACCCTGTGAGGAAACCTATTGTTGGACGTTAAAAACGGTGCAGGGCCGGATCATATTTGGGGGCCCTGAATTTCATTTCTTTTTGAATCGATATATCTCGGGAACGGTGGGTCGTATCGAAAAACGTTAAATGTGCAGGTGTAAGATCTTCGCGGTATGCAACTTTTTTACTCTGAACGATTTTTTGATATCTCTCACCGTTTTCTTTTTTGGGGGCCCTGAAGATGTCCATTGTGCGTGACATATTTGGGTTTAGCGAAGTACAGGTCGCAATTTTCAAGATATCGAGCTGGAATTTGGAGCGGTGAAAGAGTTTGACCCTGTGAGGAAGCCTGTTGTCGGGGGTTAAAAACGGTGCAGTGCCGGATCTTTTTTTGGGGGCCCTGAATTTCAAACTTTTTTTTGAATCTATATATCTCGGAAACGGCTGGTCGTATCGAAAAACGTTAAATGTACAGGTGTAAGATCTCCGCGATATGCAACTTTTTTACTCAAAACGATTTTTTGATATCTCTCGCCGATTTCTTTTATGGGGGCACTGAAGATGTCCATTGTGCGTGACATATTTGGGTTTAGTGAAGTACAGGTCGCAATTTTCAAGATATCAAACTGAAATTTGGAGCGGTGAAACAGATAGACCCTGTGAGGAAACCTATTGTTGGGCGTTAAAAACGGTGCAGGGCCGGATCATATTTGGGGGCCCTGAATTTCAAACTTTTTTTTTGAATCGATATATCTCGGGAACGGTGGGTCGTATCGAAAAACGTTAAATGTGCAGGTGTAAGATATCCGCGGTATGCAACTTTTTTACTCAAAACGATTTTTTGATATCTCTCACCGTTTTCTTTTTTGGGGGCCCTGAAGATGTCCATTGTGCGTGACATATTTGGGTTTAGCGAAGTACAGGTCGCAATTTTCAAGATATCGAGCTGAAATTTGGAGCGGTGAAAGAGTTTGACCCTGTGAGGAAGCCTGTTGTCGGGGGTTAAAAACGGTGCAGTGCCGGATCTTTCTTTGGGGGCCCTGAATTTCAAACTTTTTTTTTTTGAATCTATATATCTCGGAAACGGCTGGTCGTATCGAAGAACGTTAAATGTACAGGTGTAAGATATCCGCGATATGCAACTTTTTTACTCAAAACGATTTTTTGATATCTCTCGCCGTTTTCTTTTATGGGGGCCCTGAAGATGTCCATTGTGCGTGACATATTTGGGTTTAGCGAAGTACAGCTCGCAATTTTCAAGATATCAAACTGAAATTTGGAGCGGTGAAACAGATAGACCCTGTGAGGAAACCTATTGTTGGGCGTTAAAAACGGTGCAGGGCCGGATCATATTTGGGGGCCCTGAATTTCAAACTTTTTTTTTGAATCGATATATCTCGGGAACGGTGGGTCGTATCGAAAAACGTTAAATGTGCAGGTGTAAGATCTCCGCGGTATGCAACTTTTTTACTCAAAACGATTTTTTGATATCTCTCACCGTTTTCTTTTTTGGGGGCCCTGAAGATGTCCATTGTGCGTGACATATTTGGGTTTAGCGAAGTACAGGTCGCAATTTTCAAGATATCGAGCTGAAATTTGGAGCGGTGAAAGAGTTTGACCCTGTGAGGAAGCCTGTTGTCGGGGGGTTAAAAACGGTGCAGTGCCGGATCTTTCTTTGGGGGCCCTGAATTTCAAACTTTTTTTTTGAATCTATATATCTCGGAAACGGCTGGTCGTATCGAAGAACGTTAAATGTACAGGTGTAAGATCTCCGCGATATGCAACTTTTTTACTCAAAACGATTTTTTGATATCTCTCGCCGTTTTCTTTTATGGGGGCCCTGAAGATATCCATTGTGCGTGACATATTTGGGTTTAGCGAAGTACAGCTCGCAATTTTCAAGATATCGAGCTGAAATTTAGAGCTGTGAAAGAGTTCGACCCTGTGAGGAAACCAGTTGTCGGGCATTAAAAACGGTGCAGGGCCGGATATTTTTGGGGGGCCCAGATTTTCAAACTTTTTTTTTGGAATCGATATATCTCGGAAACGGTTGGTCGCATCGAAAAACGTTAAATGTACAGGCGTAAGTTCTCCGCGGTATGCAACTTTTTTACTCATAACGACTTTTTGATATCTCTCACCGTTTTCTTATTTTGGGGCCCTGAAGATGTTATTAAATATTTTTGGTTTTTGAAGAAAAATGGGGCCCAAATGTATATAATAATTGGTAAAAATTTAACTGATGGTCTAATTGAATTCTACGGAAAATTATCTATAATAAATCGTTTTAAACTTTTCAATAAGTTGAATCATGTATTTACAGCAGTAAGATATTTTCCATATCCGAGGACGTCCGGCTTTCATAACCATGTGATGGTGTCAGCATTGCCTAGAATAACATTTTATAATTTTCCTACATTTCCTGGCAATAGGGTCGAAGGTCCGAAATGCAATTCCGCAGGCCTTGCCGCCAACGATGTTGTTTGAGATTATAACCACTCTTGCTGGCCCCTATGTTGCGCCACCGTCTCATTAAAAGCAGGATGTGCGGCGTAGACTCCTACTTGTTATCTAAACCAAACTCTTCAAGGATTTGCAATAAGGTGGTTCGATCAATTGAGTCGTACGCTTTCCTAAAATCAACGAAGTTCATCACGAATTCCCTGTTCCTGAGTTTCAGATATGAAAGGATTGACTTCAGATTCATACTCTGCTCAGCACATAATCGTCCCTTTCTGAAACCCCCTTGGAATTCCCCCAGTTGTGGATCGATTTGTTGTTCCGCCCTATTCTGTAGAGCTTTTGAGAGGATCTTGTAAGTTATTGATAGAAGAGAGATGCCACGGTAATTGTTCACATCGGTTTTCTCCCCTTTTTTATGTAGTGGATGAATTACTGCAGAGGTCCATCCACTTGGGAGTTTATCGCCCTCCCAGATCTCTTGAATAATTGCAACAAGCTTGTCGACTGCTTTTTCCCCTGCATGTTTCCAAAGGGGTCTCAGGAGCCTCACAGTTCAGGAGATTTTCAAAATAACTTCGAGCCGAACATATCCTCGGACACTCCCGGCACTAAAAGCCATACGTTAAATAATAAAATTGTAATACTTGTATTAATCACCTTTCAAGGATGATATTCGATGAATTAGTATGTGGCGGATGGTTTTACGACCGGATGAACGTATTGACTCCAGCCTCATGACAGATGAAATACGCGGGCTGTTTCCTAAGTAAGGGCGGTTTTTTTTAATGCCCGTAGTTAGTGCGCACGCCGCAACAAACGTGCGCGCTACCTCCCGGCATCCTTTGCAAACAAGCAGGCGTCAGTTGCAGCTGTGTAGCTAACCTGTACGCTGAACTGTGCATCTTTACAATGTTCAAGATTATTGATTCGCCCGCCGCGTGTGAGGTACGATCTGTGACACGTCTTTTGAGTGCAAGAAACATGTCGGCTGCAGATATTCATCGTGAGCTTTGTGAGGTGTATTTTGATAATGCAATGGTGAAAGGTAAAGTGCGAAAATGGGTACGCGAGTTCAAAAGAGGCCGTGAAAATGTTCATGACGATGAACGCTCAGGTCTGTGATCATAGATGACTTGGTGACTGCAATTGACACGAAAAGTCACTAGGACCGAAGATTCACGATAAGCACTGTATCAATAGATTTTCCTCAAGTGTGAATTTTTGTTTGTCAGAGCAGGCGGTAAACTTTTATGCAGAGGGATTTCAGAACTTAGTTTTAAGGTATGACAAGTGCCTAAATAAACATGGCAACTATGTAGAAAAATAGAGGAAGGTATGTAAAACCTAAAGTAAATGTGGTTTGAAAATAAAATATTCGGTTAATTTAAAAAAAAGAACGGCCCTTACTTAAGAAACAGCCCTCGTAGATGAAGATGAATGAAACTGGGCAAAGAGTTGGAAGGAACCGGCCGTGGCCCATTAGAAGGTTCGAACCCACTCGAGGATAGCCCTGGGCTTTAACACCCACTTGTTGGGGTCCTATTCCAGTAGCGAGCTCTCCCACTGTAGTTTGACGGTGTAGCACGTCACGTCCCACACGAAGGAAAGTAATGGCGGTGAAGATAAATTGTTGGAAGAGCTGTAATTAGTGCGGCTGGCTCAACAAGATGGAGTCTTCAATAAATGACTGCGCTCAGCAGTGGCGAACGTCTGCTTAGGTAAAATAGGCAGCCACCTGGGGGCTCCCGCATCCCGGCCAAGTGGCCAGGGATCATGCAACTCAGTGGTTCCTAACTTGTAAGGGCTTAAGGGCCAAAATGGGAAATTCGGGTGTAATTTCGGGCTGCACTTTAATAAATAATAGGCTAATTTTCATAAAACGTAAGGCTGGATGCCCTTCCTGATCCCACAGAATTTTCAGGGTGTCTACTACTCTATGAATGCATCGATATTAACCATTATGAATATAGTTGATTGTGCGTGGTAACTAGCATGTAAAAAACTAGAAAAAACACTTGTTTATTATAGTCATACAAGATATCATACAATAAAATATGTACCGTGAACAGTCAGTAGGCGTGATGCCAATAGAAGCTTGTATACTTCGTACAGCTAAATAATTTCCTTTACTTCTAAGGATAGATTATATTATGCCAAGTTCGACTGCGATTGCGCATGAAGTTTAATTGCTAACCATAAGGTGTATTGTAACCTGTTCCCTGTATTTGCATACAGATCATTATGTAGATGATTCTTTGGCTGTAAGAAGCCATACTCACAGAACACCAAAGAAGAGAATGCCGCATGGTAAAGCATGGAAACAAAAAACTACTGCGGCACGCCTAGTGGTGTGGCAGCCAACTACCAGTATGGAAATATTAGCTCCCAAATATGTTTTCATTTTATGTTTTTATTTTATTTAACTGGGTCACTCCAATCCGTATTTTATTAAAGGACACATTTCCATTTTAAACAAGTAGTTCCGTGAAGAACTATACAGCCTATTTTCATATATCCTACTTATGTTAATTGCCGCTATCAACATACAAAATTTCAGTTTGAGTGCTGTAATAGATTCGTAGATATTGAGAACTGACAAAATATTTCGGATGGTCGCCATTTTGGACTTTATATATGTAGGTCCTTGAGTTATGTACTGTTACATGAAGATTATTGTGTACGTGTAGCACTCAAACTTCAATCGCATGATTAGGACACAAGAAGTAACAAGGAGATTTTAAAATTTCGCACAGCTGCCATCTTATGGTTATGGAAACAATGAAATAAATTTGATGCCAGTGGATTAACATTCATATAAGGATTTACTGTACCAATTTTCACTGCACTCGGATGGTTAAATTGCGAGAAACATCCATGTGAATATTTAAACTTCGCGTCGCCGCCATTTTGGATTTATGATCTCCAGGTTATTGAAAGTCCTATAGGTGAACTTATGTTCATAGCCCCTATGCACATACAAATATTCAGTTTGATTGCTATAATAGATTCGTAGATATTCAGAGCCATCTAAATATTTCGGATGGTCACCATGTTGGATTGTTAAATGTATAGGCCATATAGTCATGTACCATTAAAGGAAAATTATTGCGTAGGTTCATTATTGAAACTTTCACTTCGATCGCATGATTACGACACAAGAAATAAAAACTTAATTTTAAAATTCGCACAGCCGCCATCTTGAGGTTATATAAACAATTGAAATAAATTAGATACCAGTGCATTACAATGTGTATAAACATTTCCTGTACCAAGTTTCATTGCGTTTGGAACATTAAATCGCAAGAAAAGTCTATTTAAATTTTCAAATTCGCTTGGCCGCCATGTTCGTTCTGTAGTTAACTGGTTTTTGAAAATCTTATAGATGAACTTCCAGTAGTGCCCTTTATCTCCGTACAAAATTTCAGGGTGATACCCCTAATAGTTTCTGAGATATAGAATGCATGTGAAATATTTCGCACAGCCGCCATCTTGTGGTTATGTAAACAATTGAACGAAATTAGATGTCGGTGCTTTACAATGTGTATAAACATAGACTGTACCAAGTTTTATTGCGTTTCGTTGGTTAAATCGCGAGAAACGTCTATTTAAACGTCGCAACTTCGCTTGGCCGCCATGTTGGTTTTGTAGTTACCAGTTTTTCAAGAGTCACATAGGTGAACTTCTAGTAGTTCCCTTTATCACCGTAAAAAATTCCAGGGTGATACCGGTAATAGTTTCGGAGATATTGGATGCTGGTGTAAAATTTCGCACAGCCGCCATGTTGAATTGGTGAGACGTAACAAAATTTGAAGGGCACGGTCGGGGTCGACCGGAATAGTGCTATGAACTTACCGAGTTTCATTGAAATCGCTCCAGCCGTTTAGAATTTATTTGGGAGGGGGGGGGGACACACACACACACACACACCTCTCACACACACACGCACACACGGACAAAAGGTGATCTCATAAGCCTATTTTTTTTTCAAAATTGAAAATAGGCTAAAAATCGCACGAACTTGAGACGTTGGAGTGGATGGTTTTATTCAGAACTGTTCACGCCGATGTCGTATGACATGGCGTGAGCAACACTAGCATTTGACAAATCCGGTTCACGAATGAAAAGAATGGAGTACGAATATAAGCTTCAGAAAAACGACAATATCGTGTATCCAGGAACAATATTTGCTATTGCGAGTAGTTTGAACGTATAAGTGACTTAAATATCCCTCAAAATCTGGATAATGAACAGTTACCGTAACGTGTTTCAAGCATGTGGAATCGCCATGTTATCAACAACACAGAACACAAAATATAACAAGGCTAAATCAAACAATCACAAGGCGGCCTTTTGCCTAGCAGCGCTCGTAGTGGGGTGGCGCTGAAGTACCCAGTGTTGTCAATCACTCGTATCGTAGCTTCATCCCCGTATTTGTCCTTTCAACACCAATACTTTCTGTCCCCTCTCAGAATACATAAGGGGAATATCATTCACAGCCTCCTTATTCCACAGCCATCAAGACATGGATCAGAACATGGAATGTGCTGCCATCTTGTGGAGAGTGGCGAAATAGCTGATTTAACTAGGCTACTCAGAGTAATGAAATCTTTCCATCAGAACACGTAACTTAAGACTGGCCCAGAGGTCCACTATACAAAACTATACAAGAAGGGCAGACACATGTCATCTCAATCATAATAGTACATTATGCAGCGAGCCTATAATGGCTATAATTAAGACACGAGTATTTTTTATAAAACGAGCGTATGCGAGTTTTATAATTTCCATACGAGTGTCTTAATTACCATTATAGGCGAGTTGCATACGACTGTTTATGTTCGACGATAATTACAACTTTATTATATGTTTTAACATAAATATTCATAAATATCTGTTGAGATTGTCACTAGAATTTTGTGATCGGGTGCTGCGCAGGGTAGGATATCTCTGATGTCCAAGCTCACTGACCGACCGACGCATGCGCTCTGTGAGCTTCAAGCCGTATGTGCAGATTGAGCATCAGTATTCAGTAAAAATGTCACCGAAATCGTTTGAAAACAACCCGCTGTGTAGAAATTGGATTTAAGGATATTAAGGTACAGTGTCTCATATTCACCAGTTTATTTACGAGGACATTATGGACGGTGCACTTTCGGTAATTTATATAGACATGTTGGATTTTGAGCGCACGCGAGAAGGTATCGTTACCTAATTGGTCAATGAACGAGCTCTGATTGGCTGGAGAAACTGTATCATAATGAAAAAGAGTGTTATAATGACCATCATTATGATACAGTTTCCTGACACATAATAGTGGGGGTCGAACATAAACAATAATATTGTTATCCCTGTTGACTGATATTAATCTACAATTATAAAAAGGCGGCTTCGGTGGCGTAGTTCATAGCATGCTCAGCTTCTATGCCCAAGATCGCCGGTTCAAATCCGGCCGAAGTTGTCGGATTATTTCAAAGCGTTAAAAATCCCTCAATATGCCTTCCTTCAGAGGGGAAGTAAAGCCGGCGGTCCCATGTTATAGATTTATGGCATGTTAAAGAAAATTCCACTAATTACACCTGTGTGAAGCTAAATTGTATAGGTTAAGAATGGAAACAACGCTCTTAGGTTCCTACGTTCTTTGCGAAGAGCCGACTGCGGTGGCGTCTGGTAGCTAAGTTCTGAACTAGTAGTCGCTGACGGTGGCGTTTGGCAGCAAAAGTAGGAACTATTTGAAAAATTCAAAAGTCTGCAGTCATTACTTGAATTAGAGAAACAGATAACACACACTAATACAGTCATCACAATTAATACCGGTTATCAGACAGATTCTACACACACCCAAATTCCACGGGGCTACATGACTTAAGAACCAACCAACCCATCCAATTATAAAATCCGCCTTGTCAAACACTAAGAAGTTTAATAATTAAATTAAAACGTACATGTTTCGGTATACAATGATACCATCGTCAGCGTAGATTAAATAATAAAAAGAATCTTAAAAACTATTATAACAAATAAAAAGAGAAAATGGATATCCTTACTGTACAAAAACAATAGAATTTAAATAAATGAAAGTTCACATATATTTTTTTTTCAGAAAATACATAAAAGAACAAGAATAAAAGTTAATATATAAGGTGCGTCCAAAAAGTAACGAGGCTGTACTGCGCAAACCGGTGACGACGTGGGCTAATCATGGAGTGTGTAACGAGGTGTGGTTCCGACCAGAGCGTGGTAGGTCACAGCTCGTCGCTAGAGGGCACGCATGCACGTCACGTGACGATACAAAGCGAGCATCAGCATACATTAATCGTCCAACGCTGCCAGTCGCATTGCAAACAGTGGCATGGAGGCGTCAAACGAAGAGCAAAGAGGTGTTGTTCGGTTTCTGACAGCGGAAGGAGTAGGGGGAACGGACATTCATCGCCGAATGTCACAAGTGTACGGCGAACACTGCATGTCCCTTGCAAGGGTCAAGGCGTGGCACAAGCACTTCAGGGAAGGACGGGTGCCCTTAGCCGATGATTCCCGGTCTGGGGCACCCCACTGCATTACCAATGACAACGTCCAGCTGGTTGATGCACTCATTACCCAGGACCACCGAGTGACAGTGAACGCCATAGCCGCCGTGGTCGGATTGAGCGTCGGAAGTGTGCACACCATCATGAAGGAACGACTGCACTTGCGGAAAGTGTGTGCCCAATGGGTGCCCAACAGTCTTTAACCACACCAGGAAGCATGTCGAATGGCCTACTGTCTAGGTCTTGGTTGGACGATTGATGCATGCTGCTGCTCGATTTGTATCGTCACGTGACGTGCACGCGTGCCCTCTAGAGACGGGCTGTGACCTTCCATGCTCTGGTCGGAACCACACAGGCACGATTAGCCCATGTCGCCATCGGTTTGCGCATAACAGCCTCCGGCTCGTTACTTTTTGAACGCACCTTATAAATCTACCTTAATAGACTGTATATTGGACGTCACCGCTGAGAGCTATGGGATGTTGCTTCCAGCCAGCGCATCAAATTTTAAAAAGATGAAGTCATCTAACCTTGGAGAGAATCCTGCTGAATCCTATTTGTCGTTTTTAATATACTACTGGACCCGTGCGAGAAATCTTGCATGTTCATAAACCACACTTTCCCCAATAGGTTTATAATGATAGACTTAAGGAGAAGGGTTGTTATGATTTCATTTCAACCAAATGATTATAGAACACTATTTACATTCCAGTTAGAATTCCAAGTTCTACGTTCCCTAACTTAAGAAGGCAATCACTGAAAATTGGATCATCATAACACTCACCGGTTATTCGATATTTATGAAATTACACGATTTGAGTACTCATTACTTTGATTTACTGTTTCTGAAATCCATGCAAAATGATAAAGGAAAGACCTCAGATTGCTAAAATGCCATGAAACAGGCGTCATAGCGGCCAAAATGTGAAGTGGACAGCAATTATGGAGCGTATTTTCCTACAGCAATTGTATCTGAAAATCACACTTCGTACATTTTCTAAAAGTAATTTTTTAAAGAAATTATAGATATTTATGAAATTAGAGTGCAATTCGTCACTGCTAATGTCTATTCTCTTTCAATTGAATGCTCATTTGTCACGATCAGTCACCTGTGAGCGCCGCAGGAGGGATCCGTACTACTGAATTAATAAGTTATATATGATTGTTTCCAGATGGTCGAACACTACAAATTTTCTATAAATGTTAAAAATCAACTAACTTCGAATAAGACAGAGGATTTCTATTTGTTGGTTAGCTCCGTAGAACTAGCTGTCCAAATTGTTAATGTATTCCTTAACATAAGTCAATTTAGTAACCTCATAGATACCCAGCTCAACACCACCATGCGCCTAATCACTGGCACAATAAGGTCTACACCCACACATTGACTACCTATCCTCAGCCACATCCCTCCACAAGATCTTCGACGTAAAAACGCTCTCCTCAGGGAGTTCAAGAAAATAATGGATAACCCACAACTTCCAATACACTGTGACATTGCTGATGTTTGCCTGAATCGTCTAAGATCTCGAAATCCATCAACAAGGACTGCAATAGACTTGGAAAATACCAACTTCAACTTAACTAAAGAATGGCATGGAAGACAGGATACTAGGCCTGGATCAACATTACCACGCATCGGATCATCGCTGCCACCTAGATTTGAGTTTCCTCGGAAAACATGGTCAACTCTCAACAGGATTCGTACGGTTCATGGCAACTGTGCAGACTTCCATTATAAATGGAAAATTATTTCTTCACCGAACTGTGATTATGGTGACCCTAAGCAGACCATCCAGCATATCATCACCAAGTGTCCAAAAAGAAAGTACAGAGGCAGCGTCACTGATTTCGCTCATGGATCACCAGAGACAATTACCTATATAATGTTCAGCCCAAGGGTCGGGACGACCCTAGGACCTGAAACGCCAACACACCACTTCATCTTTCACCTATAAACTACCACTTACAGGCTGTAAGCCTCATACACTTCCTTAACACAGGCAGGCGCAGTAGTCTAGCTGTAGCCAAGCTTACATCACTCATAAACAAACACACTATCGCCGGAATCTGGAACACCAACAGTGACGAAACGCCAAGTCAGCAGCTCGGGAGACCTTAAAAGGTAGGCCCCAGGAAAGCCCAATGTCTAATCGCGGCCGGCGGCTCTGCATCTCGAGTTCCAGCTCCAACGCCAGCACGTCACTACCAGGTGAGAATAGAGTGTGCTCAGATCTCCTTGTAACTTTGTACTACATCACCCAAACCCACACTTGTACTTGGAACACATTGTTTTACACCTGTCCACTAGCAAAAGGGACATCAGATCACCATAACTGACCAAATAAATACTTGGTCAGCAAACACACACATTTGTACTCATTTCACTTATCTTTACATCCTTACGCCCAACCTGCTCTTACTCCTAATTGCCCCTGACCGTGAACGCCAGGAATTGCACCGTCAGGAACTCTATTCGCGTAGCAGCCAGCCAGCTAGCGGCCAAGTGCCGACTTTGCAAGTGAGCTCGCTTTCGCTCGCTCATAATTAACTGCTAGTCTAAGTTAATAGCTCCTTCCATAATTATACATCCCTTAACGAGTAGACGCACCCCATAGGATCGTACCCCATAAGATTACATCCTCTCACCAACACTTACACTAGTAGTCTCCCCAATAACGGGAAACTACACCTTTTCGGAAACCACCCCCAAAATAATACATTCACACACCCCTGTTCATCCCATCCCCCAACAATAAATAATCTAGATGTAAATATATAGTTTGTAAACTGTGTACATATTGTATCTCTAAAGCCATACGCTAAATAAATAACTCATGTAAGTCAAGGTATATTTATAGGTTGTAACGAAATACTTGGACTTTGATAAGCCAAATGTAGACTAATAGTCTATATAAGTCGAGAACTAAACTCAAATTATTACATTCATGAAGCAGTGTGCATCAAATGGAACATGCGAATGTAATGAAATGTAATATGTCTACTACTCAGGAAAACAGGGAATACTCAGGGAATTTTTAATTTCTGGAAAACTCAAGGAATTATCAGGGTATTTTAATGACACTCAGGGAATTTTAGTTTTACAAGGTCCAGCCTTGAGTTATTGGAAATTAAGAATTAAAATTTTGATGGGGGAAAAGTATTTATTATTCTGGTGATGATGGTTGTGGATGTACTGTGTGTTCGTACTGACGTTAAATCAGTGAGCTCTCATTTCATTTCTTGCAAGATAGGACACACAAATTACTCGTGTAGGCTGTGTTTTTGTATATAAGCGAGGTTATCTGCCCCGAGAAGAAGAGGTTAGTTAGTTATTGTTGTTTTAAGGGGCGGAACTACGGGGTCAGTGATTAGATGACATCTGTCGATTTGCTCGTAAAAAGATGGGACGTGGCTCGTTTTAAGCGTAGCAAGAGCAATGTTCGTGGTCCACGAATCCCACGTTTTAAGGCCCTAAAACGAACGGTTTTCGAGATGTTGCCAGAAAACTATTCCCGGTCTGCGAAATTGATGATCGTTACCATGGCAACGCCATATCATGAGGTCCCATTCTGCTTTCATTCTGTCTCGGTAAGAGATTTCCATGAAGGAATAACAGACTGTTAAATGGATAGGCGCCAGTGTTGAGACCTTCCGAACGAACTGTGTCACCACCTGTATAAAAAATACCCTAAAAGATGGTATGGATTCTGTCGGCAAAACAGGAAAAATCAAATAAAGTATTGTACCCGATTGTCACCATGTGGACCATGTGTTCGTATCCCAACTAGCTCACGGTCTTTCGAGGTATGGGACGTTCATGCCCACAATACGACCACATGTTCAGGATTTGAGTCTACCAGGTAACTACTCTACAGGAAATACACAACATTCCTATGAATAACATATTTACTGGTCTAAAATCATGGCTGTACAACAAATACAAAACAAAGGACAAATTACAATTAATTCCCACAAATAAATAGGGTTATTCTGTGAGCTTTCTCCATAAAAATAGCGCTACAATGCACTCAAACCTACTTCTAATATCCTGTCAATAATAGTTCAGATTACAAGGTTTTCATAGTGTCCGTCATGTGACACAATTTTATTTAATGGAAGTATCTTAACACAAAACCACATGTCACATAAACATGAATTTCTAAGACATTATTCCGTCTTCTACGACATTTACTTTAATTATCATTACTTCAATGTTTCCTACATTTATTAGCAAATATTTTGTTGTGTCGTGCGAATCATCTTCCTTCTTTCCATCCCTATGAACGCTCTAGGAAAATGAGTCATGCTTCTTAATCATAAAATAAACATAAACATGGATAGAATATTTATAGTTTCACCATATAACGATTATCTGGGTCTTGTCGGACTTATTATAGATACAACTGTGTCATGTTCTGGGAAAAAAACACATACCCGTTTTTTCTAAATTAGCATAAACTGGCAAAATGCACTTTAAAGAAGATGCCTACATTATTTTGGTTCAGCCTTCCCCCTCAGAGGATAACTTCGCCAAATATCATCAGATTTCTATGGTTCAACCACGTATGTGAGTTGCCATACACCAATTAATTCCATTTGCATCACTAAAATACTCATATTTTAATTGCATTATTGAATACCGAGACCTCTCAGTGTCCTATTGTGACCGTAATTGACAAGGGATCGGTCGAGCGACCTCTCTCCCCTCAGCAGGTCATAAAATTAGTTCCAGACAGCTCTCCAAGATGGCTGCCACGGAAATGGTCTATATTTCCTGTCTCTCTCTACCTTCAAGGCCATCCTTGTTTACAATTATATAACAATAAAGATCCGCTAGGCATGGTCCTAAGTAATTGAGTCATTTAATTAATTAACACCTAACTTTACAGTGTATTTGGGCTCAAATGGCTCCTATTAAACATTCATGGCAGGGGTGGAATTCTAATGATAGCATTGCCGTTCTAAGGTGATTACTTGTGGCTTTAAAGACGCGCATCATAATGAAACCCCATGGTTATCATCAGCAGCTGTCATTTACATATATATTTGGAACCACGTTCCTCGTCGACGAATATGATTCTACCTCTCGGGCAGACCATAAGTAAAAAATGCTCACCGCGCCTCGCTGGGCGTCCATAGTGGCTATAATTCAATGCAAGCGTTGGCAATAGACAGAATCTATCCAAATCGCTGCGTAACACATACAGTATGCACAAAGGCGATACTTCTCGAAGATTAAGCCAATTTTCACCTCACGCGCAAGCTATACTAGTCTTTCCCGTGCTTATCTTACGTAAATCACTGGATTCTACGTTAATCTGCACGCTATATGCGGCAAAACAATATTTCACATATATGACTCCATTATCAAGGTACCTGCGTTCTTCATGTTATATTATTTAAGCCAAAGCTTTACATAGCTCCTAACACAAATGTATAAATATACTGGCTTCCTTTAATTTCAAATATTTATTCAAATTTTCACTGACACTGAGAAAAGCTCTCGTATTCGCGATATTCCACACTACATTCTTTACTGTTTACCAAATGACAGTATCTTAAATTAGACATGACACTATTTGAACATTACTTAGGCCAACTCTGCCCTTACTTTATGGTTGCCGACCCCAGTTATTATTCTTATTATTATTTTAACGTTTAGATCCATCACTATTTTTGACCTACATGGTCCTAAGCAAATCACCTTCCAAGTCATACTTTATTCAAGACGAGTGGTGAAAACTCGTTCAGTAAGTGGCTATTACTTCTTTAATTTCAAAGTGATTAATCGTTACATGGTGAACTATGCCATTATTATGTTATTATTTGCATGTTTACTCACGTTTCCTTCTGGCTGGAAAGTACCAGTATCTCCGCCTGAGCTCTACCATGATGATTGACTTAATCCATCATGATATCCAATACACAACACTGAGATTCACACTTTTTACACATGATGCACATATTACCACAAGTGGCCTTTACCACTGATAAACACTGAATATTAAACATTAAACACATTAACACTTTAAATTATTATTTCACAATTTATACACTTCATCTATCATTTCACATGTTGATCCTTAATCTGGATTTCACCTACGCTTGACCTCAGAGATGCGATGACTTATGATAACCGCTGGTCTCCGTGAAATCTAGTAGCGTTTTTATAGATGTTCGATCCTAGTTCCCTGCACTCCCGTTTACCTCACTGTCCTGGATAGGTGGCAATAACTTCCACTCTCCCATCACTGGAGTGCTCCTAATGCTGATGTCATATAATTGACAATACCTTCCGGTATACGAACTATTCCAAACATTATCAGTTCCTATTCGCTGTAGCGAATTTTATATCTGTGTCAGATAATAAAGCAATATCTGCACTTTGTTACCTTATGCACTTCATTATCACTGATGAAGCTTACAATTTGCCTCCATTGTCTTCAACGGCGGTACGCTGATATTTTAATAATTGGCGTGCTTACTGCAGAGCGCTTGTAGACAAAGAACTAACTTCCAACTCGAGCGACCGTCTGACGTCTTCAACTGCTTTCCACTGAACCATAACAGACCGTAACTGACTTCGACTGACCAACAAGTGACGTGTAACTGACTTCGACTGACCAACAAGTGACGTGTAACTGACTTCAACTGACCAACAACTGACGTGTAACTGACCAACAACTCCCTTGGCGTAGGGTGCTCTCCCCTTATATTGGTTTCTTGCACAAAATAGTTCACGGGACACGTGAGAGCGACTCCCTTCTTGAAATACTCCGTCTTCAGCCGAAATAACAACTGCATCTTGTTTATCTAGGCGTGGAGGTTTTAAAAACACTCGCGTGCCGGCGATCGCTTCGGCCAATTAATTACAATTAATTGCCTTAGTTCAGCGCGTGGGATGCTACGGTGGGGATTTCCCGCTGGTTGGTTAAAGTATTCATGCTCTCGAGCGTGAGTTAGGTTGTAATGCGGTCATTTTGAGAAATAGGCGTAATTTTAGGTGAAAAACCACTTCTAAATTACTCCTCCGTGAATACATTCATCTATGTGTATGTTCCATTGCATTACAATGCTCCATTTCTCTGTAATTAATTAATTTCTTGTGGGCTTGGTCCCGCCAAAGCTTCGCTCGTTGTCGACCGGTGGATTCCCGGGTCATTAATTTTGAGCTGTCTGACCGCCCTAGACAGAAATAGTTCCGTAGGCGCCTGGGCTACTCCGCCTACTTTTAAAAGTCATTTGTCAGACTTCAATACTAGCCTCTCTCGACTTCGTATGCACTGAAAACGTACATTCCCTTGCATTTTGCTTATAATTTCTCCTTTAAATTGCTATGATTTGCACCTACATAATCGTGAAATCACGCTAGACTTTTATGTGTCAGTAGACCTCTCATTGCTCTGTGGGTTCCATATAATGGCTCCCCCTTAGCGACCACTGGTTCGACCTTAGGCATAACCATTTGCCTGGTCTTCTCTGATAAGGCCCTGAGTTCGATACCAGACTGCCGTGACCAGTTGGGCACAGTATGAATAGAAACAAGGAAAATATTATTTTTTTCCGCTCATACTGTAAAATAATGAATCCTCACCAATACTGTAAGTCCCCATTCCCTTAAATAAAATTATACAATTTGTAGGGCATATAAATGAAGCCTCCGTGGCTTAGGCGGCAGCACGCCGGCCTCTCACCGCTGGGTCCGTGGTTCAAATCCCGGTCACTCCATGTGAGATCTGTGCTGGACAAAACGGAGGCAGACAGGTTTTTCTCCGGGTACTCCGGTTTTCCCTGTGAACATTTCATTCCAGCAACACTCTCCACTATCATTTCATTTCATTTGTCGTCCATTTAGTCATTGCCCCAGAGGAGTGCGTCAGGCCTCGGCAGCCGGCACAGGTCATATCCTCGCCGCTAGATGGGGGCTTCATTCATTCCATTCCTGACCCGGTCGGAGACTGGAAGCAGGCTGTGGATTTTCATTCATTGTAGGGCATATAAATGCAGTATTTGCACCAGAGGGCTTAAATGAAGGGAATGGAGAGGGCTGTCCGAAATTTCAAGTAGATAGTGTTACTCGTCTTTCGAAATGGTAAGTACGTATATCTCGGCTCAAAACGGTGAAACGGTGTAGATTTGAGCCTGGCGAAAGGGTGTAGATTTATGCCAAAGGGCCTAAATTAAGGGAATGGAGACGGCTATCTAAAATTATTGTTGCCAAAAACCTTCCTTGGGGTGTGCACTACAACCCTACGAAATTTCAATCTAATTTATTTCAATTGTTTCCATAACCACAAGATGGCAGCTGAGCGAAATTTTAAAATCTCCTTGTTACTTCTTGTGTCTTAATCATGCGATTGAAGTTTGAATGCTACACGTACACAATAATCTTTATGTAACAGTACATAAATCTGAGACCTACATATATAAAATCCAACATGGCGACCATCCGAAATATTTAGTCGATTCTCAATATCTACGAATCTATTACAGCAATCAAACTGAAATTTTGTAAGTTGATAGTGGCAGTTAACATACGTAGGATATATGAAAATAGTCCGTATAGTTCCTCACGGAACTACTTGTTGTTTGTGCAATAGTGTGCTGAATGAGGGCCTGTGATTTGTCTGTATTTTCTCTCCTTACCTAATTGCGCGTTAAAGTCTCCCATTAAAATTTTAACATGCCTTTCTGGTATGTTGTTGGTTACTTCTTCCATGTCTTCCCAGAAGTCTTCAACTTCTTGTGGTTTCTTTCTATTATGCTCATTTGTAGGTGCATGTGCATTGATAATCGTGTAACCTTTATTACCTGATTTGAAGGAGAGTGTGGAGATCCTTTCTGATATGGAATTAAAGTCAATAATGTTATCCATTACTGATTTGTGTACTGCAAATCCTGTTCCAAACAATGATGGTGTACCTCTTCTGACAGCAGGTTTACCTTTATAAATCCTATAATTTTCTGTGTTGAAATGATTTTCATCTTGAAAACGAGTGTCCTGATTCGCAAGAATTTTTATTTGAAAATTTTCTAACATGTCTGTGAGTTGTTTTAATTTTCCAAGTTTGAAGAGAGTATTAACATTGAGAGTGCCAATGTAGTGTTTGTGTAGAGATTTTGAGAAGCTCCGACTCTTCTCCTCATGATGTTCCTGGTCCCCTCGAATCCGATGACCAGGAAAGTCCAGCACGGTGACTGGGGCCAGGGGTAGCGGTTTTCTTTCCTTTTGTTCCATCATGATTACTTCAAGTTGGAGGTGGTTGTGGCGATCTTAAAAGAAAGATCAAGTAGTAGGTGTACATCTATTTTTATAAATAAGCTGTGTAACTGTAGGATTTTTGAAAGCATTACTATTGCTGAGCAACTTTCAATACTCACAAGTACAATAGTTTTTCTGGATGAAAAAAGTAGAAACTCTGTCATGCTACCCTGTATTGTTCAAGCACTTTTTGAAATGCTCATCAAGTAAAAACTCTGTTTTATATATTTATTATGGCCACCACTGTTACTCAGGGAATTTTCTGATTCGTCCTGGAAAATTCAAAGAATTGTCAGGGAAATCTGTTAGTTGGTTTTGGTAGACATCCTGATTTTTGATGTGTGACATCTTTCCACTCGGTAGCTGGACATTTTTGTGGGAGTGATTTTGGAAAAGGGACGGAATTGAATGGGACGGAAGTGCATGAGTCGGAAACAATGAGCGCGCGTGGTGGCGGAGATCGGTACAACGACGTACTGTAGGCCATGTGGCTATGGGGAATGTATATCGCATACAGTTTAGTTCAAGGTTTGGAGACACCATTTAAGATATTCATACAGTAAATCATCTTCAAGTTGTCGTTCTTTGGTGTGAAAATATTCATTTGATCATATTTGCTGAAAACAATTACGATTTATTAAATCTTCATACTTTTGCTGTATTCTTATTTAATGTAAGCACTCGATGTACTGTCGGCCATGTGGAATCTATATCACATCAACAAACACTCCAAACAACGTAGGAATTCAGTATATTAACGCCGACTACTAACAATAATTGAAACTTCGTTGGTCTAAACATATCACTGGGAGAAACACATTTAATATACCTTCCGCACACCTAATTTTTAATCGCGCCTATACTTGGCAATGCGCTCTATCGGCTAAACGAGGTCATTTTCAATAACATCGCTGGCATGGGTTCACTAACTGGCTGGTATAGAGCGCAGCTCGCATCAAGTAGGCAATGGATTGCTTCCGCCACGGCAAATAACAATTATGATTCATTGAGTTTTACAAATAGTTATTTCAATGACCAACAGAGTTCACTGTCAACAAGGGATTTGAGCTCCCGGGACACACATAGTAGGATAACATGTCACATGTTACACATCGTATGCGACTACTGTAAGGCTCGTATAATTTTTCAACTGAAAATCATACCCCAGCAATCAGCGATTTTATTGCTCAATAACTATTCTACATTTCCATAAAAGAGTGAAATTTTTAAGATACCAAGAAAAATGTAGTTTTGATGAAGAACCATCAACAATGTAAGTTTATTTGAATTAATATAAATATGGCCAACAGAGCCAAATAACTAAAACACATTGAAATTAACAATGTTATAAAAACAATACTTACAAAAGGACAATTTTGTAGTAATAAGTTTTATTTGAATCAATATTAACAAGTAGTTCCGTGAAGAACTATAACTTACAGCCTATTTTCATATATCCTACTTATGTTAATTGCCTCTTTCAACATACAACATTTCAGTTTGATTGCTGTAATACATTCGTATACATTGAGAACCGTCTAAATATTTCGGATGGTCACCATGTTGGATTTTTATATATGTAAGGCTTAGAGTTATGTCCTAGTACATGAACATTATTGTGTAGGTGTAGTATTCAAACTTCAATCGCATGATTAGGTTGCAATAAATAAAAACGAGATTTTAAAATTTCGCACAGCTGCCATCTTGTGGTTATGAAAACAGATGAAATAATTTAGATGCTAGTGGATTAAAAGCATTTACCAAGTTTCACTGTGCTCGGATGGTTAAATCGCGAGAAACCTCTAATTAAATATTTATATTTCGCGTCGCCACCATGTTGGATTTGTGCTCACCAGGTTATTGAAAGTCCCATAGCCTCCATCAACATACAAATTTTCAGGTTGATTGCTGTCATAGATTAATGGATGTTTAGAACCGTCTAAATTTTTCGGATGGTCGCCATGTTGGATTTTTATATACTGTAAGTAGGCTATGTAGAGTTATTGTTGTAATTTATTCTTATTTTATTACTTCTATGTTTTATTTCATTTATTATTTTATTTTATTTACAGTAAATGTATTAATGCTTTTTATTTGGGTTATTTTAGAATTCTTTTTAAATGTAATTTTACTGCATTTTTCAGATTTCATTTTACTTTAATATTTAATTTATTAATATTTCATTTTATAAATTTAATTTGTTTCATTTGTTTTATATTTTTATTTATTTTATTATTAATTTTTAGCCTATTTTCAATTTTGAAAAAAATAGGCTTATGAGATCACCTTTTGTCCGTGTGTGTGTGTGTGTGTGTGTGTGTGTGTGTGTGTGTGAGGTGTGTGTGTGTGTCCCTAATAAAATCTAAACGGCTGGAGCGATTTCAGTGAAACTGGGTAAGTTCATAGCACTATTCCCGGCGACCTCGACCCTGCCCTTCAAATGTTGTTACGTCTCACTAATCCAACATGGCGGCTGTGCGAAATATTTCACTAGCATTCAATATCTCCGAAACTATTTCCCATATCGCCCTGAAATTGTGTACGGTGATAAAGGGTACTACTAGAAGTTCACCTATGAGACTTTCAAAAACCTGGTGACTACAAAACCAACATGGCGGCCAAGCGAATTTGAGACTTTTAAATAGACTTTTCTCGCGATTTAACTATCCAAACGTAATGAAACTTGGTACAGCAAATGTTTATACACATTGTAATGCACTGGAGTCCAATTTAGTTCAATTGTTTACATAACCTCAAAATGGCGGCTGTGCGAAATATTTCACTGACATTCTATATCTCCGAAACTATTACAGATATCACCCTGCAATTTTGTACATTAATAAGGGGTACTAATACAAGTTTACCTATGTATAATTCATGAACCTCTAAAGTACAAAACGAACATGGCGACCAAGCGAATTTGAAATATTTTAATAGACTTTTCTCGTGAGTTAACTCTCTGAGCGCAGTGAAATGTGGTACAGTAAATGATTTTGCAGTTTGTAATGTACTGCCATCTAATTTAATTCAATTGTTTACATAACCTCAAGATGGCGGCTGTGCGAAATTTTAGAATTAAGTTTTTATTTCTTGTGTCGTAATCATGCGATCGAAGTGAAAGTTTGAATAATGAACCTAGGCAATAATTGTCCTTGAATGGTACATAACTCTATGGCCTATACATATAACAATCCTAAATGGCGAGCTTCCGAAATATTTAGACGGTTCTCAATATCTATGAATCTTTTACAGCAACCAAACTGAATTTTTTATGATCATAGAGACTATGAACATATGTTCACCTATAGGACTTTCAGTAACCTGGTGAGCACGAATCCAACATGGCGGCGACGCGAAGTATAAATATTTAAATGGACGTTTCTCGCGAATTATCTATCCGAGTGCCGTGAAACGCTGCACGTTAAATGCTTACACAAATGTTGATCCACTGGCATCTAATTTATTTCAATTGTTTGCATAATCACAAGATGGCTACTGTGCGTAATTTTAAAATCTCGTTTTTACTTCTTGTGTTCTAATCATGCGATTGAAGTTTGAATACCACACGTACACAATAATCTTAATGCAATAGTACAAAAATAAAAATCCAACCTGACGACAATCTGAAATATTTAGACGGTTCTCAATACCTACGAATCTGTTACAGCAATTGAACTGAAATTTTGTATGTTGATAGAGGCAATTAACATGAGCTGGATATATGAAAATAGGCTGTATAGTTCTTTACGGAACTACTTGTTATGTTATTGTTTAAGTTTTTTAAATATATATTTTTAAATTTTTGGATTTTTTGTGTCGTTTTGCATTGTATTTTGTTCGATTTTTATTTATTTTTTGTGAATCTTATATTTTATTTTCATTTTAAAAAGTTTTATATATTTAATTTCTTTCAATTTAATTTCATTTCATTTTAAGCATCTAAACAACGAATTTCTTACCTTGGAGCTAGTTTAAAAACCCTTAAAACTCGTACAGTTAACTCTCGATAATTTGACGCTCGTTAATTTGTATCCCTCGATAATTTGAAGTTAATTTCCCTCTCCTTTGAAAAATACTCAATAAATTGAAGAAGAAAAAAACAATCTGATTTGATCCCCTCGGTAATTTTAAGTTGTAGACATTGCATCTTGCTCCCCGACATTCTATAATTTGAAGTCGGTGATTGCAGTATTGTTATCATGCACAGACTTATCGTTTGTTTACATCTATAATGAGTTATGAGCGAGTTCGCAGTCTTGAGCCTTCTTTCAAACGTTAAATGTTTGATTAGTGTAATTTTTTAAGTAGGCCTATCAAAATAAGTTCAAGAAAGAACAAGTGTATTTCCATAATCGAAAAAAAAAAAAAAGCGTTTGAGTCAAGCTGTGGAGGATAGACAATTTAAAAAGAAATGTCACCAAACAGTTCGGCATTTTATCATCGATATTTCCGATGATTTTGAAAGACAAAGTTTGCGTCACTCTAAGTGCCTTAAGGACGAGTAGAAAAAGGTCATGTCACGGTGAATTTCCCCGTCTTGAGGAGTGTTTGCTTAAGTTGTGAAATAAAAATAAGTAAGCACAGTAATAAAATCACGATAATCATACTCTTATTTATTTGAAATTTATTTTATTATTTTGAACTCTCAGTAAATTGAACGTTTTCTCTGGTTACTTGAGTTTCTAATTATCGTGAGTCGACTGTAGTTATAAAATTCGTGTGACATCAGAATACCAGTGCATACATTTTCAAGGCAGGGACAAACTTAGCGCTACTCGCGTCAGGATAAAATATGATGTTGTGAACTTCAAAGTGATGGATTGAATTCTATGACAAAAGAAGTGTAAAATTAATCCTGATGGCATCAAAGAGGTGTGTCTGAAGGCTACTAAGCTGACGGCTATCTCAGGTGTATCTTAATCTAGAGGGCATTAAGTGGGGCAGTATTGACAAGCAGATCTAATGGCTGATTGTTCCTCATCTGTTGTGCCAGGGTGGAACATCTTGATGAAACACTAACTCGTGACATTCAGCAGCGAACAGGCACTCAAAATTATAAGCATACATCTAATATAATTTATAGCGGCTTCATTTTAAGAGCGTTAAAATCCTTCAGTATGCCTTCCTTCGGAGAGGAAGTAAAGCCGGTGGGCCCATGTCATAGATTTATGGCATGTAAAAGAACCTACCACTACTATTGGCATTGTGTAGCCAAATTTGTAGGTTACCGTATATTTGGTTCTATGATTTAAATCACTCATAATGGTTCCGTATTGATGAGCTTATACAGTTTTAAAAAGAGTTTATATTTGCGCCTGAATCAATACTTTAATGAAAATAAATTATTCACTAAACTATCAATAATGGTCACTTCACCTGATATGGTGCACCATATATATAATTATGATGTTGTTTGAGTCTTCAGTCTTTTGACTGGTTTGATGCAGCTCTCCACGCCTCCCTGTTTTGAGCTAATCGTTTCATCTCTGCATAGCTACCACACCCTACATCCGAGGCAATCTGTTTAACATATTCTAACCATGGTCTACCCGTACAGTTCTTGTTCTCGACCCTTCCTTCCATAGCTAAGCTTGCTATTCCTGGGTGTCTTAGTATGTGTCCTACCAACCTATCTCTTCTCTTCATTAGCAGTCGCCAGAAACATCTCTCCTCTCCCACTAGTCTTAATACCTCTTCGTTTGTAAACCTATCTACACATCTGATCTTCATCATTCTCCTCTATAACACCACATTTCAAACGCTTCAATTCTCCTCTTTTCTGCTGCACCAATAGTCCAAGTTTCACTTCCATAGAGCGCCACGCTCCAGACAAAGGCTTTCAAAACTAAATATAATTATAGTTTTTTGAATTAACTGAGGTCCAGATCAAATTAATGTGGTTGTTGACGGTGTGACATATGCGAAGATAGTAAGCGGAAAGTCTCTACAGTATAATATGTTCTGCAAAGGTTTTTGAAGTTTCATTAAGTAACCAGTTGTCGGTTCATTCATAGTATTGTTTGAAGCAATAGGTAAATAGCTGGATATAATAAACATGGTATTATAATACATCACAATTGTGTGGATAATCAATGAAGATGCTTGGCTTAAATTATATAAATGCCAATTAAAAAACGGCAGGATGCAATAGAAATACGACGTAGGAGGAATGGATTTCCTCTCGGCAATGAGGTTGACTAGAAACACATAATTTGGCTACAACCAGTGATGGACGAAGCATAGAAGATATAAAGAAGTAGGATAGCTCAGGCAAGGAAAGCATTTCTACAGAAAAGGAATCTGTTGCGTTCACCTCATTAGTAGTCCAGATTGCGTTCACCTCATTAGCAGTCCAGATTGCGGCCACTTTCATTTTAGGGAAGAACTATAAACATTCCAACGTCCAGATTGCGATCACTTGTTTCTTGGGAGACCGGTCCAGTTGTAACTCCCCTGGGGATTTCCTCGCCTTTCACTTCCACCACTCTTGCCAATTTTGAGGTACATGTCATGATTTTAATAATAATCTTTATTGCAGCCTGTGGCCATGTTGTTGCCGTACAGTATACATTTCGTACACTAGTCTGTGCTGTATGCCACTATCGACGTGGTTCGTTTTGGGCAAGAAACGATATGGTACATTTCACAAACATTCCCACATAGTTCACAAATGCAATTTCCATCTGGATCATGGAACACCTTCCTGGTGAAACCCATGTAGCGCAAGTCTGGTAACGACATGTCGCATTTCACAGAATGGATTCATCCATCTTCGGTCCGACATAGCATTTGACGTGTAGAATTCCCTGGGTATGTCCTGTTTTTTATTCTGTAATTGTCTGAAATTGGCAGTAGTAGTAACATTCGTAGGTCTTCTATTAAAAATGTTTCTCTAGCAAGCTCGTATATAAGTCTAGACTTGGTTGTCTTTGATACTCCAAGGACTCTTTTGAGAAATCGAGATTTTACTTTTTCTATGTCATCTAACTGTCATTATTTTGACTTATCAACAGTCACAGATTTCAAATCTGGAATGTTAATAAACCTAAAACTCCAAATGTGTGATGTTGTGTGTAGGAGGGGATGGGGACAAAATTTGATTACAAAGAGCATTTTGAATCAAATGCAGAACAAATTACTTTTCGAGGTAATGAAAAGAATGTTTTTCACGATATACAGTAGCCTACCGGTACCTATTATGAAAATAGATATCTCGCGCCTCAAATGGGGCAGAAATTAAAAATTTCACCCTGTAAATATAAAATTTCCCGTTACAACAATTTTGTTCAAAGTGAAGATCGTTGATGCCGATCCTGAAACGTTTCTATTCTTAAGACTGAAAATGTTATAATCATTGCTTTACGAGGTGCTGTCAGATTGGGAGGGGACTTGATTTTTTAAGCGAAGTTTTTTTGTGCTCAGCTGAACACTGAACTGTATTCTTTGGTTAGGTAGTGAAATATCAGTTTCCCCTTGTTATCCACAAAACTACCGACAGTAGTGGCTACGCGGGCTAAAGCGCTGCGTTAGGTCAAGGGGCCAAGCTCTCTGCTGACTCGGTAGACGCGTGAGTTCGAGCCCCACCGTCGGCTGTCCTTGAAATGGTTTTCCGTGGTTTCCCATTTTCAACACCAGGCAAATGCTGGGACAGTACCTTCTGAGAGGCCACGGCCGCTTCCTTCCACATCCTTGCCCAGTTTCATTCATCTTCATCCATTCCATCTCTCATCCCGACGCGCAGGTCGCCCACGGGCGTCGACTAGAAAGACCTGCACTCGGCCTCTCAGGAGGCTACACGACAAAAAAAAAAAACACAAAACTTACGGAAGGTATGAGTCAGTTGGGAAGAACCAAGAACCAATGACCGGTCTCCCAAGAAAAGTGATCGCAATCTGGACGCTGGAATGTTTATAGTTCTTCCCTAAAACGAAAGTGAACGCAATCTGGACTGCTAATGAGATGAACGCAATCTGGAATGACCGCATTCAGGACACAACCAAAATTACATGGGGTGTAGGATGAGGGCGCGAGCATATTTTAAGACCTAATCAATGAATACAATTATACAACCCCGGAGTTTCAAAACGTCATATCTACACTGACAGGCAAAAGAACCCACCACTTGAAAAAATCAACATTAGCGTGTACTTTCATAATATTTTTTTATGATCAAAATAAGCCAAGCAATGCCGATTTCAGTGAAAATAGAAAAAAAAGAAAAAAAACCTGGCGTCCTTGCGCTTCTTAAGATTACGCTGGGCAAACTGTTAAAAATAACAATAGGCTATAGGTAGTGCAAGAAATGTTCAGCATGAAAAGTTCTACAATGAAGTCCGCAAGGGCATATCTCTATCTTCAATACATTTAACGTTTTAATTTCTTCCAACAATCGCCATTCAATTACTGAGGCGATAGTTTATGAGCATCTAGGGGCTAGTTACGGCCTAGCTAGTGGGCGAGCCAGCAGCAAACTGTTGAGTTAAGACTTCAGAGAAGAGTGATTGTGTTTGGAGTTTCCCTGGATGTGCAACTCGGCCTTTCTTCATTTCACCTCTGAACTTTTCGTTCCGCAAAATACACAGTCATGTCAAGATTGGAAGGAAGGGGGATTTGTGTTTCAGCACCTCGCCATTCTTAAATAACATCTGGCAAGAATTCATTGCACATGCATCTACATGATAATTAATAGTCCAGTCAGTGATTTTAACCCAACATGCCGAGACGTAAAACGGATATAGGTCGTAGTTCATTGACATCGAAAAAAAAAGCGCTTATCACATAATGCATTCATAACTGTTCCCGGGTGAAGCCGGGGCGGGTTGCTAGTTTAAATCATAAATATGAACGCTCTAGGGCTAGTATATAACTTACTATTTATAGCATGGAAGTAAGGTTAATTGATTTCCTGGATGTATTATCATTCTTTATGCCATTATTACACTTAGCAATAGCGATTCATTGACATGATGCTGTTTCCCGCGGAAAGATGTGCGCGCCACCATTTTCGATCAGAGCCACTGCTCTGGCAAAATCTTCAGGTCTCAAACGCATATTCGTCTCTGAATTGCACAAGAACAACTGAGAATATGACAGTGTTGATCTTTTCCTATGCCAACAAGTGGCTAAAGAAAAGAGAATAAAACATTGCATTGTTGACGATGGCGATGGCGCAAACATCATTCCGCGGGAAACAGCATCATGTCAAAGAATGCTATTGTTAAGTGAATCAATGACATGAACAAGAAGTTCCGTGAAGAACTATACAGCCTACTTTTCATGCCACTGATTATTCTACAGAATATGAACCTATCTAGAATAATGACGAAATTAAGTTGCTAATATCGAAATTTCCAATTAGTTCGAAATACTGTATACCTGGCATAATGTATCCTAATAGAGCACTACAGTTGGCAGCCCTGATGACTGAATATATTCTTAGTTCCGTCTCTTACGGTACTAAATACAAAATTTGGTTGAAGTCCACTGGATAGCATGGACGTTACATGCAGTTAAACATTGGATCTAACAGCGCGCGTAAAATCATGTTGGCAACAATGTCATGCATGTATTGGTCAGAAATAATCTGAAATAATATGATCTATTGTTGTGCCAATTTTGAATGAAATCCATTAGTTAATATAGAAGTTACATGCATTTTAAAATTGGACCTATCAGCAGGCTTAGAATCATGTTGGCAGCACTGACGTATATTAGTTACTCCAAATTCGCCTAGAATGCCAGGTACTATACGTGTGCAAAGTTTAGAGCTATTGGCTTGCATACTTTCTGATATATTGATATTAGGGTAACAAAAATAGGGACAACACATATTAACAGTTGGCAGCCCTGGTTGCTCCTTAGAATACGCATAGTCATATCTGTTATGGTACACATAGCACATACGAAATTTGGTTGAAATCCAAAGGATAGTATGGAAGTTACATGTATTTAAAGTTGGACCTGTCAGCAGGCTTAGAATCATGTTGGTAGCACTGACGTATATAAGTTACTCCAAATTAATATAGAATGTCAGGTACTATACGTGTGCATAGTTTAAAGCTGTCGGCTTGCATACTTTCTGATATATTGGTATTTGGATAAAATAAATTAGGAGCATTTATTAACAGTTGGCAGCCCTGGTATGTCTTAAGAATACGCTCAGTCATATCTGGTTATGTACACATACAACATACGAAATTTGGTTGAATTCCACTTGATAGTGTAGAAGTTATATGCATTTGAAAATTGGACCTATCAGGAGGCTTATAATCATTTTGGCAACACTGCCATGTTTGGCCTCCTGGAAATTAAACTGAAATATTATGATCTGTACGTGTGCCAATTTTGAAATAGCTCCCATTCATACTTTCCAAGATATCCAACATGGAGCTCAAATTTCAATTGCGATTTTTTAGCAGTTGGTAGCACTGACATCATTTTCAAATATGGCCGTGAGATATTCAGGTATAGATCTTTACTCCTACCAAATTTTGTTTCGATTGCTGCAGCCGTTTAGGAGTTGATAGGGGGGGGGGGACACACACACAGCCAGACAGACAGACAGAAGGACAGACAGACAGACAGACAGACAGACACGCATTTGCCCGATCTCATAAGTCTACTTTTTCCTCATTTTTGCAAAATGTGAAAAGTAGGCTAAAAATGTTAATGCATTCAGGAAAGCAATTAACCTTACTTCCATGCTATAACTACAGTATGTACTGTACTAGGCCTATACCATTCATATGTGTGAGGAGCTCACATTCAAATGAGACTTTGTCCAAAAATTCAAAAAAATGTGTTTAGTACAGGTTTCCCTTTGTGAGATTTATCCTGAGGTCCCAACACCCTGTAAACATTCAAAAGTGACTTTGTCTTGGCTATATTGATCTCTGAAAGTAGACTATTCATTCAAAAAACAACTTTGTCCACTGCAGTATTCGTTCAAACAAGACTTTGTGTACTTCAGCCAATCAGAACTCTAGCATCATAAGAATTGACTTCCATCATGCTTTGCGTGAACAGCGAGGTAGTGTATGACCTGTGTGTATGATGATTATTGCTTTTGCTGTTCAATCCAACTTCTGATTAATGTTTCCTCTGTCATATTGGTTATTCACGATTCTTGTGAAACAGTTCTAGTCGGAGATTGTTACAAAGGAAATGGAAAGATAGCATGATGGGAGAAATTTATCAGAAACTTGAGCATAACAATCAGAAGTTAGATCAAGTACGGTAGCTAAAGTTAATGAGAAGTTAGGTCAAGATTATAAAAAGTTGATAGAAAGCCTAGTACAAGTGATAAGTGAGATCAGAGGAGATATTAAGGGCCAGTTAGAGGAGATTGTAGGTGAAAGTAGAAGAGAGGTAGAGGATATTGTAGGTGAAGGTAGAGGAGATTGTAGGTGAAAGCAGAGTAGAAGTTGAGGAGAGACTGGATGTAGTTGTTAATAGAGTAGATGAGATGAAGGATCAGGTAGAGGAGGAAGGAAGGAAGCTTTTAGTTTTACGAGACCATTAACCATGCGATCATGAGCCACGGGACCTCTTTTTTACGTAGAATCCGAACCACAGGGCATGGCATTTAACTTCGAAAATCTCACATGCATTGACCGGGAATCGATCCCGGTCCACCTTGGTGAGAGGCCACCACGCCCCTTAGGTTGATTAGATTGTAGGAGTTAGTTAGTTAGTTGTTGTTTTAAGGGGCGGAACTACGAGGTCATCTGCCTCAGATTTTAGGAGAAAGTAGAATAGAGGTTGAAGAGAGGAAAGAATAGATCAAAGAGAGAAAAAGAAGGGAACAATGAAACGGAAGTGAGAGAGAAATGGGTGAAATAAACTTAGAAATGTAAGTAGGTGAAAATTGGTTTAGGCGAAAAGATTTGCAATGGTACAAGAGGTTGTTAATGGATACACCTGCAGCAAGTGTTCCTCGTGAGGAAGTATTATGTGACTGGAAGATGATGTGGGATTCCATGTATAAAAGAAGATTTTTGTTGTAACGTTTCATAAGAATGGACGTTTTGAATATTAACTAAGTAAATGACATTGCGGTTGAATGTTCGGCTTATTACAATGTTTCGAAATGAGTTAGATGTTTAGGCCTTATCAAAATATTATGCAGTCAAAGAGGACTATGTCCCATGTTCATGCAAACAAAAAGGATTATGTCTTTTCTGTTCAGTCAATAACAACTATGTCCAGAATTTAGTATGTAAATACTGAATATCTACTGTAGTTTGATTTCATTAGAGTGTCTTGTTACATTTTTATAACCCATATGTGTGTACATAAATGCATAAAATAAGCAATAAGATGTTAATTTGAGAGAAATCGGTTTTTTGGTCATTCCCTAAAGTTGTATTTGAGTGACAAAGTCTCTTTTGAAAGTAAGCTCCTCGTATGATATTAATGAAAGTAGTGTTTAATTTTTCAAGTGATTCTTTTTTTTTTTTTTTTGCGGGTCAGTATGTATTTTTGTGTATGATTTCGATTGCATAAGATACGTTGCAATAGGAATCTCTGTTTCGCGGGCTTATAGGCCGTGTTCTAAGGACATTTTGTTGTCCTGACATTTCGCTGAAGACTGCGTTCAGCATGTTCACAGGTTACATTAAGCGAGGTAAAACATGTAAACAGAAGATATATAAATAGTCAACAATCCACACATAGAGGCTACCATAGCAACGGCGTACCACATAAAAGTAATGCATTAAGGACAGGGCTGCTCGTCTGTTGCATCTTCTCGTCTACGACGGTCAATGAGGGCAGGCTTGAGGGGATTAAGGACTGGAAGCCAAGCTCTGTTCACACGTTCTGCTTCCTCCTTAAGATAAGTTGTATTCTCACATATCAATGTACAAATGCAAGAAAATAAAAAAAAATTGTTGATATTAAATTATGAAGTCCAGATCTCGGAGATTATTCGCGAAATCATCTGGCAATCTCCGACATTGTACGAGGGTCGAGTCATAAGTCATGGCAACAATTTTTTTTTTCTCGCGAACAGGAGACAACACAGAAAATCTACGATATGCAATTCGAAACTTACGGTATGTACAGTATTTACGTAGGATACTACTAGATGGTGTACAGTATGTAAACAACAGTGTGGGTCTGAGCATGCCCCCAAGTTCAGTGTGTGAGCGAGAGCATCACACAATGAAAGTCAACAAGCAGGAGCAACGATCATATATTCGCCTGATCTGAGTCCATGTGACTATGATCTAATCCCCGAAGTCAAGAAGCCACTACGTGGACGACGGTTTGCTAACAAAGAAGACACATCGTAACAGCATTTCGGAGGGATGTGTTACACGTTAGCGATACACATGCAGCGAATGGTATTCAGCGCCTGCCCCGCCGGTGGCAATGCACAGTAGACACCTTGGGTGATTATTTCGAAGGTCTGTAACCAGTGGAGACCTGTCCTTTGTACATAGTCTTGTCTATTCCATAATAAAACAATGTTTACCAATGACCCGTGTTCTGTCACTTACCTGCGAGCATCTCCTGACGTCAGAATTTATCTTCAGGCACTATGCATACGTACATGCCCTATGTTTCCAAATCCATATCGTAGATTTTCCGTGTTGTCTCCTATTCGCGAGAAAAAAAATAGTTGCCATGACTTATGACTCGACCCTCGTATCAATATAAATAAACAACAACATACAATTCGAGTTTAACTTAAAAACAGCAGTACAACATAACACAAAATTAATCACTTTACAAAATGAAATCCACACTAGGATACTAACAGAACTGACAAGCGGTGTATTTTTTGGAAAGGGATGAGAAAGAAATGTGCCATCCACCTCTGGCTATTTGAACAGCAGGAGCAGACGACCTCGTAGTTAAAAACTCAATAACTAACCACTAACTGAACGGCTTACCATTTTGCTCATTCAGAAAGTGTTAAGATAGGATACGTACCGCTAAACATTTTAGACGATTGAAAAGAAGGTGCTTTCAGATTAGTAAGTATAGACTTACATAATCCAATCATATGTCATCAATCTGAAGATTGGTTGTACTCAAGAATAAGAACTTTTACAAATTATATTATTTTTATCATTTGGCTGGGATTGATCCCCCTGATAACTCCCCCTGCCATAGTTACGCCACTTACCTGTGTGCTGTTTCAGAAAAATGACTGATAATTGTAGTACTGATAATTTTTATCGATTAACCAAGTTTTGTTTCATAAAGATTGGAGAGGGCTTATACAGTACACTTTCTGTACATATACTGTTAGTGTATTAGTCAGCTGATCGTATTGAAGGTTAAGAACGGTGTTGCGTAAGATTCGATTCGCGTCAGTTTGTTGTTTTCAAGGTAATTACATTAAAACCTCGATATCTCGATTTGTTAGGGTCTGTCAAACTAAATTTGACTTATCGAAAATTTGAATTTATAATCATTATCTCGTTTTAGCATTTATTCTTTGTTTTATATGATATGTCCTATGTTTACCATGAGTCTCGTTTTAACATTTATTCATTGTTTTATGTGATATGTACTACCGTATGTTTATAATCAGTCTCGTTTTAGTGTTTACTCATTGTTTTATATGATATGTCCTATGTTTATAATCATCATCTCGTTTTAGCGTTTATTCTTTGTTTTATATGATATGTCCTATGTTTATAATCTTCATCTCGTTTTAGCGTTTATTCTTTGTTTTTTATGATAGGTACAATGTTAAATCATCACGGTTTAGCGTTTATTCTTTGTTTTATATGATATGTCCTATGTTTATAATCATCATCTCGCTTTAGCATTTATTCTTTGTTTTTTATGATATGCCCTATGTTTATAATCTTCATCTCGTTTTAGCGTTTATTCTTTGTTTTATATGATAGGTCCAGTGTTCATAAACATTATCTAGTTTTAGAATTTATTATTTGTTTTATATGATTGGTCCAGTGTTCATAATCATTATCTAGTTTTAGAATTTATTCTTTGTTTTATATCATACAAGCTGAAGTACCCGTGCTTCGCTACGCGTCATAAATAAATTAAAATGTGGAGGTGACAGTTAAAACAGGGGATAGGCGAGGTGCTGCGCAGAGTGAGATTAAGGATGGGACATTTTGTCCATCTTCACCACACGGCGTTGACCGTTTTTTTATAGCACAAATTTAGGTTTTACTCGCTAACCGTTGGAGATACCTTTCGGATAGAAAATGTAATTTTAAACCTCGTATATGCCATCAAATGTTCGCTATTTCTTAGCGTTCTCTTTTTATTTGAAATGGAAATATGAACGTTTGAAACCAAAGGGTGTAGTGACGTCACTAAAATGGTCGCCATCTTTAAATAGTGCAAAGTATTGAAATCAAAAGTAACCTATATGTTAACCAGGTAAATCAGCTACTACCATGTAAAATTCCTGTAAATCGGACCAGACACACACCATCTCATTTTTAGCCTCGCTTCGCTCGCGTCATAGTCGTGTCATATTGTTATTCAATGAAATGCAGGTTTAACCCCATTAACACCCCTTTAGAACCTGAATATCCAAAAATCCCTCCTTAGTAGACGTTTTCGACACACAACAAACATATCCCCAAAATATCATTCTTCTAACTTTAATAGTTTTGGTTGGTCGATGAGAGTGAACATCCAAAAATCCTTCCTTAGTGGACGTTTGTCTTCCAGAATTTCACCCCTCCCCATAGGCCCCATAAATTGGATTTATGAAAAAACGGTCGAACACCTATTTTATTTATTTATTTATTTATTTATTTATTTTTAAGCTGATTGATTTCCTCCGAGTTTCAAACTCTTCACCTATATCGTTTAAGAGATACACGCTCCGTTAGGAATCTTTCAACCCCCACTTTTCAACCCTTTCACCTCATAATATACACTACATCGAAAAACCGTTAGACATGTGTCAGCTTATTTTTAATGATTAGTATATATGCCAAGTATCTCATCCCCAAATGAAACCACTCGTGAGATATTATTATTCAATGAAATGCACGTTTACCCCCTTAACACCTCTTTAGAACCTGAATATCCAAAACTCTTTCCTTAGTGGACGTTTTCGACACACAACGAACATATCCCCAAAATTTTATGTTTCTAACTTCAATAATTTTGGTTGGGCGATGATGAGTGAGTGAGTCAGTCAGGAAATTTTCTTTCATTTATTTTTGATAATTTCACCCCTCCCCATGAACCCCTTAAATTGGATTTATGAAACAAACGGTCGAACACCTATTTACTTATTTAAAGCTGTTTTCCCCCTGAGATTGATAAGTGAGTAAGTGAGTCAATCAGTTAGGACACTTTCTATCCTGTTTTTTTTTCTTCAAAAATTTCACCCCTCTCCAAGGGCCCCTTAAATTGGATTTATGAAAAAACGGTCGAACATCTGTTTACTTGTATATTAAGCTGTTTTTTCCCACCGAATTTCAAACTTCTCGCCTATGTCGTTTCAGAGATACACGCTCCGTTAAGAATCCCTCAACCCCCAATTTTCACCTCATTCATATCATAATATACACCACATCGATAAACCCTTAGATATATGTCTGATTATTTTTAATGATTAGTTTATATACCGAATATCACATCCCCAAAGAAACAACTCATGAGATATCGTTATTCAATGAAATGCACGTTTACCCCCTTAACATCTCTTTAAAACCCGAATAAACAAAAATCATTCCTTAGTTGACGTTTTCGACATACAACGAACATATCCCCAAATTTCATGTTTCTAACTTCAATAATTTTCGCTGGGCGTGATGAGTGAGTGAGTCAGACAGGACATTTTCTTTCAATTATTTTTACCAGAATTTCACCCCTCCCCGCCCCTTAAATTGGATTGATGAGAAAACGCTTGAACACCTATTAACTTATTTTTAAGCTGTCTTTTTCCCATGAGTTTGATGATTGAGAGAGTTAGTCAGTCAGTTAGTACACTCTCTCCAAAAATCCTCCATACAACGAACATATCCCCAAAATGCCATATTTCCAACTTCAATATTTTTGGCTGGGCAATGATGAGTGTGTGAATGAGTCAGGACATTTTCTTTCATTTTTTGTTTCTTCAGAATTTCACCCCTCCCGATGAACCCCTTCAATTTGATTGATCAAAAAAAACTGTCGAAAAGCTATTTACTTACTTTAAAGCAGTTTTTCCCCCTGAGTTTGATGAGTGAGTCAGTCAGTCAATCAGTTAGGACACTTTCTTTCCTGTTTTTTGTTTCTCCAGAATTTCACCCCTCCCCATGGGCCCCTTAAATTGGATTTATGAAAAAACCGGTCAAACACATATTTACTTATTTTTTATGCTGATTTTTTCCGCTGAGTTTCAAACTCCTCGCCTATGTCGTTTAAGAGATACACGCTCCGTTAGGAATCTTTCAATCCCCACTTTTCACCCCTTTCACCTCATAATATACACCACATCGAAAAACCCTCAGACACGTGTCTTCTTACTTTTTAATGATGAGTTTATATTCCGTGTAACACATCCCACAATGAAACCAATCGGGAGATATTGTTATTCAATGAAATGCTGATTTAACCCCCTTAAGACCCCTTTAGAACCTGAATATCCGAAAATCCTCCCTTAGTAGACGGTTTTGACATACAATGAACATATCCCCAAACTGTCTTGTTTCTAACTTCAATAATTTTGGCTGGGCGATGATGAGTGAGTGAGTCAGGACATTTTCTTTCAATTTTCTTTTTTTTTCCAGAATTTCACCCCTCCCCATGAACCCCTTAAATTTGATTTATGAAAAAAACTGTCGAACAGCTATTTACTTACTTTAAAGCAGTTTTTCCCCCTGAGTTTGATGAGTGAGTAAGTCAGTCAGTCAGTCAATCAGTTAGGACACTTTCTTTCCTGCCCCCCCCCCCCTAGAATGTCACCCCTCCCCATGGGCCCCTTAAATTAGAATTATGAAAAAACGGTGAAACACATATATACTTATTTTTTATGCTGATTTTTTCCCGCTGAGTTTCAAACTCCTCGCCTTTGTCGTTTAAGAGATACACGCTCCGTTAGGAATCTTTCAATCCTCACTTTTCACCCCTTTCACCTCATAATATACACCACATCGAAAAACCCTCAGACACATGTCTTCTTATTTTTAATGATGAGTTTATATGCCGAGTATCAAATCCCCCAATGAAACCAATCGGGAGATATTGCTATTCAATGAAATGCAGGTCTACCCCCTTAACACCCCTTTAGAACCTGAATAAACAAAAATCCTCTTTTAGTGGGCATTTGCAGCCCTTGAGGAAGCTGCATACCAAATTTCATTCCAATCCGTTCGGTGGTTTCTGAATGAGTGAGTGAGTGAGTGAGTGAGTGAGTGAGTGGTATTTGACAAATATATAGTAGCTAGTGTCAAGTCTTTGTTATGCTAAACTCGGTTGACAGTGCTGTGTTAGTAGTTGAGTAACTAACGGGATTTCAAGTAAAGATGCTTATTTTCTATACCGGTAGTGCAGAGCGCAACTGGCATCCAGTCGGCCGTGTCTCGACTTGAGCTATGTTGCCATGGAAACTATCTGCTTTGCCATTCCTTCATGAGTATATTTTATGATTTGATTAGCCTGTGCTTGAGTGCAAAAGGGCCGAAATCAGAAGAATGAGAAAGGCTATCGAAAATTCATGTAGCCAGCGGTTCCTTCTGGGTCCTAAACTATGTGTATGCAAAATTTGGTTGAGATTGGTGGAACGGTGTAGATTTGTATACGGAACAGATCCACCCACATACATACATGCATGCATACATACATACATACAGACTTTCACTTTTATATATAAGATGTAGGCCTATTATGTTTATGAGGAAAAAAATCATGATGGAAATCAATAAATGTAATACAAAAATTACGGAATGCAGCTGAAGGAAATCAGAAACTCCTATTGACATCAATTTGGCAGGTGAAAAGCTAAAGGAAGTAGGAGACTTCTGTTACTTAGGAAGCAAAATAACCAGTGATGGACGAAGCAAAAAGGGATATAAAAATAGGTTGGCTCAGGCAAGGAAAGCATTTCTGCAGAAGAGATTAGTAGTACCAACCCTGCAAAAAAAATCTCTTGATAATACACGAATCTAGTGACTTTTGACTAGACTATTACTTGGCGATTATTTTAAAACTTGAGTTGGCAACACTGATTGAGAGTTCTTTGTACCACTTGTGATGATTCGCGATTAAGTACTGACTGAGAGACTGTATCATTTAATTACTCCGCTACGACAGCTGACAGAGATGGATCACCGATAGATGGCGTCCGATAAGTTAATGAACTATTGTACGAGACATCACAGCGGAAGTTTGCTTACAAAAGATGGTATTGTTTTGTTAATTCATTTTTAAGGCTCTTGGGACGTCTTGGTCATCGGCACCCTCTGTACTTGGGTGTGTATTGAACTTGTCTGATGACCTGTTGGCATGGAGATACCCGTGTTAGTGGTTCATAATATAGGCCTACTCTTAAAGAATCCAAAGAACCAAGCGTGAAATATGAGATTTTCTGAAAAAGTGTGTTTGTTGTTGTTGTTTGTCTTTTGGCGGCTATGGCGGCGTAGTAGGTAGCATGCTGTGCCCAAGATAGCGGGTTCAAACCCGGCCGAAGTCGTCGGATTTTTAAGAGCGTTAAAAATCCTTCAGTATGCCTTCCTTCGGAGGGGAAGTAAAGCCAGCGGTCCCATGTCATAGATATATGGCATGTAAAAGATCCTTCCACAGACTAAACTTGTGTGAAGCTAAATTGTTAGGTTTGATTTCGTCGGAACGCTCTATCAAAGTTCCAACGTTCACCACTAGATATCATTGTTATCTGGTAGCGAAAGTTGGAACTACTTGAAATTGAACGGAACTTGTAGCTCACCCTAAGGGTGTCCGCTAGAAGCAGCTACCGACTCAGGTGAGCCAAACATGTCCCCGGACACTCCCGGCACTAAAAACCATACGATAAATTAAATTCAGTCTTTTGACTGGTTTGATGCAGCCCTCCATGCCTCCCTGTCTTGAGCTAATCGTTTCATCTCTTCATAGCTACCACACCTTACATCCAAAGCAATTGGTTTAACATATTCTCACCTTGGTCTACCACTACAGTTCTTATCCTTGACCCTTCCTTGCATAACTAAAGTTGCGATTTGCTATTCCTGGGTGTCTTAGCACGTGCCCTACCAACCTATCTCCATAAACATCGCCCCTCTCCCACTCGTCTTAATACCTCTTCATTTGTTAATCCATCCATCTGATCTTCATCATACTTCTGTAACACCACATTTCAAATTTCCACTTTTCTGCTGCGCCAACAGTTTAAGTTTCACTTCCATAGAGCGCTACTCGCCAGACAAAGGCTTTCAAAATTTACTTTCTAATACCTAAATATACAGTATATTTGTTATCAAACATATATATTATCTGTGGAAATGCTTTCCTTGCCTGAGCCAACATACTTTATATAGGCTATCATCTTTGCTTCGTCCATCACTGGTTATTTTTCTTCCTAAGTAGCAGAAGTCTCCTACTTCCTTTACATTTTTACCTGCCTATTTGACGTACATAGGGGTTTCTGATTTATTACGACTGGATTGCATTATTAGCCTATTTTCATTCATAAAACAAATAGAGTAGGCTTATGAGATAACCTTTTGTCCGTGTGTGTGTGTGTGTGTATGTGTGTGTATGTGTCCCTAATAAAATCTAAACGGCCAAAGTATTTTCAGTGAACTCGGTAAATGCATACAACTACATGTCCTACCTCAACCGTGCCTTTCAAATTTTAATACTGTTACGGCTGTGAGTTTGTGTCATCGCTCGCCGCATGAGTCACAACTGCCCCAGGGCTAGGCTGTGCCTTGCCTCATGTATTGCGTGCGCCTTATGCAACAGGGCTACGAGGACAAAGGAATGATCCAGAATATTCGTGACTGAACCAGTGAAGGAAATGTCGAGAAGCCGTGTGCCCTGGACGATTCTAGAATTCATTGAGTCACCAGCCTGCTATATAAGCGGCTTCAACAGTGAGGGGACCTAGTTTTCTGTGGGTGGGTGTTTTTGAGCGAGTGCGACAGAAGTGTGGTGACGAAGTGCCGTGCGAGTTACGAAATCCAGTGACATTGTTTCTCCATCTTGTGGACAGCGAAACAGCGGGTAGCGGATTATTGTAAGTAACTGTATTTGTTGAGGTGCAGGTAGCTTCTGTCAAGGCCACCGGACTCATTATGACAGTTTAACTTCTGTGGTTTGTTGACAAGTGAAAGGGGCAAGAGCGCTCAAGGAAGGGACTTGAGGAAACTGGAGTAAGGTTCTAATTGTTTGTATTTGCTGATGAGTAGTGTATCCTTCTGGCCACAATAAAGTTAATTATTTCTTTAAGCAGTAATTGGTGTTGTGCTTCCTACCCACCGTAATCCAGTTAACAAAAGTGCCGCTAGGGGGTGGCACGTAACAATACGTTTCACGAATCCACCATGGTGGCCGTGCGAAATATTTCACTGGCATTCTATATGTCCGCAATAGAAACATATATCATCCTGAAATTTTGTACAGCGATAAAGGGTACAACTAGAAGTTCATCTATGTAACTTTCATAAACCTGTTAAGTACAAAACGAACATGGCGGCCAAGCGAATTTGAATTATTTAAATAGACTTTCCACGCAATTTAACCAGTCGAACACAGTGAAGCTTTGTACAGCAAATGTTTGTACACATTTTAAAGCACTGGCATCTAATGTAGGTCAATTGTTTGTATAACCTCACGATAGCGGCTTTGTGAAATTATAAAATTATGTTTTAATGTCTTGTGCCCTAAGTGGGATATATGAAAATAGGCTATTTAATTCTTCACGGAACTACTTGTTTTTATTTTACATTTGTTGATTTTCATCATGAATTCTTACCTCAAGACGGAGTCAATACCATTAAAAAAGGATTATTAAAATTATTTGAACTGTTCTGATTTAATTGAAGTATTGTATACTAAGAAAATCAAATTGAAGAATCATCATCATTCTCAAAATGCACAATTTAGTCCAACAGCTGTGTTTCGTCCCTAGATTTATTGTATTTGGTTCACAAACTTTTCTTTGATCTACCAATTCTTATTCTTCAACCACTTTCTTGGTATGAGTACATTTTTTTTTTTTGCAGGAAACCGAGAACTTTGCATTCTTCATAAAAATGTTGGTACCAATTTGTGACTACTATACTGCTGGTGTATAGTACCCACGTTTCCGAGTCATATACAGATCTGTTCAAAGTATCAGATTCAAGCAGTTATTTTTATTAAATCTTACTTCATCCTGCAGAGCAACTTGACTGTCTTTGATTTTCCTCATTGACCAAACACAATCCGATTTTACTGTGCATGGCGTTAAATGATGGAAGGAATATACGATTTAATTATATTGTATGGTGGCTTTGGTGGCGTAGTTGGTAGCGTGCTGATCCCAAGGTCACGGGTTCAAACCCAGCCAAAGTCGTCGGATTTTTTAAGAGCGTTAAAAATCCCTCATTATGCCTTCCTTGGAAGGGAAAGAATAGCCGGCGGTCCCGTGTCGTAGATTTATAGCGTTTAACTAATTTAACTTTTGTGAAACTAAATTGTAGGTTAGATTTCGTTGAAACGATCTATCAAAGTTCCAACGTTCACCACTAGGTGTCAGTGACATCTGGTAGCGAATGTTGGAACTACTTGAAATCGAACGGAACTTGTAGCTCACCCTATGGGTGTCTGCTTGAAGCAGCTACAGCCTCTGGTGAGCCGAAAATGTCCTCGGACTAAAATCCATACGCTAAATAAACAAATGAAAATCCACAGCCTGCTTCCAGTCTCCAACCGGGTCAGGAATGAAATGAATGAAGTCCCCATCTAGCGGCGAGGATATGGACTGTGCCGGCTGCCGAGGCCTGACGCACTCCTCTGGGGCAATGATTAAATGGACGACAGATGAAATGAAATGATAGTGGAGAGTGTTGCTGGAATGAAATGTTGACAGGGAAAACCGGAGTACCAGGAGAAAAACCTGTCTGCCTCCGTTTTGTCCAGCACAGATCTCACATGGAGTGACCGGGATTTGAACCACGGACCCAGCGGTGAGAGGCCGGCGTGCTGGCGCCTAAGCCACGGAGGCTCTTAAATAAATAAATACTGTAAATAAATAAATAAATAAATAAATTTATTCAGATACCTAACCCGAACTGGTTAGCTTCTATGCCCAAGATCGCGGGTTCAAACCCGGCCAAAGCCGTCGGATTTTTTAAGAGCGTTAAAATCCCTCAGTATGCCTTCCTTCGGAGGAGACGTACAACCGGAGGTGCCATGTCATAGATTTATGGCATGAAAAAGAACCTTCCACTAACTACACTCGTGGAAGCTAACATTTGTAGGTTAGTTTGATAATGCTATATTAGTTCCAACGATCGCCGCCAGGTGCTGACTGTGATGGCATTTAATAGCCACGTCCGCAGCTAGGTGTCGTGGATGGTAGCATTTGGTAGCTAAAGTAGGAACTACTTGAAAAAATTAATCGTCGGCAGTCCTTACCTGAATCACAGATAACACACACTAATACAGCCATCACAATTAACACCGGTTATCAGACAAATTCTACAAACACCCAAAGTACACGGGGCTACATGAGCGCGTTGTCGCAGCCTCTAAACTAAGGAAACAACCATCCTAACCCGAGCAACACCGGGCAGAAATGTTAGTAGTAAAATAAATGAACAAATAGACCCCGACCTGGGACGATGAGGGAACCATAGAACCTCTTGAGAAGTAATTGTAGTGTTTTTTAAACAAAAGGTGATAGATGATGGTCTGGTCATCAGTCAGGGCACTCTGGTGGCAGCACCACGCACCTGGCTGGCCCTCTAATTATTGGGAGCCATGAGCCAGTAGTATTCTCTGCGGGGGGCATGCGCACCGTGTCATAAATTTTTCACCAAAATATTCCCTCTACTTCTCTATAGGGTGGCTACAAAATCTCTTTACCTTAGTAGGGGTGGAGGAGTGGTGTAGTGGATTATGATGACCAAAGACATAAAATCAATATAATACTGGTGAGCAGATATTTCATAAGCTATTCAACTTCTCTGGAAATGTTTAAATAATTTTTTCACCAAAATATTCCCTCTAATTCTTTATAGGGTGGCTACGAAGTCTCTTTACCTTAGTAGGGGTGTAGGAGTGGATTATGATGACCAAATACTGGCGAGCACATATTCCACAAGATATTAAACTTCTCTGGAAATTTTTAAATACATTTTCACCAAAATATTCCCTCTAATTCTTTATAGGGTGGCTACAAAGTCCCTTTACTTTAGTAGGGGTGGAGGAGTGGATTATGATGACCAAAGACATAAAATCAATAAAATACTGGCGAGCACATATTTTACAAGATATTTAACTTCTCTGGAAATTTTTAAAAACATTTTTCACCAAAATATTTACTCTAATTCTTTATAGGGTGGCTACAAAGTCCCTTTACTTTAGTAGGGGTGGAGGAGTGGATTATGATGACCAAAGACATAAAATCAATAAAATACTGGCGAGCACATATTTCACAAGATATTCAACTTCTCTGTAAATGTTTGACTGGGTTTCTTCAATTTTGGTCTTCTTGTAATTTGCATAACACGAATAACAAGGCAGTAGTTCCGTGAAGAACTAAATAGCTTATTTTCATATTCCCTACTGGTCATTTCCATTAAGAAATCTCCCGGCAATTTGTACGAAATCCATTTGTTAGTATGGATGCTACATGCAGTTAAACATTGAACCTTTGGGACTGAGGGTTTGGTCGGAACGCACAATAGGTCGGATTATCAGAAAGTACAGAAGAATATGGCTTTACATTCAAATAAACAATCTCTAAACTTAAGATATCGGAGTTCCATTCCTTCTTTCTTGCTAGAGCCACATCCACAATGCGTTGTCAAGCAGTTCAAGTTTAGGCTTTATCAATGTTTTGTGATTCATAAGAGCGTTTTCACCATCTATCATCGCTGTACATGATTCAATGTCTTTCCGATTTCTTCTCTAATCTTTATTGTCGTAACGCCTACATTGAGTTCCTTGGCATTTTTTGGAATGATTCCCCTTCGTCCAGTCTTCGTAACAATGCTAATTTTTCATTTAATGAAAGAGTAACGTGTTAACGTTTCACTCCTGACATGTTGAAGAAAAAAAAACACCCACATTTAGAACATCTCCTGTCATAAGGTAGTAGCAGCTTATTTTATTAATTTTAATTGTTATCCCATGTCATGCACGGATAATGTTAGCGAAGTGCTATGTTATGCCGAGCCGGGAGTGATGAGTCAATGGGAGACAGATAAGCTGGGCGCGCCGGCCGGCCGAGTCGTGAGAGAGACTCACTGTATTATCTATATGTGTGCCGAATTTGGAATATGATGATGATAATTGTTGTTTTAAGGGGCCTAACATCTAGGTTATCGGCCCCTAATTTTCTGGGTGATAGCGAAAATAACAATGAAGTGGAAACCATAATAAATATTAAGTGAGACTGAAAATACTTACAAACTGGAACTCAGATTGAAACGACTCATAATATTTAGAGTGGAAATACGTAGAAAAGGTAATTTATAAGGACAAAATCACAAAAGGAATATATTGAAAAATACGCACAAAATGTAGTTTACGTTCAAAATAATTACAAAATGCAATGTAGATTCGAATTTGGCCTACTCACAAAATGCAAATGAAATTCAAAATACTTACAAAATGCAATTGCAATTGAAAATACATGATGCAATTTAGATTGAAAATGCCATACCAGATTCAAAATACTTACAAAATGCAATTGCAATTGAAAATGCCATAGCAGATTCAAAATACTCACAAAATGCAATTCAAAATACTTGCAAAATGCAACTGAAATTGAAAATACTTACAAAATGTAATTTAGATTCAAAATACTCCCAAAATGCAATTGAGAATAAAAATTCTTACAAATTGTCCCTCATACAAAATGCAATTTAGATTGAAAATGCTTGTAAAATGCGGTTTAGGTTGAAAATACTTACAAAATGCAATTGATATTCAAAATACGCACAAAGCCTGCCCCTACATTCAAAGACTTACTAAAAAGCAATTTAGATTGTCAATCCTTACAAAATGCAATTGGGGTTGAAAAAACTCACAAAATGCAACTTACATTGAAAATACCTACAAAATGCAGTGTAGATTCAAAATATTCACAAAATGGAATCCAGATACACGGGGAGCTAATTCACAAAAAAAAAACAGTGCGGGAATCTTAAAGAGAAAAATAAATATATTGAAGAGATAAAGAAGGCAGATCCCTAGGAGAAGGAGGGATCCGGAAAGATGAGAGAAGGGCCAATTGAGGCGGGAAAGGAAGATACTCCCTAGGCCTCGGATACCCTAATACCGTCGGGGTCGGAAGAGAACATGAGTTGACCAAGAGAGGTCGACAGGATAGAAGACGGAGGGGAGCCCGGCGCAAGTAACTGGAAGCAATGTCGGACTCAACTGGGGTCCCTTGGTCGCCAACCCACGTCCCACTAGATGTGAGCCCCTGGGGGGAATTTTGGAATAGCTCCCTTGCATACTTTTATAGATAACCAACACAGAGCTCAATCTTTAATTATCATTTTTCATCTGCTGGTTGCACTGAAGTCATTTTCAAATACGGTCGTGAGATGTTCAGGTACAGTATAGATCTTTACACATTTCAAATTTGGTTACGATAGGTCCAGCCGTTTAGCAGTTGATAGGGCGGAGTGGGGGGTGGGAGGGCACACATTTGCCCGGATTGATCTCAGAAGTCTACTTTTTCCTCATTTTTACAAAATCTTAAAATTAGGCTTTCACTTTTTTAGATGTTTTGTAGTTTATCGAAGGAAACCGTGGGGAAATCTTCAAAAAACTGACTGCAAGATTCCGGACTTAAACTGCGCAGGATTCTTACCTACTAAAACCTCACAAAGCCTATACTTTGAGTAAGGCCACCTTGGAACTGTAGTTAGTTAGTTATTTAGTTAGTTATTGTTGTTTTAAGAGGAGGAACTACGAGGTCATCTTCCCCTAAACCCCGGAACTGCCTGTTCAGCCTTACTTCAGGGTGGAACCACAGTTACGACCAGAGGTCTTACTCAATTTCATTTTCTTTGATAATAATGAAATTACTCATCATCCTCACTGTCTTCAGCAAATAATCATTCGTTTCCGCGGCAAATTGAACAAGGAGATCGTTTACTACCTTGCCACGATGGATATTGTCTTGTAGAAATCTTAGCATTTTGACTGTTTAGCAGTCTCCAATGCACGTCGAAAGACAGCACACATAACTGGCCCGATTACATGGTCGTCATTCTTGCCTTCTTCCGCGCAGTTATGGTCACTTTGGGGCAATCGTGCTGTGAGCTGCTTTATGCTCCTTTCCGCCGCATCTGTATCACAACTTCGAACTGTCTGTACCCGTACATTGTCTTGCCAAGTGACCATAGCCCATACATAGGAAGCATTTCAGCACATTGGTCCTTATTCGAATACGGCAGATACAAAATTATCAAACTCCAAGATAAACAAATTAAACAAAATTAATAAACTCCAAGATAAACAATGCACTCAAAATTAATAAATTCCAAGAGAAACAAATTAAACAAAATTAATAAACTCCAAGATAAACAATGCACACAAAATTAAAGAACTCCAAGATAAACAAAGCGCGTACAACATTAATAAACTCCATGGCAAACAAAGCACACGAAATTAACAAACACCAAGACAATCAAAGCACACAAAATTAATAAACTCCAAGACAATCAGAGCACACAAAATTAATAAACTCCAAGAGAAACAAAGCACAAAAAATTAATAAACTCCAAGATAAACAAATTAAACAAAATTAATAAACTCCAAGAGAAACAAAGCACAAAAAATTAACAAACTCCAAGACAATCAAAGCACACAAAATTAATTTACTCCAAGATAAACAAATTAAACAAAATTAATAAACTCCAAGAGAAACAAAGCACAAAAAATTAACAAACTCCAAGAGAAACAAAGCACACAAAATTAATAAACTCCAAGATAAACAAAGCGCACGAAATTAATAAACTCCAAGATAAACAAAGCGCACGAAATTAATAAACTCCAAGATAAACAAAGCGCACGAAATTAATAAACTCCAAGATAAATAATGCGTACAAGATTAAAAAACTCCATGACAAACAAAGCACACAAAATTAATAAACACCAAAACAAACAAAGCACACAAAATTAATAAACTCCAGGAGAAACAAAGCACACAAAATTAATAAACTCCAGGAGAAACAAAGCACACAAAATTAATAAACTCCAAGAGAAACAATACACACAAAATTAATAAACTCCAAGAGAAACAAAGCACACAAAATTAATATACTCCAAGAGAAACAAAGCACACTAAATTAATAAACTCCTAGAGAAACAAAGCACACAAAATTAATAAACTCCAAGAGAAACAAAGCACACAAAATTAATAAACTCCAGGAGAAACAAAGCACACAAAATTAATAAACTCCAAGAGAAACAATGCACACAAAATTAATAAACTCCAAGAGAAACAAAGCACACAAAATTAATAAACTCCAGGAGAAACAAAGCACACAAAATTAATAAACTCCAGGAGAAACAAAGCACACAAAATTAATAAACTCCAAGAGAAACAATGCACACAAAATTAATAAACTCATAGAGAAACAAAGCACACAAAATTAATAAACTCCAGGAGAAACAAAGCACACAAAATTAATAAACTCCAAGAGAAACAATGCACACAAAATTAATAAACTCCAAGAGAAACAAAGCACACAAAATTAATAAACTCCAGGAGAAACAATGCACACAAAATTAATAAACTCCAAGAGAAACAAAGCACAACATTAATAAACTCCAAGAGAAACAATGCACACAAAATTATTAAACTCAAAGATAAACAAAGCACAACATTAATAAACTCCAAGAGAAACAAAGCACACAAATTTAATAAACTCCAAGAGAAACAATGCACACAAAATTATTAAACTCAAAGATAAACAATGCGTACAACATTAATAAACTCCATGACAAGCAAAGCACACAAAATTATTAAACTCCAAGATAAACAAAGCACAAAATTATTAAACTCCAAGATAAATAATGCGCACAACATTAATAAACTCCAAGAGAAACAAAGCACACAAAATTAATAAACTCCAGGAGAAACAAAGCACACAAATTTAATAAACTCCAAGAGAAACAAAGCACACAAAATTAATAAACTCCAAGAGAAACAATGCACACAAAATTATTAAACTCCAAGAGAAACAAAGCACACAAAATTAATAAACTACAGGAGAAACAATGCATACAAAATTAATAAACTCCAAGAGAAACAAAGCACACAAAATTAATAAACTCCAAGAGAAACAATGCACACAAAATTATTAAACTCAAAGATAAACAATGCGTACAACATTAATAAACTCCAAGAGAAACAATGCACACAAAATTATTAAACTCAAAGATAAACAAAGCACAACATTAATAAACTCCAAGAGAAACAAAGCACACAAATTTAATAAACTCCAAGAGAAACAATGCACACAAAATTATTAAACTCAAAGATAAACAATGCGTACAACATTAATAAACTCCATGACAAGCAAAGCACACAAAATTATTAAACTCCAAGATAAACAAAGCACAAAATTATTAAACTCCAAGATAAATAATGCGCACAACATTAATAAACTCCAAGAGAAACAAAGCACACAAAATTAATAAACTCCAGGAGAAACAAAGCACACAAATTTAATAAACTCCAAGAGAAACAAAGCACACAAAATTAATAAACTCCAAGAGAAACAATGCACACAAAATTATTAAACTCAAAGATAAACAATGCGTACAGCATTAATAAACTCCATGACAAACAAAGCACACGAAATTAATAAACTCCAAGACAATCAAAGCACACAAAATTAATAAACTCCAAGATAAACAAAGCACAAAATTATTAAACTCCAAGAGAAACAAAGCACACAAAATTATTAAACTCCAAGATAAACAAAGCACAACATTAATAAACTCCAAGAGAAACAAAGCACACAAATTTAATAAACTCCAAGATAAACAATGCACACACAATTAATAAACTCCAAGAGAAACAAAGCACACAAAATTAATAAACTCCAAGATAAACAAAGCACAACATTAATAAACTCCAAGAGAAACAATGCACACAAAATTAATAAACTCCATGAGAAACAAAGCACACAAAATTAATAAACTCCAGGAGAAACAAAGCACACAAATTTAATAAACTCCAAGATAAACAATGCACACAAAATTATTAAACTCCAAGATAAATAATGCGCACAACATTAATAAATTCCAAGATAAATAATGCATACAAAATTAATAAACTCCAAGAGAAACAATGCATACAAAATTAATAAACTCCATGATAAACAAAGCACAAAATTAATAAACTCCAAGATAAGCAATGCACAAAAAATTCCAAAATTTTATCATGTTAACATATTTTACTTGGGATAGGAACCTTCCCTATAAAACCATTACTTTCAATTTTTCAGACGAACTTACCACGCTGAATTCAGATTAAGTAATTTGGAGATTAAAAATTGACCACTGTAGATCATCTTCTGACGATGGTATCAGGGTAACATCATCAGCGAACAATATAGCATCTAGATGTTTTAGATATATGCTGACGCATGTCGTTCACGCCTCCATTCGTGTATACATTTATTCATATAAGTTAAAATGACAATAACAATTACAATAGAAAATCTCTACTTAGTATAAAACAAAGTCCCCGATTTTTTGGATGTCACGAGTAATCACGAGAACCACTGGATGGATTTTGATGCATATTTCAACATTCTGTAAAGGATTTCTCGAGGAAGGTTTTGTAGAAAATAGTTTATTTATGACCAAAGGAAGCCAGGCAGTAACGTTTTCATTGAAAAGTAAAAACAAAAAATAAAACAAAAAACCTGGCGTCCGTGCGATTTTTAAGCTTACGCTGGGCAGACAGTTAAAAGTATCATTATACTATGAGTGTAAGAATAGTTCAGCATGAAATGTCCGCGAGAGCATATCTCTTTCTTCAATACATCGCCCACTATAAGTGTTTTTACGTTTGTATTTCTTACAACAATCTCCATTCAGTTACTGAGGCGACAGTTTACGATCTAGCTAGGGGTGAGCCTATCATCCCAGTTACAGTCTAGCTAGCAGGCGAGCCTATTACCCCAGATACAGCCAGCAGCAAACTATCGAGTCGTGTTGAGTTTAGTTAAGACTTCAGAGAAGAGTGGAGGAGAGTGGTTGTGTTTGGAGTTTCCCTAGAAGTGCAACTCGGCTTTTCTTCATTTGGCCTGTGAACTTTTCGTTTCGCAAAATACACAGTCAAGTTAAGATTTGTCGGAAGGGGGATTTATGTTTCATGCACCTCGCCATTCTAAAATTACGTCTGACAAAAATTCGTTGCACATGCATCTCCATGATAATATAACTAATAGTCCAGTCAGTGATTTTAAACCATAATGTCGAGATTGTAAAATGGATATAGGTCGTAGTTCATTGACATTGAAAAAAAAAGCGCTCATCACATAATGCATACAAAACTGTTCCCGGGCGAAGCCGGGTTAGTAGTAAATAAATAAATAAATAAATAAATAAATAAATAAATAAATAAATAAATAAATAAGTGAAAAAAAAACCATATCCTGCTTCCAGTCTCCGACCGGGTCAGGAATGGAATGAATGAAGCGCCCATCTAGCGGCGAGGATATGAACTGTGCCGGCTGCCGAAGCCTGTCGCACTCCTCTGGGGCACTGATTAAACGAATGACAGATGAAATGAAATGATAGTGAAGAGTGTTGCTGGAACGAAATTTTGGCAGGGAAAACCGGAGTACCCGGAGAAAAACCTGTCTGCCTCCGTTTTGTCCAGCACAGATCTCACATGGAGTGACCGGGGTTTGAACCACGGACCCTGCGGTGAGAGGCTGCCGCCTAAGCCACGGAGGCTCAAGTAAATAAATAAATAAAAATAAATAAGTAGATAAGTAAATAAGTTAAATAGAAATCGACAACAGCCTGGATTCAAGAAGCAAAGAAAGATTTAGAAAGAAACAATATAATAGAAGTAGATGCATTAGAGAGGGAAATTTAAAAAAAAAAAAAAAAGGTATTGGGAATGGAAGAACTCCACGGAAGGCAATATAAGAAAACAGGCTCAAAATGGCTGGAAGAGAGAAAGAAGACACACAGCGAAAAGATGAAGGAGCTCTGGAGGAAGAAGAAGGAAGAAGGAAGATTGTAGTTTTACGTGACTGTGAAAAAGGAGGAAGAAGAAAGAACAACAAAGAACTAAACTTTGAAATTGGTTCGTGGTCCTCAGAAGACCCTAACAGAGGAAGAAAGAAGGAAAGAAAGAAGAAAGAAAGAAAGAAAGAAAGAAATATAGATAGAAAGATAGAAAGAAAGAAAGATAGATAGATAGAAAGATAGAAAGAAAGAAAGAAAGAAAGAAAGATAGATAGAAAGATAGAAAGAAAGATAGATAGATAGAAAGATAGAAATATAGAAAGAAATAAAGAAATAAAGAAAGAAAGAAAGAAAGAAAGAAAGAAAGAAAGATAGAAAGATAGAAAGAAATAAAGAAAGAAAGAAAGAAAGAAAGAAAGATAGATAGATAGATAGATAGATAGATAGATAGATAGAAAGATAGAAAGAAAGAAAGAAAGAAAGAAAGAAAGAAAGAAAGATAGAAAGATAGAAAGATAGAAAGATAGAAAGATAGAAAGAAAGATAGAAATATAGAAAGATAGAAAGAAAGATAGATAGAAAGATAGAAAGAATGAAAGAAAGAAAGAAAGAAAGAAAGATAGATAGATAGAAAGATAGAAAGAAAGAATGATAGATAGAAAGAAAGAAAGAAAGAAAGAAAGAAAGGAAATAGATAAGTGAACAAATAAATAAATAACTGAATAAATAAATAAATAAATAAACAGGCAAATATAAACAAATACCAGAACAGGAGATTGTGAGTTTACGAGATTTTTAAAATGAAGTACATGATTATGTTGTGTTTTCACCTTTAGTGTAAAGAGAATTGATAACCACACTGTAGTAGCTTCATCGTCAAGAAAGAGAAAGGTAGAAAAACAAAAAGACGAAGAATGCATGAAAAAGAACCAGGCATGAATGTAAAGAATTTTTCCCTGTCTCAAATTTCTTACGATGCAACTATATTTATGATGTTAATTTATTTGGCCCGGCCAGTACTGTATTATTTATGTAAACATCTGTACGACTAATTAGAACATAAAGCACGCCCCATCGCGCACGTCGAGAGTACTAAGTTATTGTAAATTCAAGTAGCAGGCATAGTTCTTATATTTCATCTATCAATATAAATAAAATTTTGTTTTTAATTACGTCAGGTGTCAAAATAACGGAAAAGATTGCGCCAGAACATTCTCATCACGGGTGGTTTTGTTACAATCACGGGCTTTGAACACGATGATGATGATGATGATGATGATGATGATGATGATAATTGTTGTTTTAAGGGGCCGAACATCTAGGTCATCGGCCCCTAATGGTCTGGGTGATAGCGAAAATGACAATGTGTTGGGAACTATAACGTAAACTAAAGGAGATTAAAAATACATACAAAAAAGTGAAAATACACCCAAAATGGAATTTTGAGTGGAAGAACTGATAAACTGGAATTTAGATGGAAAATAGACTACTCACAAAAGTAATTTAGAATGAAAATACGCACAAAATGAAGGTTAGAGAAAAAAAATACAAAGTGCAATTTAGATTCAAAATACTCACAAAATGCAATTTAGAATCAAAATACTTACAAGATGCAATTTGGATTGACAACAATTACAAAATACAATTTAGATTGAAAATACTTACAAAATGTACTGTGATTTAGGTTCAAAATAGGGTACTCATAAAATGCAATTGAGATTCAAAATACTTACAAAATGCCCAACCTACAAAATGCAACTTAGATTGAAAATACTTGCAAAATGCAGTTTAGGTCGAAAATACAAAATACCATTTAGATTCAAAATACTCACAATATGACAGCCCCAGCTCCAAAATACTTACAAAATGCAATTGAGATTGTCACTCTTTACAAAGTGCAATTGAGGTTAAACATACTCTCAAAATGCAATTTAGATTGAAAATCTCAGCTGGGCTCACGTGTTCGCAAACAACGTCCCACAAGTCCTGATCCCCAAGGGGGGGATGAACTGAATGACGTTGGTAGCCTGTAAGCGATTATCCGAGTATAAACCAGCCATGAAACGGCAGGCTATCTTCTTAATCCGGGTATGGGTATGGCAGACGGGAGAGGCCACAATGACGTTCGTAATTAAATCATCGCTAACTCTAAATTGCAGTGAACTATTCATAAATGAATGAATTGGTTTTTTAAAGGTATGGATTTTGTATTCAGGAAAGAATATTCATTATGAACATTAATAAATACTGTATAAAACAATATTTTTGGAATGTAGCCGAAAGCAATCAGAAACCCCTATGAACGTCAAATTGGCAGATGAAAGGAGACTTCTGTTACTTAGGAAGCAAAATTACCAGTGATGGACGAAGCAAAAAAGTAGGTTGGCTCAGGCAAGAGAAGCATTTCTGCAGTTAAAAGGAATCTGTTGACATTGAATATAGATGTACTGTAGGTATTAGGAAGTCATTTTTGAAAGCCTTAGTCTGGAGCCTGGCGCTCTATGGAAGTGAAAATTGAACTGTTGGTGCAGCAGAAAAGAGGAGAATTGAAGCGTTTGAAATGTGGTGTTATAGGAGAATGATGAAGATCCAATGGGTAGATAGGGTAGAGGAAACGACCAAGGGGAAGACCAAGAGATAGATGCTTGAAAGGAGTGGAGGAATGTGTCAAGAAGAGAGACGAGGACTGGATCAGAGTGACAGCGGAGAGGTGGTGGGAAGAAAGGACTAAGTGGCGAGGCTTATGTTCCAAACAGACCCAGCCTGGGGCTGGAAACTGTACAAGATGATGATGATGATGATGGGTAGGTAGGATTATAAATGTAGAGGTATTAAGACGAGTGGGAAAGAAGAGGTGTTTCTGGTGACTGCTAATAAAGAGAAGAAGAGATAGGTTGGTAGGACACATACTAAAACACCCAGAAATAGCAAACTTAGAAATGGAAGGAAGGGTCGAGGACAAGAACTGTAGGGGTAGACCAAGGTTAGAATATGTTAAACAGATTGTCTCGGATGTAGGGTGTGGTAGTTATGTAGAGATGAAACGATTAGCTCAGGATGCGAAGATATGGAGTGCTGCATCAAGCCAGTCAAATGACTTAAGACAGAAACAACATTCTTAAATGTACCTCGCTCCGTGACCGGAAAGAGTTCCTCCACACGCGAGTAGTTCCCTTGATCGCTCTCAGTTTATTGGGCATTGTGCCAGCTAGCCAATGACTCCGAGACTGCCAGATATAAGATTTTCGTAGATCTCAGGCCAGTTGTCTAGTTGGAGAAGAGTGAACTTATCGACACTCGTTTAATTTGAATAATGCTTGAGGATCTACTATTTAGATCCGGTCAAGTTCTACCGCGCTGTATATTGTTATACTCACAAAGAATGATGAGAATGATGTTTGTTTATTGGTTACCAACACCTTAAGTACTTTTATAATACACTTTACACGAAGCCTTAAATTATGAAGAGTCTGTCTAATAAAGAGACAGCTCTCTAGCAGTGACCACTGGGTCTCGTTGAAAGTAATGAAGTTGTTACTTGTTGTGTAGAGAGCGAGAATGAGCTCTGCACCAGTAGGCCTATATAACATAAGATTTCTCTGGTGGGAGAAATGCTTGTCACAAACAGAGATTCACCAATAGCGTGTATCTCTAGTGGTAAGAAGGTGTGGCAGCCAATCAGACCATAAGCATTAGGGCTTGGTTTGCTTGACCTTACAATTGTTGTGGAAACTCCAATACTAGGAAATGTTATGAGAAAGGAACAGAAATATGTGTCCCTTTCGAAAATGCGGAGACAGTCTGGAAAGTTAGAAATGTTTGCTGTATCCAACTCTCAGTTTAAGTCTTCTAAGAAATCTCTAATGAAAATATGTCCACTTAAAGTGCTGCTGTTCACAAAGGTATGCTTTTAGTTGTATACATGTTCTGCTCGTGGGCTTGGAGAGAGCTGTTGTAACATTCTGACTTCCTGAAGAGAAATATGCTTCGTTTCTCATGAACGACAGAAATGATAATAATAATAATTATTTATCATTTAAAAACCAAAATTAGTAAGGGATGTTTCTTGGTCATGGCTAGTAAGGGGTTTACTGGGCAACGGACATGACTCCTGTACTTGTCAGCGTAACTGAAAGCGAATATCTCTAGAGGATATCTCCATTGGTCGAGGTGGTGGTTTCAGCTTGGCCCGCTAACTCATTGCCAGCAATTGCCATGTGGCGGGAAGCCACAGACAAGTGATTCGAGTGACAGCGCGGCACAACCCGGCTAGTAGGTCGTGGATTCGCTGCACTAGGGGGTGTTGCGGGAAACATGAAGCAATTGACTGCAAAGCACTCAATGAGTCGGTACACACGATAAAGTGGAATCAGGCATCCTGCAGTGCAAACTGCAGAGCTTCATAGATGGCAACGAGCTCCGCAGTTAACACACTACAGGCCTCAAGCAAATAAATCTTGGCATTTAATTAATTTATTAAGATGCACCAAGCGGGCATTAGATATATAGTTATCTCTTGCTATATTCAGCAAAAGATATTACCCTCTTAGCACAGTCAGATGGTATCTTTCACACGGTTAATTGCACAGTACACACCCGCAATTGTCGTTTGGTTCATGAAACGTCTTGTTTTGACAGTTTTTGTGGTGAAAGCCGTGTATCGCGATTCTGGTGAGGACATTCCTTAACTTTTGATTTTCGTTCGCCCATCTCCTGTCGATCATTGCGTTTGTAGAGTAAAATTCTGGATGTATTTCTTGGCGTTTCTTTACCCTGGTCCTGAATGCAAACACATTTGCCATTGAAAAAACAAATGTTTTAAATATCCGTATTGATAGTAGAATTAAATGTTTAAAATTTTACGCCAAATCAATACTCAACACATAGACTATATATTTTTATATATAGGACATGTTTCGATCTTCAATGAGGTCATCTTCAGCTAAAAATTGAAAATCAATTAAGAATTAAACCAAAATAGTATATATGTATTTAAATCTAAATAAGAAATGAAATATTAATGATAAAATTGTAATAAAATGAAATAAAATACTAAAATGGAGATCCTTACAATTCAGAATTAAATAAAACTAGCATTACCCGTCGCGGCTTCGCCCGCGAATATTCTAGTTGTAAAGAGTACACTTAGCAAAATCTCAGTCATGAATGCTATGACTGATTTATCCTTGGTATGAATAATCAGACTTTATCAATTCAGCTACTGGTGCAGTGGTTAGGGGTTTGTCAATCCTTCATAGGTATATCAGAGCGAAATTAGTTTTCTGGGAATATCAGTGTTAATTTAAGGGCCTTTAAAGGAGGTTTTCGGAGACCCTTTATAATCGGGTGGAAAATACCTTCCGTACCACACTCACACCTGAAAATTGCGTGAAAAAATTCTAGAGTGCCCCTTGACCCCCTTAAGCGCATTGTACTGTATGTATTGATGAATTTTACAGCTTAATTTGGTTCAGTGATAACCTTATAACCGTCTGGAAACTTCCACAGTAATGTAATAATTGGAATTGCATTGCGTCTTACAGAAATAGATGGACCTGTGAGATTCTGTTACCATGGTTACCGTGTTGCATTCTTTCATTATTTCATTGTAAATATACATGTTTTAAGGTATTTATTTAATTGTAAGGCATTTAAAGAGTAAGTGAGTGCGTTTCGCTTACGCATTGGGTTATGCTGAACCTGTAGGTACTCCATATGTGTAGGTTGGTGTTAATAGGACTTTATTTTCGGTACAAAACTGAAATGGGACCTTAGCAGAATAATATAGGGAGGGATAAAATATAAAACTGGTCCTTGTACAATAATTTTCAAAATGTAGTTAAAAAGCGAGAAATATTACTCGTGATTGTAAATAAATGTTAAGCTATATAATAAAAATTTCTTCAAAATAATATACATAAAATAATTTAGAAAATTAAATTCTAAAATCAATAATTAATTCAGTTCAGTGCTTGAATGAATAAGCTAAATCTTTCTTCAATACGGAGTTTAAAAATTTTGAATAGGTGCCAACCAGTTAATATGTCGACATGAAAATAACCTTGATGTATAGGATGAAGGAATTCGGTGTGATTTGTATAAGAGAAATGTCTAATGTGGAATAGGCGACAATTCTAATATTTATCCAAACGTTATGAATGCAATGAATGTAAGAATCTTGTAGTTGAATAACGGGATTAATATCTTTTCTTTACTTGTCAATTGGTGTAAGGTTTACTATATATCATCATGAGTGTTAACGTCATATATAAGTTAGTCTTCCCGTGGCTTGCCACGGTGGGTGAGTGGTTATAGTGTCGGACTACCAACCCCAAGATTGCAGGTTCGCCCCTGGCCATGGTAAGTGATTTTTAAGGCGACAAAAATCACGATACTCATGTCATACGTTGTTGGCATGTTAAAGAACCCATTTGAATTCAGTAGGCCGTGTTCAATGGCAAAATTAATCTCGGGATTTTCCGCCAACACAAAGTTCCTCCATTCTCTACTTGAAAGCGCTGTAGTGTCAAGGAGTTTAGATATCTAACCTCCTTGACTTTCATAGCGTTCAAAGGAACGACGAAATTCGACATGCAAGCTACCCTCTGGGTGTCAATTAACAAAGCTTGCACCAGGCACCCGAGGCCATACGATATATATATATATATATATTATAGTCTTCCCGTAGTAATGCAAATGCATAACTGAATCCGTAGTTCATGTACATAAAATGGTTATCTCGCTTATTCGTAGACGAGTAGATGGGACTAATTTTGCAACTCCTGGTGTTCTTTTTAAGAATCTGGCGTTTACTTCCTCTATTGTTTTTAGATCCGTCAGGGATAGTTTTTCCCAAATCACATGAAGACCATAGGCTACGTTTATTTATTTATTTATACGTGTCCAGAACATAACATATTATAAATATACTAGCTGAAGTACCCGTGCTTCGCTACGCGTCATAAATAAATTAAAATATGAAGGTGACAGTTAAAACAGGGGATAGGCGAGGTGCTGCGCAGAGGGAGATTAAGGATGGAACATTTTGTCCAACTACACCGCTCGGCGTTGACCGTGTTTTATAGCACAAATTTAGGTTTTACTCGCTAACGGTTGGAGATACCTTTCGGATAGAAAATGTAATTTTTAACCTCGTATATACCATCAAAAGTTTGCTATTTGATAGCGTTCTCTTTGTATTTGAAATGGAAATATGAAAGTTTTAAACCAAATTGTGTAGTGAAGTCACTAAAATGGTCGCCATCTTTAAATAGTACAAAGTATTGAAATCAAAAGTAACCTATATGTTAACCAGGTAAATCAGCTACTTCCATGTAAAATTCATGTAGATCGGACCAGTGGTACTTGCGTGATTGAGTAATACATAGACGCACATCATCTCATTTTTAGCCTCGCTTCGCTCGCGTCATAGTCGTGTCATATTGTTATTCAATGAAATGCAGGTTTAACCCCATTAACACCCCTTTAGAACCTGAATATCCAAAAATCCCTCCTTGGTAGACGTTTTCGACACACAACAAACATATCCTCAAAATATCCTTCTTCTAACTTTAATCGTTTGGGTTGGTCGATGAGAGTGAACATCCAAAAATCCTTCATTAGGGGACGTTTTTCTTCCAGAATTTCACCCCTCCCCATAGGCCCCTTAAATTGGATTTATGAAAAAACGGTCGAACACATATTTATTTTATTTATTTATTTATTCATTTATTTATTTATTTATTTATTTATTTATTTATCTATTTATTTATTTATTTATTTATTTATTTATTTATTTATTTATTTTTAAGCTGATTGATTTCCTCCGAGTTTCAAACTCCTCGCTTATGTCGTTTAAGAGATACACGGTCCGTTAGGAATCTTTCAACCCCCACTTTTCATCCTTTTCACCTCATAATATACACTACATCGAAAAACCATTAGACATGTGTCAGCTTATTTTTAATGATTAGTATATGCCAAGTATCACATCCCCAAATGAAACCACTCGTGAGATATGGTTATTCAATGAAATGCACGTTTACCCCCCTTAACACCTATTTAGAACCTGAATATTCTAAACTCTTTCCTTAGTGGACGTTTTCGACATACAACGAACATATCCCCAAAATGTCATGTTTCTAACTTTAATAATTTTGGCTGGGCTATGATGAGTGAGTGAGTCAGTCAGGACATTTCCTTTCATTTATTTTTGATAATTTCACCCCTCCCCATGAACCCCTTAAATTGGATTTATGAAACAAACGGTCGAACACCTATTTACTTATTTAAAGCTGTTTTCCCCCTGAGTTTGATGAGTGAGTAAGTGAGTCAATCAGTTAGGACACTTTCTTTCCTGTTTTTTTTTTCCCCAGAATTTCACCTCTCACCAAGGGCCCCTTAAATTGGATTTATGAAAAAAACAGTCGAACACCTATTTACTTGTATTTTAAGCTGTTCTTTTCCCGCCGAATTTCAAACTTCTCGCCTATGTCCTTTAAGAGATACACGCTCCGTCAAGAATCCCTCAACCCCCAATTTTCACCCCTATCACCTCATAATATACACCACATCGATAAACCCTTAGACATATGTCTGATTATTTTTAATGATTAGTTTATATACCGAATATCACATCCCCTAAGAAACAACTCATGATATATCGTTATTCAATGAAATGCACGTTTACCCCCTTAACATCTCTTTAAAACCCGAATAAACAAAAATCATTCCTTAGTTGACGTTTTCGACATACAGCGAACATATTCCCAAAATTTCATTTTTCCAACTTTAATAGTTTTTGCTGGGCGTGATGAGTGAGTGAGTCAGACAGGACATTTTCTTTCAATTATTTTTACCAGAATTTCACCCCTCCCCATGGGCCCCTTAAATTGGATTGATGAAAAAACGCTTGAACAACTATTAACTTATTTTTAAAGCTGTCTTTTTCCCCTGAGTTTGGTGAGTGAGTTAGTCAGTTAGGACACTTTCTCTCCTTTTTTCCCCCAGAATTTCACCCCACTCCATTGGCCCCTTAAATTAATTTATGAAAAAACGGTCGAACAACGATTTACTTATCTCTTTAGCTGATGATTTTTCGCTGCGTTTCAAATTTCTCGCCTATGTCGTTTAAGAGATAGGCCTACACGCTCCGTTAGGAATCCTTCAACCCCCACTTTTCACCCCTTTCACCTCATAATAATACACCACATCGAAAGACCCTAAGACACATGTCTGCGTATTTTTAATGATTAATTTATATGCCGAGTATCACATCCACAAATGAAACGACTCGTGAGATATTGTTATTCAATGAAATTCAGGTTTAACCCCCTTAAGACCCCTTTAGAGCCTGAATATCCAAAAATCCTCCCTTAGTGTACGGTTTTGACATACAACGAACATATCCCCAAAATGCCATGTTTCCAACTTCAATATTTTTGGCTGGGCGATGATGAGTGAGTGAATGAGTCAGGACATTTTCTTTCATTCTTTTCCCTTCAGAATTTCACCCCTCCCGATGAACCCCTTCAATTTGATTGATAAAAAAAACTGTCGAACAGCTATTTACTTACTTTAAAGCAGTTTTTCCCCCTGAGTTTGATGAGTGAGTCAGTCAGTCAATCAGTTAGGACATTTTCTTTCCTGTCCCCCCCCCCCCCACAGAATTTCACCCCTCCCCATGGGCCTCTTAAATTGGATTTATATAAAAAAACGGTCAAACACATATTTACTTATTTTTATGCTGATTTTTTTCCGCTGAGTTTCAAACTCCTCGCCTATGTCGTTTAAGACATACACGCTCCGTTAGGAATCTTTCAATCCCTACTTTTCACCCCTTTCACCTCATAATATACTCCACATCGAAAAACCCTCAGACACGTGTCTTACTTTTTAATGATGAGTTTATATGCCGTGTATCACATCCCCCAATGAAACCAATCGGGAGATATTGTTATTCAATGAAATGCAGGTTTAACCCCATTAAGACCCCTTTAGAACCTGAATATCCGAAAATCCTCCCTTAGTAGACTGTTTTGAAATACAATGAACATATCCCCAAACTGTCATGTTTCTAACTTCAATCATTTTGGCTGGGCGATGATGAGTGAGTGAGTGAGTGAGTGAGTCAGGACATTTTCTTTCAATTTTCTTTTTTCAGAATTTCACCCCTCCCCATGAACCCCTTAAATTTGATTTATGAAAAAAACTGTCGAACAGCTATTTACTTACTTTAAAGCAGTTTTTCCCCCTGAGTTTGATGAGTGAGTGAGTCAGTCAATCAGTTAGGACACTTTCTTTCCTGTTTCTCCCCCCCCCCCCCTCCAGAATTTCACCCCACCCTATGGGCCCCTTAAATTGGATTTATGATGAAACGGTAAAACACATATTTACTTATTTTTATGCTGATTTTTTCCCGCTGAGTTTCAAACTCCTCGCTTATGTCGTTTAAGAGATACACGCTCCGTTAGGAATCTTTCAATCCCCACTTTTCACCCCTTTCATCTCATAATATACACCACATCGAAAAACCCTCCGACTCGTGTCTTCTTATTTTTAATGATGAGTTTATGTGCCGAGTATCACATCCCCCAATGAAACCAATCGGGAGATATTGCTGTTCAATGAAATGCAGGTCTACCCCCTTAACACCCCTTTAGAACCAGAATATCCAAAAATCCTCTCTTCGTGGGCATTTGCGGCCCTTGGGGAAGCTGCATACCAAATTTCATTCCAATCCGTTTGATGGTTTCTGAGATTTCGTGATGAATGAATGAGTGAGTGAGTGGTATTTGACAAATATATAGTAGAAGATAGTGTCAAGTCTTTGTTATGCTAAACTCGGTTGACAGTGCTGTGTGAGAAGTTGAGTAACTAACGTGATTTCAAGTAAAGATGCTCATTTTCTATACCGGTAGTGCAGAGCGCAAATGGCATCCAGTCGGCCGTGTCTCGACTTGAGCTATGTTGCCATGGAAACTATCTGCCTTGCCATTCCTTCATGAGTATATTTTATGATTTGATTAGCATGTGCTGGAGTGCAAAAGGGTCGAAATCAGAAGAATGAGAAAGACTACCGTAAATTCATGTAGCCAGCGGTTCCTTCTGGGTCCTAAACTATGTGTATGCAAAATTTGGTTGAGATTGGTGGAACGGTGTAGATTTGTATACGGAACAGATCCACATACCCACATACCCACATACAGACTTTCACTTTTATATATTAGATATATATATATATATACAAAGATTACAAAGTATATGTGCATCTTTATATTCCACGTGATGCCCAGAATTCCGCTGCACGAACTGCCTTATCACTGGCGGCTACCAGATCGTCCATGGAGACAGGTTCTGATCGTTTCCTGCAGTTGAGTAGGTGCTGGTGGTCTTGATGTTCACCACACTCACATAGTTCGTCCTCTGAGATGAATCCCTATTTCTTCATGTTCACCTTACACCGAGATACTCCAGTCCTCAGTCTATTAAGGACCTTCCATGTCTCGTATGGGAGGTGATGACCTGCAGCAAGTTCTTCTTTGGGGTTGTCCCAATATTTCTCTGATGATGAGCTACGCCAGAGTTGTATCCGACGGTTTTCAGGTGGTGTCTGAATTGGTTGTGTCGTCTGGAGGAAACTTTTTCTCGATTTCAGTCTTGGTAGTTGATGTTCACTTCCAAATAGGGGGTGTCTTGGGTCCGTCTCCTGCTTCTTTCTTTCTATTTCAGCTGCCGTTCTTCTTCGGATATCTGGAGGTGCTACGCCCATTAGGTGGTATATTTTGTTAACAGGGGTTGCCCGCAGGCAGCCTGTTACAATCCGTCCTGTTTCATTTAGGGCAATATTTACCTGTTTGGCATGGATAGGCTACGTTAGGACTGGGTTTATTTTCGCGTGGAATAATTCCATGGCAGTTTGTAAAGAGAGAGACGTTACATTTGCATCAACATCATCAATAATGGAAACACAACCCACTTTAATGTCCAGCTTTGAACCATCCGTAAGGTGGCAACCCTGCAGCGTCAATGGCGAGAGTATCAATTCCTTCTGTGGCAATTCCCTCGAGGTCGAAAAGGGCCAAGCCCTGATTGTGGTTCCCGGAAACTAATTTGAGGCAGTGAGAGGTGCTAACATATTGAGTGGGAACACATTATTTATCGCGCAGCTGCCGTATGGGCGGAGCGCAGGCTCTTTAGCGTCAAACACCTGTAGCAGTAAGTGCCAAGGTTAGCTTACTTAGCCCTAAGGACATGCATGTATCTGTTCTTCTCTCCCAAGACAAGGAGACGAGCCGTAGAACGATTGACAACTCTCTGGATTGGAGATTCAGGACCAAGATCTCCATCTTCTAAAGCAGGGTTTCCCAAACTTCTTCTGACCATCGCCCACTTTCGAGATTTATAATTTGTTTACGCCCACCTCATTTCAAAAAACGCACAAATCTTAAAATTACGAACACATACATTCAAATACCTACATATAAGTTGAGAAATACCGACAGTAGTGGCTAAAGCGCAGCGTTAGGCCATGGGACCAAGCCCTCTGCTGACTCGGTAGACGCGTGGGTTCGGGCCCCACCGTCGGCCGTCCTTGAAATGGTTTTCCGTGGTTTCCCATTTTCAACACCAAGCAAATGCTGGGACGGTACCTTCTGACAGGCCACGGCCAACTAGAAAGACCTGCACTCGGCCTCCTAGGAGGTCACACGACAAGAAAGAAAAAAAAAGTTGAGAAATGAGGATTTTTACGGACATTTTTCTCTTAATAGGTACATCATGATTATTTTGGTATAATTATGTACATTAAAAATTTACAAATGAAATAGGTCTGAAAAGGGGAATAACAATGAAATGAATTAAAGAAAAAAATAAAATTAAAATTACATGAATTTTTATATCTGACTAATTAAACAACATGAATACTTATGTCTAATTAAAGTGAGGGATGGATTTGATCAGTTTCAGTCAATTTGTTGATGTCAGGAGCCATTTTTGTTTTTAAAAAATCTAAGATCTCCTCGCTTTTCAATTTCTAACCTATTTTTAGATTTCGAGGCAAGTTTATTTGACATAATTAAATTACTCGTTTGCAATTTTATTTTATTTATTTTATTTTATAGGCAAAATCTTCTCGGTAATATTGATATATAAAAAACTGAATTATTTGCCCACCACTTTTTTTTTCAAATCGCCCATTAAATTCACATTCTGCCAGTTTTGCCCACTGGCGTGCTAAAATCACCCAGTATGGGAATCTCTGTTCTAAAGGGTTAATCAACTAACCAATATGCCACGGTACGTACAAATTAAAAGCGAACCTCACATTAAGGGTTTTAACAGTTGAGAACTGGCGTGAAAATATATAACACGAGGCCTGGCACCGGGTCATTTTGACCCATAGCGTACACCCCCTTTTGTCGTAGCCGTAGGGATTTAAATGATGTAATTTTAAACATGCTGTCTTACTACGAACTATTCCCAATAAAAGATGAGGTTTATTTTTAGCCTACTTTTCACATTTTGCAAAAATGAGGAAAAAGTAGACTTATGAGATCGATCCGGGAAAATGTGTGTCTGTCTGTCTGGCTGTGTGTGTGTGCCCCCCCCCCCCTATCAACTCCTAAACGGCTGCAGCAATCAAAACCAAATTTAGTATGAGTAAAGATGTGCACCGGAATATCTCACGTCCATATTTGAAAATGATGTCAGTGCTACCAACTGCTGAAAACACGCACTAGAAATTTGAGCTCCATGTTGGATATCTCGCAAGGTATGCATGGGAACTATTCCAAAATTGGTACACATGCAGATAATACTATTTCAGTTTAATTTCCAGGAGGCCAACCATGACAGTGTTGCCAAAATAATTTTAAGCCTTCTGATAGGTCCAATGTTTAAATGCATATAACTTCTACACTATCAATTGGATTTCAACCTAATTTTGTATGTAATATCTGTACATAAACAGATATGATTGAGCGTGTTCTTAAGAGCCACCAGGGCTGCCAACTGTTAATAATTGCTCTCTCTATTTTTTATCCAAATACCAATATATCAGAAAGTATGCAAGCCAACAGCTTTAAACTATGCACACGTATATTCTGACATTTTAGATTAATTTGGAGTAACTTATATACGTCAGTTCTACCAACATGATTATAAGCCTGCTGATAATACCAATTTTATCAGTTCGATTTCAACCAAATTTCGTATGTGCTATGTGTACCATAACAGATATGACTGTAAGTATTGTTAAGAGCAATCAGGGCTGCCAACTGTTAATAAATGCTGTCTATATTTTTTTACCCTAATATCAATATATCAGAAAGTATGCAAGCCAACAGCTCTATACTTTGCACACGTATAGCACCTGACATTGTAGATTAATCTGGAGTAATTAATACAAGGCAGTGCTGCCAACATGATTCTATGCCTGCTGATATGTCCAACAGGCATGGTATTGTTGGCAACATGCTTTTACGCGTGCTGATAGATCCAGTGTCTAACTGCATTTAACGTCCATTGGACTTCAACCAAATTTTGTATTCTGTACCTTAGGAGATGGAACTAAGAATATATTCAGTCACCAGGGCTGCCAACTGTAGTGCTCTATTAGGCTACATTATACCAGGTATATTTTGAACTAATTTGATATTTCGATATCACCAACTTAATTTTGTCATTATTCTAGATAGGTTCATATACTGTAGAATAATCATTGGCATGAAAAGTAGGCTGTATAGTTCTTCACGGAACTTCTTGTTGTTATTCAAATTAAACATGCAGGAAAATGGCAATAATTACCGTAACAGTATAATGAAATAGAAGTGCAAGAACACGTTACTTTATGGAATCAACAGATAGAGAAATATGGAATGAAAATAAGTGTGGAGAAGAGTAAGACTGCAATGATGACAAGAAACAAGAGAGAAGGAAGACAGAATATTGAAGTCAATGGAAATCCATTGGAAATGGTAAAAAGCTTTAAGTATTTGGGAAGCATACTCACAGAAGGTGGTACAATAAATGAAGAAATTGGAAAGAGAATCCAACAAGCTAATGGGTTTTACCAGTGTGTGAGAGTTTTGGTATGGAACCAGGAAGTCGCAGATAAATGCAAGAAAGTTCTATTCTCAATGTATTACGCACCAATTTTGACATATGCAGCAGGTACTTGGACCACAACAAAACGCGATGAAAGCCGAATCCAAGCAGCGGAGATGAAGTTCCTTAGAGGAATAATTGGGAAGACACGGAGGGATAAAATCAGTAATGTGGACATTAGGGAGAGAACTGGGTTCCCAAAACTGCAAGACAAGATAGAAACCAGTAAGCTGAAGTGGTACGGACATATGATAAGAATGAAAGAATGTAGAGCACCAAAAATAATATTTATGGAGAAAATACCAGGAAGAAGACCACGAGGAAGGCCCAGAAAGAGGTGGATAGATACGGTGAACGAAATCATAGAGAAAAGAAGAGTAAAAGAAAAAGAAGTATTGAAAGAAGGAAATGAATGGTGGATGGATAGACAACTGTGGAGGTCCTTGATTCGCAACCCGACCCAGGAAACTGGAAACGGGAAATAAAGAAGAAGAAGAAGCAGTGGCGGCAAAGCAGTCATCTCATTTTTTTAAACAAACGAGCTGACGACCAAGGTGTCCCTAGATCCTACACATGGATCAACAAGAACGTGAGCTATGTGATTGTGCTGCGCCAAAATAGGTGAATTTTCCCCCTTATTTTTTACAGTTTCTTCCGACTAACGTAAGACGAAAAATTTTCACGCAAGAACTGGCGCCATGGGTAAAACTGACCCGACCGTAACTAGTATAGAAATAACTTGGGTGTTCACAAAGCTATGGGCATGTTTCTCTTGCAGGGTGAAGTTCAAGGCTAGGAAAGAAGGAACAAGAAGTGAGTGACAGGAAATAAGGGCTGACCAAAACGAAAATATCGAGCATTATTTAATCCTCGCGTGAAAAATACCCAAGCGCAAGTTCTCGCGGGTTAAAAACAGCAGGCTCAAACTATTCATCTTAACTAGAAATCGAATAGCAGCTAGCATTCTTGGCTGCCGCCTCAGAGGTCTGGGTTTCATTCCCGAATTTGTCAAGAAATTTAATTAAGGTCTGAGGGTTGAAACAGCTTCGAGAGGCAAACTCGATAAGAGGTGGGTTCGATTCCTATCTTATCCATCCTGGAAGTCGTTTTCCCCCCCACTTCCACGGCCGCTTCCTTCCCACAATCCTCACCTGAATTACAAATACACACGCTAATCCAGCCATCACAATAACACAGGTATACAAAATTTCATACACACCGCAGATCATTATTGTTATAGTTCAAAAGCAAAGCAAAGCCAACTCTGTACAGGCCATGGAAGCCCTGGGAGTAATGGAAAGTAGAGGCTTCCACTTTTTGTGACATCGGCACTAGATGGGATGGAGTTGTCAGCTCCACGCCTGACCGTCTTCGCTCCCAGGAATTATCCTGGTACTCATTTCTGGTGTAGGTAGAGAAATGAGGAACTTTGTGTTGACGGAAAATCCCGGGATTAATTTTGCCATTATGAACACGGCCTACTAAATTCAAATGTGTTCTTTAACATTCCAACATCGTATGACATGCGTATCGTGATTTTTGCCGCCCTTCAAAAATCACTTACCACGACCAGGAGCGAACCTGCAAGCTTGGGGGTTAGTAAACTGACACGAAAACCACTCACCCACCGTGGCAGGCGATTTTCTAGTAATCTTACCAACGTTGATTGTAACTACCTATTACCCCTAGCAATACCAACGGAGGAGAGGGGGGGGGGGGGATATTCCGCGCCCGCCAGTTCTATTTACACAGTTTATTCATGGTATTCCTTTTGTACGCTTACTGTACAGAATGGTATGGACTCCGTCTTGAGGAAAGAATTCATGATGAAAATCAATAAATGTAAAACAAAAATATTGCAAAGCAGCCGAAATAAATCAGAAACCTCTATGGACATCAAATTGGCAGGTGAAAAACTTAAGAAAGTAGGAGACTTCTGTTGCTTAGGAAGGAAAATAACCAGTGATGGACGAAGCAAGGAGGATATAAAAAGTAGGTTGGCTCAGGCAAGGAAAGCATTTCTACAGAAAAGGAATCTGTTGACATCGAATACAGATTTAGGTGTTAGGAAGTCATTTTTGAAGGCCTTTGTGTGGAGCGTGACGCTCTATGGAAGTGAAACTTGGACTATTGGTGCGGCAGAAAAGAGGAGAATTGAAGCATTTGAAATGTGGTGTTACAGGAGAATGATGATCAGATGGGTGGATAGGGTTACAAACGAAGAGGTATTAAGACTAGTGGGAGAGGTGGGATGTCTCTGGCGACTGCTAATGAAGAGATGAGATAGGTTGGAAGGACACATACTAAGACACCCAGGAATAGCAAGCTTAGTTATGGAAGGACGGGTCGAGGACAAGAACTGTAGGGGTAGACCAAGGTTAGAATATGTTAAACAGATTGCTTCGGATGTAGGGTGTGGTAGGTATGTAGAGATGAAACGATTAGCTCAGGACAGGGAGGCATGGAGTGCTGCATCAAACAAGTCAAAAGACTGAAGACTCAAAAAACAACAACAACTGTACAGAAAATTATTTTCTATTTTGAATCCGCTTACCTAACCACACATTTACTTTCGTTTTAGTTTTAATTCTTGTATAAGATATTAACAATATTTTCTTTTCGTGGGCACGGGAACCCCCCCCCCCCCCCCCCCCCCCCCTTCCGTTGGTAGTTCGTTTGCCTCGTCACACTGTGCACTGTGGTAAGGGCAAAAGTACAACAATGTTAACAAAACCACCATAATTTGTTCTGGTTCCAAGAGGTACACATGCGGAAAATACAGCAAAGAACAGTCGCAGTCGTATGCTCCACGTGTGTTCAAGATGGCGAAGAGAGGATCAGTGAATAATTTACTTTCTGAACTTCTTTTTTCATGATTTTTTGATTTTGTTTGCATCTGTTGTTAATTAAGTTATATTTTTTCAATTTAAGGTTCAAAATACAAGATATGTTGATTAAAGTATTATGCAAATCACACTAAAGGAATTTATAATGGTGGTCACAAAATACCCCCTCCCCCCTCCTCCTGCGTTGGTACGCATTGTTGCCAAATCTTGAAATGGGAAAGAAACTAAACCCTATGCTTTAAAACACCAGAAAAGCACCGGCTGGACTCTATGATTCAAAACACTAGAAAAACACCAAAACTTATAAATATATAAACGGCGTTTTACTTACATTTATTTAATTAAAAATAATCATCTTCACTTGCAGAGTCTGCTACCGCTATTACATCTTTAGAGCAGGAAGGTGTAGTACTGCTGTAGCTCTGGCCACTATTATATCCTTCGGATGTTCGTAGTCGTGATAGCATTTTCACTCCGTTTTTAGTCCAAATTGCACACACAAAATGGAATGCAATTTTTGTTGAACTTTCATTCCGATTTCTTTGCTTTGTTTTCACGAATTAAACTTGGCTAAACACTCTCCCTACATCTGCATTAGAGTGAGGGAGCGAAAGTACATAAACTGGCTTCGCATGAAACTGGGAAATCCCCTGGGAGCTGGGAAGAAAATAGATGATAGGTCGATTCTTTGTACAAGTGCACTTGCACTGAGCCCTGTATGTTGCGCTTAATTAGCACTTATGCACGCGAATGAGAATTTCAGGGACTTCCCCTGTTGGAGTGTTGATCTTGACACCTGTAAATAAGGCCTATCTTAATTGATTAACTTTATTAAAACTATTACATGGCTTCCAGGATTTACTTATTTGTCATAGGAGACAATTTCATGGAAAAATCCGTTAAGCACCAGATTTGGCATTGGTTTTATTGAAATAACACCAGTATTTTGCTATGGCGCTATTAGAATATTTCTGGTACTAGACGAACTTCAGAAACACCAGATCTGATGCTAAAAACACCAAATTGGCAACACTGGAGGCCGTGGTTTGAAAACTAGCATGGTATTGCTAGGGTTAACAAAAACAAGTGAATTCAGCAATGCGGCATGAGCTGTCTCAAGCAACCCAATTTTTGATTATTTCTTTTTAACACGCGAGATACGTATTACCCACGCATTTGAACGGCACGACACCTTTATGACCAAGGAACCCATCTAGCAATAATAATAGGTCGTGAATATTCCAGTATGGTAGCCCGTAATATAACATTCCCTGACATATACACACACACAGGACACGATTGAAAAATTGAAGACCATAAAGTTTTCAAAAGGAAACAAGAATAGGAAAAAAAAGTATTAGAGGGGAGAGTAAAGAAAAGAAAAAAAGATGGAGTGGAACGAGGGAGAGGGGAGTGTGTAGCAAAAAAAGAGAAAAATATTCGAAATATAAAAATGAATTATTAGTCATCATTGGTTGACGTGACCAGAAGACTCGCATTATTGATCGTCTGTTGTTTTCTTTATAGCGAGCTAGAGAGCGCGCGCGCCTTCTCTCTCTCACACACTTCTCTTTGCCTTGCCACTGCCTCCTCGATCTCCCTTCCCCTCTCTCTCTCTTGCCTTGCTGCTCATAAACGAGTCCTTGCTGTAATTGATGTGGCTTCAACAGACGACGGGAAGTCTTGTTCAATGCAACTGGGGACTTGAAAAAAAGAAAAAAGGAAAAGTAAACTCTACAAGCAAATTTATATTTTATTGGCACTTGAATGAAAGTCAAGAGCTTTTCACTGGTTTGTTGGTTTCCTTTTCATATCTTTCTATTCGATCTATGAGCATTTTGGGAAGCTGGTTATATAGGGTGTTACCAAAAAAGTATGCAATATTTTAGGGGGTAATAGTATGCATCAATGAATAATAAAATGTTTAATAAAGATTGAAATTATTAATTCAATTATAGAAAGCTTACCAGTCGGTCAACACAAATTGTGCCTTATAACTACGGTGACCATATTTTTGAAAGTCAAAATCGGGGCAGCCTTTTTGGGGAGAGGGGTTGGAGCTGGTGTATTCTTTGGAATACACTGTTAGTTAGAGTTAGCTCTTGCTGCTCTTTGCTTTTCGTTTTCATTAGTTTCTTTTATTTTCCCTCGCAGACACCAACAGGGGCCCCCTTGGTATTCCCTGTTTATTTGAACATGCTCTAAAATTTCTATACGTTTGTTTCAGTTATGTATTCCTTGCAGAGTAACGGCACACCACGCGGCAACCGCAGAAGTTTTTTGGATTCATCGAGTTCAAGAGGACTTACACTCCGTTCCAGCAGGCGTCGTCTTCGTCGTCCGCCATCATCTTCTTGAAGACCCTACTCCATGAAGAAAATTACATTCTGTAAAGGGTTTATATTGTTCTTATGTTTTATACCCTGGTTTTTGTTCCTTTGTTTCTCCCCACCTCTCCTCCGTCTTCTCGCTCGCCGTGTGCTCAAATCCTTCGCCCACTTCTAGTTCTGACTTCGAGGGAACTGTTTGTCCTCTCTCAGACGCCTACCTCCTCTAAAAATTAGGTAAAATTCAAATCGGCGCCATGTCTGATTTTTAAGTGTAACGGCTGCAGGGATCTTCCTGCTTTAATCATCATGCAAGTTAAGTAACTACCTGAATTGATTTTAATCATGTTTTAAGGAAGGTTTTAAACAACATTTTGAATGCTTTTAATGAAAGTTATGCGCAGTGTTGGGATTTCCTCAAACTTGAGTAATAACTGCTCCTCAAGGGAACCGTTATTCTTCGCCAACCAGGCATGCTGCTTAAGTCATGAAATTCAACATTTCTTGAACTAAATAAGGGGATACTTTTCCTGCAACGAGGGATTTCTGTTAAATTGATAACTTTCTAAACAACTTAACTTGCTGCCTCCGAGGGATTACTACCGCTTCATTTAGCTGTCACTACAGTTCTGGAAATTTCCATTCAAATTAAACGGTCAACCGTATTGAACTACACTCAATACTGCCAAAATTGCCGCAACTTTAAGTGAAACAGAACTATTAACTGCAATCCAAAAACTCTCTAACTCAATAAACCTATCCATGTCAAACTCAGTGAATTCATAAACTGCAATATCAAAACTACATACCGCTAAAACCCGCAAAGTGCAATTTAATGAACCTATACATAGGCCTACAGCAATAAGGAAAATCTACAATCTATCAACAAACTACAGTGCTACAAAAAAAGTGTCCGTTTAACAATCCACTGCGTCGCGATTCGTTCGAATTTATAAAATTGGCCAGGACTCATATCCCCTGTTTCCTACACTTCCAATCCCCCTTTTCTACTAACAATTTAAGGTAATTACTTTTTTCTATGAGGCTTCGTCTATAAATAGGCACCCTCCCAATTCGTTCCACTTAACACTTATTCATTCTGTAAAAATAACCGTGGTTATAACCCACGTTTTAATACTTATTTTTTCCCTGCTTCGCCTAGGAAGTGAACGTTTTCTAATAGTTAAATTACCTAACTTATGTAATCCAGGTTTCGTTAATACGACCTGCCCAATTTGTATGTAGCATGTCTTAATTTCTGTGTCGATACAACAGTGGTTATAGGAACCACTTATTAATCTTCTTTTTTCTTATCCTGCTAATCCCAGGAATGCATAATTCTTTGCTTACCCCTAAGGTACTCTAAAAGCCTTATTTTTGAAAAATTAATATTCTACCTAATTAATTTAGTGAAATATCAAATCAAACTGTAACTCCTTTACTATTTTCATTATAGGCTTTAAACTTCTTAATTTTATGCACATTTCAAAAACCCTTGTAAGGTTTTAGTGCTTGCAAATGGTTCGAAAACTTGAAATTGTTTAACACTATTGTTAATTGTAAACCTTCTTGTTTTTTATTGGTCTATGACTTCAAAAGTTTACTAAAACAACCAAATTTGTTCTTAGCTGAAATAGATTTGAAATGTAATTGTTATTATTTTAAAACTTCCTCAATTTGTTAAATAAATCCTCTATTATTCGTTTTCTATTTCTCTTGCTAGAAAAAACGGTTAGGCAGGACCTTCTCCTCCCTAATTGTTCTCCTAACATTATTCCCTATTCAAAGAAAAAGACAATCACTGAATGACAAATTTATTAATAAACTCATCACTTGTTGCGTTTAAAACGAGACTTTTAGGAACAACATTTACTAAGTTTCTCTTAGCTATCACAGCTAATTCTAGTAAATCATTAAGGCAAGTATAGCTCGCTCCGCCAGCTTCCTACTTGAAGAGGTTTTCTCTCTGACTTGTGTTTTACTGTCTAAATTGTGGTTTTGTTCAAGTTAGGTTCGAGGTTTTCCTCCTTTCTAAACTTTTAGTCGTCACTCTGCTGGATAAGAGTTTAGCATGCTTTAAATGCAACAATTGGTACTCTCTGAAGATTTCTAATAATAATAATAATAAAAATATTGATAAAAGCACTCGAGTTGCTTTATCTCTGCCCACTCTGGGGACATTCGGCCTTTCTCTCAGGGATCCGACAGTGTCTCATAATAAAAATATTCCAGCCAATTTAAATCTTTCTGGCATTTCAGAATGCTCTCTAAAAGTTCACCCTTTTGAAGGGAAAGTACATAATTCATTGCTATTTGGCACCACTTGGTCCTCCAGCCCACTACGTCCCTACAATATACCCGCAATCACGCTCGGGAGGGAAAGAACACTTAGTGATAGCTTGACGGCGACCTCAGCTCACGCTGCGCTCTCGGTTAGCCCTACACAGGTCCCCGCACATTTTAGATACTTCATAGGCTTGTGCAGTAAAAGCTCTCTTTACATCGTTATTTCTTTACGGCTTTGTGTTGGATTCTCTTCCTCTCTGCCTAAAATTGTTCCCACTCCTAAACCTACTTCATTTTTCTCATCATCTTCCCTCAGGTAGTGCTGACACTCAGTATTAACCTACCAGGAGGAGTATTGGAGGATAGATAAATTATGGTTTGACTAGAGTTTCTTTAAGTTATGACCTTTTACAAAATTTAATTTTAAGAAGTTCCACAAAAATCGATCCACCAAAAATCTAATACAGAGGCATAAATGAAAACCAAGATTATTTTAGTGTATTTTTTAAATTTATGCAAGTACCTTACAAGTTTTGTGAGAAAAAAGGAGAAAACATAAGTAAGTTTACTTTTAACTTTCTTACTTTAAATCTTATGATTACAGTAACAAAATAAATTCTTACTGACTCTTTACAAGCACCTGAAGTCTTTACGAACTAGGACAGTGTCGGGGATATTTCAAAACAAAACGTGTTTTTCGTTTATTTACGCATATTTTCAGAGATTTTTTTTTTCAAACTTAAAAATCAGGACACTTCTATTAATATTCGGGTTGCCAGTACATGCTTCTTTAAATCGGGACTGTGCCGATTTTTTCGGGATGTATGGTCACCGTACTTATGATTAGGCACCGATTTTTTTTTAAATTGTCATTTTAGGTTTTCAAAAACATATTTTAGTTTTTAATCGGTAGAAGAGGTTGTTAAATAGATTTTAATGTTGAAATTGTAGCAAAAGTTGACATAAACTGCGCAAAGCTTAAAATGAATGGCTAATTGTTAGTAGAAAAATCTCATTCCAACGAGAGTGAAAATATTTTACATAACGATACTTCATTAAATTATCACCGAGAATTGCACACTTTTAGGCAATATTTGCTCTCCTTAAATATGTTAATTGAAGCCTCCGTGGCTTAGGCGGCAGCACGCCGGCCTCTCACCGCTGGGTCCGTGGTTCTAATCCCGGTCACTCGATGTGAGATCTGTGCTGGGCAAAACGGAGGCAGACAGGGTTTTCTCCGGGCACTCCGGTTTTCCCTGTCAAAATTTCATTCCAGCAACACTCTCCACTATCATTTCATTTCATCTGTCATTTATTTAATCATTGCCCCAGAGGAGTGCGTCAAGCCTCGGCAGCCGGCACAGTCCATATCCTCGCCGCTAGATGGGGGCTTCATTCATTCCATTCCTGACCCGGTCGGAGACTGGAAGCAGGCTGTGGATTTTTCAAATATGTTAATTATTCAAATTCAATAAAACCAAGGATATCAGAGGTGATTTTCACACTCTAGCTCGTTTAATTAACTTTGTTTATTAGAATATAGGAGAACAATAAGATAATTATTCCCAACTTCGTGACGGTAATTAACCAAGTGCTGAAAATATTTGAATTTTCTGGCATGTAAGATTTATCTCAATCAACTAGAGCTAGGAATAAACACTGACTTTTGGTTTACTTTTAAGAATTATGGACTAAAACTTCAAACATACTACAATAGATGGAACAAAACTGCAATTAGGTATATTTAGGTAATACCATATCAATTAGGTTTTTTAGGTACTACAAAACTCATGAATACGGCTCTTTTGATTGTGATTCGGAAACGTATTAAAGTACCGTATTTTTATATTTAGACATAAGGAAAAAGATAGGTAGAAACTTAAGAAACCGGTCGCTACTTATTTCATGAAAAATATTTCATAAGATATTCTTCACAAAATAACATGCTTTTATGTACAAAAATGGGGGGTACTTAAACTGGATGGCACGTTTCGAACATCAAGCAGTCATCTTCAGATCCTGCTAACTTAGGCTTAGTTAGACTGTTGTTGTTGTTGTTTGAGTCTTCATTCTTTTGACTGGTTTGATGCAGGTCTTCATGCCACCCTGTCCTGAGCTAATCGTTTCATGTCTACATAACTACCACACCCCACGTCCGAGGCAATCTGTTTAACATATTCCAACCTTGTTCTACCCCTACAGTTCCTGTCCTCGACCCTTCCTTCCATAACTAAGCTTGCTATTCCTGGGTGTCTTAGTATGTGTCCTACCAACCTATCTCTTCTCTTCATTACCAGTCGCCAGAAACATCTCTCCTCTCCCACTAGTCTTAATACCTTTTCGTTTGTAACCCTATCTACCCATCTGATCTTCATCATTCTCCTGTAACACCACATTTCAAACGCTTCAATTCTCCTCTTTTCTGCTGCACCAACAGCCCAAGTTTCACTTCCAAACAGCGCCACGCTCCAGACAAAGGCCTTCAAAAATGACTTCCTAATACCTATATCTATATTCGATGTCAACAGATTCCTTTTCTGTAGAAATGCTTTCCTTGCCAGAGCTAACCTACTTTTTATATCCTCTTTGCTTCGTCCATCACTGGTTATTTTGCTTCCTAAGTAACAGAAGTCTCCTACGTCCTTTAGTTTTTCACCTGCCAATTTGATGTCCATAGAGGTTTCTGATGTATTTCCGCTGCATTCCAATATTTTTGTTAGTTAGACTAATGTACGATATGTAGATTAAGGCTTTCTAGCCCGGAATACTGTTAAGCGTATTCGTGCCTTTGGGATATGGCCGTGTGACAGTAAAATTTGTGTTCAGCCCTGACAATTATATGTCAGAAAACTGTACTATAATGAGGCTCATTATAACACTATTTTTCATTATGAAACAGTTTCTCTCACCAATCAGAGGTCAAGAAACAGTTGTTTGACCAATTAGATAATACGATGCGCTGGGTTCCACAGCCTTCTAATTTAAATTTCACTGCCTGGCCTAGTGTCATAGTAGGGTAATCGAGGAGGCCATGGTCAAATGCATGGTTTTCTCTGCGTCTCATGCGCTCTGTTCAGTATATAAAACTGGCGAAATCTCGACATATATTTATGAATATTTATGTTCGAACATTAAATACGTCGAACATAAAGAGTCGTATGCAACTCGCCTATAATGGTAATTGTTCAGCTCTCATCGGACATTTATTTTAGTTCCCTGTTTGACCACTAGATGTATGTATTCTCTTGGTGAACTAGTCTTGTTTCTTGACTTGTTTTTTCAATTCTATGGAGTCGACAATGTGCATCCATCAGGCAGTGTAGTGTTGTGTTATTTTTTTTGTTTTGCTGTTATCTAATAAGAATGAATATATTAAGTAAAAAAGCTGCCTTCCGTATCCTTTTTTAACGCCTATACAGTCCACTGAAGGTACACCTTCATACCATAACATTTTTTGGTCCATCACGGGCACGGATGGCAGTGATTTCAACAAGCAAGAAGCAACTATAATAACAGGTCAGATCAACTCCTTACTTTGTGTACTTAGACTAATCAGCATTATAATGGATCAAAATCAAATAAGCAAATATATTAGAGAACGAGGAAGCTTAAAGAGTAGAATCGCAAGAATTAAACATTACGTTGAACAACTCAATCAAGATACCAACGTTAATTTGCATGAATTGAGGGTTAGGTACGATGCAATTCTTGGACTGGAATCAAAGTACGACACAGTTCAAACACAACTTGAAATAGAAGATATTAATTCAGATCATTCTGCAGATAGGGCAGAAGTGGAAACAACCTTGTATTCACTAAAGGCAAAAATCCAAGGCTTTCTATTTCCCGATCAAGGCAGTGCCAGTAGTTCATTGACTACAAAGTCCAGTAGTGTAAATGAAGTCACGAATATAAAACTACCAACAATTAAACTTCCTACATTCAGTGGGAATTATGAACATTGGATCCCATTTGCTGATAATTACAAATTGCTTGTACACAACAATGACAGTTTGGGAACAATACAAAAGTTTCACTATCTCCTTAGTTCAGTTCAAGGCAGTGCCAAATTATTAATACAACATCTCCCAACTACTGAAGGCAATTACAATGTAGCCTGGGAATTGCTTTGCAGTAGATTTGAAAATAAGAAAGCTATAACTTCAAAGTACATCAGGGAAATCTTGAATATTAGGCCTGTGCAAAATGAATCGGTCAGTGATCTTAGGGAATTCATCAATACATTCAATAGCAACCTACAAGCTCTCAAGGCACCATCATTAGACCATCCCTTAGAGGAAATAATTTTAACACAACATGTACTTGATCGTATTGATGTAAATACCAGGAAAAGTTGGGAATTAGCCACAAGTCCAACAGAAATTCCTTCTCTTCAACAGTTATTTAAGTTTCTAGAACAACAATGCTTGTCACTTGAAAACATTCAAAACAGCATTAACGTTCCAACCAAATCACAAGCTAGTAAACCCAGTACAGTCAGGAATAAAGCACCAGCCTATTCTCATGTAACATGTGTTGAAAACCAGTGTTTATTCTGCCATCAAGAGCATAAGGCAGGACTGTTTGCATGCCCTAAATCTTTAGAACTAAGCCCTCGACAGAGATCTCAGTGTGTACGTGAAAAGGGTCTTTGTTTCAATTGTCTGAAACAAGGACACTCAACAAAGCAATGCACTTCAAGTAATTGTCGAAAATGTGATAGAAAACACAATTCATTATTGCATGAGGACACTAGCAGTGATAGACATGTCAATCAACCTACTTCAGATAGAGTAACCATTGCGAGTGTACATACAGACAGAAGTCCATACAATCACACCGTCAATAAGCCTTATATCCTACTCACAACCGCTGTTGTGAAGGTACGAGATAATAATGGCACATTACACAAGGTTAGAGCTCTTCTTGATTGTGGCAGTCAAGCACACTTAATCACAGAAGATGTGGCTAAAAAACTCAAGTTAAAATGCAATGAGGAAACCACAACAATTTTAGGAATTAACAATGCTTCATCCACCATGAAACAAAGTGTAGAGATTGAAATTCATTCAATGGCTACTCCATTCAAGGCCAAATTGAAATGTTTCACTGTTCCTAAAATAACGGGTCAAATGCCTTCAATCCAACTAGATTATAAATTGTGGGATATTCCAAGCAACATTACATTGGCAGATCCACATTTCTACCAGCCAGGAAATGTCGATTTAATAATTGGTGCAGAATTGTTCTTCTACACCCTGAAGGCAGATCGTAAACAACGCGAAGGTGATTATCCAGTACTACAAAACACTCAATTGGGATGGGTAGTCTCTGGAAAATGTTGTCAGGAGAAGTATGTCACTAACAACACAGCAAATTCATTCTTTATCGAAACAGAAGAAACACTCGATCATCAATTACGCAAATTTTGGGAAATTGAGGAATTAGACACTAAACCAAGAACAGCAGAGGAACAAAAGTGCATGCAACATTTCAAAAACACTACCACAAGGGACAGTGATGGCAGATTCAGAGTAAGACTTCCATTCAAGGAAAACCATCAACAATTGGGAAATTCATATGAACAAGCTAGGCAAAGGTTTCAACTATTAGAGCAGAAATTTCAGAAACAGCCTGAAATATATAGAGAATATACACAATTTATGACAGAATACAAAGATTTAGGTCATATGACGGAAGTAACTACCACAGACACCAACAACACAGGGTGTTATTATCTTCCACATCATGCAGTATTCAAACCAGATAGCACTACGACCGCCACAAGAGTTGTTTTTGATGGTTCAGCAAAATCTTCCACCGGGGTCTCATTGAATAGCATACTCATGGTAGGACCAACTGTGCAACAAGATCTATACTCGATCACACTTCGCTTCAGAACCCATCAAATTGCATTTACTGCTAACATCACAAAGATGTATAGACAGATCAGAATTCACAAGGATGACACAAAATTGCAACGAATATTATGGAGAAATTCTCATGAGGAATCATTGAAATCCTACGAATTACAGACAGTAACTTATGGTACAGCATCAGCTCCATTTTCAGCAACCCAATGTTTGAATCAGCTGGCAGAAGAAGACGGTATTTGCTACCCAGCAGCAGCCCAAGTTCTTCAGAGAGATTTTTATGTAGACGATGTCCTTAGTGGTTCTTCAAGTGTCACCGAAGCGTTACAAATTCAGAAGGAATTAATCGCACTACTCAAGAAAGGGGGATTCCCACTCAAGAAATGGTGCTCCAATCATCCAGATCTACTTGAAGCACTTCCAGATTCAGATAGACACATGGCATTACCTTTCCAATTTGATGGCAAGAGCACTGTAAAAACGTTAGGATTATCATGGCACCCCACCGCTGATAAACTGATCATAGCAACAAAAATCAGACATATTAAGACCAACCAAATTACAAAGCGTACTACAACATCAGTTGTAGCATCCATATTCGACCCCTTAGGCCTCATCAGTCCTTCGGTAATTCAATACAAGATGTTTCTTCAGAAATTGTGGTTAAAACACATAGATTGGGATTCGTTATTGACAGATAATTTAAGATTGGAGTGGATCAAGTTATAAAATCAGCTGACATATATCAATAGCATTCAAGTTGATCGTTTAGTAACAATTAAGGGTAAACTCACAAACATTCAAATTCACGGTTTCAGTGATGCGTCAGAACGAGCCTATGGTGCATGCATTTACATTCGCTCGGTAAATCAACATGGTGAAACTCAGATTCGATTGCTTTGCTCTAAATCCAGAGTCGCCCCAGTAAAGAAGCTAACACTCCCTCGATTAGAACTTCTTGGCGCAACCTTACTGGCCCAGTTATTGAAGAAAACTATGACAGCGCTAAACTTAGACATTAATGAAACTTACCTCTGGGCAGACTCAAACATAGTACTCTCATGGTTAGCGGCAACAGTGTCTCAATGGAAAACGTTTGTAGCCAACAGAGTAGCTCAGATTCAAAAACTAACAGAGATTGAAAATTGGCACCACGTTCAGTCACAACACAACCCAGCTGACTTAATAACCCGAGGTGTTAGTGCACATAATTTAAAAACATCGACACTTTGGTGGGAAGGACCACTGTGGTTATCAGCACCGTCATCTGAGTGGCCTCAATCAAGGCATGTTAAAGAGACTTCACCATCAGTATTAGAGCAGCGACAAGTAAAAACAGTTCTTGTAATCAATCACTCTGATAGCATTATTCTCAAATTCTCATCATTAATAAGGCTTCAAAGAGTTATTTCATACTGTTACAGATTCGTTCACAATGCCAAAAACCCTAAAGACAAAATTATAGGAACACTTACAGTTCAAGAACTACAAAGATCACTAGAAACTTGCATTCGATTGTCGCAGAATGAAGCCTTCAGTGAGGACATTGCCAAACTGAGATCTACTGGAGTTGTCTCAAAGAAAAGTCAGATGAGAACTCTGTGTCCGTTTTTACACAATGACATAATTAGAGTTGGAGGTAGATTAGCGAATGCATCACTTCCATTCTCCACCAAACATCAGATCATACTACCATCCAAGCATCATATTACAAAACTCATCATTCGACATGCAAATCTACAGAATGCTCACGCAGGACCTGAATTGTTACTTTCCACGCTTCGTGAGAATTACTGGATTCCTAATGGCAGAAACGTGATTAAACAGCTGATACATAAGTGTGTGAGGTGTTACAGATTAAAGGGAACTACAATGAGGCAAATCATGGCCGATTATCCTAAACCTAGAGTTCAACCAGCACCACCTTTCAACATTTGTGGCATTGATTACGGAGGACCAATTCTTTTGCGTCCTATCAACAAAAGAAGTAACGTGAGAATTAAGGCATATATAGCACTTTTTGTTTGCTTCACTACAAAGGCAATCCACATTGAATTAGTTAGTGACCTCACAACTGAATCATTCTTAGCTGCATTACGTCGTTTTATTGCAAGAAGAGGAAAGCCAGCAGGCATCTACAGTGACAATGCAACTACCTTTGTAGGAGCTGATAAGGAACTTCAAAAGTTTCAGAATTTCATGACAACCAACAAGGTTCAAGAAGATATCACCAATGATATGGACAACAAAGGAATCAAGTGGCACTTAATACCACCACAATCTCCTCACTTTGGTGGCATATGGGAGGCTGGAATTAAGTCAGTCAAGTATCATCTTCGGCGAGTTATTGGTAATTGCGCGCTGACATATGAAGAATTGTATACCGTACTAACTCAAATTGAAGCCTGCTTAAATTCCAGACCAATTACAACTCTTTCGTCAGATCCGTCTGATCCTACAGCATTAACTCCAAGTCATTTTCTGGTCGGCAAGAGTTTAACTGCAATCCCGGATCCCGACCTGACAACAATGCCTTCTAATAGGTTGAACCTGTGGAAAAGAACTCAACAACTAGTTCAGCATTTCTGGAATAGATGGCATAAGGATTATCTCACTCAACTTCAACACAGGCCCAAATGGAGAGACAACCTGATCAATCTTAAAATTGGAATTGTAGTCGCCATCAAGGACGACAATTTACCACCGTTAAAATGGAGGTTAGCAGTCGTGTCAGAACTTCATCCAGGAGCAGACGGAATGGTTCGTGTGGCAACTGTAAGGACTATCAATGGAGAACTCAAGAGATCCATAGTAAAACTTGGCCCACTTCCAGTGGAGTAATATTCGTGAACTATAACTCCATTATATTGTTCTTTGCTTTATGTTTTATTTCAGCTCCAATTATTTTGATTGATATTCAATCAACAGGTGGGAGAATGTTCAGCTCTCATCGGACATTTATTTTAGTTCCCTGTTTGACCACTAGATGTATGTATTCTCTTGGTGAACTAGTCTTGTTTCTTGACTTGTTTTTTCAATTCTATGGAGTCGACAATGTGCATCCATCAGGCAGTGTAGTGTTGTGTTATTTTTTTTGTTTTGCTGTTATCTAATAAGAATGAATATATTAAGTAAAAAAGCTGCCTTCCGTATCCTTTTTAACGCCTATACAGTCCACTGAAGGTACACCTTCATACCATAACAGTAATTAAGACACTCGTATGGAAATTATAATACTCGCATACGCTCGTGTTATAAACATACTCGTGTCTTAATTATTGCCATTATAGGTTCGTTGCATAATGTAGTCTACTATTGAAATTCTGAACGTTTCGAAGGAATCTAGCCTCCTTTTTCAATACAATTAAAACATCCACATTTTTCGAGAAGTCTCAATTTTTCTCTCCCCCCACCCCTCTTTTCCTTCCCCTTCCTTACTACACTGTCCGCCGTTCCAATTAACATGGCGCGTTTTTCTAACAAGGTCCATACAGTACTTTCTGGCTGCTCTCTGGTGACGAACAAGAGAAAACTCATTGACACACATTATTTGGCCACATTGTTTTAATTCTATTGAAAAGGGAGGCAAGGTTCCTTCGAATCGTTTCGAATTTTAAATTCTATTTTCACACGACAATGTCCTAAAAGCATGAATGGGGCAGATGACCTCGTAGTTCCACCCCTTAAAGCAACAATAACTACTATATAACTAACTAACTAACTAACTAACTAACTAAAGGCATGAACAATTTTAATTCTAATGTACGATGTTTATGAATATACATAGTATATATATTAATACAAGCTGACCCGGCAAACGTTGTCCTGCCAATTAAAGAAAGTGTTGTAACTTTGTTTCTTGAAGTGCTTTTGGATACAAAATATTTTTTTTTCAATTTCTGTTAACTGCCTCTAAACGATCTTGAATTGAATTAACTAATTTAGAAACATTCGTTGGAGCGTGCACAACAACTCTCCAAAGTTTCATCGCAAACGGATGAATGGCATTTAACGCATACGGGATTTGGTTTAAATGATTCGTGCGCTGTCACTCATTTGTTGAATCTACTCGTGCTCTACCAACTGTGAAATGGATTTACTAAGTAAGAAAGCTTCACGTAAGTGTACACAACAACTCATCAAAGTTTCATCGCAATCGATGAATAGTATATGAACGCATACAGGATTTTGTTGGAACGTTTCGCGCGTCGTCACTCATTTTCATTTTCACTCGTGCGCTACCAATATTGTAAAATGGATTTACCAAGTTGAACACCTTCCCTGGCGTGTACACAACAACTCATCAAAGTTTCATCGGAATCGGATCAATGACATATGAACGCATAAGTGATTTTCTTTAAACGATTAACGTGCCGTCACTCACTTCTTGAATCTACTCATGCGCTACCTATTGTAAAATAGATTTACTAAGCCTGAAACCTTCCCTGGCGTGTACTCAATGATTCACCAAGGTTTGATCGCAATCGGATGAATGATATATGGCCGCATACGGGACATTGTGGAAACGATTCGCGCGCCGTCGCTCATTTGTTGAATCTACTCGTGCGCTACTTATTAAAAACTGGATTTACTATGACAGAAACATTTCCTGGAGTGTACACAACAATTCACCAAAGTTTCATCGCAATCGGATAAATGGTTTATGGACGCATACGGTACTTTGTTGAAATGATTCGCGTGCCGTCACACATTTGTTGAATCTACTCGTGCGCTACCTATTGTAAATTGGATTTTTAAGCCAGAAACCTTCCGTAGGGTGTACACAACATCTCACCCAAGTTTCATCGTAATCGGACGAATGGTATTTGAACGCATACGGGACCTTATAGAAACGCTTCGCGCGTCGTCGCTCATTTGTTGAATCTACTCGTGCGCAACCTCCTGTGAAATGGATTTAATAAGTTAGAAACCCTTTCGTAAGTGTACAGAACATCTCACCCAAGTTTCATCGCTATCCGACGAATGGTATTTGAACGCATACGGGACTTTGTTGAAACGCTTCGCACGTTGCCGCTCATTTGTTGAATCTACTCGTGCGCAACCTCCTGTGAAATGGATTACTAAGTTAGAAGCCTTCACTTAAGTGTACACAACAATTCATCAAAGTTTCATCTCAATCTATGAATGGAATATAAACTTATACGGGATTTTGTTGAAACGCTTCGCGCGTTGTCACCCATTTGTTGATTCTAGTCGTGCGCTACCTAATGTGAAATTGATTTACTAAGCCAGAAGCCTTCCCTGGAGTGTACACATCTCACCCAAGTTTCATCGCTATCGGACGAATGGAATTTGAACGCATACGGGACCTTTTTGAAACGCTTCGCGCGTCGTCGCTCATTTGTTGAATCTATTCGTGCGCTATATATTGTAAAATGGATTTACTAAGCCAAACACCTTCCCTGGAGCTCACTCAACATATCACCCAAGTTTCATGGCAATCGGATGAATGGTATATGAACGCATACGTGACTTTGAAACGCTCTAACGTGCAGAGACAAACAGTAGAATTCGACATCACTGCCAACTTTGGTTTAAAACACAACTTTCTGCCACGGGCGGAGTGATGGCGGTAGTTGCACAGGTTGCGACCAGGTGGCTCTAACGTGCAGAGACAAACCGTCCAAAGACATCAGCTTTCACCAAGGCCAAGGCTAGTGGTTTCCATGACGACTATTTTGACTGTATATTGTGGTTCTAAAATTGTGTGTAAATTGTGGTTCTAAAATTGTGCTCCTTCAACCTACCGGGTCAGATTGTGAATCTAAACCATACATGGACCCACCCTAATATACATACCAAATTCCATCAAAATCGGTTCAGTCGTTTAGGAGGAGTTCAGTCACATACACACGTGTCGAAGAATTATATATATAAAGATATATTGTTACGTGCCACCCCCCTAGTGGCACTTTTGTTTATTGGATAACGGTGGGTTGAAGCACAACACAGATTGTTCCTTTAAAGAAATGATTAACTTTATTGCGGCCAGAAAGATACACCACTCAACAGCAAATACAAGCAATTAGAACCTTACTCCAGTTTCCTCAAGTCTCTTCCTTATGGAGCGCTCTCGCCCCTTTCACTTAGTCATGCAGCTAATCCTCCACTAATGAGACCCGTGTCCTCGCTAGGAATACCTGCACCTCTTCCTTATGTACACAAACTACAGTCACTTACGATAACCTGCTACACGCTGCTTCGCTGTCCACAAGCTGGGAAACAATGTCACTGGATTTCGTAACTCGCACGGCACTTCGCCACAATACCTCTGTCGCTCAGTGAAATCACACTCGCTCAAAACACAGGCAGTCCCCTGTATGCTTCTCACTCACTCGCTGTCAAGAGAATCAGCTTCACTAGGGGTTTCGCAAATCACGTCACCACACTTCTGTCGCTCAGGATAAACGCTCGCACTAGCTCGAAAAACACACCCTCACACCGCTTGACAGGTCGCTCTTATATAGCAGGCCGGTGACTCAATAAATGCTTCTAGACCCATCCAGGGTTCACGGCTTCTCGAGGTTTCCATCACTGGCTGGGTCACGAATATTCTGGACCATCCCTTTGTCCTAGTAGTCCTGTTGCGTAAGGCATACGCAACACACTGAGGCAGAGCACAGCCCAACACGGGGGCAGTTGTGACTCATGCTGCGAGCGACGAAACAAACTCACAGCCGTAACACCACGCCCTTCCTAAAAGGCTGATCGTCCCGATCAATCATTGGTCCATCTGTGTCCCTCCGTAGGCTGCCAGGCGATCTCGATGCACGATCTTCATCTTCGCCCTCGGGCTCGCTGGATCCTGTAGACGACATCGTTGATCCGTTTCACGACTCGGTACGGGCCCTCCAAGGACTTCTGCAGTTTGGGTGACAGGCCTTTCTTCTGTAATGGGTTGAAGACCCAGACCAGGTCTCCCCGTGGAATCCGCCGGCATCCGTCCGTTGGTCGTATCGGGTCTTCATTCGGTCGGTCTCGATCCTCAGTTTCCTCCTCGCGAACGTGTGCACGTCCTCCAGTTGGTCGACCAGTTCTTGACAATACTGGCTTACCGGGACCAGATCATTCCCAGATCGGCCGAAGGCAAGATCGACAGGTAGACGGAGTTCCCTCCCAAACATGGCCCGGGCTGGTGTGCACCCGGTGGCTTCATGCACGGCGGCGCGGTAGGCCAGGAGAAATAGTGGAAGATGTTTGCCCCAATCCCTCTGGTGCTCGCTGACTACTATTCGGAGATGGTTCTCGAGGGTGCGATTGAATCGCTCTACCATCCCGTCGGACTGAGGGTGTAGCGGCGTCGTCCTTGTCTTCCGAATTCCCAGCAGCTGGCATCGGTTCTGGAACACCTGCGACTCGAAGTTCCTCCCTTGGTCGGAGTGCAGCTCCAGGGGTACTCCGTACCGGCTGACGAATTCCTTCACCAGGGTCTCTGGGATCGTCGCGGCTTCTTGATTAGGGAGCGCAAACGCCTCCGGCCATTTGGTGAAGTAGTCGCTGACGACCAATATGTAGCGGTTCCCTGCCTCGCTCAACGGGAATGGTCCAGCAACATCGATGGCCACTCTCTCCATGGAGCCGCCCACGTTGTAGGTCTTCAGTGGACCCCGTCGTCTTCGTCCTGGGACCTTGCTGGCTGCGCAATCGTGGCGCCTCGCGCAGTGGCTCTCCACGTCTGTTCGGCATCCGATCCAGTAAAACTTCTCTCTCAGCTTCTCCAGGGTCTTCTTTATCCCTAGGTGTCCACCAGATGATCCTCCATGGACTTCCATCAGGACTTCCTCCGTCATAGCCCTTGGTACGACGACTTGTTCCCGAGATGTCTTCCCATCGGTGCTCTCCCAGGTCCGGCAGATGAGGCCATCTCTTACAATCAGCGAGTCCCACTGCGCCCAGCAGGATTTGAACTTTGGACTGCAGTCGCTCACAATGTTCCACCCGGGTCTGGGAACACAGGCCCTCTTCCATTCGGCTATCAGATCCAGGTCATCATCTCCTGCTTCTGCCCGCGTGAAAGATTCGCGACTCCAGCTCCCATGAAGTTCCACGGTAGTCCTTCGGTGTTCTCCTCTCTTCTGGTGCAGAAGGTGCAGTCTTCGGAGCACGCTCTTCGTGACAGGGCGTCGGTGTTAGAATTTAGTTGGCCTTTCCTGTGCTGGATCTCAAAGTTGTACTGTTGAAGCCTCTCTATCCACCGCGCGAGTTGACCCTCGGGCTGTTTGCAGGTCAGGAGCCACCGCAGGGATGAATGATCGGTCCTGATGAGAAATTCTTGCCCGTACAGGTACTTGTGGAAGTGTTCGATGGTCTTCACGATGGCGAGCAGTTCCTTCCTGGTGAGGCAGTAGTTCCTCTCTGGCTTTGACAAGGCTTTGCTGAAGTAGGCCACTACTCTCTCCTCGCCGTCCACTACTTGCGACAGGATTCCCCCTATACCAAAGTCGCTGGCATCGGTATCGACGATGAACCTTGTTCCATGTCTGTGGGTAGGCTAGAATAGGTGCGGTGCACAGAGCCTGCTTGAGTTGTTCGAAGGCACAGTGGCATTCTTCTGTCCACGTGAAGAGTTGGTCCTTCTCAGTCAGTCAATGCAGTGGTTTGGCGATGTGAGCGAATCCTCTCACGAAGCGACGGTAATAAGTGCAGAGTCCCAGGAAGCTTCGTAGTTGGGACTTGTTCTTCGGAACTGGCCACTCCCTCACAGCTGCGGTCTTCTCTGGGTCGGAGCGCACCCCTTCCTCGGAGACGATATGCCCAAGGTACTGGACCTGCTTCTGGAAGAGCTGACATTTCTTGGGGCTCAACTTCAGCTGGGCAGCCCGTAGCTTCATCAAGATCTCCTTCAGGTTGCTGTAGTGCTCCTCGAAGCTTCTTCCCAGAACGATGACGGCGTCTAGGTAGACCAGGCAGGTCTTCCAGTGTAGTCCCCTCAGAATGGATTCCATTAGCCTTTCGAAGGTCGCAGGGGCGTTGCTCAGACCGAATGGCATGACGGTGAACTGCCAGAGCCCGCTGCCCACAAAGAACGCAGTTTTCTCGCGGTCCTCAGGGTGGACCTCCACCTGCCAGTAGCCACTCTTAAAATCTAAGGTGGAGAACCATCTTGACCCTGATATGGTGTCCAGGGTGTCGTCGATCTGGGGTAGAGGGTAGCTGTCCTTCCTCGTGACGTCATTCACCCACCTGTAATCCACGCAGAACCTGGTCGAACCGTCCTTCTTCTTCACTAGCACGACCGGAGAACTCCAAGGACTATGTGATGGCTCGATCACTCCTTGCTCCTTCATCTCTTCTACCATCCGGTCGACTTCGGCTTCCTTGGCGAGCGGGACACGTCGGAATGGGGCCCTAATCGGTGCGCTGTCCCCAACGTCAATTCTGTGCTGGACCAAGCTTGTCCTGCCGAAGTCTTTGCTCCCCACGGAGAAGAAATCCCGGAATTCGTGTAGCAGGTCCCGAAGTTGGCGTGATTGTTCCTCGTCTAAATGGTCCTGGGATCCTTGGTACAGCTTCTGTAGTTCTTCTGGCAGGGCGCGTCATCTTCGGTTGTCCGTCTGCAGGTGTCCGTCCGTTGTGTCTGTGATGCGGGCAATCCAGGAAACGGGCTCGCAGACTCCTAAGTTGGTGTCCCGGTGAACCGTAATATCGTAGTCGTTCAGGTTGGACAGGCGGACGTACGGCCGAGACGTCGTGTTGATGAGAGTCTTGGCAACTAGCAATCCTTTTGTCTGGATATCCGCACATTTTGGCTCGATGACAGCCGCCACTCCCTCAGCTGTTCCGTCGACAATTACGGCTGCGCTGACTTCCGTCCTGGCGGGAACGATGACGTCCTCTCTCAGCCTTACTCGTCGTGCGGCGACGGCCTCGTGTGCTGGTTGCAAAGCAAGTTCCTCACCTCCGAAGTGCAGAGTGTTGGTACTCAGATCCAAGATGATGTTGTTCTGGTCCAGGAAGTCCAATCCGATGATCACTTCATTTGATACATCAGCCACAAGCACTGGATACTTTATCGCCCGTCGACCAATGACGAACTCCAGTGATGCTTCGCCATGTACCGGTGCGGTCTCTCCGGTCGTGGTCATTAGCTGGAGGTTCCTTTGTGTGGGTTGCACTCTCCACTTTGGGATCACGGTGGGACTGACGATGGTCCTCGATGCTCCCGTGTCGATTAGCATGGGCCAGCTCTCTCCGTTGACGACTCCGTCGACCATCAGGCTGCTATTATCCCTCCGTAACTGCGTCACACGAACTTGGACTGCCGGGGCTTGACGACTGTCACAAGCCAAACTTTGCCCCCCAAGGCTGGCTAATACTTGCTTTCCTGGGCCGCGCGGTTTCCCTACGACTGACTGACCCGACGGAAACCCTTGGCGGCGGCGATCACCGCAGTCCTTGCTCAGGTGGCCTCTCTTACGGCAGGTCCAAGAGGTCGGTGGTCCTCTTCCGGGCCGCCTCTCCGGATGTCCTTCGGCTACGTTTTTGTTGGTGTACTGCGACTCTTGAAGAACCGGCCTAGCGCCTCCATCAGTTCATCGGCCAGGGGCTTGGTCTTGTCGGCTTTGGCTGGTTCGTCGACGTCCACCTGACGCACCCGCGCACGCATTCTAGATACCTGCTTTGGTGTCTCGAACTCAAGTGCGTGGCTCAGCGCATCTGCCAGGGTCTTATTGCGCGCGAGTGTCAGCACCTGTTGAGTGTCCGAGTCCCGAAGCCCGTCGGTGAAGGTCTGCGTCGCAATCTGTTCCAGAAAGTCGGCCGGCGCTGTTGGATAGGCGAGCCTTACGAGGCGTGCGATGTCCATCTCGAACTCCTGCAGGGTTTCCGCGTTCTATTGTACCCGGGTCCGGAGCTGCATCTGGTAGGCCTGCTGAAGATGGCTATCTCCATATCGGGACTCCATATGGGCGATTAGTGAAGCGTAGTCCTGGGATCCAGTCGGGATGGCCTGAAGGACGTTAAGGGCGTCCCCTCTCAGCGCTACAATGAGAGCTGTAGCCTTTTCCGTGCTGTTCCAGTTGTTTATGGAACAGGCTGCCTCGAACTGACGTAAGTAGGTGCTCCACGGGACCTTTCAGTCGAAGGTTGGGGGCGTCACTCAGCTATGTCCCGTTCCTGATATTCCCGGTGCAACGGTGGGCGGGCGTTGGCGCAGCTCGGCAACTTCCTCTTGTAGAGCGTTGAATCTCGCTTCCATCCCCGTCGGCGGGCGTTGGCTCAGCTCAGCAATTTCCTTTTGTAAAGCGTTGAATTTCTCTTACACCCCCGTCAGTGGCCGTTGGCGCAGCTCGGCAACTTCCTTTTGTAAGGCGTTGAATTTCTCCTCCACCCCCATCAGTGGGCGTTGGCGCAGCTCGGCAACTTCCACTTGTAAGGCGTCGAACTTCTTTTCCACTGCCGTGACTTCCTCACGCAGACCCAGTTCTAATTTCTTCAGGTCCTGTGTCAACTTATTCTGACCGTCTTCCATCTTCTTCTGGCGGTCCTCTATCCTCTTCAGGTCCTCCGCTAGCTTATTTTGACCGTCTTCCATCTTCTTTTGGCCGTCTTCTAGTTTGGCAGTTATGTCCTCGGCTAACTTCTCCTAGCCGTCTTCTAGTTTGGCAGTTAGGTCCTCGGCTAACTTCTTCTGGCCGTCCTCCATCTTCTTCTGGCCGTCCTCCATCTTCTTCTGGCCGTCCTCCATCTTCATCTGGCTGTCTTCCATCTTGGCTTCCATGCCACTTAACTTTTCTAGCAATGCTGCAAATTGCGCTTCCATTTTAGATGTTTGTCTTGTAAAAGGCATGCACTCACAGGAAAATAAAAAAAGACCTGCTCGGGTTTTGAAACCAGGACCGTCAGGTGTTGTGCTTGTGTTTGAGTTCGTAATCTGGCTTCTGACACCAGTTGTTACGTGCCACCCCCCTAGTGGCACTTTTGTTAACTGGATTACGGTGGGTTGAAGCACAACACAGATTGTTCCTTTAAATAAATAATTAACTTTATTGCGGCCAGAAAGATACACCACTCAACAGCAAAAACAAGCAATTAGAACCTTACTCCAGTTTCCTCAAGTCTCTTCCTTATGGAGCGCTCTTGCCCCTTTCACTTAGTCATGCAGCTAATCCTCCACTAATGAGACCGGTTTCCTCGCTAGGTATACCTGCACCTCTTCCTTATGTACACAAACTACAGTCACTTACGATAACCTGCTACACGCTGCATCGCTGTCCACAAGCTGGGAAACAATGTCACTGGATTTCGTAACTCGCACGGCACTTCGCCACAATACCTCTGTCGCTCAGTGAAATCACACTCGCTCAAAACACAGGCAGTCCCCTGTATGCTTCTCACTCCCTCGCTGTCAAGAGAATCAGCTTCACTAGGGGTTTCGCAAGTCACGTCACCACACTTCTGTCGCTCAGGATAAACGCTCGCACTAGCTCGAAAAACACACCCTCACACCGCTTGACAGGTCGCTCTTATATAGCAGGCCGGTGACTCAATAAATGCTTCTAGACCCATACAGGGTTCACGGCTTCTCGAGGTTTCCATCACTGGCTGAGTCACGAATATTCTGGACCATCCCTTTGTCCTAGTAGTCCTGTTGCGTAAGGCGTTCGCAATACACTGAGGCAGAGCACAGCCCAGCCCAGCCCGGGGGCAGTTGTGACTCATGCAGCGAGCGACGAAACAAACTCACAGCCGTAACAATATTTAGAGGAAGAAACAGCAGGAATTAAAGTTAATCGAAAAATAATAAACAACTTAAGATTTGCAGATGACACGTTGTTATTCGCAGAAGATCTACAAGATTTACAGCGACTGACTAACAAAGTGGTGGAGGCAAGTGAACAAGGGGGATTAACACTTAATGTCAGGAAGACACGTTTTATGGTAGTATCACGAATACAACATCAAGAGAGCTTGATAATCAATGGGGAGACAGTACAGTAAGTGACAAAGTACAAGTATTTAGGAACAAATGTGAACTGCTACATTGACTGTACTGAGGAGATAAAGTCCTGGATCGGTCAAGCCAGAAATGCATTCGATAAAATGAGGAGAGTGTTCTGTAGCAGAGACCTTAATTTACATCTAAAAATTAGATTTCTGAGATGTTATATCTTCTCCACCTTGTTCTATGGAGTTGAAACCTGGACCATAAAGAAAAGAGAAAAGGACAGATTGGAGGCATTTGAGCTATGGACGTACAGAAGGTTACTGAGGCTGAGTTGGAAAGAAAAGGTCACCAACGATGAGGTGATGAGGCGGATTGCAAAGGGAAAGGAAATATTAGATACTGTCAAAATTAGAAAACTGCAGTATCTGTGTCATGTGATGAGAGGAGAGAAATATCATCTGCTGAAGGTGGTCATTGAAGGGAAGCTACGAGGCAAAAGAAGACCAGGAAGAAGACGCATTTCTTGGATCGATAATCTGAAATCTTGGTTCAATTGTTCCACTATTGAACTGTTTCGTGCTGCATCATCGAAAGCAAGAGTCTCTATGATGGTTGCCAACCTCCTGAGAGGTGATGGCACATAAAGAAGAAGATATATTTCGTATGGCATGAAGCTGCAATATACAATTATTTACATATATACAGATTGAGATCTTGACCAGCAAGTAGCTTCAGTGTTGCTAGACCTGGATGTCTAATTTCTCTAACCATTCTACAGCTTCAACGCTAGGTTGATGATTCTCCTTCATAGTACCAATGAACCTTCGGGGTGGGCAATCCATAGCGAAGTGACTGATGGTTTGAGGCACATCTGCACAGTTGTAGAAAGGATTCTCGGCAATTTTCCATTTGTACTTCAAGATCTGACATCTACCGTGTTGAGTTCTTATACGATCCAGCGGCGTCCACAGTGGGTCTGTTGCAGTAGAACAACATCCACCTTGTGGTTGGTACGTACGTTTGTTAGGTAATCGCTTTTTGATCGGCTTACTCCTTCAATGTTGAGTTGTAGGATCCTTAGTGTGAGATTAAGGTCTCCAATGGGGCTTTGAAAAGGGCCATTTCCAGTTATAGCACAGTACAGCTGGAATGGTTTTGTTCCAAAAACCGTGCTATGGTTGGCAATTTGTAAATCGTTAGAAAAACACAAAAAAAAACGCTTAACTCTAAATTTCAGAATAATTTGTAGTATCACGTCGGAATTTCAAAATGTTTTGAAAAGCGTTTTTCTCTGAATCGACGTATTTTAAAGAAAAGTTGTTTAAACAAAAAATGTAGAGGACATTGTCACCTACAATTTGTCTCATTGAGGCCATGTCATACGTTTTGAAATGCAGAAGCTAGATGGCGCCAAAGTTTCCAAAAAAGTGTGTTTTCACTTTTTGTCCTAGATTTTTTTTTTTTTTTTTTTTTTTTACAAAAGCGTGAATCAGAAATTTTTCCTTTAAAAATTGTCTGCAACATTTATTTAAATGTTTGTTTCCTCCGACTTACCGTTCCAAAGTTATAGCGCAGCAAATTCAACGCTGCGTAGTCAAGGCTACTATTGTTACTGCGGAGAGAGCTGTGGGCATAGTTTGGACCGGGATCGGTGTCGGACAATTTCCACACTTCGGCAGACTATAACTTTGGAACGGTAAGTCAGAGGAAAAAAATGTTTCAATATATGTTGAAGACAATTTTGAGAGGAACAAATTTCTGATTCGCTCTTTTGTGAACAAAACCTTTTTTCTAGGACAAAAAGTGAAAAAAATCTTTTTTGGAAACTTTGGCGCCACCTAGCTTCTGCATTTCAAAACATATGACATGACCTCAATGAGACAAATTGTAGGTGACAATGTCCTCTACATTTTTTGTTTAAAAAGCTTTTCTTTAAAATACGTCGATTGAGAGAAAATCGCTCTTCATTTTTTTGGTGTTTTCCGACAAAATGTTCGTGCAAATTATTCTGAAATTTAGAGTTAATCTGTTCTTGTGCTTTTCTAACGATTTACTAAAAGCCAACCATAGCACGGTTTTTGGAACAAAAGGGGTTTCTTCTGTGCAGCTGTACTGTACTATTATGTTTATGAATTACAATTAATGCACTAATATGATATACAATGTTCAGATTACATAAGCTCGTAAAATCTTTTGTAAAGTTGCATTTTCACTAGCAAGTTCTTGCAGCAGCAGTAACAAGCAGATACCGTTTACATGTGCTTGTTGTGCAAGTCAATTAAAATGACAAGGGTTGGTGAGCCAAGTTTGAGGTTAGGTTAGGTTAGTTTAGGTTAAGAGGCAATGAAACAGTAAAAAGGAAGTTGAATGGCTACACCTTGCCAGATCTTTGAGAACTAAATACTGCACAGGTAATATGCGCAACTAGCACTAAAAAGGTATCAATTAGGATTGTCCGCAACTAGCGCGCTTGCACCCAGCACGGACTGGCCTACATATTTTAGTCCTGCTCTACCCAAAATGTAGGCACGGAATTTCCGCCAAGCTGCGCTCTTCTTTTGACGATAGACGTGTTTGGTTGGTTGATTCCTTAGTTTAGGGGCTGCGACAACGCGGTCATGTAGCCCCGTGTAATTTGGGTGTGTGTAGAATCTGTTTGGTAACCGGTGTTAATTGTGATGACTGTATTAGAGTGTGTGTGTCTGTTTTAATTCAAGTAAGGACTGCAGACTTCCAATTTTTTCAAGTAGTTCCTACTTTTGCAGCCAAACGCACCGTCAACGACCAACTAGTCCAGAACTTAGTTACCAGATTACGACGAACGTAGGAACCTAAGAACGTTAGTCAAATGTTTAACCTATATATAATTTAGCTTCACACAGGTGTAATTAGTGGAAGGCTCTTTAACATGCCATAAATCTATGACATGGGACCGCCGGCTTTACTTCCCCTCCGAAGGAAGGCATACTGAGGGATTTTTAACGTTCTTAAAATATCCGACGACTTCGGCCGGGCAGACGTGCTTTACACTTACTGTCCGAGGAAAGAAATATAGATACTCGATGTATGTCCATGACCTTGGCCATGATCTACTTATTCCCACCCCGCCCCGAATTGATTTCAAGATCTATAAAGATAATGTCCACTTTACAATACAAATTTCTTTTTACTATCACTCCACTTTTACTCCTATAAATGATACATCTTTCGGCTATTATTAGCCTTCATCATTTGATTAGAACCACACATACAGTCCGTTATATTCGAACTTAAAATTTTCAACAAACAAGTGTTAGTATATTTTAGTATACAGGGTGTATCTTAATTATTCCGACAAAGAAATCAGGGACGCTCTGCGTGTTATGTAAAAGACGATGCGGCAATCGGATTGGCGGAGAAAATGTTTCCTTTCAAGGAAATGAGGTTACTTTGTTACTTCCGGGCGCGCGATTCAAATTGACGGGCTCGCCGTATTTGCTGAGCCAGAGTGCAAGCCGAGGCGAACGAGGAAACTTGCGCATGCCCGCCAGCATATCTCTGTCTCCTTCTATCACACTCCCCTCCCTTGCTTGAAGCGCAGCAGTTGCCAACGGCTTGCTCTCTGGCTCAGCAAATACGGCGAGTTGGTAGATTTGAATCGCGCGCTCGGAAGTAACAAAGTAATCTCATTTTCTCGAAGGGAACAATTTTCTTCGCCAATCTGATTGCGGCATCGTCCTTTACATAAAACGCAGAGCGTCTCTGATTTTTTGTCGGTATAATTAAGATACACCCTGCCTGTATATATTGGAGATAATTTTTTGTACTCGGCGCGAGGAACTTGACGATAGCTGGACGCTGCTTGCTGTGTGAATTCGAACGGAGCGCGCGGACTCAAGAGCCAATGCCGACACGCACATTAGAAAAATGTAATATCTGGGAAATAAGACATTAAGTATTGGAATTTATGGAAAATTGAGGAAGTCTACATAATTGAACTGCTCTACGGAACATTTTGAGAAGATTAATAATACAGGAAAAGAGCTATTTAATTGGGCGGGCACCAATTCCGCTCGGGAATTCTAGTCAGGTAGCCAGGGTTACCTGAATTCCACTCGGTCCTCGAAGGGACCCAAAAATAAGTTCCTCAACTCCGTTCAGGCTTTGACAAGGGGTCGGCAAAGGGGTTATCCCCAATGACGTAAACAAATGGCATAAACCTCCTGCTCGCATACCAAGGGCCGGGTCGAAAACCTTATGCAGCGCCTGAGTGAATTCTTGAATGCAGCTGATTTTTATGTTCTATTGTTATCTAAATTTAATTTTATAATGTCTGACTAGGTTAAAACACATACAAACATTTAATTATGCACATGTTAAAAACAATGTATAAAATTTGTAGAAAAAAAAATAGAAAACTTGGCAGACATATTTAAAAGAATATTATGATTAATTTTAAATCACTTGTATTTTCTGCCAGATAAGTTATAATGTGCCAAACACTTTATACCTGATTTAACGAATGAGCGGACTTGACATCAGAGCCCTTGGTATGCGAGCAGGAGGGTTATGACATTTGTTTACGTGATTGGGGATAACCCCTTTGCCGACCCCTTGTCAAAGCCTGAGCGGAATTGAGGAACTTATTTTTGGGTCCCTTGGAGGACCGAGTGGAATTGAGTAAAATCGAGCGGAATTGATGTTCTACCATTTAATTTAGAAGATGAAAGCCAATGATGTCCAACGTGGCATTACGTAATGATACAGTAGGCCTATATATTATTTTTATGACGTTCTGCCCAACTAAGGAACGCGAATGAACCTATTTCACACATGAATTTGAATTCGCTTTCGTTTGCTCCCAAAAACTCTTCATTCTCTCACTATGATCTTTCTTCCTTTCGGCTGCCCATGTAGTGAGGGCTCTTATCTGAGGGTTTGCAGCAAACTGATGTTTAAAAAAAAATCTTCCCTTCTTCGTCTTCGTCTCCTCTTTCTTCTCGTCGTCCTCCTCCTCCTCCTCCTTCTTCTCCTCCTCCTCCTCCTTCTTCTCCTCCTTCTCCTCCATCATCTCCTCCTCCTCCTTCTTCTCCTCATCCTCCTCCTTCTTCTTCTCCTCCTCCTCCTCCTCCTCCTCCTTCTTCTCCTCCTTCTCCTCCATCATCTCCTCCTCCTCCTTCTTCTCCTCATCCTCCTCCTTCTTCTCCTCCTCCTTCTCCTCCTCCTTCTTCTCCTCATCCTCCTCCTTCTCCTCCTCCTCCTCCATCATCTCCTCCTCCTCCTTCTCCTCATCCTCCTCCTCCTTCTTCTTCTCCTCCTCCTCCTTCTTCTCCTCCTCCGCCTCCTTCTTCTCCTCATCCTCCTCCTCCTTCTTCTCCTCATCCTCCTCCTCTTCCTCCTTCTCCTCCTCCTTCTTCTCCTCCTTCTCCGCCTCCTTCTTCTCCTCATCCTCCTCCTCCTTTTTCTCCTCATCCTTCTCCTCCTCATGCTCCTCCTTCTCCTCCATCTTCTTCTCTTCCCCCTCCTTCTCCTCCTTCATCCTCCTCCTTCTCCTCCATCTTCTTCTCTTCCCCCTCCTTCTCCTCCTTCATCTTCTCCTCATCCTCCTCCTTATTCTCCTCCTCCTTCTTCTCCTTCATCTTCTTCTCCTCTTCTCCTTCATCTTCTTCTTCTCATCCTCCACCTCCTTCTCCTCATCCTCCTCCTCCTTCTTCTCTTTCTTCTCCTCTTCCTCCTTTGCCTCATTCTCCGCCACGTCCTTCTTCTCCTCCTCCGCCTTTGCCTCATTCTCCGCCACGTCCTTCTTCTCCTCCTCCTTCTTCTTTAATCGTATCGACCTACTAAGGACCAAGTCATTTCAACTGTCTTCTCCGGGCTTTCATCTTTGCCTTTAGGGGCAGATGCCCTCGTAGTTCCGCCCCTTCAAACAAAAATAGCTAACTAACTGATCTTTGCCCAGTGCTCCTTCATACCTTGCTCTTTTCTTTCTTCCTTCCACATTTTCCCGTCTTCAACTTTGTTTTTTCTTGAAAACCCTGGTGGTCGTTCAGTTCCTTCCTGAGAGGATTGCGTTCTTGAATATTATCACAATTATTATTTATTATTTAAGCGAAAATTCCCCTACAGGAGAGCGATTAAACTTGATCACATGACGTCATTTGGAGGCCTGTCTCCTCCGCTCCTCCCAAAATGTCTTCATTCTCACGGAATGCTCCCTCTTCCTCTCATCCGTCCACTTTTTCCCAGGTTGTCGTAATGATCTTGTTCAAACTTAACATTCGCGATTTTCGTCTGGCACTCAGTTTGGTCTTCGAAATTTTCTATATTGAATACTTGTATCTCTATCTGTACCTCTTTAAGCCATTCTGTGCCTCATTTATTCTGTGTTATGATACCAAGTAGTTTCTTTGGCAAACTAGAGGTGGCCATCCTGTGTATGTGAGGGTAAAATTTGGCTCTGCGTTTTCTAATTTCGTCTGTTATCGTATTGGTCTTTTGATAAGAGTTCTGTACTACTATCGGATTTTTTATTATGGATACTCGAGTTTAGGCCTTAATTACAACCAAACCAACAGACCTATTGAGAAACGAGTTATACCAATATTTTTCTTGTTTAATTCTGCGTTAGACTGTATAAGCCAATTATTTTCAAGTTTATTAATTATTTATTTATTTGTGGTTGTATGAAAAATTGTCCGTGTTTTTGACGTCTATTCTTGGAACCGCTCACTTAAAACTATATACATGGAAAACTACTTGGCTGAAGGTAATAAAATTTTTATATGTGATAGGCACAAGTATTGGTAGTGCAAATCTCAAGTTTCAATTTTTTTTCAACCACCCGATAAAAAGTTCTTATACTTTTTCTGACGTAACATTTTCTCAGCCCAGGATAAACGTACAGCAGGTAACTTGGTCTAATTTTGAAGCTCTTATTCGTGATTATCGGAAACTACGACCACTGTAAACGTACAGTGTGATGACGAATTTATGAAGAGTAATACTAATGGGAGGTTTTGTGTGTTCCGGCCCGTGCGATTAAAAGCAAGCGGGCTTGTGAAATCCGGTGCAGCGGATTTTTTTTAGTAGGTCTCTTCATCCAAATGCCGTTTCTGTTGATTGCTCCGCAGATCTTCCGGAGAATTTTTTGTTCCTGTTTTTCCATTTCCCTAATCTTTGAATGACCATCGATTATTATTGTTTCAGCGGCATAACTGTTTTTTAATGTCGTAATTTGGCGTTCGTCGAAATGCATTTCCTGTTGTAATGGTCCCACGTTAGCCTGTAGGCCTTCTGGAGCTTACTGATTCTGTCTTCATTGGCGATTCGATTAAGTCCCGAGGGCTGTATAATTTCACCAAGGTATTTAAAAGTGCAGACTTGGGCGATTTTACCGTATTTGGTGTTTATAGGGGATTTATTTTCTGGCCTTCTCTCCATATAACTATTTGGTCTTGTCGTAAGAGATACTATTATTATTATTATTTTACTTAGGATCACGCTAAAATTTCACTGTTTTAGTTGTAATTTCCTCTGTCTCCAGTACTCCTTCATGCGATCGCTGTTCTGCTGCCGTTGTTCGGCCGTCCAAGCTCTTCCGGTCTTTGTAGCTCGTCTCTCGTTATGAAACCCTTCCAAATTGTGTTTGCTGTTTCGAAACGTATCCCTTTCCAACATATGGGCCTCCTGGATGTTGGATTTCTCAAGGTCTTTCCGAGTTTCTTTAATCCATGATGTTGTTTTTTTTTTGTTCCAGAAGTAGTCAAACAAAATATTAGCCTCCGTTTCCTCATGGTCGCCGAGAATTTTTCTACATTCTGGTAGACTTCGGCGTTGCTCCGAAGTTTCCATCCTGTTTCCGTCTGTATTGGGCCCATAATTTTCCGGAGGATTCTCCTTTCCAGAACCTCCAACTTCTCTAGCCTATAGTTCATTGAAAGGCATTCACAGGCGTACAGGCATTCTGTTTTGACTACAGTGTGGTAGTGCTTTATTTTGGCGTTCCAGGATATGCATTTCTTGTTATAGATATTTTTTGTAAGCCCATACGCTCTCTCCATTTTTGAGATCCTATCGCCTGCCGCAGCTTTCTCTAGACCATTGTCCTGTACCGTTTCACGGAGATATTTAAATTTCTTTACTCCCTGAATCCGCCCTATCTCCGTTTCAAGGAATTATTATTATTATTATTATTATTATTATTATTATTATTATTATTATTATTATTATTATTATTATTATTATTATTATTATTGTAGTCTGCCAAGCCGATACGATGATGAGGGGACTTGTCTATGGACGTGTGCCTCTCTTCTCCCAGAGGAATAACTTAATGTTACTTGTTCAATGACTCTCTTCGGGGACTGTTTATTGGCACTAACCAGAGCGCATGGATCTTCATTACCGGCTTAAGCTTGTAGAGCTGAAGTTGTTATCCCTTGCTCGCATTAGATTAGTGGCGAGGGAATACACCCCTCATAGCCTCACTTAACCCTTACACTAGGGGGTGGCGGGGTAGCAGATAAACCGCACACGAGCAGGGTTGGTTAACTAAGAGTTAGCATTACTTGCCAAAAATAGTAACAAGGTTACCGTGACAATGGCCGAATGAGAGCATCGTCACTTTTGTATAAAACTAAGTTGCGTAGTGATATGAGCTTTTTTATTTCTTCTTCTTGTTCCGTATAGGCCAACTACGGACAACGATATTCAACTATTTTGCTTGGAGTGGGCCTTGATGTTTGCCCAGTAGTCACGCATCCTCTGGCTGTGTTGTTCTTTTCTCTCCTTTGTCCAGAGGGCACCTGTCTTCTTCCTTGGTTTTTTTTTCTGGAACTTTATTTGCTTTAATTTACTCCTGAGAAACGTTCGATCTTTTATGTCCTTTTCCGTAACTCCCAGTTCCAGCAGATCTTTGTGCACCTCTATCAGCCATGGTGACTTGGTCTTCCTACTTTGCCAGTATGTGAGTAGCTGGTTGGTCAGCCTGGTTGGATGCATTCTGGAGACGTGTCCATAATATGTTATACGTCTCTTCCTGGCCACGTCTGTAATTCTTTCAGAGTAACTTATAGAGCTCCTGGTTGGGCCGCCTAATATATTTACTCCTTTCCTTGATTGGTCCCAATATCTTCCTCATTATCTTCCTCCCTTTGATTTCTAGTTTGCCCGTGAGTCCTTTCCTACTTAATATGAGGCATTCAGAGGCATATAAAGCTTCAGGACGGATGACCGTTTGATAGTGCTTCATTTTGGTGTTACGGGAGAGACACCTCTTATTGCAGATGTTCTTAGTCAGTCGGTATGAAAGTTCTAGCTTATTTACTCGAGTTGATAATGTTGTTACTTCGGAGAGATTGGGTTCCAACCATTCACCCAAGTACTTGAATTTGTTGGATCTCTTGATCCTTCCCTGTTCTAGAAGTAGTTCATAAGGGGATTCACAGATGTTCGTGATGTATTGTGTTTTCTCAAATGACACTTGCTTTTTATTATTATTATTTATTGGGTTCATTCTCTACATGCTCCACTACAAAGTAGTACTACATGATTTCAACTATTTCACAACACTATATCTTTTGTAGTTTATAAATGTTACTTACTGGTGACTAATCTTAATAGTTTTAAAATCTTGAAGGTCTAAAGAGTTCACATAATTTGCAAAGGGTTTTGAGTATATTTTAATGAGAACTGACTTGTGTGTTGGCAGGTACTCATCTTTAATCTGTTTCTAAGGATTTCTCTGTCACTTTTATCTACATTACAATCGAAGATCAGGAGATCCACTGTTTGTGGTCCTTCGTTGCAGGGACAATTAGGACTGCGTACTATTTTAAGCCGATGCAGATAAGAATTAATGTTTCCATGACCAGTTAGTATTGTTGTCATGTTCGGCGTGAGGTTGAATTTAATAGCTTATCTACTTTCTATTGTTGGAAAGAATTCCTTAGAAATGATTCCTTTCGAAGTCTCTTCCCATTCTTGTTGCCATTCACTGTTGGATGGTTTGCAAAGTTGATTTTTAGCCTAATTTTCACATTTTGCAAAAATGAGGAAAAAGTAGACTTATGAGATCGGGCAAATGTGTGTCTGTCTGTCTGTCTGTCTGTCTGTCTGTCTGTCCTTCTGTCTGTCTGTCTGGCTGTGTGTGTGTCCCCCCCTATCAACTCCTAAACGGCTGCAGCAATCGAAACAAAATTTGGTAGGAGTAAAGATCTATACCTGAATATCTCACGGCCATATTTGAAAATGATGTCAGTGCTACCAACTGCTGAAAAATCGCAATTGAAATATGAGCTCCATGTTGGATATCTTGGAAAGTATGAATGGGAGCTATTTCAAAATAGGCACACGTACAGATCATAATATTTCAGTTTAATTTCCAGGAGGCCAAACATGGCAGTGTTGCCAAAATGATTATAAGCCTCCTGATAGGTCCAATTTTTAAATGCATATAACTTCCATACTATCAATTGGAATTCAACCAAATTTCGTATGTTGTATGTGTACATAAACAGATATGACTGAGCGTATTCATAAGATCTACCAGGGCTGCCAACTGTTAATAAATGCTCCTAATTTATTTTATCCAAATACCAATATATCAGAAAGTATGCAAGCCGACAGCTTTAAACTATGCACACGTATAGTACCTGACATTCTATATTAATTTGGAGTAACTTATATACGTCAGTGCTACCAACATGATTCTAAGCCTGCTGACAGGTCCAACTTTAAATACATGTAACTTCCATACTATCATTTGGATTTTAACCAAATTTCGTATGTGCTATGTGTACCATAACAGATATGACTATGCGTATTCTACGGAGCAACCAGTGCTGCCAACTGTTAATATGTGCTGTCCCTATTTTTGTTACCCTAATATCAATATATCAGAAAGTATGCAAGCCAATAGCTCTAAACTTTGCACACGTATAGTACATGGCATTCTAGACGAATTTGGAGTAACTAATATACGTCAGTGCTTCCAACATGATTCTAAGCCTGCTGATAGGTCCAATTTTAAAATGCATGTAACTTCTATACTAACTAATGGATTTCATTCAAAATTGGCACAACAATAGTTCATATTATTTCAGATTATTTCTGACCAATACATGCATGACATTGTTGCCAACATGATTTTACGCGCGCTGTTAGATCCAATGTTTAACTGCATGTAACGTCCATGCTATTCATTGGACTTCAACCAAATTTTGTATTTTGTACCTTAGGAGACGGAACTAAGAATATATTCAGTCATCAGGGCTGCCAACTGTAGTGCTCTATTAGGATACATTATGCCAGGTATACAGTATTTCGAACTAATTGGAAATTTCGATATTAGCAACTTAATTTCGTCATTATTCTAGATAGGTTCATATTCTGTAGAATAATCATTGGCATGAAAAGTAGGCTGTATAGTTCTTCACGGAACTTCTTGTTTACTTTTTTGATAGGTATTTTGTCGTAACAGACTTCATTTAATTTAGCTGCTTCCTTGGCTAGTTTATCAGCCAACTCGTTACCTTCTACGCCGATGTGTGCTTTAATCCATTCGAATTATATCTTCCCGTTGTTACTCCTTAAAAATGTTGCCATGGTTTTCCGGATTCTTTCAATTAGGTGAGCGTGAATTTTTAGCCTACTTTTCACATTTTGCAAAAATGAGGAAAAAGTAGACTTATGAGATCGGGCAAATGTCTGTCTGTCTGTCTGTCTGTCTGTCTGTCTGTCTGTCTGTCTGTCCTTCTGTCTGTCTGTCTGTCTGGCTGTGTGTGTGTCCCCCCTATCAACTCCTAAACGGCTGCAGCAATCGAAACAAAATTTGGTAGGAGTAAAGATCTACACCTGAATATCTCACGGCCATATTTGAAAATGATGTCAGTGCTACCAACTGCTAAAAAATCGCAATTGAAATTTGAGCTCCATGTTGGATATCTTGGAAAGTATGAATGGGAGCTATTTCAAAATTGGCACACGTACAGATCATAATATTTCAGTTTAATTTCCAGGAGGCCAAACATGGCAGTGTTGCCAAAATGATTGTAAGCCTCCGGATAGGTCCAATTTTTAAATGCATATAACTTCTACACTGTCAATTGGAATTCAACCAAATTTCGTATGTTGTATGTGTACATAACCAGATATGACTGAGCGTATTCTTAAGACCTACCAGGGCTGCCAACTGTTAATAAATGCTCTTAATTTATTTTATCCAAATACCAATATATCAGAAAGTATGCAAGCCGACAGCTTTAAACTATGCACACGTATAGTACCTGACATTCTATATTAATTTGGAGTAACTTATATACGTCAGTGCTACCAACATGATTCTAAGCCTGCTGACAGGTCCAACTTTAAATACATGCAACTTCCATACTATCATTTGGATTTCAACCAAATTTCGTATGTGTTATGTGTACCATAACAGATATGACTATGCGTATTCTAAGGAGCAACCAGGGCTGCCAACTGTTAATATGTGCTGTCCCTATTTTTGTTACCCTAATATCAATATATCAGAAAGTATGCAAGCCAATAGCTCTAAAATTTGCACACGTATAGTACCTGGCATTCTAGACGAATTTGGAGTAACTAATATACGTCAGTGCTGCCAACATGATTCTAAGCCTGCTGATAGGTCCAATTTTAAAATGCATGTAACTTCTATACTAACTAATGGATTTCATTCAAAATTGGCACAACAATAGATCATATTATTTCAGATTATTTCTGACCAATACATGCATGACATTGTTGCCAACAGATTTTACGCGCGCTGTTAGATCCAATGTTTAACTGCATGTAACGTCCATGCGATTCATTGGACTTCAACCAAATTTTGTACCTTAAGAGATGGAAATAAGAATATATTCAGTCATCAGGGCTGCCAACTGTAGTGCTCTATTAGGATACATTATGCCAGGTATACAGTATTTCGAACTAATTGGAAATTTCGATATTAGCAACTTAATTTCGTCATTATTCTAGATAGGTTCATATTCTGTAGAATAATCATTGGCATGAAAAGTAGGCTGTATAGTTCTTAACGGAACTTCTTGTTTAATCTGCTGTATCATAATATCTAACAGCTTTGATTATTGACGTTTAATATAAATGAATATGGGTAGAGGCATGTGATTTTTTCGCACTACAGTTTGAACGATTTCGTGAGAAGGATACTAATTTTCGCGTTATTTATAGCTGTATCGCTTTAATGAAATTTTAAAATTAATCATGAAAGGTTTCATTATTGGGGTTCTGAATTATTTATATGAATGGTAGATGTATACATTACTAGTAACCATCCAGTCTAATTATATAATACGCTAAGGCGTATGTTTCACAAAACTCAAGCTCCTAAACCAGAGGGAGTTAGGAGGTGAGGTTTGTACAAAACTCTTCCAAATCGTCTCAATAATATAGGAAAAATCTTGCATTTCTTGAAAAGTCAACGGAAATATATTTATTTGTTTATAAAGTGCTTTTCAAAAAATAAGAAAGACGATAGTCCCTGGCAGAACTGAGTCACGTCCATCCAGCATAACACTAGAGCCGGGTGGGTAGTCTGTACACACGGGGCGCACACAACCAATTATGCGAGCGTTTTCTCACGGGTCCGCTAGTATTATTTTATTATATTCCTGATTTTGCATTAATCTTAATGCTAGCAGTGACTGTATTATTTCAACTTTTTGAATCATTGTTCGCTCTTCTCTATCTTTCCATACATAATCTGGAAACAAAAATTCAAGCTCGTTATTCACTACAGATTTCGCTGTAATATCGCGCTTATCGCGTGGTCGTTACGGCATGGCTGCTGGCAGTCGCTCACATCCGGGAGGTGACGAGGTTCGAATCCCCCCGCCGGCAACCTTGAAGATGGTCTTCTGTGGTTTAGGGGCAGATGACCTCGTAGTTCCGCCCCTTAAAACAACAATAACTAACTAACTAACTTCTGTGGTTTCCCATCTTCCTTCCAGGCAAATGCCGGGGTTGGTCCCTAACTATAGGTCACAGCCGCTACCTTCCAACTCCTCGTCCTTACATTCAAACTTTCCTCCCCAGACAACACTCCACACGCGACGGTACTTGTAGTTCACCCATTGGGTGTCTGCCTAGAAGCAGCCACACACTGGCGTGCCGAACATGTCCTCGGACACTCCCGGCACTAAAAGCCATACGCTAAAAATCTAAAATGGCCTTATCGCTTTAATTCGCGAACATAATATCTTTATTTTCGTAACCAGAAACATATGATTCGTAAAGATATCGCAATATCACTTCAAAATAAGTTTTGTCACGTTTATCGTTAATGCGATAAAGTCATGCCTCTATCAATGGGTATTTAAAAATGTACAAGGGATGTCTCATAAGTAATGTAGTGTTATAAAGAAAATTTTATTTGGAATGTTTCCTGACAAGAAATTGAACTATTCTTCAAAGTAGAGACCATCAGATTCTCTGGTCTTGTGCCATCTTTCAGTGAGGTTTCTTATCCTGCGACAGTACCAGTCTCTGGGTTTTGATGCCAAGAATTCGGTGAGCCCATTTCTACAGCTTCGGTGTTTTCGAAATTTCTTCTACGCAAAAAATGGGCCATGGATCAAAAAAGATGGCAATCTGAAGACGCAATATCAGGGCTATATGCTGGATGTGACAGCATATGGCCTTGGGTGCCGGGTGAAAACTCTGTTATTTGCGCCTAGAGGGCAGCTTGCATGTCAATTTTAGTCGTTCCTTGGAACGCCGTGAAAGTCAAGGAGGTTAAATATCTAAGCTCCCTGCCACTATAGCGCTTTCTAGTAGAGAAAGGAGGAACTTTGTGTTGGCGGAAAATCCCGAGATTAATTTTGCCATTATGAAAACGGCCTACTGAATTCAAATGGGTTCTCTAACACACCAACAACGTATGCAATGCGTGCCGTGATTTTCGACGACTTTCAAAAATCACCTACCAAAGCCAGGAGTGAACCTGCAAGTTTGGGGTTGGTAGTCCGACACGTTAACCACCCACCCACCGTGGCAACCACAGATAATTAAATTTTGTTCACATGTACAGTGCTTGCAGAAATTTAGGGACAGCGATTGATGAACAATTGTCCCTAAAGTAACAGCATTTTGGTAACACATGAGAAAGCGCCCACAGTGGATCCATCACAAACAAGACACGGAGAAAACAACTGCTCAGTCAGAATCAGGGCCGTATTTCTAAATAGGCTAAGTAGGCTGCAGCCTCGAGCGGAAAATTTTCAGGGGCGGCAGTTTGGCAAATCATTCAAGAGCTAAAATTAAGTATTTCATACGTAATAATACGAATTTTAGAATACAAGTTACTTAAAATATGTTTTAGTCCTTCTACAGTTCTTCCTGCCTTAGAAGAGTTAAGAACTATCTGCGAGCTAGTATTTCTGAAATACGGTTCAACACACTTTCATTACTCTGTATTGAGGCAAATACAACAAAAACACTTTCATATGAGGACATTATTAACGAGTTTGCCATTAAGAAATCTCGTAAGAAAGCTATGTAAATTTGAACATCAAGATTACGTGGGTTGAGTTGTTTTAGAGAAGTTTGTATATTTTTCAACAAATAAACCAGTAATTAACTACATTTTGAGTAATTTCATTTCACCATTGTAGGACAACTTAATTCAAATTGAACACAGTTCTTCAATTACGCAAAAGATAGTCATTAGCATTAAAGTAGGCCTATGTGTAAAATAGTGATCACTGATCTCCAAGAACAAATTAATTAATTAATTAAGTTCGAAACCCATTTCATTTTAACTAATCATAAAAGATGTAAGTAAAAAAACAACAAGTAGATAACTAATTTCATTATAACATGTATTATTTAAGCCATTAAATTTGTAGTTTTATCAAAACTAAATGAATGGACTTTATGTGTAAAAAATATGAAAACGCCAATGGACTCTATCCTTTTGTTGTATAAAACAAATGAATTAAGCAAATATGAACTATTGAGGGGGCGGTAAATGGACTTTAGCCTATAGGCGGCATGCTTTCAAATCCGGCCCTGGTAAGAATAACTCGAAGTATTGCCAATCGGAATTAATCGCGAAACGAAATTGACTAATTTTCCCACCAAAATTACCGGGTAAGAAAGTTTGTTTGAGCTGTGACCAAATGAATAGCTTCTTTTTCTCAGGATGTATTTTTATTCTTATGATTGCTATGTTGTTGTAAAACAGAAGTAACAATTTCATAGCTGTAGGACTAGCAATTTTTGAGAAAGAAAACATTTTAGTATGAAAATCATGTTTTTTTAGCCCTGTTTACAAAAAGTTAATACATTCCATCTTCAAAAATATTAGAGATAGAGCAGCGAAATTTTAGATGATGATGATGAAGATGATAATTGTTGTTTTAAGGGGTCTAACATCTAGGTTATCGGCCCCTAATGGTTTGGTTGATAGTGAAAGATGAGATGAGAATGAAAACTATTACTAACTTAATACCAGCTACAGACTTACATACTAGATGAAGAAATGGTAAACAAATAAAGGATAAGGCAAATAAAGGACAGGGAGGAAAGAAATATTCTCAACCCTCGAAGAATTAAGGATTGAAGGACTTGGAAGGAAGGAGAGCCATGAAAGGCAGATAGGAAAGGGGAAAGAGGAGAGGGCCCACCCCAAAGTCAGTGGAAAAAGGGGAAAAAACTAACCCAGGTCAGGAATCCCTCGGGATCGCCAACTCCCGAACTCACCAGCCGTGAGCCCCTGAGGGTGTAGCAATATCCAGGGTGCACCAGAAGTGGTGGGGCCTCTTTGAGGGCCTTGTGCAGAAGGCGGGAGATAACATGAAAAGAAAAAGAAGGCTGACCCCTCGAAGAATGAGGGTACAGTGGAACGTGGCTAATTCGAACTTCTATAATTCGAAATCTTTTTTAATTCGAATATTTCTCTTGGTCCCTAGCATTTTATATACAATCAATGCTAAAACATCGTGGTTAATTTGAATTATATGTTGGATAATTCGAAGTTTTTACGTGTAAAAAGCCGATCGGAAGCCAAACAGTTGGGTCAGAATTTCCCGAAAAACGACGTTGTATCATTGGCATGCGGCCTCTACTCGATTGTTTTGCTTACGTGACTCCGGAAAACAAGATGGTGACGACGCATCAGGCGATGAACTCGTGGAGGGAGTTCCCGGGAAAACTGTTCCGAGTGCAGCCCAAGCAACAAACAAAATCACAGAGCTTAGGCGTTTTTTAAGTAGAAATGCGTAAGTGATTCTGTTTTCCGTTCCTTATATTTGTTAGATTCTTTTGTGATGGCCGAGAGACTTAACTGTAGGAAACAGGTAAAAATCTCATTTTTTTAAACAGTAGATTTCCCTAAGACTTAACTACAATTCTGGATTACTACTGTCCTTAAATAGGTGTATAGTACATTTTGGTTTTATTTTATTATTTGAAACTTTTGAGGTTATTTACGATACAGTCATTATAATGCACGGTTGTCTGTTAATCTGCTTTGTTGAACGTAAATCATTATGTAAACGTAATACATATTACATAAACACTTTACTTGTTAAAAAGGTATGTAATATTAGGTTTAATAAAGTTTCTTGGATGGAAACCTAAAATTTGATTGTTTTCTCTACCCTTTTCAAAGAACTTTCTTAATTCGAATTTTTGGATAATTCAATTTTTTTTACTGATCCCTTGAGGTTCGAATTATCCAAGTTCCACTGTATCAGGAAAGATGAGACAAGGGCCAATTAAGGTGGGAAGGTGAAAGAATCCTTAGGCCTCGGATACCCTAATACCATCGGGGTCTGAAGAGAACAAGAGTTGACCAAGAGAAAGGTCGACAGGAAATAAGACGGAGAGGAGCCTGGCACAGGTAAGTGGAAGCAATGCCGGACTCAGCTGGGGTCCCGTGGTCGCCAACCCTAATAACATCATGTAAAACTAATAATAATAAAACAATAATGTTACTGGTTTTACGTCTCTTTTAACTACACTGGCTTTTAGACACGCCGGGGTGCCGGAATTTTGCCCCGAAGGGGATCTTTAACGTGCCAGTAAATCTACTGACACGGCTCCCTCGCATTTGCGCACCCTCAAATGCCAGCTGACTGCGCCAGGTTTCGAACCTGCAAATTTGGGATCAGCAAGCGAGAACGTTACCCCTGAGCCACGCAGCCAGACATCATGTAAAACAATGACTGATAAGCTGTTACTTTAGGGGCAAACGTGCATCAAACTAAATTTAGACCAGTCCCTTTACTTTCTGCAAGCACTTGCAGAAATCGATAGATGGATGTCAGTAAGTGAAGTTTACGGCGTCCATCAGAAAGAGTTCGGTAGCTCGGAGAAGGCTACTTGTACCACCCAATAGAACAACAAAAAACATGCCCATCCCTGATTCCCCGCACTGTGTGGCGTGAGAATTGCAAAGCGCCATCTGACAAGTGTATGTACGTGTGTCAGACCCCTTGCCTCCACCCCAGTGCAGTATTATGTTACGTCATTAGCAGACTGCTCTGTGATTGGTGGGCGCTGTCCTCGCGTGCTGTCACCTCATTTGTTTCCTTGACGGAGAGAGTACAGCCAGTGCCTCTGTACGGAGTACTGTTTCTAATAGTCTACTGTAATAATACCTAGGCTATTTATATGTAGAGTAAAATCTGCCGAAACCGGTCCTTTTATATACCGGAAACCGGGACAAACGGAAACCAAAATTCGGAACGGAGGTTTTTATCATTTTAAATGATCTTGTCGACTTCGTCGTTACGCTGGGGTCTGGCGTTACGTTACGGTGACGGGACGAAATTTACTCAGATGCACTGAGGTGTGTGACGTCATAGTACCGCTTGGTGCATGTGTTCCCCGACAATCTCTACTTCGTTAGTATAAGACAAAAATCCCCGATTCTTGGATGTCACGGGAAATCTCGAGAACCACTGGATGTATTTTGATGCTGTTTTCACCATTCTGTAAAGGATATCTCGAGGAAAGATTCTGTAGAAAATAATTTATGTATGATCAAAGGAAGCCAAGCAGTAATGATTTCAGTGAAAAAGTCGAAAACAAACTTGGCGTCCGTGCGCTTCTTAAGCTTACGCTGGGCAAACCATTAAAAATATCAATATACTATGAGCGTAAGAATTGGTCAGCATGAAAAAATCTACAAAAATGTCCGCGAGAGCATATCTCTATCATCAATACATCGCCCACTATAAGTGTTTTTAGACTGGGTGGAAGGGGCACGTCCCCGCGCTCGACCTTGCTTTGCCCTTGGTTTGCACTTGTCGTTCGCGAGTAATTTGAAACAAGATAAGCAACATAAGTATTATGCAGATAATTTTCTAACATGTCAAGAGTCTTTGGCTTCGAGCGAAGCGAGTAGCCTTTCTAGCATTTTTCAGCATTTGTAGCATTTAAAATGATACAAAGTCTAGTCTTTCAGACTGACTGTCACTTTTTCTATGTGAAATGTCACTGTAAACCGGAAAACTGCCTAACGGGGAAATAAGTTCCGGAACTGTAGGCGTAAATAACGTTACTAAGACGGATTATCTTATTTATAATATTGTACAATAAGAGCAAATCTCACAATAAATAATAATATAGTTGAACAAGTGTCCTCCTTCAAATACGAAGGTGGATCAAAAAGTTAGTTGCACTAACGCGCTGCAGCAGCGCGCTGTGTGTCGCAAACGTGGGCATAACGGAGAAAAGGACAGAAACTGCCCACACATCTGTTAGGCAGGTCGCTGTGGTGTCTCATCAAGTATGGTGTGAATAGCGGCCAAAAGCAATGGCGCGTCGACTGGACGTTCACTCCAAATATGAGGTGCGTGCGACAATCCGATTCCTATGGGCCAAAAGGAATAATTGCACGGACATATATCGTGAAATTAGTGCTGTGTATGGGGAGTGGGCCATTTCCCAGCAAGAGATCGTAAAGTGATGTCAGCAATTCGAAACCGGACGCACGGATAACACGGACGAATATCGCGAGGGCAGGCCCGCAACGTCCAGGACCCGTGCAAATGTCAACAGTGTGAATGCGATCATTAGACAGAACGGTGGTCGATATTCCCAGACCGATGAGGAGGTGAAGGCCGCTTTCTCCGTGTGGTTGCAGAACGCTGGAGGAACTTTCTATGCATCCGGCATCGACAAGTTGGTTGTGCTTTCGCAGAAATGTTTGGAGTCTCTTGGAAACTATGTGGAAAAGTGACGTTACATTGTATGTCGTTATAGGCGTGTTGCTGTTGTATAGGTGGTGTAATAAATGGCCATAACTGGGAAGTGCAACTTATTTTTTGATCTGCCCTCGTACTTGGGCACCATGTTGAACGAACAATGTGACTCCAAACAAGAAATAAAATCTAGAATTGAACAGGCCAGGAAACAATTCTTTACCTTGCGGAAATTCTTGGTATGATCAGATCTCAGTCTACAGTTGCGAATCCGCGTGATCCGTTGTAAAATATTTTCTGTTCTTCTATATGGTTGCGAATGCTGGACCATGGACCCTTCTTTTGAAAAACGAATCGATGCCTTTGAAATGTATCTATATCGTCGTCTCCAGCGCATACCTTGGATACTGAAAATTTCAAATGTCGAGGTCCTACATCGGATGAAAAAGCAAAAAGAACTGCTACATGTTATCAAGCAAAGAAAGACACAATACCTAAGTCACATCATGCGAAACGAGAGGTACCAATTATTACAGCAAATTATTGAAGGAAAGATACAAGGAAAAAGATCCGTTGGGAGACGCAGGAATTCATGGTTGAAGGACATTAGAAGGTGGCACCGGTGTACATCGGAGGATGCATTTAATACTGCAATGTCAAGGTCAGAGCTGGCTACGGGGATCGCCAACCCTCGGTTGGAGACAGCGCCTTAAGAAGAAGAATACTGTACAAAGTTATGTACTAAATTTTGAGCGCGACTGTTCTTGCACCAAAGGCCTAGGAAACATTAGTCTAACTCTAATTTTTCCTCAAGGATGCAGCAGGTATGCTACACATCACAACATATGTACCGTTACTTCCTCCAACCCTCTTGTAAAACGCACAGTTTCCTTCTGACAAATGAGAGTAGAAGTACGAGTAGAAGAATACAGTGAACTGGAGTAATCTTTATGTTCGACCCTGACTAGGGTAAAGCGCGGTAATTTGAATAATTTCAAGTGTTTCGATCGATTTTTCGGAAAGTACTAATTTCATCATTTTGCTGAATATGAAACAGGATTCTCGCACGTTTTACCATCATTCAACCAATCTATGAAACAGAAATCTGTAAATATTGTAACGTAATCCGATTTACCCCTCCGATTTTAACAAGCATTGTTTTAATGGGGTAATTTTGATATATCTTGGGGTAATTTGAATAACATTGAAAATTGCAATTAATTACAGTTAAAATACCATTTTGCATTTGACTATTGTTATTTACATAGTTAGTTATATATTTGAGACAATGACGGACAGAAATCAGGATAATTACAAAGAAATCAGACTACATATTATTGTCCCATAACAACATCTCAAGCACATAGACCACAAATGAACTGTTTATTTCCTTCGGCTCCAACGCATCGCTCGTGATACCAGGATCTGCAGCACTGACAACGAAACCATTCCCCTTTCTTTTACTGTTAGCTGTGAATAATAGCTCAGGTTACAAAATGCACAAATGTTGTCTTTTTCTGCATATTTATTTGGAACTTGCTCTTGATTATTTGGAGGTGGCAGTTCCGTAGATAGCTGTTTCATGAATCGCACTTTCTTGATGGACTCCCTTTCGTCATTTTTTGTTGTGAGAGTTTTCTTGGAGGAATATTTGCTAATTTTCGGTACAAACTAGTGTAGAGGACATTAAACAGCTGCACAGCTCCTAAAATGGATACCACGCCATCAGTAGCTGCTTTAAGGGCTTGTTCCATACTCTCCTTATTCCATTTCAACCGAGCGTCCTTTCCCATATAATGTCTCAACATCTGAAATAATATAAAAGTATCTTAAAATGTGCAGTAAAGCGGCATAGAAATAAATATTTGCCCATGATTTCAAAATCCGAATTGCCCCATAATGTCCTGTTCAAATTGCCCCGCGCGCGAACAACAAAACATTGGAACGTTGTACAAAGACAATCCTACAGAATGCGTAGCTAACGCATGTGGGAGTCATATGTAGGTAACGTTAACTTCATTGCTTTAACGCAGATTTCATAAAAGCTTAAGGCAGCAAAACGTAATCTTATAAACAACAGAAACAAGAAGCGTTCGCTATTTACTCTGGCTAATGTAAATACGTCCACACCCTTTCAGAATCTCAGTTACACTTCAAAACTCCCAAGACTATATCAAGCACACGCCACTCGCGCCTTCTAACCTTAAACTGGCAAAATGGCGTCTCCTGTTTTCGTAAAATACACACAAATGCTTACCATTATCCATTTTGCCCCACTATTCAAAATACCCCGCTGAACCCTATTATATGTCAGAAAACTGTACTATAATGAGGCTCATTATAACACTATTTTTCATTATGAAACAGTTTCTCCCACCAATCAGAGCTCAAGAAACAGATGTTTGACCAATTAGACAATTAGATGCGCTGAGTTCCACGGCCTTCTAATTTAAATTTCACTGCCTGGCCTAGTGTCATAGTAGGGTAATCGAGGAGGCCATGGTCAAATACAAGGCATTCTCTGCGTCTCATGCGCTCTGTTCAGTACATAAAACTGGCGAAATCTCGACAGATATTTATGAATATTTATGTTCGAACATAAAATAGTTATAATAATTATCGTCGAACATAAACAGTCGTATGCAACTCGCCTATAATGGTAACTAAGACACTCGTATGGAAATGTACTATTAAAGGTGTTCTTTTTACTGTGCACTGCATTTATTTACGTACTGTAATTCAGTGACAATGCCTTCTAAACATAAGCAATTACACTGGAGGAGAAAATTAAAGTTATTGAAAAACACGAGAAAAACAAACGCCCGGCTAGAGAATTAATTGTGTTGGTTAAAGTGGAAAAAAACTCATATTATTTCATAGTAACTTAATCCTATGCGATAACACAGTATTTCTTGTAGTGTATTTGGTCTTATTAAAACTCAACCCTTTGTAAAACGGAAACCTGCAAAAAATAAATCCGGAACGATTGCGTTTCGCTTTAGGCAGGTTTTACTGTATATACGGTATACAGGGTGTCGGAAAATAAGAGGTAGATAACCAAACCACGCATAGGGGTGGGTCTGGGGAGCAATATGCGTTAAGGGGGGGACCTACACCTTTAAGAATGAAAATTTGTCATTTTTCAATTTTTTTTCTACGTTTATTGATTCTTCCTTTTCAGATCACTGCAACAATTTATTTTATATGTATAATACGTTTGACGTTATGACCAAAAACGTGCAGGGGAGTTTAGGAAGTTTCCCTACACATTGGTAACTTTGTTGCTCGTTTCCCGAAACTTTGGATTTTCAAATCAGTTTCCTTAGTAACTGCCAGAGTTTTCAAGATAATGAAGTGAAATTTAGTATACATGTGTATCTTATAGGGAAGAACAATATGACCTAGAACTGTTGTTGTACATGTCAGAGTTTCGATTTGAAAAAAATATTCAGTGAAAAAAAATGCAAAAAAGTTACACTTGAATATAAGCTTTAAAAAAAAATATTTTTCCCTATAGATTCCAATGATTCTAGGTCAATCTCTAGCTACCGAATTAGTAAATACAATGATTTTTTTTGAAAAACAATGATAGCATTTGTGTAAAATATTAGGGAAACTGTGGATCAGTGCACAATATGCAGCCGCCATTTTAAATGCCTAATTTGCGGAAATGCATTCGTCATATGACTTGTAAATACACGAACATATCGGCAGAGCATAGTGTTTTTGGCAGAACAAATTACAATTCTTTAGTACTTTCTTTTGCTGAGGAATAAAAAAAGTGAAATATACATGATTTTCAGATCCTTAAAGGTGTAGGTCCCCACGATACCTGTGCGCGCAAACCAACAGTTAAGCCCTGCGAGCATTTGTAATTACGAGGATACTTGGCAACGTCGCGCAATGAGCAGCATCGAGTGCGGCGTCGACACTCTTGTGTGTTTCGAGTGATTAATGCGCAACAAGATCTGTCATTCAAAGAAAGAAAAAAAAATCGGAAAAAAAATTCCCAAATTCGAGCCCGAAGCACACAGAACGGTGCCAGCACCTTGCCCACTGAGCTACAAGCTCAGCTCGAAACACCCAAGAGTGTAGACGCCGCACTCGATGCTGCTCATTGCGCGACGTTGCCAAGTTTCCTCGTAATTACAAATGCTCACACGGGCTTAACGGTTGGTTTGCGTGCACAGGTATCTTAACTCATATTGCTCCCCAGACCCACTCCAATGCATGGTTTGATTTTCTACCTCTTGTATAAGACACTTGAGAAAGGTCCGCACTCCTCAAGCGTGTGGGATTCTTACCCACTGAAAACCACACCCAATCCTCTACTCCGGGACCACTTTCGTATACTTCAGAATGGTATCGTTTTCTATGTTCTCCGAACACCTTCTTACTTCTCAATTCATACGCAGTCCTTAGATCGCAGCCTCACTCCCTTAAATCATTTGTCTCCCTCTTTCTTCTTATGCCGAAGAACCCTTTCGACAAAGAAAGTGACCTTGTCCCATCTGTACTCGTTCCTTAGCATAATTTCGACGATGTTGTCTGGAGCCATTGAACCAACGTCGGTTTCAAGTAGTTGTTGTCCTTTCGCCCGTCCATCGAATGCAGACGAAGAACATGTGATATATAATGTCTGGATTATTTTAGCAGTAAATGCATATATTACTCCTTACTTTGGTCATCTGGGTGAGGTAACTCCTAAAGTAGCCATGGCCAGTCAACATCTGAGTCAGATAGTAATTGATCTCACCATGTCTCCTGGTTATCCACTCAACCAAACTAGTAGTAATAATAATAATAATAATAATAATAATAATAATAATAATTCAGCATTTTTTCTAGATTTGTGCCGTGTCTTGTGTGGGGTTTTGCCTAGGACACAAAGCTGGCTCATCAGCGGGCTCTTGGTGTCCCCGCCCGGACCCCCACAGGATTAGAGAACAGCGTGCTACCTCCCTTTTTATGAAGCGCACCCGCGCCTCTTTACTGCGAGAACTTAAAGCTCATGCAGCCATAACCTCCCTATGAAGGCTTCCAAAAATATGGTAGGCCTATAAATAATAATGGTCTAATAATAATAATAATAATAATAATAGTGTCCAAAAAGTAGAGATAGATCTGTTGGAGATTGGGATAACGTGTGAAGATATCCAGGAGCGAGGCGCACTTAGGTAAAAACTTCAAGAACATCGGAGTTTTCAATCTAAACCTAAACTAAAAACTGGGAAGGCGTGGACGACGGAGAGAAAGTTTTGACATCGATTGCGAATGAAAGAGTACTGGGCCAACATTAAAATGCAGAAGTAACAGTTGACATGACGTGGTCCTTAGTTGGTCGTAATGAAGAAGAATAATGCCCAAAAGATATGAGATATTATGAGGAAAATGAGAATTTAATTGTATGCCCACTTGCTAAGAATGAAATGCACACGATTAACGAACCGGATCTGTACTTATTTTAGAGATAAGAAGACCAAGCTAGCCTGGTTCGAAGATATAGAAAGTGACCTGCAGGAAATGGAGATTGGCCTACCTGTTAAGATATCCAAGAACGCAACGCCATCAGGAAGAAACTAAACAACCACCAAGGTTTATCAAGAGCGGCTTCGGAGGCGTAGTTGCTAGCATGCTGAGCTTCTATGCCCAGGATCGCAGGTTCAAATCCGGAAGAAGTCGTTGGATTTTTTAAGAGCGTTAAAAATCCCTTAGTATGCCTTCCTTTGTATGGGAAGTAAAGTCGGCGGTCCCATGTCATAGATGTATGGCATGAAAAAGAACCTTCCACGGACTATAATTGTGTGAAGCTAAATTGACGATGTGAAGTTATTACTCTCCTCTTGTCCTTCTCTTTGCAATTTCTGTTTTTGTGAGTTGTGGGTTGCTTTCCCTTTCAACAGTAACTGATGTTTGATTAGCAGTGATATTATGAAGTGCAGTGGTCTTAGTCAGATCATTGCTTAGGCGTCTCAGAAGTCTCCAGCTATATGGCTGTCTCGTTTCAGATACAAGTTTCCTATAGTTTTTATCCAGTGATCCCTTTTTGTCTCTCTTATAAATGAAATGAGCTTATTTCCTGTTTCCACAGTTAGCAAAAACAAATAAGACACGATGATAGGAGGCCTTGAGTTCCAACTTCTCAACAGTATTTAATATGTTTAATCGAGTGAAAACAAATGAGACACGGTGTTATGAGGCCATAAGTTCCTACTTCTCAAACGAATTTAATACGTTCAATCCAGCAAAACCAAATAAGAAACGATGATAGGAGGCCATGAGTTCCAACTTCCCAGTGGTATTTAATAAGTTCAATCCGTCAAAAACAAATAAGACACGATGATAGAAGGCCGTGAATTTTAACTTCTCAACAGTATTTAATACTATGCTTAATCCAGCGAAAACAAACGAAACACAATATTTCTTACTTTTTCCCTTCTTATTATTCCTAATCTGCTTCTTTGATATTTCCAGTCTTGCGAAATGAAATTTTAAAGAAACAGATTAGGAATAACAAGAAGGGATAGAGTAAGAAATGAGAGAGCGAGAGAGATTGTAGAAGAGAAACCCTTACAAGAGAGCATAGTCAAGAATAAGTTGGTACGGACATGTTAGGAGAATGCAGGAGGGCAGGATACCAAGGAGGATGCATGACATGGAAATGGAGGGCGAGAGACCATGAGGAAGACCAAGAGATAGGTGGATTGTGGGTGTGAAGGAAGGAGTGCAGAAAAGAGGAGAGGAGTGGGAGAGAGTAAGGAGTGAAAGGTGGTGGGAGGATAGAAAACGATCGAGAGGCTAATAATATGTTCCAAGCAGACCCAGCCAGGGGCTGGAAACTGTAGATGATGATAGAAGGCCATGAGTTTTAACTTCTCAACAGTAGTTAATATGTTTAATCCAGCGAAAACAAATGAGACACGATGATAGAAGGCCATGAGTTTTAATTTCTCTACAGTATATAATATGTCTAATCCAGCGAAATCAAATGCGACACGGTGTTAGGGGGCCATGAGTTCCTACTTCTCAACCGTATTTAATAAGTTTAATCCAGCAAAAACAAATGAGACACGATGATAGAAGGCCATGTGTTTTAACTTCTCAACAGTATATAATATGCTTAATCCAGCGAAAACAAATGAGACACGATGATAGAAGGCCATGTGTTTTAACTTCTCAACAGTATATAATATGCTTAATCCAGCGAAAACAAATGAGACACGATGATAGAAGGCCATGTGTTTTAACTTCTCAACAGTATATAATATGCTTAATCCAGCGAAAACAAATGATACACGATGATAGAAGGTCATGCGTTTTAACTTCTCAACAGTATATAATGTGTTTAATCCAGCGAAAACAAATGAGACACGGTGTTAGGAGGCCATGAGTTCCTACTTCTCAACCGTATTTAACATGTTTAATCCAGCAAAAACAAATGAGACATGATGATAGGAGGCCATGAGTGGTGGTGTATTGTATACTCCTAGCGCAGACAAACGAGACGTGATGCTACAGCATACTATAGGAGGCCTTGACGCTCACGTTAAGTGGGGTTAGCCTGAGCGCTGTAGCATATGCCTAGCTTACACGGCAGGAAGGAAGTACTTGCTGTTACCATGGTAACACCACAGCAGGGGGGCGGTAGTCGATAAAATGGGCGGGCACCGACCGCCGACAACTTGTGGCTTGCACTAAACCACCAAGCACTGTTCTTATCGACAGCAAAACAAATAAACTCACTTTACGCTGTGGTGATGTCACCCTTTTAGTGATCAAGTAGGAACTCTTTTACAAGATGGGAGGAGTTTCAGTATTCTAATGCGAAGAGGATATCCCTTAACGAATGAGAAACCACGTGCAGTGCTAGGGAAAAATACCACACTTTTTCAACTTTCAATGCAGACGAAACACATTCAAATTGTGAAACTCAAATACAATATTCAGGAAATTATTATAGAAGAATTATGATTTATGAACCAATAATTGTTTTTTTTTTTTTTTTTGAATCTTCAGTCTTTTGACTGGTTTGATGTAGATCTCCATGCCTCCCTGTCCTGAGCTAATCGTTTCATCTCTACATAGCTACCACACCCAACGTCCGAGGCAATCTGTTTAACATATTGGTCTACCCCTACAATTCTTGTCCTGGACCTTTCCTTCCATAACCAAGCTCGCTATTCCTGGGTGTCTTAGTAGCCTATGTGTCCTACTAACCTATCTCTTCTCTTCATTAGCAGTCACCAGAAACATCTCTCCTCTCCCACTAGTCTTAATACCTATTCGTTTGTAACCCTATCTACCCATCTGATCTTCATCATTCTCCTGTAACACCACATTTCAAACGCTTCAATTCTCCTCTTTACTGCTGCACCAATAGTCCAAGTTTCACTTCCATAGAGCGCCACGCTCCAGACAAAGGCCTTCAAAAATGACTTCCTAACACCTAAATCTATAAATTATTCGATGCAACAGATTCCTTTTCTGTAGAAATGCTTTCCTTGTCTGAGCTAACCTACTTTTTATATCCTATTTGCTTCGTCCATCACTGGTTATTTTGCTTCCTAAGTAACAGAAGTCTCCTATTTCCTTTAGTATTTTACCTGTCAATTTGATGTCCATAGAGGTTTCTGATTTCTTTCGACTGCGTTCCAAAAATTTTATTTTACATTTATTAATTAGCAAAACAAAATTGACTATTGACAAGTTCAGTCAGGGGTGGATTTAAGCCAAGATTAGGGGTGGTGGGCACGCCAGGTGGTGTGAATTTGCGTGATATTAGCCATACTTATTGTATTCTAAGTCCTACTATTTAGTGTCATAGAAGTCCACCCTTAAATTAATGCCCGTATCACACGGCACTCGCTGGCAAGGAAGCTGTTGTGATTGCTGGTACACCTGCTTTTATGGTCAAAGTGTATCACACCCCAGCATATCGTGCACAAAATTGTAAGAAAAAGCATGGAGGATGGTAATCGTTTTATTAACGTATTTTTAACGCAAAGCGGTCATGAAACTTGCTTTAAGTCAATTTGAAAACATGCCAGGTATGAATGAATGCATTCTAATAAGTATTAAAGATGTAACTGCAATAATTGGATATTTAAACATACGCGTTAATACGTTGTGCAACATTGAGTTCCGAAGTCAGTTGGAAAAGTGTGTGAGTGATATCGTGCCTGCTAACTGATTCAAAGATCGCGGGTTTCAAGGCTCTCCAACGGCGCAAAATTGTAGGCTACTTCTCTTTGTTTATTACTGGCAACCCACTCCAGCGTCACCTGGTATCTTTAACGGTGTGCCCAGCGTACACTTAAAAGGCGCACGGACAGCAATTCCCAGATGAAATTCAGAAAAGCCGAGGTGAACAGTGAAACTCCAAACACATATACTCCTCCCTGAAGTCTTAACTCAACACGATCTGACAGTTTGATGTTGGCCGAAGCTGGGGTGAAAGGCTCTCTCGCTAGCTCGTGAACTCGCTCCAAAGCTAGTAATTTAAATTTCCACCGAATGGAGATTGCTGAAAGAAATGAAAACGTAAAAACACTTATAGTGGGCGATGTATTAAAGATAGAGATATTGTGCCCGATTGACGAGGATTCCGGGGAGCCATCGACCTTAAATGACCCTTCCGAAATCCCCATCTCCCAGGAAGACATATAGGCCGGGAAGGAATGCATTCTTGGAAAGGAAAGCACTCAAGAAACTGTACTCAGGGGGTGTCGGGTGTAATGAGAGGAAAAACCACCAGTCCAGAGGAATACAAACTCAACAAATACAATAAAGAGGCAAGGCTTACATTTAAATCGCACTCAGTTTATTCAAAAAAGTGGCAGACCCCTAACCACTTCTAAGAGGTGAAAACGGCTAGTCCGTGCTAACAATGTTCATAATAATTAATTCGTCTCCGTGCGACAATCCTAAAAAATTAAACCTCTCGAAGTCCTACGCAAAAGTGGAAAAACAAAGAATGCAATCTAAGAAAATGACACGTAGAACTTCCCTATCCAATTACTTGGGAGATTCAATAATAGTAATAATACAAGAATGATTCCACAGCAAGGTGAGTTATTTACTTGTTTACAATGCAAGCTATTAGTTACATTTAAAGCATAATAAGTTTAAAGCTACGCTATGATGGTGTCATCTCCAACATTTAACGTTATAATCATTTAATCTAATGCCTATCGTACGTTAATCATAATGGCAACGATGTAAACGAGAAGCATTTCATCCAAAATTTATTTCCAAGCTAAAGCTATGCACATTCTGAACCTAACAGAAAGTATGAAAATCTATCCTAGTTACAACACAAATGAATAACATGTAAACACTTTTAAATTAGATGCGCAATGGGCGCCACTACAGTTACCTTCCTGCATCGCAAATTCGCTCTTTGCGAACTTGGGTCATGTTTGTGTTGGGAGAGAAAAGTTATGTCGGCGATAGCATGAATTAATACATGTCTAACATCGCATCATCAGCTTAGCTACCGCGTTTAAACACGTAACTATCTGACTGTCGTCGCTCAGTAGGGGAAAGCTATATTTGTATTTAAAATGAGACGAAGAAACAAGTCTAAGTTATGGTCATCAAGGTTCATTTAAGTTTATGGTTTTATTTAGATTTCATTAGAGTTCCTAGCTTTTGGTTTATATTCAGTTTTAGTTGGAAAAAAACCTGATATTTGATTATTACCTTCTTATTTATCAGATTAGTTTATTCCTATCAGTTTCATTGTATTTTTTTAATGACCATGTTAAATTCGTGTAGTGTAAACAATTGGTGTCCCAAGAATCCAATACAAACACTTCATTGGAAGAAAAATCAATTCCAATATCATAAATAGCACCTCAGTGTGCTGATCAATACCACTGATCCATTGATCATCAGCTGTAGTAACGTGACAAAAACCGTACGCGCCACCAGCCTATAAAGTACGAAAACTTGTACTAGCATCTAAGGGTAAACATATCCTACCGCTGCAGAGCGTTTTTACATTACATGGTTCCTTTTAAATCTATACAATCCAGGCCTGAGGATAAGGTTTAAATATTGCTGTCATAACAGCTGTATACTCCGAAGTTACAGAAAGGTGTCTCATTTTCTCATATATCACACCTGAGCGTCTGGAAATCTAGCATTTATAAACTTGGGTCTATTGCTTACAGTCCTATAAAATGACCCGTTCTCTCGAACCAAGAATAGCCTGCTTAGCTCATCTTATATTGTTACAATTCATAGCTTGTTTGGCAGTCGTCTGCATGTCAAAAAAAAGTATTTGTTTCACTTCAACACACTACATAAACTGGTTTTCAGGTAACAAGAATGTTTGTTATTCACTGGGCCCACTGCCTTCTATATAATTTACTGAAGAAAAGAGCTCGCTGTCGTCGCGTTTGCAAGGTCAAAATAAACCAAATAACGTGTGACATTGGCTCCTTTTCACGGCCAACAGCTGGTCGTTGAGTTTCACTTGTTAAAATAAAACACTGTTCTTTCAGACAAGATTATGATACAAATCCTACACGTAAAAGAGTGTTGGTTCGATGCTCTGTCGAAGTTATATAAAAATGTTATGTACAATAATGGGTGGCAAATGCTATTATCCTCAACAAGTGCAAATGATACATTATATTTGTGGTTTCTCGACCACCTAGGAGTGCATGTTAAGTGTAAATCCTACCTAAGAATGTGCGGCGTAAGGTCATAATAACTAATCTAGTCCCCACAGCAGGACCGTACATAAAAACAGGTTTTGGCCGTCAGCCTGACTCACGTTATGCATGGTTTAGGTAGCAAATTAGGCGTATGGATGGAATGCCTGTAATCCACATGCTTGCTTTGTAGTACAATCTCAGCCATTACTAAACCATTTGACGTGCGATCCCACCATCGCTAGACCATATGGAGTGCGGTCCGACCGTCGCTAAACCCCGCCATGGCATGGGTCTACTCCATTTCAAAGCTCATGACTAGTTGAATAATTGGCGTTTCTTCATAATAGTTATGTTTCAATAAAGCCATGGTGGTTACACTGAATTTATCGCTCTAGATGCAATTTCACAGAATTTACACTGGTAGCGGTTAGCAAGATAGAATGGCCATGTGGTTTTTCCGCTCACAGAAGCTAACTTATGGCCTGTGCCAAAGTACACACTCAGAACTGATTAAGTTCACTCGAGAATCGTTCATTACTTGTTTAACACTCATGATGATAATCTCGCTGCACATGTAAGGGAAAAAACGTGGCTTAGCAACATACTTTGTGCCTATGTTAAATTGTTAGTGAAGGATCACAAATATTCCGAATTGGCGATTACTGTTTATAATAAACACACTCGGCAGTCATACTGCACATAATCACGTATGTTTCTTCACCAGATTAAATAAAATCACACAGATACTCCTCGATTTATCGAGCACGTTTCGACGTCAAGGCAGGACCATGCCTGTCAAAAATAGTACGTCACGCTGCAATCATGCTTGCGATAAGAGTCGCCTCATCAAGATGCCGGATGGACTCTCTAGTGACTAGTCAAGTGTGTGACTGTAAAAATATCTGCAGCATTCACTAGGGATTCTTTATATTCATGCCTCCTATTTATCATAAATCATATTTCTCTTTTGAGCATCCAAAATATTTACAACAGTGGTTAATAATCATGGGGTTCACAAAATATTTACAACATAATATACTCTCGGCGCAGCAACTCATATTAGTCAAACGAGCGCTCTCTTGGATGATGAGCCAAAGAGGTCACATGGCAAATGTGACATTGGGTTCAATATACTGTCACGGACTTTTTTGTAGAACATTTCATGCTGAACAATTCCTACACTCACGGTATAAAGATATTTTTAACGGTTTATCCAGCGTTAACTTAAAAGGCGCACGGACGGTAGGTTTTTCTTCGACTCGATTCACTGAAATCGTTACTGCTTGGTTTCCTCTTGGTCATAAATGATTTTTTTTTCTACAGAAACCTTCCTCTAGAAATCCTTTACAGAACGGTGAACACCTCATCAAAATCCATCCAGTGGTTCTCAATATTACCCGTGACATCCAAGAATCGGGGACTTGGTTTATACTATGTAGTAACGTTCTCGCTTGCTGACCCCAAGGTTGCAGGTTCGAAACCTGGCGCAGTCAGCTGGCATTTGAGAGTGCGCAAATACGAGGGACTGTCAGTAGATTTACTGGCACGTTAAAGATCCCCTTCGGGGCAAAATTCCGGCACCCCGGCGTCTCTAAAAGCCAGTGTAGTTGAAAGGGACGTAAAACCAATAACATTATTATTACACTATGTAGGGTGATATACAATCTATTCAGAAACCAGACAGCAGTCATTCGAGCTGAAGGACATGAGAGAGAAGCTGGTATTCAGAAAGGTGTAAGGCAAGGCTGCAACTTATCACCCATACTTTTCAATCTTTACATTGAACAAGCAATGAAGGAAATTGGAGAAAAATTTAAAGTGGGAGTGAAGATTCAAGGAGAAATAATTTCAACTCTGAGATTTGCTGATGACATCGTCATCTTGGCCGCCAAGCCTGAGGATTTGAATGAGGTTTTGAATGGTATGGACACCGTCTAGAGGAAGGACTTCATGATGAAAATTAATAAATGTAAAACAAAAATACGGGAATGCAGCCGAAATAAATCAGAAACCTCTATGGAGATCAAATTGGCAGGTGAAAAGCTGAAGGAAGTAGGAGACTTCTGTTACTTAGGAAGCAGAATAACCAGTGATGGACGAAGCAAAGAGGATATAAAAAGTAGGTTGGCTCAGGCAAGGAAAGCCTTTCTACAAAAAAGGAATCTGTTGACATCGAATATTGATTTAGGTATTTGGAAGTCATTTTTGAAAGCCTTTGTCTGGAGCGTGGCGCTCTATGGAAGTGAAACTTGGACTATTGGTGCAGCAGAAAAGAGGAGAATTGAGGCATTTGAAATGTGGTGTTACAGGAGAATGATGAAGATCAGATGGGTAGATAGGGTTACAAACGAAGAGGTATTAAGGCGAGTGGAAGAGGAGAGATGTTTCTGGCGACTGCTAATGAAGAGAAGAGATAGGTTGGTAGGACACATACTAAGACACCCAGGAATAGCAAGCTTAGTTATGGAAGGAAGGGTCGAGGATAAGAACTGTAGGGGTAGACCAAGGTTAGAATATGTTAAACAGATTGCCTCGGATGTAGGGTGTGGTAGCTATGTAGAGATGAAACGATTAGCTCAGGACAGGGAGGCATGGAGAGCTGCATCAAACCAGTCAAAAGACTGAAGACTTAAACAACACAACATACTATGTGGAGATATCCTCCCTTCCTCGTACAGCTAGTTTTTAACTTAGTTTCATTCACATGATCTACGATAAACATTGGTATAGAAAACTGTTTTCTTCTCTCATTCACGTTTCAATAACCTAGTGGGCACAAATTCAACATGGCGGCCAAGCGAAATTTAAATATTTAATTGGACGTTTCCCGCGATTTAACCATCCAAGCGCAGTGAAACCTGGTATGGTAAATGCTTCTACAAATTTGAATTCACTGACGACCAATTTATTTCATTTTTTACATAACCACAAGATTGCGGCTCACCAATCCAACATGGCGGCTGTGCGAAATATTTCACCGGCATTCTATATCTCCCAAACTATTACAGTTATCACCCTGAAATTTTGATAAAGGGCGCTACTACAAGTTCAAAAACTTGTAAGTTATAAAACGAACAGTTCAGTATGTAAAACAAATTCCTTTAAATACCTAGGAGAGTGGAAAATGAATGACTCACAGGAAAAGACAGCAATAGAAACACGTATGCATAAATTACAAAGGTGTTTTCATATGACAAAAGTTATATATAATAAAAAAAGCTTATCCTGGAACACTAAATTAAGGCATTATCAAACAGTAGTCAGACCTGAAACTCTGTATGCAGCAGAAACACTTAAATTAACAAGATTTGGTGATTTAGACAAATTAGAGAAGACTGAAAGACGAATTCTGAGAAAAATACTGGGAGCTAAACGAAATAATAACGCAGAATATAGGTTACGACCAAATAGAGAGTTATATTGGAAATGTGAAAAAATAACTGATGTAATGAGAAAGAGAAGATTACAGTTTTTTGGGCACATTTATAGAATGGAAAATAGTAGACTAACTAAACAGATCTTCAACTTACTGACTAGTTACAAATCCAAACCCACATGGTTCATTGAAATTGACAAAGATTTGACAAACGCCAGAATTCAGACAGACACAATAGCAAACAGTTCACTCTTCAGAGAAGCTATTCAAAACGCAAAATTTCAAGAAAGGAAGAAAGAAACAACTGGCAGAAAGTGGACTCAGGAGGAGAAAGATCGTCACTCTAGAAGAAATTTGGAAACAACGGAAATTGAATACAATGGACAATAGCCAACGTTGATTCATCGTACCCTCCAAATGGGTTATTCGAAAGAAGAAGAAGAAAACGAACATGGCGGCCAAGCAAAGTTGAAACAATTTAATAGACTTTTCTCGCGCAGTGAAATATGGTACAGGTAATGTTTATATACATTGTAATTCGATGACATGTTATTTAGTTCAATTTTTAACATAACGTCAAGATGGCGGCTGTGCGAAATTTTGCAATTAATTCTTTTATTTCTTGTGTATCAATCATGCGATCGAAGTGAAAGTTTGAATAATGAACCTACGCAATAATCGTCGTCTAATATATATGGCCTACATATATAAAATTCCAACATGGCGACCATCCGAAATATTTAGACGGTTCTCAATGTCTATTAATCTATGACAGCAATCAAACTGAAATTTAGTATGTTGATAGAGGCTATGAACATAAGTTCACCTATGGGACTTTCAGTAACCTGGTGAGCACAGATCCAACATGGCGGCGACGCGAAACATAAATATTTAAATGGACGTTTCTCGCGATTTAACCATCCGAGATTAGTGAAACTTGGTACGGTAAATGTTTATACAAATTTTAATCCACTGACATCTAATTTAGGCCTATATCAATTGTTTTCATAACCACAATATGACAGCTGTGCTGAATTTTAAAATCTCTATTTTATTTCTCGTGTCCTAATCATGGGATTGAAGTTTGAATACTATACCTACATAATAATTTTCATGTAATAGTACATAGGCTAACTCCAAGACCTTAGGCTATATAAAAATCCAACATGGCGACCCATGTTGGATTTTTATATATATAGGCCTTAGAGTTATGTACTATTATGAAGATTATTGGGTAGGTGTACTATTCAAATTTTAATCGCTTGATTAGTACACGAGAAATAAAAACGAGAGTTTACTATTTCGCACGACTGCCATCTTGAGGTTATGTATGCAATTGAACTAAGTTAGATGCCAGTGCATTACAATGTGTATAAACATTTGCTGTACCAAGTTTCATTGCGTTTGGATGGTAAAATCACGAGAAAAGTATATTTAAAAGTTTCAACTTCGCTTGGCCGCCGTGTTCATTTTGAAGGTAACAGGTTTTTAAAAGTCCCATAGGTGAACTTATAGTGGTGGCCCTGAGGAAACGATTTTCTCCTCAAAACTAAATGTGTTGCTTTAATACGATGGCTGTTTTTTTAAGTAAGGGCCGTTTTTTAAAGCCCGTAGTTGGTGCACACGCCGGCATCATTTGCGAACAAGCAGGCGTCAGTTGCAGCTGTGTAGCTATCCTGTACGCTGAACTGTGCATCTTTACAACGTTTCAGAATATTGATTCGGCCACCGCATGTGAGATGCGATCTGTGATACGTTTTTTGAGTGCAAGAAACATGTCGGCAGCAGACATTCATCGTCAGTTTTGTGAGGTGTATGGTGATAATACAATGACGGAAGGTAAAGTGCGAAAATGGACACGCGAGTTCAAAACTGGCCGTGAAAATGTTCATGACGATGAACGCTCAGGTCGACCATCAGTTATCACAGATTTCCACCTCTTTACGCAGCTGAAACGTCATCTTGGTGGGAAGCGCTTCGCCAACGATGAAGAAGTGAAAATAGCCGTGAATTCTTGGTTGTCAGAGCAGGCGGCAAACTTTTATGCAGAGGGATTTCAGAACTTAGTTTTAAGGTATGACAAGTGCCTAAATAAACAAGGCAACTAGGTAGAACAAGTAGTTCCGTGAATAACTATACAGCCTATTTTCATATATCCACTTATGTTAATTGCTTCTATCAACATACAAAAATTCAGTTTGATTGCAGTAATAGATTCGTATTTGTTGAGAACCGACTAAATATTGCGGATGGTCGCCATGTTGGATTTTTATATATGTAGGTCTTAGAGTTATGTACTGTTACATGAAGATTATTGTGTACGTGTAGTATTCAAACTTCAATCGCATGATTAGGACACAAGAAGTAAAAACGACATATTAAATTTCGCACAGCTGCCATCTTTTGGTTATGGAAACAATTGAAAAAAATTAGATGCCATTGGATTAACATTTGTATAAGGATTTACTGTAACAAGCCTCCGTGGCTTAGGCGGCAGCACGCCGGCCTCTCACCACTGGGTCCGTGGTTCAAATCCCGGTCACTCCATGTGAGATCTGTGCTGGACAAAACGGAGGCAGACAGGTGTTTCTCCGGGTACTCCGGTTTTCCCTGTCAAAATTTCATTCCAGCAACACTCTCCATTATCATTTCATTTCATATGTCATTCATTTAATCATTGCCCCAGAGGAGTGCGTCAGGCCTCGGCAGCCGGCACAGTCCATATCCTCGCCACTAGATGGGGGCTTCATTCATTCCATTCCTGACCCGGTCGGAGACTGGAAGCAGGCTGTGGATTTTCATTTCATTTCATAAGGATTTACTGTACCAAGTGTCACTGCACTCGGATGGTTAATTTGCGAGAAACGACCATGTGAATATTTGCACTTCGCGTCGCCGCCATGTTGGATTTGTGTACACCAGGTTATTGGAAGTCTTATAGGTGAACTTATGTTCTTAGCCCCTATGAACATTAAAAAAATCAGTTTTATTGCTGTAATAGATTCGTAGATATTGAGATCCATCTAAATATTTCGGATGGTCGCCATGTTGGATTGTTATATGTTTAGGCCATAGAGTCATGTACCATTAAAGGAAAATTATTGCGTAGGTTAATTATTCAAACTTTCACTTCGATCGCATGATTACGACACAAGAAATAAAAACTTAATTTTAAAATTCCCACAACCGCCATCTTGAGGTTATGTAAACAATTGAACTAAATTAGATAACAGTGCATTTCAATGTGTATAAATATTTCCTGTACCAAGTTTCATTGCGTTTGGATCATTAAATCGCGAGAAAGGTGTATTTAAAATTTTTCAACTTCGCTTGGCTGCGATATTAGTTTTGTAGTTAACCGGTTTTTGAAAGTCTTATAGATGAACTTCCGGTAGTGCCCTTTATCTCCGTACAAAATTTCAGGGTGATACTGCTAATAGTTTCAGAGATATAGAATGCCGGTGAAATATTTCGCACAGCCGCCATCTTGAGGTTATGTAAACAATTGAACGAAGTTTGATGTCGGTGCATTACAATGTGTGTAAGCAATACTGTACTAAGTTTTATTGCGTTTGGCTGGTTAAATCGCGAGAAACGTCTATTTAAATGTCGCAACTTCGCTTGGCCGCCATGTTCGTTTTGTAGTTACCAGGTTTTCAAATGTCACATAGGTGAACTTCTAGTAGTTCCCTTTATCACCGTGAAATATTCCAGGGTGATATCGGTATTAGTTTCGGAGATATTGAATGCTGGTGAAATATTTCACACAGCCGCCATGTTGGATTGGTGAGACGTAACAAAATGTGAAGGGCACGGTCGGGGTGATCCGTAATAGTGCTATGAACTTACCGAGTTTCATTGATATCGCTCCAGCCGTTTAGAAGTTATTAGGGTGAGACACACCATCACACACACACACGCACACACAGACAGACACACGGACAAAAGGTGATCTCATAAGCGAAGGTATGTAAAACCTAAAAATAAATGTGGTTTCAATATAAAATTTTCGATTAATTTAAAAAAAAACGGCCCTTAGTTATTAAACAGCCCTCGTACATAACTAGAGTGATGCACACAATACATTCGGCGTAGGAAGAAAACACGAGTTGACCAAGGTAGTTTGGCAGGATATTTAAAACAGAGACGTGATGTCGTTCTCTGCTGGGGTCCCGTGGTCGCCAGCTCATGTTGTTATACTATAGCTGACCAGTGAAGTATTCCTACATTCCTAACGAGAAGCATATTTCATGAATGGTCGCATCATGTTCAAAATAAAACTAATACGGTCCTTCCTTTCATCTGTCAGAGCGAGTTATTATGGTACACTCTTCTCTGTGCGCATGTCACAATTAGTCATTTCTCTTTCCTTCCAGACTGCCCCATTCATTTCAATGTTTGTTTGTTTTACCGTATTAAGATGTATGCTGGGACACACAGGGTGTCACAAAATCCCTGCTGGCCGCTTCCTGCCGTCTCGAACAGGGCTGGACAGGTTTTCGTCTTAAGTAACTGCACTGCAGTTTAATAAAAAACAAAATTATCAAGGAAGAGGAGACTCCAAGGTTAGTATTGATCAACTTAACTTGCAATTCAATTAATTTTAATTTATTTAGAGGATAACTTCTGAAGAGGGCGACAATAAGATATTGGTTTTTTTTTGATATTTGGTATTTTGGTAATTTGGTATTTTTTGTTTGTTTTGCTTTTGTTTTTTGGTATTTTAATATTATGTTTTATTTTTGTTTTTTGTCCGTATTTAGGTTATTTTTGTTTTTTGATAGTTTGGTATTATGTTTCAATTTGTTTATTGGTATTTTGGTATTTTGTTATTTTTTATTTCTTTGTTCTTTGGTATTTTCGTCTTCTTACTTCGAATGAGCCAACTATGGACTACTTAGGTTAACCAGCTAGTTGAGTTGGGATTGGTTTCACGTTTCAAGAGTCTTCTTCCTCGCCTTCAATTTCTTATTTTGTAGTTGTTTAGCTGCCCTTTCTTAAGTTCAATCTGTGGGTCTTCTTTTAACATTTTCCGGAAAGCTTGTCTGTCTTGTATAACGGACAGAGAGATGTTAAAGGTTTGCAAATCTTGTTTAACTTGCTGGTACCACAGTGATGTTTTTTTTTTTTTTTGCAGGATTACACTGGTCAATCTTACTCGTTCATTCTCTCAAGGTGTCCGTAGAATCGGAGGCGTCTCTTGTCTTCCTCTAGATAATTCTTTCCTTGACCACTAGTTTCTGTATCAGTTTTGCACCTTTGATGGTTACAGCGTTATAGTACCTTAATTTAGCATTGATGGATATGGATTTCTTATTATTATTATTATTATTATTTATTGACTGTCTGTTAGGTAGTCAGCCCGAAAGCTGGTTGGATCCTCAAAATGCACCGCCGTTAGGTTATGTGGGTAGATACCCACAAAAACCCAAGGCAGCCTAGACAAGATGAGGAGTGAGGTAGGTTGCAATTGCTTTCCTCAATTTATTAATTAAAGAGTATAAATTTGATAAATACAGTACTTATGTTATTTTTACTTCTGATTACAACGTCAATAAGGAAATCTTATTATTATAATTAATTTCATATCGTTATCTATTGAGTAGCTATCTGACAGTGAGGCAGCGTTCCGGTCAGGCCGAGGGGATCCAACTCGCTGACCACGCACCACCCCATAATTTGCAGGCCGAATGGCTGGGCAGCGGTAACTTGGTAGGTCTAGGGCCTTCATGGGCTGTAGTGCCACGTGTTCTTTTAATAGGCCACGGGTTCTTTTAATAGAACTTCCTGAGTCCTGAAGTCTGTGACTGAGTATAAATTATAATGATTGAAAATCCATTACAAGGAAACACTATTTCACAAAAAACAAAGAACCAAAATAGCCAGCCAAAATAATAAAAACCAAGAGGACCAAAATACCAAAAGCAAAAAAACATAAAAGCACAAAAGGAAACAATATCAAAATACCAAAATAACAAAATACCAAAATGACCAAAATACCAAAAAACGAAAATTAATCATAATACTAAAATACCATAAAACTAAAAGACAAAAAATACAAAGTAACAAAATACCAAAAATACCAAAATACCGGGACAAAAAACAAAAGAAACAAAAAATAACAACATACCAAAATAATCAAAATACCAAATATCAAATAAACTAGCTGTACCCGGCATGCGTTGCAATGCCAATCAAAGAAAGTGTAGGCATTGTAACTTTGTGCTTTTGGATTACCAATATTGTTTTACTTTTACCGTTACCCACCTCTAAACTATTTTAAAATTGATTTACTATTGAACCCGAGGGGGTTATGCTGACTGATATCGAACGTGGATCTCAGAGACTGTGATCTCAGAATAAAGGTTCCACCAGGGAACGAACCCGAGATCTGTTGAGGGAGTTTCATTGTAAAAAAAAACCTAGAGGAAAGTATAGATTTAATCACTGGTGTGATTTCAGTTGATAATGACATTATTTATTAAAATAATGCAGGGAAAATGAGCGGAATACAGCATTATTGGACTACTTGGAGTAGGCTATGCTGGACTTAGAACGCAGAAGTAGAGAGTTTGACGTTTTACTAATAGGCCCAGAATAGTAGTAGGAGACTCTTGGAGCCCTGTCAATCTCGCTGACCTAGTTAAGTCGTCTGGAAGGGGTCGGGGGGTTGAATAATGACGAGGTTCTTCCCCGTTTGAGAAGGAACATGAAAGTGGGATGAGAAGATCCCCAGGAAAATCATTGATTACTCGAATTGGAGCAATGCAATGACATGAGAGTTGCACACAGGTGAATCTTTAGCCAGGAGGCTAATTTTAGAGCCTTTAAACTGCGAAATTGACGCATATTTAATGGAGTGCGTAGGGACACAGGACGATGGATGTTCGCGGCTGGGTTTGACGATGTTGCCAGGGATTCCCACTGAAACCGCGTCCCCAAGCCATGGGAAAAGCAATTAATATTAATTAATTGGCCGATCGATCCTTCAGCACGCAGATAGTTCTGGGATCAGTGAAGAAAAAGGAACCCGATGAGCATTGTTTCGAGACCAGAATCACGCTGGGAGAGGAGTTGAGATAGAGCGGGAAATTTAGCTCTACTGTTTGTGTGAAACCAATATAAGGGAGGTGACCCTTAGCAGAAGACAGTCGTTGTCAGACAGTCGGAGACAGCAGTTGTTTTTGAACAGACTCGAGCGCGGAACGTATGTCGGTCCGGCTCAGGAAAGGACGCTCAAACAAAGATTTGAACATTTGAGTGTTGACCATTATATTCACCGCACGTCGTAATGCACCAAGTGAGAAGATAATCATGCATGGTCATGAAATAATGAGAAGTACGGTAATCAACGAACGTTATTGTGTGAAATGCGTATTACCGAAGTCAAGGAAGGAGGCCCGGACTTCAACTTGGGAAGCCGCGCAGTAAAACCTTTAGAAGGCTTTATTAAGGAAAGTCGTGCCGCAGGTGAAGTCAGCAGTACGAACAATGGTTTGTGTTCACATAGGAAGTACTGTGTGATATAAGTTGCAGAACTATTGAAGGTAATAAGCGGTGTAAAAATTATGTACAATGTTAAGCGCAGTGAATAATGTATTGACTGGTTATACATGTCTTATTACGCTGGAATGCGCTGGGAGAAACTTTACGAAGCATTTGGTAATGTCTTAAGAATACCAAATAGTAGCGCTTAGGACGGAAATTAGCATATTTATGCAAAGCAGGAAGTTTACCGTAGGATTATTGATAGACTGTTGGTGAATTCCGGAGGCAGATGAACCAGACTTTCAATCAGGAGTTGGTAGGAGCACGGAAGATGCCGTCGACGCCTGCAATTCTGATATTTTGCCAGGGAATTTCAACCAATGAAAAGTGTAAAAAGTGACGTGTGTTATGTGTAAATAATATTTGAAAAATCTTTTAAAGTAATGGTAGAATAAGTGTCATAAAGTGTCATGTGTTTTGGAAGCAATAGCTTCTTTATAGAAATGAAAAGTGCCGTGCGGTTGGTGAGAGAAATGTATCATAAAATGTGTATATTCAAGATGCAAATGTCGCACTAAATCTGCATATGGCAGGCGACCTGGAAGGATATAAGTGGTTGGAGCCACCATGATGAGCCTATATATGTGAGTACCCCACAAATTATGATTATGTAGAAGTATAGGCCACTGCATGTAATGTGATTTCAGAATTATAAAGATGCCAGTAAAAATCAGTATTAGGAGGTAGACCCTCCAGGTTTAATCATTATTGTGTTGATTTTAGTAGAGTTGAGATGTTGTTACATCAGTGAGTGGATTAATCGTTACCACTATTAATAAAATGGCAAATCAGTTATGTAAATGTAACGTAACGAACACGGTTGTTCGGATTTTAAGATGGTTAAGTTGTGTCGGATTTTGGTAATTTATGTCAGTAAGAATAATAATAATAATAATGAATAATAAAAGGTATGAATGAATGCATCAGGAAAAATGTGGTAAGCAAGAAATATTTACGCTAATGGGAAGACTTATCGATCCAAGCAGTAAGATTATACAGTAAGATTACATTAAGGGATTGAGAAAAGAGTTTAATATCAGAATATATTGTATTAATGGGAATATAATTATGCAAGGAAATGGAAAAGCTTTCTAGTGAATTGAATTTGCAGCTTGTGTAAAAGCTTATAGAGTAATTGATAGATTTCTCTTAATAATTAATGGACGAAGATTATAACATTAGGTCATGGAACCAGGTATTCTATTCGACGTATGAAATCTCGTATGCCGTGGGTATACTGGGACATGTGCTTTATGCCAGAGTGTAATTAGTGTTGGACCCTAACTCTGATGATGGATATGGAATGTTCCGGGTTCGAATCCTGTGATAGGTGAGAGGAGAACGTTGGACGCCTCTGCATTCTATCTGATCGCCCGAGAACTTATTATTGAGTGATTCGGCTCTTGTGAAGCGAATCTTAGGACGGCAGCATGTGGGCTGACCGCAGCATTTATTTAAGATACCGGTTATCCTACTAGACCAATGTTGTTATGAATCTCGTGCCTTCATGTTGAAATGGACCGATTTGGTGCCAGTTATTATATCCTCAGGGTAGGAATAAATGTTAAAGCTCATCCAATACCAATTTGCATAATATTCAGTTTAAATCCATTGGGATATGTGTGTCACTGTGACCACGGTATTGTCTTTACAAAACGTAATACTGCTTGGGGAGATGAAGTCCAAGAATCAGGGAGACAAGGGTCGGTTTACAGCTGTGAACAACCCCTACTCCGTTCCATTGTATACAGACAGCTCAAAGGGGCTGGGTCGCTAAACGTACCATGAAGGCTAGCGTTTTGAGAGGAAAGATTTGAGACCTTGCTTGCATTGAAAGAAACATTGTTATAGTGAGTAATGAAGTCATGTGGTTTAAGAACACATTGGTAATTATAGATCACCCTGATGGTTCATGTTTTTAGCAATCTAACGAATGGTTGGAGGTTGCATTTATTACTGTCACTGACAACTTTTTCAGAAGTTGGTTACTTAACGCCACAGGCTACGCGCGCAAGGGTAGTTTAATAGTACCGTCCGACACAGCGTTAACTAAAGTTTTAAGATGAAATCACAACGGCATGCAGTGGAGCTATATAAATAGGGAGAAGTGTAGGGGTAGCTTTACGTAATTATGGAGTTGCACGTAGACTGCTGTGCCACACCTGAATAGGCTAATGAATGTAAAGCATTTGGTGGGAAGAGAGAGATGAAACACACACGGCACACATAATTGTCAAATTAAGACGAGGTTTAAGGAATAAGTAATTTTGTGAAATTAAAGAAGTCACATTGGATGACAGAAGAATTACAGTACAGTTTGTTTCTGAAGTTGTATGTGCATCAGCGCACTAGAGTGAATTGTAAAGTTGATATAAGGGTAAAGGTTTGAGTTATGATATGAGTTTATTATGAAGATATTATGTTAATATTAGTGGATTGTGGAAGTAATTTTTGTTTGATTTTGTTTTATGTTTGTTGGGATTGTTTTATTTGTTTGAAGCCATGATTTTATTACTGAATTAAAGTCTTAGAATAGAGTTGTGCCTTATCATTGTAGAGTTGATACCTTTTAGTTTCAAATCCAAAATATGCTACTGCTCAATGGGGGAACGGTACACGCCCGAGTCCTGATGCTAGCTGGAGGCGGAAGCATATATTCCATGGAGATTACTCACATGGGTACACTATCTCAAAAAAATCATGGGAACGTGCTCAACAACTCACCAAATTTTCATCGCAATGAAATGTATGGTATATGAACGCATACGGGACTTTGTTGAAAGATTCGAGCGCCGTCACCCATTTGTTGAATATACTCGTACGCTACCTATTGTAAAATGGATTTATTAAGTGAAAACCTTCTCTGGCGTGTACACAACAACTCATGAAAGTTTCATCGCAATCGGATGAATGGCATATGAACGCATACGGGTTTTTGCTTAAACGATTCGCACGACGACACTGATTTGTTGAATCTACTTGTGCGCCACCCATTGAAAAGCGGATTTACTAATTCATACACCTTCGCAGGACTGTGCTCAACTCCCCAAAGTTTTATGATAATCGGATGAAAGTAATATGAACGCATACGAGACTTGATTGAAACGATTCACGCGCTGTCACCCATTAATTGAATCTAATCGTGCCCTACCAATTGTAAAATGGATTTACTAAATCAGAAATCTTTGCGGGAGTCGAAACAACATTTCACCAAATTTCATTGCAATCGCAAGAATGGTATATGAACGCATACGGAATTTTTTAAAAACGATACGCACGCCGTTACTCATTTGTTGAATCTACTTGTGCGATACCTATTGTAAAGTGGATGTACTAAGCCAGAAACCTTTCCTGAAGTGTACACAACATCTCACCCAAGTTTCATCGCTTTCGGAAAAATGGTATATGATCGCATACGGGACTTTGTTGAAACGCTTCGCGCGCCTTCGCTCATATGTTCAATCTCCTTGAGTGCTACCTACTGTAAAATGGATTAACTGAGCCTGAAACTTACCCTGGAGTGTACACAACAACTCACCCAAGTTAAGTCGCTATCAGACGAATGGTATATGAACGTATACTGGACTATGTTGAAACACTTCGCGCGTCGTCGCTCGTTTGTTTAATCTACTTGTGCGATACCTATTGTAAAGTGAATTTACGAAACCAGAAACCTTCCCTGAAGTGTCCACAACATCTCACCCAAGTTTCATCGGTATCAGACGAATAGTAGACTATATGAACGCAAACGGGACTTTGTTGAAACGCTTCGCGCATCGTCGCTCATTTGTTGAATCTACTCGTGCGCTACCTATCATGACATGGATTTACTAAGACAGAAACCTTGCCTGTAGTGCACACAACCTCTCACACAAGTTTTATCGCTATCGGACGAATGGTATGTGAACGCATACAGGACTTTGTTAAAACGCTTTGCCCGTCGTCGCTCATTTGTTGAATCTACTCGTGCGCTACCTATTGTTAGGTTGATTTACTAAGCCAGACACCATCCCTGAAGTGTACGCAACATCTCACCCAAGTTTCATCACTATCAGACGAATAGTATATGAACGCATACGGGACTTTTTTAAAACGCTTCGCTCGTCGTCACACATTTGTTGAATCTACTCGTGCGCTACCTATTAAAGTATGGATTTACTAAGAGAGAAACTTTGCCCGTAGTGTAACAGAACCTCTGACCCGTTTCATCGCTATCGGACGAATGGTATGTGAACGCATACAGGACTTTGTTGAAACGCTTCGCCCGTCGTCGCACATTTGTTGAATCTACTCGTGCGTTACCTATTGTTAAGTGGATTTACTAAGCCAGACACCTTCCCTGAAGTGTACACAACATCTCACCCAAGTTTCATCACTATCAGTCGAATAGTATATGAACGCATACGGGACTTTGTTAAAACGCTTCGCTCGTCGTCGCTCATTTGTTGAATCTACTCGTGCGCTACCTATTAAAGTATGGATTTACTAAAAGAGAAACCTTGTCCGTAGTGTACAGAACCTCTCACCCAAGTTTCATCGCAATCGGACGAATGGTATGTGAATGCATACAGGACTTTGTTGAAACGCTTCGCCAGTCGTCGCTGATTTTTTGAATACTAATCGTGCGCTACCTATTGTTAAGTCGATTTACTTACCAGAAACCTTCCCTGAGGTGTACACAACATCTCAGCCCAGTTTCATCACTATCAGACGAATAGTATTTGAAGACATACGGGACTTTGTTGAAACGCTTCGCTCGTCGTCGCTCATTTGTCGAATCTACTCGTGCGCTACCTATTATAACATGGATTTACTAAGCCAGACACCTTGCCTGTAGTGTACACAACCTCTCACCCAAGTTTCATCGCTATCGGACGAATGGTATGTGAACGCATACAGGACTTGGTTGAAATGCTTCGGCCGTCGTCACTCATTTGTTGAATTTACTCGTGCGCTACCTATTATAACATGGATTTACTAAGCCAGAAACCTTCCCTGAAGTGTACACAACATCTCACCCACGTTTCATCCCTATCGGACGAATGGTATGTGAACGCATAGAGGACTTTGTTGAAACGCTTCGGTCGTCGTCGCTCATTTGTTGAATTTACTCGTGCGCAACCTATTATAACATGAATTTACTAAGTCAGAAACCTTTCCTGGAGTGTGCACAACAATACAACCAATGTCTCATTGTAATCGGATGAATGGTATAAGAACGCATACGGGACTTTGTTTATGCGATTCGCGTGCCGTCACTCATTTGTTGAATCTTCTCGTGCGCTACAACTTTCATATTTATTCACCTTTTAAACCTTCTCTGGACCTCTGCAAATAATTCAAGACCAAAATTAGCCAAATCGGTCCAGCCGTTCTCGAGTTTTAGCGAGACTAACGAACAGTAATTCATTTTTAGCCTATTTTCAATTTTGAACAAGATGTTCAGTAAAGAACATATAGCCTACTTTCTCCTAAATGATGATGATGATGATGATAATTGTTGTTTTAAGGGGCCTAACATCGAGGTTATCGGCCCCTGATGGTTTGGGTGATCGTGAAGATGAAAAAGAAAAGCGAACTTAAAGACTAAAACTAACTACTAACCTACATACTAGAAGGAGAAATGGAAAAATAAAGGAGAATAAGGCAAATAAAGGACAGGAGGAAAAGAAATGCCCTCAACCCTCGAAGAAGGCGGATTGAGGGACTTGGAAGGAAGGAGAGCCATGAAAGGCAGATAGGAAAGTGAAAGAGGAGAGGGTCCGCCCCAAAGGTAAGGGACAAAAGGGGAAAACGGACCCAGCTCAGGAATCCCTCGGGGTCGCCAACTCCCGAACTCACCAGCCGTGAGCCCCTGAGGGTGTAGCGATATCTAGGGTGCACCAGAAGTGGTGGGGCTACATACACCCTGCCTCCTGAAGGGCCTAGAACACAAGGCAGGAGGTAAAAGGAAAAGAAAAAGAAGGCTGACCCCTCGCAGAAGGAGGGTATCAGAAAAGATGAGACAAGGGCCAATTAAGGCGGGAAAGGAAGAGACTCCCTAGGCCTCGGATACCCTAATACCATCGGGGTCAGAAGAGAACAAGAGTTGACCAAGTGAGGTCGACAGGAAAGAAGACAGAGAGGAGCCCGGCACAAGTAAGTGGAAGCAATGCGGACTCAGCTGGGGCCCCGTGGTCGCCAACCCACGCCCACAAGATGTGAGCCCCTGGGGGATCTCCTAAATGAATGGGTATTGTTATAACTCTTTGTCCTTTTCAAGGAGTATAATTGAATGTAGGTTGTTGGGTAGATTATAGGCTGGGAAATAACCCACCCACCAAGGGAAGATGATCAAGAAAAGGAAATGGGTTTCGGACTGAAGAAAAAGGATAGAAAAATAGGAGGAGAGCCCAACAAAATTAATGAGCTTCACTTTAAACACACTTAAAGGCGATTGCCACAGAAACTTAACCTCCTGATATCTAAAATAGGTACGAGCTTGGTCGAGGCCAACGGGAACCGCAGCTAAGACTTGGGCAGTTTGCAAGAGAGAGGCTTTAGTGTCTTTCCTCCCAAGCACGAATAAAAGTACAATAGGGAAGGGTGATGGTCTGGCCAGACAGAGAGCAAACGATTTATTGTATGTCTTCTCAAAGAAATTAGTTTTTTCGAAACGATTCGAAGAATGCCAATAGTTAATCAAGCTTGGTATTTTCAATTTTTTGAAGTTATTGAATTCCTGAAAAGAGCGACCAAGTGCTTCAAGTAAGGGGAGTGACGAAAAAATTATAACTTGGAAAGTGATTTTGGTAGGTGACCCAATGGTTGCATTTGGAAATGGCTAAGCCCTTACTCAGCGAGAGGCCGGCTAAAAGCTTAGACAAAAAAGAAACACTTATCTTTTGGGAAATTGACCATAAGTTTTCGGAGAGGATCTCCACAAGCAGGTAGCTGGCGTAGCGAGCTTTACTTGCCTTACTGGCCAATTAGAATTAGCTATTAAAGCTAAGAGAAGCTTTGACAAGATTACCACTAAGAGTTTTTGCTCAAATGCAACGAGTGGTGAAATCCCTATCAATAGATTTAAGGGCATCGAGTAGGGAGAGCCAAGGAGTACAGGACCTTGCTTAACCGTTGTATGGGAAAAGTGAGAATCCAAAAACAAATATTTAATTTATTTAACAATTCAAAGAAGCGTAACTTTAACAAATAAATATGTTCTATGTAGTTAACAATTTGGGGTCGCAGACCTCCAACAACGTTCAGAAATTGCTCCAGGCAAATGACAATTTTTGAGGTTTTTTAACCTTGTATTAAAATCTTGGTAAGATTTAATAAAATAGGCAAAATGGAATAATTAAAGTTTTAACATTTACAGGAATACAAGCAGTGTACTATAAGAAACCTCTGAAAGAACATTTTAACGAGAATAACAACTTCGAAGATAACAAAATAGAAAACTTAAAGAAAAAAAAGGAAGTTCCTACAACTTCTTATATTTAAACAGAATTACTTTATGAGAATTATACAAAGAGAGCAGGTCACTTACTGTGAACCTGAAAAGTTAATCAGAAGGAAAGTTCTAGACCTCCTATACTTTAAATAAGACTCGCAAGTTAAATGAGGCAGTTTTCATTTAGCGAGACCAAAAAAAATAACTCACTCAAGAGTTGAGAGAATTGTTTTCCCTGCTTTTGAAGGGAGGAACAATGTAAGTTTGAAACGTGTGCTAGACACGTAATTATACAGAGATACTTAATGATAAACCAACAAAATTGGAAGGGCACTTCTTGGAATGACACCTTATTGGAACAGACCTAGATTAAAAGTTTATTGCAGATTGTTAGTAAGAGGTTTAGGAAAGAGAAATGGGAATTAAGGAAAATGTTCATGGCCTTATTTGAATATAAGCGGACGATCGCGACGCGGTAGAAAAGTTGAGCAAGCACTGGGTTTCACTATAGTTCATTGAAACATATGAAAAGTTCACTGTGTAGACACAAAGTTTATGGAAAAGAAAGTTATTGCAATGATGAAAATAACTGGTTTCACTAGATAAGTGAGAGTCTATTTCTTGAGAAAGTTGTAAATTACAATTAAATGCGCTATAGAAAATTCCCGCGGTGGACGAAACTTCACTATGTAGTAATTTAGAAGTAAGATAATTCAATTTTAAACAGAATTCTCACAGGTACGTGAGAAATACATGACGGCAGGACTTGTAGATTGAGTACGGAATCTAGAAGGTTCCAGAACAATCTTAGCAGTAAAATGGGGCTAATGTAAATCCAGCGGAGGAATTAGCTTGTTGAATTATAGACAGCGGGTAATTAGATAATATCCCACGTAGTGAGAGGATTTCTCATTAGAATAGCTTAATAAAAGCTCTTTATGGTAAAGTCGGCTTATACAAGCGAAAGCTCAACATGGCAAATCCCACGAAGAATAATTATTGCCCCAAAATAAATACTTTCACACTGTCTATAAAAGTATCATTAAAAACACGTGGAAGTTAAAACCATGAAGATGAGGTTAAAACTTGAAGAAGGTACTTATCTTTGTTGCATGTCGAAGTGAAGTTCCTCACTGATGCCTAGAGTTCCAACATGGCGTGGAATTTAAAAAATGCCTCGTTAGGTCAGGAGGCTAGCTCTGGTTGAGCCTTAACTGATTGCTTCAACTGCCGACTAAGAAGTGAGACTTGCTCAACGAAGCACGGAAGGTCCTAGGAAGGGGAGAGAGTGGGGGTAGGAAACAAAAGGTATACGTATCAGCATAACCAACTTATCAAAAATAAATTTTCTTCTTGATGGATGGTCTTCTAAGAATTGATAGTAAGCGATATTAGCGCAGCATGGTGGGTGAAACAGTAAACGTAGTCCTCTTGCTCAAGGAGAAAATAGCTGGCGATAGTAAAGATCTGGTGGCCAGATGGATATGTAAGTCCTCTTGCACGATGAGGAATTGAGTAGCTTCAGAGGTTCGCTACTAGATGACGCTAGGTGGGTCACAGAAGTTATATATCTGAAACATACTTATGAAGACTTAAGAGATTTGCCCATCAAGGAGAAAACACAAGATCACTGTTGGTGTTTGGCAAAGAGGAATGAAGAAATGAACATGCAAGGAGCAGTAGACATTATATCTCAGGTACCGTGTATTCAAAGAATACACCATACTGGGGGGACAAACACCAACAGAGAGCAAATAAGCAGTTACACATTTGATGGCAGCGGAGCGATCAAAGACAGTGGTCTTGTGATTGGTCCATTAGTGGTCAAGATTCTGGCCACCCTGACTCTCCCATCTCTCCCAGGATAACATTCGGTCACCCTACCAGAAATCCATACTAGGGGGGGTGAGACATCCCTAACCAAGACCAAGTCCCCCACCTTAATGTCGGGACTGGAAAGAAACCACTTCTGTCTCCGTTGTAAGGAAGTTAAATATTCCAAGTTCCACCTTTTCCAAAAAGAATTACGGAGGGCTTCAAGTTTCCGCCAAGCGATAGGTAGATTTGAATCCCTGTAAGAATTGGGAAGAGGAGGAGGAGCAGAAAGAGAAGTGCCTATAAGGAAGTGACCAGGTGTAAGTGGAAGCAGGTCATCAGGGTCATTGGACAGCGGAGTTAAAGGTCAAGAATTAACAACACCTTCAATCAGAACAGACAGTGAATTGAATTCTTCGTAAGTCAGAATTCGATTACCTAAGACTTTTCTTAAATGACGTTCAGTGAGCTTTACGCAAGATTCCCACCTACCACCGTGATGAGGAGCGTAAGGAGGTATAAAGCGCCATTTGAAACCCTTTGAGTAGGAAAAATTAGAAATTTGTTCCATGGCAGGAGAGGAAGTAAGAGCTTTCTTCCACAGGGAAGCTGCGCCCTGAAAAGTGGAAGCGTTATCAGAGAACATCTCTGAAGGCACACCACGCCTAGCAGTGAAGCGAGAGACAGCTGATAAAAAATAAGAAGTAGAAGCATTCGTTACTAGTTCCAAGTGGATTGCGCCTGTAACCATGCAAACAAAGAGAGAAACATAAAGCTTACCAAACAATTTGCGTTTAGCTTCAGGAGAATTTCGTTGATATTGAAACGGACCCATATAGTCCACACCAGTTAAAGCAAATGGGCGTATAGGAGAAGAGCGAAAAGAGGGCAGATCGCTCATTAATTGAGTATTGATTTTAGGTTTCGCTTTAAAGCAAGGAATGCACTTATGAATTACAGAAGAAACTTCATGAATTCCATTTATAATCCAGTACTTTTCCCTTAAAAGGCAAAGCAGAGTGCGTGTACCAACATGCAGATTACGATAATGAAAGTCACGTATAATTAAAGAAGTAACGTGATGTTTGGAAGGCAAAATAACGGGATGCTTTTTGTCCTCAGAGAGTACAGATTGCGAGAGCCTTCCACCTACCCTGAGTAACCCATGGTCATCAAGGAACGGGGCTAAAGCACGAAGACGGCTGGATTTGGGAAGATCTCTTTTAGAAGAAAGCAAAGACAACTCAGAAGAAAAGACTTCTTGCTGTGTCAGTTGTAAAACTTTAATGGTGGCGAGATTCAATTCATGATTGGTAAGGTGTGGCTTGGGGAGAAGAGGTTGGTCAACCACAAAATATTTCCATCTAAGGAGATAGGCGATAATTCGTATTAATTTATGAAAGGAAGAATAGCGTGACAACAAAGGATAAGAAGCATTAGGAACCAGACACGAGGCAATAGACAGAGGTACTTTAGCGTCAGGCAAGTTGGAGTTTGTAGCAGGAGGTTTAGCAGGCCATGAAGAAGAGTCTTTGATTAACCACGAGGGCCCATGCCAGTACAATTGGGAAGCTGCCAATTGAGAGGGTAAACAACCACGAGAGATAATGTCGGCTGGATTATCCGCACTGGGAACATGCCTCCATTGACATTCAGAAGAAAGAGTTTGAATTTTGGAAACCCTGTTTGCGACAAAAGTTTGCCAGTGAGAGGGGTTTTTAGCGATCCAAGAAAGGGTGATCATGGAATCGCTCCAGAGATAGATTTGCGAGAATTCGACTTTCAATACTTCCCGTAATTTCTTGACAAGTTCTGCAGCCATGAGTGCAGCGCACAGTTCGAGCCTAGGCAAAGTGATAGTTTTAAGAGGAGCGACCTTCGATTTGGCGCAAACAAGGTTGGAAACTAGAGATCCATAGAATGAATCATGGTAAACTAAATATGCACAGCAACCGTAAGCTTTTTCGGAACTGTCCGCGAACACATGGAGGAAAAAGAATGCATCAGAATGAGAGCTGATTAAATTCCTGGGAATTTCAATAAGGGAAAGATCCAGCAAATTGCTGCGAAACGAGAGCCAACGATTCAGAAAAGATAGAGGGACAGTGTCATCCCATTCACATTTAAGCGACCACAACTCTTGCATGAAGAGTTTGGCTATAACGATAACTGGGGCAAGAAATTGAAGCGGATCAAAAATTTTTGCAATTTCAGAGAGGATTTGTCTTTTTGTATTAGGGAGCTCTTCTGCGAGCGTAACTTTATAGATAAGAGTGTCAGTGCTAGTGCACCAATGAACTCCTAAAGTTTTTATAGATTCGGAGTTTCCACAAATTTCGACAGAAGAGGGATCTACGTCTTCGATGGGAAATTGGGCGAGAAACTCAGGGGAGTTGGAGTTCCACTTATGAAGTGGGAAACCTCCATTCCTTAGTAATGCTTGAAGTTCTAAAGACACAAAAGAAGCTTCCTCCAAAGTAGAGAAGGACTGCAAGTAATCGTCAACATAGAATGACGTAGTTAATGCTTCAGAGGCTTTGGGGTTAAATAAATGACCATCTTGTGAGGCTAGCAAGTGTAGGGATCGGATAGCAAGGAAAGCAGAAGGTTTTAAGCCATAAGTAACCGTTTTCAAGCGAAATACCTTAATGGGCTTATTGATTTCATCACGCCACAAGATTCTTTGAAGATCTCGTTGTTCTGGTTGAATTAACACTTGACGGTACATCTGTTTTATATCGGCTATGACAGCTATGGGAAATAATCGAAAGTTTAAAAGTATAGCAGATAAATCTGATTGAATAGCAGGACCAGAATAAAGAGTGTCATTAAGGCTGTTGCCATTAACGTCGGGTGATGAACCATTGAAAACAACTCGGATTTTATCTTTTACAAGAGGGTTTTTCCACACAGGATGATGATTTAAATAAACCGTTTCGATTGGGGGGTGCAATTCATCATCGGATTTGTTAACAACCTCCATATGATCTAAGCTTTCATACTCATCCATGAACTCAGTGTACTGCTTTTTGACAAGGGGTTCCTTTTTGAATTTGCTCTCGATAGCAAAGAGAGCTTTTCGAGCTTTAGGCTGAGAGTTAATAAGTTTGGGGGGATTGTGTAATCTTGGCATTTGAACAATGAACCGGCCATCAGAATAACGAGTGGTCGTGTTCAAAAAAAGTTGCTCACAGAATTCGTTTTCTGAAGAAGTTACATTAGGAGAATCAACATTTTCAAGCCTCCAAAACTGTTCCAGATCAGTATTGGAGAAGTAACATTGCGATACAAGTTGGGGTGAATAATGGGGAAGTTGCCCTGTGACAATCCATCCAAAATTAGTGTCTCTAGCGACCACGTTTGAGGATAGCTTGCGAACCTGTTTCCGAAGGCAGTTCCAAAAGACATTGGCACTAAAGAGTATGTCAATGGGATTTTGTAGGTTAAACGAAGGATCGGCTAACCTTAAATGCGAGGGAATGTTTAACCCTGAAATATCAACCGACTGACTAGGAGTGTCTTCTCCAATGCTATTGAGAATTAGACAATTAAGTTTAAAAAAGTTGTTTCTATGACAAATATCTCTTATGGTTAGTTTTGAAAATTGTAAAGCTTGCGATTTTGAGCTGTTGATGCCCGACACATTGATAGAAGTGGGGTTTACGGGTAGGCCTAGTTTTCTAATCAAGGAATTAGACACAAAATCATGAGTTGCAGCTGAATCTAGAAGGCCGCGTGCACGGACCCAGTTGCCAAAGTTATCCTGAACTTCAATTTGAACAGTAGACAACAATACTTGAGCACTGCGAATGGACTTAGCATTTTGAATGTATGATGAAGCATTAGAACTGTTAACACTATCATTTTTAGGAGAAGTGGATGCTGTTGATGACCTTGCCTGATCATGACGATGTAGCAAAGTATGATGAGCCTTTTCACAATGGTAACAAAGTCTTGTGGACTTACAATTAGAAGCAGAATGCGTGGGCGCTAGACAGTTGAAACAATGTTTATTTTGAGCAACTAGTTTTCGTCTGTCGTCGACTGACATTTCTTTAAAGGATTTACATAAGTATAGGGCATGGGAATCTTTACAAAGTATGCACTTTACAGGTTCGTTTAAACTTTTGCGAGGTTCGCTTTGCGTATTTAAAACAATAGAGCTAGCAACACGACGTTCACTAGACCTAGTTGGGTAACCAGTAGTGTTTGATTTGAATTTGGATGAGCTGAACCCTGATTTTTGGGTATTAGACGCTGAGCGTTCGCTTTTGGGTTTGATGGACATTAATTCAAATTTGGAACTAGGAGATGAAGGTTCGCTCTGATTAGCTAGCGCGGTTAAAAGTTGGCATCTAGCGTTTATGAAGGTGACTAAATGCTCGTAAGTATAGTCGTCTTCTTTAGAAAGTTCGATTTCCCAAGTTTTGAGGGTAGCAACATCAACTTTAGAAACCACTAAATGTATTAGGAAAGTATCCCAATAATTAGTAGGTTGATCTAATTGGGACAAAGCCTTTACGTGAAGCTGTGTAGTGTCAACTAGAGTGCGCAGACTAGTGACGTCATTATGCTGTGACGCAGGTAGATTGAATAGAGCCCTTATGTGTCGTTGAATGCGTAACCGTAAATTTCCATATCTATCCTTTAATAAGTTAAAGGCAATGGAATAATTTTCGGCACGAAGAGGAAGTGCTTTGACCAACTGCAAAGCTTGACCTCGGAGGATAGATCTCAAATACTGAAACTTGTAAATGACTTGAATGTCTTCATTGTCGTGAACAAGGGAGCAAAATAATTCATAAAAAGAATCCCAAGCGGATTCATCTCCAGAAAAATGGGGCAAATCAATTTTCGGTAAAATTGGTTTGGGCTTGTGAGTACCCTCCCGGAAAGAAGTTTGTGGTTCGTGAAGGGAACCAAGAACAGAAGCGTCCTTTTTCTGCTCCTCTTCGAGTTGGCGTATTATTTTGAAAGCAGAACCTATGCCTTCGTAATATTGGTTTTCTACTTCAACTCGATCTTCGGTTTGATTGAGCATGCAAGTTTCTATTTCAGTTTGGATGTTACAATAATTTTCGTAAGACCGTTCATAATCTCGTACGCGATGTTTTAACAAGTCTAATTGAGCTTCTGAGGGATCTAGCTCTTTTATGTACTTTCTGAAACGGGTAATTTGTCCTTTGTAGGATGCTCGTTTAGAAGTAAGTTTTTCATCTTTATCCTTCTCAGTAGGAGCCATGTTATAAAAAATAGATTGAAATGTAACTCACGATACTGTGGAACCTTGGAAATGCTGTCAAGCTGGCAGCAGCGAATGGGTAGAAAGCACGGGACCCACCAAAGAAGACAGGAGTGGTCTCGTTCCCTTTCACAGGCTTTGCACGATGTAATTATAGCTGAAAAATTCAAAGTAAATATTAATAATTTGCAGAATATTGCCAAATAGAAAAACTGAAAAAAGGACTCTCCCGGGTTTCGGCACCAATCGTTGGGTAGATTATAGGCTGGGAAATAACCCACCCACCAAGGGAAGATGATCAAGAAAAGGAAATGGGTTTCGGACTGAAGAAAAAGGATAGAAAAATAGGAGGAGAGCCCAACAAAATTAATGAGCTTCACTTTAAACACACTTAAAGGCGATTGCCACAGAAACTTAACCTCCTGATATCTAAAATAGATACGAGCTTGGTCGAGGCCAACGGGAACCGCAGCTAAGACTTGGGCAGTTTGCAAGAGAGAGGCTTTAGTGTCTTTCCTCCCAAGCACGAATAAAAGTACTATAGGGAAGGGTGATGGTCTGGCCAGACAGAGAGCAAACGATTTATTGTATGTCTTCTCAAAGAAATTAGTTTTTTCGAAACGATTCGAAGAATGCCAATAGTTAATCAAGCTTGGTATTTTCAATTTTTTGAAGTTATTGAATTCCTGAAAAGAGCGACCAAGTGCTTCAAGTAAGGGGAGTGACGAAAAAATTATAACTTGGAAAGTGATTTTGGTAGGTGACCCAATGGTTGCATTTGGAAATGGCTAAGCCCTTACTCAGCGAGAGGCCGGCTAAAAGCTTAGACAAAAATGAAACACTTATCTTTTGGGAAATTGACCATAAGTTTTCGGAGAGGATCTCCACAAGCAGGTAGCTGGCGTAGCGAGCTTTACTTGCCTTACTGGCCAATTAGAATTAGCTATTAAAGCTAAGAGAAGCTTTGACAAGATTACCACTAAGAGTTTTTGCTCAAATGCAACGAGTGGTGAAATCCCTATCAATAGATTTAAGGGCATCGAGTAGGGAGAGCCAAGGAGTACAGGACCTTGCTTAACCGTTGTATGGGAAAAGTGAGAATCCAAAAACAAATATTTAATTTATTTAACAATTCAAAGAAGCGTAACTTTAACAAATAAATATGTTCTATGTAGTTAACAATTTGGGGTCGCAGACCTCCAACAACGTTCAGAAATTGCTCCAGGCAAATGACAATTTTTGAGGTTTTTTAACCTTGTATTAAAATCTTGGTAAGATTTAATAAAATAGGCAAAATGGAATAATTAAAGTTTTAACATTTACAGGAGTACAAGCAGTGTACTATAAGAAACCTCTGAAAGAACATTCTAACGAGAATAACAACTTCGAAGATAACAAAATAGAAAACTTAAAGAAAAAAAAAAGGAAGTTCCTACAACTTCTTATATTTAAACAGAATTACTTTATGAGAATTATACAAAGAGAGCAGGTCACTTACTGTGAACCTGAAAAGTTAATCAGAAGGAAAGTTCTAGACCTCCTATACTTTAAATAAGACTCGCAAGTTAAATGAGGCAGTTTTCATTTAGCGAGACCAAAAAAAATAACTCACTCAAGAGTTGAGAGAATTGTTTTCCCTGCTTTTGAAGGGAGGAACAATGTAAGTTTGAAACGTGTGCTAGACACGTAATTATACAGAGATACTTAATGATAAACCAACAAAATTGGAAGGGCACTTCTTGGAATGACACCTTATTGGAACAGACCTAGATTAAAAGTTTATTGCAGATTGTTAGTAAGAGGTTTAGGAAAGAGAAATGGGAATTAAGGAAAATGTTCATGGCCTTATTTGAATATAAGCGGACGATCGCGACGCGGTAGAAAAGTTGAGCAAGCACTGGGTTTCACTATAGTTCATTGAAACATATGAAAAGTTCACTGTGTAGACACAAAGTTTATGGAAAAGAAAGTTATTGAAATGATGAAAATAACTGGTTTCACTAGATAAGTGAGAGTCTATTTCTTGAGAAAGTTGTAAATTACAATTAAATGCGCTATAGAAAATTCCCGCGGTGGACGAAACTTCACTATGTAGTAATTTAGAAGTAAGATAATTCAATTTTAAACAGAATTCTCACAGGTACGTGAGAAATACATGACGGCAGGACTTGTAGATTGAGTACGGAATCTAGAAGGTTCCAGAACAATCTTAGCAGTAAAATGGGGCTAATGTAAATCCAGCGGAGGAATTAGCTTGTTGAATTATAGACAGCGGGTAATTAGATAATATCCCACGTAGTGAGAGGATTTCTCATTAGAATAGCTTAATAAAAGCTCTTTATGGTAAAGTCGGCTTATACAAGCGAAAGCTCAACATGGCAAATCCCACGAAGAATAATTATTGCCCCAAAATAAATACTTTCACACTGTCTATAAAAGTATCATTAAAAACACGTGGAAGTTAAAACCATGAAGATGAGGTTAAAACTTGAAGAAGGTACTTATCTTTGTTGCATGTCGAAGTGAAGTTCCTCACTGATGCCTAGAGTTCCAACATGGCGTGGAATTTAAAAAATGCCTCGTTAGGTCAGGAGGCTAGCTCTGGTTGAGCCTTAACTGATTGCTTCAACTGCCGACTAAGAAGTGAGACTTGCTCAACGAAGCACGGAAGGTCCTAGGAAGGGGAGAGAGTGGGGGTAGGAAACAAAAGGTATACATATCAGCATAACCAACTTATCAAAAATAAATTTTCTTCTTGATGGATGGTCTTCTAAGAATTGATAGTAGGCGATATTAGCGCAGCATGGAGGGTGAAACAGTAAACGTAGTCCTCTTGCTCAAGGAGAAAATAGCTGGCGATAGTAAAGATCTGGTGGCCAGATGGATATGTAAGTCCTCTTGCACGATGAGGAATTGAGTAGCTTCAGAGGTTCGCTACTAGATGACGCTAGGTGGGTCACAGAAGTTATATATCTGAAACATACTTATGAAGACTTAAGAGATTTGCCCATCAAGGAGAAAACACAAGATCACTGTTGGTGTTTGGCAAAGAGGAAGGAAGAAATGAACATGCAAGGAGCAGTAGACATTATATCTCAGGTACCGTGTATTCAAAGAATACACCAGTTGTAGTAGCTTGTTGAAATACAACGTGCTATAGGGATATTAAACATGAATATGAGGTGCCCTTTGCTAGTGCTACCTCTGTAAAAAAAATCATTCAATTCGGTTTCACCGTGTTTGAATTGATCCGGGGAATGGATTTGCACACATACACGGCCGCTATTTGCAAACTATTGGGCTGATGACCTTGTAGTCAGTCATAAGATGCTTTCCACAAAAAGGCATGTTGTTGCAAAATCCGGTAGAGATCAAATTATTCGGATGGACGAAATTTGATTTAAGCTTTTAACATTTGGGTGGCCGTCATTCCGTTTCCGTCAAGATGGCGGCGATATAAAACATGACACTGGGGTGCCTTTTGCTAGTGCTACCTTTGTACCAAATTTCGTTCAATTCGGGTTCACCGTGTTTGAATTGATAGGGGGAATCGATTTGCACACATACTTGGCCACCATCTGCAAACTATTGGGCTGATGATCTAGCAGTTTGGTCAGAATATGCTTCCCACATAAAGATTTGTTGTTGCAAAATTTGGTAGAGACTAGATTATTAGGTTGGTCGTAATTACATTTTAGCCTTTAACATTTGGGTGGCCGCGATTACGTTTCCGTCAAGATGGCGGTGATATAAAACATGACACTGAGGTGGCCTTTTCTAGTGCTACCTCTGTACCAAATTTCGTTCCATTCGGTTTCACCGTGTTCGAATTAATAGGGGGAATCGATTTTCACACAAAGATGGCCGCCATCCGCAAAATATTAGGCTAATGACCTATTAGTTTGGTCAAAGGATGCTCCCTCCACAATGGTATGTTGATGCAAAATTTGGTAGAGATCGGATGATTAGGTTAATCGTAATTTGATTTAAGCTTTGAATATTTGTGTGGCCACCATTACGTTTCCATCAAGATGGCGGCAATATAAAACATGATACTGGGGTGCCCTTTGCTAGTACTACCTCTGTACCAAATTTTGTTCCATTCGGTTTCACCGTGTTCGAATTAATAGGGGCAATCTATTTTCACACAAAGATGGCCGCCATCCGCAAACTACTAGGCTGATGACCTATTAGTTTGGTCAAAGGATGCTGCCCCCATAAAGGTATGTTGTTGCAAAATTTGGTAGAGATCGGATGATTAGGTTAGTCGTAATTTGATTTAAGCTTTGAACATTTGTGTGGCCGCCATTACGTTTCCGTCAAGATTGCGGCGATATAAAACATGACACTGAGGTGTCCTTTGCTAGTGCTACCTTTGTACCAAATTTCGTTCAATTTGCGCTCACCGTGTTCGAATTGATAGGGGGGGACAGACATTCAGAGTACACACACTCACACACACACACACACAGACTCACACACATACACACACATAGACAGACACACTTTTTTTCGCCCTGTAGTGATCTCATAAATCTACTTTCATTTTTTGCAAAAATTGAAAGTAGGCTAAAAAATAGGCTTATGAGATCACTTTTTGTCCGGGTGTGTGTGTGTGATTCGTGTGTGTGTGTCCCCCTAATAAAATCTAAACGGCTGGAGCGATTTCAATGAAACTCGGTAAGTTCATAGCACTATTCCGGGCGACCCCGACCGTGCCCTTCAAATTTTGTTACGACTCGCCAATCCATCATGGCGGCTATGCGAAATATTTCACCACCATTCAATATCTCCGAAACTATTACCGATATTACCCTGACATTTTGTATGGTGATAAAGAGAATTACTATAAGTTCACTTATGTGACCTTTGAAAACCCGGTAACTACAAAACCAACATGGCGGCCAAGCGAAGTTGCGACTTTTAAATAGACATTTCTCGCGATTTAACCAACCAAACGCAATGAAACTTGGTACAGTATATGTTTATATACATTGTAATGCACCGACATCTAACTTCGTCAATTGTTTACACAACCACAAGATGGCGGATGTGCGAAATATTTGACCGGCATTCTATATCTCTGAAACTATTAGCGGTATCTCCCTGAAATTTCGTACGGAGATAAAGGGAACTACTGGAAGTCCATCTATCTGTCTGTCTGTTAGGTAGTCAGCCCGAAGGCTGGTTGGATCCTCAAAAAGTACCGCCGTTACGTTATGTGAGTAGATACCCACAAAAACCCAAGGCAGCGCTATTTTGAGGCGTTCTAGGCAAGAAGAGGAGTGAGGTAGTTTGCCATTGCTTTCCTCACTGAGTCAGAACAGTAGTCCTAATCCTATGAGTTGAACCTTTCACAGCATTCACAGGCACTGACTGAGCCCCGAATGCCATTACTAAGCACCACCCATACCTCAGTAGCTTCCATTTTCAAAAACCGGTTAACTACAAAACTAACATGACAGCCAAGGGAATTTGAAAATTTTAAGTAGACCTTTCTTGCGATTTAATGTTCCAAACGCACTGAAATCTGGTACGGGAAATATTTGTACACATTGTAATGCACTGGTATCTAATTTAGTTCAATTGTTTACATAACCTCAGGATGGCGGCTGTGCGAATTTTAAAATTAAGTTTATATTTCTTGTGATGTAGTCATGCGATCGAAGTGAAAGTTTGAATAATGAACCTACGCAATAATTTTGCTTTAATGGTAAGTTACATGACTCTATGGCCTATACATTTAACAATCCAACATGGCGACCATCCGAAATATTTAGATGGCACTGAGTATCTACGAATCTATTATAGCAATCAAACTGAATTTTTTAATGTTCAAGGGGCTATAAACTTAAGTTCACCTATAAGACTTTAAATAACCTGGTGATCACAAATCCAACATGGCGGGGACGCGAAGTATAAATATTCACATGGACGTTTGTCGCAATTTAACCATCCGAGTGCAGTGAAACTTGGTACAGTAAATCCTTATACGAATGGTAATCCACTTGCATCTAATTTATTTCAATTGTTTCCATAACCTCAAGATGGCAGCTGTGCGAAATTTTTAAATCTCCTTGTTACTTCTTGTGTCCTAATTATGCGATTGAAGTTTGAATACTACACGTACACAATAATCTGCATGTAACAGTACATAACTCTAGGACCTACATATATAAAATCCAACATGGCGACCATCCGAAATATTTAGTCGGGTCTCAATATGTACGAATCAATTACAGCAATCAAACTGAAACTGTGTATGTTGTTAGTGGCAATTAACATAAGTAGGATATATGAAAATAGGCTGTACAGTTCTTCACGGAACTACTTGTTATATATATTGAACCCTTGCAAAGAAGCATATGAGACTCAGTTTCGGGGGGTGTATCGGTTCATATCGTAATTTGTTGTCAAGGCGCTTCATTAACTTGCAGGGTAACATATAACAAAATAACATGCAGGAAAGAGTGAAGCCAGGGTTAAAACAAATGAATTTAATAAACAAATCACCATATTTACACTCAACAATTAACAAAATAAAACTCCCATATGACTCCCACTTAATAAAAATGCCAAAACTAGGCCAAAATCTCTGGAGAGATTAATTACATGGACCAAGTGTCCCTAAGATAAAATAACAAAAGTGACTATGTATGCGCGTATGTCGTTCTATATGCATCACGATGTGTACAAACGAATGCGTGATTCGTCATCATCCAGAATAATCATTCAGACAACGAATCCACATTTATTAGAGCTAGACCGACACGGGGGAACACAACTACAATACATAAAAACTAAACCGACACTTCCTAGATCTAATATAAACAACACAATAATTTCCGTGTGAAATTGGAATCAAATTGCCGTAGCAACATTTACTGCCTAAAAACTTAGGACTTCTCACCCAAATCAACACAAGTACATTAACACGTGACCAATAAAAAGTACACATATGACCGCCGTCAAAATTTACAAGTACTCTACCACTACACCACACAGGTGTCACTAAAATTACATGAATCGAGTCATAAACAAAACAATAGGCCCACAGCCAACATTTACGTTATTAATACAATATTTTACCCATACAACGTACAATAAGCCGTTACACACATGGCGAACTCCCCAATTAATCATGGCTTAAAAATATAACCATCACAATTAACAGGTTTTGCTACATGAAAGCTTACAGGGGCCAGTCGGACAATCAGGACTGCCTTTCAAAATAAGTCACCAGGCAAACGGGCGGTTTGTGGAACTCTGCATATCTGTCAACCCACGTGTCAATAATCTCGACCTCCCAGGACATGGGGTCGAATCTCGAAGAAGTGTGCCCCAAAGCACAATAATACGTGTGTGTGTGTCAGAATAATATGGACAAGAAACAGCGGTCTCCCTAGAGCACCCTGTCTTTCCATCAAAAATACAACAACAAAATAATATGAGGGCGGTAGGACCTCTACCCCCTCCTCGCGTAGAATCAACACACACTTGACACAGTAACACACACAGAGTCACACGTATGGGTTTTGACAGACCCTGAAATAAAAAGAAATAAATAATTTCCACATGCTGGCGCCACCGTTCTATGCCGAGACTAGTTAACCTGAAAAGGACTAAAAAAAATCTATCAAAATTAGAACGAAGGTGTTCTACAAATTACATTTTAAGTTGGTGCGCTTGGCAACCCTAATATGAATAATAACCTGTTCAGCAAATATCTTACAGTAATTATCTCCCTTTCCTATCTCAAATATTAACGTTAATAAAGCACCATTTATCGAATTAACGGGTTTCGCATTTGCATGGATAAAATCACGTACGCACGCCGCGCACATTAAATATGACTAAAAAATATATATATACAACAAACACTTTGGCCACGCGCCAACGGACATTTAAAACATTTAGTGTCGGTGCAAGGAAAGCTCTAAACAACAAGAAAAGAAACATGACTATTTACAACAGTTCCCCGGCCAAATCTAACTACATAATTGAAATAATTCAATTGTTGTACATCACCGATCAGCTTGTAGAACTTAAGACATCCTTCTCAGCCCATTTCCCTATGGACAGATTAACACTCCATCGTGGTCGCCTGCGTTGAATCGTTGAAGATCATCCCAACTCCAAACCACGTGTTGAGCATCTTGGTATCGACTCCTTGGCAGAAAAGTTCAACGTTAATTATTATGACCTAGCTATAATCGCTTGCAGGTTACTCAATTCGCCCACAAATTGTCCTAATGCGATTAATTGCGAAGACTTGCCCCAGATATCTCGCACACACGCACAATAAACACATGAAAAATACACTGAAATTTGTACATAAAATATACACCTCGAGACCACGTCACTGGCTCGATAATAAGTTTAAAATCTTGACTGCACAGGCAGTCGCTATCTTGCTCGGTATTTCCGTACTGTACTGTTGACCTTCGCTCTGGTGAACGCTAATTAGGATGTCACAAGACTTGCCCCTCAGAGCTGAAATGGTCGTCTTTAAGAAAAATGTTTCAAGTCACCACGCACACTGCGTGAAATATTAGCTCGCAAAAATAAAGTTGACTTCAGATAAAATGTACTAGAGCTTTAAAATTCGTTATTACGACTGATGTGAATTTAGCTCCTCAGAGCTCACAAATAAAATAACTTCAACTAATTCAGAGCGTTAAAATCGTTGTACAAACGGGCGTGAATTTAGCCTCTCAAGGCTCCAAAACGAATGACTTAGAATAGCGTCATGCCAAACTATTTATTAGAAACTGACAGGGGACGGAGGAGTGGGGTGGAATTGGATAAACATTTCCAGAGTTTTTATCTCACAAATATGGGACTAGTGTCATTCTTCTTCAAATAAATCAAACGTCTCAATGCACTCGTGCGGAGATCAGTCCGTTCGGCGGTTCTTTAGATAATCAATTCCGCGGGCTTTTTACTACTGACGCTGTCCATCGCGTGATCATGGCTTGGTCTCTCGTGATTGGCTGATTCAATCGTATGTTCGTTGCAAGTGACTCGTGATCATTCCTTTATGCTTCCAATTTTGGTGAAAGTTGTTGCTCAATTTGGCCTTGAACCCGGCTAAATCTGGCCGTCCCCCAAGAATAGCTACCAGCTCTGCTCCTGTTGCAATCATTACGAAACGCTAGCCACCCTTTTATCCATGTCCACTTCCTCAAGTACTGCCTGGGCTGCAGTAATAATAATAATAAATATGAATACTTATTTATCGTAGATCAATAAGGGTTCAATATAGATATAAAAATTAACAAAATTATTTAAATACCAAAAATAAAATACCAAAATAACAAAATACCAATAAACAAAAAATAAATAACAATATAAGCAAAAAATACCAAAATTACCAAATTACCAAAAAATAAAATAACAAAATACCAAAAAGTAAAATAGTAAAAAATCCAAAATATCAAAATCCCACAATTCCAAGATAGCAAAATAACTTATCAAAATTCTAAAAATACCAAATCTGAAAATACAAAATACATTAAACTGGAAACATCAAGCAAAGCAACGTAAAAATAAATAAATAAATAAATAAATAAATAAATAAATATTAAAAAATCCAATTCGTTACAACGTTTAATTAATAAACTCCTGTAGCATTATAATTGTAAATACTGTTGTACATAAGTGTTATATACATATATATTTATTGCATATCCATTACAAGGGGAACCCTATTTCACCGAAGTATATTAGGGTTGTAGTTTAAGACATTACAGGTTTTATTACATCAATTTACAAAGATCATTTAGAGTAAATGTGATGTGTGAATGTTAGAAACTAATTGTAACAACAAGACTTTTGAAAAATATGATAAAGTGTTTTTTAGTTCATTATTACTGTAATTCAAATGGTGATTCAGATGATATCTCTCTCTCTTTCCAAGGTAGAGCAGTCAAATAGGAGATGACTTACGAATTGAGATGATCCACAGATGCAAAATACTTTAATTTTGAAACGCTCGAAGTAAAATTGATTTTTTTCATGGACGGAAAGGAATTGTGGAAGCTCAAAATTTGGTGTCAGCATTTTGCATTGGAGTTGGTAGAAAACTTCGGAGAAGAATATAGCCCTGGTAACTGCACCCTTTGAAGAGGAAGTTCGTAGGTGATTCCACCGATCGAAGGTGTATTATTTTATCAGTCTTCTCACATAACATACTGGAGATTTTTATACCAGCAAGTTAGACAAGTCTATAAAATCATTAGTAGGGGGCTGCGTGGTGCAGTCGGTAGAGGCGCTGAGCTTTTAACTGAAAGAGCGTGGGTTCCATCCCCACCCCGGTATTGGATTTTAGAAACAAAACTACCACTTTCGGAAATGCAATTTGCCCTGGGGTTTACTCAGCCTACACCAGGAATGAGTACCAGGCTAATTCATGGGAGTAAAGGTGGTCGGGCGTGGAGCTGACAACTCCATCACAACTAGTGCCGATGTCACAAAAAGTGGAAGCCTCTACCTTCCTCAGTTTGGGGGCTGCGGCAACGCGGTCATGTAGCCCCGTGTACTCTACTTTGGGTGTGTGTAGAATCTGTCTGATAACCGGTGTTAATTGTGATGACTGTATTAGTAGGCCTATGTGTTAACTGTTTATTGCGGTCCGGGTTCGATTCCCGGTCAATGCATGTGAGATTTTCGAAGTGAAATGCCATGTCCTGTGGTTCGGATTCCACGTAAAAAGGAGGTCCCGTGGCTCATGATCTCGCGATTAACGGTCACGTTAAACTACAAGCTTGCTTTTAACTGTTTATTCAAGTAAAGACTGCAGACATTGAATTTTTTCAAGTAGTTCCTACTTTTGCCGCCAGACGCCACCGTCAACGACTACTAGCTCAGAACTTGGTTACCAGATGACACCGCAGTCGGATCCTGGCGACAAACGTCGGAACATAAGAGCGTTTGTCAAATGTTTAACCAAACCTAATTTAGCTTCACACAGGTGTAATTGGTGGAAGGTTCTTTAACAAGCCATAAATCTATGACATGTGACCGACGGCCTTACTTCCGCTCCGAAGTAAGGCATACTGAGGGATTTTTAACGCTCTTAAAATTCCGACGACTTTGGCCGGGTTTGAACCCGCGATCTTGGGCATAGAAGCTCTGCATGCTACAAACTACGCCACCGAAGCCGGTCTCCATGGCCTGTATGGAGTTGTTAGGGGGCTTTGCGACATCGTAGTCATGTATCCCCGTGTACTTCAGTGTGTGTAGAATTTGTCTGATAACCTCTGTCACTGTGACGTCTGAAATAGTGTGTGCGTTTGTACCACTTCCAGGATGGCTGAGGTAAGAATCGAACCCGCCTCTTCTCAGTTTTTCTCCACGAGGCTGAGTGCACCCCGTTCCAGCCCTCAGAAAAGAACCCATGGTGACAGCCACGAATGATAGCTACTACGCAACAAGGTGGGGTTAAGACCACTGGTAATATATGGCGCAGAAAAGTGGATAACGACCGCGGAAAAAGAAGAAATTTGATGATGATGATGATAATTGTTGATTTAAGGGGCCTAACATCTAAGTTATCGGTTATCTGGGTGATAGCGAAAATGACAAGGAAAATTTTCATAACGAAAATAAAGTGAAACTGAAAATAGGCTACTTACAAAATTGAACTCAAATTGAAACAACTCACATAATGGAGAGCGGTAATAATTACAAAAGTGAATTTAGAAGGAAATACTGTACAGTGGAACTTGGCTAATTCGAACTTCTATAATTCGAATTTTTCTCTTGGTCCCTAGCATTTTATATACAATCAATGCTAAAAATCGTGGTTAATTCGAATTATATTTTGGATAATTCGAAGTTTTTACGTTTAAAAAGCCGACCGGACGAAAATGTCACAGTTTGTGCTAGGCTGACCGACGCAGAAATCATCGCCGATGTACTGAACTCCGAAAAACAAGATGGTGACGACGCATCAGGCGATGAACTCGTGGAGGAAGTTCCCGAAAAAACTGTCCCGAATGCAGCCCAAGCAACAAACCACATCACAGAACTTAGGCGTTATTTTTAAGTAGAAATGACGTAAGTGATTCTGTTTTCCGTTCATTAAATTTGTTAGATTATTTTGTGATGGCCGCGAGACTTAATTGTAGGAAACAGGTAAAAATCTCAAACTTTTTGAAAAACAGTAGATTTCTCCAATACTTAACTAGATTGTTGGATTACTACTGTCGTTAAATAGGTGAATAGTACATTTTGGTTTTATTTTATCACTTGAAACTTTTGATGTTATTCACAATACGGTCATTGTACGGTACCGTTGTCTATTAATCTGCTTTGTTGAACGTAAATCATTATGTAAACGTAATACAATAACTTTTCTCTACCCTTTTCAAAGAACTTTCTTAATTCGAATTTTTGGATAATTCGAATATTTTTACTGGTCCCTTGAGGTTCGAATTATCCAAGTTCCACTGTACTTACAAAAGGAATAGATTGAAAAACACGCACAAAAGGTAGGTTAGGTTCAAAATACGTACGGAATGCAATGTGGAGTCGAAATACTTACAAAATGCAATTGAAATTCAAAATTCTTACAACATGCAAATGATATCTAAAATACGTACAAAATGCAATTGAGGTTCAAAATACTTACAAAATGCAATTACAATTGAAAATACACAATGCAATATAGCCTAGATTGTAAAAGGCCGGTTCAGATTCAAAATACTCACAATGTGCAATTGGAATTTTTTAAAAAAATATACAAAAAGCAATTGAATTTGAAAATGCTTACAAAATGTAATGTCAAACTACTCATTTGGATAGACAATACTTAGTTTGAAAATATTTACAAAATGTAATTTAGATTCAAAATACTCACAAAATGCAATTAAGTTACAATCAAAATACCTACAAAATGCAAAAAATACAAAATGCAATTTAGATTGAATATGCTTGTAAAACGTGTATATAGGTTGAAAATATTTACAAAATGCAATTGAAATTCAAAATGCTCTCTAAATTGTCCTGCTCCTACATTGAATGACTTACTAAAAAGCAATTTAGATTGTCAATCCCTACAAAATGCAATTGAGGTTGAAAATATTCGCAAAATGCAACATAGATTGAAAATACCCACAAAATGTAGTGTAGATCTAAAAAATTCGCTTAAGATAATTTGGATACACTGGGAGCCAATTAACAAACACAGTGCGGGAATCTTAATGAGAAAAGAAAGAAAATAGAATGAAAAGAAAACGAATGAGGGATCAGGAGAGATGCGAAAAGGGCCAATTAAGGCGGGAAAGGAAGATACTCCCTAGGCCTCGGATACACTAATACCGTCGGGGTCGGAAAAGAACAAGAGTTGACCAAGGGAGGTCGACAGGAAAGAAGACGGAAAGGAGTCCGGCACAAGTAAGTGGAAGCAATGCTGGACTCAGCTGGGGACCCGTGGTCGCCAACCCACGTCCCACTACGTGTGAGCCCCTGGGCGGAAGAATAAATTTAGAGAGTATGGAGGGAAATTCTAAGGCCGGAATTCCAACTTTTATAAAAGGTACACGAAGCAATCATCAGCTATAAAATTTAAAAATATAGACTAGTATGTGTAGGCCTAACCAAACGAAAAAATAATATTACAGCTAAATCTCTGAAAGTCAACTGAGATATCTTTCAGTAAAGTTGTTAAGTCTGTTAGAGAATATTCTCTACTTAGTATAAAACCAAGTCCCCGATTCTTCGATGTCACGGGTAATCTCGGGTACCACTGGATGGATTTTGGATTTTGATGCGGTTTTCACCATTCAGTAAAGGATATATCAAGGACGGTTTATGTAGAAAATAATTTATTTATGATCAAAGGGAGCCAAGCAGTAACGATTTCAGTGAAAAAGTCGGTAAAAAAAACCTGGCGACCGTGCGCTTTTTAAGCTTACGCTGGGCAAACCGTTAAAAATATCAATACGTATACTATGAGTGTAAGAATTGTTCAGCATGAATGTTCTACAAAAAAATGCGCGAGAACATATCTCTATCGTCAATACATCGCCCATTATAAGTGTTTTTACGTTTTCATTTCTTCCAACAATCTCCATTCAGAAGGCGACAGTTTACGAACTATCTAGGGGCGAGCCTATCGCCCCAGTTACAGCCTAGCTAGCGGGCGAGCCTATTACCCCAGATACAGCCAACTGTCGAGTCGTGCTGAGATAAGACTTCAGAGTGGAGTGGTTGTGTTTGGAGTTTCCCTGGGAGTGCCTCTCGGTTTTTCTTCATTTCACCTGTGAACGTTTCGTTCCGCAAAATACACATTACAAATTAAGATTGGACGGAAGGGGGATTTGTGTTTCATGGATCTCGCCATTCTTAAATTACGTCTGGCAAGAATTCGTTGCACATGCGTCTCCATGATAATTTAATTAATAGTCCAGTCAGTGATTTTAACCCATCATGCCAAGACGGAAAACGGATATAGGCACTGATATAGGTCGTAGTTAATAGACATTAAGAAAAAGCATTCATAACTGTTCCCGGGCGAAATCGGGGCGGGCTGCTCGTAGTATATAATTCTTGTATGTAGGCCGCATAGGATCCATGTAATGTGCACAGGCTATCCAACCTTTCATGCAACATCTATATTAAAAAATAAATATAAAAGAACTTCCAACCTGAAAAGAGCCAGGGCATATTTAAAGGTTATACACATCCAGTTGCCATATGTCTTCCAAGCAAGTTTTTCACCTGTACTGTAGCTTGCCACGGTGGGTGAGTGATTAACGTGTCGGACTGCCAACCCCAAGATTGCAGGTTCGCCCCTGGCCGTGGTAAGTGATTTTTGAAAGGCGACAAAAATCACGACATGGATGTCGTACGTTGTTGGTTTGTTAAAGAACCCATTTGAATTCAGTAGGCCGTGTTGAATGGCAAAATTAATCTCGGGATATTCCGGCAACACAAAGTTCCTCCATTCTCTACTAGAAAGTGCTGTAGTGTCACGGAGCTTAGATATCTAACCTCCTTGACTTTCATAGCGTTCAAAGGAACGACGAAATTCGACATGCAAGCTGCCCTCTGGGTGTCAATTAACAAAGCTTGCACCCGGCATCCGAGGCCATACGATATTAGTATTATTACGTGTACTGTATATAATAATTATTTTATTGCAGCAAATGGCCATAAATTACATTGCACGTATACGGAATGTAATCAACTATAAATTAATCGTTCCTTTTTTTTTGGTTTTGTGTACTGTCATGATTAGGGTTCGGAAGTTTAAGACCTAAGCAAATATGTCCTAAAAACTAGCTAAATATGACTTAAAAACTAGTTAAATATGACATGTTCCGTAACCACATGCGTACTGTGTCGCAATCGAACTTCTCCACAAAGATGTGCTAAAAGCCGTCCGTAGAGGAGCGCCTTCTTGGAATCAGATCTTCTAAACCTGCTATCTGCCTGTTCCGGGAAAAGAAAGAAAAATACATCTACTACACTATTCGGAAATCCTGTATTTGAAACTCGACGCAGATAACACTTACCTTGTTAACGACGCCTCAATTTAAACACAAATGCTGAAATTATAACCAAATATGACCTTATATCACTAAAATATGACCGAATATGACCAAAACAATAAAAATGGCCAAAATATGCATTTATAGGCAACATCAAATTGCTTTAAACGTGGTCAGGGACCCGCCATTCAAACTTATTTTTCAGATTTCGGGTAAAATGAGCTCAGGAAAAAAAAAAGACTTTTCCTTAACATCCGAACCTTAGTGATGATATATGAATCGCAGTCAATGGCCATAGCTGGGCATTTTTGATTGAACGCCCGAGGGCTCCCAACAAGTTCAATTTCAAGTAGTTCCGACTGTGGCTACCAGATGCTACTCTCACTAACACTAGCGACGAACGTTGGAACTTGATAGAGCGTTTCTAACCAGCCAAACATAACCCACAAAGTTTGCTACACACCACAGTGGTAAGTTCTTTTACAAGGGCCCACCGGCTTTACTTCCCCTCCAAAGGAAGGCATACTGAAGGATTTTAACGCTCTTACAAATCCGACGGCTTCGGCCGGGTTTGAACCCGCCAATTTGGGTATAGAAGTTCATCATGCTATCAACTACGCCACCGAAGCGTATATGAAATGAAGAATAAACATTCAAGCAATATTATAACACAGTGCATCTGAAGAAGCACACCCAACCAGTGACGTAACTAGGATTTGCTTCTTGGGGGGGGGGGGGGGGGATGAGTGGAGTACAATATGAAATAATTACGTTTTTTGGTTTTGTGTTTGTTGTTTTCTATTTTCTTTTCGTTTTGTTTTATTTGCTTTGTGTTTGTTTTCTGCGTTTGCTTTCTTTTGTTTTTTGCCTGTGATTTTTTGTTTGTTTTCAGCTTTTATTTTGTTTTCGAATTTTGGTTTTTACTCTGTGTTTTTTGGTTTTATGTTTGTTTTCTGCTTTTATTTTGTATTTTGCTTTTCGATATGTGAGTTTTTGGTTTTGTGTTTGTTTTCAGCTTTTGTTTTTTGTATTTTGATTTTGATTTTTGCGTTAGATTTCTGCTTTCACTCTTGTATTTGAATTTTGCTTTTTGATTTGTGTTTTTTCTTTATGGTACTGTATTGGATTTCTTCTTTTTGTTTTTGAATTTTGTTTTTTCCTTTGTGTTTTCTTGTTTTTGGTTTTGTGTTTGTTTTCTGATTTCTTTTTGTTTTTGGTCTTTTGTTTTTGAATTTTGCTTTGTGTTTTTTGTTATTGGTTTTGTGTTTTCTGTCTGCCTTTGTCTTTCAATTTTGCTTTTAGCTTTGTGTTTTTTGACTTGCTTTTTTTGGTTGATTTCTCCTTTTTGTTTTCGAATTTTGCTTTTTGCTTTGTGCTTTCTTGTTTTTTTTTATTCTTGATTTTCCTTTTATTTTTGGTTTTGTGTTTCTTTTCTGCTTTGGTTTTTGAATTTTTCTTACTGTTTCTTTTGTTTTTGGTTTTGTGTTTGTTTTCTGCTTTTGAATTTTGCTTTTTGATTTAGTGTTTTTTGGTTTTGTGTTTGTTTCTTGCTTTTGCTTTTTCTGTTTTCTGATTTAATTTTTTTTATTTTCTACTTTTTGTTTTGTTTTTGAACTTTGCTTTTAATGTGTGTTTCTTTATTTTTGGTTTTGTGTTTGTACTCTGCTTTTTGTTTTTTGAATTTTCCTTTTTGCTTTGTGCTTTTTTGGTTTTGGTTTTGTGTTTGTTTTCTGCTTTTTTGAAATTTGCTATTTGCTTTGTGTTTTTTTTGTTTATGGCTTTTTTGTTTTCTGATTTTGTTTTTCGTTTTTCTTTTTTGTTTCTGTTTTTGCTTTTGAATTTTCCTTTTGGCTTTCTGTTTTAGTCATGTGTTTGTTTTTGCTTTTTGCTTTGTGTGGGGAGCAAAATAAGACAGTGAATGAAAGCAAACTTACATGTTTGATCTCGATAACATTTGATACGTTTTATTTGCAGAGAATTTCCTTCAAATTTGAACTTTTGTTGTAATAGCTAGAAAAGCAAACTTTATTAGGTAAAAATATTGACCGTTTTACACGGGTTTGATATTGTGCCTATTAAGGGAGGTATTATTGTTTTCCTCTAAAAACTCCATTTTTCCCTTTTTACTATTGTTGCATTCTCCGCTACGTTATTGTACTCCACAGAACTTATCGACTAGGTTTACAGTGAGTTAATATTGCACTTGAGTAACATCAGAGTCGAGAAGAACTATGTTCTAAACTCACTTAGGGGCAAAATGAATGCACACTGCGAAATATATTGGTATTTTTCTATTAGACTACACATGAAGACAACGCCGTTTACAATAGCTAGTAGACTATATAGGCCCACCGTACTCGTAAATCTATATGTATAAAACTCAATGTTGGTTTGTCTGTTATTTATACAAATCTACTCCGTTTCAGCGATCTGAACCAAAATTTGTATATTTACCCTTTGGAACCCAGCGGGTAACACTGTCTACTTTAAATTTCGTACAGATCACTCCATTCCCTGCATTTAGGCCCTTTTGCACAAATTTACATCGTTTGACCGATCTAATAACTTGACGGACATATTGTCGCTAGGCGACAACGACTAACACTATATCATGATAGTCAACGTCGCACCATTGAGGGACAGGTTGTCACAAGGCAACAACGATTTACTCTGTATCATGATAGTCCGGTAAAATTTGCCAAAGGACATATGAGAAAACTGACCGATGTAATGCTATCCTGTCAGAGAAACATAGTGGCAAACATTCCTACATTCGCCTATCACCATTTTGCAGTTTTCATGTGTAGACAGTTTTTATTTCATTTGCGGGGCTTAGACATCGTGGTCATGTTTCCCCTTGTACATGGGTGAGTGTGTAGATTTTTTGTGATAACCTGCGTTATTGTGATTGGTGCACTAGCATGTGTAAATTGGAGATAGGATATGGTATTTGAAGCCATTTTTCAGTGTCGCTCAAGGATTTATTGAACTGTAGTATTCTCTATGCATTCGTATTCCCTGCGGGTAACACTGTCTACTTTAAATTTCGGACAGACCACTCCATTCCCTGCATTTAGGCCCTGATGGCAACTATTGTACTAATGTTTCACTGGTATTTTAAGTCTTATGTATTGTGTAGATTTCCCTTGGCTGTATCCGGGACAACCGATATAACAATCATGATACGTTCCATGGTAAATAAAACATGCTTACAGTTCTATAGTTCATTGCTCATCTAGTCAAACATAAAGTCTTGAACTGACGGTGGTTTTGTGGGTCTGGGGGATGTGAAACGCAAAGAAGTGTAGGAATTTTCCTGAAGTCGCCCCATAGTTCCTATTCCAACAGGTGACATTCTAACGAAATTTAAGCTACTGAAAATAAAATTGAATAACACCAATGTCATTGATTGCTTTATTTTGAAAGATGAACGCGTATATCCGTAGCTTCCTAAAGGCCGTTTTCACCAACGTCAATTAGGCTATCTCTTAATTTATCATTAAAGGCTATTTAACTTTGGACGAGCATTTTATGAAACAGAAAGGGCGGGCATCAATTCCACTCGGTCGAACATCAATTCCCCTCGATTTTCCTTAATTCCACTCTGTCCTCCAAGAGACCCAAAAATGAGTTCCTCAACTCCGCTCAGGCTTTGGCAAGGGGTCGTCAAAGGGGTAATCCCCAATGACGTAAATAAATGTCATAACCCTCCTGCTCGCATACTAAGGGCCGGGTCAAACACCTTCTGCAGCGCATGAGCGAATTCTTGAATGCAGCTGATTTTTCCGTTCTAGCATGGAAAGCAGTATTTTGAGCATCCGCAGTTGATATCAAAAGTATTCTTTAGGTACAAAGTATACACCTATTATTATCTAAATTTAATTTTATAATGTCTGACTAGGTTAAAAAAACATACAAACATTTAATTATGAACATGTTAAAAACAATGCATAAAATTTGTAGAAAAAAATAGAAAACTTGGCAGACTTATTTAAAAGAATATTAAGATAAATTTTAAGTCACTTGTATTTTCTGCCATATAAGTTATAATGTGCCAAACACTTTATACCTGATTTAACGAATGAGCGGACTTGACATCAGAGCGGTTGACCAATGACACAACAATGTCTTGCGAACACCACCACGCCATCGGTCAAGCGCTCTGAAGTAATTTTTTTTAGCCTACTTTCGATTTTTGCAAAAAATGAAAGTAGACTTAAGAGATCAACACAGGGCGAAAAATTGTGTGTCTGTCTGTGTGTGTGTGTGAGTGTGTGAACTCTGAATGTCTGTCCCCCATATCAATTCGAACACGGTGAAACCAAATTGAACAAAATTTGGTACAGAGGTAGCACTAGTTAAGGGCACCTCAGTGTCATGTTTCATATCGCAGCCATCTTGACGGAAACGTAATGGCGGCCACCCAAATGTAAAAAGCTTAAATTAAATAACGACTAACCTAATCATCCAATCTCTACCAAATTTTGCAGCAATATATCTTTGCATGGGGAGCATCCTTTGCTCAAACTACAAAGTCATCAAGCCAATACTTTGTGGATGGCGGCCATGTTTGTGTGCAAATCGATTCCCCCTATTAATTCAAACACGGAAAAACCGAATGGAACGAAATTTGATACGGAGGTAGCACAAGCAAAAGGCACCTCAGTGCCGTGTTTTATATCGCCGCCATCTTGACGTAAACGCAATGGCGGCCACCCAAATGTTAAAAACTTAAATCAAATTACGACCAACCTAATCATCTGATCCCTACCAATTTTTGCAGCAGTATACCTTTAAGTAGGTAGACATTTTTGACCAAACTACAAGGTCATCAGCCCAATAATTTGGGGATGGTGGCCATGTATGTGTGCAAATCGATTCTCCCTATCTATTCAAACACGGTGAAACCGAATTGAACGAAATTTGGTACAGAGTTAGCACTAGCAACGGGCACCTCAGTGTCACGTTTTATATCGCCGCCATCATGACGAAAACGTAATGGCGGCCACCCAAATGTAAAAAGCTTAAATGAAATCATAACCAACCTAATCATCTGATCTCTACCAAATTTTGTAACAACGTACCGTTATGTGATAAGCGTTCATTGACCAAGCTACTAGGTCATCAGTCCAATAGTTTGCATATGGAGGCCATGTATGTGTGCAAATCGATTCCCCCTATCAATTCAAACACGGCTAAACCGAATTGAACGAAATTTGGTACAGAGGTAGCATTAGCAAAGGGCACCTCAGTGCCATGTTTTATATCGCCGCCATCTTGACGAAAACGTAATGGTGGCCACCCAAATGTTAAAAGCTTATATCAAATTACGACCAACCTAATCATCTGATCCCTGCCGATTTTTGCAGCAGTATACCTTTATGTATGTAGAAAATGTTGACCAAACTACAAGGTCATTAGGACAATAATTTGGGGATGGTGGCCATGTATGTGTGCAAATCGATTCCCCCTATCTATTCAAACACGGTGAAACCGAATTGAATGAAATTTGGTACTGAGGTAGCACTAGCAAAGGGCACCTCAGTGTCATGTTTTATATTGCCGCCATCTTGACGGAAACGGAATGGCGGCCACCCAAATGTTAAAAGCTTATATTAAATTACGACCAACCTAATCATTTGATCTCTACCAAATTTTGCAACAAAATACCTTTTTGTGGGAAGCATCTTTTGACTGAACTACAAGGTGATCAGCCCAATAGTTTGCAGATAGTGGCCATGTATGTGTGCAAATCGATTCACCATATCAATTTAAATACAGTGAAACCGAATTGAATGAAATTTTGTACAGATGTAGCTCTAGCTATGGGCACCTCATAATCGTGTTTAATATCCGTATAACACGTTGTATTTCAACAAGATACTATAACCAACATTCAATTATACTCCTTGAAAAGGACAAAGATTTATAACAATACCCATGCATTTAGGAGAAAGTGCTATTATGTTCTTTACTGAACATCTTGTTTTTCTACAAATGTTATGCATTGTTTTTAACATCTGCATTATTAAATGTTTCTATGTTTTTTAACCTAGTCAGACATTATAAAATTAAATTTAGATAATAATAGGAGCATAATTTGTACCTAAAAAAATACTTTCGATATCAGCTGTGGATGCTGAAAATACTAATTTCCATCCTAGAACGGAAAAATCAGCTGCATTCAAGAATTCGCTCATGCGCTGCAGAAGGTGTTTGACACGGCCCTTGGTATGCGAGCAGGAGAGTTATAACATTTGTTTACGTCATTGGGGATAATCCCTTTGCCGACCCCTTGCCAAAGCCTGAGCAGAGTTGAGGAACTCATTTTTGGGTCCCTTGGAAGACCGAGTGGAATTAGGAAAATCGAGGGGAATTGATGTTCGACCAACAGAAAGGCTCGTTAACTTATCACTAACAAGGGATTACGTTAAATGGCCAATTCTGGCCACTCAACCCTCTGAAGCATCGATAAAGTGGAGGGTAACCGTTTAACTGGTCCTCGTGCATCTTGAAATGGCGGTTTGTTTCTGAGTTTCTCACGAACTTTCATCCATATGAATATAAAATATGTTTATGACAATGAAATTATAAAAGATCACATACATAACTAAGTTTTAATACAGTGAAACTTGGATAATTCGAACGTCAAGGGACCAGTAAAAAAATTCGAATTATCCAAGAATTCGAATTATGAAAGTTCTTTGAAAAGGGTAGAGAGAATCTTCAAATTCAAATTTTCCGGTTCCCTTAACCTTTTTCGGCCTTTGCCACTCTCATTTTCATAACCAAGAATTTTGTCTTTAAATTTTAGGTATATAGACACCGTGTTTGGAGGAATCCCGAAAGCCTTTGCAATTTCAGATTTTTTCCTTCATTCTCTTTTCCACTTCTTTAATCACTGCTATTTTCTCCGCCAAAGTCAAAGTTTTGTATGGAACTCGAGACTTTGATGACAACATCTTAGTTCTGTGCACACACTTTAAAACACAGGCAAAACCAAACTTCTAAAATACAACCACAAATCTAATCAGACCACTCAGCACGCACTACCAGACAGGTGTTAGAGATGACATATGAGTTATGAGATGTGGAGCGTTGCAAAACAATGGGAGGGGGAGGGGTTTGGCATTGACCTTGGAAGGAGCGTCGCAGGCGTGTTGTTAGTCATGTAGGCAAAACCATCGAGTAGGGGCCGCATGCCAATGATACGTCGTTTTTCAGGAATTCCTGACACAACTGTTTGGCTTCCGATCGGCTTTTTACACATAAAAACTTCGAATTATCCAAAATATAATTCGAATTAACCACGATTTTTTTTTAGCATTGATTGTATATAAAATGCAAGGGACCGAGAGAAAAATTCGAATTAAAGAAGATTTCGAATTATAGAAGTTCGAATTAGCCACGTTCCACTGTACCAAGAAAGAAGAATAAAGAAATTTAAAAAAAGCATATCCGGAGCGGGATTCGAACCCCTTCCAGCGCTGCATAATAAATTCAGAGACTGCACCGCAACCGCTTACGTCACGAAGACAACTAGGAAAGCGCATCCTATTAAGCTATGTATTAACACAACTGACAGTTCTCCTAAATACTTTGTTCATAATCATTTTAAGCTTTTGCCACGAATAAGGTCTTCTGTATTGAACCCGAGGGGCTTATGCTGACTGATATCGAACGCGGATCTCAGAGACTGTGATCTCAGTATAAAGGTTCCACCAGGGAACGAACCCGAGGTCTGTGAAGGGAGTTTCATTGTAAAAACCCCTAGAGAGAAGTGTATATTTAATCACTGGTGTGATTTCAGTTGATAATGACATTATTTATTAAAATAATGCAGGGAAATTGAGCAGAATACAGCATTATTAGACTACTTGGAGTAGGCTATACTGGACTTGGAGCACAGAAACTGCAGAGTTGACGTTTTACTAATAGGCTCAGAATTGTGGGAGGTGCTCCGTGGAGCCACGTCAATCTTTCTGACCTCGTTATGTCGTCTGGAGGAGGTCGGGGGCTTGAATAATGACCAGGTTATTCCCCGACTGAGAATGGAAATGAGAATGGGTTGGGAAGATCCCAAGGAAAATCATTGATTACTCGTGATTGGAGTAACGAAATGACATGAGAGTTGCGCACAGGTGAATCTTTAGCCAGGAGGCTAATTTTAGAGCCTTTAATCTGCGAAATTGACGCATATTTAATGAAGTGCGGAAGGACAGAAGACTATGGTTGTTCGCGGCTGGATTTGAGGATGTTGCCAGGGATTCCCAGTGAGGTAGCGTCCCCACGCTATGGAGAAAGGAATTAATATTAATTAATTGGCCGAGCGATTCTTCAGCACGCAGATAGTTCTGGGATCAGAGAAGAAAAAGGAACCCGATGAACATGGTTTCGAGACCAGAATCATGCTGGGAGAGGAGTCGAGTTAACGCGGGAAAATTTCGCTCTACTTTTTGTGTGAATCCAATATAAGGGAGTCGACCCTTGGCAGAGCACCCCAGTTGGAGCCAGTCTTACGCAGTTTGTCACAGTTTGTCAGGAGAGTCGCAGACAGTCGCCAAGGCGGAACGTATGGCGATCCGGATCATGAAAGGACGCCCGAACAAAGACCTGTACATTTGAGTGAAGCATTTAATAAGCTTTTATTAAATATAGTCGTGCTGCGTGTGTACTCAGCAGTACGAACAATGGTGTGTTCACTTAGGAAGCAACGTGTGAGATACGTTGCAGAACCATTGTAAATAATAATTTGTGTAAAGTTATGGACAGTGTAAAGCGCAATGTATAAAATAGTGACTGATCATACAGGTCTAATTACGCTGGAATGCGCTGGGAGAAACTTTACGAATCATTTGGTAATGTCTTAAGAATACCAGATAATAACGCTCAGGACGGAAGTTAGCATATTTATGCAAAGCAGGAAGCTTACCGTAGGAGTATGGATAAACTGTTGGTGAATTCTGAGGGCAGGTGAACCAGACTTTCAATCAGGAGTTGGTAGGAGCACGGGAGATGCCGTCGACACCTGCAATTTTGATATCTTTGCAAGGGAATGTCAACCAATGAAAAGTGTACAAAGTGACGTGTGTTATGTATAAAGCATATGTGAAATATCTTTTAAATTAATGGTTTAATAATTGTTATAAAGTGTCATGTGTTTTGGAAGCAATAGCTTCTTTATAGAAATGCAAAGTGTCGTGTGGTTAGCGGAAGATATGTATCATAAAATGTGTGTATTCAAGATGCAAATGTCACGCTAGACCTGCATATGGCAGGCGACCCGGAGGAATATGAGTGGGTGGAGCCACCATGAAGAGCTTATATATGTGAGTACCCCACAAATTATGGTTTAGTAGAGGTATAGGCCACTGCATGTTATGTGATTTCAGAGTTATAAAGATGCCAGTAAGAATCAGTAGTAGGAGATAGACTCTCCAGGTGTAATCATTTTTGTGTTGATTTTAATAGAATTGAGATGTTAATTTGCATCAGTAAGTGGATTAATCGTTACCACTATTAATTAAAAATGGCAATCAGTTATGTAAATGAAACGAACACGGTTGTTCGGATTTTTGAGATGTTTAGTTGTGTCGGATTTTGGTAATTCATGTCAGTGAGAATAATAATAATAATAATAATAATGAATAAAATAAAGGTATGAATGAACGCATCAGGTAAATTGTTGTAAGCAAGAAATAGTTACGCTAATTACAAGACTTCTCGATCTAAGCAGTAAGATTATACAGTAAGATTGCATTGAGGGATTAAGAAAAGAGTTTTATATCAGAATATATTGTAGTAATGGGAATATAATTATGCCAGGAATGGAAGAGCTTTTAGTGAATTGAATTTGCAGCTTATGTGAGAAGCTTATAGAGTAATTGATAGATTTCTCTTAATATTATAGGTCGAAGGTCGTAACATTAGGTCAGGAACCAGGTGGTCTATTCGACGTATGAAATCTCGTATGCCGTGGGGCATAATCGGAGATATGCTTTGTACCAGAGTGTATTTAGTGTTTGGACCCTAACTCTGATGATGGATATGGAATGTTCCGGGTAGGAATCCCGTGATAGGTGAGGGGAAAACGATGGACACCTCCACTCTATCTGATTCCCCGAGAACTTATGATTTAATTGATTCGGCTCGTTGAAGCGAATCGTATTACGGCAGCATGTTTTGGGCTGACTGCAGCATTTATTGAAGACACCGGTTACCTACTAGACCAATGTTTTATGAACCTCGTACCTTCATGTTGAAATGGGCTATGTGGTGCCAATTATTATTATCCTCGGGGTAGGAGAAAATGTAAAGCTCATTCAATACCTGTGTGCATAATATTCAGTTAAGAATCCATTGGGATATCTGTGTCATTGGGACAACAGTATTTGTCTTGTAAAATCTTATACTGCTTGGTGAAGGTAGCTTTTAGACGGGAAGCGAGGGTCGAGCTAATGTTGGAACCCCATTCCACTTCTATTGTATACAGGCCGCTCGGGTAGAGGGTCTGGACGGTCATGCGAACCGTGAAAGCAAGTTTGAAAAGAACAGATTTTAGACCCTGTTAATGACATGAAATGAAATATTGTTATATTGAGTAATGAAGCCATGTGGTTTAAGAACACATTGATAATTATAGATCACCCTGATGGTTCATGATTTTAGCTATCTAACGAATGGTTAGACGTTGCATTTGTACTGTCACTGACAACTTTTTCTGAAGTTGGTTACTAGATTCCACAGGCTACGCGCGCAAGGTAGTTTATTGTACCATCCGACACAGCAATAACTTAACGTTTTTAAGATGAAATCACAAACGGCATGCAGTGGAACTATATAATTAAAGGAAGTGTAGGGGTAGCTTACATAATTATGGAGTTGCACGTTGACTGCTGTGCAACACCAGAATAGGCTAATGCATGTAAAGCATTTGGTGGGAGGAGAAAGATCCAAACACACACGGTACACATAATTGTCAAATTAAGAGGTTTAAGGAATAAGTAATTTTGTGGAATTAAAGAAGTCACAATTGTATGACAGTAGTATCAATGTACAGTTTGTTTCTGAAGTCGTATGTGCATCAGCGCACTAGAGTATTGTGTGAAACTCATATAAGGGTAAAGGTTTGAGTTATCATATGATTTTATTGTGATTATATTATGTTCATATTAGTGGATTGTGGAAGTAATTTTTGTTTGCTTTTGTTCTTGATGGTTATGGGGATTGTTTTGTTTGTTGAAGCCATGAATTGATTACTGAATTAAAGTTTTAGAATAGAGTTGTGCCTTGTCATTGTAGAGTTGATACCTTTTAGCCTAAAATCCAAAATATGCAACTGCTTAATGGGGAGACGGTACACGCCCGAGTCCTGATGCTAGCTGGAGGCGGAAGCATATTTTCCATCGAGATTACTCACATGGGTACAGTATTTCCCTTCCTTTATAATTATGTTCCAGAAAATCTCAAGGAAGCATCGCAAACAACAATCAGTGCAAGGCGCTACTTGTTCTGCCCGCCATGTTTCTCCAGGGTGAAACCGAGTTTACGCATGCGCGAGAGCCATAAAGCTTATTTAAGCAATTGCGAACCCCAATGGGCTCGTGTAAAGCATCAACGATAATCACGCATTAACTCTCGTATTTAAGTTAAGGATGATGATCAGGGCCGTATTTCTAAATAGGCTAAGTAGGCTGCAGCCTACAGCGGTAAATTTTCAGGGGCGGCAGTTTGGCAATTTATTCAAAACCTAAAATGAAGTATTTCAGACGTTAATAATATTTTCCGTACGAATTTAAGAATATGTTACTTAAAATATGTTTTAGTCCTTCTACATAGCCTACTTTCTAAAACTACAACATAATACAACTTCATAAATACAACAAAAACACTTTAATATGAGTACATTGTTAACGAGTTTGCCATTAAGAAATCTATGTAAATTTGAACATCAAGATTACGTGGGGTGAGTTGTTTTAGAGAAGCTTGTATATTTTTCAACAAATAAACCAGTAATTAACTACATTTTGTGTAGTTTCATTTCACCATGTAGGACAACTTAATTAAAATTGAACACAATTCTTCAATTGCGAAAAAGATAGTCATTAGTATTAAAAAATAAAAATATGTGTAAAATAGTGATCACTGATCTCCAAAAACAAATTAATTAATGAAGTTTGAAACCCATTTTAGTTTTTAACGAATCTTAAAAGAAGTAAAATAAACCGGGATGGTTGAACTCCCCTAATTAGGTTAAACCCAAACAGTCCTGTCAGCTCACGCTAATGGGTTTGGGAAGAGAGTGGGGGTAGGCAACCTCTCCTGAAATGTTGGTTAAGCCATAAGTTGACTGACAGCTTGACCCCATGGAGTTTTCGTAGATATAATCAGTGCAGCTAACATGTTATCCATGTACAGTCAAAGAGGTGGAGAATTGAGAATTATAGGAAACTATAAATTTCATAAGTGTAAGTTGTCAAGACGAGGCAAAAGTGGAGGTGTTCAAACAAGGTCTGTCAGGTCGAACTGTCAGTGGAAGTAAAGCTGTTGTCTGCAGCAGAATACACATTGTGCCCAACTCTAGGAATGGGTATTCCAAGATTCAGACACCTAGATATCAAGGGAAAGGTTGTAGCCGCTTTTGAAAGTTGAGATATTTTAATATCGCGCTACATTGCTTCTCGAAGCATTTGGAAGGAATTTACCGATAGTTGGATGTCAAGTGACGTAGCGAGTAATAGCAGAGGTCGAGGCTATTTATTGATTAAATAGTTAACTATGGAGTAGAGACTTGAGACTTGGATCAGATTACTGGCACGGCCAAATGAAAGAGAATGCAATTAGTATCAAGTAAATCGGACCAGGGATTCAAGAGATATGAGGATTTCTAGATATCAGGTGATGACGCGTGACCCTGACAGTTTTGAATAAAAGCCAGCTGGTCGAAGCATCGACAGCTCATTCTAACACAAGCAGTTGCCTAGCAAGTTGCTACGACGCTGAGCCAAGGCACATGGTTGCCGGATCTACGCAGAAGTTCTTTTCAAAGTCGTGATAGTCACGAAAAGTGCTGCGCTACGAGTTGGAACTTAGTAAGTTTCTGGTGAGGAGAATCACTGAGGTGATTGATATTTCTACAGACATTGGTGGAAATATTTATATTTCTACAAGGACACATGCTAGACTTTGTCTAGAAATTAATATTTTCTCACAGTCCAGTAATAACAATACTTGGATGTTTAAATCCATTTCAGTCAGTTTTCATTTTTTGTAACTAGTTAACCACTTCGATCTGTCAGTACACTGAAGACTAGTCTATAACGGTGGCGTTCATTAGTCTACGCAAGGGAAACTACAAGTTGCTTAGCGCATGGTAGATGGTGATATAATAAACCATGCCCAGGGAACGATCTTCAGAACAGCCGTTAATTGCTTAGACTGTCAGTGTTTTTCTTGTACTGATAAGATTACCGTGAGTTATGTTACAACTGACATATCTAAGAAGAGATCACTTAGATCTGACCCCATTTAAACAAACTGTTATGGCTTTGATAGAAGCCCATATTAAAATGGAACAACAGTTTATTCAAACGTCAAGAGATACTACCACTATGTCTGACTAGACGGATTTTGGGTATATAATGGCGGCCGATACAAGGATTGTACATGCTTGTCCAATGGGGCATGTCTATGGATAAATCTGGTACAGACCAGGTGTACTACACTTCAAGACCATCAAGAAATGTAAGCCACATTTGAATTATATTATGCCTAGCTAATTGGAACAAACTATTTTTCTGCAGATGACCAACACATTTTTTTTCTTCGTATTTACATCTTGCAATGATTTACGCAAGACTTATTAGAGTTATTCTGAGTATTTTCAGCACTCAGAACAGTTTAGGATCGATGACCGAGCATTTCGAGCATTTATTTGAATTTTTCATATTTTTGGGAAACCACGGAAAACAACCGATGTAACTGTAAAAGTTAAATTTATTTTTGTTAAGGAATGGATATTTTTTCCATATTCGAAGGTTCGAACATGTGGATTCTCACATAATGAGATGATAATTAAACATATTTAAAATAATATAACTAATAATAATAATAATAATAATAATAATCCACTAATAATAATAATAATAATTTTCATAATTTTTCTAAATAATTGTTGGATATTATATTTTCTAATAATCATATGTATTGAGAGAGAGCCTATGAAGTAGTTTAATCATTTCTAGTTTGGAACAGGAGATTTTCCGAAGGAGAATGGTTAACGCAAGCCCGCATTCAACCAACATTTCAGTTCTGGTTGAACAGTTGATATTTGCATTGAGCAAAGTACATTTTTTCAGATAACACGGAGAGGCATGAAACGGGAAGCAAATGATATTTGTATCAAATAGGATATTTTTGTATTTATATAAAATCATGACGTAAATACACTCGAAAGTGAAATAAAGATTTTCATAAGTATGGTAAATTCACGGGTTGAACTGAATGGTAAAATAAAATAAACTTGTAAGTTTATTAATCTTCCAGTGTTGATAACAAGCAGAGGCTTGATTTATTGTTTAAATTTTGGGAAGATAATTTATGTGTGGAGTAGTTGAAATGCCATTCCCTGGTGCGCATGTTTAAGTCGCAGGAATGAGGAGATTTTTTCGAGCATCAATCAAATAGCAGGTTCGATGGCTCAGGTTTATAGTAGGAGTATTGGAACTACACATTTCGTCGGATGAATGACCCGAAGGTTATTTCTTTGAAACCATCAGTTCTTATTTCAACCTTGTTTACGAATTCCATTTAGACTTTGATTTTGCTAGAACCCGGATTTGTCAGGATAGTAGTTTATTCTTCTTCAGAGGAAGACCTTTGCCGTTGTTGTTGTAATATTGTGATCTTACACAAATAATAGAATGGGCCACTGCCAATTAAAAATAATTCTTTAACCACGAATAATTTGAAGGATATTTTCAGTCCTAGTGCCATGAACTAAATGAATTTATTATGAAGCTACAATTCTTATTTCCGCATTCTGTCGAAGAATTGCAAGTTGTAAAAGTTGCTAAAAATGGCCATAAATATAAATATTTTTTTCATAATGATTCCAAGTGGAAAATTAAATAGTTGAATGGTTCAACAATTTATTGATCAAGTTGATGATTCAGAAATCATATATTTTGTTTGGAACTTGGAGTTCATAATCGAGTCACTTCTCGAATGTTTAATGTCAGAAGAACAATTAATTGTTGTTGTGCTTCGCACAGTTCTTCGATGCTATGCTCAAGGTCAAATACTTTTCAGATGTTATTAATATGTGTAAATAATGTGTGTTGATTCAATGATAATAATATTTTCGACGATATATTTTTGAAAACTGGAAAATAAGTGAAAGTTTAAAATTTCTATGAACATTTATTCTACGAGTGTTAATATCATGTAAATATTCAAACAGTGATCTACGATATTTCCAGTATAGACAATTAACTTTGAACTGGAATTAAATATTAATAATTTTGGAACACAGTCCACAGGACTATTAATCGGACTTGTGTTTCCAAAAAGATTGCCAAATGTGTTTGGAATATTTCTGTATATTGTGTGTAAATAAGAGTGTGGATCGCCACACGTGGATGATGCTGCTTTGAGCATCTTTGCAGTCAATTTTAACTTCAAAATAAACTGAGATAATTTTACCAGATGTGTTATACCCAAATTAAATCTCCTTCTATCCTTATTGTTGCATTGAGCCAAAAATCAGTAAAGCATTTTTAGCCTACTTTCGATTTTTGCAAAAAATGAAAGTAGACTTATGAGATCAACACAGGGCGAAAAAAGTGTGTCTGTCTGTGTGTGTGTATGTGTGTGTGTGAGTCTGTGTGTGTGTCTGTGTGTGTGTGTGTGAGTGTGTGTACTCTGAATGTCTGTCCCCCCCTATCAATTTGAACACGGTGAATGCGAATTGAACGAAATTTAGTACAAAGGTAGCACTAGCAAAGGACACCTCAGTGTCATGTTTTATATCGCCGCCATCTTGACGGAAACGTAATGGCGGCCACACCAATGTTCAAAGCTTAAATCAAATTACGACTAACCTAATCATCCGATCTCTACCAAATTTTGCAACAACATACCTTTATGGGGGGAGCATCCTTTGACCAAACTAATTAGTCATCAGCGTAATAGTTTGCGGATGGCGGCCATCTTTGTGTGAAAATCGATTCCCCCTATTAATTCAAACACGGTGCAACCGAATGGAACGAAATTTTGTACAGAGGTAGTAATAACAAAAGGCACCTCAGTGTCATGTTTTATATTGCCGCCATCTTGACGGAAACGTAATGGCGGCCACACAAATGTTCAAAGCTTAAATCAAATTACGATTAACCTTATCATCCGATCTCTACCAAATTTTGCAACAACATACCATTATAGAGGAAGCATCCTTTGACCAAATAACTAGGTCATTAGCCTAATAGTTTGCGGATGGCGGCCATCTTTGTGTGAAAATCAATTCCCCCTATTAATTCAAACACGGTGAAACCAAATGGAACGAAATTTGGTACAGAGGTAGCACTAGCAAAGGGCACCTCAGTGTCATGTTTTATATCGCCGCCATCTTGACAGAAACGTAATGGCGGCCACACGAATGTTCAAAGTTTAAATCAAATTACGATTAACCTAATCATCCGATCTCTACCAAATTTTGCAACTACATACCTTTATGGAGGGAGCATCCTTTGACCAATCTAATAGGTTATTAGCCTAATAATTTGCGGGTGGCGGCCATCTTTATGTCAAAATTGATTCCCCCTATTAATTCGAACACGGTGGAACCGAATGAACGAAATTTGGTACAGAGGTAGCACTAGCAAAGGGCACCTCAGTGTCATGTTTTATATCGCCACCATCTTGACTGAAACGTAATGGCGGCCACACGAATGTTCAAAGCTTAAATCAAATTACGATTAACCTAATCATCCGATCTCTACCAAATTTTGCAACTACATACCTTTATGGAGGGAGCATCCTTTGACCAATCTAATAGGTCATTCGCCTAATAGTTTGCGGATGGCGGCCATCTTTGTGTTAAAATCGATTCTCCCTATTAATTCAAACATGGTGAAACCGAATGGAACGAAATTTGGTACAGAGATAGCACTAGCAAGGGGCATCTCAGTGTCATGATTTATATCGCCGCCATATTGACAGAAACGTAATGGCGGCCACACAAATGTTCAAAGCTTAAATCAAATTACGATTAGCCTAATCATCCGATCTCTAGCAAATTTAGCAACAACATACCGTTATGGAGGGAGCATCCTTTGACCAAACTAATAGGTCATCAGCCTAATATTTTGCCGATGGCGGCCATCTTTGTGTGAAAATCGATTCCCCTTATCAATTCGAACACGGTGAAACCTAATGGAACGAAATTTGGTACAGAGGTAGCACTAGCAAAGGGCACCTCAGTGTCATGTTTTATATCACCGCTATCTTGACGGAAACGTAATCGCGGCCACCCAAATGTTAAAAGCTAAAATGTAATTACGACCAATCTAATAATCTGGTCTCTACCAAATTTTGCAACACCATATCTTTATGTGGGAAACATATTCAGACCAAACTGCAAGAACATCAGCCCAATAGTTTGCAGATGGTGGCCAAGTATGTGTGCAAATCGATTCCCCCTATCAATTCAAACACGGTGAAACCGAATTGAAAGAAATTTGGTACAGAGGTAGCACTAGCAAAGGGCACCTCATATTCATGTTTAATATCCCTAAATCACGTTGTATTTCAACAAGCTACAACAACCAACATTCAATCATACTCCTTGAAAAGGACAAAGAGTTATAACAATACCCATGCATTTAGGAGAAAGTAGGCTATATGTTCTTTACTGAACATCTTGTTTTTCATTTGATGTCGTTTTTGCGATTTGCTTTAACCCATCTGGCGCCCCGGGATATTTTGATTCTCGTGCTGACTGATTATTGGTAAAATGCATATGTGGTCGTGCGGACTCCGGTCTAAACGGGCACAACATAAGCATTTGGTTCCCACGATATCGTTTTAATGCTCATAGTGCACGTTATAACTTTCATAATATAACATTTTTACGAAGCTACAACATACAAATTAAACACAAAGAAATTATTGGACTTGAGCTTTAAAGGCAAATCTGGAATAACGCCTTAAATTTCTAATGAGTGGTATGAAATACGTGTTTGAGATAACAAGAGTAAATAGGGAAGATCAGCGCAAGTTGACACATTCTGACAATATTTACTACCACGTCCACTTTGGAGTGGGGGGGGGGGGGGGGGGCAGTGAAACACGCTTCAGGCAACTTCCCCTGTTAGGATTTTCCTAATTGACCCCCGTGGAGAGAACTCATTAGCGAAGCTCGGTATCACCCAAATAAACAAGTAGATAACTAATTTCATTATATAATTTATTATTTAAAGCATTAAAATTGTATTTTTTTATAAACTAAATGAACTTTATGTTTTAAAAAGTTGAAAACGCCAATTAACTCTATCCTTTTGTTGTATAAAAACAAGTAGTTCCGTGAAGAACTATACAGCCTATTTTCATATATTCTGCTCATGTTAATTGCTTCTATCAACATACAAAATTTCAGTTTAATTGCTGTAACAGATTGGTAGATATTGAGAACCGTCTAAATATTTCAGATGGTCGCCAGGTTGGATTTTTATTTTTGTACTATTACATTAAGATTATTGTGTACATGAGGTATTCAAACTTCAATCGCATGATTAGAACACAAGAAGTCAAAACGAGATTTTAAAATTACGCACAGCAGCCATCTTGTGATTATGCAAACAATCGAAATAAATTAGATGCCAGTGGATCAACATTTGTATAAGCATTTAACGTGCAACGTGTCATGGCACTCGGATAGTTAATTCGCGAGAAACGTCCATTTAAATATTTATACTTCGCGTCGCCGCCATGTTGGAATTGTGCTCACCAGGTTACTGAAAGTCCTATAGGTGAACATATGTTCATAGTCCCTATGAACATTAAAAAAAACAGTTTGGTTGCTGTAAAAGATTCATAGATATTGAGAACCGTCTAAATATTTCGGAACCTCGCCAATTAGGATTGTTATATGTATAGGCCATAGAGTTATGCACCATTCAAGGACAATTATTGCCTAGGTTCATTATTCAAACTTTCACTTCGATCGCATGATTACGACACAAGAAATAAAAACTTAATTTTAAAATTTCGCACAGCCGCCATCTTGAGGTTATGTAAACAATTGAATTAAATTAGATGGCAGTGCATTACAATCTGCAAAATCATTTACTGCACCATATTTCACTCCGCTCAGAGAGTCAAATCACGAGGAAAGTCTATTAAAATATTTCAAATTCGCTTGGTCGCCATGTTCGTTTTCTACTTTACAGGTTTATGAAATATACATAGGTAAACTTGTATCAGTACCCTTTATCACCGTACGAAATTGCAGGGTGATATCTGTAATAGTTTCGGAGATATAGAATGTCAGTGAAATAGTTCGCACAGCCGCCATTTTGAGGTTATGTACACAATTGAACTAAATTAGACTCCAGTGCATTACAATGTGTATAAACATTTGCTGTACCAAGTTTCATTATGTTTGGATAGTTAAATCGCGAGAAAAGTCTATTTAAAAGTCTCAACTTTGCTTGACCGCCATGTTGGTTTTGTAGTCACCAGGTTTTTGAAAGTCTCATAGGTGAACTTCTAGTAGTGCCCTTTATCACCGTACACAATTTCAGGGCGATATCTGTAATAGTTTCGGAGATATTGAATGCTAGTGAAATATTTCGCACAGCCGCCATGTTGGATTGGTGAGACGTAACAAAATTTGAAGGGCACGGTCGAGGTCGCCGGGAATAGTGCTATGAACTTACCGAGTTTCATTGAAATCGCTCCAGCCGTTTAGATTTTATTAGGGGAGGACACACACACACCTCACACACACACACACACACGCGCACACACACACGGACAAAAGGTGATCTCATAAGCCTATTTTTTCAAAATTGAAAATAGGCTAATAAGAATAAGGAAAACAAATGACAGGAAGAAAGGAGAGCCAGGAAAGGCAGGTGGGAAATGTAAAGAGGAGAGGGACCACCCCAAAGGCAACGGAAGAAGGAGAAGAACCGAACCCAGCTCAGGAAGCCCTCGGGATCACCAACTCCCGAACTCACCAGACATGAGTCCTTGAGCGCACTATCGAGGATGCACCAGAAGTGATGAGGCTACATACACTCTGCCTCCTTGAGGGCCTTGAGCAGAAGGCAGGAGATATAATGAAAATAAAATAAGAGGTCTGACCCCTCGAAGAAGGAGGGATCAGGAAAGATGAGACAAGGGCCAATTAAGGCGAGAAAGTGAAAGACTCCCTAGGCCTCGGATGCCCTAATCTCCTTCGGAAGAGAACAAGAGTTGACCGAGGGAGGTCGGGAGGAAAGAGAACAGAGAGGAGCCTGGCACAAGTAAGTGGAACCAATGCCGGAATCTGCTGGGGTCCCATGGTCGTCAACCCACCTCTCACTAGATATGTGAGCCCCTGGGGGGGAAGTTAAATAGGAATTAACTAACTAATCCTTCGTAAAGAGTTGGTGAAAACGGCACTTACAGTTAAAAGAAAAAGCGAATGCTAGTCACGGCCTTACTGAAAGTAATTAGTAACGTCGCTACGTTCTCGTTACCGTAAATATAACAGTTACAAGTGACACGTTACTCTCTTACTTCCGGACTCTGCTGATCACATTCCAGTTAATATTTTCAACTTTCCACGTACAGCCATTGCTTAGAGTGCACTTCTCAGTTCACACGATAATATTACTATTCTTAATGGATCTCGGTCGACTGAAGACATGTTACGTAAGGTTTATAGCCTTCTACTGACTTGTCGCACAGTGGCGTGAAACACAAAGTGATGTCTTTCAAGTTCGTTACCCAAGAAAGGAAATCTGTGTTATGGGTAGGCCTTACGAGGGAATAGTACGAAGTTGGGCTTCGAATCAGTGTCAAAACTACGGGGGGGATCAAGGGGTCAATCCCCCCCAGAGTCAAATAATAAACAAGTAGTTCTGTGAAGAACTCTACAGCCTATTTTCATATATCCTATGTATGTTAATTGCCTCTATCAACATATAAAATTCAGTTTAATTGCTGTAATAGGTTCGTAGATATTGAGAACCGTTTAAATATTTCAGATGATCGCCATGTTGGATTTTTATATATGTAGGAATTAGAACTCAGCAATTCTTCTAGGTTTGTGCCGTGTCTGTAGGAATTAGAGTTATGTACTATTACATGAATAATATTGTGTAGGTGTAGTATTCAAACTTCAATCGCATGATTAGAACACAATATATGAAAATCAGATTTTTATATTTCGCACAACTGCCATCTTGGGGTTATGAAAGCAATTAAAATAAATTAGATGCCCGTGGATTAAAATTTGTAAAAGCATTTAGCGTAACTTACCGTTCCAAGATTTACTGCACTCGGATGGTTAAATCGCGAGAAACATCCATTTCAATATTTATATTTCGCGTCGCCGCCATGTTGGATTTGTGCTCACCAGGTAGTTGAAAGACCCATAGGTGAACTTATATGCATAGCCTCTATCAACATACCAAATTTCAGTCTGAATGCTATAATAGATTAGTAGATAATGAGAACCGTCTAAATATTTCGGTTGGTTGCCATGTTGGATTTTTATGTATTTAGGTCATAGGGTTATGTACTATTAGATGACGATTTCTGCGTAGTTACATTATTCAAACGTTCACTTCGATCGTATTATTAATACACAAGGAATAAAAACTTAATTTTAAAATTGAGCAACGCCACCATCTTGAGGTTATGTGAACAATTGAACTAAATTAGATGCCAGTGCATTACAATGTGTTTAAACATTGCTGTACCAAGTTTCATTGCGTTTGGACGGCTATACCGCGAGAAAAGTCGATTTAAAACTATAAATTGCGCATGACCGCCGTGTTCGTTTTGTAGTTAACTGGTTTTTAAAAGTTTCATAAATGACTGTTTAATAGTGCCCTTTATCACCCTACAAAATTTCAGGGTGATATCAGTAATAGTTTCGGAACCATAGAATGCCGGTGAAATACTTCCCACAGCCGCCATCTTGAGATTATGTAAACAATTGAACTAAATTAGATGCCATTGCATTACAATGTGTATAAACATTTGCTATACCAAGTTTTATTGCTTTTGGATGGTTAAATCGAGAGAAAAGTCTATTAAAAGTTTCAACTTCGCTTGACCTCCATGTTCGCATTGTATTCAACAGGTTTATGAAAGACAAATAGGTGAACTTCTAGTAGTGCCCTTTATCACCGTACAAAATTTCAGGGTGATAACGGTAATAGTTTTGGAGATATAGAATGCCGGTGAAATATTTCGCACAGCCGCCATGTTGGATTTGTGAGACTTAATAAAATTTAGAGGGCACGGTCGGGGTCGGCCAAAATAGTACTATGATCTTACCGAGTTTCATTGAAATCGCTCCAGCCGTTTAGAATTTAATAGGGGGGGGGGGGGGACACACATACACACACACACGGACAAAAGGTGATCTCATAAGCCTAATTTTTCATAAAATGAAAATAGGCTTAAAATACGTAATTCGATAATAATAATAATAATTATAATAATATCGTATGGCCTCGGTTGCCGGGTGCAAGCTTTGTTATTTTCACCCAGAGGGCAGCTTGCATGTCGAATTTTTGTCGTTCTTTGGAGTGCTATGAAAGTCAAGGAGGTTAAATATCAAAGCTCCTTGACACTATAGCGCTTTCTAGTAGAGAAAGTAGGAACTTTGTGTTGGCGGAAAATCCCGAGATTAATTTTGCCATTATGAACACGGCCTACTGAATTCAAATGGGTTCTTTAACATGCCAACAACGTATGCCATGCGTCCCAAATCACTTACCCTGGCCAGGAGCCAGGAGCGAACCCAGTAGTCTGAAACGATAACCACTCACCCATAGTGGCATGCTCGTAATTCAATGAAATGTTTGAAGACTCCATGGGAAAAATTGGTTATGTTACATTCCGTAAATGTTTCAGGAGATCGAATTTAAACTTTCAACACTAAAAAGAAATAGGCTACTTAGAAAAAACAATTGGAGGCAAGCAATATTAGTTTTTTGCCTAATTTATTTCTTACAAAGGAAGTAGACTACATGTAAATCATATAGCCTAACTGAAGTGAAATTATGATGAAAGTCAGAGGATACGAGTCATCAAGTTAAAAAACTCGTTTAAACCACTTGTGAATAAGAATCATTTTCATGAGAAACGTTTCTCTGGACTTTGCCTCGCGTATCTTTTGTGTTTGTTGTTTTCTACTTTGTGTTTTTGGTTTTGTGTTTGCTTTGTGCTTTTTCTTTTTAATTTTACTTTCTGCTTTTCTTTCTTGGTTGTGTGTTTGTTTTCTGCTTTTTTTTTGAATTTTGCTTTTGCTTTGTTTCTTGTATTTTGTTTTCTGCTTTTGCTTTTGTTTTTGAATTTTGCTTTTTGCTTCGTCTGTTTTTGTTTTAGTTTTGTGTATGTTTTCAGCTTTTGCTGTTTTTGAATTTTTGAATTTTGCTTTATGCTTTCCGTTTCTTTTTTTCTTGTTTTTTTGTTTTTGTTTTCTACTTTTCTTTTGTGTTTGAATTTTGCTTTTTGCTTCAAAACAAAACAAAATAAAACAAAATAAACAAAACAAAAACAAAATAAAAAGCAAAAACAAAATAAAAGAAAAATACAAAATACAAAATAAAAATAAAATAAAACAATTTAAAACAAAATAAAACGAATTAAAGTAAAACAAAACAACATCAAAAATTAAAGAAAACAATAAAAATAAAATAAAATAAAATAAAATAATTAAATAAATAATTTTACGACATGATTCTTATTCACAAGTGGATTAAACGAGTTTTGCAACTTGACGACTCATATGGGGCCTTCTTTCCGTTTCCACTAAAAATAAAAACCTCTGTATCTCGGTCACATTCCGCTTTATTTAAAATAATTTCAACTTATCTGTAGTGACGATGGCTGGCCACCTAAATGCACCATTAAGTCATTTCCCGGAAAAAAATGGACTTACCCCGATCTTTCCGTGGTGTCTTCGGTTATGTTGAATAAAATCAATATTCGGATAGATGAGAAACGAAGTTCATTCAAGAACATTTCTCTTTACTCGTGTAAAACCTAAACATAACACTTGTTTGAGGAAAACTGTTTATTTTCGTGCTTTTGCATGTTGATAGGCGCAAATAAAACGTATGAAATGCTATCGAGATCAAACTGGAAAATGTGTATTTTGGATTCATTCATTGTTTAATTTGTCAAAGCCTCCTCACCCCCAACACCCACATAGGGCAAAAACTAAATTAAAAACCGAAAGAGAAAACGAACACTAACCCAAAAACACAAAGTAAAAACAAAAATAAAACCAATAGCAAAAACAAACAAAAAATATCAATTACAAAAACCGTTAAGAACTATACAGCCTACTTTTCATGCCAGTGATTATTCTACAGTATATGAACCTATCTGGAATAATGACAAAATTAAGTTGGTAATATCGAAATATCAAATTAGCTCAAAATATACCTGGTATAATGTAGCCTGATAGAGCACTATAGTTGGCAGCCCTGGTGACTGAATATATTCTTAGTTCCATCTCTTAAGGTACAGAATACAAAATTAGGTTTGAAGTCCAATGGACGTTACATGCAGTTAGACACTGGATCTATCAGCACGCGTAAAAGCATGCTGCCAACAATACCATGCGTGTGCTGGTCAGAAATAATCTGAATTATTATGATATCTTGTTATGCCAATTTTGGATGAAATCCATTTGTTAGTATAGAAGTTACATGTATTTTAAAATTGGACATATCAGCAGGCATAGAATCATGTTGGCAGCACTGCCTTGTATTAATTACTCCAAATTAATCTACAATGTCAGGTGTTATACGTGTGCAAAGTATAGAGCTGTTGGCTTGCATACTTTCTGATATATTGATATTAGCGTAAAAAAATATAGACAGCATTTACAGTATTAACAGTTGGCAGCCCTGATTGCTCTTAACAATACTTACAGTCATTCTGTTATGGTACACATAGCACATACGAAATTTGGTTGTAATCCAACTGATAGTATAGAAGTTACATGTATTTAAAAATTGGTACTATCAGCAGGCTTATAATCATGTTGGTAGAACTGACGTATATAAGTTACTCCAAATTAATCTAAAATGTCAGAATATACGTGTGCATAGTTTAAAGCTGTTGGCTTCCATACTTTCTGATATATTTGTATTTGGATAAAAAAATAGAACGAGCAATTATTAACTGTTGGCAGCCCTGGTGCCTCTTAAGAATACGTTCAATCATATCTGTTTACGTACAGACATTACATACAAAATTTGGTTGAAATCCAATCGATAGTGTAGAAGTTATATGCATTTAAACATTGGACCTATCAGAAGGCTTAACATTATTTTGGCAACACTGTCATTGTTGGCCTCCTGGAAATTAAACTGAAATAGTATTATCTGCATGTGTACCAATTTTGGAATAGCTCCCATGTATTCCTTGCGAGATATCCAACATGGAGCTCAAATTTCTAGTACGTTTTTTCAGCAGTTGGTAGCACTGATATCATTTTCAAATTTGGACGTGAGATATTCCGGTGCACATCTTTACTCATACTAAATTTGGTTTTGATTGCTGCAGCCGTTTAGGAGTTGATAGGGGGAGGGACACACACACACACACAGCCAGACAGACAGACAGACACACATTTTCCCGGATCGATGTCATAAGACTACTTTTTCCTCATTTTTGCAAAATGTGAAAAGTAGGCTAAAAATTATAAAATCAAATACACATCAAACACGAAACAGAAAACTCAAGGCAAGAAAAAAGGAAATACAAAACAAAACAAACCTACAAAGGAAAAGCTAAAAACACGAAACAAAAATTAAAAAAGGAAAACAAAACAAAACCACAAAGGAGAAAAACACGAAGCAAAAAAAAACAAAGCAAAAAAAAACAGAATCACAAAGCAAATATCAAAATCAAAAACACAAAACAAACAAATAAACAATAAACCGGAAACAATAAAACACAGAGCAAACACAAACGCACAATCGAAAAATCAAAAAACAATTAATAAACACCAAACTCTAAACAAGACACACAAAGCAAAAACAAAGGCAAATCAAACCCACAAAGATGAAAGTAAAAATAAAAAACAAAAACAAAAGCAAAAGCAGAAAACAACATCTACGAAAACGTAAACAAAAAACACAAAGCAAAAACAAACGATCAAAACTAAATCATACAAAGAAAACAAATAAAACACATAACAAAATAACAATAATAAAACAAAAATCACAACAGAAAACAGACAGAAAACTTAAACTTAGGCCTAAGACCATGTAGAATAACAAGCAAAAAAAAACATTAAAAAATGGTAGTTTCCTATAACGAGTTTAGACCTAGCAAAGCACTGTTCGTAACTTATTAGCTCCCTCTATAAAAGCAAATCCTAGTTATGCCAAAGCTTCGAATTAAAAACTTACGAAATCGTGAAGCTATTATTGTGGGGAATAAATGTTCGCGATCATTTCATTCTCATGAATATAATTATGATGTAATTAGATTAAAACTCTGCAATTTTTCTAGTTTTTCTTGTGTAGGGTTTCGCCTAGGAACACCAAGCTGGCTCATCAGTGTGCTCTTGGTGTCCGCGCACGGAGCCCACACAGGAGTAGCTTTTAGCTCTCGCAGTTAAGAAGCACAGATGCGCTTCATAAGAAGTGCAGAGTTCGCTCCACCTGTGGTTTTTTTTTTCTGAATTTTTGTATTCCGCATTATTTTATCTTTGACACATTTACAGTACTAAGCCTACGTAGTTTTATTTATTTCTGAATTTTTGTATTCCGCATTATTTTATTTTTGATATAGGCTATTTATTACGTAGTTTTATTTATTTCTGAAAGTTTGTATTCCACATTATTAGCCTACTTTTCACATTTTGCAAAAATGAGAAAAAAGTAGACTTATGAGATCGGGCAAATGTGTGTCTGTCTGTCTGTCTGTCAGTCTGTCTGTCTGTCTGTCTGTCCTTCTGTCTGTCTGTCTGGCTGTGTGTGTGTCCCCTCCTATCAACTCCTAAACGGCTGCAGCAATCGAAACAAAATTTGGTAGGAGTAAAGATCTACACCTGAATATCTCACGGCCATATTTGAAAATGATGTCAGTGCTACCAACTGCTAAAAAATCACAATTGAAATTTGAGCTCCATGTTGGATATCCTGGAAAGTATGAATGGGAGCTATTTCAAAATTGGCACACGTACAGACCATAATATTTCAGTTTAATTTCCAGGAGGTCAAACATGGCAGTGTTGCCAAAATGATTATAAGCCTCCTGATAGGTCCAATTTTTAAATGCATATAACTTCTACACTATCAAGTGGAATTCAACCAAATTTCGTATGTTGTATGTGTACATAACCAGATATGACTGAGCGTATTCTTAAGACCTACCAGGGCTGCCAACTGTTAATAAATGCTCCTAATTTATTTTATCCAAATACCAATATATCAGAAAGTATGAAAGCCGACAGCTTTAAACTATGCACACGTATAGTACCTGACATTCTATATTAATTTGGAGTAACTTATATACGTCAGTGCTACCAACATGATTCTAAGCCTGCTGACAGGTCCAACTTTAAATACATGTAACTTCCATACTATCATTTGGATTTCAACCAAATTTCGTATGTGTTATGTGTACCATAACAGATATGACTATGCGTATTCTAAGGAGCAACCAGGGCTGCCAACTGTTAATATGTGCTGTCCCTATTTTTGTTACCCTAATATCAATATATCAGAAAGTATGCAAGCCAATAGCTCTAAAATTTGCACACGTATAGTACCTGGCATTCTAGACGAATTTGGAGTAACTAATATACGTCAGTGCTGCCAACATGATTCTAAGCCTGCTGATAGGTCCAATTTTAAAATGCATGTAACTTCTATACTAACTAATGGATTTCATTCAAAATTGGCACAACAATAGAACATATTATTTCAGATTATTTCTGACCAATACATGCATGACATTGTTGCCAACATGATTTTACGCACGCTGTTAGATCCAATGTTTAACTGCATGTAACGTCCATGCCATTCATTGGACTTCAACCAAATTTTGTATTTTGTACCTTAAGAGATGGAACTAAGAATATATTCAGTCATCAGGGCTGCCAACTGTAGTGCTCTATTAGGATACATTATGCCAGGTATACAGTATTTCGAACTAATTGGAAATTTCGATATTAGCAACTTAATTTCGTCATTATTCTAGATAGGTTCATATTCTGTACAATAATCATTGGCATGAAAAGTAGGCTGTATAGTTCTTAACGGAACTTCTTGTTTTATTTTTGATATATTTATTACGTAGGTTTATTTATTTCTGAAATTTTGTATTCCACATTATTTTATTTTTGATATATTTATTACGTAGTTCTATTTATTTCTGAAATTTTGTATTGGGCATTAGTTAATTTTTGATATATTTATTAGGTAAGTTTTTTTTTTGAACTTTTGTATTCCACATTATTTTATTTTTGATATATTTATTACGTAGTTTTATTTATTTCTGAAAATTTGTATTGGGCATTAGTTTATTTTTGATATATTTATTTCATAGTTTTATTTATTTCTGAAATTTTGTATTCCGCATTATTTTATTTTTGATATATTTATTACGTAGTTTTATTTATTTCTGAAATTTTGTATTCCACATTATTTTATTTTTGATATATTTATTACGTAGTTCTATTTATTTCTGAAATTTTGTATTGGGCATTAGTTAATTTTTGATATATTTATTAGGTAAGTTTTTTTTTTGAACTTTTGTATTCCGCATTATTTTATTTTTGATATATTTATTTCGTAGTTTTATTTATTTCTGAAATTTTGTATTCCACATTATTTTATTTTTGATATATTTATTACGTAGTTCTATTTATTTCTGAAATTTTGTATTGGGCATTAGTTAATTTTTGATATATTTATTAGGTAAGTTTTTTTTTTGAACTTTTGTATTCCACATTATTTTATTTTTGATATATTTATTACGTAGTTTTATTTATTTCTGAAAATTTGTATTGGGCATTAGTTTATTTTTGATATATTTATTTCATAGTTTTATTTATTTCTGAAATTTTGTATTCCGCATTATTTTATTTTTGATATATTTATTACGTAGTTTTATTTATTTCTGAAATTTTGTATTGGGCATTAGTTTATTTTTGATATATTTATTACGTAGTTTTATTTATTTTTGAAATTTTGTATTCCGCATTATTTTTTTGATATATTATTACGTAGTTTTATTTTTTTCTGAAATTTTGTATTCGATATTATTTAATTTTTGATATATTTATTAGTTTTAATTATTTACTTTTTATTTGTTTTATTAACATAAAGCTCTTTTCATATAGGCATATTTCGGTTGGTGGGTTGGTTCCTCAGTTTAGGGGCTAGGACAACGCGGTCATGTAGCCCCGTGTACTTTGGGTGTGTGTAGAATCTGTCTGATAACCGGTGTTAATTGTGATGACTGTATTAGTGTGTGTTATCTGTGTCAATTCAAGTAAGGACTGCAGACATTGAATTTTTCCAAGTAGTTCCTACTTTCGCCGCCACACCGAACAGTCAACGACTACTAGTTCAGAACTGGTTACCAGATGCCATCACAGTCGGCTCCTGGCGACGAACGTCGGAACCTAAGAGCGTTTGTCAAATGTTTAACCTAACCTACAATTTTGCATCACACAGGTGTAATTAGTGGAAGGTTCTTTAACATGCCGTATATCTATGACATGAGGCTTTACTTCCCGTCCGAAGGAAGGCATACTGAGGGATTTTCAACGCTCTTAAAAATCCGACTACTTCGGCCGGGATTTTCCAAATTTAAAATCCATCAAAATGTGTCCTAATCTGCATTTAGAGGAGCAGATGACCTCGCTGTTTCATCCACTTAAACTAAACTATATATTTCTTTCTTTCTTTCTTTCTTTCTTTCTTTCTTTCTTTCTTTATTTATTTATTTATATCTATATTTCTTTCTTTCTTTCTTTCTTTCTTTCTTTCCTTAATTATTTTTTATTTATTTCTTTATTCCTTATTTATTTATTTATTTTTTAAATTTAATTATTTATATCTTTATTTATTTATTTATTTATTCCTTATTTCCTTATTACCTTATTTATTTACTTATTTATGTATTTATTTATTGCTTTATTTCTTTATTTATTTCTTTATTTAATTATTTATTTATTTATTTCTTTCTTTCTTTCTTTCTTTCTTTCTTTCTTTCTTTCTTTCTTTATTTAATTATTTATTTCTTTATTTCTTTATTTCCTTATTTCCTTATTTCCTTATTTCCTTATTTCCTTATTTCCTCATTTCCTCATTTCCTTATTTATTTATTTATTTATTTATTTCTTCTTCTTCTTTCCGATGAGGCCTGCTAGGGACCACGAGGCAATTTCAATTCTTCACACTTTGTTGTTTTCTCTTCCGTTCCCTCCAGTACTCCTTCATCCGTTCACTATGCTGCTTCTTTCTGTCCTCGAACCACTTCTACCCTTTTTCTGAAGATCTCTCTGTTCACCGTTTCTTCTTCACTTATATTATTTCTTTCTAAATCTTTCTTTACTTCTTGAATCCAGCTAGTTGTTGCCCTTTTCTCCCAAAGGTACTTGAATATCCTTTTTGTTAATCTGGAATCATCCATTCTGTAAATATGTCCAAAAAATTGCAATCTCCTTTTTCTTATCGTTTCTGTTATATTTTCTATGTTCCTGTATATTTCATCATTAGATCTTAATTTCCATACTTCTGCTGTTTTCACTGGGCCTAAAATTTTCCTCATGATTCTCCTTTCTAGTACTTCAAGTTTATCTAATCTATAGTTTAGTACCAGACATTCACTTGCCTATAGGCAGGCTGGTTTCACCACTGTAGTATAGTGCCTTATTTTAAGATTTTTCGATAAGAACTTTTTGTTATAAAAATTCTTAGTGATACCATATGCTCTTTCCATCTTGTGTACCCTTTCTTCTACCGAAGATTTTTCTAAACCATTTTCTTATTTCTGCCAGATATTTGAATTTCTTTACTTTTTCCACTGGGCCAATATCTGTTGCCAAATATTTTGAAGCGTTCTTGATGTTTGTAATAAATTTAGTTTTTTCTACGGGGATTCTCAAACCTGTTTTGTTGGCTATTTCTTCCAAGAGATTGATTTGTGTTGTTGTACTTGTTAGGTTTTCTGACAATATAGCAAAATCGTCTGCAAATGCTAGGCAACTTATTTCAATGCCTTTATTTCTTCTCCCCAAAGTTACTGGCGAAATGTTATGTTCATTTAGCTTTAAATTCCAAATTCTTACAATTTTCTCTAAAACACAGTTGAACAGAAGGGGTGATAAACCATCACCCTGCCGTACACCTGTATTTATCTTAATAGATTTTGATATCTCACCCATAAATTTTACTTTTGAAATCGTGTCAGTAAGGTTTTCACGTATTAGGTTTGCCAATTTAGTTTTCACTCCAAATTCACGAATTGTTTTATCTATGGTTTCTCTATCAACCGAGTCAAAGGCCTTTTTAAAATCTACTAAAGTCACAACTATGTCCTTTGAATTCAGTATCCTATGGCGAATTATGGAATTTAAATTAAATATTTGTTCTGAACAAGAGCTACCTTTTCGGAATCCATCTTGATACTCGCCCAGTTGCTTGTCAAGTGATGTTTCTACTCTATTCAGCAATATTTTTGAAAATACCTTGTATGCAATTTGAAGAAGAGAGATGCCTCTATAGTTATCAACGTTTTGTTTGTCCCCTTTTTTATGCAATGCGTGTATTAGAGCCACTTTCCATTCCTCTGGAGTCCTCTCTGTTCTCAAAATATCTTCAAAGATTAACTGCAGCTCTTCAATGATTTTTGATTGAGACCATTTCAAAAGTTCAGCTGTTATAGAGTCCTCTCCGCTAGCTTTATTATTTTTTAGATTGTTAATTTCTTCTTTAATTTCTTCAGCATTGTGTGGTATATCTTCTTCCAGATTTTCTGTTGCTTGTGAGAATTCCAACTTATGATCTCGTTCAGGGCAGTTTAAAAGTTGATCAAAGTGCTTCGCAAGTATTTCACAGTTCTCAACATTGCTTAGGCCAAGTCTACCATTTTCATCTTTAAAGCATATGGTAGGCGCTTGATACCCCTTTAATTGACTCTTAAAGGTCTGATAGAAGTTTCGAGAGTTATTTTTAACAAAGCTGTCTTGCAGGTCAGTAAGTTGTGATTTTTCGAATGATCTTTTAACTCCCCTTATTATTCTAGCAGTGTCTTTCCTTTGCTGTTTGAATTGGTCATAATATTCCATCTTTCCAGAGCATTTCCACTTTTTCCATTGTTTTGTTCTCTCCTGTAACGTATCTTCACATATTTGATTCCACCAAGGTTTCTTCTTAGGTTTGGCTAGCCCAAACGTCTTCTGAGCTGCGTTGGTTATTTCTTTAGATAAATCTTGCCACTTCCCATGACGAGTTACTTTTATTTCTTCCTGAAATTTTTCCAGTGTTTCTTGTGTAATTTGAAGTTTATTTGTGTTATATTTATTTACTCTTTCCCCTCTTCTGTGGTTTCTGTTGGGTAAGAATTTGAGTTTAATTTTAGACAAATAGTGATCAGAGTCAAATTATCTGCTTCTTATAACCTTGACATTCATAATTTCTTTCATGTTCCTTTTGGATATAGCTACATGATCCAGTTGAAATTCACCTAGTATTGGATTTGGAGAAATCCATGTTTTAGCTTTTCTTGGCATTCTCTTGAAGAAAGTTGACATTAACTTAAGTTGAAAGTTTTTACAAATAGTAATTAATCTCATCCCATTTCTGTTTGTTCTTTGGTGTGCAGTATATTCTCCCACTATTGGTCTATGAATCCTCTCTCTTCCAATTTGGGCATTGAAATCTCCAAGTAATATCACCACATTTGATTTTGGAATTTTAGATATTTCATCATCCAGGAGGTCCCAGAATTCCTCTACTTTATTTGGGTTCTTCTTGTTGTCTTCGTTTATTGGCACATGGCAATTAACGAAAGTATATATTTTATTTTTGCATTTCATTGTCAAAAGAGACATCCTTTCTGATCGTGATTTGAATTCAGTTACATTGGCTAATAGACTTTTATGGACATAAAAGGCTGTTCCCAAGAGTGGCATTCCTTTCATAATTTTAATCGCAGGTTTACCTTGAAGGATTATATAATCTTTCGTTTCTGTCACATCCTCACCCAAATATCTTGTCTCTTGTACTGCTAAAATTTGAATTTCGTTTCTATCTAAAAGTAGTTCTAATTCCTTCTGTTTACCCACCTTTAGTAAAGAATTTACATTCAAAGTTCCTGCAAAAAACTTATGTTTAAACTTAAGTCTTGAAGGATTCCAAGGATACTCCGACTCATCCCTATCGCAGATGTTGGGACTCCCCAGATCCCTAGGTCCCGATGCATTGCATAACGCAATGGTGGATTTCTCTTCCGAGCTGCCACCTGGGGAAGTGCTTGTTTCTTTATTTATTTATTAGCCTACTTTTCACATTTTGCAAAAATGAGGAAAAAGTAGTCTTATGAGATCGGGCAAATGTGTGTCTGTCTGTCTGTCTGTCTGTCTGTCTGTATGTCTGTCTGTCTGTCCTTCTGTCTGTCTGTCTGTCTGTCCTTCTGTCTGTCTGGCTGTGTGTGTGCCCCCCCCCCTATCAACTCCTAAACGGCTGCAGGAATCCAAACGAAATTTGGTAGGAGTAAAGACCTATACCTGAATATCTCACGGCCATATTTGAAAATGATGTCAGTGCTACCAACTGCTGAAAAATCGCAATTGAAATTTGAGCTCCATGTTGGATATCTTGGAAGGTATGAATGGGAGCTATTTCAAAATTGGCATACGTATAGATAATAATATCTCAGTTAAATTTCCAGGAGGCCATGCATGGCAGTGTTGCCAAAATGATTCTAAGCCTGCTGATAGGTCTAATTTTAAATGCATATAACTTCTATACTATCAATTGGATTTCAACCAAATTTTGTATGTAATATATGTACATAAACAGATATGACTGGGCGTATTCGTACGAGCCACCAGGGCTGCCAACTGTCAATAAATGTTATCTCTATTCTTTTATCCAAATACCAATATATCAGAAAGTATGCAAGCCGACAGCTTCAAACTATGCACACGTATAGTACCTGACATTCTAAATTAATTTGGAGTAACTTATGTACATCAGTGCTACCAACATGATTCTAAGACTGCTGATAAGACCAATTTTTAAATACATGTAACTTCTATAATATCAATTGGATTTCAACCAAATTTCCTATGTGCTATGTGTACCATAACAGATATGACTATGCTTATTCTTAAGAGCAACCAGGGCTGCCAACTGTTAATAAATGCTGTCTCAATTTTTTACCCAAATATTAATATATCAGAAAGTATGTAAGCCAACAGCTTCAAACTTTGCACAAGTATAGTACCTAACATTCTAGATTAATTATGAGAAACTAATATACGTCAGTGCTGCCAACATGACTCTAAGCCTGTTGATAGGTCCAATTTTCAAATACATGTAACTTCTATACTAACAAATGGATTTCATCCAAAATTGGCACAGCAAGATATCATAATATTTCAGATTATTTCTGACCAACGCATGCGTGACATTGTTGCCAACATGATTTTACGCGCGCTGGTAGATCCAATTTCTAACTGCATGTAACGTCCATGCTACCCATTGGACTTCAACCAAATATTGTATTCTGTATCTTAAGAGATAGAACTAAGAATATATTCAGTCACCAGGGCTGCCAACAGTAGTGTTCTATTAGGCTACAGGTATATTTCGAACTGATTAGAAATTTCGATATTACCAACTTAATTTCGCTATTTTTATAGATAGGTCTATATAGATTGGCATGAATCTTAAATTTTAAGAAAAGTAGGCTCTTTAGTTCGTCACGGAACTTCTTGTTTTTTATTTTTTATTTATTTATTTACTTATTAATTTATTGATTGATTTTCCCTGTCAGCGTAGTACACCATTTCATCAAACTAGGTGACCCGAAAGCAGTTAAAAATGACCTCGTCCTGAATGTGATGTGGAAACAGCCTGCTCGCTATCATTGAACGAGGAAAACGTTGACATGAATTTCACCTTGTCCTGTATTTCTTGTGTCTTATCAGTAGCGTGTTCCCAACATGGCGCCCTCATCTGTGATGTACACCGCCCAGGGAGGTCGGACCACGCCCCCACCCCCTACATTGCCGCCTCTTGAAGATAACAGGTACACGATAACCTGTAGCTCGCCCTCCCAGCCTGCTACACTTCAACGAGTAGGGGAATGACAGATGGAACCTATGATGATGATAATTGTTGTTTTAAGAGGCCTAACATCTAGGTTATCGGCCCCTGATGGTTTGGGTGATCGTGAAGATGAAAATGAAATGTAAACTATAACTAAACTAACTACTAACTTATATACTAGAAGAAGAAATGGAAAACAAAAGGAGAATAAGGCAAATAAAAGACAGGAGGAAAAGAAATGCCCGCAACCCTCGAAGAATGCATTGAGGGACTTGGAAGTAAGGAGAGCCATGAAAGGCAGATAGGAAAGTGAAAGAGGAGAGGGTCCACCGCAGAGGTAATGGATAATAGGGGGAAAACAGGACCCAGCTCAGGAATCCCTCGGGGTCGCCAATTCCCGAACTCACCAGCCGTGAGCCCCTGAGGGTGTAGCAATAACAGGGGTGCACCAGAAGTGGTGGGGCTACATACACCCTTCCTCCTTGAGGGCCTTGAGCAGAAAGCAGGAGATAACATAAAAAGAAAAAAAGGGTGACCCCTCGCAGAAGGAGGGTATCAGAAAAGATGAGACACGGGCCAATTAAGGCAGGAAAGGAAGAGACTCACCTAGGCCTCGGATACCCTAATACCAGCGGGGTCGGAAGAGAACTAGAGTTGACCAAGTGAGGTCGACAGGAAATAAGATGGAGCCCGGCACAAGTAAGAGGAAGCAATGCCGGACTCAGGTGGGGTCCCGTGGTCGCCAACCCACGTCCCACTAGATGTGAGCCCCTGGGGGAAATGACAGATGTAACCTACTCAGTAATGTCATCTCCAGCGGTGTAATCACAGTCAATACTTCTTCAAGAGTGGCCATCCTGCTTATTGTTATTCTTCTGTGGATCTACGGTTCAGAGGCTTTGGTAGCAAGCTGAGCTTCTATGCCCAAGATCGTGGGTTGGAACCCGGCCGAAGTCGTCGGATTTTTTAAGAGCGTTAAAAATTCCTCAGTATACTTTGCTTCCGAGGGGAAGTAAAGCCGGCGGTCCCATGTCCTAGATTTATGGCATGTTAAAGAACGTTCCACTAATTAGGCCTACACCTGTGTGAAGCTAAATTAGGTTAAAAATGTAAACAACGCTCAGGTTCCTACGTTCGTTGCCAGGAGCCGACTGAGGTGGAGTCTAGTAACCAAGTTCTGAACTAGTAGTTGTTGACGGTGGCGTCAAAAGTTGGAACTACTTAAAAAATTCAAATTATGCAGTCCTTACTGGAATTAAAGTTTACCACGGTGGGTGAGTGGATAACGTGTCGGTCTACTAACCCCAAGATTGCAGGTTCGCTCCTGGTAAGTGATTTTTTGAAAGGCGGCGCATGTCATACGATGTTGGCATGTCAAAGAACCCATTTGAATTCAGTAGGCCGTGTTCATAATGGCAAAATTAATCTCGGGAGTTGCCGCCATCACAAAGTTCCTCATTTCTCTACTAGAAAGCGCTATAGATATCTAACCTCCTTGACTGTCATAGTGATTCAATAGTTATTAGCAAGGAATGAACTTCTGCCTGAATCAATACTATACAGATAAAATTAATTATTTAACTTGTTTACAGTACATGTTTCGGGGATTAATTATATTTTATCCCCTTCATCAGCTGTTGAAAAGACAAAAGAAACAAAGCGTAGCACAGTAATAAGATACGTATTTAAAACATAATATGGTGCACCATAAAATTTAGGGTATAAGAATAGAATAAAATGAAGAGAAACAGATGGTGACGGTGATCAGCTGCTCATGACAAATAGTAGTTCCTTGAAATGGTAGATATGTAACTCCAATACTTCACAAATCCATGTAGCTCTATAACCAATGAATAGCCTGTATGCTTAAAGATCCAAATATAGCCTTTTCAAAACAAAGCGGCTTTAAGAAACCCGACGTGATGGAAAGTGATCATAGGTTAGTTTAAAGCATATGGTGTATGTGGTTAGGACAACGTTGCATGTACTGTAAACAAGTTAAATAATTAATTTTATCTGTATAGTATTGATTCAGGCAGATGTTCATTTCTTGTTAATTACTATTTGAATTACAGATAACACACACTAATACAGCCATCACAATTAACACCGGTTATCAGACAAATTCTACACACAGCCAAAGTACACGGGGTACACGACCGCGTTGTCGCAGCCCTTAAACTGAGGAACCAACCTACCGATCTACAGTTCGTTGCTCTGTGTCTGCCCAAGATCTGTTCATCATAGCCTCTGTAGAGTAGAAATCTTGCCAAATCTCGGACCTCTACATTTCACTTTCATGCATTAGCCGCGTTCAACCATTCGTAGGGTAAAGTTAAGTAACTCCGTGATACTAAGCTTTTTTTGTTACTATTTCAGAAATTTTAGATTTCAGTTATTTCGATTCGTTTCATGTTTAAGAGGGATACCCTACGGAACATTTCTGGCATATATCTTACAAAATATTCATAAGTTATTTCAAAGTATTAACTAACAAAATCCGGTAGTAGAAGTAGGTAAAGCCGTGATATTCCAGTTACTCCGTGATAGTGTTCAAGTTACTCCATGATAGCATGGTGTTCACCATTCAGTGAACTTTTTAATCGTGAAAACTAATGTTTAATGTAATAAAAGTGTTCAAATCGTATGCAGACTTTTAAGTTTTTATTACCCCATATTGAAACATTTCACTACACAGTTTTTTAAATAGAAAAAACTCATTCTATTAAAAATATCCAATTAAACATATTTTAAGTCTTCTTAGTCACTATCAGATTCCTCATAACTATCACACAAAAATAGACATTATAGGCCTAGGTACCAGACACAAAAGTGATAATCAATCCATTCGGCTCCATTCTTCCTCTTGGTGTCATCCGCCGGGGGAGCCACCTCACGCACCACAACTATCCTCGCCATTGTTCTGGGGTCTGGAATTAGGCCAAGACCGATCTATTGTGTCTATCTTGACACACTATCTTCACTTCAAATTCAGGTGACGGAACGAATGGCTTTCCAATTTTCGGTAGGGTTGCACTTCCGGGATCTGCTGAATATTTTGTGCAATAATCCTTTAGTGTAGCCTACTCCACGGGTTATTAAAACGTCTACTGACCTTGTATACTGACCATCCTTCTTCCTTCATCGACTTCAATACTTCTTTAAGTGTTTCAGCTGTGTAGGAGCGAGCCACTTTATTCCGTTTTGGCGCCATTTCAGCGTCCAACCTTAGAAAAACGTACTTATTGCTAAGCTCACACACCTTGCATGCGTGGCACTACATGCATGTAAGTTTTGTATGCGAATTTTTACCCCCTGACTGGTGTTAAAATGAAACTTATACAATGAAACAGCTGTGGATTACTTGTTGAAATGTCAACTCCCTGTTAATATATTTTTTAAACTTCATTGAGTTGGTCAAAGATAGAGCGCAAGAGCTTCCTGGATTCCTGGTTTCTACTGCCATCTGTTGGTAAAAACTTACAACTTTCGGAATTGAACCTACGTAGTGAAAGAGGAAATACGCTTTATCACGGTGTTACTTGACTCTACCCTAGATGGTAAACTGGAGTTTATTTCTCAAAGTTTTGAGTAGGAATGTTTCTCCAGCAAGTTCATAAAGTAATCGAGATCGTGTGTATCTGGATACTCCAATGGTTGTTTTTAGAAAGAACCTTTAACCTTTTCCAGCGTCCTTAGGTCGGTCGTCATCAGCCTATCCCAAATAAGCTCTATCCCGTAAGTCAGGATAGGAATAATTTTGTCATCCAATAGAGCTATGGCAGTCTTCAGAGATAGTCTGTTGAGTAGATAAATGTATATTTCTTTTACTGCCGCAGTTGCTCGTATTTTAATGTGTATCCTGTAGGAATGTACCGTAGTCTGTAGGGTTAAGCCAAGATGTTTAAAGTTTGTATATTGGCTTTCACGGCCAGTGAATTTAAACTCAGTAATTTTTCTAGGTTTCTTGGTGACCCCACCCGGACCCCACAGGTGTAGCGAACTGCGCGTTACCTCCCTTTTAATGAAGAGCCTGCTTATGAGCCAGCTTGGTGCCCTAGGTGAAACCCCACACAAGACACGACACAAACCTAAAAGAAAATTGCTGAATTTTAATTCACTGGCCGTGAAAGAAAATATACCATCTTTTTGGAAGCCTTCATAGGGGAGTTATGGCTGCTTGAGCTTTCAGTTCTCGCAGTAAAGTGGCGCAGGTGCGCTTCATAAAAAGGGAGGTAGCACGTTGTTCGCTACTCCTGTGAGGTCCGGGTGGGGACACTAAGAGCTCGCTGATGAGCCAGCTTGGTGTCCTAAGCGATACCCCGCACAAGACACGGCACAAACCTAGAAAAATTGCTGATTTTTAGCCTATTTTCAATTTTGAAAAAAATAGGCTTATGAGATCACCTTTTGTCCGTGTGTGTGTGTGTGTGAGGAGCGTGTGTGTGTGTGTGTGTGTGTGTGTCCTAATAAAATCTAAACGGCTGGAGCGATTTTAATGAAGCTCGGTAAGTTCATAGCACTATTCCGGACGACCCCGACCGTGCCCTTCAAATTTTGTTACCTCACACCAATCCAACATGGCGGCTGTGCGAAATATTTCACCAGCATTCAATATCTCCGAAACTATTCGCGATATCTCCCTGGAATTTTTTACGGTGATAAAGGGAACTACTAGAAGTTCACCTATGTGACTTTTTAAAAACTGGTAACTACAAAATCAACATGGCGGCCACGCGAATTTGCGACTTTTAAATAGACGTTTCTTGCGATTTAACCAACCAAACGCAATAAAACTTGGTACAATATATGTTTATACACAATGTAATGCACCGACATCTAACTTGGTCCAATTGTTTTCATAACCACAAGATGGCGGATGTGCGAAATATATCACCGGCATTCTATATCTCTGAAACTGTTAGCGGTATCACCCTGAAATTATGTACGGAGATAAAGGGCACTACTGGATGTTCATCTATAAGACTTTCAAAAAACGGTTAACTACAAAACGAACATGGCGGCTGAGCGAATTTGAAAATTTTAAATAGACCTTTCTCGCGATTTAATGTTCCAAACGCAATGAAATCTGGTACAGGAAATGTTTATACGCATTGTAATGCACTGGTATCTAATTTAGTTCAATTGTTTCCATAACCACAAGATGGCAGCTGTGCGAAATTTTAAAATCTCCTTGTTACTTCTTGTGTCCTAATCATGCGATTGAAGTTTGAATGCTACACGTACACAATAATCTTCATGTAACAGCACATAACTCTAAGACCTACATATATAAAATCCAACATGGAGAAATATTTAGTCGCTTCTCAATATCTACGAATCTATTACAGCATTCAAACTGAAATTTTGTATGTCGATAGAGGCAATTAATATAAGTAGGATATATGAAAATAGGCTGTATAGTTCTTCACGGAACTACTTGTTATATTTAAAGTTGTGCACGTTACTTAAAAAGTAAGACGTCTCATGTGTTCACACTCTTGGATGTAGCTCGCCACGGTGGGTGAGTGGGTAGCGTGTCGGTCTACCAACCCCAAGATCGCATGTTCGCACCTGGCCGTGGTAAGTGATTTTTGAAAGGCGGCTAAAATACGACACGCATGTCATACGATGTTGGCATGTCAAAGAACCCATTTGAATTCAGTAGGCCGTGTTCATAATGGCAAAATTAATCTCGGGAGTTTCCGCCAACACAAAAAAAAAAGCTCCTCATTTCTGTACTAGAAAGCGCTATAGTGTTCAAGGAGCTTAGATACCTAACCTCCTTGACTTTCATAGTGATTGAAGGAACAACGAAATTCGACATGCAAGCTACCCTCTGGGTGTCAAATTACAAAGCTTGCACCAGGCACCAGAGGCCATACGATATTTAAAAAATTACTCTTGGATGTTCACCGCTAAATGGTTAGTTTCCGTACATACCTCCAAAGCATTTAACGCTTTTTGTACTTCCGAAATGTCTTTTGAACCCAGTACCATATCATCGGCGTTAAGATATATTCATTTGTTCTCCGACTCACTTCTTATCGCGTTTACGATATCATAGGTCGCGACGTTAAACAGGAGAGGAATGACATTATTTTGCATAGATTTTAAAACGGAACCGGGACGTGTGAATCGATAGAAAAATGTAGTTTGCGATGTTTAGTTCCATATCTCAGAAACTACAATAGCTATTGCCTTGAATGTTCTTTTAGTGTATTCAGAGTACATTCATCATTATTTGGGTTGAATTTTAAACTTCTATGTTGAATATTTTGTGTCAGAGAGAGCATCACAAAATCAATGTTAAAACAATATATTGTTAAAAATTCCCTTAACTCATGTCCCTTTTTCTGAGCAAATACTCAAACCAGACCCATCAAACTTTGCATGCATTATATTTCAACCATTTGTGAGCTACTGAAGTAAAATTATAGCCCTATCGTTTACAGGAGCAGGGTTATCTTTTTTTTAATGTGTAACATCTTTCCGCTCGGTTGCTGGATAGCTTTGTGGGAGTGATTTTGAAAATTGGGGACGGAAGTCGATCAGAACGATCGAGCTGGCAGTGGTGGATCGAACGGAAGTTTGCACTGCCCACTCGATCGATCGAACGGAAGTGTACTAGCTGGCAGTGGTGGAAAACGGAAGTATGCACTGCCCACTCGATCGATCGAACGGAAGTGTACTAGCTGGCAGTGGTGGAAAACGGAAGTATGCACTGCCCGCTCGATCGATCGATCCAGCGAGCAGTGGTAAGACGCAGCTGGCAGTGGTACGAGAAACAATGTGGAATGTATATGACATACTGAACGGAAAACGCTCATGCGAACTCGGGTGTCAAGTAATTGAAACAAATGACATGATACATGTTCGAAGTCTTCGTATCAGTATTTAAATGGTATAATGCCTTAATATCAAACATTGTAAGTAGTCGGCATTGCCGGTATTATGTTTCTGCACAATGGCTATTCAAATATTAACCCACATAACGGTAATGCAGTCATCAATATAATAGAATCGTTGTGGTTATACGAGAATTGAGCAAGCCTTCATGAACTATTACTGAAAACATTCTCTTTACTCACCAGAGGGCCTATTCATAAGGCATTTTAAACTCAATTTCACGCAGGAACTTTATCGAAACATGCAAAATATAAACGAAACTTAATTCCGTAATGCAGTTTTATTGGAACGTGGATATAAGTGACCATCTTGTGCACACAATTTGCGTAGTCGAAATAGCCGTGGAGTTAGTGCTTATGATTGTGAATCTAGAGATCTTGGGTTCGAATCCCGGACGTGATGGATATTTTTGCTACCAGATTATCATTTTAAACGATATTTATCATATCAATATGACTCATTTTAACAGAGTCCATATGAAATTACGTGTTGGTCTGTGAATGAAGAGTACCTGTTTATAAGGAATTTAAGGTTATGAGCGGTGTCGCGTCTATTAATATAGTTGATCCATATCGTATTCTTTATTTAGGCTAGTGCTGGTGGAAGCTACAAATCATCTAATAAAATGAGTTCCGTATTATAAACTATAATATCTGTAAAACACTCCATTTTACAATAGATTAATATTTGTGCCAATAATTGCACGTAAGTTTTCTTCTATGTCAGATGTTACACATCATATGCGACTACTGTAAGGCTGGTAATTTTTTACGTCCTTTCTAAAAAACTGACATTTTCTGTAAAATTGTTAGTGCTTTTCAAGCTGGGCTCCATGAACTAATCAAGATACCTGAATAAATTTACTCAAGCTAGTAGATCTATATAGTTTCGTAGAGACTACAAAGTTTCAAATACTTTGGTTACATAGTTTCTGAGAAAATGGTACATGAAGTTTCCAAACATATGCCTTACGGTAAACACAAAAAGAATGTTTGGCTAGTAGGTAACTACAATATAGCCTTAAAACATTATGTCTAAACCTAATTTTATTGCATCAAATATGGCTTCAGCACAATAATTGATACACCAAATTCTTCATGAAAGATGGGAGATTTTTTTGCTGAAAAATAAAAATTGACATTTTGAGCCTATCACACGTCCCAGTTCCCTTCAATTATGAAGATGGTATTAAACATTATCCGTGTTGACTCATGAAATGAAAATCCACAGCCTGCTTCCAGTCTCCGACCGGGTCAGGAATGGAATGAATGGAGCCCCCATCTAGCGGCGAGGATATGGACTGTGCCGGCTGCCGAGGCCCGACGCACTCCTCTGGGGCAATGATTAAATGAATGACAGATGAAATGAAATGATAGGGGAGAGTGTTGCTGGAATGAAATTTGACATGGAAAACCGGAGTACCCGGAGAAAAACCTGTCTGCCTCCGTTTTGTCCAGCACAGATCTCACTTGGAGTGACCGGGATTTGAACCACGGACCCAGCGGTGAGAGGCCGGCGTGCTGCCGCCTAAGCCACGGAGGCTTCCCGTGTTGACTCATGTTAATCTCAAATTATAAAAGCAGCCTTGTCAAACACTAAAAAGTAAGGGGGGGGGGGGGGGTAGACCCAGCTTAACAGAGGGAAAATGGCCAATATTCATTCGATTGTTAAATATGCTACACATAATATTGACAAATGCTGCACATATCCCAGTACTAGCAGTAGTGCCCGGCTTCGCCCGGTGGATTTATTTGTTTTACAGAACTGGAGCGCTCAAGGATAAGGATCGGAAAGCACCAACGCTTATTGCAGCTGATAACCTGAGTATACTGCACCAACACCATCGCCCTTATTCAGAGACATAGGCTACTATTGTCATGATAACTGTTTTAAGGGCCCTAAGAAATCTTTTTGCAATAATTACTCCCCGTGACTGCAATTTATAAGCAGCTCGCAATTCTGCACCAGAACATTAGTAGGGGCGACGTGATGCGGCCCGCATTACTTGGCTACAATAGACTTCGGTATTATTGAAGCCGTTTTGGAGCGCGTGTTCTTCCGACTTACTGAACAAGAATCAATCTTTAAGGTTACCTGAGAGGTGTAGCCTAATGCTACATAGCCTAAACTATTCCTCTTGAATCAGGCTATCATATACAATTTTTCGAATTCGACTGGTAGTTCCAGAGATTAGCGCGTTTAAACACATAAACACACAAACAAACACACAAACTCTTCAGTCTTATTATATTAGTATGCTTCCTGGCAACCAGAAGCAACTTCAATAATGTAAAAATTCTAGTTATAACATTTTAAAAGAAAATTTTCAAAATATCCCGCCTTTTTAACAATATATCACTGTTTCCCTTATAAATTCCAAGTTTATAAGAATTTTCGTACTTTTCCTTTTTAAAGTGTGTATCAAACCTTAACCTACAAAATGAACCTCAATCACTAACATACACTGAGATTTAGATATTTTTATACAGTTATAAAATAAAATAAAATAAAATAAAATAAAATAAAATAAATAATATTGGTCTTTTTCCTGTGTTAAGCTGGTCCCCCCCCCCTAATTAAATTAACACATACATGTTTTGTTATATCAATGACTAGCAGTAGTGCCCGGCTTCTCGCCCGGTGGATTTATTTGTTTTATGGATGATAATGAATACTACTGCAGAACTGGCACATGATACTTAAACTACCAGAAAAAAAAAACTTTTTGTGGTGGTGGTGGTGGTGGTGGTGGTGGTGGTGGTGGTGGTGGTGGTGGTAAGCAGTACAGTATAATGGACGTAACATTTAGATCATTTTTCCTTATGATAATAATGATAATAATGAATATGGAAACGGCTATTTACTAACTAGCACTGACACATGTACTTTACAAACAAATTTCTAAGAATGATTAGAAAGAGGAGTAAGTGAAATAAAAGACACTGCCTAGGGTCTATATCTCATTGTTAGAAATGTAGAGACCAATAGTGTCGTCTTTTGTCGCCGTAGGAAAATAATCAGAACACTTTGGAAAACTTCGGCTGTCCCGACCTCCTGAGGTAGCAATTGTATAATTTATGGCCACATAGCGTTCAACGATGAGTTTCGGAATAAATTACGGTAAATTTGAAAGCACGAACGCTTATTGCAGCTGATAACCTCAATGTATTGCACCAACACCATTGCACTTATACACATGCGTAATATGTTCATGATGATAACTGTTTTAAGGGGCAAAAGAAATCATTTTGCACTAATTACTCCCCGTGACTGCAATTTATAAGCAGCGCAAGATTTAACTATTTTCGCAATTCTGCACCAGAACACTGGTAGGGGCAACGTGATGCAGCCCGAATTGCCAGTCAACAATAGACTTATTAAAATACTCTTACAGTTACACTAATACGGACATGAATGATTCTAGGACCTTAATACATGGTTTTCAAGTTCAGTTTGTTTGTTATTCTAAATGTAGGGAATGTAGAGCGTTGTCCAAAATATCAAGTGGACAGTGTTACCAGCAGGGTTCCAAAGGGAAAGTGTACAAAATGTGATTCATAACGGTGAAACGGTGTAGATTTGTGCCAATGGACCTAAATGCAGGGAATGGAGTGCTCTGTCAGAAATTTCATGTAGACAGTGTTACTCGCAGGGTTCCAAAGGATATGTATACAAATTTTGGTTCTGATCGGTGAAACGCTGTAGATTTGTGCCAAAGGGCCTAAATGCAGGGAATGGAGTGGTCTGTCCGAAATTTAACATAGCCTAAACTATTCCTCTTGAATCTGGCTATCATATAAAAAAAAAGAATTTTTCGAATCCGACTGGTAGTTCCAGAGATTAGTGCGTTTAAACACAAAAACACACAAACAAACACACAGACTCTTCAGCTTTATTATATTAGTATAGATAACTTCATACTCAATCCAAAGTAAGAACCCGCAACAATATAGTGCAAAAGCTTTGTTGCACAACTTGGGGTTCATCGGCAACTTCACTTCGATGTACAGCTTTAGGACTTGTGTTTTCAGCTGCAGAGCACTGTGCCCCAGTTTGGTTGAATAGCCCTCACACTAGCCTCATAGATACCCTGCTCAACACCACCATGCGCCTAATCACTGTCACAATAAGGTCAACACCCACATATTGTCTACCTATCCTCAGCCACATCCCTCCACCAGATCTTCGACGTAAAAGCGCTCTCCTCAGGGATTTCAAGAAAATAATGGATGACCCACAACTTCCAATACACTGCACCATTGCCTGAATCGTCTACGATCACAAAATCCATCAACAAGGACTGCAGTGGACTTGGAGAATACCAACTTCAGCATAACTTATGAATGCAGGAAAGACAGGATACTAGCCCTGGATCAACCATACCACACATTGGACCATCGCTGCCACCTGGATTGAGTGCAACTGTGCAGACTTCCATTATAAATGGAAAATAATTCCTCCACCTAACTGTGATTGTGGTAACCCTAAGCAGACCATCCAACATATCATCACCAAGTGTCCTAAAAGAAAGTACAGTGGCAACGTCACTGATTTCGCTCATGGATCACCAGAGACAATTACTTATAAAAACGATTTAGATATAAATATATAGTTTGTCCTCCTTTTCTAAATTAATTATCATCTCTGTACGAATTGTATCTGTAAAGCCATACTCTAAATAAATAAATAAATAAATAGTGATAACTTCGTCAGCGTGAAAAAATCTTAGAAACTATCTTAAGAAAAACTAGAAGGAAAATCGATATCCTTACAAAAAGTCATTAATTTAACAAAAGTTTGGTGCTTTTCAGTCGGTCAACACGAATGTACCCAAAAGAGCTGGGTTATGCCCTAATCCTGAAATAAATTACATGAGATTAATAAAACACTAGGATGACCAGTTTCGATCGTCAAGCGATCATCATCAGATCCATTACAGTTAGGCTGTAAAATCTATGTTTGAAAATACAGGTAAACATATTTACAATATGTACAATTATTTAGTTGCAATATTGATACTGCAACTGTCCGGCTTTGGAGTGATTATATGGTTGTAAAAATCAACTATGGTTAAACTGTAATATTACAGGCTACTACTTATCTGGTTGTCTTGCTTGTTGGAGCTATGCGCAGTTTTCATGTTCACTGCAACTCCAGGTGTGGCCGACAGTTGCAGTACCAATACTGCAACTAAATAATTGTACATATAGTAAATATTTTCACCTGTAGTTTCAAACATAGATGCTATAGCCTAAGTGTAATGGATCTGATGATGATCGCTTGACGATCGAAACTGGTCATCCTAGTGTACTTATTAATCTCATATAATTTATTCCAGGATTAGGGCATAACCCAGCTCTTTTTGGTACATTCGTGTTGACCGACTGAAAAGCACCAAACTCTTGTTTACTAAGGCAAAACTGAAAAAATGGCTTCAAACCCCACAATGCTCATTAATTTAAATAAATGAAAGGCCACAAAAAAGAATTAATAAATAATTATAAGATGTGTGAAATACTTGGACATTGATATTTCAACCGTAAATGAAACGTAGGCTGTAACATCCTATAATTATTTATTAATTCATATTTGTGACCTTCATTTATTTAAATTAATGACTTTTTGTAAAGATATCCAAATCCTGTTTGGTTTTTGTTAAGATAGTTTGTAAGATTTTTTCACGCTGACGAAGTTATCATTGATATAACGAAACATGTACGTGTTAGTTTAATTATTCCACTGCTCTCTAGTGGTTGGCAAGGCGGCTTTTATAACATATGTCGACAAAATAAAATTTTTGGAGACCGTTTTTGGATTCGATAACTGATTTTGTATATTGAAAGTGTGTGAATCACTGAAATGTCTTCTATGTTCCCGTATCACATCACGGTTTTCAAAGAACTACATATTAAAGAAATTATTACAAGATGCGTGAACTTCAAAATCAGCATTGTATTGTTTCTTTAAATCAGTCAGAGTTTAGTGCATGAAAGTAATAGACACATTAACTTAAGACATATTGTAACAAATATATATAAAAGAAAACAAGAAGTTCCGTGACGAACTAAAGAGCCTACTTTTCTTAAAATTTAAGATGCATGCCAATTTATATAGACCTATCTAGAAAAATAGCGAAATTAAGTTGGTAATATCGAAATTTCTAATTAGTTCGAAATATACATGTAGCCTAATAGAACACTACAGTTGGCAGCCCTGGTGAAGAATATATTGTTAGTTCCATCTCTTAAGATACAGAATACAATATTTGGTTGAACTCCAATGGATAGCATGGACGTAACATGCAGTTAGACATTGGATCTATCAGCGCGCGTAAAATCATGTTGGCAACAATGTCATGTATGCGTTGGTCAGAAATAATCTGAAATAGTATGATCTCTTGTTGTGCCAATTTTGGATGAAATCCATTTGTTAGTATAGAAGTTACATGTATTTTAAAATTGGACCTATCAACAGGCTTAGAGTCATGTTGGCAGCACTGACGTATATTAGTTTCTCATAATTAATCTAGAATGTTAGGTACTATACTTGTGGAAAGTTTAAAGCTGTTGGCTTACATACTTTCTGATATATTAATATTTGGGTAAAAAATAGAGACGGCATTTATTAACAGTTGGCAGCCCTGGTGGCTCTTACGAATACGCTTAGTCATATGTGTTTATATACACATATTACATGCAAAATTTGGTTGAAATCCAATTGGCAGTATAGAAGTTATATGCATTTAAAATTGGACCTATCAGCAGGCTTAGAATCATTTTGGCGACACTGCCATGCATGGCCTCCTGGAAATTATACTGAAATATTATTATCTATACGTGTGCCAATTTTGAAATAGCTCCCATTCATACCTTCCTAGATATCCAACATGGAACTCAAATTTCAATTGCGATTTTTCAGCAGTTGGTAACACTGACATCATTTTCAAATAAGGCCGTGAGATATTCAGGTATAGATCTTTACTGATACCAAATTTCGTTTCGATTGCTTCAGCCGTTTAGGAGTTGATAGGGGGGGGGGGACACACACACAGACAGACAGACAGACAGAAGGACAGACAAACAGACAGACAGAAGGACAGACAGACAGACACACATTTGCCCGATCTCATAAGTCTACTTTTTCCCCATTTTTGCAAAATGTGAAAAGTAGGCTAAAAACCAGTTTGTGTTCACTTGTATGATTAAATCAATGGAACCGTTGCCGCTTGGATGCAAAGCTTCTCATACTGCTTTCAATCTTGTTCACTCTGGTAGGATCATCACGTTTTATCAGCCTACATTACAGATATTGTGGAATTTTCCAATATCTTGTTAATCAAAAGATATATGTATTTATAATGTATCCTTGTTTTGCCATACGAAATAAATAAATAAATAAATAAATCAATCAATCAATCAAAATTACTGCAATTATAACATTTAGTTCCGTGAAGAACTAAAGAGCCTACTTTTCTTAAAATTATAAAGACCATACATCAACAGTGGGCAGACCTGGCGAATCTAAATATATCCCTAATTCCATCTCTTAAAGTACACAATACTCATGCAAAATTTGGTTGAGGTCCAAAAGATAGTATGCACGTTACATGTATTTAAATATTGAATTTATCAGCATGCGTAAAATTAGGTTGGTGACACTACCATAAATGGAATGCTCAAACTTAAATTGGAATATTATTATCTATATATGTGCCAATTTTTAAAGAACTTCATTTATTAGTATGGAAGTTACATGCGATTGAACATTAAACCTATCAGCACGCGTAGAATCACGTTGGCAGCACTGTCACATATCGATCACTGAATATTAACCTACGTTTGCAGGTACGATATATATACAAACTTTAGAACTGTTGGCATGCATACTTTCTGATATATTGAGATTAGGATAAAAATGTATCGAGTGCATTTTTCAACAGTTGGCAGCCCTGTTGACACTAAAGGAATGTATATTCATATTTGATCTGGTGCGCAAATTACATACCAAATTTGGTTGAAATTCAATAGATAGTATGGAGTTTACATGCACTCAAAGATTGGACCAATCAGGAGGCATAGAATCATGTTGGCAACACTCTCATGTATGGGCTCCAGTGAATTAGTCTGATGTAATAATATCTATATGTGTGCCAATTTTGCAACAATTCCCATGCACATCTTCCGACATATCAAACATGCACCTCAATTTTCAATTGTGATTTTTCAGCAGTTGGTAGTATTGAAGTCATTTTAAAATATGGCCGTGAGATATTCAGCCATAGGTGTTTACTCATACGGGGGGGGGGGGGGGGAGGGGGACACAGACAGATAGACAGACAGACAGACAGACAGACAGACGGACGGATAGACATACATACAGACACACATTTGCCCAGATCGATCCCATAAGTCTACTTTTTCCTCATTTTTACAAAATGTGAAAGGTAGGCTAAAAATTGGTATGAGATAGTATACAAGTAATGGAACTTTTGAATTCAGTTGAACAAAGTAAGTAAAATAAGAGTCAAAACCAAGAAAGGAAAAATCGTGTAGACCTGTGTAGTTTGAGATTGACATTTTTGCAGGCGGTGAGAGCAGTGAGAACAAACAGCTTCAGTTGTATTCGTCGTTTGCTTTTGTGATGAGCTCAAACTACTTGTTATAATAAACTGATACTGTATAGAATAGATGAAGAACAAAACTGCTCCCAACTTTTAAATCCCGTGCCGCCTCTTTGTGAGAGAGACCAGGTGAGTATAAGAACATAAACAAGAGCATCATTTCGATAATTTAGCAGCCTCAAGAAAAATGTTTTGTATTCAACGATTAAATCTCTGTGTATTGTTGTAACACAATGAATTACGTAGTTGTAAGACATAGACCAGCAACAGAGAGGAGTACAAACAATGAACTGGGCTGAGAATAGCTGAATGATATGACAGTTTCTGTTGGCGTGCTTGGTTACTCTCCTGGCTAAATCACTCTATGCTAACCGTAAAGATACAGTAGCTTTGTGGCCATTTTTCAGTGTTGCCATAATAACAAATAATATTGTAGCTGTACAATTACTAGAATAGGTGAAGAATTACCCTGAAATAAATTCCATGTGATTAAGATATATTCAGAACTGTGCAAATTATTAGATAAAAAAATCATATTACTTTATTTGTATTACCCTAATTAGTAATGTTTTATCCATAAGGAATTGATAATGGAAATTTTCGAAATTGGAGATTCTGAGGGGCACCTGAGCTGGATCCGTTTCTTTTTCATTGACTTTGGAATGTATCCTCTAAATCAAGTGATTTCAATCTATTGCCCACGAATCTTTGAATAGTTCAAGAGTGGTCAATCAGTAATAAAAGACTTCCAATCTCTCTGGTTTAAATTCATACGAAAACTGGAATAAAGTAACAAAAACAAAAACAAAAACAAAAACAAAAACAAAAACAAAAACAAAAACAAAAACAAAAACAAAAACAAAAACAAAAACAAAAACAAAAACAAAAACAAAAACAAAAACAAAAACAAAAACAAAAACAAAAACAAAAACAAAAACAAAAACAAAAACAAAAACAAAAACAAAAACAAAAACAAAAACAAAAACAAAAAAAACAAAAACAAAAACAAAAAAACAAAAAAAACACAAATACAAACACAAACATGTGGCATTCTGCATTAACAAAGCACCTCTTTTAGTGGAAACAGTAAAAAATTAGTTTACTCTCAGATTCTTTAAAAAAAATGTTCTTAAGACTGTTGATTAAATATTTTAAATAATTTCAGCGCCTTGCAAAACATTTCTACTGTATTAAGTCACAAATCGCGCAACGTAAATGTTGGAAAACTGCCATCGAGTCTAATAATTTGCACACCCCTGTATACTAGCAACCCGCCCCGGCTTCGCCCGGGAACAGTTATGAATGCATTACGTGATAAGCGCTTTTAGGTAGATTTCATTAGAAAGCTAACTATTGCAATGGGTCCCATGTTTCGACTTCCAGAAAATTTCGACATATCTTCGCGTTTCACATCCCCCAGACCCCAAAACCACCGTCAGTTCAAAAGTTTATATATAATTTATGTATGTATATATACCGTATATATGTATAGATATCAGTTTCTTGTGGACACGATAACTGCCGTAATTTTGCACCAATCACTTTGAATTTTTTACATAATATGTATCCCCTTAAAATCTCAGTCGAGTTCGTTAATGGGCAAAATCGGTCACAGGGGGTGAAAATGGGAGGCTTTTTTAGAAAAATTGAAACATCGCTATAACTCTTTTAATATCTGAAATATTGAATCCATTCAAAGTTCATACTATGTGTCGGATAAGGCCCTAAAATTTATGTTTGAAAAGTTTTTTGATAGCACCAACCATTGACCAAAGGGGTGGGGAAAAGTGGGTTTTTCGGGAAACATTAATCATATCTCTGTTAATAGGCACAACATCAAAACCGTACAAAATGGACAATATTCCTCCAATAATTACCTGAAACTTTTGTCTGAAAGAATTTTTGATATTACCCACCATTACGCCACGGGGTGAGCAAAATTATTTAAATTATAAGAAAATGCCAAGTGCCAAGAGAGGTTGCCATGACAACTTTACTTTTAATTGATAAGGGATGAGCCATCAGCAGTTGCTATGACAACGCCACTGCACGAGATAACATTCAGTTTTCCATCTGTCTGTGGGAAGCGACTTCGGTATCGGAACTGGTAGCATGCTGAACTTCTATGCCCAAGGTCGCGGGTTCAAACCCGGCTGAAGTCGTCGGATTTACTAAGAGCGCTAAAAAAAACTGAGTTTGCTTTCCTTCGGAGGGGAAGTTCCAACGTTCGTTGCGAGTTGATGGTTCCGGTGGCATCTAGTAGCCAAGTTCACAGCTAGGTGTCGTTGATGGTAGTATTTTTAATTATGTAGCCTATTTTAGGTAGATTTCATCAGAAAGCTAACTATTGCCATGGGTGCCATGTTTCGACTTCCGGAAAATGTCGACATAACTTTGCGTTTCACATCCCCAAGACTCCCAAACCACTGTCAGTTCACAAGTTTATATATATATTGAACCCTTAATGATCTTCGATAAATAAGTATTCATATTTATTATTATTATTACTACGGCCCAGGCAGTACTTGAGGAAGTCGACATGGATATAAGGGAGGCTAGCATTTCGTAATATTGCAACAGGAGCTGAGCTGGTAGCTATTCTTGGGGGACGGCTAGAATTAGTCGGGTTCAAGGCCAAATTGAGCAACTACTGTACCAAAATTGGAAGCATAAAGGAAGGATCACGAGGCACTTGCAACGAACATACGATTGAATCAGCCAATCACAAGAGACCAAGCCATGACCACGCGGTGGACAGCGTCAGTAGTAAAAAGCCCGCGGAAATGGATATCTAGAGAACCGCCGAACGGATTAATCTCCGCACGAGTAAATTGAGACGTTTGATTTAGTTGAAGAAGAATGACACTAGTCCCATCTTTGTGAGACAAAAACTCTGGAAGTTTTTATCCGACTCCACCCCACTCCTCCGCCCTGTCAGTTTTCTAATAAATAGTTTGGCCTGACGCCACTCTAAGTCAATCGTTTCGGAGCCGTGAGATGCTTACTTCACGCCAGTTTGTATCATGATTTTAACGCTCTGAATTTGGTTAAGTCATTTTATTTGGGAGCACTGAGGAGCTAATGTCACAGCGATTGCATTATCGAATTTTAAAGCTCGAATACATTTTTTTAAAATTCTGGAATCAACTTTATTTTGTGAGCTAAATGTTTCACGCCAGTGCGTTATAACTTGTAACATTTACTTAAAGACGACGATTTCAGCTCTAAGGGGGCAAGTCTTGTAACACCCTAATTAGCGCTCACCGGAGCAAAGGTCCACAGTACAGGACGGAAATACCGAGCAAGATAGCGACTGCTAGTGCAGCCAAGATCTTAAACTTGTTAACGAGCCAGTGACGTGGTCTCGAGGTGTATATTTATGTACATATTGCAGTGTATTTTATATGTGTTTTATTGTGCGTGTGTGCGAGATATTTAGGGCCAGTCTTCGCTATTAATCGCATTAGGACAATTGTGGGTGAACTGAGTAACCTGCAAGCGATTATAGATAGGTAAAATAATTAACATTGAACTTTTCTGCCAAGGAGTCGATACCAAGATGATCAGCACGTGGTTTGGAGTTGGGATGAACTTCAACAGATCAACGCAGACGACTACTATGGAGTGCTAATTTGTCCATAGGGGCAATGGGTTGAGGAGGATGTCCTTAGTTCTACAAGCAGAGCGGTGATGTACAACAATTGGATTATTTCAATTATGTAGTTAGATTTGGCCGGGGAACTTTGTAAATAGTCACGTTTCTTTTCTTGTTGTTTAGAGTTTTTTTCTGGCAACGACGCTCAACGTTTTAAATGTCCGTTGGCGCGTGGCCAAAGTGTTTGTTAGATATTTGTTTTTCCTTGAGTCACATGTAATGCGCGCGGCGTGCGTGCGTGATTTTTATCCTTGCAAATGCGGAACCCGTTACATTCGATAAATGGTGCTTTATTAACGTTAATATTTGAAATAGGAATGGGAGGAAATTACTGTAAGATATTTGCTGAACAGGTTATTCTTCATATTAGGGTTGCCAAGCGCACTAATTTAAAAGTAATTAGTAGAACACCTTCGTTCTAAATTTGATAGATTTTTTTTAGTCCTTTTCAGGTTGACTAGTCACGGCATAGAACGGTGGCGCCAGCATGTGGAAATTATTTGTGTCTTTTTATTTCAGGGTCTGTCAAAACCCATACGTGTGATAGTGTGTGTTGATTCTACGTGAGGAGGGGGTAGAGGTCCTACCGCTCTCATATTTTTGCTGCTGTTGTATTTTTTGATGGAAAGACAGGGTGCTCTAGGGAGACCGCTGTTTCTTGTCCATATTATTCTGACACACACACACTTCTTCGAGATTCGACCCCATGTCCTGGGAGGTCGAGATATTTGACACGTGGGTTGACAGACATGCAGAGTTCCACAAACCGCCCGTTTTGCCTGTGACTTATTTTTGATAGTCAGTCCTATTTGTCCGACTGACCCCTGTAAGCTTTCATGTAGCAAACCTGTTCATTGTGATGGTGATTTTTAAGCCATAATTAATTGGGAGTTCGCCATGTGTGTAACGGCTTGTTGTACGTTGTATGGGTAAAATATTGTATTATTAACGTAAATGTTGGCTTCGTGCCTATTGCTTTGTTTATGACTCGATTCATGTAAATTTTGTGTGTCACACCTGTGCGGTGTAGTGGTAGAGTACTTGTAAATTTTGACGGCGGTCATTTGTGTATTTTTATTTGGTCACGTGTTAATGTACTTGTGCTGATTTGTGTGAGAAGTCCTAAGTTTTTAGGCAGTAAAAGTTGCTACGGCAATGTGATTCCAATTTCACACGGAAATTTTGTGTTTGTTTATATTAGATTTAGGAAGTGTCGGTTTAGTTTTAAGTATTGTAGTTGTGTTCCCCCGTGTCGGTCTAGCTCTAGAAATGCGGATTCGTTGTATGAAGGATCATTCTGGATGATGACGAATCACGCATTCATTGTACACATCGTGATGCATGTAGAACGGCATACACACATATATGGTCACTGTTGTATTTTATCTTAGGGACACTTGGTCCAGGTAATTAATCTCTCCAGAGATTTTCGCCTAGTTTTTTTTGGCATTTTTATAAAGTGGGAGTAAGATGGGAGTTTTTGTTGTTTATTTGTTAAGTGTAAATATGGTGATTTGTTATTAAATTCATTTGTTTTAACCCTGGCTTCACTCTTTCCTGCATGTTATTTTGTTATATGTTACCCTGCAAGTTTATGAAGCGCTTTGTCAACAACTTACGATATGAAACGTTACACCCCCCGAAACTGAGTCTCATATGCTTCTTTGCAAGGGTTCATAAAACAAAAATGGCTGCCCAAGTGGGGTTGTTGTTGTTGTTGCTTCGCCGACCCCATATTTATTTCGTTGAGAAATGATGCCAGGTCAAGCGGACATGTAAATTCAGTAAGTTGAGGCGATGTTGTACCGCCATGTGCATTAGTAAAATCACTGAGTTCCTAAAGTTAGAGATATTGAACAAGGTTAGAATTTGATATTGTATTTGTTATAAACTTGTTCTGGCGCCCGGCATTAAAATTAGAAATTTGCATTATTATTGAACTCAGTCAAAGGAGGAAGATGTTGCCTTATATTTGACATTTAATTGACTTCGGTTAATTGGTGTTTCGTAAATTCTGTTGGTTAGGAATTTAAAAGCAGATCACCAGGGGTTATCTTGTTGTTTGGGAATAAGTGTCATCGTATTCAGTAAATTTTGTTACTGAAATTTTCATTAAATTAGAGCCAGTAATATTTAAATGTGTGACATGTATGTGCGTATATGGCTGAAACCTTGGCCCATAACCCTGTTTTCTCTGAATATATTTTTGTGTGTGAAATGGCGATTGTTGACGAAATTAAGGAATTGTTGGAACAGATGTCGATCCAAATGTCCGCGAAAACGGAAGAACAATTAGTGCAGATGTCCGTAAAAACGGAAGAACAATTAGTAAAGATGTCCGCGAAAACAGAGGAACAATTAAATGACATTTCGGTCCAGTTACAAGCGCAGAAGATAGAATGTGAAAAACAATTACACGACATGAGCGGTAATATTTCGGTCCAGTTAGAAGTCCAGAAATTAGACACGGACAAACAATTAAATGAACTAAATCACAAATTGTCGGAACAGGCGGTAACACAAACAGCACAAACCGAACAATTAGGAAAAATCACTAATGACATTAATCAGAGCGTTAAAAAAGTAGATAAACTGGCAGGCGAGGTCGCGGAGAACAACGTCAAACAGGCGAAATTAAGAAATTGGAGGCGAAATTCGATAACAAATTAGTACAATTTGACGAGATGGTGGCAGATAAACTCAAACAGATAGAGGCGGCATGTGTCAGTAACACCGCGGGAATGAAGAAAACCCAAGAGAAATTGCAGCAGCAAATTAATTTGGTAGACAGCAACGTGCTGGAATTAATAAAGGAAATTGATAAAGTCGAGGTTAAGGCTGAAACCGAACGGATAAACTTGCGGGAGAAATTAGGGGAGCAATTAGGCAAAACACAAGAAATCATAAGACAAGAAGTAGGAGAGCAGCTCGTCAAGACTCGGGATAATCTGGGAGAACAACTAGTAAAAACACAAGAGATCATAAGAGAGGAGGTTGGAGAACATATACGTGAAGAGCTAGAGAAAAATCAGGAAAGGAACGAGGAGAAATTTAATAGCTTGAAAAGTAGGATCCGGCGAGATTGGGACCAGCAGGCTCACGCAAATAAGGAAGACCGACTGACAGTTTTAAAGCGAATGCAGGCATTGGAGGAAAATGTAATCTCAAAATTACAGGAACACTCAGAGTTAATCATCAAAAACAAGATTAGATCTTTAGAGAATGCGACAGTATTTTCGACGGAAAATATACCGGAGAAGCAAACAAGTATTGGAAGTCCTGCAGGTTTGAAGTTGGCTGAGGATACGAGCCGGGGTCAAAGTCCCAGACTAACGAGTAATGCATTCCAGCAATACAGGGGGGAGACTTCAACACCGCAACCGAACTTGGCACCAGCCCAAGTCATCCAAGTCATTCGGGGTAATGATTTTAAGCCCGATAAGTTTAAGGAACATTCAGGAACTACTCCCAAAGCATTTCTACGACAATTAACTGATTACTTTAATGACCAGCACATCGGCCCTGAGAAACAATTAAGACTAGTGGAGAAATTTTTAGAAGGACCTAGCCTAACCTGGTTTTTAAGCTTCAAGTACACGTTCACAGACATGGCTCAATTCCGCGAGGCATTTTTGAAGAAGTTTTGGAGCCCTTCGTTACAGCAGGGGTTGAGAATAGACCTGTACACGCGCAAATATCATAGTACGCATCCAACCCGTTTTTCAGAATTCTTCAGTCAGCAATTGGTAAAATTCAGAGATTTTGACGACCCGCCTAGCGAGCCAAATATGGTTCTAACCATCGGGAAACAACTCCCAATGCACATCCAACAACTATTAGTCGCAGGGAACATTCAAACCGCAGTCCAAGCCGAAGAATTACTCAGACACTTAGACGAAACGAGTATGGTGAGCCCACAGATAGGAAGAAGGAATCTGGAATGTGTCAACACGGCAGAGGTAGTTCAGGGACTCCAAAGTAACCACGGCCAGGGGAACCAAACTAAGACACAGTCCACAGGGACACAATTCACGCCAAGAAGACAAGATTTTGACGGCCGAAACCAGTTCCACAATAATAATCAGAACTATCAGAATAACCGCGGGAGATACGATCAGAACAACCAAAATCAAAACAATCAGTGGACGTACCAGCGGGAGTACACAAATTGGAGGGGAAACCAGAGACAAGGTAGACCTTACCAAAGAAATGGAGATGGTAGATGGAATAACGGCAGGGACTATCGCCAAGAAAATAGGGGAGATTATCGGAACACCTGGGACGAGCGATATATTGAATCACGTAAATACTTGGATCAATTAAGTACTGAAGAAGCGGAGAAAGAGAAGTGGGGGCGTGCCATGGCGAATGGACAGAGCCCAGACAACCATCAAGGAGAGGGGGCGGAGAGTTTATTGAGACAACAGGAGCGACAGAATGACAACCGGCGAAACACGACAAATGGGTCCCGGGATAAAAAAAAACCAAATGAACTGAAAGGTGATAGACTGAAAATGGAGGTCGCCAGGGAGCAAGAAGAGATGATAGTGGCCAATATAGAAGAGTGGGTAGCATTCCCGGACGACTACCTGGAGGAAGTGGTGAAGAACCGTGAAAATGTTATCAGAGAGCTACCAATTATTTACGCGCATGTTGGAGGCATGAGGGTGAGATGTTTGATTGATACAGGTAGCCAGGTGAGCTTAGTCACTGAAAGTTTGATAAAGGAAATAGGAAGGAGACAGACTGTTCCTATTATGCCGGTACCGCTAATGAAAGTCAGAGGTGTTATTCCTGATAAAACTATGAATTGTAAACAGCAAGCATTTCTAGATTTGGAAATGTTGAACCATACTTTCTCTCAAACATTCATTGTTATTCCGAAGATGAACTACAACATAATTTTAGGAGCCAACTTAATCTGCGATTTTCATGCTGTAATTGACTTACATAACAACACTGTAAGCTTCAAACAAGTAGAGGGGTTGAATCATGTGGGTTTAAACATGGAAGAGAGTCCGTTGGAGAGAGAGGCCAATACTTGGGTTGCTGAGGAATGCACTAATGAGGCCGGAGATAAGATCTTGATGGGGGAGCGAGTCAGCCAGACAGCAGTGCTAGAAATTGACAGACGAGATATTTCACAGGAACTGTGGGTGCATTTGGCAGAAGAAGAAATTAGCGGAACCAAATTTGAAATTCTACTTCAGGAGCGACTTAAGGAGACCATCGTAGGGGAACCGGATAAAAGAAGACTGGAAGAAATTTTAAGATTACACAAAGGAGCTTTTGACACCGTACCTGGGAAAGTTTTAAATTTTCAATATGCTATGCAGGTAACAAATTGGACCCCATTTAAAAGTAAATTGTACCCGATCCCAGATAAACATTTTGCTCAGGTGAAGGACATTATTACTAACTTATTAGATTCTGGCATGATAAGGAAAGCGGCAACCCCTTACCTGAACGCAATATTGGCTGTGACCAAGCCAAACGGATCAATTAGGCTATGCCTAGACGCGCGAGTTTTGAACAGCAAACTGCTAGTTGAGCATGACCAAGCACCAAGGTTTAAAGATGTTTTGAAAGGCTTCCGTGGGAAGAAGATATATCAAGTGTTGATTTGACGAATAGTTTCCACCATCTTGAACTCGAAGAAAAATCCCAACTGTTGACGGGATTTTTATTCGATAATCAAAGTTATATCTGGTGTCGAATGCCCTTTGGCGTGAAAACTGCGGGTTGTGCACTCATTAGAGCACTCGACAGAAATCTGACTGAGGAGGTCAAGAACTTCACCACGAGATATGTTGACGACATATTAATTGCTTCTGAGACAATGGAGGAACACCTGATAAATTTAAATAAACTGTTGGACAACTTGAGAACCATGAACTTCAAAATCAACCTAAAGAAGTCACATTTTTGCCAGAGCGAGATTTTATATTTGGGGCATATAATTGATGTCGAGGGCGTGCGGCCTAATCCAGCCAAGATTGATGCTATTAAGAAATTTCCCACACCTACCAAAGTCAAACATGTGAGAGCGTTTTTGGGAGTGACAGGCTTCTTTAAAGAAAATTGCCCTGGTTACACAGAAACAGTAGCACCTATGCAGGAGATGTTGAAGAAGGCAAATCGATGGTCGTGGAACGAGGAGTGCGACAGGTCTTTTAAAGCAACGAAGGATTTATTGGAAAACTGTGTGAAACTTGGATATCCGGATTTTGAGAAGCAATTTATTATTCAAGCAGATGCTTCATTAATTGGGATTGGTGCTATGCTGTACCAAGAGGACGCTGAAGAACCCAAGAAGAAATCCTATTTGGCATTTACGAGTCGTAAATTACGGAAACATGAGAGGAACTACACAGTTACGGAACTTGAGCTACTAGCAATTCTCTATTCTCTTCAACAGTGGCGTAAGATGATCTATGGTTATTCCATCATTGTTAGAACCGACCACCATGCACTGACATTTTTATTCAAGACAACAATGGCAAGTGAGAGAGTTACGCGCTGGTCCATCTACATACAGCAGTTTGACATCACGATAGAGCATTGCCCTGGAAGGATGAACGTCATACCGGATGCCCTGAGTAGAAATCCTGAGGACGGAAACGAAGTAACAGCGGAAGTTCACAATATTACATTAACACCTAAGGCTCGTGAGTTTTTGGCAAGATTGAAGGATATTCGGAAGGAGCAAGAAGCAGACCCATGGATGATGATGATGATAAAATTCTACAGGAAGGAATTACAACCAAATTCACCGGAGTACCGAGAAGCCAGTGCTAAACAAGCGAGATTTCACTACTTAAATAACTTGTTACATAAGTACGTGGATGAGCATCATACTATACTGCGAATCCTAGTTCCAGCATCACTACAGAGGGGATTGACTTGGCATGTTCACGAGAGCCTAGCACATATCGGCACGGATAAGACTGAAGCTACGATAGGGGAGACCTTTACTTGGCCGAAGATGAGATTCACCATTGTTGAAGTAATTAGGACGTGTGACGCATGCCAGCGCACAAAACCGAACAACTTTATTCTGAAACAACCTCCAAGACCACTGTTACCTCAGAAACCATGCGAGATGCTCGCTATTGATTGCTTTGGCCCTTTAGTAAAAGGAAAGCGTGGATGCCGACACCTTCTGGTGTGTGTCGACGTATTTTCGAAGATGGTCGTGCTATGTCCTATTCAGAAGACGACATCAAGACAAGTCCTCAGTCGAATTAAGAACAAAGTTATTCCGATGATTGGGAAGCCGGAATCCATTCTATCAGATCACGGTACCTATTTCACGAACAATGTTTTTAGGCAAGGTTTGGAGAGCCTAGGAATAAAACACGTATTTTCAAGCATTCGTCATCCTTGTGGAAATCCGAGCGAGAGAACAATTCGCTGTGTTGCTAAGTACTACAGAGTAATGATTCCTAACGAGCACAATAAATGGGTTGATAAAGTAGGGGAAATTGAGATGTGCATGTACACCACTAAGCACGAATCGACGGGTCAAGTCCCACTGATTGTACACCACAACAGATTGCCAGAAAGAACGTGGGACAAGATCATTCCTTGCCCAAGGGATCCATTATTAGCGCATGATTGGCGAATCCAGCGAACGAGAGAGCACATGAGGAACCAAGCGGACCGAAGGCTGAGACGGTACCGAGGAAAGAAGTTTCACCGAGAGTTACAAGAACAAGAACTAGTGCTGGTTCGTAGACCACCGATATCCGACCCTAAGAACAAAGTCTTCGCCAAATTCTGTCCGAAATTTATTGGCCCGTTCCGGGTAATTAAGAATCTGGGTAACAATGCCTACAGGCTGGAAGAAGTGAGCACTGGTGCAAAATCTGTTTTTAATAGCGCCAATTTAAAACCTTACTACAGAAGGGAACCATTTGATGACTAGGAAAGATGATGTGTGCAGAATCAGTATTGCAAAAATTTTATTTTGAAAGCCAACACCCAAATCTACGGGGAGCGCCAGAGTACGCACTTTGTTTGTAAACAACGAGCAGCTGAGACGACAGGAGTGGCAACTACTTGAGGAGAAGGGGGAGACCTAGTGAGGAAGTATGAATGACACTCCAGCGAGAAGGAGAGCACACTAATTGAGTCAGAGGGGCGTACACTCGAGCAGCTGAGTGAGATTTAAAGAGATGTGTTGTTACTACAGTGGAATTTGTTTTTGAAATCCAAACCAATAAATTGTTTCGAATTTCAAAACCTTGCTGAGGATAAATGAACCCTTATTGATCTTCGATAAATAAGTATTCATATTTATTATTATTATTACTACGGCCCAGGCAGTACTTGAGGAAGTCGACATGGATATAAGGGAGGCTAGCATTTCGTAATATTGCAACAGGAGCTGAGCTGGTAGCTATTCTTGGGGACGGCTAGAATTAGTCGGGTTCAAGGCCAAATTGAGCAACTACTGTACCAAAATTGGAAGCATAAAGGAAGGATCACGAGGCACTTGCAACGAACATACGATTGAATCAGCCAATCACAAGAGACCAAGCCATGACCACGCGGTGGACAGCGTCAGTAGTAAAAAGCCCGCGGAAATGGATATCTAGAGAACCGCCGAACGGATTAATCTCCGCACGAGTAAATTGAGACGTTTGATTTATTTGAAGAAGAATGACACTAGTCCCATCTTTGTGAGACAAAAACTCTGGAAGTTTTTATCCGACTCCACCCCACTCCTCCGCCCTGTCAGTTTTCTAATAAATAGTTTGGCCTGACGCCACTCTAAGTCAATCGTTTCGGAGCCGTGAGAGGCTTACTTCCGCCAGTTTGTATCGTGATTTTAACGCTCTGAATTTGGTTAAGTCATTTTATTTGGGAGCTCTGAGGAGCTAATGTCACAGCGATTGCATTATCGAATTTTAAAGCTCGAATACATTTTTTTAAAATTCTGGAATCAACTTTATTTTGTGAGCTAAATGTTTCACGCCAGTGCGTTATAACTTGTAACATTTACTTAAAGACGACGATTTCAGCTCTAAGGGGCAAGTCTTGTAACACCCTAATTAGCGCTCACCGGAGCAAAGGTCCACAGTACAGGACGGAAATACCGAGCAAGATAGCGACTGCTAGTGCAGCCAAGATCTTAAACTTGTTAACGAGCCAGTGACGTGGTCTCGAGGTGTATATTTATGTACATATTGCAGTGTATTTTATATGTGTTTTATTGTGCGTGTGTGCGAGATATTTAGGGCCAGTCTTCGCTATTAATCGCATTAGGACAATTGTGGGTGAACTGAGTAACCTGCAAGCGATTATAGATAGGTAAAATAATTAACATTGAACTTTTCTGCCAAGGAGTCGATACCAAGATGATCAGCACGTGGTTTGGAGTTGGGATGAACTTCAACAGATCAACGCAGACGACTACTATGGAGTGCTAATTTGTCCATAGGGGCAATGGGTTGAGGAGGATGTCCTTAGTTCTACAAGCAGAGCGGTGATGTACAACAAATGGATTATTTCAATTATGTAGTTAGATTTGGCCGGGGAACTTTGTAAATAGTCATGTTTCTTTTCTTGTTGTTTAGAGTTTTTTTCTGGCACCGACGCTCAACGTTTTAAATGTCCGTTGGCGCGTGGCTAAAGTGTTTGTTAGATATTTGTTTTTCCTTGAGTCATATGTAATGCGCGCGGCGTGCGTGCGTGATTTTTATCCTTGCAAATGCGGAACCCGTTACATTCGATAAATGGTGCTTTATTAACGTTAATATTTGAAATAGGAATGGGAGGAAATTACTGTAAGATATTTGCTGAACAGGTTATTCTTCATATTAGGGTTGCCAAGCGCACCAATTTAAAAGTAATTTGTAGAACACCTTCGTTCTAAATTTGATAGATTTTTTTGAGTCCTTTTCAGGTTGACTAGTCACGGCATAGAACGGTGGCGCCAGCATGTGGAAATTATTTGTGTCTTTTTATTTCAGGGTCTGTCAAACCCCATACGTGTGATAGTGTGTGTTGATTCTACGTGAGGAAGGGGTAGAGGTCCTACCGCTCTCATATTTTTGCTGCTGTTGTATTTTTTGATGGAAAGACAGGGTGCTCTAGGGAGACCGCTGTTTCTTGTCCATATTATTCTGACACACACACACTTCTTCGAGATTCGACCCCATGTCCTGGGAGGTCGAGATATTTGACACGTGGGTTGACAGACATGCAGAGTTCCACAAACCGCCCGTTTTGCCTGTGACTTATTTTTGATAGGCTGTCCTATTTGTCCGACTGACCCCTGTAAGCTTTCATGTAGCAAACCTGTTCATTGTGATGGTGATTTTTAAGCCATAATTAATTGGGAGTTCGCCATGTGTGTAACGGCTTGTTGTACGTTGTATGGGTAAAATATTGTATTATTAACGTAAATGTTGGCTTCGTGCCTATTGCTTTGTTTATGACTCGATTCATGTAAATTTTGTGTGTCACACCTGTGCGGTGTAGTGGTAGAGTACTTGTAAATTTTGACGGCGGTCATTTGTGTATTTTTATTTGGTCACGTGTTAATGTACTTGTGCTGATTTATGTGAGAAGTCCTAAGTTTTTAGGCAGTAAAAGTTGCTACGGCAATGTGATTCCAATTTCACACGGAAATTTTGTGTTTGTTTATATTAGATTTAGGAAGTGTCGGTTTAGTTTTAAGTATTGTAGTTGTGTTCCCCCGTGTCGGTCTAGCTCTAGAAATGCGGATTCGTTGTATAAAGGATCATTCCGGATGATGACGAATCACGCATTCATTGTACACATCGTGATGCATGTAGAACGGCATACACACATATATGGTCACTGTTGTATTTTATCTTAGGGACACTTGGTCCAGGTAATTAATCTCTCCAGAGATTTTCGCCTAGTTTTTTTTTTGGCATTTTTATTAAGTGGGAGTAAGATGGGAGTTTTTGTTGTTTATTTGTTAAGTGTAAATATGGTGATTTGTTATTAAATTCATTTGTTTTAACCCTGGCTTCACTCTTTCCTGCATGTTATTTTGTTATATGTTACCCTGCAAGTTTATGAAGCGCTTTGTCAACAACTTACGATATGAACGGTTACACCCCCCGAAACTGAGTCTCATATGCTTCTTTGCAAGGGTTCAATATATGTGTGTGTAAATACAGTATATTCATATATACCAGTTTCTTGTGGACACGATAACTGCCGTAATTTTGCACTAATCACTTTGAATGTTTTACATAATATGTATCCCCTTAAAATATCGGTCGAGTTCGTTAATGGGCAAAATCGGTTGAAGGGGGAGAAAATGGGGAGGGGCTTTTTTTTTTTTTTTTTTTTTCGAAAAAGTGAAATATCGCTATAACTCTCTTAATACGTGAAATATCGAATCCATTCAAAGTTCATAATATGTGTCGGATAAGTGCCAAAAATTTATGTTTGGAAAGATTTGATAGCACCAAACATTGACCAAAGGGGTGGAAAAAAGTGGGGTTTTCGGGAAACGTTAATCATATCTCTCTTAATAGGTAAAATATCAAAACCGTACAGAATGGACAATATTCCCCTAATAATTACCTAAAACTTTGTCTGAAAGAATTTTTGATCTGACCTACCATTACACCAAGGGATGAGAAAAATGATTTCGGAATTTAAGAAAATGCCAAGTGCCATCAGAGGTTACCATGACAACGCTTCTAAATTGATTAGGGATGAGCTATCAGAGGTTGCCAAGACAACGCCATTGCACGAGATCACATGCATTTTTCCATCTGACTCTGTGGGAAGCGGCTAACTGGTAGCATGCTGAACTTATATGCCCAAGGTCGCTGGTTCAAAGCCGGCCAAAGTCGTCGGATTTTCTAAGAGCGCTAAAAATCCCTCAGCTTGCTTTCCTTTGGAGGGGAAGTTCCAACGTTCGTTGCAAGTTGCTGGTTGCGGTGGCATCTAGTAGCCAAGTTCACAGCTAGGTGTCGTTGACGTTAGTATATGGTACAAAATTAGGAACTACAACTTAAAAATGACCGTCTGCAGACCTTACCTGAATTACAGACTAATACAGTCATAACAATTAACACCGTTTATCAGATTCTACACACACCCAATGTACACGGGGTTACATGACCACGTTGTCGCAGCCCCTAAACTGAGGAACCAAAAAAAATCTCTGCGGGAGATAAAATTTTGCGTGAAGAAGTAACAGACTGTCAGATAGTTACACATCAGTTCCAGGCCTTGCATAAGGACGGTGTGACCACAAGTATAAAAATGAACCCCAAATGACAAGAAGGTTACCTTCCCCATAAGACAATAAAATGATAAAAATATGCATACAAAAACGAAAAAAAAAAGTTAATTAACATCCAAATGTAAAATACTTGCTTGCAATAAATGAGGTCTGATCCTCCTACGATAACCTGCATCTTTTGCCTATTACTGTATAGCCTATCCCCTAGTTTGCCCGGTGAAATCTACCTCCGCCTTCCGGCGTACCGAGAGGATTTTTTTTTTTCGATGTGAATGAACAACGACCAATATCCGCTTTACGTCTTGGCATGATGGGTTAAAATCACAGACTGGACTATTAAATATATTATCATGGAGATGCATGTGCAACAAATTCTTCTCCGACGTAATTTAAGAATCGCGAGGTGCATGAAACACAAATCCTCCTTCCGTCCAATCTTAACTTGACCGTGTATTCTGCGGAACGAACAGTTCACAGACGAAATGACGTAAAGCCGAGTTGCACTCCCAGGGAAACTCCAAACACAACCACTCTACTCTGAAGTCTCGACACTACTCGACAGTTTGCTGCGGGCTATATCTGGAGTAATTGGCTCATCCGCTATCTAGGCTGTAACTGGGGCGAGCCGCCCCTAGCTAGCTCGTAAACTGTCGCCTCAGTAATTGAATGGAGATTGTTGGAAGAAATGAAAACGTAAGAACACTTATAGTGGGTGATGTATTGAAGATACAGTAGAGATATGACTCGATTCACTGAAATTGTTTCTGCTCGGCTTCATTTGGTCATAAATGAATGTTTTTCTACAGAAACCTTCCTCAAGAAATCCTTTACAGAATGGTGAAAACCGCATCAATCCATCCAGTGTTTCTCGAGTTTACCCGTTACATCCAAATTATACTATGTAGAGATGCAGGAAAATTTAGAAATGACAATCCTATCAACGGTCCTCCTCTCCCAACTAATCTATGAAGGTGTAGTAGCTACCATAGCTGTGATACACTTAACCTCTTCCGACCTAGGACAAATTTGTAGTTCAGATATTTTTTTTTTCGAATTTTCACTGAAATAGTTACTGCTTGGCTTCCTTTGATCATTAATAAATTATTTTCTACAGAAACCTTACTCGAGCTATCCTTTACATGATGGTGAATACCGCATCAAAATCCATCCAGTGGTTCTTGAGATAACCCGTGACATCCAAGAATCGGGGACTTTGTTTTATACTACGTAGAGATAGCTATATATATATATATTGTTTTGGACTATAGAAGAGGAAGAAGAAGGGATGACGTTTCTTCATTTTCATCTTTTTCCTCTTCTTCTTGCTGGCTGCGTGGCTCAGCGGTAACGTTCTCGCTTGCTGTGCCCAAGGTTGCATGATCGAATACTGGCGCAGTCAGCTTGTAATTGAGGGTGCGCAAATGCGAGGGAACCGTGTCAGTAGATTTACTGGCCCGTTAAAGGCAAATTTCGGCTCCCCGGCGTCTCTAAGAGGGACGTAAAACAAATAAACTCAGCACTCATGGTTCTCAAGACTCAAGACTCAAGGCTCTCAAGAGACTCAAGGCTCAAGGCTCTCAAGGCTCTCAAGGCCCAAGATAGCGGGTTCAAACCCGGCCGAAGCCGTCGGATTTTTTAAGAGCGTTAAAAATCCCTCAGTATGCCTTCCTTTGGAGGGGAAGTAAAGCCGGCGGTTCCATGTCATAGATTTATGGCATGTTAAAGAACCTTCCACTAATTACACATGTGTGAAGCTAAATTGGATAGGTTAAGAATGTAAACAACGCTCTTAGGTTTCTACGTTCGTTGCCAAGAGCCGACTGCGGTGACGTCTAGTAGCTAAGTCCTGAACTTGGCCTAGTAGTCGTTGACGGTGGCGCTTGGTGGCAAGTAGGAACTGTTTGAAAAATTCTAAGTTGCAGTCTGTACTTAAATTAAAAAACAGATAACACACACTAATACAGTCATCACTAGTGCTCGATAAAATCTCCAGATATGCTCGAAGACCATGTGTTTTATGCTCGATAGATATGCTCGAAAAACCCATTATATGCGGTTAAATATGCAGAATATGCTCGAAAAACACCGTTAAAAACTATAGAAAGGAAAGTGAAACGAAAAAACCAATAACATACCTTTATATACGAGCTTTATTTTCTAATTGTATGTATGATACACTGCAATATACTCGCATTCAAGTGTTTCAAGTATATATAAGAGAAGTTTTCTTATAAAAGTTACAGTTTAAAAGTTCTTTTACAAAATGTTCAGAATTAGGCGAGTCAGTGAAGTAAATCTGCATTGGTCTCTACAACAAGAATTTTTCCTATGTTTTCAGTTTTGAATGATTTTCTTAAATCAATCAATAAAAGTTTCAATGACGAGAACGACCTCACTAAAGGTTAAAAACCTGCGGTTCTATTATTCGCACCAGATAGGCTTTTCAAAAATTATTTCTGTTTTCGAACCTTAAGAATGGTCAGGGCCCGAATTGGGGGGACTCGAAGAAGAACAAACTATTTAGACGAAAACCAAAATAATATGCATGTATATGCTTCTATTCTGAAAACCGCGGTTTTATGCACTTACATGCTCGATAAATTTCAATTCTGTTGGTCCCAGAGAGGTGAAAATACCACCGAAAGGCTTCTTTCAATGTGTACTATTCAGGAAAAAAATATGCAAATATGCTCGAATCCGAGCTCTAGTCATCACAATTAACACCGGTTATCAGACAGATTCTACACACACCCAAAGTACACGGGGCTACATGACAGCGTTGTCGCAGACCCTAAACTTAAGAACCAACCAACCAATCTGTAAGAAATAAGGGGGGGGGGGGGGAAATCCACCTATTTTGGTGCAGCACAATTATATTATTATATAGCTCATGTTCTTGTTGATCCATGTTTAGGGTATAGGGACACGTTGGTCATCAGCTCCTTTATTTAAAATAAAATTGAGATGACTGCTTTGCTGCCTCTATCAAGGCCATTAGACTGTCAAGAAAATTGTAATTTTTCTGCTTGTTAAATATGAAGAATCGACTATAAATGAACCTCATTTTATATTGGCAATAGTTCATAGGAAGACACCAGGTGTAAAATTACGTCATTAAAATCAGTACGACTACGACAAAAAGGTAGTGACACATTATGGGTCAAAATGGCGGCAGTCCTCTTGTTATATTTTTAGCCTACTTTTCACATTTTGCAAAAATGAGGAGAAAGTAGACTAATGAGATCGGGAAAATGTGTGTGTGTGTGTGTGTCTGCCTGTCTGGCTGGCTGTGTGTGTGTCCCCCCCCCCCCTATCAACTCTTAAACGGCTGCAGCAATCGAAACAAAATTTGGTAGGAGTAAAGATCTATACGTGAATAGCTCACGGCCATATTTGAAAATGATGTCAGTGCTACCAACTGCTGAAAAATCGCAATTGAAATTTGAGCTCCATGTCGGATATCTTGGAAGGTATAAATGGGAGCTATTTTAAAATTGGCACACGTATAGATAATAATATTGCAGTTTAATTTCCAGGAGGCCATACATGTCAGTGTTGCCAAAATGATTATAAGCCTGCTGATAGGTCCAATTTTTAAATGCATATAACTTCTACACTATCAATTGGAATTCAACCAAATTTTCGTATGTTGTATGTGTACATAACCGGATATGACTGAGCGTATTCTTAAGAACCACCAGGGCTGCCAACTGTTAATAAATGCTCTTAATTTCTTTTATCCAAATACCAACATACAGGGTGCTTCCAAAAAATGTATACACACTTTGAACTTCCATAGAAAATTTATTTACCGTTCTACAAAGTTAAATTTCAGGAAATTAGAAAGCTGAAAGTCGAATGTAAATGAAACATAAATAACAATTGTTAATACTGTTCAAATTGGCGAGCTGCAGCATCAATACAATTCTGAGTACGAGTCACCACTGATTCTGTACATCGCATCAAAACGTCCAATGAGATTTCTCTACACACGGCTTGAATCTCATTCCAAAGAATGTCTAGGTTACGTGGTTTACGTTTGTACACCTCATCTTTTACTGTGCCCCATAAGAAGAAATCCAGTGGTGTAAGGTCTGGAGAGCGTGCTGGAATCTCGATTGGCCCCCTGCGTCCTATCCACTGGCCAGGCAAATTTTGATCCAGGTAACCTCGTACGTCCCTGTGATAGTGCGGCGGGGCACCATCTTGTTGAAAATAAAAATTATCATTACCGTATAATGCACGAATTGCAGGAAATATGGAATCAGCAAGCATTTTTAGGTAAGTTATACCAGTTACAGTGCCTTCAAATCGAAAAGGTCCAATGAGTCCCCTTGAAGACAAACCGCACCACACATTTACACCAGGCAAATTTACAGCTTTTTCAATTGTAATGTGAGGATTTTCTTCACCCCAGTAAACACAATTGTGCCTATTGACAGTTCCATTAAGTTTGAATTGGGCTTCATCCGACCAAATGATGCCACCCATAAATCCCGGTTCACGTATCACCATCTCCTGAACCCATTCACAAAATTGCAACCTTCGATCTGGATCGTCGTCACTTAGCTGTTGCACCAGCCTTGGAATGTAAACACGATAATTGCCTCTCTTCAGAATGTGTAGCACGCTGCTAGCACTTACATCACTTTCACGTGCCCCTTGCCTTGAAGATTTGTTAGGAGAGCGTTGAAACAGTTCCAAGACTGCCGTTGATGACTCATCACTTGTAGCTGTTCGAGGTCGACCTGAATGACCTTTATGCACATCACACACTGTTCCATGAACTTCGAATTTGTCTCGTATGCGTGTAATTGTTAATCTTGAAGGTGATTCTGTATCATACTCCCTTCTCCGCTGTCTTTGAACTTCATTTACATTCTCAAACTTCCAGTACCACTTAATAACCTGCTTACGCTCTTCAAAACTCAAACGTACGTCCACCATGTTGATATTACAAATTCCAACTGACAATATAACATAGAGGGACGATTATGCTGCCACCTGGCGAAGAAATATAACATTAGCCTTGTAGAGCGGGAAAACTACGATAGTTTAAAGTGTGTATACATTTTTTTGAAGCACCCTCAGAAAATATGCAAGCCGACAGCTTTAAAATATGCACACGTATAGTACCTGACATTCTATATTAATTTGAAGTAACTTATATACGTCAGTGCTACCAACATGATTCTAAGCCTGCTGAGAGGTCCAACTTTAAATACATGTAACTTCCATACTATCATTTAGATTTCAACCAAATTTCGTATGTGCTATGTGTACCATAACAGATATGACTATGCGTATTCTTAAGAGCAACCAGGGCTACCAACTGTTAATATGTGCTGTCTCTATTTTTGTTACCCTAATATCAATATATCAGAAAGTATGCAAGCCAATAGCTCTGAACTTTGCACACGTATAGTACCTGGCATTCTAGATGAATTTGGAGTAACTAATATATATCAGTGCTGTCAACATTACGCTAAGCCTGCTGGTAGGTCCAATTTTAAAATACATGTAACTTCTATATTAACAAATGGATTTCACCAAAAATTGGCACAACAACAGATCATAATATTTCAGATCATTTCTGACCAATACATGCATGACATTGTTGCCAACATGATTTTACGCGCACTGATAGATCCAATGTCTAACTGCATGTAACGTCCATGCTATCCATTGGACTTCAACCAAATTTTGTATTCTGTATCTTAAGAGATGGAACTAACAATATATTCAGTCACCAGGGCTGCCAACTGTAGTGCTCTATTAGGCCACATTATACCAGGTTATTTCGAACTAATTAGAAATTTCGATATTACCAACTTAATTTCGTTACGGTATTATTCTATATAGGTCCATATAGATTGGCATGAATCATACATTTTAAGAAAAGTAGGCTCTTTAGTTCTTCACGGAACTTCTTGTTTCATACCAGTTTTCATTGGTTATCTATGGTGGGCCGGATTGGTGGTGCTCGTGGGCCGGCGTTGGCCCGTGGGTGGTAGTGTGGAGACCCCTAGACCAGCGTTTCTCAAACTGTGGTACGCTCGTACTGCTGCAGTGGTACGAAAGATACAAAAATATAAAAACATTGATATGTTGCCGGAGGACTTGAAGGACAAAGACAAGGAGCAGTTTTATGGATTGAATTGAGATTCAGAACAAAGGCAAACTTTTTCAAAAATGACTCTTGTGAACTTTTGGGTTGGTAGGCGTACAGACTCTGCAGACATAGCTGACAAAGCAGTTAGATTTTTACTACCTTTCACTACTTCGTACTTGTGTGAGACTGCATTTTCCTCAGTTGTTTATCTCAAGAATAAATGCTCCTTACAGTGGACAACGATCTTCGTTTGAGACTCAGCAATCTTAAACCAGATATTCCTAAGCTGGCTTCTAATCTACAAGCTCACCCTTCAGATTGAAGTTGTTAGTTGAACTTTGGTTTTTATGATAAATTATTAAGAGTTCTATTATTAATATTATTTTTACAGTGTCATTTCTGAATGTTTGAATTAATAATAATAATAATATATAATAGAACAACTGGACACACTTTTTATTATTTGATCTATAACTCTAACAGTCTAACCCTACCAAACACAATTTACAATCCACCTTTTGGTCTGCAACGTAGTGGTGGTGGGGGTTATACAGTATATCTCCCAACCATTAGGTGGTACGCGAGGGATTCTCATCTCTTAAAAATGGTACACACATAAAAAAAGATTGGGAAATAATGCCCTATACAACCATTACACGGTGTTAGAAGACCAAACGTAACTTCATACCATTTATAAGCTTCTGATACGGTACGTTATGTCGCCGAGCATTTGTCTTTGATTTAATTTCGTACGAAATCAATCTGTAATAACTGTGCTGCTTTTAAAATTATACATTCTTATGTTTACTTTTGAATAATTGACTGGGAACAGTCATTCCATCACTGGGGCGCTGGGTACCGCCTGGCGATTGAAAGTGGAACTTCGCTAACTTCCATTTCTTCAGCTTGTTCAGAAGAATGATGATGATAATTTTTGTTTTAAAGGGCCTAACATCTAGGTTAACGGCCCCTAATGGTTTCAGTGTTAGCGAAAATTACAGTGAGATGGAAACCAAAACGGAGATTGATAATACTGACAAAAGATAGAAAATGCACACAAAATGGGATTACTGACGAAATGGAATTTAGATGGAAAATACTTACAAAAGTAATTTAGAATGAAAATACACACAAAATTCAGGTTAGAGTTAAAAAAAACGTACAAAGTGCAATTTAGATTCAAAATACTCTCAAAATGCAAAGATTCAAAATACTTACAAAATGCAATTTGGATTATGCAATTTAGATTGAAAATACTTACAATATATAATTGAGATTAAAAATATTCACAAAATGCAATTAAGAATCTAAATAATTACAAAATGCTCATCCTACAAAATGTAATTTAGATTGAGAATACTTGAAAAATGCGGTTTAGGTTGAAAATGCCTACAAAATGCAATTGAAATTCAAAAATCCTCACAAAAATGTCCCGTTACTACATTCAAACAATTACTAAAAAGCAATTTAGATTCGCAATCCTTACAAAATGCAATTGAGGCTGGAAACACTTGCACATTGCGATTTATATTGAAAATACTTACAAAATGCAACTTAGATTGAAAATACCTACAAAATGTAGTGTAGATTCAAAATATTCACAAAACAGAATTTAGATATACGGAGGGAGGGGCAACTCACAAAATCAGTGCGAGGATATGAAAGAGAATGAGAAATATAATGAAAAGCAAAATAAGGCTGATCGCCAGAAGAATGAGGGATCAGGAAAGATGAAGGCGGGAAAGGAAGAGACTCCCTAGGCCTCGGATACCCTAATAAAGTCGGGGTCGGAAGAGAACAAGAGTTGACCAAGAGAGGTCGACAGGAACGAAGACGGAGAGGAGCCCGGCACCAGTAAGTGATTTTTATTTATTTAGCTTATGGCCAGAGATACAGGAGAATTTATACACATATATCTAAATTCTGAATAGAGTCAATAGTCTCTGGGGTCACGAGAGCAAAGTCACTAGCACTGCCACTGTACTTTCTATTGCTGCACTTGGTGATGATGTGCTGGATCGTCTTTTCTGTAGCACCACAGTCACACGGACCCAGCGGTGAGAGGCCGGCGTGCTGCCGCCTAAGCCACGGAGGCTTCGACCTTGGTGAAATGAATAGTTCCTCTTAATTCGATACAAGGATGACAGAATCAAGTAGGTTGGTGTTGTTGTTGTTGTTAGAGTCTTCAGTCTTTTGACTGGTTTAATGCAGCTCTCCATGCCTCCCTGTCCTGAGCTAATCGTTTCATCTCTACATAACTACCACACCCTACATCCGAGGCAATCTGTGTAACATATTCTAACCTTGGTCTAACCCTACAGTTCTTGTCCTCGACCCTTCCTTCCATAACTAAGCTTGCTATTCCTGGGTGTCTTAGTATGTGTCCTACTAACCTATCTCTTCTCTATTTGCCACGGTGGGTGAGTGGTTATAGTGTCGGACTACCAACCCCAAGATTGCAGATTCGCCCCTGGCCATGGTAAGTGATTTTTGAAGGCGACAAAAATCACGATACTCATATCATACGTTGTTGGCATGTTAAAGAACCCATTTGAATTCAGTAGGCCGTGTTCAATGGCAAAATTAATCTCGGGATTTTCCGCCAACACAAAGTTCCTCCATTCTCTACTTGAAAGCGCTGTAGTGTCAAGGAGTTTAGATATCTAACCTCCTTGACTTCCATAGCGTTCAAAGGAACGACGAAATTCGACATGCAAGCTACCCGCTGGGTGTCAATTAACAAAGCTTGCACCAGGCACCCGAGGCCATACGATATTATTATTATCTCTTCTCTTCATTAGCTGTCGCCAGAAACATCTCTCCTCTCCCACTCGTCTTAATACCTCTTCGTTTGTAACCCTAGCTACCCATCTGATCTTCATAATTCTCCTGTAACACCACATTTCAAATGCTTCAATTCTCCTCTTTTCTGCTGCACCAATAGTCTAAGTTTCACTTCCATAGAGCGCCATGCTCCCGACAAAGGCTTTCAAAAATTACTTCCTAATACCTAAATCTATATTCGATGTCAACAGATTCCTTTTTTGTAGGAATGCTTTCCTTGCCTCGGTCAGCCTACTTTTTATATCCTCTTTGCTTCGTCCATCACTGGTTATTTTGCTTCCTAAGTAACAGAAGTCTCCTACTTCCTTCAGCTTTTCACCTGCCAAATTGATGTCCATAGAGGTTTCTGATTTATTTCGACTGCATTCCAGTATTTTTGTTTTACATTTATTAATTTTCATCATGAATTCTTTTCTCAAGACGGAGTCCATACCATTCATATACTCATTCAAATCCTCAGGCGTGTCGGCCAAGATGACTATGTCATCGGCAAATCTCCGAGTTGAAATTATTTCTCCTTGAATTTTCACTCCCACTTTAAATTTTTCTCAAATTTCCTACATTGCTTGTTCAATGTAAAGATTGAAAAGTATGGGTGATAAGTTGCAGCCTTGCCTTACACCTTTCTGAATACCAGCTTCTCTCTCATGTCCTTCAGCTCGAATGACTGCTGTCTGGTTTCTGTATAGATTGTATATCACCCTCCTATCCCTGTACTTTATTCCAATCGATTGAAAATGTCAAACAATTTAGTCCAATCAACGTTATCAAAAGTCTTTCCTAAGTCTTCAAATGCCATGAACGTTCTCTTATATTTCCTTATTCTACCTTCCAAAATCAGCCTATGACTTAGTACAGCTTCCCTTGTTCCTACATTTCTCCTGAAACCAAACTGGTCTTCGCCTAACTCTGTTTCTATCTGGCTTTCCATCCTGCTGTTAATTATTCTAGACAGGATCTTTGAAGCATGAGTAATCAAGCTGATTGTACGGTAATCTTCACATCTGTCAGCTCCCACTTTCCTTGGTATAGGTATGATAACATCCTTCTTGAAATCAGGGGGAACCTCACCTGTCTCATAAATCCTACACACCAAGTGAAATAACCTGATCAGACCTTCATCTCCTATGCAGCGTAGCAACTCAATCGGTATATCATCTATGCCTGATGCATTGTTCCTCCAATGCTCTTTCAAATTCTGATCTCAATATTAAATCTCCTTTTGCATCCTCATCAATTTCCTCCTCCCTTTCCATTACATGATTCTCAATCTCCTTTCCCTTATACAAACTCTCTATGTAAGCTTTCCATCTCTCAACCTTTTCTTCCCTATCTGTTAGAGGCTTTCCATTTGTGTCCTTAATATTACAGCACTTAGTCTTCTTTTCCCCAAAAGTATTCTTAATCCTTCGATAAGCTGTGTCTACATTTCCTCATTTCAGACAATTTTCTATACCTGCACATTTCTCTTTCAACCATTCTTCTTTCGCTTCCTTTGCACTTCTTGTTAACCTCATTTCTCAGACGTCTGTATTCTGCGTTCCCCTTTTCATCTCTTACATTCTTGTGTTTACGCCTTTCATCCATTAATTCTAGTATATCCTGAGTGATCCACGGTTTTCTACCTATTCTTTCTTTCCTACCAATGTAACGTTCTCGCTTGCTGAGCCCAAGGTTGCAGGTTCGAAACCTGGCGCAGTCAGCTGGCATTTGAGGGTGCGCAAATGCGAAGGAGCCGTGTCAGTACATTTACTGGCACGTTAAAGATCCCCTTCGGGGCAAAATTCCGGCACCCCGGCGTCTCTAAAAGCCAGGGTAGTTAAAAGGGACGTAAAACCAATAACATTATTATTATTCTTTCCTACCAATGTTTTCTTCTGCGGAGTTTGTTATTTCATTCTTCAAAAGTGCCCATTCGTCTGCAATTGAAGTTTGTTTAGGGTTTTTCATTAGTCCTTCCTCTATACTCTTCTTGAATCTTTCGTTTACATCCTTCACTTTCAGTCTGTCTATTGCCCAGCTTTTTGGCTTTTGACTTTTCTTCAGTTTCTTCAACTTTAATCTGCATTTCATAACAACCAGATTGTGGTCAGAGTTTATGTCAGCACCAGGATATGTTTTACAATCCAAAATCTGGTTTCTAAACCTCTGCTTGACCATAATGAAGTCGATTTGGTAACGCCCTGTTTCTCTTGGTCTCATCCATGTGTATATTCTTTTATTGTGGTTATTGAATAAGGTGTTAGCTATGACCAACTCATGTTCGGTGCAGAATTCCATCAGCCTGCTTCCTCGATCATTCCTTTCACCTAATCCGAAATTTCCAAATATCTTCCCTTCTCTCCCTTTTCCTACCACTGCATTCCAATCTCCCATTACTGTTACATTTTCATCAGACTTGATATACCTCTGAATTTCATCTATTTCTTCGTAGATCTTTTCAACATCTTCATCATCTGCTTGACTGGTACTTGTACCACTGTGGTGCACGTAGGTTTAGTATTGATTTTTACTACAATAATCCGTTCACTATATTGCTCGTAATATTCCACCCGATGTCAACGTTTCCTACTCAATATGAGGCCAACCCCTGCTTGACCATTGTTTGATTTAGTGCTAATGACCCTATAGTCTCCTGACCAAAAGTCCTGTTCTTCCTGCGCAATGGATAATGCGCAACGTGCATCGAGTCTCTAGGAAACAAACGTCGGCATAGCACAATTAGTTGTCAAGACATTTCAATTTTAGTAAAAGGTGAAATTTCATCCTAATTACTTTTTTTATGTTAGACGATGTCGAAATGCAAATATTATATGTCAGAAAACTGTACTATAATGAGGCTCATTATAGTACAAGTTTTCATTATGAGACAATTTCTCCCACCAATCAGAGCTCAAGCAACAGTTGTTTGTCCAATAAGATAAGGATAGCATCGACCCTGCGGTCAGTTCCAAGGCCTTCTAATTTAAATTTCACTGCATGGCCTAGTGTCATAGTGGGGTAATCGAGGAGGCCATAGTCAAATACAAGGTATTCTCTGCGTCCCATGCGCTCTGTTCAGTACATATAACTGGCAAAATCTCGACAGATATTTAGGAATATTTATGTTCGAACATAAAATAGTTATAATTATCGTCGAACATAAACAGTCGTATGCAACTCGCCTATAATGGTAATTAAGACACTCGTATGGAAATTCTAATTATTGCCATTATAGGCTGGTTGCATAATGTACTATTAATATACAAGGTCGAAACCCTAATTATTAATCCAATTTTTGCCTGTATTGACACAGATTTAGCTTTTTGCCCAGGTTTTCGGCAACATGGTCAACTATGCGCTGGTGTAAGTGACTGAACGTGTCTGCCCGGACAGCAAGAATTCCGGGTTTAAATGCCTACTGCGTACCCATTTTTTTCAAGATTTTTATCAAAGCGGCTTTGGTGGCGTAGTCGGTAGCATGCTGAACTTCTATGCCGAAGATGGCGGCTTCAAACCCGGCCGAAATCGTCGGATTTTTTAAGAGGGTTAAAAATCCCTCAGTATGCCTTCCTTCGGAGGGGAAGTAAAGCCAGCGATCACATGTCATAGATTTATGGCATGAAAAAGAACCTTCCACTAACTACAATATATTGTGGAAGCTAAAATTTGTAGGTTAGTTTGATAACGCTATATGAGTTCCAACGTTCTCCGTTAGGTGCTGACTGAGATGGCATTTAGTAGCCATGTCCGCAGCTAGGTGTCGTGGATGGTAGCATTTGGTAGCAAAAGTAGGAACTATTTGAAAATATTAACCGTCTGCAGTCCTTCTACCGGAATCACAAATAACACACACTAATACAGCCATCACAATTAACACCGGTTATCAGACAAATTCTACACACACCCAAAGTACACGGGGCTACATGACCGCGTTGTAGCAGCACCTAAACTAAGGAACCAACCATCTTCCTTCAACAGAATTAAATTTCTTGACAGAGCCGAGAACCGAACCCGAGCACCGCTACACCAATTTTACTACTTCACGTATTTTCAGTCCTGAGCCTAATATATCACTCTCAGAAATTGGCGATATGCACAAGATGACGAAGCACACTTCAACGAAGCAGTTATGAAAAATAATGCTCACCGCGGGACGAAACTGGACGACACAAGTTGACTGATAACTTCTCAGTGGGGGCGAAGTTATCACAACCCAGTGTTATTATGCGTAACCTACGTTTTGGCTAATTTTAGAAGCTTACATCCTAACTACACTGCCGAAAAAAAAAAATTACGAGCCATACAGTAGTCGCATATGATGTGTAACATCTGACATGTTATTCGAATAATTCCATATTACTTACTAGCATTTTTTAAAGAATGAACTCATAGTGCTACCTTGTGCTAGCAAACATGAAAGGATTCTCCAATGCATCTGCAGTAGTGACATATACCTGCAACTGTATGCGGGAGCAATCCACTGCCGGAAACTCCAACGAGAAACTGGCGACACCGATTATGCGTGCCATCTAGCGGTTCGCGCAGACAACTACGACCTCGATTTCAATCAGCTGGCAAGTTTATCTGATTTATGGGCGTTTTCATTACAAAATACAAAGTGATTAAGTGATTAAGCTATTTCTACCAACGAAGTTTCAATTATTGTTAGTAGTCGTTGTTAATATACTGAATTCCTACGTTGTTTGGAGTGTTGGTTGATGCGATATAGCTCTCGAGGTATCGAGTGCTTACATTAAATAAGAATACAGCAAAAGTATGAAGATTTAATAAATCGTAATTGTTTTCAGCAAATATGATATAATGAATATGTTCACACCAAAGAACGACAATTTAAAGATGATTTATTGAAGCAATTTCTTTAATGGGGCCTCCAAACCTTGAGGTAAACCGTATGTGATTTACATTCCACATAGTCACATGACTTACAGTACGTCGTTGTACCGATCCCCGCCAACGCGCGTGCTCATTGTTTCCGTCCCATGCACTTCCGTCCCATCCACTTCCGTCTCTTTTCCAAAATCACTCCCACAAAATTGTCCAGCTACCGAGTGCCACAAAAATATCCCGATACCGAGTGAGATGTTACACATCAAAAAATGGTCACCTGAAAAGTCGACGTCGATTTTCATCAGATGACGGCAGATGCCACCTGGGGGATGGTAGATGTACTGATAAGGGTTTCAACGTCGTCCACCAACAGATAGCGTAGTGGCATAGCTACCAGAACGCCATCTCTGTCTACAATTTAATAGGGAAAGCTCACAGCCATACTGTTCATTGTGGTGCAAACGAGTAAATCAAGCAGGTACAATGCCACGGAGACGCACTCGTGCTTCCTACAGCCAACTGAGCGAGTTTGAAAGGGATCAAATTGTGGCCTTCCGAGTGGCGGGATGATCCTTTCGGAGAATTGCCACACAAGTTAGACGTGCTGTGTCCGTTGTGTAACGATGTGGTCACGTGAACATTCTCACACCCGTAGACGAGGTTCTGGACGTGCACACAGCACAGACGTCCGCCAGGATCGTCGTATTGTGTAAGGGCAGCAGTGGCAGATCGTACAGCTACCACAGCACAGATACGAGGGTTTGTGAACCCAGAATTGTCAATACGAACTGTTGCGAACCGGTTACTAGCAATGGAACAACGGGCATGCATACCTCTAGCCCGTCTTCACTCACGCCACAGCATTGACGTGCACGGCTCGACTGGTGCTGTCAGAGGATCACTTGGATGATGGAATGGCGCGCCGTGGTCTTCAGCGATGAAAGCAGATTCTGCCAGAACGCAAGTGATGGTCGTTGGCGCGTTCGACGTAGACCTGATGAGCGCTGTCTCGTAGAGTGCATTCGTCCAAGACACACCGGCCCCACCCCAAGCCTTTTGGTGTGAGGTGCGATAAGCTACAACTCTCGTTCACCTTTGGTGTTTGTGGAGGGAACGCTAACCAGCGCTCAGTACGTGCAGGATGTTGTTAGACCCGTTCCTTTGCCGTTCTTGCAATAGGAGGGGGATGTGTTGCTCCAACAGGATAACGATCGCCCACACACTGCCCGTGCAACTCACCGTGCACTGCAAGACGTGCAGCAACTTCCCTGGCCAGCACGATCGCCGGACTTGTCACCAATCGAGCACGTGTGAGACATGATGGGCCGACAAGTGTCTCGTACGACTCGTCCACCCACAACTCTTACAGAACTGTGGGAACAGTTCGAGCAGGCGTGGAATGACGTATTCCAAGACAGTATTCGCCATCTGTATGATCGACTGGATGCAAGAGTCAGTGCCTGCATCGCCGCCCGTGGAGGCTACACCTCGTACTAATATGGGTATTTCAGCATGGGTCGATACTTGGTATCGCTGAACCGCTTGACGTATTGATCTATATATTTAATCATTTCATGCACTCCATATGCACTGTTGCCACAATAAATCTTGAGTGAATTGGTAACCTCTAAAATGGTGACTTTTTCCGGCAGTGTATTTTTGGTCACAAAGAAAAATATATATATACAAGTCGCCTCCGTTGAGTAGCGGTCAGCATGGTTAGCTGTCGCCCCGGAGGTCCTGGGTTCGATTCCCGGCTCTGCCTCGAAATTTGAAAAGTGGTACGAGGAATGGAACGGGGTCTACTCAGCCTCGGGTGGCCCAAATGAGTAGAGGGGGTTCGATTCCCACCTCAGCCATCCTCGAAGTGGTTTTCCGAGGTTTCCCACTTCGTCTTCGGGCAAATGTCGGGATGGTCCGTACTGTAAGGCCACGGCCGCCTCCTTCCCACTTCCTTGCCTAACCGTCCCACTCTTCCCATCCCTTCATCTGGGGGCGTGGTGGCGTAGCGGTCAAGCTGTTGGCCTCTCACCAAAGTGGACCGCGTTCGATTCCCGGTCAATGCATGTGAGATTTTCGAAGTGAAATGCCATGTCCTGTGGTTCGGATTCCACGTAAAAAGGAGGTCCCGTGGCTCATGATCGCATGATTAACTGTCACGTAAAACTAAAAGCTTCCTTCCTTTCTTCCCTACATCAGGCCCCCTGTTCGCTTTGCTGGCGAGGCCGCCTGGGCGTAGTGCTGGTCACACACCCCAGTTGTATCCCTGACTCAGAGTCTCAAGCTCCAGGACACTGCCCTCAGTGGCGGTAGAGGTGGGATCCCTCGCTTAGTCCGTCGGAAAAGCCAACCATGGACGGTAAAACGGTAGCGAAAAAGCAAAGAGAAGATATATACAAAATGCTCCGTTAAGACTTGTTTTAATTAATTTATTTAGCTTTTGGAAACACACTGCACAAATATATTATAGTATATGTACATATTTACATAATAATCTATACACTGAGTCACAAACAGATATCGAGATTTGTGATGTATTCAATAGCCTTATTTGTTGCGAACAGGAACTCCTGTAGGTCACCACGGAATGCTCGTAAGGGGTACGCTTAGATAATGTGCTGAAAACTTTGACGTTCAACACCACAATCACAGCGCGGGGAGGATGTCATCCCCCATTTATACAGGGAATTGGCGCAGCTACCACACTTAGTTCGTATTCTATTCAGAGTGGTCCAAATCTTCCTGTGTTTATCAAATCCTGGTAACCTGGTTTTGATACAGGGCTTCTTCTGTTGTTCCTTTGTAGCACTGGTTTGCCATAATTTAGTCCATCGATCACTTAGGGTAAAGTTAAGTGACTCCGAGATACTAAGCTTCTTTTGTTACTATTTCTGAAATTTTAGATTTCAGTTATTTCGATTTATTTCATGTTAAAGAGGAATACCCTACGGAACATTTCTGGCTTATATCTTACACATATTCGTAAGTTATTTCAAGGTATTAACTGACAAAATCCGGTGGTAGACGTAGGTAACGCCGTGATATTCAAGTTACTCCGTGATAGTGTTCAAGTTACTCCGTGATATTCAAGTTACTCCGTGATAGCATGGTGTTCACCATTCAGTGTATTTTTAATGGTGAAAACTAATGTTTAATGTAATAAAAGTGGTCAAATCTTATGCAGACTATAAGTTTCTATTACCCCATATTGCCCATATTGAAACATTTCACTTCACAGTTTTTTTTATATAGAAAAGAGAAACATTCTATTAAAAATATTCCATTAAACATATTTTAAGTCTTCTTAGCCACTATCAGATTCCTCACACCTATCACACATAAAAGGACATTATAGGTACCAGACATTACAAAACTGATAATCAATCCATTCGGCTCCATTCTTCCTATTGGTGTCATCCGCCAGGGGAGTCACCTCACGCACCACAACCATCCTCGTCATTGTTCTGGGGTCTGGAATTAGGCCAAACCGATCTATTGTGTCTATCTTGACACACTATCTTCACTCTCAATTCAGGTGAAACAACGAATGGCTTTCTAATTATTGCAAGGGTTGCACTTCCTGGATAGGCTGATATTTTGTGCAATAATCTTTTAGTGTACTCCACGGGTTATTAAAATGTCTACTGGCCTTGTATACTGACCATCCTTCTTCCTTCATCGACCTCAATGCTTCTTCAAGAGTTTCAGCTGTGTAGGAGTGAGCCTCCTTATTCCGTTTTGGCGCCATTTCAGCGTCCAACCTAAGAAAAACGTACTTATTGCTAAGCTCACACACCTTGCATGCGAAACACTACATGCATGTAAGTTTTGTATGCGAATGGTCAGTATCTTACCTCTGACTGGTGTTAAAATGAAACTTATACAATGAAACAACTGTTTATAAGAAATTAAAATCTTCACCACAGATTTCACTGGATGTGGATCACTTGTTGAAATGTCAACTCTCTGTTATTATATTTTTTTAAACTCATTGAGTTGGTCAAAGAAAGAACGCAAGGGCTTCCTAGATTCATGGTTTCTACTGCCATCTGTTGGTAAAAACTTAGAACTTTCGGAATTGAACCTACGTAGTGATAGAGGAAATACGCTTTATCACGGAGTAACTTAACTGTACCCTAGAGGCTATTATATTGTTTTAATACCGGGTGAGTTAGCCGTGGGCGTTACGGCGTGCTCCAGGCAGTCGCTCACATCCGGGAGGCGAGGAGGTTCGAATCCTCCCGACGGCAACCTTGAAGATAGTCTTCTGTGGTTTCCCATCTTCTTTCCAGGCAAATGCCGGGGTTGGTCCCTAACTATAGACCACAGCCGCGACCTTCCAATTCCTCGTCCTTACATTTACACGTTCCTCCCCATACAAAACTCCACACGCGACGGTACTTGTAGCTCACCCCATGGGTGTCCGCATAGAAGCAGCTACAAACTCTGGCGAGCCGAACATGTCTTTGGACACTCACGGCAAAAAAGCCCTACGCTAAAAAAAAAATGTTTTAATTTAAACTAGGAGCCGATCAAGAAATTAGTTGCACTTCCCAATTATGGCAATTTATTACACCACCTATTCAACAGCAATACGCCTATAACGACATACAATGTAACGTCACTTTTCCACATAGTTTCCAAGAGACTCCAAACATTTCTGCGAACGCACAACCAACTTGTCGATGCCGGATGCTTAGAAAGTTCCTCCAGCATTCTGCAACCACACGCAGACAGCAGCCTTCGCCTCCTCATCGGTCTGGGAATATCGACCACCGTTCTGTCTAATGATCGCATTCACACTGTTGACATTTGCACGGGTCCTGGACGTTGCGGGCCTGCCCTCGCGATATTCGTCCGTGTTATCCGTGCGTCCGACTTCGATTTGCTGACACCACTTTACGATCCCTTGCCGGAAAATGGCCCGCTCCCCATACACAGCACTAATTTCACGATGAATGTCCGTGCAATTCTTCCTTTTGGCCCATAGGAATCTGATTGTCGCACGCACCTCATATTTGGAGTGAACGTCCAGCCGACGCGCCATTGCTTTTGGCCGCTATTCACACCATACAAGACGAGACACCACAGTGACCTGCCTAACAGATGTGTGGGCAGTGTCTGTCCCTTTCTCCGCTGTGCCCACGTTTGCGACACACAGCGCGCTGCTGAAGCGCGTTAGTGCAACTAACTTTTTGATCCACCTTCGTAGCAAGCCGCCCAGGCTTCGCCCGGCATCTTTAACAGTTTACCCAGCGTAAGCTTAAGGAGGCACATACAGCTTAAGGAGCCACAACAATAACGATTTTAAAAATATAACTGTGCCGGTCATAAATCTTGTACAACCATGATATACATTTCCAAGAAAACACACACACCTTGCTATTAGAAACAAATTTAAAAATTTTCAAAATTCAAATGGTAATTATTTTTATCATTTTTTTCAAAATTGGTTCTTGTTTTGTGCTGACCTTCACCGTTTCTCTGATATCTCCCTTGTTTATAGGAATTTTTGGAGTTTTCTTTTTTTAATGTGGGTGTTAAACCTTCTGCTACAAAATGAATCACACTCAAAACCGTTGTGACCTTAATTAGTCATTCTATGAAACGTTAAAATTTTTTTTTTTAGTTTGCTCAGAATAAAAGTGGAAATAATGACGCTTAATTAATTAATTAATTAATTAATTAATCATGTGAAAATATGCGAGATTCATTTTGTAGCAGAAGGTTTAACACCCACATTAAAAAAAGAAAACTCCAAAAATTCCTATAAACACCGAAGATATCAGGAAAACGCTGAAGGTCAGCACAAAACAAGAACCAAATTTTGAAAAAAAAAATGATAAAAAAATTAGCATTTGAATTTTGAAAATTTTAAACTTTGCTTCTAATAGCAAGGTGTGTGTGTTTCCTTGGATATGTATATCATGGTTATACAAGATTTATGACATGCACAGTTATAGGCTAATATTAAAATCGTTATTGTTGTTGCTCCTTAAGCTGTATGTGCCCCCTTAAAAGACGCACGGAAGGCAGGTTTCAGACGCAATTCTTCGCTAGCACTATGAAGGTTAATTGTGAGCCCCTGTCGAGCGGGGAGGATAAATAAAGTGAGGTTGTCCACTCCAGGGCCTTTCTTTCTCCACGTGTGTGTAAGCACTTAGACAAATGAGTTGTATACCGCTCCATAGCTCTGGCGGGTCTCTAGTGTATACAAACACTTCACTCATACCTCTCAACACATTACACCACAACAAATAGGCCCACGTGAACACTCTTAGGACCTGCTCAACTCTTAACAATACGGTACCTATAAATGAATCCCTGCGCGGATGTGGATATCCGAAATATGTTTCGCCATGCGGATAGCGGATAAGCTGCGGATAATGTTTGGAGTGAATTTGCGCATAGTTTTTAGAATCCAATCCGAACTTGTTGAATATCATTACTCGGGTTGTTTATGACATATCATATGTTTCCGTTATTTGATGATTCCTCCCTATATTATTCCACTAAGGTCCCATTCCAGTTTTGTACCGAAAATAAGGTCCCATTAACACCAACCTACACATATGGGGTACCTACAGGTTCAGCATAACCCAATGCGTACGCGAAACGCACTCACTTACTCTTTAAATGACTCACAATTAAATAAATACCTTAAAACATGTATATTTACAATGAAATAATGAAAGAGTGCAACACGGTAATCATGGTAACAGAATCTCACAGGTCCATCTATTTCTGTAAGACGCAATGCAATTCCAATTATTACATTACTGTGAAAGTTTCCAGACGGTTATAAGGTTATCACTGAACCAAATTAAGCTGTAAAATTCATCAATACATACAGTATAATGCGCTTAAGGGGGTCAAGGGGCACTCTAGAATTTTTTTCATGCAATTTTCACGTGTGAGTGTGGTACGAAAGGTCTTTTTCAGCCGACTATAAAGGGTCTCCGAAAACCACATTTAAAGGCCCTTAAATTAACAATGTCTGTGATATTCCCAGAAAACGAACTTCGCTCTGATATACCTACGAAGGAATGACAAACCCCTAACCACTGCACCAGTACCTGAATTGATAAAGTCTGATTATTCATACCTAGGATAAATCAGTCATAGCATTCATGATTGAGATTTTGCTAAGTGTACTCTTTACAACTAGAATATTCGCGGGCGAAGCCGCGACGGGTAATGCTAGTAGGCTATATAAATATTTTAAAGACAAATGTAAGATGATGATTTAAGCTAATCTCATTTAAATTATGTCATTAAGCATAATTAATACTCCGAACTGAAAAGGGTTGTAATTCTGGCTGTATAACATTCATTATACACCCTCTTTCTGAAAAGTTCGGTGAATGGGCTATATTACGAACGGATTGTTGGCTTACCTGAAACAGCCGTTACTATCCTTCGAAGTAATCCCAGTGGATGGTTATACTCTTCTTAGAACGGAAATGCTCTTCTTAGAAGGGGAAATATAATGAAAAGAAAAAGAGGGCTGATCCCTCGAGGAATTAGGGGTCAGGAAAGATGAGATAAGGGCCAATTACGGCGGGAAAGGAAGAGACTCCCTAGGTCTCGGATACCGCAAGACCGTCGGGGGCGGAAGAGAACAAGAGTTGACCAAGAAAGATCGACAGGAAAAAAGACGGAGAGCAGTCAGACACAGTAAGTGGAAGCAATGTTGCATATTCCAGGGGCTGCAACATCATGGTCATGTAACCCCTTGTATTTAGGTGTGTATCTGTGTGTGTAATAACCTGTGTTATTGTGATGGCTGTGTGTATTTGTAAATTGGGGGTAGGATTAGAAAGGGGGCGACCTTGGCTTTAAGTTAGGAATCATTTGCCAGTCTCTGACTACTTTAGGGATATTCACACTTGGAGTGTCTTTAAGCCAATGCCTAATGATTTGACCACGGCTGTAGAGCCATGAAAGGCGGATATAAAAGAGGAAATACGAGAGGGTTCACCTCGAAGTCGGTGCTTCTGATACTTTGGTCTCTATCTGCACAGAGAAATAAATAATAGCTGACAAAAGACTGTTTAGGAGAGTTGTTTGAGACGGAGACAGAATCCAGACCCCGCTACTGTCTCTGTGTTTGTACAACACTATAAACTTGGGTAAACACCTGTGGAACACCTTGCATTCTTCAGACAAACAGTGGCGTAGCCACAATATTCAAACAAATGGGCCTCACAAAGTTACATCGCGAACTCTCAATTATAATCGGAGAATCCTTTCTGATTATCGGATTAAATATTATTATTATTAATAATAATAATAATAATAATAATTTAAGTTCCTCCCCTACACTGAGATATATTGAATCACGGTTATTATTATTATTATTATGCTTGCCACGGTGGGTGAGTGGTTATCGTGTCGGACTACCTACCCCAAGCTTGCAGGTTCGCTCCTGGCCGAGGTAAGTGTTTTTTTTTGAAAGGCGACAAAAATCACTGTACGCATGTCATACGCTTTTGGCATGTTACAGAATCCATTTGAATTCAGTAGACCGTGTTCATAATGGCAAAATTAATCTCGGGATTTTCTGCCAACGCAAAGTTCCTCATTTCTCTACAAGAAAACGCTATAGTGTCAAGGAACTTAGATATCTAACCTCCTTGACTTTCATAGTGCTTCAAGGAACAACGAAATTTTACATGCAAGCTACCCTTTGGGTGTCAAATAACAAAGCTTGCACCCGGCACCCGAGGCCATACGATATTATTATTATTATTATTATTTATTTATTTATTTATTTATTTATTTATTTATTTATTTATTTATTTATTTATTTATTTATTTATGTATGTATGTATGTATTTATTTATTTATTTATTTATTTAGTATGTTTCGACCCATACAGGATCATATAAAGCAAGTTATGATCTGTTGCTGTTATTTTTCATGTTCTTCCAGAATTCTTTCATCATGTCGCTATGTTTAGCTCGACGTTCGTCAGTCCATTTTCTCCTAGGTCTGCTGGGCTTATCTTGTGATGCAGCTTCCCAAGTGTAGATCTTATGTCTGAAAGTTTTGCGGTCTTCGATATCTGTGGGTGTGATGTTGGCGTTATTGAGATCAGTTTGGACTTGTTTAATCCAAACCGTTCTCGTCGTTAATTTTTGTGAGTACATCAATATTTTCTTTGTTAATCGGTTGTCATCTAGCCTCATAATGTGTCCATAAAATTTCAAGCGTCGTTTACGGAAATCGGTTTCAATATTTGAATATTTTTCTGTGATCTTGTGCGATTGTAAACGATATCCTTCATCTGTAAGTCTTGGGCCAAGAATTTTTCGGATGATTTTCCTTTCAGCTTTCTTGATGTTTTCAAGATCCCCTTTATAATTGAGATTTAAGGTCTCACTGGCGTAGAGTGTTTCGGGTTTGATGACCGTCGCGTAATGTCGAATTTTAGTGATATTATTATTATTATTATTATTATTATTATTATTATTATTATATTAGTAATAATATTATTTTTACATTGTTATTACTAGTGACCCGATGATTAGGTTTTTAAAATTGTCATTTTAGGTTTCCAAAAAAATAAAATAGTTTTTTTTTAGGGTTTTAATAGGTAGAATAGGTTTTAAGATAGGTTTCTATGTTTAAAGTGTGGCAAAAGTTTACATAAACTGCGAAAAGGCTTAACATTAATGCCTAATACTTAGTAGAAAATCTGATTTCAAGGAGAGTGTAAATATTTTACCTAACGAAACATCTTTTTATCAAATTATCACTGAGAACTTCACAATTTTAAGCAATATTTTTTCTCCTTAAATAAATGCTTCTTCTTCTTTTCCTTCGTCTTTTCCCACTCAAGTGGGGTCGACGTTCCTGGCAAGTCTTCTCCATTTTCCTCGGTCCCATACGTCCTCTTCCCTTAGATGTTTCGCTCTCAAGTCTTCGCATATGCAGTCCCTCCATCTTCTTCGTGGTTTACCCCTTCCTCTGTCACCTTCCACTACCATTACTGTCATTCTCTTGCCAACGTAAGTGTCGTCCCTTTCTCATGACATGTTCATACCTCTGTAGTCTTCTCTCTTGAACCTTCATTGATATCTCCGTCACTTTAACACTACCTCTTATTCTCTCGTTTCTGATTCTATCCTTTCTGGTGACGCCACAAATCATTCTTAACATTTTCATTTCAGCCACATCCATTGCCTTACAATGTGCCTTAGTAGGTGCCCATGTCTCTGCTCCATAAATCATTGCAGATCTCACTACTGATTTAGTCTTCAGATCTATTCTTCTATCACAAATTTAACAAAACCAAGGATGTCAAAGGTGATTTTCATATTCTAGGCCGTTCAATTAACTTTGTTTATAACCGGCCGCGGTGGCCGAGAAAGCTAACGCGTTATCTCGTGTCTCGCAGGCTTCCGGAGAGCATGGGTTCGAATCCCACATCGGCCGTACTGAAAATGGTTTTCGTGGTTTCCCATTTTCACCACCAGGAAAATGCCAGGACGGTTCCTTTCAATAGGTCCACGGTCGATTTCCTTTCAAAATTCCTTCCCTGACCCGTCCTGAAAAGAAAAGTACATGGCAATTGGCAGCATTAATAAAATTATTAACTTTGTTTATTTAGAATATGAGGAAATTGGAAACTATAAGAGATTTCTCCCCACTTTCCTGACAGTAAATAACCAAGAATCTCTTTAAAAATATGGACTACAGATTCAAATATACTACAATGTATAAGGTGCATTCAAAAAGTAACGAGCCGGAGGCTGGAATGCGCAAACCCGTGACGACATCGGCTAATCGTGGCGTGTGTAACGAAGTGTGGTTCCGACCAGAGCGTGGAAGGTCACAGCCCGTCGCTAGAGGGCACGTGTGCACGTCACATGACGATACAAAGCCAGCAGCAGCATGCATCAATCGTCCAACCAAGACCAAGACAGTAGGCCATTCGACATGCTTCCTGGTGTGGTTGAAGACTGTGGGGCACCCATTGGGCACCTACTTTCCGCAAGTGCAGTCGTTCCTTCATGATGGTGTGCACACTTCCGACGCTCAATCCGACCACGGCGGCTATGGCGTTCACTGCCACTCGGCGGTCCTGAGTAGTGAGTGAATCAACCAGCTGGACCATGTCATTGGTAATGCAGGGGGGTGCCCCAGACCGGGCATCATCGGCTAACGACACCCGTCCTTCCCTGAAGAGCTTGTGCCACGCCTTGGCCCTTGCAAGGGACATGCAGTGTTCGCCGAACACTTGTGACATTCGGCGATGAATGTCCGTTCCCCCTACTCCTTTCGCTGTCAGAAACCGAACAACACCTCTTTGCTCTTCGTTTGACGCCTCCATGTCACTGTTTGCAATGCGACTGGCAGCGTTGAACGATTGATGCATGCTGCTGGTCGCTTTGTATCGTCACGTGACGTGCACGCGTGCCCTCTAGCGACGGGTTGTGACCTTCTATGCTCTATCGGAACCACACCTCGTTACACACGCCACGATTAGCCGATGTCGTCACCGGTTTGCACATTACAGCCTCCGGCTCGTTACTTTTTGAACGCACCTTATAAATGGAACAAAACTGCAATTAGGTATTTTTAGGTAGGCCTACTCCCAAATCATTTTTTAAATTTATTTAGGTACTACAGAAGTCAAGAATATGTTTTTTTTTAGTGTGATTCATAATTATACTAGCAGGTACCCGTGGCTTCGCTCGCGCAATAGTCGTGTCATATTGTTATTCAATGAAATGCAGGTTTTACACCGTTAACATCCCTTTATAACCTGAATATCCAAAAATCCCTCCTTATTGGCCTTTTTCGACACACAACAAACATATCCCCAAAATATCATTCTTCTAACTTTAAGAGTTTTGGTTGGTCGATGAGAGTGAAAATCCAAAAATCCTTCCTTATGGGAAGTTTTTTTTCCAGAATTTCACCCCTATCCAAAAATCCTTCCTTAGTGGACGCTTTCAACATACAACGAACATATCCCCAAAATTTCATGTTTCTAACTTTAGTAGTTTTGACTGGGCGATGATGAGTCAGTCAGGACACTTTGTTTTATATAATAGATAAGCATGGGTCCTAGTGGAAAATAATTCTATCACCTGAATCCAAAAATGCATGGGACGAAAAAAAAAAACATCAAAATATCATGTTGGTTTCGGACCCTAAAAGACGTAAAAAATATAATAAAAGTATTAAAAAAGCTACTTTTTGAAATTTCATTCGAATCAATTTTTTTTTGTCATTCCTGGGACTTCCGGCCAAAAAGTACAAAATGATTAATAACTCCCTAAGTATTCGTCGTATGATGAAATAGCAAGAGACAAAAAAGATGTAATGTGTTATTGCCTACAACATAGGCCATGTATAATTTTACATATTACCTGTTTTCTTTCCCCAGAATTTCACCCTCCCCATGGGCCCCTTAAATTGGATTTATGAAAAAACGGTCAAACACCTATTTACTTATTTTTAAGCGGATTTTTTTTCCGCTGAGTTTCAAATTCCTCGCCTATGTCGTTTATGAGATACACGCTCTGTTAGGAATCCCTCAACCCCCACTTTTCACCCCTTTCACCTCATAATATATACCACATCGAAAACCCTCAGACACGTGTCTTCTTATTTTTAATAATGAGGAATTTAATATGTTATAAGATGGCGGCAGTACCATATGAACATGTTAAGAGTGCTCTGCAAAAATTAAGAAATATCGCTGAAATGGGCGGATATATTAAAAAAGATAACAAGGAAGAAATGTTAAATGCGGTGAGTACATTAGAGACACACTTTAATGTGATGGAAAACATTATGAACTCAGGAAACAATAAGAATAGAGATTTGACAATCCCAGGGAATGAGGTTAACAAATTTCATGTCATTGATACAACAGAAGGTGCAGAGAGCTGCACAGGGAGACAAGTGGCGCTGTCTAGCGATAGTATTGAAGAACCACCAGGCATGAACAGGAAGATCATGACACCTAAACAAATGGCGCTGTTTAGCGACAGTATCGATGAACCAATAGACATGATCAGGCAGGTCGCGACACCCAGCGGCACAACGGGTAACTCCCACAGCCTAACTCCAGATCTCAACAGGATCGAAGAGATTATAACAGTTAACGTCACAAAGAACATAAATCAAATGATTAAAGCCTTCATGACCAACATAAAAAGCTTGATAAAGGAAGAAATACAGCAAACACAATCACAATCAGCGCAACAGCATGAGGATTCCGTATCCACAAAACGAAGGGAGGAACTCAATCTGGGATGTGATGAACAACCACCTTCACGAAGTGAGGAGGCTCAAGAGCAGGAACTTGAAGCAGATGTAAATGATGGGCAATGGACACAAGTAACACATAGAAGAGGGAAGCAATCCGCAAGACAGCAAGCGCACATATCCGGCGCTGGACCGAGTGACGACGATTTACAACCAGCAGACAAGATGGCATGGTTATATGTGGGAAGAACAAAACCTCAAACAAACCCCGACGCGATAAAGAAATTCCTTAATAAAAAAGGAATTAAAGAAAGCCTTCAAGGTAGGAATACCATTTAATTACTTGGAAAGGGTAAATGTGGCCGAGTTTTGGCCTATAGGAATAATCGTTAGACGTTTTCGTTTCCACCGCTTTTTTCGAGGAGCCGAAAGGCCATTTCTCGAATGAATATCCCTCAAAAAAGGATACAACATGTAGGGTTCTACTATGGAACATAGAAGGGCTAAAGAATGTGATGACCAGTAGTCCAATAACATTCATAGATGAATATGACGTAGTGATTTTGGTAGAAACCTTTCTTACGGACGATTGGCAACCGAATGGTTTCTATTGTACTCAAGTAATGGCGGATCAGGGACCAAGAGGGAGGCCTAAAGGTGGCATTGCATGCTGGATTAAACCCACCTTCTGCCCGTTCAAAGTAATAAAGAGCACAAAACATCTCATAGCCTTGAAAACGAATTATTTCATATTATTAGCAGCAAACTTCCAACCGGAACTGACAGAAATTGATATAATAGATGAATTAAGCAACACAATAGCTGATATTGACACCGAAATACCGCTTATATTAGCGGGAGATTTAAATTGTAGAGTGGATAAAAATTAATCCAAATCAAGAGCAGTATTAAGATACATAGAGGAGGAGGGCCTCTCACTCATCAACAGAATTACGGAATCGACATATATATGTCATAATGGGCAAAGTGTCATTGACCTTATGTTCACAAATTACAAGGATATAAAAGTATCAAAACATCTAGTAAAGAAAAATATACCCCTAAGGAAACATCTTCCAGTAGAAACAACCTTTGTCGTGGAAAACAGACCGCGCAGACTCATCAAAGAGCCAAATAAACTATCCAGGAAACTAAATAGAGAGGATATACGGAGTAAAGGCCAAGAAATTCAGATGATCATACAGCAAACAAGCTGCAATCTGGATGAAACACTACAACATCTGGAGGACATCTTAGTATCTGCAATAGAACCGGTAAATCAGACAAAGAGGAGATCCAAGCCGTGGTTCAATGCAATATGTTATGAAGCACGAAGATCAACATTGAACGCCTTACACGAATGCCTGAGAACAAACACAGAAGAATCAAGACACGACTACGCACATACACGGAGAATATACAAGAATCTTATTCGGGACACAAGAGATAAATATCAGAAGGTGCAAGAGGCAGCATTAATAGAACAAGCAAAAGAAAAACCATACAGCGTCCTTCAACAAAGGAAACCAAAATTCTCCAGAGAAATACCCATGGAAAAATGGACAACACACTTTAAAGCTGCACTACAGAAACCGGACACATCTCCAATCGCTACTCCAATGGTAGACTACTCAGCAGTAATGAAACCTATTACCAGTGAGGAAGTCAAGGATGTAATTCAACAAACAAAAAATGGAAAAGCCTGTGGGCCGGACGGGATCTGTAATGAACATCTCAAAGAAAGTAGCCCTATGTTGGTAGAGGCTTGGACAGTACTACTCAATCAATGTCTTGCGCAGGCCTCAATACCAGAGAAATGGAGATACTCCATAATGAAAATGCTATATAAAGGCAAGGGTCAAATGGATGATCACAATTCATATTGTGCTATAGCGTTGGAAAATACAGGTCTTAAGCTATTGTCAAAGATACTGACAGAAAGATTAAGAGAATTAATAGACAGCGAACTGCCTGAAGAACAGTTCGGTTTCCGGAAAGGCCGGTCAACGATACATGCTATTCAGTGCCTATTAGATAATATTGGCGATGCGCTAAGATTTTCGAGAGGTAAACTACATGTGATATATATAGAGTACGCTAAGGCATTTGATTCAGTTGACAGGGAAAAAACAATAGGCAAGTTGGAATCGATCATAGGAAGAGACCATTATCTGAGTAGGATAATAACGACAATACTCATGAAAAATTACGTAATCATTGATAACAATCTTACAAGATCGGAGCCTATCCTTCAGACAACAGGAGTCCTTCAGGGCGATCCATTAAGTCCGTTGCTGTTCAATATCGCAGTTCGAGATGTTGTCGATGCCATAGAAACACCAGGAGTAAACATTTATATGTACGCAGATGATATGGCAATAACGTCGATCTCGCAGCAAATGTTACAAGAGGCGTTCGATAAACTTGTAAGATGGGCAGACAGTAATGACCTCAAGCTTAATCCACATAAGACAGTACACATGACGTTCAGGAATGGAGGTAGGTTACCAGCATCAGTGAAAATCATGTATGGCAATGTGGAGCTAACAAGGGTAAACTCCCTACAAGTATCTTGGCCTGATACTCCAAACGACTGGACGGAATTTCTCCAAACATGTAAAAGATAGAGCTGCTACCGCGGTTATAGCCATGAATGAGATAAAACTAATAAGACAACTCTCCATACAGACTGCATTAGAACTCTTTAACATAAAAATTTCTCCAATCATGACATATGCAATAGGATTAATATGGGAGCATCTCTCGAAAAACGATCTTGCTCAGATAGAAAGGGTAAAGGCCATATACATGAAAAAGATTCTGTGTCTAGGACAAAATGCACCGTCAAGGACGACCTATGAACTAACGAGACAACCATTTTACATAGAAGAGTTACGTATAAGAATGTTACTGCCTTCTACAAAGCAATATCAGTTAATACTGCAAGAACTTCAAGAGAAGAAAGCCAACATCTGGATGGATTTCTACCAAACAGATGCCATGATGACCTCAGAGTGGAGGAATTCTATGTATGAACTTCGCCATTTCATGACACGTTTCGCTGTTCATGGTTTTCATTTCAAGCTGTGCTGCAAGAAGGTCTACCATGACCCAGACGAGAACTGTAGATGTGAATTGTGTGGAAAGTCGTGTGAAAGATATCATGCAAAAGTGTGTAGCAAGAGAACAGTGACATTAACAGAATTCTGTACATGACTTCATTGTGTGCAATTTTAATTATTATTGTATTTGACCATTGGTTGCAATAAATATCATTAATTATATAATGAGTTTATATGCCGAGTATCACATGCCCCAATGGAACCAATCGGGAGATATTGTTATTCAATAAAATGTAGGTCTACCCCCTTAACACCCCTTTAGAACCTGAATATCCAAAAATCCATCATTTAGTGGACGCTTTCAACATTCAACGAACATATCCACAAAATTTCACGATTCTAACTTTAGTAGTATTGGCTGGGCGATGATGAGTCAGTCAGGACACTTAGTTTTATAAAATAGACTAGCAGGTACCCGCGGCTACACTCGCGTCAATTTCGTGTCATATTGTTATTCAATGAAATGCAGATTTAACCCCATTAACACCCCTTTAGAACCTGAATATCCAAAAATCCATCCTTAGTAGAAGTTTTCGACACACAACAAACATATCCCCAAAATTTAATTCTTTTAACTTTAATAGTTTTGGGTGGTCGATGAGAGTGAATATCCAAATATCCTTCCTTAGTGGACGCCTTTCTTCCATAATTTCACCCTCCTCATGGGCCCCTTAAATTGGATTTATGAAAAATCGGTCGAACCCCTATTAATTAATTAATTAATTAATTTATTTATTTATTTATTTTTAAGCTGATTGTTTTCCTCTGAATTTGAAACTCCTCGCCTATGTCGTATAAGAGATAAACGCTCCGTTAGGAATCTTTCAACCCCCACTTTTCATCCCTTTCACCTCATCGAAAAATCATAAGACACGTGTCAACTTATTTTTAATGATTAGTTTATATGGCAAGTATCACATCCCCAAATGAAACCACTCGTGAGATATTGTTATTTAATGAAATGCACGTTTACCCCCTTAACACCCATGTAGAACCTGAATATCCAAACATTTTCCTTAGTGCATGTTTTCGACATACAACGAACATATCACCAAAATTTCATGTTTCTAACATTAATAGTTTTGGTTGGTCGATGAGAGTGAATATCTAAAAATCCTTCCTTAGTGGACGTTTTTCTTCCAGAATTTCACCCCTCCCGATGGGCCCCTTAAATTTGATTTATGAAAAAACGGTCGAACATCTATTTATTTAATTTTTAGCCAATTTTCAATTTTGAAAAAAAAATAGGCTTATGAGATCACCTTTTGTCCGTGTGTGTGTGCGTGTGTGTGTGTGTGTGTGTGTGTGTGAGGTGTGTGTGTGTGTCCTCCCCCCCCCCTAATAAAATCTAAACGGCTGCAGCGACTTCAATGAAACTCGGTAAATTCATAGCACTATTCCGGGCGACCCCGACCGTGCCCTTCAAATTTTGTTACGTCTCACCAATCCAACATGGCGGCTATGCGAAATTTTTCACCACTATTCAATATCTCCTAAACTATTCCCGATATCACCCTGTAATTTCTTACAGTGATAAAGGGAACTACTAGAAGTTCACCTATGTAACTTTTGAAAAACTGGTAACTACAAAACCAACATGGCGGCCACGCGAATTCGCGACTTCTAAATAGAGGTTTCTCGCGATTTAACCAACCAAACGCAATAAAACTCGGTACAGTATATGTTTATATACATTGTAATGTACCGACATCTAACTTCGTTCAATTGTTTACATAACCACAAGATGGCGGATGTGCGAAATATTTCACCGGCGTTCTATATCTCTGAAATTATTAGCGGTATCACCCTGAAATTTTGTACGGAGATAAAGGGCACTACTGGAAGTTCATCTATAAGACTTTCAGAAACCGGTTAACTACAAAACGAACATGGCAGTCAAGCGAATTTGAAAATGTTAAATAGACCTTTCTCGCGATTTAATGTTCCAAACGCAAAGAAATCTTGTACAGGAAATGTTTATACACATTGTAATGCACTGGTGTATAATTTAGTTCAATTGTTTACATAACCTCAAGATGGCGGCTGTGCGAATTTCGGAAATTAAATTTGTATTTCTTGTGTCATAATCATGCGATGGAAGTGAAAGTTTGAATAATAAACCTACGCAATAATTTTCATGGTACATGACTCTATGGCCTATACATTTAACAATCCAACATGGCGACCATCCGAAATATTTTGACGGCTCTGAATATCTACGATTCTATTATAGCAATCTAACTGAAATGTTTTATGTTCATAGGGGCTAAGAACTTAAGTTCACCTATAGGACTTTAAATAACCTGGTGATCACAAATCCAACATGGCGGCGACGCGAAGTATAAATATTCACATGGACGTTTCTCGCAATTTAACCATCCGAGTGCAGTGAAACTTGGTACAGTAAATCCTTATACGAATGTTAATCCACTGGCACCTAATTTATTTCAATTGTTTCCATAACCACAAGATGGCAGCTGTGCGAAATTTTAAAATATCGTATTTACTCCTTGTGTCCTAATCATGCCATTGAAGTTTGAATGCTACAGGGTACACAACAATCTTCATGTAACAGTACATAACTTTAGGACCTACATATATATACAACATGGCGACCATCCGAAATATTTAGCCGGTTCTCAATATCTACGAATCTATTACATCAATCAAACTTAAATTTTGTATGTAGATAGAGGCAATTAACATAAGTAGGATATATGAAAATAGGCTGTGTAGTTCTTCACGGAACTACTTGTTTTTTTATATTTTTATTAAGCTCATTGTTTTCCACTGAGTTTCAAACTCCTCGCCTATGTCGTTTAAGAGATGCACATTCCGTTAGGAATCCTTCAACCCCCACTCTTCACCCCTTTAACTCATAATATACACCACATCGAAAAAACATTAGACATGTGTCAGCTTATTTTTAATGATTAGTTTATATGCCAAGTATCTCATCCCCAAATGAAACCACTCGTGAGATATTGTTATTCAATAAAATGCACGTTTATCCCCTTAACACCTCTTTAGAACCTGAATATCCAAAAATATTTCCTTAGTGGACGTTTTCGACATACAATATACATATCCCCAAAATTTCATGTTTCTATCTTCAATAATATTGGCTGGGCGATGGTGAGTGAGTGAGTCAGTCAGGACATATTCTTTCATTTGTTTTTGAGAATTTCACCCCTAACCATGAACCTCTTAAATGGGATTTATGAAAAAAAACGTCGAACACCTATTTACTTATTTTTAAGAGGATTTTTTTCCGCTGAATCTCTAACTTCTCGCTTATATCGTTCATGAGATACACGCTCCGTTAAGAATTCTTCAACCCCCAACTTTCACCCCTTTCACCTCATAATATACATCATATCTTTAAACCCTTAGACATATGTCTGATTATCTTTACTGATTAATTTATATGCCAAATATCACATCCTCAAATAAAACAACTCGTGAGATATTGTTAATCAATGAAATGCAAGTTTAACCCCCTTAGCACCCCTTCAGAACATTAATATCCAAAATTCCATCCTTTGTGGACGTTTTCGACATACAACGAACATATCCCCAAAATTTCAAGTTTCTAACTGCAATATGTTTGGCTGGGGGATGATGAGTGAATATCCAAAAATCCTTCCTTAGTGGACTTCTTTCCCCAGAATTTCACCCCTCCCCATGGGCCCCTTAAATTGGATTTATGAAAAAACGGTCGACCACCAATTTACTTATTTTTCAAGCTGATGTTTCCCCCTGAGTTTCATACTTTATTCCTCTGTCTTTTAAGAGTTACTTGCTCCGTTAGGAATCCTTCAACCCCCACTTTTCACACATACACCTCATAATATACACTACATCGAAAAACCCTCAGACACGTGTCTTCTTATTCTTAATGATGAGTTAATATGCCAAGTATCGCATCCCCCCAAGAAAACCAATCGGGAGATATTGTTATTCAATTAAATGCAGGTCTACACCCTTAACACCCCTTTAGAACCCGAATATCCAAAAATCCTCCCTTAGTGGACGTTTTCGACATATAACGAACATAACCCCAAAATTTCATGTTTCTAACTTCAATAATTTCGGCTGGGCGATGATGAGTGCGTGAGTAAGTCAGGACATTTTCTTTCATTTATTTTTCAAAATTTTACCCTTCTCACGAACCCCTTAAATTGGATTTATGAAGAAAAAAAACGGTCGAACACCTATTTACTTATTTTTAAGCTGTTCTTCCCCCTGAGTTTGATGAGTGAGTGAGTTAATCAGTTAGAACACTTTCTTTCCTGTTTTTTCCCAGAATTTCATCCCTCTCCAAGGGCCCCTTAAATTGGATTTATGAAAGACGGTCGAACACTTATTTACTTAGATTTTAAGCTGTTTTTTTTGTTGTTGCTGAATTTCAAACTTCTCGCCTATGTCGTTTAAGAGATACACGCTCCGTTAAGAATCCTTCAACCCCCAATTTTCACCCCTTTCACCTCATAATACACACCACATCGATAAACCTTTAGACATATGTCTGCTTATTTTTAATGCTTATTTTATATGCCGAATATCACATCCCCAAAGAAACAACTTATGAGATATTGTTAATCAATGAAATGCAAGTTTACCCCCTTAACACCTCTTGAGAACCCGAATAAACAAAAATCCTTCATTAGTTGACGTTTGCGACATAGAGCGAAAATATTCCCAAAATTTAATGTTTCCAACTTCAATAGTTTTTGCTGGGCGATGATGAGTGAGTGAGGCAGTCAGGTCATTTTCTTTCAATTATTTTTACCAGAATTTTACGCCCTCCCCATGCGCCCCTTAAATTGGATTTATGAAGAAACGCTCGAACACCTATTAACTTATATTTTAAGCTGTCTTTTTCCCCTGAGTTTGATGAGTGAGTTAGTCAGTCAGTCAGGACACTTTCTCTCCTTTTTTTTTCTAGAATTTCACCCCACCCCATTAGCCCCTTAAATTGAATTAATGAAAAAACGGTCGAACACCGATTTACTTATTTTTAAGCTGGTTTTTTTCCGCTGAGTTTCAAACTTCTCGCGTATGTCTTTCAAGAGATACACACTCCGTTAGGAATCCTTCAACCCCCACTTTTCACCCCTTTCACCTTATAATATACACCACATCGAAAAACCCTTAGTCAAATGTCTGCTTATTAGCCTATTTTCAATTTTGAAAAAATAGGCTTATGAGATCACCTTTTGTCCGTGTGTGTGTGCGTGCGTGTGTGTGTGTGTGTGTGTGTGTGCGTGTGTGTGTGATTCGTGTGTGTGTCCCCCCCTAATAAAATCGAAACGGCTGGAGCGATTTCAATGAAACTCGGGAAGTTCATAGCACTATTCCCGGCGACCTCGACCGTGCCCTTCAAATTTTGTTACGTCTCTCCAATCCAACATGGCGGCTGTGCGAAATATTTCACTAGCATTCAATATCTCCGAAACTATTACAGATATCGCCCTGAAATTGTGTACGGTGATAAAGGGCACTACTAGAAGTTCACCTATGAGACTTTCAAAAACCTGGTGACTACAAAACCAACATGGCGGCCAAGCGAAGTTGAGATATTTAAATAGACTTTTCTCGCGATTTAAATATCTAAATGTACTGAAACTTGGTACAGCAAATGTTTATACACATTGTAATGCACTGGAGTCTAATTTAGTTCAATTGTTTACATAACCTCAAAATGGCGGCTGTGCGAAATATTTCACTGACATTCTATATCTCCGAAACTATTACAGATATCACCCTGCAGTTTTGTACGGTGATAAAGGGTACTGATACAAGTTTACCTATGTATATTTCATAAACCTGTAAAGAACAAAACGAACATGGCGACCAAGCGAATTTGAAATATTTTAATAGACTTTTCTCGTGATTTAACTCTCTGAGCGCCGTGAAATGTGGTACAGTAAATGATTTTGCAGTTTGTAATGCACTGCTATCCAACTTAATTCAATTGTTTACATAACCTCAAGATGGCGGCTGTGCGAAATTTTAAAATTAAGTTTTAATTTCTTGTGTCGTAATCATGCGATCGAAGTGAAAGTTTGAATAATGAACCTAGGCAATAATTGTCCTTGAATGGTACATAACTCTATGGCCTATACACATAACACTCCTAAATGGTGAGCTCCCGAAATATTTAGACGGTTCTCAATATCTATGAATCTTTTACAGCAACCAAACTGAATTTTTTAATGTTCATAGAGACTATGAACATATGTTCACCTATAGGACTTTCAGGAACCTGGTGAGCACAAATCCAACATGGCGGCGACGCGAAGTATAAATATTTAAATGGACGTTTCTCGCGAATTAACTATCCGACTGCCGTGAAACGTTGCACGTTAAATGCTTATACAAATGTTGATCCACTGGCATCTAATTTATTTCAATGGTTTGGATTATCACAAGATGGCTGCTGTGCGTAATTTTAAAATCTCGTTTTTACTTCTTGTTGTCTAATCATGCGATTGAAGTTTGAATACCACACGTACACAATAATCTTAATGTAATAGTACACAAATATAAATCCAACCTGGCGACCATCTGAAATATTTAGACGGTTCTCAATATCTACGAATCTGTTACAGCAATTAAACTGAAATTTTGTATGTTGATAGAGGCAATTAACATGAGCAGGATATATGAAAATAGGCTGTATAGTTCTTCACGGAACTACTTGTTTTTAATGATTAGTTTATATGCCGAGTATCACATCCACAAGTGAAAGCACTCGTGAGATATTGTTATTCAATAAAATTCAGGTTTAACCCTCTCAAGACACCTTTAGAACCTGAATATCCGAAAATCCTCCCTTAGTGTACGGTTTTGACATACAACGAACATATCCCAAAAATATCATATTTCTAACTTCAATAATTTTGGCTGGACGATGACGAATGAACGAGTGAGTCAGGACATTTTCTTTCATTTTTTTTCCAGAATTTGACCCCTCACCATGAACCCCTTAAATTTGATTTATGAAAAATAAACTGTCGAACGCTTATTTACTTATTTTTAAGCAGTTTTCTCACCCTGAGTTTGATGAGTGAGTCAGTCAATCAGTTAGGACACTTTCTTTCAGGTCCCCCCAGAACTTCACCCCTCCCCATGGGCCCCTTAAATAGAATTTATGGAAAAAAAAAACGATCGAACATCTATTTACTTATCTTATAAGCTGATTTTTTTCCGCTTAGTTTCAAACTCCTCGCCCATGTCGTTTAAGAGATACACGCTCCGTTAGGAATCCTTCACCCCCACTTTTCACCCCTTTCACCTCATAATATACACCACATCGAAAAACCCTCAGACACATGTCTTCTTATTTTTAATGATGTGTTTATATGCCAAGAATCACATCCCCCAATGAAACCAATCGGGAGTTATTGTTATTCAATGAAATGCAGGTTTAACCCCCTTAAGACCCCCTGAATATCCAAAAATCTTTCCTTAGTGGACGTTTTCGACATACAAAAAACATATCCCCAAAATTTCATGTTTCTATCTTCAATAATATTGGCAGGGCGATGGTGAGTTGAGTCAGTCAGTCAGGACATTTTCTTTCATTTATTTTTGAGAGTTTCACCCCTCCCCATGAGTCCCTTAAATTGGGTTTAATTAAAAAACTGTCGAACACCTATTTCCTTATTTTTAAGCAGATTTCCCCCCCCCCCCCCCCCCACTGAATTTGATGAGTGAGTCCGTCAGTCGATCAGTTAGGACACTTTCTTTCCTCTTTTCCCCCCCAGAATTTCAGCCCTCCCTATGGGCCCCTTAAATTGGATTTATGAAAAAAAAAACGGTCAAACACCTATTTGCTTATTTTTTAAGCTGATTTTTTTCCGCTGAGTTTCAAACTCCTCGCCTATGTCGTTCAAGAGATACACGCTCCGTTAGGAATCCTTCAACCCCCACTTTTCAGCCCTTTCACCTCATAATAGACACCACATCGAACAACCCTCAGACACTTGTCTTCTTATTTTTAATGATGAGTTTATATGCCGAGTATCACATCTCCCAATGAAACCAATCGGGAGATATTGTTATTCAATGAAATGCAGGTCTACCCCCTTAACACCCCCTGAATATCCAAAAATCCTTCCTTAGTTCGCGTTTTCGACTCACTACGAACATATCCCCAAAATTTCATGTTTCTAACTTTAATAGTTTTGGCTGGGTGATGATGAGTCAGTGAGTCATTGAATCAGTCAGTCAGTCAGGACACTTGTTTTTATATAAGAGATTTGTATTTGGAAGTAAACGAAGGTTTGATGGTTTTCCGTCGGTCAACACGAGTTTTTCCCAAAAGAGCTGGGTTATTCCTTAATCCTGAAAATAATTACATGAGATTAATAAATACACTTGGATGACCAGTTTCGATCGTCAAGCGATCATCATCAGATCCATTACACATAGGCCATTTGACCATTTAACTACCATCACATATTCACTCCAACCAAGCAACTATGGATATCAATCACCAATTCCAGTATTTTAACAAAATATCAAATAAACCACAACTGAATCGGTGTTTTTTGAAAGGGCGTAATCGACATTTTGTGTCATTTTCACTTTTTTAGTGTTTTGTTTTCCTTTTGGATAGAGCCATCTGTTTCCTTTGAAAGGACGCTTGTGCAAGCGCTCTTTCCGTATAAAACTCATTTTCAAAAATTTGAGGTCTTTTGAAAGGGCGGACGTGCGTCACACCCAAAGTACACGGGACTGCATGACCGCGTTGTCGCAGCCCCTAAACTAAGGAACCAAACAACAATGACTTCCTTATGTTGTAAGTGTTTCCCTGTGCTTCAGATTTGTTGAAATTTGTGTGTGTAGCAAATCCATTCCATCTGAACACAATGTCTGTGCTTTTGATTTGCACTAATTTGTTAGTATTGCAAAAAGAATTCCAATTTAAGTCCTAAACTGATATTTAACAATGATCCATTAGGCTATAATTTGTGTCCATCTTTGCCATATATTTGTGTAAATATCTATCTCTAGCAAATAGATTGCATTTTCGAACGATTTAATGAACATTTTTGTGTCTAATTAATCGATTTTTTTTATGAACAGGCGTAGTTGCACGATTTTCTTTTGCGCATATCTTCCAGACAAAAATGTATAAAATTATTTTAAAGAGTGGAACATGTTCCATAAAAACATGTTAGTCACAAAATCCATTAAAATAAAAATTAAATTAAAAATTGAGCCTTTGGGGAATTTTATTTCGTTTCTCAACAATTTCCTTTCGCTCACCTACACTGGTGTATTCCCTGGAATACACGTCTAGTCAGAGTTAGCCCTTGCTGCTCTTTGCCCTTTTCCTTAGCTTTACTTATTCAATTTCCTTTCTTACAGACACCATCAGCGACCCTCCGTATTATATCTCTCTCAATCCATGTGCCTAAGTTTTTTTTAAGTTTGTTCTAGATGTGTATCTTCTATGGATTCTACCTAGCAACATCTTGTGGCTACCCGCTGAAGTTCTTCAAACTCCTCGAGTCAAGAGGACTTACACACCGATCCACCAGGCATCGTCTTCGTCGTCAGCTAACATCTCCTTGAAGACACTGCTCCACCTACGCCCTTTCAAAAAGCACTGATTTAACTACTGTAACAAACATTGACGAGTTGCATTATCTCAACTCATACTGCAACTAAATAAGTGTGCATATTGTAAATATTTTCACTTATACTTTCAGACAGAAATTTTAGGGCCAAAGTGTAATGGATCTGATGATGTTCGCTTGACGATCGAAACTGGTCATCCTAGTGTATTTATTAACCTCCATTTAATTTCTTTCAGGATTAGGGAATAACCCATCTCTTTTGAGGAAAAAAAACTCGTGTTGACCGACTGAAAAGCATTAAACTTTAGTTTACTTAGGCAACACTGGAAATGGCTTCAAACGCCATAATTTAGAAGTAAAAACCTAAGAGTCCGGTCCCTACTTTTTTTCGTGTGGCCTCCGAAGAGGCCGAGTGCAGGTCTTTCTAGATGACGCCCGCGGGCGACCTGCGCGAGCCACGGGAATTAACCCCAGGAGTTTACGATTCCTGATGGCTCGGCTGGGAATCGGACACCGGGCACTTCGGACCAAAGCCTAGCTCGATAACTAGGGCCCGGATGTTGATGGCGTAAAAAAGTAAAAAAAATGCACTTAAAATTTTCAAAAATGACTGTAATAAATTACTTTAAAAATATCGAAAAATGCACTATAAAATGGAGAAAATGATCTTATAATAATAGACTAAATAATGCTTGAAAAATTACATGATATAGCTGAAAAGACTGGACTCAGGATCTCATACGAAAAAACAGAGTACATGGAGTACAAACACAATAAAGAAAAGCATCTAGAAACAAGATATGGGAAAATCAAGAGAGCTGATAAATTTAAATATCTTGGAGAATGGATCCAGCCGAATGGACTTGATAAAGAAGCAAATAGAGGAAGTGCTAGAAAGATGGAGCTAGCCTATAAATTAGTACAAAATAGATACAACAAGAGAACTATATCCTACAGGGCAAAGATAAGACACTATACCACGGTTGTCAAGCCAGAGGGACTCTATAGCTCAGAATGCTTGATATTGAATAAGAAAGGGGAAATCAAGGATTTAGAGAAGAAGGAAAGGAAAATCTTGAGAAAGATCCTAGGACCTGAAAAACAAAAAGATGGTACATGGAGGAAGAGGAGAAATGAAGATCTCTACAGACAGGCAGAGAAAATCACAGACACCATCCGTAAGAGGAGATTGAAGTTTTATGGACACCTCATGAGAATGAGCGAAAGTCGACTAACGAAGAGAATCTTTAACTACATCACCAAGATCAAGGCAACTACATTATGGATAGAGGAAACGAGAAAAGACATGGAGGAAGTGGGGATAAATCCAGAAGACATTTGGAATAGAGATGTGTTTCGAGCTAAGATTGATAAATTCAAGGGGTTCCAGGAAAAGCAATGTAAAAGGGCCAAAAACACCTGGTCAGATGAGAGGAGGAGGAACCACAGCGAAAGGATGAAGAAATTTTGGGAGAAGAAAAAAAGACTAACCAACAAATCAGTTGTTTTCCGTGGTCCACAGTAGGCCAAAATCGAAGGAAGAAGAAGAATAGACTAAACTCAGCAATATTTCAAAATTTCGAAAAATTCACAATAAAAGAGTGAAAATGATCTTATAATAATAAACTCACCAATATTTCAAAAATTATATCTGAAGCTCAAACTGATAAGTCAATCAAAATAGATTTCTAGCACTTAACAAAATGTTTATATTCATAGCTACTGGCTTCTTCTTAACTCTGAGAGACGTAGGCTAACTCCCTTATATAAAGCTGTGACATGACTAAATTGGGGAAAAAATGTCCTTAAAAGGGTGATTTCTCTAAAATATGACCAAAAAATATCTACCAAACTTTAAAAAAATGCTCTTAAAATGGAAAAATATAAAAAATGCAAAAAGATGCAAAATAAAAATGGTATTGTTACGGCTGTGAGTTCGTTTCATCGCTCGCCGCATGAGTCAAAACTGCCCCAGGGCTGGACTGCTCTCCCTCGGTGTATTGCATGCGCGTTACGCAACGGACTGCGAAGTGAAAGGGATGGTCCAGAATCTTCGTGACACCACCAGCGAAGGAAATGTCGAGAAGCCGTGTGTCCTGGACGATTCTAGAATTTATTGAGTCACCAGCCTGCTATATAAGCAGCTTCAACAGTGAGGGGACCGAGTTTTCTGTTGTTGTGTTTTACGAGCTAGTGCGAGCGATTATCTTGTGCGACAGAAGTGTGGTGACGAAGTGCTGTGCGAGTTACGAAATCCAGTGACATTGTTTCTCCAGCTTGTGGACAGCGAAACAGCCTGCAGCAAGTGATCGTAAGTAATTGTGGTCGGCGAACATAAAGGAGAGGAGCAGGTAGTTTCTGTCAAGGCCACCGTACTCATTAGGACGGATTAACTTCGGTGATCTGTTGACAAGTGGAAGGGCCAAGAGCGCTCAAGGAAGAGACTTGAGGAAACTGGAGGAAGGCTCCTAATTGCTTGTATTTGCTGATTAGTGTGATTTTCTGGCCACAATAAAGTTAATTGTTTCTTTAAGCAGTAATTGGTGTTGTGCTTCCTACCCACCGTAATCCAGTTAACAAAAGTGCCACTAGGGGGGTGGCACGTAACAGTATATTTGAAGACGGGGTGGCCCGTGTGGAGTTTCTATGTACTTCAGCATTGTTTTAGACAGCTCAGCAAAAAGATGACATGTCATTAACATCCGGGCCCTACGATAACCATTTAGCTACGGAGCCGGACGGCCCCTACTGATAACAGCCTAAGACGCGCAATAGGACATTTCAAGCTGATCTTGCTTGCTCTCTTCTCCTTCCAAAATCTCGTCATCCTCTCGCTTTGTGAGCTTCATCCTCCGATCTTCTGTCCAAGTTATAGTGGCTCTGGTGTTGGGTTTGTCTACAAATTGGTGATTGTCGATTTTGGTTCTGAATTTACATCAGCCCGTACAATGCCTTCTGAGATGTTGATTTCCTGGATTTCTCCTTCAATTTCACGATGCCAGCTGTTCTTGGCTTTTAATGAAAAGGCCAGGTTATTACTATTTTTAGCCTATTTTCAATTATGAAAAAAAAAAGACTTATGAGATCACATTTTGTCCGTGTGTCTGAGTGTGCGCGCGTGTGTGTGTGTGTGCGTGTGTGATGGTTAGTGTGTATCCCCCCTAATAACTTCTAAACGGCTAGAGCGATTTCAATGAAACTCGGTAATTTCATAGCACTATTCCGGACAACCCTGACCGTGCCCTTTAAATTTTGTTACGTCTCACCAATCCAACATGGCGGCTGTGCGAAATATCTTACCAGCATTCAATATCTCCGAAACTATCACCGATATCACCCTGGATTTTTTTACGGTGATAAAGGAAACTTTTAGACGTTCACCTATGTGACTTTTGAAAAACTGGTAATTACAAAACCAACATGGCGGCCAAGCGAATTTGCGACTTTTAAATAGAAGTTTCTCGAGATTTAACCAACCAAACGCAATACAACTTGCTACAGTATATGCTTATACACATTGTAATGCACCGACATCTAACTTCGTTAAATTGTTTACATAACCACAAGATGGCGGCTGTGTGAAATATTTCAACGGCATTCCATATCTCTGAAACTATTAGCGGCATCACCCTGACATTTTGTACGGATATAAAGGGTACTACTGGAAGTTCATTTATAAGACTTTCAAAAACCGGTTAAATACAAAACGAACATGGCGGCCAAGCGAATTTGAGAATTTTAAATAGATCTTTCTCGCGATTTAATGTTCCAAACGCAATGAAACTTGATACAGGAAATGTGTATACACATTGTAATGCACAGGTATCTAATTTAGTTCAATTGTTTACATAACCTCAGGATGGCGGCTGTGCGAATTTTAAAATTAAGTTTTTATGTCTTGTATCGTAATCATGCGATCGAAGTGAAAGTATGAATAATTAACCTATGCAATAATTTTCCTTCAATGGTACATGACTCTATGGCCTATACATTTAACAATCCAACATGGCGACCATCCGAAATATTTAGACGGCTCTGAATATCTACGAATCTATTATAGCAATCAAACTGATTTTTTAATGTTCATAGGGGCTATGAACTTAAGTTCGCCTATAGGACTTTAAATAACCTAGTGATGACAAATCCACCATGGCGGCGACGTGAAGTATCAATATTCACATGGACGTTTCTCGCAATTTAACCATCCGAGTGCAGTGAAACTTGGTACAGTAAATCCTTATATGAATGTTAATCCACTGGCATCTAATTTATTTCAATTGTTTCCACAACCACAAGATGGCAGCTGTGCGAAATTTTAAAATCTCCTTGTTACTTCTTGTGTCCTAATCAGGCGATTGAAGTTTGAATGCTACACGTACACAATAATCTTCATGTAACAGTACATAACTCTAGGACCTATATATACAAAATCCAGCATGGCGACCATCCGAAATACTTAGTCGGTTCTCAATATCTACGAATCTATTACAACAATCAAACTGAGATTGTGTATGTTCATAGTGGGAATTAACATAAGTAGGATATATGAAAATAGGCTGTATAGTTCTTCACGGAGCTACTTGTTATTATTATTACTAGCAACCATCCCCGGGTTTTGCCCGGGAACAGTTATGAATGCATTACGTGATAAGCGCTTTTTATCGATGTCAGTGAACTACGACCTATATCCGTTTTACGTCTCGGCATGATGGGTTAAAATCACTGACTGGACTATTAATTATACTATCATGGAGATGCATGTGCAACGAATTCTTGTCAGACCTAATTTAAGAATGGCGAGGTGCATGAAAACAAACCCCCCTTCCGTCCAATCTTAACTTGACAATGTATTTTGCGGAACGAAAAGTTCACAGACGAAATGAAGAAAGGCCGAGTTGCACTTCCAGGGAAACTCCAAACACAACCACTATTCTCTTGTCTTAACTCAACACGACTCGACAGTTTATTGCTGGCTGTAACTGGGGTAATAGGCTCGCCCGCTAGCTAGGCTGTAACTGGGGTGATAGACCTGCCCCTAGGTAGCTCGTCAACTGTCGCCTCCTAAATGGAGATTGTTGGAAGAAATGAAAACGTAAAAACACCCATAGTGGGCGATGTATTGAAGATAGAGATATGCTTTCACGGACTTTTTGTATAACTTTTCATGCTGAACAATTCTTACACACATAATGTTTACATACGTATTTTTAACGGTTTGCCCATCGGAAGCTTATAAGGCGCACGGACACGGTTTTTTTTCTTTTCCACTGATATGTTTTTTGCTTGGCTTCCTTTAGTAATAAATAAATTATTTTCTACGGAAATCTTCCTCGAGAAATCCTTTACAGAATGGTGAAAACCGCATCAAAATCCATTCAGTGGTTCTCAAGATTACCCATGACATCCTAGAATCGGGGACTTTGTTTTACAATAAGTAGAGATTACTATTGTTATTATTATTATATTTCGTTTCTAAAGAAATATGTTTATCAATGTTATGAGCAGGAATGAGAAATTTTATGCTAATAGGCTATTTGAGATCACCTGGAGGTATAACTTAGTGGCTAGCATTGTTGGCTGTCACCCCGGATGTACGGGTTTGATTGCCGGCTCTGAGGACTGGAACAGGGTACAACACTCAGTCTCATGAGGCAAATCTGAGAGAAGGTGGGATCGATTCCCATCGCAGCCATCTTGGAGGTGGTTTTTTCTTGGTTACTCCAAGCAAATGCTGGGTCGGTTCCTGACTTATGGCCACCCCCGTCTCCTTTCCAATCCTCATATCAAAAAACAAATACACACTCTAGCACAGCCACCACAACAACACAGCCAAGTGCACGGGGCTACATGTCGCAAAGCCCCTAACAACGAACTATTTACGTATATATATATGAATTGCAGCCAAATGGCCATAGCTGGGTACTTTAATTTAACGCCCGAGGGCTCCCAACAAGTTCAATTTCAAGCAGTTCCATCTATGGCTACCAGCGTTTCTAACCAGCCAAACATAACCTGCAAAATTTGCTGCACACTACAAATTGCAGTGGTAGGTTCTTTTACATGTCATAAATCTATGACATGTATTCGCCGCCGGCTTTACTTCCCCTCCTAAGGAAGGCATATTGAAGGATTTTAACGCTCTTAAAATTCTGACGACTTCGGCCGGGTTTGATGATGATGATGATGATGATAATTGTTGTTTTAAGGGGCCTAACATCTAGGTTATCGGCCCCTAATGATCTGGGTGATAGCAAAAATGACAATGAAATGGAAACCAGAACGAAAATTAAGCTGGACTGAAAATACTTACAAAATGGAACTCAGATTGAAATGACTCACAAAATGTAGTTTATGTTCGACCCTGTCCGAAAACTGTATCATAATTAGGCTCATTATAACACTATTTTTCATTATGAAACAGTTTCACCCACCAATCAGAGCTCAAGAGATAGTTGTTAGACCAATTAGATAATTTGATGCGCTGAGTTCCACGGCCTTCTAATTTAAATTTCATTGCCTGCCTAGTGTCATAGTAGGGTAATCGAGGAGGCCATGGTCAAATATAAGGCATTCTCTGCATCTCATGCGCTCTGTTCAGTACATAAAACTGGCGAAATCTCGACAGATATTTATAAATATTTATGTTCGAACATAAAATAGTTTTAATAATTATCGTCGAACATAAACAGTCGTATGCAACTCGCCTATAATGGTAATTAAGACACTCGTATGGAAATTATATAACTACTCGTGTCTTAATTATTGCCATTATAGGCTCGTTGTATAAAGTACTAATAGGTTCTAAATACTTAGGCTATAAAATGCAATGTAGATTCGAAATACTCACAAAATGCAATTGAAATTCAAAATGCACTACTTAAAAAATTCAATTGAAATTGAAAATACGTACAAAGTGCAATTGAAATTCAAAATACTTACAAAATGCAATTGAAATTGAAAATGCTTACAAAATATATGGTAGGTTCCAAATACTCACAATGCGTGGAAGCCCGCGATTCAAAATATTGTAATTACTGACAAAATGCAATTGAGCTTGAAAATACTTAGAAAATGTAATTTAGAGACACGGAGAGCCAATTCACATAAACAGTGCGGGAATCTTAAAGTGAAAAGGAAATATAATGAAAAGGAAAAGGAGGCTGATCCCTCGCAGAAGGAGGGTACCAGGAAAGATGAGAGTAGGGCCAATTAAGGCGGGAAAGGAAGAGACTCCCTAGGTCTCGGATACTCTAATACCGTCGGGGTCGGAAGAGGACAAGAGTTGACCAAGAGAGTTTGACAGGAAAAAAGACGGAGAGGAGCCCAGCACAAGTAAGTGGAAGCAATGCTGGGCTCTGCTGGGGTCCCATGGTCGCCAACCCATGCCCCTCTAGATGTGAGCCCTTGGGGGAGGCCGGGCTTGAACCCGCGATCTTGAGCATAACAATTCAGCATGCTACCGACTATGCCACCGAACTATTTAAGTTAGACACTCACCTGACACAACCAACACACTGCGCGACGTTTAGAGAGACACTGATCCCGTATAGACTCCTGCTGACTTGAACAATAGCCGGCAGGTGTTGGTATGCCACTAACATACTTCTCAACTATGTAAATTTGTCTTCATGGTGGTACATTATTTGTGTTCAACATAGCCAAAGACCTACACCAGGGTTCCTTAACCTTTTATTACTACGACCGTGCGTGACGTATGAGTCTATTTTTAAGGAGATTCATGCTTTTCCATCGGCCAACAGGATTCTACCAAATTGTATTGTGTATTTCGCCCTAACTCCGAAAACAAGTACATGAGATTAACCCGTTGAGTGCTTCGCCCGTCTATAAACGCCGTTGCTCAATTCTTTTGGATGTGTAACATCTTTCCACTAGGTTGCTGGATAGTTTTTGTGGTAGTGATTTTGGAAAAGGAACGGAAATGGGACGGAAATGTGTAAAATGAAACATCGCATACGATTTACTTCAAGGTTTGGAGGCCTCATTAAATATATTCAAGATTTGGCACTGGAGTTTTAAAAGTAGTTATTTCAATGACCAACAGAGTTCACTGTTAACAAGGGATTTGCGCCTCCGGCAAAAGTAATAGGTCATCGGCTTTTAAATATCTCGTGATCCAATAATACTAGGGACTTGTATGAGGTGTCGTAGGAGTCGGGATGACGCCCCTCGTTTTCTATCCCCTCTTAATTTAACCAATGACCCAAAATTAAAGGGTCATCGGCTTCTTAATATCTCGCGATCCAATAATGCTAGGGACTTGTATCAGGTGTCGTAGGAGTCGGGGTGACGCCCCTCGTTTTCTCATTCGTGTTCTCAATCCATAGATTGGTCGGCAGCAATCCTCCTCTTCCATTCTTCCCTGTCGCCAGTCAGTCTCTTCATGTCTCTGTATGAATGGACATTAACATCTGTTATGATCTGCTTGATGTATTGCAGTCTCGGTCGCCCTCTTCCCCTCTTGCCCCGAATTTTGCCATCTAACACAGTTACCATAAAGTCATTGTGGCGATAGAGATGTCCTATCAGTTGGTCTCGTCTTTTCCGTATTGTTTTGAGAAATGCTCTCTTTTCGTTAATGTTTTTGAGCACTTCGTCATTCGTCACTCTTGCGGTCCATGGAATTTTTCCCATCCGCCGCCAACACCACATTTCAAAAGCTGCAAGTCTTCTTTTATAAGCACATCCCATTGTCCAGGCTTCTGAGCCATACAAGGCTACACTCCACACATAACATTTTATAAATTTAGTCCTGGTCTCAATAGATATATTTTTTTGCTGTTAAATGCAATTTTGGCTTGGGCAATTCTAGTTTGAATATCAGTTGAGCTTTTTCCAGTGGAAGTAATTTTACTTCCTAGATAGGTGAAAGTGTTAACTTGCTTAAGTGGAGCACCAGCTATGTGAATAGCTGCATTAAGTTGTTCTCTAGCGCATACCATTATTTCCGTCTTTTTAATATTGATTTTCATATTGTGACGTGCCACCCCCCTAGTGGCACTTTTGTTAACTGGATTACGGTGGGTAGGAACACAACACCAATTACTGCTTAAAGAAATAATTAACTTTATTGTGGCCAGAAAGATACACTACTCATCAGCAAATGCAAACAATTAGAACCTTACTCCAGCTTCCTCAAGTCTCTTCCTTGAGCGCTCTTGGCCCTTTCACTTGTCAACAAACCACAGAAGTTAAACCGTCTTAATGAGTACGGTGGCCTTGACAGAGACTACCTGCTCCTCTTCCTCATGTACACCGACCACAGTTACTTACGATAATCCGCTACCCGCTGTTTCGCTGTCCACAAGCTGGGGAAACAATGTCACTGGATTTCGTAACTCGCACGGCACTTCGTCACCACACTTCTGTCGCACTCCCTCACAAACACACACCCACAGAAAACTCGGTCCCCTCACTGTTGAAGCCGCTTATATAGCATGCTGGTGACTCAATGAATTCTAGAATCGTCCAGGGCACACGGCTTCTCGACATTTCCTTCACTGGTTCAGTCACGAATATTCTGGAACATCCCTTTGTCCTAGTAGCACTGTTGCATAAGGCGCACGCAATACATGAGGCAGGGCACAGCCCAGCCCTGGGGCAGTTGTGACTCATGCGGCGAGCGATGACACAAACTCACAGCCGTAACACCACCCCTTTCCTAAAAAGGCTGATCGTCCCGATCAATCATTGGTCCGTCTGTGGCCCTCCGTAGGCTGCCAGGCGATCTCGATGCACGATCTTCATCTTCGCCCTCTGGCTCCGCTGGATCCTGTAGACGACATCGTTGATCCGTTTCACGACTCGGTATGGGCCCTCCCAGGACTTCTGCAGTTTGGGTGACAGGCCTTTCTTCCGTAATGGGTTGAAGAGCCAGACCAGGTCGTCCTCGTGGAATCCGCCGGCATCCGTCTGCTGGTCGTATCGGGTCTTCATTCGGTCGGTCTCGATCCGCAGTTTCCTCCTCGCGAACGCGTGCACGTCCTCCAGTTGGTCGACCAGTTCTTGACAATACTGGCTTACCGAGATCGGATCATTCCCAGGTCGGCCGAAGGCAAGATCGACAGGTAGACGGAGCTCCCTCCCAAACGTGGCCCGGGCTGGTGTGCAACCGGTGGCTTCATGCACGGAGGCGCGGTAGGCCAGGAGAAATTGTGGAAGATGTTTGTCCCAATCCCTCTGGTGCTCGCTGACGACTATTCGGAGATGGTTCTCGATGGTGCGATTGAATCGCTCTACCATCCCGTCGGACTGAGGGTGTAGCGGCGTTGTCCTTGTCTTCCGGATTCCCAGCAGCTGGCATAGGTTCTGAAACACCTGCGACTCGAAGTTCCTCCCTTGGTCGGAGTGCAGCTCCAGGGGTACTCCGTATCGGCTGACGAATTCCTTCACTAGGGTCTCTGCAATCGTCGCGGCTTCTTGGTTAGGGAGCGCATACGCCTCCGGCCATTTGGTAAAGTAGTCGCTGACGACTAATATGTAGCGGTTCCCTGCCTCGCTTAACGGGAATGGCCCAGCAACATCGATGGCCACTCTCTCCATGGGGCCGCCCACGTTGTAGGTCTTCAGTGGACCCCGTCGTCTTCGTCCTGGGCCCTTGCTGGCTGCGCAATCGTGGCACCTCGCGCAGTGGTTCTCCACGTCTCTTCGGCATCCGATAGAACCGCTCTCTCAGCTTCTCCAGGGTCTTCTTTATCCCTAGGTGTCCACCAGATGATCCTCCATGAACTTCCTTCAGGACTTCCTCCGTCATAGCCTTAGGAACAACGACTTGTTCCCGAGATGTCTTCCCGTCGGTGCTCTCCCAGGTACGGCAGATGAGGCCATCCCTTACAATCAGCGAGTCCCACTGCGCCCAGTAGGACTTAAACTTTGGGCTGCAGTCACTCACAACGTTCCACCCGGGTCTGGGGACACAGGCCCTCTTCCATTCGGCTATCAGTCCCAGGTCATCATCTTCTGCTTGTGCCCGCGTGAAAGATTCACGGCTCCAGCTCCCCTGAAGTTCCACTGTAGTCCTTCGGCACTGTATCCCGGTGTTCTCCTCTCTTCTGGTACAGAAGGTGCAGTCTTCGGGGCACGGTCTTCGTGACAGGGCGTCGGCGTTAGAGTGCAGTTGGCCTTTCCTGTGCTGGATCTCAAAGTTGTACTGTTGAAGCCTCTCTAACCACCGCGCGAGTTGACCCTCGGGCTGCTTGAAATTCAGGAGCCACCGCAAGGATGCATGGTCGGTCCTGATGAGATATTCCTGCCCGTACAGGTATTTGTGGAAGTGTTCAATGGCCTTCACGATGGCGAGCAGCTCCTTCCTGGTGACGCAGTAGTTCCTTTCGGGCTTTGACAAGGCCTTGCTGAAGTAGGCCACTACTCTCTCCTCGCCGTCCACTACTTGCGACAGGATTCCCCCTATACCAAAGTCGCTGGCATCGGTATCGACGATGAACCTTGTTTCAGGTCTGGGGTAGGCCAGAATAGGTGCGGTGCACAGAGCCTGCTTGAGTTGTTTGAAGGCACTGTGGCATTCTGCTGTCCACGTGAAGAGTTGGTCCTTCTCAGTCAGTCGATGTAAAGGTTTGGCGATGTCGGCGAATCCTTTCACGAAGCGACAGTAATAAGTGCAGAGTCCCAGGAAGCTTCGTAGTTGGGACTTGTCCTTCGGAACTGGCCACTCCCTCACAGCTGCGGTCTTCTCTGGGTCGGTGCGCACCCCTTCCTCGGAGACGATATGCCCAAGGTACTGGACCCGCTTCTGGAAGAGCTGACACTTCTTGGGGCTCAACTTCAGCTGGGCAGCCCGAAGCTTCAACAAGATCTCCTTCAGGTTGCTGTAGTGCTCCTCGAAGCTTCTCCCCAGAACGATGACGTCGTCTAGGTAGACCAGGCAGGTCTTCCAGTGTAGTCCCCTCAGAATGGACTCCATTAGCCTTTCGAAGGTCGCAGGGGCGTTGCTCAGACCGAATGGCATGACGGTGAACTGCCAGAGCCCGCTGCCCACAGAGAACGCAGTTTTCTCGCGGTCCTTAGGGTGGACCTCCACCTGCCAGTAGCCGCTCTTCAAATCCAAGGTGGAGAACCATCTCGACCCTGATATGGTGTCCAGGGTGTCGTCGATCCGGGGTAGAGGGTAGCTGTCCTTCTTCGTGACGTCATTCACCCGCCTGTAGTCCACGCTGAACCTGGTGGAACCGTCCTTCTTCTTCACTAGCACGACCGGAGAACTCTAAGGACTATGTGATGGCTCGATCACCCCTTGCTCGTTCATCTCTTCTACCATCCTGTCGACTTCGGCTTGCTTGGCGAGCGGGACAAGTCGGAATGGGGCCCTAATTGGTACGCTGTCCCCAACGTCGATTCTGTGCTGAACCAAGCTTGTCCTGCCGAAGTCTTTGCTCCCCACGGAGAAGACGTCCTGTAATTCGCGTAGCAGGTCCTGAAGTTGGCGTGATTGTTCCTCGTCTAAATGGTCCTGGGATCCTTGGTACAGCTTCTGTAGTTCTTCTGGCAGTGTGCGTCTTCTTCGGTTGTCCGTCTGCAGGTATCCGTCTGTCATATCTGTGATGCGGGCAATCCAGGTGACGGGCTCGCAGACTCCTAGGTTGGTGTCCCGGTGAACCGTAATGTCGTAGTCGTTCAGGTTGGACAGGCGGACGTACGGCCGAGACGTCGTGTTGATGAGAGTCTTGGCAACTAGCAATCCTTTTGTCTGGATGTCCTCATATTTTGGCTCGATGACAGCCGCCACTCCCTCAGCAGTTCCGTCGACAATTACGGCAGCGCTGACCTCCGTCCTGGCGGGAACGATGACGTCTTCTCTCAGCCTTACTCGTCGTGCGGTGATGGACTCGTGCGCAGGTTGCAAAGCAAGTTCCTCACCTCCGAAGTGCAGAGTGTTGGTACTCAGATCCAAGATGATGTTGTTCTGGTCCAGGAAGTCCAGTCCGATGATCACTTCATTTGATACGACAGCCACAAGCACTGGATGCTTTATCGCCCGTCGACCAATGACGAACTCCAGTGTTGCTTCGCCATGTACCGGTGCGGTCTCCCCGGTCGCGGTTATTAGCTGGAGGTTCCTTTGTGTGGGTTGCACTCTCCACTTCGGGATCACGGTGGGACTGACGATGGTCCTCGATGCTCCCGTGTCGATAAGCATGGGCCAGCTCTCTCCGTTGATGACTCCGTCGACCATCAGGCTGCTATTATCCCTCCGTAACTGCGTCACACGAACTTGGACTGCCGTGGCTTGACGACTGTCACAAGCCAACCTTTGCCCCCCAAGGCTGGCTGATACTTGCTTTCCTGGGCCGCGCGGTTTCCCTACGACTGACTGTCCCGACGGAAACCCTTGGCGGCGGCGATCACCGCAGTCCTTGCTCAGGTGGCCTCTCTTACGGCAGGTCCAGCAGGTCGGTAGACCTCTTCCGGGCCGCCTCTCCGGATGTCTTTCGGCTACGTTTCTGTTGGTGGTACTGCGACTCTTGAAGAACCGGCCTAGCGCCTCCATCAGTTCATCGGCCAGGGGCTTGGTCTTGTCGGCTTTTACTGGTTCGTCGACGTCCACTTGACGCACCCGCGCGTGCATTCTGGATGCCTGTTTTGCCGTCTCAAACTCAAGTGCGTGGCTCAGCGCATTTGCCAGGGTCTTATTGCGTGCGAGACACAGCGCCTGTTGAGTGTCCAAGTCCCGTAGCCCGTCGGTGAAAGTCTGCGTCACTATATGCTCCAGAAAGTCGGCCGGCGGTGTTGGATAGGTGAGCCTTACGAGGCGTGCGATGTCCATCTCGAACTCCTGCAGAGTTTTCGCGTTCTTCTGTACCCGGGTCCGGAGCTGCATCTGGTAGGCCTGCTGAAGATGGCTATCTCCATATCGGGACTCCATATGGGCGATCAGTGCAGCGTAGTCCTGGGATCCAGTCTGGATGGCCTGAAGGACGTTTAGGGCGTCGCCTCTCAGCGCTACAATGAGAGCTGTAGCCTTTTCTGTGTTGTTCCAGTTATTTATGGAACAGGCTGCCTCGAACTGACGTAAGTAGGTGCTCCACGGGACCTTTCCGTCGAAGGTTGGGAGCGTCACTCTGCTATGTCCCGTTCCTGATATTCCCGGTGTAACGGTAGGCGGGCGTTGGCGCAGCTCGGCAACTTCCTCTCGTAGAGCGTTGAATTCCTCTTTCACCCCCGTCAGTGGGCGTTGGCGCAGCTCGGCAACTTCCTTTTGTAAGGCGTTGAATTTCTCCTCCACCCCCATCAGCGGGCGTTGGCACAGCTCGACAACTTCCACTTGTAAGGCGTTGAATTTCTCCTCCACCCCCATCAGCGGGCGTTGGCGCAGCTCGGCAACTTCTACTTGTAAGGCGTCGAACTTCTTTTCCACTGCTGCGACTTCCTCACGTAGGCCCTGTTCTAATTTCCTTTGGCTCTCCTCTAATTTCGTCAGCAGACACTCTTCCAGATTTTTCTGGCCATCCAGAAATTTGGCGGTTAGGTCCTCTGCTAACTTATTTTGGCTGTCCTTCAGGTCCTCTGCTAACTTCTTCTGGACATCCTCCATCTTCTTCTGGCCATCCTCCATCTTCTTCTGGCCATCCTCCATCTTCTTCTGGCCGTCTTCCATTTTGGCAGTTAGGTCCTTGGTTAAATTCTTCTGGCCGTCTTCCATCTTGGCATCCATGCCACTTAACTTTTCTAGCAATGCTGCGAATTGCTCTTCCATTTTAGATGTTTGTCTTGTAAGGGGCATGAACTCACAGGAAAATTTAAAAAAATGACCTGCTCGGGTTTTGAAACCAGGACCGTCAGGTGTTGTGCTTGTGCTTGAGTTCGTAATCCGGCTTCTGACACCAGTTGTTACGTGCCACCCCCCCTAGTGGCACTTTTGTTAACTGGATTACGGTGGGTAGGAAGCACAACCCCAATTACTGCTTAAAGAAATAATTAACTTTATTGTGGCCAGAAAGATACACTACTCATCAGCAAATGCAAACAATTAGAACCTTACTCCAGTTTCCTCAAATCTCTTCCTTGAGCGCTCTTGGCCCTTTCACTTGTCAACAAACCACAGAAGTTAAACCGTCTTATTGAGTACGGTGGCCTTGACAGAAACTACCTGCTCCTCTTCCTCATGTACACCGACCACAGTTACTTACGATAATCCGCTACCCGCTGTTTCGCTGTCCACAAGCTGGGGAAACAATGTCACTGGATTTCGTATCTCGCACAGCACTTCGTCACCACACTTCTGTCGCACTCGCTCACAAACACCCACCCACAGAAAACTCTGTCCCCTCACTGCTGAAGCCGCTTATATAGCAGGCTGGTGACTCAATGAATTCTAGAATCGTCCAGGGCACACGGCTTCTCGACATTTCCTTCACTGGTTCAGTCACGAATATTCTGGATCATCCCTTTGTCCTAGTAGCCCTGTTGCATAAGGCGCACGCAATACATGAGGCAGGGCACAGCCCAGCCGTGGGGCAGTTGTGACTCATGCGGCGAGCGATGACACAAACTCACAGCCGTAACAATATTATATTTTTCATGTAGAATCCTGTTCATTTCCGTGAGTGCAGGTTGCAGTTTCTCTTCACTGGTTTCCAGGACTGCTATGTCGTCTGCAAACCTTATTGTCTTGACTGCTGCTCCGTTGATCTTAAATCCTCTCATTACTGTCTTACATTCCTCAATGCCTTTCTCAATATACAAGTTGAAAAGTGCAGTTGATAAGCTGCATCCCTGTCTAACTCCATTGTGAATACAAACTTCTTGCACTACTCCGCATATGTCCACAATGCCTTTTTGGTTTTTATAAAGTTCATAGATTATCCGCCTATCTCTGTAATCCAAGCCAATATTAGTCATAATTTCCATGAGAATATTCCAATTCACGTTATCGAATGCTTTTTCAAGGTCCACAAAAGCAATGTAAAGTGGTTTCCTTATATCCATCATTTTATCAATTATTTCTCGAATGAGTAATATGGCTTCCCTTGTTCCTCTGTTCTGCCTAAAGCCAAATTGATCTTCATTCAGATTTTGCTCTATTTTGTTTTTTATTCGTCTGTAAATTATTTTAGTCAATATTTTTGATCCATGCGATACGATGCTAAGGGTACGATGTTCCTCAGATTTCATTGTTCCCTGTTTCTTTGGTATTGGTATCATGAGACTCTTTGTAAAGTCGTCTGGGACTTCTCCATTGTATATATTTCACTGATCAACCCAAACAGATATTTGTGTGTCCTAGAATTCAATGCTTGTAACATTTCTGCTGTTATTTTATCATATCCTGGGGCTTTATGTGATTTCAGCTCATTCACAGCATGAAAATATTCTGATTCAAGAATGGATGGTCCTAAGTTATCATGCGAAATAGTATCTCCATTTTCCAGCTCAGTCAATTGTGTGGGGTCTGCATACAGATTTTCCAAATAATTCTTCCACCTCATCACTACGTCCTTGCTCTCAATCATTAGCTTCCCATATTCATGCACTATGCAAACACTACGAACCTTTCTCCTTTTAAATTGCTTATTAATCAAGTCGTAAGCTTTTTCTACTTGTCCATTTTTCAAACTATCTTCAATTTCTAAGCATTGTCTCATTATATAATCCTCCTTTGCATTCTTAGCTTCCCTGTTTACGATATTTCAAAGGCTATTGTAACGCCGAATTCCTTCATCACTTCTAGAGTTTTCATACTTTCTTCTCTCCTCTATAAGCTCAAGTAGTCGATCAGTGATCCAGGGTTTCTGAGGTGATGCTTTCATCTTTCCAACTGTTTTATCAGCCACTACAAGAATTGTTTGTTTGAAGCCAATCCATTTTTCATTCACTGTACTAACGGATATATCCTTTATTCTTTCCTGTATCTGGTCTTGGAATTGCAACTTAATGCTGGCATGTTTAAAATTGCCGACATCGAACATTTTACGGCCTTGAATAATCGGTCTTTTCTTTTTGAGGATCAACTTAGACTTCATTAAAACAAGGTTGTTTTCTATCCCCTCTTAATTTAACCAGTGACCCAAAATTAAAGGGTCATCGGCTTTTTAATATCTCGCGAACCAATAATGATAGAGACTTTATGAGGTGTCCTAGGAGTCGGGGTGACGCCCCTCGTTTTCTATCCCCTCTTAATTTAACCAATGACCCAAAACTAAAGGGTCATCGGCTTTTTAATATTTCGCGAACCAATAATGCTGTATGAGGTGTTGTAGGACTCGGGGTGACGCCCCTTATTTTCATGATTTTGTGATTTGCAGAGATGGGTAAATCTAGATCAGAATATATGTGAAATTATCGACAAAAGAAACGTGAGAAAAAATTAAAAACTGGAGGAGTACAGCCGAAACAAATTGACTTCACATATATTTCATCTCAATTTCATAGTAGGATAACATATCAGATGTTACACATCATATACGACTACTGTAACACTTGTATTTTTTATATCACCGTCGTTCTCGGATAATTTCTGGTAAAATACAACGCAAGTATGCAAATTACATAGAATCAAAACATAATCATCACCTTAATGTATTATTAGACTGTTAATTTATGGTGATTATTATTATTAGTCATGATATTTTATTTCTATTTCCTAACTAACTAACAGACCATTTTGTAGACGTCTGTCCTCTACAGCTGAGGTTCGTCTGAGATGTACACAGGCATAACAAGCAAATTCTTCTCGCCGCGTTGTGATTTTGGAGCAAAGAATATCAATTTTTGCTCTAGTGAGGAGCAATAATTATTACTTGTCTACTGATTTTAGGTAATAATTTCATTTTTGACCCATTACCTGATATGGAGATGATGCCCGCACAAAAACATTGATTTTGGTTCGTCTCAAACGTAGGATTTTGAATTTACATTTCGATTAATAAAGACCCAAAATCTATAGGCATTTTAAGCCTATCACCCAACCCTGATAAGTTAAAAATTATGACTCCTAAATTTTCTTAAAACAGCAATTACAAGGTTATGACCAGTTTCGATCATCACATCCTGTACACTGAAGCTAGTAAATCTATGTCTATGTTAAGTTGTTAGGAATCCATTTAGACTCTAAATTAATCTGGGACATTCACACACAAAAATTATGTACAAAATTAGCACGAGTCTTATTTTTATTGCGAAGACTCAAACAATCAGTTAGTGCTAATCAGATGATTCTCCATTCACATTTAACTTATGGTATAATATTGTGGGGAAACTCAACAGGGGTACAAGATGTTTTCAGATGGCAGAAGAAGGCAATAAGTTGTCTACAAGGCAAGCCTAGTACAGAATCCTGCAGAAATCACTTCCAAGAACTTGGAATTATGACTCTTACATCAATATACATATTCCATAGCTTAGTGTATATTAAAGAAAATCTCAGTGTATATAAAAATCGAAGGGATGTGCATTCACACACCACAAGAATAAGAAACCAGTTAGATACACCTCATCTTCAACAAACTACCAACACAACTACAGCAGGAGTCTATAAACATTTTCAAAGCTTCCATTAAGCGTTGGCTCATTAACAGCAGTATTTACACTTTTGTCGAATTTGAAGAGAAAATTACACTCTACCCAGATGGTCTATAGAAGATCAACTTCTTCTTGCTCTATTCGTGTTATTTTATTCTTATTTTATTTTATAGAAGTCAGTAAGCTGGTAATAATACTTGAAATATATTATACATAACTTTGTGATTTTATTGTAAATTGAAAATGTATTTTTAACAAGGTGACGTCGTCTAATACAACGATAAGTTGTTAAATGACAATAAATATTGATTGATTGATTGATAACAGTGAGAGCCTTCGCTATAGAACGGAGCCTCGCAGGCCCGTGTGGCGGGCGGAGAGTGATTAGTCACCGCCATTTGACTAGCATTTGCCGATAACACAAGAACTGGTTGGGAAGCACCGGATGCTCTCATAGCATTAATTATATACGGAGCCTACGTTAGTTGAGATAATTACGACTTGTGGTGAAGTACTGTAGGCAATCTCGTATCAAGTGAACATGGTTAGGTATGGAATAAAACATTCAATTTTTCTAGTGGAAACTTATCTTCTCAAGAAGAAGTCTTATGCCCGTTGCTCACGGTGAAATTTTCCTTCAAATTTATTGTACAATAATTTATTTTTATAAAATTTCTGTTGCTCACGGTCAAATTCAAGTTTTATAAAACCTTTGATAAAACTTTTCATGAAATAGGACATGTTCTATTCCGTAAAATTAATTTTACGAAACGAACCAATCAGGGAAGCTGACATGAAGATGATGCTGGCGCCACGTGGTGAGAAGATTGTGAAGATCGCTTGTAAACAAACACTTCAAAAATGACAGGCTCCGGCTGGACTAAGGAAGCTGTTAGTGTTTTACTGGACGAGTACCAGAAATATCGATGTTTGTATGAGGTTAAAACGCCCATATACCACAATAGAAATGCAAGAAGGAAGGCAGAAATCTCAATCGCCGAATATGTTTCACAAATTCGACCGAACACAAGCCAGGCTGATGTGAAGGCGAAGATAAACGAGCTTCGAACTCACTCGCAGTCTCATTTCAGGAGAAATGGCTTGCCTCATGTTAGTGTCCTGTCGAATAATTTTGGGACCAACAAGATCTAGGAGTTTTTTAAAACTGCTTTCCTCCATTCTTAGAAAATTCCTATATGAATTCTGAACTTCTAACCTCAACTTATTTCCAACCAAGGACAGCCTTCCTCTACTCTTCCCTTCTTTTTATCCATTCCCGAATCCAGGACTTCCTAGCATTTCTTTTCTTCCTTTTTACCACTGTACGCCATATAATTGTCGCTAAAGCAGCAATTTTTGCTTTGTTTGTTGGAGCCATACTATCAAACCAATGTGTGTTGAACAGCCGATTCTTGGTTCAGAAGTTTATCGGTAGATAGCGATCCTGATACATCCACGGATTTTATAAAATTAGTTGTAAAATAAATTTTAAGAAACATTTTACCGTGAGCAACGGGTATTACAGCAAATGTGTTCGTAAATTTCAGCATCCTGCGATTTTTACTTTTGTTTTTGTCTTTGAATTTTGCGTTTTGCTTTGTGATTTTTTATTTTTGGTTTTGGTTTTGTGTTAGTTATCTGCTTTTGTTTTTGAATTTTGCCGTTTTGCCCTTTGCTTTGTGTTTTAGGTTGTGTGTTTGTTTCCTGCTTACGCTTTTGTTTTTGAATTTTGCTTTTTGTTTTGGTCACGTTTTCCTGTTCTATCTCGATACGTTTTATTTCCACCTCTCAATTTGCAATATCTCGGAAATGATTAGATTTGGTAACACTAAATAAAGATATATATGGGGCAGATGACCACACTGTTCTGCCTATGAAAACCACAACAAACAATCGAAGATAAATGTTCTCCAATTATAAACGTACACAATTCCAGTCGCTTGTCTCCAATCTGAAATTTGGCTTCTTTAAAAATAGAAATTTCATCAAATGACATCATCTTAAAAAGGTGTGCAAATTATTATACTCAATGGCAGTTTTCCACAATTTACTTTGTACTTTGTACGTTTTTTGACTTATTATAGTTGAAATGTTTTGCAAGGAGCTGAAATTATTTAAAATGTTAAACTAATAGTCTTTATGTTCGACCATGGCGAAATATAAATATTATATAAGTTATCAGAAAACTGTACTATAATGAGAACAAGTTTTCATTATGATACAGTTTCTCCCACCAATCAGAGCTCAAGAAACAGTTGTGTGACCAATTAGGTAAGGATAGCATCGCACCTGCGGTCACTTCCACGGCTTCCTATTTTAAATTTCACTGCGTTGCTAGTGTCATAGTGGGGTATTACTGGAGGCCATGGGATTCTCGACAGATATTTATGAATATTTATGATCGACCATAAAATAGTTATAATTATCGTCGAACATAAAAAGTCGTATGCAACTCGCCTATGCTGTAATGGTAATGGAAATTATAAAACTCGCTTCGCTTGTTTTATAAACATACTCGTGTCTTAATTATTGCCACTATAGGCTCATTGCATAATGTACAATAATAACATTGAAAAAAGAACGAATGTAACAGTAATCTGTTTTTTTTAAGATGGTATATTGGCTTTCACGGCCAGTGAATAAAAGCCTAGCAATTCTTCTAGGTGTGTGCCGTGTCTTGTCTTGTGTTGTGTTGTGTTTTGTTTCGTCTAGAGCCCGCTGATGAGCCATCTTGGTGTCCTAGGCGAAACCCTACAAAAGACACAACACAAACCTAGAAAAATTGCTAGGCTTTAAGTCACTGTCCGTGAAAGCCAATATACCATTTTTTGGAAGCCTTCATAGAGATGTTGAGGCGGCTTGAGCTTTTAGTTCTCCCAGTAAAGAGGCGCAGGTGTGCTTTAAAAAGAGAGGTAGCGCGCAGTTCGCTACTCCGTTGGGGGTCCGGGCGGGGACATCAAGAGCCCGCTGATGAGCCAGCTTGGTGTCTTATGCGAAACCCACGCAAGACACGGCACAAACCTAGAAAAATTTCTAGGCTTTAATTCACTGACCTAGAAAGCCAATATAGGCCTACCATCTCTTTGGAAGCCTCCATAGGGAGGTTATGGCTGCTTGAGCTTTTAGATCTCGCAGTAGAGAGGTGCTGGTGCGCTTCAAAAAGGGAGGTAGCGCACAGTTCGCTACTACTGTGGGGGTCCGGGCGGGGACACCTAGAGCGCCCTGATAAGCCAGCTTGGAGTTCCAAGGCGAAACCCCACGCAAGATCCTACATAAACCTAGAAAAAATGCTGAGTTTTGATTTTTACAGTTTTCACTAAGAAAGGAGCCTTGTAAAGGCAGAATGTCCCACGTTTTGTTTTGATTAGGCTACTTTATTCTAGTTTTCGTTTGAATTTAAACCAGAGAGATTGGAAGTCCCTTATTATTGATTGTCGACTCTTGAACTATTCTATGATCGTGAACAGTGGATTGAAACCACTTGATTTTGAGGATACATTCCGAAGTCAATCAAAAAGAGATATGATGTGTAACATCTGACAGGTTATCCTACCTTGAAGTTGTTACGGTTTTTATTATCCTTGACATTCATCAGCACACAAAAAATCTTTATTTTTTACACTCTCATAATACATAACAATTCCAAGACTCTCTTTATTTCTTCACTGCCTACTTGATATTTCTACTCTCGCACTGCCTTCTTGATATTCTTCTGTTACATCACTCTCCTGCCAGTAACTAAGTTACGTTAACAGAGACTGACTTTTTTTTCTTCACTGGCTACTTGATATTTCTACTCTTGCACTGCCTTCTTGATACTCGGCTGTTACAAAGTAATCCGTATGTGATAAAGATACCACATGGTACCACTGCCAGCTGGATCACATCCCTTCTGGCTGCTTTAGCAGTGAGTCTTACACACTTCCGTCCGATCCACTTCCGTCCCATTTTTCAAAATCACTCCCACAAAAATATCCAGCAACCGAGTGGGAAAATGTTACACATCAAAAACGGACCCAGGTCAGGTGCCCCTCAAAATCTCAAATTTCAAAAATTTCCAGATGCAATTTCTTATGGGAAACGTAAGTCCACACGGGAGAAAACATTACTAAATAGGGTTATACAAAGAGAATAACATGATTTTTAGTAAAAAGTTGTGACTGGTTTTAGTTCTTTATTTGATTTTAATAATTTGCACACCCCTGCAAATTATTTGGTTCAGAGAGGGGATTGATCCCCCTAATCACCCCCCGTAGTTACGCCACTGGTGCACAATCATCATCATCAGTTTATCTGCCTAATCAAGGTTTCCTCATGGTCAGTCTCTCCACCATATCCAGTCTTCAGCAGCACGTTTCATCAGCTCGTAAGATTTATCAATCTTGATGGAATCCAGCATCTGAAACCTTCTTCCTCTTCGGATTTTCCCTTGGACTGTCCCTTCTAATGCACTTTTCACCAAACCATCTCCTCTTATGCAGTGTCCAATCCAATTCATTTTTCTTTTCCTTATCTTCTTTAGTAACATCCTTTCTTCTCCTACATTCTTTAATACTTCCTCATTTCTCACTTTGTCCTTCCAACTTATTCTATTCATTCTCGTCCACAGCCACATATCGAAAGCCTCTATTCTTCTCTCGTCTTCTTTCCTAAGCGTCCAAGTTTCCGCTCCATACATTGCTACACTCCGAACAAAACTTTTCACTAATCTCTTCCTTAGGCTTACTTTCATTACTCCACTAAATAATTTTCTTTTCTTACTAAAGGCTTCTTTTGCTATTGCAATCCTTGTTTTTGATGTGTAACATCTTTCCACTCGGTTGCTGGATATTTTTGTGGGAGTGATTTTGAAAAATGGGACGGAAGTGGATCGGAACGATCGAGGTGGCACCAACTGGCACACTTCCGTTCGATCGAATGGAAGTGTGCTAGCTGGCAGTGGTGGATTGAACGGAAGTGTAAGACGCACTGCGAACTCGATCGATCGATCCAGCTGGCAGTGTTAAGAGAAACAATGAGCGCGCGGTCTCGGAAATTGATACCATGACGTACTCTCGGCCATGTGGAAAGTATATGACAAACTCAACGGTAAATGCTCAAGCGAAATCTGGTGTCAAGTGATTGAAACAAAGCACATGGTACATGTTCGAAGTCTTCGTATCAGTATTTAAATGGTAAAATGCCTTAATATCAAACATTGTAAGTAGACGGCATTGCCGGTATTATGTTTCTGCACAATGGCTATTCAAATATTAACCCACATAACGGTAATGCAGTCATTAATATAATATAATCGTTGTGGTTATACGAGAATTGACCAAGCCTTCATGACCTATTACTGAATACATTCTCTTTACTCACTAGAGGACCTATTCATAAGGCATTTTAAACTCAATTTCACGCAGGAACATTAGACCTAACGAAACAAGCAAAATATAAATGAAACTTAATTCCGTAATGCAGTATTATTGGAACGTGGAAATAAGTCACCATCTTCTGCACAATATTTGCGTAGTCAAAATAGCCGTGGGGTTAGCGCTTATAACTGTTGATCTAGAGATCTCGGGTTCGAATCCCGGACGGGATGGATATTTTTGCTACCAGATTATCATTTTAAACTATATTTATCTGATCAATATGACTCATTTTAACAGAATCCATATGAAATTACGTGTTGGTTTGTGAATCAAGAGGACCTGTTTATAAGAAATTTAAGGTTATGAGCGGCGTCGCGTCTATTATTCTAGTTGATCCATATCGTATTCTTTATTTAGTAATAATAATGTTATTGGTTTTACGTCCCTTTTAACTACTCTGGCTTTTAGAGACGCCGGAGTGCCGCAATTTTGCCCCGAAGGGGATCTTTAACGTGCCAGTAAATCTACTGAAACGGCTCCCTCGCATTTGCGCACCCTAAAATGCCAACTGACTGCGCCAGGATACGAACCTGCAACCTTGGGCCCAGCAAGCGAGAACGTTACCCCTGAGCCACGCAGCCAGGTCTATTCTTTATTTAGGCTAGTGCTGGTGGAAGCTACAAATCATCTAATAAAATGAGTTCCGTATTATAAACTACAATATCTGTAAAACACTCCCTTTTACAATAGATTAATATTTGTGCCAATAATAGTATAAAATACCGGTATATCAACAATTTCACGTAAGGTTTCTTCTATGTCAGATGTTACACATCATATGCGACTACTGTAAGACTCGTAATTCTTTTATTTCTTTAGTGCATATCATTTCTTGTGTAACCCAGCTTCTTAGGTATTTAAAACTATGCTCTTGTTTAATTTCATCTTCTAATTTTAGTGTATTTTTTTTCACTTTTTCCACCGATAACCATACTTTTTGTTTTCTTCTCGTTTATTTTCATACCGTCGCCTCCGTAACGTAGCGGTCAGCATAGTTAGCTGCCGCCCCGGAGGTCCTGGGTTCGATTCCCGGCTCTGCCACGAAATTTGAAAAGTGGTATGAGGACTGGAACGGGGTCTACTCAGCCTCGGGTGGTCCAAATGAGTAGAGGGCGTTCGATTCCCACCTCAGCCATCCTCGAAGTGGTTTTCCGTGGTTTCCCACTTCGTCTTCGGGCAAATGCCAGGATGGTACCTACTGTCAGGCCACGGCCGCCTCCTTCCCTCTTCCTAGCCTATCCATCCCAATCTTCCATCCCTTCCCCACCCTCATGAGGCCCCTGTTCGCTTTGCAGGTGAGGCCGCCTGGGCGAAGTGCTGATCAAACTTCCCCAGTTGTATCCATCCCGACCAGATGTTCCGAGCTCCAGGACACTGCCCAAAGAGGCGGTAGTGGTGAGTTCCCTCGCTGAGTCCGAGGGAACCACCAACCTAGAGGGTAAATTGACTAAATAAAATAAAATATTTTCATACCATATATTTTACAAATTTTATCTAGGTCTTTTAACATTTGTGTTGCTTATCTTTCACTCTTACCCTTAATCAATAAGCCATTGTATCTTAACCCAGTGTCCTTAAAATAGGAATCTCAAACATTTGTTGTGATTACTGCAGTAACACACGGGATACGACAAGACATGTTGTTGATGCTATGCTGATCTTGTAGCATTCCATCCCATCCTCCCCTTCTCCTCAACACCCCCTAGATGATCCGATCCAATCCCGAGCTCTGCGGGACGCCGCGATGGCAGGGGTGGGAAGTAGGGGGTGAGTAGATAGCGGTGTTGTCATATCGCCAGCACATCCTAACCCCCCACTCCCGTCCGTCCCGCCGCCTTATTATGACATCTGGTACAGACAGGAAAAGTGAAATGGTTCCTTCCTTTTGTCTCTATCTTATTCATAAACAAAGTATGTTTGAACAATACGATTATGAATCTAATTCCATTGTCATTATCTTGAATTGTTATCACATATTACTCATACGGGCTCTGAGACCAGTTTATTAAATACTACCGTAATAATAATAATAATAATAATAATAATAATAATAATAATAATAATAATAATAATAATAATAATAATAATATAATTGCTTTTGCAGATGATATGGCCTTGTTTGCTGAAACAATGGAGAAAGCAAGAGAGAAAATCCTTGAACTGGAGAAAAGAAGATGATGATGATGATGATAAAAAATTGTTGTTTTAAGGGGCCTAACATCTAGGTTATCGGCCCCTAATGGTCTGGGTGATAACGAAAATGACAATGAAATGGAAACCAGAACGAAAATTAAGCGAGACTGAAAATATTTACAAAATGTAACTCAGATTGAAACAACTCACAAAATGGAGAGCTGTAATAGGCCAACTTACAAAAGAGAATTTAGAACGAAAATACTCACAAAAGGAATGGATTGAAAAATACGCCCAAAATGTAGTTTACATTCAAAATACGTACAAAATGCAATGTAGAGTCGAAATACTTGCAAAATGCAATTGATATTCAAAATAATTACCAAATGCAAATGAGATGAAAATACGTACAAAATGCAATTGAGGTTCAAAATACTTACAAAATGCAATTGAAATTGAAAATACACAATGCAATTCAGATTGAAAAACTCCCATTTCAGATACAAAATACTCACAAAGTGCAATTGATATTCAAAATGCTTACAAAATGCAATTGATATTGAAAATGCTTACAAAATGTACGGTAGATACGAACTACAAAATGTAATTTAGATTGAAAATACATACAAAATGTAATTTAGATTCCAAATACCCTCAAAATGCAATTGAGAATCAAAATACTTGCAAAATGCGCACAATACAAAATGCAATTTAGATTGAAAATACTTGGAAAAAGCGGTTTAGGGTGAAAATACTTACAAAATGCAATAAAAATTTAAAATACTCACAATAGTTCCACCCCCTATATTGAAAGACTTACTAAAAAGCAATTTAGATTGTCAATCCTTACAAAATGCAAATGAGGTTGAAAACTCTTGCAAAATGCAATTTAGATCGAAAAGACTTACAAAATGCAAAGTAGACTGAAAACACCTACAAAATGGAGTGTAGATGCAAACAAAATCGCTAAAGGGATTGTATATGCACGGGGAGACAATTAACAAAACAGTGCGGGAATCTTAAAGAGAAAAGGATATATAATGAAAAGAAAACAAGAGGTCTGATCCCTCGAAGAAAGAGGGATCAGGAGTGATGAGACAAGGGCCAATTAAGGCGGGCAATTGAAAGACTCCCAGGCCTCAGATACCCTAATACCGTCGGGGTCGGAAAAGAACAAGAGTTGACCAAGGGAGGTCGACAGGAAAGAAGACGGAGAGGAGCCCGGTACAAGTAAGTAGAGGTAATTCCGGACTCATCTGGGGTCCCGTGGTCGCCAACCCACATCCCACTAGATGTGAGCCCCTGGGGGACTTCGAAAAGAAAACATAGCCTAATCATGACAATCAACTTACACCCGCGTAAATACCTAAAAGTCCAAGAACAAAAGATTGAATTAGTAAGAGATTTCAAATATCTCGGAGAATGGATTAGTTGGAATGCTGGGGAATTCAAAGCAATGAAATCCAGGAAAGAATAACTTGAAATGTCCTGCCAAATAACAAAAGATTTATTTATTTAGTTAGTTATGTATTTATTTAGTGATTTATTTATTTATTTAGTTAGTTAGTTATGTATTTATTTAGTGATTTATTTATTTAGTTAGTTATGTATTTATTTAGAGATTTATTTAGTTAGTTAATTATGTATTTATTTAGTGATTTATTTATTTATTTAGTTAGTTAGTTATGTAATTATTTAGTGATTTATTTAGTTGGTTATGTATTTATTTAGTGATTTATTTAGTTAGTTATGTATTTATTTAGTGATTTATTTATTTAGTTAGTTAGTTAATTATGTATTTATTTAGTGATTTATTTATTTATTTATTTATTTATTTAGTTAGTTAGTTAGTTAGTTAGTTATGTAATTATTTAGTGAATTATTTAATTAGTTAATTATGTATTTATTTAGTGATTTATTTATTTAGTTAGTTAGTTAGTTAGTTAGTTTTGTATTTATTTAGAGATTTATTTAGTTAATTACGTATTTATTTAGTGATTTATTTATTTAGTTAGTTAGTTATGTATTTATTTAGTGATTTATTTAGTTAGTTAATTATGTATTTATTTAGTGATTTATTTATTTATTTATTTAGTTAGTTAGTTAGTTAGTTAGTTATGTATTTATTTAGTGATTTATTTATTTAGTTAGTTAGTTATGTATTTATTTAATAATTTATTTATTTATTTAGTTAGTTAGTTATGTATTTATTTAGTGATCTATTTAGTTAGTTAGTTATGTATTTATTTAGTGATTAATTTATTTAGTTAGTTCGTTATGTATTTATTTAGTGATATTTAGTTAGTTATGCATTTATTTAGTGATTTATTTAGTTAGTTATGTATTTATTTAGTGATTTATGTATTTAGTTAGTTAGTTAGTTAGTTAGTTAGTTAGTTATGTATTTATTTAGTGATTTATTTATTTAGTTAGTTATATATTTATGTAGTGATTTATTTATTTAGTTAGTTATGTATTTATTTAGTGATTTATTTAGTTAGTTATGTATTTATTTAGTGATTTATTTATTTATTTAGTTAGTTAGTTATGTATTTATTCAGCGATTTATTAATTTAGTTAGTTATGTATTTATTTAGTGATTGATTTATTTATTTATTTAGTTAGTTAGTTATGAATTTATTTAGAGATTTATTTAGTTAGTTAATTATGTATTTATTTATTTTCCCACATCATCGATTTGTCATTTTTTGATTAAGAATAAGTTTCAGGTATTCCGCTGCATAAAGACTTTCGGTTAATGTATTACAGTGTTGTAAAGTCGTATTTTTAAATTTTATGGGCACTGGTTTGATTGTTGTTATTGTCTTTCGTTTTTTGACAGGAATTACATTATTTTGAGTTCTAGTTTTGTTTGCAATTTTATCTAGAAAAACTTCATCTTTCTTTGTTTACCCAGTCATATATAATATGATAATATGGCCTAGGCCTACATCAAGAATAAGACGCTCTACAAGAAAATTGAAAAACTCTCTGATACTATGAGAAAAAGGAGGATACATATTTACGGTCTTCTTCTCAGAATGAACTCTGATGGATTAACCAAACAAATCTTTGACTTCTTCCGTAACAGCAAAACGAAATCAACATAGTTTAAAGAAAATGAAAAAGACCCAGTAAAATTACAAATTACAGAAAATTCACAGCTCAATCAAAAAGCTAAAATAATTATTAAAGACGAAAATATAAGGTTCCAAGATAAATCGTCACTAAAATCCAAAAGCCATCATCTCGGAAGAAGAGAGAAAAAGAAGATCAGAAAGAATGAAGAGATACAGGGACTAAGGAAAAAATAACACACAGAGAAATGATTGATTCAACGTACCCCAAAGAGGGTGAAACGAAAGATGATGATGATGATGATAATTGTTGTTTGAAGGGGCTTAACATCTAGGTTATCGGCCCGAAATGGTGTGGGTGATAGTGAAAGATGAGATGAGAATGAAAACTAAAACTAATACTAACTACAAACTTACATACTAGAAGAAGAAATGGTAAACAAATAAAGGATAAGGCAAATAAAGGATGGGAAGAAAAGAAATGCCCGCAACCCTCGAAGAATGAGGATTGAGGGACTTGGAAGGAAGGAGAGCCATGAAAGACAGATAGGAAAGGGAAAGAGGAGAGGGCCCGCCTCAAAGGCAGTGAAAAAAGGGAAAAAGACGGACCCAGCTCAGGAATCCCTCGGGTTCGCAAACTCCCGAACTCACCAGCCTTGAGCCCCTGAGGGTGTAGCAATATCCAGGGTGCACCATAAGTGGTGGGGCTACATCGCCTTGCCTCCTTGAGGGCCTTGAGCAGAAGACAGGAGATAACATGAAAAGAAAAAGAAAGCGGAAAACTCGAAGAATGAGGGATCCGGATAGATGAGAGAAGGGTCAATCAAGGCGGGAAAGGAAGAGACCCCCTAGGCCTCGGATACCCTAATACAGTCGGGGTCGGAAGAGAACAAGAGTTGACGAAGAGGGGTCGACAGGAAAGAGGATGGAGAGTAGCCCGGCACAAGTAACTGGAAGCAATACCGGACTCAGCTGGGCTCCCGTGGTCGCCAACCCACGTCCCATAAGATGTGAACCCCTGGGGTGAAACGAAAGGATAATAATAATAAATTTAAGTACTTAAGATGAGTATTTCAGCCATGAGGATTGAATCGTGAGGGAAACAAAGAGAGAATAAAAAAATTACGGAAGGCCTATAGAATCACCTAGAGCAGGTACAATAAAAAATCAATATCGAAGGACGCAAAATGAGTAGCTTATTTCTAAAAGATACCAAATCCAAAAATATCGAAATTGAGATTATGATGGGAAACGTACGTTGGTAGGAAGCTCCATCGTATGAAAGAAAAAGAAATTGCCAAAACGACCTAAATCTATAACAAACAGGGCATTGAAAATCTCGTTTGAAGACAATAAGTAACAAATCCTGTGGCCTGAATGTGCCAATACGTACCGTATCCATGCAGCCAATGAGAGGCCATTTATTTTAGTACTGGATAATATTTTCCATTGTCCAGTTCACAAGTTATTTACCATATTCATGTTCTTTAGACACAAACTACAATCATAATTCCATAAGTTCAGCACTGCTAAGTTACGTTGCATAATTTTCATTGTTTTGTTCAATTTTATTTAATATTATTTAAATAATCTATGCCTTCACTGTAAATACCTTAAATATAATTATTGCATAACTAAATACAATCATTTTTCTAGAAGATTCTGATGACTGCAGTGAAATTTACGTCTTTCCGTGGCAAGTATTTATAGTTTCAGTGACAAAAAGTACGAAATCCATAATTTTCTTTGAATATTTCCTAAACTGCAAAAGCCTAAACAGAAATACTTGGTATAACAATGCATTTATTCTATCTGAACATAATAAAAGTGCTCAAATGGATTTTCAGTTGCAATTTTACACTCTGAGCGTTTTTCCTCTCTCCTGTAAAATATTACATTTTGGATTTGGTACCTTTTGGAAATAAGCTTCCCAAATGAAGACATCACATCACAGTAATCAAACCTGAAACAGTATATGCCTCGGAAATCTTGGATCATAAGAGGGAAACAAGAAAGGACAATATTGATGTAAATCCTTGGTCCAGTTTGCTCAGAAGGAATCTGAATGAAACGGGAATCCCAGGAGATTTTATCAGCATGCTGAAAAGATCACTGACACCTTGAGGAAAAGGCGATTGAAGTTCTACGGCAACATTCTCAGAATGAACAATGACAGACTCACCAAAAGGGTTCTTAACCTTGCTCTCTAAATGAAAGCGGCTTAGTGAAATAAAATAAAAAGATCTTCAAGAAATTGGCATTACGGAGGAAATTATGCAAGATTGACTCCAGTTGAGAGCATTAATCAACAACCATCATTATTTATCTCAGAAAAAAACTACCACGACCAAGAAACCATGACGAAAGAACGGACGAAGATTTTCAGTGCCAAGATGAAGAGATTTTGGGAAGAGGCAACGCCTGGTGCATTCTTGGAATACACGGTACCTGAGATTATAATTTTGAATGCTTTTGCACGTTCTTTCCTTCCTTTTTGTCAAACACCAACAGTGATCATTTGTTTTCTCCTTTATGTGCAAATCTCTTATATTTTGTATGAGTCTGTTCCAGATATATATTCTGTGACCCACCTAGCGGCATATAACAACGAATCTCTGAAGCTCTTCAACTCTTCCTCGCGCAAGAGGAATTCCATATCCATTTGGCTACCAGATACTGTTGTCAACTCTTTGAAGACCAGCTCAGCAAAAGAAGATTATTTTCTTTCTTTAAAGTTGGCAATGTTTATATGTTCTCCTTTTGTCTCCTACCCCCCTCTCTTTTCCCCTTCCGTGGTCTCTCCGTGCTCCGTTGAGCAGGTCTCACTTCTTAGTCTGCAGTTGACTCGTTCAGTCAAAGCTCCGCTCGAGCTTGCCTCCTCAAACCAAGAGGCTCACCCTCTTTTACGCCATGTTGGCTAAGTAATCATCAACGGAAACTTCGACTTCAACATGAAATCAAGATAAGTACCATTTTAAAAGTTTTAACCTCATCTTCATGGTTTTAACTTCCACATGCTTTTGATTATAATTTATAGACAGTGTGAAATCATTTACTTTGGGGCAATAATCATTCTTCGTGGGATTTGCCATGTTGAGCTTTTGCTTGTATAAGCCAACCTTACTAACAAAGAGCTTTTCTTAAGCTATTCAAACGAGAAATCCTCTCGCTACGTGGGATATTATCTAATACCCGCTGTCTATAATTATAAAGCCAGTTCCTCCGTTGGATTTTCTCAACCCCATTTTCTGCTAAGGTCGTTCTGGAACCTTCGAGATCTTGTTCTCTATCTGCGAGTCTTGCCGTCAAGTATTGTTCACGCACTTGTGAAAATGCTAGTTAAAATGAGGAATCTTCCTTACAAATTTTTGTAATAGCTAACTTTCTTCCACCGCTGGAACCTCTGGAACATTCTATGGCGCATTTAATTGTAAATCACAACTTTTTCAAGAAATAGACTCTCACCTATATAGTGCAATCAGTTCTTTCCATAATTGCAATAACTTTCTTTTTTTATGAACTTTAGTGTTTCTATAGTGAACTTTGCATCAATCATTACAGACTATAGTGATAATCAGTGCTTGCTCCACGTTTCTACCGCGTCGCGATCGTCCGGTTATATTAAATACGGCCATGAACATTGATCCTATATCCCAATGATCTTTCCTCAACCTTCTACTAACAACCATTATTAATAAAATTGTAACTTTTCTATAAGGTGTCACTCACGAGGTGCCCTTGCAACTTTGCTAGTTTAACATTAATTAAATTCTGCATAATTGCTTGTGTGATACAAGTTTTAAATTCACGTTGTTCCTTTCCCATAATCAGGGAAAACAATTCTCTAAATTCTTGAGCGAATCATGTTCAGGTTTCACGAAATGGAAACTGTCCCATTTGGCGAGTGATTCCGGCTCAAACTTGGGAAGTCTAGAACTTTCCCTTTCACTTTCTTCAGGTTTCACAGTAAGTGACCTGCCCTCTTTGTATAATTTTCATATATTAATTCTGTATAAATATAAGAAGTTGTATTTTTCACGTTGTTATTATTGTTATTTTCAAAGTTGTCACTTTCTCTAGAACATTCTCTCCAGAATTTCTTAAGGTGCACTTTTTGTACTCCAATTCACGTTCAAGCTTTAATTATTTCATTGCTCATTTGTTTAAATCTTATAAAGATTTTAGAAACATGTAAGGTTTGAAACCTTGTAAATTGTCATTTGCCTGGAGCAATTTCTGAACGTTGTTGGAGGTCTGCGATCCCAAATTGTTAACTACATAGAGCATATTTATTTGTTAAAGTTACTCTTCTTTAAATTGTTAAATAAATTAAATATTTGTTTTTGGATTCATCATTTCTCTGATACTACAGTTAGGCAGGATCCTGGCCTTCCTAGCTCTTCCTAGGTTTATGCCCTCGTTCATATACAATAAATCGTTTGCTCTCAGTCTTGTCAGACCATCACCCTTCCCCATAGTACTTTTATACATGCTTGGGAGGAAATACACTAAAGCCTTTCTCTGGCAAACTGCCCAAGTCTTAGCTGCGGTTCCCGTCAGCTTCGACCAAGCTCGTACCCACTTTAGGTATCCGAGCACAGATTTGCGGTGGCAACCGCTTCTAAGGGTATTTAAAGTTGAACTCATTAATTTTGTGGGACTCTCCTCCTATTTTTCTATCCTTTTTCTCCAATCCCAAATCTACTTCCTTCTCTTAATCATCTTCCCTTGGTGGGTGGGTTATTCCTCATCTTATAATCTACCCAAAAATTTGGTGCCGAAACCCGGGAGAGTCCATTTGCTATGTCCATTGTTTGTCAAGTGTCATTTGACAATACTTTGCAAAGTATTAACATCTGCTTTGGATTTTTCAGCTATACCTACGTCGTGCAAAGCCTGTGAAAGGGAAAGAGGCCGCTCCTGTCTCCTTTGGTGTGTCCTGTTCTTTATACCCATTTGCTGCTGCAAACTTGACAGCATCTCCAAGGTTCTACAGTTTCGTGAGTTGTATTTCAATTTATTCTCTTTATCATGGCTCCTACTGAAAAAGATGAAACTCTCATTGCTAGACGTTCTTCTTATAAAGGGCAACTCACTAGATTCCGAAATTTCATCAACAAGTTAAATCCCGCCGAGTGTGATTTAGATATCTTAACACAACGCCTTAAGTTGTACGAACGGTCATATGATTATTATGACCAAATTCAAACCGAGATTGAATCCGCTTGCCCAGACCTTCAATCGGATCGGGACGAGGTCGAACCCTTGTACTTTGAAGGGATTGCAAAGGCCCACCAACTGATCCGCAATATCTGAGAACCGGACAATAAGGTCATCAATCCGACCCAGCTAGCACCCGCTTCAGTTCACAAGAACAAACCGAAACCGTTACTTCCCAAGATAAGCCTACCGCATTTCTCAGGCAAGGAAGGTGAATGGTATTCTTTTTACGAACTTTACTGCTCCCTAATTCATGAAAATGCTGAGATCCCCGACATACATAAATTTTACTTCCTCCGCACTTCTTTGGAATGTGAGGCCTTAGCCTTAGTGGAGTCACTGCCTTTAAGCGCAGACAACTACCACATCGCCTTTAATCTCCTTAAAGAGAGATATGGTAATTTACGTTTGAGTGTCGCTCGACACATCCGTTGTTTGTTCAACTTACAAGCCGTCAAACCTAATGACGTCACATCTTTAAGAAACCTCTTAGATTCTATGCAGTTAAATGTCAGAGCGTTATACCAACTAAAACAGCCTGTCCAAACATGGGACACCATACTTATTCACCTAGCTACATCAAGATTCGATTTTTCGACACTGAAGGCCTGGGAGATCGAACTCGCCTGCAACAAGGAACATTCGTTCGAACACCTTATCTCGTTTCCCAACAGTCGATGTCAATTCCTTACAGCACTCGCATTTCAGTGCGAAAAAGTCGAAACGAATCCTCAGTGTCAAATTTTTGAAAAAAAAACTTGCTTCTTCAAAGGGACATCAGCCCCCATTTGTCGAAAACAAACAAACCCGTTCTTCTTTCAATCATGCAAGAGAAGATATCAGGCCGCTTAATAAATCTTTAAAATGCACGCTCTGTAAAAAGCTTCACACCTTGTATTCGTGCAAATCCTTTAAAGAATTGTCTGTCGAAGATCGAAGGAAGTTTGTCTTGAATAGCAAACATTGTTTCAACTGCTTATCACCTAAGCATTCTTCTTCGAACTGTACGTCATCAAATCTCTGTTTCCATTGTAAAAAACCGCATCATTCTTTATTGCACGTTCACGATAAATCGAGGTCATCAGTACCTGCCTCTTCAAGCTCCTTGCAGAGCCGCTCCGAACAAACTAATGCTTCTTCCTGCATTTCTAATGCCGAACCTTCTCACAGTGCGCAAACCCTTTTGACCACTGTACAATTCGAAATCCAAGATAAATTTGGAAATTGGTTTAGAACCCGTGGTCTTCTCGATTCCGCTTCAACTCATAACTTTGTTTCGCAATCGTTGATTAAAAAACTAGGTCTTTCGTCATCGCCTACTTCTATCAATGTGACCGGCATTGACAATTTGAAAACTCAAGTTTTGCAGTCTTCAAAATTGAAAATTAGAGACGTTTGCCAAAGAAACACCAATCTTAATTTAAACTGTCTCATTCTTACCAGTATTGGCAAGGACACTCCAAGTCATTCTATTAATACCTCCGGATTAAAGATTCCTTCACACTTAAGGTTAGCTGATCCTCAGTTTAATGTTCAAGGTCCCATTGATGTACTTTTCAGTGCCAATGTTTTTTGGAATTGCATTCGCAAACAAACACGCAAGTTATCCTCAACCGTGGTCGCCAGAGACACCGATTTTGGTTGGGTTATTACTGGTGAAATCCAACAACCCAGTCTTCAAACCAAAGCGCAATGTCATTTCGTCACAGCTGACATAAATCCCATTTCTGAAAAAGAGAACGCTCATGTTTCAGATTTCAATATTTTTGAAAAACACTTGTCGAAACGATGTCTTATCGTGAACAACTGCGCTACCTCTGTAAGTTGTTTAAATGGTTTTTCCTTCTTCCCGCACAAGATGGCAATTCAAGTTCGCCTTGCTTTGTGTTATTTCGTCTACCTTCTTATGTCATTTTTTATAGCAGTTAATTGCTTAAACTCTCTATTAAAAACTATCTTCCCCTTGTGTAAAACCATGGCTATCAGTCTCCATCACTTCGCTGTACGCTATGTTTCACTTCTTTCGCTATGTAGAAGGATGGCCACGGCCGGCTCCTCCCTCCTTCCTCACAATTGGAAGTCGCTCATGAAACCGATTGAAAATCTGAATTCTATAGCATCTAGAATAACTATTCTTATGCATAACCTTCGTCTCAATGTCCCAGCTTGTCTTCTTTGCTCGGAAGAATTAAGCTTCTTTTTGTTGAAAATTGTCCGATTTCGTGATCCTCTCAATTATGCGAAATTGATTTCCTACTTTATTTCATATAGCTTTAAATTGCTTTTTCACGTCCAAGTTACGATTGACTGCATTCCGTTCAACCTGAATATCTGCTTTAAGTTACAGCTGATTCAACAAATGTTGTTTGCGTACTTTGAACTGCTTGTTTGTCAGACTTGTTTGTATACTAGTCTGAGGAAGGCCAAGTTGTTGTTTATTTCCTGTACGCTTGACACAGTTCAAAGCAAGTTTCTCTTATCTCAACTTTGGCTGATTGTCAACCATTGTCTGGCGAGCCGCTACCGTAATCTCGGAAGCCGTTCACCTACTTCCAAAAATAAACTTGTTCTAGTTAAGGACTCTCTCAGCTATTTATATGTCTTATCTCGTTGTACTATGTGTGTCAAGGCCGTGCTTGTTTACGTCTCTCACTTACTCATGCTCGTATTCTATAACTGCTTCGATCCCTGTTTCAAAACTTCGTTGCGTATTTCTCACGCGCTCATGTATTTCACTTTGCTTGCATATTTTGCGATCTTAATGTTCATTGATGAACAAACTTATTTTTTCTCGTCGTCACATTCGATGTGTTTTTGTATTCATACTTGTCATGTCACGTTTTTCGCTGACTTCAGTATTTTTCTGAGTAACCCCTTTGATACTCATCATAACTTGAGGTCATTGTTTATGGCTACTCGTTTTTTACCTATGGCGTTCTTGCTTTCTACTTGCATAGTTCCTTTGTTTATTTGGTATATTCTTGTCTTGAATAGATGTACTTGTTTCTATACGCTTTGTTTAAACTTGCCAATTCTTCTTTCTCATCGTATCGCAATCTTTACTAGTGCTTTATTTCCCTCAGCTTCCAGCTATTTTGTGATTGAAAGTGTTGATAATTCTCGCCTTTTAACTCCGCTGTCCAATGACCCTGATGACCTGCTTCCACTTACACCTGGTCACTTCCTTATAGGCACTTCTCTTTCTGCTCCTCCTCCTCTTCCCAATTCTTACAGGGATTCTGATTTACCTATTGTTTGGTGTAAACTTGAAGCCCTCAGTAATTCCTTTTGGAAGAGGTGGAACTTGGAATATTTAACTTCCTTGCAAGGGAGACAGAAGTGGTTTCTTTCCAGTCCCGACATTCAAGTGGGAGACTTGGTCTTAGTTAGGGATGTTTCACCCCCCCCTAGTCTGGCCTTTTAGAAGAGTGACCAAGTGTTACCCTGGAGGAGATAGGAGAGTCAGGGTATTCAGAGTCGTGACCACTAATGGTCAGATCACAAGACTACTTTTCCGCAATCACTTATTACTGTACTTGTTTTTCTTGTTCGCTGTTGGTATCTGCCCCTCCCAGTATGGTGCATTCTTGGAATACACGGTACCTGAGATTATAATTTTGAATGCTTTTGCACGTTCTTTCCTTCCTTTTTGTCAAACACCAACAGTGATCATTTGTTTTCTCCTTTATGTGCAAATCTCTTATATTTTGTATGAGTCTGTTCCAGATATATATTCTGTGACCCACCTAGCGGCATATAACAACGAATCTCTGAAGCTCTTCAACTCTTCCTCGCGCAAGAGGAATTCCATATCCATTTGGCTACCAGATACTGTTGTCAACTCTTTGAAGACCAGCTCAGCAAAAGAAGATTATTTTCTTTCTTTAAAGTTGGCAATGTTTATATGTTCTCCTTTTGTCTCCTACCCCCCTCTCTTTTCCCCTTCCGTGGTCTCTCCGTGCTCCGTTGAGCAGGTCTCACTTCTTAGTCTGCAGTTGACTCGTTCAGTCAAAGCTCCGCTCGAGCTTGCCTCCTCAAACCAAGAGGCTCACCCTCTTTTACGCCATGTTGGCTAAGTAATCATCAACGGAAACTTCGACTTCAACATGAAATCAAGATAAGTACCATTTTAAAAGTTTTAACCTCATCTTCATGGTTTTAACTTCCACATGCTTTTGATTATAATTTATAGACAGTGTGAAATCATTTACTTTGGGGCAATAATCATTCTTCGTGGGATTTGCCATGTTGAGCTTTTGCTTGTATAAGCCAACCTTACTAACAAAGAGCTTTTCTTAAGCTATTCAAACGAGAAATCCTCTCGCTACGTGGGATATTATCTAATACCCGCTGTCTATAATTATAAAGCCAGTTCCTCCGTTGGATTTTCTCAACCCCATTTTCTGCTAAGGTCGTTCTGGAACCTTCGAGATCTTGTTCTCTATCTGCGAGTCTTGCCGTCAAGTATTGTTCACGCACTTGTGAAAATGCTAGTTAAAATGAGGAATCTTCCTTACAAATTTTTGTAATAGCTAACTTTCTTCCACCGCTGGAACCTCTGGAACATTCTATGGCGCATTTAATTGTAAATCACAACTTTTTCAAGAAATAGACTCTCACCTATATAGTGCAATCAGTTCTTTCCATAATTGCAATAACTTTCTTTTTTTATGAACTTTAGTGTTTCTATAGTGAACTTTGCATCAATCATTACAGACTATAGTGATAATCAGTGCTTGCTCCACGTTTCTACCGCGTCGCGATCGTCCGGTTATATTAAATACGGCCATGAACATTGATCCTATATCCCAATGATCTTTCCTCAACCTTCTACTAACAACCATTATTAATAAAATTGTAACTTTTCTATAAGGTGTCACTCACGAGGTGCCCTTGCAACTTTGCTAGTTTAACATTAATTAAATTCTGCATAATTGCTTGTGTGATACAAGTTTTAAATTCACGTTGTTCCTTTCCCATAATCAGGGAAAACAATTCTCTAAATTCTTGAGCGAATCATGTTCAGGTTTCACGAAATGGAAACTGTCCCATTTGGCGAGTGATTCCGGCTCAAACTTGGGAAGTCTAGAACTTTCCCTTTCACTTTCTTCAGGTTTCACAGTAAGTGACCTGCCCTCTTTGTATAATTTTCATATATTAATTCTGTATAAATATAAGAAGTTGTATTTTTCACGTTGTTATTATTGTTATTTTCAAAGTTGTCACTTTCTCTAGAACATTCTCTCCAGAATTTCTTAAGGTGCACTTTTTGTACTCCAATTCACGTTCAAGCTTTAATTATTTCATTGCTCATTTGTTTAAATCTTATAAAGATTTTAGAAACATGTAAGGTTTGAAACCTTGTAAATTGTCATTTGCCTGGAGCAATTTCTGAACGTTGTTGGAGGTCTGCGACCCCAAATTGTTAACTACATAGAGCATATTTATTTGTTAAAGTTACTCTTCTTTAAATTGTTAAATAAATTAAATATTTGTTTTTGGATTCATCATTTCTCTGATACTACAGTTAGGCAGGATCCTGGCCTTCCTAGCTCTTCCTAGGTTTATGCCCTCGTTCATATACAATAAATCGTTTGCTCTCAGTCTTGTCAGACCATCACCCTTCCCCATAGTACTTTTATACATGCTTGGGAGGAAATACACTAAAGCCTTTCTCTGGCAAACTGCCCAAGTCTTAGCTGCGGTTCCCGTCAGCTTCGACCAAGCTCGTACCCACTTTAGGTATCCGAGCACAGATTTGCGGTGGCAACCGCTTCTAAGGGTATTTAAAGTTGAACTCATTAATTTTGTGGGACTCTCCTCCTATTTTTCTATCCTTTTTCTCCAATCCCAAATCTACTTCCTTCTCTTAATCATCTTCCCTTGGTGGGTGGGTTATTCCTCATCTTATAATCTACCCAACGCCCGATGATGAAATCGTGAATTCAAGCTCAATCACTCTCCTAATGGGGAACAATCGATAATATATATATATATATATATATATATATATATATAAATAAATAAAGAAAGAATGAAAGAAAGAAAGAAAGAAAGAAAGAAAGAAAGAAAGAAATCTATAGACTATAGGGTAGTCCTATACAGTATATAAAAATGAAAGTTTGTCTGTTTTTTTCTGAATTTCTACGGATATTTGTATTATTTACGCGTTTCGGACTGTTTTATGGCGGATGCGCACGAAAATACTTTTTGTCTGTCTGTATGTCTGTCGGTCTGTTTGTCTGTGGACAACTTTGTTCCCAGAATGGCCGGGTGGATCAACGTAAAATTTGGTACAGATATCCTTCAGAGGCACGACACTAATCATTGATGTAACTCTTCTCTGTAGCTCTCATAAAAGGGGGCCTACCCCCCTTAAAACACTTGCTGAAATAGGCGTAGAAGGGCGAGACAAAGCTCATTTTCAGACCCTCAATGTGAGAAATGAAACTCGGAAAACCACCCTTTTAGGCCCTAAAACCAACAGTTTTTGAGATATTCCCAAAAAACTAATTTCATTTAATACAATAATGAAAGAATGCATGCCGGTAACCATGGCAACAGTACGTCACAGGTCCATCTATTTCTGTAAGACGCAATACAATTCGATTTATTACATTACTGAGATAGTTTGCAAACGGCTATAAGGTTATAACGGAACCAAATTAAGCTGTAAAATTCATCAATTCATGTAATGCGCTTAAGGGGGTCAAGGGGGACTATAGAATTTTTTCACGCGATTTACACGTGCGGGTGTGGTACGGAAGGACTATTACGTTCCTATCCCTATCTTTATCTTTATATATATAATTCTTCGACACGTGTGTATGTGACTGAACTCCTCCTAAACGACTGAACGGATTTTGATGGAATTTTGTATGTATATTAGGGTGGGTCCATGTATGGTTTAGATTCACAATCTGACCCGGTAGGTGGAATGAACACAATTTTAGAACCACAATTTACACACAATTTTAGAACCACAATATACAGTCAAAAACAGTCGTCATGGAAACCACTAGCCTTGGCCTTGGTGAAAGCTGATGTCTTTGGACGGTTTGTCTCTGCACGTTAGAGCCACCTGGTCGCAACCTGTGCAACTACCGCCATTACATACACTCCGCCCGTGGCGAAAAGTTGTGTTTTATACCAAGGGTGGCAGTGATGTCGAATTCTACTGTTTGTCTCTGCACGTTAGAGCGTTTCAAAGTCCCGTATGCGTTCATATATCATTCATCCGATTGCCATGAAACTTGGGTGATATGTTGAGTGAGCTCCAGGGAAGGTGTTTGGCTTAGTAAATCCATTTTACAATAGATAGCGCACGAATAGATTCAACAAATGAGCGACGACGCGCGAAGCGTTTCAAAAAGGTCCCGTATGCGTTCAAATACCATTCGTCCGATAGCGATGAAACTTGGGTGAGATGTTGTGTACACTCCAGGGAAGGCTTCTGGCTTAGTAAATCAATTTCACATTAGGTAGCGCACGACTAGATTCAACAAATGAGTGACGACGCGCGAAGCGTTTCAACAAAATCCCGTATAAGTTTATATTCCATTCATTGATTGAGATCAAACATTGATGAGTTGTTGTGTACACTTACGTGAAGGCTTCTAACTTAGTAATCCATTTCATAGGAGGTTGCGCACGAGTAGATTCAACAAATGAGCGGCGACGTGCGAAGCGTTTCAACAAAGTCCCGTATGCGTTCAAATACCATTCGTCCGATAGCGATGAAACTTGGGTGAGATGTTGTGTACACTTACGCGAGGGTTTCTAACTTAGTAAATCCATTTTACAATAGGTAGCTCACGAGTAGATTCAACAAATGAGCAACGACGCGCGAACTTTTAATCAAAGTCCCGTATGCGTGCATATACCTTTCATCCGATTGCAATGAAACTTGGGTGAGATGTTGTGTACACTTACGTGAGGGTTTCTAACTTAGTAAATACATCTCACAGGAGGTTTCGCACGAGTAGATTCAACAAATGAGCGACGACGCACGAAGCGTTCAATAAGGTCCCGTATGCGTTCAAATACCATTCGTCCGATTACGATGAAACTTGGGTAAGATGTTGTGTACACCCTACGGAAGGTTTCTGGCTTAATAAATCCATTTTACAATAGGTAGCGCACGAGTAGATTCAACAAATGTGTGACGGCACGCGAATCATTTCAACAAAGTACCGTATGCGGCCATATACCATTTATCAGATTACGATGAAACTTTGGTGAATTGTTGTGTACACTCCAGGAAATGTTTCCGTCTCAGTAAATCCAGTTTTTAATAAGTAGCACACGAGTAGATTCAACAAATGAGCGACGGCGCGCGAATCGTTTCCACAATGTCCCGTATGCGGTCATATATCATTCATCCGATTGCGATCAAACCTTGGCGAATCATTGAGTACACGCCAGAGAAGGTTTCAGGCTTAGTAAATCTATTTTACAATAGGTAGCACATGAGTAGATTCAACAAATGAGTAATGGCTCGCGAATCGTTTAAAGAAAATCACTTACGCGTTCATATGTCATTCATCCGATTCCGATGAAACTTTGATGAGTTGCTGTGTACACGCCAGGGAAGGTGTTCAACTTGGTAAATCCGTTTTACAATATTGGTAGCGCACGGGTAGATGTAACAAATGAGTGACGACGCGCGAAGCGTTCCAACAAAATCCTGTATGCGTTCATATACTAATCATCGATTGCGATGAAACTTTGATGATTTGTTGTGTACACTTACGTGAAGCTTTCTAACTTAGTAAATCCATTTCACAGTTGGTAGAGCACGAGTAGATTCAACAAATGAGTGACAGCGCACGAATCAATTAAACCTAATCCCGTATGCGTTAAATGCCATTTATCCGTTTGCGTTGAAACTTTGGAGAGTTGTTGTGCACGCTCCAACGAATGTTTCTAAATTAGTTAATTCAATGCACGATAGTTTAGAGGCAGTCAACAGAAATTTAAAAAAATATTGTGTATCCAAAAGCACTTCAAGAAACAAAGTTACAACACTTTCTTTGATTGGCAGGACAACGTCTGCCGGGTCAGCTTGTATTGTTATATTATTATTATTATTATAATTATTATCATTATACTATGGTCTACAACGACGAGTCAATGCTTATTTTCAGCCCCTTGGTGTCAGAAACAAAACTCGGGGACCCTAAATAGCCGTAAAGGGTCCCCGAAAACTACATTTTAAGGCTCTAAAACCAACAGATTCTGATATATTCCCAGAAAACTAATTTAATTTAATAAACTAATGAAGGAATGCTCGCCAGTTGCCATGACAAAAGCATCTCAAAAGGTGACATCCAACTTTCCATCTATTTCTGCAAGAAGTAATGCCACTCCATTTATTAAATTTCTGTGAAAGGTTGCAAATGGCTATAAAGTTATCACGGAACCAACTAAAACTGTAAAATTCATCAATGCGCTTAAGGGGGTGAGGGGTTACCATAGATATTTTTCACACGACTTAAACGTGCGATATGTCGTATAGAAGATCTATCATATCTCCAAACAGCAACATTATTTTCAAAAATTCCTGAATTGAAATAGTATTTTTTTTCTTGCTTTTAGGAATTTGGGCCTTTGGAGGCTAAAAAACCTGAGTTTTCATGCACCACAAGCCTTTATAATTTATTAAAGGCGTCTTCCTCTGGATGCGGACTTCACACAACAGTGAGGGTCAGTTTTTATGTGACGCGTATTGCGTTTCGTCTACGAGGTTTTCAATTTTATTTTCACGTCGGGAAGTACACGTTAGAAAAACTAGTTTCAGAGCATATTTCAACTAATCATTTATCTTTGTCGACAAACAGGTTCCATTGCAACGGTAGCTCAATTGATTACGTCTGGTTACTAATACCGAAGACCGTTCGAAGAATGGGTTCTTCTGCTAGTAAATAGAGAAATAGAGAAATAAAGTTGTTGCGTGATCCTAAGAGGTCAATTCGCATGGAATAAATAAATAAATAAAAATGTACTGGTAACCTGTGCTATCATGGTAAGTAGCGGCTTCGGTGGCGTAGTTGGTAGCATGCTGAACTGCTGTGCCCAAGATAGCGGGTTCAATCCTGGCCAAAGTCGTCGGATTTCCTAAGAGCGTTAAAATCCTTCAGTATGCCTTCCTTCGGAGGGGAAGTAAAGCCGGCGGTCCCATGTCATACATTTATGGCATGTTAAAGATCCTTCCACAGACTAAACTTGTGTAAAGCTAAATTGTTAGGTTAGAATTCGTCGGAACGCTCTATCGAAGTTCCAACGATCACCACTGGGTAAACTATCATTGATATCTGGTGGCGAAAGTTGGAACTACTTGAAATTGAACGGAACTTGTAGCTCACCCTAAGGGTGTCCGCTGGAAGCAGGTACAGACTCTGGCGAGCCGAACATGTCCTGGGACACTCCCGGCACTAAAAGCCACACGATAACTAAATAAATAGTAGTATGTGTATTTGATTGATAAATGAATCGCAGCCAATGGCCATAAGCGTATTTGTAATTCAGTTGAGGTTTGGGAAGGAGGTGGCCATGGCCTTAATTTGGGAACCATCTCAGCATTTGCCTTGAGTAGAAGTGGGAGAAACCATGCAAAACCTCTTCCAGGATGACTGAGGTGGAAATCGAACCCTATTTTTTTCTTCTCAGTTTTGCCTCACGTAACTACTGAGTGTACCCCGTGTCAGCCGCAGACCAGAATTACATATCTTGGCAGGGCCGGGAATTGAACCTGGACCTCCTGTTCGACAACTAAGAAACCAAACATCTAATGCACCACGTTAAAGAACCAATAGAATGCTCAATGCTGCCTGGAAAGATGGAAGAACTAGGAATTCTTGATGTACAATTATCATCATATACATTATTTCAGTAGTATAGATCCCACCTGCGGCGCTCACAAGCTACCGATCGTGACAATGAGCATTCAAATGAAAGAGAATAGACATTACCAGTGACGAATTGCACTCTAGTTTCATAAATATCTATCATTTCTTTAAAAAATTACTTTTAAAAATGTACAAAGTGTGCGATTTGCATATACTGTTGCTGTAGGAAAATACGCTCCATAATTGCTGTCCACTTCACATTTAGGCCACTGTGACGCCTGTTTCATGTCATTTTAACATTCTGAGGTCTTCCCTTTATCATTTTGCATGGATTTCAGAAACAGTAAATCAAAGGAATGAGTACCCAAATCGTATAATTTCATAAATATCGAATAACCGGTGAGTGTTATGATGATCCTATTTTCAGTGATTGCCTTCTTAAGTTAGGGAACGTAGAACTTGGAATTCTAACTGAAATGTAAACAGTGTTCTATAATCATTTGGTTGAAATAAAAACATAACAACCTTTCTCCTTAAGTCTCTCATTATAAACCTATTGGGGAAAGTGTGGTTTATGAACATTCGAGATTTCTCGCACGGGTCCGCTAGTCATTTATAAATAAGCGAATTTCAAATTTGAGGAAATATTTCTATGGTAAACCCAATTAAAAACACATGGCAATCTCTCACTCTCTCTTTTAGTAAATCTGTCCGCAGACAGGTTTCAACAGGACGTCCTCCACTTCTCTCTGACCTGAGCATCTTCTTTCATTTGCTTGTTACTTCTTCCTCTCTTCACATTTGTTAACATTCCAAACATTCTTCTTTCTCTCTCTCTATTTCCTACTACTTTTCCTTCCATGATTCTTTGTAGTAGACAATTCCTACGTAGTATGTGACCCATCCTAGATGTATTCCTCTTCTGTATCATCCTCATGAAATTCCTCTCCTCTCTTACCCTTCTTAGCATCTCCTCATTTCTCATTCTATCGGTCCATTTCACTTCCTCCATTCTTCTCCATAACTACATTACAAAACATTCTAAATATTTTTGTTCTTTCTGTCTGACAGTCCATGTTTCTAAACCATTAGACACCACACTCCACACAAAACATTTTGGAAACCTCTTCCTAAGTTTGATCGGTATGCTTCTGGCTGTTGGTTGGTTGGTTCCTTAGTTTAGGGGATGTGACAACGTGGTCATGTAGCCCCGTGTACTTTAGGTGTGTGTAGAATCTGTCTGATAACCGGTGTTAATTGTGATGTCTGTATTAGTGTGTGTGTTTTAATTCAAGTAATGACTGCAGACGATAATTTCAAGTAGGCTAGGCCCTATCTTTGCTACCAAATGCTACCGTCCACGACACCTAGCTTGCGGAGTTGGCTACTAGATGCCATCGCAGTCACAACCTGACGGCGAACGTTGAAAATAATATAGCGTTATCAATTCTAACCTACAACCTAGTGGAAAGTTCTTTGGCTACTAGATGCCATCGCAGTCAGCACCTGAGGGCGAACGTTGGAAATAATATACTGTAGCGTTATCAATTCTAACCTACAACCTAGTGGAAAGTTCTTTTTCATACCGTGGTCTTTATTTCCCATCCGAAGGAAGGCATACTGGTTTTTTTTAACGCTCTTAAAAATCCGACGACTTCAACGAGGTTTGAACCCGCGACCTCGGGCATAGAAGCTCAGCATGCTACCAACTATGCCACCGAAGCCGCCCTTCTGGCTGTTAACAGGTTTTCTTCCCCATGGAAATTCTGCGTCTCACTTTTTCTGCACAACCTTCTATTGTTATAGTACATGTGATGAATTATTTTTAAGTCGGTTTCAATGTTAGTGAAACTGTGCCCCACGTCGCACATGTGTTCATATACGGCCGAGTGCGTCCGGTACTTTAGCACATTTCTGTGTTCACTGTATCGTGTATCCATTCTTCTCCCACTCTGACCGATGTAATTTGCTTGACACCTGTATCTTCCACTTAATAATCTATCTATCTCCGTTCCGTCTTTTCAATACTAATTGTAATTGCAGATGTTATCACTGGTACATGTTTCGGACACTTATGTGTCCTTCCTCAGCCAGAATACTTATTAAAACACTTATGGTAAAACATACACTCAAATACAATGCAATTCATTAAATAGTCATTTGATATAGTCCAGGATTCCTCATTGTCCATGCACCTGGAAAAATTGTCCCATTCTATAACTATCTAAGCATGTCAACTCTGATGGTTGACAAAAGTCACTTTATTTATGTTGGCAAATCCTGTGCCATGCTTGTTGCGATTAAAACTGTTCAACTTGATAAAATCTTGCTTGATATGTGTTGTGGAAGTTCTATAGGCCTATTGCTAAAACATTAAAACATAGAATTGACGTGTAGTTGCACGTCACTGATTGGCACTTTGCATTTTGCACAGACCATGTTAAAGTAGTTTGACTTTAGGGATTCTTATGCGATAATATTGATAAAGACGGAAAAGTGGCTTATATTGAATGGAATCCTTTGGAGGTCAAATGCTTCGTCTGAGTGGCGTATGTTGCAAATCCCTGATGTTTTTTGCCTCTAAAACGAAAGGAAAACTTTATTAAGAAAATATAAAATTTATGTTGCTTGTATCTTGGCATGCAATGGAATATACCCCTGACTTTGAATACTTTGTATATTACTATTGTGCATGCAGATGCTTTGGAGGTCAACCACCACTTTCAGTATTTTAACAAAACATCACATAGACTATAACTAACAAATATTGACAAGTTGAACTTTCTAAACTAATATCGCAACTAAAGAAGTGTACATATTGTAAATATTTTCACTCATACTTTCAGACAAAGATTTTGTAGCCTAAGTGTAATGGATCTGATGATGATCGCTTGATGATCGAAACTGTATTTATTAAACTCATGTATTTTTTCAGGATTAGAGAATAACCCATCTCATTTGGGTACAATGTTGACCGACTGAAGAGCATCAAACTTTACTAAGGCAACACTGAAAATGGCTTCAAACACTGCTAAAGTTTATTTTCAGTCCAAACTCTTTACCCACACTTTAAATATTCTCCATCACTACCTGGAGCTCTTCCTGCGTTTCTGCTAGAACAGCCATGTCATCAGCACACTTGATGGTTTTTATACTTTCTCTCCCCCACTCCAAGTCCGGGTGTGGCACCCCAATATACAGGATGTCACAAAAATATACGGCACAAATTGCAGGACACATTCCTCACACGTAGACGAAGAAATTATGTTACTTGAACATGGGTCCGGAAACATTTTATTTCTATATTACACCTCGTATCTCCAACTCAATAAGCATGGGAAACACACAAGAACAGAACGTTTGAATCATGGGGAACATCTGTTGTCATTACCGTAGGTTCACCGCCAGTGTTTGGTTTTACATGGCCCAGTTGCCATGCGACTTACGGTAACATCAATTGTTCCAGTAATCAGTACGACCTAATTTTAGTGTTAATGTTCCGTCGGCTTCTAAATAACACATTCGGTGACAGATGGATAGATAGAGGTGAACCAATTGCCTGACCTCCACGCTCTCCGGACCTAAACCCACTGGACTTTCATTTGTGGGGTTGTTTGAAACCTCTTGTGTATCGAAACCCTGTACAAGATGTTCGTAGTCTGCATGCCCGTAATATGGAAGGCTGCGAAACCACACACTATACTCCAAGGATACATCAGCGCATCCGTGATTCACTACGACGCCGGGTTGATGCATGTATCAATGCGCACGGATGGCATATTGAACATCTCCTGTGAGAATGAGCTGTATGTGGTATGATGTTACGTTCCATTCTTGTGTGTTCCCATGATTAATGAGTTGGAGACAATGAGGTGTTAAATTGAAACGAAGCGATTCCGGACCCATGTTCATGTAGCATAATTTCTTCGTCTAAGTGAGGGGATTGTGTCCTGCATATTTTGTTGTATATTTTTGTAACACCCTGTATAGTAGTTGTTGTTGTTGTTGATTCTTTGGGAGTTCGTGACATCGTGGTCATGCAGCCCCGTGTACTTCGGTGTGCAACAAAATTAATGGAAGAATATTTTCCGTAATTTGTACGCTGCGTTCGGCCCTTACCTCTATGCCAGGCTGTTCTAGTCGAGCAGCTCGCTCGTGAGCAGCAGAGTACTCGCCGCCTTTCGTGAGTAAACCTGCAACATGCAATACAGCTCTGCTGTGGGGGGGGGGGGGGGGGCTGCCGTCACTTCGCGGTGGATACATCAAGACTGGCAGGAAGCACATGGACTTGTGTTATGACCTTCGCCCAGTGACACATTGGCTATCACCCCCAGTCCCTCTCCAACCGTGCTCCGAGCATCACTGCCGAGTACTCGCGTGTGCGCATACTCAAACTCATGGATTTGGAACAGCCTGCTTTATGCGGATGATCTGTCCTGCTCAGGTTGGTGGGATTTCCCAGACGTTTGCTAAGGGCCGTTTCCACCAACGTCAATTGCCTCTTAATTCTTCATTAAAAGGTAATTAAACTTTGCAGGAGCATTTCATTAAAGAGAAACGCTCGTTTACTCACCACTAACAAGCAATTATGTTAAATGGCCAAATCTGACCACTCAACTCTCTCTCTCTCCCTTTCTCAGGCATATTGTTCTTCCTCTTTCGATTAACCCTTTCGGGGAGTACTCGATCATTAGAATACATTTGAACTTTTCGACTTGTTCGTTGATTCATTCAATCATTGACTGTCGGCTTCGGTGGCGTAGTTGGTATCATGCAGAACTTCTGTGGCCAAGATGGCGGGTTCAAACCCAACCGAAATCGTCGGATTTTTTAAGAGCGTTAAAAAGAACCTTCCTCTAATTACACTAGCGTGAAGCTAAAGTATAGGTTATCTTTGACTAACGTTCTTAGATTCCAACGTTCGTCGCCAAAAGCCAACTGCGATGGCATCTAGTGACAAAGTTCAGAACTAGTTGGTCGTTGACGGAGGCATTTGGTAGCAAAAGTAGGAACTACTTGAAAATTGAATGTCTGCAGTCCTTAGTTGAATTAAAAACAGATAACACACACGAATACTGCCATTAGGCTACAATCAACACCGGTTATCAGACAGATTCTACACCCACCCAAAGTGCACGGGGCTACAAGACCGCATTGTCGCATGGTCGCCATGTTGCATTTTTATATATATAGGCCATAGAGTTATGTACTATTAGATGAAGATTACTTCGTAGGATCATTATTCAAACGTTCACTTCGATCGAATGATTAATACACAAGAAATAAAAAACTTAATTTTGAAATTTCGCACAGCCACCATCTGGAGGTTATGTAAACAATTGAGCTACTTTAAATGCCAGTGCATGACAATGCGTATAAACATTTACTGTACCATACATCACTGCGCTCGGATGCTTAAATGGCGAGAAAAGTCTATTAAAGTGTTTCAACTTCGTTTGGCCGCCATTTTCGTTTTGTACGTTACAGATTTTTGAAAGTTCCATAGATTAACTGTAGTAGTGTTGTTTATCACCATACAAAAGTTCAGGGTGATATCAGTAATAGTTTCGGAGATAGACTATAGAATGCCGGTCAAATATTTCCCACAGCCGCCATCTTGAGACTATGTAAACAATTGAACTATATTAGATGTCAGCACATAAAAAAGTGTATACAAATTCACTGTACCACATTTCACTGCACTCAGATCGTTAAATGGCGAGAAAATTCTATTTAACAGTTTTAAATTCGCTTGGCCACCATGCTCGTTTTGTAGTTAACTGGCTTTTGAAAGTCTCATAGGTGAACTTTAAGTAGTGCCTTTTTTCATCATACAGTATTTCAGGGTGATGTCAGTAATAGTTTCGGAGATATGGAATGCCGGTAAAATATTTCGCACAGCAGCCATGTTGGATTGGTTAGACGTAATAAAATTTGAAGGGCACGGTCGGGGTCGGCCAAAATGGTGCTATGACGTCATCGAGTTTCATTGAAATCGCTCCTGCCGTTTAGATTGTATTAGCGGGGGATACACACACACACACACACACACACGGACGGTGATCGCATAAGGCTATCTTTTCATAAATGAAAATAGGCTAAAAATATTGGAATGCAGCTGAAAGAATTCAGAAACCCCTATGGATGTCAAATTGGCAGGTGAAAAGCTAAAGGATGTAGGAGACTTCTGTTACTAAGGAAGCAAAATAACCAGTGATGGAGAAAGGATATAAAGAGTAGGTTAGTACAGACAAGGGAAGCATTTGTACAGAAAAGGAATCTGTTGATATCGAATATAGATTTAGGTATTAGGAAGTCATTTTTGAAAGCCTTTGGGGGCGTGGCGCTCTACGGAAGTGAAACTTGAAGTGTTAGAGCAGCAGAAAAGAGGAGAATTGAAGCGTTTGAAATGTGGTGTTATGAGAGAATGATCAAGATCAGATGGGCAGATACGGTTACAAATGAAGAGGTAGTAAGACGATTGAGAGAGGAGAGATGTTTGTCGCGACTGCTAATGAAGAGAAGAGATTGGTTGGTAGAATACAGGAATAGCAAACTTAGTTATAGAAGGAAGGGTCGAGGATGAGAACTGTAGGAGTGACCAAGGTTTGTTAAACAGATTGCCTAGGATGTAGGGTGTAGTAGGCATGTGGAGATTCAACGATTAACTCAGGAAAGGATTGAAGACTCAAACAACAACGACGAGATCACCAAATTTCATTTGAAGAGCGCTAAATTGAGAACACCTGTTCTAGCGTGCCCATTTCTAATTTAGCCTTCATCCTTTCATTACGAGTGTCTTAATGCCATTGCACCCATCTATTTGTCCCAACAATCATTTGACATCCGCCATGGCAACTTCAAGTTCAATATGGACGGAACTTGGCGAGAAGAATGGAATACATCAAACCCTGATGAGCTAGGATTGATCACCGATCCCTGCAGGAAACCTCCTGGCTTTAATCTTCCAAGAAGGATATGGATGTCACTGAACAGAGTGCGGACCTGTCACGGAAGATGTAACTTTTGGCTCCACAAATGGGGGGAAAATTTCTAGCCCTCATTGTGGCGATGCAGTGCAGACAATTCATCATATTGTGTCGGAATGCCCTTCACGGTCCTTCAAGGGAGGATCTGAAGACCTGCAAAATGCAAGTGATGATGCAGTGGAGCAGATTACTTCTCTGGACATTCTGACTTTTAGTGATCAGGAATAGTGGATGATACTAGATATATATTGTACGGCTGTGAGTTTGTGTCATCGCTCGCCGCATGAGTCACAACTGCCCCAAGGCTGGGCTGTGCCCTGCCTCGTGTATTGCGTGCGCCTTATGCAACAGGGCTACTAGGACAAAGGGATGGTCCAGAATATTCGTGACTGAACCAGCGATGGAACCCTCGAGAAGCCGTGAACCCTGGATGGATCTAGAAGCATTCATTGAGTCACCAGCCTGCTATATAAGCACCCTCAAGATGAGGGGACCGAGTTTTTCTGTGGGTGTGTGTTTTTGAGCGAGTGCGACAGAAGTGTGGTGACGAAGTGCCGTGCAAGTTACGAAATCCAGTGACATTGTTTCCCCAGCTTGTGGACAGCGAAACAGCGGGTAGCGGATTATCGTAAGTAACTGTATTTGGTTGTACATGAGGACGAGGTGCAGGTAGCTTCTGTCAAGGCCACCGGACTCATTAAGACGATTTAACTTCTGTGGTTTGTTGACAAGTGAAAGGGGCAAGAGCGCTCAAGGAAGAGACTTGAGGAAACTGGAGTAAGGTTCTAATTGTTTGTATTTGCTGATGAGTAGTGTATCTTTCTGGCCACAATAAAGTTAATTATTTCTTTAAGCAGTAATTGGTATTGTGCTTCCTACCCACCGTAATCCAGTTAACAAAAGTGCCACTAGGGGGGTGGCACGCAACAAATGGTGTCAGAAGCCGGATTACGAACTCAAGCACAACACCTGACGGTCCTGGTTTCAAAACCCGAGCAGGTCATTTTCTCTAATTTTCCTGTGAGTGCATGCCCTTTACAAGATAAACAACTAAAATGGAGGCGCAATTGGCAGCTTTGCTAGAAATGTTAAATGGTATGGAAACCAAGATGGAGGACGGCCAGAAGAATTTAACCAAGGACCTAACTGCCAAATTAGAAGACGGCCAGAAGAAGATGGAAGACGGGCAAAATAAGTTAGCAGTGGACCTGAAGAAGATGGAAGACAGCCAGAAATGTTTAGCCGAGGATCTAACTTCCAAATTAGAAGAAGGTCAGAATAAGCTAGCAGAGGACCTGAAGGACGGCCAGAATAAGTTAGCAGAGGACCTAACCGCCAAATTTCTGGATGGCCAGAAAAATCTGGAAGAGTGTCTACTGACGAAATTAGAGGAGAGCCAAAGGAAATTAGAACAGGGCCTACGTGAGGAAGTCGCAGCAGTGGAAAAGAAGTTCGACGCCTTACAAGTGGAAGTTGCCGAGCTGCGTCAACGCCCCCTTATGGGGGTGGAGGAGAAATTCAACGCCTTGCAAGTGGAAGTTGCCGAGCTGTGCCAACGACCGCTGATGGGGGTGGAAGAGAAATTCAACGCCTTACAAGTGGAAGTTGCCGAGCTGCACCAACGCCCACTGACGGGGGTGGAAGAGAAATTCAACGCTCTACGAGAGGAAGTTGCCGAGCTGCGCCAACGCCCGCCCACCGTTACACCGGGAATATCAGGAACGGGACATAGCAGAGTGACGCCCCCAACCTTCGACGGAAAGGTCCCGTGGAACACCTACTTACGTCAGTTCGAGGCGGCCTGTTCCATAAATAACTGGAACAACACAGAAAAGGCTACAGCTGTCATTGTAGCGCTGAGAGGTGACGCCCTTAACGTCCTTCAGGCCATCCCGACTGGATTCCAGGACTACGCTTCACTGATCGCCCATATGGAGTCCCGATATGGAGATAGCCATCTTCAGCAGGCCTACCAGATGCAGCTCCGGACCCGGGTACAGAAGACCGCGGAAACCCTGCATGAGTTCGAGAAGGACATCGCACGCCTCGTAAGGCTCGCCTACCCATCAGCGCCGGCCGACTTTCTGGAGCAGATAGCGACGCAGACTTTCACCGACGGGCTACGGGACTCGGACACTCAACAGGCGCTGCGTCTCGCGCGCAATAAGACCCTGGCAGATGCGCTGAGCCACGCACTTGAGTTCGAGACGGCAAAACAGGCATCCACAATGCACGCGCGGGTGCGTCAAGTGGACGTCGACGAACCAGTAAAAACAAACGAGACCAAGCCCCTGGCCGACGAATTAATGGAGGCGCTAAGCCGTTTCTTCGATAGTCGCGGCACCACCAGCAACGACACAGCCGGAAGGCAACCGGAGAGGCGGCCCGGAAGAGGACTACCGACCTGCTGGACCTGCGGTAAGAAAGGCCACCTGAGCAAGGACTGCGGTGATCGCCGCCGCCGAGGGTATCCGACGGGAAATCAGTCGTCTGAAAACCGCGCGACCCAGGGAAACGAGTATTAGCCAGCCTTGGGGGGCAAAGGTTGGCTTGTGAGAGTCGTCAAGCCCCGGCAGTCCAGGTTCGTGTGACGAAGTTACGGAGGGACAATAGCAGCCTGATGGTCGACGGAGTCGTCAACGGAGAGAGCTGGCCCATGCTTATCGACACGGGAGCATCGAGGACCATCGTCAGTCCCACCGTGATCCCGAAGTGGAGAGTGCAACACACACAAAGGGACCTCCAGCTAATAACCGCGACCGGAGAGACCGCACCGGTACATGGCGAAGCATCACTGGAGTTCGTCATTGGTCGACGGGCGATAAAGCATCCAGTGCTTGTGGCTGACGTATCAAATGAAGTGATCATCGGACTGGACTTCCTGGACCAGAACAACATCATCTTGGATCTGAGTACCAACACTCTGCACTTCGGAGGTGAGGAACTTGCTTTGCAACCTGCGCACGAGTCCATCACCGCACGACGAGTAAGGCTGAGAGAAGACGTCATCGTTCCCGCCAGGACGGAGGCCAGCGCTGCCGTAATTGTCGACGGAACTGCTGAGGGAGTGGCGGCTGTCATCGAGCCAAAATATGAGGACATCCAGACAAAAGGATTGCTAGTTGCCAAGACTCTCATCAACACGACGTCTCGGCCGTACGTCCGCTTGTCCAACCTGAACGACTACGACATTACGGTTCACCGGGACACCAACCTAGGAGTCTGCGAGCCCGTTACCTGGATTGCCCGCATCACAGATACGACAGACGGACACCTGCTGACGGACACCTGCTGACGGACAACCGAAGAAGACGCACACTGCTAGAAGAACTACAGAAGCTGTACCAAGGATCCCAGGACCATTTAGACGAGGAACAATCACGCCAACTTCAGGACCTGCTACGCGAATTCCAGGACGTCTTCTCCGTGGGGAGCAAAGACTTCGGCAGGACAAGCTTGGTTCAGCACAGAATCGACGTTGGGGAAAGCGCACAGATTAGGGCCCCATTCCGACGTGTCCCGCTCGCCAAGCAAGCCGAAGTCGACCGGATGGTAGAAGAGATGAAGGAGCAAGGGGTGATCGAGCGATCACATAGTCCTTGGAGTTCTCCGGTCGTGCTAGTGAAGAAGAAGGACGGTTCCACCAGGTTCTGCGTGGATTACAGGCGGGTGAATGACGTCACGAAGAAAGACAGCTACCCTCTACCCCGGATCGACGACACCCTGGACACCATATCAGGGTCGAGATGGTTCTCCACCTTGGATTTGAAGAGTGGCTACTGGCAGGTGGAGGTCCACCCTAAGGACCGGAGAAAACTGCGTTCTCTGTGTGCAGCGGGCTCTGGCAGTTCACCGTCATGCCATTCGGTCTGTGCAACGCCCCTGCGACCTTCAAAAGGCTAATGGAGTCCATTCTGAGGGGACTACACTGGAAGACCTGCCTGGTCTACCTAGACGACGTCATCGTCCTGGGGAGAAGCTTCGAGGAGCACTACAGCATCCTGAAGGAGATCTTGTTGAAGCTACGGGCTGCCCAGCTGAAGTTGAGCCCCATGAAGTGTCAGCTCTTCCAGAAGCGGGTCCAGTACCTTGGGCATATCGTCTCCGAGGAAGGGGTGCGCACCGACCCAGAGAAGACCGCAGCTGTGAGGGAGTGGCCAGTTCCGAAGGACAAGTCCCAACTACGAAGCTTCCTGGGACTCTGCACTTATTACCGTCGCTTCGTGAGAGGATCCGCCGACATCGCCAAACCTTTACATAGACTGACTGAGAAGGACCAACTCATCACGTGGACAGCAAAATGCCACAGTGCCTTCGAACAACTCAAGCAGGCTCTGTGCACCGCACCTATTCTGGCCTACCCCAGACCTGGAACAAGGTTCATCGTCGATACCGATGCCAGCGACTTTGGCATAGGGGGAATCCTGTCGCAAGTAGTGGACGGCAAGGAAAGAGTAGTGGCCTACTTCAGCAAGGCCTTGTCAAAGCCAGAAAGGAAATACTGCGTCACCAGGAAGGAGCTGCTCGCCATCGTGAAGACCATTAAACACTTCCACAAGTACCTGTACGGGCAAGAATTTCTCATCAGGACCGACCATGCATCCCTGCGGTGGCTCCTGAACTTCAAGCAGCCCGAGGGTCAACTCGCGCGGTGGTTAGAGAGGCTTCAACAGTACAACTTTGAGATTCAGCACAGGAAAGGCCAACTGCATTCTAACGCCGACGCCCTGTCACGAAGACCGTGCCCCGAAGACTGCACCTTCTGTACTAGGAGGGAGGAGAACACCGGGATACAGTGCCGAAGGACTACCGTGGAACTTCGAGGGAGCTGGAGCCGCGAATCTTTCACGCGGGCACAAGTAGAAGATGATGACCTGCGACAGATAGCCGAATGGAAGAGGGCCTGTGTCCCCAGACCCGGGTGGAACATTGTGGGTGACTGCAGCCCAAAGTTTAAGTCCTACTGGACACAGTGGGACTCGCTGATTGTAAGGGATGGCCTCATCTGCCGTACCTGGGAGAGCACCGACGGGAAGACATCTCGGGAACAAGTCGTCCTTCCAAAGGATATGACGGAGGAAGTCCTGAAGGAAGTTCATGGAGGATCATCTGGTGGACACCTAGGGATAAAGAAGACCCTGGACAAGCTGAGAGAGCGGTTCTACTGGATCGGATGCCGAACAGACGTGAGTAGGGGGGTGAGGCGGTTTCTAACTCACTCCAGAACCCTCCTCGACCCACTACTAAGCACTACTAAGCAGAAACCGGCTCACCCCCCTACTGCACAGTTTTTGTCCTAGCGAATTCAAATTTATTTTGGTGGTAGATGGGGTCAGGGCCAGTCATTTATGTCAAACAAACTTTTTTGTAGAGTTCCTAGTTTCCAAAATATAAAAATTTCAAAATTGAACTTTTTTCAAAAAAATGTAAAAAATAAAAAAGTTTTATTATAAAAATAAAAGACATTGAGGCCATTCTTTTAAGCCCATAGAACACTTTTTAGAATGTTTAGTTTTATGAAAAATCGCCTACTTTCCCAGTTGAACTATTTTCATTTTTTTGTCATACAGACCTGGAACTTGGTTTACAGGTAGAGGAGATAGAGACCTTTCATTTATGTTATACAAACATTTTTGTAGAATTCCTAGTTTCCAAAATAGTGACCATTTTTTCCAAATTTTATTTTTGTTGACCTAGAGACCTGAGACTTGGTGTTGGAATAGAGGGGGTAAAGACCATTGATTTACGTCAAACAAATTTTTTTGTAGAATTCCTAATTTTGGAAATATGGCCTATTTTCAAAATTTTATTTTTGTTGACCTAAAGACCTGAGACTTGGTATGGGGATATAGGGGGTAAAGACCATTGATTTACGTCAGACAAACGTTTTTGTAAAATTCCTAATTTTGGAAATATAAGCCCATTTTCAAAATTATATTTTTGTTGTCCTAGAGACATGTGACTTAGTGTGGGGGGGTAGAGGGGGTAATGACCATTGATTTACGTCAGAAAAATGTGTTTGTAAAATTCCTAATTTTGGAAATAAAACCCTTTTTAAAATTTTTATTTTTTTGTCCTGGAGACCTGGGACTTGGTACAGTGGTAGAGGAGACAAAGGCCATTCATTTATGTCAAACAAACATTTTTGTTAACTTTTTAATTTCGGAAATATAACCCATTTTGGAAATATGTTTTGGAAAATTTGAAAAATACACTATTTTTGGACTGAGAGTGGTATAGAAGTAGGTGTTGGAGTTAACATATGTCTTTTCAGGATTTTTAGTTTAATGCTATAGCCTACTTTCCAAATATTTTTTGAAAAATTTGAAAAATACACTAATTTTTGACTATGCATGGGATAGAGGTAAGTGTAAGAGTTGAGAGTCATTGATAAAACTTAGAGTAATTTCGATTTTTTTTGGAAGTTTGTGTGTTGTTGTTGTTGTTGCTGCTTACAAACATGGCTGTAAGCATTTTACAGCCCTAAAAAAAGGACTGACATACTTTCCAAGACCAAATAAGCCCCCACAAGCAAGAGCAAATATAAAAGAGCTAATACAAAAGCCAACAAAAGCCAACAAAAAGCCAACAAAAAGCCAACAAAAGCCAACAAAAGCCAACAAAAAGCCAACAAGAAACTGACCAAAAAAGCCATGTAGCATGTTGGTAGTTGAGTGAGTTGTTATATTGACCGATAGGTAGCAGGCTGGTAATTGAGTGAGTATTGATATCGACCGCTAGATAGCATGCTGTTCGTTCAGTGAGCGAGTATTGAAATGGAGCGCTAGGTAGCATGCTGGTCGGTCAAGTAGTTCTCATAGTCACCGCTAGATAGCGGCAACATACTTTGCGTGTCGCATTTGACTATTTGGTAAAGTTTTACCGAGTGAAAACGTGCTCGTATATGCTTTGTACAAAAATTTATTATACAATTAACCACTAAGTGTTTAGAACTAACATGTATAGCCTTGTGTAGGGAATATAGAGGGTCTTTTAGCACAAAAAAAAGACTAACACATGAGTGTACAGCCTTTTGATATGCAGTAAGTACCTGATAACCTTGAGTAGGCTATAAGAATATTTTCAGTTGACTACTACCTGTCGCAGTGTTTACATTGTGAAAGACCGTTGAAGCAACCAGTCTTTAGCCTTGTCATAAGCAGTGAGCAGCTGTTACCCTTAACCAGGGGTACATTAGAGGACCCTTAACAAGAATATCATCAGTTGACTACCACCACTCACAGTGACCACATCGTGAAAGACTGTCAAAACAACTATTGTACAGCCTTGTACTACACAGTAAGTAGCTGTTGGTCTTGACTATTGTATATTAGATAACCCTTAGCAAGTATATAATCAGTTGACTACTACTTGTTACAGTGTTCACATCGTGAAAGACCGTCTCACTGTCCAGTTTACAGCCTTGTCATACACTGTAAAGAGCTGTTGGTCTAGACTAGGGGTATATTAGAGGACCCTTAACAAGAATATCACCAGTTGACTACTACCTCTCACGGTGTTCACATTGTGAAAGACCGTCTCACTGACTAACCTCTAGCCCTGTGATACGCAGTAAGCAGCTGTTTGCAGAAATCAACATTCATAATGGAAGAACCCATTCCTAGCTATATGTGTAAAGAGTGTGGGAAGACTTTTCTTCGAGACTATCATAGGAAGCGACATGAAGTATCGTGTGGTGAATTCCATGAGTGCAAGACCTGTGGTAGTACATTCAACAATGTATACAACGGACGTCGGCATGAAGAATGTGGTAATGTTGTGTCGGCAGCTAAAAGACAAAAAGCAGAGCCTACAAAACATTACCTACTGTCATTGGTCCCTGACCAAAATGGACTTATTGAATATGAGACATCTTTTGAAGGTCGTCTTAAATCCTATTTCATACGTTGTGATACGTGTAGGGATTTAAATTCATACCTTAAAGAGTCCAAACAGCAAATAATACAAGCTATGCAGAAAGAACTAGCAATGCACAAGTCGATCAAAGTTAATCTAGTGGCTGAATGTAGATTCATTCATACATCTACCAATGAAATTACAGATCGTGCTTTTAAAACACGAAATCAGTCCCTATTTTTGGAAACAGACTTGAGTAGTTTCTTGAAAACACAATTTACAAAGTTAACTACGGAAATGGAAGAATCTGAGCTAAAAGGCAGTAATTGGGCTTTGTTAGCAGTGGAAGGAGTACGATTGAAAATAAATAAGTACAATCCCTTGCGTGGCAGCACATATATTCCATTACCAGCAGCTATACAAGCAAGAAAAGCCTGCATTAATCCTCAAAACTTTAAGGACGAGAGGTGTTTTATGTATGCCATTTTAGCAAAACTGGTTAAAACTGATGCTAAACGCGTTAGTAAATACAAGGATCTGGAAAACAAGTATGATTTTTCAGTAATATCATTTCCTACATCGCTAGCTGACATTCCCAAATTTGAAAAAGCCAACGATATATCCATTAATTTATTTGGATTGGAACAAGACAACAAATTGTTCCCTCTAAAGGTTGTGGATCAAGAGCTGCAAGACCATCGCGAGCTCCTTCTGCTAAGTTCTTCATCCGGCCAGAACCACTATGTCTTTATCAAAGATTTTGATAAACTAGTAGGACATCAGATTACCCGCCATGAACATAAGATATATACGTGTAAACGGTGTTTTACTCACGTTGATAATCAATATGGGTAACAAGGAATGGAAAAATTAAAAGAACATAGAGCTTTGTGTGTCCAGCATGACATTGCTAGGGTTGAAATGCCTATTAAAAACCCAATTGTGAAATTCGTAAATGTGGAAAAAATGCTTAGAATACCTTACGTTATCTATGCAGATTTTGAAAGTATACTGTTACCCTATCAAACATGTCTACCTAATCCTGAGGCAAGTTATACAGTGCCATACCAGAGTCATGTTCCTATGAGCTTTGGTATATATGTTAAACCCTCACCAGCTGTGGAACACATAAAGACAAACCTTCCGAGCCAACCTATTATTTATCGTGGACCTGACGCTGCAGAAAAGTTTATGGACTGTTTGATCTCAATAGCAAATGAAATTGATCGTCTTTACAGCTTAAATGTTCCAAAAGCTTTAACTGAGCATCAAAAAGCAGAGTTCCAATCTTCTGAAACCTGTTATTTGTGTCATAAACCATTTACCAAAGAGGACTGGAAAGTTCGAGACCATTGTCATATTACAGGGGAATACCGTGGAAGTGCTCACAATAACTGTAATTTGAGGTGTAAAACACGTAACCCCGTTCCTGTATTTCTACATAATATGAGTGGCTACGACGCAAATTTCATTGTAAAGCAATTGGGGTGTACTACTGAAAGAGTGGACGTTATCCCTAACTCCAAAGAAAAGTACATCTCTTTCACCAAATATGTTGGAAATGTTAAGCTTCGATTTGTGGACACGTTTCGGTTAATGCCAAGTAGTTTGGAAAACTTAGTTTCCAACTTAACATTATACCCTGAAACAGACAAGTACTTTGGAAAAGAAAATGCAATGCTCATGACTCGTAAAGGGGTATTTTGTTATGACTACATTGACTCATGGGAAAAGTTAAGTGAAACGTGTTTACCTCCAAAAGAGGTATTCTTTAACAAATTAAGTCAAGAAGATGTTAGTCAAGAAGACTATGAACATGCTAAAAATGTGTGGAATCAGTTCAACATTAAAACTCTAGGGGAATATAGTGACCTCTACCTAACTTCAGATGTACTCCTTCTTGCAGACAGCTTTGAAACGTTTAGAAACAAAACACTAGAAACACACCGAGTGGATGCTGCACACTTTTTCACTTCGCCTGGTTTAAGTTTCGAGGCAATGCTCCTTTACACAGGCATTGAACTGGATTTGCTACAGGATTACGATCAGATTCTTTTAATCGAGTCTGGAATACGTGGAGGCATATGCCAGGTGTCTCATCGGTATGCTGAAGCTAACAATAAATACATGGAAACCTATGATTCTGAGAAACCATCACAGTTGATTACCTATGATGATGCCAACAACCAATACGGGTGGGCTATGTGTCACTCTCTTCCTTATGGCGGATTTCAGTGGGTTTCTCCAGATACCGTTGATCTAGAAAAACTGAAGAAAGACGATCCTGTGGGATACATTCTAGACGTTGATGTTGATTACCCATCTGACTTTCATGATCTACACAACGATTTACCTTTCCTACCAGAGTGTACACAACCTAAGGATTCGTCTCTGAAAAAACTAATTCCTCATTTTGGAAATCGAAGGCGATATGTTGTTCACTACATGGCATTAAAACAGGCTTTAGATCATGGAATAAAATTGATAAAAATTCATCGTGTGTTAAAGTTTAAGCAAAGACCTTGGTTAAAGGCATACGTTGATTTTAATAACAACCTTCGAAAACAAGCCAAAAATGAGTTTGAGAAAAATCTGTACAAATTATTCAACAATGCCATTTTTGGAAAAACAATGGAAAATATCCGTAAAAGAATAGACATACGTCTTGTGACTGACAGCAAAAAGGCAGAAAAGCTAATAGCAAAGCCGACATTTATTGACAGAACTATTTATGGTCCTAACCTAGCTGCTTTCCACATGGCTAAACGTAACATTGTATTCAATAAGCCTATATATATTGGAATGTGTATACTGGATATTTCAAAAACTCTCATGTATTCCCACCACTATGATGTCCTGCTACCCTATTATGGAATGAACAATCTTAAACTCATGTATATGGATACCGACTCGTTCATTTATTTGGTTAACACCCAAGATGTATATCAAGACAAGTTGGATTTCCTAGAACACCTGGACACATCAGATTATCCTACTAATCACATATGTTACTCTACATCAAACAAGAAAACGTTGGGGAAATTTAAAGACGAGGCTTGTGGACAAATTATAAAAGCATTTGTTGGACTTAGAGCTAAAATGTACGCTTTAGACATAAATGGTAAAGAAATCAAAAAGATTAAAGGTATTAGCAGAGGTGTTGTCAAAAATTGTGTAAGCTTTCAAGATTATAAGGATTGTGTCATGAAAAACAATGTAAAAAGAATACCCATGAACATTATAGCTTCTAAACAACATGACATATCATCTATAAGACTAAACAAAATTGCTTTGTGTCCTGGTGATGATAAAAGAGTGATTGATGCTGATGGTATAGGTACACATGCCTATGGTCATTACTCAATCATTGACCATGCTTAAAGAGTTAAGTTATGAATATCAAAATCTTCTGCCTGCAACTAGCAAATACATAAAACAAAACAATTTAGGAAATAAAACAATAGCACTACAAAAGTAAAAAAACAAAAATAAAAAATGGTATTCATAATCAAAAATAAATAAAATAGAAAACAAAATAAAAAAGAATATATATATAAAAATGTATTATGTGTAAATAATGTACATGTATTTAAAATTAAAATATTTTATGGCCACTGCTTGTACATTTCTAATTACTACCTGCCTCTCCCCACTCCTAATGCAAAATGAACATGTAAAACACAAATTGGAAAATCCATGTTTCCATAATAATAAAATAGAAAAAACATTAAACTGAAATTTTAAAAACTGTAAATGGGAATTTGGTAAATTGACAAATGTGTAAACAACAAATTAAAAGATCCATGTTTCTATATCATGAAATTGAAAAACTTTAAACTGACATTTTAAAAACTGTAAATGGAATATTTTGAAATTTATAAATGTGTAAACAACAAAAAGCAAAAATCCATGTTTCCATATTATGAAATTGAACAACTAACAACTGACATTTTGAAAATACTGATAATGGGAAATTGGAAAATTGACAAATATGTAAACAACAAAATGCAAATTCCATGTTTCCATATTATGAAATTAAAAAACATTAAACTGACATTTAAAAAAAACTAAAAATGGGAAATTGGAAAATTGACAAATGTGTAAACAACAAAATGAAAAATAAAAAACCGGTTGGGGTAGTGATCATGTTGTACAGTATCCTATAAGACTGGCATAAGGATAGTTGCATGTGCCCTTATATACTTTGTGTGTGTGCATTAGCCTTTGGATTAGCTTAAGTTAGGTTTGGTAAAGTTAGGTTTGGTGACGTTAGGTAGCCTTGTAGTTTACTCTTTTCGGAAAATGTAAAATGTAAAATCTAAAATCAAAAAATCTTAAATTTAAAATGTAAAATCTAAAAAAAAAATAACATCTAAAATACAAAAAAATCAAAAATGTAAAATGTAAAATCTAAAAAATGTAAAATGAAAAAAAAATCAAAAATCTAAAATGTTAAAATATAAAATCTAAAATCTTTAAATGAGGTTTCTGTGGGTTAGGTTAGGTTAGGTTAGGTTATAACTAAGTTTATTATTTGTGCTCTCTTATTTGCTCTTACATTTTTGCTCTCACTTTGAAGTTTCGTTATGTTAGGTTAGGTTAGGTTATAACAAAGTTTATTATTTGTGCTCTTACATTTGCTCTCACTTTTTTCTCATACTTTTTGCTAATTTTTTTCGCTTGCAATTTTAAATTAGATAGGTTACGTTAGGTTAGGTTAGGATAGGTTAGGTGAGGTTAGGTTAGGTGAAGTTAGGTTAGGTTATAACTTAGTTTATTATGTGTGCTCTCACATTTGCTCTCATATTTGCTTTGACTTTGAAGTTAGGTTAGGATAGGTTAGGTTAGGTTAGGTTAGGTTAGGTGAAGTTGGGTTAGGCAGAATTGTTGAGGTATGAATCAAAAGCCAGTTCCTGTCAGTTTTGCCTCACAAGTCTGAGTGTACTCCGTTCCACTCTTGAGACCAGAAATTAAATTTCTTGGCAGAGCCGGGATTCGAACCACAGGAATGACCTCCAAGAATGCTAGTCACTACACTAAGTGGTTGACAATATAAGGCTGGTCTTGATTATACATGATCAATTAATAATTTTTATCATATATGTTAAAATATTTTAGCTCAAACCGTGATATTTACAACATGTTTTCATTTGAGAACATTTGATTCAGTTATTCATTGTAATAAATGAGATTTTTAAATAAGATTCTGTATTTTTCAACCATAGTTTTGAAAAACCTTCCTTTATGATGTTGGCAAGCTCATGGCCATAGCTCGTTGAAGAACTGATGATGATGGTAGCTAGCCAAATTAGTTGGAAATGTTTCTTTAGCCCATTCCTCTGTAACTCAAGCTCTTCAAGTTGGACCTCTCAGTGTGGCTCAGTGCTTGACTTTGGGCAGTCTCCACTTACTGGCATTTACTCACTCTAGTCAGCTCCGTGTCAGTCAGGGGGAAGTTGAGATGGAGAGCCGTGCTTTAGCTCACTCCAGTAGGTAATATAAGCCAAAGCTGGGGCAGGGGCTAATGGGCAAGATGGCCGCCGCGCGCAACCATTCTATGTTATTCTTATGGAGAGGTCAGTCAGAGCTGGGTCAGGGGCTAATGGGCAAGATGGCCGTCACGCCCTGAGACTGTGCATGACGTCACAGGAAGAGGTCGGCCGTGTAGTTGCTAAATGGAATATTTATTATTATTATTATTATTATTATTATTAGGTAATTATTAATTGATCATGTATAATCAAGACCAGCCTTATATTGTCAACCACTTAGTGTAGTGACTAGCATTCTTGGAGGCCATTCCTGTGGTTCGAATCCCGGCTCTGCCAAGAAATTTAATTTCTGGTCTCAAGAGTGGAACGGAGTACACTCAGCCTTGTGAGGCAAAACTGACAGGAACTGGCTTTTGATTCATACCTCAACAATTCTGCCTAACCCAACTTCACCTAACCTAACCTAACCTAACCTAACCTATCCTAACCTAACTTCAAAGTCAAAGCAAATATGAGAGCAAATGTGAGAGCACACATAATAAACTAAGTTATAACCTAACCTAACTTCACCTAACCTAACCTCACCTAACCTATCCTAACCTAACCTAACGTAACCTATCTAATTTAAAATTGCAAGCGAAAAAAATTAGCAAAAAGTATGAGAAAAAAGTGAGAGCAAATGTAAGAGCACAAATAATAAACTTTGTTATAACCTAACCTAACCTAACATAACGAAACTTCAAAGTGAGAGCAAAAATGTAAGAGCAAATAAGAGAGCACAAATAATAAACTTAGTTATAACCTAACCTAACCTAACCCACAGAAACCTCATTTAAAGATTTTAGATTTTATATTTTAACATTTTAGATTTTTGATTTTTTTTTCATTTTACATTTTTTAGATTTTACATTTTACATTTTTGATTTTTTTGTATTTTAGATGTTATTTTTTTTTTAGATTTTACATTTTAAATTTAAGATTTTTTGATTTTAGATTTTACATTTTACATTTTCCGAAAAGAGTAAACTACAAGGCTACCTAATGTCACCAAACCTAACTTTACCAAACCTAACTTAAGCTAATCCAAAGGCTAATGCACACACACAAAGTATATAAGGGCACATGCAACTATCCTTATGCCAGTCTTATAGGATACTGTACAACATGATCACTACCCCAACCGGTTTTTTATTTTTCATTTTGTTGTTTACACATTTGTCAATTTTCCAATTTCCCATTTTTAGTTTTTTTTTAAATGTCAGTTTAATGTTTTTTAATTTCATAATATGGAAACATGGAATTTGCATTTTGTTGTTTACATATTTGTCAATTTTCCAATTTCCCATTATCAGTATTTTCAAAATGTCAGTTGTTAGTTGTTCAATTTCATAATATGGAAACATGGATTTTTGCTTTTTGTTGTTTACACATTTATAAATTTCAAAATATTCCATTTACAGTTTTTAAAATGTCAGTTTAAAGTTTTTCAATTTCATGATATAGAAACATGGATCTTTTAATTTGTTGTTTACACATTTGTCAATTTACCAAATTCCCATTTACAGTTTTTAAAATTTCAGTTTAATGTTTTTTCTATTTTATTATTATGGAAACATGGATTTTCCAATTTGTGTTTTACATGTTCATTTTGCATTAGGAGTGGGGAGAGGCAGGTAGTAATTAGAAATGTACAAGCAGTGGCCATAAAATATTTTAATTTTAAATACATGTACATTATTTACACATAATACATTTTTATATATATATTCTTTTTTATTTTGTTTTCTATTTTATTTATTTTTGATTATGAATACCATTTTTTATTTTTGTTTTTTTACTTTTGTAGTGCTATTGTTTTATTTCCTAAATTGTTTTGTTTTATGTATTTGCTAGTTGCAGGCAGAAGATTTTGATATTCATAACTTAACTCTTTAAGCATGGTCAATGATTGAGTAATGACCATAGGCATGTGTACCTATACCATCAGCATCAATCACTCTTTTATCATCACCAGGACACAAAGCAATTTTGTTTAGTCTTATAGATGATATGTCATGTTGTTTAGAAGCTATAATGTTCATGGGTATTCTTTTTACATTGTTTTTCATGACACAATCCTTATAATCTTGAAAGCTTACACAATTTTTGACAACACCTCTGCTAATACCTTTAATCTTTTTGATTTCTTTACCATTTATGTCTAAAGCGTACATTTTAGCTCTAAGTCCAACAAATGCTTTTATAATTTGTCCACAAGCCTCGTCTTTAAATTTCCCCAACGTTTTCTTGTTTGATGTAGAGTAACATATGTGATTAGTAGGATAATCTGATGTGTCCAGGTGTTCTAGGAAATCCAACTTGTCTTGATATACATCTTGGGTGTTAACCAAATAAATGAACGAGTCGGTATCCATATACATGAGTTTAAGATTGTTCATTCCATAATAGGGTAGCAGGACATCATAGTGGTGGGAATACATGAGAGTTTTTGAAATATCCAGTATACACATTCCAATATATATAGGCTTATTGAATACAATGTTACGTTTAGCCATGTGGAAAGCAGCTAGGTTAGGACCATAAATAGTTCTGTCAATAAATGTCGGCTTTGCTATTAGCTTTTCTGCCTTTTTGCTGTCAGTCACAAGACGTATGTCTATTCTTTTACGGATATTTTCCATTGTTTTTCCAAAAATGGCATTGTTGAATAATTTGTACAGATTTTTCTCAAACTCATTTTTGGCTTGTTTTCGAAGGTTGTTATTAAAATCAACGTATGCCTTTAACCAAGGTCTTTGCTTAAACTTTAACACACGATGAATTTTTATCAATTTTATTCCATGATCTAAAGCCTGTTTTAATGCCATGTAGTGAACAACATATCGCCTTCGATTTCCAAAATGAGGAATTAGTTTTTTCAGAGACGAATCCTTAGGTTGTGTACACTCTGGTAGGAAAGGTAAATCGTTGTGTAGATCATGAAAGTCAGATGGGTAATCAACATCAACGTCTAGAATGTATCCCACAGGATCGTCTTTCTTCAGTTTTTCTAGATCAACGGTATCTGGAGAAACCCACTGAAATCCGCCATAAGGAAGAGAGTGACACATAGCCCACCCGTATTGGTTGTTGGCATCATCATAGGTAATCAACTGTGATGGTTTCTCAGAATCATAGGTTTCCATGTATTTATTGTTAGCTTCAGCATACCGATGAGACACCTGGCATATGCCTCCACGTATTCCAGACTCGATTAAAAGAATCTGATCGTAATCCTGTAGCAAATCCAGTTCAATGCCTGTGTAAAGGAGCATTGCCTCGAAACTTAAACCAGGCGAAGTGAAAAAGTGTGCAGCATCCACTCGGTGTGTTTCTAGTGTTTTGTTTCTAAACGTTTCAAAGCTGTCTGCAAGAAGGAGTACATCTGAAGTTAGGTAGAGGTCACTATATTCCCCTAGAGTTTTAATGTTGAACTGATTCCACACATTTTTAGCATGTTCATAGTCTTCTTGACTAACATCTTCTTGACTTAATTTGTTAAAGAATACCTCTTTTGGAGGTAAACACGTTTCACTTAACTTTTCCCATGAGTCAATGTAGTCATAACAAAATACCCCTTTACGAGTCATGAGCATTGCATTTTCTTTTCCAAAGTACTTGTCTGTTTCAGGGTATAATGTTAAGTTGGAAACTAAGTTTTCCAAACTACTTGGCATTAACCGAAACGTGTCCACAAATCGAAGCTTAACATTTCCAACATATTTGGTGAAAGAGATGTACTTTTCTTTGGAGTTAGGGATAACGTCCACTCTTTCAGTAGTACACCCCAATTGCTTTACAATGAAATTTGCGTCGTAGCCACTCATATTATGTAGAAATACAGGAACGGGGTTACGTGTTTTACACCTCAAATTACAGTTATTGTGAGCACTTCCACGGTATTCCCCTGTAATATGACAATGGTCTCGAACTTTCCAGTCCTCTTTGGTAAATGGTTTATGACACAAATAACAGGTTTCAGAAGATTGGAACTCTGCTTCTTGATGCTCAGTTAAAGCTTTTGGAACATTTAAGCTGTAAAGACGATCAATTTCATTTGCTATTGAGATCAAACAGTCCATAAACTTTTCTGCAGCGTCAGGTCCACGATAAATAATAGGTTGGCTCGGAAGGTTTGTCTTTATGTGTTCCACAGCTGGTGAGGGTTTAACATATATACCAAAGCTCATAGGAACATGACTCTGGTATGGCACTGTATAACTTGCCTCAGGATTAGGTAGACATGTTTGATAGGGTAACAGTATACTTTCAAAATCTGCATAGATAACGTAAGGTATTCTAAGCATTTTTTCCACATTTACGAATTTCACAATTGGGTTTTTAATAGGCATTTCAACCCTAGCAATGTCATGCTGGACACACAAAGCTCTATGTTCTTTTAATTTTTCCATTCCTTGTTACCCATATTGATTATCAACGTGAGTAAAACACCGTTTACACGTATATATCTTATGTCCATGGCGGGTAATCTGATGTCCTACTAGTTTATCAAAATCTTTGATAAAGACATAGTGGTTCTGGCCGGATGAAGAACTTAGCAGAAGGAGCTCGCGATGGTCTTGCAGCTCTTGATCCACAACCTTTAGAGGGAACAATTTGTTGTCTTGTTCCAATCCAAATAAATTAATGGATATATCGTTGGCTTTTTCAAATTTGGGAATGTCAGCTAGCGATGTAGGAAATGATATTACTGAAAAATCATACTTGTTTTCCAGATCCTTGTATTTACTAACGCGTTTAGCATCAGTTTTAACCAGTTTTGCTAAAATGGCATACATAAAACACCTCTCGTCCTTAAAGTTTTGAGGATTAATGCAGGCTTTTCTTGCTTGTATAGCTGCTGGTAATGGAATATATGTGCTGCCACGCAAGGGATTGTACTTATTTATTTTCAATCGTACTCCTTCCACTGCTAACAAAGCCCAATTACTGCCTTTTAGCTCAGATTCTTCCATTTCCGTAGTTAACTTTGTAAATTGTGTTTTCAAGAAACTACTCAAGTCTGTTTCCAAAAATAGGGACTGATTTCGTGTTTTAAAAGCACGATCTGTAATTTCATTGGTAGATGTATGAATGAATCTACATTCAGCCACTAGATTAACTTTGATCGACTTGTGCATTGCTAGTTCTTTCTGCATAGCTTGTATTATTTGCTGTTTGGACTCTTTAAGGTATGAATTTAAATCCCTACACGTATCACAACGTATGAAATAGGATTTAAGACGACCTTCAAAAGATGTCTCATATTCAATAAGTCCATTTTGGTCAGGGACCAATGACAGTAGGTAATGTTTTGTAGGCTCTGCTTTTTGTCTTTTAGCTGCCGACACAACATTACCACATTCTTCATGCCGACGTCCGTTGTATACATTGTTGAATGTACTACCACAGGTCTTGCACTCATGGAATTCACCACACGATACTTCATGTCGCTTCCTATGATAGTCTCGAAGAAAAGTCTTCCCACACTCTTTACACATATAGCTAGGAATGGGTTCTTCCATTATGAATGTTGATTTCTGCAAACAGCTGCTTACTGCGTATCACAGGGCTAGAGGTTAGTCAGTGAGACGGTCTTTCACAATGTGAACACCGTGAGAGGTAGTAGTCAACTGGTGATATTCTTGTTAAGGGTCCTCTAATATACCCCTAGTCTAGACCAACAGCTCTTTACAGTGTATGACAAGGCTGTAAACTGGACAGTGAGACGGTCTTTCACGATGTGAACACTGTAACAAGTAGTAGTCAACTGATTATATACTTGCTAAGGGTTATCTAATATACAATAGTCAAGACCAACAGCTACTTACTGTGTAGTACAAGGCTGTACAATAGTTGTTTTGACAGTCTTTCACGATGTGGTCACTGTGAGTGGTGGTAGTCAACTGATGATATTCTTGTTAAGGGTCCTCTAATGTACCCCTGGTTAAGGGTAACAGCTGCTCACTGCTTATGACAAGGCTAAAGACTGGTTGCTTCAACGGTCTTTCACAATGTAAACACTGCGACAGGTAGTAGTCAACTGAAAATATTCTTATAGCCTACTCAAGGTTATCAGGTACTTACTGCATATCAAAAGGCTGTACACTCATGTGTTAGTCTTTTTTTTGTGCTAAAAGACCCTCTATATTCCCTACACAAGGCTATACATGTTAGTTCTAAACACTTAGTGGTTAATTGTATAATAAATTTTTGTACAAAGCATATACGAGCACGTTTTCACTCGGTAAAACTTTACCAAATAGTCAAATGCGACACGCAAAGTATGTTGCCGCTATCTAGCGGTGACTATGAGAACTACTTGACCGACCAGCATGCTACCTAGCGCTCCATTTCAATACTCGCTCACTGAACGAACAGCATGCTATCTAGCGGTCGATATCAATACTCACTCAATTACCAGCCTGCTACCTATCGGTCAATATAACAACTCACTCAACTACCAACATGCTACATGGCTTTTTTGGTCAGTTTCTTGTTGGCTTTTTGTTGGCTTTTGTTGGCTTTTGTTGGCTTTTTGTTGGCTTTTTGTTGGCTTTTGTTGGCTTTTGTATTAGCTCTTTTATATTTGCTCTTGCTTGTGGGGGCTTATTTGGTCTTGGAAAGTATGTCAGTCCTTTTTTTAGGGCTGTAAAATGCTTACAGCCATGTTTGTAAGCAGCAACAACAACAACAACACACAAACTTCCAAAAAAAATCGAAATTACTCTAAGTTTTATCAATGACTCTCAACTCTTACACTTACCTCTATCCCATGCATAGTCAAAAATTAGTGTATTTTTCAAATTTTTCAAAAAATATTTGGAAAGTAGGCTATAGCATTAAACTAAAAATCCTGAAAAGACATATGTTAACTCCAACACCTACTTCTATACCACTCTCAGTCCAAAAATAGTGTATTTTTCAAATTTTCCAAAACATATTTCCAAAATGGGTTATATTTCCGAAATTAAAAAGTTAACAAAAATGTTTGTTTGACATAAATGAATGGCCTTTGTCTCCTCTACCACTGTACCAAGTCCCAGGTCTCCAGGACAAAAAAATAAAAATTTTAAAAAGGGTTTTATTTCCAAAATTAGGAATTTTACAAACACATTTTTCTGACGTAAATCAATGGTCATTACCCCCTCTACCCCCCCCACACTAAGTCACATGTCTCTAGGACAACAAAAATATAATTTTGAAAATGGGCTTATATTTCCAAAATTAGGAATTTTACAAAAACGTTTGTCTGACGTAAATCAATGGTCTTTACCCCCTATATCCCCATACCAAGTCTCAGGTCTTTAGGTCAACAAAAATAAAATTTTGAAAATAGGCCATATTTCCAAAATTAGGAATTCTACAAAAAAATTTGTTTGACGTAAATCAATGGTCTTTACCCCCTCTATTCCAACACCAAGTCTCAGGTCTCTAGGTCAACAAAAATAAAATTTGGAAAAAATGGTCACTATTTTGGAAACTAGGAATTCTACAAAAATGTTTGTATAACATAAATGAAAGGTCTCTATCTCCTCTACCTGTAAACCAAGTTCCAGGTCTGCATGACAAAAAAATGAAAATAGTTCAACTGGGAAAGTAGGCGATTTTTCATAAAACTAAACATTCTAAAAAGTGTTCTATGGGCTTAAAAGAATGGCCTCAATGTCTTTTATTTTTATAATAAAACTTTTTTATTTTTTTCATTTTTTTGAAAAAAGTTCAATTTTGAAATTTTTATATTTTGGAAACTAGGAACTCTACAAAAAAGTTTGTTTGACATAAATGACTGGCCCTGACCCCATCTACCACCAAAATAAATTTGAATTCGCTAGGACAAAAACTGTGCAGTAGGGGGGTGAGCCGGTTTCTGCTTAGTAGTGCTTAGTAGTGGGTCGAGGAGGGTTCTGGAGTGAGTTAGAAACCGCCTCACCCCCCTACTGACGTGGAGAACCACTGCGCGAGGTGCCACGATTGCGCAGCCAGCAAGGGCCCAGGACGAAGACGACGGGGTCCACTGAAGACCTACAACGTGGGCGGCCCCATGTAGAGAGTGGCCATAGATGTTGCTGGGCCATTCCCGTTAAGCGAGGCAGGGAACCGCTACATATTAGTCGTCAGCGACTACTTTACCAAATGGTCGGAGGCGTATGCGCTCCCTAACCAAGAAGCCGCGACGATTGCAGAGACCCTGGTGAAGGAATTCGTCAGCCGGTACGGAGTGCCCCTGGAGCTGCACTCCGACCAAGGGAGGAACTTCGAGTCGCAGGTGTTCCAGAACCTATGCCAGCTGCTGGGAATCCGGAAGACAAGGACAACGCCGCTACACCCTCAGTCCGACGGGATGGTAGAGCGATTCAATCGCACCATCGAGAACCATCTCCGAATAGTCGTCAGCGAGCACCAGAGGGATTGGGGCAAACATCTTCCACTATTTCTCCTGGCCTACCGCGCCGCCGTGCATGAAGCCACCGGGTGCACACCAGCCCGGGCCATGTTTGGGAGGGAGCTCCGTCTACCTGTCGATCTTGCCTTCGGCCGACCTGGGAATGATCCGATCCCGGTAAGCCAGTATTGTCAAGAACTGGTCGACCAACTGGAGGACGTGCACGCGTTCGCGAGGAGGGAACTGCGGATCGAGACCGACCGAATGAAGACCCGATACGACCAGCAGACGGATGCCGGCGGATTCCACGAGGACGAATTGGTCTGGCTCTTCAACCCATTACGGAAGAAAGGCCTGTCACCCAAACTGCGGAAGTCCTGGGAGGGCCCGTACCGAGTCGTGAAACGGATCAACGATGTCCTCTACAGGATCCAGCGGAGCCCGAGGGCGAAGATGAAGATCGTGCATCGAGATCGCCTGGCAGCCTACGGAGGGACACAGACGGACCAATGATTGATCGGGACGAACAGCCTTTTAGGAAGGGGGTGGTGTTACGGCTGTGAGTTTGTGTCATCGCTCGCCGCATGAGTCATAACTGCCCCAGGGCTGGGCTGTGCCCCGCCTCGTGTATTGCGTGCGCCTTATGCAACAGGGCTACTAAGACAAAGGGATGGTCCAGAATATTCGTGACTGAACCAGCGATGGAACCCTCGAGAAGCCGTGAACCCTGGATGGATCTAGAAGCATTCATTGAGTCACCAGCCTGCTATATAAGCACCCTCAAGATGAGGGGACCGAGTTTTTCTGTGGGTGTGTGTTTTTGAGCGAGTGCGACAGAAGTGTGGTGACGAAGTGCCGAGCGAGTTACGAAATCCAGTGACATTGTTTCCCCAGCTTGTGGACAGCGAAACAGCAGGTAGCGGATTATCGTAAGTAACTGTATTTGGTTGTACATGAGGAAGAGGTGCAGGTAGCTTCTGTCAAGGCCACCGGACTCATTAAGACGGTTTAACTTCTGTGGTTTGTTGACAAGTGAAAGGGGCAAGAGCGCTCAAGGAAGAGACTTGAGGAAACTGAAGTAAGGTTCTAATTGTTTGTATTTGCTGATGAGTAGTGTATCTTTCTGGCCACAATAAAGTTAATTATTTCTTTAAGCAGTAATTTGTGTTGTGCTTCCTACCCACCGTAATCCAGTTAACAAAAGTGCTACTAGGGGGGTGGCACGCAACAATATATTACTTGTATATTATATTGTATTTACGAGGGCTGTTTTTTAAGTAAGGGCCGTTTTTCTTTAATTAACCGAACATTTTATTTTGAAACCACATTAATTTTTAGGTTTTACATACCTTCCTCTATTTTACTACATAGTTGCCTTGTTTATTTAGGCACTTGTCTTACCTTAAAACTAAGTTCTACTGTACGCAGATGATATGGTGATCATAAGCAAAAACAGGGCAATAATGCAAGAAGCGATCAACAAGTTAACGGAATGGTCAAGAGAAAACGAACTGAACATAAATTTAAAGAATACAAAGGTAATGAAGTTCCGCAAGGGAGGACGAATCTCATCAAAGGACGTTTTCAGATGTGGAAATCACACACTGGATATAGCAAAGTCTTACAAATACCTTGGGGTAACTCTACAGGTCACAGGATTTACCTTTACAAGGCACGTCGAGGATAGAACAATCACCGCAATTAAGACCACACTGCAAATAAAAAGACTTAGGAGCTTATCACTGGCGACAGCAATTTCACTGTTCAAACTGAAAATTTCCCCAGTAGCATCATACGCCATTGAAGTAATATAGCCACACCTGAACTACAAGAATGTCAAAGCCCTGCATAGAGTCAAAGCCAGATACTTAAAGAAGACGCTTGGTGTATCGAAGTATGCTCCAACCCGACTAGTAGGCCTATATCAACTGGCGGGAACAACGACATTTATAGAAGACATGATATTAACATACAGCTTGACCTCAACCGAAGCATGCGACAAGTTCTTGGAAGAACGAGTACAGAAAGCAGCAAAAATCGACCCGGCATTCTACCGAACCCCAGCCATAAAAGAGGAAGAATGGAAAACAGCCGGTTACGAACTCCGCCACCTTTACACAAGAGGGGAAATACATGGATTGCAGCAGGAAGGGTTTCCACAACGCCGACAATGAATGTGTCTGCGAACTCGGCCACCAAGCCTGCCCACAGTATCATCTGTTCGAATGTGCCCAAAGAACTCTCACATTATGGAAAGGACTGATGTAAATGACGTATTCTATAGAATAGCTATGTACACATTGTGTTTAGTTCAATAAATATATATTAAAACTAAGTTCTGAAATCCCTCTGCATAAAAGTTTGCCGTCTGCTCTGACAACCAAGAATTCACGGCTGTTTTCACTTCTTCGGGGTTTGTTTGGGTTTGACCTTGACAGGTGAGGTTGCGTGTTGCCATTCCATTGACTGTTGCTTGGTTTCAGGGGTGGAATGGGATACCCATGTTTCATCTCTTGTGATGATTCGACTCAACATGTCATCCGCTTCTTGCTCCGAGCGATTTCCACTTCTTTTCGCAGTTGAAACGTCATCTTGGTGGGAAGCGCTTCGCCGACGATGAAGATGTGAAAACAGCGGTGAATTCTTGGTTGTCAGAGCAGGCGGCAAACTTTTATGCAGAGGGATTTCAGAATTTAGTTTTATGGTATGACAAGTGCCTAAATAAACAAGGCAACTATGTAGAAAATTAAGAGGAAGGTATGTAAAACCTAAAAATAAATGTGGTTTCAAAGAAAATGTTCGGTTAATTTAAAAAAAGTCCCTTACTTAACACACAGCCGTCGTAGGTCTAGTATTACTGTATCGTCTGTATGTCATGCCATGAATTTCCCCCTTCCCTCCCAAAATTCAAAAAGAAAAAGAAACTATAAGAGTCGCTAATCATAAATGAGAAATTATGCCCCTAAAGTGATCTTCAAATCTTCTAAATGTAGGGACTTTTTGACGAAGTACACGTAGTCCAAGCCTCCTAAATCAATCAAGAACAACATAGCGGACTAATGCTCTCTCGCTCTCTCTGTATAACAATGAAACAAAAAGTTATATAAGAAAATAAACAAATACGGCGCAAGGTTACGTGTTATAAATGAAGTGTGCCTTTTGATGTTGTGGATAGAATCGTCAGGAGAAAGTTTCATTACGAAGTTAATTTTGGTACAAAAGACTCGCCTCGTGGAAAAGGAGCAGCTTTATAAAAAAGAAAAAAAACTACTTAATTAGATGAGACGCTTTAATATTAAAATCTTCCAATATATCTTATGTGAGGTCGTGTGGTAATTAGTGGTACAGTCTGTGCGAGGATATGTAGACATGCACCGGCTCGTTCAGCCTCCAATGTACAGAGGTAGTCTCGTTATTCCAAGATGTGTTGTTCAGTTCAATCCAGTTTGAAACATGATACGCAAGTGTATGTGGAGTCGAGTGTGTGATCGCGTGTGTTATTTATCTATCGTTTGTTTGACTGTTCGTTTATTTATTTATTGTCAGTTTGTCTGTCTATGTATTTATTTATTTATTTATTCATTGTCTGTCTATTTATTGTACGTCCGCCTGTCTGTCCGTCCGTCTGTCCATCCGTCTGTCTATTTATTTACTATTTTTAGCCTACTTTCGATTTTTGCAAAAATAGAAAGTAGACTTATGAGATCACTACAGGGCGAAAAAAAGTGAGTCTGTCTGTGTGTGTGTATGTGTGTGTGTGAGTCTGTGTGTGTGTGTGTGTGTGTGTGTGTGTGTGTGTGTGTGTGTGTGAGTGTGTGTACTCTGAATGTCTGTCCCCCCCTATCAATTCGAACACGGTGAGCGCAAATTGAACGAAATTTGGTACAAAGGTAGCACTAGCAAAGGACACCTCAGTGTCATGTTTTATATCGCCGCCATCTTGACGGAAACGTAATGGCGGCCACACAAAAGTTCAAAGCTTAAATCAAATTACGACTAACCTAATCATCCGATCTCTACCAAATTTTGCAACAACATACCTTTATGGAGGGAGCATCCTTTGACAAATCTAATAGGTCATTAGCCTAATTGTTTTGCGGATGGCGGCCATCTTTGTGTCAAAATCGATTACCCCTATTAATTCGAACACGGTGAAACCGAATGGAATGAAATTTGGTACAGAGGTAGCACTAGTAAAGGGCACCCCAGTGTCATGTTTTATATCGCCGCCATCTTGACGGAAACGTAATGGCGGCCACCCAAATGTTCAAAGCTTAAATCAAATTACGACTAACCTAATCATCCGATCTCTATCAAATTTTGCAACAACATACCTTTATGAAGGGAGCATCCTTTGACAAATCTAATAGGTCATTAGCCTAATAGTTTGCGGATGGCGGCCATCTTTGTGTCAAAATTGATTACCCCTATTAATTCGAACACGGTGAAACCGAATGGAATGAAATTTGGTACAGAGGTAGCACTAGAAAAGGGCACCCCAGTGTCATGTTTTATATCGCCACCATCTTGACGGAAACGTAATGGCGGCCACCCAAATGTTCAAAGCTTAAATCAAATTACGACTAACCTAATCATCCGATCTCTACCAAATTTTGCAACAACATACCTTTATGAAGGGAGCATCCTTTGACAAATCTAATACGTCATTAGCCTAATAGTTTGCGGATGGCGGCCATCTTTGTGTCAAAATTGATTACCCCTATTAATTCGAACACGGTGAAACCGAATGGAATGAAATTTGGTACAGAGGTAGCACTAGCAAAGGGCACCTCAGTGTCATGTTTTATATCACCGCCATCTTGACGGAAACGTAATGGTGGCCACACAAATGTTCAAAGCTTAAATCAAATTACGACTAACCTAATCATCCGATCTCTACCAAATTTTGCAACAACATACCTTTATGGAGGAAGCATCCTTTGACAAATCTAATAGGTCATTAGCCTAATAGTTTGCGGATGGCGGCCATCCTTGTGTCAAAATCGATTACCCCTATTAATTCGAACACGGTGAAACCGAATGGAATGAAATTTGGTACAGAGGTAGCACTAGCAAAGGGCACCTCAGTGTCATGTTTTATATCACCGCCATCTTGACGGAAACGTAATGGTGGCCACACAAATATTCAAAGCTTAAATCAAGTTACGATTAACATAATCATCCGATCTCTACCAAATTTTGCATCAACATACCATTATGGAGGGAGCATCCTTTGACCAAACTAATAGGTCATTAGCCTAATATTTTGCGGAATGCGGCCATCTTTGTGTGGAAATCGATTCCCCCTATTAATTCGAACACGGTGAAACCGAATGGAACGAAATTTGGTACAGAGGTAGCACTAGAAAAGGCCACCTCAGTGTCATGTTTTATATCACCGCCATCTTGACGGAAACGTAATCGCGGCCACCCAAATGTTAAAGGCTAAAATGTAATTACGACCAACCTAATAATCTAGTCTCTACCAAATTTTGCAACAACAAATCTTTATGTGGGAAGCATATTCTGACCAAACTGCTGGATCATCAGCCAAATAGTTTGCAGATGGTGGCCAAGTATGTGTGCAAATCGATTCTTCCTATCAATTCAAACACGGTGAAACCGAATTGAACGAAATTTGGTACAGATGTAGCACTAGCAAAAGGCACCTCAGTGTCATGTTTTATATCGCCGCCATCTTGACGGAAACGGAATGACGGCCATCCAAATGTTAAAAGCTTAAATCAAATTTCGACCATCCTAATAATTTGATCTCTACCGGATTTTGCAACAACATGCCTTTTTGTGGAAAGCATCTTATGACTGACTACAAGGTCATCAGCCCAATAGTTTACAAATAGCGGCCATGTATGTGTGCAAATCCATTCCCCAGATCAATTCAAACACGGTGAAACCGAATTGAATGAATTTTTTGTACAGAGGTAGCACTAGCAAAGGGCACCTCATATTCATGTTTAATATCCCTATAGCACGTTGTATTTCAACAAGCTACTACAACCAACATTCAATTATACTTCTTGAAAAGGACAAAGAGTTATAACAATACCCATGCATTTAGGAGAAAGTAGGCTATATGTTCTTTACTGAACATCTTGTTTATTTATTAATTCGATTGTCTGTTTATTAATTGTCTTTCCGTCTGTCTGTTTATTTATTGTCTTCCTGTCTGTTTATTTATTGTCTTCCTGTCTGTTTATTAATTGTCCTTCCGTCTGTCTGTTTATTTATTGTCTGTCTGTTTATGTATTGATTGTCTGTCTGTTTATTTATTGTCTGTCTGTTTATTTATTGTCTGTCTGTTTATTTATTGTCTGTCTGTCTGTTTATTTATTGTCTGTCTGTTTATTTATTTATTGTCTGTCTGTCTGTTTATTTATTTATTTATTTATTTATTGTCTGTCTGTTTATGTATTGTCTGTCTGTTTATGTATTGTCTGTCTGTCTGTTTATTTATTGTCTGTCTGTTTATTTATTGTCTGTCTGTCTGTTTATTTATTGTCTGTCTGTTTATTTATTTATTGTCTGTCTGTCTGTTTATTTATTTATTGTTTTTCTGGCTGAATGTTTATTTATTGTCTTTCTGTCTGTATGTTTATTTATTGTCTGTCTGTTTATGTAATTATTGTCTGTCTGTCTGTTTATGTAATTATTATCTGTCTGTTTATTTATTTATTTATTTATTGTCTGTCTGTCTGTTTAGTTATTGTCTGTCCGTCTGTTTATTTATTGTCTGTCTGTTTATTTATTGTCTGTCTATTTATTGTCTGTCTGTCTGTTTATGTATTTATTGTCTGTCTGTCTGTTTATGTATTTATTGTCTGTCTGTCTGTTTATGTATTTATTGTCTGTCTGTTTATTTATTTATTGTCTGTCTGTTTATGTATTTATTGTCTGTCTGTTTATGTATTTATTGTCTGTCTGTCTGTTTATGTATTTATTGTCTGTCTGTCTGTTTATGTATTTATTGTCTGTCTGTCTGTTTATTTATTGTCTGTCTGTCTGTTTATTTATTGTCTGTATGTCTGTTTATTTATTGTCTGTCTGTTTATTTATTTATTGTCTGTCTGTTTATTTATTGTCTGTCTGTCTGTTTATGTATTTATTATCTGTCTGTTTATTTTTTGTCTGTTTATTTATTGTCTGTCTGTCTGTTTATTTATTGTCTGTCTGTTTATGTATTTATTGTCTGTCTGTTTATTTATTTATTTATTTATTTATTTATTGTCTGTCTGTTTATGTATGTATTGTCTGTCTGTCTGTTTATGTATTTATTGTCTGTCTGTCAGTTTATGTATTTATTGTCTGTCTGTCTGTTTAAGTATTTATTGTCTGTCTGTTTATGTATTTATTGTCTGTCTGTTTATGTATTTATTGTCTGTCTGTTTATGTATTGTCTGTCTGTTTATTTATTGTCTGTCTGTTTATCTATTTATTGTCTGTCTGTTTATTTATTTATTTATTTATTTATTTATTTATTCCTTTATTGTCTGTCTGTTTATTTATTAATTTATTGTCTGTCTATTTTTTTATTTTATTTATTATCTGTCTATTTATTTATTTATTTATTTATCTATCTACGTAGGGCGTTGTGGCGCAGCGGTCAAGCAATTCACCTCCCACCAAGGTGGACCGGGTTCATTTCCCGGTCAATGCATGCGAGATTTTCGAAGTGAAATGCCATGTCCTGTGGTTCGGATTCCACGTAAAATGGAGGTCCCACGGCTCATGGTGACAAGATTAACGTTCACGTCAAACTACAAGCATCCATAATCCATATCTATCTGGCTATCTGTCTCCAATGATCAAACTTTCCGACGCGTATAATGCTTCAGGTTTGATTGCTGTATTGTGATGTTTCAATTTAGCGTCTTTCGATATTGATTTTTGTTATGTCTGTTCCAGGTGACTCTATAGGCCTTCTGTCATTTTGAAATTCTTTCTGTGTTTGCTTCAAAATTCAATCATCATGGCTGAATTACTTCTCCTAAGTAGGCTACTTGAATTTATTTACTTGATGCATTTTGCAGAATTTAGTCTTTAGAAGCTTTCCATCTTGATAATGAACGGATCCTTCCATGTATTGAGTTTTTCATATGATATTTGAAGCCCGATCTTTGCTGCAATTTCGTGAAGTCTTTCAAGGGCCTGAACTACTTCTTGCCTATCCTTAGAATGAATAGATAGCATCATCTGCAAAGGCCAAACACTCCAGATGAATTTCGTTATTGAGTAGGCCTAGTCCAACAATAGTTATTCATGTTGGTTCTATTTCCCATGTCCTGATAAAATTCTCAAGTTCAAGATTGAACAATAACGGAGATTTCCGTCTCCTTGTCGAAGTCATGTGTTATTATTGTTATTCCTACATTTCACCCTCTTTGAATCAATAATTTCTCGGTGTGTTGTTCATTCCTCATTGCTCAGCATCTCTTCGTTCTTTCTGATCTTCTTTTCCACTCTTCTTCCGAGATGATGGGTTTGGATTTTAGTGTAGATTTGTCTAGGAACTTTATATTTTCGTCTTTTTTTAACCGTCGACTTGAGCCTCTATGGACTGCGTGTTAACAACCACTCTCATTTCAGTGTCTGCGTCTTGTTTGTTTGCCGGCTTTGACATCTTACCAGTATCTCTTGAGCCCTTCTATCAGCTTGTTCTTCCGCTCCTCTGTTAAAGGGCCTCTCCGTCTTCTGGATTCTGCCTCCACCATAAAACCCTGATAGCTTTTCACCATCCTTCTGAAACTATTCCTGTCTTTGATTTTATCCTCCGTAATGCCCACCTGTCTCATATCTTTCTCACACTTTTGGAACTATTTCAACTTGGAGATCTTCGTTTTAACCCTATAAGTGCCAAAGGTCGATTTTTTCGACGCTGTGTACTTGTCTGTAGTGCCAGCGTCGAAAAAATCGACCTTCATAAAAGTGGCGATAAAGGTACCTGAGGTGACATCTATCGACAAAAAACACGTACTAAGTTGTCAAGCATAGTTTGAAGTTTATTTTTCCTATCGTAAGGAGTTCCGTATCTGCGTAAATATTCCATGATATGTATCCTCTTTGCTTTGAAATTTCAATGTTTACATGTGGTCAAGATGGCGACTGGAGATGTCAACATTGCCGGCAATATTGACCTTATTGCGGAATCAATAGACGATGGAAGTGACTTTAGTGATGTGGAACACGGCGAACATAATAGTTACGATACGAGTAGTGATAGTGAGAATGGGCCAGAACAGACTCAAATGCCGGAAAATCGTGATCGCGAAAGTGATTCCGGAGAAGATGTATCTTTTCAAGAGAGACTTGATGCTGCTAATGCAGGTAGGACTACGGCTAATCAAACAACTTGGATACAAATTATCCCTCCTGAAACTGAGAAAGACTGGTTAAGATTTAGGCCTAGATCTATGGGATTTCAACATAATCTTGAGAGAAATTCGAAGGCTTTTTGTTACTTCGTTCTCTATTTTCTTCTCCAATTGTGGAACGTGATTTTGGCCGAAACTAATTTGTTTTCTGTAATGACCCTAGTTATGCACATATTGCAACGAAACGTTGACTGGTGACTAAGAACATATTAAGGAACAATTTGTGTATATTCGATTTTTCAACTCAGATAAGTGTTTTCCTGACAATTTTGGCTTGAAATTCGAATTAATTATTTTTTTGTTTTTGTTTTTACGTTATTAAAGTGATTGTTAGATCTTACATTTCTTTAATACATCCATTTCCTACATATAATTAAACTACAGAATGTGATCTAAATATTGATATAAGAAACATAATTTTCAGATAAAATTTGAGGTAACTGTTAGCATTTAATAAGCAGACTACAAATTGAAGGATTATGTGCTGGCACTACAGGAAATAAAACTGGCACTTGTAGGGTTAAGAAAATTCCAGATTTTCTTTGTTAGCCGGTCATTTTTCATACGGAAGATGTGCCCATAACACAGCAATCTTCGCTTTCTAATTGTTGTTGTTATGGTTCCATCTTGCTGTATACTTCTTTATTTGATATAAGTCGAATCTGTCTGTCAACCCATCTGTTGCCCAAGATCTTCCGTAGTAGTCTGCTTTCTCTTTTAAGTAGCTGATTGACTTGTCCTGTTCGATTCATACACAAGGTCTCCGAAGCATATAAACTTTCTGGTCTGACAACAGTGCTGTAATGCCTTAGTTTGGCTCCTATACTCAGCATCGTCTTTAATACCACAGGTCGACACGATTTTTAGGCTACTTTACTCATTTTGCAAAAGTGTGGGAAAAGTAGACTTATGAGATCGATCTGGGAAGATGTGTGTGTGTCTGTCTGTCTGTGTGTCCCCCCCTATCAACTCCTAAACGGCTGCAGCTATGGAGACGAAATTTGATATGAGTAAAGATCTATACCGGAATATCTTAAGGCCATATTTGAAAAAGATGTCAGTGCTACCAACTGCTGAAAAATCGCTATTGAAATTTGAGCCCTATGTTGGATATCCTGGAAGGTCTGCATGGGAGCTATCCCAAAGTTGGCACACATATAGATAATAATATTTCAGTTTAATTTCCAGGAGGCCATACATGACAGTGTTACCAACATGATTCTAAGCCAACTGATATGTCTAATTTTTAAATGCATGTAACTTCTACACTATCAATTGGATTTTAACCAAATTTCGTATGTACTATGTGTACAATAACAAATATGATTATGCGTATTCCTAAGAGCAACCAGGGCTGCCAACTGTAAGTAAATGCTCTCTCTCTATCTTTTTGCCCTAATATCTATAAATTAGAATATATGCAAGCCAACAGCTCTAAACTTTGCATACGTATAGTACCTAAAATTCTAAATTAATTTGGGGTAAGTAGTCTAATGTACGTCAGTGCTGCCAACATTATTTAATCCTTATGATAAGTCCAATTTTTTAAATGCATGTAACTTATATACTAACAAATGAATTCATCCATAATTGTCACAATAATAGATCATAATATTTTAGATTAAATCATAAATTCTAAGAAAAGTTGGCTCTTTAGTTCGTCGTGGAACTTCTTGTTTCTTTCTTGGTTTGGACTCCTATTATTTTACACGTATTCCTGCATCGCTCATCTGAATTCAGAAGTGCCATCACTTTTGTCCTATCACAAACCATTTGTTTTATAATTGCAGTAATTTTGATTAACAATATATTGCATAATTTCATAATATCTCTAATGTTGGCTGATAAAACGTGATGATCCTACTAGAGTGAATGAGAGAAAAATCAGTATGAGAAGCTTTGCATCCAAGTGGCAAATGTGCCATTGACATAATCATACAAGTGAACACAAACTGTTTTTTTTTTCTTTCTTTGATATGTATTTGTTAAAATATGTCTTAAGTTCGTGTGTTCATTATTTTCATGTACTAAACTCTGCTTGCTATAAAGAAACAATACAATGCTGATTTTAAAGTTCACGCAACTTGTAATAATTTCTTTAATATGTTGTGTTTTAAAAACCTGATGTGATACAGGAACATACGTAGAAGACATTTCCATAATTCACACACTTTCAATATACAAAATCAGTTGTTGAATCAAAAAAGATCTCCAAAAATTTTATTTTGTTGACCCTGGTAATTTGTTTAGATTGTCGATTTATTAGGGAAATTTTTGTAATTTTTAATTCTACTGGGTCATTTTCAGTTTCTTTAACCCTTTATAGGATAGTGGTCTTTATATTAACCAGCTATTATAAAAAGAGTTTGTAGGTTATTATCAAAGGTGCTAATACTTGAAATTTTCAGCCAAATTACAACGAAGTTTCTTGTACATGTAATATTTCTGATAAGCAAATAGTATATCTGTCTCCTTGAACTATGGTGCTAGATAACATTTCAACTAGTAAATAAAATCAAAAATATTAAAATTAAACAATAGAACAAAACATATATACAAATTAAAATAATACATAACAGAAATTAAAATAACACATAAATATACAAATAAAAATAATAAAAATTATGCAAATTAAAATAGAATTAAGATTATAATATTATAAAATTAAATTTATAAAATTGAAAATATGAATTAAAGAAATTTTTTAAATTTATTTAAATCAAATTAATAATAACTAAAATTAAAATAAATAAATAAAATAATACAATTTAGAGCTGAAATTGAAAATTTAAATAAAAACAATTGAAATAAAAATTAGAGAAAATTAGTCTGCCCTATAAAGGGTTAAACCATGCGGTTTGTTTTGTGGTTGCGGAAGAAATCCGTGATTTGTTTGGTTAATGTATTAGATATGTTACACAAATATCCACTTTACAATACAAAACTTTTTTTTTATCACTCGATGTCCTTATACTCCTTGATACATGTTTCGGCTGCATGAGCCTTCTTCAGTCAAACACACTAATAAATCTCATAAAACAGTCTATGGTTTGATCTCTCAATAAAAATGTGATAAAAATTTTACGTCGTCATGATGATTAAAACAAATGGCCATAAAATGCTTAAAGAATTTAACTATGTACAAAAATTCGAATCGTGGGCCGATCGTCGTTGAAATAATTTCCCATTAGAATTCCATTAGAATAATGACTGAAGTCATAGATATTCATAATCTATTAAAGTTCATTCTGAGAGGATGACCGTAAATATTTATCTTCCTTTTACGGAGAACTTCTGAAAGTTTTTCAATTTTCTTGTAGACTAGAGAGTCTTATTCGAGATGTATATTATCTTATTATCCTGAAATTTTGGTCCTATGATTTTTCTCAAAATTCTCCTATACTTTAATTCTAGTTTCTCCATCTGGCCTCTGAAATTCATGTTTAAGGTTTCTGCTACGTACAGTGATTTTGATTTAATCACTGTCTTATAATGTTTAATTTTGGACACCCATGAAAGAGATTTCTTGTTGTATTATTATTATTCTTGCTGTCGTTTCGGCCATTTATAGACCACACTAATTCAACTGCCCTTTTCCATGCCTTTGCGCCTGGGCCTTAACGTTCGCCCAGTATTACCGCATTCGTTTCCTTTGTTGTTCCTTCCTTGCCTCAGTCCATGTCTTGCCAGTTTTTAATTTCGGCTTTTCTTGGAATCCATGCAGTTTTTGGAGTTTCGACTTTAGTGGAACACGTTTCTGGATATCCTCCTGGGTTATTCCCACTTCACGCAGGTCTTTTTCTACCTTGGTGAACCACACCGCCTTGGTTTTCTTGTTAAGAAGAAAACTGAAGATCCTATTGCTCAAACTTGTAGAACTCATACGAGCTATGTGGTCATAGAAAACTATCCTTCTCTTACGAATGATGTCCGTGATCTTTTCGACATGAGAGTAGAGTTCATGATTGTGTCGTCTTCTGAACTCACCATTTTCTTTGATTGGACGTATGTTTATTATTATTATTATTATTATTATTATTATTATATTTTAAAGTGAATTTATGCATCCGATTGTTCAGTGTTGATTTTCTTCTGTTATTCTTATATTTTCTTACTATAAAATGACCATGTGTGGAAACGGAAATGTGTACCAGAAGACTGGGAGAAAGGGCTAATAATACCAGTATTTAAGAAAGGGGACAAGAAAGTGTGTGGTAACTATAGAGGGATCACCCTCATATCACAGATAGTAAAAATACTGGAAAGGATATTAGAAAGAAGAATGAGAAGAAATGTGGAAGGAGAGTTGCAAGAGGAACAGTATGGCTTCAGGAGTGGAAGATCCACAGTGGACCCAATCTTTAGCTTGAGGCAGGTGATGGAAAAGAACTGGGAATATGGAGAGGATTTGATCATGACTTTCATAGATCTAGAAAAGGCATATGATAGTGTCCCCAGAGAGAAGGTATGGGAAACCATGGTTAAGAAGAGACTGGGAAGAGAAATGTTGGAAATGGTGCAAGCAATGTACAACAACTGTGTTAGCAGGGTCCTGACCCCAGTTGGAAAGACAGATTGGTTTAGGAACAAGGCTGGACTAAGACAGGGGAGTGTGCTGTCACCTCTTTTATTCATAATGGTAATGGATGAAATTGTAAAGGAAACAAAGGAAGCATATGGACATAAAGAAATGAAGTTACTATTATTTGCAGACGATATTGTGGTCTGGGGAAGGAACACCGAAGAAGTGCAAAAGCAACTAGATGCACTGAACGAAAATATTCAGAAGTATGGCCTGAAAATCAGTATAGAGAAAAGCAAGACCATGGTGATGACAAGAGGGGAAAGACAAGGAAAGGGCACTGTGAAAATTGGAAGTCAGAGTTTGGAAATTGTGGACACGTTCAAATACCTAGGAAGTGAATTGATGCAAACTGGTAGGTTGGACATGGAGATTGGCAGGAGGGTACAGCAGAGCAATGCATTCTATCAAAGTGTAAGAAAACTTGTTTGGGATAAGGAAGTACCAAGGAAAAGCAAGGAGGTAATGTATAAGATGAAGATGCTAGGAATGAAGTTGGGATGGGTAAACTAAATGAGAGAATTGGGAAGAATAAACTAAGGTGGTTTGGACATGTAAAGAGGATGGAGGATAATAGAATACCAAGACAGATGCTGGAGGCCAAGTGCAAGGGTAAGAGAGTAAGGGGAAGACCTAGAACAAGGTGGATCGATTCAGTGAAGAACAGCGTGAGAAAAAGGAATCTGGACTGGGACAAGATCGTGGAAGAAGAATTATGGAAGGAAAGAGGAAAGTGGAGAAGTGCCATAAATACCCCGACCCGGCAGGAGCTGGATAAGGGGAAATGATGATGATGATGGTGATTATGAAAATGACCATGTGAAGAAGATGGTGATGATGATGATGATGATGATTGTTTAAGGGGCCTAACATCTAGGTTATCGGCCCCTGAAGGTCTGGGTGATAGCGAAAATGACAATGAGACGCAAACCATAACGAAAACTAACGGAGAATTAAAATACTAACAAAAGATTGAAAACACACACAAAATGTAATTTAGAGTGGAAAACACTGACAAAAAGGAATTAAGATGGAAAATATTCACAAAAGTAATTTAGATTGAAAACACTTACAAAATGTAGTATAGATTTAAAAAAATGTAATTTAGATACACGGAGAGACAATTCACAAAAGCAGTGCTGGAATCTTACAGAGATTTTTTTTAAAAACTAGAGACCTACTGTCGACCAAAGTATTATGTGTACTCGAGTTTGAAGCTTGTTTGTGAAGTAACCAATAGATCTACATAAAATCCAATAACATCATCATTTCCGTCGTTCTATTGTACGTTAGTTCATGTAGGTTTGGAATTTTTAGTTTATATTTTAATATTTTTGTCGCAGTTGGAACACAAAAAGTGCACGTTTTTAAGCGTGTTTCAACCATGCGTCTCATTTAAGAATTATTATCTCAAAACCCCGTCATCAGATCGAATCCAAATTTTAACACATTATACACTGGAATGTTGTATAACTGGTTTAATAATTTCAAAATTTTGCGTGTCCAAGAAAAAAAGTTGTTATCATTTTTGTAAGGTAACTTTTTCTCGGCTCAGGGTGGATGGAAAATGTAGTTCTTGGTCGCGATGTAATTCTTATACATCAAAAAGTTAAGCTGTATGACTGTGAAATACGTAAATTAACTCACTTATTTTATATCGGTTTGTATTTGTAGGCGGAAATAACACATCGTTCACCAGCTACCCGCTCCCAGAAAAGCTGTACAGCGTTGCCGAAATGGAGCCCAACACGCATCATGGCGTGCCTCGCTCGGAAGTGATGGGCTCCATCACAGCAACGCTGTACAGCTCTCCCGGGAGTGGGTAGCTGGTGAACGATGTGTTATTTCCGCCTACAAATACAAACCGATATAAAATAAGTGAGTTAATTTACGTATTTCACAGTCATACAGCTTAACCTTTTGATGTATAAGGATTACATCGCAACCAAGAACTACATTTTCCAACCACCCCGAGCCGAGAAAAAGTTACCTTACAAAAATGATAACTTTTTTTCTTGGACACGCAAAATTTTGAAATTAATAATTCAGTTATACAACATTCCAATGTATATTGTGTTAAAATTTGGATTCGATCTGATGACGGGTTTTTGAGATAATAATTCTTAAATGGGACGCATGGTTGAAACACGCTTAAAAACGTGCACTTTTTGTGCTCCAACTGCGACAAAAAATATTAAAATATAAATTAAAAATTCCAAACCTACATGAACTAACGTGCAATAGAACGACGAAAACGATGATGTTATTGGATTTTATGTAGATCTATTGGTTACTTCACAAACAACCTTCAAACTCGAGTGCACATAAGTAGGTATAATAAGCCGAAGCTGGCGCAGGGGCTAATGTGCAAGATGGCTGCCACGCGCAACTCTCTTATGTTATTCTTATGGGAGGGAGAGTCATAGCTGGCGCAGGGGCTAATGTGCAAGATGGCTGCCATTCACAACGAGCTTAGGATTATGGATGCTCTGAGCCAAGATATTATTTATATTTTGTACGAGGGTGAAAGAAGGGGGGGGGGGGGGTTGTTCAACGTCTAGTGACTTAGCGCATGATGTTTTTTTATTAGTCATTTTTTATTTTCATATTTCTCACACGGTTATTTACAATTTGCAATATTGTCGTTTTTTTATTTATTTCATTTTTTCAAGTTTTGCACTTGATCAATATTCAAAAGTTGATTTTACATTTAACTGTTATCACCTTTTCAGCTCTCACACACATGGTGGGATATGCTTTACACACATACGTTAAGCCAACCAGGACGTTAAAATGGTAGAAACCGCCGTTAACAACACCGCAAGGGTTGTAGCCTTGTCTTACAGAGTTGTAGCCAGTACTCTACACCCCCTCTGTGAGGGGCTTAACATCAACCAGTCAAAGCTTGAGTATGTCATGAAGCTGATACTCCAGTAAGTTAACTATAAATGCTATACGTAAACTCTTATCACAGGTGTATCAACAAGGTTTGCAATCTTGAATGACGAATACACCTCAAAGGTCTACTCTCCCTTCGTAAAGGGCACCGCGCATTATAGTTAAGTTTAAAGAAGTATATGCTTTTGTGCCTCTCCTCTTTTCTCTGGGCTTGAGACCAGCACTAGGGCTTAAGCCTAGAGGCAGAGTTAACACACACACACAAACACACACACACAGGCGTACGGAGAAATTAATCTAGCACCAGAGGCCCTTAGATTAGATTTTTATTTATCCATTTGATCAATTACATGTATACAATACATTTTTTTATATAGAACACGTCAAAAATTACAGAGAAATCAATCTTGTGCCATAAGCCTTTCATTCACTCACAGGCTTACAGAGAAATCAATCTCACGCTATATACCTTTTCATTCACACACAGACTTATGGAAAAATTAATCTTATGCCAGAGGTCTTTTCAATTATAAGTACAAGACCTGAGAGTATGTGTGGAAGGTGACCACTTCCTTTCCACTCCTCATTCCACCACAACATCTGGTAGGTTCCATTGAACACAATGAAGTTTGGGAGACACTGTATTACTTTGTTGACTTGATATGTATAACTTAGTTATTTAAGTGTGGTCAACGGTTTTGTAATGACCATAAGCATGTGTAGCTATACCATCAGAGTCAATTACTCGTTTATCATCACGAGGACACAAAGCAATTTTGTTTAGTTTTACAGATGATATGTTATGTTGTTTAGATGCGATAATGTTCATCGGTATTCTTTTTACCTCGTTCTTCATGAGACAATCCTTATAATCTTGAAAACTTAAACAATTTTTGACAACACCTTTGCTAATACCTTTAATCTTTTTTATTTCTAGTCCATTAATGTTTAAAGCATACATTTTAGCTCTAAGTCCAGCAAATGCTTTAATAATACGTCCACAAGCCTCGTCTTTAAATTTTCCCAAAGTTTTCTTGTTTGATGAAGAGTAACATATGTGATTAGTAGGATAATCAGATGTGTCCAGGTGTTCTAAAAATTTCAACTTGTCTTGATAAACATCTTGGGTGTTAACCAAATATATAAACGAGTCTGTGTCCATATACATGAGTTTAAGATTTTCGATCCCATAATAGGGTAGCAGGACATCATAGTGGTGTGAATACATAAGAGTTTTTGAAATATCCAGGATACACATTCCAATATATATAGGCTTATTGAATACAATGCTACGTTTAGCCATGTGGAATGCAGCTAGGTTAGGACCATAAATTGTTCTGTCGATAAATGTTGGTTTAGCGATTAGCTTTTCAGCTCTTTTGCTGTCAGTTACAAGACGTATATCTATTCTTTTACGAATATTTTCCATTGTTTTTCCAAAAATTGCATTGTTAAATAATTTGTAAAGATTTTTCTCAAAATCATTTTTAGCTTGTTTTCGAAGGTTGTTATTAAAATCTACGTATGCCTTTAGCCAAGGTCTCTGTTGAAACTTTAACACACGATGAATTTTTATCAATTTTAGTCCATGATTTAGAGCCTGTTTAAGTGACATGTAATGAACAACGTACCGCCTTCGATTTCCAAGATGAGGAATTAGTTTTTTGAGAGACGAATCCTTAGGTTGTATACACTCTGGTAGGAAAGGTAAATCGTTGTGTAAATCATGAAGGTTGGATGGATAATCGACATCAATGTCTAGAATGTATCCAACAGGATCGTCTTCCTTTAGCGTTTTTAGATCAATGGTATCTGGAGAAACCCACTGAAATCCACCGTAAGGAAGGGAGTGGCACATAGCCCACCCGTATTGGTTGTTGGCATCATCATAGGTAATAAACTGCGATGGTTTCTCGGAATCATATGTTTCCATGTATTTATTGTTAGCTTCAGCATACCTATGAGAAACCTGGCATATGCCTCCACGTATTCCAGACTCTATTAAAAGAATCTGATCGTAATCCTGTAGCAATTCCAGTTCAATGCCAGTGTAAAGGAGCATTGCCTCGAAACTTAAACCAGGTGAAGTAAAGAAGTGTGCGGCATCCACTCGATGTGTTTCTAATGTTTTGTTTCTAAATGTTTCAAAGCTGTCTGCAAGAAGGAGTACATCTGAAGTTAGGTAAAGGTCACTATATTCCCCTACAGTTTTAATTTTGAACTGATTCCAGACATTTTCGGCATGTTCATAGTCTTCCTTACTAACATCTTCTTGACTTAATTTGTTAAAGAATGCTTCTTTTGAAGGTAAACACGTCTCACTTAACTTTTCCCAAGAATCAATGTAATCATAAGGAAATACGCCTTTACGAGTCATGAGCGTTGCATTTTCTTTCCCAAAGTACTTGTCTGTTTCAGGGTATGATGTTAAGTTTGTAACTAAGTTTTCCAAACTACTAGGCATCAACCGAAACGTATCCACAAATCGAAGCTTAACATTTCCTACATATTTGGTGAAGGAGATGTAATTTTCTTGAGAGTTAGGGATAACGTCCACTCTCTCAGTAGTACATCCCAACTGTTTTACAATGAAATTTGCATCGTATCCACTCATATTATGTAGAAATACGGGAACAGGGTAACGTGTTTTACACCTCAAATTACAGTTATTATGAGCGCTTCCACGATATTCGCCTGTAATATGACAATGATCTCTAACTTTCCAGTCCTCTTTGGTAAATGTTTTATAGCATAAATAACAGGTTTCAGAAGATTGGAACTCTGCTTCTTGATCATGAGTTAAAGCCTTTGGAACATTTAAGCTGTAAAGGTGATCAATTTCATTAGCTATCGATATCAAACAGTCCATAAACTTTTCTGCAGCGTCAGATCCACGATAAATAAAAGGCTGGCTCGGAAGGTTTGTCTTTATATGTTCCACAGCTGGCGAGGGTTTAACATATACACCAAAGCTCATTGGAACATGGCTCTGGTATGGGACTGTATAACTTGCCTCAGGATTAGGTAGACATGTTTGGTATGGTAAAAGTATACTTTCAAAATCTGCATAGATAACGTAAGGTATTCTAAGCATTTTTTCCACATTTAAGAACTTGAGAATTGGGTTTTTAATAGGCATTTCAACCCTAGCAATGTCATGCAGGACACACAAAGCTCTATGTTCTTTTAGTTTATCTATCCCTCGTTGACCATATTGATTATCAAAGTGAGTAAAACACCGTTTACACGTATATATCTTATGTCCATGGTGGGTGATCTGATGTCCTACTAGTTTATCAAAATCTTTGATAAAGACGTAGTGGTTCTGGCCAGATGATGAACTTAGCAGAAGAAGGTCGCGGTGGTCTTGTAGCTCTTGATCTACAACCTTTAGAGGAAACAGTTTGTTATCTTCTTCCAGTCCAAATACATTAATGGATATGTTGTTGGCTTTCTCAAATTTCGTAATGTCAGCTAGCGATGTAGGGAACGAAACGACTGAAAAATCATACTTGTTTTCCAGGTCCTTGTATTTACTAACGCGTTGAGCATCCTTTTTAACCAGTTTTGCTAAAATGGCATACATAAAACACCTTTCATCTTTCAAGTTTTGTGGATTAATGCAAGCTTTTTTTGAATTTACAGCTGCTGGTAAAGGAATATATGTGCTACCACGCAAGGGATTATACTTATTTATTTTCAATCGCACTCCTTCAACTGCTAGCAAAGCCCAATTACTGCCTTTTAGCTCGGATTCCTCCATTTCCATGGTTAACTTTTTAAATTGCGTTTCCAAGAAACTACTTAAATCTGTTTCCAAAAATATGGCCTGATTACGAGTTTTAAAAGCACGATCTGTAATTTCATTGGTAGATGTATGAATAAATCTACATTCAGCCACAAGATTAACTTTTAACGACTTGTGGTTCGCTTGTTCTTTTTGTATAACATGGATTATTTTATGCTTGGACTCGTTGAGGTGTGAATTTAAATCCTTACACGTATCACACCGTATAAAATAGGATTTTAGACGACAATCAAAAGACGTTTCATATTCATTAAGTCCGTTTTTATCAGGAACCATTGAGAGTAGGTGATGTTTTGTAGGTTCAGATTTTTGTATTTTGGCTGATGACATAACATTACAACATTCTTCATGACGACGTCCGTTGTAAGCATTGTTGAATTTGATTCCACAGGTTTTACATTGATGGAATTGTCCACACGATACTTCATGACGCTTTCTAACATAGTCTCGAACAAAAGTTTTTCCACACACTTTGCATATATAGCTTGGAATAGTTTGCTCCATGATGGATGTTCTTTTCTGATAACAGTTGATTTTTTTAAGAAATAAATCACACCTGTGAAAAAGAGAGACAGAGCGCTGTACTTTCCCATCAACCTAGTTGAGAACAGTTGTGTAAACTGTTTATAGGATACAATATATTTAAGAGGTAAGATAAACTTTTTTACATTGTTGGCAATAATAATATTTATAATACTATAAAATAATAATAATAAAAAATGTATTCTATGACTTACTGCTTACAATCTAACATTGAATTTACAAACATCCCTGACTGTCACCTAAAACAGCGTTTCAATCCCCTGAGCTTTCCTAAACGAATACACATGCTTACAGCTTACATATTCTATGACTGAACATACACTATTTACATGTAAATACCACAGATATGCACGCAGTGGTATTCTTTCATAATAATAACATGGCTTACATTGAGGCCCATGGAGACTAAACAATTATTGCGATTTTTATAAATCTTCAAGTTTCGTTTTGGAAATATACCATCTAAATACGTGAGTCATAATTTTGAACTTACTAGTAGCCTCTAAATTACAGATTGGATACAACCCTAGATGCTATGTTAAAACTTACTGCGTATGATAAGGCTGTAGACTGGACGGTGAGACGGTCTTTCACGATGTGAACACTGTGAGAGGTAGTAGTCCACTGGCGATATGCTTGCTAAGGGTCCTCTAATATTCCCTAGTCAAGGCTAACTGCTGCTTACTGCGTAGTACTGGTGGGTGAGACGGTCTTCCACGATGTGATCACCGTAAGAGGTAGTAGTCAACTGATTGTATTCTTGCTAAGGGTCCCCTAATATACCCTAGTGGAGGCCAACAGCTGCTTACTGCCTAGTACAAGGCTGTAGACTGGTCGGTGAGACGTTCTTTCACGATGTGATCTGTTTGAGAGATCAGAGTCAACTGAAATTATCCTTGATATACATCCCCAAATATACTCTACCCTAATACAACCGGTGGTTAACTTCCTACAGAAATACCACTATAGAGACATGTAGAATCTTAACACAAGGTTATGAGTGAAAAAAGATATGTACTAACGGTATTATTTTTTCATAAGAATAACATGGTGGTATTTATACCCCCTATACGCTAAACTAATATTTGGATAATTTTAATTCATGAAGTTTTGTTTTGGAAATATACGATCTAAATACAATGGTGATAATTTTAAACGTTCTAGTAACCTCTAATTGAGAGATAGGGATGCAGGCTTTGATGCTATGTTAAATATAATCAGCTACTTACTGTATATCACAAGGCCGTAGAATGAATCCTTAGAACACTTTTAAGACGATGTGATCTGTTTGAGAGATCGGAGTCAACTGAAATTATCCTTGATATACGTCCCCTAATATACTCTACCCTAATACACTCAGGGCTTAACCTCTTACAGAAATACCACTATAGAGACATGTAGAATCTTGTTACAAGGTTGTGTATGACGTTCGACATTTGCTACTTATCAGTGAAAAAAGATATGTACTCACAGCATTATTCTTTCATAAGAATAACATGGTGGTATTTATACCCCTAGACGCTAAACTAATATTCGGATAATTTTAATTCTTGAAGTTTTGTTTTGGAAATATAAGATCTAAATACAATGGTCATAATTTTGAGCGTTCTAATAGCCTCTAAATGGTAGATAGGGATGCAGGCATAGATGCTATGTTAAATATAATCAGCTACTTAGACGACTTTTCACAATGTAACCAGCTCAAGAGCTAACAGTTATCTGAAAATATTCTTGCTGAAGGTCCCTTATATACCACCTTTTTCTAGAAATAAATTACACCTGTGAAAGAAAAGACAGAACGATGAACTTTCACATTAACCTAATAATAATAATAATAATAATAATCCCTTACATTTTTTATTTTGTCGTGTGATCTCTTGAGAAGCTGAGTGAAGGTCTTTCTAGTCAACGCCCGTCGGTGATCTGCTTGCAGGGATGAGAGATGGATTGGATGAACATGAATGATCCAGAATAAGGATTTGGGTAGGAAGCAGCCGTGGCCTGTCAGAAAGTACCATTCAGGCATTCTCTTGGAGTAGAAGTGTGAAACCACGGAAAACCATTTCAAGGACTGTCAACACTGAGGTTCGAAATGTAATTGAAGTTCAAAATAGTGACAAAATGTAATTGAAATTGACAATACACAATGTAATTTAGATTGAAAAACGCACATTTTAGATTGTAAATACCGGTACTCACAAAGTGTAATTGAAATTCAAATTACTTACAAAATACAGGTGAAATTGAAAATGCTTACAAAATGTATGGTGGTTTCAAATTACTCAGGTTGATAGGAAAAAAAAAAGGACAGGAGCCGTTCAAGAAAGCGGAAGCAATGCTGTACTCAGTAAGGGTCCTGTGGTCGCTAACCCACGTCCTACAAGTTGCGAGCTCCTGGGAGAGGAAGTTGTAGCCATTAGCTACCTGTACACATTTTCCTGGAGTAGAAGTGTGAAACCACGGAAAACCAAATCATGAACGGTCGACAGTGAGGTTCGAAGATCAATTAAGGTTCAAAATACTGCAAAATGTAATTGAAATTGAAAATACACAATGTAATTTAGATTGAAAAACGCAAATTCCAGATTCTAAATACTCACAAAGTGCAATGAAAATTCAAAATACTTACAAAATGCAATTGAAATTGAAAATGCTTACAAAATGTATGGTGGATACAAAGTACTCAAGTTGACAGGAGGAAAAAGGAGAGGAGCCGATACAAGGAAGCGGAAGCAATGCTGGACTCAGTTGGGGTCCTGTGGTCGCTAACCCACGTCCCACAAGTTGCGAGCTCCTGGGAGAGGAAGTTGTAGCCATTAGCTACCTGTACACATTTTCCTGGAGTAGAAGTGTAAAACCACGGAAAACCATATCAAGAACGGTTGAGAGTGAGGTTCGAAATGCAATTGAGGATTAAGATACTGACAAAAATGCAATTGAATTTGAAAAAACACAATGTAATTTAGATTGAAAAACGTACATTTTAGATTCTAAATGCTCACAAAGTGCCATGAAAATTGAAAATACTTACTAAATGCAATTGAAATTGAAAATGCTTACAAAATGTATGGTGGATTCAAAGTACTCATGTTCACTGAAAAAAAAAAAAAAAAATCGGAGAGGAGCCGATACAAGAAAGTGGAAGCAATGCTGGACTCAGTTGGGGTCCTGTGGTCGCTAACCCACGTCCCACAAGTTGTGAGCTACTGGGAGAGGAAGTAGTAGCCATTAGCAACCTCTACACATTTTCCTGGAGTAGAAGTGTGAAACCACGGAAAACCGATTCATGAACGGTCGACAGTGAGGTTCGAAATGCAATTGAGTTTCAAAATACTGACAAAATGCAATTGAAATTGGAAATACACAATGTAATTTAGATTGAAAAACGCACATTTTAGATTCTAAATGCTCACAAAGTGCAATGAAAATTCAAAATACTTACAAAATGCAATTGGAATTGAAAATGTTTACAAAATGTATGGTGGATGCAATGATCTCATGTTGACAGGAATTTAAAAAAACGGAGAGGACCCTATACAAGAAAGTGGAAGCAATGCTGGACTCAGCTTGGGTCCTGTGATCGCCAACCCACGTCCTACAAGTTAATCCATCTTGGGGGAGGATTGGTAAGTAATCGATCATGGCATTTAGTTACGGTACCTCCTGGCATTTTCCTGAAGTAGAAGTGGAAACAACAATACCACTTCCAGGAAGGACGAGTGAGAAATCTGACAGACTTTTTCTCGGTTTTTATCAAGATCATCCAGAAAAATACGTCGATTATAATTCATTATTTTTAAATTTGGCGGTTGCGTGCTACCCTTTATGATATTTCAACTGGAGTTAGCTACTTACAAGTCTATATATATAATCACTGCTGAGACACTTACGTATGAAGGTCTTTCTAGATGTCCAATTAGAAGCAGATGATCTCGTATATCTTTCCATTAAATCAACAATAACTAACAGATGTTTCACTTGTCAAGGTCACTTTACTGACACACACACTAGTACTTACTATGATAAAGTATCCCCATTATAAACTTCGCTGAGTGATTGGCTACCTAAAGGTGGGTAACCGATTATATTCAAATTAAAAATATATAAATATTAATATCATTCACTTTATAGTAAAGAAAGGCATTGGAAATCATTACAAATCATGCTTTACACCAAAGGATTAGGGTATTATTATTACATTAGTTGAAAAGCGTACATTAGAATAATTATTTTCTTATTTACAAGCCAGCTGATTGCCAGTCCCCCGACACGCTGTGTACGCCGCTCTGTTATCAGAGTTATGTAACTACTGTGACAAGATATATCGAGTACTCTGCACCCTGACAGAGCGCAGCACAATACAGGATATTATCTTATTTCAGTAGTTACATAACTCTGATAACAGAGCGGCGTACACAGCGTGTCGGGGGACTGGCAATCAGCTGGCTTGTAAATAAGAAAATAATTATTCTAATGTACGCTTTTCAACTAATGTAATAATAATACCCTAATCCTTTGGTGTAAAGCATGATTTGTAATGATTTCCAATGCCTTTCTTTACTATAAAGTGAATGATATTAATATTTATATATTTTTAATTTGAATATAATCGGTTACCCACCTTTAGATAGCCAATCACTCAGCGAAGTTTATAATGGGGATACTTTATCATAGTAAGTACTAGTGTGTGTGTCAGTAAAGTGACCTTGACAAGTGAAACATCTGTTAGTTATTGTTGATTTAATGGAAAGAAATACGAGATCATCTGCTTCTAATTGGACATCTAGAAAGACCTTCATACGTAAGTGTCTCAGCAGTGATAATATATATAGACTTGTAAGTAGCTAACTCCAGTTGAAATATCATAAAGGGTAGCACGCAACCGCCAAATTTAAAAATAATGAATTATAATCGACGTATTTTTCTGGTTGATCTTGATAAAAACCGAGAAAAAGTCTGTCAGATTTCTCACTCGTCCTTCCTGGAAGTGGTATTGTTGTTTCCACTTCTACTTCAGGAAAATGCCAGGAGGTACCGTAACTAAATGCCATGACCGATTACTTACCAATCCTCCCCCAAGATGGATTAACTTGTAGGACGTGGGTTGGCGATCACAGGACCCAAGCTGAGTCCAGCATTGCTTCCACTTTCTTGTATAGGGTCCTCTCCGTTTTTTTAAATTCCTGTCAACATGAGATCATTGCATCCACCATACATTTTGTAAACATTTTCAATTCCAATTGCATTTTGTAAGTATTTTGAATTTTCATTGCACTTTGTGAGCATTTAGAATCTAAAATGTGCGTTTTTCAATCTAAATTACATTGTGTATTTCCAATTTCAATTGCATTTTGTCAGTATTTTGAAACTCAATTGCATTTCGAACCTCACTGTCGACCGTTCATGAATCGGTTTTCCGTGGTTTCACACTTCTACTCCAGGAAAATGTGTAGAGGTTGCTAATGGCTACTACTTCCTCTCCCAGTAGCTCACAACTTGTGGGACGTGGGTTAGCGACCACAGGACCCCAACTGAGTCCAGCATTGCTTCCACTTTCTTGTATCGGCTCCTCTCCGATTTTTTTTTTTTTTTTTCAGTGAACATGAGTACTTTGAATCCACCATACATTTTGTAAGCATTTTCAATTTCAATTGCATTTAGTAAGTATTTTCAATTTTCATGGCACTTTGTGAGCATTTAGAATCTAAAATGTACGTTTTTCAATCTAAATTACATTGTGTTTTTTCAAATTCAATTGCATTTTTGTCAGTATCTTAATCCTCAATTGCATTTCGAACCTCACTCTCAACCGTTCTTGATATGGTTTTCCGTGGTTTTACACTTCTACTCCAGGAAAATGTGTACAGGTAGCTAATGGCTACAACTTCCTCTCCCAGGAGCTCGCAACTTGTGGGACGTGGGTTAGCGACCACAGGACCCCAACTGAGTCCAGCATTGCTTCCGCTTCCTTGTATCGGCTCCTCTCCTTTTTCCTCCTGTCAACTTGAGTACTTTGTATCCACCATACATTTTGTAAGCATTTTCAATTTCAATTGCATTTTGTAAGTATTTTGAATTTTCATTGCACTTTGTGAGTATTTAGAATCTGGAATTTGCGTTTTTCAATCTAAATTACATTGTGTATTTTCAATTTCAATTACATTTTGCAGTATTTTGAACCTTAATTGATCTTCGAACCTCACTGTCGACCGTTCATGATTTGGTTTTCCGTGGTTTCACACTTCTACTCCAGGAAAATGTGTACAGGTAGCTAATGGCTACAACTTCCTCTCCCAGGAGCTCGCAACTTGTAGGACGTGGGTTAGCGACCACAGGACCCTTACTGAGTACAGCATTGCTTCCGCTTTCTTGAACGGCTCCTGTCCTTTTTTTTTCCTATCAACCTGAGTAATTTGAAACCACCATACATTTTGTAAGCATTTTCAATTTCACCTGTATTTTGTAAGTAATTTGAATTTCAATTACACTTTGTGAGTACCGGTATTTACAATCTAAAATGTGCGTTTTTCAATCTAAATTACATTGTGTATTGTCAATTTCAATTACATTTTGTCACTATTTTGAACTTCAATTACATTTCGAACCTCAGTGTTGACAGTCCTTGAAATGGTTTTCCGTGGTTTCACACTTCTACTCCAAGAGAATGCCTGAATGGTACTTTCTGACAGGCCACGGCTGCTTCCTACCCAAATCCTTATTCTGGATCATTCATGTTCATCCAATCCATCTCTCATCCCTGCAAGCAGATCACCGACGGGCGTTGACTAGAAAGACCTTCACTCAGCTTCTCAAGAGATCACACGACAAAATAAAAAATGTAAGGGATTATTATTATTATTATTATTATTAGGTTAATGTGAAAGTTCATCGTTCTGTCTTTTCTTTCACAGGTGTAATTTATTTCTAGAAAAAGGTGGTATATAAGGGACCTTCAGCAAGAATATTTTCAGATAACTGTTAGCTCTTGAGCTGGTTACATTGTGAAAAGTCGTCTAAGTAGCTGATTATATTTAACATAGCATCTATGCCTGCATCCCTATCTACCATTTAGAGGCTATTAGAACGCTCAAAATTATGACCATTGTATTTAGATCTTATATTTCCAAAACAAAACTTCAAGAATTAAAATTATCCGAATATTAGTTTAGCGTCTAGGGGTATAAATACCACCATGTTATTCTTATGAAAGAATAATGCTGTGAGTACATATCTTTTTTCACTGATAAGTAGCAAATGTCGAACGTCATACACAACCTTGTAACAAGATTCTACATGTCTCTATAGTGGTATTTCTGTAAGAGGTTAAGCCCTGAGTGTATTAGGGTAGAGTATATTAGGGGACGTATATCAAGGATAATTTCAGTTGACTCCGATCTCTCAAACAGATCACATCGTCTTAAAAGTGTTCTAAGGATTCATTCTACGGCCTTGTGATATACAGTAAGTAGCTGATTATATTTAACATAGCATCAAAGCCTGCATCCCTATCTCTCAATTAGAGGTTACTAGAACGTTTAAAATTATCACCATTGTATTTAGATCGTATATTTCCAAAACAAAACTTCATGAATTAAAATTATCCAAATATTAGTTTAGCGTATAGGGGGTATAAATACCACCATGTTATTCTTATGAAAAAATAATACCGTTAGTACATATCTTTTTTCACTCATAACCTTGTGTTAAGATTCTACATGTCTCTATAGTGGTATTTCTGTAGGAAGTTAACCACCGGTTGTATTAGGGTAGAGTATATTTGGGGATGTATATCAAGGATAATTTCAGTTGACTCTGATCTCTCAAACAGATCACATCGTGAAAGAACGTCTCACCGACCAGTCTACAGCCTTGTACTAGGCAGTAAGCAGCTGTTGGCCTCCACTAGGGTATATTAGGGGACCCTTAGCAAGAATACAATCAGTTGACTACTACCTCTTACGGTGATCACATCGTGGAAGACCGTCTCACCCACCAGTACTACGCAGTAAGCAGCAGTTAGCCTTGACTAGGGAATATTAGAGGACCCTTAGCAAGCATATCGCCAGTGGACTACTACCTCTCACAGTGTTCACATCGTGAAAGACCGTCTCACCGTCCAGTCTACAGCCTTATCATACGCAGTAAGTTTTAACATAGCATCTAGGGTTGTATCCAATCTGTAATTTAGAGGCTACTAGTAAGTTCAAAATTATGACTCACGTATTTAGATGGTATATTTCCAAAACGAAACTTGAAGATTTATAAAAATCGCAATAATTGTTTAGTCTCCATGGGCCTCAATGTAAGCCATGTTATTATTATGAAAGAATACCACTGCGTGCATATCTGTGGTATTTACATGTAAATAGTGTATGTTCAGTCATAGAATATGTAAGCTGTAAGCATGTGTATTCGTTTAGGAAAGCTCAGGGGATTGAAACGCTGTTTTAGGTGACAGTCAGGGATGTTTGTAAATTCAATGTTAGATTGTAAGCAGTAAGTCATAGAATACATTTTTTATTATTATTATTTTATAGTATTATAAATATTATTATTGCCAACAATGTAAAAAAGTTTATCTTACCTCTTAAATATATTGTATCCTATAAACAGTTTACACAACTGTTCTCAACTAGGTTGATGGGAAAGTACAGCGCTCTGTCTCTCTTTTTCACAGGTGTGATTTATTTCTTAAAAAAATCAACTGTTATCAGAAAAGAACATCCATCATGGAGCAAACTATTCCAAGCTATATATGCAAAGTGTGTGGAAAAACTTTTGTTCGAGACTATGTTAGAAAGCGTCATGAAGTATCGTGTGGACAATTCCATCAATGTAAAACCTGTGGAATCAAATTCAACAATGCTTACAACGGACGTCGTCATGAAGAATGTTGTAATGTTATGTCATCAGCCAAAATACAAAAATCTGAACCTACAAAACATCACCTACTCTCAATGGTTCCTGATAAAAACGGACTTAATGAATATGAAACGTCTTTTGATTGTCGTCTAAAATCCTATTTTATACGGTGTGATACGTGTAAGGATTTAAATTCACACCTCAACGAGTCCAAGCATAAAATAATCCATGTTATACAAAAAGAACAAGCGAACCACAAGTCGTTAAAAGTTAATCTTGTGGCTGAATGTAGATTTATTCATACATCTACCAATGAAATTACAGATCGTGCTTTTAAAACTCGTAATCAGGCCATATTTTTGGAAACAGATTTAAGTAGTTTCTTGGAAACGCAATTTAAAAAGTTAACCATGGAAATGGAGGAATCCGAGCTAAAAGGCAGTAATTGGGCTTTGCTAGCAGTTGAAGGAGTGCGATTGAAAATAAATAAGTATAATCCCTTGCGTGGTAGCACATATATTCCTTTACCAGCAGCTGTAAATTCAAAAAAAGCTTGCATTAATCCACAAAACTTGAAAGATGAAAGGTGTTTTATGTATGCCATTTTAGCAAAACTGGTTAAAAAGGATGCTCAACGCGTTAGTAAATACAAGGACCTGGAAAACAAGTATGATTTTTCAGTCGTTTCGTTCCCTACATCGCTAGCTGACATTACGAAATTTGAGAAAGCCAACAACATATCCATTAATGTATTTGGACTGGAAGAAGATAACAAACTGTTTCCTCTAAAGGTTGTAGATCAAGAGCTACAAGACCACCGCGACCTTCTTCTGCTAAGTTCATCATCTGGCCAGAACCACTACGTCTTTATCAAAGATTTTGATAAACTAGTAGGACATCAGATCACCCACCATGGACATAAGATATATACGTGTAAACGGTGTTTTACTCACTTTGATAATCAATATGGTCAACGAGGGATAGATAAACTAAAAGAACATAGAGCTTTGTGTGTCCTGCATGACATTGCTAGGGTTGAAATGCCTATTAAAAACCCAATTCTCAAGTTCTTAAATGTGGAAAAAATGCTTAGAATACCTTACGTTATCTATGCAGATTTTGAAAGTATACTTTTACCATACCAAACATGTCTACCTAATCCTGAGGCAAGTTATACAGTCCCATACCAGAGCCATGTTCCAATGAGCTTTGGTGTATATGTTAAACCCTCGCCAGCTGTGGAACATATAAAGACAAACCTTCCGAGCCAGCCTTTTATTTATCGTGGATCTGACGCTGCAGAAAAGTTTATGGACTGTTTGATATCGATAGCTAATGAAATTGATCACCTTTACAGCTTAAATGTTCCAAAGGCTTTAACTCATGATCAAGAAGCAGAGTTCCAATCTTCTGAAACCTGTTATTTATGCTATAAAACATTTACCAAAGAGGACTGGAAAGTTAGAGATCATTGTCATATTACAGGCGAATATCGTGGAAGCGCTCATAATAACTGTAATTTGAGGTGTAAAACACGTTACCCTGTTCCCGTATTTCTACATAATATGAGTGGATACGATGCAAATTTCATTGTAAAACAGTTGGGATGTACTACTGAGAGAGTGGACGTTATCCCTAACTCTCAAGAAAATTACATCTCCTTCACCAAATATGTAGGAAATGTTAAGCTTCGATTTGTGGATACGTTTCGGTTGATGCCTAGTAGTTTGGAAAACTTAGTTACAAACTTAACATCATACCCTGAAACAGACAAGTACTTTGGGAAAGAAAATGCAACGCTCATGACTCGTAAAGGCGTATTTCCTTATGATTACATTGATTCTTGGGAAAAGTTAAGTGAGACGTGTTTACCTTCAAAAGAAGCATTCTTTAACAAATTAAGTCAAGAAGATGTTAGTAAGGAAGACTATGAACATGCCGAAAATGTCTGGAATCAGTTCAAAATTAAAACTGTAGGGGAATATAGTGACCTTTACCTAACTTCAGATGTACTCCTTCTTGCAGACAGCTTTGAAACATTTAGAAACAAAACATTAGAAACACATCGAGTGGATGCCGCACACTTCTTTACTTCACCTGGTTTAAGTTTCGAGGCAATGCTCCTTTACACTGGCATTGAACTGGAATTGCTACAGGATTACGATCAGATTCTTTTAATAGAGTCTGGAATACGTGGAGGCATATGCCAGGTTTCTCATAGGTATGCTGAAGCTAACAATAAATACATGGAAACATATGATTCCGAGAAACCATCGCAGTTTATTACCTATGATGATGCCAACAACCAATACGGGTGGGCTATGTGCCACTCCCTTCCTTACGGTGGATTTCAGTGGGTTTCTCCAGATACCATTGATCTAAAAACGCTAAAGGAAGACGATCCTGTTGGATACATTCTAGACATTGATGTCGATTATCCATCCAACCTTCATGATTTACACAACGATTTACCTTTCCTACCAGAGTGTATACAACCTAAGGATTCGTCTCTCAAAAAACTAATTCCTCATCTTGGAAATCGAAGGCGGTACGTTGTTCATTACATGTCACTTAAACAGGCTCTAAATCATGGACTAAAATTGATAAAAATTCATCGTGTGTTAAAGTTTCAACAGAGACCTTGGCTAAAGGCATACGTAGATTTTAATAACAACCTTCGAAAACAAGCTAAAAATGATTTTGAGAAAAATCTTTACAAATTATTTAACAATGCAATTTTTGGAAAAACAATGGAAAATATTCGTAAAAGAATAGATATACGTCTTGTAACTGACAGCAAAAGAGCTGAAAAGCTAATCGCTAAACCAACATTTATCGACAGAACAATTTATGGTCCTAACCTAGCTGCATTCCACATGGCTAAACGTAGCATTGTATTCAATAAGCCTATATATATTGGAATGTGTATCCTGGATATTTCAAAAACTCTTATGTATTCACACCACTATGATGTCCTGCTACCCTATTATGGGATCGAAAATCTTAAACTCATGTATATGGACACAGACTCGTTTATATATTTGGTTAACACCCAAGATGTTTATCAAGACAAGTTGAAATTTTTAGAACACCTGGACACATCTGATTATCCTACTAATCACATATGTTACTCTTCATCAAACAAGAAAACTTTGGGAAAATTTAAAGACGAGGCTTGTGGACGTATTATTAAAGCATTTGCTGGACTTAGAGCTAAAATGTATGCTTTAAACATTAATGGACTAGAAATAAAAAAGATTAAAGGTATTAGCAAAGGTGTTGTCAAAAATTGTTTAAGTTTTCAAGATTATAAGGATTGTCTCATGAAGAACGAGGTAAAAAGAATACCGATGAACATTATCGCATCTAAACAACATAACATATCATCTGTAAAACTAAACAAAATTGCTTTGTGTCCTCGTGATGATAAACGAGTAATTGACTCTGATGGTATAGCTACACATGCTTATGGTCATTACAAAACCGTTGACCACACTTAAATAACTAAGTTATACATATCAAGTCAACAAAGTAATACAGTGTCTCCCAAACTTCATTGTGTTCAATGGAACCTACCAGATGTTGTGGTGGAATGAGGAGTGGAAAGGAAGTGGTCACCTTCCACACATACTCTCAGGTCTTGTACTTATAATTGAAAAGACCTCTGGCATAAGATTAATTTTTCCATAAGTCTGTGTGTGAATGAAAAGGTATATAGCGTGAGATTGATTTCTCTGTAAGCCTGTGAGTGAATGAAAGGCTTATGGCACAAGATTGATTTCTCTGTAATTTTTGACGTGTTCTATATAAAAAAATGTATTGTATACATGTAATTGATCAAATGGATAAATAAAAATCTAATCTAAGGGCCTCTGGTGCTAGATTAATTTCTCCGTACGCCTGTGTGTGTGTGTTTGTGTGTGTGTGTTAACTCTGCCTCTAGGCTTAAGCCCTAGTGCTGGTCTCAAGCCCAGAGAAAAGAGGAGAGGCACAAAAGCATATACTTCTTTAAACTTAACTATAATGCGCGGTGCCCTTTACGAAGGGAGAGTAGACCTTTGAGGTGTATTCGTCATTCAAGATTGCAAACCTTGTTGATACACCTGTGATAAGAGTTTACGTATAGCATTTATAGTTAACTTACTGGAGTATCAGCTTCATGACATACTCAAGCTTTGACTGGTTGATGTTAAGCCCCTCACAGAGGGGGTGTAGAGTACTGGCTACAACTCTGTAAGACAAGGCTACAACCCTTGCGGTGTTGTTAACGGCGGTTTCTACCATTTTAACGTCCTGGTTGGCTTAACGTATGTGTGTAAAGCATATCCCACCATGTGTGTGAGAGCTGAAAAGGTGATAACAGTTAAATGTAAAATCAACTTTTGAATATTGATCAAGTGCAAAACTTGAAAAAATGAAATAAATAAAAAAACGACAATATTGCAAATTGTAAATAACCGTGTGAGAAATATGAAAATAAAAAATGACTAATAAAAAAACATCATGCGCTAAGTCACTAGACGTTGAACAACCCCCCCCCCCCCCTTCTTTCACCCTCGTACAAAATATAAATAATATCTTGGCTCAGAGCATCCATAATCCTAAGCTCGTTGTGAATGGCAGCCATCTTGCACATTAGCCCCTGCGCCAGCTATGACTCTCCCTCCCATAAGAATAACATAAGAGAGTTGCGCGTGGCAGCCATCTTGCACATTAGCCCCTGCGCCAGCTTCGGCTTATTATACCTACTCACATAATACTTTGGTCGACAGTAAGTAGCAATTTCTCATTAAAATCCGCGGCTGACATCCTTATGAATTATGAAACCGAAAATAATAATAATAAGAACAATAATAATAATAATATCGTATGGCCTCGGGTGCCGGGTGCAAGCTTTGTAATTTGACGCCCAGAGGGTAGCTTGGATGTCGAATTTCGTTGTTCCTTGAATCACTATAGCGCTTTCTAGTAGAGAAATGAGGAACTTTGTGTTGGCGGAAACTCCCGAGATTAATTTTGCCATTATGGACTCGGCCTATTGAATTCAAATGTGTTCTTTGACATGCCAACATCGTATGACATGCTTGTCGTAGTTTTGCCGTCTTTCAAAAATTATTTACCACGGCCAGGAGCGAACCTGCAATCTTGGGGTTAGTAGACCGACTCGATATCCAATCACCCATCTTGGCAAGCTACCGAAAATAAAGAGGTTCGTCGCAAGAGATTTTTATTGAGGTATTAAAAAACTGCTCCTGATGAGGGAGAGAAGGGGGCCGAATTTTTGGACGAGAGTGTACATGATGTTATTGTCAAATACCTGAGCTCTTGAACTTGAAGAGACAAAGTGTGGTCGTTAATAAAGGAGAATTCTGTAATCGGTTTTGTTACTGGATAAGCATTGGATACACTCTGTCCAATAATTGCGAACTGTTCCTTATGATTTGGGTCTTGTGGCCAATGAGCTCTCACACCTGACAGCGACAGCGGCGTGCTACATCAACAGGGGCCTGCACGCAGGGTTTAGATACCACCCACCTCAACGTGAAATTTCGTAACTATATTATTACAAGACCTCGAGTGGCTTCCGTGGCGTAGTTGGTAGCATGCTGAACTGCTGTGCCCAAGATCGCGGGTTCATACCCGGCCAAAATCGTCGGATTTTTTAAGAGCGTTAACCCTTATAGTGCCAAGGCCCGATATATCCGCCGATGGATTTTCCGCTTAAAATGCCAAGGGCCAAACCATCGGCCCTGATTTTTATAAATACAAATTTACTTTTATTTCCAGTCACGCAGTGGTATCACTGTTTTAACTGTTTTAACCAAGACTACCCAGGAATCATTCTCCCTCTGGATATATCAATGTGTTTTACGTTCCGTGAATAACTAAATTAATAATAATAATTGTTCTTTGAACATGTTGCAAGCAGCTGACTTCCCGCAAATGTTACCTTTGAAGGTGCGTTTATTTGTAGAAATGGATCTTACACGAAACCTATCTGTTAGAATTACCCTAAACTTGGGACATTCATAGAATTCCAAAAGTATTATCATGCAAATAACATGATATGTTGGCTGTAAAATTAACTGTTCAAATTTAAAAAATAAGTATTTTTATTTATCAAAGTATTAATTATTTAGCATCTATTATGTTTAAAATATATTTACCTAACATAGATCTTAAACAATGTTTGTAGGAGAGAATTTTTATGAAAAACATGCAATTTCACTAGCCATGGCTTGGTAATTTTAATGTAACCACTCATAATAACTTGGCGTCGAGAGGGTTAAAATCCTTCAGTATGCCTTCCTTCAGAGGGGAAGTAAAGCCGGAGGTCCCATGTCATAGATTTAAGCCATGTAAAATATCCTTCCACCAACTAAACTTGTGTGAAGGTAAATTGCTAGGTTATATTTCGTTAATAATAATAATAAAAAATAATATCGTATGGCTCGGGTGCCGGGTGCATGCTGTGTTATTTGACACCCAGAGGGCAGACTTCAGGTCGAATTTTGTTCTTCCTTTGAACGCTATAGTGTTCAAGGAGCTTAGATATCTAAGCTCCTTGAACACTATAGCGCTTTCTGGTAGAGAAAGGAGAAACTTATGAGTTGGCGGAAAATCCAGAGATTTATTTTGCCATTATGAACATGGCCTACTGAATTCAAATGGGTTCTTTAACATGCCAACAACGTATGACATGCGTGTCGTGATTTTTGCCGCCTTTCAAAAATCACTTGCTATGGCCAGGAGTGAACCTGCAAGCTTGGGGTTGGTAGACCGACACGATAACCACTCACCCACCGTGGCAAGCTATATTTCGTTGAAACGATCTATCAAAGTTCCAACGTTCACCACTAGGTGTCAGTGACATCTGGTAGAGAACGTTGGAACTACTTGAAATTGAACGGAACTTGTAGCTCACCCTATGGGTGTCCGCTTGAAGCAGCTCCAGTCTCTGGTGAGCCGAACGTGTCCTCGGACACTCCCGGGCACTAAAAGCCATACGATAAATAAATAAATAAATAAATAAATAAATAAATAACTAGACCTCGGATTTTGGGGCAAATGCCAATTTTGTTCCTTTAAGGATGGAACGAAGGCGAGGAGATATCTCTGCGTTTCATGAAAAGTTATCGATTACTATGAATTTTATTAGTGCTCTAAATGCCTATTTGACTCGTTGGGGCCAATGTTGTTTTTTAGAGCATAAAAGGTCTAAAAGTGCATTTTCAGTGTATTGCTTGGAAGGTTTGTTGCAAATTGGCGGTGTTTTTAAATTCGTAACGCAAATAAGGTTCAGTACTATGGATACTGTAATTGAAAATAATTAGAACTAGCATTGCCCGTCGCGGCTTCGCCCGCGAATATTCTAGTTGTAAAGAGTACACTTAGCAAAATCTCAATCATGAATGCTATGACTGATTTATCCTTGGTATGAATAATCAGACTTTATCAATTCAGCTACTGGTGCAGTGGTTAGGGGTTTGTCATTCCTTCATAGGTGTATCAGAGCGAAGTTAGTTTTCTGGGAACATCACAGACACTGTTAATTTAAGGGTCTTTAAATGTGGTTTTCGGAGACCCTTTATAGTCTGATAAAAAAGACCTTTCGTACCATACTCACACGTGAAAATTGCGTAAAAAATTCTAGAGTGCCCCTTGACCCCCTTAAGCGCATTATACTGGATGTATTGATGAATTTTACAGCTTAATTTGGCTCAGTGATAACCTTATAACCGTCTGGAAACTTTCACAGTAATGTAATAATTGGAATTGCATTGCGTCTTACAGAAATAGATGGACCTGTGAGATTCTGTTACCATGGTTATCGTGTTGCATTCTTTCATTACTTCATTGTAAATATACATGTTTTAAGGTATTTATTTAATTGTGAGGCATTTAAAGAGTAAGTGAGTGCGTTTCGCTTACGCATTGGGTTATGATGAATCTGTAGGTACCCCATATGTGTAGGTTGGTGTTAATGGGACCTTATTTTCGGTACAAAACTGGATGGGACCTTAGCAGAATAATATAGGGAGAGATTGCATTGTGTCTTCTGAAATAGATGGACCTGTGAGATTCTGTTACCATGGTTACCGTGTTGCATTCTTTCATTATTTCATTGTCGGATTTTTTAAGAGCGTTAAAAATCCCTCAGTATGCCTTCCTTCGGAGGGGAAGTAAAGCCGGCGGTCCCATGTCATAGATTTATGGCATGTTAAAGATCCTTCCACTAATTGCACCTGTGTGAAGCTAAATTGGATAGGTTAAGAATGTAAACAACGCTCTTAGGTTTCTATGTTCGTTGCCAAGAGCCGACTGCGGCGTCTAGTAGGTCAGTTCTGAACTTGGCCTAGTAGTCGTTGACGGTGGCGCTTGGCGGCAAAAGTAGGAACTATTTGAAAAATTCTTAGTTGCAGTACTTTAATTAACAAACAGATAACACACACTAATACAGTCATCACAATTAACACCGGTTATCAGACAGATTCTACACACACCCAAAGTACACGGGGCTACATGACCGCGTTGTCGCAGCCCCTAAACTTAAAAACCAACCAACCAACCAACCAAGGTATTTATTTAATTGTGAGACATTTAAAGAGTAAGTGAGTGCGTTTCGCTTACGCATTGGGTTATGCTGAACCTGTAGGTACTCCATATGTGTAGGTTGGTGTTAATGGTACAAAACTGGAATGGGACCTTAGCAGAATAATATAGGGAGGGATACTTAAAGGAGAAACAAGTACTGAATGCAGTCTTTCGACTATAATGCAGTTTATTGCGCTCCGAAGGTCACTTTCCTAGAGAATGAATGAGGGTGGCGAGATGACAAGAGAAAGTTGACAGGAATGCAGATAAGTGGGTGCACTATCTGTTTCAGTTGAAAGGTGTATTTCTGCATTTGATATGATTTTGTCGCACAAAGGGCATAGTCTGACCGTTAACAATTTGAAAAGCAAGGTTAGTAATATACTGGGCAGTGGACATTAACCACGCTATGACATCAAGCTCCATAAAGAGACAGTTAATAGGTTTTGTATTTAGACTTGCTCCTAATTTCTGAAGAAATTTTTACTGTTTAATTTAGTGACAAATAAATTGGTTTCTTGTCGTTATTTATGCATTAATTGATTTTAGCCTATTTTCATTTATGAAAAAAAAAAAAGGCTTATGAGATCACCTATTGTCCGTGTATGTGAGTGTGTCCCCCTTCCCTGATAACTTCTAAATGGCTGGAGCGATTTTAATGAAGCTTGGTGAGGTCATATCACCATTTTGGCCAACTTTGACCGTGCCCTTCAAATTTTATTAGCCTACGTCTCACCGATCCAACATAGCCGCTGTGCGAAATATTTCACTGTCGTTAGCCGATGATGCCCGGTCTGGGGCACCCCCCTGCATTACCGATGACAACGTCCAGCTGGTTGATGCCCTCATTACCCAGGACCGCCGAGTGACAGTGAACGCCATAGCCGCCGTGGTCGGATTGAGCGCCGGAAGTGTGCACACCATCATGAAGGAACGACTGCACTTGCGCAAAGTATGAGCCCAATGGGTGGACGTTGGAATAATGAAACTACGCATTGATCGTCATCTAATAGTACGTAACTCTATGGCCCACAGTCTTCAACCACACCAGGAACGACACCCGTCCTTCCCTGAAGCGCTTGTGCCACGCCTTGACCCTTGCAAGGGACATGCAGTGTTCGCCGTACACTTGTGACATTCGGCGATGAATGTCCGTTCCCCCTACTCCTTCCGCTGTCAGAAACTGAACAACGCCTCTTTGCTCTTCTTTTGACGCCTCCATGTCACTGTTTGCAATGCGACTGGCAGTGTTGGACGATTGATGCATGCTGCTGCTCGCTTTGTATCGTCACGTGACGTGCACGCGTGCCCTCTAGCGACGGGCTGTGACCTTCCACGCTCTGGTCGTAACCATACCTCGTTACACAAGCCACTATTAGCCGATGTCGTCACCGGTTTGCGCATTACAGCCTCCAGCTCGTTAGTTTTTGAACGCACCTTATATTACAGCAATCAAACTGAAATTTTGTATGTTGATAGAGGCTATTATCATAAGTAGGATTTATGAAAATAGGCTGTATAGTTCTTCACGGAACTACTTGTTACTTTTACAAGCCAACTTCATTATGTCTGCCAAAGTCGGATAGAGCGATTGTGTAGCCTGGATTGGTATGTTGCTGTTATTGTTGATGATAATTGCGATTCTTGTTTTAAGCAGTGGAGCATCGAGGTTATCTGCCCCTCATTATAATGTTTATAAATACACATTTTGTTTAGTTAAAAATTTGACGTGGATGCCTAAAATTGAAAACAGCCTCCCTTTAGTAAAATAAATAAAATATAAACCGATAATTATAATAACAAACAAAATATATATTAAAAAATCAGAGGTGGCTTTGGTGGCGTAGTTGGTAGCATGCTGAGCTTCTATGCCCCTGATCGCGGGTTCAAACCCGGCCGAAGTCTTCAGATTTTTTAAGAGCGTTAAAAATCCCTCAGTATGCCTTCCTTTGGAACGGAAGTTAAGTCGGCGGTCCCATGTCATAGATTTATGGCATGTTAAAGAACCTTCCACTAACTACTATTGTGTGTAGCTAAAATGTGTAGGTCAATTCGATTAACGCTATATTAGTTCCAACGTTCGCCGCCAGGTGCTTGCTAGTAGCCAAGTCCACAACTAGGTGTCGTGGACGGTAGCATTTAGTAGCAAAAGTAAGAACTACTTGAAAAAAAGATCGTCTGCAGTCCTTCTACCTGTATCACGGATAACACACACTACTGTAATACAGCCATCACAATTAACACCGGTAATCTGACAAATTCTACACACACCCAAAGTACACGGGGCTACATGACCGCGTTGTCGCAGCCCCTAAACTAAGGAACCAACCAACCAAAAAATATCAGAAATTCGAATTCAAAAAGAACAACTCCTTTGATTCAATTTACAGTTGAAACTTTCAGATTGCTGCCCCTAACATGATCAGCAGCCACCACGTCTTCGGCTAAATTACGATTGTGCTTATTCGGCATATCGAGGTTTCCACACACTCGGTTAAAATGCAGGTCACGGTGAATACAGCTCCACAGGAACTAAGTGGGGGTGGGGGGTCTTCCCTTCTTATTAGGTACGAGTGAGTGGATCTTACATGACCTTCGTTAGTCTGCACAAAATTAGGCTATAGATTCCCTTTGTGACCTGTAGGAGATCGACCATAAGCGAACAGTTCTCTTTACTGGGTCTTGGATTAGCTAGCCTCTGAGATTCCCAGAGTGCCAGTCCTTGCCGGCGTAACTGAGAACGAATATCTCTAGCCGGTAACCTTTATGGGCCCAGGTGCTAGTAATAGCACCTATTTTGCAGCTTGTTCCGCTAACTCATTTCCCGCAATTCCCATGTGACTTGGTAGCCACAGAAAAGTGATTCTAGCGTCAGGTTGTTGTTCTACTGCAGCGGTTCCCAACGTTTTAGTTACTGCGTACCACGTGACATTTTTTGAAATTTTGGCGTACCAACAGTCCAATATTTTTTTCGAAAGTACCCAATGGCTAACACTTACTTACACACTTAATTCCTGCCGCTCCTTCCGGAGCATAGGGCCTTGGCGAAATTTCTCCACGCAGTACGGTTCCTGGCCATTCTCTTCACTTGACTCCAGTTCTTGTCCACCTCTGCAATTTCATTTTCGATCGTCCTCTTCCAGGTCTTCTTAGGTCAACCTCGCTTCCTGGCGCCTTGAGGATTCCAGTCTAGCGCCGCCCTATCAATAGCTCCGTCCGGCTTCCTTAGTGTGTGACCAATCCAGCGCCATTTCCTCTCCATGATCTGGATGCTAATCGGTTGTTGATTGGTGATGGTCCAAAGATCTTCATTTGAGATTATGTCCGGCCACCTCACATTCATGATGTGACGCAGACATCTGTTAATGAACACCTGTAGCTGGTTGTTGATCGGTTTTGTGATTTTCCACGTTTCACAGCCGTAGAGAAGAATCGACTTTACGTTGCTATTGAAAAGGCGGAGCTTGGTCTTCCTGGAAATGTTTCTATTTCTCCAGATGGGGTAGAGCTGGACAAAGGCACCATTTGCCTTCCTGATACGGCTTCGAACATCTTCCTCTGCTCCCCCATCATTTGTGACTATACTTCCAAGGTAGAGGAAGGACTCAACTCGCTCAATGTCCTTTCCGTTGACTGTCAAACTAGTCGTGATGTCAGAATTTATCCTCATCTCTTTGGTCTTGTTGGTGTTGATCATCAGTCCTGCACGTTCTGCTTCTCTCTGCAACCTCCCCAGCTTATCTTCTATGTCTCGATACCGTTGTGCCATAAGACAAATGTCGTCTGCGAAATCCAGATCTTCAAGCCTGTCATTTATACCCCATACCCAATGGCTTGTTTTATTGTAATTAAATTACTGAGAACATTTCATATTTAATTATTAGTGCATTGGTATTCCGGTCTGTTTTTATTTCAACCTTTAATCAAGACAACAATAAATATACAGTGAAACCCCTCAAATCCGAACTAATTGGGGCTGTAGCCTATTCGGATTTCAATTTGTTCGGATAAGCCGAAAAATACCCGTAACATAATAACGAGTCCTCGTTATGCTATAGGACAGACAATGTGACTTATACTGTTGACATCGCATTGCGCTTCGTAGAACAACGCGCAGCAGCCACGCCAAACGATGTCACGTTGTCGGGCAATCGCCTCTGCGGGAATGTTTTCGTCACTTCGACAATTGGAGATAACTGATTTCAAGTGAAAGATTGTGTGATTCTATTGTTATTTCATTGATTTTGCAAAGTGAATACAATAACCAACTCTTTCCGTTTTTGAACCCTGGATGTAGGCACTTTGTTAGGTATGCTAACTGTACTTCTTTGTAAATTTTTCAACTAATTATAAAAAATAAGGTTATAATGTAGAATATATAAATGTTCTATGACTAAATAAATAAGTTTCAGTTTATTGCGTGTGTTTTTCAAACTTAAAATTGTCGGAAAAAACTCGTTCGGATTACCCGGGATTTCGGATTTATGGGGTTCGGATCTGAGGGGTTTCACTGTATGTAGATTTTTATCCATTATTTCTTGCTAATTTTTATTTAAAAACAGATAGAGATTTAGGCCTATGTATCTTCTTCTTCTTCTCCTCGCTGATAGGTCACTTAGGACCACACGGAATCAACGTATCTTGAGCCTTCCTCCTTGCCCAATAGCTCTTCAAATGCAAGGATTGTTGTAGTTTCTGTTCCTCCGACCATGCACGTCATGTTGGTTGCTTCTGATCTTCCTCAAATCCCCTTGTGTGAACACAGATCTGGTGATCCCATCTCCACTAGGTCCCTCTGCACCTGTTTGTACCACTTTGGTCTTGTACGTTTGTTCTGCAGAAATTTGTGGATTCGGTAAGCAAATGGCCCAAAAATTGAATTCGTCTCATTCTCATGGTATCGGTAAGTTTAGAAATTTCCTATATATTTCAGAGTTGGGTTTGGTATCGTGTATGCCATTTTTAATTCTGGACCTTAAGATCTTTCGCATAATTTTCCTTTCCTTGATCTCTAATTGTTCCGTTAGGTTGTAAATGGAGCGTTTCAGAAGCATAAAGAGCTTCCGGTTTAATTACTGTTAAGTAATGGCGAATTTTACTATTCCATGACAAGCATTGCTTGTTATAAACATTTTTGTGTATTGAAAAGCAACCTCCATTTTCTTGATTCTTGATGTTACAGATGTATATTAATCTATATTATTAAAAATATTGATGAAAACTTATCCGAGGCCGTCCGGCATACTATCCGGCCGATTTTCTTCATCCTTTTTTTTAAATGAAAGGTATTCATGCACAGATTTGTCATCAAGTATTACAAATCACCTAAATTACGCTTTTCTCAAATTATTTGATTTTTCAACTTTTTCCAACTTTTTCCAACTTTGAAGTAATATCTTCGGTTCTAATTGAGTTACAAAGGTCGTTTTAGTCTAAGAACACTCAGTGAATCAAGCGCTATCATTTGAGCTCTTAACCATTCAAATCGGATGATTCTGAGAAAAGTTATGAGTGGACATACGATATTACATCTCATTTTTTCAACAGTTTTTCTCATTGTAGCAATCATATCCTTGGTTCTAATTGAGTTACACTGTTCGTTTAGGTCTAAGAGCACTCAGTGGATCGAGCTCTATCGTTTGAGGTATTAAATATTTACATTGGTTGATTCTGAGGAATGTTATGAGTGCCGAAGCGAATATTAGAAATAATTATGAAAACTTAACCGAGTCCGTCCGACCATTCTATCCGGTCGATTTCCTTCATACCACTATTAAATGAAAGTTGACCGGCCATTCTATCCGGTCGATTTCCTTCATACCACTATTAAATGAAAGTTATTCATGTACGGATTTAATATCAATTATTACAAATCACTTAACTTCTGCCTTCCTCAAATTATTTGATTTCTTGCACCTTTTTAACTTTTTTTTTCACATTGAAGCTATCTATATTATGAAAAATATTGATGAAAACTTATCCGAGTCCGTCCGGCCATACTATCCGGCCGATTTTCTTCATCCTTTTTTTAAATGAAAGGTATTCATGCTCAGATTTGTCATCAAGTATTACAAATCACTTAAATTACGCCTTTCTCAAATTATTTGATTTTTCAACTTTTTCCAACTTTTTCCAACTTTGAAGTAATATCTTCGGTTCTAATTGAGTTACGAAGGTCGTTTTAGTCTAAGAACACTCAGTGAATCAAGCGCTATCATTTGAGCTCTTAACCATTCAAATCGGCTGATTCTAAGGAAAGTTATGAGTGGACATACGATATTACATCTCATTTTTTCAACAGTTTTTCTCATTGTAGCAATCATATCTTTGGTTCTAATGATGGAAATTTCGTATTACACTAGCGTTTTGTATTACAATCAACAAAGTGCAGGGTCAAACGCTTCATCGAGTTGGAATCTACTTGCCTGATCCTGTTTTAGGCCATGGAATGTTCTATGTTGCCTTATCCCGAGGAAAATCATTTAAAACTAAGAGTCGTCGCACAGCGAACATTGTCTGGAAGAAAGTATTGTAAAATAAAGGTTATAAACTATTACTTAATGTCGTAATTTTTTAAATCCAATACTGAAAAATTATGCTGCGGAGCAGTACGGGCGCCCTAGTAACATTTTTATAATAAGAGATTCAACTTTATGGAATCTATTAAACTTGAATGAAGAAATTAATAATATCAATAATGATCTTATTTCTCTCCACGATGAATCAAATTACCTTCACGATTTATTACTGCGATTATTGCAAATTACAGTTTTATTTATTACTCATAGGTCTAAAGACATAATTTTATTAATGCAAACTAAGCAAAAAATACCCGACAGACGGGCAGCAGAGTAAAGTTTGCGTGGTCACGCACACAGAGGCCCTTTACTAGACTATCGCTCGTAATCGCTCGTATCACCCACGCGTACAGCCCGAAACGTTCCCCTGTTATAGTGTAAGGTTTGAGCTTTACGCTACCTAGCTCGATGTGGTGAAATGGGGAGGGTGCGAGCAATTTTAACAGTTCCAGCTAGAGATTTTCAAAGAAATTTTATATTTGATTACATGTGCCCTTAATGGATGTTCATGGTTTAGTATCAATGTCCTGCCGTAGTGCTGCCACGAGACGCCTTGAGATAGCCGTGTGAGACGGTGAGGGACCATTGCCACCAGTAGACAGTTTTGTTGACAGACGAAACAGGATCGATGAAATCACCTTGAAATTTGAATTTATTTAACTCATAGGGACAACATTTAATTATTTTGAAGTCTAAACAAATTTTAATATAATATTATTGTAAACAGTATTGAATTTAATGAAAATTATCGTACGAGGCTCCAAATACAAATGCTGACGGTAGGGGGGGCAGTGATGCATGAAAGATAATTGTAGGTAACCATTGAACATGGCCCACTGTGACGTGGCGCGTGGTGTGAGACAAGAGTGTAGTTCAAGAAGCTGTGCAGTTGAGGTGGCCACGAATCAAGTTCAAGAGGCTGTGCAGTTGAGGTGGCCTTGGTTCTAGTTCAAGGGGCCGTGCAGTTGAGGTGGCCATGAGTTTAGTTCAGGAGACTGTGCAGTTGAGGTGGCTTGGTTCTAGTTCAAGAGGCTGTGCAGTTGAGGTGGCTATGACTCTAGTTCAAGGGGCCATGCAGTTGAGGTGGCCATGACTCTAGTTCAAGAGGCTGTGCAGTTGAGGTGGCAATGGCTCGAGTTCAAGAGGCTGTGCAGTTGAGGTGGCCATGGTTCTAGTTCAAGGGGCCGTACAGTTGAGGTGGCCATGACTCGAGTTCAAGAGGCTGTGCAGTTGAGGTGGCCATGACTCTAGTTCAAGGGGCCGTGCAGTTGAGGTGGCCATGACTCGAGTTCAAGAGGCAGTGCAGTTGAGGTGGCCATGGTTCTAGTTCATGGGGCCGTGCAGTTTAGGTGGCCATGACTCGAGTTCAAGAGGCTGTGCAGTTGAGGTGGCAATGACTCGAGTTCAAGAGGCTGTGCAGTTGAGGTGGCCATGACTCTAGTTCAAGGGGCCATGCAGTTGAGGTGGCCATGACTCGAGTTCAAGAGGCTGTGAAGTTTAGGTGGCCATGACTGTAGTTTAGGAGGCAGTGCAGTTTAGGTGGGTATGGTTTTAGTTCAAGTGGCTGTGCAGTTGAGGTGGCCATGATTCTAATTCAAGAGGCTGTGCAGTAGAGGTAGCCGTGGAGCATGGCCCACTGCGATGTGGCGCTCCTCAGCGTGCGGTATAGGCACGGCTGGAGACCGCCTGTATTAATGAGACACCATTGTTGTGGGATAAGGCAGAACATCCCCGACTGCCCGGGCGGCCATTGTGCACCTAACACGCCGGAACACATCCACACAGGTGGCTGATACGTCATCGTTCCACTCCATTTAATAGCGTTTAACGTGTTGTGTCTCTTCATTCACAGCTTTAAGCTTTAATATTTACAGTACGGTACTTGTCTCGTATTATATTACTACTCACCTTTCCTCTTTCAATTTGCAATACATTATATAGAAGAAATGCATAGTGTAATACCATGGCAAGCCTTATCAAACCTGTAAGATAGCGTTGAAGCAATTTTCCAGTGATGCCTTATTGACAATTAAATGCCCCTCGGAAAATGGGTCTAAGGCACATATTGAGTTAACAGTGGAAGAAGTTTCATAGCATTTATAGAGTGTCCCACATACCTCTGGAATAAGGAAATGAGTAGATTTTAAAGTTGGCCTCCCTGGAATAAGGTTCTATGAGTAAACACAAGATGGATGCCAGCAGCCCAGGCGGGTTGAGAAACTTAAATAAAACCAGGAAAAGGCAAATATATATTGTACAGCGGAAAGAAAATGAAAGAAAATTAAAGCGCAATTGTGGAGACGAATAGGCTACACTAACAGAAATAGCGTCCATAGCGACCAGAACAGGTAGCCTACGTGGAACAAGATGATGATGATGATGATGATAATTGTTGTTTTAAGGGGCCTAACATCTAGGTTATCGGCCCCTAATGATCTGGGTGATAGCGAAAATGTTAATAATATGGAAACTATAACGAAAATTAAGTTACACCGAAAATACTTACAAAATGGGACTCAGATTGAAAAGACTCACAAAATGTGGAGTGGAAATACTTACAAATGGTAATTTAGAAAGAAAATACTCACAAAAGGAATAGATTGAAAAATACGCACAAAATGTCGTTTAGGTTCAAAATACTTACAAAATGTAATGTAGATTCGAAATACTCACAAAATGCGATTGAAATTCAAAATACTTACAAAATGCGATTGAAATTGAAAATACACAATGCAATTTAGATTGAAAATGCAATATCAGATTCGAAATACTCACAAAATGCAATTTAAATTAAGCAGCTCTAGTTTCTTTTAGATAGATGATGATGACGATAATTGTTGTTTTAAGGGGCCTAACATCCAGGTTATCGGCCCCTGATGGTCTGTGTGATAGCGAAAATGTCAATGAAGTGAAAACCAGAACGAAAAGTAAGTGAGCAGGAAAATACTTACAAAAAGGAACACAGATTGAAACTACTCACAAAATGGAGAACGGCAATACTTACAAAAGGAATAGATTGAAAAAATACGCACAAAATGCAACGTACAGTCGAAATACTTACAAAATGCAAATGAGATAGAAAATACGCACAAAATGTAACGTACAGTCGAAATACTTACAAAATGCAACGTACAGTCGAAATACTTACAAAATGCAAATGAGATTGAAAATACGCACAAAATGTAATGTAGATTCAAAATACCCACAAAAATGCAATTGAGAATTAAGTACTTGCAAAAAGCGGTTTAGGTTGAAAATACAAAATGCAATTGAAATTCAAAAAACTCACAAAAGCCCTGGCCCGGATATTGAAAGACTTACTAAAAAGCAATTTAGATTGTCAATCCTTACAAAATGCAATTGAGATTGAAAAACACTCACAAAATTCAATTTAGATCGAAAAGACTTACAAAATGCAACGGAGATTGAAGACACCCACGAAAACACCCACGAAATCTTAAAGGGAATCTTAAAGCGAAGGGAAATAGAATGAAAAGAAATCAAGAGGTCGGACCCCTCGAAGAAGGAGGGAACAGGAAGAAGGAAAGAGAGCCATGAAAGGCAGGTAGGAAAGGGAATGAGGAGAGGGTCCGCCCCAAACTAAAGGGGAAAACGGACCCAGTTCAGGAATCCCTCGGGGTCGCCAACTCCTGAACTCACCAGCCGTGAGCCCCTGAGGGTGTAGCATTATCTAGGGTGCAACGAAAGTGGTGGGGCTACATACACCCGGACTTTTAGATAGACTACACTACTTGTGATAGGCTACATGTATTTCTTTAGTAAAAACCAATATTACCTTATATTAATATGATATCTGTACACAACAGAAGATCACCAAGGCGGACCGGGTTCGATTCCAGGTCAATGCATGTGAGATTTTCGAAGTGAAATGCCATGTCCTGTGGTTCGGATTCCACGTAAAAAGGGGGTCCCGTGGCTCATAATTGCGAGATTAACGGTCACGTTAAACTATAAGCTCCCTCACAACAGAAGTAACAATTGTTTTAAAACACTCAATGTACAGGTAAATTGCGTGTTTTTCCCCAGGGCACAAAGTTTTCCTAGAAGGCCAGACCTTTCTGTCGTAATGTCAAGACCTATCCCTGCTGTCCCATAAGAAGAAGAAAACAAAGGTTGTTCACAAACAATAAACAAAACATGGCTGACAATGACTCAGGATATATGTACTAAGGATTGCCAACCTTCAGTTTATTTAAGTAAAAAATCCCTAGTATTATTCGGACGTTCATCAAATATTCTAGCATTGAATGAAATACCGTTATATCTGAGAACATAGAGCTAACTCAGCATTTTACATGCGATATTCGTATTTCCCATGCTCAAATAAACTAGAAATGACTGATTTTGTTTCGGAAGCATTTTCACTGCTGGTTAGTGTTAATGGACATCATTCACATACCTTTCTGGGAGCCTTTAGGAATTGAAAATACTGTCAAATAGCACTGCTGCACATTAAAAAATACTGTTAAATATTGCTTAAATGAAGGTTTTTATTTTTAGCTTGTTCAACGACGACAGGTGTTTGTGGCCGACACATAAGACGTCATATTGCGTTGCCAACATGTCCGATACAAAATACCCCACACGACACACGTAACTTTGTAATTATGTGGAAAGGGAATTGGGAAAACCATTTGCCTAGATAAAGATTATTGATGCGTGACTACCCTCACTGTGCGTGACACAAACCAGGGGTGTTTATATTAGCTAACGCGGCCCTCGGGTCTAGGCGAAAACCAATGGTCTGCCGGATGCGATTTAGTACCGAATGCGTGGGGTTGGCAATACTGTACATGATGCTAGGAATGGCCGAGTCAGCTGGAATTTCATCTCAATAAGTCGTGATCTTATTTGGGATGGCTGGGTGGGTTTCAGACATTGGAGGAGTGAACATCTATTAGTAGGCCTATATCATCTCCAGATACCATTACTACAGGTATTTTGGCTAATTGCAGTAGTTTAAGAATTTTTATGTTCGACCCTCACTATTATGTGTCAGAAAACTGTATCATAATGATGGTCATTATAACACTCTTTTTCATTATGATACAGTTTCTCCAGCCAAACAGAGCTCGTTTATTGACCAATTAGGTAACGATACCTTCACGCGTGTGCTTAAAATCCAACATGTCGGACATAAACACAACATCGAACTATAATAAATTACCGACATGGAATACGCACCGTCCATATGTTCGCGTAAATAAACTGGCGAATATGAGACAAGAAATAGCACTGAACACAGAACCATTAACTATAAGTTAATCACAAATCAAAAATCAAAATGTAGCCTATAAACAAAATTAAAAGCAGAAAATAAACACAAATCCAAAAACCAAAAACATAAGGCAAAAATCAAAATTCAAAAACAAAAGCAGAAATTAAACACATACCCAAAAAGAAAAAAAAAATACAAAGAAAATCAAAATTTAAAAACAAAAGCAAAAGCAGGAATCAATCACAAAAACAAAAGCAAAAGCAGAAAACAGAAAGCAATAATTAAAATTTAAAAACAAAATTAAAAGCAGAAAACAACACACAATCAAATACAAAAAACACAAAGCAAAAATCAAAATAAAATACAAAAGCAATAGCAGAAAACAAACACAAAACCAAAAACAAAAAACACAAAGCAAAAATCAGAATTCAAAAACAAAAGCAAAAGCAGAAAACAAACACCAAAGCAAAAACATAAATCAAACACAAAACCACAAACTGAAAATACAAAGCAAAAAGCAAAAGTAAAAACAAAACTAAAAGCAGAAATAAAGATAAATCGAAAAAAATACAAGGCAAAAATCAAAATTCAAAAACAAAATTAAAAGTAGTGTAACGATTCGATCCCATACCTATTATATTTAAAGGGTTATTCATTTATCATGTTATTATTATTATTAATTAGTACATCCATGAGATGATTTTTATATCAGATAATTGTAAGCGGTTTTTATTATTATAGTCAGAAATATTTTTATTAACAATTATTTGTAAAGAGACGAAGTAATATATATATTGCAACAAGATTGCCAATAAGGATCAACCCAATGCGTCACAAACTGAACGACGTAGTAATAATTTCACCACGGCAAACTGCGTCATTTTCGAGATGCTAAGAAACCCAATATGAGTAACCATCACGTTCGCACAATCTAGTTCCTTCGAGAAGCAATGGAACATTATATTTCACGTATGGTGCAATCAATACGTCACTACTGGAGCCAAGGTACGCGTCAATGAATGGACAAGCCCCAGGTAGAAGGGGTGACTTGACTATGAAGTGGGGGCTGCTTACTACCACGTGACAAGGAAGATATAACCGCACACTCGCATCTACAGAGTCATTAGTGAACGACCACTCATTAGTGGCAGAGCAGCGACAGAGGTCCACCGACTGCTTTGTGAAATATCATTCATAGCTTTACCATGCATCATGTCTCGACATAATAACCACAATGTTGACAATATATATATAAGCTGACCATGGCTTATAGTTGAATACTACAATTAATCTAGAGATGGCAAAACAATGGAACGTAGTATGCTGTATCTTATGACATACTACAACATTTTTTTAGAAATATGAAACGCAACATCGAGATCATCTTGCACACTTTTTTTATGATGATACTTCAAAAGGGTGAGCAAACAATTAAATATCCGACGTCTCTGTAATATGTAACTTCAAGATAGATTCAATTCATTAATGTTTATTTTCTTTTAAATTAATTGCCGCATTGAGTAATTTTAAATTCAATTGTGTGACTATCACTATTCTGTTTTATTAATATTTTGTTCTTGAGTCAATAAATTCATTTTCTTTAACGTAATGCCTATTTCTTTCATTGTAGTTAGTACTTTAAGGCAATCATGCTCCTTGATTAAATACTGGATTGGTTAGATGACTTTGTCTCACCACGACCAGGGATAATTAGGTCTCACTCTACTGCTGATAGCCGAGGATTAATTAATAAATTTCGATTCACTGTCTTAAATAGGAATCTGGCGCTCAACAACAACTTATTATATTATACTATCGCAGGTAAGGTCACACCACAGTGTATATTATTTATTCTTATTATGTTTGTTTTTATTGAACCACAATAGTTAACACCACGTTTAAGGACTTATTTAAAAATGTTACATTTGGCGCCACAAAGTAGGACACGAAAACCATTCGGTATTTAGGAGAGGAGTGTATAATTTCAGTGCAAATTGTCAGTGCTTTTGGGGGACAGTGAAGTGAAGTGAAATTTTGGAAGGGCAATTGTTATACGGTGTACTTCAAGATGTCGGAAGAGGAACAGAGGCAGTTGAGAAGTAGGAATAAAGTCGAAAAAGTTAATTATAAGGAGGTTGATAGCAGTAGCGATGTTGAAAGCGTAGAGAATAATACCAAGATGTCGGAGGTAAATCTTGAGAGTAATCCTGAAAATAATCCTGAGGTTAACCCTGACACGAATTTAGAGGAAAATCTTGAGAAGAATACAGAGGTACATCCTGAGACTAGTGGTAGTCTAGAGAAAGAAAAGTCTATAGAGATTCCTGAAGATCCATTAACTGCGCTCATAAAGCAGATGAGTAGAGATTTAAGTGCGAAATTTGATGAGAGTATGAATAGAAATAGTAAATATATGAATATGAAGCTAGATAAAAATAATGAAGAGAATTTGGAAAGTAGAAAGGAATTCAATGATAAATTTGAGAAATTAGATAAAGATATGGGTAGGCTAAATCAAAATATGGAAGAGAGTAAGAAAGATAATTTGGAAAGTAGGAAGGAATTGAGTAGAGATTTAGGTGAGAAATTAGATAAGAGTAATCAAGAGATGAGAGAGGATATGAGTAAAATAAATCAGAAGCTGGAGGAGAATAATGTAAAACTAGATATTGTGGAAACGATGAATAGAGAATTAAGTATGAAGTATGATATGCTACAGGAGAGTATTCAGGGGGTGAAACAGGAAATCAGAGGTGAAATTAAGGAGGAGGTAGAAATGAAAGCTAAAGATATTATTAAGACAGTAGATAAGAAATTAGAAGCAGTAGAAAGTAGGATTCAGGAAAGAATAGTAACGGTGATTGAAGATAAAATAGCAATTCAAGGTGAAAGTTTTAGCAAATTGGTAGAAGCGGAAACTAGGCAGGTGGTAGAGACTTTAGGGGATACTGAAGTAGAATCAGTGAAGACAGCCTGTAAGGAGACTGTTATTGAAAGTAGATTAGAGTCAGGGGAGACAGTAGAAGAAAGCATAGTAGAGTTGGAGGAGATTGTAGGTGAAAGTAGATTAGAGTCAGAGGAGATAGTAGAAGAAAGCATAGTAGAGTTGGAGGAGATTGTAGGCGAAAGTAGAGTAGAGTCAAAGGAGATAGTAGAAGAAAGCATAATAGAGTTGGAGGAGATTGTAGGTGAAAGCAGATTAGAGTCAGAGGAGATTTTAGATGAAAGCAGGATAGGTGTAGAAGAAATTATAGGTGATGAAGCGCAGTTAGCGGATATAATGAGAGAAAAGATAGGGATAGAAGTAAGTAAGATAAAGAAAGTACTAAGCACTCAAGAGAGTAAGATGCAGAAAATCTTAGGTGAAGAGGATATGTTGACTAGGGAAGAATTTAATGATGGTGTAGCGGAAATTAATGTGAAATTATTAGAGGCAGAGAAGCGTGCGTTAAATCATAGTCAGAAGAACATAATTAGTAAACAGGTTAAGAGGAGGAGAGAGATAGATAAGAGCAGAAGCAATAGGCAACGGCTAAAGAGAAAATTAAGTGATAGTAATGGAGAAGTGAAGGGAAAACCTATAGGTAGATATTTTAGAAGCAAAATGAAAGAGAAGAGAATTAAGTTGTTAGAGGAGAAAGAAATCAGGATGAGAGAGAGAAAGAAAGCATATGACGTGCAGTATCGTACTGAATTAGCCAGACTTGGGGAAGTGAGAGGGAGAAAACCGAAGTACTATGTTACTATGGATGAATGTAGTACAGAGGAAGTAGAAACTAATGCTATAAGAAAAGAGGAAAGTGGAATTCTAGAGAAAGATAGAATTGAAGATGACAGTGGTAAGAACTATGAAATGCCAGAGAAAGTAGTGATGTAAATTTATATTAACGATAGTTACTGTTCCGTATGACTTAAATATTAAGTAATGAAGTTTTATATGATTTAACAGAGGTAGATAAGGAACCTGCTGTGTGTAATTTTAATTCAGTCGTGAAGTTAGGATGGTTAGGGGCGCGTAGTGCATACGCTTATTGATTTAGATTGACTAAAATCATTTAATTTGGAAGACAGAGGTTGTCGTGCTATTGAGCAATTCAGGTAAGTTGAATGTGGGTTCTTTAGCTGCAGGTAAGTTGGAGGAAGTGAGGATTAAATTTAAAAAAGTAGGAAGGTTATTACATAGGTAAGTAATCGAAAGAAAGTAGTAATAATTATTATGGCAACCATAATTATGAATATAATGGTAATAAAGATTTAATTCAAAAGTGAGTGAAGATAAGATGATACAGTGGTAATAAAACGAAAGAGTTGAAGAATTAAGTATTGATTTAATAAAGAAGTTTCATTTTTAGGACAGCGAGGTTATCAGTGGATATATTTTGAGAAATTTAGAAGTGGTTTAGAATTGTTAATGGTAATGCGTTGTATGAATTAACCAACATCGGGTTGAAATAAGGCAGTAGTAATTAATTAGGACATCTGGTAACTTACTTGGTGACAGATATGTGTGTGTGTGTGTGTATGTGTGTATTTTCACGTAAGGACGTGAGTTTGAAGTAGTAGGCCAACGAAGGTAATGCCGTTGAGCAATGTTTTTTGAGGAAGTTTTGGTAAGATGCCAAATGGAGTTTTAAGAAGTTTTTGGAGGATGAAGTAGGTCAGCGAGGTATATTCCGTTGAGCAATGAGTTTTTTTTATGGTATCTAAGGGACTACGTGAAGTTAATGTTGGGAGTATTTTTAAAGTATATATGGATGTATGCACACAAGGTAATAAGAGATTACAAAGGTAATATGGTCCAAGTTTTAGTTACAGTTACGCACGTTTTAAAGGTATTACAAGGCTTGTTATCGAGCTAAACCACTTTTAGTAAAAAGTTACTGATGATTAATAACGAATTAATGATGTGGTAGATTGTTGTCCTACACACAGGTTAAAGTAAAGATAATAATTATAATTAAAAGGTTGGCATAGTATTTTCTAATATTGAAAGGAATTTGTTATAATTCGATGTTTTGAGGATTATAAAGATAAATCATTTTTTTTAGTAGACGAGAAATTAAGTTTTATTTATGTCATACGGAGTTAGTAAAGAGAAGTTTAATATTTTGAAGACAAGAATAAGGTAGTAATGTAAGGTGAGTATACGTAAGGGGTAAAAAAGAAGTTTCAATTAAAGGCATGTGTTATTTACGCATTTAATTTGGTAGAGCAGAGAATATCTGAACTGTGTTATAACTCAGGACTTGCTTTATGAAGTGATTATGGGAGAATATTTGCTAATTAGGAGTGTCGGTGTTATTGACTATCAACAGGAACACTGTCATTATTTTAGGAAGACAATAATTAGGAAAGCTAAGTGTGATGTTATTATTCCAAGGAATTAGTAGAAGCATGTAAGATTTTTAGCTGAAATTTAGTGTGTTATTGGTCAGTAAGAGGTGACCCGTAACAGTAAGAAGATGTGGGATTATACCACGAATAGGGGAGGTTTTTTGTATGTGACGTGTGATGTCACGATGAATTGTTGAGAGTTCTGAGAGATTCTGGTGTAGTAGGAATAAGCTATACTCCAGGCGGTCAGAACAAGTAGGAAGTGATGTCTGTTGGACTTAATTAAGAGTTTTGAGAGAAAACTATGGTTTTTTTTAGGCATTCAGCAAGAAGTCAAATCATGTATAGACTAAGTTTAAAGTATAAGAGCATTAATATTTTGTGGAACGAAATATTTATTCCGAGGAGTTTGTCATGTGTTTTTGTGAAATAGTTTAGTGATATACGTAATTCAGGTTTATTGAGTAGTATTTTGTCTAAGTCTTAATCATTTTGTTATGGTAGGTAAGAATGACAATACAGTCAAGTTATATCTCGACGCTAAGTTAAATTTAATAATGTGAACAAGAAGTCAGATTATATGTTCATTTGTGATTTTGAAAATTCAAGTTATTGTTTTCGAGAAGTAGTAAAGAGGAATCATGGTTTTATGAGAAGTTAAGAAGTCGTGGAGACTTAGGAAGTATTAATTTGAAAGGAGCCGGCCGTGGCCTAAGTAAGAATTAAGCCAAGAAGGCAGGTGAGTAGTAACTTGGATATTTATGTGAACTGTTTAATAACTGCTTTAAGGTATTTCGATGTCATTATGTATTTGGGGAAATATTTACATGTATGACATATGCACTGAAATTGGAATTGCCTTAGGTATCTTGCTAAGTTTTTTTTTTTCTTCAATTATTGAAATTTTACTGCATTTGAGTAATACCTTTATAGAGACGAAAGGAATATTGTGTTGTTTGCATATCGTGTGCTGTGATAGTTTTAATATGTTAATCAGATGGAAATACAACAATGTAATTCTACACCAGACTGATGAAAACTACGTTCACTAGATATGAAGACAAAATTGTATGTCAAGCATACGATCACCAAGACAAGTGCAGCGTTGACATATATGTCAAAATTAAAAGTGAAGGGCATTTATGTATATTTCTTTACAGCATAAATATAAAGAAGAATGAACATTATGAACATTTTGTTTTAGATCCCTTATTTGGGGGTGGATCTAAAAGGGAGAGTTGTTGTATCAATTTATAAAGCGGTGCCTAAAAGGGGGTAGCTTCCCGTAGCTGGGCAAGCTGACCAGTGTAGAGTGTTGTTTGGTGTTAGGAACTAGGGGGCGCTCCTATGAAGGCTGTAGCTGTGTTTAGGGGATGTGGTTTTAGTACGCGGGTCAACGTGCTGGTCGCCCAGCCGGCTGCTTATTATATAATCAACTTTGCTTGTGTCAGCGGTGTGGCACGCGCTCCTCTTAGTAGCCTGGCTGCCACGAGAAATACAATGATGTCTGAGTTAGCGCTATTAAGTTACCGTATGTCACGTCTGTCCGTGACGGGAATAAGGAAGGGCGTTGGGATGTAAAGAAGCGTGTAGAAAGTAATGCAGGTGTAAGAAACTGACCAAGTGTTTATTGGTCAGTAATGATGTATATGTGAGTCCCTTTTAAGGGATGCGGTGAAGTTATAATGTGTAAGTACAATTTGTGGGTGTTAGGTTACAATACAGGATGATCTGAACACTTGCTGACTCACCTCGGTTGACACCAGCGTAGCCTCGGGCCGTCTCGATGAAGCACTGATAATGGAGAGATCCTCTGACCTCATTAAGACGTCTTCTTATACCTTTTGGCGCCCTGCTGTCAGCATTGTGACGGCATGCTGCCCCAGTTAATAATATGTCGCTGTGTGTAATGATTGTGCAAGGATTGAGCTGCTTTATGGAGTAGCAAGCTGTCCTTACAGTATTGATGGATGTTGTCCCGGCTTTCCAAGGGTTGCCATTTAGGGGATTTAGCCAGATGATGGGGGGATGGTCTCCAAGGGGTGCATACCCCTGGGAGGCTGTACAAGCGTCTTCCTTCATTTGTTCGCGTCCTCGCAAACGGGAACGGAACTGGAGGTTGGGATGTTGACGTAGTGGTCCTGGAAACCCCCTCGTATCTCCTGGTGGTGTCGTATCGAAGAGTGGGTGTGAGGCCAGCCCGTGTTCAGAGGGGAGGGTTATGGGATGTACAGAGATATATGTATAATCTTGACATTGACATTGAGTAAAATTAACATTGAGTAAAAAATTAACATTGAGTAAAAAATTAACATTGAGTAAAAAATTAACATTGAGTAAAAAATTGCCCTTGCCATTGTTGGCATATTGCTAGTTTCAAGAAAAAAAAAACATGGTTATTTATAGTGACATAGTTGTGCAGGGAGGAAAACCCCAGCTAGACGCGGAATTGTGTCGTCTGGCTTTACCTTGGGGAAAAAATGCTCCCTGCAAATAAAAGGATAGGAGAGAATAGAAAAAAAAATGGGTGTTCCAGGGTATAATTTAAGGGATATAATCAAAGTGTTTATTTGTTTGGGGAAAAAACGGAACACCCTGACAAATTGTAAGTTAGAAGGGTAGAAAGGAAAAAACAAAACCGTATATTCATTGTTGCCATTATGGCAGTGTTGACTGGCGTGACATATTGTTTACATTTAATTTACAAGCATGATATTTTACATGGTGTGACATATTGTTGACATTTAATTTACAGGCATGATATTTTGAATGGTGTGACATATTGTTGACATTTAACTTACAGGCATGATGTTTCGCATGGTGTGACATATTGTTGACATTTTAATTTACAAGCATGATATTATATATATAAAAGTAAGAATCTTATTATTAAACCAGCTTGCTCACGAGCCTGGTACCTTCCGTTTCGTAGAGCTCTTTACCTGGCCATTGTATACCCTTCGCTGATTCTTTCCTGGCCATTTTCCACTCGGCCGTCTTAACGTAGTTTAGTGGCTAAGCCGCTAATTCCTGTCTCCATTGAGCTTATGTTCTAGTGGTTTTCCCGCCGTGGGTTGGGAAATTCCACCTTGGCGTCGAAGGTTCGGCCCTTACAACATTTGTGCCGCCCTTAGATGCCGAAGTCACGCCTTATTTGCGTGCATTTTGTTTTTGGCGCTCATCGCTGCCCAATATCCCACGGATACTGTGCTTCGGTGGTCGCTACGCTGTCACCTTTAGGAGGTGCAACGGAAATTGAAAAAGAGTGTATGTGTCTGTACAAGAGAGATAGAGTGTGGTATTTTTGTGTGTTGGGCTATATATATACAACAGGTTAGTGTACAATCCTCGCCATCTGTAAAACAAAATGTATTAGTGTCCATGTACCTGGAAACATGTATATTTAGTTGCTTCCTTGCTGTCCTGCAAATAGAGTGTATTAATACATATAGCAGTTCCATCGCTGCGCACACTATATAAAATAAATTATGTTGCCGCTTAGGTCTAACTTACTCTAGGTTAGCCTATTTATGGTCTAGTTTAGCCTAAGTATGGTCGGGCTTATACTAACTTACAACGAATTGTCATGCCTTATCATGAGTTGTCGGACTTACCCTGATGCCGGGTTTATGGGTCATCAGGCGCCGAACGGCGTTACTTAGTGCTATCTATCTTAATTATGGTCTAATAAAAAAATGCTATTTCTAAGCCGAAAGGGTTGCCTTAATCTACTGCCGAAATGTGCTGTGCCATACCTGGCAACAGCGGTGAATAAATTTGCTTAATCCTAGGTTGCGTGTCAAATGCAACCGTCTTACAGCTAAATTTGGCCTAGAACGATCGCCTGGGGCAATTTACTTCCCCAGAACACCACCCGCACGAGGCCTAGAAACACCGGTTGTCTCTAGGATCGCTGGATTCCGTTCCCTTAATTCTAGGTGTCGACGTCTATAACTAGTACTAATCTAATCACAGGCGGCTTACGGTGCCACTAAGCAAACCGTTTCGCCTGCTGTACCTTCCATTTCCTTGATCGTTGCCATTGCGTGTGTAGTCGTAGGTGGGCCGCCCACGTAACCCTTATGAGGCGCTCGCAATGCCCCTCTCTTAATGCCCTTTGGCTGCCCGATGCGTCGCCATTTATGTGGGCATTGGACATTGTGGTCCAATGGCATAATATTTTCTTCGCCTTTGTCGGCAATCGTGGTTTGCTTTTCGCAATAATCTTCGCCTGTATCGGCAATCGTGGTTTGCTTTTCGCAGTAATCTTCGCCTGTATCGGCAATCGTGGTTTGCTTGTCGCAGTAATCTTCGCCTGTATCGGCAATCGTGGTTTGCTCCAACGCACAGGAGTCTTGCTTCCCGCTATGGAAGCCCTACTTATCTAATTCTAACTAAGAGTCTAGTCATAATTGGGTCGTCTCTAGGGATAGTTCCCGAGGCCGGCGCTGAGTGAGCTATTTCTCCCGCCATCCTCAGAAAGTCACCCTGCAGATCTCGGCTTCGATGACCGTGACACATAGTGGGTGTAACCTTCTCTGACAAGGGGGATGGGCTAATATGCACCCCTAGATCTCGATGTTTGCCCGCGTCAGGTCCCGAATGCTTTGACCTTACGTAGTTCGTCTGTTCGGTCTAGTCGTCAGTTAAGTGATTTGTCGAGCCAACTGGGGTAAGGGTTGTCATTACCTACCCCAGCTCTGCCCCCAGTGTTGTGCCTTTGGCCTTCGGCTTACGCCGGTATCACCAGTCAGGGTGTTTCAGATTCCTTTAAAAAAAACATATAGGTGTAACCTGTGTAAGGAATTTAATTTTAGTGTAAAATGTAAAATATTTTAAGTGTTGTGGGGTTGTAGATCTTCTAAGTACATAGGCTACTTCTGGTCTACCATCGCTACGTCAGCTTTCCAGCAATAATGCTTTCTTTACCTTAATGGAGGTGTTAGTAGGGTCTGTAATGTCAGGTACCCTGTTATTAGGATCTGGGGGTAGTTATTTGTCGAGTGGGCTTAAAGTATGGTAGGAAGGGGTTGCGCACCTTTGGGTTCCACGTTAGTGGTGGCCTGGAACCGGTGATGCCGCTGGGATGCTCCTATAGTGAGTGGACTGGGGAGGTAATTCCGGGGATTGCAAAGATACGAAAATTTCATGCAGGTTTGATATTAAACCCCCTGGTAAATGGATGGGATACTCATGCATGTGTCTGGATATGAAATGTCTGCCTTCATGTACGGATAGGTGTAGGGTGGGGCATAATACCAATATATTCCTGTCATGCGGGAGTGTTTAAGTACTAAAGAATGGTTAATATATATCTATGGCCTCCTCTCTCATTTGGAGAGGCGCATTATGCTTATTTAATGTTTGCTGACCCACCCCTAATACTCAGGTGGTAGCATCGCGGCGCAAGGCGTAGCATGCCTGCTCTTTAGACGCATGAAGTCCATCAACCTCTTGTGTGTGCTTTGTAATGTAGTGTAGCTGTTTTTTTGGTCGTGTAGATGTGTCTGCGTTGGTTTATGTTGGGCGTGAAAGGGTTATTGGAAGGGAATTGGGTATTAACTATGGTAGCCTGCTGTAGTATGTTGGTAATCCCTCTGGGATTATCCACCTATGGTTTGTCATTTGTAAATGTGGCCAGTGGTCGTAGTGCGACTGGTCATGTGCTAGTCATCTGTAATGACTCCTATGCCTTACAATCGAGAAAAGAAGTTATTAGGGGGGGAGATCTTGTCTGTGTTTGCTCCTAATCGTTGAGTGCATGTGCGTGTGTGTGACTATGTTTCGCTACACCACGCGGACGGTTGGTCTGTTGCAGGCTAAGTCATAATATGTATCGCCTGTATCGGCGGGAGGCGCCCGTGGCCTGTCAATGTCTTGTCCATTGCCAAGTACTTTTGCGGTGTGATAAAAAAATGTATGTTGTTATGATTGTTTCGCGTTTTTGCTTTCATTGTCAATGCCGGTAAACAATAGCGCCCTGTCATGAGCAGTATTGCAGTATGTCTAGTCTGCAAATCAGCAGTTGGTATGTGTAATGTCAGGCTGTGATGTTATTGTGTGTCATCCGCTGGTATGTTTTTTTTCTGCACGTATGCAAGTGTGGTCATTGTTTTAGATTCCCAGCGGCCTAATGTAGCAATTCGTCCTAGTTAGGTAATGACGTTGTGTGGCCATTGTTTCCTAAGACTTGTGTCTTGCGAAATTTTCCTACCTGTGTTTGGGAAATGTATTTTCTATGTCTGGTGTAATTCGAAATTTTATGTCTGTCTTTTGGTGGGAGGAGATGTAGTATTCCCTGTTCGTGCATTTATATGGGCCAATTTCGGTGTGGTCGGGAGCCTGGATAACTGCTTTCCCTTGTGTCTAATTTTTACTGGGACTCAGACCCGTGACCTTATGTCATTCTCTGTGTTCTATGTCTGTGTTGTGTTTCAGGGCTTGGGGCTTCCCCAGTGTGGTTTTTGCTTGTGTTTCGCGTACCAAAAATACCGTTGGATAGTTAGTTTTTGGTACGAGTGTGGTGTGTGGTCATGGGTTCGAATCCGGTTGTCTGTAAAGATTTGGTGTGATCATTTCCGTGCCGCATATATTATGGCACGTTCCCGTGGATGTGCAATGCGCAAATGAAAGCATGCATACCTGTGTAGAGTTTGTATGTTTTTGATTTCCCCTTGTAGTGTAATTTTGGAAGATATAGGGTCTCTAAATCGGGCGTGAATGATGCGGTTGTTTCTGGACCGAGAGCTGTTGTCTGTAAGCTTGCAGGTTATCACTGAGGCCTGCGTTACTGCTGAGTATGGTGGTATCGGATTACAATGTCTTGCGCGCTCGCTTGTTACTTGTCGTGATAACGCTGTGTGTCCGGCACATGTGTTTTTAATCGGCTTACTCTCTGTGACTGTGATTAGTGCTTTTCGCATTGTGAAAGAAAAGAGGGGAGCTTGTGGTTTAACGTGACCGTGTCTGGAGATCATGAGCCACGGGATTTCCGTTTTACTTGGAATCCAAACCACAGGCCATGGCATTTCACTTCGGAAATCTCATATGCATTGGCCGTACTGTAGAAGAACCTTCCATTGACTACATTTGTGTCCCCAGATTTTGTGTTACTGTGCCGTGGTTCGATTATGTCCCTACAATGGTACGAAATGTCATTATGCCCGCGTGTCTCCGGGACAGTTGTGTGGAGTGTTAGGATCGTATCCCGGTGCGGTCAGTGGGATATTTCTTGGCCCTCTTTTCACGCCTGCCCGTGGGATTACATCCTTTCCTTTTGGCAGTGTTTCCGCCTTTACGTGTACCTATGTATTAAATATATATATATATGTTTAACTTGGCCACCTTTCTTTCATCGGGCCTGATGCCTGCGTCATAAAAAAATGAGCTATGCCCCGCTCTGGATTAAGAGAGCACTTTGAAAGAAAATAATAGCAGGTGGCGATAGTCTCTAAAAATTATGTCGTGAACACTATAAAAAATGTTAAAAAAATGGTGCTTGGGACCTGAGTGCCGTATTTACCATTTTGGTAACGTGAGTACTACCGTAATCTGGTTACGTCTCAGGGGAATCTACCGACACTGTCTAGTACACATTAGGAAGGCCATTGCAAGATGTAATTGATACACTTGTATCCACGTCACGAGCAAAGCCAGTGCACTGTGGGAGTCAAACCTGCCCTTCAAAGTAATTGTAACTCAACAAAATGACAGTGTCTCGTCCCGGTGTGCAATTGGGCTTTTCAGTTGGTTAAAGCACACCTCACCAAATTTTTGAAATTAGTTTGAGATTCTTAATTCCTGCCACACTTACGGCTTTCGCCCGCAACAAGAGAATCCATCAAACTGTGGAACCCTAACATAGAACGTTTAGTCATTTCTACTTAGAAAGACTCACTTAAGCTTTATGCTGTGATTTTATGCTTAAGTTGTGTTCAAAATATCTCTTTTTCGGCCTGGAGCCTGCTTGGCTTCCACTTGGCTTAGCATATTAGAGACTTTACGTTATGGCGTTAACCACTTCGCCCAATAACCATTGATGGCCTGAGAGAAAAATGCCATGGTTCCGAAAAAAAAAACAAGAAGGATTTAGAATTGTTCCTTCTAATTTGGCTATGTTGCACTGTATATACATAAAATAAGAAAGAAAAATATGCAATTTTATGTTTATTATGTACTTGTTGGACTATTTTCTTATCGCCCCCGTGTAAAAGAACTTATGTGGCCTATAATGTTGGTGTTAGCGATGTTAGTTTATTTCTGTGGCCCTGGTGGAAGTCGTTATCCTCTTTCGAGCTTCAGTGCTCAGAAAGGTGAAGGGTTTTGCCCTGTTATTAGATTATAGGCCTCTGAAATCCACTGAGGCGCTTCTTTGCCATTTTTCGGGGGATTTTGTAGCAAAGTAAGCCTGGGCGTACTTCCACCGTAGCGCGTGTCTGTAGGTTTGAATGTACCTGTATTCGAGGGCCTAATTGTGCTCCGCGCTATCCTAGTAGAGTTTACGGGGGTGTGTGTGTTTTCGACCGATCTGTTCTGTGGGGTAGGTAATAACACTTTTCCTAATCCCCGTGTACTGTGTGGTAGTGCCCGGTCAAAATGTGCGTGCGTGTATCGTGCATCCTGAGGGACTAATACCGGTGTTCGCCTTCGTTCTGGCAAATTTGCCCTTTGAACTGGCGGAAAAGGCCGCTTAACTGCCTGTTTATGCCCTGGCAATGTGGTGGCTTGTAGCCTGACCGCTTTCTGGCATTTGGCCACGGCCGACTCCTGCCAATGTGTTAGCCTATCTGTGTACGTGTATGTAGGCTTTATGTACTGTAGGGCGGGCTCTACGTCCTCAGCCCACGACGTGGTTATGTCCCTTTGTTTCCTTGTCATATCGTGTGTGTTTAATGGCCCTGGCCTCAACTCCCTCTCGTCCCTTTGTTCCGAGGGGATTGTTCTAGGCTCTGCCCCTCGGTTTGGCAAAATTGCCTTCCGATCCGGAGCTAAAGGACGTGTGTTTGTGTTAGGTTTATTTTGTAGTAAGTTGGAGCCTAACCTGGCCGTCTTCTTGACTGTGGCCACGGCGAACTCCTTCCATTGTGTGGCAGTACGTGGCGAGAGGGACATCCTCGCAAATTGTTGAGTTAGCGTATCTACGCTGATGTCCTCTCTCGGCTGGGCTGGTGGCCCTACCAACTGTGTGTGGTCGTGTACGTGTACCGGGTGTGAATCTCGGTATGTGTCCACGTCTGCACTTGCACTCGTGGCCCTGGCGCTGAATTAGCCATTGCATGCTTAGCCAGGTCCGTGTGCCTAGTGTACCTATATGCCCTATCGTGATGTTGTAGCGTGGATGTCCAAATGTTATGTTCGTTTCGCCGATGATCGCGGGTTTCATCCCTTATCGGAGCATGTGCTCCTTCTGTCGGTCTAGTTGGGTCTCTATAATCCCGGTAGTGTGTTTGTCTGTAGGCTCTCGCTCGCTCTTCCCTCCTGTGTCTTCCCTTGTCCCCCCCTGTTGTTTGTTTGTCTGTTGTTTGACGTGGCGTCGGGGTGGGTAGCCCCGTTCTTCCCTGTATTGGTGTGGGAGGGATATGTCCCCGGCTTCGCCTGTTCTCTGTTTTGTTAGGCTTCCGGGCCGGTTCCGGGAATTGGTGGCATGTGTGTGTGTGTCCCCGCATTGTACTGGAGGGTGGTCTATCCGTCTTTCGGCCTGTGGCCATGGTAGACTCCCGCCCTTGTGTTGCGGTACATGCTGAGAGAGACGTTTTCGCAAATTGCTGCGCTAATGCGTCTACAGAGATGTCATTTGAGTGGTTCTTGAGTTTTTCCTCTGAACGCTCCCAATGGGTGTTCCTCAGCATGGCCTTTCGTGCGGGCGCATACATCTTCATATATGTGTTGAGAAAAGAAAAAAAAATGACTTTGACTGGGGTTGTTTTACTAAGAATTTCTCCTGTGTAGCTAGCTTGGAGCAAAAATGGTGTTTTTTTTTTGTCTGGGGAAAAAATTTTCACTATTTGCTTGGCTTTTTTGCGGTACGGAAGGGGTCGTTTTAACTACGAGGGCTCGTTGGTTGAGTCCCGTTCTCTATGCGTAGTACCCCGCCTCCACCAGTGTTTTAGATCCCTTATTTGGGGGTGGATCTAAAAGGGAGAGTTGTTGTATCAATTTATAAAGCGGTGCCTAAAAGGGGGTAGCTTCCCGTAGCTGGGCAAGCTGACCAGTGTAGAGTGTTGTTTGGTGTTAGGAACTAGGGGGCGCTCCTATGAAGGCTGTAGCTGTGTTTAGGGGATGTGGTTTTAGTACGCGGGTCAACGTGCTGGTCGCCCAGCCAGCTGCTTATTATATAATCAACTTTGCTTGTGTCAGCGGTGTGGCACGCGCTCCTCTTAGTAGCCTGGCTGCCACGAGAAATACAATGATGTCTGAGTTAGCGCTATTAAGTTACCGTATGTCACGTCTGTCCGTGACGGGAATAAGGAAGGGCGTTGGGATGTAAAGAAGCGTGTAGAAAGTAATGCAGGTGTAAGAAACTGACCAAGTGTTTATTGGTCAGTAATGATGTATATGTGAGTCCCTTTTAAGGGATGCGGTGAAGTTATAATGTGTAAGTACAATTTGTGGGTGTTAGGTTACAATACAGGATGATCTGAACACTTGCTGACTCACCTCGGTTGACACCAGCGTAGCCTCGGGCCGTCTCGATGAAGCACTGATAATGGAGAGATCCTCTGACCTCATTAAGACGTCTTCTTATACCTTTTGGCGCCCTGCTGTCAGCATTGTGACGGCATGCTGCCCCAGTTAATAATATGTCGCTGTGTGTAATGATTGTGCAAGGATTGAGCTGCTTTATGGAGTAGCAAGCTGTCCTTACAGTATTGATGGATGTTGTCCCGGCTTTCCAAGGGTTGCCATTTAGGGGATTTAGCCAGATGATGGGGGGATGGTCTCCAAGGGGTGCATACCCCTGGGAGGCTGTACAATTTGGAAGAATGAGATAAATGAAAGTTAAAATGTGAATTTTTGTGAAGAATATCTTTCTTGTATATTTTTGTGTATTGATGAAGAGTATATTGCATGTTGTCTTTTTGGGGGTTATAATATTTAAATTTATAGTTTTTTTTAATGTTAGATGTGGTAAGAGAAATAATGTGAAATGTCATTTAAATTATTTATCTTAGGGGCGATTGTAAGGATTCGATCCCATACCTATTATATTTAAAGGGTTATTCATTTATCATGTTATTATTATTATTAATTAGTACATCCATGAGATGATTTTTATATCAGATAATTGTAAGCGGTTTTTATTATTATAGTCAGAAATATTTTTATTAACAATTATTTGTAAAGAGACGAAGTAATATATATATTGCAACAAGATTGCCAATAAGGATCAACCCAATGCGTCACAAACTGAACGACGTAGTAATAATTTCACCACGGCAAACTGCGTCATTTTCGAGATGCTAAGAAACCCAATATGAGTAACCATCACGTGCGCACAATCTAGTTCCTTCGAGAAGCAATGGAACATTATATTTCACGTATGGTGCAATCAATACGTCACTACTGGAGCCAAGGTACGCGTCAATGAATGGACAAGCCCCAGGTAGAAGGGGTGACTTGACTATGAAGTGGGGGCTGCTTACTACCACGTGACAAGGAAGATATAACCGCACACTCGCATCTACAGAGTCATTAGTGAACGACCACTCATTAGTGGCAGAGCAGCGACAGAGGTCCACCGACTGCTTTGTGAAATATCATTCATAGCTTTACCATGCATCATGTCTCGACATAATAACCACAATGTTGACAATATATATATATAAGCTGACCATGGCTTATAGTTGAATACTACAATTAATCTAGAGATGGCAAAACAATGGAACGTAGTATGCTGTATCTTATGACATACTACAACATTTTTTTAGAAATATGAAACGCAACATCGAGATCATCTTGCACACTTTTTTTATGATGATACTTCAAAAGGGTGAGCAAACAATTAAATATCCGACGTCTCTGTAATATGTAACTTCAAGATAGATTCAATTCATTAATGTTTATTTTCTTTTAAATTAATTGCCGCATTGAGTAATTTTAAATTCAATTGTGTGACTATCACTATTCTGTTTTATTAATATTTTGTTCTTGAGTCAATAAATTCATTTTCTTTAACGTAATGCCTATTTCTTTCATTGTAGTTAGTACTTTAAGGCAATCATGCTCCTTGATTAAATACTGGATTGGTTAGATGACTTTGTCTCACCACGACCAGGGATAATTAGGTCTCACTCTACTGCTGATAGCCGAGGATTAATTAATAAATTTCGATTCACTGTCTTAAATAGGAATCTGGCGCTCAACAACAACTTATTATATCATACTATCGCAGGTAAGGTCACACCACAGTGTATATTATTTATTCTTATTATGTTTGTTTTTATTGAACCACAATAGTTAACACCACGTTTAAGGACTTATTTAAAAATGTTACAGTAGAAAACAAACACAAAACCAGAAACAAAAACACAAAGCGAAAAGCAAAATGTAAAAACAAAAGCAAACACTGAAAACAAACACAAAACTAGAAACAAAAAACACAATGCAAAAATAAACATTCAAAAACAAAAGCAGAAATCAAACACATACCCAAAAACAAAAAACACAAAGCAAAAATCAAAATTCAAAAACAAAAGCAAAAGCAGAAAACAAACACAAAACCAAACACAAAAGAAAAAACAGAAATGAAACACAAAACCAAAAACAAAAAACAGAAAACAATAATTAACATTTAAAAACCAAAACAACAAGAGAAAACAAACACAAAACCATAAACTATAAACACAAAGCAAAAACAAAATTTAAAACAAAATTAAAAGCGGAAAACAAACACACAGCCAAATACAAAAAACACAAAGCAAAAATCAAAATAAAAAACTAAAGCAAAAGCAGAAAACAAACACAAAACCAGAAACAAATAACACAAAGCAAAACGCAAAATTTTAAAACAAAATTAAGAGCAGTAAAAGGATCACAGATCTAAAAACAAACAAAGAAAAAAGCAAAAAGCTAAATTTAAAAACAAAAGTTAAAGAAGAAAACAAACAAAAAACATTAAAAAATAGGCAACGCAAAAAAACATTCTTAAAAAGGCCAAACGGGTGATGCGGTGTCGGATCAAACCTAGTCCTTAAACCAAAACTGTCGCTGTTTCCTCGGCCTGCGGAAGAATCATTGATTCCAGTCTCTTGCTAAACTATATTTTCTAATATAAAGAAACCCTTTTCCCCCAACTTTTCAACAAACAAAGCTGAAACTTACATAAGATAAGTAACTAGCAACCAGTCCCGGCTTCGCTCGGTATCTTAAACGGTTTACCCAGTGTAAGCCTAAAAGACGCACGGACGTTCAGTCCCAGACATAATTCAGAAAAGCAAAACTCACTCTTCTCTGAAGTCTTAACTCGACACGACTCGACAGTTTGATGCTGAACGAAGCTGGGGTGATAGGTTCGCTCGCTAGCTCCACTGAATTGAGATTATTGGAAGTAATGAAAACGTTAAAACACTTATAGTGGGCGATGTATTAAAGATAGAGATATGCTGTCACGGACTTCATTTGTAGAAGCTCCTGGCAGGACAGCGATTCACGTGCAACGATGACGCCAAGATAGCAGTCCGATGATGGTTCCACAGTCAGCCGGTTGAATTCTACCACACAAGGGCATCTCAAATTTAGTGCTGCGATGGGGCAAATGTCTGAACGAATGTGGAGACTATGTGGAAATATAGTGTAAGGTGCGTACAGTACAACAGTACGTATATTTGTAATTACCTGCCTGTACCCTTTTTGGTTTAAATAAATAGGGGCAAAGACTTTTCGATACGCCCTCGTTTAATGAATTTGACAATATTCTTTTTTTTTCTTCCGAATTTGGCCGCCTGTGGACCGCATGGAACCTAAGGCTTTCTGGTTAATCTCCTCTTCTCTTCCCAAAACCTCTTCATTCGTTCACTTCTGATCTTTCGCTCGTCCTCGGATATTACCAGTTTGGCTCTAATTTTAGGTGTTTTCTCCTCGAACATCTTGATGTTGTCAATTCGGTTTCTAAACTGTTTTCTGTTGTGGATCACATCCACTGTGAGTCCACTTTCATTGGCGTCTCTTTTAACCTCTTCTACCCACTTAGTTGTAGCCTTCAGCTCTGTAATATACTTGAATATCCTCTTAGTCAGTCGGTTCTATTTATTTATTTATTTATTTATTTATTTATTTATTTATTTATTTATTTATTTATTTATTTATTTGAGCCTCCGTGGCTTAGGCGGCAGCACGCCAGCCTCTCACCGCTGGGTCCGTGGTTCAAACCCCGGTCACTCCATGTGAGATCTGTGCTGGACAGAACGGAGGCAGACAGGTTTTTCTCCGGGTACTCCGGTTTTCCCTGTCAAAATTTCATTCCAGCAACACTCTCCACTATCATTTCATTTCATCTGTCATTCATTTAATCATTGCCCCGGAGGAGTGCGTCAGGCCTCGGCAGCCGGCACAGTTCATATCCTCGTCGCTAGATGGGGGCTTCATTCATTCCATTCCTGACCCGGTCGGAGACTGGAAGCAGGCTGTGGATTTTCATTTTCATTTATTTATTTATTTGAAGCCTCCGTGGCTCAGGCGGCAGCACGCCGGCCTCTCACCGCTGGGTCCGTGGTTCAAATCTCGGTCACTCCATGTGAGATCTGTGCTGGACAAAACGGAGGCAGACAGGTTTTTCTCCGGGTACTCCGGTTTTCCCTGTCAAAATTTCATTCCAGCAACACTCTCCACTATCATTTCATTTCATCTGTCATGCATTTAATCATTGCCCCAGAGGAGTGCGTCAGGCCTCGGCAGCCGGCACAGTTCATATCCTCGCCGCTAGATGGGGGCTTCATTCATTCCATTCCTGACCCGGTCGGAGACTGGAAGCAGGCTGTGGATTTTCATTCATTTATTTATTTATTTATTTACTGTTCTTATTTATGAACTTATTTATTATTATTATTTCCGATTATTCCCCTTCAGGAGAGCGTGAGAACGTGAGCCAATCACACCTGCACTTCCTTTTCCTCTCTTCTTTTCTTCCCAAAACCTCTTCATTAGTTCACTGTGCTTTTTCTTCCATTCCTCTGTCCATTTTTTCCCCTGATGTTACCTTCCTTGAGACTTTTAAAATTTTCGTGTTTCTGATTTTATTTATATTTTGTTCTCTGTCCTTAATGTTGTCTTTAGAGACTATAAGTAATTCCATGTCTTCATGTACTTCTTTTATCCAACTGGTCTTTTAATTTACTTGCATTCACGATATTGAAAATCATCTTAGTGAGTCTGTTCTCATCCGTCCTATATAGTACAGTACAGCTGCACAGACGAAACCCCCTTTGTTCCAAAAAATGTGCTATGATTGCCTTTTAGTAAATCGTTAGAAACGCACAAGAACAGCTTAACTCTAAATTTCAGAATAATTTGCACGATCATTTTGTCGGAAATCTCAAAAAATGTTGAAAAGCCGTTTTCACTGAATGTACGTATTTTAAAGAAAAGTTTTTTAAACAAAAAATGTAGAGGACATTGTCACCTACAATTTGTCTCATTGAGGTCATGTCATACGTTTTGAAATGCAGAAGCTAGGTGGCGCCAAAGTTTCCAAAAAAGTATTTTTTCACTTTTTGTCCTAGAAAAAATGTTTTTTTCACAAAAGAGCGAATCAGAAATTTTTTCCTCTCAAAATTGTCTATAACATTTATTGAAACATTTTTTCCCTATGACTTACCGTTCCAAAGTTATAGTCTGCCGAAGTGTGAAAATTGTCAGACACCGGTCCCGGTCTAAACTATGCCCACCGCTCTCTCCGCAGTAATAATAGTAGCCTTGACTACGCAGCGTTGCATTTGCTACAATGGCTCTTTATTGCCCCAAATGCAGGAGGGAGCAAATATTTAATCACATATTTATTACTTCCAGTTTCTTGTGGATCTGCCTCATTCTTGCACCAAAGATGCAACTAATTATTTTAATGCACAGTTAGGTGCGATGAACAGTTTTTATCGAATTTTGGACTTGCCCCAATCTTGTACCAAACCCTTCAATTGGATAGTTGTTTCTTAATTTCTATTAATGGCGTAATATTTTTAAGAATTATCAATGAGCCTCTTTCATATAACCAAGTACATGGGACCACCTGACCACACCACGATGTCACTAAGCTGCTTTATGAACCAACAACAACAAACAGTAACGACGCTGTCAACCCCTCATCAAATGGTGTGATCCCAAACAATGAACACTCATCAGTCTGTTCATAATTGACACTTAACACCAATACCCTATATCATCCCTGGCTTCAGACATCAGGGTCACACCTGGGATGGAATATTCTCCCACGATCCGATGGGAACCATTCCGAGCACTAACTAAATTCATTAATAATACGTTGTTCTTGTTGGCGTATGCGTATTCTCTTCCACGATAGATCACTCGTAGAAGGACGCTGGTTCATATCTCGGACGAGGAAGTCAGATTTTGGATAAATCTTAAAACTACTGAAATTAGCCAAAACACCGACAACGTGGTCATGTAGCCCCGTGTACTTTGGGTGTGTGTAGAATTTGTTTGATAACCGGTGTTAATTGTGATGACTGTATTAGTGTGTGTTATCTGTGATTCAAAGCCTCCGTGGCATAGGCGGCAGAACGCCGGCCTCTCACCGCTGGGTCCGTGGTTCAAATCCCGGTCACTCCATGTGAGATCTGTGATGGACAAAACGGAGGCAGACAGGTTTTTCTCCGGGTACTCCGGTTTTCCCTGTCAACATTTCATTCCAGCAACACTCTCCACTATCATTTCATCTGTCATTCATTTAATCATTGCCCCAGAGGAGTGCGTCAGGCCTCGGCAGCCGGCACAGTCCATATCCTCGCCGCTAGATGGGGGCTTCATTCATTCCATTCCTGACCCGGTCGTAGACTGGAAGCAGGCTGTGGATTTCATCTGTGATTCAGGTAGAAGGGACTGCAGACGATTATTTCTTTCAAGTAGTTCCTACTTTTGCTACCAAATGTTACCGTCCACGACATCTAATTGCGGACGTGGCTACTAAATGCCATTGCAGTCAGCACTTCGTGGCGAGCATTAGAACTAATATAGCGTTATCAAACTAACCTACAAATTTTAACTTCACACAAGAGTAGTTAGAGGAAGGTTCTTTAACATGCCATAAATCTATGACATGGGACCGCCGGCTCTACTTCGGCTCCGAAGGAAGGTATACTGAGGGATTTTTAACACTCTTAAAAAATTCGACGACTTCGGCCGGGTTTGAACCCGCATAGAAGCTCAGCATGCTACCGACTACGCAACCGAAGCCGCTGTTAATTCTTCAGAAGAGGTACTTTTCCCTTTTCACAACTTTCACAAGACAGATCATTGGAAATATATCATTTATGATTCACACACCTTACTGGGAGTCATTAGAAATTGATTTCAATTAGAATTGTCGCTGCTGCACCTGAAATGTTTGTTTTATTACGTAAAAAAACAAGAAGTTCCGTGAAGAACTATACAGCCTACTTTTCATGCCAATGATTATTCTACAGTATATGAACCTATCTAGAATAATGACGAAATTAAGTTGCTAATATCGAAATATCAAATTAGTTCAAAATATACCTGGTATAATTTAGCCTAATAGAGCACTACAGTTGGCAGCCCTGATGACTGAATATATTCTTAGTTCCATCTCTTAAGGTACAGAATACAAAATTAGGTTGAAGTCCAATGGACGTTAGACACTGGATCTATCAGCACGCGTAAAAGCATGTTGCCAACAATACCATGCGTGTGCTGGTCAGAAATAATCTGAAATATTATGATATCTTGTTGTGCCAATTTTGGATGAAATCCATTTGTTAGTATAGGAGTTACATGTATTTTAAAATTGGACATATCAGCAGGCATAGAATCATGTTGGCAGCACTGCCTTGTATTAATTACTCCAAATTAATCTACAATGTCAGGTGTTATACGTGTGCAAAGTATAGAGCTGTTGGCTTGCATACTTTCTGATATATTGATATAAGGGTAAAACAAAATATAGACAGCATTTATTAACAGTTGGCAGCCCTGATTGCTCTTAACAATACTTACAGATATTCTGTTATGGTACACATAGCACATACGAAATTTGGTTGTAATCCAACTGATAGTATAGAAGTTACATGTATTTAAAAATTGGTACTATCAGCAGGCTTATAATCATGTTGGTTGAACTGACGTATATAAGTTACTCAAAATTAATCTAAAATGTCAGAATATACGTGTGCATAGTTTAAAGCTGTTGGCTTGCATACTTTCTGATATATTGGTATTTGGATTTTTAAAAAAATAGAGAGAGCAATTATTAACAGTTGGCAGCCCTGGTGGCTCTTAAGAATACGCTCAATCATATATGTTTATGTACAGATATTACATACAAAATTTGGTTGAAATACAATTGATAGTGTAGAAGTTATATGCATTTAAACATTGGACCTATCAGAGGGCTTAAAATTATTTTGGCAACACTGTCATTGTTGGCCTCCTGAAAATTAAACTGAAATAGTATTATCTGCATGTGTACCAATTTTGGAATAGCTCCCATGCATACCTTGCGAGATATCCAACATGGAGCTCAAATTTCTAGTGCGTTTTTTCAGAAGTTGGTAGCACTGACATCATTTTCAAATATGGACGTGAGATATTCCGGTGCACATCTTTACTCATACTAAATTTGGTTTTGATTGCAGCAGCCGTTTAGGAGTTGATAGGGGGACACACACACACAGCCAGCCAGACAGACAGACAGACAGACACACACACATTTTCCCGGATCGATCTCATAAGTCTACTTTTTCCTCATTTTTGCAAAATGTGAAAAGTAGGCTAATGATTTTACTTCTTCCTCAATCGACGACAGCAGCCATGATACATTGACGTCCTACACTATGAGATACCCTTTGCCAACATGTCCGATACAAAATACACCACACGACACGTGAATAAAGAAATACAAGGCAAAACCATTGACCTGGATAAAGATTATTGATTCGTGACTACTCCAACTGTGCGTGACAAAATAAATAAACCATAAATAAATAATATCGTATGGCCTCCGATGCCGGGTGCAAGCTTTGTTAATTGACGCCCATAGGGCAACTTGTATGTCGAATTGTATCGTTCCTTGAAGGACTATGAAGTCAAAAAAGTTAGATATCTAAGCTCCTTAACACTTTAGCCCTTCTAGTAGAGAAATGAGGAACGTTTTGTTGGTGGAAAATCCCGAAATTAATGTTGCCATAATGAGCACGGCCTACTGAATTCAAATAGGTTCTTTAACATGCCAACATCGTATGACATGCTTATCGTGATTTTTGTCGCCTTTAAAAATTCACTTACCACGGCCAAGAGCGAATCTGCAAGCTTGGGGTTGGCAGTCCGACACGATATCCACTCACCCAACCCCATTACTGGTCTAAGCGAAAACCATTGATCTGGATGAAAGTATTAGTCTAGGCAAAACCTTTGACGTGGATAAAGAATATTGATGCGTGGCTACCTCCACTGTGCGTGACAAAAACCAGGGACCGCAGGGCCGCGCTACCGAACAATATTATTGGTCCAGGCGAAAACCATTGGTCTGCCGGATGCGATATAGTACCGAATGCGTGGGGTTGGCAATACGATACAAGATGCTAAAATTGCTCAATCAGCTTGAATTTGCCTATATAAGTCGTGTTCATATTTGGGATGGCTGTGTGGTTGTAGACAGCGGAGGAGTAAACATCTATTAATACATCATCTCCAGATATTTTCCCGACTATGAATTGAGGTAATTTTGTTAATTTCAGTAGTTTAAGAATTTCGGAGCGAAAAGTACTGGGTGTCAGGGAATGTTCTGTGCTACGTTAGGTGAGAGCCGGTGTTAAGTTGGCAGCACGGTTGCTCGGCTGCGGCCGCTTGTATCAAAACAAAACAAACAACAATCAGTCCACTTAGAGATTCCTGTTTCTTGAGCTAATTTGCGTATTGATTTACTTGGACTTCGCAGCATTATATCGGAAATTTCATCAAGTTTTTCGTCTGTTAGCAGCGTAGGCCTGCCTGTTCCTGGTACATCGTGAACTGAGCCGGTCACACGAAATTTACTTATCAAATCCCGAACGGTATCCCGGTTTGGACACTTTGAATTAGGAAACCGCGTCTGAAATTTTAGTTTTACATTTTCTGTAAACCGATCGATCGCCTCCACGAAAAATGTATTCCACCAAAAAACGCTTTCTCTTCAGTAGTAAACATAACCGACTGTCTCCTGTTGCACTATTCCAATAATCTAAACGCTCCCTTACTGCATTCACACTGACGTTTTCCACAGCACAGCACAGCTCACACGTGTGTTCTGATATCCTGTCGACCTTGGTGAAGACAAGCTAGTACCTGGCTCTCGGTGAGTGAGCGAACGTTCTGCCAACTTAACTCCGGCTCTCACCTAACGTAGCAGTGCCTACTGTCGACCAAAGTATTATGTGCACTCGAGTTTGAAGGATGTTTGTGAAGTAACCAATAGACCTACATAAAATCCAATTACAACATCATTTTCGTTGTTCTATTTTACGTTAGTTCATGTAGGTTTGGAATTTTTAATTTATATTTTAATATTTTTATCGCAGTTGGAACACAAAAAGTGCACGTTTTAAGCGTGTTTCAACCATGCGTCACATTTAAGAATTATTATCTCAAAAGCCCGTCATCAGATCGAATCTAAATTTTAACACAATATACATTGGAATGTTGTATAATTCGTTTATTAATTTTGTGTGTCCAAGAAACAAAGTTGTTATCATTTTTGTAAGGTAACTTTTTCTTGGCTCGGGGTGGTTGGAAAATGTAGTTCTTGGTCGCGTTGTAATCCTTATACATCAAAAAGTTATGCTGTATGACTGTGAAATACGTAAATTAATTCACTTATTTTATATCAGTTTGTATTTGTAGGGGGAAAAAGACATGGTTCACCAGCTAGCCGCTCCAGGTAAAGCTGCACAGCGTTGGCGAAATGGAGCCCACACGCATCATGGCGCGCCTCACTCGAAAATGTTAGGCTCCTTCTCAGCAACACTGTACAGCTTTTCCCGGAGCGGCTAGCTGGTGAACCATGTGTTATTTCCCCGTACAAACACAAAACGATATAAAATAAGTGAATTAATTTACGTATTTCACTGTCATACAGCATAAATTTTTGATGTATAAGGATTACAACGCAATCAAGAACTACATTTTCCAACCACCCCGAGCCGAGAAATAGTTAACTTACAACAATGATAACAACTTTGTGTCTTGGACACAGACAATTGTGAAATTAATAAACCAGTGATACAACATTCCAATGTATATTGTGTTAAAATTTAGATTCGATCTGACGACAGGTTTCTGAGATAATAAAACTTAAATGTGACGCATGGTTGAAACACGCTTAAAAACGTGCACTTTTTGTGTTCCAACTGCGATAAAAATATTAAAATATAAATTTAAAATTCCAAACCTACATGAACTAACGTAAAATAGAACGACAAAAATGATGATGGTATTGGATTTTATGTAGGTCTATTGGTTACTTCACAAACAACCTTCAAACTCGAGTGCACATAATACTTCGGTCGACAGTAGGCACTACGGAGAGCATTCCCTGACGCACTGTACCTCTTCCTGACTTTTACTGTCAGATTTTCGGTAAATCTTTAACTACTGAAAATAGCCAAAATTCCTGTCGTAATGGTTGGGGAAAAATGTAGAGATGATATAGTAATAGATGTTTACTCCGCCACTGTCTGTGATCCACCCGCCGTCTCATTTGTTGATCACGACTTATATAGTCAAAATTTCAGCTGAGTCAGCCATTAAAGACCCGATTTAGGGACAAGTACGGTATTGCCAACCCAACGCATACGGTACTACTGTGGAAATCCAATTATCCGAACTCTGACTATCCGAATCGCTTTCAGAAAATATATCAAGATAATCAATGAATACAGCAACAAACGAAGATTTATAAGATGCCGTTTTCAAGTGGTTTTTGCAGCAACGTTCTGTGGGAAACCCAATTTCGGGTCAGATTCTTTCTGAAACGCTAAGATCTTAGCTCAGAAGCTTAATTGTTCATCATTTAAAACAGGCCACGCCAACTCAGGTGCTTCGCGAGAACCGGCCGGTACCGGCCAAAGCACCGGTGCTCTGCTGTAGGAGAGGACCGTTAGTGGCAGCGCAGTGAGGCTAGAGTCGTGTTGTTATTTGGGGCTGGGCATATCAGCGCGCGCCAGGCGGAGTACCAGAGCTCTATAGTTACTCAGAAAGAATTACAGACGTGGCCAGGAAGAGACGTCTAACATTTTATGGACACAGTCTCCAGGATGCATCCAACCAGGCTGACCAACCAGCTATTCACATACTGGCAAAGAAGGGAGACCAAGTCACCATGGCTGATAGAAGTGTTCAAAGATCTGCTGGAACTGGGAGTTACGGAAAAGGATATAAAAGATCGAACGTCTCTAAGGAGTAAATTAAAGCAAATAAAGTTCCAGGAAAAACCCCCAAGGAAGAAGACAGGTGCCCTCTGGACAAAGGAGAGAAAAGAACAACACAGCCAGAGGATGCGTGACTACTGGGCAAACATCAAGGCCCACTCCAAGCAAAATAGTTGAATATCGTGGTCCGTAGTTGGCCTATACGGAACAAGCATAATAATAATAATAATAATAATAATAATAATAATAATAATGCCTAATAGTGTGTACAGACAGAAATAATAGTTTTATTACGCTCCTGATTTTGCACTAATTTTCAACATTCTTTGTTTATCCTTGCCATCGTGTTGAAGCCACTAATTTTCCGATATTTGGAACAATCATTTGGCAGTTGCAATCAGAAGTATAGCTTCCAAAGAAGATCAGACAAACTTGACCTTTTTTTGGTCAATATTCATAATTGAAATCATTTGTTCATAAGAGAGTGCTGTTCTGAACATAGCAACAAATTTCAGGGTAAGGGCATGAATTCTCGGGATTCAAGGATTTTAGAGAGGGATAATTGTCTCAATTTACTTCTAGAAGCTGACTTTTTAAAAAGCACAAGCTGCAATTTGAAACTTCCCATTCTACTTTGTTAGTATAGTAATAATAACTCACCTTTCGCTGTTCATCTGCCCCAGGTGTTTCCTTGAGCATACACGGGAATAAAACTGTTGTCAATAGATCTCCTAAAACACTTTATGAGGCAATATTAAGACACTGCTTGCGACATTCAGCCCATTTCGACCGTCCCCAACCGTCCGATACAAACTGACTCACTGCCTTCAAGATTCATTCGCACTAGCAATCCAAATAGCTCATCGCCTGAAAGATATCGAAGGTTGCTGTCAAACCTAAACAGCGGCCTTGATTTGGCATGTAACAAGATGCATTTGTTTCCGAGAGTGAAATATCTGTGAGGTTGAAGAACATTGGAAGTCAACAAAATCAAAGTGCAGTGCAAGCGAGTGGTCTCTTCCCGCGTACTTGACGAGTTCTCGCTCGTGTTATCTGTTCAATTTGTGGAGATTTTAACCCAGTATTTGAAGGTAAGAACCACTCAAATTAAAACTGCTTTCTTGTTTGAACCATGAATTCAATCCTGCCCTAACGAATCATCACTCTAACGGAGGGGCCTCTTACAAGTTGTACGCTCGTCATTATTTTATCGTTATATTTATACCCGATTTGCAAAATCCAAATGAACTGTCTTATTGGCACATTCCATAGACGTTTCTAATAAAACTTGACAATAACTACACCTGGCAGATTAATGAAAATAAATGATTCACATACCATTCCGGGAGGCATTCGGAATTGAAATTACAGCGCCTACCAAAAGTTTAAGGGTGGCGGTTCACTTTAGACCATCCTTTGAAGAATTTTTTTAAAACTGAAATTACCTGATTTAATAGTCGGGAGGATATCAGGAGAGGATTGAGTATTAGATGTTCACTGCTCCGCAGTCATAGCCCACCTTCCCGTGCAAATAGCGACACGACTTATATAGTTGAAATCGAAGTTCTCACCTCCATCTTTCTCACTGAGTCAGTAATGCCAACCCCACGCGCTTGGTACTATTTCGCACGTGATGTATGAAATCACTATACTCAGTGGAAAGTGAACTCAATTACAGTGTTTATTTATGTATTTATAATGTTTTACATACGGGGAGCGTGATGGCGCAGTGGCTTAGCTGCTCGTCTTTCACCCGGACGGCTGGTGTTCGAATCCCGGTGACAGCGGGGTAGAATTTTCACCTGAAAAATCACGTGGCGTCAGGAAGGGCATCCGGCCTTAAATCCCCGGCCAAAACCAAAATGAGCCTGGTTGGCTCCGGCGACCCCAATTAATTGGGAAAAGCCGAAGAAAAACAAACAAACAATGTTTTACATACAAAAACAGACCTAACCTGGGCTTACGCCCCAGACCCCCTTGCTTGTGGTACTAGCATTAATTTTCGACCAGGCAGTACCTAACCTAGTAGCGAACATAAATTCTATCTTATTAATTTTTTACATACAAAAACAAACCTAACCTGGGACTTACGCCCCAGACCCCCTTGCTTGTGGTACTAGCAGTAATTTTTCGCAAGACAGTGCCTAACTTAGTAGCGAAGGCATGTGGTGAATTTCTTTATTCAAGTTGGTAACGTAATCACATGATCGTCTTTCGGGTGTCACATGACTGTCAAAGATGGCGTCCTTAAGTGAAGAAAAATTGCATTATTTCCGTGAAATAACAATTATTGCGGTGCAGCAGTGGCTATTGAGTATGAAGAGATTGTGAAACGACTCCCAACAACTCCCCGAAAGTTATGTATATCATAAATTATATATTTTCAATAAGCTAAGGGGTTAAAAGTGATGAAAAGGGAGGATGGTCTAAAGTGAACAATAAATAAGTTTAAGACCACTAGCTTATTTTCAACAAAACCTTCCTGGTCTTGTATTTTTAATTCAAATTTTGCCAAATATTTTATGAAAATACTTTGATCTAATAGACATCCTCCTGTACCAAGAATATTGTAATATGGATTTCAGTTTTTGAGTTTAAATTTTTTAATACAAGTGGAGTATCGAAGAAAAGCGAAATTATCAACCACAAATTAATGTGTGGACACTAAAACAATGGGGATGCCTTATTATCTGTTTTTATAAGTATTGTACATGGTGGCCACTACTCCTGGAAAACTCCTGGATTTTTATTAGGTCTGGAAAATTTCTGGAAAACTCCTGGAAAATGACGAAAAATTTGAAAACTCCTGGAAAATAGCCACTGTTAATTAATTATAAAAATCTTTCCATCTTAAATCATACTCCCGCTGAGGTTTTGGGTGAGCACTCTATCGTTAACGAAAGAAATTTCCTCAGGCTACCTGTTTCTGTGAGGGAGAACACGCGATCGTATTTTTGAAAAACATATTGAGTATGGAAAACTTCACCGCAATAAAATTGCAGACGGCATTCTTTTTTCGTTTTTAAAGCGGATATTTGAGTCACAAAGGCTTTTTTAAAACAACAATTAAATCATTTGTGTGTAGGCTTGCGTATCGATAACGTACCGTAATCAGCACAAATTTTTGTCAAAATCTGCGTAAGTAAACCAAACACAACTGCTTTATTTTGGTCTTGAAGTAGGCAACCGATAAAGCCCCCCCCCCTCGGGACTGGCGGTTATTTTTAAGTCTGGAAAAATTAGAATTACTCCTGGAAAATTCCTGGAAAACTCCTAGAAAATCGTTGACCGATTTGAGTGGCCACCATGATTGTAGAATGTATACAAACGTTATGGTAAATGAAAAGAAAATCCCAAAAATTTTCTTGCCATGGTAGTGATTTTTGTACTTTTTGTATAAGGTAACGAATTGAAGCTAAGACTGATGAGCGTTCACTGGTTAATAGCTTCTGTGAGGGTTTCATTATTCATCATAATATTCGAATTTTGGCCAATTAAGGACCACGTAAATAACTCTTCATGATTTTAGTTTACTTCATTCTCTTGCTCATAGCTTTTTTCTTTTCAGCAGTCCAATGTTGTTTCTTCTTGGTCGCTGTTTCTGGCTCTAGGAACCCCTCAAATGTGTGTGTCTTATTTCTGAAAGTAATTCTGTTGCGGTTGTCTTGATCAGTGATGTTCATTTCTTATAGATCCCTCTTGGTGTTAGCAAACCATTTGTCGTAAGAGTTGCCTTTTCTATTGGGCTTCTTGAAGTGGTTAACATTTTTAGCCTACTTTTCACATTTTGCAAAAATGAGGAAAAAGTAGACTTATGAAATCGATCCGGGAAAATGTCTGTCTGTCTGTCCTTCTGTCTGTCTGTCTGCCAGTGTGTGTGTCCCCCACTACCAACTCCTAAACGGCTGCAGCAATCGAAACCAAATTTGGTATGAGTAAAGATCTAAACCGGAATATCTCAAGCCCATATTTGAAAATGATGTCAGTGCTACCAACTGTTGAAAAAACACACTAGAAATTTGAGCTCCATGTTGGATATCCTGGAAGGTATGCATGGGAACTATTCCAAAATTGGCACACATGTAGATAATACTATTTCAGTTTAATTTCCAGGAGGCCATTCATGACAATGTTGCCAAAATAATTTTAAGCCTTCTGATAGGTCCAATTTTTAAATGCATATAACTTCTACACTATCAAGTTGATTTCACTGTTCGGCACCTAGGTTCAAGAATGCCCACGAACATCTTACAGTGGTGAATTCAGCGACTTCTTCCTGGGGAAACCACAGGCACTTCATTACGTTTCTAAACTTGATGTCAAATTATAAATAATTTCCATGTATGCCTTCCGATAAATAAATACTACATCCCAATTCTAACTTAAGGAGTAGAAACATGCACTCTGTTCAGAAGAGAAGAAAGTAGGATTCAGGCATCCGAAATGAAGTTTATAAGAACAATGCTCGAAGGACAAGGAGAGACAAAGTAAGGAACGAAACAAACAGGACAGAGGCTGGCATAGAGGATATCAGTGCTACAAAATATTTGCAGACGGAACGATTAGAATGGTATGGGCATCTTCAAAGAATGGGAGATGAGAGAACACCAAAAGCTTATTTCAACAAGATTATCCCAGGAAAAAGACCAGTAGGAAGACCAAAGAAGAAATGGTTGGACCAAATCAAGTATGATCTTGAAGACAAAGGGCTAGACTGGAGAAGGACCCATGATGACCAACTATTCATGGACAGGAAAAGGTGGCAAGGGCTCGTTAACAGCACCCGGGCGACTGGAGCTGGAATTTGATGATGATGATGATGATGATGATGATGATGATGATGACTACATAATGGCCAACAGATGGCAGAACATGCCAGAGATCGACTCAGCACTCTAAACCGAATGGAGAAATAAACAGGCGAAGCACTCAAAGGGTTAACCCCAAAATGTTGGGTTTAGAGTCACAATACTTAGCCCGTTATCACAGAAGGCAGTTTGGTGGTTTTAAGATCACAAATACGGCCTAAGGGTTTTCTGCCTGGCCATGACGGATAGAAAATTGAACAACGTTATTCTGTTTTACTGTTAATAGTTTCTTTAAATGCGACAATACCTTGTTTCTATTAAGTGATCGATGATTGGTGGAAACAAAATATATCAATGATGTAGTCTGTAATAGAACAGGAGCAGATGACCTCGCTGTTCCACCCCTTGAAACAACAATATCTAATGGACGAAGCAAAGAGGATATAGAAACGGAATCTGTTGACATCGAATTTTTGAAATCCTTCGTCTGAAGCGTGGCGCTGTATGTATGTGAAACTTTGACTATTATTGCAGAAGATATGAGGAGAATTGAAGCGTTTGAAATGTGGTGTTACATGAGAAATATGCTTCTGCAACATAACAATGCCCACCCCCACACTAGCCGAGAGACCTCCACTGCCATTGATCAAATGGGATTCACAGTTCTGCCACAGCCACCATACTCTCCCAACTTGGCACCAAGTGATTATCACCTGTTCAGTAACATGAAGAAACTTCTGGATACAGCTGTCAAGGCATGGGTGCGCAGCACTCCGAAAGAATGGTTTCAGGAAGGTCAGGAGAGACTGACACATTGATGGCAAAAGTGGACGTAACAGCTGATCATCAGGGCATCATCCTCGTTGTGTACCTGGAATCGGGGGCCACGATTAACAGAGCAGCATATGTGGCAGCCCTTTTAAGCGCTTACGTCGCGCCATTCAAAGTAAGAGTGATGAAGATTAGATAGGTAGACAGGGTTGCAAACGAAGAGGCATTAAGACTAGTGGGAGATGAGAGATGTTTCTGGCGACTGCTAATGAAGAGAAGAGATAGGTTGGTAGGACACTTACTAAGACCCCTAGGAATAGCAAGCTTAGTTATGGAAGGAATGGTCGAGGACAAGAACTGTAGGGGTAGACCAAGGTTAGAATATGTTATACAGATTGGCCCGGATGTAGGATGTGGTAGCTATGTACAGAAGAAACGATTAGCTCAGAACAGGGGGGCATGGAGAGCTGCATCAAACCAGTCAAGAGACTCAAGACTCAAACACACACACACGTAGTATTCTTATTGTGATTATAAATAATAATAATATCGTATGGCCTCGGGTGCCGGGTGCAAGCTTTGTTAATTGACATCCAGAGGGTAGCTTGCATGTCGAATTTCGTTGTTCCTTGAAGCACTATGAAAGTCAAGGAGGTTAGATATCTAAGCTCCTTGACACTATAGCGCTTTCTAGTAGAGAAAGGAGGAACTTCTTGTGTTGGCGGAAAATCCCGAGATTAATTTTGACATTATGAACACGGCCTACTGAATTCAAATGGGTTCTTTAACATGCCAATAACGTATGACTTGCGTGCCGTGATTTTTTTTCGCCTTTCAAAAATCACTTACCACGGCCAGGAGCGAACCTGCATGCTTGGGGTTGGTTATTTATTTATCGTATGGCTTTTGGTGCCGAGAGTGTCCGAGGACATGTTTGGCTCGCCTGGGGCTGTAGCTGCTTCAAGTGGACACCCATAGGATGTCGGAACTTTGATAGAGTGTTACAATGAAATCTAACCTAGAAATTTAGCTTCACACAAGTTTAGTTAGTGGAAGGATATTTTACGTGCCATAAATCTATGACATGGGACCGCCGGCTTTACTTTCTCTCTGAAGGAAGGCATACTGAGGGATTTTAACGCTCTTAAAAATCCGACGACTTCACACGGGTTTCAACCCTTGATATTGGGCATAGAAGTTCAGCATGCTACCAACTACGCCACCGAAACTTTGGACACATTCGTTTTTCAAAATTTTCTTTAGTCATAGATAACTGGGCTCCCGTGAACTTGTTGACCGGTTGTGCTAGATGTACGCAGATGAATGTCCGGCTATTAAGTGAGTGAGTCAGAGATGGAAGTCAATGTTCCTTACGACACCACTTCCTCCATCTTTTGAACTGGGGTGTGATGCCCACAATGCACCGCGCGCCGTATGACCGTATTATTACACTTACCCCCTCGCACTTCCTTCCGCTCGAGGGGTGAAAGGGGAAGAGGGATGTTTATATAAAAGAACTCCCTTTAGCAGCTCACACCACTGTTTGCAGAGTAATTGTTCCAAAGAGTTATGATGGTTATCCATATAAATGTATGAGGGTTGCTTTATAAGTTATGGTGACGTGAATACGTCCTTAAGTTAGTGGTGATTGTTGTTGTTGTTGTTTTAAGGGGATGAACATCTAGATCAGGGGCATAAAATTCCTCACAAACTTGAGGAGGGGGGCAAATAAACTGCATTTGTCTACTTACCAGGGAAAACTTCTTTTCGTTTTAGGCTTTAATGCTTGACATAACACGGTAACATGGGCCTAATGCTACATTTCAAAAAAAGAACCGTTTATTTTATTCATTACTAGCAGTAGTGCCCGGCTTCGCCTGGTGGATTTATTTGTTTTAAGGATGATAATTAATACTACTACAGTACTGGCACAGGATACTTAAACTAACAGAAAATAAATATTTTTCAAATATAACTTTTTGTGGAGGTGGTGGTGGTTGTAGTGGGGGTGATAAGTAGTACAGTATAATGGACGTAACATTCAGGTCATTTTCCCGTTATGATAATAATGAATAGGGAAACGGCTGTTTACTAACTACAGCACAGACACATGTAATTTACAAACAAATTTTAAAATATGTTTAGAGAGAGGAGTAAGTGAAATAAAGGACACTGCCTGACCTATCCCTATTTCATTGGCTGTTACAAATGTAGAGACCAATAGTGTCGTCATTTGTCGCATATCGCCGTTGGAAAATATTCAGAACACTTTGGAAAACTTCGGCTGTCCCGAGATCCTGAGTATCATTTACCGCCACATAGTGCTCCACTATAAGTTTCGGAATAATTGAAGGTAAATTTGAAAGCACTAACGCTTATTGCAGACATAATATGTTCATGACGATAACTTTTTGCACTAATTACTCCCCATGATTGCAATTTATAGGCAGCGCAAGATTTAACTATTTTCGCAATTCTGTACCAGAACACTGGTAGGGGCGACGTGATGCAGCCCGAATTGCCAGTCAACAATAGACGTATTAAAATACTCTTACAGTTATAGTACTACGGACATGAATGGTTCTAGGGCATTAATACGTGGTTTTCAAGTTCAGTTTGTTTATTATTCTAAATGTAGGGAATGGAGAGCGTTGTCCAACATTTCAAACGGACAGTGTTACCCGCAGGGTTTCAAAGTGTAAGTAAAATTTGGTGCAATTAGGAGGAACGGTGTGGATTTGTGGTAAAAGGTCTAAATGCAGGAAATGGAGAGGTCTGTCCGAAATTCCATGCAGACAGTGTTACACGCAGGGTTCCAAAGGGTACGTATACAAATTTTGGTTCAGATCGGTGAAACGGTCTAGATTTGTGCCAAAGGGCCTAAATGCAGGGAATGGACTGGTCTGTCATAAATTTCATGTAGACAGTATTACTCGCAGGGTTCCAAAGGGTAAGTATACAAATTTTGGTTCAGATCGGCTAAACGGTGTAGATTTGTGCCAAAGGGCCTAAATGCAGGGAATGGACTGGTCTGTCCGAAATGTAACAAAACCTAAACTATTCCTCTTCAATCTGGCTATCATATAAGTTACAAAAAGAATTTTTCGAATCCGACTGGTAGTTCCAGAGATTAGCGCGTTTAAACACATAAACACACAACCTCTCCAGCTTTCATAATTAGATTTCTAATTGAATGAATGATCTTGTGGCCTCGTGAGAGGCCAAGTGCAGGTCTTTCTAGTGACGCCCGGGGGCGACCTGCGCGTCGTAATGAGGATGAAGTGATGAAGAAAGACGTCACATACACCCAGTCCCCGCGCCACGATAATTAATCCCTGGAGTTTAAAATCCCTATTGACTCGGCCGGGAATCGAACCCGGGACTCTCCTAGCGTGCTAACCATTTAACCACAGAGCCGGACATTATTTCTAATTAACCCTTCGTATGCCAAGCTAAGTTTACTGAAATCACCAGTTTTTATAAACATTATGGCCTATCTATAATTTTTAGCCTATTTTCAATTTTGAAAAAAATAGGCTTATGAGATCACCTTTTGTCCGTGTGTGTGTGCGCGCGCGTGTGTGTGTGTGTGTGTGTGTGAGGTGTGTGTGTGCCCCCCCCCCCACCCCCTAATAAATTATCAATGGCTTGAGCGATTTCAATGAAACTCGGTAAGTTCATAGCACTATTCCGGGCGACCTCGACCGTGCCCATCAAATTTTGTTACGTCTCACCAATCCAACATGGCGGCTGTGCGAAATATTTCACCAACATTCAATATCTCCGAAACTATTCCCGATATCATCCTGGAATTCATTACGGTGATAAAGGGAACTACTAGAAGTTCACCTATGTGACTTTTGAAAAACTGGTAAGTACAAAACCAACATGGCGGCCAGGCGAATTTGCGACTTTTAAATAGACGTTTCTCGCGAATTAACCAACCAAACGCAATGAAACTTGGTACAGAATATGTTTATACACATTGTAATGCACCAACATCTAACTTGGTTCAATTGTTTACATAACCAAAAGATGGCGGATGTGCGAAATATTTCACTGGCATTCTATATCTCTGAAACTATTAGCGGTATCACCCTGAAATTTTGTACGGAGATAAAGGACACTACTGGAAGATCATCTATGAGACTTTCAAAAACCGGTTAACTACAAGACGAACATGGCGGCCAAGCGAGTTTGAAAATTTTAAATAGACCTTTCTCGTGATTTAATGTTCCAAACGCAATGAAATCTGGTACAGGAAATGTTTATACACATTGTAATGCACTGGTATCTAATTTAGTTCAATTGTTTACAGAACCTCAAGATGGCGGCTGTGCGAATTTTAAAATTAAGTTTTTCTTTCTTTCGTCGTGATCATGCGATCGAAGTGAAAGTTTGAATAATGAACCTACGCAATAATTTTCCTTTAATGGTACATGACTATGGCCCATACATTTAACAATCCAACATGGCGACCATCCGAAATATTTAGACGGCTCTGAATATCTACGAATCTATTATAGCAATCAAACTGATTTTTTATGTTGATAGGGGCTATAAATGTAAGTTCACTTAAAGGACTTTATATAACCTTGTGATCACAAATCCAACATGGCGGCAACGCGAATTATAAATGTTCGCATGGACGTTTCTCGCAATTTAACCATCCGAGTGCAGTGAAACTTGGTACAGTAAATTCTTATACGAATGTTAATCCACTAGCATCTAATTTATTTCAATTGTTTCCATAACCACAAGATGGCAGCTGTGCAAAATTTTAAAATCTCCTTGTTACTTCTTGTGTCCTTATCATTCGATTGAAGTTTGAATACTACACGTACACAATCATCTTCATGTAACAGTATATAACTCTAGGACCTTTAATATATAATCCAACATGGCGACCATCCGAAATATTTAGTCGGTTCTCAATATCTACGAATCTATTACAATAATAAAACTGAAATTTTGTATGTTGATAGTGGCAATTAACAAAGTAGGATAACTGAAAATAGGCTGTATAGTTCTTCGCGGAACTACTTGTTAAATTTTGATATTTGACTGTATGAGGCAATTATAGTAGGCCTATATGAGATGCTAAATAATTAAAACAGTGTTTCATTAAACGATACTTTAATTTTTTTATAATTTGAAATGGACATTTTTCAAAGCTTTTCGAACCTTGTCGGCGCAACACAGGAGGGCGCATGCGTAGCGTGTGCTTAACGCTAGATGGGCGAGGGAAGAGTCATGTTATTTTACTTAGTTTATTTCAAAACAACGACGGTCACGCTGTTGTTTCCGGGCATGAGTAGTGATTTTGTGTGTCCCAGTACCTTACCTCAGTTTTAAACCAGGACTCAGAAATAATAGTTCGAAAATGTACCTTTTCGGATCGTCGTGGTAAGTGGACAAAGCCTCGGCTCTCGGCTGAAACGTCAAAGGGGGCAAAAACAGACTGTTTGTTCCGTAGAATAAAGAAATTTCGACTAAGCAAGGCAAGATGGCTTTTCCCATTTTCCGCCTAACGTAGTATTATAGTACATTATGCAACAAGCCTATGTAAATGAAAATCCACAACCTGCTTCCAGTCTCCGACCGGGTCAGGAATGGAATGAATGAAGCCCCCATCTAGCGGCGAGGATATGAACTGTGCCGGCTGCCGAGGCCTGACGCAGTCCTCTGGGGCAATGATTAAAGAATGACAGATGAAATGAAATGATAGTGGAGAGTGTTGGTGGAATGAAATTTTGACAGGGAAACCCGGAGTACCCGGAGAAAAACCTGTCTGCCTCCGTTTTGTCCAGCACAGATCTCACATGGAGTGACCGGGATTTGAACCAAGGCCCCAGCGGTGAGAGGCCGGCGTGCTGCCGCCTAAGCCACGGAGGCTTTGTGCAACAAGCCTATAATGGTAATTAAGACTGTTTATGTTCGACGATAATTATAAATTTATTATATGTTCTAACGTAAATATTCGTAAATATCCGTCGATATTCTGTCGGTTGCCTCCTCTTTTTTTTGGGAATTGTGTGGGCTCAGCATTTGCTCTCTACCCAATAACGAATACCCAAGCTTTGAAACATTGTCTATCCTGGAGCCGCACCAACAGATTATAATTTCCGTGCATGTAATGTCACACGCTTGCTTCCTCCATGTCGTTCTGGTGTGTGCTTATGTCAACAACAACATTCACTAAAATTGTCGGCGAAATCGTATGATGTATTGTCCTGTGTAGAAATTGGAGTTGTGGATATTAAGGTACAGTGCTATTTATTTTGCAATATTCCGCAGTTTGTTTATGCAAAACTTACGGACGGTCCACACTTTCCATGTCGGTACGGTATAGGCTAAGGCACAATAGTGTGTTGCAAACTTCTGGACTTAGATTCCTACATTGCATGCATATTTCATAGTTTTTTCTTGTTACCGCATATGTTTGTGCTAATTTCGTCTTTGTGTGTGGGATTACAAGCAAAAGTTTGGTGCTTTTCAGTAGGTCAACATGAATGTACCCAAAAAATTACATGAGATTAATAATTACATTAGGATGACCAGTCACAATTGCACATGCATTGACTACAGACAGCACATACGAACACGGGTTGGGAAGAGGGAAAAATCAGTTCAGAGAGATAACATTCCAATTCAGTCGACCGTCACTGCTCGAAGAGGGAAGTTGATACTACTCGCAGCCACAGCGCGGAAGACATCCAACCAGGTAAGTAATAACTGTACAATACAGTACAACCATAGTTGACTTTCTATCACCATTTTAGCATTTCACCAAACAGCATATATACTACAACTAGCATACACTGACAAGTTGCATTACCAATACTGCAACTAAATAATTGTATATATTTTCACCTGTATTTTCAAACATAGATTTTACAGCCTAAGTGTAACGGATCTGATGATGATCGCTTGACGATTGAAACTGGTCATCCTAGTGTATTTATTAATCTCATGTAATCTTTTCAGGATTAGGGCATAACCCAGCTCTTTCGGGTACATTCGTGTTGACCGAATGAAAAGCACCAAACTTTTGTTTACTAAGACAACACTGAAAAGATGGCTTCAAACCCCACAATGTGTGTGGGATTGTAACTACAATGGTTGATCCAATATAGGCTATATTGTCAACTTTCAAATCATGTAATTCATGTCCGACATGTTGGATTTTGAGTGCATGTGCGAATCTATCCTTACCTAATTGGTCATTGAATGAGCTCTGATTGGTTGGAGAAACTGTATCATAATGAAAAGTAGTACTATAATGACAACCATTATGATACAGTTTTTTGACGTATAATATTTACATTTCGACATCGTCGAACATAAAATTGTTTATAGAATATTTTACTTTTATTTTTTTGAGGGTAGGCTACTTAAACATTTTGTCTTGCACCAAATATTTGAGGGGGCAATGCCCCCCTGACATCTCCCCCATGTTTTACGCCCTTGGTCCGGATCATCAGCCCTTACTGGTGAAATGGTTAAGTTCCTGCCTAAGATGGCCAAGGTTGCGGAATCAAAATAGTATTAAAATTAGAATACCCTCTGTTTGGAAACTCGCATTGTCTGGTACATGTGCCATTTAATTAGAGTGGTCCGCCTTGTTACGTAGTGGCTAGCTCTCTTGGCTATCACTGTGGAGGCTCGGGTTCGATTCCCGGCTCTGCTAAGTATTTTAATTCTGATCTGAGGGGCGGAACGGGGTACACTGAGCCTCGTGAGGCAGGACTGAGAAGAGATTCCCAACTCAGCCCCCCCAGGGCCTCACTTCTAGTGGGACGTGGGTTGGCGACCACGGGACCCCAGATGAGTCAGGCATTGCTTCCACTTACTTTTGCCGGGCTCCTCTCTGTCTTCTTTCCTGTCGACCACTCTTGGTCTCTTCCGACCCTGACGGTATTAGGCTATCCGAGGCCTAGGGAGTCTCTTCCTTTCCCGCCTTAGACTAATTGGCCCTTTTCTCATCTTTCTTGATCCTTCATTCTTCTAGGAATCAGCCTACTTCTTCTTTTCATTATAGTTCCTTTTCTCTCTAAATTACATTTTGTGAGTATTTTGAATCTCAACCACATTTTGTAAGTATTTTGAGTCTACATTGCATTTTGTATGTATTTTCGATCTCAATTGCATTTTGTCAGAACAGTATTTTGAATCTATCATACATTTTGTAAGTATTTTGAATTCCAATTGCACTTGTGAGTGTTTTGAATCTAACTTGCATTGTGTATTTTCAATTTCAATTGCATTTTTTAAGTATTTTGAACCTCAATTGCATTTTGTAGGTATTTCCAATTTCAATTGCATTTTGTAAGTATTTTGAATTCAAATTGCACTTGTGAGTGTTTTGAATCTAAACCGGCCTTTTTCAATCTCACTGCCTTGTGTATTTTCAATTTCAATTGCATTTTTTAAGTATTTTGAATCTCAATTGCATTTTGTGAGTATTTCGAATCTTCATTGAATTTTGTAAGTATTTTGAACCTAAACTATATTGTGTGCGTATTTTTAAATCTAAATTACCTTTTGTAAGTATTTCCAGTCTAACTTAATTTTCGTTCTGGTTTCCATTTCATTGTCATTTCGCCATCACCCAGACCATTAGGGGCCGATAACCTAGATGTTGGGCCTCTTAAATCAACAATTATCATCATCACCAACTCAACCATCCTGGAAGTGGTTTTCTATGGCTTCACCCCCCCCCCCCCTCTCACTCCCCCCCCCCCCTCCCTCCCTCCCCCTCCCTCCCCCTCCCTCCCCACCACCACTTCTACTGCAGGTGAATGCTGGGATAGTTCCTAATGTAAGGCTACGGTCACCTCCTTCCCAATCCTATCCGTGATTTACAAATACAATCACAATAAGACAGGTTATCACACAAATTCCACACACCCAAAAACACGGGACTATATGACCACGATGTCACAGCCCATAATATAAGCAACAACCACTAGTTGTGGGCCCCTGAGTGCACCATGAGGGTGGTAGGTGTTAAATCGACACACATCGTAAATAATTCGAAACTGATCAGAATTCTGATAGCTGCTATATGGGCTACCGGATCTGGGTTCAAGCCTGATTGAGGAGCGTATCCCTCTAGTATTAGAGATTTTAATTCATAAACAAATTAACACTGCGTGCCGGATGCACCTGCCTAGCAGTCCCCGGTTCGAATCCCAATTGAGAGTGATTCATAGTTGTTGTAGCACTGAGAAGATTGCAGGATCGAATCCTGGCACAGTCAGCTTGCATTTGAGGGTGCGCATATACGTGGGTGCCGTGTCAGTAGATTTCCACCCACGTTAAAGATCCTCTTGGGAGGCAGAATTCCGGCACCCTGGAGTCTCTAAAATCCTCAGTAGTGAAAAGGGACGTAAAACAAAATAACATTACTATTATTATTGGTAGCCTATATTGGCTTTCACAGCCAAGGAATTAAAACTCAGCATTTATTTAAAGGTGTGTACATGTGTGTGTGTGTGTGTGTGTGTGCGTGTCAATGTGGGTGTCGCCCCCTACAGTAGTAACGTCTAAACGGCTGGAGCGATTTCAATGAAACTCGGTAAGGTCTTAGTACTATTTTGGCCGACGTCGACCGTGCCCTTCAAATTTTATTACACTGTGCGAAATATTTCACCGGCACTCTATATCTCCGAAACTATTACCGATATCACCCTGCAATTTTGTACGGTGATAAAGGGCACTACTAGACGTTCACCCATTCAGTCAGTTCACCACATTGTTCTCGAATGCCATAGAAGAGCATATCAGGGTAATCGGTCTGACTTCCTGTTGGCACTGCAATGGATACAAAATTTAGATTTAAAGATATTAGCCTGCCTTGTCATGTGTCGCTGTAAATATGTATATATCAATGTTTATGTGTGTATATATTTATCTTGCATGCTTGTTGTCTGTATGTCATACGATACATAAATAACCTATTAGACTCTCAAAAATCTGTCAACTATAAAACGAACATGGCGGCCAAGTGAAGTTAAAACTTTTAAAAATACTTTTATCACGATTTAACGATCCGAACGCAATGACATTTGATCCAGCAAATTTGCAATGCACTGGTATCAAATTTAGTTCAATTATTTACATAACCTCAAGATGGCGGCTGTCCAAAATTTTAAAATTAAGTTTTTATTTCTTGTGTATTAATCATGCGATCGAAGTGAACGTTTGAATAATGAACCAACGCAATAATCGTCATCTAATAGTACATAACTCTATGGACTACATGTATATAAATACAATTTGGCTACCTTCCGAAATATTTCGACGGTCAGGTAGGTTCGCTCCCTCCACCCCTCTACCGAATTATGTTGTGACGAGTGGTGTGAATTTGAAGTGACTCATTTCAAATCGGTTGTGTCTTGATTGCGAACAAGTCAAAAACCGTCCAGATTGCGAACAACTAAATACACCCTGTTCAGATTGCGGACAAGAGATTAGTGTTGGCCTGGGATACATAAAACAGGTACAGTTTTCAAAACAGAATAATATTCAATTTTTGTTCTAGCAATATTAGCATTAACTGGTACATTGGGATGTTTTCGACAACCTAACCATATTTTAAAAATAGTTTTGTTATTGCAAATGTTTAATAATCTAGTTTGAGATAATCTTACCATTTAGAAGATTATTGTATTTTTTAATGTATAACAAAACTAGAGGGGTAGTTATTTATGGTCGATTAGAGAGAGTTGTATTATTATTATTATTATTATTATTATTATTATTCGCCTCTGTGGTGTAGTGGTTAGTGTGATTAGCTGCCACCCACGGAGGCCCGTAGTACAGCTGATTATCGGGGCGGGGGACTACCTCTTATTCTCAGCAGTGCAGAAGCAAGTGGTGGGAGACAGTCCGTCACTTCCCCTTAAACCGACCTTGGGCTAACAGCCGACTTGACTATGGGCGCAGTTCAATCGGCCTAATTAAAAGGATCAGGAAATACCACTGATTATGGGCGCAGTTCCATAACTCCCATGAAAATAGGCTGTATAGTTCTTCAAGGAACTACTTGTTTTTCTTTTCCCCCTCTCTCTAGCATATGTCAGACTGCGATGGACAACGTTTTCAGAAACACAGGTATTTACAGAAGATTATGGACAGAAGCGATTGGGTAGGGTTGAGAGGTGGATTTTCGCCACATTCCTCACGTAACGCTTCTCTTTGGCTCCCATCAATAGGAACCCTCATAGCTTGCGCCCGTTCGCTGGACCACGTCTGATTCGTGGGGAGTCTGAACTACTGTACTGTATGTTAAACCCTCCTCACTCATGTCAAGAGACACGTGTGGGTCACGTGTGGCAGGATCTGCTAGTGACACTCATGGTCTGTGTAATCCTCTAAGTCAACAGTCTGAAGGCTTATTGTCCAGCCACAATCCTTTGTGTTATCTCCCTTCGGTGTATCACGCATAGAGTGCATACTTCATGATCTCAATACCACAGGTTTGAATCCCAGCCGAGTATATTTGGATTTATAAAGAGCGACATGAGAAAGAAGCTGGTATTCAGAAAGGTGTAAGGCAAGGCTGCAACCATACTTTTCAATCTTTACATTGAACAAGCAATGAAGGAAATTGGGTAGTGGGACGTGGGTTGGCGACCACGGGACCCCAGCCGAGTCCGGCATTGCTTTCACTTACTTGTGCCGGCCTCCTCTCTGTCTTCTTTCCTGTCGACCTCTCTTGCTCAACTCTTGTTCTCGTCCAACCCCGACGGTATTAGGGTATCCGAGGCCTTGGGTTTCTGTTCAATTCCCGCCTTAATTGGTCCTTTTCTCATCTTTGCTGATACCCTCCTTCTGCGAGGGGTCAGCCTTCTTTTCTTTTCATGTTATCTCCTGCCTTCTGCTCAAGGCCCTCAAGGAGACAGGGTGTATGTAGCCCCACCACTTTTGGTGCACCATAGATAATGCTACACCCACAGGGGCTCACGGCTGGTGAGTTCGGGAGTTGGCGACCCCGAGGGTTCCTGAGCTGGGTCCGGTTTCCCCCTTTTGTCCCTTAACTGTGGGGTGGACTATCTCCTCTTTCACTTTCCTATCTGCCTTTTATGGATCTCCTTCCTTCCAAGTCCCTCAATTCGCATTCTTCGAGGGTTGAGGGCATTTCTTTTCCTCCTGTCCTTTATTTGCCTTATTCTTCTTTAGTTTTCCATTTCTTCTTCTAGTATATAAGTCAGTAGTTAGTTATAGTTTATATTTCATTATCATCTTCACGATCACCCAAACCATTAGGGGCCGATAACCTAGATGTTAGGCCCCTTAAAACTACAATTATCATCATCATCTATCCAAACACATATACACTTCTCTGAAGTCTTAACTCGACACGACTAAACAGTTTGATGATGGCCGAAATAAACTTATAAACTCGCTCCGAAGCTAGTAATTTAAATTTCCACTGAGTAGAGATTGTTGGAAGAAATGTAAACGTAAAAATACTTATAATGGGCGATGTATTAAAGATAGAGATATGCTGTCCCGGATTTTTTTTGGTAGAACTTTTCATGCTGAACAATTCTTACACTCACAGTATTGTGTCCTTTTCATACCTAAAACGGTTTACCCATTGCAAGTTTAAAAGGTGCTTGAACGGCGACTCGATTCGCTGAAATCGTTACTGCTCAGCTTCCTTGGGTCATAAATGAATGTTTTATCATATCAAATGATCTTGTCGACTTCGTCGTTATGCTTTGGGTCTAACGTTACACGGGACGGTGACGGTTGCGTTACGGAGACGGAGACTGTGACGTCATGCAGCCGCGCGGGAAGCCTAAGTTAATGGTTAATGGAGTCTGTTGAAAGAGTCCTCAGGCGTCGATAGACCTGGGGCTTCGAGCGAAGCGAAAAGAATACAGGGTGACTCCTAAAGAGGTGTACAAGATGCCAGATAAGAATACAGGGTGACTCCTAACGAGATATACAAGATGCCAGATAAGAATACAAGGTGACTCTTAAAGAGGTGTACAAGATGGCAGAGAAGAATACAGGGTGACTCCTAAAAAGGTGCACAAGATATCAGACAAGAATACAGGGTGACTCCTAAAGAGGTGTACAAGATGTCACACAAGAATACAGGGTGACTTCTAAAGAGATATACAAGATGCCAGATAAGAATACAGGGTGCCTCCTAAAGAGGTGTGCAGGATGTCAGAGCAAAATACAGGGTTACACTTAACTAGGTGTACAGTATGTTAGATTCAATCAAATACAGGGTGACCCTTAAAGAGGTTTGCAAGATATCAGATTCAAATAATGGGTGACCCTTAATGAGTTGTAAAAGATGATGTAACGTCTAGTCTTTCAGACTGACTGTAATTTTTTCTACAGAAACCTTCATCGATAAATCCTTTACAGAATGGTGAAAACCGCATCAAAATCCATCCAGTGGTTCTTGAGATTACCCGTTATATCCAAGAATCGAGGACTTTGTTTTATACTACGAGGGTCATTCCATAAGTAGACTATGTTGTATCCTTCGATAATGTTACAGCATGGGAAATCCACGATGAGCATTGAACCGTTAAGGCCGTGTGATATCTCAATGCCAACAGAAAATATGGTCTGAGTACAGCAGTTAACGGCAAAGGTACAAATGAAAACCACACAATGGAACTCTGCGTAAATTTCCTTTTCACTAGTGCAAATCTTTTTGACTCAAAGAGTCGCCCATTTTTCCCTAATGTCTTGCTATAATAATCAAAAGATTTCCTTAGTTCCGCCTCGTCAATACAATTTATTCAACATTTTTGTGATATAATCACGTGTCACTTAATTTATATCGGTACATGTTTCGGAAAGAACCACAACGGAAATAACAATTGGTGGGGAACAGCTGAAGAAAGTGGAGAGTTTCAAGTATCTGGGAAGCCTGATACAAGATAATGGAAGAAACGATAGGGAAGAAAATGAGCGGGGGAGACAGGCAGTAGCATTCCGGAGGAGTGTGAGAAGCATGTTATGGAGCAAGGATGTCCCTCAGAACAGCAAAAAGATCATATATCGGACGTACTATCTTCCTATCCTGACGTATGCCTCGGAGACCTGGGTTATGAAAGGAAGGGAGAAGAGCAAAATACAGGCCAGTGAGATGAGGTTCTTGAGAAGCAGTATTGGAGCTACAAAGATGGACAGAATAAGAAATGAGAGGACCAGAGAATTAATGAAGGAGGAACCATTACAGGATGGTATAGAGAAATCTAGACTTAGATGGTATAGACATGTAAAACGAATGGAGGAGAAGAGGATACCCAGGAGGATACACGAGACGAAGTGGGAAGGAAAGAGACCGAGATGAAGTCCGAGAGACAGGTGGCTTAAGGGGGTGGAAGAAAGCGTGAAGAAGAGAGGAGAAGACTGGACAAGGGTGGAGGCTGAGAGATGGTGGGAAGACAGAAGACATTGGAGAGGCTTGTGTTCCAAACAGACTCGGCCAGTGGCTGGAAACTGTGCAAGATGATGATGATGACATGTTTCGATGCCTATTTGCATTGGCATCATGCAATGTATTGGCAGCACTTAAAAATCACTTTGTACATTGGATGTGATAAAATGTTAACATAAAAACACACTCAAATCACTTATACACTAAATCATTTTAAAAGTTTTTAAAAATTTGGTAGACACTCATTACAAAAGCCTTGATTTTCTTTCTTGAGGTTTTCAAAAATTCAGTTCCTGATGTTATCTCCGAAATTTCTGGTCAAGGGTTTCCATTCCTAACTGGAAAGAATTGGAACACAAATGGAACACAAATCAATCAATTAATATCCAGGGCACCGTATCCAACTATTGGAACACTGTTCATTACCAGACATGGACATGTCAGTCCGGGGCGCCCACTTCGCGGCGAGTCTGCAGATGCTGCGCGTCCATGCCGGAAAGCTTCCCCCCAACGTTTGATAATCACCAACAGTTTCACATAGTTCTGCGGGACATGGTGTAGCATTTCTGCCACCGAGAAAGGCAATTTTCACGAATGATCGCTGTTCCAATCTCCTTACATCCATCTTGTAGCGCGGCCTTGCTCAGAATTAACGTGTATGGCGCTGGGACCTAGCCACCTGAACTTATTTCTGTCGGGTGAATTCTGTGCTGTTTGCCGCGTGGTTTCGAATGTCAACACTGGAATTACCTTGATGCCATATGTTCGAAAGATATAACCTAGTTGCCATGACTTATGGAATGACCCTCGTATGTAGAGATTTTAAAAAAATCTTAAATAATTGTATTGAAATCGTTCAGGTTGATATCCCGATCCTAAAAATTTTAAAATAATGTAAGAATTAATCTACCCTCAAAAATATTAGAAAAACAAGTAGTTTCGTCAAGAACTAAACAGCCTATTTTCATATATCCTACTTATATTAATTGCCTCTATCAATACACAGTACACGTTTTCAGTTTGATTGCTATAATAGATTCGTAGATATTGAGAACCGTCTCAATATTTCGGATGGTCACCATGTTGGATTCTTATATATAGACCTTCGAGTTATGTACTATTACATGAAGACTACTGTGCAGCTGTTTTATTTATTCAGTTTCTGGGGAATTGAGTATGTGATGGTGTTTATCCGTCCCTATATTATTCTGTTAAGGTCCCATTCCAGTTTTGTACCGAAAATAAAGTCCCATTAACACTAACCTACACATATGGGGTACCTACCGGTTCAGCATAACCCAATGCGTAAGCGAAACGCACTCACTTACTCTTTAAATGCCTCACAATTAAATAAATGCCTTAAAACATGTATATTTACAATGGAATAATGAAAGAATGCAACACGGTAACCATGGTAACAGAATCTCACAGGTCCATCTATTTCTGTGAGACGCAATGCAATTCCAATTATTACATTACTGTGAAAGTTTCCAGACGGTTATAAGGTTATCACTGAACCAAATTAAGCTGTAAAATTCATCAATTCATACAGTATAATGCGCTTAAGGGGGTCAAGGGGCACTCTAGAATTTGTTCACGCAATTTTCACGTGTGAGTGTTGTACGAAAGTCTTTTTCAGCCGACTATAAAGGGTCTCCGAAAACCACATTTAAAGGCCCTTAAATTAACAGTGTCTGTGATATTCCCAGAAAACTAACTTCGCTCTGATATACCTACGAAGGAATGACAAACCCCTAACCACTGCACCAGTAGCTGAATTGATAAAGTCTGATTATTCATACCAAGGATAAATCAGTCATAGCATTCATGATTGAGATTTTGCTAAGTGTGCTCTTTACAACTAGAATATTCACGGGCGAAGCCGCGACGGGTAATGCTAGTTATTATTATTATTATTATTATTATTGAAATCCATTCTGTCCTACTCCCCTTTCAGGGTGGTTGATGAGGCACAAGGTGTAGTGCAGCCGATTACAACCGAATGTTTCCGACTGAAAACACAGCCTCAGGATCTAGGCACATGTTTACATCTCGTTCTAACAGTCCCTAAATTACAGTATGAATGTTCAATTGGTCGAACAATTTTACGCAACCGTATCATCCTTATATTTAGGGACTGGTTGGTTGGTTCCTCAGTTTAGGGGCTGCTACAACGCGGTCATGTAGCCCCGTGTACTTTGGGTGTGTGTAGAATCTGTCTGATAACCGGTGTTATTTGTGATGGCTGTATTAGTGTGTGTTATCTGTTTTAAATCAAGTAAGGACTGTAGACAATAATTTCAAGTAGTTCCTACTTTGGCTACCAAATGCTACCGTTCACGACACCTAACTTGCGGACTTGGCTACTAGATGGCATCGCAGTCAGCACCTGGCAGCGAACGTTGTAACTAATAGAGCGTTATCAATATTAACCTAAAATTTTTGGCTTCACACAAGTGTAGTTAGTGGAAAGTTCTTTTTCATGCCATCAATCTATCACATGAGACCGCCGCACAGTGGGTCAAAATCGAAATCAAGGAGGACAAAATTATTTATTTTCATAATTAAAAAATCAAAATGTATTACTTCTACAGCATTCTCATATAATTGCCGCTCACTATTCTGGGATATAAACGCATCTTAGTGTAAATCTGTCACCACTGTTCGAGCAGTCTGAATTGGGGGGTGAATGTAAGTGGCTGTGGTTTGGTTGTCTTTGTGGTTAGTGTGATGCTTTAGGATGGAACATGCAGCTGAAGGTATGATCTTTGTAACGTGTTTCAGTTATTAATGGGCGTAATTGTTACGTAATTTTATCTATATTTGCATTATATAATATTTAACTATTATTTTTAAAATTATTTTTTCACTTATATTTTTAGTATGTCGCGTCACTCTGCGTCACTTTCTACTTAATGCTAAAATGTAGATAAAGTCTTGTAGTTTACGCCTGTTATAAGATTTTTTGCATCTTTTTGCAACTTACTTAGTTATTTTACGTTTTAGAAGATGCCGCGCAACCAGTTCTCACACGTTTACGACTGTTTGAAGCACTGGGTTCGACGATTATGTCAAAAGTGAACCTTTGTGACTTTGTTAAAAGTAACTTGGGGTAGAAAATTGTTCTGAAGAGAAAACTGAATGCTCTATCCAACTCCTAGTCACAGACAATTTCTTGCTTGTGTAGACGTAGCTTAAAAAGGTCTTAACTGATGTTTATTATGAAGTAAACAAATTATATACGTTGCTTTCACTCTAAATTCATGATTAAAACGTAAAAATAATTTTGTCCCCCTAGATTTCGATTTTGACCCACTGTGCGCCGGCTTTAATTCCCCTCCGAAGGAAGGTATACTGAGGGATTTTTAACGCTCCAAAAATATCCGATGTCTTCAGCCGGGTTTGAACCCGTGACTTTGGACATAGAAGCTCAGCATCCTATTAGCTACGCCACCAATGCCGCCATCTTTAGGGACTGATAACCTCGATGTTCCACTCATTACAACAACAAATACCACCATCATCATCATGAATATCTAAATGTATCGAATGGCTGTGGATTGCGGAACCTCAGACGTTTTCAGCAGCAGAGAATTAACGACCCAAGAGTAAATCCCTATATTGATTAATCATGGGACGCGACTACATTAAACACGTTAATCTCAGTCGGATGAGGAGAAGATTTATCCCTCCCCCTCAGTATAAACCAACACACCCCAGTCATTACCACATGAATGAGTGATTTTTGAGCCTCGTTGAGCCTTACCCTAGAAACAGCCGCCGTTTATTGCCAGGACATAAGTCATTGAGAAGCCAATATTGGCACTCGCTGTCACTTCACTTGATCTGACTCATTGTCGCGATACTCAGCGTCATGGGAATATTCCCACTTGGCTCCGCGTGGATATACAAAACACGACTGTTATCCGCTTACGGCACGCATCCACACGACTGTTATCCGCATCCGCTGACATTACAATACTATTTTTAGCCTACTTTTCACATTTTGCAAAAATGAGGAAAAAGTAGACTTACGAGATCGGGCAAATGTGTGTCTGTCTGTCTGTCTGTCCTTCTGTCTGTCTGGCTGTGTGTGTCCCCCCCCCCTATCAACTCCCAAACGGCTACAGCAATTGAAACAAAATTTGGTAGGAGTAAAGATCTATACCTGAATAACTCACGGCCATATTTGAAAATGATGTCAGTGCTACCAACTGCTGAAAAATTGCAATTGAAATTTGAGCTCCATGTTGAATAACTTGGAAGGTATGAATGGGAGCTATTTCAAAATTGGCACACGTATAGATAATAATATTGCAGTTTAATTTCCTGGAGGCCATACATGGCAGTGTTGCCAAAATGATTATAAGCCTGCTGATAGGTCCAAATTTTAAATGCATATAACTTCTACACTATCCATTGGATTTCAACCAAATTTCGTATGTGCTATGTTGACATAAACAGATATGACTGAGCGTATTCTTAAGAGTCACCAGGGCTGCCAACTGATAATAAATACTCTCATTTTTTATCCAAATACTCATATATCAGAAAGTATGCAAGCCGACAGACTTAAATTATGCACACGTAAAGTACCTGACAATCTATAATCATTTGGAGTAACTTATATTCGTCAGTGCTACCAACATGATTCTAAGCCTGCTGAGAGGTCCAACTTTAAATACATGTAACTTCTATACTATCATTTGGATTTCAACCAAATTTCGTGTGTGTTGTGTGCACCATAACATATATAACTATGTCGATTCTTAAGAGTAACCAGGGCTGCCAACTGTTAATAAATGCTGTCTCTGTTTTTGTTACCCTAATATCAATATATCAGAAAGTATGCAAGCCAATAGCTCTAAACTTTGCACACGTATAGTACCTGGCATTCTAGATTAATTTGGAGTAAGTAATACAGGCCTAAGCCAGCGCTGCCAACATGATTCTAAGCCTGCTGATAGGTCCAATTTTAAACTGCAAGTAACTTCTATTCTAACTAATGGATCTCATTCAAAATTGACACAACAATAGATCATATTATTTCAGATTATTTCTGACCAATACATGTACCGTATGTCATTGTTGCCAACATGATTTTACGCGCGCTGTTAGATCCAATGTTTAACTGCATGTAACGTCCATGCTATCCATTGGAATTCAACCAAATTTTGTATTCTGTACCTTAAGGGATGGAACTAAGAATATATTCAGTCACCAGAGCTGCCAACTGTAGTTCTCTTTTAGGCTACATTATGCCAGGTATACAGTATTTTGAACTAATTAGAAATTTCGATATTAACAACTTAATTTCGTCATTATTCTAGATAGATCCCTATAGATTAATCATTGGCATGAATCTTAAATTATAAGAAAAGTAGGCTCTTTAGTTCGTCACGGAACTTCTTGTTAGCTTACTTTCCACATTTTGTAAATGCAATATAGCCATCTATCTGTCGGAATGCAGTGACAGAAAGATGTATCAGGCGGGGGTCTAGAGTTTAGTTTGGGGGGGGGGGTCACAGAATTGAAATTGTTAAGAAAAATGGTATCACTAACAACGCAATCACAAAATAACAAAACTTACAAAACCGGACCAATTTTTTTGCAAGCTACATGGATAGGTATTTGATGCGTTTAGCGCACCAAAAATATTCGTACAAATTGCAACGGCGTGTATTGCGACTTTTACATCGAGCTTCGAGAAAAGTAACATGGTACGTTACAGTTTCGGCAAGTCGAGATGGTACCGACAAAGGGAGAAAGTCACAGCTTAAATTGCCAACCAAGCTTGTTGCAGTTTGGACGTCGGCAAATTTTTTTGGTGCGAAAAAAGCCCCAAATTCCTATCCGTCCATTGCTGCACATTCATCCTGACATCACTATAAACATCGATTCGGTAATCACAAGGTTTGCTAAACAAAATAGACGAGTTGATTTTGTTATATAAATAATCGTTTTTATACAACAGGTATGAAGTTGTAAATATGTACAGTTGTAACAGAACATAATAATTGCTATAAAGATATTTTCAGTAGTGAATAAAATGAAAAAAAAAAACTGTTTTTCATTTAAAATTCGTTAAGTTTTATTTGTCTGGTTATTGTGTTTTCGTTTTTTGAGTTTGCAAAAAAAATTGGTCTCCGTTTGAGGGGGGGGGGGGTCATGACCCCCGTGACCCCCCCCCCCTTGAATCCGCGCCTGGGACGTATTATGGATAACTAGGTATTCTGTGTTTCAACCTAATGATTTCCGTTTTCTATTCATGGTTATTTTTTATTTAGCTTAAAATCCTGCTACCTAGCAGGGAAAAAAATCTCTCGATCATCCGCCCTAATGACCGGGGTGAATGGCACGTATAATTGGAAAACACGGATAATCCAAAAGCATATGTTCATTGCAAGAATAATGCCTTCTATTATTTTTAGCCTATTTTCATTTACAGTATAAAGAAATAGGCTTATGAGATCACCTTTTGTCCGTGTGTGTGTGTGTGTGTGTGTGCGTCCGTGTGTGTGTGTGTGACCCTAATAACTTCTAAACGGCTTAAACGATTTCAATAATAATTATAATATCGTATGGCCTCGGGTGCTGGGTGCAAGCTTTGTTATTTGACAACCAAAGGGTAGCTTGTATGTTGAATTTCGTTGTTCCTTGAAGCACTAGCCTATGAAACTCGGTAAGGTCATAGTACTATTTTGGCCGACTCCGACCTTGCCCTTCAAATTTTATTACGTCTCACCAATCCAACATGGCTGCTGTGGCAAATATTTCGTCGGCATTCTATATCTCCGAAACTATAACTGATATCACCCTGAAATTTTGCACAGTGTTAGAGGGCACTACTAGACGTTCACCAATGTGACTTTCAAGAACTTGTTAAGTACAAAACGAATATCGTGGCCAAGCGAATTTGAAACGTTTAAATTGATTTTTCTCAAAATTTAACCACCCCTACGCAGTGAAACTTGGTACAGCAAATGACTATACACATTGCAATGCATTGACATCTAATTTTTGTTCAATTGTTTACATAACCTCAAGATAGCGGCTGTGCGAAATTTTCAAATTAAGTTTTCATTTCTTGTGTTCTGATCATGCGATCGAAATCAACATTTGAATAACGAACGTACACAATAATCGTCATCTAATAGTACATAACTCTATGGCCTACATATACTAAAATCCAACATGGTGACCATCCGAAATATTTAGACGGTTCTCAATATCTCTTAATCTATGACAGCAATCAAACTGAAATTTTGTATGCTGATAGAAGCTTTGAACATATGTTCCACCTATGCGACTGTCAATAACCTGGTGTGCACAAATCCAACATGGCGGTGACACGAAATTAAATTAGTCAACTGGACGTTGCTCGCGATTTAACCATCCGAGCGCAGTGAAACTTGGTACGGTATATGCTTACATAAATTTTAATCCACTGGCATCTAATTCATTTAAATTATTTTCATAACCAAAAGATGGCGGCTGAGCGAAATGTTAAAATCTCGTTTTTATTATTTCTTGTGTCCTAATCATGCAATTGAAGTTTGAATAATACACCTACGCTATAATCTTCATGTAATCGTACATAACTCTAAGGCCTATATATAAGAATCCAACATGGTGACCATCTGAAATATTTAGACGGTTCTCAATATCTACGAATCTATTACAGCAATCAAACTGAAAATTTGTATGTTGATTGAGGCTATTAATATAAGTAGGATATATGAAAATATGCTATTTAGTTCTTCACGGAACTACTTGTTTAAAAATACAGTACCAGATAACGGAGGCTATAAATACAGTGAGTCCGGGATTGTTCTCCGCAGTGCCTACATGCGTCAGCTACAGCAGTTACGTTGGTAGCACGGCTGCTGCTTGCATCATAACAAATAAACAGTAAACTTCGTACTCACCACAGCCATTCATAACAGATGCTGGAACCATTCACAGTACATCACTCTTTTTCCGTAATCAGTTTGTTTTAATTCATGAACCACGGTAACGTTATAAGGGAACAACTGAAGCTTGTCTCTTACAGCTTTATGTGCTGTCGACTTAGAGATTCCTGTTTGTTGAGCTAATTTTCGTGTTGATTTACTTGGACTACGCAGCATTATATCGGAGATTTCTTCAAGTTTTTCGTTCGTTAAAAGCATAGGCCTGCCTGATACCGATACATCGTGAACTGAGCCTGTCACACGAAATTTACTTACTAAATCCCGAACGGTATCACGGTTTGGACACTTTGAATTAGGAAACCGCGCCTGAAATCTTAATTTTACATTTTCTGTAAACCGATCGCCTTTCGTCTGTATGCTGTTGCACTCTTCCAATAATCTATCTGAACGCTCGCTTACTGCAAAACACACTGAAGACATACAGGCTCGCTCGCTTATCGCAATACACACTGACAGCCCACACGCGGGAGTCCCCCTTTCAAGGACACAGTGCAGCCAACTAAACTTATGACTCAACCACTCGCAGCTGCGCGTACCCACTGCGGAGAACATTCTCGGGCGCCCTGTATAACTTACCCAAATTATTGTGCTCTGAAAAAGTCTGTAGTGGTCCTCTGCTTTTGGTTGTTCATGCGCTTCCTAACCTTGAGACGTATTCTTGGGCAAATTTGCGTGCAGAGACTTCCTTACTATTCAAGTTCTGAATGATATTTAGTATTTGTTCGATTGCTAGCTCTACTAGTTAACGTTTTACACCAGACATTGTTCACACCACAACGTACCGTATCTTATTGTATGACAACAGCTGTTGATCATTCAAGCGGATCCAGGGGCGTATATTCAATTTCTTTTCGGGGGGGGGGCTAACTATCCTGGAAAATTGTGGAATATTCTTAGGAGATTGTCACCGCAAAATACTCTGAAATATCAACCAATATCTTAAGAGCATATGACTTTGTGTAATTATTTTAGATAAGAGTTAATTATAAAATTTTAAGTTTATATAGCCTACTATTATTACTGGCAATACAAAAAAGTAGTAAAATACAACACAGCACACAAATAAAATGTTATACTCCGTGGCTTAGGCGGCAGCACGCTGGCCTCTCACCGCTGGGTCCGTGGTTCAAATCCCGGTCACTCCATGTGAGATCTGTGCTGGACAAAACGGAGGCAGACAGGTTTTTCTCCGGGTACTCCGGTTTTCCCTGTCAACATTTCATTCCAGCAACACTCTCCACTATCATTTCATTTCATCTGTCATTCATTTAATCATTGCCCCAGAGGAGTGCGTCAGGCCTCGGCAGCCGGCACAGTTCATACCCTCGCCGCTAGATGGGGGCTTCATTCATTCCATTCCTGACCCGGTCGGAGACTGGAAGCAGGCTGTGGATTTTCATTTTTCACTTAATGAATTTTCTATTATGGTCTATGGAGTACGAATGGCAAATTTCTAAATAATTGTGAATTTATTAAGCAGAAATGTAAACAGTTTTTTAAACAAATTGACCAGTAATTTATTTCTCAAAAGTTCCGTACTGGGGAATTCTCAGTTTTGTCTTACCAGGATGTGTGTACCAGCCCTCAGACCAGAATTAAAATTAATTTTTTGGACAGAGCCAGGAAAAAAATTTGGTTCTCCATGGCGGTAGCCTGTAATGCTAGCCACTACACCACGAGGTAGTATAATTTCAATCTTAATATTGTTTATAACTTAGCCAATAAGTTAAGATTAGCGTACAACCAAATTTACAATTATTTTATGCTCTTACCAAAGAAACACTTTCTTAATTGTGATTGACTTTTTCGGGGGGGGGGGGCAGGGGGCTGGAGCCCCCTCAGCTACCCCCTTTTATACGCCCTTGAGTGGATCCCTCACCGACAGTAGTGGCTACGCGGGCTAAAGCGCTGCGTTAGGTCAAGGGGCCAAGCTCTCTGCTGACTCGGTAGACGCGTGGGTTCGAGCCCCACCGTCGGCTGTCCTTGAAATGGTTTTCCGTGGTTTCCCATTTTCAACACCAGGCAAATGCTGGGACAGTACCTTCTGACAGGCCACGGCCGCTTCCTTCCACATCCTTGCCCAGTTTCATTCATCTTCATCCATTCCATCTCTCATCCCGACGCGCAGGTCGCCCACGGGCGTCGACTAGAAAGACCTGCACTCGGCCTCTCAGGAGGCTACACGACAAAAAAAAAAGTGGATCCCTCAATGAAATGCAGACAGCACTTGCCTTCCACCAACCTTGAAATAAGTCTACCCTCACCTCCCTACAGAACTACACTTGGTTAATCCAAAATAAGATGTTCGGTAAAGAACATATAGCCTACTTTCTCCTAAATTCATGGGTATTGTTATAACTCTTTGTCCTTTTGAAGAAGTATAATTGAATGTTGGTTGTAGTAGCTTGTTGAAATACAATGTGCTATACGGGTATTCAACATGAATATGAGGTGCCCTTTGCTAGTGCTACCTCTGAACAAAATTTCATTCAATTCGGTTTCACCGTGTTTGCATTGATATGGGTAATCGATTTGCACACATACATGGCCGCTATCTGCAAACTATTGGGCTGATGACCTTATAGTTCAAAAATAGATGCTTACCACAAAAAAGTATGTTGTTGCAAAATTTAGTAGAGATCAAATGATTAGGTTGGTCGTAATTTGATTTAAGCTTTTAGCATTCGGGTGGCCGCCATTCCGTTTCCGTCAAGATGGCGGTGATATAAAACATGACACTGAGGTGTCCTTTGCTTGTTCTACCTCTGTACCAAATTTCGTTCAATTCGGTTTTACCGTGTTCGAATTGATAGGGGAGGACAGACATTCAGAGTACACACACACAGATTCACACACAGACAGACACACGTTTTTGTCCCTGTGTAGATCTCATGTTTAATTTCATATTTTGCAAAAATCGAAAGTAGGCTAACTAGACTGAACAAAGCAAGAAGTCGTCGACCTGTCACAAAGTCCCTTACTAAAAATCACCCACCCTCACCGGGACTACACTGTCAAAACATGTACGAACAAGTAGTTCCATGACGAATTCAAGAGCCTGCTTTTCTTAAAATTTATGATTCATGCCAATCTATATTGACCTATCTAGAATAATGACGAATTCAACTTGGTAATACTAACATTTCTAAGTACTGCAGTTTGAAATACACCTGAAATAGTGTAGCCTAATAAAGTAACTTACTACAGTTGGCAGCCCTGGTGACTCTGAATATATTCTTAGTTCCATCTCTTAAAGTATGGAATGCACTTACAAAATTTGGCTGAAGTCTAATGGATAGTATGATCGTTAAATGCTGTTTGATATTGGATTTATCAGTGCGCGTTAAACCATGTTGGGAACAATGTCATGTAGGTGATGCTCAGAATTAATCTGAAATATTACGATCTATTGTATTGCCAATTTTGGATAAAATCCATTTGTTAGTATAAAAGATTCATGCAATTCAAAATTGAAACTGTCAGAAAGCTTAGAATCATGTTGGCGGGACTGAGGTACATTAGTTACACCAAATTAATCTAGAATGTCAGGTACTACACGTGTGTAAAGTTTAAAGCTGATGGCTTGCATACTTTCTGATATATTGATATTAGGATTAAACAAATAGAGCATTTATTATCAGTTGGCAGCCCTGCTGGTTCTTACGAATACGCATAGTCATGACTGTTATGGTACACAAAGCACATACGAATTTTGGTTGAAATACAATCGATAGTATAGACGTTACATGCATTTAGAAATTGGACCTATCGGGAGTCTTGGAATCATGTTGGCAACACTGGCATGTGTAGGACTTTTGAAAATTAATCTGGAATGTAATTATCTACATGTGTGCCAATGTTGGAACAGTTCGCATACATAACTTCTGAGATATCGAACATAGTGCTAAATTTCAATTGCGATTTTTCAGCAGTTAGTTGCACTGACGTCAATTTCAAAAAATGGCCGTGAGATATTCAGGTATCGATCTTTACTCTTAGCAAATATGGTTTCTATAGCTGCAGCCGTTTAGGAGTTGATAGGGATGGGGACACACAGACAGACAGACAGAAGGACATACACTCATTTTCTCGGATCGATCTCATAAATCTACGTTTTCCAAATTTTTGCAAAATGAGAAAAGTAGGCTAAAAATAAATTCAAATATATCAAATTTACAGTAAAGTATCAATTATAGATAAATTTTTGTACTGTGTGCTGTATTCCCAATTATTATTAATTGGGCGAAAACATGCACGGTTAATCCGCAAACCGGATAATCACGAGTATGCTGTATTACCCCATTCGTCATTTTATTGCTCCATATATTCTCCGTTACTTTGATTGGAGTAAGTTGTTTGAAACTTTGAAAACGATTGGAATAAAGTACAGTGATAGGAGGAGAAATTGAAGCTCTGTTCAGGAAATTAAATAAAACTGCTGCTTAAATATGGCTAAAGATTAATGAAGAGAAGACAGAATACATGATCATACAGAGAGAAAACATGACTACAGATCAACGCACTAACCTTCATATAGGCAATTTTACCTTAAAGAACACGCCAAACTTCAAATACCTTGGGATAAATATAAATGACTGCAACAGAAGACAAGTTGAACACCAAATTAGATTACGGAATGCAAACAAAGTTTACTTTTCCCTGCAGAAATTACTTGCCTCCAAACTTCTGACCAGGAAAACAAAATAAAACTGAGGCCAGTACTGCTATACGGAGCCGAAACATGGAGTGTGACCAAAAGGGAGGAACACCAACTTACAGTCTTCGAAAACAAGATATATAGAAACATTTTCGGCCCCATGTTTAACCAGGAAACACAAAGATGGGTTCTCAGATCAAATCATGAGCTGTACAAGTTAGCCAATCAACCCAGGGTAGTGAACGTCATGAAAGCAAAACGGCTACGATGTGCAGGGCATGTCATCAGAATGGACGCTGCCAGAACAGTTCGCCAGGTGTACGAGAAGAAGATCGAAGGCTCAAGATTCCCTGGAAGACCTGGGAGTAGATGGCAAGATGAGGTGACCTCTGATTGCAGACAGATGGATATTACTGGATGGGAGAATACTGCACTGGATAGGAGGAAATGGGGGCAGATAGTGAGAGCGGCACGTCCCAGAGAAGCCAACGGAGTGAGTGAGTGAGTGAGTGAGTGAGTGAATGAGTGGGTGATCCACAATCCATACAAAAACAGACAGGTGTCCGCAAAGGTGTAATAGCCGTTTCATTATGGTGTCTGTAATTTATTAACATTTCAAATGATCTTGTCGACTTCGTCGTTATGCTTGGGTCTAACGTTAAGCGTTACGGTTACGGCGTGTATGATGTCATCATGTTGTTCAGTGCATATGCACCGAGTCTGAGACGGCGAGTGCGTGACGTCATGCAGCAGAGGGGACCTCCTGCTCCCCGTTCCCCGCGCGGGAAGCCTACGCGCTAGCTGCGTGATACTGAATGACTTGCAACTTGTTGATCATGAAGCGTTCACGTGATTCTTGCTATCTCTGTACTTGCGGATTCGTTTGTTAAGCTTGCTTACTTACTTACAGTTTACAATTTATGCAGTGTAGTAAAGTGTGTTAATAATGGAGTCAGTGGATCGTTCGTTAAACTTGCTTACTTACAGTTTACGTAAAGTGTGTTAATAATGGAGTCTGTTGACAGTAATAGTGCTATTATATCTACTAAAGCTAAATCTTGTGCTGTAATGGAGTCTGTTGAAAGAGTCCTGAGCCTTTCTAATATAGCTTTTGTAGCATGCGTCATTTGAAATGATATAAAGTCTAGTCTCTCAGACTGACTGTGTCTTCTTTCTGTAACTTGATAAATTTAATGTGATTCCTTTTTTATCCAAATTCCATTTTCACACGTTGGTCCTAAGATGTTCCTAAGCATAATTATTATTATTATTATAAGTAATGTGTTCAATCCCTTCCCGTTTAATGCATCTAGGATAATCCCCAAATTGCACCATCGTTAAAAAATACAGTAAGTAACATTTCTTTACTATGGTATTGTTGAAAATAACGGCATTAGCGTTACTCAATTCAATGCGTAGCCTAACTTGGTTACCACAGAAAGTGTGTGTCCAATACCTGCGGCTTTACAAATGTCCCGGCTCCACCGAGTGACGCGAACCATTTCTCAGCTGAATGTGGCGAGGGGGGATGGAATTGAATTGAATTGTTCTGTGTGACATCCTCCTACATCCCCAATCCCTCATCTGATTATACAAACACTCTTACAGTCCAGCCAACAGGACAGAATTGTGACTTGATATTGATGATGATGATGACACTGGGGAATAGAAGAAATATATTTTTGTGTGGTGTCTGGAATTTTAAATAACTGATTCATGGTATATTTGCACTGCTGATTCCAAACCTGCTACGCCATTGTGTTCCAGCACCTCGAGTTTTATAAGGTAATGTTGATTTTGTGATAATGTATTACAGTGATTTGGAAATTAGGATCATGGAAGAACAGTATTGTGGACGAAGGGATACACATATGAGAGCAAACTACTGTTCATTCATCATTCACTCATTTCTTTCTTTCTTTCTTTCTTTCTTTCTTTCTTTCTTTCTTTCTTTCTTCATTCATTCATTCATTCATTCATTTATTAGTTTTTCAATTATGTATCCAGTCATTCATTTATTTATTCATTTATTCATTCATTTCTTTCTTTCTTTCTTCATTCATTCATTCATTCATTTATTTATGTATTTATTTATTTATTTATTCATTCATTCGTTTTTTATTTAGTCATTCATTTATTTATTCATTCATTCATTTCTTTCTTCTCTCTTCTTTCTTTCTTTCTTTCTTTCTTTCTTTCTTCCCTTCCTTCTTTCTTTCTTTCTTTCTTTTTCTCTTTCTTTCTTTCTTTCTTTCTTTCTATCTTTCTTTCTTTCTTTCTTTCTTTCTTTCCAACTTTCTTTCTCTCTTTCTTTCTTTCTCTTTTTCTTTCTCTCTTTCTTTCTCTCTTTCTTTCTTTCTGTCTTTTTTCTTTCTTTCTCTCTCTCTCTCTCTTTCTTTCTTTCTTTCTTTCTTTATTTATTTCTCTCTTTCTCTCTTTCTTTCCTACTTTCTTTCTTTCTCTCTTTCTTTCTCTCTTTCTTTCTTTCCTTCTTTCTTTCTCTCTTTCTTTCTTTCTTTCTTTCCTTCTTCTTTTCTCTCTTTCTCTCTTTCTTTCTTTCTTTCTCTCTTCATTCATTCATTCATTCATTTATTTCTTTATTCATTTTTATTGTTACTCATTTATTCATTCATTCATTTCTTTCTTTCTTCATTCATTCGTTCATTTATTAGTTTTTCCATTTATTTATTCAGTCATTTATTTATTTATTTATTTATTTACTCATTCATTTTTATACATTCATTCATTTATTTACTAATTACTGTAATTAATTAATTAATTAATTAATTAATTAATTCATTCATTCATTCATTTATTTAATTTTTTATTCAGTCATAACCGACAGCAGTGGCTACGCTCGCTAAAGGGCAGCGTTAGGTCATGGGGCCAAGCTCTCTGCTGACTCAGTAGATGCGTGGGTTCGAGCGACACCGTCGGCCGACCTTGAAATGGTTTTCCGTGGTTTCACATTTTCAACTCCAGGCAATTGATGGGACGGTACCTTCTGGTAGGCTACGGCCGCTTCCTTCCACATCCTTGCCCAGTTTCATTCACCATCAATAATTTCATCTCACATTAACTCCTATCATGAGGTTGGAGTCAGGAGGAGCATCCGGCAGTAAAAACCATCCGCCATAAAGACTCCCATTGCATCTCATCCCCGACCCCGTTGGGAAACTGGAATAATAAGGGGTAGACATACAGACATACATTTATTTATTTATTTATTTATTTATTTGCATTGATGGAGTGGCTGGCAGCGTGGTGCAGCAGTAACGTTCTCGCACGTTGTGTCCTAGGTTGCAGGTTCGAATCCTGCCGCAGTCAGTCAGCATTTGAGAGTGCGTAATTGCAAGAGAGCCGTCTATGTAGATTTACTGGCATTAAAGATCCCCTTCAGGGCAAGATTCCGGCACCCCGGCATTTCTAAAACCACAGTAGTTAAAAGGGACCTAAAGCCAATAACTTTATAATTATTTTGTGGGTGAGTGGTTATCGTGTCGGACTACCAACCCCAAGCTTACAGGTTCGCTCCTGGCCATGGTAAGTGTTTTTGACACCATGTCATACGATATTGGCATGTCAAAGTACCCATTTGAATTCAGTAGGCCGTGTTGATAATGGCTAAATTAATCTCGGGAGTTTCCGCCAACACAAAGTTCCTAATTTCTCTACTAGAAAGCGCTATAATGTTCAAGGAGCTTAGATATCTAACCTCCTTGACTTTCATAGTGCTTCAAGGAGCAACGAAATTCGGCAGGCAAGCTACCCTTTGGGTGTCAAATAACAAAGCTTGCACCCGGCACCCGAAGCCATACGATATTATTATTATTATTATTATTCTCATTATTATATTGTTGGAGCCTCCATCGAGAACTTCCAGAAATATCAGCAAATCAAGAAAACTTGGACCCAGCAGATACGTGTCAATTTCAAGCTGCCTACATGTGTTGTTCGGCATTATATCATAGTGAACAAGAAATATATATCAATTAACTTCAAATTTAAAATTGTTTCACCAAAAATATTTGTTAACTTAATGAAATATTTAGATAATTTGATTTAAATAATATTTCTATATACATTTAAACATCAACACAGTGATCAAGACTTGATGATGACTGCTTCAAGGTCGAAACATATAATCCTAAAATTGGCCCATTATAATAGTGATCATAAATAATACATGCATCTTTTTTTCAAGGAGTGGTATTTACTTATTGTTCACACATTACATACATTGTAACCCGCCCAGTCATTGGGAAAATTTGTGTTGACCGACTGAAGATTTACAATTGGCTTACTAGAGAATGGTGGTAAAAGAAATCTGCTCAAATTAACATTAAATCTCTAATTGAAGCGATTGTAATGACGCGGAACAGAGAGTCATCGCGTGGGAGTGGAAGACTGGCAGTTCCTGGTCGCTTTGTTAAGACAGGTTGAGGACGACTGCCTTCCATTTCCACGCGTTGACTCTCTGTTCTGCTTTAAATAGAGGCTTAATGTTTGTTTTAGCCGATTTTTTTTAAAACCACGATCGTTTAGAGCAGGGGTTCTTAAACATTTTACTCTCACACCTCCCCTAAAAGTTAAGTTAACAAGTAGTTCCGTGAAGAAAATATAGCCAATTTTCATACATCCTACTCATGTTAATTCAACCCCTGGCACTATACAGCCCATGACGGGCTAAGGCCGACCAAGCGACCGCTGGCCAGCCATTCGGCCTGCAGATATTGGGGTGACCCGTGATCAGCGCTTCGGGTCCCCTCGGCCGTTAATCTTGGTTTTCGTGATCGGGGCGCTGTCTCACTGTCAGACAGCTACTCAATTGTCCTCACGAGGCTGAGTGCACCCCGTTCCAACCCTCACGTCAGTTTTAAAATCCCTGACGGAGCCGGGGATCGAACCCGGGGTACTCATGTTAATTGCCTCTATTAATATACAAAGCCTCAGTTTGATTGGTGTAATAGATTCATAGATATTGCGAACCGTCTAAATATTTCGGATGGTCGCCATGTTGGATTTTTATATATAGGCCTCAGAGTTATGTACTATTACATGAAGATTATTGTGTAGGTGTATTATTCAAACTTCAATCGCATGATTAGGACACAAAAAATAAAAACGAGATTTTATATTTTCGCTCAGCCGCCATCTTGTGCTTATGAAAATAATTTAAATGAATTAAATGTCAGTGGATTATAATTTATAAAAGCATATAACATACCAAGCTTCTCTGCGCTCGGATGGTTAAAATGCGAGAAACGTCCATTTGAATATTTAAATTTCCCGTCGCCACTATGTTGGATTTGTGCTCACCAGGTTATTGAACGTCCCATAGGTGAACTTACATCTATAGTCTCTATACAAATACAAAACTTCAGTTTGATTGGTGTCAGAGATTAATAGATATTGAGAACCGTCTAAATATTTCGGATGGTCGTTATGTTGGGTTTTACTAGACTATATGTAAGCCTTAGAGTTATGTACTATTAGATGAGGATTACTGTGTATGTTCATTACTCAAACATTAATTTCGATCGCATGATTAGAAAACAAGAAATAAAAGCTTAATTTTAATATTTCGCACAGCCACCATCTTGAGGTTATGTAAACAATTGAACTAAATTAGATGTCAGTGCATTGCAATTTGTATAGGCATTTTCTGTACCAAGTTTCACTGCGATCGGATGGTTAATACGCGAGAAAAATCTATTTAAATATTTCAACTTCGCTTGGCCGCCATGTTCGTTTTGTAGTGAACAGGTTTTTGAAAGTCACATAGATGAATGCTCTTTATCACCGCACAAAATTTCAGGGTGTTATGAGTAATAGTTTCGGAGATATAGAATGCCAGTGAAATAATTCGCACAGCCGCCATGTTTGATTCGTGAGACATAATAAAATTTGAAGGGCACGGTCGGGGTCGGACATTATAGTACTATGACGTTACCGAGTTTCCATTAAATCTCTCCAGGCATTTAGAAGTTATTACACACACACACACACACACATTGACATACACATTCACACGGACAAAAGGTGATCTCATACGCCTATTTTATCATAAATGAAAAGAGGCTAAAATTACTTCCACCCCCCCACCCCACCCCCACCCCAATCCCCCCGCCACCACCCCTTTATTTCACAAAGTAAATAACAATGGATCAATCAAACGTACCTGGTGATTGGAATCGAGCTATCTTCTGCTTAAGTTACTCCAGCAACTTTCCAGAGCTCCCCGGGTGTACTTTACTGAAATGTTCTTTCCATTTCTTTAAAAGCTTTCCCGGGCCGCCAGTTGGAAACCACTGGACTAGTCACTACACCACGTACCGTGTCTTGTGCAGCCCTGGATGTATGATGTGGGCTTGTTGGCTGGTTGACTCGGCAGCTGCGTCAAGCAACTCACTGTAGTGTCTTGAGACGGAAGTGGAATACAGGTGGCAGTCAGACCATACACTCCCAAATACGAGCTGCTGTTCAATTGTTATTCGGCCTAGTGCCGTAGTCAAGAATCTTGGAACAATTACATCGGTCACTCTTGTATATTCCCCAGGGGCTCACATGTACTGGGACATGGGTTGGCGACCACGGGACCCCAGCTGAGTCCGGCATTGCTTCCACTTACTTGTACCGGGCTTCTCGCCGTCTTCTTTCCTGTCGACCTCTCATGGTCAAATTCTCTTCCGACCCCGACGGTATTAGGGTATCCGAGACCAAGGGAGACTCTTCCTTTCCCGCCTTAATTGGCCCTTGTCTCACTTTCCTGATACCCTCCTTCTGCGAGGGGTCAGCTTTCTTTTTATTTTCTCTCACCAAGGCGGTCCGGGTTCGATTCCTGATCAATGCATGTGAGATTTTAGAAGTGAAATGCCATGTCCTGTGGATCGGATTCCACGTAAAAAGGAGGTCCTGTGGCTCAGGATCTCAAGATTAACGGTCACGTTAAACTACAAGCTTCCTTCCTTTCTTCTTATTTTCATGTTATCTCCTGCCTTCTGCTCAAGGTCCTCAAGGAGGCAGGGTGTATGTAGCCCCACCACTTCTGGTGCACCCTGGATAGTGCTACACCCTCAAGGGCTCACGGCTGGTGAGTTCGGGAGTAGACGATCCCGAGGGATTCCTGAGCTGGGTCCGTTTTCACCCTTTTATCCATTACCTCTGGGTCGGACCCTCTCCTCTTTTACCTTTTACTTTCCTATCTGCCTTTCATTGCTCTCCTTCCTTCCAAGTCCCTCAATCCACATTCTTCGAGGGTTGAGGGCTTTTTTTTTTTCCTGTCCGTTATTTACCTTATCCTTTATTTGATTACCATTTCAACTTCTACTCTGTAAGTTTGTAGTTAGTATTAGTTATAGTTTTCATTCTCATCTCATTTTTCACTATCACGTAAACCATTAGGGGCCGATAACCTAGATGTTAGGCCCCTTAAAACAACAATTATCATCATCATCATCAACTCTTGTATATAAACGTGCCTAGAGAAGAGGCCACCTCAGGCTTCGTTGCGTTCTGGCAATGTGATAATAATAATAATAATATAATATCTTAGGCCTCGGGTGCTGGATGAAAGCTTTGTTATTTGACACCCACAGGGCAGCTTGAAGTTCGATTTCTTGTTGTTCTTTGGAGCTCTATGAAAGTCAAGGAAGTTATATATCTAAGCTCCCAGACATTATGGCGCTTTCTAGTAGATAAAGGAGAAACTTTTGTGTTGGTGGACAATCCTGAGATTAATTTTGCCATTATGAACACGGCCTACTGAATTCAAATGGGTTCTTCAACATGGCAACAATGCATGATATACGTGCCGAAATTTTTGTCGCCTTTCAAAAATCACTTACCACGGCCAGGAGCGAACCTGCAAGCTTGGGGGGGTTGGTAGTCCGACACGATAACTACTCACCCACCGTGGCGAGCATAATAATATATATTTCTATTTTTAACGAGGGAATTGGAAAATCTTCCATCAGATACTTGAGAAAGGTCCGCTCTCCTCAAGCGTGTGGGATCTTGCCCACTAAAAACCACACCCTATCTTCTTGACAAAATCCATCCCGGGACCACTTTCGTATTACTTCAGCATGGTATCGTTTTCTATGCCTCTCGAATATCTTCTTACTTCTCTATTCATACGCAGTCCGTAGATCGCAGCCTTACTCCCTTAAATCGTATAGGCCTAAGTCTCCCTCTTTCTTCTTATGGCGGAGAACCGTTTCGACAAAGAAAGCGACCTTGACCCAGCTGTACTGGTTCCTTAGCATAATTCCGACGATGTCTGGAGTTATTGAACCAACGTCGGTTTCAGGTTGTTTTTCAGCCGTCCATCGAACGCAGACTAAGAACGTATGATATAGGCCTACATCACCTGGATTATTTTCACAGTAAATGAATACATAACTCCTTACTTTGGTCATCCGATAGAGGTAACTCCGAAAGTAGCCATGGCCAGTCAACATCTGAGTCAGATAGTAATTGATCTCACCATGTCTCCTGGTTATCCACTCAAACAAACTCTGTATCAGCCGAGCCGTCCATCTTCCTCTGACCTTTGAGATCAGCATTCCATCTCTGCTGCCAAAGCTCCATCTTGCAGGCTAAGGTTTCCTTCCGGGATGATGATGATGATGATAATAATAATAATAATAATAATAATAATTTAACACGAATGAACTCCGGAAGATTGTCCAATCGAATCTGTGCCTACTTTGTGGGAAAGAAAACCAAGGGGATCTGGTTTACAGAGGTGGAAAAAGACCTACAAGAACTGGGAATATCACATGAGGACATCTCGGAACGTGACTCTTTGAGGAAGAAACTTGGGGAGATACAGAGTTTTCAGCCAAATCCCATATTGAAAACCGGCAAGAAGTGGACCGAAGAACGAAAGGAAGCTCACCGAAGAAGAATGCGCGAATACTGGGCCAATGTGAAAGAACGAAGGAAAGGGCAGTTGAAATAGCGTGGTCCATAGAAGACCGAAACGATAATAATAATAATAATAATAATAATAATAATAATAATAATAATAATAATAATAATAATAAGCTCATAATAATGACACTACAGAAAAAAATCACAAATACCATAAGGGAAACGGCGATTTCATTTTTACGGACACCCATATATAATTATAATGGATAATGACAGGCTCACAAAGAAAATTTCCAACCTAGTTTAGATTTGATTAACGCTCTAAAATCCAACGTTCGTCGCCATGTGCTGGTTACGGTGGCATCTTGTAGCCAAGTTCATAGCTAGGTGTCGTTGGCGGTAGCATTTGGTAGCAAAAGTAGGAACTACTTGAAATTGATCGTGTGCAGTCCTTACCTGAATTGCAGATAACACACACTAATACAGCCATCACAATTAACACCGATTATCAGACCGATTCTACACACACCCACAAAGTACCGTACACGGGGCTATATTACCACGATGTCGCTAAGCTCCTTAAGGAATCAACAATAACAACTAGAACGTTTAAACAGGATCTAATTTAAGTTATGTCTGAGACAGTTACAGGTGTGTGCGGGAGAACCAGTCTTTAATCAATTTGTATGTGTTACGTACAATAACGTGCCAGCTGCTCTAGAACACGAGGGAAGGCGGGAAAAGTGGTGTCGTATTTGGCATGACATCAATTACAATACAGTGTGTCCACGAAATAGTGACTTGTTGATTCAGTTGGTAGGTTGGTTCCTTTGTTTAGCCCCCCAGGGGCTCACATCTAGTGGGACGTGGGTTGGCGACCACGGGGCCCCAGCTGAGCCTGGCATTGCTTCCACTTACTTGTGCCGGACTCCTCTCCGTCTTCTTTCCTGTCGATCTCACTGGGTCAACTCTTGTTCTCTTCCGACCCCGACGGTATTAGGGTATCCGAGGCCTAGGGAGTCTCTTTCTTTCCCGCCTTAATTAGCCCTTGTCTCATCTTTCCTGATCCCCTCCTCCTGCGAGGGGCCAGCCTTCTTTGTCTTTTCATGGTATCTCCTGCCTTCTGCTCAAGGCCCTCAAGGAGGATAGGTGTATGTAGCCCCCACCTCCCCCCACTTCTGGTGCACCCTGGATATTGCTACACCCTCAGGGGCTCACGGCTGGTGAGTTTGGGAGTTGGCGACCCCATGGGATTCCTGAGCTGGGTCCGTTTCGTCCGCATTTTCCTCTGAACTTGGGGCCTCTCCTCTTTCACTTTCCTATCTGTCGTTCTTGGCTTTCCTTCCTTCCAAGTCCCTCAATCCGCATTCTTCGAGGGTTGAGGGCCTTTCTTTTCCTCCTGTCCTTTATTTGCCTTATTCTCCTTTTGTTTTCCAATTCTTCTTCTAGTATATAAGTTAATAGTTAGTTTTAGTTATAGTTTACATTTCATTATCATCTTCACGATCACCCAAACCATTAGGGGCCGATAACCCAGATGTTAGGCCCCTTAAAACAACAATTATCATCATCATCATCATCATCATCATCATCATTTGTTTAGGGGCTGCGACAACGCGGTGATGTCGCCCCGTGTACTTTGGGTGGGTGTAGAATCTGTCTGATAACCGGTGTTAATTGTGATGACTGTATTAGGGTTTATCACGGTGGGTGAGTGGTTATAGTGTCGGACTACCAACCCCAAGATTGCAGGTTCACCCCTGGCCATGGTAATTGATTTTTGAAGGCGACAAAAATCACGACACTCATGTCATACTTTGTTGGCATGTTAAAGAACCCATTTGAATTCAGTAGGCCGTGTTCATAATGGCAAAATTAATCTCGGGAGTTTCCGCCAACACAAAGTTCCTCATTTCTCTACTAGAAAGCGCTATAGTGTTCAAGGAGCTTAGATATCTAACCTCCTTGACTTTCATAGTGCTTCAAGGAACGGGACGAAATGTGCCGAGAATGCACTGAGGTATGTGACGTCATAGTACTGCTTGAGCTTCCTCCTTTCCCCGCGCGCTCCGGTGAGCGTGACGTCATCCAGCCAGCTACCTCCTTTGACCTTGGTTTGCACTTGCTTTTTTTTTCTAACGGACTTTGAGTTCACGCAGCATTTGTAGCATTTAAAATTATATAAAGTCTAGTCTTTCAGACTGACTATCAGTCTTTTATCATTTTAAATGATCTTGTCGACTTCGTCGTTACGCTGGGGTCTGGCGTTACGTTACGGTGACGGCACGAAATGTACCCAGATGCACTGAAGTTTGTGACGTCATATTACCGCTTGGTGCATGTGTTCCCCGACAATCTCTACTTCGTTATTATAAGACAAAAATTCCCGATTCTTGGATGTCACGGGTAATCTCGAGAACCACTGGATGGGTTTTGATGCGATTTCACCATTCTGTAAAGGATATCTCGAGGAAAGATTCTGTAGAAAATAATTTATGTATGATCAAAGGAAGCCAAGCAGTAACGATTTCAGTGAAAAAGTCGAAAAAAAAAATTGGAGTCCGTGCGCTTCTTAAGCTTACGCTGGGCAAACCGTTAAAAATATCAATATACTATGAGCGTAAGAATTGGCCAGCATGAAAAGTTCTACAAAAAAGTCCTGGAGAGCATATCTCTATCTTCAATACATCGCCCACTATAAGTGTTCTTAGACTGGATGGAAGGGGCACGCCCCGCGCTTGACCTTGCTTTGCCCTTGGTTTGCACTTGCCATTTACGAGTAATGATACAAAGTCTAGTCTTTCAGACTGACTGTCACTTTTTATTATTATAATTAGGGCTGTCGATTTAATCTATTAATCAGGCCGATTAAAATAATAGTGTGGTGAAAGAAAGGTAATTGTGTAATGTATTATAATTTGCCATTTGGCGGGCTGACATCAGCTATTGTAAGATTAGCATAACAGTAAATCTAGATAATGCTCATGCCTTTCCACCAAAACCAACTAACAAATTTCCCTGACAATTCCCTGATTTTTCCGGGATATACGAGAAAATTTCCGTAGGAACAGTAGCAGCCATAATTCTCAGGTATCAAAATGCCAGTCATAAAAATGTTCCGCCATCTTAGTTCTATTGTCACAGATGACTATCCCTGCAAATGAAGGCTGAAGGACAAAACCAAGAAACAACTGCCCAAAGATATTCTAACCAATAAATAAATTTAACGGGATCCTCTATGGACATCAAATTGGCAGGTGAAAAGCTGAGGGAAGTAGGAGACTTCTGTTACTTAGGAAGCAAAATAACCAGTGATGCACGAAGCAAAGAGGATATTAAAAGTCGGTTGGCTCTGGCAAGGAAAGCATTTCTACAGCAAAGGAATCTGTTGACATCGGATATAGATTTAGGTATTAGGAAGTCATTTTTGAAAGCCTTTGTCTGGTTCGTGGCGCTCTATGGAAGTGAAACTTGGACTATTGGTGCAGCAGAAAAGAATAAAATTGAGGCGTTTGAAATGTGGTGTTACAGGAGAATGATGAAGATCAGATGGGTAGATAAGGTGACAAACGAAGAGGTATTAAGACGAGTGGGAGAGGAGAGATGTTTCTGGCGACTGCTAATAAAGAGAAGAGATAGGTTGGTAGGACACATACTAAGATACCCAGGAATAGCAAGGTTAGTTACGGAAGGAAGTGTCGAGGACAAGAACTGTAGGGGTAGACCACGTTTAGAATATGTTAAACAGATTGCCTCGGATGTTGGGTGTGGTAACTATGTAGAGATGAAACGATTAGCTCAGGACAGGGAGGCATGGGGAGCTGCAATCAAACCAGTCAAAATACTGAAGACTCAAACAACAACCACCATAGAGGACCAAACTATGCTCTCAGTGCTGGGAGAATGCTAAAGGATTAAAAACAGCACGAGAACAAACAAAAAAGGAGGAACACATCCCTGAAAAGGGGAATAGGCATTTAAGAAAGGGCAAATAAAAACTAAAGAAAGAGAATCCAGGACAAGGAGAAAGTAATCCTTACTTGGTCTTTACAGTCTTCAAGGACAAGAACGAATCTGTTCTAAACTAAGAACCCAGACCAAGGAAAAAAATCTCCAAAATCCGGAACACTCTACTTACATAAATAATACCTAAGATAGGCCTTCCGGAGTTTACGGAAAATTGATCAATGCTCCCATATCCACATCAGACCGATACTTGCAAAGGGTCAGACCAACAGGTCACCCAGTCTCCCATCATATCGTTCAGTTTCATATCTTTGAAGAACATTGATTCGTGATTAACCAGATCTTCAGAAAGATAAAAGCGATAATATCTCCTTAATTAATTTCTTCTAATTAAATGGACGACTTCGGTGGCGTAGTTGGTAGCATGCTGAGCTTCTATGCCCAAGATCGCGGTTTCAAACCCGGCGGAAGACGTCGGATTTTCTGAGAGCGTTAAAAATCCCTCAGTATGCCTTCCTTCGGAGGGGATTTAAAGCTGGCGGTCCCATGTCATAGATTATGGCATGTAAAAGAACCTTCCACTATTTACACTTGTGTGAAGCTAAATTATAAGTTAGATTTGACTAACGCTCTTAGGTTCCAACGTTCGTCGCCAGGAGCCGACAGCCGTGGCATCTACTAACCAAGATCAGAATTAGTTGTGTCGTTGACATTGGCGTTTGGCAGCAAAAGAAGAAACTACTTGAAAAATTGAATGTCTGCAGTCCTTATTTGAATTTAAAACAGATAACACACACTAATACAACCATCACAATTAACACCGGTTACCAGACAGATTCTACACACACCCAAAGTACACAGGGCTACATGACCGCGTTGTCGCAGCCCCTAAACTGAGGAACCATCTAATTAAATACTTTTGAATTTATTTATTTTACTTGCACGCGACCAATACAATTAAAATTCAAAATCGTTATCTTCCTCATAGCAAATGGAATAATTGTAAACATTTAAAAATATATTATTCAAAGTTTTTCTTTTGTCGAACTGATAGTGAGTGAAATCGATTATGGCCTTATTAATCGACCGATTAACCGATTCAAGACATTCGGATACCGATAAAAAAAATAATCGATCGACAGATCTAATTTTTAGGTGCTAAAATCGGGGAAATATTTATTTTTTATGTATTAAAATTACCGGAAATATGTGAAAAAAGTAACAATATTTAACTACGGTATAATTTTGTTTATAAATGTGAATATAAACAATATGCAGTACTCACGAATGCATTTTATTATATGTCTCACTGACTGCTGAAGCATTACAATACACAACGAGATACATATTCAGGTCGTCCATCACAAATGACCGACGATTATCGCGAAACACTTATTCTGAAGGCGCGAAACTGTGGCAATATGTTTCTTGCTCTAGAGGTGTTGTGTAACTTGAGATCGCTGTTCAGCCTTGGTTGATTTCCTATATGGTTGGCAGATCAGAACGCCCCCCCCCCCCCCCCATCAGAAGTAAAAGTATCTTTAAATTCTGCAACAGACGATAACTTGTTGTTGTTTTTACTTTAGGCATCGTAGAACTGCCTTTAAACTTCAAAGAGCCAGAAATGAATTGCATGTGGGTGACACTGGTTCCAGGTAGCTGGGGGAGGGGGGAGGTCTAACACGTGGTGCAAAATGGCTATGGAGAAGGAAATCCCTGGCTTCCACAGTGAGTGGCACGGGCCGACAAGTTAAGAATAAGAGAGTTTGAAGCTCACATACGCTCTGCATGAAAATTAGATAGCTCACAGGTTCTTCCCCGTTGAAGTAGCCTAACACACAACAAAAGTTCAATAAACTGAATGATCTAGCGTACTGATTTTAGCCTACTTTTGATTTTTGCAAAAAATGAAAGTAGACTTATGAGATCACTACAGGGCCAAAAATTGTGTGTCTGTCTGTGTGTGTGTATGTGTGTGTGTGAGTCTGTGTGTGTGTGTGTGTGTGTGAGTGTGTGTACTCTGAATGTCTGGCCCCCACTATCAATTCGAACACGGTGAAACCGAATTGAACGAAATTTGGTACAGAGGTAGAACAATCAAAGGGCACCTCAGTGTCATGTTTTATATCGCCGCCATCTTTACCAAATCTGAATGGCGGCCACTCAAACGTTCAAAACGTAAAATCAAATAGCGACTAACCAAATTATCCGATCTCTACCAAATTTGGTAATAACATACCTTCATATAGGACGCGTCTTGTGACCAAACTACAAGTTCATCCGCCGTACCATTTCAGGATGGCGGCCGTGCGAATTATGCAAATTTTATAATCCATATCATGGGACCCACCAGTTCCGATTATCGAGCCGAGAATCGATTTAACTGTTCTAAAGGAAGAGGCACGTTCGAAATTAAAAGTTTATTTTGTAATACTATAGTGCAGAAGTGATTTTAAAAAGCTGAGCCGTCTCGGTAAGAAGACAAGATGGCAGCGGATATCTTGTGCCTGACTTATATTTCACTAATTTGAGTATTGCATTCAATATAGCGTACTGATACAAAATAAATAAACTTAGTATGAAATGCTTTATACATAAATAATATACTCCACTGATGAAATCGTTAGGTCTAAATCATTATTTGCTAACAAGTTCTATGTAAGTCATTTTATATAGATCAATGTTCGTTGGCACAAATGGCTCCGTGGTAAAGCGTTAGTCTGTCATTCATATGCCTATGGTTCAAACCCCATCAGGGTTTGGATTTTTGCTTGAAATTTTACATATTTGTTGCTTTGTAATGACTCAGACTTTTTAAAATTCAGCCTTATATTGTGCATATTACGGTGCAAAACATATATTTAATTAAAACATAATTCGCCTGCAGATTTGCTCGAGACATCTAGGAGCCAAAAAGGTAACTGCACGCCGGCCTACTTATTAACTTCCAGATTTTATTGAAAAGTTTCTTCTTATGGCCGCTAGAATGCACTCGCCCTGTTAGGATTATATTGTTCGATATTTCTCCACTAGATTTCACGACTGGTCTACATCGGACTCCATTGATAGTATACCATTGGCATTCTATGCGCATCGAATTTGAAGAATGACAGGATGATACTATGATACATTTTTACTTCTTATTTTAAAGGGTTTGTTACAGCCTATTGTGCGTTATTTGAAAATGTTATTTGAAGTAAAGAACAAAACGATTTCACATAGTAACTGAATTCTAGCCGCTGGTACTAGTTCAGGTTATTAATACTTTTATTTCAGGCAAATGGCAATCGAAAATATCCACATAGTTTGTATACACACGTCTCTGTAGGGACACGGAAAGATTTGTTAATTCAATTAGGGTTGTGAAAACCATGCACAACCAGACGTGTAAAGACATGCCTCAACTCAAAGTTGGATTTTGCCCACGGCAGGTCGATTATGTAATAATAATAATAATAATAATGTTATTTGTTTTACGACCCTTTTAACTACTGCTGCTTTTAGATACGCCGGGGTGCCGGAATTTTGTCCCGAAGGGGATCTTTAACGTGCCAGTAAATCTACTGACACGGCTCCCTCGCATTTGTGCACCCTCAAATGCCAGCTGACTGCGCCAGGATACGAACCTGCAACCTAGGGCCCAGCAAGCGAGAACGTTACCGCAGAGCCACGCAGCCAGTCGGGTCGATTATGTCTCCAGATCCATAACATTCTTGAGATACTTCTTATCTATCTTTCTTCAATGATGGTAGTATTTTTTTTCTAGGTTGTGGCGTTTGGTAGAGGTAAATAGTTTCTAAGGTCTTGAACCAAGAAATCATTCTATTATACTCTTTGATAATAACAACGAGTTATAACTATACTCATACATTTAGGAGAAAGTACGCTATATGTTCTTTACTGAACATCTTGTTTTATTTTAGCCTACGTTCGATTTTTGCAAAAAATGAAAGTAGACTTATGAGATCAACACAGGGCGAAAAAAGTGTGCCTGTCTGTGTGTGAGTCTGTGTGTGTGTGTGTGTGTGTACTCTGAATGTCTGTCCCCCCCCTATCAATGCGAACACGGTGAATGCGTATTGAACGAAATTTGGTACAAAGGTAGCACTAGCAAAGGACACCTCAGTGTCATGTTTTATATCGCCGCCATCTTAATGGAAACGTAATGGCGGCCACACAAATGTTCAAAGCTTAAATCAAATTACGACTAACCTAATCATCCGATCTCTACCAAATTTTGCAACAACATACCTTTATGGGGGGAGCATCCTTTGAACAAACTAATAGGTCATCAGCGTAATAGTTTGCGGATGGCGGCCATCTTTGTGTGAAAATCGATTCCCCCTATCAATTCGAACACGGTGCAACCGAATGGAACGAAATTTGGTACACAGGTAGCACTAGCAAAGGGCACCTCAGTGTCATGTTTTATATCGCCGCCATCTTGACGGAAACGGAATGGCGGCCACACAAATGTTCAAAGCTTAAATCAAATTACGATTAACCTAATCATCCGATCTCTACCAAATTTTGCAACAACATACCTTTATAGAGGAAGCATCGTTTGACCAAATGAATAGGTCATTAGCCTAATAGTTTGCGGATGGCGGCCATCTATGTGTGAAAATCAATTCCCCCTATTAATTCAAACACGGTGAAACCGAATGGAACGAAATTTGGTACAGAGGTAGCACTAGCAACGGGCATCTCAGTGTCATGATTTATAGCGCCGCCATATTGACAGAAACGTAATGGCGGCCACACAAATGTTCAATGCTTAAATTAAAATAACGACTAACATAACCATCCGATCTCTACCAATCTTTGTAACAACATACCTTTATGGAGGGAGCATCCTTTGACCAATCTAATAGGTTATTAGCCTAATAGTTTGCGGATGGCGGCCATCTTTATGTCTAAATTTATTCCCCCTATTAATTCGAACACGGTGGAACCGAATGGAACGAAATTTGGTACAGAGGTAGCACTAGCAAAGGGCACCTCAGTGTCATGTTTTATATCGCCGTCATCTTGACTGAAACGTAATGGCGGCCACACGAATGTTCAAAGCTTAAATCAAATTACGATTAACCGAATCATCCGATCTCTACCAAATTTTGCAACTACATACCTTTATGGAGGGAGCATCCTTTGACCAATCTAATAGGTCATTCGCCTAATAGTTTGCGGATGGCGGCCATCTTTGTGTCAAAATCGATTCCCCCTATTAATTCGAACACGGTGGAACCGAATGAACGAAATTTGGTACAGAGGTAGCACTAGCAAAGGGCACCTCAGTGTCATGTTTTATATTGCCGCCATCTTGACGGAAACGTAATGGCGGCCTCACAAATGTTCAAACCTTAAATCAAATTACGATTAGCGTAATCATCCGATCTCTAGCAAATTTAGCAACAACATACCTTTATGGAGGGAGCATCCTTTGACCAAACTAATAGGTTATTAGCCTAATATTTTGCGGATGGCGGCCATCTTTGTGTGAAAATCGATTCCCCTTATCAATTCGAACACGGTGAAACCGAATTGAACGAAATTTGGTACTGAGGTAGCACTAGCAAAGGGCACCTCATATTCATGTTTAATATCCCTATAGCACGTTGTATTTCAACAAGCTACTTCAACCAACATTCAATTATACTCCTTGAAATGGACAAAGAGTTATAACAATACCCATGCATTTAGGAGAAAGTAGGCTATATGTTCTTTACTGAACATCTTGTTTAAATTGTAAATATTACGTGTTTTTTGTGCTAATAAGTGAAAAGCAGGAATTTATGTATTTATAGAAAAAATGCTTAAAATATGAATTTATATTTAAAAATATGTATTTACCTAAAATTCCGAGCCCTAATAATAACAATAATATTAATTCCAACCGCCAAAGAATACCTACAATAAGAAGAGCCTCTTCCGCAACACCAAAATGAAGCACTATCAGACAGTCATTCGTCCTGAAGCCTTATATGCCTCTGAATGCCTCGTATTAAACAGTAAAGGACTCACGGACAAACTAGTTAATTATTATTGTTTTAAGGGGCGGAACTACGAGGTCATCTGCCCCTCTAAACACAGATTAAAGAATACAAATTTGGAACTGAATTTAAAATTTAGAGGAGGACACCTCAATTTGAATAGACCTACTGTAAATTAATAAAACAAAAAATTAAATGAAAATAATAAGTAAAAATTAAACAAAAATTACGGAAAAACAAAAAATTATCATTCAAAAACGAACAAGTCGTTGAGTCAATTTACACTGAAAAATTTAGATTGCTGGCCCTAACCCACTCGCACTTATAAAGCGGATAACGCGATGAGCAGCCACCGCGTCATCGGCTAGTATAACCTAAGTTTGAGTGTTATCTGCAAACCAAGGTTTCTTCGTAAGTCAGCAAGATCCACACACTCGGTTATAAGTAGGCCACGGTGGAAACGGCTCCACAGGTACAAAGTGGGGGGTCTTCCCTTCTCATTAGGTACGAGTGGGTGGATCTTGTATGACCTATCCTTAGCCTTCGCAAAATGACGGACAAACTAGAAATCCAAGAGAGGAAGATAATGAGGAAGATATTGGGACCAGTCAAGGAAGAGATAACGTTGAGTATAGGGTCCAAGCTTAGGGTTGTATGCTACGGAGACTTTGACTTTGTGTAGACAAGGACACGTCAATAAATTATTAAAACGAGAACGAAGGATATTATGGAAGATTTTAGGCATCAGATGGGTTGATGGCCAGGTATGATTGAGATCCAATGAAGAACCAATAATGTCCCATCAAAGAGAAAATAATGTTGTTCTACGGGCACAACTCCGTAAGACAGCAGGTTCGGTGGCGTAGTCGGTAGCATGCTGAACTGATATGCCTAAGATCGCGTGTTCAAACCCGGCCGAAGTCGTTGGATTTTTTAGGAGCGTTAAAAATCATTCAGTAAACTATGCCTTCCTTCAGTGGGAAGTGAAGCCAGCGGGCCAATGTCATAGATTTATGGCATGTAAAAGATCCTACCGCTGCAATTGGTAGTGTGTAGCCAAATTTGGATTTATTTATATTTCGTTGAAACGCTCTATCATGTTACAACGTTCGCCACTAGGTGTCAGTGACATCTTGTAGCCAAAGTTGGAACTACTTGAAATTGAACGGAACTTGTAGCTCACCCCATGGGTAAAGCCCTGCGCGGATGCGGATATCCGCAACTTTTTTCGCCATGCGGATATAGTTTGCATGTCTGTGCGGATAGCGGATAAGCTGCGGATAATGTTTGGAGTAAATTTGCGCATAGTTTTTAGAATACAATCCGAACTTGTTGAATATCATAACTAGGACTCGGATGTTTATGACATAGCCTGTCATATTTTACTGTTATGTTTTTATTTTATTTTATGACAAAGATGATGATTTAAGCTATTCTCATTGAAATTATGTCATCCCTCCCTATATTATTCTACTAAGGTCCCATTCCAGTTTTGTACCGAAAATAAGGTCCCATTAACACCAACCTACAGGTTCAGCATAACCCAATGCGTAAGCGAAACGCACTCATTTACTCTTTAAATGCCTTACAATTAAAACAAGTAGTTCCGTGAAGAACTATACAGCCTATTTTCATATATCCTGATGATGTTAATTGCATCTATCAACATACAAAATTTCAGTTTAATTGCTGTAACAGATTCGTAGATATTGAGAACCGTCTAAATATTTCAGATGGTCGCCAGGTTGGATTTTTATTTTTGTACTATTACATTAAGATTATTGTGTACGTGTGGTATTCAAACTTCAATCGCATGATTTGACAACAAGAAGTAAAAACGAGATTTTAAAATTACGCACAGCAGCCATCTTGTGATTATGCAAACCATTGAAATAAATTACATGGCAGTGGATCAACATTTGTATAAGCATTTAACGTGCAACGTTTCACGGCACTCGGATAGATAATTCGCGAGAAACGTCCATTTAAATATTTATACTTCGCGTCGCCGCCATGTTGGATTTGTGCTCACCACGTTCCTGAAAGTCCTATAGGTGAACATATGTTCTTAGTCTCTATGAACATTTAAAAAAATCAGTTTGGTTGCTGTAAAAGATTCATAGATATTGAGAACCGTCTAAATATTTCGGGAGCTCACCATTTAGGAGTGTTATATGTATAGGCCATAGAGTTATGTACCATTCAAGGACAATTATTGCCTAGGTTCATTATTCAAACTTTCACTTCGATCGCATGATTACGACACAAGAAATTAAAACTTAATTTTAAAATTTCGCACAGCCGCCATCTTGAGGTTATGTAAGGAATTGAATTAAATTAGATGGCAGTGCATTACAATCTGCAAAATCAATTACTGTACCACATTTCACTGCGCTCAGAGAGTTAAATCACGAGAAAGTCTATTAAAATATTTTAAATTCGCTTGGTCGCCATGTTCGTTTCGTACTTTAGAGGTTTATGAAATATACATAGGTATTCTTGTATCAGTACTCTTTATCACCGTACAAAATTGCAGGGTGATATCTGTAATAGTTTCGGAGATATAGAATGTCAGTGAAATATTTCGCACAGCCTCCATTTTGAGGTTATGTAAACAATTGAACTAAATTAGACTCCAGTGTATTACAATGTGTATAAACATTTGCTGTACCAAGTTTCATTACATTTAGATAGTTAAATCGCGAGAAAAGTGTATTTAAAAGTCTCAACTTCGCTTGGCCGCCATGTTGGTTTTGTAGTCACCAGGTTTTTGAAAGTCTCATAGGTGAACTTCTAGTAGTGCCCTTTATCACCGTACACAATTTCAGGGCGATATCGGTAATAGTTTCGGAGATATTGAATGCTAGTGAAATATTTCGCACAGCCGCCATGTTGGATTGGTGAGACGTAACAAAATTTGAAGGGCACGGTCGAGGTCGCCGGGAATAGTGCTATGAACTTTCCGAGTTTCATTGAAGTCGCTCCAGCCGTTTAGATTTTATTAGGGACACACACACACACCCACCTCTCTCTCACACACACACACACACGCACACACACACCGACAAAAGGTGATCTTATAAGCCTATTTTTTCAAAATTGAAAATAGGCTAAAAATACCTTAAAACATGTATATTTACAATGAAATAATGAAAGAATGCAACACGGTAACCATGGTAACAGAATCTCACAGGTCCATCTATTTCTGTAAGACGCAATGCAATTCCTATTATTACATTACTGTGAAAGTTTCCAGACGGTTAGAAGGGTATCACTGAACCAAATTAAGCTGTAAAATTCATCAATACATACAGTATAATGCGCTTAAGGGGGTCAAGGGACACTCTAGATTTTTTCACGCAATTTTCACGTGTAAGTGTGGTACGAAAGGTCTTTTTCACCCGGCTTTAAAGGGTCTCCGAAAACCACATTTAAAGGCCGTTAAATTAACAGTCTATGTGATATTCCCAGAAAACTAACTTCGCTCTGATATACCTATGCAGGAATGACAAACTCCGAACCACTGCACACGTAGCTGAATTGATAAAGTCTGATTATTCATACCAAGGATAAATCAGTCATAGCATTCATGATTGAGATTTTGCTAAGTGTACTCTTTACAACTAGAATATTCGCGGACGAAGCCGCAACGGGTAATGCTAGTATAAATAAATTCCGTATGATAGATGACTAGACCTCAGATTTTTAGGCACCAAAAAGTACTGTTTTAGACACCTAACATTGGCCCTTGAAACTGGAAAATTAGGCTCAAGCATATAAATATCGGTAGAAAGAAAATAAAAATGAGTTAATGCATAATTATAAGCAGTGCTTCTTTTTTCTAAAAAAAACTTTAGGGGGCACTCTCAGTTGTAGTCGATAAAACATCACGATTTGCAATTTTCGGCAATTTGCAAAGTCCGGTGATTGTTTGTGTTCGAATCATTGTCTTTCAGCTTTTTCGATGCCAGGGTGGATGTTAAATAATTTGTTATTTTCTTCATCCCTCAGAACTAACTACACTCACTACCTAACAACCTACCCCACCTCCAAACGCTGCACTAGCCTGCGTGTTTATAAGAACGGAGTGCCGAGTTGCTGACCAAAAGAAGCTGATTCGATAGATCGATTTAAATCGAGGATTACTCAAAAATCTCCTCCAGCTGTTGTGAACAGCGCTTTGACACCAGCTGATCGATGAACTGTCAAGTCGGAAGTTATGTTTGCCGGACTAGATACAAATGTACCAATATTTTTTCTTAAACAGTTTTCAAATCTTTGGGTACGCGGCTAAAGTCCATTTGCCGCCCCTCAATAGTTCATATTTGCTTTGTTTTATACAACAAAAGGATATATTTCATTGGCGTTTTCATTTATTTTAAACATAAAGTTCATTTAGTTTAGATAAAACTACAATTTTAATGGCTTAAATAATAAATGTTATATTGAAATTAGTTATCTACTTGTCTTTATTTTACTTACTTCTTTTAAGATTCGTTAAAAAATGAAATGGTTTCGAACTTAATTAATTAATTAATTAATTAATTTGTTCTTGGAGATCAGTGATCACTATTTTACACATACAGGGTCTTTCATATAAAATAAGAGCGCCAAGCGGCGGCTTTGTTAACCGTCGCTGCGGTCACCTTGACCGAGCTTGTGTCGCGCCACGGCCCCCTGCTGTAGTCTTTAAAGCGCGCGCATAGTACATACGACGGCTGTTTTTTTTTCAAGTTCCGAAGGACTGCATAAAAATAACAGATTGACATTACCAACCTTGACCTTGCAATAAGCGTGCAGGTGCTCAGTCACCAGTCTAAACCTCAAGTGCTAACATGGTGAGACAGTTATCATTGCAATATCGTATTTTTTTTATGTAAAACTTATTTTAAGTACGAGTCGGCTCGTGATGCATTTGTTCAGCAATTTCCTGATTAAGTGCCACCTTCACTAGCACAGATTCACGTATTTGCAAATAAGTTTGACACTACTGGCTCGGTGCTCAATAAAAAAAACATGCCCACACACGAACAGTTTTAACAGAGGATGAGCTAGATGACATTGGCGAGAATCTTGAACGGTCTCCGAATAAATCACTCACAAAATTAGGGGTTTCGGTTTCATCAACAATAACTATCTAACTAAGGTAAGATTTCAGCATTGTACACACGCTAGCAATGCCACTGCATCATATAGGATTGTACACACGCTTAAAGCAGGGGGTCTTGGCGCGCCACAAGCTCGGCCAAGGTGACCGCAGCTGCGGTTAACAAAGCCGCCGCTTGGCGCTCTTATTTTATATGAAAGACCCTGAATATCTATATGTTAATGCTAATGACTATATGTTGCGTAATTGAAGAACTGTGTTCAATTTGAATTAAGTTGTCCTACATGGTGAAAGGAAATTACACAGAATGTAGTTAATTAGGCTACTGGTTTATTTGTTGAAAAATATACTAACTTCTCTAAAACAACTCACCCCACGTAATCTTGATGTTTAAATTTACATAGCTTTCTTGCGAGATTTCTTAATGGGAAACTCGTTAATATGAAAGTGTTTTTGTTGTATTTGCCTCAATACAAAGTAATGAAAGTGAGTTGAACCGTATTTCAGAAATACTAGTTTGCAGATAGTTCTTAACTCTTCTAAGGCATGAAACACTGTAGAAGGACTAAAGTTCTTAACTCTTCTAAAGCATGAAAAACTGTAGAAGGACTAAAACATAGTTTTAAGTAACATATTCTTACATTCGTACGGAAAATATCATTAACGTCTGAAATACTTCATTTTAGCTTTTGAATGAATTGCTCAACTGCCGCTCCTGAAAATTTGCTGCTCTAGGCTGCAGCCTACTTAGCCTATTTAGAAATACGGCCCTGACGCTGACCCCCGCGTTCCTCCTGAAAAAGAAAGCAATGAATATAATTAACGACGAGAAATCAATTTATTTGTCATCAAATTCAACAGTAAACAATTTCCCAGGAACTAGGAGCAATCCTAAATACAAAACCAATTAACTGTCTCATTATGGAGCTTGTTGTCACAGCGTGTTTAATGTCCACTTCCATGATCGGCTACACGGTATATTATTAACCTTGCTTTCCAAATTGTCAATGCCTTTTTTTTTCGACAAAATCATTTTAAAAGCAGAGAAACACCTTTCAACTGAAACAGATATTGCACCCTCTCTGAATTCCTGTCAACTTTCACTTCTGTCATCTTGCCACCCTCATTCATTCTCTAGGAAAGCGACCTACGGGCCGCAATAAATTGCAGTATAGTTGAAAGACTGGTTTCAGTATTTTTTTTATGTGTTCTAATCATTTTCAAGTACGGTACAGAACTTTATTTGCGTTACTAATTTAAAAACACCGTCAATTTACAACAAACCTTCCCAGCAATACACTGAAAATGCACCTTTATGCCTTTTAGAAAGAAAAATATTGGAATGCAGTCGAAATAAATCAGAAACCCCCTTGGATGTCGGATTGGCAGGTGAAAATCTTAAGGAAATAAGAGACTTCTGTTACCTAGGAAGCAAAATAACCAGTGATAGACGAAGCAAAGAGGATATAAAAAGTAGGTTGGCTCAGGCAAGCAAACCATTTCTACAGAAAAGGAATCATTTGAAATCGAATATAGATTTAGGTATTAGGAATTCATTCTTGAAAGCCTTTGACTAGAGCGTGGTGCTCGATGGAAGTGAAACTTGGACTATTGGTGCAGCAGAAAAGAGGAGAATAGAAGCATTTGAAATGTGGTGTTACAGGAGAATGATGAAGATCAGATGGGTAGATAGGGTTACAAATGAAGAGATATTAAGACGAGTGAGAGTGGAGAGATGTTTCTGGCGACTGCTAATGAAGAGAAGAGATAGGTTGGTAGGACACAACATACTAGGTCGCCCAGGAATAGCAAGCTTAATTATGGAAGCAAGGGTCGAGGACAAGAAATGCAGAGGTAGACCAAGGTTAGAATATGTTAAACAGATTGCCTCGGATGTAGGGTGTGGTAGCTATGTAGAGATGCAACTATTAGCTCAGGATAGGGAGGCATGGAGTGCTGCATCAAACCAGTCAAAAGACTGAAGAATCAAACAACAAGAATTTCCATGACGAACTAAAGAACCTACTTTTCTCAAAATTTAAGATTAATGCCAATGATTAATCTATACAGTATGGATCTATCTAGAATAATGACGAAATTAAGTTGGTAATATCGAAATTTCTAATTAGTTCGAAATACTGTATACCTGTCATAATGTAGCCTAATAGAGAACTACAGTTGGCAGCCCTTGTGACTGAATATATTCTTAGTTCCATCTCTTAAGGTACAGAATACAAAATTTGGTTGAAGTCCAATGGATAGCATGGACGTTACATGCAGTTAAACACTGGAGCTAACAGCACGCGTAAAATCATGTTGGCAACAATGACATACATGTATTGGTCAGAAATAATCTGAAATAATATTATCTATTGTAGTGTCAATTTTGAATGAAATCCTTTAGTGAGTATAGAAGTTACATGCATTTTAAAATTGGACCTATCAGCAGGCTTAGAATCGTGTTGGCAGCACTGGCGTAGGCCTATATTAGTTACTCCAAATTAATCTAGAATGCCAGGTGCAAAGTTTAAGGCTATTGGCTTGCATACTTTCTGATATATTGATATTAGGGTAACAAAAATAGAGACAGTATTTATTAACAGTTGGCAGCCCTGGTTACTCTTAAGAATCGGCATAGTCATATCTGCTATGGTACACATAGCGCACACGAAATTTGTTTGAAATCCAAATGACAGAATATAAGTTACATGTATTTAAATTTGGACCTCTCAGCAGGCTTAGAATCATGTTGGTAGCACTGACGAATATAAGTTACTCCAAATTAATATAGAATGTCAGGTACTATACGTGTGCATAGTTTAAAGCTGTCGGCTTGCATACTTTCTAATATATGGGTATTTGGATATGAAAAATTGAGAGCACTTATTAACAGTTGGCAGCCCTGGTGGCTCTTAAGAATACGCTCAGTCATATCTGTTTATGTACACATAGCACATACGAAATTGTGTTGAAATCCAATTGATAGTGTAGATGTTATATATTTCAAATTTGGACCTATCAGCAGGCTTATAATCATTTTGGCAACACTGCCATGTATGGCCTCCTGGAAATTAAACTGCAATATTATTATCTATACGTGTGCCAATTTTGAAATAGCTCCCATTCATACCCTCCAAGATATTCAACATGGATCTGAAATTTCAATTGCGATTTTTCAGCCGTTGGTAGCACTGACATCATTTTCAGATGTGGCCGTGAGATATTCAGGTATAGATCGTCACTCCTACCAAATGTTGTTTCGATTGCTGCAGCCGTTTAGGAGTTGACAGGGGGACACACACACACAGCCAGACAGACAGAAGGACAGACAGACACACATTTGCCCGTTCTCAGAAGTCTACTTTTTCCTCATTTTTGCAAAATGTGAAAAGTAGGCTAAAAACAAAGAGGCACTAAAAATATGGAATAGGCACCAACTGGCCAAATAGACATTTTAGAGCACTAACAGACTTCATAAGAATTGATAACTTTTCATGAAACGTAAAAATATCTCATGACCGAATGACACAGAAAATAATAAATATTACTATTATTATTATCAACAAAATAATCTCGGGGATATCGGTTGAACATAACCTCATTCTGGATCCCACCCAATTGAACTCAGGGGGGGGGGGTAAAGAGTGGGTGTGGTGGGGAGTGATTAACGTAGACTACCATTTAGTGTCACTCTTATTAACTCTCTGTGATTTGAATACTTCTACGGCTTGTCCAATTATATTATCAGAAACCTTAGATCTACTTAATTTCCCACATACACAAAAAAAAATAGTGTCAAATTACTGGTTAATTTGATGTGAACACGAATATGACCGACTTAATGATCGCGTGGCAGTGACAAAGAAAAAAAACACTATCACCCGTGGCGTCTCTTATAGGAGGCCATGACAATAAAAACAAAACACTATCGACAAGCGTTCACAGCCTGCATCTGTCTACATCGCCTTTTAATGTAACGTATTTTAATTTGTGCTAAAACCTATCATGGAAATTATAATAATAGTGTTGGCATTCCCCCCCCCCTTCTGGGTTAAGTGATAGCTATTTCCTTAATTCTTCTAGTGTATGATGACGGTGTCTAGAAAGCGGATATGGGTGTGGGCAAAAGAACAGTATCCCGTATAATTACAGGTGTTAATATATGCTTTTGAATCGGAAACAAATTGCTGGAGTGCATTGAAACACACCTGCCTGCTCACACATGCCTTCATATTGCATATCATCATACACATGTGAATGTATTTACAATGAGCTTCAATTACCCAGCAGGCTTCAAGAAACAATGGAACAGTACAGCTGGAGACTAAAGTATTTAAAACAAAGCAAAAAAGGGCTCTATGTGAAACCATTAATGTCGCTATGTTGTTATTTCTTCGATCTATGGGTTGGCGACCACGGGACCCCAGCTGAGTCCGGCATTGCTTCCACTTACTTGTGCCGGGCCCCTCTCTGTCTTCTTTCCTATCGACCTCCCTTGGTCAACTCTTGTTCTCTTCCGACCCCGACGGTATTAGGATAGCCGAAGGCTAGGGAATCTTTAACTCTACCGCCTTAATTGGCCCATGTCTCATCTTTGCTGATCCCTCATTCTTCGAGTGGTCAGACTTCATGCTTTCTTCTCATTATAGTTCCATTTCTCTTTAAGATTCCCGCACTGTTTTTGTTAATTGGCTCCCCGAATATCGAAATTACCTTTTTTTTTGAATCTACACTTCATTTTGCAGGTATTTTCAATATAAGTTGCATTTTGTAAGTCTTTCCGATCTAAATTGTATTTTTCGAGTATTTTCAACCTCAATTGCATTTTGTAAGGATTGATAATCTAAATTGCCATTTAGCAAGTCTTTCAATCTAGGGGCTGCCACATGAGTGAATATTTTGAATTTCAATAGCATTTCGTAAGTATTTCCAACCTAAACCGCATTTTGCAAGTATTTTCAAAATACATTGCATTTTGCATAGTGGGCATTTCATAAGTATTTTGATTCTCAATTGCATTTTGTGAATATTTTGAATCTAATTTGCATTTTGTAAGTATTGCCAGTCAAATTGAGTAGTTTTAATCTACCATGCATTTGGTAAGCATTTTCAATTTCAAATGCATTTTCTAAGTATTTTGAATTTCAATTGCACTTTGGGAGTATTTTGAATCTGAACCGGCCTTTTTCAATCGAAATAGCATTTTTAGCCTACTTTCGATTTAAAAAAATGAAAGTAGACTTATGAGATCAACACAGGGCGAAAAAATATGTGTCTGACTGTGTGTGAGTGTCTGTCTGTCTGTCTATGTGTGAGTATGTGTACTCTGAATGTCTGTTCGCCCCTATCAATTCGAACACGGTGAAACCGAATTGAACGAAATTTGGTACAGAGGTAGCACTAGCAAAGGGCACCTCAGTGTCATGTTTTATATCGCTGCCGTCTTGACTGAAACGTAATGGCGGCCACCCAAATGTTAAAAGCTTAATGCAAATTACGACCAACCTAATCATCTGATCTCTACCAAATGTTGCAACAACATACCTTTATGTAAAACGCGTTCTTTGACCAAGCTGCAAGGTCATCAGTCCAACAGTTTGCATATGGTGGCGATGTATGTGTGAAAATCGATTTCCCCTATCAATTCAAACACGGGAAAACCGAATTGAACGAAATTTGGTACAGAGATAGCACCGGCAAAGGGAACCTCAGTGTCATGTTTTATATCACCGCCATCTTGACGGAAACGGAATGGCGGCCACCCAAATTTTAAAACCTTAAATCAAATTACGACCAACCTAATCATTTGATCTCTACCAAATTTGGCAAGAACATACCTTTTTGTGGGAAGCATCTTTTTTCTGAACTACAAAGTCATCTGCCCAATAGTTTGCAGACAGCGGCCATGTATGTGTGCAAATCGATTCACCATATCAATTCAAACACGGTGAAACCGAATTGAATGAAATTTTGTACAGAGGTAGCACTAGCAAAGGGCACCTCATATTCATATTTAATATCCCTATAGCAAGTTGTATTTCAACAAGCTACTACAATCAACATTCAATTATACTCCTTAAGAAGGACAAAGAGTTATAACAATACCCATGTATTTAGCAGAAAAAAGGCTATATGTTCTTTACTGAACATAATTATGTCATTGTTTCAATTTAAATTGCATTTTGTTCTAAATTCCCTTTTGTAAGTATTTCCAGTCCAGCTTAATTTTTGTTAAGATTTCCATTTCATTGTCATTTTCGCCATGACCCAGACCATTAGGGACCGATAACCTAGATGATAGGCCCCTTAAAACAACAATTATCATCATCATTCATCGATTTACCCCTACAGTTCTTGTCCTCAACCCTTCCTTCCATAGCTAAATTTGCTATTCCTGGGTGTCTTAGGCTGTGTCCCCAAGCTACATTTTCAGCGGTAGTGAAGTAGATAGTTGATTGCTCTTCAGTCGGTCAACATGATTATGCCCAATGAATGGGCGGGGTACAAGATATAAATAAAACAATAAGTCCGTGACGAACTAAAGAGCCTACTTTTCTTAAAATTTACGATTCATTCCAATAATTAATGTATATGGATCTATCTAGAATAATAAATTGGTAATATCGAAATTTCTAATTAGTTCTGAATACTGTATACCTGGCAAAATGTACCCCAAATAGAGAACTACAGTTGGCAGTCCTGGTGACTGAATATATTCTTAGTCCCATCTCTTAAGGTACGGAATACGAAATTTGGTTGAAGTCCAATGGATAGCATGGACGTTACATGCAGTTAAACATTGGATCTAACAGCGCGCGTAAATCATGTTGGCAACAATGACATACTAAACCCTTTGGAAAATAGCATGTAGACAAGATTCAAATTTTCGGGGTCGTAATGGATTCTTGTGAATGTGATTTAGAGGTTTTGCTATCAACATAACTTCCAGGGTTCATAAGGTTAACTTATTATTATTATAAAGCCAAGAAAAACAACAGGATCTACTAACAAAATGAAATTTATTAACTGAATCAAACATAAAAAAAAAAACTATAACCACCCTTTTATTGTTCACTCGCGTGAACAGATCTAACACTGACCAGCCTGACGTACCATGACGACATGGCATGACAGCTGTCAACAAGCATTGTGACTGCAATGTCACTTAAGTCAAAGTAACAAAAGAAAACGGATCACAAGATCCAAATATAACAAACAAATCAATAGTACAAAAATTTAATATTTATGAGCGACACGGGTTTTAAGACTAGTTCAAGTAATGAGCATTTGACGGGCGCTCGTTTCCGACCAAAACAGTTGGTTCGGGAACGGACTCCGTACTGCGAAGGACGAATTACGGAAATGTGGGAACAACAATTACATATTTATATACACTACTGACATGCTCTAACCTTAGATTACCACAACCAAATACACGTGTGTATTATTTAAAATAAGGGCTGCGGAATTACCGACTTATACCTTAAACACTAGGAAGGCATAACATGACATGAACAAGTTTGGCCGGTTGCCAAATTATATTTATATGAATACAATGGCCTTGAAAATAAGAACCAACAACAACAAAATACAACTTTTAATTTTCACGCCGGAAAGTTTGGCGTTTTTAAAACAATGAACAAATAAGTCGTAGTAATGATAAAAGAAACTTGGATCGACAACATGGCAACTTCCAAAATTAAACCAAATAAAATAACCTTAACTCATTAGGCTTTAAAGCAAACAAAACGTGTCATAACAAGCTGGAGACAACCGGGCCTGTTATCGCATCACCGAGAGAGTGGCTGATTTCTTCCCCCAAGTAGTAATTAGTGCCATGCTAAATATAGATTCTGGCCCATAGCCAGCGTACAGCACCTTTGCTAATCGCCACCTGTTAAACGCGTACAAATAAATAACACATTATCTCAAAACATCCTCTCAGGGATTTTTAAGAATACATTCCCAGGTCAAACTTATCCCCACGGATAACTAGTTTGCCGGAATGATATCGCAGTCATGGACAGGCTTTACCTCTCCTCATCATCATCACTTACACCCAAAAACACGTGGCACATTTCTCGAAGATCACGTCGTAGCATTAATCAGCACACCTCTCAGATAATGACACACAACATGTCCAAATGACAATAAAGAATAAATAACAGGATCAGTCCTAGCCCGAGTTATCAAAGCAACAAAATGCAAATATTCCCCCCACGTAGTAATTAGTTTAACATATCATTAAATCAGTCCATTTATCATTGTCGTTCCTAGGTTCTCATTCATGGCTACACTTTTTATAGATACGTTAATCGATGCGGCCGTTTCGCAATAAGAATTACGTATACATAAGGACCACATTTAAATTACAAAATTTACTGTACAACATAATTGTCACGCAATGCCAAAATTTACTACACGCATGTCAGTTAAGAAATCAAACCCTGAAATTTTAATTAAACCACACAAATAAAATCTATACAAAGTTCCACACATCTCTCGCGATTCCCCTCGTCCAAAATCAATAAATCAATTTTTTAATACTCATCACTTAAACTGCTTTCCAGAGGCCTCCCGCCTCGTCAATTCCCATCATTAGGCCGTTAGCCCATAACACTGATGGTAATGGAGGATGAAGCTTGCTGTCTTCTCTCCATGGTCGACATTTTGCTGCTGTTAAAACACAATTAAATCAAAGTTTTTAAACTGTTCTATCTGCGTTCTAAGTATTTTATTTCCTCAGATCGTCCTATGCAGAATCGTCGACTTTCCCTATTCTATGGCTAATTGCCATCTCACAATTTATGAAAATTTCCAACTTCGTTGCCGACACACAACTATAATTTTAAAACCATATCGTCTTAAGGACGTCTTAAATGACTGTCGAAGAATAATTAGGAGTGCCCCGGTTCATCTCAGACATTTGTATATATACCGAAAGCCTAAAGTTTCAATGGTGGGAGAAAAACAGCTCCTCAATATTTTAAGTAATGGGCCTATAATTATGTGTGACCTCTCAAAATTTTTGTATTTTCTCACAGGTCGCGAATCTGCCGTCGAACAAGCAAACCGATCGCTAGATCTTTTTATATCCGATTGCCGCGCAAAACACACTGACGCTATGTTCTGGCGTCATGTTTTCTTATTGGTCAGATAAGTTGGCTTCGGAGTTCTGACCTTACAAATCCCGCCCTTATATTGACGTCACGACTATTCTCCTCTCTCTCACTCCTTGCCTTGTACGCAGCATTTTGCCCTTTTATGGTCACGTACGCCACAGCGTCATATCTGATTTTCTCAGAAATCCAAGAATAACATTGGTTGTGAAACTATTGGTCATTTCCAGCCAGCACGTAGCATGTCTTACCAAGTCCAGATTTCTTGCTACATCAATATTACTCAAATATCCAGCATATCATGTATTTAGTATTTCCATCGTTTTTATTAATATGAAACATTATTATTGGACACAATGATAAGGGTTCATCTGACCCCTAGTTGATGAAATTCGAACTCAAATGAAGTCGAATTTCACATCCCCTACTTTTCTGGCTCAAATTTGAAGTTGCTGGTCCCCTCAAAATATAATGACTGTCCGCCTCTGTCTGTTTCAGTAGCCGTCTCGTTCCAAACTCATTAGGAAATTCCTGTATACTTATGCCCTCCGGCCTCTTTCCTTGCTACTCGTCTCCCCTCTCACTCTTTCAAAACATCAACATATTCATTAACGACTTCCGCCTGAACTTGTAAACACGTCAGAGCTGTCTTTTGAGCGCTTTCACCACTCGAGTACCCCCGTATCTTTTGTTGTATGTTATCACGCGAATGTTTAATTTGCTGCAGTAACATTATTTCTCGGTTCGTATGGCTCTCTCTGATGATACAATTTTAAATTTGAGATATTATATACTGCCATGTTTCCTGTGCTCACCTCTCGGACTCTGTAGGCGTTGTTACCTAAATTCCTCACGATGCTGAACGGTCCCACATACCTTTCACAAAATTTGTTTAGTATCTTGTTCGCTGGATCAGATATCGGTGGCTTCTTAATCAAGACCAATTCCCCTTCGATCAACTCCCGATGAAACTTCTTTCCGCGTACTCTTCTTAATCTACGGTCCGCCTGCCTTCTCATATGCACAATGGTGTTCTGGATCCGTAGATCGTGTGTTGGTACTGGGTCGTTAGGACATGTTACAATAGTGTTCCAAGATCTCACTGGAAACTGGTTGTGGTGTAAAACCATGGGAATTTGCCCTGTAGATTCATGACGAGTGGAATTCATACATATCTCAATGTCACTCACTCGGTCTACCCATTTGTAATGTTCCTTGGGAATAAATACCCGGAAGAACTTAGAAATATCACGGATTACGCGTTCGCTAGAATTTCCTTGGGGATGTCTTATTGATGAGAGAACGTGTTTTATATTCAAATCTGCCATTCCTTTCTTAAACTGGGCACTAGTGAAATATGCGCCATGATCCGATAATATAAACTCAGGCTTACCAAGAGTCGGTATCACCTTGTGTATTATTCTACTTAGAATCTGTTTAGTGGTGGTTTTCTGGATAGGGCATAGAACCACGAATTTGGAAAATACGTCCAGACACACAAGTAGATGCCTGCACCCTCTCCTTCCCTTCGGAATTGGACCAAATGTGTCGATCGCCACTATTTCCAATGGTTTCTGGGGTAATATTGGTTTCGGGTATTGCTTCATTAAATAGTTGTTAGGCTTAGTGCGTTGGCAAGCGTCACAAGTCTTAACCACTTCGCATATGGTAGTTCGCATGCGTGGCCATGTGAAAGTTTCAGCTATGGTCGATTCTGCCTTGTCTATTCCGATATGGCCTAGGCTTTCATGGACATGCCAGGTCAAACCACGTTGTAATGAAGCAGGTAACAAGATGCGCATTTTGGTATGCTCCTCATTAATGAATTTGTGTAACAGATTGTTCACATATTGATATTTTCCTTCTTTGCTCCGGGCCTCACGATGAGCTGCAGATCCAGGCTGAAGTTCTCCCTTAAAATACATGATCATTTGCCGCATCCAGGGCTCACCTTCTTGCTCTTTCTTTAATTCCTTTAATTCATTCAAGAACTCGTGATCCTTAGGTGTCAGTTCTATGTGTTGAACCAAGGCCTCTTCTTCCACGTCTTCTTCCGGGTTTCTGCTGAGAGCGTCTGGGATGATGTTTAGTTTTCCAGGGCAGTGTTCAATTTCTATATCGAACTGTTGAATGTAGATCGACCATCTGGTGATACGTTCACTAACCATGTTAGTTTTAAAAAGAAATGTGAGGGCTTTATGATCTGTCCTGATAATAATTTGATACCCAAATACTAGTTTTCTCCATTTTTGGAGGGCGTGAAGAATAGCTAGGAGCTCCAACTCTGTAACAGTGTAATTCCGTTCGTGTTTCCGTAACTTACGGCTTACAAAGGCAAGATAAGATCTTTTCTGTAGGTTGCTTGGATCTTCCTGATACAACATTGCTCCGACCCCAATAATCGAAGCGTCTGCCTGAATTACAAACTTTAGGCCGAAATCTGGGTATCCCAGTTTGATACAATTTTGTAACAATAATTTAGTAGCTTGGAAAGATTGGTTGCATTCGTCATTCCAAGACCATTTATTATTTTTCTTTAGTAGTTCTTGCATAGGGGCTACAGTTTCCGTGTACCCGGGACAGTTTTCTTTGAAAAACCCCGTTACACCAAGGAAGGCACGGACATGTTTTATTCTTGTAGGAGTGGGGAAATGTTTGATTGCATCAATTTTGGCAGGGTTTGGTCTGACGCCGTCCTGATCGATAATGTGGCCTAGATATAAAATTTCATCCCTAAAGAAGTGGGATTTCTTTAGGTTTATTTTGAAATTTGTGGTGCGTAAATTTTCTAACAGTTTATCTAAGTTTTCCATGTGTTCATTGATGTTGTCGGAAGCCAATAAAATATCATCTATGTACCTAGTCGTCATCTCCTTAACCTCCTCAGTAAGGTTTCGGTCTAATGCTCGAATTAGGGCACAGCCAGCTGTTTTCACGCCGAACGGCATTCTTCCAAATGTGTACGTCTGATTGTCGAACAAGAAGCCTGTTAACAATTGCGACTTCTCGTCCAATTCGATATGGTGAAAGGAGCTCGTTAAGTCCACACTTGAATAGATGCTCTTTCCTTTAAATCCCTTGAGGACGTCTCTAATTATGGGTGCCTTATCGTATTCCGGCAACAATCGAAGGTTGAGCATTCTTGCGTCGAGACATAGCCGTATAGATCCGTTTGGTTTGATAACGGCCAAAATTGCATTTAAAAAAGGTGTGGGCATCTTTTTTATTACGCCTGCATGTAACATTCCGTCAATAATTTCTTTAACTTGTGAATGATGTTTTTCCGGAATCGGATACAACCTACTTCTGAATGGTGACCAATCATCTACCTGCATGGAATATTTAAAGTTGAGAATCTTGCCCGGTACTGTATCAAAAACCTGTTGGTGTTTTCTCAAAATATCTTCAAGTTGCTTCTTTTCCGTAACCCCTAGTTTGACTTCCTTAAGCCGCTCCTGTAGTAGCTCTTCAAATTCATTATTGCTGTCGTCCTCTTCAGCCAACAATGCCCAGATATCTCGCGTTTCTTCCTCTTCATTAAGTTCAATTACAGCTGTAGTGGTGTCCTTGCTATATGCCTCAATTATTTCCTTGTCCGTCTTGTTTAAAATAGCCTGCTGCGTGATCTCGGCCCCTTCTTCACTAATTGCCTGTAACATCCAAGTATGCGCCTCCTTGCCAGATGTTATCTCGTCCATATGCAGTCCTATGTTCGTCATCCCTTCGATGTTTTTGAAGCTTATGGTGTTTTTGTGTAGATCTATGACGGCCTGATATTCGCAGATGAAGTTTGCCCCTAGAATGATATTGAAGTTCATTTTCGTCATAACTATGAAAGTTTGAGCGAAGGTGTGTTCCAGAATTTCTAATTCGAGATATGCCTGCTGCTTACAAGTAACCGATCGTTCAGGAATTATACCCCGTACTTTAATTTGCGGGACCGGTATCATTGGAACTTTATGATTCCGTCCTATTTCTTTGATCAAGGCCTCAGATACCAGGCTGACCTGACTTCCTGTATCAACTAAGCATTTGACCTTCAATCCATCAATCCTAGCATATATTATTGGTAATTGCTTTAATTGTTCGTTTTGTGGCCTCACGATTTCTTCCAAGCAATCTTCAGGCATCGCAATCCACTCTGTAATGTGCGCTGTCACCCAACCATCACGACCATCACACCATTCGCTTCTGAGGCTGTCTCCTTTCCCTTCAATTAAACTTTGTTTTTCGCGCCTTGACCCTCGCCCTGGTCTTGGTGCCACCCGTCCTGTCTTTCCTGCTGCATTAGCATACCTTCCGCCCCGTTAGTGTGGGTGTCCGGATTTGCTCTGTGTTCCATCGCTCGTTCCCATTTATTCTTATTGTTTCCCTGTATGTTATGTAGTTCTTCTAGGTACTGTTGTGACTCAGCGTGTCTCTCGTTCCAATTTCTCTGATCATCCCTTGGATCCGATTGCTCGTTAAACCGCTGGTTATCTTGTGCGTTATGTTGCTGGTTGTAACGCCTATTGTTTCTGGGCCTATATTGTTGATTATAGTGTCCTCCACGCCATTCCCGATTGTAAGGTGCGTTATTATTATTATTCCTATTGTATGACGTTTGATATCTCCTATTATCTCGCCACTTCTGATTGTTTGTGTTCCGGTAGCGGTTAGTTCCTTCCTGATTGTTATGGTTTCTGTCCCTATTTTCGTATCTCGGTTGAGATCTCGGCTCATATTCTTCGGTGCTCTGCCGTCTTTGGTTATCCCCAGTGTTTGTAGCTTGCGACCTCGTGTTTTTGTTCGGTGTCTTGACTACTTCGACTGCATTAACTAACTCTATCTGTCTCTTCTCTCTCGGGTTGATGTAATTAGTGGTTTCATCTATCTTCCTTAATACCTCTTCTGCCTGGACCACGGTCGTAATATTTGCCGCCACCAAGAATTGCTGAACGCTAATAGGCATCTGCTTTCCTATAGTAGTTATTAGCTCCATTTCGCTCGGGGGATTATCAAGATCCTGCAATTTGACAAGTTGCATGGCGAAAAAATCTGCATATTTCGTCTGATGCGTGGAATGGTATTTGCGCGAGTATAAGTCCATTCGCAAGCTTTGTTGATACGACCCACTCCAGTATTTGCTTAGGAAGGCCTTGTGGAAACCTTCCATTGATTTAAATGTGTTCTTAAATCCAAGATACCAGGTAAGTGCTGAGCCCGCCAAAAATTTTTCAACCATTCTTAATTGTCGCGTTGAGCTAACATTTTGGTCCGAAAAATATTCTGTCAGTTCCCTTAAGAAAGCTTTAGGTGTCCCTCCGCTCTCTGGTAAAAACTTATTCGGTTTAAATTCGTTTCCACGGATGACTTGTATAACTTGCGTGGGAAGTTGTGTGTTTTGAGGTGTCGAGCTACGACCCTCATAATTCTGGAATGCTTGCGTGTCTACCGTTCTTGGACTTTGCCCAAGCTCGTGGCTGTCTATTGTGTGCTCTCTTTCCGCATTCTCCCCTTTCCCCTTTTCCATTAGTGTCGCAAACATCGTATTATGTCCAAGTGACTGCAACTCCGATTTTATCATGCGGTCCTCTTGAATTTGAAATCTTAACTTCATATTTTCTTCTAACGCCTGTATTTTCGCGTTATTTTCCCCTAGCTTCTTGCTTACTGCGAGCCGTTCATCTTTCGAATCAGCGCTCATCTTGGTCCAATCTTTCCTAATAGTATCCTTCAATTTAACAAAGCGTTTTTCGACTTCCTATTGATTAGCCTCCTGATTATCTTCAAGTTTATCTATCCTTTCTCCCAGAGAAATGTTGTTCTGTTCTAATGTTTGTTTAATTTCTTCCTGGTCAATTTCTAACTTTTTCCATTTCTTAATTGATTGTATTTCTAATTTGTTGAGTTCCGTCACTAAGCCCGTGATATTGTTATCTACTGTAATTATCTGATCTTGCATACCCTGTGTCCCTCGTTCGATATTCTCAAACCTTTTTTCTAAGTTTGTGTGTGCTTCTTTAATCTCAGATGAGCTGGTCAAACACGCTTGCTCGATTTGTGCTAGTTTTGCCATAACAGTCTCATCCATTCCTTTTATTTCCTTTTTAAACGAATCTTCGATACCTTTTATTATTCCTAATTGTTTGGTATTGTTAGTGCTAACGTCCTTTGCTAATTGGATTAGCTGTTCTTTTGTGTGCTCTTTGATTTCTACCGTTAGCGCAGCTAGATTTTGAGTGTTCCTTTCGTCTTGTGCGTTTAACATTTCATTGTTTTTCTCAGACTGCCTATGTAATTGTTCACTAACCAGAATGTTTTGTGTAGCGATTTTCTGATTTATATTCTCGTTAACTTCAGATAGTTTTGTGTTTAACTGTGTCTGTATTTCTACACTATTTGCCGCTAACTGTTTCTGCATTTCTACATTATTTGCCGCCAACTGTGTCTGCGTTTCTGCCGATTGTTTATTTATAGCCGTTAACTGTGTCTGCGTTTCTACACTATTTGCCGCTAACTGTGTCTGCGTTTCTTCACTATTTGCCGCTAACTGTGTCTGTATTTCATTGGTTATGTCCTTTCTCATCTCACTAAGTTGTTCTCGCGTACGAGCGGATGCTAGTTCAATCACTTCGCGAATTTCTCCCAGAGTTGCCATCACAACAATAATATATTTGAGACATAGGGAAATGACATAAGGGCGGAGCCCTGGATACGCGCGCTCACATATATTAAATATACACACATTAACCCTTTACATACTCAGTTCATTTACTTTAAATTATTCCCACAAACTATAGCATCACTGAGTATAATTTACTTATTATTCCATTTAATTTTAACCCTTTGATTCAGTTATAATCTTCCTGACCTTACTTTACTTACAAATTTTAACCAATTAATAGAGTATTAATTAGTTTTTAAGGTCTAACCTTCCTGTCAAATAATTCTTTGAGTTTGGCTTTTCTACACAAAGCTAATTTAATTTTATTGGGCGCCTGGAACAGTTTGTTCTAATTTTAATCAAAGTTCAAACACTTAACTTGTTCCACATTTACTTTATTGCAAACTCCATGACTTTATATTTTCAAACATTTGGCGGTACTATCTTCGCCTAACTTACGTTAATAAACTTATCACATGCCGGTGATCTATTTTTTTACTCTAAAACACAAATGCCACACGTTCGGAAGCCAAAGTAACTCTTATAAACCCTTTGGAAAATAGCATGTAGACAAGATTCAAATTTTCGGGGTCGTAATGGATTCTTGTGAATGTGATTTAGAGGTTTTGCTATCAACATAACTTCCAGGGTTCATAAGGTTAACTTATTATTATTATAAAGCCAAGAAAAACAACAGGATCTACTAACAAAATGAAATTTATTAACTGAATCAAACATTAAAAAAAACTATAACCACCCTTTTATTGTTCACTCGCGTGAACAGATCTAACACTGACCAGCCTGACGTACCATGACGACATGGCATGACAGCTGTCAACAAGCATTGTGACTGCAATGTCACTTAAGTCAAAGTAACAAAAGAAAACGGATCACAAGATCCAAATATAACAAACAAATCAATAGTACAAAAATTTAATATTTATGAGCGACACGGGTTTTAAGACTAGTTCAAGTAATGAGCATTTGACGGGCGCTCGTTTCCGACCAAAACAGTTGGTTCGGGAACGGACTCCGTACTGCGAAGGACGAATTACGGAAATGTGGGAACAACAATTACATATTTATATACACTACTGACATGCTCTAACCTTAGATTACCACAACCAAATACACGTGTGTATTATTTAAAATAAGGGCTGCGGAATTACCGACTTATACCTTAAACACTAGGAAGGCATAACATGACATGAACAAGTTTGGCCGGTTGCCAAATTATATTTATATGAATACAATGGCCTTGAAAATAAGAACCAACAACAACAAAATACAACTTTTAATTTTCACGCCGGAAAGTTTGGCGTTTTTAAAACAATGAACAAATAAGTCGTAGTAATGATAAAAGAAACTTGGATCGACAACATGGCAACTTCCCAAATTAAACCAAATAAAATAACCTTAACTCATTAGGCTTTAAAGCAAACAAAACGTGTCATAACAAGCTGGAGACAACCGGGCCTGTTATCGCATCACCGAGAGAGTGGCTGATTTCTTCCCCCAAGTAGTAATTAGTGCCATGCTAAATATAGATTCTGGCCCATAGCCAGCGTACAGCACCTTTGCTAATCGCCACCTGTTAAACGCGTACAAATAAATAACACATTATCTCAAAACATCCTCTCAGGGATTTTTAAGAATACATTCCCAGGTCAAACTTATCCCCACGGATAACTAGTTTGCCGGAATGATATCGCAGTCATGGACAGGCTTTACCTCTCCTCATCATCATCACTTACACCCAAAAACACGTGGCACATTTCTCGAAGATCACGTCGTAGCATTAATCAGCACACCTCTCAGATAATGACACACAACATGTCCAAATGACAATAAAGAATAAATAACAGGATCAGTCCTAGCCCGAGTTATCAAAGCAACAAAATGCAAATATTCCCCCCACGTAGTAATTAGTTTAACATATCATTAAATCAGTCCATTTATCATTGTCGTTCCTAGGTTCTCATTCATGGCTACACTTTTTATAGATACGTTAATCGATGCGGCCGTTTCGCAATAAGAATTACGTATACATAAGGACCACATTTAAATTACAAAATTTACTGTACAACATAATTGTCACGCAATGCCAAAATTTACTACACGCATGTCAGTTAAGAAATCAAACCCTGAAATTTTAATTAAACCACACAAATAAAATCTATACAAAGTTCCACACATCTCTCGCGATTCCCCTCGTCCAAAATCAATAAATCAATTTTTTAATACTCATCACTTAAACTGCTTTCCAGAGGCCTCCCGCCTCGTCAATTCCCATCATTAGGCCGTTAGCCCATAACACTGATGGTAATGGAGGATGAAGCTTGCTGTCTTCTCTCCATGGTCGACATTTTGCTGCTGTTAAAACACAATTAAATCAAAGTTTTTAAACTGTTCTATCTGCGTTCTAAGTATTTTATTTCCTCAGATCGTCCTATGCAGAATCGTCGACTTTCCCTATTCTATGGCTAATTGCCATCTCACAATTTATGAAAATTTCCAACTTCGTTGCCGACACACAACTATAATTTTAAAACCATATCGTCTTAAGGACGTCTTAAATGACTGTCGAAGAATAATTAGGAGTGCCCCGGTTCATCTCAGACATTTGTATATATACCGAAAGCCTAAAGTTTCAATGGTGGGAGAAAAACAGCTCCTCAATATTTTAAGTAATGGGCCTATAATTATGTGTGACCTCTCAAAATTTTTGTATTTTCTCACAGGTCGCGAATCTGCCGTCGAACAAGCAAACCGATCGCTAGATCTTTTTATATCCGATTGCCGCGCAAAACACACTGACGCTATGTTCTGGCGTCATGTTTTCTTATTGGTCAGATAAGTTGGCTTCGGAGTTCTGACCTTACAAATCCCGCCCTTATATTGACGTCACGACTATTCTCCTCTCTCTCACTCCTTGCCTTGTACGCAGCATTTTGCCCTTTTATGGTCACGTACGCCACAGCGTCATATCTGATTTTCTCAGAAATCCAAGAATAACATTGGTTGTGAAACTATTGGTCATTTCCAGCCAGCACGTAGCATGTCTTACCAAGTCCAGATTTCTTGCTACATCAATATTACTCAAATATCCAGCATATCATGTATTTAGTATTTCCATCGTTTTTATTAATATGAAACATTATTATTGGACACAATGATAAGGGTTCAATACATGTATTGGTCCGAAATAATCTGAAATAATATGATCTATCGTTGTGTCAATTTTGAATGAAATCCATTAGTTAATATAGAAGTCACATGCATTTTCATATTGGCCCTATAAGCAGGCTTAGAATCAAGTTGGCAGCACTGGCGTAGGCCTATATTATTTACTCCAAATTAATCTAGAATGCCATGTACTATATTTGTGCAAAGTTTAGAGCTATTGGCTTGCATACTTTCTGATTTATTGTTATTAGGGTAACAAAAATAGAGAACGTATTTATTAACTGTGGGCAGCCCTGGTTACTCTTAAGAATCGGCATAGTCATATCTGTTATGGTACACATAGCACACACGAAATTTGGTTGAAATCCAAATGATAGTATAGAAGTTACATGTATTTAAAGTTAGACCTCTCAGCAGGCTTAGAATCATGTTGGTAGCACTGACGTATATAAGTTACTCCAAATTAATATAGAATGTCAGGTTATATACGTGTGCATAGTTCAAAGCTGTCGGCTTGCATACTTTCTGATATATGGGTATTTGGATTAAAAAAAATTGAGAGCATTTATTAACAGTTGTCAGCCCTGGTGGCTCTAAAGAAATACGCTCAGTCATATCTGTTTATGTACACATAGCACATACGAAATTTGGTGTAATTCCAATTGATAGTGCAGAAGTAATATGCATTTAAAATTTCGACCTATCATCAGGCTTATAATCATTTTGGCAACACTGCCATGCATGGCCTCCTGGAAATTAAACTGCAATATTATTATCTATACGTCTGCCAGTTTTGAAATAGCTCCCATTCATACCTTCCAAGATATCCAACATGGAACTCAAATTTCAATTGCGATTTTTCTGCAGTTGGTAGCACTGACATCATTTTCAAATATGGCCGTGAGATATTCAGGAATAGATGTTTACTCCTACCAAATTTTGTTTCGATTGCTGTAGCCGTTTAGGGGTTGATAGGGGGACACACACACACACACACAGCCAGACAGACAGACAGACAGACACACATTTGCTCGATCTCATAAGTCTACTTTTTCCTTTTTGCAAAATGTGAAAAGTAGGCTATAAATACACTCCTGGAAATAAATACATGTATTACTTAATTTTCACAATTAAATGGGAAAATTTAGGATTTCATTCGACTGCATTCAATTATTTTTGTGCGGCTTCGGTGGCGTAGTTGGTAGAATGCTGAACTGCTGTGCCCAAGATCGCAGGTTCAAACCCAGCCGAAGTCGTCGGATTTTTTAAGAGCGTTAAAAATTCTTCAGTATGCCTTCCTTTGGAGGGGAAGTAAAGCCGGCGGTCCCATGTCATAGATTTATGTCATGTAAAAGATCCTTTCACAGACTAAACTTGTGTAAAGCTAAATTATTAGGTTAGATTTCGTCGGAATGTTCTATCAAAGTTCAAACGTTCACCACTAGGTATCATTGATATCTGGTAGCGAAAGTTAGAAGTACTTGAAATTGAACGGAACTTGAAGCTCATCCTAATAAGGGTGTTCGCTGGAAGCAGCTACATACTCAGGAGAGTCGAACATGTCCTCGGACACTCCCGGCAATAAAAGCCATACGATAAATAAATAAATAAATAAACAAATAAATAAAATTATTTTTGTTTTGCATTTATTGATTTTATCATGTATTCCCACTAGTATTCAATTATATTTTATTTATATTTATTTATATTTAATTTTAATTATTTTCGCATATTTATAATTATTATTAGAGCCTCCGTGGCTTAGGCGGCAGCACGCCGGCCTCTCACCGCTGGGTCCGTGGTTCAAATCCCGGTCACTCCATGTGAGATCTGTGCTGGACAAAACGGAGGTAGACAGGTTTTTCTCCGGGTACTCCGGTTTTCCCTGTCAAAATTTCATTCCAGCAACACTCTCCACTAGCATTTCATTTCATCTGTCATTCATTTAATCATTGCCCCAGAGGAGTGCGTCAGGCCTCGGCAGCCGGCACAGTCCATATCCTCGCCGCTAGATGGGGGCTTCATTCATTCCATTCCTGACCCGGTCGGAGACTGGAAGCAGGCTGTGGATTTTCATAATTATTATTAATTCTTATTTTTGTTTTCTTTAATATTTAAATGTTCATAATTACTTTTATGTTCGACCCTGACTATTATATGTCAGAAAACTGCATCATAATGATGGTCATTATAACACTATTTTTCATTATGAATCAGTTTCTCCCACCAATCAGAGCTCAAGAAACAGTTGTTTGACCAATAGCATATCACTTGCGCTGAGTTCCACGGCCTTCTAATTTAACTTTCACTGCGTGGCCTAGTGTCATAGTAGATTAATCGAGGAAAAGGAAGGAAGATTTTAGTTTTACGTGACCGTTAATCATGCGATCATGAGCCACGGGACCTCCGTTTTACGTGGAATCCGAACCACAGGACATGGCATTTCACTTCGAAAATCTTACATGCATTGACCAGGACTCGAACCCGGTCCACCTTGGTGAGAGGCCAACAGCTTGACCGCTGCGCCACCACACCCCAGGTTAATCGAGGAGGCCATGGTCAAATACAAGGCATTCTCAGCGTCCCATGCGCTCTGTTCAGTACATAAAACTGGCGAAATCTCGACAGATATTTATGAATATTTATGTTCGAACTTAAAATAGTTATAATAATTATCGTCGAACATAAACAGTCGTATGCAACTCGCCTTTAATGGTAATTAAGACACTCGTATGGAAATTATAAAAGCTCACATACGCTTGTTTTATAAACATACTCGTGTCTTAATTATTGCCATTATAGGCTCGTTGCATAATGTACTATTATAATCTTAAAATTATGATGGTAAAGTTATTAGAAATATAATTTGCTTCAGCTTATTTACTTTTAATTTTAGAAGCATATTCAATTAAAAATAGTAAACAATTAAACGTTAATGGTAAAAAATATTATTAAAATAATACAAATTAGAATTCAAAATATAGTATTTTTAACGGTGTTTATTTTAAAAATATCTACCACCTTAAGTCAAAGAGATAAACAAATAATAGCCTATTTGGTTTACAGAAAAATTAACACTTCCACAAGAATTCGTTGAAATATGGGTGGAAAGATTGAACCATCTGCTTCTTTGACAATATTGTCGTTATCACTTAGTAGGTGGTTAAAATTCCAACCACTAACCTATAAATGATTAACACTCATTCAAATCCTCTGATGAGTCGGCTAAGATGACGATGTCCCTGAATTTTTACTCCTACTTTAAATTTTTCTCTAATTCCTCGTTCAATGTATAGATCGAAAAGTATGGGTGATGAGTTGCAGCCTTGCCTTACACCTTTCTGAATACCAGCTTCTCTCTCATGTCCTTTCACTCGAATAACTGCTATCTGGTTTCTGTTTAGATTACAAATAACCCTCCTATCCCCGTATTTGATTCCATTATTAGCTTAAGGGGCCGATAACCTCCATGTTAGGCCCCTTAGAACAACAATTATCATCATCATCATCAACCATTATTAGCCTATTTTCATTTATAAAAAAATAGGCTTATGAGATTACCTTTTGTCCGTGTGTCTGTCTGTGTGTGCGTGAGTGATGGTTTGTGTGATGGTTTGTGTGTGAGATGGTGTGTGTCCCCCCTAGTAACTTCTAAACGGCTGGAGCGATTTCAATGAAACTCGGTTAGTTCATAGCACTATTCCGGACGACCCCGAACTGCCCTTCAAAATTTTGTTACGTCTCACCAATCCAACATGGCGGCTGTGCGAAATATTTCACGAGCATTCAATGTCTCCGAAACTATTACCGATATCACCCTGGAATTTTGTAGGGTGATGAAGGAAACTACTAGAAGTTCACCCATGTGACTTTGAAAACCTGGTACACACAAAACCAACATGGCGGCCAAGCGAAGTTTAAAATGAATGTTATACAGGCAGAATTGCAACCCTTTCCTGTTCGGAGTGTTTATTATGCTTAATGACATAATTTGAATGAGATTAGCTTAAATCACCATCTTACATAACGGAAAAATATGATTTGCCATAAACATCCGGGTCATGATAATAATATTCAGCAAGTTTGGATTTGATTCTAAAAACTATCCGCAAAATTTCTCCAAACATTATCCACAGCTCATCCGAGCTATATCCGCATGATGAAAATCCAAGCAGGGCATTATCCATCGTCTGTCGGTCATTGCTTCAGTATCGTAAAAATCTAATGATGCGTCTTCCGTCCAAGCACCTTCTCCATTTGTAAGGTTCATGGCAGATTTGGAATCGGAGATCTTCAATATACTACTCGTTTTTACTTCTTGTGTCCTAATCATGCGATTGAAGCTTGAATACTACACGTACATAACTCTAAGACCTACATATATAAAAATTCAACATGGCGACCATCCGCAATATTTAGTCGGTTCTCAATATCTACCAATCAATTACAGCAATAAAACTGAAATTTTGTATGTTGATAGTGGCAATTAACATAAGTAGGATATATGAAAATAGGCTGTATAGTCCTTCACGGAACTACTTGTTAAGTTTACTATCCCACTTTTGAATATTTTGTGTATTGAACAAAAGGCTCAGACTGGTGTAAATTCTGAAAAGCAATTATCTCGTACTGCAATTGACGTATGTTCTTATCCTAGTTACAGTGAACACTTTGACATGTTCTATAATTGGGGTTTTCACGAATCCGGCTCAACAATAGTAGCTGTCATTTTCCTCGTCATTACTTCCCAGGACTGTTAATATACGGAAATATCCGCAAGGTCGTGATTGTCTTCGTAGAACAGACCTTTGTCTAGGTTTTCTTTAATGGACAGCCTTATGTATTTATTTATTTATTTATTTATTTATTTATTTATTTATTTATTTATTTATTTATTTGGCGTATGGCTTTTAGTGCCGGGAGTGTCCGAGGACATGTTCGGCTTGCCAGAGTCTGTAGCTGCTTCAATGCGGACACCCATTACAAGTTCCGTCCAATTTCAAGTAGTTCCAACTTTCACTACTAGATGTCACTGACGCCTAGTGGTGAACGTTGGAACTTTAATAGAGCGTTTCGACAAAATTTAACATAGATATTTAGGTTCACAAAAGTTTAGTTAGTGGAAGGATCTTTTACATGCCTTAAATCTATGACTAGGTGTCTATCTGAACAAATTCCCAACACTTAGTAACCATGACAACCAGTGCAAGCGCACTTAAGTTCCCGTTAGTTGAAGCTTGTTCAGTGGTGAATTCGCAGCACTTAGTTACCATGACAACTAGTGCAAGCGCACTTAAGTTCCCGTTAGTTGAGGCTTGTTCAGTGGTGAATCCCCAACACTTAGTTACCATGACAACTAGTGCAAGCGCAATTAAGTTCCCGTTAGTTGAAGCTTGTTCAGTGGAGAATCCCCAACACTTAGTTACCATGACAACTAATGCAAGCGCACTTAAGTTCCCGTTAGTTGAAGCTTGTCAGTGGTGAATTCGCAGCACTTAGTTACCATGACAACTAGTGCAAGCGCAATTAAGTTCCCGTTAGTTGAAGCTTGTTCAGTGGTGAATTTGCAGCACTTAGTTACCATGACAACTAGTGCAAGCGCACTTAAGTTCCCGTTAGTTGAGGCTTGTTCAGTGGAGAATCCCCAACACTTAGTAACCATGACAACTAGTGCAAGCGCACTTAAGTTCCCGTTAGTTGAAGCTTGTCAGTGGTGAATTCGCAGCACTTAGTTACCATGACAACCAGTGCAAGCGCAATTAAGTTCCCGTTAGTTGAAGCTTGTTCAGTGGTGAATCCCCAACACTTAGTTACCATGACAACTAGTGCAAGCGCAGTTACGAAAACCACTAATACAGCCATTACAAAAGCACAGGTTATGTAGTCTATATCTAAGACTTTCGTCATAATTACCATTTTGACCCGTATCGAAATCAACAATATTACTGATTATGATTTCCACCTTTCAATTAACTTAAGTTTTAGTTTTTTACTCTAAATTACACATGATACATGTTTCGGCATTGTTATGCTTTCATCAGCCATTCTCTGTTTACAATAATATTTCACACACATTTAACACATCCTTTTGCACTAGCTGACAACACAGGCTGTCAGACAAACACTACACACACCCCCAAGTACACCCAAGATATCGCTAAGTCCCTAAAAAAATCAACAATAACAAAAATTCTGTACACGAAATTAGCACCGATGATAGCTCTCTTCCAACCTCTTTGGAATAGCCTAAGCAAGTCTCTCTCATTACGCCATGCCCTGGCTATTCATTACTGTTTTGCGGGCCTTGGAAAACATTGGAATAGCTTTGATGTATCCGATAAGAGGTCAAAATATCAACATTTTGAAATATGTGTTTTTATATGTATGGTCTCTTTTATACTTTGTGTGAAAATTTCAAGCTCATTGTTCAACTGGAAGTATTTTTATAATAAATTTATATCTGATGCTGCATGCCTATAGACAAAGTTACTTAAATGTGATTAAATGAACATATCCAACTTTCAAACGTTATTTTCTCAATATCAACTTTTCCACCACATAGGTACACTTTTCCTTGAAACCCTAAATGCTGCATAACTGAAATTATTTATTGAGTGATTATACACATATTTATGAAGAACTAGCTGAAGTACCCGTGCTTCGCTACGCGTCATAAATAAATTAAAATGTGAAGATGACAGTTAAAACAGGGGATAGGCGAGGTGCTACGCAGAGGGAGATTAAGGATGGAACATTTCGTCCAACTATACCGCTCGGCGTTGACCGTCTTTTATAGCACAAATTTAGGTTTTACTCGCTAACCGTTGGAGATATCTTTCGGATAGAAAATGTAATTTTAAACCTCGTATATGCCATCAAAGGTTTGCTATTTCTTAGCGTTCTCTTTTTATTTGAAATGGAAATATGAAAGTTTGAAACCAAAGGGTGTAGTGACGTCACTAAAATGGTCGCCATCTTTAAATAGTGCAAAGTATTGAAATCAAAAGTAACCTATATGTTAATCAGGTAAATCAGCTACTTCCATAGCGGCTTCGGTGGCGTAGTCGGTAGCATGCTGAACTGCTATGCCCAAGATAGCGGTTTCAAACCCGGCCGAAATCGTCGGATTTTTAAGAGCGTTAAAAATCCTTCAGTATGCCTTCCTTCGAAGGGGAAGTAAAGCCGGCGGTACCATGTCATAGATTTATGGCATGTAAAAGATCCTTTCACAGACTAAACTTGTGTAAAGCAAAATTTGTTAGGTTAGATTTCGTCAGAACGCTCTATCAAAGTTCCAACGTTCGCCACTAGGTATCATTGATAGTCATAGTCGTGTCATATTGTTATTCAATGAAATGCAGGTTTAACCCCGTTAACACCCCTTTAGAACCTGAATATCCAAAAATCCCTCCTTAGTAGACGTTTTCGACACACAACAAACATATCCCCAAAATATCATTCTTCTAACTTTAATAGTTTTGGTTGGTCGATGAGAGTGAACATCCAAAAATCCTTCCTTAGTGGACGTTTTTCTTCCAGAATTTCACCCCTCCCCATAGGCCCCTTAAATTGCATTTATGAAAAAACGGTCGAACACCTATTTATTTTATTTATTTATTTTGAAGCAGATTGATTTCCTCCGAGTTTCAAACTCCTCGCCTATGTCGTTTAAGAGATACACGCTCCGTTAGGAATTTTTCAACCCCCACTTTTCATCCCTTTCACCTCATAATATAAACTACATCGAAAAACCATTAGACATGTGTCAGCTTATTTTTAATGATTAGTATATATGCCAAGTATCACATCCCCAAATGAAACCACTCGTGAGATATTGTTATTCAACGAAATGCACGTTTACCCCCTTAACACCTCTTTAGAACCTGAATATCCAAAACCCTTTCCTTAGTGGACGTTTTCGACATACAACGAACATATCCCCAGAATTTCATGTTTCTAACTTCAATAATTTTGGCTGGGCGAGGATGAGTGAGTGAGTCAGTCAGGACATTTTCTTTCATTTATTTTTGATAATTTCACCCCTTTCCTAGGACCCCTTAAATTGGATTTATGAAAAAACGGTCGAACACCAAATTTACTTGTATTTTACGCTGTTTTTTCGCCGAATTTCAAACTTCTCGCCTATGTCGTTTCAGAGATACACGCTCCGTTAAGAATCCCTCAACCCCCAATTTTCATCCCTTTCACCTCATAATATACACCACATCGATAAACCCTTAGACATATGTCTGATTATTTTTAATGATTAGTTTATATACCGAATATCACATCCCCAAAGAAACAACTCATGAGATATCGTTATTCAATGAAATGCACGTTTACCCCCTTAACACCTCTTCAAAACCCGAATAAACAAAAATCATTCCTCAGTTGACGTTTTCGACATACAGCGAACATATTCCCAAAATTTCATGTTTCCAACTTCAATATTTTTGGCTGGGCGATGATGAGTGAGTGAATGAGTCAGGACATTTTCTTTCAATTTTTTTTCTTCAGAATACCACCCCTCCCGATGAACCCCTTCAATTTGATTGATCAGAAAAAACTGTCGAAAAGCTATTTACTTACTTTAAAGCAGTTTTTCCCCTGAGTTTGATGAGTGAGTTAGTCAGTCAATCAGTTAGGACACTTTCTTTCCTGCCCCCCCCCCCCCCACCCGAATTTCACCCCTCCCCATTGGCCCCTGAAATTGGATTTATGAAAAAACGGTCAAACACATATTTACTTATTTTTAATGCTGATTTTTTTTCGCTGAATTTCAAACTCCTCGCCTATGTCGTTTAAGAGATACACGCTCCGTTAGGAATCTTTCAATTCCCACTTTTCACCCCTTTCACCTCATAATATACACCACATCGAAAAACCCTCAGACACGTGTCTTCTTACTTTTTAATGATGAGTTTATATGCCGTGTATCACATCCCCCAATGAAACCAATCGGGAGATATTGTTATTCAATGAAATGCAGGTTTAACCCCCTTAAGACCCCTTTAGAACCTGAATATCCGAAAATCCTCCCTTAGTAGAGGGTTTTGACATACAATGAACATATCCCCAAACTGTCATGTTTCAAACTTCAATAATTTTGGCTGGGCGATGATGAGTGAGTGAGTGAGTTAGTGAGTTAGGACATTTTCTTTCAATTTTCTTTTTTCAGAATTTCACTCCTCCCCATGAACCCCTTAAATTTGATTTATGAAAAAAAACTGTCGAACAGCAATTTACTTACTTTAAAGCAGTTTTTTCCCTCTGAGTTTGATGAGTGAGTGAGTCAGTCAATCAGTTAGGACACTTTCTTTCCTGTACCCCCCCCCCCCCAGAATTTCACCCCTCCCCATGGGCCCCTTAAATTGTATTTATGAAAAAACGGCCAAACACATATTTACTTCTTTTCTATGTTGATTTTTTTCGCTGAGTTTCAAACTCCTCGCCTATGTCGTTTAAGAGATACACGCTCCGTTAGGAATCTTTCAATCCCCACTTTTCATCCCTTTCACCTCATAATTATAGCCCACACCACATTGAAAAACCCTCAGACACGTGTCTTCTTATTTTTAATGATGAGTTTATATGCCGAGTATCACATCCCCCAATGAAACCAATCGGGAGATATTGCTATTCAATGAAATGCAGGTCTACCCCCTTAAAACCCCTTTAGAACCTGAATATCCAAAAATCCTCTCTTAGTGGGCATTTGCGGCCCTTGAGGAAGCTGCACACCAAATTTCATTGCAATCCGTTCGGTGTTTTTTGAGATTTCGTGATGAATGAATGAGTGAGTGAGTGAGTGGTATTTGACAAATATATAGTGGATAGTGTCAAGTTTTTGTTATGCTAAACTCGGTTGACAGTGCTGTGTGAGCAGTTGAGTAACTAACGGGATTTCAAGTAACGATCCTCATTTTCTATACCGGTAGTGCAGAGTGCAACTGGCATCCAGTCGGCCGTGTCTCGACTTGAGCTATGTTGCCATGGAAACTATCTGCCTTAATATTCCTCCATGAGTATATTTTATGATTTGATTAGTCTGTGCTTGAGTGCAAAAGGGCCGAAATCAGAAGAATGAGAAAGACTATCGAAAATTCATGTAGCCAGCGGTTCCTTCTGGGTCCTGAACTATGTGTATGCAAAATTTGGTTGAGATTGGTGGAACGGTGTGGATTTGTATACGGAACAGACCCACCCACCTACATACATACATACAGACTTTCACTTTTATATATAAGATTATGCTTTTATAAGGTGCGTTCAAAAAGTAACGAGCCCGAGGCATAATTACAGAAACCATTACCTGTATGTTAAAAGTATTGGCCCTGGCTGTTGAGGCACTTGTCCCACTGTGACACGAGGCGGTGAATGGCTGTCTCATAAAATTCCCTGGGCTGCGATGTGAACCAGTTTCGCACGTGCAGTTGGACGTCGACGTCCGAGGTGAATCGTTGGCCCCGCAGAGCCCTTTTCAGGACCCAAACATGGCGTAATCACAGGGAGAGAGGTCTGGACTGTATGGAGGGTGGCCGAGAACCTCCCATTTGAATTTCTGCAGGAGTGCCGCAACTGTGTTGGCCGTATGAGGTCGTGCATTGTCGTGGAGCGACCATGGCGGCTATGGCGTTCACTATAACTCGGCGGTCCTGGGTAATGAGTGCATCAACCAGCTGGACGTTGTCATCGGTATTGCACGGGGGTGCCCCAGACCGAGCCTCGTCGGCTAACGACACCCGTCCTTCCCTGAAGAGCTTGTGCCACGCCTTGATCCTTGCAAGGGACATGCAGTGTTCGCCGTACACTTGTGACATTCGGCGATGAATGTCCGTTCCCCCTACTCCTTCCGCTGTCAGAAACCGAACAACACCTGTTTGCTCTTCGGTTGACGCCTCCATGTCACTGTTTGCAATGCGACTGGCAGCGTTGGACGATTGACGCATGCTGCTGCTCGTTTTGTATCGTCACGTGACGTGCACGTGTGCCCTCTAGCGACGGGCTGTGACCTTCCACGCTCTGGTCGGAACCACACCTCGTTACACACGCTACGCTTAGCCGATGTAGTCACCGGTTTGCGCATTCCAGCATCCGACTCGTTACTTTTTGAACGCACCTTAAATTTAACCATGAGTAGAATTTGCATGCATTTACATTCATATTTTCACTGAGGTTTATAGAAACCAAAATTCAAATGGCTATAAATAAACAAATTTTCGCTGAATTTGGATAAATCTTCATAAAGTTAGAGCTAGTGACATGCAGTTAAACTAGTTAAAAGCTCAGGCCAGGACCTTTTATAGTAATGTTGTAAACTGTACCCAAGTAAGAGGATGTAACAAACTTTTTGCAGTGACTGTACTGGTGCAATTTTGCCACCAAAGTTAGCTATTGCTTGCCACGTAATAGACCAAACACCATTAGACAACTGTAAAAAGTTTCAGTGCTCTGTGTATTATATTATGCAATCAGTGAACTTTTAAAGCCAGCTATGCAGTTTCGGTTACATCCCCCCTTAAGCAAGACTCTCTCAGTACGCCACATCGACCCGTATCTTGGAAGGACAGGCCATGGCTTAAACTACGTCTAAATAATCCCTATGCATTGTTATATTCATACTTAAATATACGCAAACATGCATTTTAACAAAAAAAACAAGAAGTTCCGTGACGAACTAATGAGCCTACTTTTCATGCCAATGATTATTCTACAGTATATGAACCTATCTAGAATAATGACGAAATTAAGTTGGTAATATCGAAATGTCTAATTAGTTCGAAATATTCCTGGTATAATATAGCCTAATAGAGCACTACAGTTGGCAGCCCTGGTGACTGAATATTTTCTTAGTTCCATCTCTTAAGGTACAGAATACAAAATTTGTTTGAAGTCCAATGGACGATACATGCAGTTAAACATTGGATCTATCAGCACGCGTAAAAGCATGTTGCCAACGATATCATGCGTGTGCTGGTTAGAACTAATCGGAAATAATATGATATCTTGTTGTGTCAATTTTGGATGAAATCCATTTGTTAGTATAGAAGTTATGTATTTTAAAATTGGACCTATCAGCAAGCATAGAATCATGTTGGCAGCACTGACTTATATTAATTACTTCAAAATTATCTAAGAGTGTCAGGTGCTATACGTGTGCAAAATATAGACCTGTTGGCTTGCATACTTGCTGATATATCGATATTAGGGTAAAAAAAATATAGACAGCATTTATTCACAGTTGGAAGCCCTGATTGCTCTTAAGAATACGTATAGTCATATCTGCTATGTTACACATAGCACATACGAAGTTTGGTTGAAATCCAACTGATAGTATAGAAGTTACATGTATTTAAAAATTGGTCCTATCAGCAGGCTTAGAATCATGTTGTTAGAACTGAAGTATATAAGTTACTCCAAATTAATCTATAATGCCAGGTACTATACGTGTGCATCGTTTAAAGCTGTCGGCTTGCATTCTTTCAGATATATTGGTATTTGGATGAAGAAAATAGAGAGAGAGAGCAATTATTAACAGTTGGCAGTCCTGATTGCTCTTAAGAATACTTATAGTCATATCTGTTATGTTACACATAGCACATACGAAATTTGGTTGAAATCCAACTGATAGTATAGAAGTTACATGTATTTAAACATTGGTCCTATCAGCAGGCTTAGAATCATGTTGTTAGAACTGAAGTATATAAGTTACTCCAAATTAATCTATAATGCCAGGTACTATACGTGTGCATAGTTTAATGCTGACGGCTTGCATACTTTCAGATATATTGGTATCTGGATGAAGAAAATAGAGAGAGAGCAATTAATAACAGTTGGCAGCCCTGGTGGCTCTTAAGAACACACCCAGTCATATCTGTTTATGTACACATATTACATACAAAATTTAGTTGAAATTCAATTAAAAGTGTAGAAGTTATATGCATTTAAAAATTGGACTTATCAGAAGGCTTAAAATTATTTTGGCAACACTGTCTTGTATGGCCTCCTGTAAATTAAACTGAAATAGTATTATCTACATGTGTGCCAATTTTGGAATAGCTCCCATGCATACCTTCCATGGTATCCAACATGGAGCTCAAATTTCTACTGCGTTTTTTCAGCAGTTGGTAGCACTGACATCATTTTCAAATATGGGCTTGAGATATTCCGGTATACATCTTTACTCATACTAAATTTGGTTTCGATTGCTGCAGCCGTTTAGAAGTTGATAGGGGGGGGGGGAGCACACACAGACAGACAGACAGACAGACAGACACACATTTTCCCGGATCGATCTCATAAGTCTACTTTTTCCTCATTTTTGCAAAATGTGAAAATTAGGCTAAAAATACAAAATTAGATGAATGTATAAAATAATATAAAAATTAATATCAAAAAAACGAAACTAAACATTTCTTCACATTCAGGGGCATGAGGAGCTCATTTGAGCACCAAGTCTCCATTTATTAAGGGACATAAAAAACTTTATGTTCGACCCAGACTATTATATGTCTGAAAACTGTATCATTATGTTGGTCATTATAACACTATTTTTTATTATGAAACAGTTTCTCCCACCAATCACAGCTCAAGAAACAGTTGTTTGACCAATTAGATAAGGATACCTTCGCGCATGCGCTCAAAATCCAACATGTCTGTATAAATTATCGAAAGTGCACCGTCCATATGTTGGCGTAAATAAACTGGTGAATATGAGACAAGAAATAGCAGTCTACCTTAATATCCCCAAATCCAATTTCTACACAGCGCGTTGTTTTCTAACGACTACGGTGACAGTTTTACTGAATACTGGTTCACAATCTGCACATATGGCATTGAAGCACACAGAGCGCATGCGTTGGTCGGCCAGAGAGCTTGGAACACAGATATATCCTACCCAGCGCAGCACCCGATCACAAAATTCTAGTTACTGAACAGGTATTTATGAATATTTATGTTAAAACATAATAAAGTTATAATTATCGTCGAAGATAAACAGTCGTATGCAACTCGCCTATAATGGTAATTAAGACACTCGTATGGAAATTATAAAACTCGCTTACGCTCGTTTTATAAACTTACTCGTGTCTTAATTATAGCCATTATAGGCTCGTTTCATAATGTACTAATGTATACCTGCCTGGGATTAGTAGTAGGCCATGCCCTCGCTATTCATTACTGTTTTGCGGGCCTTGGATCGCAGACATTATTGTGAGCCGTACGCGAACAGGACGCAGATGTAAGGCAGGTGTAGTATGACCTTTGCCCCCATCTTAGCCGACAGTAACGTGTGGGTAATGTTTCCTTGCTTCCTTCCTCCTTACGAACGTGACTGACCAACTGTTCACCTGATCAGGTCTCTTTGATCTCACCAAACAATAAATTAACAGTCCACAAACACAACGGCAATGAGGGTACACAAGAGTCAAAGGTCATCTCTCTGCTGAAAATATGCGGGCTATAAGGTCAGTTCTTCCTTTATATGGAATAGTTCAACTTAAGTAATAGGTCACCATATTTGAGCAAATTACTTGTTAATGATAGGGTGCGTGTTATGAAGCCATTAATGTTTTATTACCGATCAGCCGTGTGGGTGGGCAAGCTTACGGGAGCCGAACAGTGTTGCCAAAGTTGTGATTTAGTCACTAGATCCCGGCTGTGGGGAGCGGATATAGGACATAACGTACCACGTACATAACGTACCACCGGACAAACCGTACCACTTGGCCCGCTGATTACCTGCGAAGGGACAGCTAATGACTTTAAAATATTTAGGAGAGGACATAACGTACCACTTGAAGTATTTAGGGTGCATGAGACCCTAACCGCACGGCCACTGGCTCGGTATTGCTCAATTAATCCTGGTAATAAATACGTGGGCAATAACAAAACATAAACTAATATAAAATATGATAAGTTTTTGGATTCCCATCACACTTTATCCAGGCTTTGGACTGGCAAAATGTTTATAAATATTTTGGCGTGATTAAAATCAGCTGTGGTTAAGCTCTCGTCATTCTTCGTTTTCTTTACTTTGTTTTTAGCCTATTTTCAATTTTGAAAAAATAGGCTTATGAGTTCACCTTTTGACCGTGTGTGTGTGCGTGTGTGTGTGTGTGTGTGTCCCTAATAAAATCTAAACGGCTGGAGCGATTTCAATGAAACTCGGTAAGTTCATAGCGCTATTCCCGGCGACCTCGACCGTGCCCTTCAAATTTTTTACGTTCTCACCAATCCAACATGGCGGCTGTGCGAAATATTTTACTAGCATTCAATATCTCCGAAACTATTACCGATATCGCCCTGAAATTGTGTACTGTGATAAAGGGCACTACTAGAAGTTCACCTATGAGACTTTCAAAAACCTGGTGACTACAAAACCAACATGGCGGCCAAGCGAAGTTGAGACATTTAAATAGACTTTTCTCGCGATTTAACTATCTAAATGTAATGAAACTTGGTACAGCAAATGTTTATACACATTGTAATGCACTGGAGTCTAATTTAGTTCAATTGTGTACATAAACTCAAAATGGCGGCTGTGCGAAATATTTCACTGACATTCTATATCTCCGAAACTATTACAGATATCACCCTGCAATTTTGTACGGTGGTAAAGGGTACTGATACAGGTATACCTATGTATATTTCATAAACCTGTAAACTACGAAACGAACATGGCGACCAAACGAATTTGAAATATTTTAATAGACTTTTCTCGTGATTTAACTCTCTGAGCGCCGTGAAATGTGGTACAGTAAATGATTTTACAGTTTGTAATGCACTGCCATCTAACTTAATTCAATTGTTTACATAACCTCAAGATGGCGGCTGTGCGAAATTTTAAAATTAAGTTTTTATTTCTTGTGTCGTAATCATGCGATCGAAGTGAAAGTTTGAATAATGAACCTAGGCAATAATTGTCATTGAATGGTACATAACTCTATGGCCTATACATATAACAATCCTAAATGGCGAGCTTCCGAAATATTTAGACGGTTCTCAATATCTATGAATCTTTTACAGCAACCAAACTGATTTTTTTTAATGTTCATAGAGACTATGAACATCTTGTTCACCTATATGACTTTCAGTAACCTGGTGAGCACAAATCCAACATGGCGGCGACGCGAAGTATAAATATTTAAATGGACGTTTCTCGCGAATTAACTATCCGAGTGCCGTGAAATGTTGCACGTTAATTGCTTATACAAATGTTGATCCACTGGCATGTAATTTATTTAAATTGTTTGCATAATCACAAGATGGCTGCTTTGCGTAATTTTAAAATCCCGTTTTTACTTCTTGTGTTCTAATCATGCGATTGAAGTTTGTATACCACACGTACACAATAAACTTAATGTAATAGTACAAAAATAAAAATCCAACCTGGCGACCATCTGAAATATTTAGACGGTTCTCAATATCTACGAATCTGTTACAGCAATTAAACTGAAATTTTGTATGTTGGTAGAGGCAATTAACATGAGCAGGATGTATGAAAATAGGCTGTATAGTTCTTCACGGAACTACCTGTTTAATTTATTTTTGATTTTTGAATTGTTTTATGTGGGTTTTATATCCTAGCGAATAGCAAGTTCGTCATGGGATGTTTCATTCTAAGTGAATGGCAAGTTTCATTCCAAGGTCTGCGAATATGACAGAGCTTTCAAGCAAGATTTCAAGTTTCCATTCTCTTCATACCGCTTCATTATTCTGCCAAGCCGTTCGTCATACTTGACATATTTCTTCTTTCTCTTTGAACTTCGTACTTCATGAAGGCACATGTTACAATACCAAAATGTTTAAAGCCGCATAGTGTGATCGCCAGTGATGTTTATGTGGTAATGAACCTGTAACTGGAATGCCCGTCTGACATCAAATGGTACGTTATGCCCTAGTGTAAATATTTGGGGATTACGAGAAAACCTAGGTGGTACGTTATGTCCTCGAAAATCATGTGGTACGTTTTGTCCGTGGTACGTTATGTCCGGACACCGTGGGGAGCAACTCGTTACTTCTTTTAACGTCGGTATAAGTAGGCGTTACTTTTTCACGTGAAAAATCCCAACTTATAAATTTCAAATATTGTTTTGATTTTTTTAATCCATTTTTTTAAATTTGACATTGCTTTGAGATGCCCTTCATCGTTTCCCCCATATCTTCCATGTTCATTGGAATTTTGTAATTCTTATAAAAAGAACACATTTTATAACCCATTTCGTCGAGGAAAAAAACAAATTTATGCCTAGTAGGCCTACCTTTTGCTCCCAACCCCCAGGGGCTCACATCTACAGTAGTGGGACGTGGGTTAGCGACCACGGGACCCCAGCTGAGTCCGGCGATGCTTTCACTTACTTGTGCCGGCTCCTCTCCGTCTTCTTTCCTGTCGACCTCTCTTGGTCAACTCTTGTTCTCTTCCGACATCGACGGTATTAGGGTATCCGTGGCCTAGGGAATCATTCACTTTCCCGCCTTAATTGGCCCATGTCTCATCTTTCCTGATCCCTCCTTCTTCGAGGGGTCAGCTTCTTTTCACTTTTCATGATATCTCCTGCCTTCTGCACAAGCCCCTCAAGGAGGCAGGGTGTATGTAGCCCCACCACTTCTGGTGCACCCTGGATATTGCTACACCCTCAAGGGCTCACGTCTGGTGAGTTTGGGAGTTGGCGACCTCGAGGGTTCCCGAGTTGGGTCTGGGTTTTTCACATTTTCCACTGACTTTGGCGACGGGCCCTCTCCTATTTCCCTTTCCAATCTGCCCTTCCTGGCTCTGCTTCCTTGCAAGGCCTTCAATCCTCGAGGGTTGAGAGCATTTCTTTTTCTCCAGTCTTTTGTTTGCCTTATTATTCTTTTGTTTTCCATTTCTTCTTCTAGTATATAAGTGTGTTGTTAGTTTTAGTTATAGTTTGCATTACTTTGTCATTGTCACTATCACCCAAAGCATTAGGGGCCGATAACCTAGATGTTCCACCCCTTCAAACAACAATAACAAACTAACTAACATTTTAGCTCATTTTATTTTTAATTTCTTAATTTATTATATTTGAATCGCAGCCAATGGCCATAGCAGGGTATTTTAATTGTATGTCCGTAGGCTCTCCATCACATTCAATTTCAAGTAGTTCCAACTTAAACTACCAGAGATGCCTCTGTCACTAACACCTAGTGGCGAACGTTGGAACTTGATAGAGCGTTTCTAATCAAATAACCTAAAAATTTAGCTACACACTACCAATTGTAGTGGTAGGTTCTTTTACATACCATAAAGCTATGACTTGGGACCGCCGGCTTTACTTCCTCTCCGAAGGAGGGCATAATGAAGGATTTTAACTCTCTTAAAAATACGACAATTTTGGCCGGGTTTGAACCCGCGAACTTGGACATAGCAGTTCAGATTTTACTTATTTATTTGTTTATTTATTTATTTATTTATTTGTTTATTTATTTATTTGTTTATTTATTTGTTTAATTGTTTATTTATTTGTTTATTTATTTATTTGTTTATTTGCCTATTTAATTATGCATTTGTTTATTTATTTGTTTGTTTGTATATTTGTTTATTTATTTATTTGTTTGTTTGTATATTTATTTGTTTGTTTGTATATTTATTTGTTTGTTTGTATATTTGTTTATTTATTTATTTGTTTATTTGTTTATTTATTTGTTTGTTTATTTGTTTGCTTATTTTGTTATTTATTTGTTTGTTTATGTGTTTATTTGTTTGTAATTCATTTGTTTATTTATTTGTTTATTTATTCATTTGTTCATTTATTTATTTATTTGTTTGTTTGTTTATTTATTTGCTTATTTTGTTATTCATTTGTTCATTTATTTGTTCATTTATTTATGTATTTGTTTGTTTATTTTTTTGTTTGTTTATTTGTTTATTTATTGTTTGTTTATTTGTTTGTTTATTTATTTGTTTATTTTGTTATTTATTTGTTTATTTATTTGTTTATTTATTTATTTGTTTATTTATTTGCTTATTTTGTTATTTATTTGTTTATTTGTTTATTTATTCATTTGTTCATTTATTTATTTATTTATTTGTTTGTTTGTTTGTTTATTTATTTGCTTATTTTGTTATTCATTTGTTCATTTATTTGTTTATTTATTTATTTGTTTGTTTATTTGTTTATTTATTGTTTGTTTATTTGTTTATTTATTTGTTTGTTTATTTGTTTGTTTATTTATTTGCTTATTTTGTTATTTATTTGTTTATTTGTTTGTAATTCATTTGTTTATTTATTTGTTTATTTATTCATTTGTTCATTTATTTATTTATTTGTTTGTTTGTTTGTTTGTTTGTTTATTTATTTGCTTATTTTGTTATTCATTTGTTCATTTATTTGTTTATTTATTTATTTGTTTGTTTATTTGTTTATTTATTGTTTGTTTATTTGTTTATTTATTTGTTTATTTATTGTTTGTTTATGTATTTATTTGTGAATTTGTTTATTTAATTATTTGTTTATTTGTTTATTTATTTGTTTATTTTTTATTTATTTATTTATTGTTTATTTATTTTTCATTTTTATTTGTTTATTTATTTGTTTGTTTGTTTATTTATTGATGTATTTATTTATTTATTTGTTTATTTATTTATTTGTCTATTTACTTATTTATGTATGTATTTGTTTGTTTGTTTGTTTGTTTGTTTGTTTGTTTGAAATTGACCATAACTACTTCCGTAAGAACCTGGGACGGGTCTCTGGTAAAAGTATAGATTTATCAGGCCGTCTTCTGTTTTGACAGCTACCTCTAAATTTTCAAATTTGTAAAAGTAGGAGACTCCTGCTACTTAGGAAGCAACATAACCAGTGATGGACGAAGCAAAGTGGATATAAAAAGTAGGTTCGCTCAGGCAAGGAAAATAATTCTACAGAAAAGAAATCTATTGACATCAAATACTAGATTTAGTCATACCAAACTTAGAAATGCACTAACAAGTTCCAACGTTCACCGCTAGGTGTCAGTGCCATCTGGTAGCCAAAGTTGGAACTTCTTGGAATTGAACTTGCTCATTCATCTTCATTCATTTCATCTCATCAACACGCGATGGTACTTGTAGCTCACCCCATGGGTGTCCGCATAAAAGCAGCTACAAACTCTGGCAAGCCGAGCATATCCTCGGTCACTCTCGGCAATAAAAGCCATACGCTAAATAAACAAGTAGTTCCGTAAAGAACTATACAGCCTATTTTCATATATCCTACTTATGTTAATTGCCTCTATCAACATACAAAATATCAGTTTGATTGCTGTAATAGATTCGTAGATATTGAGAACCGAATAAATATTGCGGATGGTCGCCATGTTGGATTTTTATATGTTATGTACTGTTACATGAACTGCAAGGTCATCAGCCCAATAGTTTTCAAATGGCGGCCTTGTATGTGTGCAAATCGAAATTTGGTACAGAAGTAGCACTAAAAAGGGCACCTCAATTTCACGTCTTATATCGCCGTCATCTTGACGGAAACGTAATGGCGGCCTCCCAAATGTTCAAAGCTTAAATCAAATTACGACTAACTTAATCATCTGATCTCTACCAAATTTGCAACTATATACCTCGATGTAGGAATCGTCTTTTGACCGAATTACAAGGTCATCAGCCCAATGGTTTGCAGACGGCGGCCATGTATGTGTGCAAATCGATTCCCCCTATCAATTCAAACATGGTGAAACCGAATTGAACAAAATTTGGTACAGAGGTAGCACAAGCAAAGGGCAACTCAGTGTCATGTTTTATATCGTCACCATATTGGCGGAACCGTAATGGCGGCCACCCAAATGTTCAAACCTTTAATAAAATTTGACTAACCTAATCATCTGATCTCTATCAAAGTTTGCAACAACATACCTTTATGTGGGAAGCGTCTTTTGACCAAATTACAAGGTCATCAGCCTAATAGTTTCAAGGTGGTGGATATATGAAACATGCAAGTATTATAGCCTAACCGTAACTTACGATTAAACAAGGCCTGCCCTCAACAATTCAGCTTATCGTACATAGGGTTTAATCTGGCCTCAAAGAGGTGACCGGAAGGATATTAGCATATTGTAATAGAATATGTAACCGTAGAAGTGACTGATAGGTCAGGCTTACCGTGCCATATCGTTGTGGGCCTGTGCTATCTCGTTGTCAACATGGCCGCTATTTTTGCTCGTAAATATTTATATTTCCGTAACATCCTAAGTTTATATCCTTTTGGGAATGTACAGAACAAAATAATAAATATTTAGTATCAAATGGTTTATAGAAACGCCAGAAAACGCTAATGAAATCGTTGATTTCAACAAAAAATATGATACAGTTATACTAAACCAGTTTTTTATCAAGTAGGCCTAATATCGTAGTGCATCCGTGGCGTAATGTTAGCGACTTGAGCTCTTAGTCTGGGAGTTCGTGGATCAAATCACCGCAGGTTCAAATTTCTTTACTTCGTTCTTTTTGTTATAAATTGATTTATAACTACTGACACGTTATAATGTTAAGCATATATACTGTAGTGTGTATTTGTAATCGAAAATATTATATAGGCTATATATACTAATAACACCACATATTTCAACACTCGAATAGAGCGATTAATATTTTTTAGACCTTGATCCGCGGTAGAGACTATCGTTGTTGAATCTTTAGGGTTTTTGCGGCATCATGGTATTGTAGTCCCGTTTACTTGTGTGTGTGTGTAGAAGTTGTCTGATAACCTGTGTCACTGTGATGTCTGTAGGCTTACTAGTGTGTGTACTTTTATACGAGGAAGGATTTGGGTAGGAAGCTGTTGTTGTTGTTGTTGTTTCATTTGAGATGCATGGGCACCATGGTCATTTAGCTCCGTGTACTTGGGTGAGTGTTGAATTTTGTCTAATAACCTGTGTTATTGTGAAGACTATATTACTGTGTGTATATGTAATTCAGGTGAGGATTCAATCAATCAATGTTTAATATCCGTATAGCACGTTGTATTTCAACAAGCTACTACAACCAACATTCAATTATACTCTTTGAAAGAGACAAAGAGTTATAACTATACCCATGCATTTAGGAGAAAGTAGGCTATATGTTCTTTACTGAACATGTTTCTAAGCTGGTTTTTTTTCCTTAGTTTGATGAGTGAGTCAGTCAGTCAATCAGTTAGGACACTTTCTTTCCTGTTGTTTTTTTCTCTCCCGAATTTCACCCCTCCCCATGGGCCCCTTAAATTGGATTTCTGAAAGAAAAAAAACGGTCGAACACCTATTTACTTATTTTTTAAGCTGATTTTTTTCGCTGAATTTCAAACTTCTCGCCTATGTCGTTCAATTGTTTACATAACCTCAAGATGGCGGCTGTGCGAAATATTTCACCGGCATTCTATATCTCTGAAACTATTACCGGTATCACCATGAAATTTTGTAAGGAGAAAAAAGGGCACTACTGGAAGTTAATCTATGAGACTTTCAAAAACCGGTTAACTACAAAACGAACATGGCAGCCAAGCGAAGTTGAAAGTTTTAAATAGACTTTTCTCACGATTTAATGATCCAAACGCAATGAAACTTCCTACAGGAAATGTTTATACACATTGTAATGCACTGGTATCTAATTTAGTTCAATTGTTTACGTAACCTCAAGATGGCGACTATGAGAATTTCGAAAATTAAGTTTTTATTTCTTGAGTTCTAATCATGCGATCGAAATCAACATTTTCATAATGAACGTACACAATAATCATCATCTAATAGTACATAACTCTATGGCCTACATATATTAAAATCCAACATGTCGACCATCCTAAATATTTAGACGGTTCTCAATATCTATTAATCTACTACAGCAATCAAACTGAAATTTTGTGAGTGTATAGAGGCTATAACCATAAGTTCACCTATGGGACGTTCAATAACCTGGCGAGTACAAATCCAACATGGCGGTGACGCGAAATTTAAATATTCAAATGGACGTTTCTTGCGTTTTAACCATACGAGCGCAGTGAAACTTGATATGGTATATGCTTAAACAAATTTTAATCGACTGGCATCTAATTCATTTAAATTATTTTCATAACCACAAAATGGCGGCTGAGCGAAATTATAAAATCCCGCTTTTATTTATTGTGTCCTAATCATGCGATTGAAGTTTTAATAAAACACCTACACAATAATCTTCATGTAATAGTACATAAATCTAAGGCCTGTAATATAAAAATCCAACATGATGACCATCCAAAATATTTAGACGGTTTTCAATATTTACGAATCTATTACAGCAATCAAACTGACAATTTGTATGTTGATAGAGGCAATTAATATTAGTAGGATCTATGGAAATAGTCTATTTAGTTCTTCACGGAACTACTTGTTAATGATTAGCTCAATGATTAGATTATATGCCGAGTATCACATCCCGAAATGAAACAACTCCTGAGATATTGTTATTCAGTGAAATGCAGGTTTAACCCCCATAACATCCCTTTGGAACATGAATATCCAAAAATCCATCATCAGTGGACGTTTTGGACATACAACGAACATATCCCAACACAGCAATAGGTTTGGTTGGGAAATGATGAGTGAACATCCAAAAATCCTTCCTTAGTGGACGTCTTTTCCCCAGAATTTCACCCCTCCCCATGCGCCTATTAAATTGGATTTATGAAAAAATGGTCGAACACCTATTTACTTATTTTTCAAGCTGATCCCCCCCGAGTTTCATACTTTTTGCCTCTGTCCTGAGATACTTGCTCCGTTAGGAATCCTTCAATCCACACTTTTCACCCCTTTCACCTCATAATATACACCACATCAAAAACCCCCCAGACATATGTCTTCTTATTTTTAATGATAAGTTTATATGCCGAGTATCACATCCCCCAATGAAACCAATCGGGAGATATTGTTATTCAATGAAATGCAGGTCTACCCCCTTAACACCCCTTTAGAACCTGAATATCCAAAAATCCTTCCTTAGTGGGCGTTTTCGACTTACAACGAACATAACCCCAAAATTTTATGTTTTTAACTTTAATAGCTTTGGCTGGGCGATGATGAGTCAGTGAGTCAGTCAGGACACTTTGTTTTATATAATAGACTAGCAACCCGGCTTCGTCCAGGAACAATTATGAATGCATTACGGGATAAGCGTTTTTTCTTTCGATGTCAATGAACTACGACCTATATCCGTTTTACGTCTCAGCATGATGGGTTAAAATCACTGACTGGGCTATTAATTATATTGTCATGGAGATAGCATGTGCAACGAATTCTTGTCAGACGTAATTTGAGAATAGCGAGGTGCATGAAACACAAATCCCCCTTCCGTCCAATCTTAACTTGACTGTGTATTTTGCGGAACGAGAAGTTCACCGGCGAAATGAAGAAAAGCCGAGTTGCACCTCCAGGGAAACTCAAAACACAACCACTCTTCTCTGAAGTCTTAACTTAACACGACCAGACAGTTTGCTGCTGGCTGGTATCAGGGTAAGAGGCTCGCCCCTAGCTAGCTCGTAAACTGCCGCCTCAGTAATTGAATGGAGATTTTTGGAAGAAATGAAAAGGTATAATATAATATCGTATGGCCTCGGGTGCTGGGTGCAAGCTTTGTAATTTGACACCCAGAGCGTAACTTGCATGTCAAATTTCGTTGTTCCTTGAATCACTATCAAAGTCAAGCAGGATATATATCTAAGCTCCTTGAACACGACAGCGCTTTCTAGTAGAGAAATGAGGAACTTTGTGTTGGTGGAAACTCCGGAGATTCATTTTGCCATTATGAAGACGGCCTACTGAATTCAAATGGGTTCTTTGACATGCCAACATCGTATGACATGCGTGTCGTATTTTTGCCGCCTTAAAAAAAATCACTTACTACGGCCAGGAGCAAACCTGCTCTCTTGGGGTTAGTAGACCGACACGCTATCCACACACCCACCGTGGCAAACAAAAGGTAAAAGCACTTATAGTGGGTGATGTACTGAAATAGAGTTATCCTCTTGCGGACTTTTTTTTGTAGAACTTTTCATGCTGAACAATTTTTACAGTCATAGTATATTGATATTTTTACCGGTTTGCCCAGCGTAAGTTTAAAAAGCGCATGGACGCCAGGTTTTTATTTCGACTTTTTCACTGAAATCGTTACTGCTTGTCTTCCTTCGATCATAAATAAATAATTTTCTACAGAAACTTTCCTCATGATATCCTTTAGTGAATGGTGAATACCGCATCAAAATCCATCGAGTGGTTCTCGAGATTACCCGTGACATCCAAGAATCGGGAACTTTGTATTATACTAAGTAGAGATTCTAAATATGTAACTAATGGAAATATCTTTGTAAAACATGTAAATATTGCAAACCAAATGTAGATTCAAGTTGTGCCAGTGAAACATGTACTATGTATGTGGGGCTTGCCCTTTTTCACTAGGCCTTCCATTCTTTTATTTCTTCTTCTTCTCTTTATGCCGTATCTGCGTCGAAGATTGGCAATCACAAAACACTAAACAAAAACAAAACAAAACACAAAACAAAAAACAAAACACAAAAAACACAAAATAATAACAAATTAAAGACCAAATACAAAATAAATCAAAGCCAAAACAGAACATCAAACAAAACACAAAGCACAAAACACAACAAAACAAAAAACAAAACGCAAAACAAAAATAAATAAGAAACGAAACGAAAACAAAACACAAAACAAAGAAAAACAAAACACAAAACAAAAAACAAAACATAAAACAAAACACAAAACCAAAACAAAACAAAGCACAAAACAAACCACAAAACAAAAAACGAAACTTAAAAAAAATCAAAAAAAAAAGAAAAACTGAACAAAACACAAAACAAACAAAAAAAACATATCAAAAACCAAAACACAAAACAAGAACAAAACAAAAAACAACATAAAGCAAAACACAAAGCACAAAACAAAAAACAAAACAAAACACAAAACAAAAAAGAACATAAAGCAAAAGGACAACAAAACAAAACAAAACAAAGCCATGATCTTTAATGTTATTCATTAAATATGGATGTCTAATTATTTTTACTGTAACTTAATACTATTTCAAAAATGATAACATTTCTGACTGTCAAAACTTGCAATGGAAACACTAATATTCTGGTTCGTGCAACAACATTTCAATTGAGGAATGGATCTCAGGGGAGCTGGTGCTCGCGAGCACTTTTTGTCTCGTATGACGAGAGCACCACATTTCATTTAAGGAGCACCGTGGTGCTCTAGAACGCCTGAACTAAGGCATGGAGGAAGATACAAAATAAGTTGTGGTGGACAAGAATTGTAAGGGTAAACCACGGTAAGAATACCATGTTGAACAGTTTTTCTTCGGATATTGGCTGTGGTAGCTACTGTATCCACTGTGGAAATTAAGAGAATAGCAAAGGACAGGGGCTCATGGAGAGGTGTATCAAACCAGATCCAAGACTGAAGATGCAAACACAATAACAATAACATTTTGCAAATAAAACAAGTAGTTCCGTGAAGAACTAAAGCCTATTTTCAGATATCCTTCTTCGTCTTTATATGCCGTCTCCGCGTCGAAGATTGGCGATCATCATTGCAATCCCTTGCCTCGAGGTTGCCGTTCGAAACAGAGATGCTGAGTCAAGTTCAAACCATTCCCGCAAATTCTTGAGCCAGGAGATCCTCCTCCTCCCTGGTCTGCGCCGTCCTTCAATCTTGCCTTCCATGATTAGCTGCTGGAGTCGGGACTTGTTATTTAGAATCACGTGGCCAAAATATTGTATCTTCTGTCGCTTGATGTTGTAGAGCACCTCCATCTCCTAGCCCATCCGATCCAGCACCTCAGTGTTTCTCACCTTGTCAGTCCACGATATACGAAGCATGCGACGATACAGCCACATTTCAAATGCTTCCAACTTCTTCTCCAAGGTTTTGGTTAACGTCCACCCCTCGTGTCCATACATTAGTATGAGAATTATGTAACACTTGAGGGCAAGAATTCTAGTTCTCATACTAAGATCTCGGTCATTCTTCATTTTGATAAAGACACCCCTTGCCCAAGATAGCGGGTTCAAACCCAGCCGAAGCCGTCGGATTTTTAAGAGCGTTAAAAATCCCTCATTATGCCTTCCTTCGGAGGGGAAGTAAAGCCGGCGGTCCCATGTCAGAGATTTATGGCATGTTAAAGATCCTTCCACAAACTAAACTTGTGTGAAGGTAAATTGTTAGGTTAGATTTCGTCGGAACCCTCTATCAAAGTTCCAACGTTCCACACTAGGTATCATTGATATCTGGCAGCGAAAGTTGGAACTACTTGAAATTGAACGGAACTTGTAGCTCACCCTAAGGGTGTCCGCTGGAAGCAGTTACAGAATGTCCTCGGACACTCCGCGCACTAAAAGCCATAAGATAAATTAAATAAATAAATAAATAAATAAATAAGAGACCTTATGCCTGAATCTTGGATCATGCTAGTAGAGATTCAGTACAGTAATTTGGAACAACTAGCCTATTTAATATTAAAATAAGGGATAGCAGTGAAATATTTAAAGAACCTGTTTTGGCTGTCTTCATCATCATCATGTTTTTCAGTCAAGCGACTGGTCTGCCCCTACAATGAGTCTTTTCCACGTTTTTCGGTCTTGTACTGTCCTTTTGACCACCTCATAACTTCGTAGGCTAGAGCTATCTAGGAAAGATCTCATGAAAGTGTTCCGTGACTTCCAGGTATTTTGCCTTCTAGTATGTCGATCATCAGGCCACCATGTCGTAACTTGTGGCCAAGCCAGGTGGATCTCCTTCTATATATATGGCGGATCATTTGCCGTTTTTCCTTTATTCGATCCAGCACCGTTATGTTGGTCATTTTCTCTACCCAGCTGATCTTTTCCATTCGACGCCAACACCACATCACAAACGCTTCTAGTCGTTTAATGTCACCTCTATTCATCGTCTATTGGCTATCTTGAAATGAAAATCCACAGCCTGCTTCCAGTCTCCGACCGGGTCAGGAATGAAACAAATGAAGCCCCCAGCTAGCGGCGAGGATATGAACTGTGCCGGCTGCCCCTCTGGGGCAATGATTAAATGAATGACAGATGAAATGAAATGATAGCGGAGAGTGTTGCTGGAATGAAATTTTGACAGGGAAAACCGGAGTACCCGGAGAAAAACCTGTCTGCCTCCGTTTTGTCCAGCACAGATCTCACATGGAGTGACCGGGATTTGAACCACGGATCCAGCGGTGAGAGGCCGGCGTGCTGCCGCCTAAGCCACGGAGGCTATTGGCTATCTTGCAGATTATTAATTAAAGTTGTGTTTTGATTTCCCCAAGCTGCTGTAGCATATCTTAATAATAATAATATTAATAATAGTAATAAAGAAATTAATAAGCCTCGCTTTTTGATGAACCGCCCCTCACTGAAATGTGTATGTAGACTGTGTTTTTTTAGGTCAAATGTGGCCCTTTGAAGACCCCTGTTGATTGAAACAGCCTCATGATCCATTTTCGTGTTTGCAAGTGAAGGTTAGTAATTATTATTACTCTGGTGTTGAAGGAAAGACGGGATGACGCGATGGCTCTATATCTTGCAACTATTAATATTGTTTGAGGTGGTCGACGGATGCCACTGCCATCTGGATCACAGACCCGCCCTGGTAATTACAGGCCTGATGCGTCTCTAGCTGGCCGTGACATGGGTCCCTCCCACTACAGGGTGTCAAGGGGAGGGGTGGGGGGAAATGTAGGGGTTGGATACACAGTTTCCATGCGAGGGTGCCAGTCTATATGCTCCGCTGTATTTAAAAAGGTTCTAACAACTTAGGATTACACAGACGTCATCAACTTAGGATCTCGGCTAAAAGATACACCTTAACCCTAGCGCTAATACAATACAGTGGAACGTGGCTAATTCGAACTTCTATAATTCGAATTTTTCTGCTGGTCCCTAGCATTTTATATACAATCAATGCTAAAATATCGTGGATAATTCGAATTATATTTTGGATAATTCGAAGTTTTTATGTGTAAAAAGCCGATCGGACGAAAATGTCTCAGTTTGTGGTTAGCTGACCGACGCAGAAATCATCTCCGATGTACTGAATTCCGAAAAACAAGATGGTGACGACGCATCCGGCGATGAACTCGTGGAGGAAGTTCCCGAAAAAACTGTTCCGAGTGCAGCCCAAGCAACAAACCACATCAGAGAACTTACTTGTTAGGCATTTTTTGGAAAGTAGAAATGGCGTAAGTGATTCTGTTTTCCGTTCCTTAAATTTGTTAGATTCGATGACCAAGAGACTTAATTGTAGGAAACTGGTAAAAATCTCAAACTTTTTTTTGAAAACCAGTAGATTTCTCTAATACTTAACTAGATTGCTGGATTACTGAAAATGAAAATCCACAGCCTGCTTCCAGTCTCCGACCGGGTCAGGAATGGAATGAATGAAGCCCCTATCTAGCGGCGAGGATATGAACTGTGCCGGCTGCCGAGGCCTGACGCACTCCTCTGGGGCTATGATTAAATGAATGACAGATGAAATGAAATGATAGTGGAGAGTGTTGCTGGAAAGAAATTTTGACAGGGAAAACCGGAGTACCCGGAGAAAAACCTGTCTGCCTCCGTTCTGTCCAGCACAGATCTCACATGGAGTGACCGGGATTTGAACCACGGACTCAGCGGTGAGAGGCCGGCGTGCTGCCGCCTAAGCCACGGAGGCTTGCTGGATTACTAATGTCGTTAAATAGGTGATTAGTACATTATGGTTTTATTTTATCATTTAAAACTTTTGAGATTATTCATGATACAGTCATTACACAGTACCGTTGTCTGTTAATCTGCTTTGTTGAACGTAAATCATTATGTAAACGTAATACAATATATTTTCTCTGTCTTTTCAAAGAACTTTCTTAATTCGAATTTTTGGATAATTCGAATATTTTTACTGGTCCCTTGAGGTTCGAATTATTCAAGTTCCACTGTAGTACATTATGCAACGAGCCTATAATGGCAATAATTACGACACGAGTATGTTTATAAAACGAGCAAAGCGAGTTGTATAATTTCCATACGAGTGTCATAATTACGATTAAAGGCGAGTTGCAAACGACTGTTCATGTTCGACGATAATTATTATAACTATTTTATGTTCGAACATAAATATTCATAAATATCTGTCGATATTTCGCCAATTTTATGCACTGAACAGAGCGCATGTGACGCAGAGAATGCCTTGAATTTGATCAGGGTCTCCTCGATTACCCCACTATGACACTAGGCCACGCAGTGAAATTTAAATTAGAAGGCCTTGGAACTCAGCCCAGGTGCGATGCTATCCTTACTTAATTGGTCAAACAACTGTTTCTTGAGCTCTGATTGGTGGGAGAAACTGTTTCATAATGAAAACTTGCACTACAATGAGCATCATTATAGTACAGTTTTCCGACATATAATATTTACATTTCGCCATCGTCGATTCTAGAAACTGATCCCCCCAGGGCCTCACAACTAGTGAGACGTGGTTGAGTCCGGCATTGCTTCCTCTCCGTCTTCTTTCCTGTCGACCTCGCTTGGTCAACTCTAGTTCTCTTCCGACCCCGACGGTATTAGGGTATCCAAGGCCTAAGGAGTCTCTTCCTTTCCCGCCTTAATTGGCCCTTGTGTCATCTTTTCTGATACTCTCCTTCTGCGGGGGGTCAGCCTTCTTTTTCTTTTCATGTTATCTCCTGCCTTCTGCTCAAGGCCCTCAAGGAGGCCGGGTGTATGTAGCCCCACCACTTCTGGTGCATCCTAGATATTGCTACACCCTGGTGGGTTCGGGAGTTGGCGACCCCGAGGGATTCCTGAGCTGGGTCCGGTTTCCCCCTTTTTACCTTACCTGTGGGGAGGACCCTCTCCACTTTCCCGTTCCTATCTGCCTTTCATGGCTCTCCTTCCTTCCAAGTCCCTCAATCCGCATTCTTCGAGGGTTGAGGGCATTTCTTTTCCTCCTGTCCTTTATTTGCCTTGTTCTCCTTTTGTTTTTCCATTTCTTCTTCTAATTTATTGGTTAGTTTTAGTTATAGTTTACTCTTCATTATCATCTTCACGATCACCCAAACTGGTAATAAATAGCACGTACGTCAACTTTTATTTCACTCTCTAGTCTAGCAGAATGGAGACTGTTTTTGAATAACATTGTTTGATACTAGTAATTAGCCTATTTTCAATTTTGAAAAAATAGGCTTATGAGATCACCTTTTGTCCGTGTGTGTGTGCGTGTGTGTGTGTGTGAGGTGTGTGTGTGTCCCCCTAATAACTTTTAAACTGATGGAGCGATTTCAATAAAGCTCGGTAATTTCATAGCACTATTCCGGGCGACCCCGACCGTGCCCTTCAAATTTTATTACGTCTCACCAATCCAACATGGCGGCTGTGCGAAATATTTCACCAGCATTCAATATCTCCGAAACTATTACCGATATCACCCTGGAATTTATTACGGTGATAAAGGAAACTACTAGAAGTTCAGCTATGTGACTTTTGAAATACGGGTGACTACAAAACCAACATGGCGGCCACGCGAAATATTTAGTCGGTTCTCAATACCTACGAATCTATTACAGCAAACAAACTCAAATTTTGTATGTTGATAGTGGCAATATGAAAATAGGAAAATACGGAACTACTTGTTTTTAATTTGACTAATTTTTAGCCTACTTTCGATTTTTGCAAAAAATGAAAGTAGACTTATGAGATCACTACAGTGCCAAAAATTGTGTGTGTGAGTGTGTGTGCACTCTGAATGTCTGCCCCCCCCCCCCATCAATTCAAACACGGTGAATTCAAATTGAACGACATTTGGTACAGAGGTAGCACTAGCAAAGGGCACCTCAGTGTCATGTTTTATATCGCTGCCATCTTGACGGAAACGTAATGGCGGCCACCCAAATATTCAAAGCTTAAATCAAATTACGATCAACCTATTTATCTGATCTCTACCAAATTTTGTAACATTATACCTTTATGTATGAGGGATCTTTTGACCAAACTACGAGGTCATCTGCCCAATAATTAGCGGATGGCGGCCATGTATGTGTGACAATTGTTTCTCCCTATCTTTTCAAACACGATGAAACCGAATTGAACGAAATTTGGTACAGAGGTAGTAAAGGGCACCTCATATTCATGTTTAATATACGTATGACACTTATTTCAACAAGCTACTACAACCAACATTCAATTATACTCCTTGAAAAGGACAAAGAGTTATAACATTACCCATGCATTTAGGAGAAAGTAGGCTATATGTTCTTTACTGAACATCTTGTTTATATATTTAGCGGCTTTGGTGGCGTAGTTGGCGTGAGATGAGTTGTTGTTTGAGTCGTCAGTCTTTTGACTGGTTTGATGCAGCTTTCCATGCCTGCCTGTCCTGAGCTAATCGTTTCATCTCTACATAGCTACCACACCCTACATCCGAGCCAATCTGTTTAACATGTTCTAACCTTGGTCTACCCTTACAGTTCTTGTCCTCGACCCTTCCTTCCTTAACTAAGCTTGATATTCCTGGGTGTCTTAGTATGTGTCCTACCAACCTATCTCTTCTCTTCATTAGCAGTCGCCAGAAACATCTCTCCTCTCCCACTCGTCTTAATACCTCTTCGTTTGTCCCCCTATCTACCCATCTGATCTTCATCATTCTCCTGTAACACCACATTTCAAACGCTTCAATTCTCCTCTTTTCTGCTGCACCAATAGTCCAAGTTTCACTTCAATAGAGCGCCACGCTCCTGATAAAGGCTTTCAAAAATGACTTCCTAATACCTAAATCTATTTTCGATGTCAACAGATTCCTTTATGTAGAAATGCTATCCTTGCCTGAGCCAACCTACTTTTTATATCCTCTTTGCTTCGTCCATCACTGGTTATTTTGCTTCCTAAGTAACATAAGTCTCCTACTTTCTTCAGCTTTTCACCTGCCAATTTTATGTCCATAGAGGTTTCCGATTTATTTCGGCTGCATTCCAATATTTTTGTTTTAAATTTATTAATTTTCATCATGATTTCTTTCCTCAAGACGGAGTCCGTACCATTCAAAAACTCATTCAAATCCTCAGGCGTGTCGGCCAAGATGACGATGTCAGCAAATCTCAGAGTTGAAATTATTTCTCCTTGAATCTTCAGTCTCAAATTTCCTTCATTGCTTGTTCAATGTAAAGATTGAAAAGTATGGGGTGATAGTTTCAGCCTTGCCTTACACCTTTCTGAATACCAGCTTCTCTCTCATGTCGTTCAGCTCGATTGACTGCCCTTTATCACCGTACAAAATTTCAGGGTGATATGAGTAATATTTTCGGAGAAATAGAATACCGGTGAAATTAAGGCGTTATCAAACAGTGGTCAGACCTGAAACTCTGTATGCAGCAGAAACACTTAAATTATCAAGATTTGGTGATTTAAACAAATTAGAGCAGACTGAAAGACGAATTCTGAGAAAAATACTGGGAGCTAAACGAAATAATAACACAGAATATAGATTACGACCAAATAGAGAGTTATATTTGATATGTGAAAAATTAACTGATGTAATGAGAAAAAGAAGATTACAGTTTTTTGGGCACATCTATAGAATGGAAAATAGTAGACTAACTAAACAGATTTTCAACTTACTGACTAGTTACAAATCCAAACCCACATGGTTCATTGAAATTGACAAAGATTTGACAAACTCCAGAATTCAGACTGACACAATAGCAAACAGATCACTCTTCAGAGAAGCTATTCAAAAGGCAAAATTTCAAGAAAGGAAGAAAGAAACAACTGGCAGAAAGTGGACTCAAGAGGAGAAAGATCGTCACTCTAGAAGAAATTTGGAAACAACGGAAATTGAATACAATGGACAATAGCCAACGTTGATTCATCGTACCCTCCAAATGGGTTATTCGAAAGAAGAAGAAGATACCGGTGAAATATACCGCACAGCCGCCATGTTGGATTGGTGAGACGTAATGACATTTGAGGGCCACAGTCGGGGTCGGCCAAAACAGTACTATGACCTTACGAAATTTCATTGATATCGCTCCAGCTGTGTTGAAGTTATTGATGGGTGGGAGGTTGGGGGCGTACACAGACGCACACACATACACATACACATACACACGAACAAAAGGTGATCTCATAACCCTAATGTTTCATAAATGAAAATAGGCTAAAAATGCCATGATATTGTACATTGCTCTAAGCCTTTGGTTGCAGTTTGTATGGGCGCCACTGTACCGGTTTGAGTTTTAGCATCGCCCCATCCATCACGACCTGTGCCAGCTGGATCTCAATACATTACGAATGGGCTACATGCATGACAAATAACCAGTCCAGAACCAACCAAAGCCAGCTGACAATAAAAAGAAGAAAAAAAAGAAAACAAACGAAACGAAATCGATTCTGCAAGGAGATGTTCTTTGCTATGTTGAGTCAAGTGTCAACGATGCTATACATTCCTTGGAACAGACACAAGAAGATATTTAGCACCATTTACCACGTAGCGATTAGTATTTCAGACACACAATCAACTGTCAATGGGAAGCAAGATATAAACCAACTGTATCCTGCACAGAAATAAGAACGTGGAAGAATGCTGAAGAATTACAACTGAAGGATGTATTGTAAAACAATGTAGGACAAAAAAAATTGCCTTCCTTTCCGATAGTCTTTGAAGGAATGATCCATAATGAAGATCAAGTCCTTGGTGATAAATGCAAAGGAAAATGGATTATTATCCCTATGAGCATTTGATCATTCTAGTGCTTGACTTAAAATACTGTAAGTCATATGGATGAAATATTTTTTACAGCTAAGCAAAGAGGAATGCAATTTCAGAGTATGATTAAATTCATTCACTGCACAGCTTATTTAATGATGTTTTTAGACTATTTTCATTTATTAAAAAAAATAGGCTTTTGAGATCACCTTTTGTCCGTGTGTGTGTGTGTGTGTGTGTGTGTGTGTGTGTGTGTGTGTGTGTGTGTGTAGCCTATATGTGTGGGTATGTGTGTGTGTGTGTGTGTGTCCTCCCAAATGAAACCTAAACGACTGGAGCGATTTCAATGAAACTCAGTAAGGCCATAGTACCATATAGTCCGACTCCGAACGTGCCCTTCAAATTTGATTATATCACCAATCCAACATGGCGGTTGTGCAAAATATTTCGACGGTATTCTATATCTCCGAAACTATTACTGATATCACCCTGACATTTTGTACGGTGATAAAGGGCACTACTAAAACTTTACCAATGTGCCTTTCAAAAACCTGTTAAATATAAAATGAATATGGCGGCCAAGCGAAATTGAAACATTTAAATAGACTTTTTAACCACCCTCGTGCAGTGAATCTTGGTACAGCAATTGTTTATACACATTGTAATGCATTGACATCTATTTTAGTTCAATTGTTTACATAGCCCCAAGATGGTGGCTGAGCGAACTTTTAAAATGAAGTTTTCATTATTTTTTTGTCCTAATCATGCGATTGAAGTCAACGTTTGAATAATGAACCTACGATATAATCGTCATCTAACCTTACATAACTCTATGGCCTATAAAAATCCAACATGGTGACCTTCCGAAATATTTAGACGTTCCTCAATATCTGCTAATCTATGACAGCAATCAAACTGAAATTTTGTATGTTGATAAAGGTTTTGAACATAAGGTCACCTATGGGACTTTAAATAACCTTGTGAGCACAAATACAACATGACGGCAACGCGAAATTTAAATACATACAGTAAATGGACGTTTCTCGTGATTTAATCATCCGAGCGCAGTAAAACTTGGTCCGGTATATGATTATACACATTTTAATCCATTGACATCTAATTTACTTCCAACTGTCCTCATATCCACAAGATGGCGGCTGTGCGAAATTTTAAAATCTCGAATTTATTTTTTGTGTCATAATCATGCGATTATTGGAATATCACACTGTGTCCATAAGTGAGCATCGCTGTGAGGAGAACAATACCAAGTTAAGTGTACATTATAATTAGTATTTTCTAGTGCATGCTAAAATTTGTTAATTGTTTTTATGTTCGACGATGTAGATATGTAAATAGTATGTCAGAAAACTCATTCATAATGGGGGTCATTAAAGTACTAGTTTTCATTATAACACAGTTTTTTGAACCAATCAGAGCTCAATATTTTCATTCATTGACCAATTAGGAATGGATAGCTTCTGACATGCACTCAAAATCCAACATGTCGGACATGAATTACATGATTTGAAAGTTGACAATGTAGCCTATATTGGATCAACCATTGTACTAACAATGCATACTCATACTGGGCAGTATTGAAAAAGAAATAGCACTGTACCTTAATATCCGAAACTCCAAAATCTACACATTCGTAGGATTTCGCCGACAATTTTAGTGAATGCCGTTGTTGACATAAACACACCAGAACGTCATGGAAGAAGCGGGCGTAAGACATTAGTTCGACGGAAATTATAATCCAGCTCCCTGTTCAGTAAATGGATTTCTTGGGCGAAACTTTTCCGCCAGATGCCATAACTGTTCTATTTGGGACTCAATTGATTTGTCTTGCGTTGAAATTTTATACGCATCGAATTTGAAGAATAACTAGTTGATAATACGATACATTTTAATTTTAAAGCGTCTGTAACAGACTATTTTGTGATATTTGACAAAAATAACAAAATGATCCAACTTAGTACCTCTGCGCTATCTGTTGGTGCTACTTCAGGAATAGCAATGTTTCAAAGTTTTGGGATTCGTTATTGGATAGAGATCAAATGCTGAGCCCACACAATTCCCAAGAAGAAGAATTCAACTGACAGAATCTCGACAGCTATTTATCAATATTTGCGTTAGAAGATATAATAAAGTTTCTGTTCGACGATGTCGAAAGGTAAATATTATATGTCAGAAAACGGTATCATAATGATGGTCATTATATTACTGTTTTTCATTATGAGACAGTTTCTCCAGCCGATCAGAGCTCATTCATTGACAATTAGGTAAGGATAGCTTCGCGCATGCGCTCAAAATCCAACATGTCGGACATGAATTACATGATTTGAAAGTTCAAATTGGATATCGGATCAACCATTGTAGTTACAATCCCAAACACAAAGACAAAATCAGCACGAACCTTTACGGTAACAAGAAAATACTATGACATATGCAAGAAATTTATGAATCTACGTCCAAAAGTTAGCAACACAGCATCCTTCTGTATAATTTACCGACATGGAAAGTGCACCAAACCATATGTTCGCGTAAATAAACTGGCCAATATGAGATAAGAAATATCACTGTACCTTAATATCCCCAACTCCAATTTCTACACAGCGTATTGCTTTCAAACGACTTCAGTGAGAATATTAGTGAATGCTAGTCTTGATCGGCACTAGTCACCATGCAGGCTGTAAACAATAGCATTGCCAAGCCAAGTAAATGGTCTCTGCTTCCGAAGGTCTTTGACCCACGCATGCGCTCTGTTCAGTAAGCAAACCCAGCGCGCTTTGTTCAGTAACTGAAGTGAATGAATCCCACAGATATTTATGAATATGTATGTTAAAACATAATACAGTTATAATTATCGTCGAACATAAACAGTCGTATGCAACTCCCCTATAATGGTAATTAAGACACTCGTATGGAAATTATGATATTCGCTACGCTCGTTTTATAAACATACTCGTGTCTTAATTATTACCATTATAGGCTTGTTACATAATGTACTATATTATTCTACAGTGTGATATTCTAAATTGTATACACGTGCATACACACCGTTACTCATGTAAATCACAAAACCTTGTAACACAAAACAAACCTGTCGTACAACGGAATTCAAATTTCGAATCATTCTATAATCATTTAACTTTAGCTTGCCACGGTGGGTGAGTGGTTAACGTGTCGGTCTACTAACCCCAAGTTTGCAGGTGGTAAGTGATTTTTGAAAGGCGGCAAAAATTACTACACGCATGTGATACGATGTTGGCATGTCAATGAACCCATTTGAATTCAGTAGGCCGTGTTCATAGTGGTACAATTAATCTCGGAAGTTTCCACCAACACAAAGTTCCTAATTTCTCTACTAGAAAGTATTCAAGGAGCTTAGATATCTAACCTCCTTGACTTTCATAGTGCTTCAAGGAACAACGAAATTCGACATACAGGCTACCCTCTGGGTGTCAAATAACAAATCTTGCATCCGGCACCCGAGGCCATACGATATTATTATTATTATTATTATTATTATTATTATTATTATTATTATTATTATTATTATTATTATTATTATTATTATCTAACGACGTGCTATTGTACCACATTAGTGAATTTACAGTAGTGAAAAAAAAACCTTCACAAAGTGATCATGTGACCTGATAATGGCACCTTGAGGATCGAAACGCATCATCCTAAATTTGTCCATTTAAGTGTGATGATTAGGGCTCGGATGTTTGAGACCTAAAAATAGCAAGCAAATATGTCTCAAAAATGACAAAATATCACCTGAAAATGACTGAATTAAATATGGCCGTTTTTTTTTATTATAAATCCCTTCGAGATTAAATTGTTAACTTAATTATTTATTCATATTTTCATATTAGTATTCTGAATATACATGTTTAAGTGGTTATTTACAGTGTATTTCTGTAAACACTAGTTCCTGTTCGGTAAGTTGAGGATGATTGCACACCTACAGCTGCCGTCAAGCTACCGAAATATGACTCTTACAAAAACAAAAAAACAAAAAAATATGACCTAACGGTAAAAAAAAATGTTCGAAATATGCATTTATATGACAAATAAAACCACTGTATTGTGCTGATAATCACTTGATTTGCGTCAGAAAACAATCGAGCATGAAAATAGAGGCAAAACTGGCCGAGGTGGCTGAGAGCGCAAACGCACTACCTCATGTCTCCCTGGCATCGGGAGAGCGTGGGTTCGAATCCCACCTCCGTCGTCCAGAAAATGGTTTGCGTGGTTTCCCATTTTCACCCCCAGGCAAATGCCGGGACGTTTCCTATCAATAGATCCACGGCCGATTTCCTTCCAATATCCCTTCCCTGACCCGTCCTCAAAAGAAAAGTACATGGCTGCATTAATAATAAAAACAAGTAGTTCCTTGAAGAACTATACAGCCTATTTTCATATATCCTACTTATGTTAATTGCCACTATCAACGTACAAAATTTCAGTTTGATTGCTGTAATAGATCCGTAGATATTGAGAACCGACTAAATATTTCGGATGGTCACCATGTTTGATTTTATATATGTAGGTCCTAGAGTTATGTACTGTTACATGAAGATTATTGTGTACGTTTAGCATTCAAACTTCAATCGCATGATTAGGACACAAGAAGTAAAAACGAGATTTTCAAATTTTGCATAGCTGCCATCTTGTGGTTATGGAAACAATTGAAATAAATTAGATGCCAGTGGATTAACATTCGTATAAGGATTTACTGTACCAAGTTTCACTGCACTCGGAGGTTAAATTGCGAGAAACGTTCATGTGAATATTTATACTTCGCGTCGCCGCCATGTTGGATTTGTGATCACCAGGTTATTTAAAGTCATATAGGTGAACTTAAGTTCATAAACCCTATGAACATAAAAAAAAATCATTTTGATTGCTATAATAGATTCGTAGATATTCAGAGCCGTCTAAATATTTCGGATGGTCGCCATGTTGGATTGTTAAATGTATAGGCCATAGAGTCATGTACCATTAAAGGAAAATTATTGCGTAGGTTTATTATTCAAACTTTCACTTCGATCGCATGAATATGACACAAGAAATAAAAACTTGATTTTCGAAATTCGCACAGCCGCCATCTTGAGGATATGTAAGCAATTGAACTAAATTAGATACCAGTGCATTACAATGTGTATAAACATTTCCTGTACCAGATTTCATTGCGTTTGGTACATTAAATCGCGTGAAAGGTCTATTTAAAATTTTCAAATTCGCTTGGCCGCCATGTTCGTTTTGTAGTTAACCTGTTTTTGAAAGTCTTATAGATGAACTTCCAGTAGTGACCTTTATATCTGTACAAAGTTTCAGAGGTATAGAATGCCAGTGAAATATTTCGCACATTCGCCATCTTGTGGTTATGTTAACATTTGAACGAAGTTAGAGGTATGTGCATTACAATGTGTATATACATATACTGTACCAAGTTTTATTGCGTTTGGTTGGTTAAATCGCGAGAAACGTCTATTTAAAAGTCGCAAATTCGCGTGGCCGCCATGTTGGTTTTGTAGTTACCAGTTTTTCAAAAATTACATAGATGAACTTCTAGTAGTTTCCTTTATCACCGTAATAAATTCCAGGGTGATATCCGGAATAGTTTCGGAGATATTGAATGGAGGTGAAATATTTCGCACAGCCGCCATGTTGGATTGGACAGACGTAACAAATTTTGAAGGCCACGGTCGGGGTCGCCCGGAATAGTGCTATAAACTTACCGAGTTTTATTGAAATCGCTCCAGCCGTTTAGATTTTATTAGGGACACACACACACACACGCTCACACACACGGACAAAAGGTGATCTCATAAGCCTATTTTTTCAAAATTTAAAATAGGCTAAAAATAAAAATAAAACAATAGAGGCAAAGAGAAAAATATGATATTTCCTAAACATCAGAGCCCTAGTGATAATTTACTAATGCATGTCATTTTTTCCAGGAGTGTGTTTACATATTTATAACTGTACCCTGCCCAATTCATTGGGCTCAATCGTGTTGACCGACTAAAAACCAACAAAAGACAATGTGTATAGGCACCACTGAAGAGAATGGCATCAAATCTCTACATTAAGGCATCTTGGTAGAAACCAAGCAGCTCCAGTCTTTTCTTACATTGTGAACAAGGATCTGTTAAGTAAAGTCTGGCCTTAATTTTTTTAAGTTAATTTGTCTCTGACATTAAGCGTCTACCATATTTTAGTGAGTCTATAGGTAGATATTGGCTTTATTACAGTTTGAAGAAAAAACATTTCTGTTTTGATAGAGACTTGTTGGAGATTTTTAATGTTACACGTTGCTCTTATTGCACATGAATTCTGAATTATGTCAGTGTTGTTTGAAGGGTAAAACCCAAGTATTTAAAACTCAGCGAACTGCGTGCTACCTCCCTTTACTGCTAAAGGCTCAAGCAGCCATTACCTCCCTATGAAGGCTTCCAAAAAAATGGTATATAGGCTTTCAGAGCCAGTGAAATAAAACTCAACAATTCTTCTAGGTTTGTGCCGTGTATTGTGTGGGGTTTCTCCTAGGACAAAAAGCTGGCCCAACAGCGGGCTCTTGGTGTCCCCACCCGGAGCCCCACAGGAGTATCGAACTGCGCGCTACCTCTCTTTTTATGAAGTGAACCTGCATCACTTCACTGCGAGAACAAATACTCAAGCACCCATAACCTCCCTATGAAGGCTTCCAAAAAGATGGTATATTGGCTTTCACGGCCAGTAAATTAAAACTCAGCAATTCTTCTAGATGTATGCCGTGTCTTGTGTGGAGTTTCTCCTCAGACACCGAGCTGGATCATCAGCGGGCTCTCGGTGTCCGCACCGGACTCCCACTGGAGTAGCGAAAAGCACGGCACAAACCCAGAAGAATTGCAGAGTTTTAATTCACTGGCCGTAAAAGCCAATATACCAAGTATTTAAATTGGGAAACAAGACCCCCCGCTGTGGAGCCGTGTTTTCACCGTTGCCCACATTTAAAACGAGTGTGTGGATCTTGCTGATCTACGAAGAAACCTTGGTTTGCTGATGGCACTCAAACTTATATTAGCCAATGACGTGGTGGCTGCTGATTTGGTCATTTACTTTATAAGTGAGAGTGGAATAGGGCCAGCAATCAAAGTTTTCAAGTAATCATTGATTCAAAGACTTGTTCTATTTTAAATTCTGATTTGTTTGTATATTTGTTTATTCAGTAATTTTTGTGTATTTTAAGGTGCGTTCAGAAAGTAACGAGCTGAAGGCTGGAATGCGCAAACCGGTGACTACATCAGCTAATCGTGGCGTGTGTAACGAGGTGTGGTTCCGACCAGAGCGTGGAAGGTCACAGCCCGTCGCTAGAGGGCACGCGTGCTCGTCACGTGACGATACAAAGTGAGCAGCAGCATGCATCAATCGTCCAACGCTGCCAGTCGCATTGCAAACAGTGACATGGAGGCGTCAAACGAAGAGCAAAGAGGTGTTGTTCGGTTTCTAACAGCGAAAGGACTAGGGGGAACGGACATTCATCGCCGAATGTCACAAGTGTACGAAGGGCGAACACTGCATGTCCCTTGCAAGGGTCAATGCGTGGCACAAGCGCTTCAGGGAAGGATGGGTGTCGTTAGCCGATGATGCCCGGTCTGGGGCACCCCCCTGCATTACCGATGACAACGTCCAGCTGGTTGATGCACTCATTACCCAGGACCGCCGAGTGACAGTGAACGCCATAGCCGCCGTGATCGCTCCACGACAATGCACGACCTCATACGGCCAACACAGTCGGAGCACTCCTGCAGAAATTCAAATGGGAGGTTCTCGGCCACCCTCCATACAGTCCAGACCTCTCTCCCTGTGATAACGTCATGTTTGGTTCCCTAAAAAGTGCTCTGCGGGGCTAACGATTCACCTCGGACACCGACGCCCAGCTGTACGTGTGGAACTGGTTCACATCGCAGCCCAGGGCATTTTATGAGACATCCATTCACCACCTCGTGTCACAGTGGGACAAGTGCCTCAACAGCCAGGGCCAATACTTCTAACATACAGGTACTGGTTCCTGTATTTATGCCTCCGGCTCGTTACTTTTTGAAAGCACCTTATATTACAATTATTAGTTTTTTTAAATTATTCTTTGGTTTTATTAATTTTCAAATAATCATTGACTCAAAGACTTTGTTCTTTTTTGAATTCTGAATTTTTGCTTCACAGTATATTTTTGTTTATCGTTATAATTATTAGTCTTATTTAATTTTTTAAAATTATTTTAGTTATTTTTTCATATCTAGGCATCCACCTCTAAATTTAGTTGCATTCTAAATTAGCATAGCCTAATTTAATCTTTGTTAATAGAAGCAGATGACCTAGCTGTTCTGCCCCTTAAAACATGTGATTAAACTTAAAAATGACTTCTAATGGTTCATCATGTAGCGTCAGAATATCTTTCTGTGTTATTTCTATCTCCTTTCCTGTAGGTTAAATAAACTCCTGATTATTAGCTTAATTTATCAATGTATGTTGTGGTTTTACAAAGTAAGTTTATAATTATAGGTTGTATCGGCATGACGTCACGGTAGTATCGATAGTGCAGTACTCTGAGAACAAGCGACAGCCATTTTCTAGAACACCTGGATTCCTTATCAGTATTGTTTTTTAAATCTAACACGGAGATATTTGTGTTAGATGTACTGCAGACCTATTGTTTAAAACAGCTACACGATAGCCTATCATAGTCTAACAAGTCGTTCCGTGACGAACTAAACAGCCTGCTGTTGTTTGAGTCTTCAGACTTTTGACTGGTTTAATGCAGCTCTCCATTCCTCCCTGTCCTGAGCTAATCGTTTCAACTCTGCCTCGGATGTAGGGTGTGGTAGCTGTGTAATCTGTTTAACATATTCTAACCTTGGTCTACCCCTACAGTTCTTGTCCTCGACCCTTCCTTCCATAACTAAGCTTGCTATTGCTGGGTGTCTTAGTAAGTGTCCTACCAACCTATCTCTTCTCTTCATTAGCAGTCACCAAAAACATCTCTCCTCTCCCACTCGTCTTAATACCACTTCGTTTGTAACCCTATCTACCCATCTAATCTTCATCATTCTTCTGTAACACCACATTTCAATCGCTTCAATTCTCCTCTTTTCTGCTGCACCAACAGTCCAAGTTTCACTTCCATAGAGTGCTAAGCTCCAGACAAAGGCTTTCAGAAATGACTTCCTAATACCTAAATCAATATTCGATGTCAACAGATGCCTTGTTTGTAGAAATACTTGCCTTGCCTGAGCCAACCTACTTTATACCCATATCCTCTTTGCTTCGTCCATCACTGGTTATTTTGCTTCCTGAGTAACAGAAGTCTCCTATATCCTTTAGCTTTTCGCCTAACAATCATGCAAGGGAAAGGGTTTTCAAAGATTAATGTCTACATTTTCTAGCCATCTCATGACTTCAGTAGAGGCTATTACAAAGTCCTATTTTGATCCAGTTAATGATCGTGTGGCCTCCTAAGAGGCCGAGTACAGGTCTTTCTAGTTGACGCCCGTGGGTGACCTGCGCGTCGTAATGAGGATGCAGTGATGATGAAGACGGCACATACACCCAGTCCCCGAGACACGGGAATGAACCCCAGGAGTTTAAAATCCCTGATGGCTCAGCCAGGAATCTAACACGGGACACGGCGGGCTAAAGCCTGGCGCGCTAACCATTTAGTCACGAAACGGACGTTGATCCAGTAAATGCCCTACTAATACATTCAGTGACAATATGGTTCATAGTCTGTTTAACTGCACCACAATCGCAGGTTGGGGAAGATCGCATAGGCCTACCTCACTTAAACATCATTGATCCGCATCTCCCGTGGTGAATACGTACTCCGTTGAGAGTTACCCATGTCTTGCGGAGCTAATCAAAGCCAGCTGGCAGATTTTGAAAGTTGAACAATGCCTGCCATTGCATCGGAGCTATGCTGTTCCACTCGTGTTGCCATTCAGCTTTTGGATCATAAACCTTCCTAACCAGTTCCTGTGCTGGTTGAATAGGTGAAGATCTTGACTTGGGGCGGCTATATCTGGTGCTAGCATCTTCATGAACCGGGAGTTCAGGATTGGACAATATCTTCTTGTACTCTCTGACCAAGTTGTAGCCTACAGTCTTCTAACTCTGATGATGATGATAATTGTTGTTTTAAGGGGCCTAACATCTAGGTTATCGGCCCCTAATATTTGGGTGATAGTGAAAGATGAGATGAGAATGAAAACTATTACTAATACTAACTACAGACTTAAATATTAGAAGAAGAAATGGTAAACAAATAAACAACAAGAAGTTCCGTGAAGAACTATACAGCCTACTTTTCATGCCAATGATTATTCTACAGTATATGAATCTATCTAGAATAATGACAAAATTAAGTTGGTAATATCGAAATATCAAATTAGTTCAAAATATACCTGGTATAATGTAGCCTAATAGAGCACTACAGTTGGCAGCCCTGGTGACTGAATATATTCTTAGTTCCATCTCTTAAGGCACAGAATACAAAATTAGGTTGAAGTCCAATGGACGTTACATGCAGTTAGACACTGGATCTATCAGCACGCGTAAAAGCATGTTGCCAACAATACCATGCGTGTGCTGGTCAGAAATCATCTGAAATATTATGATATCTTGTTGTGCCAATTTTGGATGAAATCCATTTGTTAGTATAGAAGTTACATGTATTTTAAAATTGGACATATCAGCAGGCATAGAATCATGTTGGCAGCACTGCCTTGTATTAATTACTCCAAATTAATCTACAATGTCAGGTGCTATACGTGTGCAAAGTATAGAGCTGTTGGCTTGCATACTTTCTGATATATTGACATTGGGGTAAAAGAAATATAGACAGCATTTATTAACAGTTGGCAGCCCTGATTGCTCTTAACAATACTTACAGTCATTCTGTTATGGTACACATAGCACATACGAAATTTGATTGTAATCCAACTGATAGTATAGAAGTTACATGCATTTAAAAATTGGTACTATCAGCAGGCTTATAATCATGTTGGTAGAACTGACGTATATAAGTTACTCAAAATTCATCTAAAATGTCAGAACATACGTGTGCATAGTTTAAAGCTGTTGGCTTGCATACTTTCTGATATATTGGTATTTGGATATAAAAAATAGAGGGAGCAATTATTAACAGTTGGCAGCGCTGGTGGCTCTTAAGAATACGCTCAATCATATCTGTTTATGTACAGATATTACATACAAAATTTGGTTGAAATCCAATTGATAGTGTAGAAGTTACTGTATATGCATTTATACATTGGACTTATCAGAAGGCTTAAAATTATTTTGGCAACACTGTCATTGTTGGCCTCCTGGAACTTAAACTGAAATAGTATTATCTGCATGTGTACCAATTTTGGAATAGCTCCCATGCATACCTTGCGAGATATCCAACATGGAGCTCAAAATTCTAGTGCGTTTTTTCAGCAGTTGGTAGCACTGACATCATTTTCAAATATGGACGTGAGATATTCCGGTGCACATCTTTACTCATACTGAATTTGGTTTTGATTGCTGCAGCCGTTTAGGAGTTGATAGGGGGACACACACACACAGCCAGCCAGCCAGCCAGACAGACAGACAGACAAACATTTTCCCGGATCGATCTCATAAGTCTACTTTTTCCTCATTTTTGCAAAATGTGAAAAGTAGGCTAATAAGGCAAGGGGACTGGAAGAAAAGAAATTCCCTCAACCCTCGATGAATGAGGATTGAGGGACTTGGAAGGAAGGAGAGCCATGAAAGGCTGTTAGAAAGGGAAAGAGGAGACGGACCGCCCCAGAGTAACAAAAAAGGGGGAAAACGGACCCAGCTCAGGAATCCCTCGGGATCACCAACTCCCAAATTCACCAGCCATGAGCACTTGAGGGTGTAGCACTATCCAGGGTGCACCATAAGTGGTTGGGCTACATACAACCTACCTCCTTGAGGGCCTTGAGCAGAAGGCAGGAGATAACATGAAAAGAAAAAAAAGACTGACCCCTCGCAGAAGGAGGGTATCAGAAAAGTGAAAGATTAGTTAGTTAGTTATTGTTGTTTTAAGGGGACATTATACTGAAATATCTAACTTCTATATTTTTCATTGAATTTTTACCAATTTTTTTTCTTCTGAGATAGCCCTTTTCAAGTAAAGTAATGTAACCAAGTTTGAATATTGTACCTATAAAACTTTCTGAGTAGGAGTTTTTAAATGCCATTTTACCACAATCTTTAAAAAAAGTCTCTTGCATCATAATATTTTTCCAATTGGTACCAAATTTTCCACAAACCTTCTTAATACCTATGCTAACAAAAGTTAGTGTCACAGATTGTTGTTTGACAAACACATTAGCATGTAGAATTTTTTTTAAATGTAATGTTGAAATTTAAAAAAAATGATTGCGAACAGAATTTGGTAGGTCAAAACTAATTATGTATCGTCTTTTCACAGCAAATTGCATACTAATATTTGTGCACCAACTATCTAGCTACTTCTGTGTAAAATTTTACTTGTATCAGGCAAAAACTGCATGACAAGGGACTTTTTTAATGAAAGAAAACACTAAAATTTTGTTAAGCCATAAAATGCAAAATAAAAATCTATGCAACTTCACACACTTTAGAACTGCCCTGCACTATAGTGTAACGTTTTTGCTCCACGTTGATTGCACAAATGTAACGTTTCGTTACCAACCTTGCAGGTAAACATACATATATCAAAATCTCCACAGTTGGGCGTCAAATGTAACGTTCCCGGTCCTTCTAAGTGACCAAAGGTTACGTTCCTGGCGGGGCTCCAATATTGCGTTCTCCTGGAGTACAGTAGAAGAATCGCAACAAGAACAAGCACCGCTTTACTCACACCACCAATAGCATACTTACCTCTTACCTGTTCATTAGCAATGATTATAATCAGCTCGTGTGGGCGCCAGGACACCTAACATTTACTTTAGATGTGCCAAAGTATTTAATTAAAATAGTGATAGAGCACTCGAAACGTCTTTCTCTCAAGCCGTGGTATAGCTGAGCCATTAACCAATTGTCTTATCGCTACTGGGAGAAGGTATGCATTATGTCTAAAGCTAGCTACTGGAAATGAAAGTCCTACCATTACTTAAGAACAAAATTTAATTGATCAAAATTTAAAGCAGCAAAAGACGTAAAAAGAGAAACAAATGAATTTAAAAAAAATCTGGAAGTTATTTTAAATTGGCGAGAGTTACAAAATGGAATATGAATTAAATTTAAACAAAAGCTGGATTCTAATTTGCCATAAACAGAATTACAGAGACTTGATTGGATTTAGTCAAGGAACTCACGGCCGTCTTCTTCATAGTGGTAGTCTGGTTTTCCCTCTGATCTTGCTGGCGGATGTTGTTTGGTTCTGCCTCAATATTGTATAGATCCTTATCTTGATACGGGCAGGGAACCAATTTGTCCCGTCTCCCGACTGACATATGTGAATGGCTTTGCTCCAAAATTCACTTTTGTGAATATGATCAAGGACACGATCATATTCACGTCAGTAGTATTAATTTTAAAACTTCTTGAACTGATAAGTTGCGATCTCGCAGCGAAGATGTCTGATAGACGTGAAGATTCAGAAAATCTGAGAAGATTGGGGCCTGAGAGTAGATGACCATTGGTTTTTATGGAAGAAGAACTTCCCCACTCTGCAGTATTTCTCGACCAATCAATTAGGTATCCTTATGACGTAGCTCCCCACTCCAGATCCCTAAGTTCTGATCATGCCTCTTCATTAGTTGGGTTAACCACGTGGGGTTGCTTCTGAAGTAATTTTAAATCAGCGTCCTGATGCGATGTTCTTCCGAGAATTCGTGACGTCAGCGCTAACTGACCAACTTGCTTTGTCTAGAAGCCTCGCGTCCCCGGAATGTTTGTACATATATCTCGAAAGTCAAGTCTATTTTTGGCGGACTACCCGTGGCGAAACTGACGACACGTTGAACGAAATATTTCCCAATCAAGTCTTGTATAAAATATAACCTATAACGAATCTAACTAAAATCTCCATTTTATTACTTCCGCCAAACAATAATTAAACCCCTTCCATATATATAAAGAAATTATGGACTAAATCTAGAATCGATATGATAATTAAAATATACATAATAATAATAATAATAATAATAATAATAAATTTTGCTGCTTATAAAACATATAAATTAAGGGGAAGTATTCGGACTGTTACATCGCCCTTAGAATTTTTTTGTCCAATCTTAGATTTGGGCGAACAAATTATATACACATTTAACCTAACAATTAACAGCATCATACAAAATTATACCCTTCAACATTAAAATATACATATATACCCTTCAATATTTACAACAATGAATACTTTGTTGTTGCTTTAAAGCGTCAATGTTCATTTCTTTCTTCCTGATATGTATGATTTCATTCAAACTAACACTCGTTTGTTAGGCTGATATTCTGAGAGACTTGTATCGTTTTAATTCAAATCGTTATTTTTCTTGTCTCCAGAATAATTATAATAAATATTGCCTTCACTAATTCATCACACGACACATCACACGCATGTGATAATCCTGCATACTTGATTCCTCGCAAGTACTCTGTAATGAATTTACAAAATTTTACCTACATCACATAAAACAAGAAAGCATAGTTTTATACATAGGCATAATATTTGAGTGCAAGTTACCCCATTAATTCCAAAATATAAGGTACTAGGTCACCCTTCGCTTATCTGATTCAGATAACTCACTCATTCCAGTATATGTGTCAACAGTCGGATATACCTCTTGTAAACTTAGTTACCTATCTCTTTAAAACTACTCATTGTATACCAGGGCATTGACACATGTTGTTCCGTTACACACGAGTCCTTACCTGACTCATTCCACGTATTTTCTTAAAGGGTGTACTCATCTTTAGGTACGGTACTTAAGGAGTTAGCATATGGGCTTAAGGATGGTTCAATGATCTTATCTCTTAACATGTCGTCAATCTACTGTTGTACTGCCTCTTGGTATTTAAATGGGATAGGGTATCTATTACCTACAAAGACTTTGCGATCAATTACATTTAATGAGTGTGTGTAGCAATTGGCCTCGCCAATCCGATTCTCAAAAACTCTACTATTCCTTACTAAAACATCCAATAATTGATCCCTCTGATCAATGCCTAAAGAACTTTCTTCCACAGCCTGACATAATGCATCCTCTAGATTGCCATTAGTCAGCCAACTGCCAATAAAATTAAAACCATCGTCACTACTTCCCACCTTATTGTCACCTGACAAAATCACTTTAATAACGCACACTCTTTGAGAATAATCACTCTTACCTGGCTCATTAAATGCAATAATCACAGCTTTCTTCCCCCATTTCATTCTAATACACCTCTCATCGTAACACACCTGAACCTGATTAGCAGACAACCAATCATTACCCAATATCAAGGAAAACACAAGGTTTGGGATCACCAAACATACCTGCATACCTATTACATTATTAATACAAATTTCCACCAGAACCTGCTTAGAAATGACATGAGACTTTTTACCTACAGCTGTTATTACAAAAGTTGATTTGATAGGGATTTCTTGAAATATTACACCTTCGTCTCTCATCCTATTATAAAATGACAAGCTAATGCAACTCTTGACACACCCTGTATCTATAAGCGTATCTATACGCGCCCTCAACACATTTATGCTAATGACGGAATTTAAATTTTCAATATCACTAGGTTTTGTCACCTTTTCATCATAATCGCACAAGAGATCATCTCTTACATTTAGGTCATAACCACTAAATAGAGTATTGGCTGGGAATATCAACGACTGGAAATCTGACCTCGCATTACATGAATGCCCTACCGTGCCTTCCTAACTTTTTATCATCCTCCTCTTTTTCTTTCTCTCGTTTCACTGTAATTATTTCTTCTCTTCTAAGAACGATAGTTTCTCCCTCCTCAGTACTACTCTTATCAACCACAAAACTACACTTCCCCTCTCCCCTAGTTTCACCTACCGTAGCCACTACTGTAAGCCATTGCATTCTATATTCTTTATCTCTTTCTTTCAAGCTTCCTTCCATTTCTTCTAGCATCGTAATCTGTTTCTCTACTTCCTTTCTACTCCTAGGACTTCTAACTTCGATAATCTGCTCGTTACTTACCTCTAAACTCCTCTTTCCTACATCCAGCATTTCTTCATCCTCTACACGATTTTTCTCTAACGTCTTCGTTAACTGCTGCTCTTTTTCTCTACTCTCATCTATTTCCTGCCCCTCCTCAACATCTATTCTATTTTCAACTAATGTCTTCTCTACAGTAATATTCTGCTTTTTCTCCTTCCTTCCCTTCCTGGCCTTCCCCCCTTCCACCTTCTGTTTTTCGTGCTTGTCTGAGACCCCTTGTTGCATTCGATCCAACATACGTTTCTCCATCCCAGCTAATTTAATGTTCATTCTTTCATCTACCATTCTCTGAAAGCTCTTCCTCATCTCCTGCTGTGATTCCTTTATGCTAACATTGAATTCTTCTTTCATCCGTCTATTTTCTTCATCAATGGCTTTCTGCATTTTCATCTCCTGAGTATTTACTACTTTCCTTATCCTCGTTATTTCTACTCTTATCTTTTCATTAATTCTCTTCTCCTCTCTCTTACTATGCTCTTTTATCTCAACCGTTACTTCCTTAACTTTCTCCCCTATCTGCTGGTTAAGCTCCCTAATTTCATTTCCTACCACCTGTAACTTTTGTTCAATTTCTACCATTATTTAACCTGCTTCCACCTTCATGTACCTCTGAATGTCTTCCTTCACTGTTTCTTTAAATGTTATAATATCTACTTCAAGCTGCTCATACATCTTACCTAACCTCTCTGTCTCTTTGACGACCTTATCTACTTTCTGACTATTATGCTTTAGTCCCTGATTTAATTTCGTCATCTCCTGTTTTATTTCTTTATTTAACTTCTGACTATTATTTTCCATCTGTTTTAATTCTTTATTTAATTTTTGATTATTACTTTCCATTTCATGTTTTAATTCTTTATTTAGTTGCTCAAATTTATTATTATTTTCCTGTCTCATTTGAACTAATATACTCAAAATGCTATCCTGTGCTGACATCTCCGATGAACTACCCTCTACACTAGTCGCATTAGAATTTACCTCCGCTAAATTCCTAGCTTCGTCTATCTCCATCTCCAGATTCACGCTACTACCATTCTCTTCACCATCTTCCGTCACCTCTATACCACTTCGCAGCTTCATCTTATCTTTATCCGCCATACCGACACACACAAAAAAACTTATTATCACCCCCAAAAATACTTGCACTGAAATATATCCTTTTCCCTTCACGACAAACAATTGGTTTTCGGCCCCACGTTGGGCGCCAAATGTAACGTTTTTGCTCCACGTTGATTGCACAAATGTAACGTTTCGTTACCAACCTTGCAGGTAAACATACATATATCAAAATCTCCACAGTTGGGCGTCAAATGTAACGTTCCCGGTCCTTCTAAGTGACCAAAGGTTACGTTCCTGGCGGGGCTCCAATATTGCGTTCTCCTGGAGTACAGTAGAAGAATCGCAACAAGAACAAGCACCGCTTTACTCACACCACCAATAGCATACTTACCTCTTACCTGTTCATTAGCAATGATTATAATCAGCTCGTGTGGGCGCCAGGACACCTAACATTTACTTTAGATGTGCCAAAGTATTTAATTAAAATAGTGATAGAGCACTCGAAACGTCTTTCTCTCAAGCCGTGGTATAGCTGAGCCATTAACCAATTGTCTTATCGCTACTGGGAGAAGGTATGCATTATGTCTAAAGCTAGCTACTGGAAATGAAAGTCCTACCATTACTTAAGAACAAAATTTAATTGATCAAAATTTAAAGCAGCAAAAGACGTAAAAAGAGAAACAAATGAATTTAAAAAAAATCTGGAAGTTATTTTAAATTGGCGAGAGTTACAAAATGGAATATGAATTAAATTTAAACAAAAGCTGGATTCTAATTTGCCATAAACAGAATTACAGAGACTTGATTGGATTTAGTCAAGGAACTCACGGCCGTCTTCTTCATAGTGGTAGTCTGGTTTTCCCTCTGATCTTGCTGGCGGATGTTGTTTGGTTCTGCCTCAATATTGTATAGATCCTTATCTTGATACGGGCAGGGAACCAATTTGTCCCGTCTCCCGACTGACATATGTGAATGGCTTTGCTCCAAAATTCACTTTTGTGAATATGATCAAGGACACGATCATATTCACGTCAGTAGTATTAATTTTAAAACTTCTTGAACTGATAAGTTGCGATCTCGCAGCGAAGATGTCTGATAGACGTGAAGATTCAGAAAATCTGAGAAGATTGGGGCCTGAGAGTAGATGACCATTGGTTTTTATGGAAGAAGAACTTCCCCACTCTGCAGTATTTCTCGACCAATCAATTAGGTATCCTTATGACGTAGCTCCCCACTCCAGATCCCTAAGTTCTGATCATGCCTCTTCATTAGTTGGGTTAACCACGTGGGGTTGCTTCTGAAGTAATTTTAAATCAGCGTCCTGATGCGATGTTCTTCCGAGAATTCGTGACGTCAGCGCTAACTGACCAACTTGCTTTGTCTAGAAGCCTCGCGTCCCCGGAATGTTTGTACATATATCTCGAAAGTCAAGTCTATTTTTGGCGGACTACCCGTGGCGAAACTGACGACACGTTGAACGAAATATTTCCCAATCAAGTCTTGTATAAAATATAACCTATAACGAATCTAACTAAAATCTCCATTTTATTACTTCCGCCAAACAATAATTAAACCCCTTCCATATATATAAAGAAATTATGGACTAAATCTAGAATCGATATGATAATTAAAATATACATAATAATAATAATAATAATAATAATAATAAATTTTGCTGCTTATAAAACATATAAATTAAGGGGAAGTATTCGGACTGTTACAATAGGTATGCCCCTCAGATTGCTTTCTTTTCTCCTCCAGTGATATTTTCATCACCTTCTTTTTTCTTAGCCCCTTGCTGTCACCTGAGCACCTTTTCCTACTTTGTCTTACGCATTTTTTATCTCTCTGTGTAATGATTTTCACAGCAGAGGTTGGTACTGGCTTCCCTCTGATGGACTGTAGGACTTCAAGTGTTCTAACACACCCCATGTTGAACTCACTCGCAATACTAAGTTATTACTACCAGTGAAAATGAAAATTCACAGCCAACTTCCAGTTGACCGACTGGGTCAGGGAATGGAATAAATGATGCCCCCATCTAGCGGCGAGGATATTAACTGTACCGGCTGACGAAGCCTGTCGCACTCACCTGGGGCAATGATTAAATAAATGACGGATGAAATGAATAGATAGTAGAGAGTTTTGCGGGAATGGAATTGTGACAGGGAAAAACCGGAGTACCCAGAGAAAAACCTGTCTGCCTCCGCTTTGTCCAGCACAAATCTCACATGGAGTGACCGGGATTTGAACCACGGACCCAGCGGTGAGAGGTCGGCGTACTGCCGCCTAAGCCATGGAGGCTTATCACTACTACCAGTAGCACTATAAAAAAGTAATATTATGAAATAAATTTCAGCGCAAGGAGTGAAACCATGGTTATTAGTATTTATTTCACTAATAATGGATCACGTAGTAGAACAACTGAGCAAAATATCACCTCTGCAAGTCAATTCCTTAATAGCACTTGAAATCCCAGTAAGAAATACTTCAGAAACACATCATATCCTAGCAGCAACTGGACGGGGCGTGTCGAGTAGCGCATGGAACATCTAAATGCCAACGCAGCGCCATTTAAAAATGGTGCTGAGGAATTTAAAAATGGCGGTATTTAAAAAATAAAAACATTTCTTGAAAGAGGGCATATCTGGGTATTTTTAGTGCTATAAACCCAAATTCGATATTTCCCTCGAAATTCATGAAATTTCATTATAATGTCCCCTTAAGGGGCGGAACTACGAGGTCATCTGCCCCTAAAGTGAAAGGTTAAGGCGGGAAAGGAAGAGACTCCCTAGGACTCGGATACCCTAATATCGTCGGGGTCGGAACAGACCAAGAGTTGACCTAGAGAGGTCGATAGGAAAGAAGACAGAGAGGAGCCCGGCACAAGTAAGTGGAAGCAATGCCGGACTCAGCTGGGTCCCGTGGTCACCAACCCACGTCCCACAAGTTGTGAGCCCCTGGGGGATTTCATAAATGAAATTGGGCTAAAAATAAATAAATAAATAAATAAATAAATAATACTAGCATACAGAGCCTCCGTGGCTTAGGCGGCAGCACGCCGGCCTCTCACCGCTGAGTCCGTGGTTCAAATCCCGGTCACTCCATGTGAGATCTGTGCTGGACAGAACGGAGGCAGACAGGTTTTTCTCCGGGTACTCCGGTTTTCCCTGTCAAAAATTTCATTCCAGCAACACTCTCCACTATCATTTCATTTCATCTGTCATTCATTTAATCATTGCCCCAGAGGAGTGCGTCAGGCCTCGGCAGCCGGCACAGTTCATATCCTCGCCGCTAGATAGGGGCTTCATTCATTCCATTCCTGACCCGGTCGGAGACTGGAAGCAGGCTGTGGATTTTTCACTAACATACAGAAGCTCGATAGTTTCGCATCTTTGATGCAATTCAATCTGAGATGAAGTAGAGGGTGTTGCACATGCCTTGCGCAGCTCTGTCCCCAGCAACATAATTTGTGCACCAGACTCCGGTGGTCCGGTCTGCTCACAAGGAAACAATGGCTGATAAATTCTCTGTTTGCTAAACCACATGACTTGTCTTTCTAACTGCGTAACAACCAGCTTCATAATATCTTACAAGCTCCAGCTATTTTGTAAATCTATAATGGGGGCGAGCCCTCAGGGGCTCATAATGGGGTTATTGTTGATTTTAGGATACACAAATATCTACTAGTCAGATGTCTTATGGTTAGGACTCGGATGTTTAAGACCTAACAATAACCCGAATATCCAAGCAAATATGACCTTAAAAATTACGAAATATGACCTGAAAATGACTGATTTAAACATGGCCGGTTCTTTTATGATAAATATAAGCGACAATCCCTTCAAGACTAAATTCTTTAATCCTATTTTCATATTAATTTCCTGAATATACATGTTTAAGGGGTTAATTACAGTCTATTTCTGTAAACACTAGTTCCTGTTCGGTAAGTTGCGCATGGTTGCACACCTACAACTGCCGTCAAACAACCGAAATATGACGTTCTTACCAAGAAATGCTCAAAATATGACCTAATGGTAGAAAAAGTTCGAAACATGTACATGGTCTTTCATATAAAATAAGAGCGCCAAGCGGCGGCTTTGTTGACCGTAGCTGTGGTCACCTTGGCCGAGCTTTTGGCGCACCAAGGCCCCCTGCTTTAAGCGTGTGTACAATCCTATATGATGCAGCGGTCTTGCTAGCGTGTGTACAATGGTGAAATCTTACTTTAGTTAGTTAGTTAGTTAGTTATTGAAGATGAAACCGAAACCCCTATAGTATTGAAAGCGCGCGCATAGTACATACGATCGCTGTTTTTTTTTTTTTTCAAGTTCCGATGGACTGTATAAAAATAAGAGATTGAAATTACCAAACTTGACCTTGCAATAAGCGTGCAGGTGCTCAGTCGCCAGTCTAAACCTCAAGTGCTAACATGGTGAGACAGTTATCATTGCAACATCGTATTTTTTATGTAAAACTTATTTTAAGTACGATTCGGCTCGGCGGGTACGTGATGCATTTGTTCAGCAATTTCCTGTTTTTTTTGCGTATGGCTTTTATGCCGGGAGTGTCCGAGGACATGATCGGCTGGTCAGTTTTGTAGCTGCTTCGAGACGGACACCCAATGGGTGAGCTACAAGTACTGTTGGGGAGGAAAGTTGGAATGTAAGGACGAGGAGCTGGAAGGTAGCGGCTGTGGCCTATAGTTAAGGACCAACCCCGGCATTTGCCGGGAAGGAAGATGGGAAACCACAGAAGACCATCTTCAAGGTTGTCGGCGGGGGGATTCGAACCTCCTCGCCTCCCGGATGTGAGCGACAGCCAGCAGTCTTGCCGTAACGACCACGGCTAACTCACCCGGTAATTTCCTGATGAAGTGCCACCTTCACTAGCACACATTCACGTAATTGCAAATAAGTTCGACACTACTGGTTCGGTGCTCAATAAAAAAACATGCCCGCACACGAACAGCTTTAACAGAGGATGAGCTAGATGACATTGGCGAGAATCTTGAACGGTCTCCGAATAAATCACTCACAAAATTAGCACAAGTAGGGGTTTCGGTTTCATCAACAAGAAATAACTAACTAAAGTAAGATTTCAGCATTGTTCACACGCTAGCAAGGCCACTGCATCATATAGGATTGTATACACGCTTAAAGCAGGGGGCCTTGGCGCGCCCAAAGCTCGGCCAAGGTGAACGCAGCCGCGGTAAACAAACCGCCGCTTGACGCTCTTATTTTATATGAAAGACCCTGTATTTATGACAAGTAAGAACCACTGTATTGTGACGATAATCACTTGACTTGCATCAGAAACCAATCGGGCATGACAATGGAGACAAAGAAAACAAGATGTTCAGTAGAGAACATATAGCATACTTTCCCCTAAATGCATGGGTATTGTTATAACTCTTTGTCCTTTTCAAGGAGTATAATTGAATGTTGGTTGTAGTAGCTTGTTGAAATACAACGCTATACGGATATTAAACATGAATATGAGGTGCCCTTTGCTAGTGCTACCTCTGTACAAAATTTCATTCAATTCGGTTTCACCGTGTTTGAATTGATATGGGGAATCGATTTGCACACATACATGGCCGCCATATGCAAACTATATGACTGATAACATTGTAGCATGGTCAAAGAACGCTTCTCACATAAGGGTATGTTGTTGCAAAATTTAGTAGAGTTCAGATGATTAGGTTGTTCGTAATTTGATTTAAGCCTTTTACATTTGGGTGGACACCATTACGTTTCCGTCAAGATGGCGGCAATATAAAACATTATACTGAGGTGCCCTTTGCTAGTTCTACCTCTGTACCAAATTTCGTTCAATTCGGTTTCACCGTGTTAGAATTGATTAGGGGGGGGGGGGTTGCAAACATTCAGAGTACACACACACACACAGACACACAATTTTTGGCCCTGTGTAGATCTCATAAGTCTACTTCCTTTTTTTTTTTGCAAAAATCGAAAGTAGGCTAAAAATATGATTTTTCCTAAACAACCGAGACCTACTTATAATATATACCAGAGTTTAGGCCTTAATTACAAACAAACCAACAGGCCTATTGAAACCTGGGTTATATCAATATTTTCCTTGTTTAATTCTGTGTTAGGCTATAGACTACGAGTACAAGCCAATTATTATTTTCAAGTTTAAAATTATTTTTTAATATGTGGTTGTATGAAAAATTGCCCGGTATTTTGGCGTGTTTTATGAGAACCACTCACTTAAAAATATACTGTATGTATGGAAATATTCTTGTCGAAAGGCAATGCTATTTTTATATGTTATAGGCACAAGTATTGGTAGTGCGGAACTCAAGTTTCAATTATTTTCAGGGGCCGATAACCTAGATGTTAGGCCCCTTAAAACAACAATTATCATCATCATCATCAATTATTTTCAACTACCCAATAAGAAGTTCTTCTTCATTTTCTAAAGTAACTTATTCTCAGTTCCTAGGACTAACGCTACAAACAGCAATAAGATCCTATAAATACAACATCGTAGAAATATTATAATGATGATAATTGTTGATTTAAGAGGCCTAACATCTAGGTTATCGGTCCATAATGGTCTGGGTGATAGCGAAAATGACAATGAAATGGAAACCAGAACGAAAATTAAGTTAGACTGAAAATACTTACAAAATGGAACTCAGATTGAAACAACTCCCAAAATGGAGAATGGAAATACTTACACATGGTAATTTAGAGGGAAAATACTCACAAGAGGAATAGATTGAAAAAATACGCACAAAATGTTGTTTAGGTTCAAAATACTTACAAAATTCAATGTAGATTCGAAATACTCACAAAATGCAAAGGAAATTGAAAATACGTACAGAATGTAATTGAAATTCAAAATACTTACAAAATGCAATTGAAATTGAAAATACTTACAAAATATAATTTAGTTTCAAAATTCTTTTTTGGAATGCCAATACTTACAAAATGTAATTTAGACTGAAAATGAGCCCGTAAGTCATGTCTGGTGATACTGTAAGTTCTGTGAGATCTGTATTGCAACTTACACCGGCCAGAATGAACCATCGAGAGATCGAACCTGACCCACTTACTGAACTTGGCATGACTTCGGTAGTAACCGATAGTTCCATTTTCTCGAGTACATTATTTTGTCTTCAATCTGCAGGACTTTATTTAAAGAGATTACTACGCCGAAGATATTTAACCTGTTATATTTGGATAAAGCGGAGTTCCATTTACGGTAATGTTATGGTATTAACATCGCAGAGATGCGATCGCAGGACTTCGAACGCTGCTCGACTGTAGTAGTACTTCCGGCGTCTACACACTCTTCGATCGTCGGGAAGACGACAATCAAGTTTCAATTGTGTGCTCCTAAGATGGAGGTACGTGTGAGAAACTAATTGATTTCAACGAAAGTGTACAAGGTATCTGAAGTGTACCGTATAATTGTAATACGTTTGGTAACACGTCTCATGACACGTATAAGTGAACATTGAAATTACGCGAGTAATTTTTGTGAATTCTGAAAGCAGAAAAGTAGTCGTCCATGAGGTACGGCAAACCACGAGGTCAGCCCAAGTGACTTAATTAACCATCGAACTGTGTGAGTTTATTCAATGTTAATCGGCACACGTTTAAGACATATTAATTATGAATATATTCTTCATTGTCAGACAGATAGAATCCACTAGTGAAAATATAATAATTAACAATAAAATTTACAAGTATAAACAAAACAAAAACAGCAAACACGAACAAAAAATAGAAATACACTAGTCTATTATAAATCAACAACCACAACCATGCAGACACGCACTCAAACATCCTATCTCAAGCATTCATTCATACAATCCCTTTGTGCAAGAAATATTGAAATAATTACAGAAATATCAAAACTATCTACAGTAAATGGAAAAAGGCAAAAACATAAAATAAAAGATAAGAAAAAAAAAGTTCAGAAACTGGGAAAAAAAGTAATACAAGAGTGACATTCGAGGATCTAGATAACAGCAAACAAAAAATACATTACTTCAGTCGCTTGTACATTCAATCAAAAATCAATCAACCATTCATTCAACCACATGTTCAATCAATCAATCATTAAACGCAAATAGAAAATAACACAAAATGCATACACTATTTTACAGCCCACTTGAGATGTTTCTCATAACAGTTGATAGAGAGTCGAAGTGAATATCAGTAGCACTTTTACTCTCCATCAAGCTGTATGTTGACTGCAACCGGATCAGAGATGAATTTTTATGTACATTAATTCTCGATCTGCCCCCATCGAACGTGTGCTTCCGTCTGGTGGTTCTATGAGGGACGTGAAAACCCAAGTCAGCTAGCAACTGATTAGAGTCAATTCCGCCATTTACCAGCTTTCACAGGATACTCAGCTCTATGGTACGGTCGTGCACCCAATTCAGCATAATTGTCATTATGTGTACTGTACAGTTGTGTGTGTTTTTCTCAAGATGTCAGGAGTGAAACGTAAACACGTTACTCTTTTATTAAATAAATAATCAGCAGTGCTACGAAGACTGGACAAAGGGGAATAACTCCAAAAATTGCCAAGGAACTCGATGTAGGCGTTACGGCAATGAAAGATTGGAGAGGAAATCGGAAAGACATTGAATCCAGTACAGTGGCGATGAAATAGTACATTATGCAACGAGCCTATAATGCCAATAATTAAGAAACGAGTATGTTTATAAAACGAGTGAAGCGAGTTTTATAATTGCCATACGATTGTCTTAATTTCTATTATAGGCGGGTTGCATATGACTGTTTATGTTGGACGATAATTATAACCATTTTATGTTCGAACATAAATATTCATAAATATCTGTCGAGATTTCACCAGTTTTATGTACTGAACAGAGCGCATAGGACGCAGAGAATACCATGGCCTCCGGTAATACCCCACTTTGACACTAGAAGCCACGCTGTGAAATTTAAAATAGAAGGCCGTGGAAGTCAGCCCAGGTGCGATGCTATCCTTACCTAATTGGTCACACAACTGTTTCTTGAGCTTGGAAGAAGCTGTTTCATAATGAAAAATAGTGTTATAATGATCCTCATTATGATACAGTTTTCTGACTTAATATTTACATTTCGACATCGTCGAACATAAACGCTCTTATGAATCACAAAACATTGAAAAAGCCTAAACTTGAACTGCTTGACAATGCATTGTGGATGTGGTTCTACCGAGAAAGAAGGAAAGGAACCCCGATTACTCGAGTTCACCGATTGTTTATTTCAATGTAAATCCATATTTTTCTGTACTTTCTGATAATCCGACCTTTCTTGCGTTCCGACCATACCCTCAGTCCCAAAGGTGACGGATTACAGGTGTTGTAGTGTAGTTACTATACAACCGGAGATGGTTCTCATGGCTATGCTGAGATGAGTGTCTACCTTCTTTACGTGGGGGCTGTTCATCGGTGTCGTGCCGGATGCGACCGTGCCGGATGCGACCCGTGCCGCAACCGAACCACCAATTTGCCATCGTGCCACTAGTGACCCAAGCACTAATGTATCGGTGGACGTTTGGAATTTCTAACACTGCTAAAAATCCGCTTAGGTTAGGTTTGGCGCCGTAAAAATTGAAGAGCTTATCTCCAAAATGACTGAATCCAAAATTGACAGTTTTTCTGTGTTTTCTTTCGTAAGCAAGATTATAGGTTCTCCCAACGAATAGCAAAGGTTTTAAGTCGCAATACGTCGTATGTCCCATATTACAGAGATCTAAGAACTAAGTTTATTTGCAAAGTGATGTAACTCCAACGGGTAGGTATTTCCAATGTGTCTTATATCCATGTTGACCAATCCGATGGTTGTCTGGATATGACGTGATAAATCAAGGCCATGGCCAACTTTGAAGAATATGTAGAGCATCAGTTCGTGTTTGTTGTGTTTAAACCAATTGGGCCTAAATGTTCACAAATGCCAATCAAAGCGTATGTCAACATATGATTCATCTCCAAAGCGTCCTAACTCCAACTTAGAGGAGGCGATTACCACAATTTCCAATGATAGGAGATTTTTAAATGTAATGAATGAAATTACATTATAATATTAATCATATCTGAATTTAATTATATGAAGAAACAAAAAACGCGATTTCTGAATTTCATGGATTTACGTCACTTGGGAAATAAGATCTGCAATTCTTCTCTTGAACAATGGGTCGCATGGGGCACTGTAAGCTACTATAGAGCATCCAGCGTTTAGAAAAGACTGTGGGTCTTATGGGCTTTTACTTTTAACGGAAATCCCCCCTACACTGGTTTTGTTGCCTCGCCTTATATCATTTAGGAACTCTGAACATATATATTTTTCGTCATAATAGCTTCCTACAATTATCTGCCAATTGATTACCTTCGTTATTGCGTACAAGTATCGCTTATATTACGTCTTAGTAATTTTAAAATTTTCGAGGTTAGCACGCTGGAAAGAAGAGCCTCGTCCTGTGCTGCATGCTCGCCCGGAGTGGAGCACGTGCTCAGTTCCGCCGACAACATAAGTTCTGAAGCATTATCCGTCATTGGTGTTACTGTTGTGTGTCTGTTATATTTTCTGTTGGATCGAATCATGGCTGCCGACAGTTGGGTTCCAACCCACTATCTCCCGAATGCAAGCTCACAGCTGCGCGCCCCTAACCGCACGGCTAACTCACTACAATAATACAAATATTAATCTAAACAAAACAACAAGAATGAAATTGAAAGAAACTAAATTACAGCCTAAGTAATAACTAAAGAGGTGATGATAAACAGTATTGCTGACATAAAAATTGTTAACATCGTCTGCATACATCCGAGAAGGAAGGAAAGGTTGTGCTCTCGACATCTGTCAATCGGTTATGCGTCATATCACAACGAAATGAATGTCGTTATTGGTTCTCTTCGCATACAGAATCCTTAATACTGGTCCAATCCGTTAACCCCTGCAAAACTGCTCCTTCCTGGGCGCGTTCTATTTCAGGTAGCTGCTGGGGTTGTGGTTGTCTCGCTAACTTATGAAAGCGCAGTACTCGAAGCGGGTGAACATAACGTATGACGTCAGCGCTACCTCTGCCTAGAGTTAGCAACACTGTCGCCATAAGGCTCCACAGTCTTATCTAAACGCTGGATGCTCTATAGCAGGGTCGCTACAGCCACGATTTTTAGTTGGCCGCATCCGGCACGGTCGGACTCGGCACGTAATCTGTTCATCCGCACCGGCACACAATATCCAGCTGAAAACTGAGCGCAGAAGTTCGGAACTACTGCACGAGGGTTGTTTTCTTTTCAAGTTCCGATGGGCTGCACAAAAATAACACATTGGCAAACCAAACTGATTTTACTACTAAATGTTTGCTTGTTTTATTCTTATGTCACAACATAATCGCCAAAACGATTGAAACATTTGTCGCATCTTTACATCAGCTTTCCAATGCCTTCGGCAAAAAACTTTCTGCCACCACTGAGTTGGGTACGTCTGGAGAGTCTCCTGAAGTGTTTCCTTTTTTGGAGAGTCGTTGCCGACCAACCAAAACTTCAATTCACAAAAAAAGTGAAAATCATTCACTGCTGGTTTGGACTAAACGGCAGATGGTCCGAAACTTCACACTTGAATTCTTTGAAAAAATCTATCGTAACGTTGGTACAGTGTGGTCGTGAATGATTTTCACCTTTTTCGAGAATTGAAGGTATGGTTGGGCGGCAACGTCTCGTCAAAAAGGAAAAACTTCAGGAGACTCTCCAGACGTACCATCCTCAGTGGCGGCAGAATGTTATGCCGGGGGGATTGAAAAGCTGGTGTAAAATGTTTCAAACGTTTTGGCGAGTATGTTGAGACATAAGAATAAAACAAGCAAACATTTAGTAGTAAAATCAGTTTGGTATGTCCATCGGAACTTTAAAAAAATAGCTCTTGTAAATTTAGACAACTATAATATAATTTGTAAGCCTACATACAGTATTTTTCGACCAGTACAGTATATCACAAATTTTAACTTTCTTTCCGACTCGAATTTCTGATAAGTCAGATTTTTATTGACATCCCCTAACGATTCGAGATATCGAGGATGGAGACTATTTGTATGGTAGATAACATTTATTCTGTAATTGCATCTCTTTAGTTGGCGGTTTCGGTAGCATGCTGAGCTTCCATGCCCATGATCGCGGGTTCAAACCTCGCTGAAGTCGTCGGATTTTTTAAGACAGTTAATAATCCCTCAGTATGGCTTCCTTCGGAGGGGAAGTAAAGCCAGCGGGCCCATGTCATAGATTTATGGCATGTTAAAGAACCTTCCACTAACTATTATTGTGTGAAGCTAAATTTGTATGTTAGCGGCTTCGGTAGCGTAGTCGGTAGCATGCTGAACTGCTGTTCCCAAGATAGCGGGTTCAATCCCGGCCGAAGTCGTCGGATTTTTTAAGAGCGTTAAAAATCCTTCAGTATGCCTTCCTTCAGAGGGGAAGTAAAGCCGGCGGTCCCATGTCATAGATTTATGGCATGTAAAAGATCCTTTCACAGACTAAACTTGTGTAAAGCAAAAATTGTTAGGTTAGATTTCGTCAGAACGCTCTATCAAAGTTCCAACGTTCACCACTAGGTATCATTGGAACTACTTGAAATTGAACGGAACTTGTAGCTCACCCTTTAGGGTGTCCGCTAGAAGCAGCTACAGACTGAGGCGAGCCGAACATGTCGTCGGACACTCCCGGCACTAAGAGCCATACGATAAATAAATAAATGTAGGTTAGGTTTGATTAACGCTCTAATATTTCCAACGTTCGTCGCCAGGTGCCGGTTGCGGTGGCATCTAGTAGCCAAGTTCGAAGCTAGGTGTCGTTGATGCTAGCATTTGGTAGCAAAAGTTGGATCTACTTGAAATTGATCTTATGACGTCCCTACCTGAATTACAGATTACACACACTATTACAGTCATCACAATTAACACCGGTTATCAGACAAATTCTACACACACCCAAAGTACACGGAGCTACATGATCGCGTTGTCGCAGCCCCTAAACTGAGGAACCAACCTACCAATCTCTTTAGTCATCCTAAAATCTCTAATTAGTATTAAAAAATCCCCAATCCTTGGATGTTCCAGATAATCTTGAGAACCACTGGATGGATTTTGATGCTGTTTTCTCCATTCTGTAAAGGATTTCTCAAGGGAGGTTTCTGTACAAAATAATATATTTTTGACCAAAGGAAGCCGAACAGTAACGTTTTCAGTGAAAAATCCCAAAAATAACCTTACCGTCCGGTGACTTTTAAGCTTACGCTGGGTAAACCGTTTGAAATACAGTACCTATCTATTTCTACTATGAGTGTAAGAATTGTTCAGTATGAAAAGCTCTACAAAAAATCCAGGACAGCATATCTCTGGGCTATCTTCAATACATCACCCACTGTAAGTGGTTTTACGTTCTCATTTCTTCCAACAATCTCCATTCAAGTACTAGCTTCCACGCTAGCTAGTGAGTGAGCCTATCATCCCAGTTACAGCCAGAAGCAAACTGTCGAGTCGTGTCGAGTTAAGACTTCAGAGAAGAGTGGAAGTGTTTGGAGTTTCCCTGGAAGTGCAACTCGGCTTTTCTTCATTTCGCCTGTGAACTTTTTGTTCCGCAGAACACACAGTCGAGTTTAGATTGGACGGAAGGGGGATTTGTGTTTCATGCACCTCGCCATTCTTAAATTACGTCTGACAAGAATTAGTTGCACATGATATGCAATATAATTAATAGTCCAGTCAGTGATTTTAACCCATCATACCGAGACGGAAAACGTATATAGGTCGTAGTTCATTGACATCGAAATAAATACGCCTTTTAACAATTTATAGGCAAAACAATTTTTACTTTGATGTGTTTCTACATTTTAATTTATTTTAATTATTATAAAATTAATATAAATAATGTTTTGTTTCGACTTGTTCGTTTTTTAATGATAATGTTTTGTTTTTTATTTCTTTATTTTTATAATTATTATTTTTATTTAATTTTTGTTTTATTAATTTTAGGTCTTTTCAAAAGTAGGTGTCCACCTCTAAATTTTAAATTCAATTCCAAATTTGTATTCTTTAATCTTTGTTAAGAGGGGCAGATGACCTCGCAGTTCCACCCATTAAAACAACAATAACTAACTAACTTGTTTTGTTTCTCTAATTTTAATGGTTTATATATTTATTTTTATTTATGTTCTTAAAGATTTAATTTTCATATTTTTATTGAATTAATTCATTTCGAATTGATTTTTACAAATATTTTCGTAAAATTTTTAATAGTTATGTTTATAATTTTAATATTTTCTTGTATTATTGAAATTTTATTTTTATGATTTTTATTTATATATTTATATTTTATTTTTGCACTTAAAATTGTTAATTTTTTTAGTTTTCATTTTTTTTAAAATTTTATCCAGCACATTACGTCAAGTAGATACGTATATAATATTTAATTTTTAGAAATACTAGCACTTAGATTCTTTGAAATTTGGATTAAAGATTCAACGATCAGCATCTTTGAAAACATAAACTATCCTTATGGCAGGTGGTTAATTACGCGTGGGTAACCGTTAAACCTTTATAGGTTAACCACTAACTATAAGGACAATTTATTTTGCCAAACATGCTGATAAATTAATCTTTCAGCGATATTTTCTTGTGGAAGTGTGAATATTTCTGAAAACCAAATATTATCTCTTCACCGGCTTGACTACTAACCCCAAGCTTGCAGGTTCGTACCTGGCCGTGGTAAGTGATTTTTTTGAAAGGCGACAATAATCACAACATGGATGTCATACGTTGTTGGCATGTTAAAGAACCCATTTGAATTCAGTAGGCCGTGTTCAATGGAAAAATTAATCTCCGGATTTCCACCAACACAAAGTTCCTTCATTCTCTACTAGAAAGCGCTGTAGAGTCAAGGAGCTTAGATATCTAACCTCCTTGACTTTCATAGCGTTCAAAGGAACGACGAAATTCGACATGCAAGCTGCCCTCTGGGTGTCAATTAACAAAGCTTGCACCCGGCACCCGAGGCCATACGATATTATTATAACCTGCTTGACCTAAGGTGATTGAAAAACATATTATATACAGTATTTCAGTAGTATGGATCCCTCCTGCGGCGCTCACAAGCGACCGATCGTGACAAATGAGCATTCAAATGAAACAGAATAGACATTGGTAGTGACGAATTGCACTCTAATTTCATAAATATCTATAATTTCTTTAAAAAATTGCTTTTAAAAGATGTAGGAAGTGTGCGATTTGCAGATACTGTTGCTGTAGAAAAATACGGTCCATAATCGCTGTCCACTTCACAATTTGACCGCTGTGATGCCCGTTTCATGTCATTTTAACATTCTGAGGTATTTCCTTTATCATTTTGCATGGACTTCAGAGACAGTAAATCAAGGGAATGATCACTCAAATTGTATAATTTCTTAAATATCGAATAACCGGTGAGTGTTACAGCTAAACTGTCAATCAATGGACTCAGCACACAAATGACATTAGCAGTGACGAATTGCATTCTGATTTCATAAATAACAATTTTTGTAAGAAGTGTGCGATTTGCAAATACTGTTGCTATAGGAAAATACGCGACATCTGTGGTTTATGAACATGCGAGATTTATCGCACGGTTCCGGGTAGTTAATTTTAAATAAAAAACAATTAAAATTATTATTTTTAAATATGATAGTAAAAATCAGAATTAAAATAAATAAGGCTATAAAATAAAAAATTATAATAATCTTATAATCTTAATTTTATGACTATAAAAATATTATGAAAATTAAAATTTTAAAACTAAATATGAACATTGAAATAGACTAATAATGAGAACAAAAATTAAAACTTATAATAATTAATTAATATTAGACTAAAATAATTAAAATTAATGTTCAAATTCTGCCCTTAAGGGTTAAAGATACCGGGTGAAGCCGAGGTTGGTTGTTAGTGTATTAATAACAAGTCAATTGTATGACTTCCACTGCCTTCTATTTTAAATTTCACTGCGTGGCTAATGTCATAGTGGGGAATCCAGGAGGCCGTGGTCGAATTCATGGTATTCTCTGCGTCTGATGCGCTGTGTCCAGTAAACGAAACTTGCGGAATTTCGAGATAGCTCTAGTTTTTCTTAGCTTATGCGAATAGCGTTACAAGTTGCAATAGATTAGGTGTGTTTTGGCGCTCCCTCTGGTTTTAACCTGGGTTAGGTTTGGTTACAGTTTGCGGCTACACTCGCCAAAACGAAATAGGTTAAGAAAAGTTACAATACGGCGACGAAAGATGTATTGGAATTGATATGGTGAATACATAAAGGTGATGATGTCGACCAGATGTGTTTCCTACAATATATAGAGGGCGAAACTAATTTTTTTAAATATCGCAATTGCTTTAAATACGTCCATAGAACGGGAACTTAAGATATTCACTCTAGGCCTATAGCCTAGCGAATACTGGATATCGTTGTACAGTGACACTAATTCTTATATTCATTTTAGCATGACTCACGAAACTTTCTATAGTCACAGTAGTGTGATCATAAGGGGGAGAAATGATAGTTAAGAAAAAACTTGAATTTGGTATTTGGCAAAAGACGGCTCAATGGTGACCATAACCGATCGCTTCAACTGACGTTCTATGATGAACAGATGGTGTAGCGGCTAGCTGAGGTACGGATTATATTCCCGGCTCTGTCAAGGAATTTGAATTGTGGTGATGGGGCTGGAACGGGGTACATTCAGCCTCGTAGGGTTAAACTGAGGAGAAGAGGGTTCGAGTCCTACCTTTACATCCTGGAAGTGGGGCTTTCCGTGGATTCCCATTTCTACTCAAGGGAAATGCTGGGATAGCCACTGCCACTTCCTTCCTAATCCTACCTACCTCCCATATGGTATGAGCCAAATTCCACACACAACCAAAAATACGAGGCGCTATATGACCGCGATGTTGCAGTTTCTAAAAATAAGCAACAGCAACAACTGATGAGATTCGTAGCGCGCTACGTACGCTATAAAAAGAGCCACCAAAATCCTTTAAACAACGTAGTCCCGATATCAACTGACCACGGAACGTCAAATATAAAATTGCAAAAACCACTAAGAATTTGATACCTGATTTCATTTGTTGCGTGCTGAGTGATTCAAGTTCAAATATGATTTCATATCTCGTACTTTCAATAGTAGTTTCAGATTATGTTAGAATTGGCGCTTCTATAGTGATTAAAATTTCAGTAACCGCAGTAGCAGCTTGGTTACTGATTTCAAGAGCCTGGTTATAACCAAACTATACCCGAGTTAAAACCAAAGCTCGCCAAAACGGTCTGGTTAGCTTTTGTATTAACCAAAGTATACCAAACGGAACGCCAAAACGCGCCTATTGTTAAAGAAACCATATTCCAGACATTACAAGATCCCAAATAACGTTGTGAGAAGAAAAAGCTTGTATAGGAATGTGACTACTCGTACAACAGTGGTTATGGTATGCCAGGAATGGGCACGTGTCCTAGATGGTAATCTCTGAATGTTTATATGTACCTGTAACGGCATAGCTTACTTTATCTCTTTTTATACAAACACTCTGTTAATGTAACTTATAGCAGCGTGTCTTACTGGAAACTATCTCTCTCACCCTCTTTCTCTGGCTATTGGCATCACTGGTGCTCGCAGGGGCGCCAACATTTTTCAAATATTTGGGTGGAGGAGTCGGGGCTAAATTCAGTGGTTAGCGTTACAATTGTGTTAGCAGATAACCAGAGCCGTATTTCTAAATAGGCTAAGTAGGCTCCAGCCTACAGCAGCAAATTTTCAGGGGCGGCAGTTTGGCAATTTATTCAAAAGTTAAAATGAAGTATTTCAGACGTTAATAATATTTTCCGTACGAATTTAAGAATACATGTTACTAAAAACTATGTTTTAGTCCTTCTACAGTGTTTCATGCCTTAGAATTATCTGCGAACTAGTATTCTATTTCTGAAATACAGTTAAACTCATTTTTCATTATTTTGTATTGAGGCAAATGCAACAAAAACACTTTCATATGAGGACATTATTAACGAATTTGCCATTAAGAAATCTCGTAAGAAAGCTATGTAAATTTGAACATCAAGTTAATGTGAGTTGCTTTAGAGAAGTCTGTATATTATTCAACAAATAAACCAATAATTAACTACATTTTGTGTAATTATTTCACCATTGTAGGACAACTTAATTCAAATTGAACACAGTTCTTCAATTACGCAAAAGATAGTCATTAGCATTAAAGTATGTGTAAAATAGTGATCACTGATCTCCAAGAACAAATTAATTAATTACGTTCGAAACCCATTTCATTTTTAACGAATCTTAAAATAAGTAAAACAAAAAATAGATAAGTAATTTCATTATAACATTTTTTATGTAAGCCATTAAATTTGTAGTTTTATCTAAACTAAATGAACTTGATGTTTAAAAAAGATGAAAACGCCAATGTACTCTATCCTTTTTGTTGTATAAAACAAATGTATTGAGCAAATATGAACTATAGAAGAGGTGGCAAATGGACTCCAGCCTATAAGTGGCATACTCTTAAATCCGGGCCTGCATATAACCCGGGTGATCTTCAAATTATCGTCAATAACATCGTAAGGACTAGTGAGGCATATGGTTTATTCATGAATACACACATCAAAAAAAGTTTTGCATCACCTCGGTTCCCAGATCTCCGGCATATAGACGTTGACTGTGTATATTGTATCCAAGATACAGTCCCTTTGACTGTTCATAGATGTCACTAAAACTGCTCAAAGATGTAAACAACCATGCATGAGCAGGGCCTATTAGACGGAGGGGGTACGACAGCCGATCAGTTCCAGTCATTCCACCAGGACGAAGGTACGCTGCTCATGTTGTCTGTAGTTCTACCATGCCTAGAAGGTCAATACCGCAGTTCGATCGCGTCCGCATTGTTACTTTGTGTCAAGAAGGGCTCTCAACAAGGGAAGTTTCCAGGCGTCTCAGAGTGAACCAAAGCGATGTTGTTCGGACATGGAGGAGGTACAGAGATACAGGAACTGTCGATGACAGGCCTCGCTCAGGCCGCCCAAGGGCTACTACTGTAGTGGATGACCGCTACTTACGGATTGCCGCTCGGAGGAACCCTGACAGCAATGCCACCATGTTGAATAATGCGTTTCGTTCAGCCACAGGACGTCGTGTTTCAACTCAAACTGTGCGCAATAGGCTGCATGATGCGCAACTTCACTCCCGACGTCCATGGCGAGGTCCAGCTTTGCAACCCCGACACCATGCAGCGCGGTACAGATGGGCCCAACAACATGCTGAATGGACCCCACGGAATTGGCATCACGTTCTCTTCACCGATGAGTGTCGCATATGCCTTCAACCAGACAATCGTCGGAGACGTGTTTGGAGGCACCCTGGTCAGGCTGAACGTCTTAGACACACTGTCCAGCGAGTGCAGCAAGGTGGTGGTTCCCTGATGTTTTGGGGTGGCATTATGTGGGGCCGACGTACGCCACTGGTGGTCATGGAAGGCTCCGAAACGGCTTTACGATACCTGAATGACATCCTCCGACCCATAGTGCAACCATATCGGCAGAATATTGGAGAGGCATTTGTCTTCATGGACGACAATTCTCGACCTCATCGTGCACATCTTGTGAATGCGTTCCTTCAAGATAACGACATCGCTCGACTACAGTGGCCAGCATGTTCGCCAGACATGAACTCTATCGAACATGCCTGGGATATGTTGAAAAGGGCTGTTTATGGACGTCTTGACCCACCAACCACTCTGAGAGATTTACGCCGAATTGTCGTTGAGGAGTGGGACAATTTGGACCAACAGTGTCTTGATGAACTTGTGGATAGTATGCCACGGCGAATACAGGCATGCATCAATGCAAGAGGACGTGCTACTGGGTATTAGAGGTAGTGGTGTGTACTGCAATCTGGACCACAAATGCTGAAAGTCTAGCTGTATGATGGTACAACATGCAATGTGTGGGTCTCATGAGCAATAAAACGAGCTGAAATGTTGTTTGTGTTGATCTCTATTCCCTTTGTATTTAACGGTTCCGGAACTCTTGGAACCGAGGTGATGCAAAACTTTTTTTGATGTGTGTATTAATAAGACCAAGTTGATTGTCTTCTCAAAGACACCAAAACAGGCCTCCCTTCATAGCAACAATACTATCGTTGAACAAGTATCTTCAATTAAATACCTCGGGACTCTGGTAAATGAACATTGTGACTAAAAAAATGAAATACTATCCAGAATTGGGCAAGCAAAAATATGTTCAACAGCATGAGAAATTTATTAATTAGTAGCGTTCTCAACCTTCAGCTTAGAGTTCGTATGTTACGTTGTTATGTATTTCCTGTCCTTCTGTATAGTTTCGAAGGTTGAACGCTCAATTGAAGCCTTTGAAATGTACTTGAACCGAAGAATACTCAGAATATCTTGGGTGGTGAAGAAATCAAAATATGAAGAAGTCCTCAAAATCTAAGGGGAGTTCCAATGGCCTATCTTCTTAATGTTAATTTAAAACAACCTCATGTTCCTTTTTCATAGAAACTACTGGGTAGATTTAGATGAAATTTTATTTCCGTAATTAGTGATCATTTTTTAGTACTTTAACGCGGCCGTTCGTTGTTTCTACTATTGTGACCATAATAATATTATTTTTATTTAATCTCCAATTTATGGTTTAAAATATTCTAAATAAATCATTTTTTTTTCGAAATGTAGTTCAGCTAGAAAAAAAATCCCGTGTTAAAATCTCTTGTACAAGCAGAGCTAAAGATGGTAAAAATTTGAGACTTCTGTGATAAGTGACATCTGAAAACAAGTAGTTCCGTGAAGAACTATACAGCCTATTTTCATATATCCTACTTATGTTAATTGCCACTATCAACATACAAAATTTCAGTTTGATTGCTGTAATAGATTCGCAGATATTGAGAACCAACTAAATATTTCGGATGGTCGCCATGTTGGATTTGATATATGTAAGTTAGGTTCTAGAGCTATGTACTGTTACATGAAGATTATTGTGTACGTGTAGCATTCAAACTTCAATCGCATAATTAGGACACAAGAAGTAACAAGGAGATTTTAAAGTTTCGCACAGCTGCCATCTTGTGGTTATGGAAACAATTGAAATAAATTAGATGCCAGTGGATTAACATTCGTATAAAGATTTACTGTACCAAGTTTCACTGCACTTGGATGGTTAAATTGCGAGAAACGTCCATGTGATTATTTATACTTCGCGTCACCGCCATGTTGGATTTGTGATCACCAGGTTATTTAAAGGCCTATAAGTGAACTTAAGTTCGTAGCCCCTATGAACATAAAAATAATTCAGTTTGATTGCTATAATAGATTCGAAGAATATTCAGAGCCGTCTAAATATTTCGGAGGGTCGCCATGTTGGATTGTTAAATGTATAGGCCATAGAGTCACGTACCATTAAAGGAAAATTATTGCGTAGGTTCATTATTCAAACTTTCACTTCGACCGCATGATTACGACACAAGAAATACAAACTTAATTTTAAAATTCGCACAGCCGCCATCTTGAGGTTATGTAAGCAATTGAGCTAAATTAGATACCAGTGCATTACAATGTGTATAAACATTTCCTGTACCAGATTTCATTGCGTTTGGAACATTAAATCGCGAGAAAGGTCTATTTAAAATTTTCAAATTCGCTTGGCCGCCATGTTTGTTTTGTAGTTAACTGGTATTTGAAAGTTTATAGATGAACATCCAGTAGTGCCCTTTATCTCCGTACAAAATTTCAGGGTGATGCCGCTAATAGTTTCAGAGATATAGAATGCCGGTTAAATATTTCGCACATCCGCCATCTTGTGGTTAAGTAAACAATTGAACGAAGTTAGATGTCGGTGCATTACAATTATTCAAACTTTCACTTCGATTGCATGATTAGGACACATGAAATAGAATACTACATTTTAAAATTTCGCACAGCCACTATCTTGAGTTTATAAATACAATTGAATTAAAATAGATGCCAGTAGATTGAATATTTTATAAACATTTACCGTCCCAAGTTTCACTGCACTGGGATGATAAAAGCGCGCGGAAATTCCATTCAAATGTGTTAAATTCACTTGGCCGCCATGTTGGTTTTGTACTTAACAGGTTTTATAAAACACATAGGAGAACTTCTTTTTATCACCGTACAAATTTTCAGGGTGATATCTGTTGCGGAGATAGAGAATGCTAGCGAAATATTTTGCGCGGCCACCATATTGGATTGGTGAAACGTATTAAAATTAGAATCAATAGTATCCTATTACAATATAACCAACTCCAGAAAAAACAAAGCTCTCAGTACAAGATAATTTTCCTTCATATAAACCCAAATATATAGAGAAGACTTGTATGTTCTAATTTTCAGTGTTTTCTAATGTGCACTGCATTATTTAAACAAATATTACACATGTTTTGCAAATAACATATATCAAGTATTATACATCATTTTAAACGTCAAAGTGCCAGCTTTCACATCATATAAACAAGTAGTTCCGTGAAGAACTATACAGTCTATTTTCATATATCCTACTCATGTTAATTGCCTCTATCAACATACAAAATTTCCGTTTGATTGTTGTGATAGAATCGTAGATATTGAGAACCGTCTAAATATTTAAGATGGTCGCCAGGTTGGATTTTCATTTATGTACTATTACTTGAAGAGTACTGTGTACGTGTGGTATTCAAACTTCAAACGCATGATTATGACACAAGAAGTAAAAACGACATTTTAAAATTTCGTACAGCCTCCATCTTGGGGTTATATAAACAATTGAACTAAATTAGATGCCAGTGCATTACAATATGTATAATTATTTACTGTACCACATTTCACTGCGCCCAGATGGTTAAATCACAGTTAAAATGTTTCAAATTCGCTTGGCTGCCATATTCATTTTGTACTTATCAGGTTTTTGAAAGTTACATAGATAAACATGTAACAGTGCCCTTTATTACCGTACAAAATTTCACGGTGGTATCTGTAATAGTTTCGGAGATATAGAATGCCAGTGAAATATTTCGCACAGCCGCCATTTTGAGTTATGTAAACAATTAAACTAAATTAGACGCCAGTGCATTACAATGTGTATAAACATTTGCTGTACCAAGTTTCATTACGTTTGGATGGTTAAATCGCGAGAAAAGTCTATTTAAATGTCTCAATTTCGCTTGGCCGCCATGTTGGTTTTGTAGATAACAGGTTTTTGAAGGTCTCATAGGTGAACTACTAGTAGTGCCCTTAATCACCGTACAAAATTTCAGGGTAATATCTGTAATAGTTTCGGAGATACTGAATGCTGGTGAAATATTTCGCACAGCCGTCATGTTGGATTGGTGAGACACAATAAAATTTGAAGGGCACGGTCGGGGTCGACCAGAATGGAGCTATGCTCTTACTGAGTTTCATTGAAATCTCTCCAGCCATTTAGAAGTTATTAGGGGGACACACACCCGAATCACACGCGCACACACAGACACACGGACAAAAGGTGTTCTCATAGGCCTATTTTCTTTTTCATAAAATGAAAATAGTCTATAAATCTGAAAATTGATATTTTTTCATATTTTATCAATTGGAACTCCCTTTCAAGAACAAGGAGCTTCTAGTAACCATCAAGGAACGTAAGCTTAGTTAACTTGGGCACAATATGAACGATATAAACTTCTCCAGCTTATAATTCAAGGGAAAATCGGTGGACAAAGCTCTGTAGGAAGACGGAGAAATTAATGGCTTGAAGACTTGCGCCGATGGTATGGACGCATATCCATTGAAATCTTCCGAGCAGCTGTTAACCGTGTAATCATAATCAATTGGATCGCCAACCTTCGTAGGGAGACGGCGGCGTCTTGAGAAGAAGAAGGGCATTAAAATTGAAGTGATAGAATCCATTTTTCAGTGTGGCCTAGTTCTAGTTAGCTAGTTAGTTACTGTTGTTTTAAGGGGCGGAACTACGAGGTCATCTTCCCCTGGCCTAATTCTAATAACCCTTTATGGGACAGCAGTCTCTATATTAACGACGTGTCATAAGGACAGTGTATGCTCTCAAAGATGCTGATAGTAGAATCTTTAATCCAAATTTCAAAGAATTTTCATGCCAAAGTGCTAGTATTTCTAAAAATCAAATATTATATACGTATCTACGTGACGTAATGTGTTAGATAAATGTTTTTTAAAAAATAACTAAAAATTAGCACTTAAAGTGTAAGAATAAAATATAAATATAGAAATGAAAATCACAAAAATAAAATTACATGAATAAAAGAAATATAAAAGAATTATGAAAATAATTGTAACAAGAAGCCTACTTTTCTTAAAACTAAGTTTCATGCCAATGATTATTCTACAGAATATGAACCTATCTAGAATAATGACGAAATTAAGTTGGTAATATCGAAATGTCTAATTAGTTCGAAATATACCTGGTATAATGTAGCCTAATAGAGCACTACAGTTGGCAGCCCTGGTGACTGAATATTTTCTTAGTTCCATCTCTTAAGGTACAGAATTAAAAAATTGTTGAAGTCCAATGGACGTTACATGCAGTTAGGCATTGGATCTATCAGCACGCGTAAAAGCATGTTGGCAACAATGTCATGCGTGTGCTGGTCAGAAATAGCCTATTCTGAAATATTATGATACCTTGTTGTGCCAATTTTTGACGAAATCCATTTGTTAGTATAGAAGTTACATGTATTTTAAAATTGGACCTATCAGCAGGCATAGAATCATGTTGGCAGCACTGACTTATATTAATTATTCCAAATTAATCTAGAATGTCAGGTGCTATACGTGTTCAAACTATAGGGCTGTTGGCTTGCATACTTCCTGATATATAGATATTAGGTTAAAAAATATAGATAGCATTTATTAACAGTTAGCAGCCCTGATTGCTCTTAAGAATACTTATAGTCATATGTGTTATGTTACACATAGCACATACGAAATTTGGTTGAAATCCAACTGATAGTATAGAAGTTACATGTATTTAAAAATTGGCCCTATCAGCAGGCTTAGAATCATGTTGGTAGAACTGAAGTATATAAATTACTCCAAAATTAATCTAAAATGTCAGGTACTATACGAGTGCATACTTTAAAGCTGTCGGCTTGCATACTTTATGATATATTGGTATTTGGATAAAAGAATAGAGAGAGAGCAATTATTAACAGTTGGCAGCCCTGGTGGCTCTTAGGAATACGCTCAGTCATATTTGTTTATGTACACATATTACATACAAAATTTGGTTGAAATCCAATCGATAGTGTAGAAGTTATTGGGCATTTAAAAATTGGACCTATCAGAAGGCTTACAATTATTTTGGCGACACTGTCATGTATGGCCTCCTGATAATTAAACTGGAATAGTATTATCTACATGTGTGCCAATTTTGGAATAGCTCCCATGCATACTTTCCAAGATATCCAACATGGAGCTCAAATTTCTAGTGCGTTTTTATAGCAGTTGGTAGCACTGATATCATTTTCAAATAAAGACGTGAGATATTCCGGTATACATCTTTACTCATACTAAATTTGGTTTCGATTTCTGCAGCCGTTTAGGAGTTGATAGGGGGGGGGGGGGACACACAGCCAGACAGACAGACACAGAAGGACAGACAGAAGGACGGACAGACAAAAGGACAGACAGACATTTGCCCGGATCGATCTCATAAGTCTACTTTTTCCTCATTTTTGCAAAATGTGAAAAGTAGGCTAAAAATCAATTAGTAATTAGTTAATTAATTGATTCGATAAAATATCAAATTAAAATCTGGAAGAACATCAATTGAAAATTAAATATAAATATATAACCATTAGAATTAGAGAAACAAAAAGTAGTTAGTTAGTTATTGTTGTTTTAAGGGGCGGAACTACGAGGTCATCTGCCCCTAAAACGAAAAATAGCATTATTAATAATTATAATAATTAAAATAAATTAAAATATAGAAACACATAAAAGTTTTAAAAAAAAGTTTTGCCCTATAAAGGGTTAAAGAAAGCTTTTCAGTCTGTCAACACAAATTAAGCCCAATTACATCAGGCGGGAAAACAAGTATTTATATATCCCAACCTGAAATGAATATTACTTAAGATGTTCGGCCATGCCGAAATATACTAGAAAGCGCTATAGTGTTCAAGGAGTTAAGATATCTAATCTCCTTGACTTTCATAGTGCTTTAAGGAACAACGAAATTCGGCATGCAAGTCACCCTTTGGGTGTCAAATTACAAAGCTTGCACCTGGCACCCGAGGCCATACGATATTATTATTATTAGTAGTATTATTGTCTCATTTGTTCACCATATCGTTGGGTACAATTCACCATTTCATCGGCATTTGTTGCAAGATGGAGTGGAGCTCTCTATACTGGTAGGTTGAGGAACGAACGAACAATGGAGCAGGTCTCTAAAATAACTACTTTCTGCATACTGGTATGCAGATTATGGTGGAGCCCCAATTTATCGAGGTTGGCCTTCGGCGACTTCGGTATGATCCCTGTGGAGGAGATTATAATAGGCAATACAGTGACTAATTCCTGTCGCCACATCTGTCGGATCTCTTCAGCCAGAGGCATGTATTTGGTCACTTTCTCAGCATAACTGTGCTGGATATTATACGAGTTAGGGACTGCGATGTCTATTAGATGAGTTTTCTTCTGCACGTTATCAATAAGAATAATGTCTGGATTGTTTGCTGATATAAGTCTATCTGTGATCACTGACCTGTCCCAGAGTAGCTTGTGTGTATCATTCTCCAGAACAGCATCAGGAATATATTGATAGTAAGGCAGAACATTATTATTTAATTAAGGAGTGCTTCTTTGCCAAGTTCAGGTGGATTATCTTGGCTACTTCGTCATGCCTCTTCAAATAGTACGTAGATGAAATTGTTGTACAGCCCCCTGTGATATGCTGGATTATTATTATTATTATTATTATTATTATTATTATTATTATTATTATTATTATTTTTCTATGAAAGAAGAGATGGGCGGCTTCGGTGGCGTAGTCGGTAGCATGCTTAGCTTCTATGCCCAAGATCGCGGGTTCAAATCCGGCCGTAGTCGTCGGATTTTTTAAGAGCATTAAAAATCCCTCAGTATGCCATCCTTCGGAGGGGAAGTAAAGCCGGCGGTCCCATGTCATAGATTTATGGCATTTTAAAGAAACTTCCACTAATTACACTTGTGTGAAGGTAAAAAGTATAGGTAAAGAATGTAAACAACGCTCTTTGGTTCCTACGTTCGATGCCAAGTGCTGACTGCGGTGGCGTCTGGTAGCTAAGTTCTGAACTAGTAGTCATTGACGGTGGCGTTTGGCGGCAAAAGTAGGAACTATTTGAAAAATTCAAAAGTCTGCAGTCCTTACTTGAATTAAAAAACAAATAACACATACTAATACAGTCATCACAATTAACACCGGTTATCAGACAGATTCTACACACACACCCAAAGTACACGGGGCTACATGACCGCGTTGTCGCAGCCCCTAAACTTAAGAACCAACCAACCAATGAAGAGACGGACACTAAAAATAAAACATTCACTACAACAACAACAAAAATCACGACAGCTGACTTACTTCCGTGATATTTCTGAACACAGAATGATTCCGCCGTGCTCGAAGGGGTGTGATAATAATTATTCGCTGGAAATCCAAGGGCCAATAAAATGAAACAATGTACTGTAGTAGTTCCATGCCTGTCCGCAAGGCGCTCGTGAAGCACGCAGATGGTATGAAGCCATCGCACCGGCCAGACGTTATCATAGCTATTCATCTTGCAATTGTATGCTAATACAGCCCGCATCTAACACAACAGCAAGATGCTGCATTCATATCGTTCACTAACAAGAGAAAACTGCTCATATTGTTACTGTTTTTTTAGCCTATTTTCATTTAATGAAAAAATAGGCTGATGAGATCACCTTTTGTCCGTGTGTGCGTATGTGTGTGTGGTGTGTGTGTGTGTGTGTGTGTGTGTGTGTGTGTGTGTGTGTGTGTGTGTGTGTGTGTGTGTGACCCCTAATAACTTCTAAACGGCTTGAGTGATTTCAATGAAACTCTGTGAGCTCATAGCACAATATCGGCCGACCCCAACCGTGCCCTTCAAATTTTATTACGTCTCACCAATCAAATATGGCGGCTGTGTGAAATATTTTACCAGCATTCAATATCTCCGAAACTATGACCGATATCACCCTAAAATTTTGTACGGTGATAAAGGGCACTACTAGAAGTTCACCCATGAGACTTTCAAAAACCTGGTTACAACAAAACCAACATGGCGGCCAAGCGAAGTTGAGACTTTTAAATAGACTTTTCTCGCGATTTAAACATCCAAAATTAATGAAACTTGGTACATCAAATGTTTGTACACATTGCAATGCACTGAAATCTAATTACGTTCAATTGTTTACATATCCTCAAGATGGCAGCTGTGCGAAATTTTAAATTAAGTTTTTGTTTCTTGTGTCGTAATCATGCGATCGAAGTGAAAGTTTGAATAATGAAGTTACATAATAATTTTCCTTTAATGGTACATAACTCTATGGCCTATACTGTAGGCCTACACATGACAATCCAAAATGGCGACCATCCGAAATATTTAGCCCGTTCTCAGTTTCTACGAATATTTTGCAACAATCAAACTGAAATGTTTTATGTCCATAGAGACTATGAACATATGTTCACCTATAGGACTTTCAATAACCTGGTGAGTACAAATCCAACATGGCTGCAACGCGAGTATAAATATTTAAATGGACGTTTCTCGCGATTTAACCATCCGAGTGCAGTGAAATGCTTTACGGTAAATGCTTATACAAATGTTAATCTGGCATCTAATTTATTTCTATTGTTTTCATAACGACAAGATGGCAGCTGTGCGAAATTTTATAATCTCGTTATTACTTCTTGTGTTCTAATCATGCGATTGAAGTTTGAATACGTACACAATAATCTTCATGTAATAGTACTTATATATAAATAAAAATCCAACTTGGCGACCATCTGAAATATTTAGAAGGTTCTCAATATCTACGAATCTTTTAAAACAATCATACAGAAATTTTGTATTTTGATAGAGGCAATTAACATGAGTAGTATATACGAAAATTGGCTTTAGTTCTTCACGGAACTACTTGTTTTATATTTTTATTTATTTAGGGACTTGGACGTTGAGGTCATCAGCCCCGTGTAGCCTGCTAGAGTACGTGAGGATTTTTTTAAAGGGGCGAAGCAACTGCCGCTGATGATAATTTCTGTTAGCTAGCTGTTATTGTTGGCAGAGTCAGGAATGCTCTTTAAGGGTGAGAAGCAAGCAAGCAAGCAAGCAAGCAAGCAAGCAAGCAAAGGAGCTTGTAGTTTAACGTGACCGTTAATCGCGAGATCATGAGCCACGGGACCTCCTTTTTACGTGGAATCTGAACCACAGGACATGGCATTTCACTTCGAAAATCTCACATGCATTGACCGGGAATCGAACCCGGTCCACCTTGGTGAGAAACAACAAGGTCATCTGCGCCCTAATTTAATTAGCGTATGTGGGGCGTGGTGGCACAGCGGTAAAACTGTTGGCCTCTCACCACGGCGGACAGAGTTCGATTCCCGGTCAATGCATGTGAGATTTTCAAAGTGAAATGCCATGTCCTGTCTTTCGGATTCCACGTAAAACGGAGGTCCCGTGGCTTATGATCTCGATATTAACGGTCACTTAAAACTACAATATTTTTTTCCTTCCTTAATTGGCGTATGCCTTTTAGTTCCGGGAGTGTCCGAGGACATGTTCGGCTCGCCAGAGTTTGTAGCTGCTTCTATACGGATACCCATGGGTTGAGCTACAAGTGCCGTCACGTGTAGATGAGATGAAAGGAAAGAATATGAATGTTGCTTGGTTGGTCCCTTAGTTTAGGGGCCGCGACAACGCGGCCATGTAGCCCCGTGTACTTTGGGTGTGTGTAGAATCTGTCTGATAACCGGTGTTAATTGTGTTGGCTGTATAAGTGTGTGTTATCTGTTTTCTTTTAATTCAAGTAAGGACTGCAGACAATAATTTCAAGTACATAGTTCCTACTTTCACTAACCAAATGCTACCGTCCACGACACCTAGCTTGCGGACTTGGCTACAAGATGGCATCGCAGTCAGCACCTGGCGGCGAACGTTGGAACTAATAGAGCGTTATCAGTTCCAACCTATACATTTTGGCTCCACACAAGTGTAGTTAGTGGAAGGTTCTTTTACATGCCATAAATCTATGACATAGGACCGCCGGCTTTACTTCCCTTCCGGAGGAAGTCATACTGAAGCTTTTAACGCTCTTAAAAATCCAACGCCTTCGGCCGGGTTTGAACCCGCGATCTTGGGCATGGCTATTCAGCATGCTACAAACTACGCCATCGTAGACGCTGCGCCCTAATGATATTTTTACTATAATTAAAAATAATATGAAAACTGTTGCTGACTTGCACGAAGAAGAAATTAAAAATAAAGAGGGTGGCAGAGAATCGGACCCAGCTCAGTAGTCCTCTTGGAGTCTTTAACTCTCAAACTCACCAGCCCTTGAGGGAGTGACGTTATCGGTTTTTTTTTCTTCCGAATTTGGCCGCCTGTGGACCGCATGGAACCTAAGGCTTTCTGGTTAATCTCCTCTTCTCTTCCCAAAACCTCTTCATTCGTTCACTTCTGATCTCTCACTCCTCCTCGGATATTACCAGTTTGGCTCTAATTTTAGGCGTTTTCTCCTCGAACATCTTGATGTTGTCAATTCGGTTTCTAAACTCTTTTCTGTTGTGGATCACATCCACTGTGAGTCCACTTTCCTTGGCGTCTCTTTTAACCTCTTCTACCCACTTAGTTGTAGCCTTCAGCTCTGTAATATACTTGAATATCCTCTTAGTCAGTCGGTGCTCGTCCATTCTCACCAAATGTCCGTAGAATTTCAACCTTCGCTTCCGCATTGTGACAGTAATTTTTTCAGTGTGTTTATAGAGGTCATCATTCCTTCTGTTCTTCCATGTCCCGTTTTTATTATTATTATGAATTTATTTTAGGGGCTCTGGATATCAGGGTCATCAGCTCCCTGCGCTTGAGTGTGTGTTGAACTTGTTTGATGACCTATACTTTCCTGCATCAAACTGTCGAGTCGTGTCGAGTTAAGACTTCAGAGTCGAGTATATGTGTTTGAAGTTTCGCTGTTCACCTCGGCTTTTCTGAATTGCGTCTGGGACCTGCCGTCCGTGCGTCTTTTAAGCTTACGATGGGTAAATCGTTAAAGATACCGGGCGAAGCCGGGGTGGGTTGCTAGTAGATATTAACAAACAAAAAAGTGCGGATTAGAAATATACAATTTCAAAATTAAACAAAAATGCAATTCAGATCAATAAGTAACAACTCCTCTGAGTCAGATAACACTTGTAAATTAGGTAGTTAGCAGGTCCTAACTTATTTCTCCCATGATGCAGTCCAGCAGCTTGACCGCTGCACCATCACGCCCTAATCGCGAATTTAAGATCCACGTAAAACTACGAGGTTGCTTCTTGTGAAATAACTTATTAACGAGTTTCTTGGCTGTCACAGCATAGGCCAGGGTTCGATTCCTGGCTCTGCCAAGAAATTTAATTCTGGTCTGAGGGCTGGAATCGTGTCCACTCATCCTCGTGAGGAAAACCTGAGAAGAGGCTGGTTCGATTCCCATCTCAGCCTTCCTGGAAGTAGTTTACCATGGATTCCCCACTTGTACTCCAGGAGAACGCTGAGATGGCTCATAAATTAAGGCCACGGCCGCCTCTTTCCCTATACTCATCTGAATTGCAAATAGACACACTAATACAGACATCACAGTGACACAGGTTATCAGGCAACTTCCACAGACACCCAAGTACACATGACCACAATGTCACGAAGCCTCTAAATGAATCAACAACAAATGAATTAACGAGTTTACAGCACAATACTGGCGAGCCCCAGTAAAACCCACACTCGGCTAACAATACAATGAAGTGATATACTTTGCGTCTTGTTACGAATCAAACGAATTTATGACGCTCGTACATTATGTCCAAGGCAACGAACTTTATGATCCACTGTATATGAAGGGAACTGGGTTGGTTCCAACACCTGTGAAGTTCCGCTACACTCATTCTGGTGACCACACGTGCCGTTTGTTTTATTCAATTATTGACTTAATTTATTTATATATTTAATCAATTAATACATTTATTTATTTAATTAATTGATTATTATTTCATGTATTTATTTTATTTATTCATTCATTTAATTAATTCATTCGTTCATTCATTCATTTTCTTTTTAATTATGTAATTTATTAATTTATTCAATTCATTTATATTTTTACTTTATTTATTTTATTAATTAATTAATTAGCTTTTTAAATGAATTAACTTATTTATTTAATTTATTTATCCTATTTATTTATTAATCAATTGATTTATTCATTTATTTAATTAATAAATTAATTTAATATTTGTTTAGGCTATCTGTTTATTTCTTTCTTTTTCTTTATTTTCGTATTTATTGAATCAATTAATTAATTAACTCATTTAATTATTTAATTTATTGACTTTTTTAAATTAATTAACTCATTTATTTAATTTATTTAACTATTTTGTGTATTTAATTAATGAATTAACTTATTTATTTAATTTATTTATTGATAAATTGATTTATTAATATATTTAATAAATTAATTTATGTATTTATTTATTTATTTGAGCCTCCGTGGCTTAGGCGGCAGCACGCCGGCCTCTCACCGCTGGGTCCGTGGTTCAAATCCCGGTCACTCCATGTGAGATCTGTGGTGGACAAAACGGAGGCAGACGGGTTTTTCTCCGGGTACTCCGGTTTTCCCTGTCACAATTTCATTCCAGCAACACTCTCCACTATCATTTCATTTCATCTGTCATTCATTTAATCATTGCACCAGAGGAGTGCGACAGGCTTCGACAGCCGGCACAGTTCATATCCTCGCCGCTAGATGGGGGCTTCATTCATTCCATTCCTGACCCGGTCGGAGACTGGAAGCAGGCTGTGGATTTCATTTATGTATTTGTTTATTTATTTATTTATTTATTTACTTACTTAATTAATTTATTTATTGATATAATATGTATTCTTATATTACTTAGTTAATTAATGTATTTTTATATGTATTTATATTTATATATTTATTCATATATTTATTTAATTAATTGATTTATTTATTATTTTATACATTTATTTATTTATTCATATATTTATTTAATTAATTAATAAATCAATTTATTTATTTATTTATTTATTTATTTATTTATTTATTTATTTATTTATTTATTTATTTAAGCGTTCATTAAATCATTTAAATTAATTACGCGTTTGTTTGTTTGTTTGTTTGTTTGTTTGTTTGTTTGTTTGTTTGTTTGTTTGTTTGTTTGTTTAATTGCTTGCTTTGGTTTACTAGATTGGCTGTAACCCCAGAGGTCCAGGTTCGATCCCCGGCTCTGTTAAGATATTTAATTCTGGTTTGAGGTCTGGAACGGGGTACAGTCAGCCTCGTGAGGCAAAACTGAGGAGAGGTGGGTTCAATTCCTACTTCAGCCATCCTGCAAGTGGTTTTTTATGGTTTCTCCCACTTCTACTCCAGGCAAATGCTGGGATGGTACGTTAATTAAGACCCTGGTCGCTTCCTACCAAAATCCTACATCAATTACAAATACTCGTTCATACAGACGTTACAGTGTCACAGGTTTTCAAACAAATTCTACACACACTGAAGTTTGTTATCCGAATCTACTGGCATTAGAATAATAATATTATTAATTAGGTAGAATATGAGGGCTGCTTTTTAAGTAAGGGCCGTTTTTTAAATTAACCGAACATTTTATTTTGAAACCACATTTATTTTTAGGTTTTACATACCTTCCTCTATTTTTCTACAAAGTTGTCTTGTTTATTTAGGCACTTGTTATACCATAAAACTAAGTTCTAAAATCTCTCTGCATAAAAGTTTGCCACCTGCTCTGACAACCAAGAATTCACACTCGAGGAAAATCCATTGATAGAGTGGTTATCATGAAGCATCGGTCCTCGTGAATTTTCGTGTCAATTGCAGTCACCAAGTCATCTGTGATCACAGACCTGAGCGTTCATCGTCATGAACATTTTCACGGCCACTTTTGAACTCGCGTACCCATTTTCGCACTTTACCTTCCGTCATTGCATTATCACGAACACCTCACAAAGATGACGATGAATGTCTGCTGCCGACATGTTTCTTGCACTCATAAAACGTATCAGAGATCGTTCCTCTCACGCGGCGAGCGAATCAATAATCTTGAGCATTGTAAAGATGCACAGTTCAGCGTACAGGTTAGCTACACAGCTGCAACTGATGCCTGCTTGTTCGCAAAGGATGCCGGGAGGTAGCGCGCACGCTTTTTGCGGCGTGCGTACTAACTATGGGCTTTAAAGAAACGGCCCATACTTAAAAACAGCCGTCGTATTAAAGCAACAAATTTAGTTTTGAGGGGAACGTCGTTTCCTCAGGCTATGTAATTCAAGTTCCATGTTTAAAATGAATGCAAACCTTTTCAATTCGGAGTGTAAATTGTGCTTAATGACATAATTTGAATGAGATTAGCGCAATCATCATCTTACATTTGTCATGAAAAAAAAAAAACATAGGCCACCGGAAAATATCATTTGACATAAACATCCGGGTCTCAGTAATGATATTCAACAAGTTCAGATTGCATTCTAAAACTATCGCCAAATTTGCTAGAAACATTATCCGCAGCGTATCCGCTATCCGCACATCGATGCAAACTATATCCGCATGGCGAACAAGTAGTTCCGTGACGAACTAAAGAGCCTAATTTTCTTACAATGTAAGATTCATGCCAATCTATATAGAATTAAAAGTTGGTAATACTAACATTTCTAAGTAGGCCTACTGCAGTTTGAAATACACCTGGATTAGTGAGAAAATTACTACATTTGGCAGCCATCCAAAACACCCAACATAGAGCTCAAATTTCAATTGCAATTTTTCAGCAGTTGTTACCACTGACGTCAATTTCAAATATGGCCGTGAGATATTCAGGTATAGATCTTTACTCTCACCAAATTTGGTTTCGATAGCTGCAGCTGTTTAGGAGTTGATAAGGGGGAGGGGACGACACACAGTCAGACAGACAGACAGACAGACAGAAGGACAAAGAGACAGACGGACAGACAGACACACATTTTCCCGGATCGATCTCATAAATCTACTTTTTTATGCAGGTGTAAAAATTTGCCGATATCCGCATCCGCGCAGGGCTTTAGTCATGGTGTTAGCCGACAGGCGCATAACGGTGGCAGACTGCGTATTGGTCATGCCCGGAGCCATCACATGCTCCATGGTGTGTTAGGTTACCGAAAAGTATCCGCCTAAATGTGCACTGAGAAACCTGATCCCAGAGCAGGCTGTGCGCCAATTCCTAGCATTGCAGGGCATCGAGTTTTACCAGAGTGGTATCTTCAAACTAATTGCACGCTACAACAAATGTCTCAATCTCGGTGGCGACCTTGTCGGAAAATAGTGAAAGGTGTACAGTTCATGATTCCATGATGTACAGTAAAAAAGGCTAACTCTAGTAGGTTTCGAAAACCAGCCGACCGCGTGAGAGACGAACATTATGCCCTTAACACCTCAGTGTTATTAACCGACTTACATACAGTGTGAATGTAAGTTTGGCAATAAAGGGTTGGTTGGTTCCTCATTTTAGGGGCTGCGACAACACGGTCATGTAGTCCCGTGTACTTTGGGTGTGGGTGTAGAATCTGTCTGATAACCGGTGTTAATTGTGATGGCTATATTAGTGTGTGTTAACTGTTTTTTGTTAAATTCAAGTAAGGACTGCAAACATTTAATTTTCAAGTACTTCCAACTTTTGCTACCAAACGCCACCGCTAACGACCAAATAGTACTGAATTTGGTTACTAGATGCCACCGCAGTCGATTCCTTGCGAAGAACGTTGGATCCTAAGAGCGTTAGTCAAATCTAACCTATAATTTAGTTTCACACAAGTGTAATTAGTGGAAGGTTCTTTATCGTGCCATAAATCTATGACATGGGACCGCCGGCTTTACTTCCCCTCCGAACGAAGGTATACTGAGGGATTTTTAACGCTCTTAAATAATCCGACAACTTCGGCCGGGTTAGAACCCGCAACCTTGAGGCTAGAAGCTTAGCATGCTAGGCAATAAAGGGTCCCTGGGAAAGAAAAGTCGAAACTTATTTTTAGAACTTTCCTAGCAAATGAACGGAACACAAAGGCGTTAGTAGTATTGACAACCTAGCCCAGGTTTCCATAGCAACAAGTCACTGTCAAATAGGAATAATAGACTTAGGAAGGAAAATAACCAGTGATGGACAAAGCAAAGATGATATAAAAAGTAGGTTGGTTCAGGCAAGGAAAGCATTTCTACAAAAACGAATCTGTTGACATCGAATATAGATTTAGGTATCAGGAAGTCATTTTTAAATCCTTTTTCTGGAGCTTGTCGCTCCATGGAACTGAAACTTGGACTATTGGTCCAGCAGAAAAGAGGAGAATTTGATCGTTTAAAATGTGGTGTTACAGGTGAATGATGAAGATCAGATGGGCAGATAGGGTAGGAAATGAAGAGGTATTAAGACGAGTGGGAGAGGAGAGATGTTTCTGGTGACTGCTAATGAAGAGAAGAGATAGGTTGGTAGGACACATATTATGACACCCAAGAAGGAAGGGTCGAGGACAAGAATTGTAGGGTTGGACCAAGGTGAGAATATGTTAAACAGATATAGGGTGTGGTAGCTATGTAGAGATGAAACGATTAGCTCAGGACAGGGAGGCATGGAAAGCTGCATTAAACCAGTCAAAAAATGGAAGACTCAAACAGCGACAGTGGCGCTTTGTCACTGATCTTGTTTGAAATACTGTAGCTCCACCTCTGGACACCTATTTTATTATTCCCTGTTGAAAACTAGACGATATAAATATTCAACTTTCGATGGGAGTCGTGAGATTATGTTGTGTGTGTGTGTGTTAGACTGCGCCAATAAAGAACTGGCGTTTCTGCTCCACACGCGTCTCTCTCTGTGCTTCCGCGAGAATGCGTGGTATGCGAACCCCTGTGGTGGAACCACGGCGCCTACTCATGTATAATATAAAAATCTCTGACATCATGCTGGCATGTTTAGCAACTGGGTCACTTCTTAGGAATTGTCACTCTAAACTGTTGGTTGGTTGGTTCCTCAGTTTAGGGGCTGCGACAACGCGCTCAAATAGCCCCGTCTACTTTGGGTGTGTGTAGAATCTGTCTGATTACCGGTGTTAATTGTGATGACTAGGGCTCGGATTTTTAGGTAAATAAATATTTTTTCATGTAAATACATAAATTTCTACTTTTCACTTATTAGCACATAAAAAGACATTATATTTACATTTCTTAAAATCAGTATGCTAGATCTTTCAGTTTATTGTATTCTTTTTCTGTGTTACTTCAACGGGGAAGAACCTGTGAGCTATCTAATCTTCATGCAGAGCGTATATCAGCTTGCAACTGTGTTATTCTTATCTTTTCGCCCCGTCCCACTCACTGTGGAAGCTGGGGATGCCTAAAGTAAAAGCAACTACAAGTTATCGTCTGCGGCAGTGTGTTGCAGAATTTAAGGATAATTTTACTTCTGGGCGTTCTGTTCTGCCAACCATGTGGGAAAGCAATCGAGGCTGAACAGCGATCTTAAGTTACACCACACCTCGAGGGAAAGAAACATATTGCCGCGCCTTTACAAGAAGTGTTTCGCGATAATAGTCGGTTGTCTCTTGTAATTCTACAGTAGTCTGTGAGGCATAGCATAGCCTAAATTGCATTCGTAAATACTGCATATTGTTTATATTGTCATTAATAGACTAAGTTATAATTAAATATTTTTACTTTTTTGTCACCTATTTCCGATTTTTTTTTCTTTTTTTTTCATCGAGTTGAGCCTCTATGGACTGCGTGGTAACAACCAACTTCACTTTAGTGTCTAGGTCTTGCTCTTGTTCCGGCTTTGACTTCCTGCCAGTATCTTCTGACCCCAGCGACGAGTGCCTGTTTATGTTCCTCGGACAAAGGTCCTCTCCGTCTTCCGGAAGTTGATGCCATTTTAAAACCTTGGTAGTTGTTCACCAATCTTCTAAATGTGTTCCTGTCACGAATTTCTCTGTCTAGAATACCAATTTGCCTGAGATCTTTTTCGCATTCCTCGAACCATCTCGGCCTTGTTGCCTTAGACTTGATGAAACTCCATATTCTTTTGGTTAATCGATCATCAGTCATCCTCAAAAGGTGACCGTAAAATAGTAGCCGTCTCCTCTTAATTGATGATGTGTTAGGGTCTATGTTGTTGTACAAGTCCTCATTTGCTCTCATTCACCACTGTCCATCAATCCATCTATTACCTAGAATTTTTCTTAATATCCTACGCTCTCTTTTTTTCCAGTTGGTCGGCTTGACCTTTAGTATTCATGGTTAATGTTTCGGACGCATATAATCCCTTCCGAAATATTTAATACATAAAAAATAAATATTTTCCCGATTTTTAGCACCAAAAAATCCGAGCCCTAGTGATGACTGTATTAATGTGTGTTATCTGTTTTTTAATTCAAGTAAGAACTGCAAACTTTGAATTTTTCAAATAGTTCCTACTTTTGCCGCCAAACGCCACCGTCAACGACTATTAACTCTAAACTGTTGTTTATCCCTTTATGGGATAGTCATCTCTATATTAACCACCTGTCATGAGGACAATTAATGCTTTCAAAGATGCTGATAGTTGGATATTTAAGCCAAATTTCTGAGAATTTTCATGCCGAAGTGCTAGTATTTCCAAAAATCAAATATACCTACGTATCTACTTGACGTTATGTGTTGGATAAAATTTAAAAAAAAACTAAAAACATTAACAATTAAAGCTTAAAAATAAAATATAAATCCTAAAAATAAAAACCATGAAAATAAAATTACAATAACAAAAGAAATATAATAATAATAATAATAACAACAATAATAATATATAATTGATACGGCAGAAGAACAACTTAACCAACTGAAAAATCAAGCACTGAAGGCTGGGCTTCAAATCTCCTTTGAGAAGACACAATTCATGACAAACATAAAATCAGCGCCCAGGGAACTGGAGGTCGGACTAGGAAAAGTTCAGAAGGCAGAAAAGTTTAAATACCTCTGTGAATGGATAGAGCCTAACCTATCAGAGAAAGAAGCCTTCGTGTCACGCATTAATAAAATGGAAATGGCATACAACCTGACTAAAGACATCTACAATAAGAGATCGATATCCTTAAACGCCAAAATTAGACTGTTATTCGACCAGAGGCTCTGTATGCGGCAGAGACTCTAACAATGAACAAGAAAGGTCTAATGGAAAAACTAGAGGCGAAAGAAAGGAAGATTTTGAGGAAAATCCTGGGTCCTATCAAAGAAAACAGCGAGTACAGAAGGCGTCACAACCACGAATTATACAAGCACGTGGAGAAGATCAGTGACACGATTCGAAAAAGAAGGATTGACTTTTATAGCCACGTGACACGAATGAGCCCAGGCAGGATATCAAAACGGATATTGACGTACTTTCAGGATAAGAAAACCAAAGGGGCATGGTTCACGGAAGTTGAGAAAGATCTACGTGAAATGGAAATTTCCCCTAAAGATATCCAGGAGCGTGTTCCACTTCAGGAAAAACTACTTACGCACAAAGGTTTCCACGAAAAGCCGAAGCTGAAGACAGGGAAGGTGTGGTCCCAAGAGAGAAAAGAACAACACCGGAGACGATTGCGGGAACACTGGGCGGTAGTTAAAGCTCGGAAGAAGAGACAGTTGAACTGACGTGGTCCCTAGTTGGCCGAATCGAAGAATTTCGAATTTCGTTGTTGTTCCTAGAAGCACTATGAAAGTCAAGGAGATTAGATATCTAAGCTACTTGAACACTATAGCACTTTCTAGTAGAGAAATGAGGAACTTTGTGTTGGCGGAAACTCCCGAGATTAATCTTGCCAATATGAACACGGACGGCCTACTGAATTCAAATGGGTTCTTTGACATGCCAGCATCGTATGACACGGTGTCGTAATTTTTGCCGCCTTTCAAAAACCACTTACCATGGCCAGGAGCGAACTTGCAAGTTTGGGGGTGGTAGACCGACAGGTTGACCACTCACCCACCGTGGCAAGCTAATATAAAAATTTAAAATAATTATTTATTTATCGTATGGCTTTTAGTGCCGGGAGTGTCTGAGGACATGTTCGGCTCGCCTGAGTCTGTAGCTGCTTCCAGCGGACACCCTAAATGGTGAGTTACAAGTTCCGTTCAATTTTAAAGTAGTTCCAACTTTCGCCACCAGATATCAATGATACCTAGTGGTGAACGTTGGAACTTTGATAGAGCGTTCTGACGAAATCTAACCTAGAAATTTTGCTTTACTCAAGTTAAGTCTGTGAAAGGATCTTTTACATGCCATAAATCTATAAAAATAATAAACATAAATATAAAATAATTATGAAAATAATTGTAAAAATCCATTCGAAATTGGTTAATTAATTCAATAAAAATATCAAAATTAAATCTATAAGAACAGAAATTGAAAATTAACATTAAAAATAGAGAGACAAAAAAGCATTATTAATATTTATAATAATTAAAATATATCAAAATGTAAAAACACATAAAATAGAAAGTAGTTTTTCCTTACAAAGGTTTAAGGATCCGTGATTGACGTGTTTGTCTCTTCAGGAAAAGGCGATTGAAATTCTACGGCCACATTCTCAGAATGAACAATGACAGGTTCACCACAAGGATTCTCAACCTTGCTCTCTCAATGATAGTTAAGAACAACTTGCTTAGTGAAATAGAAAAGAGACAGTAAGTCTGAAAGACTAGACTTTGTATCATTTTAAATGCTAGAAACGCTGGAGGCTACTCGCTTCGCTCGAAGCCAAGGACTCTTGTCATGTTAGAAGATTATCTGCGTAATACTTATCTTGCTTATCTTGTTTCAAATTACTCACGAACGGCAAGTGCAAACCAAAGGCAAAGCAAGGTCAAGCACGCGGGATGCCGCCACGCTCACCAGAGCGCGCGGGGACGTGCCCCTTCCATCCAGTCTAAAAACACTTATAGTGGGCGATGTATTGAAGATAGAGATATGCTCTCGCGGACTTTTGTGTAGAACTTTTCATGCTGACCAATTCTTACGCTCATAGTATATTGATATTTTTAACGGTTTGCCCAGCGTAAGCTTAAGAAGCGCACGGACACCAAGTTTGTTTTCGACTTTTTCACTGAAATCGTTACTGCTTGGCTTCCTTTGATTATACATACATTATTTTCTACAGAATCTTTTCTCGAGATATCCTTTACAGAATGGTGAAAACCGCATCAAAATCCATGCAGTGTTTCTCGAGATTACCCATGACATCCAAGAATCGGGGATTTTTGTCTTATAATAACGAAGTAGAGATTGTCGGGGAACACATACACCAAGCGGTACTATGACGTCACACACCTCAGTGTATCTGGGTACATTTCGTCCCGTCACCGTAACGTAACGCCAGACCCCAGCGTAACGACGAAGTCGACAAGATCATTTTAAATGATAAAAACACCTTCAAGAAATTGTCATTACAGTGAAAATTATACACGCCCAGCAACCCGCCCCGGCTTCGCCCGGTATCTTTAATGCTTCACCCAGCGTAAGATTAAAGTTGGGTTTTCCTAGGCGTGGAAGCGGGGAGCGCAGTCGGCTCTCCGCTCGTGAGTCATCTGCTAGCTGAATTGTGTTTTCCTAGAAGCCGACTTGTCATCTGGCGGAGAGCGAAACGGTTGCTCATTTGTATACTAGGAGTGATGAGGTGAGGTCGATATGGACGTGGAATCTAGACTTTCTATTTTATTACACTTGGAAAAGGAGGAGGAGGAGGAAGAGATACTACTACATTTAGTGAAGGATCGAAAATGTGAAAGTGACATAGGCTATGACATCTTTTTTCACAACATTCTTACACACATCAAAAAAAGTTTTGCATCACCTCGGTTCCCAGATCTCCGGCATATAGACGTTGACTGTGTATATTGTATCCAAGATACAGTCCCTTTGACTGTTCATAGATGTCATTAAAACCGCTCAAAGATGTAAACAACCATGCATGAGCAGGGCCTATTAGACGGAGGGGGTACGACAGCCGAACAGTTCCAGTCATTCCACCAGGACGAAGGTACGCTGCTCATGTTGTCTGTAGTTCTACCATGCCTAGAAGGTCAATACCGCAGTTCGATCGCGTCCGCATTGTTACTTTGTGTCAAGAAGGGCTCTCAACAAGGGAAGTTTCCAGGCGTCTCAGAGTGAACCAAAGCGATGTTGTTCGGACATGGAGGAGGTACAGAGATACAGGAACTGTCGATGACAGGCCTCGCTCAGGCCGCCCAAGGGCTACTACTGTAGTGGATGACCGCTACTTACGGATTGCCGCTCGGAGGAACCCTGACAGCAATGCCACCATGTTGAATAATGCGTTTCGTTCAGCCACAGGACGTCGTGTTTCAACTCAAACTGTGCGCAATAGGCTGCATGATGCGCAACTTCACTCCCGACGTCCATGGCGAGGTCCAGCTTTGCAACCCCGACACCATGCAGCGCGGTACAGATGGGCCCAACAACATGCTGAATGGACCCCACGGAATTGGCATCACGTTCTCTTCACCGATGAGTGTCGCATATGCCTTCAACCAGACAATCGTCGGAGACGTGTTTGGAGGCACCCTGGTCAGGCTGAACGTCTTAGACACACTGTCCAGCGAGTGCAGCAAGGTGGTGGTTCCCTGATGTTTTGGGGTGGCATTATGTGGGGCCGACGTACGCCACTGGTGGTCATGGAAGGCTCCGAAACGGCTTTACGATACCTGAATGACATCCTCCGACCCATAGTGCAACCATATCGGCAGAATATTGGAGAGGCATTTGTCTTCATGGACGACAATTCTCGACCTCATCGTGCACATCTTGTGAATGCGTTCCTTCAAGATAACGACATCGCTCGACTACAGTGGCCAGCATGTTCGCCAGACATGAACCCTATCGAACATGCCTGGGATATGTTGAAAAGGGCTGTTTATGGACGTCTTGACCCACCAACCACTCTGAGAGATTTACGCCGAATTGTCGTTGAGGAGTGGGACAATTTGGACCAACAGTGTCTTGATGAACTTGTGGATAGTATGCCACGGCGAATACAGGCATGCGTCAATGCAAGAGGACGTGCTACTGGGTATTAGAGGTAGTGGTGTGTACTGCAATCTGGACCACAAATGCTGAAAGTCTAGCTGTATGATGGTACAACATGCAATGTGTGGGTCTCATGAGCAATAAAACGAGCTGAAATGTTGTTTGTGTTGATCTCTATTCCCTTTGTATTTAACGGTTCCGGAACTCTTGGAACCGAGGTGATGCAAAACTTTTTTTGATGTGTGTATATTCTTCCTCCATTGGATTCCATATTATAGGATGACCATGAACCAACTCAATGAGTTGTTCATCGTCGGAAGCAGTACACCGACACACACTCATGGTGCACACACTTTATACTAAACACACAAGGGACACAATTGAATAAAGCTACACACAACTTGAACAGACGTCCAGCCACTCCGCCAGCCGACAGCGGACTCGTCTGCTCTCGGAGCAGAGGAACGCGGAGGAGCGAGTTCCGCTCGTCAAGCGGCGGTCCGCTCCGCTTCTAGGAAAACAGTACCATTAAAATTACATATGACCAGAGGAGAGCCGACCCGCTCTCCGCTTCCGCGCCTAGGAAAACCTAACTTAAAAGGCGCTCGGATGCACGGTCCCAGACGCAATTCAGAATAGCCGAGGTGAACTCCAAACACATAGTCTATATACTCTTCTCTGAAGTCTTAACTCGACACGACTCGACAGTTTGATGTCGACCGAAACTGGGGTGATAGGCTCGCTTGCTAGCTCGTAATCTGGATCCGAAGCTATTAATTTAAATTTCCACTGAATGGAGATTGTTGGAAGAAATGAAAACGCAATACCAATTAGCGGGCGATGTATTAAAGACAGAGATATTCTGTCGCGGACGTTTTTGTAGAACTTTTCATGCTGAACAATTCTTACACTCCTAGATATTTTTAGTGGTTCACCCAGCGTAAGCTTGAAAGGTGCACGGTTGGTAGGTCCCAGACGCAATTCAGAAAAGCCGAGGTCAACAGCGAAACTCCAAAAACATATACTCTTCTCTGAATTCTTAACTTGACACGACTCGACAGTGTTAAATGCTGAACGAAGCTGGGGTGATAGGCTCGCTCGCTCGCTCCGAAGCTAGTAATTTAAATTTCCAATTAATGGAGATTGTTGGAAGAAATGAAAACGTAAAAACACTTAGACTGGGTGATGTATTAAAGATAGAGATATTGTGTTTCGGACTTCTTTGTAGAACTTTTCATGCTGAAGAATTCATACACTCCTAGATATTTTTAGTGGTTTACCCAGCGTAAGCTTAAACGGTGCATGGACGGCAGGTTTTTCTATGACTTGATTCACTGAAATATCTAATGCTCGGCTTCCTTTCGTCTCAAATGAATGATTTTGTACAGAAACCATCCTCGAGAAATCCTTTACAGAATAGTGAAATAAATTCTATCGCAGTTCACAGTTGGGCATAACTAATAATAATAGTAATATGAGTGCGTCGAACGTTTGACTGATTGAAGGGCAGATCTTCCCTGAGGCAGAAGGATTTATTGGCGATTCAACCATGTCATCCATACTAAAAAAAAGTAAAAACTATCTTAATGTAATCATCGGAGATCCGTCAGTTAATGACGATAAATGTCGCAACGGGTGTCAAGTCTCGGTAAGTATTCAATATATCACTCCTTCTTCAGCGGTGTCATGTCACTTGCCAAGGTGGGTGAGTGGTTATCGTGTCGGACTACCAACCCCCAAGCTTGCAGGTTCGCTCCTGGCCGTGGCAAGTGATTTTTTTTCTGAAATGCGATAAAAATCACTGCACGCATGTCATACGTTGTTGGCATTTTAAATAACCCATTTAAATTCAGTAGGCCGTGTTCATAATGGGAAACATAATCTAGGAATTTTACGCCAGCACAAAGCACCTCATTTCTCTACTAGAAAGCGTTATTGGCTAGTGTTCAAGGAGCTTAGATATCTAATCTCCTTGACTTTCATAGCGCTCCAAGGAACGACGAAATTTTATATGCAAGCTGCTCTCTGGGCATCCAATAACAAAGCTTCCACCAGGCACCCGAGGCCATACGATTTTATTAGCAGTGTTGTAATAGAAAACTAAAGTAATTACGAGGAAAGCTTTGTTGTTAATATTCCATTTGAATTTTAGGTAGATTTCATTAGAAAGCTAACTATTGCAATGGGTACCATGTTTCGACTTCCGGAAAATTTCGACATATCTTCGCGTTTCACATCCCTCAGACCCCAAAACCACCGTCAGTTCAAAAGTTTATATATAATTTATGTATATATGTATCTATATATATATATATATATATATATATATATATATATATATCAGTTTCTTGTGGACACGATAACTGCCGTAATTTTGCACTAATCACTTTGAATGTTTTACGTAATATGTATCCCTGTAAAATCTCGGTCGAGTTCGTTAATGGGCAAAATCGGTCGAAGGGGGTGAAAATGGGGGGCTTTTTTCGAAAAAGTGAAATTTCGCTATAACTCTCTTAATACGTGAAATATCGAATCCATTCAAAGTTCATAATATGTGTCGGATAAGTGCCAAAAATTTATGTCAAATAAGTTTTTTGATAGCACCAACCATTGACCAAAGGGGTGGAAAAAAGTGGGTTTTTCGGGAAACATTAATCATATCTCTCTAATAGGCACAATATCAAAACCGTACAAAATGGAAAATATTTTCCTAATAATTACCTAAAACTTTTGTCTGAAAGAATTTTTGATATGACCCACCATTACGCCAAGGGATGAGAAAAATGATTTCGGAATTTTAAAAAATGCCAAGTGCCATCAGAGGTTACCATAACAACGCTTTTAAATTGATAAGGGATGATCTATCAGAGGTTGCCAAGACAACGCCATTGACGAGATCACATTCATTTTTAGCCTACTTTTCACACTTTTCAAAAATGAGGAAAAAGTAGACTTATAAGATATATCCGGGAAAATGTGTCTGTCCTTCTGTCTGTCTGTCTGTCTGTCTGTCCGTCTGTCTGGCTGTGTGTGTGTGTGTGTGTGTGTGTGTGTGTGTGTGTGTCCCGCTATCAACTCCTAAACGGCTGCAGCAATCGAAACCAAATTTAGTATGAGTAAAGATGTATACCGGAATATCTCAGGCCCATATTTGAAAAAGATGCCAGTGCTACCAACTGCTAAAAAACGCACTAGAAATTTGAGCTCCATGTTGGATATCTTGGAAGGTATACATGGGAGCTATTCTAAAATTGGCACACATGTGGATAATACTATTTCAGTTTAATTTCCAGGTGGCCATACATGACAGCGTTGCCAAAATAATTTTAAGCCTTCTGATAAGTCCAATTTTTAAATGCATATAACTTCTACACTATCAATTGGATTTCAACCAAATTTTGTATGTAATATGTGTACATAAACATATATGACTGAGTGTATTCTTAAGAGCCACCAGGGCTGCCAACTGTTAATAATTGCTCTCTATTTTGTATCCAAATATATCAGAAAGTATGCAAGCCGACAGCTTTAAACTATGCACACGTAAATTATCCGATATTTTACATTAATTTGGAGTAACTTATATACGTCAGTTCTACCAACATGATTCTAAGCCTGCTGATAGGACCAATTTTTAAATACATGTAACTTCTATACCAACAAATGGATTTCATCCAAAATTGGCACAAAAATATATAATATTTCAGATTATTTCTAACCAGCACTCGGATGACATTGTTGCCAACATGCTTTTACGTGTACTAATAGATCCAATGTCTAAATCCTTGTAACGTCCTTTGGACTTCAACCACATTTTTTATTCTGTACCTTAGGAGATGGAAGTAAGAATATATTCAGTCACCAGAGCTGCCAACTGTATTGCTCTATTAGGCTACATTATGCCTAGTATACCTTATTTCGAACTAATTAAGACATTTCGATATTACCCACTTAATTTCGTCATTATTCTAGATAGGTTCATATACTGTAGATTAATCTATGGCATGAATCTTAATTTTAAGGAAAGTAGGCTCTTTAGTTCGTCACGGAACTTCTTGTTCCATCTGACTATGAGGGAAGCGGCTAACTGGTAGCATGCTAAACTTCTATGCCGAAGGTGGTGGTTCAAAGCCGGCCAAAGTCGCCGAGTTTTCTAAGAGCGCTAAAAATTCGTCAGCATGCTTTCCTTCGGAGGGGAAGTTACAACGTTCGTTGCAAGTTGCTGGTTGCGGTGGCATCTAGCAGCCAAGTTCACAGCTAGGTGTCGTTGACGTTAGTATTTGGTACAAAATTAGGTACTACTACTTAAAATTGACCGTCTGCAGACCTTAACCTGAATTACAGACTAATACAGTCATCACAAATAACACCGTTTATCAGACAGATTCTACACACACCCAATGTACACGGGGTTACATGACCACCTTGTCGCAGCCCCTAAACTGAGGAACCAACCAACATCTCTGCGGGAGATAAAATTTTGCGTGAAGAAGTAACAGACTGTTAGATAGTTACACATTAGTTCCAAACCTTGCATAAGGACATTGTGATCACAAGTATAAAAATTAACCCCAAATGACAAGAAGGTTACCATCCCCATAAGACAATAAAATGTTAAAAGTATGCATAGAAAGACGAAAAAATGTTAACTAACCTCCATTGTAAAATACTTTCTCGCAATAAATGAGGTCTGATCCTCCTACGAAAACCTGCATATTTTGCCTATTATAGCCTATCCCCTAGTTTTTCCGGTGAAATCTACCTCCGCCTTCCGGCGTGCCGAGAGGAATTTTTTAAATCAAAACATGGAATAAGTTAATTCTAATTATTAGTAGAATATAATAAAGCCTCCGTGGCTTACGCGGCAGCACGCCGGCCTCTCACCGCTGGGTCCGTGGTTCAAATCCCGGTCACTCCATGTGAGATCTGTGCTGGACAAAACGGAGGCAGACAGGTTTTTCTCCGGGTACTCCGGTTTTCCCTGTCAAAATTTCATTCCAGCAACACTCTCCACTATCATTTCATTTCATCTGTCATTCATTTAATCATTGCCCCAGAGAAGTGCGTCAGGCCTCGGCAGCCGGCACAGTTCCTATCCTCGCCGCTAGATGGGAGCTACATTCATTCCATTCCTGACCCAGTCGGAGACTGGAAGCAGGCTGTGGATTTTCATTTTCATTAGTAGAATATAATAATAGTGTTAATATCCTCTTCCCAGATGAACTAACGGCAATTCTTCAGATTGAGGTCTTAAAAGAATGTGCTGAATAGGTCGGACTACAAGTTTCCTTCCCAAAGACCGAGTTTATATCGACAGAACTTATTCAAGCACACACTTTATTCATAGAGTATGGTACGATAAACAGGGTTAATCAATTCAAGTATTTGGGTGAAATTATTGAACCTACAGGTATGAAAAGAGTAGCGCAAAGAACTCGAGAACTTAAATTGCGGAAAGTATTGGCCTACGGAAAATTGCAAATATTTACAACAAGAAATGCATGAGCATTAACACCAAAATTCAACACTACACGACTGTGATCAAACCTGAGACAATTGACGCCAGCGAGACCCTAAACCTCAACTACAAAGGAGATCTCGAGAACATCAAGAAGGCTGAGAGAAAAATCATCCAGAAAATATTGGGCCCTAAACTCACAGATGATGGATATCTTCTGCAATAACACACTGTCACAGAGAGATTCTCCAACATCGAGTCAGATTTCCGCAAGCGACGACTGAGATTCTACGGCCACATCATGAGGCTGAATGACGACCGACTAACAATAGTAGGGGAAGGCGGGCCATAGTGAGACAAGCTCATTAAATCTATTTTTTGAAAGAGGTATTTTTTTAATATTTCTTAGAGGTTGGCTCTCCTGGTAGCAGACATTTTGATCCTGTTAACTCTTTGAAAGAAGCATGTTATGTAGGAGATAAACAACATCATCGTTTTTGAGGTAGGAAAAGTAACATTTTCTTTCTTTTTTTATATAGTTATGTGTATCATTGTACATTAATGAATATATATATATATATATATATATATATATATATATTAGAATTTGGCCAATTATAGACCGCTTTGAACCTAAGACTACGGTACATTGTTTCGTTTTTTCTTTTCTTCCCAAAACTTCTTCATACGTTGGCTGATGGCCTGCCTCTGTTCCGTTGATAACACTCTCTGTGGTTGATGTGGAACTTGCAGAATCGAAAAATCTGCAGTAGTGATCAGTCGCCGGAATTCCACCCTATTAGAAATGATGTTGTTTGTGATCTTCAGTTTTTGCAGATCACACCGTATCTCTTCCAGCCATCTAGTGGTGTTTTTTAATTTGGAGATGTAGTCAAAAAATTCTTAGTTAGCCTGCTGCTATCCATTCTATGAAGGTGACCATAAAATTGTAGTCTCCGTCTTTTAATTGAGTCTGTATTTTTTTCCACATTTCGCTAAAGGTCTTCATTTTTTCTCTTCATCCAAATATCTTTATTCTTTTGGGGACCCAAAATTTACCTAAGTATTTTCCTTTCTTTCTTTTCCAGTTCCTCTTGTTCACCTCTTTTGTTCAACGTTAAACATTCTGATCCGTATAATACCTCTGGTTTAATTACAGTTGTGTAGTGCCTGATTTTTGCCTGGAATGAAATTGATCGTTTGTTGTATCTATGTTGGGTGAGTTTATAAGCATTTTCCATCTTTCTGAATCTCTCCTTGCAGGATGTGTTATCAAGTCCGTTTGACTGGATCCATTCTCCCAAATATTTAAATTTATCAACTCTTTGAATCTGTCCATGTTGAGTTGTTAGATATTTTTCTCCATTGTGTCTGTGTTCAATTATTTGTTTTTTTTTCATACGAAATCTGAAGACCAGTTTTTATTGCTATTTCATGTAGGGTTTCAACCATTATTTGTGCTTGAAATCTGTTTTCTGAAATGATTGCTATGTCATCAGCAAAGGCAAGACATTTCACCTCAAGTCTTCCTTTTCCTTGCCCCAAATGGAACCCTGCAATGTTTCTTTTGCATAATTTAAGTTCCCATTCCTTCATGATTTTGTTTAATATCAAATTAAATAGAAGTGGTGAAAGCCCATCACCTTGTCTAACTCCGGTTTTGACTTGGGAGGGTTCTGAAATGTCGTTTAGAAATTTAACTCTTGAGGTTGTATTTGTTAGTGTTTGTTCAACCAGTTGTCTGGTATTTTTATCTATCCCTAATTCTGCTAGCGTTAGGAATACAGACTGTCTGTCTATTGAATCATAAGCCTTTCTGAAATCAATGAAAGATACAACTGTGTTGAGGTTACGTATTGTTCTGATTCTAAGGATTGTTTTGAGATTGAAAATTTGCTCTGGACAAGATCTCCCTTTTCTAAATCCGGCTTGGTATTCGCCGATAGTATGTTCTGCTTGTTCTTCCAGATTGTGTAGCAATGCTTTAGAAAGAACTTTGTATGCGATTGGCTGTAAGGAAATACCTCTATAATTGTTGGGGTTTGTCTTATCTCCTTTCTTGTGCAAGGGATGGATTATTGCCTGTTTCCAATCATTTGGAATTGTTCCTTTTTCCCAACATTCCTTGATAACTTTGTGTAAAGCTTCAGCTGCAAATTTACCACCGAGTTTCAACATTTCAGTTAGTATTCCATCCTCACCAGGTGCCTTATTATTGTTACGGCTGTGAGTTTGTGTCACCGCTCGCCGCATGAGTCACAACTGCCCCAGGGCTGGACTGTGCCCTGCCTCCTGTATTGCGTGCGCCTTATGCAACAGGGCTACTAGGACAAAGGGATAGTCCAGAATATTCGTGACTGGACCAGCGATGGAAACCTCGAGAAGCCGTGAACCCTGGATGGATCTAGAAGCATTTATTGAGTCACCGGCCTGCTATATAAGTGCGACCTGTCAAGCAGGGGTTGTTGTTGTGTTTTACGAGCTAGTGTGAGCGATTATCCTGAGCAACAGAAGTGTGGTGACTTGCGAAACCCCTAGTGGAGCGGGGAAGTGAGACTCCTTCAGAGGAACTGTGTCTTGAGCGAGTGTGTTTATTTCCAGTGCGACAGAAGTGATTGTGCTACATTGTGAAACAGTGTGTAGTACGGTGTCAGGCTGGGTGCAGCTATTTCCAGCTAGCGTACGGGACCGGACTCATTAGCGAAGAGGATTAACTGTGGTCTGTTGACAAGTGAAAGGGGAAGTGTTCTCACCGTAAGGAAACTGGAGTAAGGTAATAATTGCTTGTATTTACTGAAGAGTGCTGTATCCTTCTGGCCGCAATAAAGTTAATTATTTCTTTAAGCAGTAATTGGTGTTGTGCTTCCTACCCACCGTAATCCAGTTAACAAAGGTGCCACTAGGGGGTGGCACGTAACAACTGGTGTCAGAAGCCGGATTACGAACTCAAGCACAACACCTGACGGTCCTGGTTTCAAAACCCGAGCAGGTCATTTTCTCCAATTTTCCTGTGAGTGCATGCCCTTTACAAGGCAAACAACTAAAATGGAGGCGCAATTGGCAGCATTTCTAGAGAAGTTAAATGGCATAGAAGACGGCCAGAAGAATTTAACCAAGGAGCTAACTATTAAATTAGAAGACGGCCAGAAGAAGATGGAAGACAGCCAGAAAAGTTTAGCCGAGGACCTAACTTCCAAATTAGAAGAAGGTCAGAATAAGCTAGCAGAGGACCTGAAGGACGGCCAGAATAAGTTAGCTGAGGACCTAACCGCCAAATTTCTGGATGGCCAGAAAAATCTGGAAGAGTGTCTGCTGACGAACTTAGAGGAGAGCCAAAGGAAATTAGAACAGGGCCTACGTGAGGAAGTCGCAGCAGTGGAAAAGAAGTTCGACGCCTTACAAGTGGAAGTTGCCGAGCTGCGCCAACGCCCGCTGATGGGGGTGGAGGAGAAGTTCAACGCCTTGCAAGTGGAAGTTGCCGAGCTGCGCCAACGCCCGCTGATGGGGGTGGAGGAGAAATTCAACGCCTTGCAAGTGGAAGTTGCCGAGCTGTGCCAACGACTGCTGATGGGGGTGGAGGAGAAATTCAACGCCTTACAAGTGGAAGTGGCCGAGCTGTGCCAACGCCCGCTGATGGGGGTGGAGGAGAAATTCAACGCCTTACAAAAGGAAGTAGCCGAGCTGCGCCAACGCCCACTGACGGGGGTGGAAGAGAAATTCAACGCTCTACGAGAGGAAGTTGCCGAGCTGCGCCAACGCCCGCTCACCGTTACACCGGGAATATCAGGAACGGGACATAGCAGAGTGACGCCCCCAACCTTCGACGGAAAGGTCCCGTGGAGCACCTACTTACGTCAATTCGAGGCGGCCTGTTCCATAAATAACTGGAACAACACAGAAAAGGCTACAGATCTCATTGTAGCGCTGAGAGACGACGCCCTTAACGTCCTCCGGGCCATCCCGACTGGATCCCAGGACTACGCTTCACTGATCGCCCTTATGGAGTCCCGATATGGAGATAGCCATCTTCAGCAGGCCTACCAGATGCAGCTCCGGACCCGGGTACAGAAGAACGCGGAAACCCTGCAGGAGTTCGAGATGGACATCGCACGCCTCGTAAGACTCGCCTACCCAACAGCGCCGGCCGACTTTCTGGAGCAGATAGCGACGCAGACTTTCACCGACGGGCTACGGGACTCGGACACTCAACAGGCGCTGTGTCTCACGCGCAATAAGACCCTGGCAGATGCACTGAGCCACGCACTTGAGTTCGAGACGGCAAAACAGGCATCCAGAATGCACGCGCGGGTGCGTCAAGTGGACGTCGACGAACCAGTAAAAACCAACGGGACCAAGCCCCTGGCCGACGAATTAATGGAGGCGCTAAGCCGTTTCTTCGATAGTCGCGGCACCACCAGCAACGACACAGCCGGAAGGCAACCGGAGATGCGGCCCGGAAGAGGACTACCGACCTGCTGGACCTGCCGTAAGAGAGGCCACCTGAGCAAGGACTGCGGTGATCGCCGCCGCCAAGGGTTTCCGTCCGGACAGTCAATCGTAGGGAAACCGCGCGGCCCAGGAAAGCAAGTATCAGCCAGCCTAGGGGGCAAAGGTTGGCTTGTGACAGTCGTCAAGCCCCGGCAGTCCAAGTTCGTGTGAGCAGTTACGGAGGGATAATAGCAGCCTGATGGTCGACGGAGTCGTCAACGGAGAGAGCTGGCCCATGCTAATCGACACGGGAGCATCGAGGACCATCGTCAGTCCCACCGTGATCCCGAAGTGGAGAGTGCAACCCACACAAAGGAACCTCCAGCTAATAACCGCGACCGGAGAGACCGCACCGGTACATGGCGAAGCATCACTGGAGTTCGCCATTGGTCGACGGGCGATAAAGCATCCAGTGCTTGTGGCTGACGTATCAAATGAAGTGATCATCGGACTGGACTTCCTGGACCAGAACAACATCATCTTGGATCTGAGTACCAACACTCTGCACTTCGGAGGTGAGGAACTTGCTTTGCAACCTGCGCACGAGTCCATCACCGCACGACGAGTAAGGCTGAGAGAAGACGTCATCGTTCCCGCTAGGACGGAGGTCAGCGCTGCCGTAATTGTCGACGGAACTGCTGAGGGAGTGGCGGCTGTCCTCGAGCCAAAATATGAGGACATCCAGACAAAAGGATTGCTAGTTGCCAAGACTCTCATCAACACGACGTCTCGACCGTACGTCCGCCTGTCCAACCTGAACGACTACGACAGTACGGTTCACCGGGACACCAACCTAGGAGTCTGCGAGCCCGTTACCTGGATTGCCCGCATCACAGATACGACAGACGGACACCTGCAGACGGACAACCGGAGAAGACGCACACTGCCAGAAGAACTACAGAAGCTGTACCAAGGATCCCAGGACCATTTAGACGAGGAACAATCACGTCAACTTCAGGACCTGCTACGCGAATTCCAGGACGTCTTCTCCGTGGGGAGCAAAGACTTCGGCAGGACAAGCTTGGTTCAGCACAGAATCGATGTTGGGGACAGCGCACCGATTAGGGCCCCATTCCGACGAGTCCCGCTCGCCAAGCAAGCCGAAGTCGACCGGATGGTAGAAGAGATGAAGGAGCAAGGGGTGATCGAGCCATCACATAGTCCTTGGAGTTCTCCGGTCGTGCTAGTGAAGAAGAAGGACGGTTCCACCAGGTTCTGCGTGGATTACAGGCGGGTGAATGACGTCACAAAGAAGGACAGCTACCCTCTACCCCGGATCGACAATACCCTGGACACCATATCAGGGTCGAGATGGTTCTCCACCTTGGATTTGAAGAGTGGCTACTGGCAGGTGGAGGTCCACCCTAAGGACCGCGAGAAAACGGCGTTCTCTGTGGGCAGCGGGCTCTGGCAGTTCACCGTCATGCCATTCGGTCTGTGCAACGCCCCTGCGACGTTCGAAAGGCTAATGGAGTCCATTCTGAGGGGACTACACTGGAAGACCTGCCTGGTCTACCTAGACGACGTCATCGTTCTGGGGAGAAGCTTCGAGGAGCACTACAGCAACCTGAAGGAGATCTTGTTGAAGCTACGGACTGCCCAGCTGAAGTTGAGCCCCAAGAAGTGTCAGCTCTTCCAGAAGCGGGTCCAGTACCTTGGGCATATCGTCTCCGAGGAAGGGGTGTGCACCGACCCAGAGAAGACCGCAGCTGTGAGGGAGTGGCCAGTTCCGAAGGACAAGTCCCAACTACGAAGCTTCCTGGGACTCTGCACTTATTACCGTCGCTTCGTGAGAGGATTCGCTGACATCGCCAAACCTTTACATCGACTGACTGAGAAGGACCAACTCTTCACGTGGACAGCAGATTGCCACAGTGCCTTCGAACAACTCAAGCAGGCTCTGTGCACCGCGCCTATTCTGGCCTACCCGAAACCTGGAACAAGGTTCATCGTCGATACCGATGCCAGCGACTTTGGCATAGGGGGATCCTGTCGCAAGTAGTGAGCGGCGAGGAGAGAGTAGTGGCCTACTTCAGCAAGGCCCTGTCAAAGCCGGAAAGGAACTACTGCGTCACCAGGAAGGAGCTGCTCGCCATCGTGAAGACCATTGAAAACTTCCACAAGTACCTGTACGGGCAAGAATTTCTCATCAGGACCGACCATGCATCCCTGCGGTGGCTCCTGAACTTCAAGCAGCCCGAGGGTCAACTCGCGCGGTGGTTAGAGAGGCTTCAACAGTACAACTTTGAGATTCAGCACAGGAATGGCCAACTGCATTCTAACGCCGACGCCCTGTCATGAAGACCGTGCCCCGAAGACTGCGCCTTCTGTGCCCGAAGGGAGGAGAACACCGGGATACAGTGCCAACGGACTACTGTGGACCTTCAAGGGACTGGAGCCACGAATCTTTCACGCGGGCACAAGCAGAAGATGATGACCTGGGACTGATAGACGAATGGAAGAGGGCCTGTGTCCCCAGAACCGGGTGGAACATTGTGAGTGACTGCAGCCCAAAGTTTAAGTCCTACTGGGCGCAGTGGGACTCGCTGATTGTAAGGGATGGCCTCATCTGCCGCGCCTGGGAGAGCACCGACGGGAAGACATCTCGGGAACAAGTCGTCGTTCCAAAGGCTATGACGGAGGAAGTCCTGAAGGAAGTCCATGGAGGATCATCTGGTGGACACCTAGGGATAAAGAAGACCCTGGAGAAGCTGAGAGAGCGGTTCTACTGGATCGGATGCCGAACCGACGTGGAGAACCACTGTGCGAGGTGCTACGATTGCGCAGCCAGCAAGGGCCCAGGACGAAGACGGCGGGGTCCACTGAAGACCTACAACGTGGGCGGCCCCATGGAGAGAGTGGCCATCGATGTTGCTGGGCCATTCCCGTTAAGCGAGGCAGGGAACCGCTACATATTAGTCGTCAGCGACTACTTTACCAAATGGCCGGAGGCGTATGCGCTCCCTAACCAAGAAGCCGCGACGATTGCAGAGACCCTGGTGAAGGAATTTGTCAGCCGGTACGGAGTACCCCTGGAGCTGCACTCCGACCAAGGGAGGAACTTCGAGTCGCAGGTGTTCCAGAACCTATGCCAGCTGCTGGGAATCCGGAAGACAAGGACAACGCCGCTACACCCTCAGTCCGACGGGATGGTAGAGCGATTCAATCGCACCATCGAGAACCATCTCCGGATAGTCGTCAGCGAGCACCAGAGAGATTGGGACAAACATCTTCCACTATTTCTCCTGGCCTACCGCGCCGCCGTACATGAAGCCACCGGGTGCACACCAGCCCGGGCCATGTTTGGGAGGGAGCTCCGTCTACCTGTCGATCTTGCCTTCGGCCGACCTGGGAATGATCCGATCCCGGTAAGCCAGTATTGTCAAGAACTGGTCGACCAACTGGAGGACGTGCACGCGTTCGCGAGGAGGAAACTGCGGATCGAGACCGACCGAATGAAGACCCCATACGACCAGCAGACGAATGCCGGCGGATTCCACGAGGACGACCTGGTCTGGCTCTTCAACCCATTACGGAAGAAAGGCCTGTCACCCAAACTTCAGAAGTCCTGAGAGGGCCCGTACCGAGTCGTGAAACGGATCAACGATGTCGTCTACAGGATCCAGCGGAGCCCGAGGGCGAAGATGAAGATCGTGCATCGAGATCGCCTGGCAGCCTACGGAGGGACACAGACGGACCAATGATTGATCGGGACGATCAGTCTTTTTAGGAAGGGGGTGGTGTTACGGCTGTGAGTTTGTGTCACCGCTCGCCGCATGAGTCACAACTTCCCCAGGGCTGGGCTGTGCCCTGCCTCCTGTATTGCGTGCGCCTTATGCAACAGGGCTACTAGGACAAAGGGATAGTCCAGAATATTCGTGACTGGACCAGCGATGGAAACCTCGAGAAGCCGTGAGCCCTGGATGGATCTAGAAACATTTATTGAGTCACCGGCCTGCTATATAAGTGCGACCTGTCAAGCAGTGGTTGTTGTTGTGTTTTACGAGCTATTGTGAGCGATTAACCTGAGCGACAGAAGTGTGGTGACTTGCGAAACCCCTAGTGGAGCGGGGAAGTGAGACTCCTACAGAGGAACTGTGTCTTGAGCGAGTGTGTTTATTTCCAGTGCGACAGAAGTGATTGTGCTACATTGTGAAACGGTGTGTAGTACGGTGACAGGCTGGGTGCAGCTATTTCCAGCTAGCGTACGGGACCGGAATCATTAGCGAATAGGATTAACTGTGGTCTGTTGACAAGTGAAAGGGGAAGTGTTCTCGCCGTAAGGAAACTGGAGTAAGGTAATAATTGCTTGTATTTACTGAAGAGTGCTGTATCCTTCTGGCCGCAATAAAGTTAATTATTTATTTAAGCAGTAATTGGTGTTGTGCTTCTTACCCACCGTAATCCAGTTAACAAAGGTGCCACTAGGGGGTGGCACGTAACATTATTTTTAAGATTGTCAATATATTGTTCTATTTGTTGGACAGTTGGTGGTTCTGACGGAGGGTTCTCTTTTTGTGGTGATGTAAACTGTAGTCTTTCTAAAGGTTCTTCGCAATTAAGAAGTTCCTCAAAGTATTTAGCTAGTATCTCGCAGTTGTCTTTATTATTAGTGACCAGTCCAGCAGTTGAATCCTTGATATGGAGGTTCATTGGTTTGTATCCTTGGATCTCCTCTCGAAATACTTTGTAGAATTGTCTGGTGTTGTTCTTTTTAAAATCTATATCTATCTCTTCCAATCGCTTTTTATCATAATTACGTTTCTCTATCCTGATGATTTTGGATGTTAGCTTTCTGATCTCTACAAAATTAATCCAGTCATCTTCTCGTTTCCTGGAATTCCATAACTGCCAAGCCGCTAATCTACGTTCGATCGCTGCATCACATGTTGTATTCCACCATCGGTGTTTCTTTTTCCTTGGAGGCTGTCCCAAATCTTTGGCTGATTCTATCATTACATCTCTGATCTCTTCCCAGTTACTCTTATCTTTAGTATGCAGTTTATTGATAAATTCAGTCTTATTTTCTGATAAAACTTTTGTGTCTATTTTAGGAATTTTTGGAATTTTTGGAATTTTTGGCTTGGATTTATTTGGTTGGAATTTAGTTTTGATCTCAGACAAAAAATGGTCAGAGTCAATATTTAATCCTCTCCTTACTCTAACATTCATGATTTCTCGAAAGTTCTGTTTTGTAATTGCTACATGATCCAATTGATATGAACCTAAATGTGGATTTGGAGAGCACCATGTTTTCTTTCTCCTCGGTAATTTCCTAAAAAAAGGTTGGCATTAACTTAAGATCAAATAGTCTGCAGAAACTTATGAGTCTCTCTCCATTTCTGTTAGTGCGGTTGTGAGCTGGGAAGTCACCCACTATGTTTCTAAATTTTCTCTCTCTTCCAATCTGTGCATTAAAGTCACCAACTAAGATTTTAACGTGATGATAAGGTATCTTTAATGATTCATGTTCCAACATTTCCCAAAACTCTTCAACATTTTCTGGATTTTTAGCCTATTTTCAATTTTGAAAAAATAGGCTTATGAGATCACCTTTTGTCCGTGTGTGTGTGCGTGTGTGTGTGTGTGTGTGTGTGTGTGTGTGTGTGATAAAATCTAAACGGCTTAAGCGATTTCAGTGAAACTCGGTAAGTTCATAGCACTATTCCCGGCGACCTCGACCGTGCCCTTCAAATGTTGTTACGTCTCACCAATCCAACATGGCGGCTGTGCGAAATATTTCACTAGCATTCAATATCTCCGAAACTATAACCGACATCGCCCTGAAATTGTGTACGGTATTAAAGGGCACTACTAGAAGTTCACCTATGAGACTTTCAAAAACCTGGTGACTACAAAACCAACATGGCGGCCAAGCGAAGTTGAGACTTTTAAATAGACTTTTCTCGCGATTTAACTATCCAAACGTAATGAAACTTGGTACAGCAAATGTTTATACACATTGCAATGCACTGGAGTCTAATTTAGTTCAATTGTTTACATAACCTCAAAATGGCGGCTGTGCGAAATATTTCACTGACATTCTATATCTCCGAAACTATTACAGATATCACCCTGCAATTTTGTACGGTGATAAAGGATACTAATTCAAGTTTACCTATTTATAATTCATAAAACTGTAAAGTACAAAACGAACATGGCGACCAAGCGAATTTGAAATATTTTAATAGACTTTTCTCGTGAGTTAACTATCTGAGCGCAGTGAAATGTGGTACAGTAAATGATTTTGCAGATTGTAATGTACTGCCATCTAATTTAATTCAATTGTTTACATAACCTCAAGATGGCGGCTGTGCGAAATTTTAAAATTGAGTTTTTATTTCTTGTGTCGTAATCATGCGATTGAAGTGAAAGTTTGAATAATGAACCTAGGCAATAAGTGTCCTTGAATGGTACATAACTCTACGGCCTATACATATAACAATCCTAAATGGCGAGCTTCCGATATATTTAGACGGTTCTCAATATCTATGAATCTTTTACAGCAACCAAACTGAAATTTTTATGTTCATAGAGACTATGAACATATGTTCACCTATAGGACTTTCAGTAACCTGGTGAGCACGAATCCAACATGGCGGTGACGCGAAGTATAAATATTTAAATGGACGTTTCTCGCGAATTAACTATCCGAGTGCCGTGAAACGTTGCACGTTAAATGCTTACACAAATGTTGATCCACTGGCATCTAATTTATTTCAATTGTTTGCATAATCACAAGATGGCTGCTGTGCGTAATTTTAAAATCTCGTTTTTACTTCTTGTGTTCTAATCATGCGATTGAAGTTTGAATACCACACGTACACAATAATCTTAATATAATAATACAAAAATAAAAATCCAACCTGGCGACCATCTGTAATATTTAGACGGTTCTCAATATCTACGAATCTGTTACAGCAATTAAACTGAAATTTTGTATGTTGATAGAGGCAATTAACCTGAGCAGGATATATGAAAATAGGCTGTATAGTTCTTCACGGAACTACTTGTTGTTATTGTCCTCATTGGTGGGAGCATGAGCATTGATTATAGTACCGTATAGCCTTTGTTTCCTGATCGAAATGAGAGAAGTGAAATTCGTTCTGATGAAGATGTAAAATTTGTTATTGATTCTGTTAAGTTTTGTTTAATCATAAAATCTGTTCCAGGTATAGTACTGTTTTGTTTGGTTTTGATGCCAGCTTTCCCTTTGTAAATTCTATATCCCTCAGACTCAAAAGCATCTTCGTCGGTGTATCGAGTTTCTTGTAAAGCAAGAATGAGGATATTACGTCTATTCAGCACATCTGTCAGTTGTTTCAGTTTACCAGTTTTCATGAGCGTATTGATGTTCAGTGTGCCTAGCAGATGTTTTTGCTTAGGTCTTATGCGTGAAGTTCTAGGAAGCTCCGACTCTTCCTCACATGATGTTTTGGGCTCTCCAGACTCCGCAGGCCCAGTTGCATCACAGTTTCTTGTGATGGGGGATTGTTTACCTCCTGGAGTATATTTTCCGTTGTGGTTTACCATCATGTCTTAAGTTGAGATTATTTTGGAAGGAGGTTTACTCCCCTTCGATGTTACATCTGTGATCGAATCGCCAGATGGATCATAATAGGCCGCCCAATATGGGAACAGACGCCTTTGATAACCGCCCCTAACATGGGGAACAGACGTTATCGGGTGAATGCTGATATCTGTTTAGTTAAAACAGATACCTTTTGCTCTATTTATCGCGAGCACTGGGATGCCTCTTCCGCCATCTATGCTGTACCAAAGGCTACCTTCTCCACCACAGTTGTCGTTGAGGACTTTACCGTAACCCTGGTAAGGGGCCCTTACAAGGGACTACCAGCCAGGCCAGCTGGACCAAGGTTTTTTTAGCCTATTTTCAATTTTGAAAAAATAGGCTTATGAGATCACCTTTTGTCCGTGTGTGTGTGCGTGTGTGTGTGTGTGTGTGTGTGTGTGTGATTCGTGTGTGTGTCCCCCCCCTAATAAAATCTAAACGACAGGAGCGATTTCAATGAAACTCGGAAAGTTCATAGCACTATTCCCGGCGACCTCGACCGTGCCCTTCAAATTTTGTTACGTCTCACCAATCCAACATGGCGGCTGTGCGAAATATTTCACCAGCATTCAATATCTCCGAAACTATTACCGATATTACCCTGACATTTTCAATGGTGATAGAGGGAACTACTATAAGTTCACTTATGTGACTTTTGAAACCCTGGTAACTACAAAACCAACATGGAGGCCAAGCGAATTTGCGACTTTTAAATAGACGTTTCTCGTGATTTGACCAACCAAACGCAATGAAACTTGGTACAGTATATGTTTATATACATTGTAATGCACCGACATCTAACTTCGTTCAATTGTTTACATAATCACAAGATGGCGGATGTGCGAAATATTTCACCGGTATTCTATATCTCTGAAACTATTAGCGGTATCTCCCTAAAATTTTGGTACTGAGATAAAGGGCACTACTGGAAGTCCATTTATATGACCTTAAAAACCCGGTTATATACAAAACAAACATGGCGGTCAAGTGAATTAGAAAATTTGAAATAGACCTTTCTCGCGATTTAATGTTCCAAGCGCACTGAAACCTGGTACAGGAAATATTTATACACATTGAAATCCACTGGTATCTAATTTAGTTCAATTGTTTACATAACCTCAAGATGGCGGCAGTGCGAATTTTAAAATTAAGTTTTTATTTCTTGTGATGTAGTCATGCGATCGAAGTGAAAGTTTGAAAAATGAACCTACGCAATAATTTTCCTTTAATGCTACATGACTCTATGGCCTATACATTTAACAATCCAACATGGCGACCATCCGAAATATTTAGACGATACTGAATATCTACGAATCTATTTTAGCAATCAAACTGCATTTTTTAATGTTCATAGGGGCTATGAACTTAAGTTCACCTATAGGACTTTAAATAACCTGGTGATCACAAATCCAACATGGCGGTGACGCGAATTATAAATATTCACATGGACGTTTCTCGCAATTTAACCATCCGAGTGCAGTGAAACTTGGTACAGTAAATCCTTATACGAATGTTAATCCACTGGCATCTAATTTATTTCAATTGTTTCCATAACCTCAAGATGGCAGCTGTGAAAAATTTTAAAATCTCCTTGTTTTTTCTTGTGTCCTAATTATGCGATTGAAGTTTGAATACTACACGTTCACAATAATCTGCATGTAACAGTACATAACTCTAGGACCTACATATATAAAATCCAACATGGCGACCATCCGAAATATTTAGTCGGTTCTTAATATCTACGAATCTATTACAGCAATCAAACAGAAATTGTGTATGTTGATAGTGGCAATTAACATAAGTAGGATATATGAAAATAGGCTGTATAGTTCTTCACGGAACTACTTGTTAAAGAGGTGTTACTCCTCTATTAATGAATATGATATGGTCGAAATACATACATATTACTAAATAATTATTGGAATTGTCAGCTTCTTCAGTATTGTAGGTTAGATGGTAAACATAATTGTTTTTACACGTCGCAAGTGGGCCACAGTGAAACAAAAGAGGGTAGGCTACTGTGAGACAGTGAGAAAGATATACGGAGCTACCCCAAAGCTGAGGAGAGGGCAGAGTCGACTTCATTCCAACTGACACACCAGAAGAAGAAAAAAACTTGCTCTTAAGTCCAAAAATTAAAAAAAAAACAGAAGAGCTGCAAGAAGAGTTTGTTCAGCCAAAGGAACTTGAAATCCAAGAAGGCAGCCATAGCAAAAGACATTACCATGGATGATGATGTTGATGAATCTTCTAATTCAGACAGCTCATCAGATAATGAAGAAATCGAGCTTTTAACATTTCATCAGTTTGCTTGCAAACCTAAGGAAGGTGACTTCGTTCTTCAGGGAAACACTCAAGATTTTACATAGGGGAAGTGAAACGAGATTTAGATTATGGAAATTATGAAGGAAAATTCTTAAGAAAAAGTGCAAAAATGATGGGCATTTTTTTTTTGTTTTTGTTTTTGTTTTTTGACCCAGAGGTTGCAGATATTGCTTCAGTCCCCGCAAAAGACAACAGATTACTGTTGCCGGTTCCCTGTGCATATGGCAAAACAAAAAAACAAATGTCTGTAAATGTTGGTAATCTGAATGTGCTGTAGTGTTTCCTGGCATTGATTCTTAGTGTTTAACCAGTTAAAATATATTCTTTTCATTGAGTCTCAGTGTGGACCATCATCTGTCTCATTGTGGCCCACGGGTGGGCTACAGTGAGACGGCTGCAACATGTTCACTACTTATTATTTTTACAGAAAAGTGTGGATGCTTAGAAATTCTAATGGTATGAAATTGATGAGCAACAATCAACTTATATTTCAGTATATAAAGACATTTTCATGTATTGAAAAATAAGACAGTATACTAAAATATATTTTTTCTGTCTCACTGTGGCCCACTCTCCCCTACATTTCAACGAGCCTATAATGGCAATAATTAAGACACGAGTATACGCTCGTTTTATAATTTCCATACGAGTGTCTTAATTACCATTATAGGCGAGTTGCATACGACTGTTTATGTTCGACGTATGCTGTAACATAAATATTCATAAATATCTGTTGATATTTTGTCGGTTGACTTCTTCTTCTTCCTCGGATTCTGTGGGCTCAGCATTTGATCTCTACCGAATAACGGATCCCAAAGCTTTGAAACATTGTTTATCCTGAACTTCCTCCAACAGAGAGCGCCAGGCGCGGATCTAGAGTTTGGTTTGGGGGGGAGGGGGGGTCAGAGATTCGATCTAGAGTTTGCCTTGGGGGGGGGGGGGGGGTCAGAGAATCGAAATTGTTAAGAAAAATGGTATCACTAAAAACGCAATCACAAAATAACCAAACGTACAAAACCAGACCAAATTTTTAGCAAGCTTCATGGATAGAAATTTGATACGTTTAGCGCACCAAAAATATTCGTACAAATTGCAACGGCTTGTTTTGCGACTCTTACATCGAGCTTCGAGGAAAGGATCAAGGTACGTTACAGTTTCGGCAAGTCGAGTTGATACCGACAAAGGGAGAAAGTCACAGCTTAAATTGCCAACCAAGCTTGCAGTTTGGACGTCGGCAAAAATTTTTGGTGCGAAAAAAGCCCCAGTTTCCTATCCGTGCATTGCTGCACATTCATCGTGACATCACTATAAACATCGATTCGGTAATCACAAGGTTCGCTAAACAAAATAGACGAGTTGATTTTGTTGTATAACTAATAGTTTTTATACAAGAGGTTTGAAGTTGTAAATATGTACAGTTGTAACAGAACATAATAATTCCAATAAATATAATTCAGTATTGAATAAAATGAAACAAAACTGTTTTTCAGTTAAAATTCGTTAAGTTTTATTTGTCTGGTAATTGTGTTTTCGTTTTTTGAGTTTGCAAAAAAATTTGGTCTCCGTTTGGGGGGGGGGTCATGACCCCCGTGACCCCCCCCCCTTGAATCCGCGCCTGGAGAGCGCATAGGTACTATGTTGGATCATTTTGTTATTTTGGTCAAATAACAAACAAAAATAGGCTGTTACAAACGTTTTCAAGTTAAAATGTATCGGATTATCAACTAGTTATTCTTCAAATTCGTTGCATATAGAATGTCAAAGGAGGGCAAATCAATTTAGTCCCAAATAGAACAGTAACGGTATGTCGGAAAAGTTTCGCATAACAAATCCATTTACTGAACAGGGAGCTGGATTATAATTTCCGTGGAACTAATGTCATATGTCTGCTTCCTCCATGACGTTATGGTGTGTTTATGTCATCAACTGCATTCACTAAAATTGTCGGCGAAATCTTACGAATGTGTAGAAATTTGAGTTGCGGATATTAAGGTACAGTGCTATTTCTTTTGCAATATTGCCCAGTTTGAGTATGCATTGTTAGTACAATGGTTGATCCAATATAGGCTACATTGTCAACTTTCAAATCATGTAATTCATGTCCGACATGCTGGATGTTGAGTGCATGTCAGACGCTATCCTTACCTAATTGGTCAACGCTTGAAAATATTGAGCTCTGATTGGTTGTAAAAACAGTGTTATAATGAAAAGTAGTACTTTAATGACACACATTATGAAACAGTTTTCTGACATATACTATTTACATATCGACATCGTCGAACATTAGAAAAGAGACTGTCAGTCTGTAAGACTGGACTTTATATCATTTCAAATGCTACAAATGCTGAAAAATGCTAGAAAGGCTGGAGGCTTCTCGCTTCGCTCGAAGCCAAAGACTCTTGACATGTTAGAACATTCTGCATAATACTTATCTTGCTTATCTTGTTTGAAATTACTCGCGAACGGCAAGTGCAAACCAAGGGCAAAGCAACGTCAAGAGCGCGGGATGCCGTCACGCTCACCAGAGCGCACGGGGGCGTGCCCCTTCCATCCAGTCTAAAAACACTTATAGTGGGCGATGTATTGAAGATAGAGATATGCTCTCGCGGACTTTTTTGTACTTTTGATGCTGACCAATTCTTACGCTCATAGTATATTGATATGTTTAACGGTTTGCCCAGCGTAAGCTTAAGAAGCGCACGGAAGCCAAGTTTGTTTTCGACTTTTTCACTGAAAATCGTTACTGCTTGGCTTCCTTTGATCATACATAAATTATTTTCTACAGAATCTTTCCTCGAGATATCCTTTACAGAATGGTGAAAACCGCATCAAAATCCATTCAGTGGTTCTCGAGATTACCCGTGATATCCAAGTATCGGGGATTTTTGTCTTATACTAACGTAGTAGAGATTGTCGGGGAACACATGCACCAAGCAGTACTATGACGTCACACACCTCAGTGCATCTGGGTACATTTCGTCCCGTCACCGTAACGTAACGCCAGACCCCAGTGTAACGACGAAGTAGACAAGATCATTTAATTGATTAAAAGAAATTGGCTTACTTACGGAAACTTAAAGTGACAACAGTCTGGGTTGCCCAAGTCCAAATTGGTCTCGAAAGTGCCAACATCACACCAAAAGACATACAGTAGACGATCGAATGGCATTCCGACATAAGATCCACAGTTGGGAAGTCACACATGAAGATCGACCAAGGAGACCAGAGAAAGGATGGACCGAGGAACGTCGAGTTGGACACAGTGAGATGATGACGGAGTTCCACAAGAACAACAGTAACAGCTCATAAAATGCTTAATATGATCCTTTGGGTCTAAACAATGTAACCAAATAGATAATAATGTTAATAAAAAATTTGTCAAGAAACTGAACTTGTTTTTAAGCTGGAGAAGAAACGAGTATACGAGGGCTGTTTGTTAAGTAAGGGCCGTTTTTAAGCCCGTAGTTAGTGCGCACGCCGCAACAATCGTGCACGCTACCTCCCGACATCCTTTGCGAACAAGCAGGCGTCAGTTGCAGCTGTGTAGCTAACCTGTACGCTGAACTGTGCATCTTTACAATGTTCAAGATTAATGATTTGCCCGCCGCGTGTGAGGTACGATCTGTGATACGTTTTTTTAGTGCGAGAAACATGTCAGCTTTGTGAGCTGTATGGTGATAATGCAATGAACATTTTGAACTCGCGTACCCATTTTGGCACTTTACCGTCACAGCGCAAGATCATGGCAAGACCTCACACTGCTGCCCGGACTCGGGAACTGATTGACTCTTTTGGGTGGGTGGGTAGTTTATTGGCTGAGGAATAACCCACCCACCAAGGAAAGATGATTAAGAAAAGGAAGTAGATTTTGGATTGGAGAAAAAGGATAGAAAAATAGGAGGAGAGTCCCAAAAAATTAATAAGTTTAACTTTAAACACACTTAAAGGTGGTTGCCACCGAAAATCCGTTCTCGGATACCTAAAGTGGGTACGAGCTTGGTCGAAGCTGACGGGAACCGCAGCTAAGACTTTGGCGGTTTGCCAGAGAAAGGCTTTAGTGTATTTCCTCCCAAGCATGCATGAAAGTACTATGGGGAAGGGTGATGGTCTGGCAAGACAAATGGTAAAAGCTTTATTAAGTATGAACGAGGGCATAAACCTAGGAAGAGCTAGGAAAGCCAGGATCTTGCCTAACTGTAGTATCAGAGAAATGATGAATCCAAAAACAAATATTTAATTTATTTGACAATGCAAAGAAGTTGATAAATTTAACAATTAAATATGTTTCAATCTTATTAACAATTTGGGGTCGCAGACCTCCGACAACATTTAGGAATTGCTCCAGGCAAATAATAATTCTTAAGGTTTTAAACCTGGTACTAAAATCTTTGTAAGATTTTAAAAAGGCAATGAAATGATTAAAGTTTAAACATTAAATTGAGTACAAGGAGTGTACTATAAGAAATTTCTGAAAGAATATTCTAGAGAGTATAACAACTTCGAAAATAACAATAAGGAAAACATAAAGAATAAAATAGAAGTTCCTACAACTTCTTATATTTAAACAGAATTACTTTATGAGAATTATACAAAAGAGGGCAGGTCACTTACTGTGAAACCTGAAGAGATAATCAAAAGGAAGGTTCTCGACCTCCTATATTTTAGATAGGAATCACGAGCCAAATAGGGCAGTTTCCATTTAGTGAGACCTAAAAATAACTCACACAAGAGTTGAAAGAATTGTTTTCCCTTATTTGAAGGGAGAAACAATGTAAGTTTGAAACGTGTATAAACCACGTAATTATACAGCAATTACTCAATGATAAACAAGCAAAATGGAAGGGCACTTCACAGAGTGACACCTTATTGAAACAGATCTGAATTTAAAGTTTATTACAGATTGTTAGTAAGAGGTTTAGGAAAGAGAAATAGGGATGGAGGAAAAAATGTTCATGGCCGTATTTAATGTAAACGGACGATCGCGACGCGGTAGAAGAGTGGAGCAAGCACTGATTATCACTATAGTCTGTAAAGATTGATGCAAAGTTCACTGTAGAAACTCGAAAGTTCATGAGAAAGAAAGCTTTTACAATGCTGAAAAGAACTGGTTGCACTAGGTAGGCGAGAGTCTATTGCTGAAGAAAATGGTGGATTACAGTTAAATGCGCCATAGAACATCCCAACGGTGGACGAAAGTTAGCTATTGCAGTAATTTGTAAGGAAGATTCCTCATTTTAAATATTATTTTCACAAGTGAGTGAAAAATACCTGACGGCAAGCCTCGCAGATAGAGTACCAGATCTGGAAAGTTCCAGAACGATCTTTATAGAAGAATGGAGTCAAAGTTAATCCAGCGGAGGAACTAGCTTTATAATTTATAGACAGCGGGTATTAGATAATATCCCACGTAGTGAGAAGATTTCTCATTTAAATAGCTTAAGAAAAGCTCTTTTCTAGTAAGGTTGGCTTGTACGAACAAAAGCTCAACATGGCAAATCCCACGAAGAATAATTTTTGCCCCAAAATAAATAATCTCACACTGTCTATAAAAATATCGTTAAAAGCACGTGAAAGTTAAAACCCTGAAGATGAGGTTAAAACTTTAAGATGGTACTTATCTTGATTTCATGTTGAAGGCGAAGTTCCGTATGACGATAACTACTTTGCCAACATGGCGTAGAAGAGAGTATGCCTCTTGGTTTGAGGAAGCTGGCTCGAGAGGAGCCTTAACTGATAGAGTCAACTGCCGTCTGAGAAGTGAGACCTGCTCAACGGAGCACGGAGGGTCCAAGGAAGGGGAAAAGAGTGGGGGGTAGGAGACAAAAGGAGAACATATAAACATTGCCAACTTTAAAACAAAAAATTGATCTCCTCTTGCTGAGCCGGTCTTCAAAGAGTTGATAACAGATGATACTAGCACAGCATGGTGAGTAAAAGAGTAGACGTAGTCCTCTTGCTCCAGGAGAAAATAGCTGGCGATGGTAACAGGATCTGGTGGCCAGATGGAGAAGGAATTCCTCTTGCACGAGGAAGAGTTGAAGAGCTTCAGATATTCGCTGCTATATGACGCTAGGTGGGTCATAGAATATATATCTGGAACAGACTCATAAAAGATATAAGGGACCTGAACCCCTAAGAGAAAACAGAAGATCACTGTTGGTGTTTGACAAAGAGGAAGGAAAGAACATGCAAAAGCATTGAAAATTATAATCTCTGGTACCGTGTATTCCAAGAATACACCATACTGGGAGGGTCAAACACCAACAGGGAACAAATAAGCAATTAAACATTTAAGAGTAATAAAGTAATTGAAGAGAAGTGGTCTTATGATCTGACCATTGGTGGTCAAAACTCTGACCACCCTGACTCTCTCATCTCTTCCAGGATAACACTCGGTCACTCTACCTGAGATCCAGACTAAGGGGGGAGAAACTTCCTTAACTAAGACCAAGTCTCCCACTTTAATGTCGGGACTGGAAAGAAACCACTTCTGTCTCCGTTGCAAGGAAGTTAAATATTCCAAGTTCCATCTCTTCCAAAAAGAATTACGGAGGGCTTCAAGTTTACGCCAAGTGATAGGTAAATCAGAATCCCTGAAAGAATTAGGAAGGGGAAGATGGGCAGAGAGAGAAGTGCGTGTAAGGAAGCGACCAGGTGTAAGTGGAAGGAGGTCATCAGAGTCATTAGAAAGCGGAGTTAAAAAACGAGAATTAACGACATCTTCAATCACAAAATAACTAGAAGCTGAGGGAAATAAAGCACTAGTAAAGATTACGATACGATGCGAAAGGAGACTTGACAAGTTTAAACAAAGCATATAGAAACAAGTACATCTATTCAGGATAAGAATATACCAAATAAACAAAAAAACTATGCGAGTAGAAAGCAAGAACGCCATGGGTAAAAAACTAGTAGCCATAAACAATGACCTCAAGTTGTAATGAGTATCAAAGGGGTTGATCAGAAAAATACTTAAGTCAGCGAGAAACGTGACGTGACAAGTATAAATGCAAAAACACATCGAATGTAAGGACGAGAAAAAGTAAGTTTGTTCATCAATGAACAATAAGATTTCAAAATATGTAAGCAAATTGCAATACATAAGCGCGTAAAGGATATGCGACGATGTTACGAGACAAGAATCGAAGCAATTGTAGAATACGAGCGTAAGTAAGTGAGATACACAGGCAAGCACGGCCTTGACACACATAGTACAGCGAGATAAGGCACATAAATAGCTGAAAGAGTCCTTAACTGGAACAAGTTTACTTTGGGAAGTAGGTGAACGGCTTCTGTACTTGCAGGAGCGACTCACTAGACAATGCTTGGCAATCAGCCAAAGTTGAGATAAGAGAAACTTGCTTTGAACTTTGTCAAGCGTACAGGAAATAAACAGTGACTTGACCTTACTCGGGCTTGTATACAGACAAGTTTGAAAAACAAGCAGTTCAAAGTACACAAACAACACTAGTTGAATCAGCTGTAACTTAAAGCAGATATTCAGGTTGGACGGCATGCAGTCAATCGTAACTTGGACGTGAAAAAACAATTTAAAGCCATATGAAATAAAGTAGGAAATCAATTTCGCATAATTTTGAGGATCACGAAATCCGACAACTTTCGACAGAAAAAAGCTTGATTCTTCCGAAATAGGAAGTGAAGCCGGGACATTGAGAAGGAGTTTACGCATAAGAATAGTTATTCTAGATGTTAGGGAATTCAGATTTTCAAGCGGTTTCAAAAGCGGCTTCCAATTGTGAGGAAGGAGCCGGCCGTGGCCATCCTTCTAAATAACGAAAGAAGTGAAACATGGCTTACAGCAAAGTGATGGTGACTGATAGCCATGGTTTTACACAAGGGGAAGGTAGTTTTCGAGAAAGAGTTTAAGCAATTAACTGCTATAAAAATGACATAAGAAGGTAGACGAAGTAACACAAAGCAAGGCGAACTTGAATTGCTATTTTATGCGGAAAGAAGGCAAAATCATTTAAACAACTTAGAGAGGTAGTGTAGTTGTTCACGATAAGACATCGTTTCGACAAGTGTTTTTCAAAAATATTGAGATCTGAAACATGAGCGTTCTCTTTTTCAGAAATAGGATTTATGTCAGCCGTAACGAAATGACATTGCGCTTTGGTTTGAACACTGGGATGCTGAATTTCACCAGTAATAACCCAACCAAAATCGGTGTCTCTGGCGACCACGGTTGAAGATAACTTGCGTGTTTGTTTGCGAATGCACTTCCAAAAAACATTGGCACTGAAAAGTACATCAATGGGACCTTGAGCATTAAACTGAGGATCAGCTAACCTTAAGTGCGAAGGAATCTTTAAACCGGAAGTATTAATAGAGTGACTTGGAGTGTCCTTGCCAATACTGGTAAGAATGAGACAGTTTAAATTAAGATTGGTGTTTCTTTGGCAAACGTCTCTGATTTTCAATTTTGAAGACTGCAAGACTTGAGTTTTCAAATTGTCAATGCCGGTCACATTGATAGAAGTAGGCGATGACGAAAGACCTAGTTTTTTAATCAACGATCGCGAAACAAAGTTATGAGTTGAAGCGGAATCGAGAAGACCACGGGTTCTAAACCAATTTCCAAATTTATCTTGGATTTCGAATTGTACAGTGGTCAAAAGGGTTTGCGCACTATGAAAAGTTTCGGCGTTAGAAATGCAGGAAGAAGCATTAGTTTGTTCGGAGCGGCTCTGCAAGGAGCTTGAAGAGGCAGGTACTGATGACCTCGATTTATCGTGAACGTGCAATAAAGAATGATGCGGTTTTTTGCAATGAAAACAGAGATTGGATGACGTACAGTTTGAAGAAGAATGCTTAGGTGACAAGCAATTGAAACAATGTTTGCTATTGAAGACAAACTTCCTTCGATCTTCGACAGACAATTCTTTAAAAGATTTGCACAAATACAATGTGCGAAGCTTTTTACAGAGCGTGCATTTTAACGATTTGTTGAGCGGCCTGATATGTTCTCTTGAATGATTGAAAGAAGAACGGGTTTGCTTGTTCTCGACAGATGGGGGCTGATGTCCCTTTGAAAAAGCAAGGTTTTTCTCAAAAATGTGAGACTGATGATTCGTTTCGACCTTTTCGCACTGAAATGCGAGTGCTGTAAGGACTTGGCATCGGCTGTTAAGAAACGAGATTAAGTGTTCGAAGGAGAATTCTTCCTTGCGAGCGAGTTCAATTTCCCAAGCCTTTAAAGTTGAAAAATCGAATCTTGATGTAGCCAGATGAATGAGTATGGTGGCCCATGTTTGGACAGGCTGCTTAAGTTGGTATAATGCTCTAACATTTAACTGTATAGAGTCTAAGAGGTCTCTTAAAGAGGTGACGTCATTAGGTTTGACGGCTGGTAGGTTGAAGAGACAGCGTATGTGGCGAGCTACACTCAAACGTAAATTGCCATATCTCTCTTTAAGGAGATTAAAGGCGATGTGGTAGTTGTCTGCGCTTAAAGGCAGTGACTCCACCAAGGCTAAGGCCTCAGATTCCAAAGACGTACGGAGGAAATAAAATTTATGAATATCAGAAATCTCAGTATTTTCATGAATTAGGGAGCAGTAAAGTTCGTAAAAAGAATACCATTCACCTTCCTTGCCTGAGAAGTGCGGTAGGCTTATCTTAGGAAGTAACGGTTTCGGTTTGTTCTTGTGAACTGAAGCGGGTGCGAACTGGGCCGGATTGATGACCCTAGTGTCCGGTTCTGAGATATTGCGGATCAGTTGGTGGGCCTTTGCAATCCCTTCAAAGTACAAGGGTTCGACCTCGTCCCGATCCGATTGAAGTTCTGGGCAAGCGGATTCAATCTCGGTTTGAATTTGATCATAATAAACATAAGACCGTTCGTACAACTTAAGGCGATGTGTTAGGATGTCTAAATCACACTCGGCGGGATTTAACTTGTTGATAAAATTTCTGAATCTAGTGAGTTGCCCTTTATAGGAAGAACGTCTGGCAATGAGAGTTTCATCTTTTTCAGTAGGGGCCATGACAAAGAGAATAAATTGAAATACAACTCACGAAACTGTAGAACCTTGGAGATGCTGTCCAGTTTGCAGCAACGAATGGGTAGAAAGAACGGGACACACCAAAGGAGACAGGAGCGGCCTCTTTCCCCTTCACAGGTTTTGCATGATGTAGTTATAGCTGAAAAATCCAAAGCAGATATTAATAATTTGCAGAGTATTGTCAAACAGAAAAATGACAAATGGACTCTCCCGGGTTTCTGGGACCAAATTTTGGGTAGTTTATTGGCTGAGGAATAATCCACCCACCAAGGGAAGATGATTAAGAAAAGGAAGTAGATTTTGGATTGGAGAAAAAGGATAGAAAAATAGGAGGAGAGTCCCACAAAATTAATAAGTTTAACTTTAAACACACTTAAAGGTGGTTGCCACCGAAAATCCGTTCTCGGATACCTAAAGTGGGTACGAGCTTGGTCGAAGCTGACGGGAACCGCAGCTAAGACTTTGGCGGTTTGCCAGAGAAAGGCTTTAGTGTATTTCCTCCCAAGCATGCATGAAAGTACTATGGGGAAGGGTGATAGTCTGGCAAGACAAATGGTAAAAGCTTTATTAAGTATGAACGAGGGCATAAACCTAGGAAGAGCTAGGAAAGCCAGGATCTTGCCTAACTGTAGTATCAGAGAAATGATGAATCCAAAAACAAATATTTAATTTATTTGACAATGCAAAGAAGTTGATAAATTTAACAATTAAATATGTTTCAATCTTATTAACAATTTGGGGTCGCAGACCTCCGACAACATTTAGAAATTGCTCCAGGCAAATAATAATTCTTAAGGTTTTAAACCTGGTACTAAAATCTTTGTAAGATTTTAAAAAGGCAATGAAATGATTAAAGTTTAAACATTAAATTGAGTACAAGGAGTGTACTATAAGAAATTTCTGAAAGAATATTCTAGAGAGTATAACAACTTCGAAAATAACAATAAGGAAAACATAAAGAATAAAATAGAAGTTCCTACAACTTCTTATATTTAAACAGAATTACTTTATGGGAATTATACAAAAGAGGGCAGGTCACTTACTGTGAAACCTGAAGAGATAATCAAAAGGAAGGTTCTCGACCTCCTATATTTTAGATAGGAATCACGAGCCAAATAGGGCAGTTTCCATTTAGTGAGACCTAAAAATAACTCACACAAGAGTTGAAAGAATTGTTTTCCCTTATTTGAAGGGAGAAACAATGTAAGTTTGAAACGTGTATAAACCACGTAATTATACAGCAATTACTCAATGATAAACAAGCAAAATGGAAGGGCACTTCACAGAGTGACACCTTATTGAAACAGATCTGAATTTAAAGTTTATTACAGATTGTTAGTAAGAGGTTTAGGAAAGAGAAATAGGGATGGAGGAAAAAATGTTCATGGCCGTATTTAATGTAAACGGACGATCGCGACGCGGTAGAAGAGTGGAGCAAGCACTGATTATCACTATAGTCTGTAAAGATTGATGCAAAGTTCACTGTAAAAACTCGAAAGTTCATGAGAAAGAAAGCTTTTACAATGCTGAAAAGAACTGGTTGCACTAGGTAGGCGAGAGTCTATTGCTGAAGAAAATGGTGGATTACAGTTAAATGCGCCATAGAACATCCCAACGGTGGACGAAAGTTAGCTATTGCAGTAATTTGTAAGGAAGATTCCTCATTTTAAATATTATTTTCACAAGTGAGTGAAAAATACCTGACGGCAAGCCTCGCAGATAGAGTACCAGATCTGGAAAATTCCAGAACGATCATTATAGAAGAATGGAGTCAAAGTTAATCCAGCGGAGGAACTAGCTTTATAATTTATAGACAGCGGGTATTAGATAATATCCCACGTAGTGAGAAGATTTCTCATTTAAATAGCTTAAGAAAAGCTCTTTTCTAGTAAGGTTGGCTTGTACGAACAAAAGCTCAACATGGCAAATCCCACGAAGAATGATTTTTGCCCCAAAATAAATAATCTCACACTGTCTATAAAAATATCGTTAAAAGCACGTGAAAGTTAAAACCCTGAAGATGAGGTTAAAACTTTGAGATGGTACGTATCTTGATTTCATGTTGAAGGCGAAGTTCCGTATGACGATAACTACTTTGCCAACATGGCGTAGAAGAGAGTATGCCTCTTGGTTTGAGGAAGCTGGCTCGAGAGGAGCCTTAACTGATAGAGTCAACTGCCGTCTGAGAAGTGAGACCTGCTCAACGGAGCACGGAGGGTCCAAGGAAGGGGAAAAGAGTGGGGGGTAGGAGACAAAAGGAGAACATATAAACATTGCCAACTTTAAAACAAAAAATTGATCTTCTCTTGCTGAGCCGGTCTTCAAAGAGTTGATAACAGATGATACTAGCACAGCATGGTGAGTAAAAGAGTAGACGTAGTCCTCTTGCTCCAGGAGAAAATAGCTGGCGATGGTAACAGGATCTGGTGGCCAGATGGAGAAGGAATTCCTCTTGCACGAGGAAGAGTTGAAGAGCTTCAGATATTCGCTGCTATATGACGCTAGGTGGGTCATAGAATATATATCTGGAACAGACTCATAAAAGATATAAGCGACCTGAACCCCTAAGAGAAAACAGAAGATCACTGTTTGTGTTTGACAAAGAGGAAGGAAAGAACATGCAAAAGCATTGAAAATTATAATCTCTGGTACCGTGTATTCCAAGAATACACCAGTGGGAAGTTTTGGATCACCCCCTGTATAGCCCTTCGTCATCTTGGTGGGAAGCGCTTCGTCGACGATGAAGCAGTGAAAACAGCCGTGAATTCTTGGTTGTCGGAACAGGCGGCAAACTTTAATGCAGAGGGATTTCAGAACTTTGTTTTAAGGTATGACAAGTGCCTAAATAAACAAGGCAACTATGTAAAAAATTAGAGGAAGGCATGTAAAACCTAAAAATAAATGTGGTTTCAAAATAAAATGTTAGGTTAATTAAAAAAAACGGCCCGTACTTAAAAAACAGTCCTCGTAGTTTCTTCACAAAAACAGAATTATGAATGTTACGACAAAATCCGACTGAAGAATATTACAAACCACTTGTTGTTTCTTTCAAATCTTGTGGTTTTGATTAAAGATTTTAGGCTGTTGTAGTTGTTGATTGTTCAATGATTACTACGTCTTCATCTTGTTGCCGACTAGTTCCATATTCGTCGCTGAATTTTTCTACTTACTGCTACTTGTTGGCAGCATGGTGACGCACACTGAACCGACAAGTCATGGACACCAAGCGTTAGACCACATCCTTTGTTTTGTTTGGCCTACATGTTTTCAAAAATGGAAACTTGTGACTTTTATAGGAAGGGAGGTATGTTCTGGGACCTAGCATTTTATAAATTAAGCACTGACCCCCCCCCCGTCCCCCTTCCATTTCCTTATTAGAAAATAAAAATTAAAGAAATTAAGAATTTAAAATTAAATTAAAGGAATAGAAAATAAAAAGAAATAAAAAAGAAAGAAATTAATAATTAGAAATTAAATTAAAATTAAAATTAAAGAAATAAATAAACATTAAAAAATTAAATATCAGTAAAATATAAAAAGTAAAACAGAAATTAAAATTATTGTTTGAGTCTTCAGTCTTTTGACTGATTTGATGCAGCTCTCCAATCCTCCCTGTCCTGAGCTAATCGTTTCATCTCTACATAGCTACCACACCCTACGTCCGAGGCAATCTGTTTAACATATTCTAATCTTTGTCTACCCCTACAGTTCTTGTCCTCAACCCTTCCTTCCATAACTAAGCTTGCTATTCCTGGGTGTCTTAGTACGTGTCCTACATACCTATCTCTTCTCTTCATTAGCAGTCTCCAGAAGCATCTCTCCTCTTCCACTCGTCTTAATACCTCTTCGTTTGTAACCCTATCTACCCATCTGATCTTCATCATTCTCCAGTAACACCACATTTCAAACGCTTCAATTCTCCTCTTTTCTGCTGCACCAATAGTCCAAGTTTCACTTCCATAGAGCACCACGCTCCAGACAAAGGCTTTCAATAATGACTTCCTAATACCTAAATCTATATTCGATATCAACAGATTCATTTTTTGTAGAAATGCTTTCCTTGCCTGAGCCAACCTACTTTTGATATCCTCTTTGCTTCGTCCATCACTGGTTATTTTGCTTCCTAAGTAAGTTAACAGAAATCTCCTACCGGTACTTCCATTAGATTTTCACCTGCCAATTAGAGGTCCATAGAGGTTTCTGATTTATTTCGGCTGCATTCCAGTAACTTTGTTTTACATTTAATAATTTTCATCATGAATTCTGACGGAGTCCGTACCATTCAAATACTCATTCAAATCCTCAGGCTTGTCGGCCAAGATGACGATGTCATCAGCAAATCTCAGAGTTGAAATTATTTCTCCTTGAATCTTCAGTCACACTTTAAAATTTTCTCCAATTTCCTTCATTAAAATAAAACATAAAAAAAGCATTGAAAGCAATTTTGACACTAGAAAACTAATCAACCATTGAGAGGTTTGAAATATCTTCAGCAGTATTGTATTTGATCTTGTAAAGGAATTTTCAGGCCGTGGCAGTTAATAACCATACTCCATTACTGTGACAAATTATCCTCAAATCCTCCTTCAGTAACAGTGTCTGGTATAAATTCCGATTTCACCACAGAAAGATTAATATATCTTGTCCCCCTAAAAAGGGAAAAGTTATCTCCTTCAACAGAACCAGTATATTTGTAATACAATGCAAGTCAATGCAATCGGCATTTCCATGATGAATTGACAAGGCAAGGAAAAAATAAACACTACGAGAAAGGTAGAAGAAAGAGAGAGCAAACAAACAAAAAAAAAGAGTTAAAAGAGAGGTCCGCTGAATGGAAAGAAATGAAGGGAGACGACTAAGAGAAATAAAAGTTAGAACAAGCCATTGTTTCCATTTTGTTATCGACTTTTAATGCATGTATTGGTTTGTAGAGTTTCATGTCAAAAGCTGAGCTCTCTTCTTTTTACGGTTGGAGTGACAGAATGTATAAACCGTTGTCCTTTCTTTGAACTTCACTTTTGTATCCTCAGAGTTAATGACTTATCCCTGAGAAGGGTCTGTGTTAAACTTTCTGATGCTAGGGCAAGAGAATTAAGGTTTTTATTTAATATTGTTCATTTAGCCTATTTGTTATTATTTTTATATGATATTTGTATGTTTTGTTATTAAATTATTGGATTGTTTATTAATTTTTTATTTACTTTTTTGTTGTTGTTAATATATTTATATGCTTAATTATTTATTTGTTTCTCGATTGTTTAATTATTTGTTTGTATACTTTTTATTTATTTGTTTTTGTTTATATTTTATTTATTTATTTATTTATTAGTTTCTTGTTTACTTTTTATTTATTTATTTATTCGTTTTTTGTTTATTTATTTGTTTCCAGTTAATTTTTATTTCTTTGTTTATTTTTATTCATTTATTTATTTGATTGTTGTTTATTTATTTATTTATTTGTTTTTTGTTTATTTTTAACTTATTTGTCTTTTGTTTATTTCTTTATTTATTTCCCCCCAGGGGCTCACATGTAGTGGTACGTGGATTGGCGACCAAGAGACCCCAGCTGAGTCCGGCATTGCTTCCAGTTACTTGTGCCGGGCTCCTCTCTGTCTTCTTTCCTGTTGACTTCTCTTGGTCAACTCTAGTTCTCTTCCGACACCGACCGTATTAGAGTATATGAGGCCTAGGGAGTCTCCCCTTTCCCGCCTTAATTGGCCCTTCTCTCATCTTTCCTGAACCCTCATTCTTCTTTTTCTTTTCATTTTATTTCCTTTTCTCTTTAAGATTCCCGCACTGTTTTTGTTAATTGCCCCCCTCCCCTCCCCCGTGTATCTAAATTACAGTACATTTTGTAGGTAATTTCAATCGAAATTGCATTTTGTAATTATTTTCAATATAAATTGCATTTTGCGAGTATTTTCAAACTCAATTGCATTTTGTACGGATTGACACTCTAAATTGATTTTTAGGGGGAGCATTTTTGTGAGTATTTTGAATTCCAATTGCATTTTGTAAGTATTTTCAACCCAATCCGCATTTTGCAAGTATTTGTATTCTAAATTGCATTTTGTAGGTTGGGTATTTTATAAGTATTTTGAATCTCAATTGCATATTGTGAGTATTTTGAATATAAATTACATTTCGTAAGTATTTTCAATATAAATTGCATTTTGTAGGTTGGGTATTTTATAAGTATTTTGAATCTCAATTGCATATTGTGAGTATTTTGAATATAAATTACATTTCGTAAGTATTTTCAATATAAATTGCATTTTGTAGGTTGGGCATTGTATTAGTATTTTGAATCTCAATTTCATTTTGTGAGTATTTTGAACTTAAATTACATTTTGTAAGTATTTTCAGTCTAAATTTCATTTTGTAGGTTGGGCATTTTGTAAGTATTTTGAATCTCAATTGTATTTTGTGAGTATTTTTAATTCAAATTTCATTTGGTAAGTATTTCTATCCAAATTATATTTTGTGTGTATTTTCAATCTTTTGTCTGTATTTTCAATCTCTGTCAGTTTTCGTTATGGTTTCCGTCTCATTGTCATTTTCGCTATCACCCAGACCATTAGGGGCCGATAACCTAGATGTTAGGCCCCTTAAAACAACAATTATCATCATCATTTATTTATTTGTTTACAGTATTTGATTGTTTTTATTTATTTATTTGTCTAATTCATTTGTATGTTTCTCTACATTTTATTTGTTTATTTGCTTTTTTCTTTATTCATTAATTTGTTAGTTTTCGATTTGTTTATTATTTTTTTGTCAATTTATTTATTTATGATTTTTTAAATTTATTTATTTATTTGTTTACTTTTTATTTGTATATTTGATTGTTTCTTTTTTGATTTCTTATTTGTTTGTTTATTCATTCATATCTTTCTTTCTTTTAAGTTTGTTTATTTATTCATTTGTTTCTTGATTTGGTTATTTAATTCCTTTTTAATTGCTTGTATATTTATTTGTTTATTTGTTTGTTTCTTTGCTGGCCCCTTAGTGTTGGGGTAGCGTGCCTGCCTCTCACGCGAAGGCCCCGGGTTCAATTCCTGGCTCAGTCATAAATTTTAGAAACTGACGTGAGGGCTGGAATAGGGTGAACTCAGTCTCGTGAGGACACTTGAGTAGCTGTCTGATCAGATAGGCTGCGTCCCTGTCAAGAAAAACAATATTGATGGTTGAGGGGACCCAATATGCTGAGCACCCGACATCCTAAAACCTATAGGCCAACAAGGCAGGGCAGCAGTCGCTTGGTAGGCAAAGGCTCGTCAGGGGCGAAGTGTGCGACGTTTCTTTTTAAATGTACGTATTTAATTGTTCGTTTATTTCTGTATTTATTTATTATTCGCTAATCGGACAACTATAGATCGCGATTAATTTCATTATACATTCTGGTGTTTACTTACTCTTCGTTTGGTCCAAATGCTTTTCATTAGTTCATTCTGAGGAGCACTGCTTCATCTTTGAACTATTTTGCACCAGCTGTCCGTTTCTCATCTCAGAAAATCCCCATCATCTTCAAGATCTTCAAGATCTTTCTTGACGTTGGCGGAGCTAGGAATTGTTGTTCTTTGGCTTTGTCAAAAGATGCGTTTAAGAATCGTCCATCCGTCGCAGTTAACCATAGACGCTAGTTCTGCGTTTACGCATTGGGTCCGTAATCTTCTGTATCTTAGAGTAGATTTCTTGTCCTTTTCTTCTTTTTCTGATGAAGATCCCGTTTTTTGTAGTCTGGTTCAAGTTTGTTGTTAGGAATATTTCTCTGTTTGAACTCTAACTTAACGAGCGCACATTTCTGGAACAGGAGAAGGGATTCTGATACACAAAGAGATACCGGTTCGATGATGGTGTAGTAATGCATTTTGTTATTTATAGAAAAGCAACCTTATACGTTTTGCGTGTGTGTTTACACCATTGGCGACTGCTGATTTTTATAATGTGTAGGACGTGGTATGATAGGCTTAACTTAAGATAATTATTATAGCTGGGCTAAATTAAGGTATTACCATAACGAATAGAATAAGAAGTCATATCACTGGCCTGGTCCGCCGCAGCGCAGCGCTGGCTCCGATCTATGATGTAAGTTAGCATTGGCGCTTACGAGACTTTTAAAACCTTGCGACCGCAAGATATCCTCATAGGCGCTAATAAGTTCGTCATCTCCACTTACTTTACTGTGCACAATTATAATTTAATAAGTCATCTCCTGTAATAGTCCAGTTTCGACAATAAGCGAAGACAGAGAGCAAGTTCAAAATGCAATTGGTTTTGCCAGCTATCGGTTAATTAAAAAAAGAACGGAAAATTAACCTTGCTATCAGAAAAGATTGTTACACATTTTACATTCCCTTAACAGACTTGCAACACAGCCAAAAAAAACAAAAAAAAAACAGGACGAACGCAACTCGCGTAGGGCATTGACATTCAAAAGGAATATTACCTGAAATAAACAGGAACAATAAGAGAGAATGTAATTTGCAGCGGAAAGTGAATCTCATAATTTTTAATAATAATAATAATAATAATAATAATAATAATAATAATAATAATAACAAAACTGAGGAGTCATATTCTTTCTTTTAATTCTTACCTTCAGTTCGATACCTTAGAAAATTTCCTGGTAGATTTTGATATTTTCCTTGATCTCAGTTCCTTCCGGAGTTCCTTCATCTTGAAGTAGAAACGACACTTCATTTAGTGAAAGATCAGTTTTGGTACAGTCTCAATTGCATGTTGCTCATTACACCCCAAGCCTGAAGGTTGAATTGTAATGTTTTCCATGTTCTCCAAGCAATCATAAAACAAGTCACCCCTGAAACCAGAGGGAGATGAGAGGTGAGCACTTATTTTCTCTTCTGCCTGAAGCAAGACATTAAATAATGCCTCTGAAGGGTGGCATAAATAGTTTTGTCCCACTTGAGAGCCATAGTCCCGGATGTTTGTCAAGAGGGCAAAAGAATTAGTTGTTACTGCTGATGTCTTGATAACATCAACACAGGAAACACACTTCAGAATTCTGGGGGCCTGATGTACAATATAACCAGCTAACTTGTAAACCCAACATCTTTTTACACTAGCAAGGGCACTGATGGGTGGATTTTCTCCGTGCACGGAAAGACTTTCACAACCACTTTCAAAAACAATCTTTTCCTCTAAACTGCCCAACACTGATGCTTTTATGTCCCTATTTTCCTTCTCAGTCTTCTCCGCTAGAATTCTGATCTGGTTGGCATTCTGTCTTTAGTTCCCAATTCCCTCCTTTTGATAAAAACATTTTTACTGGAACATAAATAGATTGCAACATGTGTAAGTGCAAGAAATCAACTGTTGAAGGATGGTCATCACAGGTCAATGATCGCATAATGTCAAAATGTTCAAGGGAATTTAATTAGACCTAAAAGGACCCCTTAAAAATTACTTCAAAACTTCACACAACCAAGTATCGAACCCGGTAACTTTGAAACATTAGTTTCTACTAGCGGACCCGTCCGAGAACTCTTGCATAGGCCTAATGGGTTGTGTGCGCTCCATGTGTACAGACGGGCGGGCATCAATTCCACTCGGTCGAACATGAATTCCTCTCGATATTCCTTTTTTCCTCTCGGTCCTGCAAGGGATCCAAAAATGAGTTCCTCAACTCCGCTCAGGCTTTGGCAAGGGGTCGGCAAAGGGGTTATCCCCAGTGACGTAAACAAATGTCGCAATGTATAAAATTTGTAGAAAAAAAAAAATAGAAAACTTGGCAGACTTATTTAAAAGAATATTATGATTAATTTTAAGTCACTTGTATTTTCTGCCATATAAGTTATAATGTGGCAAACACTTTATACCCGATTTATCGAATGAGCGGACTTGACATCAGAGCGGTTGACCAATGGCACAACAATGTCTTGCGAAAACCACCACGCCATCGGTCAAGCGCTCTGAAGTCAATTTTTTTCTACAAATTTTATGCATTGTTTTTAACATGTGCATAATTAAATGTTTGTATGTTTTTTAACCCAGTCAGACATTATAAAATTAAATTTAGATAATAATAGGTGTATAATTTGTACCTAAAAATACTTTCGATATCAGCTGCGGATGCTCAAAATACTGTTTTCCAGCGTACAACGGAAAAATCAGCTGCATTCAAGAATTCGCTCTTGCGCTGCAGAAGGTGTTTGACCCGGCCCTTAGTATGCGAGCAGGAGGGTTATGACATTTGTTTAGGTCATCGGGGATAACCCCTTTGCCGAACCCTTGCAAAAGCCAAAGCGGAGTTGAGGAACTCATTTGTGGGTCCCTTGGAGGACCGAGTGGAATATTAAGGAAAATCGAGGGGAATTTATGTTCGACTGTACAGACTACCCGCCCAGCTATAATGGTATGCGGGCTGTTACTACACAGTTCTGCCTGGGACTCGAGTCTTCTTTATTATGTTTAAAAGCACTTTATTAACAAATAAATATATTTCCGTTGACTTTTCAAGAAATGCAAGATTTTTCCTGTACCATTGAGACGATTTGAAAGATTTTCGTACAAACCGCACCTTCTATCTCACTCTGGTTTAGGAGCTTGAGTATTGTGAAACATACACCTTAGCGTATTATATAATACGATACTTACCCTTAGACCCACAGAAGGTTGGAATGTGGTTTAGCTTTTAGAACACACGGTGCGGTGCAGCGAGCAACATTCCACAGTTTCATTTTTCAAACTCGGAGAAGAACATTTCCAAATGGTGCAGGTATAAACATATTTATAGGTCCACATGGAATATATTCACTGCGGGGGTGGCAGAGGAATGTTTAGGATGAGCTTAGGCCAGCCTGCTCCGCAGGTTATAAACTATATGACAAATCAACTGATAATTTTGAGAATAGTTTGTAGAGAGGAATATATTTAAATAATTCATGGCTTTTGGGCTAATGTGGTGTGAAAATAAAATTAAATACCACCAGACGTTTAGGAGATGATGGGGGGGGGGGGGGGGATCGATCTCATAAGTCTACTTTTTCCTTATTAGCCTACTTTCGATTTTTGCAAAAAATGAAAGTAGACTTATGAGATCAACACAGGGCGAAAAAAGTGTGTCTGTCTGTGTGTGTGTATGTGTGTGTCTGAGTCTGTGTGTGTGTGTGTGTGTGTGTGTATGTGTGTGTGTGTGAGTCTGTGTGTGTGTGTCTGTGTGTGTGTGAGTGTGTGTACTCTGAAAGTCTGTCCCCCCCTATCAATTCGAACACGGTGAGTGCGAATTGAACCAAATTTGGTACAAAGGTAGCACTAGCAAAGGACACCTCAGTGTCATGTTTTATATCGCCGCCATCTTGACGGAAACGTAATGGCGGCCACACAAATGTTCAAAGCTTAAATCAAACTACGACTAACCTAATCATCCGATCTCTACCAAATTTTGCAACAACATACCTTTATGGGCGGAGCATCCTTTGACCAAACCAATAGGCCATCAGCGAAATAGTTTGCGGATGGCGGCCATCTTTGTGTGAAAATCGATTCCCCCTATTAATTCAAACACCGTGCAACCGAATGGAACGAAATTTGGTACAGAGGTAGTACTAACGAAAGGCACCTCAGTGTCATGTTTTATATCGCCGCCATCTTGACGGAAACGTAATGGCGGCCACACAAATGTTCAATGCTTAAATCAAATTACGACTAACCTAATCATCCGATCTCTACCAAATTTTGCAACAACATACCTTTATGGGGGGAGCATCCTTTGACCAATCTAATAGGTCATCAGCGTAATAGTTTGCGGATGGCGGCCATCTTTGTGTGAAAATCGATTCCCCCTATTAATTCGAACACGGTGCAACCGAATGGAACGAAATTTGGTACATAGGTAGTACTAACAAAAGGCACCTCAGTGTCATGTTTTATATCGCCGCCATCTTGACGAAAACGTAATGGCGGCCACACAAATGTTCAAAGCTTAAATCAAATTATGATTAACCTAATCATCCGATCTCAACCAAATTTTGCAACAACATACCTTTATAGAGGAAGCATCCTTTGACCAAATGACTAGGTCATTAGCCTAAGAGTTTGCGGATGGCGGCCATCTTTGAGTGAAAATCAATTCCCCCTATTAATTCAAACACGGTGAAACCGAATGGAACGAAATTTGGTACAGGGGTAGAACTAGCAAAGGGCATCTCAGTGTCATGTTTTATATCGCCGCCATATTGACAGAAACGTAATGGCGGCCACACAAATGTTCAAAGCTTAAGTTAAATTACGACTAACATAACCATCCGATCTCTACCAAACTTTGCAACAACATTCCTTTATGGAGGGAGCATCCTTTGACCAATCTAATAGATTATTAGCCTAATAGTTTGCGGTTGGCGGCCATCTTTATGTCAAAATTGATTCCCCCTATTAATTCGAACACGGTGGAACCGAATGGAACGAAATTTGGTACAGAGGTAGCACTAGCAAAGGGCACCTCAGTGTCATGTTTTATATCGCCGCCATCTTGACTGAAACGTAATGGCGGCCACACGAATTTTCAAAGCTTAAATCAAATTACGATTAACCTAATCATCCGATCTCTACCAAATTTTGCAACTACATACCTTTATGGAGGGAGCATCCTTTGACCAATCTAATAGGTCATTCGCCTAATAGTTTGCGGATGGCGGCCATCTTTGTGTCAAAATCGATTCCCCCTATTAATGCAAACTCGGTGCAACCGAATGGAACGAAATTTGGTACAGAGATAGCACTAGCAAAGGGCATCTCAGTGTCATGATTTATATCGCCACCGTATTGACAGAAACGTAATGGCGGCCACACAAATGTTTAAAGCTTAAATCAAATTACGACTAACATAACCATCCAATCTCTACCAAACTTTGCAACAACATACCTTTATGGAGGGAGCATCCTTTGACCAGTCTAATATGCCATTAGCCTAATAGTTTGCGGATGGCGGCCAAGTATGTGTGCAAATCGATTCCCCCTATCAATTCAAACACGGTGAAACCGAATTGAACGAAATTTGGTACAGAGGTAGCACTAGCAAAGGGCACCTCATATTCATGTTTAATATCCCTATAGCACGTTGTATTTCAACAAGCTACTACAACCAACATTCAATCATACTCCTTGAAATGGACAAAGAGTTATAACAATACCCATGCATTTAGGAGAAAGTAGGCTATATGTTCTTTACTGAATATCTTGTTTTTAGCCTATTTTCAATTTTGACCTTTTGTCCGGTGTGAGTGCGTGTGTGTGTGTGTCCCTAATAACTTCTAAACGGCTGAAGAGATTTCAATGTAACTCGGTAAGTTCATAGCAATATTCCGGACAACCCCGACCGTGCCCTTCAAATTTTGTTACGTCTCACCAATCCAACATGGCAGCTGTGGGAAATATTTCACAAGCATTCAATATCTCCGAAACTATTCCCGATATCACCCTGGAATTTCTTACGGTGATTAAATAAACTACTAGAAGTTCACCTATGTGACGTTTGAAACCTGGTAACTACAAAACCAACATGGCGGCCAAGCGAATTCGCAACCTTTAAATAGACGTTTCACGCGATTTAACCAACCAAATGCAATGAAACTTGGTACAGTAGGCCTATATGATTATACACATGGCAATGCACCGACATCTAACTTCGTTCAATTATTTACATAACCTCAAGATGGCGGCTGTGCGAAATATTTCATCGGCATTCTATATCTCTGAAACTATTAGCGGTATCACCCTGAAATTTTGTACGGAGATAAAGGGCACTACTGGAAGTTCATCTATAAGACTTTCAAAATCCGGTTAACTATAAAACGAATATGGCGGACAAGCAAAGTTGAAAATTTAAATAGACCTTTCTCGCGATTTAATGATCCAAACGCAATGAAACTTGGTACTGCAAATGTTTATACACATTGTAATGCACTGGTATCTAATTTAGTTCAATTGTTTACATAACCTCAGGATGGCGGCTGGGCGAATTTTAAAATTAAGTTTTTTATTTCTTGTGTCGTAATCATACGATCGAAGTGAAAGTTTGAATAATGAACCTACGCAATAAATTTCCTTTAATGGTACATGACTCTATGGCCTATACATATAACAATCCAACATGGCGACCATCCGAAATATTTAGATGGATCTCAATATCTACGAATCTATTGCAGCAATCAAACTGAATTTTTTAATGTTCATAGGGGCTATGAACATAAGTTCACCTATAGGACTTTCAATAACCTGATGATCACAAATCCAACATGGCGGCGACGCGAATTATAAATATTTAAATGGACGTTTCTCGCGAATTAACTATACGAGTGCAGTGAAACGATGCACGTTAAATGCTTCTACAAATGTTAATCCACTGGCATCTAATTTATTTCAATTGTTCGCATTATCACAAGATGGCAGCTGTGCGAAATTTTAAAATCTCGTTTTTACTTCTTGTGTTCTAATCATGCGAATGAAGTTTGAATACCACATGTACACAATATTCTTAATGTAATAGTACAAAAATAATAATCCAACCTGGCGACCATCTGAAATATTTAGACGGTTCTCAATATCTACGAATCTATCACAACCTTCAAACTGAAATTTTGTATGTTGATAGGGGCAATTAACATGAGTAGGATATATGAAAATAGGCTGTATAGTTCTTCACGGAACTACTTGTTACAATATGTGAAAAGTAGAGTAAAAATGATCACTTATGAGGTCATTGGAAATGGTACATGTTTCGAGGACTAATAGACATTTTTGTTCCCTACATCAGCCATATTAAGCACTAAATGAGAACACTATTTGATTAGTGTAGCACTATGCTAATATGGTGCACCATGTAAATAGATAGGATATTTGAAATGATTAAGGCACAATACACGAAAAAACACTTTTAACTGGGTCAGTTCAATTCAATGTAGTTGTTATCGACGTGACTTCTACAAAAAGAATATGCGGAATGCTTTTTTATGGTCTGCAAACGTCAATGCAACGTATAAGTATTCAGTTGTCGATGCAATCACAGTTCTGTTGGCAGATCATCCGCATAAAGTTAAGGACCGACCACAGCGTACAAATTATGGGAAATATTCCTTCCCAAGTACACGGGGCTACATGACCACGATGTCGCAAAGCCCCTAAAGAAACAACAACAACAACAACAACTAACTTATATATAGTGGTGGGAGGAGAAAGTATAAAAACCATCAAGTGTGCTGATGACATGGCTGTTCTAGCATAAACGGAGGAAGAGCTCCAGATAATGATGGGGAATATTTTAAGTGTGGGTAAAGAGTTTGGATTGAAAATAAACATTAACAAGACCAAAGTAATAAGAATGTGTAAAGAAGAAGACACATGTAATATAACTATAGACAGTTCTTGATTTGTAAAAAAAAGGAGGTTCCGGTACTGTGGGCTACCGGATGGTAGTGGGATGGGGTGGGGCTTTATGGAATATTGAAATATAGATTTCTAAATACGATATTTTTACGCTTTTCTGAACACCTTTAAAATTAATCAGAGGACAAAATAGCAATCTAATTATGATTGCAATTTCTAATTAAATTGAGACTGCTGTAGCAACTTTTTTTCTTACCACAGCCGTTGGCCTGCATTATTTCAATTTAATTTTTTACGTACCGGTATTAAAAAAATTAAATACATTCGGGTTGAAAATACACACATGTTCACCAACGATCATTTTATTCTTGTTTTATAATTTTGTCTTTGCAGTTTTCTGAAATAATTATCCAGTCCAAGACCAAGTTGACCTTGACTTACAACTAACGTTCCACAGTTCTAAAAATTATGTTATATATTCGACCTTTTCCTCCGATCAGAGGTTTCGGTACGGTGTACCGTCAAAAATCTAGCCCTGACTATAGATAATGATCATGTGGCTTCCGGAGAGGCCGAGTGCAGGTATTTCTAGTTGAAGCCCGTGGGCGACCTGCGCGTCGTAATGAGGATGAAGACGTCATCAACACCCAGTCCCCGAGCCACGGGAATTGACCCTTGGAGATTAAAATCCCTGATGACCCGGCCGGGAATCGAACCCGGTGCACTTCGGGACAAAGCCTAGCGCGTAACCATTTATCCACGGAGCCGGACATAACAATAGATGGAATGGTATTAGAACAGGTTCAATCATTCCAGTATTTAGGCAGCTTGATAACCTCCAGCGGAAGTTGCACAGAAGAAGTGAGACTCAGAATCTCCATGGGGAAGAAAGCTTTCGGAAGAGTGAAAGGTTTATTAACAGCCAGAAGGGTGGCTTCGGTGGCGTAGTTGGTAGCATGCTATGTCCAAGGTCGCGGGTTCAAACCCGGCCAAAGTCGTAGGATTTTATAAGAGGGTTAAAAAAAACGCAGTATGCTTTCCTTCGGAGGGGAAGTAAAGCCGGCGGTCCCATGTCATAGATTTATGGCATGAAAAAGAACCTTCCACTAAGTACACTTGTGTGAAGCCAAAATTTGTAGGTTAGAATATTGATAACGCTATATTAGTCCCAACGTTCACCGCCAGATGCTGACTGCGATGGCATCTAGTAGCAAGCTAGGTGTCGTGGACGTGGATGATAGCATTACTTTGGTAGCAAAAGTAGATCCTAGCCTACCTAAAGATATCGTCTGCAGTCCGTACTTCAATTAGAACTGATAACACACACTAATACAGCCATTACAATTAACACCGGTTATCAGACAGATTCTACACACACCCAAAGTACACGGGGCTACATGATCGCGTTGACGCAGCCCCTCAACTAAGGAACCAACCAACCAACAGCCAGAAGAATACCGATCAAACTTAGGAAGAGGTTTCCAAATTTTTGTGTGTGGAGTATGGTGTCTTATGGTTCAGAAACATGGACAGTCAGACAGAAAGAACAAAAATAAGTAGAAAGTTTTGAAATGTAGTTATGGAGAAGAATGGAGAAAGTGAAATGGATCGATTGAATGAGAAATGAGGAGGTGCTAAGAAGGGTAAGAGAGGAGTTTAATGATGATGATACAGAAGAGGAAAAAACATATTGGATGGGTTACATACTACGTAGGAATTGTCTACTACAAAGAATCATGGAGGGAAAAGTAGAAGGAAAAATAGAGAGAGGAAGAAGAAGGATTGGAATGTTAACAGATGTTAAGAGAGGAAGAAGTTAAAAGCAACTGAAAGAAGATGCTCAGGACAGAGAGAAATGTAGGAGGTCCAGTTGAGACCTGTCTGCGGACAGATTTACTAAAAGAGAGAGTGAGACGCATATAGTTCCAATAAGGTGATTTTCCTTGTGTTTACCATAGAAATATTTCCTCAAATCTGAAATTCACGTATTTATAATTGATTGTACATCAAGAAATCATAATTTTTCTATCTTCCCTGGCAGCGTTATGTGTTCTATTGGTTCTTTAAAATGGTTCATTCGATGTTTGTTTTCTTGGTTATCGTCCAGGAGGTCCGTGATCGTTTCCCGGCCCTGCCAACGTGAGTCAAAACTAAGAAGAAGAAACCTGTATAAAAGAGAGATCCCCGGTTTACGCCTATGATCAACTTCAATTATTATCAGGTTGGTACGAGCGGCTTCGGTGGCGTAGTTGGTAGCACGCTGTGCTTCTATGTCCAAGATCGCGGGTTAAAACCAGAATCGAAGTCGTCGGATTTTTTATAGCGTTAAAATTCCTTCAGTATGCCTTCCTTCGGAGGGGAAGTGAAGCCGGCGGTCCAATGTCATAGATTTATGGCATGAAAAAGAACCTTCCGCTAACTACACTAAGTGGAAGCTAAAATTTGTAGGTTAGTTGGATAACGCTATATTAGTTCCAACGTGCGTAGCCAGGTGCTGACTGCGATGGCATTTAGTAGCCACGTCGTGGATGGCAGCATTTGGTAGCAAAAGTAGGAACTACTTGAAAAAATTAATCGTCTACAGTCCTTCTACCTGAATCACAGATAACACACACTAATACAGGCATCACAATTAACACCGGTTATCAGGCACTCTCTACACACACCCAAAATACACGGGGTTACATGACCGCGTTGTCGCAGCCCCTAAACTAAGGAACCAACCAATCAGGTTGGTATGAGAAACCGTTTCTTTGAACACGTTGTTGTGTTCTGACATCGGTTGCATGAAATTAGCAGAATATACGGTGTGAATAATTTGAGACAGACAACTAGGGTTAACCTTTTGACCCAATGCACTTCCGCCGTTCAACACGAGAACAATAGAAAATCCACCTCGGCGGTTCTTGACGGGAACCCACATGTAGGGAAGCAAGGCAGATATGTGGGTGCTTTCTAAAACGTTAATACCCAATAAGGTTTTGTGCGACATTTCCGCTGAATAGCTCTGCTATAAACAAGCAGTTTTATGGCTGAAGAACCGTAATGAAACACTTATCAAAGGCTCGTTATTTGTTTATTACTTCTTGAGTCATGAGCATTGTTATTTTAACAATAGTGAAGACTAAAGATAACCTTTTTTCCACCTGCGCTTGTGTTGATGAAGGGGCCGTCCACATACTGTAGGCATATTACGAGGGATGATCAGAAACTAAGGTTACAAGGACGATACCGTATTCCTGGAGTTTCGTCTGTTAACCCTGTACAGGTTTCAGGAGGAATAGTAAATATTCTAGGAGGTGGTAGCCAGTGTTGTCAATTTGGTGTTTTTAGCACCAGATCTGGTGTTTCTGAGGTTCGTCCGCTGCCAGAAATGTTCTAATAGCGTCATAGCAAAATACTGGTATTATTTCAATAAAACCAGTGCCAAATCTGGTGCTTAACGGATTTTTTCCTGAAATTGTCTCCTGTAACAAATAAGTAAATCCTGGAAGCCGTGTAATAGTTTTAATCAAGTTAATCAATTAAGATAGGCAATGTTCAGCCTTACACGTGCCAAGATCAACACTCCAGCAGGAGAAGTCCCTGAAATTCTCATTCGCGTGCATAAGTGCTAAGTAATCGCAACATGCAGGGCTCAGTGCAAGTGCACTTGTACAAAGAATTGACATATCATCTTTTTTCTTCCCAGGTCCCAGGGGATTTCCCAGTTTCATGCGAAGGCAGTTTATGTACTTTCGCTCCCTCACTCTAATGCAGATGTAGGGAGAGTGTTTAGCCAAGTTTAATTGGTGAAAAAAAAAATCGAATGAAAGTTCAAAAATTGCATTCCATTCTGTGTGTGCGATTTGGTCTAAAAACGGAGGGAAAATGCTATCACGACTACCAACTTCCGGGGGATATAATAGTGACCAAAATTGGGAGTATGCAGAGATACAGCAGTACTACACCTTCGTCCTCTAAAGATGTAATAGCGGTAGCAGGCTCCGCAAGTCAAGAAGACGATTTTAATGAAAGAAATGTAAGTAAATAGCCGTTTATATATTTCTAATTTTTGGTGTTTTTCTAGTGTTTTTAATCATATAGTCCAGCTGGTGCTTTTCTGGTGTTTTAAAGCATAGTGTTTAGTTCTTTCCCATTTCAAGATTTGGCAACACTGATGGTAGTATAGATGAATTGCAATACAAAAAATTCCATATAACATGTGTCCCATTTCTATTGCGTACAGAGATACAACTGGTAGTATTTAACCCAAACAAATGTAAAGCCAAGGCAAATGAGGACGGTCAATGTTGATTTTCAAAAATTCCTCCACCAATTTCAATGCATTTTGCACTTCTCTTGATAACACCCCGTGTAGCTCTTCAGAGGGCGTCTTGGCGTTCTTTGACGAGGGTTGCACTATGCATAATCCGAACGACCAACTCTGTCTCTTGTGTTAACTTTTTCCTTGCAGCTTTTCCTCGCCATTCGGCTGCAATAAACCTAGGCTATTATAAGGTGCGTTCAAAAAGTAACGAGCCGGAGGCTGGAATGCGCAAACCGGTGACGACATCGGCTAATTGTGGCGTGTGTAACGAGGTGTGGTTCTTACCAGTGCGTGGAAGGTCACAGCCTGTCGCTAGAAGGCACGCGTGCACGTCACGTGACGATACAAAGCGAGCAGCAGCATGCACCAATCGTCCAACGCTGCCAGTAATGCTGACGTTCTTCTTTGACCAAGATGGCCCCCTTCTGATACTCTTCATACCGCACGGGACAACAGTGAATGCCCAGCGTTACTCGCAAACCTTGACCACCCTTCGCCAAGCGATCAAAACAAAACGACCAGGCAATCTCACCCGTGGGGTCATTCTGGTCCACGACAATGCACGACCACATACGGCCAACACAGTCGCGGCACTCATGCAGAAATTCAAATGGGAGATTCTCGGTCACTCTCCATACAGTTCAGACCTCTCTCCCTGTGATTACGCCATGTTTGGTCCCCTGAAAAGGGCTCTGCGGGGCCAACGATTCACCTCGGACGTCGACGTCAAGCTGTACGTGCGGAACTGGTTCACATCGCAGTCCAGGGAATTTTATGAGAGAGCCATTCACCGCCTCGTGTCACAGTGGGACAAGTGCCTCACCAGCCAGGGCCAATACTTCTAACATACAGGTACTGGTTTCTGTAATTCTGCCTCCGGCTCGTTACTTTGTGAACGCACCTTATATTATTAATGCTAAAGCAATACCTAATATTTCTGATTTCATCACCGTTTATCACAGTGGCATAACGAGGATTTGCTTCTGGAGGGGGATGAGCAGAGCCAGATCTCAACTAATTGCGTTTCTGGTTTTGTCTTTTTTGTTTTCTACTTATTTTGCTTTGTGCTTTTGGTGTTAGTTTTTGTGTTTGTTTTCTGCTTTTGTTTTCTGTTTTTGGTTTTGCTTTCTGCTTTTGTATTTTGTTTTTTGTTTGTTTTGAACTGTTGCTTTCATTTTAGAATTTTGCTTTCTTCTTTCTGTTTTTGGTTTGTGTTTTTGTGTTTGGTTTCTGCCTCTGCTTTTGTTTCAAATTTTGCTTTTTGTTTTGTGTTTGTTTTCTTCCTTTTCTTATGTTTTAGAATTTTGCTTTTTGCTTTGTGTGTTTGGTTTTTGGTTTTGTGTTTGTTTTCCTCTTTTGCTTTTGTTTTCAATTTTTTCTTTTTGCATTCTGTTTTTGGTTTTTGGTTTTGTGTTTGTTTTCTGCTTTAGTTTTCTATTTTGGTTTTGGTTTGGTGTTTGTTTTCTGGTGTTCCGTTAGTTTTAGAATTTTGCTTTTTTCTTTCTGTTTTTGGTTTGTGATTTTGTGTTTGTTTTCTGACTTTGCTTTTTTTCTAATTTCGCTTTTTGCCTTGTGTTTGTTTTCTACTTTTTATTTTGTTTTAGAATTTGTTTTCTGCTTTCAGTTTTTGGTTTCTTGTTTCGTGTTTGTTTTCTGCTTTTTGGTTTTGGTTTTATGTTTGTTTTCTGGTTCTGGTTTCTGACTTTGTGTTTGCTTTCTGCTTTTGCTTTTGTTTTAGAATTTTGGTTTTTGCTTTCATATTTGGATTTGTGTTTGTTTTTGCTTTATGCGGGGGCAAAATAAGGCAGTCAATGAAAGCAAACACGATAACATTTGATACCTTTTATTTGCACCTCTCAAAGCTCGGAAAATAACACTTTTGGTAGGTCTAACACAAAATATTTTACACAAATTTAGATAAATGTTCTCAAATATTATAAACGCAAATAATACAATCGTTTGTCAACATACTGAAAATTGTATTTTATTATTTTTATTTTTTTATTTGGCCCTGGGGGACGGATTGACTACCCTAATCATCCCCCCCCCCCCTAGTTACGCCACTGGTTTATCCGCATAATTAAATGAAATAAGAAACACAATATCACAGATTCAGGGACATCAATTATTACTGTAAAAAGAAAAATAACACTGCAGTTTCCTGAGATGCTCCGGGGGCAAAACAGCACAAGGAATACATTTTGTAGGGAACATCAAAAACACTGTGAAAGAAAAATTAAAACAATTTCATTGTGGTAGTTGATGATCTCAAAAAATGTCAATTGTTTTTTACAAAAAAATGGTGGCGCTAACTTAGGTTTTGGTGGGGGGAAAAATATCCTCTTTTTTATATTTTGGGTTCTCAGGATATGTATTGAAATATCATAAGAAGTTTATTTGGAGCAAAATTGTTAATCTACTTCCGAGTTAGGGGTTTTTAAAGATTGTCAACTTTGGCAAACATCCATTATTTCTTTATTAACCTACTTGCAAACATTTGATATCCATTTTACAACATGTATTTTTAAGCAACTAACGTATACAAGAACCTCGTTTATCCGGCCCTCATTAAACCAGATCTCCGGTTTATCCGGATCGAAAATAACAAAGAAATATTTTTACTGTACAGTATTTATTTTACGGGGTCGACTCTTCTTTAATGTCTTTTTCGCCAACGATAGTTAAGGACAGGAATTGGAAGTAATTAGGCCGCGGTCTATCAAAGGTACCGTCCCGGCATTCGCCTGGAATTGAGAACTGATGTTAGTAAAACATCTCCGTGATCGTGCTGCTCGGAAACGCTATACAAATGTAAAACAGAAAAAAACACATATTATTTTCGTGCATAAAACAGAGTCGTAAATATAAGAAAATTAAAAAAGGCATTACAACTTATGTTAATTGATTATATATAACATGAAGGCTATTTGTTTTTTAGTTCTTCTAGATTATCCGGATTTTTGATAATCCGGATCTGTTCCGGTCTCACTTAATAGCGTAATTATTTCTAGTGTAAATTTAAACCTCAACACAGTGAACAGGATTTGATGATGGTCACTTGAGGATCGAAACGGGTAACCCTAAACTCCCCCATTTAATAGTGATCATCTATCTCTACTTAGTATAAAACAAAGTCCCTGATTCTTGGATGTTACGGGTAATCTCGAGAACCACTGAATGGATTTTGATGTGGTTTTCAACATTCTGTAAAGGATATCTCGAGGATAATTTCTGTAGAAAATTATTTATTTATGATCAAAGGAAGCCGAGCAGTAAAGATTTCAGTGGAAAAGTCGAAAAAAAAATATCTGGCGTCCGAGCACTTTTTAAGCTTACGCTGGGCAAACCGTTAAAAATTACTATGAGTATAAGAATTGTTCAGCATGAAAAGTTCTACAAAAATGTCCTTGAGAGCATATGTCTGTCTTCAATACATCGCCCACTAGAAGTGTTTTTACGCTTTTATTTCTTCCTACCATGTCCATTCAACTACTGAGGCGACGGTTTACGAGCTAGATAAGGGCGAGTCTATCATCCCTGTTACAGCCTAGCTAGCGGGCGAACCTATTGCCACAGATACAGCCAGCAGCAACCCGTTGAGTCGTGTTGAGTTAAGACTTCTGAGAAGGGTGGTTGTGTTTGGAGATTCCCTGGAAGTGCAACTCGGGTTTTCTTCATTTCGCCTGTGAAACACAGTTAAGTTAATATTTGACGGAAGGGGAATTTGAGTTTCATTCACCTCGCCATCCCCTGGAAGTGCAACACTCATTTCGCCTGAAAACTTTTCATTCCGCAAAATTCACAGTCAATTTAAGATTGGACGGGAGGGGGATTATATTATATTAAACAAGCTGACCCGGCAGACGTTGTCCTGCCAATCAAAGAAAGGGTTGTAACTTTGTTTCTTGAAGTGCTTTTGGATACACAATATTTTTTTCAATTTCTGTTGACTGCCTCTAAACTATCGTGAAATGAATTAACTAATCTAGAAACATTCGTGGGAGCGTGCAGAAGAACTCTCCAAAGTTTCATCGGAATCGGATAAATGACATATAACGCATATGGGATTTTATTTAAATGATTCGTGCGCTGTCACTCATTTGTTGAATCTACTCGTGCTCTACCTACTGTGAAATGGATTTACTAAGTTAGAAAGATTCACGTAAGTGAACACAAAATCTCATCAAAGTTTCATCGGAATCGGATGAATGACATATGTACGCATACGGGATTTTCTTTAAACGATTCGCGTGCCGTCACTCATTTGTTGAATCTACTCATGCGCTACCTATTGTAAAATAGATTTGCTAAGCCTGAAATCTTCTCTGGTGTGTACTCAATGATTCACCAAGGTTTCATCGCAATCGGATGAATGTTATATGACCACATACGGGACATTGTGGAAACGATTCTCGCACCGTCGCTCATTTGATGAATCTACTCGTGCGCTACTTATTAAAAACTGGATTTACTAAGACAGAAACCTTTCCAGGAGTGTACACAACAATTCACCAATGTTTCATCGCAATCGGATAAATGGTATATGAACGCATACAGGACTTTGTTGAAACGATTCGCGCGCCATCGCACATTTGTTGAATCTACTCGTGCGCTACCTATTGTAAAAGGAATTTACTAAGCCAGAAACCTTTACTGAAATGTACACAACAATTCACCAAAGTTTCAACGCAATCGGATAAATGGCATATGGACGCATACGGTACTTTGATGAAATGATTCGCGTGCCGTCACTCATTTGTTGAATCTACTCGTGCGCTACCTATTGTTAAATGGATTTATTAAGCCAGAAACCTTTCGTAGGGTGTACACAACATCTCACCCAAGCTTCATCGTAATCGGACGAATGGTATTTGAACGCATACAGGGACATTATTGAAACACTTCGCGCGTCGTCGCTCATTTGTAGAATCTGCTCGTGCGTAACCTCCTGTGAAATGGATTTACTAAGTTAGAAACCCTCACGTAAGTGTACACATCTCACCCAAGTTTCATGGCAATCGGATGAATGGTATATGAACGCATACGGGACTTTGTTTAAACGTTCGCGCGTCGTCGCTCATTTGTTGAATCTACTCGTGCGCTACCTATTGTAAAATGGATTTACTAATCCAGAAGCCTCCCCTGGATGGTACACAACATCTCACCCAAGTTTCATCGCTATCGGACGAATAGTATTTGAACGCATACGGGACTTTGTTGAAACGCTTCGCACGTCGCCGCTCATGTGTTGAATCTATTCGTGCGCGACCACCTGTGAAATGGATTACTAAGTTAGAAGCCTTCACTTAAGTGTACACAACAACTCATCAAAGTTTCATCGCAATCGTTGAATGGAATATAAACTTATACAGGATTTTGTTAAAACGCTTCGCACGTCGTCACTCATTTGTTGAATCTAGTCGTGCGCTACCTATTGTGAAATTGATTTACTAATCCAGAAGCCTCCCCTGGATGGTACACAACATCTCACCCAAGTTTCATCGCTATCGGACGAATAGTATTTGAACGCATACGGGACTTTGTTGAAACGCTTCGCACGTCGCCGCTCATGTGTTGAATCTATTCGTGCGCGACCTCCTGTGAAATGGATTACTAAGTTAGAAGCCTTCACTTAAGTGTACACAACAACTCATCAAAGTTTCATCGCAATCGTTGAATGGAATATAAACTTATACGGGATTTTGTTAAAACGCTTCGCACGTCGTCACTCATTTGTTGAATCTAGTCGTGCGCTACCTATTGTGAAATTGATTTACTAATCCAGAAGCCTTCCCTGGAGTGTACACAACATCTCACCCAAGTTTCATCGCTATCGGACGAATGGTATTTGAACCCTTACGGGACCTTTTTGAAACGCTTCGCGCGTCGTCGCTCATTTGTTGAATCTATTCGTGCACTATATATTGTAAAATGGATTTTCTAAGCCAAACACCTTCCCTGGAGCTCACTCAACATATCACCCAAGTTTCATCGCAATCGGATGAATGGTATATGAACGCATACGGGTCTTTGAAGCGCTCTAACGTGCAAAGATAAACAGTAGAATTCGACATCACTGCCACCTTTGGTATAAAACACAACTTTCCGCCACGGGCGGAGTGTATGTAATGGCGGTAGTTGCACAGATTGCGACCAGGTGGCTCTGACGTGCAGAGACAAACCGTCCAAAGACATCAGCTTTCACCAAGGCCAAGGCTAGTGGTTTCCATGACGACTGTTTTTGACTGTATATTGTGGTTCTAAAATTGTGTGTAAATTGTGGTCCTAAAATTGTGTTCATTCCACCTACCGGGTCAGATTGTGAATCTAAACCATACATGGACCCACCCTAATATACATACCAAATTTCATCGAAATCGGTCCAGTCGTTTAGGAGGAGTTCAGTCACATACACACGTGTCGAAGAATTATATATATAAGAAGATTATATTGATTGGCGTATAATCTCTACTTAGTATTTTTGAGTTTCATCACCTCGCCATTCCCTGGAAGTGCAACTCTCATTTCGCCGGTGAACTTTTCCTTCCGCAGAATTCACAGTAAATTTAAGATTGGACGGAAGGGGGATTATATTACATCAAATTATAAGCCTACTGATTGGCGTATAATCTCTACTTAGTATAAAACAAAGTCCCCGATGCTTGGATGTCACGGGTAATCTCGAGAACCACTGAATAGATTTCGATGCGGTTTTCACCATTCTGTAACGGATATCTCGAGGAAGGTTTCTGTAGAAAATAAATTATTTATGACCAAAGGAAGTCGAGCACTAACGATTTCAGTGGAAAAGTCGAAAAAAAAACTGGCGTCCGTGCCCTTTTTAAGCTTATGCTGAGCAAATCGTTAAATATATATAGGCTATACTATGAGTGTAAGAATTGTTCAGTATGAAAAGTTCTACAAAAAAAGCCCGGGAGAGCATATCTCTATCTTCAATACATCGCCTACTATAAGTGTTTTTACGTTTTCATTTCATCCAAAAATCTCCATTCAGTTACTGAGGCAACAGTTTACGAGCTAGCTAGGGGCGAGTCTATCGCCCCAGTTACAGCTTAGCTGGCGGACGAGATTATTGCCCCAGATACAGCAAGCAGCAAACCGTTGAGTCGTGTTGAGTTAAGACTTCTGAGAAGGGTGGTTGTGTTTGGAGTTTCCCTGGAAGTGCAACTCGGCTTTTCTTAATTTCGCCTGTGAACTTTTCGTTCCGCACAATACACAGTCAAGTTAAGATTGGACGGAAGGGGGATTTGTGTTTCATGCACCTCGCCATTCTTAAATTACGTCCGACAAGAATTTGTTGCACATGCATCTCCATGATAATACAATTAATAGTCAGTCAGTGATTTTAACCCATCATGTCGAGACGTAAAACGGATATTGGTCGTAGTTCATTGACATTGGAAAAAAAAAGCGCTTATCACGTAATGCATTCATAACTGTTCCCGAGCGAAGCCGGGGCGGGTTGCTAGTACTAATATATAAAAATGATATGGTGTGTATCTGTGTATTACTCAATCACGCAAGAACCACTGATCCGATTTAGACGAAATTTTACTTGGAAGTAGCTGATTTACCTGGTTTACATATAGGCTACTTTCGATTTCGATACTTTGCACCATTTAAAGATGGCGACCATTTTAGTGACGTCACTACACCCTTTGGTTTCAAACTTTCATATTTCCATTTCAAATAAAAAGAACGCTAAGAAATAGCAAACTATTGATGACATATACGAGGTTTTTTTTTTTTTCCGAAAGGTCTTTATCACTTTCGGTTGGTGAGTAAATCCTTAATTTGTGTTATAAAACACGGTCAACGCCGAGCGGTGTAGTTGGACAAAATGTTCCATCCTTACTCTCCCTCCGCGCAGCACCTCGCCTATCCCCTGTTTTAACTGTCACCTTCACATTTCAATTTATTAATGACCCGTAGTGAAGTACGGATACTTCAGCTAGTTAGCCAATACATGTAACTTAATTTTATCCAGGAGTGTCGTTACATATTTATATCTTGTACTCCGCCCATTCATTGGGCACAATAGTGTTGACCGACTGAAAAGCTAGAAATGATAATTATTCACTGTAGCCACACAGTTCGGTTTCGCTTCTTTCGGTTCTGCCAGACAAATTTAACACACACACACCCAAGTACACTGGGTTGGTGACAAGGATATCAAAATCTCCTTAGGACCGCTTTCACCAACGTCAACCATCACTCAATTTATCATTAAAGATTATTTAAATTTGTACGAGCATTTCATCAATCATAAACGTCCGTTAACTTACCACTAACAAGCAATTACGTTAAATGGCCAATCTGACCACTCAACTCTCTAAAGCATTGTTGAATTGGCAAGAAACAGATCAACTCTACCTCGCGCATCTCGCAATAGTGGTTTGTTTCTGAGTTTGACACCAACGTTCATCCATATGAATATAAAATATGTTTATGACAATGAAATTATAAAACATCAAAAGTTTAATGTTTTTTTTATTTTTTACTATCGATTTACCCTCCAGGGTTGGCTTTTCCTATGGACTAAGCGAGGGATCCCACCTCTACCGCCACTAAGGGCAGTTTTCTGGAGCTTGAGACTCTGAGTTGGGGGATACAACTGGGGAGTGTGACTAGCACTTCGCCCAGGCGGCCTCACCTGCAAACCGAATAGGGGCCTATGAGTGGATGGGAACAGTGGGAAGGATAGACAAGAAAGAAGGAAGGAGGCGGCCGTGGCCTTACGTTAGGTAAGACGAAGTGGGAAACCACTTCGAGGATAGCTGAGGTAGGCATCGAACCCCCTCTACTCATTTGGACCACCCGAGGCTGAGTAGACCCCGTTCCAGTCCTAATACCACTTTTCAAATTTCGAGGCACAGCCGGGAATCGAACATCGGATCTCCAGAGTGGCAGCTTAGCATGCTGACCACTACACCACGGAGGTGACGATCATTCATGTTACTAAGTTTAATACCAAGACAGAAGAATACGGAAATGGAAAAAAGAAGCATATCCATAGTGGGATTCGAACACCTTCCAGTTCGGCATAGTGAAATTAAAGTCTGCACAGCAATCGCTTACGCTACAAAGACAACTGAGAAAGGAAGCTTGTAGTTTATCGTGACCGTTAATCTCGAGATCAGGAGCCACGGGAAACTGAGAAAGGGGGTTCCTATTAAGCTAAGTAGGATATACACACAACTGCTAGTTCTACTAAATAGAGTCGAACGTCGTTTATCCGGACTAAATGGGACTGAAAATCTTCCGGATAACGATTTTTCCGGATAATGAAACATGCGTTTATTTCACAGGAAAAGCATGCACAGTACATTATGGTAATAACCTCCGAACTTCTCATTTAACTGCAACACTTTCTCACATAATAAAGGTCCAGAAATGGGATCTCTCTTACTTCTTGTCTAAATAAACCATAAGTACACCGCTTCTTCCAATTTTTCATCCGTAGCTGGACTCATGGTTTTTCTTCTTTTAGACCATTCACTGTCTCACTTCGATGCATAATTCGGAATTTCAGCTTTTCGGTTCTTCAAACCATAAATTGCAGATTTTCCAACACCAAGTTTTCATTAGACACTGCACACTCTTACCTTTATCCAGTTTATTAATGATCTCCACCTTCTTCTCAATCGATTAAACATTGCGATTTCGTTTTTCCTTTTCGCCACTCGTAGAAGCCATTTTCACAACGAAATACAGAACAGTACGCACTCTCATATACTGGAACACGTTGAAACATAAACGATCGGTAGGGGACGACAGAGACAACAATTGAGTAGTCCGTTTGCAAAGGCCGCTAAGTGCATTATAAACGAAACCAAGTAAATGACGAAAAACTGCTACGACCAAACTATTTAAGCTAATACCATATTTCTTACCCCTGAAAATCAACATAAAAACACTTATTATTCAGTTCAAATCTGTGAAATCTACTGTTGGATCTTCTGTCCTAAAACATAAATTAAAATATTGACTTAACGGTTTTTGCACCCGTTTTGTGCAGTTAACGACATTTGCACCCGTGACGGCAAGAGTCGTTAATGAAACATAGGTTGCAAAACCCGCTATTTTATATTTTTACAAATTCCATTTGGATGAGATTTTTAATGAAGAACTATTTTAGTGTCAATTTGGTTTATTAGGAAAAATATATTTAAAAAAAATAGGCCACGTCGGGTGCAATAAAAGAAAATTATTAAAAAGAACATCTTAAACACCGTACAACGTCGTTTAGACAGCATACAAATTTACAAATTAAGAAAGTGCACAAAACAAGAAAAAATGGCACTTACGTTAGGTCAGGTCATCCTCGACACCGTCCATCAGCTCAAAATCTGCTGGTTCTTCGTCTTCTTCCTCTTGACGTCGGACGATATTGTTGCGAATGGCTTCTAGATCCTGGAAGACCTCACTGAAGAATTTTAGGTTGCCGTTCGCTGGCCAGTTTTCACCGAAATACAGCTCTAAAAGCCGCCAGACGTCTTGTAGTTAAGTTTCTTTGAGTGCAACACCTACTTGAATTGGTGAGGGACCCGGATGTTTGTTAATATTCGTTCCAGTTTTCATGATGCTCTTTCCCTCACCAACCTCAAAATTTTAGAACGGCTCCCTCGGACCAGACATGTTATTATTTTTTTGTTGTGTCAATAATTCTGAACACGATTTTCTTCGCTTTTTGGAATTGGAAATGCTTACTACACGGATTTTTTTACCATACCATCCACATACGCTTTCTAATCCCTAACAGAACATTCATCTTGTTCCAGGCGAACTACTGTCGCAAATTTCTCAATGTGCTTGATGTATCCGGAAGGATTTTCAAAGACACTCACTTTGCGAAGTTGCCGTTCAATATTTCCAAAAACTCTGTCAGGTAAGATAAATGAGCGGCCCACAATTGGGAACCTTAGCTGTATTTCCTCTAGACATGCGGGAGCTTCTAGCAGTAACCAGTGAGATAGCATGCTGATCATAGTCTTGTTTTTGTTCTGACCCCCACAGCCATCAGAGAATAACCGAAATATTTTGTACCTTAAACATTTATGCTGGCCAGTTTGTGAAGAAGTGTCGACGCTATTTGGTTTGATCATTTGGCATGTTGATATTCTAACCAGACGTAAGAAGTTGCTCTCAACTCCAATATTAATGGGTTAAACTACTTTAACTTGCACTATTTATCCCACTACTTCTGCCGTTTCTGTTCTTCCCTCCGTATTTGGAACATCCACAATAGTATTACAGTCCACAAATGCAATAACTGCTGCACTTAAATCAACAAGATCACTCATTTTCCTGGCTTGAAATGCCCACAACCAAGAAACAACCTGTCGATCAAATGTGCTTTTAAACGGTGTATTTCGACAAGACAGCATGTCATTGTTGCGTACGCTTCCTCGATAGTGCAGCTAACTCAAATCTGAAACACGAAACTATCCTTCCCTATCGAAATAAATAATTATTTATTGTAAAGAAATTCTGTGGAAGGAATATTGGCAGTTCGTGAACCAGTTAGCGTGTTTTGCAGCCGCATGTGGCAAGCCAGACGCCATACATATGGAACTTAGCGGTCTTTGGACACATGGAACATTAAACTGGCTTTGCAACCGTAGCCAACATGCATTTAGCGGTTTATGCAAACGAATGCGATCTTTGTTGGCCAATTTCATCGGTTTTGAGCGGAATATGCACCCTGAAACTTATTCCATCGTGTAGCAAGTTAAAAGACGAACGTGACGGTACGCTCAACTCAAAATCGACAAAAAGTGCACTTAGCGGCCTTTGCATCTGGGCTACTCAATTGAAAACGAGAACCGACTCACTACTGTAGGCAGCGCGCACTTCAGCATAACATCAGTAAGCGCGTGCTGCTCCATCTTTCTTTCTGCTCGTCCGGATAATTGACGTTCCGGTTGTTTGACGTCCAGATAAACGACGTTCTACTGTACTTTGTTCATATCATTTTAAGCTTTTGCTATGAATAAGGTGTTCTGTATTTCCCTTCCTTCATAATAATGTTCCAGAAAATCTCAAGGAAGCATCGCATATAACATTCAGTGCTACACGCTTCTTGATCTGTCCGCCATGTTTCTCCAGGGTGAAACCGAATCTACGCATGCGCAATAGCCATAAAGCTTAGTAATTGTGAACCCGAATGGGCTCATGAAATGCATCAACGATAATCACGCATTAACTCTCGTATTTAAGTTAAATAGCAATTAACTAAGGGGCGTGGTGGCTCAGCGGTCTAGCTGTATGCCTCTCACCAAGGCGGTCCGGGTTCGATTCCCAGTCAATGCATGTGAGATTTTTGAAGTGAAATGCCATGTCCTGTGGTTCGGATTCCACGTAAAAAGGAGGTCCCGTGGCTCATGATCTCGCGATTAACGGTCACGTTAAACTACAAGCTTGCTTGCTTGCAATTAACTAACTAATCGTTAGTAAAGAGTTGATGAAAATGACCCCCAGGGGCTCACAACTTGTGGGATGTGGGGATCCCAGCTGAGTCTGGCATTGGTTCCACTTACTTATACCGGACTCCTCTCCGTCTTCTTTCCTGTCGACCTCCTGTTAACTCTTGTTCTCTTCCGACCCCGACGGTATTAGGGTATCCGAGGCCTAGGGAGTCTCTTCCTTTCCCGCCTTAATTGGCCCTACTCTCATCTTTCCTGATCCCTCCTTCCTCTAGCGATCAGCCTTCTTTTTCATTTTATTATATTTCCTTTTCTCTTTAAGATTCCCACACTATTTTTTGTGAATTCGCTCCCCGTGTATCTAAATTCCATTTTGTTAATTTTTTGAATCTACATTAGGCCTACATTTTGTAAGTATTTTCAATCTAAATTGCATTTTGTAAGTATTAGGTAGATTTCATTAGAAAGCTAACTATTGCAATGGGTACCATGTTTCGACTTCCGGAAAATTTCGACATATCTTCGCGTTTCACATCCCCCAGACCCCAAAACCACCGTCAGTTCAAAACTTTATACATAATTTATGTATATATATCAGTTTCTTATGGACACGATAACTGCCGTAATTTTGCACCAATCACTTTGAATTTTTTACAAAATATGTATCCCTATAAAATCTCGGTCGAGTTCGTTAATGAGCAAAATCGGTCGAAGGGGGGTAAAAATGGGGTTATTTTTTTCTTCGAAAAAGTGAAATATCACTATAACTCTCTTAATATGTGAAATATCGAATCCCTTCAAAGTTCATATTATGTGTCGGATAAGTGCCAAAAATTTATGTTAAAAAGTTTTTTGATAGCACCAACCATTGGCCAATGGGGTGGGAAAAAGTTTTTTTTTTGGGAAACATTAATCATATCTCTCTTAATAGGCACAATATCAAAACCGTACAAAATGGACAATATTCTCCTAATAATTACCTAAAACTTTTGTCTGAAAGAATTTTTGATATGACCCACCATTACGCCAAGGGATGAGAAAAATGATTTCGGAATTATAAGAAAATGCCAAGAGCTATCAGAGGTTGCCATGGCAACACTACTAAATTGATGAGGGATGAGCCATCAGACGTTGCCATGACAACGCACTTGCACGAGATAAGATTCAGATATCGATCTCACTAAGTGTGAAGCGGCTTCGGTGACGTAACTGGTAGCAAGCTGAACTTCTATGCCGAAGGTCGCGGGTTCAAAGCCGGCCGAAGTCGTCGGATTTTCAAAGAGCGCTGAAAATCCCTCAGTATGCTTTCCTTCAGAGGGGAAGTCCAACGTTCGTTGCAAGTTACTGGTTGCGGTGGCATCTAGTAGCCAAGTTCACAGCCGGGTGTCGTTGACGGTATATTTGGTACCAACATTAGGAACTACTACTTGAAATTGGTTGTCTGCAGTCCTTGCCGGAATTACAGACTAATCCAGCCATCACAATTAACACCGTTTATCAGACAGATTCTACACACACCCAAAGTACACGGGGTTACATGACCGCGTTGTCACAGCCCCTAAACTGAGGAACCAAGCAACATCTCTGCGGGAGATAAAATTTAACGTGAATAAGTAACAAACAGTTAGATAGTTACACATCAGTTCCAAACCTTGCATAAGGACGGTGTGACCACAAATATAAAAATGGACCCCAAATTACAAGAAGGTTACCGTTCCCCTAACAAAATAAAATGTTAAAATTATGCATAGTAAGACGAAAGAAAAGTGAATTGAGCTCCAATTACATTGTAAAATACTTTCTAGCAATAAATGAGGTCTGATCCTTCTACGGAAACCTGCATATTTTGCCTATTATAGCCTATCCCCTAGTTTGCCCGGTGAAATCTACCTCCGCCTTCCGGCGTGCCGAGAGGATTTTTTTAAAAATCTAAATTGCATTTTGCGAGTATTTTCATCCTCAATTGCATTTTGTAAGGATTGACAACCTAAATTGCTTTTTTAGCAAATCTTTGAATGTGGGAGAGGCATTTTTGTGAGTATTTTGAATTTCAATTGCATTTTGTATTTTCAACCTAAACCGCATTTTGCAAGTATTTTCAATTTAAATTGCATTTTGTAGGTTGAGCATTTTGTAAGTATTTTGAATCTTGATTGCATTGTGTGAGTATTTTGAGACTCAATTACATTTTGCAAGTATTATCATTCTAAATTGAATTTTGTAAGTATTGTCAATCCAAATTGCATTTTGTAGGTATTTTGAATCTAAATTGCACTTTGTGTTTGTTTTTTTACTCTAACCTGCATTTTGTGCGTATTTTCCATCTTAATTCCATTTTGTCAGTGTTTTCCACCACTAAATTACATTTAGTGTGTCTCTTCAATCTTTTGTCAGTATTTTAAATCTCCGTTAGTTTTCGTTATGGTTCCCAGACCATTAGGGGCCGATAACCCAGATGTTAGGCCCCTTAAAGCAACAATTATCATCATCATCATCATCATTTTATAGTACTCTAACCTTTTACGTTGATATGAAGGTAGCCAGTGAATTTGTGATGTAGACATTGTGTATCATTACACGGGGTAATATATGTGTTGCTAGGTAATTATGTGACTGCAATATCTTATAGCCAGAGCGAGCTCTGTGGATTCTACCAGCAGATTACGTAATTGTGTACTACTGCAATGTTATGGCAGGAAGTATTTATATGATGTGCAATCTACATTTCAAATTATAACATTCGCAATGACCATCTTCCGACGTCGTCTTGCGATTCTTGTGATTTATCCTCTGCTGTATCGGGAGGTATAAAATATGAGGACTGGTTATTTTTCAAGTTCCGATGGACTGTATAAAAATAACAGATTGACATACCATACTGATTTTACTACTAAACGTTTGCTTGTTTTATTCTTATGTCTCAACATAATCGCCAAAACGATTGAAACATTTGTCGTATCGTTACACCAGCTCTCCAATGCCCTCGGCAAAATATTCTGCCGCCACTGAGGTGGGTACGCCTTGACAGTCTACTGAAGTTTTTCCTTTTTGGCGAGGCGTTGCCGCCCAACCATACCTTCAATTATCGAATAAGGTGAAAATTATTCACGACCGCACTGTTGCAACGTTACGATAGGCTTACGATAGTTTTGGACCATCTGCCGTTTAGTCCGAACCAGCACTGAATGATTTTCACCTTTTTCAAGAATTGAAGGTATGGTTGGGCGACAACGCCTCACCAGAAAGGGAATACTTCAGGAGACTCTCAAGGCGTACCCACCTCAGTGGCGGCAGAATTCTTTGCCGAGGGCATTGGAAAGCTGGCGTAACGATACGACATATGTTTCAATCGTTTTGGTGTCTATGTTGAGACATAAGAATAAAACAAGCAAACATTTAGTAGTAAAATCAGTTTGGTTTGTCAATCTGTTATTTTTATATAGCCCATCGAACTTGAAAAAAAAACAGTCCTCGTAATATTTCTCCATGGTGTTAGGGGTAGCGCGCCTGCCCTGCACCGGAGGCCCCGGGTTAGATTCCCGGCTTCGTCAGGAATTTCAGAAACTGTCGTGAGAACTGGAACGGGATGCACTCAGCTTCGTGAGGACAATTGGGTTGCTGACAGTGAGGCTGCGCCCCAGTCACTGAGACCAGGATTAACGGCCGACTACGCGTACCCCAAATGGCTGGGCAGCGGTCACTTGGTAGGCCTAGGCCCTTCATGGGCTGTAGTGCCACGGGGATTCATGTAAAGTAACAGAGAAATAAAACAGGATTTAGCTTAAGAGGTGGCGTGAGCAGAAAGAGTGAAAATGAAAAATACAAACGATCAAATTTTTCAATATTTTGCAAAGCGAAAAAAATAAATCAATGTTTATGTTGTTGTTGTTGTTGTTGTTGTTGTTGTTGTTGTTGTTGTTGTTGTTGTGAGTCTTCAGTCTTATAACTGGTTTTATGCAGCGCACCATGCCTCCCTGTTCTGAGCTAATCGGTTCATCATTACATAGCTGCCTCAGCTTACATCCGAGGCAATCTGTTTAACATATTCTAACCTTGAACTACCCCCTTTTTTCTCCTCCCTATAGAGGTTTCTTTACTGCGAGAGCTGAGATTTCTTACAGCATTTTTCCTCCCTATAGAGGTTTCTTTAATGTGAAAGATGAGAGTTCTTACAGCATTTTTCCTCCCTATAGAGGTTTCTTTAATGTGAGAAATGAGAGTTCTTGCAGCTTTTCTTCTCCCTCTAGAGGTTTCCAAAATGATGTCATATTAGCTTACAAGTCCCTGCCTATTGAGCCACCTGACCTAGATGTTATCGTATTATTTATTCCATGTGGACGCAACTGCGCTAGTTTATAGTTGCGAGTCCTTATCATATCAGTAACTCCGCCCTCGTCCCCCAGAAGAAGATAAATTATTTTAGTAGGACCCTCGACAACCAATCAGAAACCAGCACTGATAAGTGCGCAACCAATGGCCGGTGAGAACAATCTAGGACCGCCCTTAAGACAGTAGATTATTTTTTTAAACTTGAGATAATTATTTGTCAATAAATAATCATAATTTGTGGTTATGAATACATTTGAACAAGTTAAAGTTGTCTTGTGACCAAGTGCCAAAGTACGAACTGGCAATGGCATGACAATTGATAAACACCAGGGCTGTACTTATTCGATTAATTCCACTACTTGGAATATTTCACAACTGGAATAAATTATCCGAATGTTCAAACAAGGCGAATGTCCTAATACTTCCGTTGTTCGGATCTTTTGAAGTAGGAATACTCGAGAATTTCAAATAGTGGATAATTAAAATTATTAAAATAAGTCAAACAGTTCAATTATTTCATTTTTCTGGAAAGTGAAAAATACCCGAAAATCACAGGAATTTGTGTAAAAAAATATATCCATTGGACGAGTTGTCCGAAGTAGGGGCGAATCCAAGGGGTCGCATGGGGGTTACCCCTCCCCCGGTTCAATATAAATACAGGTGTATTTTCCAGAGTTGGAATCTGACAGTTCGGCGGAGAACCGTTGAACTAAAGGCAGCGTTGCCACGTATGCTACTAGCCACCATGTGCGTACTTCCACCCTCCCGTTCTTTTCCTCATGCTCATAATATAATTAGCATCGTTATTACATATATTAAGCCTCCGTGGCTTAGGCGGTAGCACGCCGGCCTCTCACCGCTGGGTCCGTGGTTCGAATCCCGGTCACTCCAAGTGAGATCTGTGCTGGACAGAACGGAGGCAGACAGGTTTTTCTCCGGGTACTCCGGTTTTCCCTGTCAAATTTCATTCCAGCAACACTCTCCACTATCATTTCATTTCATCTGTCATTCATTTAATCATTGCCCCAGAGGAGTGCGTCAGGCCTCGGCAGCCGGCACAGTCCATATCCTCGCCGCTAGATGGGGGCTCCATTCATTCCATTCCTGACCCGGTCGGAGACTGGAAGCAGGCTGTGGATTTTCATTTCATTACATATAGGCTTATTATATTTTTACTCAGATGGTTTTCAAAAATCTTAAACAAAGCTATGCTTAAAACTGTTCGGTGCACACTGTAAAATAAAATAATAGCCCGTCAAATTGAGGAGAGGCCTAAAATATTGTAATGAATAGCAATATTACCGGTACGAATACCGGTAGCCTACAATCATAAAGCAAAAATGTTCAAAGCGAAACGACAGAACGTGAGTGTTTCCGTGTTATTTAGCAATTTATATCTCCTGTCGAATAAGTTTCATGGCACAAGAAACATATAAATTTATTATAAAATATACGTTCATTGTATAGGCTATTAACTCACCCTTTACAAGACAGAAGCTAATCACTGGGAAAAGGCTCTATCCCATCCATATCATCATCACCATCTCGGTCCTCTCCATCACTGGATCCCGCACTGGTGGGTGAGGAATCGCCGAGGGAAATTATGAGGTCGTCCTCAGCTGTGTCAATAACACCTTCCCTTTCCCGCGCTTCGCTCACTATTCTTTCCACATGCGACACCATCTTCGCCCAGTTTTCAGCTGTCAACACCCTCATCCTAATCGCAACCTATGCTGTCAAGACCTGTACCATGGAAAAAGTTGTCCAAACCATCGCGTCACCACTCGCAAACAAAAAGAAAGCTACGGGTAACCTTGATCTAATTCACACGAACCTAAGCTTAAACTTACACTAACACTATATAAATAAATAACGGACACTAATGAATTATAAATATAAGTATAAAGTATAAATAAGTATAAATCCTACACGAGAAAGTAATTAACTAATTAATTCAATACAATTATAACGCAGCATGGTCATTGTGCACTCGGGAGGCAACCAAACAAGAGACTGGTCAATTGACAAGCACGTGGCCAAATAGCGTCATTCAAATTGGCAGCGCTGTATGGTTTCCATGGCAACAAGCCTTGCGTGGGATCTAGTCGTCAACTGTGTTTGCCCACTGGCGCCGAAATGTCAGATTCCAACTCTGGATAATACAATTGTAGATATCATTTAAAACAAGGACTATTTATTTATTCATTTGTTTGTTGATCTTTTATTTATTTGTTTATTGATTTATATTTTATTTATTTATTGATTGATATTTTTTATTTATTTTTTACTTTTGTATTTGTTTGATAATTTATTTGTTTATTTACTTATTCATTTATAGTCTATATTTGTATCTTTGTTTATTTATTAATTAGTTTATTTATTTTTTGTTTTTTTATTTGTTAATTAATTAATGTATTAATTTATGTATATATTTATTTGTTTAATTATTTATTTATTTGTTAATTAATTAATATATTTATTTAGTTATAACTTATATTTATTTGTTAGATTTTTAATTACTTGTTTATTTATTTATTTGTTAATTAAATATTTATTTAATTAATTAATTAGTTTATTTATTTATTTATTTATTTATTTATAATCAATTTTTGTGCCTTAATTAGTTTGCTTGTTTATTTGCCTCTATTATTGTTTCCTTATGTCTTAATTGCTTCCTTTTTTGTTTACTTATTTGTTTGTTTATTTATTTATAGCATTTGTTTCTTTATTGATTTATTTCTTTTATTCGTTGTTTATCTGTTTATATATGTACTGTATTTCTTTCTTAAATTATTTATTTTATTCTTTATTGTTTGTTTGTTTATTTAACTTAGTTGAATGCTCATTTGCTTGTGCTTATTTCTTTGTTTATATTTGTAATGTATTTGATTATTCGTCTGTGTCTTTCTTCCTTCTTTCTTTCTCTTTCTTTCTTGTTTGTTTATTTAGTTGTTTCTTTTCCTTTCTTTCTTTCTTTCTTTCTTTCTTTCTTTCTTTCTTCGTTTATTTGCTTGTTTATTGTATTTATTTGTTTCATTCTTTACTTTTTTGTTTATTTGCTGGTGTCTTCATTTGTGTCTCTGTTTATTTTCTTCCTTTATTTATTTATTTATTTATTTATTTTTATTTACGTATTTATTTGTTTATATCTTTATTCATTCTTTCTTTCTTTCTTTCTTCCTTTATTATTATCTTTTTATTTCTACGGACATGACTGTATTATCGTGTTATTTCACTAATGCAAATATAGGTTCAAAATTCCAAAATTTCGAATTTTGAATAATTCTAATATTTGTACTATTCGTATGTTTGAATCAAAAATTTTTATTCCAAATTAATCGTAAAATTCTAATAATTCAATGTTTGAAAATTTACAGCCCTAATAAACACAGCAGCGCAACTGAGTGCATCAAGCCACGTTCCAGTTAAGTAATAGAGATTATTTTGTTGTTTGGGGGTCCACTTACTGAAGTCATCCATTAGGTGTATGTCGTTTATAGAAACCATTTCTTCGGTGTTGTCTTCGTTATCTACTCAAGGACCTCCTTTTCAGTTGGTCAACACATTGGAGCAGATAAGGTTAACGCGAGGCGCACTAGAGCGTAAATTGACACACACACAAAAATATCATGGTGCACTCTTCCACATAATATGTTTGGCAAATAACACTTCTTGCCTCTCTGTAAAATTTCTGGAGTTCTTCTTCTAGTTCCTATCCGTTCCGGATGTCGGCAACCATCTTGGCTGTGCTTTGTCTGTTCTGAGCCATTTACAATAACTCTTCCGATGTCTTGAGAGTCCAGTTTCTGCGGTTTTTAGCCAGGGGATTCGTCTCCTGCCAACACTTCTGTTTCCGTTTTTTTAACTGGCCACTGTAAAAACGAGAAAAATGCAATACCTCGGTCGCATTATGCGCAACAAAAGCATTATGCGTATCTGCTCCTGTTGCGCATAATGTGACCGAGGTATTGCATTTTTCTCGTTTTTACATTGGCCAGTACGACAACAATTAGGTGTCACACGAATTACGGAGAAAGTGAGGGAAGCTCGTCTCCGTTGGCATGGTCATGTTATGAGAATGCCGGGAGATTCTGTCGCCAAAGTAGTTTTTAACCTGGACCCAGGTGGAATACGATCACGCGGACGACCTGCGAAGCGTTGCATCGACTACATTAAGACAGATGTGCACGCTGTTGGTTTACAACCTGCAGATGTGGAGAAGATGTAGTCGAGTAGCGGACCCCGTACTGGGATAAAGGCTAGGAAGAAGAAGAAGAAGAAGAAGAAGAAGAAGAAGAAGAAGAAGAAGAAGAAGAAGACAGTGGCCAGTACTTCCTTATCCTTTCCCTTTGATCGAAAATGACATTCAGAAAAGGAGGTAGACTTTCAACAAATGACTTCATTATGTGCAAGAATGTCCCGCTACAGAATGTATCACACTTCAAGTACTTGGGAATTACTTTTCAGACAAGAGGGGATGTCTATAGCCTACACGTCAAGGAAAGAGTCGCCGCGGCAAAGATTGCTATTCACACTATACGGAATCTGCGACAGCTATCTTTAGCCACAGCTATCACCCTGTTTCGCCTTAAAATTACCCCCAATCATAACTTACGGACTACAGACAATTTGGCTACAACTGACGAAGAGAAATTTGGAAGAAATAGAAAGAGTCAAAGCCACTTTCCTGAAAAGAACAGTGTGCCTGTCGAAATTCACACGGTCTCGCCTCACCTACGTGCTAGCAAGAGAGCATTTTTTCATCGAAGATCTTCGCCTTAACCTATTACTACCATCAACCGCCACCTATACAGAACTTGTACAAGAACTCAATGCAAAACGGCAAGACATATGGCCAACGTTCTTTTCAACAGATGCCATGATTTACAGAGAATGGACTCAAGTTGGATATGAACTACGGCATGTAGTGACGCGATACGCCATGCATGGTTTCCAGCACCGGATATGCCAGACTGAGAAATTCCAAGACCCGAACGATAACTGCAGGTGTAAACTGTGTGGGTCAACCTGTGACCGTTATCACCTGGTTTTGTGCTCCAGAAGGAAAGTCTCGTTGACAGATTTCTGCAATGACTGAATGTGTGGTCTTATTTAGGTTATTGTATGCACGGTCATGTATATATTTCTTTTGGCAGTTAGCTGCACTTATTAAATTATTTGTTCGAAGGATCTCGGCAATTTGTGTTATGCAGTATCCATGATACTCTAAGCATCCATCTATAGAGCAACATCTCAAAGACCTCTAATTTTGACGTGACAACGTCAGATAAATTGTTGGAATAGAGTGACGTTCATGAAAATGTGTTACAGAGAAAGGTGATGATATCGTTTTATCTCTCTTGTGCTGCAACGCTCTCTCTCTCTTCTGTTGCTGCGCTTGAGTGTCGCTACTGTCATTTTTTTTATGTCACGGGTGAACCTCTGGAGTTATATGTATTTCCGGACTCTTTCAACAGTTATTTGATTGATTACAAGATGACATGCAGTGTTTACATTTTCAGCCTATTTTCATTTTATGAAAAAAAAAAATAGGCATATGAGATCACCTTTTGTCCACGCGCGCGTGTGTGTGTGTGTGTGTATGTGTGTGTGTGTCCCCCTCTAAAAACTTCTAAACGGCTGGAGCGATTTCAATGAAACTCAGTAAGGTCATAGTACTATTACGGCCGAACCCAACCGTGCCCTTCGAATTTTATTACGTATCACAAATCCTACATGGCGGCTGTGCGAAATATTTCACCAATAATCCATATCTCTGAAACTTTTACTGACATCACCCTGAAATTTTGTACGGTGATAAAGGTCACCTATGCGACTTTCAAAAACCTGTTAACTACAAAACGAACATGGCGGCCAAGCGAAGGTGAAACATTTTAATAGACATTTCTCGTGATTTAACCATCTGAGCACAGTGAAATTTGGTATAGCAAATGTCTATACACATTGTAATGCACTGGCATATAATTTAGATCAATTGTTCAAATAACGTCAAGATGGCGGTTGTGCGCAATTTTAAAATTAAGTTCTCTTGTGTATTATTCATGCGATCGAAGTGAACGTTTGAATGATGAACCTACGCAAAAATCGTCATCTAATAGTACATAATTCGATGGCCTACTTATATAAAAACCCAACATGGCGATCAACCGAAATATTTAGACGGTTCTCAATATCTACGAATCTATTACAGCAATCAAACTGAAAAATTTGTATGTTGATATAGGCAATTAACATAAGTATGATATATGAAAATAGGCTATATAGTTCCTCGCGGAACTACTTGTTGCTTATGACCATACATTTAGTTTTCTTTATATTGATATCAAGACTATATTCGTGGCTAGTTAATGCAACTCTGTCGATGAGGTATTGTAGCTTTTCTGGTATATCTGCAAAAATTAAGTCTCATCCGCAAACCGAATGTTATTTAACCATTGGCCATTTAGAAGCACTCCCATTTCTATATCTTCTAGTGCTTCTCTGAAGATATATTCTGAATATCTGTTAAATAGCAATGGGGACATTATACAACCCTGCCAGTTAGCAAACTGAAATATAGCTTTCAAACATAACAGCGCCATGACTCGAAATGCACAAAACCAAATCCGAGCAGACAAGCAATGCTTGATAACAGGTAATTCACACATAAAATCCAGTGGAACACACAAATTGGATCACGTGTATTGCATAGTTCCATACAAACAATAACACTGTAAGTAATTTAGGGATCACATTTACTGATTTTAACAGGATAATGCAAAAGTATAATATTTCATAGCAATCATGTGTTATTCATTTTTTCTTATCCTATTTATCCCACCCATATTGGACCGACGGTAGCGCTCCAAGTGATTGTTTGAGTTGCCAATAAAGAACTTTGCCTGGTAGGATACTGTTCGTTGGTATGTAGGTGGCCATTCCCCTAGCGTGAAAACTTTCTATTCGATCAGCTGATCATGCACAGCCTTCTTGATAGTTCTAGTATCGTTTTTACGCGTATGCCTTGAAGTGTATGGTTCCTATATTAGTCCAAGTTGTCAACCATGTAGGTGGCCATGCTTCAGCGAAAAGTCTTTCTATTCGATCAGCTGATCATGCACGGCCTTCTTGATAGTATTAGTGTAACTTTTAAGCGTCTGCCTTGCATTGTACTGTACGGTTCCCATATTAATCCAAGTTGCCAACTATGTAGGTGGCCATGCTAGTGGCGATAAGACTTTCTATTCGATCAGCTGATCATGCGCAGCCATCTTGATAGTTTTAGTATCATTTTTATGCGTCTGCCTTGCAGTGTATGGTTCCTATATTAGTCCAAGTTGCCAACAATGTAGGTGGCCCTGCTTCTAGCGTTAAAACTTTTTATTCGAATAGCTGTTCATGAATGGCCTTCTTGATCGTATTAGTGTCATTTTTACGCGTCTGCCTTGCAGTGCATGGTTCCTATATTAGTCCAAGTTGCCAACAATGTAGGTGACCATGCTCCTAGCGTAAAAGTATCCTATTCATTCAGCTGATCATGCACAGCCTTCTTGATAGTTTGTGTCAATTTTACGCGCCTGCCTTGAAGTATATGGTTCCTATATTAGTCCAAGTTGCCATCAATGTAGGTGGCCATACTACTAGCGTAAAAACATTCTATTCAATCAGCTGATCAAGCAGGACCTTCTTGATAGTTTTAGTGTCATTTCTATGCGTCTGCCTTGAAGTGTATGGTTCCTATATTAGTCCAAGCTGCCAACAATAAAATACATTACTTGCTTAGTTTCTCCACTGAATTCATTAATCCACCGTACTGTAGTTTATTCTGTGCCGTGTGTTCCTGGCCCGATGTTTTATTCAAACATAAGATTGTGTTTTCTTGTCCTCTCAGCTTGTCAACTTTTTTTTCCCCTCGGTGTCCACAGGAAACGCACATAGCCTACTTGGTCGAATTGAGAACGTCCCTTGTCTTCTTTTATTTGTGCTGTATATTTTGAGTTCTGTTTCCTCACAAGCGAGTTTCACCAGAACATGCAATGGGAACGTGCGAAAGTTACAGTATTTGTACCGTTACTGGCAGAACACAGCCTTCTGCACATGAGCCCAATGAGAAATCAATTAAAAGCAGTGTTGCCAACAATTAAATCTCCTCCTCCTCCTCCTCCTCCTCCTCCTCCTCCTCCTCCTCCTCATCGGAGTCCCCGTTATCTACCCATATCTCTATCTGTATTCATAAAAAATAATGTTCATCTTTTCGTCTTTTATGCGTTCATAAACCATTTATTTGATTGCGATGAAACTTTGGTCAGTTGTAGTGCACGCTCCCTCGATTGTTTCTAAATTAGTTAATCCATTTTACGGTAGTTCAGAGGCAGTTAACGGAGATTGAAAAAAATATTGTGCATCCAAAAGCACTTCAAGAAACAAAGTTACAACGCCAACACTTTCTTTGTTTAACATTGGAACGCATGCCGGGTCCAGCTTGTAATTATATAAAAATGAATGTTCCGTGATAGTTGGTTTGTCTGTATGTATGTCATTTATGCGTACACATACCATTCATATGAGTGCGATAAAACTTTGATGAGTTGTTGTGTGCACTCTAAGGGAAGGTTTCTGACTTCGTAAATCCATTTTACAATAGGTAGCGCACAGGTAGATTCAATAAATGAGTGACGGCGCGCGAATTGTTTCAACAAAATCCCGTATGCGTTCATATAGCCTACCATTCATCAGATTGCGATGAAGCTTTGGTGAGTTGTTGTGTACACCCCAGGGATGGTTTCTGACTTCGTAAATCCATTTTACAATAGATAGTGCACGAGTAGATTCAACCAATGAGTGACGGCATGTGATTCGTTTCAAAAAAAATCTCGTATGCGTTCATATACCATTCATCCCATTGCGATGAAACTTTGGTGAGTTGTTGGTACACTCCAAGGGGAGGTTTCTGACTTCGTAAATCCATTTTACAATAGATAGCACACGAGTAGATTCAACAAATGAGTGACGGCGCGCATATCGTTTCAACAAAAACCCGTATGCGTTCATATACCATTCATCCGATTGTGATGAAACTTTGGTGAGTTGTTGTTTACACTCGAGGGAGGGCTTCTGTCTTATTAAATCCATTTACAGCTGATAGTGCACCACGAGTATTTTCAACAAATGAGAGATGGCACGCGAATTGTTTCAACAAAATCCTGTATGCGTTCATATACCATTCATCCGATTGCGATGAAACTTTGGTGAGCTGTCGTGCACGTACCCACGAATGTTCCTAAATTAGTAAATCCATTTTCAGAGTCATTTTCCGGAATAAGAAGAAAAATATTGTGTATCCAAAAGCACTTCACAAACAAAATTGCAACGCCAACACTTTCTTTAATTGGCATTGCAATGCATGCCATGTTCAGCTTGTGCATAAAGTAAGCTTTCTGTCTAAACTCTTTTAAATGTATTGGCTAAAACTAGATGAGGTGTATCGAACAAACAATGAAGGAAATTAGAGACATACAGTATTTAAAGTAAGAGTAAAGATTCAAGGATAAATATTTTCAACTCTGAGATTTGCTCTGATGGCATTGTCATCCTAACCGATTCCCTAGAGGATTTGAATGAGTTCCTCTATTGTACGGGCTCTGTCTTGAGGAAAGAATTCATGATGAAAATCAACAAATATAGGCTAAATCAAAAATAATGGAATGAAGCCGAAAAGACAAGTAGTTCCATGACGAATTAAAGAGCCTACTTTACTTAAAATTTAAGATACAAGCCAATGATTAATCTATATACTAAGCGGCTTCGGTGGCGTAGTCGGTAGCATGCTGAAATGCTGTGCCCAAGATAGCGGGTTCAAACCCGGCCGAAGTCGTCGGATTTTTTAAGAGCGTTAAAAATCCTTCAGTATGCCTTCCTTCGGAGGGGAAGTAAAGCCGGCGGTCCCATGTCATAGATTTATGGCATGTTAAAGATCCTTTCACAGACTAAACTTGTGTAAAGCAAAATTTGTTAGGTTAGATTTCGTCAGAACGCTCTATCAAAGTTCCAACGTTCACCACTAGGTATCATTGATATCTGGTGGCGAAAGTTGGAACTACTTGAAATTGAACGGAACTTGTAGCTCGCCCTTTAGGGTGTCCGCTGGAAGCAGCTACAGACTCAGGCGAGCCGAACATGTCCTCGGACACTCCCGGCACTAAAAGCCATACGATAAATAAATAAAAAATCTATATACTGTAGACCTATCTAGAATAATGACGAATCACGTTGGTAATACTAACAATTGAGTCGTCCAGTTGGAAAACTCGTTTAATCCACTTGTGAATAAGGATAATGTCGTAAAATTATTTATTTAATTTTTAATTTAATTTATTTTATTTTATTTTATTTTGTTTTTCTTTGTTTAATTTAATTATTTTTATTTTTTTAAATCGTTTTGTTTAATTCTTTGTATTGTTTGTTTTTTTGTTTTTTTTATTTGATGTTTATTTTGCTTTATTTTATTTTGCTTTTATTTTGATTTTGTTTTGTTTACTTCTTATTTTATTTTGTTTTGTTTTATTTTGATTTTCCAGAAAACAAACACAAAACAAACAAAAAAAAACACGAAGCAAAAAGCAAAATTCAAAAACAAAAGCAAAAGCAAAAGCAGAAAACCAAAAACAAGGAACACAAAGCAAAAAGAAAAAGAAAAGCAGAAAACAAACACAAAATCAAAACCAAGAAAGAAGAGCAAAAATTAAAATTCAAAAGCAAAAGCACAAAGCAAACACAAAACCAAAAACACAAAACAAAAAGTAGAAAATAACAAACACAAAAGATACGCGAGGTAAAGTCCAGAGAAACGTTTCTCATGAAAATGATTCTTATTCACAAGTGAATTAAGGGAGATTTGCAACTCGACGACTCAATTCTAAGTACTGTAGTTTGAAATACACCTGTAATAGTGTAGCCTAATAGAGTACTACAGTTGGCAGCCCTGGTGACTCTGTTGGCTTGCATATTCCCTGATATACTGATTTTAGGATTAAACAAATAGAGAGAGCATTTATTAACTGTTGCCAGCTCTGCTGGTTCTTAAGAATACGCATAGTTATAACTGTTATGGTACACAAAGAACATACAAAATTTGGTTGAAATCCATTTACTAGTATAGAAGTTATATGCATTTAAAAAGTGGACCTATCAGCAGGCTTAGAATCATGTTGGCAGTACTGATGTATATTAGTCACACCAAACTAATGTAGAATGCCAGGTACTATACGTGCGCAAAGTTTAGAACTGTTGGCTTTCATAGCCTACTTTTTGATATAGGTTATTGATATTAGGGTTAGACTAAACAAATAGAGTGAATAACAGTTGGCAGTTCTGGTGGCTCTTAATAATACGCAAAGCCATTTCTCTTATAGTACACATAGTACATACGAAATTTGGTTGAAATCCAATCGTTAGTTCAGACGTTTCATACATTTAAAAATTGGACCTATCGGCAGTCTTAGAATCATGTTGGCACCACTGTCATGTATGGACTACTGGACATTAATCTGGAGTATTATTCTCTACATGTTTGCCAATTTTGGAACAGTTCGCATGCATAACTTCTGAGATATCCAACATAGAGTTCAAATTTTTTAATTTTGAGTTTTCAGCAGTTGGTAGCACTGACGTTATTTTCAAATATGGCCATGAGATATTCAGATGTAGATCTTTATTTTTAGCAAAAGGTTTCATTAGATGCAGCCGTTTAGGAGTGGATAGGCGAGGGGGGGACACACACAGACACACACTTTCCCAGATCGATCTCATAAGTCTAATTTCTCCTCATTTTTGGAAAATGAGAAAAGTAGGCTATAAACAGAAACCCCTATTGCCGTCAAATTGGCAGGTGAAAAGCTAAAGAAAGTAGGAGACTTCTGCCAAATAAGCAGTGATGGACGAAGCAAAGAGGATAGAAAAAGTAGAATGGCTCAGGCAATGAAAACATTTCTATAGAAAAGAAATCTATTGATATCGAATATAGATTTAGATACTAGGAAGTCATTTTTAAAGCCTTTGTCTGGAGTGTGATGCTTTATGAAAGTGAAACTAGACTGATGGTGCAAGAGAAAAGAGGATAATAGAAGCATTTGATATGTGGTGTCACACGAGAATGATGAAGATAAAATGGGTAGGTAGGGTTACAAATGAAGAGGTATTAAGACGATTGGGAGAGGAGAGCTGTATCTGGCGACTGCTAATGAAATGAAAAGATAGGTTGGTAGGACTCAAACTAAAACACCCTGGAATAAAAACTTAGTTGTGGAAGTAATGGTGGAAGACAAGAAACTGTAAGTGTCGACTAAGGTTACTGAGCTTCTATGCCCAAGATAGCGGGTTCAAACCCAGCCGAAGCCGTCGGATTTTTTAAGAGCGTTAAAAATCCCTCAGTATGATTTCCTTCGGAGGGGAAGTAATGCCGTTGGTCCTATGCCATAGATTTATGGCATGTTAAAGAACCTTCCACTAATTACACCTGTGTGAAGCTAAATTGTATAGGTTAGGAATGTAAACAACGCTCTTAGGTTTCTACGTTCGTTGCCAAGAGCCGACTGCGGTGGCGTCTAGTAGTCTAGTTCTGAACTAGGCCTAGTAGTCGTTGACGGTGGCGTTTGGCGGCAAAATTAGGAACTATTTGAAAAATTCAAAGTTGCAGTCCTTACTTGAATTAAAAAACAGATACTCACACCAATACAGCCATCACATTTAACACCGGTTATCAGACAGATTCTACACACGCCCAAAGTACACGGGGCTACATGAGCACTTTGTCGCAGCCCCTAAATTAAGGAACCAACCAACCTGACTAAGGTTAACATATGTTAAACAGATTGCTTCGGATGAAAAGTGTGGGAGCTATGTAGAGATGAAACGATTAGCTCAAAGTATTCAAAAACTGAAGACCCAAACACACACACTCATGAAGGAACGGCAAGCCCATAACTATGGGAACAGTAGCTATAATAATTATAATATTGTATCGCCTCGGGTGCCGGTTGCAAGCTTTGTTAATTGACGCCCAGAGGGCAGCTTGCGTGTCAAATTTTATAGTTCCTTGGAGTGCTATGCAACTCAAGGAGGTTAGATATCTAAGCTCCTTGACACTTTAGCGCTTTCTGGTAGAGAAAGAAGGAACTTTTGTGTTGGCGGAAAATCCCGAGATTAATATTTTGCCATTATGAACACGGCCTACTGAATGTAAATAGATTCTTTAACATGCCGACACTTTAGCGCTTTCTGGTAGAGAAAGAAGGAACTTTTGTGTTGGCGGAAAATCCCGAGATTAATATTTTGCCATTATGAACACGGCCTACTGAATGTAAATGGATTCTTTAACATGCCAACAACGTATGACATGCGTTTCGTGGTTTTTGTCGCCTTTCAAATATTACTTACCACGGCCAGGAGTGAACCTGCAAACTTGGGGTTGGTAGACCGACACGATAACCACTCATCCTCCGTGGCAAGCAAATTTTGGTTATTAATACCGAAGACTGTTCGAAAAATGAGTCTTTTGCTAGTCTATTTATATTGTTATTGAGGTTTTAAGGGGCGTAACTTCGAGGTCCTCTGCCCCTATCTATTTATATAAATAGAGTAGTCTAACCTTTCTGTCTGAACTTTCTTAATTTTCTTGGGCTAAAACTTTGTATTTCAATCTTGTTTCATTTGAGGGGTTTGGACATCATGGTCATTGAACCAATTACAATCGGATCGGAGGGTAGACTCTAACAGAGTTCCCTTGTAAGTTGGTAATTAAAGCAATGGCATTATTGTTTCTTTTTCGAGGGATCCCGTGGGGAAATATTCAAAAGACAGACTGCAAGCTTCCGGACTTACAACTGTACAGGATTCTTACCTACTAAAACCCCACAAACCCTATACTTGGCTTAAGGCCACCCCGGAACTGCCTGTTCAGCCTTACTTCAGGGTGGAGCCTATGTTACGACCAGAGGTCTCAGTCAATTTCATTTAACTTGATAATAATGGAATTACTCATCATCATCCTCACTGTCTCCAACAACCAATCTTTTCGGTTCCTCTTCTTTTTTTTTGTTTTTAGCAGCTCAGAGATGTAGACAGCAATCAGTGCCCAACTCATTTTCATGCTGAGCAATTTATCCCCCACATTGTCTGGTGTAATGACTCCAACGTTTGTCTCCAGAATCCTTCGGATATTTCTACACCTCAGGCATGCAAAGAACGTGTGCATTAACAATAATAATATTAAAATAATACTAGAGAATATGAAAGATATTAGGATGTGACCTAAGTAATTTAGTTTTTTAAGTTTGCTGTTTTTGTTGTTTTTTTTTACATTCGAATTGAGCCACTATGGACTACGGAGTAACAATCAAAATCAATGTTTCGTTCTAGATCGTCTGCCAGCTTTGATGTCCTGCCAGTATCTCTTGAGCCCATCACTCAGCGCCTTCTTCCGATCTTCTGAAAGAGGTCCCCTCCGTCTTTTGGGTTCTGCCCCTACCTTAAATCCCTGGTAATTTTTGATTAGGTGTCTGAATTCACACCTGTTCATATATTTGCAGTCCGGAATACCAATTTCTATAAGATCTTTGTTACATTCTTCGAACCATGCCAATTTTTTCTTCTTTGGTTTCACGAAATTCCAAATTTTCTTTGTTAGACGATCGTTGGACATTCTGAAAATGTGTCCATAGAACAACAACCTTTTTCTTTTCATTGTTGATGTGACTGGTTCTATCTTTCTATATAACTCTTCGTTTGACTTCAAACGTAAGTGTCCGTCAACCCATCTGTTGCCTAAATTTTTTCTCAATACCCTGCGTTCTCTTTTGACTAACTGGTCGACTAGTCCCCGCCTGTTCATAGTCAAAGTCTCCGAAGCATATAATGCTTCAGGCTTGACAACCGTGTTGTAGTGTCTTAATTTGGCTCCAGTGCTCAGCGACTTATTATTATAGAGATTTTTCGTCAGGTGATAGGCTCGGTCTAATTTCCAGATTCTAAGATTAATTGCTTCCTGTTCTAGGCCATTTTGTTGTTTTAGAAGATTGAATTGTTTTTTTTTTTGTTCGCCAATACTATTTACAGGAGGCCATGAGTAGAATTTCGTAGACTATATTGCGAGAATGTATCAGTTGTCAGTTGTTGGTACGCAATCACAAATGGAACTTACAAAGTTGGAGATTAGGGTCCTTCTAAAGCACTACTAGAAACAACATACAAAGCTGCAGCCGCGGCTTAACGAATATGTGAACGACGGTTACAACGTTTAAACACTGTAGAAGAAATCACTACAGATTTACGGCGTTCTGGAAGACCTAAATAATGGGATAATGAGAATGCCCGCAGAGTTTTGAGAGAAAATCCGCAAAGAACTACTCGTAGGCTGACAGCTTAGACTCTTCTTGCGATTTAACCACCCAAACGCAATGAAACTTGCCACAGCAAATGTTTATACACATTGTAATGCACCGGCATCTAACTTAGTTCAATTGTTTACATAATATCAAGATGGCGGCTGTGCGAAATATTTCATCGGCATTCTATGTCTCCGAAACTATTACAGATATCACTCTGCAATTTTGTACGGTGAAAAAGGGTACTACTGTAAGTTCATCTATGTAACTTTCAAAAACATGTCAAGTACAAAACGAACATGGCGGCCAAGCAAAGTTGAAACATGTTAATAGAATTTTCTCGAGGTTTAACCATCTGAGCGCAGTGAAATGTGGTACAGTAAATGATTATACGCATTGTAATGCACTGGCGTCTAATTTAGTTCAGTTGTTTACATAACCTCAAGATGGCGGTTGTGCGAAATTTTAAAATTAAGTTCCTTATTTCTTAATGGTATGTTACTGTGAAAATAGTTTGTCCAATAATATAGAGTAGTTATAAATGAATAGACCAAAGCTTTTTTAAACATATGATCACAATTACAATTCATCCCAACCTCAATGATTTTCAATGAACCATTACATCTGTTTCACATCATTGACATTTCCACTTCGAGCTGTCTCTTCCTTCGTCGTTGATTGTCTTATTTTGCTCCTCGCAAAAGCAAAAAGCAAAACCAAACGCATGACCAAAACAGAAAGCAAAAAACAAAATTCATAATACAAAAGCAAAAGCAAAAAAACATGCACAAAACCGAAAATACAAAGCAAAAAACAAAATTGAGAAAAAAAAGTTGAAAATCAACACAAAGTGAAAAACAAAATTCAAAACCAAAAACAAAATCAGAAAACAAACACAAAGCAAAAACAATAAACATAAAAGGAGAAACAAACACAAAATCAGAAACCAATAAACAAAAAAGCAAAATTCCAAAACAAAAACAAAAGCAGAAAACAATCACAAAATCAAAAACAATAAACAAAAAATCAAAATTCCAAAACAAAAACAAAAGCAGAAAACAAACACAAAATCAAAAACAATAAACAAAAAAGTAAAATTCAAAACAAAAACAAAAGCAGAAAACAAACACACAACCAAAAACACAAAGCAAAAAGCAAAATTCAAAGAAAGCAGAAAACAAACACAGAGCAAAAACGCAAAGCAAATACCAAATTCAAGCAAGTAGTTCCGTGAAGAACTACATTTTCATATATCCTACTAATATTAATTGCCTCTATCAACATACAAATTGTCAGTTTGATTGCTGTAATAGATTCGTAGATATTGAGAACCGTCTAAATATTTTGGATGGTCACCATGTTGGATTTTGCTATTATAGGCCTTAGATTTATGTACTATTACATGAAGATTATTGGGTAGGTGTTTTATTCAAACTTCAATCGCATAATTAGGACACAAGAAATAAAAGCGGGATTTTAAAATTTCGCTCAGCCGCCATCTTGTGGTTATGAAAATAATTTAAATGAATTAGATGCCAGTCGATTAAAATGTGTATAAGCATATACCTTATCAAGTTTCACTGCACTCGGATCGTTAAAACGCAAGAAACGTCCATTTGAATATTTAAATTTCGCGTCGTCGCCATGTTGGATTTGTGCTCGCCAGGTTATTGAACGTCCCATAGGTGAACTTATGCGTATATCCTCTGTTCACTTACAAAATTTCAGTTTGATTGCTGTAGTAGAATAATAGATTTTGAGAACCGTCTAAATATTTCGGATGGTCGCCATTTTGGATTTTAATATAACTTATGTAGGCCATAGAGTTATGTACTATTAGATGATGATTATTGTGTACGTTCATTATGCAAATGTTGATTTCGATCACATGATTAGGACACAAAAAATAAAAACTTAATTTTCGAAACTCGCACAGCCGCCATCTTGAGGTTACGTAAACAATTGAACTAAATTAGATACCAGTGAATTACAGTGTGTATAAACATTTCCTGTACGAATGTTCATTGCGTTTGGATCATTAAATCGCGAGAAACGTCTATTTAAAACTTTCAAATTCGCTTGGCCGCCATGTTCGTTTTGTAGTTAACCGGTTTTGGAAAGTCTCATAGATGAACTTCCAGTAGTGCCCTTTATCTCCGTGCAAAATTTTATGGTGTTGCCGGCAATACTTTCAGAGATAGAGAATGCCAGTGAAATATTTCACACAGCCGCGATCTTGAGGTTATGTAAACAATTGAACGAAGTTAGATGTCGGTGCATTACAATGTGTATAAACATATACTGTACCAAGTTTCATTGCGTTTGGTTGGTTAAATCGCGAGAAACTTCAATTTAAAAATTGCAAATTCGCTTGGCCGCCATGTTGGTTTTGTAGTCACCAGGTTTTCAAATGTCACATAGGAGAACTTCTAGTAGTTCACATTATCACCGTAAAATATTCCAGGGTGATATCGGTAATAGTTTCGGAGAAATTGAATGCTGGTGAAATATTTCGCACAGCCACCATGTTGGATTGGTGAGACGTAACAAAATTTGAAGGGCACGGTCGGGGTCGTCCGGAATAGTGCTACGAACTTACCGAGTTTCATTGAAATCGCTCCAGCCGTTTAGAAGTTATCAGGGGGGACACACCATCTCACACACCCCATCACACACACACGCACACACAGACAGACATAAGGACAAAAGGTGATCTCATAAGCCCCTTAGTGGCTAAAAATCAAGGATTTAACCACATCATTAACATTTCCACTTCGAGCTGTCTTTTCAAGAAATTTATCTTTCATCCTTGATTGTCTTATTTTGTTCCTCGCACAAAGCAAAAGGCAAAAACAATCACATGACCAAAACAGAAAGCAAACAAGTAGTTCCGCGAAGAACTATACAGCCTATTTTCATATATCCTGCTCATGTTAATTGTCTATCAACATACAAAATTTCAGTTTAATTGCTGTAACAGATTCGTAGATATTGAGAACCGCCTAAATATTTCATATGGTCGCCAGGATGGATTTTTATTTTTGTACTATTACATTAAGATTATTGTGTACGTGTGGTATTCAAACTTCAATCGCATGATTAGAACACAAGAAGTAAAAACGAGATTTTAAAAGTACGCACACCAGCCATCTTGTGATTATGCAAACAATTGAAATAAATTACATGCCAGTGGATCAACATTTGTATAAGCATTTAACGTGCAACGTTTCACGGCACTCGGATAGTTAATTCGCGAGAAACGTCCATTTAAATATTTATACTTCGCGCCGCCGCCATGTTGGATTTGTGCTCACCAGGTTACTCAAAGTCCTATAGGTGAACATATGTTCATAGTTTCTATGAACATAAAGAAAATCAGTTTGGTTGCTGTAAAAGATTCATAGATATTGAGAACCGTCTAAATATTTCAGAAGCTCGCCATTTAGGATTGTTATATGTATAGGCCATAGAGTTATGTACCATTCAAGGACAATTATTGCCTAGGTTCATTATTCAAACTTTCACTTCGATCGCATGATTACGACACAAGAATAAAAACTTAATTTTAAAATTTCGCACAGCCGCCATCTTGAGGTTATGTAAACAATTGAATTAAATTAGATGGCAGTGCATCACAATCTGCAAAATCATTTACTGTACCATATTTCACTGCGCTCAGAGAGTTAAATCACGAGAAAAGTATATTAAAATATTTCAAATTCGCTTGGTCGCCATGTTCGTTTTGTACTTTACAGGTTTATGAAATATACATAGGTAAACTTGTATCAGTACCCTTTATCACCGTACAAAATTGCATGATAGGCTATCTGTAATAGTTTCGGAGATATAGAATGTCTGTGAAATATTTCGCACAGCCGCCATTTTGAGGTTATGTAAACAATTGAAATAAATTAGACTCCAGTGCATTACAATGTGTATAAACATTTTCTGTACCAAGTTTCATTACGATTGGATAGTTAAATCGCGAGAAATGTCTACTTAAAAGTCTCAATTTCGCTTGGCCGCCATGTTGGTTTTGTAGTCACCAGGTTTTTTAAAGTTTCATAGGTGAACTTCTAGTAGTGCCCTTTATCACTGTACACAATTTCAGGGCGATATCGGTAATAGTTTCGGAGATATTGAATGCTAGTGAAATATTTCGCACAGCCGCCATGTTGGATTGGTGAGACGTAACAAAATTTGAAGGGTGGGGTCGAGGTCGCCGGGAATAGTGCTATGAACTTACCGAGTTTCATTGAAATCGCTCCAGCCGTTTAGATTTTATTAGGGGGGGACACCCACACACCTCACACACACACACACACACACACACACACACACGCACGCACACACACAAGGACAAAAGGTGATCTCATAAGCCTATTTTTTCAAAATTGAAAATAGGCTAAAAATCAAAATTTATAAAAAAGCAAAATAAGAAAACAAGCACAAAACGGAAAATACAAATTAAAAAGCAAAATTTAAAGAAAATCAGAAAACACACACAAAGCGAAAAGTAAAATTCGATAACAAAAAAGCAAAAAATTAACACAAAATCAGAAACAATAAACAAAAAAATCAAATGCAAAAGCAGAAAACAAACACACAACGCAAAAAGCAAAATTCAAAATAGCAGAAAACAAACACAAATTAAAAAAACCAAAGCAAAATCCAAATTCAAAGATCAAGCAATATAATAATAATAATAATAATATCGTATGGCCTCGGGTGCCTGGTGCAAGCTTTGTTAATTGACACCCAGAAGGTAGCTTGCATGTCGAATTTCGTCGTTCCTTTGAACGCTATGAGAGTCAAGGTGGTTTGATATCTAAACTCCTTGACACTACAGCGCTTTCAAGTAGAGAATGGAGGAACTTTGTGTTGGCGGAAAATCCCGAGATTAATTTTGCCATTGAACACGGCCTACTGAATTCAAAATGGGTTCTTTAACATGCCAACAACGTATGACATGAGTGTCGTGATTTTTGTCGCCTTCAAAAATCACTTACCATGGCCAGGAGCGAACCTGCAATCAAGCAATGAACCAATCAGTTCCACATCATTGACATTTCCCCTTCGAGCTGTCATTTGAAGAGATTTCTATTTCATCGTTGATTATCTTATTTTGCTCCTCGCACAAAGCAATAAGCAAAAACAAACACATGACCAAAACAGAACGCAAAAATCAAAATTCATAAAACAAAAGTACAAGCAGAAAACAAACACAAAACTGAAAATACAAAGCAAAATTTAAAAAAAAGCAGAAAACAAACACAAAGCGAAAAGCAAAATTCAAATACAAAAGCAGAAAAAAATCAAAAACAATAAACAAGAAAAAGCAAAATTCAAAAACAAAAGCAAAAGCAGAAAACAAACACAAAACTAAAATCAATAAATAAGAAAACAAAATTCAAAAGCAAAAGTAAAAGCAGAAAACAAACACAAATTCAAAAACAATAAACATGAAAAAGCAAAATTCAAAAACAAAAGCAAAAGCAGAAAAAATACACACAACCAAAAACAAAAAGCAAAAACAAAATTCAGAAAAAGCAGAAAACAAACACAAAGCAAAAAGAAAAAGGAAAACCCAAATTCTTAAATCAAGCAATGAACCATTAGGCTACATCAGTTCCACATCATTGACTTTTCCACTTCGAGCTGTCATTTCACGAGATTCATCTTTCATCGTTGATCTAAAAAGTGTAACAGATCTAATTTTTAGTATTTTAGAGTATCGGTGTTTTAATCATTTTAGATACCAGAAATAATTTTGAAATCAGAATTTTTAGAAAATTCTGTGTCAATCTTGCAACTTCATTTGTATCAACTACCGAAATCGGTTCACTGTATTCAAGAATTACAATGTATTGACTTACGGTGGTATTTTCCTATTTCATTAAACTCCGCCTATAAGAATTTTGGGCAGGCATGGTCTTTTATGTTCGACCATGTGGAAATGTAAATATTATATGTCAGAAAACAGTATTATAATGAGGCTCATTATAGTACAAGTTTTCATTATGGGACAGTTTCTCCCACCAATCAGAGCTCAAGAAACTGTTGTTTGACCTATTAGGTAAGGATAGCATCGCACCTGCGCTGAGTTCCAAGGCCTTCTAATTTAAATTTTACTGCGTGGCGTAGTGTCATAGTGGGGTAATCGAGGAGGCCACGGTCAAATACAAGGTATTCTCTGCGTCCCATGCGCTCTGTTCAGTACATAGAACTGGCGAAATCTCGACAGATATTTATGAATATTTATGTTCGACCATAAAAATAGTAATTATCGACGAATATAAACAGTCCTATGCAACTCGCCTATAATGGTAATTAAGACCATTAATAGGTAAATGTAGAAGCCTCCGTGGCTTAGGCGGCAGCACGCCGGCCTCTCACCGCTGGATCCGTGGTTCAAATCCCGGTCACTCCATGTGAGATCTGTGCTGGACAAAACGGAGGCAGACAGGTTTTTCTCCGGGTACTCCGGTTTTCCCTGTCAAAATTTCATTCCAGAAACACTCTCCACTATCATTTCATTTCATCTGTCATTCATTTAATCATTGCCCCAGAGGAGTGCGTCAGGCCTCGGCAGCCGGCACAGTTCATATCCTCGCCGCTAGATGGGGGCTTCATTCATTCCATTCCTGACCCGGTCGGAGACTGGAAGCAGGCTGTGGATTTTCAATAGGTAAATGTTATCTGGATCAGGTGTACGATGTACTTTTCTTCTGCAATGAACCAAGGCCCGTATTCGCGGCAGTGTTATAGTCTAAAGGTGCTGGGACGTCCTCAAAAGACCGAACGGCGCTTAGTTTGAATGGCTAATGGTCCACGCATGGCGGGGAATGATCCAAGGTCTTTAATAGTTTTAGACCCACCTCATTCAATAACATACATCTTATCTAAGTTGGCAACACCCCACATAAACACATCGCATTGACTCCGCACAGCACATATGAACAGGGGAGAGAAAGGGAAAAACCAGTGTCGTTGAGATAACAGCCCATCTCAGTCGACCACACCTGGTGTAACAGTGAACACGAAACTGCGGGCAGCTCCAGTAGGAAGACAGCCAGATAAGTAGTAGCCTGTAATATTACAGTTTAACCATAGTTGATTTTTTACAACCATATAATCAATCCAAATATACAAACTCCGGATATCTAACACCATTTAGCATTTCATCTAACATCATATATACTGCATTTAGCATACACCGACAGTTGCAGTGCCAATACTGCAACTAAATAATTTTACATATTGTAAATATTTTCACCTGTATTTTCAAACATAGATTTTATAACCTAAGTGTAATGGATCTGATGATGATCGCGTGACGATCGAAATTGGTCATCCTAGTGTATTTATTAATCTCATGTAATTTATTTCAGGATTAGGGCACAACCCAGCACTTTTGGGTACATTCCTGTTGACCGACTGAAAAGCACTAAACTGTTGTTATTAAGACATTCGTATGGAAAATATAAAACTCGCATACGCTCGTTTTATAATCATACTCGTGTCTTAATTATTGCCATTATAGGCTCGTTGCATAATATACTATTTCATGTCTTTTCATAATTAAATGAATTAATTAATTAATCGACGAATAAAGAAAGAGAGAAAAATCTTGCGAAAGATTCTAGGGCCTGAAAAACGAAACGATGGTAGGCTACATGCAGAAAGAGGAGAAATGACGATCAATATTGACAGGCAGAGAAGATCACGGACACCATGCGTAAGAGGTGAGTGAAGTTTTATGGAAACCTCACGAGAATGGATGAGAATCGAATAACGATAAGAATCTTTAATTACATCGGCTAAAAGCGACTATAATGTGGGTAGAAGAAACGAGAAAAGACATGAAGGAAGTTGGCGTACATCCTTAAGACATCTGGAATTGGGCTGTGTTTCGAGCTAAAATTGATAACTTCAAGGGATTCAAGGAAAGAGCCAGTAGAACGACCAAGAACACCTGGTCAGAGGAGAGGAGGAGGAACCACAGCGAAAGGATGAAGAAATTCTGGGTGAAGAGAAAGGAACTAACCAGCAAATCAATTGTTTCCCGTGGTCCACAGTAGGCCAAATTTGAAGAAAGAAGAAGAAGAATAAATAAATAATACATTATGCAACGAGCATTTAATGGCAATAATTAAGACACGAGTATGTTTATAAAACGAGCGTAGCGAGTTTTACAATTTCCATACGAGTGTCATAATTACCATTATACCGGGTGAGTTAGCCGTGGTCGTTACGGCATGACTGCTGGCAGTCGCTCACATCCGGGAGGCGAGGAGGTTCGAATCCCCCCACCGGCAACCTTGAAGATGGTCTTCTGTGGTTTCCCATCTTCCTTCCAGGCAAATGCCGGGGTTGGTCCCTAACTAAAGGGCACAGCCGCTACCTTCCAACTCCTCGACCTTCCATTCCAACTTTCCTCCCCAACGGTACTTGTAGCTCACCCATTGGGTGTCCGTCTCGAAGCAGCAACAAAACTGGCGAGCCGAACATGTCCTCGGACACTCCCGGCACTAAAAGCCATACGCTAAAAAAAAAAACATTATAGGAGAGTTGCATACGACTGTTTATGTTCGACGATAATTATAACTTTATTATATGTTCTAACATAAATAATCATAAATATCTGTTGAGATTGTGTCGTTTGACTTCTTCTTCTTCTTCTCCTTCTTCTTGGGAATTGATTGGGCTCAGCATTTGCTCTCTACTCAATAACGAATTCTAATAATTATAATAATAATATCGTATGGCCTCGGGTGCCGGGTGCAAGCTTTGTTATTTGACTCCCAGAGGGTAGCTTGCATGTCGAATTTCGTTGTTCCTTGAAGCACTATGAAAGTCATGGAGGTTAGATATCTAAACTCCTTGAACATTATAGCGCCTTCTAGTAGAGAAATGGGGAACTTTGTGTTGGCGGAAATTCCCGAGATTAATTTCGCCATTATGAAGACGGCCTACTGATTCAAATGGGTTATTTGACATGCCAACATCGTATGACATGCGTGTCGTAAATTTTTGCCGCCTTTAAAAAAAATCACTTGCCACGGCCAGGAGCGAACCTGCAAGGTTGGGGTTAGTAGACCGACACGATAACCACTCACCCACCGAGGCAAGCATTACGAATTCTAAAGCTTTGAAAACTTTGTTTATCCTGATGTAGCACCAACAGATAGCATACAGGTACTATGTGGGATCAAATTGTTATTTTGGTGAAATAACACACAATAGGCTGTAACAAACGCTTTAAAATTAAAATATATTGTATTATTAACTAGTTATTCTTCAAATTCGATGCGTATAGAATGTCAACGGAAGGCAAATCGAAGGAGACAAAATAGAACAGTCATAACATCTGGCGGAAAAGTTTCGCATAAGAAACAGAGAGCTGCGTTATAATTTCCGTGAGTCAAATGTCATATGCTTCTTGCGTCCATGACGTTCTAGTGTATTTACATCAACAGCAGCATTCACTAAAATTGTCGGCGAAACCGTACGAATGCAATTATTTATTTAGCGTATGATGAATACAATATTATATACAATATATACAGTACAACTACCATCTCAAGTTCATAACTAGAGTTCTATGTTTAAATTTGAGAGCCAGAGAAGGGCTTCGCTTGAGACACAGTGTAAGTCTTCTATGGAGCCTCTATATGCACGTAAAGGACACTCGAATGTAATGTGGTCCACTGTCTGTTCCTCTTCTCCGCAGTCACATTGAGGTGATGCCTTCCATCCCCATTTGAAGAGAGTGGCTCCACATCTACCTTGGCCGGTCCTAATACGGTTTAGCATCCTCCACTGTCGTCTAGGAAGGGAAAATCCATCAGGGCACTTGCAGGGGTTCTTAATGATGTGATGGTTTGGTAACGAGGATTGCAGATGCCATTGTTCTTTCCAGGCGTCCGATACATTAAAGGAGGTGTCCTGTAGAATCATTGCAGTACGCCAAGAAGGGTGTCTGGATTTCAGTCGATTGGTTGGAGAAGCTGCTATATCAGAATGAATAGGGAGTTGAGGATTGTTTTCTATTTTCTTCCATAAGTTAAGCAGTGACTGTGATCTTCTTAGGGATGGAGGTGGTATGTGGCTTAGGGTGTGAAGCCAGTGTGTGTTAGTAGGTCGGATGCACCCTGTAATGATACGCATTGCCTGGTTCAGCTGGGTGTCTACTAGTCCAATGTGAGCACTGTTAAGCCAAGTTGAGCAACAATATTCAGCGACGGAATAAGAAAGTGCAAGAGCAGTTGATCTCAGGACTTGAGCATTAGCACCCCAGGATGTACCCGCCAGCTTTTGAAGGATGTTATTCCTGGTCTTGATCTTGACTGACACATTGCAGAGGTGATTCTTGTAAGTCAACGACCTGTCCAGGGTGACTCCCAGGTATTTTGGGTTACTACAGTATTGTAGATTCTCTCCTCTGAATGGTATGGTTGGTTTGTACCCAGAACTTCTATTCCGCAAGTGGAAGGTAGACACAACAGTTTTCTGAGGGTTTGGTCTAAGGTTGTTCTGACGAAAGTAGCTGTCTAGGATCTTTAAGTCTGATGTAAGCATCGACTCAGGCTCGTCGAAGCGTTGGTGTTGGGCGACCAATGCGATGTCATCTGCATGGATGAATTTTTTTGATTTCGTTGCTGGGAGATCATATGAGTACAGGTTGAATAGTAGAGGGGCCAATACAGAGCCCTGAGGGAGGTCACCATTTATCCTATGTACTTTACTCCTGGAGTCTTCTGAAAATATCTGAAAGTACCTATTACTCAGCATGTTACTGAGTAATGTGGTGAGTTTCAGGCAAGGGATGATACTGATAAATTTAAGAAGGAGCTTATCTTGCCACACGGTGTCATATGTAGCTGTCAGATCTAAGAAAACACCCGTGCTTACCATTTTGTTCTCAAAGCCATTTTCAATATGGGTAACTAGTGCTAAAACCTGTTCATCACATCCACGTCCAGGTCTGAATCCAGCCTGCTCGACTGTAATATGCTGATTGATTGTCGCAGAGATCCTGTTATATATCAGCCTTTCCAGAAGCTTCATTGTGACACTGAGGAGTGCTATTGGCCGGTAACTCTCAACTTTTGTTGGGTCCTTAGATGTTTTTAATACAGCTACTATTTTTGTCTTCTTGAAGAGTGAAGGTAGGTGACCTGTCTCTAGAATGTTCGTGAGGAAGTTAGTAAGCCATTTGACAGCAGCTGGTCCAAGATGTAGAATGAACTCTGGATATATTCCATCAGCACCTGCCGCTTTCCCAGGGTTTAAACTTTCTATGGCCTGCTTAGTTTCTTGTGGTTGAAATGGGACAGAGAATTCAGAGGATCGCAGAGCCAAATGTTTCTTTTCCTTGAAGAGTTGCTTTACGTGTCTTCTATGATGCTTTTCAACTGAAACCTTTGAGGTAGAGATCATATGCTTGGCCATGTCATTTAGACTGATGCTTGTTTTTGGTCTAATTTTGCTGTTTGATGTGTCCAATTTCCTGATCAGGCTCCAAGCTTCCCTGCTGGAGTGAGTGAAGTCTAGTGACTCAACAGTTTCTTGCCAAATTTTCTTCCTGTTTTCATCTAGGGATTGTAAAAGTTCAGAAGCCGTATTTGGATCACCATTGGCCTCAAATTCTTTGAAGAGCCTTTCACTTTCCTCGTTCCAGCCGGGGATGTATTGTTTACGATATCCTCTTGGGATACATCGTTTTGCTGCACTTTTAGCTACACCGATGAATCTGCTGTAGTTGCTATGGATAGGTCTTATCCATCGCAGGTTGGAGTCAATCTGTTTAGAAAATTCATCCCAATTGGCTTTTTTAAAATTCCATCTCTGTTTCGGGCAGGAGTGAACAATAGGCACAAGCAATCCAGACTGGAGAATTATTGGTCTGTGCTGACTGTGAGGAAATTTGTTGAGCACTGTGCGTCGTATGTTGCTAAGTGAGTGTTGTGACTGTGTTACAAAACAGAGATCCGGGGTGTATTCTTTGTTCCATCGTGCAGAAGAGAAGGAAGCCTTATCCTTGGCATCGTAGATAAGTTTAAGGTTTTCAGTTTACATCCAGTCAGTAAGCTTTTCCCCATTTCTGTCGTTCTCCTTGTATCCCCATAGTGTGTGATGGCTGTTAAAGTCTCCTGCAATTATACTTGGATTTTGCATAGTTGGAATTGGCGGAGATGGCCAGGAAGTTCCAGGAGGTTTATATACGTTGACTACTGTCAAATCACAGACTTAGATTGAGGTAGTAAATATTTCATTATCTGAGGAAGATGGCAAGACTTGATAGTGTATGATATCGCTCCTCACATAGGTGGCAATCCCGTACTTCGCATGGTTAATTGCGGACACTAATTTAAATCCTGGAATCTTCCCTCTGGACTGCAGTTGGAGATCATTTTCGGTGTGGGTTTCTTGAAGCAGGATGATGTGAGTCTGATGTTCTTTGAGAACCTTTGCTAGGTGTTCACACTTTGCTCTGCTAATGCCTTCGACGTTAAGCTGGCATATTTTCAATGAAGGGCCAATGTTACGAACTTGATGGCCCTGAAAAGGGCCTCTAGGTGTGTTTCTCCTCCATTTTCCTTGACCGAGAGGTCGTTTCCGACAGTTCGGTCTCATCTTATCACTGTTGCTTTCTTAGCACCACCCGGGGGACACGTGTAGGGCAGAGTGCTGGTTAAACCTACGGACGTGAAGAAACGTAGACCCCCACGAATGCAATGCCCTGTGTAGAAATTGGAGTTGCGGATATTAAGGTAGAGTTCTATTTATTTTTAAATATTCCGCAGTTTGTTTATGCAAACATTATGGACTATTTTAACACAAATTGTGCTAAATGTTCCGGCATAACTCAACAAAATGACAGTGTTTCGCCCCGGTGTGCAATTGGGCTCTTCAGTTGGTTAAAGCACACCTCACCAAGACACTGTATAGTACACACTGGGAAGGCCATTGCAAGACGTATTTGATTCATGTGTATCCACGTCACGAGCAAAGCCAGTGCACTATGGGAGTCGAAACTCCACTCCAAAGCAATTATAACCTTACCTTTCTTTTGAAAATTATAAACATTATGGACGGTGCACACTTTCCATGTTGGTAATTTATATAGGCTAGGATATTAGGATGGTGTGTTGCAAACGTCTGGTCGTAGATTCCTAAATTTCTTGCACATCTCAAAGTATTTTCTTTCTTATTATTGTAAGGTTCGTGCTGATTTTGTCTTTGTGTTTGGGATTATAACTACAATGGTTGATACGATAACTTTTATACTGTCAACTTTCACATCATGTAATTCACGTCCAACATGTTGCATTTTGAGCGAATGTGCGAAGCTATCCTTACCTAATTGGTCAATGAATGAAAATCTTGAGCTCTGATTGGTTAGAGAAACTGTGTCATAATGATAAGTAGTAATTTAATGACTCTCATTATAGTACAGTTTTCTGACACATAATATTGTTACGTGCCACCCCCTAGTGGCAATTCCGTTAACTGGATTACGGTGGGTAGAAAGCACAATACCAATTACTGCTTTAAAGAGAAGTTAGCTTTATTGCTTGCAGGAAGATACACTACTCATCAGTAAATACAAGCAATTGGAACCTTACTCCAGTTTCCTCAAGTTATAACGTGTTTTTCGAGGGGATTTTACGCCACTGGCATAAGTCAGTAGGAAGCCATTCTATATTTATTTACGCGGTAAATTGTTCAGCCAAGAGAATTTTTCATGTTAATTTATTATTATTATTAACTTATTATTATTATTATTATTATTATTATTATTATTATTAAGGTATTTTTTGGAGCATTTTATAAAAGTATAAGCATACAGATAGGCTTTCTATGTCATAGAAAACACTATCAAGCAAATTATTACGAACAACATTATCATAGAAAAGTATATGATTACGGAATTTTACGGAGTTTTGTCAGTTAGGGTATTATGAGAGAGATGACACACTGGGAATTCGGATACAGGCTTCTTCTTGTCAAGAAGCATGTCACAAGCCTGGGTTGCAGCGTCAAGAAAAGGCGAAATAGTCTGGAACGACAAACGACATCATCCGCGCGCCGTGTGTATTGAGCCTAAGGAGGGGAGTAGCGGGGTGGCACAGCCGATCAGTGAGGACCACGTAAGGTAGAAGTCGACACCGGAGTGGGGAGCCGACGAGTGCATATATCGTTTGCGCGCCGTGGAGTAGAGGACTTAGCTGTGTAAGACTTGACCAGTATGGTTGCACGTGTGAGTGGCTCCGATGTTCCGTGGAGTAGAAGACTATCTTTGTAAAGCTTAACCAGTGTGGTTGTACGAGTGTTTGGTTCCGATGTTCGGACCATTAAGTTATCAAATCTACCAGGATATCATCAACTAACGAAGAAGATGACGACGTCCAGGAGACAGTGGGAAGCTCTCTTCATCATCCAGTACGAGGGAAATGCTTCGGCAATTTCCAGTGTTAAGCGCGAATCACGCAGAACTACGCAATCTCTCGTTTCTCTTTGTTTTATATTCTGTATTCAGTAACTTCATAGCTTGGGAATAAGAGTAAAATCAGTAATTTATCCTAATCCGTTTTCACGTAATTTTCTAGCGGTAATATTCAAATCGCAAAGCTCCAATTTAAATTTTAAACTTATTATTATTATTAATTTTGCAATACTTGTTATATAATAAATTCATTTCTTTTAACCATGCAATCTTTGTTTTCAGTAGGTAGCATTAGATATAGACCAATTCCTTCTCCTGATACAATTGTTTGTTGGGTTAATGATCAAATCATACCACGATCTGAGTGAATAGATTCTTGAAGGTGTTTTACCAGAGCTAGGTGTTGTTAAATACAAATTTAGATTTCAACATTGCGTTGAGGTCTTGGCGCCCATTAAAACAACATATCTTAGGCAGAGTAAATATTTCAAAGGGCAAGTAAGGAACAGTCAAAACGTTTCATTTGTACGCTCAACGTGGAGCAAAGCAGAACTGTTTCATTTGTCGCCGACAACTTGGGGATGAAAACCTAATAACATTTGTGGAAGGAGAAGGGTATATATTTCTGTGCCTGTATTTTGGGGTTTTTTCATTTATCGGTGTATATCATTATGGGGGATGAGAAAAAAAAGCAGATGAGGTTACGTAGTGGTCATCAACTGGAGAGTGATGATACGAACAGTATGTCGAGTGATGGTAGTACCGGGGTAGCGGAGGTAAATCCCGATACTGAAACAGGGAGTGTAGGCGGCCAACCAGAATTAAAAACTTTACTTCTCGAGTTCATGTATCAGAACAAAGTTAGTAGTGATGCCTTAAATGCAAAATTAGAACAGAATAATGCAAAATTAGAACAAAACAGTAGGGAAAATAAAGAAAGTACAGATGCCTTAAACGCCAAATTAGAACAAAACAGTAGGGAAAAGAAAGAAAGGACAGAAGCTTTAAATAAACAAGATGTTCAGTAAAGAACATATAGCCTACTTTCTCCTAAATGTATGAGTATAGTTATAACTCGTTGTTATTATCAAAGAGTATAATAGAACTATTCTTTGTTGAAGACCTTAGAAACGATTTACCTCTACCAAACGCCACGACCTAGATAAAAACTGCTACCATCATTGAAGAAAGAAAGAAAGAAAGAAAGAAAGATAAGAAGTATATCAAGAATGTTATGGATCTGGAGACATAATCGACCGGACTGGCGGCGTGGCTCAGCGGTAACGTTCTCGCTTGCTGGGCCCTAGGTTGCAGGTTCGTATCCTGGCGCAGTCAGCTGGCATTTGAGGGTGCACAAATGCGAGGGAGCCGTGTCAGTACATTTACTGGCACGTTAAAGATCCCCTTCGGGCCAAAATTCCGGCACCCCGGTGTCTCTAAAAGCAGCAGTAGTTAAAAGGGATGTAAAACCAATAACATTATTATTATTATTATTACGACCTGCCGTGGGCAACATCCAACTTTGAGTTGAGGCATGTCTTTACACGTCTGGTTGTGCATGGCTTTCACAACCCTAATTGAATTAACAAATCTTTCCATGACCCTACAGAGACGTGTGTATACAAACTATGTGGATATTTTCGATAATATAATCCTAACAGAGCGAGTGCATTCTAGCGGCCAGAATAAGAAACTTTTCAATAAAATCTGGAAGTTACCTTTTTGGCAGCTAGATGTCTCGAGTAAATCTGCTGGCGAATTATGTTTTAATTAAATATATATTTTACACCATAATGTGGACAATATAACGCTTAATAACATTTTCAAGTAACGCAAAATAGGCTGTTACAAACCCTTTAAAATAAAAAGTTAAAATGTATCGTAGTATCAACTTGTCATTCTTCAAATTCGATGCGCATAGAATGATAATGGTATAGTAATCAATGGATCCCCACGTAGACTAGTCGGGACATCTAGTGGTGAAATATCGAACAATATAATCCTAACAGAGCGAGTGCATTCTAGCGGCCAGAAGAAGAAACTTTTCAATAAAATCTGGAAGTTACCTTTTTGGCAGCTAGATGTCTCGAGTAAATCTGCTGGCGAATTATGTTTTAATTAAATATATATTTTACACCATAATTTGCACAATATAACGCTTAATTTTAAAACATCTGAGTCATTACAAAACAATAAACATATAACATTTCAAGCAAAAAAACTAGCTCTGATCGGGTTTGAACCATAGGAATCTGAGCGACAGGCTATCGCTCTACCACTTTTTTTTTTTTTTATTAGCTCTTTACAGAATTACAGAATTTTCAGATATGATAAATACCAGACTAATACATCACAAGAAATCCAGATAGTGTCCATATTTATCGTATAATTGTCCACTTTCACTAAGCTTCCAACGCTCTTTTTGCAGGTGATACCTGAGATCCAGGAAAGAGAAATGTTGATCATTGTCCATCACGAAGTGTACATATTGGCCCATTATCCACACAATGGCAGTCTGTTTAATTTGGGGGAAGGCGGTCACCGACAAACGAACCAACTTCCTGTCATCAAGGTCATTCGAGGGCACATTTAATAGTTGACATACTTTTCCCTTACACCACAGCCACGTGGAGGCAACTCGCGTGCATGATGTGAAGCGGTGTATCGCCGTATCAGTTTGACCACATATAGTACACCATGGGTAAGCTTCAAGATGGATGGTATATCGCCGTAGAGCGGTTGGGATGAGATCGTTGAGGAAGATAAAAACTTGGGAGTGTACAGCAGAAGAAATGGACATAGCCCCAAAACTTTTTCCAAACAGTGGGCCAATGGACATAGAGGGTGGTGGCCTCTATTCGCGGCTTGGAGTGTACCACTTGCCGCAACATGTTATAGATACTTTTCGTCGTTGGAACAATCCCTGATGGCATGTGGCGAACAGTTTCCAGAAGGTGCTGTTGATGGTCCCTAAATATCTTCGGCAAAGCTCTATCACAACCACGGGCTGTGTTTCGAATATCTTTGTATAGCGCTTTCGTAAAAGTGTCATGTTGGGAAAGAATGGTGATATCGTTCTTGCAGAGGAGTGCACGGCATTTCATGCCATGAGCTGTTAGCCCTAGCCCGCCTTGCCGGGATGGGAGATACAACTGTTCCCGTTGTACTCGGAACAAAAATCCTTGCCATATAAACCAACCTGTATATTTTGCCAATTGGCTCTCAAACATTTTGGGAAGTGGGAAAAGTTGTGTGACATACCATATTTTAGAGAGCGCAAACACGTTGAGGACCATGACCCGTTGCACTATATTGAGGTTTCTTTGACCAAATTGGATCAGGACTCCACTAACTTTGGCAATGACCTTAGTCCAGTTAACTTGCACTGTGTCCAGAAGCGATTGCTTCCAGGTAATGCCAAGAATTTTCACCTCATTTACTATCCGGAACCAGGGCTGTGGGGTAATCACTGAGTTAGTATTGAGCGGAAGCAAAGCAGTTTTCTGGGGGTTCGATTGTGCTCCAGAGGCGATATGGTAGAGCTGAAGGACGCTATCGATGTGGGAGATGTCTTCTTCATTGCGGATCAATATTGATACGTCATCAGCATAGGCGCACATTCCAAAAACATGTGTGGACAGTATGTAACCCTGTAGCTTCACCTGGGTAGTCCGAATGAACGGTTCAAGGCCAATGACAAAAAGTAGCATAGAAAGGGGACATCCTTGCCTAACTGATCGTTGTATTGGAATCAGAGGGGAAAGAAAACCGTTGACGAGCACTCTAGACGTAGCATTACAATTTATCATACGAATGTAGTCAATAAGGATTTCAGGAAATTCGAAGTGTTGCAAGACCATGTACAAGTATTCATGACTGATGCGGTCGAAAGCTTTATCAAGATCTAAGGTGAGAAAACTCATTGGCTCAGTGGGGAGCATTTCGGCTTTTAGGTGTAGGTCCCGTAGTATCGCTAAGTTTGTTAACAGAGTTCTTCCAGGAATTCTGCAACATTGTTCATCACCAATGATATCAGGTAGAACAGTCTTCAATCGGCATGCAAGTACTTTGGTAAGGACTTTATAGTCACTGCAGAGCAGAGTAACTGGTCGGAAGTCACCAACTGCCATGGGAGAGGATGTTTTTGGTATGAGGACTATGGTACCCTCGTGATGTGATTGACAAAGAGCACGACGTTGGAGAATGGTACGCAGGACATGACAAAATTCTTTGCCAATGAGAGGCCAGAAGTGTTTATACATTTCATATGGCAGTCCATCAATGCCAGGTGAGCGGTTGTTTGGGAGTCGTTTAACCACAGAGTGAATCTCTTCATCCGTAATATCCGCGCTGAGCAGAGTTTTGTTGTCCGGAGATAGTTTGGTACTGCAAGATGACAGCAATAGGGTCACCTGCTGTGGATCAATGGGAGCCTTAGCGTAGAACCGTTGATAAAATAATGATATTTCACTACGTATAGCGTCAGGGGAGGTGACGACACTTCCAGTACTGGTGCGGAGGCGGTGGATATATTTACGTTGCCGCTCACGTTGTCCTTTGGCGATATGGTATACACTTGCACTTTCGTCCGGGAGCACTGTACGATCTTTTAAAGCCACGTTGATATGAGCGAGCGTTCGTTGCTGTAGAGACAGGAGCTTGGTTTTAACTTCCCGGATCTGGTCATATATACGCTCCCCAGCACCAGATCTTTGCTGGAGCTGGCGAAGAACTCGATAGTAAAATTCAACTGTATCCCGTCTTTCCCGACCTCGTTGGTAAGATATGTTCTTAAAGACGCGGCGGATCCCTGGTTTAACTAAAATATCCCACCAGTCTGTGCAGTCGCGAAATTTGCCTTTTTGTTGGACCCATCGAATCCAGTGTTGTCTGAAAATATCTTGGCATTCCTCCTCCAGTAACAGCGAGCAATTCAGCTTCCAATAACCTCTTCCTATCTGAAATATGGGATGGGGGTAAGAGATTGTACATACGACAGCATGATGGTTAGTGAAACTGGCAGGAATCACTTCATATCGTCTAGGCTGGATGAGTTCCTGTGAAAAGTAGATGCGGTCAAGTCGTGATGAGGAGTTGTGACTTATACAGGTGTAATGGGGCAGGGGCACCCTTAAACTATCCACAGCATCAATGAGGTGTAGGGAGGTAAGAAGGGTCCTGAGAGCCGGGTTGACACCTCTGTATGGACTAGTGGAATCCTCTGGGCGTTGAATACAATTGAAATCCCCTGCAAGAATAAGTTTTTCCTTAACGTCGTGCAGATGAGGCAGTATACTCTGTTGAAAGAACATTTTCCGTTCCACACGTTTATTAGACCCGGATGGGGCATATACATTTATCAGGGTGGTATTGTTTATGTGTCCAGATATTATGCGTCCTGATGGATGACATAGCACACCTGCGAGTGGGATATCATGTCTTATGAGGAATCCGGTCCCTCTATTCGTATTACCGGTATTGATGTATTGTTTGTAGAAGGCAGATATGGGTAAACACGGTATAGCAACTTCTTGAAGGAAAGCAATGTCAATGTCAGCATCTCGAAGGAATCTCTCCAACAGTTGAAATTTCAGAGGGCATTCTATTACATTGATATTCACAGTGGCCACAGTGAGAAATTGCGCCATTACGAGAAGTATAAAAGCTGTGCTAGACATACTGGAAGGTGGACTCGAAAGAAGACACAGGTGAGAATTATCCTGGTGCACTATGTCAAATTAGGTTGAGATAGTTCCTTTTGACTGCCATTCATAGGCCGGCTGTCAGCGGTTGAGAGCGTTCGTGGGTCCCTAGATGACGTAGAAAGAAGATTTTGTTTCTTTTTCACAGCTGCGGAAACGTTTGTGGAGCCAGTTTTATTCTTCGGGGCTGGTACGGCAATCGAGGCATTTGTTTTAATCTTCTTAGAGACGTTCTCGGATCCCCGATCAACAGTCTTAAGTGAGTCGGTAGGGACCAGCGAAGTCTGGGGCAGTGAAGACAAAATTTCTGTGGCAGCCTGTAGTAACGGCAGAGTTGGTTCTGAGGCTGCGATACAGGTTGCCGAGAGCACAGGGGCACTCTGTGTCTCGCAGCTCTGGTCAGGGCAAGGTATCAGTTCTGCGTCAGATGTATCCGAGGTCACTCCTGGTGTTGTCCCAGCTGACTGATCAATGATCATGTTTTCATATGACGTTTGCTGCGTCACAACTTCCGAGTATTGTACACGTCGTTGTTGTGTAGGAGTTATACCGAGGGGAATCATTTTCTTTGGGCAGTTAATACGGAGATGTGTGGTAGCATTGCAAATTAAACAGGTCTGTTTCTGTCCATTATACGTTATATAGCCAGAATGGCCACCAAAAGCCTCAGTGGAGGGGATATCTTGCTTGATTTCCATAGTTACGGCACGTATTCCATTATACACCGGGAACTGATAAGCAGAAGACCATTGTTCTTTCCTGACGTCACTCACAGTGCCATATTTCGACAGGACGGATTTGAAAATTTCAGGGGGTACTTCGAGTGGGACATTAAATATACGCACTGTGGTAAAATTGGAATCCGCTGTGGAGAGCTTAACATTGGTCATTTCGCCGGAATCATACTGAAATTTAATAGGATCTGCAAAAGTATTTAACAATTTCTGATAAATAGATATGGTGATTACCTTGATGTACATGGTTTTTTCGTGCGCATTTAACTGGATGGCTTCTACTTGGTCGACAGTCAACCGGAGGGTATCGCCAATCCAGCGGTGAATTTCTCCTGGTGAGGGGCGAGAACTCTGCCTGTCCCATTGGCAGCGTACGGTGTTTTTTCTCTGGTATCCGGACATGATTTTCAGCGGGGTTTTCTGGGTTTCTGGTTTTGTTGTCCTATCTGGAACACTACTTAAAAAAATATTGTCCGAATGACACACGGAAGGTCAGTACACACGTGGAACTAAGGAAGCACCGGTATTAGGAACCGTAACCTCTTCCAATGCGGTCACACAGCGCGCACACACGTACCGCACTCGGCCACGACCAGTGACCAACTTACCACTGAGCTAATTGTGTCAACGAATATCGTTCTATTTAAAATGACTTACATAGAACTTGTTAGCAAATAATGATTTATACTAAACGATTTCATCACTGGAGTATATTATTTATATATAAAGCATTTCATACAAAGTTTATTTATTTTTTATCAGTACGCTATATTGCATTCAATACTCAAATTAGTGAAATATAAGTCAGGCACAAGATATCCGCTGCCATCTTGTCTTATTAATGAATCAGCTGAGCTTTTTAAAATCACGTCTGCACTATAGTATTACAAAATAAACTTTTAATTTCGTACGTGCCTCTTCCTTTAGAACAGTTAAAACGATTCTCGGCTCGATAATCGGAACTGGTGGGTCCCATGATATGGATTATAAAGTTTGCATAATTCGCACGGCCGCCATCCTGAAATGGTATGGCGGACGACCTTGTAGTTTGGTCACAAGACGCATCCTATACGAAGGTATGTTGTTACCAAATTTGGTAGAGATTGGATGATTTGGTTAGTCGTTATTTGATTTTACGTTTTGAACGTTTGAGTGGCCGCCATTCAGTTTTAGTAAAGATGGCGGCGATATAAAACATGACACTGAGGTGTCCTTTGCTAGTGCTACCTTTGTACCAAATTTCGTTCAATTCGCATTCACCGTGTTCGAATTGATAGGGGGGGACAGACATTCAGAGTACACACACTCTCACACACACACACAGACTCACACACACACATACACACACACAGACTCACACACACACATACACACACACAGACAGACACACTTTTTTCGCCCTGTGTTGATCTCATAAGTCTACTTTCATTTTTTGCAAAAATCGAAAGTAGGCTAAAAATTAGAACAGAATAACGCAAAATTAGAACAAAACAGTAGGGAAAATAGAGAGGGTACTGAAACTTTAAATGCTAAATTAGAACGAAACAGTAGGGAAATCAGTGATAAATTTGAGCTGATTAGAGGTGAGATCGGAGGGGTGATGGAAGAGAAGGTTAAGGAGATTATTGCAGATGTAGACCGAAAATTAGGAAAAGTACAGGAGGAGTTAGAAATTAGAATCAGTACACAGGCTGAAAATTTAAAAGAACTAGTGCAACTGGAAACACAGCAGGTCAAAAAACAATTGGGGGGAGAAATTGACAAAATTCAGGTAGCAACTAAAGAGGTTAAGGAACAGCTGGGGGGGGGGGGGGGGGGTAGAATTGAGAAAGTCCACTCGCAAATAGTTGCAGAAGTAAATGATTCAAGAGAGAATAATAGAGAGAGCATTAGCAAGATTGAGGAGAAACAAGCAAAGCTATATGATAAAGTAGAAGAATCAGAAGGAAACATTAAATTAACAGTAAACAGTATTGAGAGGAAGGCTGAGGAGAAAATCGCAGAATTAGAATTAAAATTAAAAGCTAGGATCAGGCAAGAAAATAGTCAGAATAGGCCAGTTTTTGTGAATAGCACACACAGGAAGGTAGAACTGGGAAAGTTCAGCAGTCGACAGGGGTGCCCAATGGAGTTCATTAATACCATAGAAATAAATTCGGGGAGAGGTTGGAAAATGGTAGTATTGAGTGGTGCCAGGTAGTTGAAATTTTAGAACAAGTGTTTGTGGGGGAAACGAGGAATTGGTTTGCTGTCTACAGAGACAAGTTTACTGATATTAATGATTTTAAAATGAAATTCTGTGAAAAGTTCTGGAATGAGGTTATTCAGTCGAAGCATCGTGAGGGAGTAGTGTGTGGTAAATATAACCCTAAAGGAAGCTCCACCATGACCGAATACTTTTTAGGGCAGGTATTAGTGTGTAAATATCTGGATGGCTTGAAGGAGGAAAGTGATGTGGTGAGGTTGCTACTTAGGCACTTTCCCTATAGGATCAAGGAGGCTGCTTGTATCCAGAATGTAAAGACAATATCACAAGTAGAAAATTTGTTAAGCACATTTGATGCACTAGGGAGAGGGGGTTATGAGGACAATTTCAATAGGAACCAGGGTAATAATAATAATAGGCCTAATGAAGCCAGGCATCAGGAAGTTCAAGGGAACGGTGGCGAAGGGGCCAACGCTCAAAATAGAAATAATAATGATAATAATCAGCTAAATCAGAACAGAGGAAATGGCTATGGTAATCAGTATCAAGGGAGGAACAATGGTTTCAGGGGAAATCAAGGGAGGAACAATGATTACAGGGGAAATCAAGGGAGAAATTATGATTTCAGGGGAAATCAAGGGAGAAATTATAATGACAATAATTACAACCAGAATAGGGGTCAAGGAGAGGACAGCCTAGTGGTAGTAATATACAGCCAAACAATGACAACACAGCCCAGAACAACCAGACCAGTGCAGTAGTTAGTAGTATTACAGCCAGCTGTAGAGGTTCTTTAAACGCGAACCAGGCTGCGAAGTAAGGTCAGAATCTCAGTCTGTAGCATGCCCTGTCCATACACTTATACAGGAACCCTATGACCTAAATGTAAGAAATGAATTATTACATGACCTAAATGATGAAGGTATTATTCAGGAAGTGGTTAGTAAGAGCCCCATAGTTAAATTTAACGTGTCCGAGGCGTACACAGATGTTTTAATTGATAGTGGTTGTATGAAGAGTTGCATAAGTAGTGCATTTTATGATAAAACTAGCAGTAGTACCCGGCTTCGCCCGGTGGAATGATGATAATATTTCAGTCTCCTTAACACTCAAAGTCATAAATTATATTTATTTATGTATTGATTTCTTACATTATCAAACCCAGTGACAATGTTTATACTTAAGTCACTATGGGAGGCTCTGTAAAATAATGATCATTCTCGTGATATTTGTCTTCAGTCCGAGTCGAGATATGTCGTTAGCGGTCCCAGAATTCGTGACATCTCAGTCGTAGAAGACTATATGTGGTGGTGATTAGAAATATAATGGACTTAAAATCTATGTCATTTGCCCCCAATGACGTTGTGGGCGTAACATCTAGGTAATTTGCCCTACTGATCAGGATGATATTGAAAATTACTACATAACTGACATGAAACTTAGAAAATAATAGAAAAAGTTATTTTTAGGACTCACATTTCGGGAAAGACTTGATTATTTTTTGCCAAAGAGCTCCCACTTAGATCGCTATCTGGTTAAAAGTTTCGTCTTGTTAAGGTTTAAACTGTACGATAAATGTCTGAAGCAATTCCTCCAAGAGAAGCTTCCAGATTTCTCAGTCGATATATCGTTAACGTTCCTGAGCATCCAGTTGTCTTTTCTTCTGACGCAAAACATCTTCTACATAGTGATGATGAACATAGAAGCGACTACTGGCACATATAACTTATCAACGAATGGGAAAAATTGATAAAGGAATGAAAGTAATAAAATAGAAAAGAGATGTACGATATACCATAACACTCGCTGTGAATTTTCTACGTGACCGGCTTACATGTTTCGGTACAGGTTCTCAAGAAGAGGAACCAGATCATTGGCATAAATGAATACAGTAACAGTAGATTAAATAGTATCCTAGACAGATGACACGCAAAGTAACACGGCCTAATATACGATGTAATGGTTGAACTTCAGAGAAATGTTTCATCTCACTTCGCAGTTGTTATTTAATAAATACTAACATGTTTGTAGCTAACATTGAAATTAATGGAGTGCGTTAGGATAAACGATATTCCTTGTTTTTCCCTCTGGTGTATAAATAAATAAATGTTTAGGTGTGCCCACTCTTGAGCAAGCTACGTATAACTGATCATGAGAGGGGGATCATGCAGGGAATTGCATTAGCTTGAAATCAAAAGGCATATCAGTAGGGATCAAAGGAATTCGGGGAATGAAGATATCTTCTCCTTTGGCATAGCCTGTCAATACGACTACTACTGAACGGGTATATCAAACTTACAAACTAATGGAAATACACATTTTAAAAATCGCAGGCGATGAAGACTGTGGTGTTACTTAGTAGTATAATGGACGTAACATCTAGGTCATTTGCCCTTTTGATGAGGATGGTAATGAAAACTACTGTTGAATTGACACGAGAAACTTGCAAACTACCGTGGTAGAAAGAAATATTTCAAAATTCACAGGCGATGAAGAGTTATTGTGTGTGGTGATTAGTGGTATAATGGGCGTAACATCTAGGTCATTTGTCCTTATGATAATAATAAGGTAATGAAAAATGACTACTAAACGAACATGGTGTAATTTTAAATCTGATATAGGTAATTCAGATTTCTACCTTCGATGTCTTCCAATGTCTGAACGTTATTTTCTGGCTTAGGCCTATACTCGATGTGTGTAGTGAAAGAGCTTATCGAGTACTGCTCGGGTCCAAGCTGCACTAACCTGAGAATATCGCAGATGATGACGATATATTATGATGACAGACGTTCGGGTGGGGGTTCCCGGTCCTATTCACATTGACCGGTGAATCACTCATTCTTTCGAAACACTACAGTGGTTTGAGCAAAGACGCAATATGAACATCAGCATAGTCAGCAATACCAGGTAACACGGCGGGGTCTGGACATTTCTCTCATGTCACATCGCGATGAATCAGCAAGCTATTCTCACACCTGCCCCCCCCCCCCACTCCCCCCTCCACCCATCAATGTCTCACAACTTGTGGGACGTGGGTTTGCGACCACGGGACCCCAGCTGAGTCCGGCATTGCTTCTACTTACTGGTGCCGGGCTCCTTTCAGTTCTCATTCTTGTCAGCCTCCCTTGGTCAAACTCTTGTTCTCTTCCGACCCCGTTGGTATCAGGGTATCCGAGGCCTAGCAACTCTTTCACTTTCCCGCCTTAATTAGCCCTTGTCTAATCATTCCTGATAGCCTCATTCTTCGAGGTGTCAGCCTTCTTTCTCTTTTCTTAATATCTCATGTCTTCTGCTCAAGACCCTCAAGGAGGCAGGGTGTGTGTAGCCCCACCACTTCGGGTGCACCCTGGATAGTGCTACATCCTCAAGGGCTCATGGCTGGTGAGTTCGGGAGCTGGCAACCCTGAGGGTTTCCTGAGCGGGTCCGGTTTTACCCCTTTTTTCCATTGCCTTTGGAACGGACCCTGTCCTCTTTCCGGGAATGGAGTGGTCTGTCCGCAATTTCAAGCAGACAGTGTTACTCGCAGGGTACCAAAGGGTAAGTATACACATTTTGGTTCTGATCGGTGAAACGGTGTAGATTTGTGCCAAAGGGCCTAAATGCAGGAAAAGGGGTGATCTGTCCGCAATTTCAAGTGGACAGGGTTACCCGCAGGGTTCGAAAGGGTAAGTATAAAAATTTTGGTCCGGATCGGTGAAACGATATAGATTTTTGGCAAAGGGCCTAAATGCAGGAAATGGGGTGGTCTGTACGAACTTTTAGGTGGACAGTGATATTCACAGGGTTACAAAGGGTAAGTATACACATTTTGGTTCAGATCGGTGAAACGGTGTAGATTTTAGCCAAGGGGCCTAAATGCAGGGATTGGAGTGGTCTGTCCGCAATTTCAAGCAAACAGTGTTACTCGCAGGGTACCAAAGGCTAACTATACAGATTTTGGTTCTGATCGGTGAAACGGTGTAGATTTGTGCCAAAGGGCCTAAATGCAAGGAATGGAGTGGTCTGTCCGCAATTTCAAGCAGACAGTGTTACTCGCAGGGTACCAAAGGGTAAGTATACAAATTTTGGTTCTGATCGGTGAAACGGTGTAGATTTGGGCCAAAGGGCCTAAATCCAGAGAATGGGGTGGTCTGTCCGAAATTTCAAGTGGACAGGGTTACCCGCAGGATTGCAAAGGGTAGGTATACAAATTTTGGTTCGGATCGGTGAAACGGTGTAGAAGTTTGCCAAAGGGCCTAAATGCAGGAAATGGGGTGGTCTGTCCGAAATTTTAAGTGGACAGTGTTATTCACAGGGTTACATAGGGTAAGTATACAAATTTTGGTTGAGATCGGTGAAACGGTGTAGATTTGGGACAAAGGGCCTAAATGCAGGGAATGGGGTGGTCTGTCGGAAATATCAAGTGGACAGGGTTACCCGCAGGGTTCCGAAGGGTATGTATACAAATTTTGGTTCAGATCGGTGAAACGGTGTGGATTTGTATACATAACAGACAGACAGACAGACAGACAGACAAACATTGAGCTTTATATATATAGATAGAAGATGAAAGGAACTGGAGTAAATTTTGAGGAGATGCCAATTAAAAGCACTTTTGTTATCACAGCTGTTGGGAAGAGGTCTAAAGTAATTTCTAAGCAAGTTCTAGTAGACATGAAAATTAATAATCATGTAGAGAAGCAGATTTGCCTTGTAATTCCAAATTTAGTATTCAGTGTTATCTTGGGTTCAGAGTGGCTAAGTAGAGTGTCTGGTAACTTATGTTATGATGTAGGGAGTTTGAAATTTAAATGGGGAGATTCTGAAGTAGAAGCAGCGTTCAATGACCATATTCAGAGAAGTAGTATTGTAGGTGTGATTTGTACTTTAAATGAGATATCGCCAGCCGTAGAGCGGGGTTCTCCATGTTTTGTGGGCAGTGTGATTACGAACGTTAGTCTAGAGGACTCGTTACGTGATGCTGCATTTCAGGGAAATATAGAGGTGGAACAATGTGTTCGATTATGATGTGTTATTGTGTAATAGGAGAGTTTTTGAAGATCGCATTGGTATGGCCAATTGCTATACACATTCATTGAACGTTATTGATAGGTCAGTATTCACAGGACATAGATATCCTGTACCTTTCGCTTATCAGAGTGCAGTTGAGGCACAAATTAACCAGATGCTTGAAGATGGGATTATTGAGCACTCTAACAGTCCGTATGTTAATTCTTTGATCACGGTACCCAAGGCCGACGGCACAGTTCGTATTTGTTTAGACGCTCGTTTGGTTAACAGTAGAATTCGTTCAGATCAGCTGAAATCTATGTCAATAGAGGAATTAATGCAAACATTTGAGGGGAAGAAGCATTTCACTTGTGTAGATTTGAATTCCAGTTTTTTGGCAAGTGCCACTTATGTACGAAGATAGACCATTTACAGCTTTTAGTCATAAATATAACCTTCTTCAGTTTTGCAGGGTACCTTATAGGTTAAAGAGTAGTTCAGCAGCTTTAATTTGGCTTAAAACATCGCATTAGGGGATGACACAGGAGAATTTGTAACCATTTACATAGATGATATGGTAATTAGTTCACGCAGTTTTGAGGAGCATCTACGCCATTTAGATATAGTTTTTCAGAAGTTAGATCAGGCAGGGTTCACTTTGAAGCTGTCTAAGTCGTCATTCTGTCAGTCCGAAGTGACATTTTTAGGTCATAGAGTGTCGAGTAGAGGTGTTACACCAGAGGAAAGTAGGGTTAATAAGATACTTAACGCAGAGGTGCCACAGAATGTTAAACAGTTAAAAACATACCTGGGAATTTGCAACTTTTTCAGGAGGTTCGTTCTTAAATACTCAGGGTTGGTAGAACCATTCAGGGAATTGCTTAAAAGTGGGACTCGGTGGAGATGGGAGTCCAAGCATGATCAGGCTTTTAGAGCGCTGAAGGAAGGTTTTGAGAAAGCTGTAGTGCTGAAATATCCTTTGAATGATAAGGAATATGTGGTTATGACAGATGCTTCACATATAGGCATTGCTGGAGTATTATGTCAGAAAGATGATGAGGGTAATCTGTGCATTGTATCTTTAGCCTCGCGAGGACTGACAGCAGCAGAGAAAAGATACACGATTACTGAGTTAGAGCTTTTAGGTATTGTTTTCAGTTTAGGGAAATTTAGAATGTATTTAGTAGGGGGAAATTTGAGATCCATACATATCACCATGCATTACTGTATATGAGGACTTGTAAACTCAGTTCTAACAGAGTTAGTAGATGGATTCTTGCTCTGCAGGAATACGAATTCACAGTAAAATATATTAACGGTAAAGATAACATTCTTGCAGACATGCTATCGAGGGACACTAATTTATGTAGGGATTATCCTGTGGTTAAAGTAGAGGACGGTATTTTAATATGTGCATGTGTGGACAGTAGCAACAGGGCATCGTTACACACACTGAGAAATATGCTAGTGGAGCAACGTGAGGACGTTAATTTAAAGGAGCCACTGGTTAGGTTGGAAATAGGTGAAGAAGAGTATGTGAAAGTAGGACGGTTCACGTACAAGATGCAGGATGGGCTTCTTGCAAGGAAATGTAGGAATAATCGGTGGGCAATATGTGTTCCTGCCACTTTTCGGGAGGAGCTAATTTGGTTCATTCATAGGGAATTAGGACACTTTGGTGCTGCCAAGGTCTTCTATGAAATTGGTCGTGACTTCATTTGGAGTAAAATGGGAAGGGATGTTAGGAGGATTTTAGCTAAGTGTGACACCTGTCAAAGGTGTAAATATCCAGTTAAATATTTAGCGGGGGAGAGATCTGCAGTTCTCACCAGTAGTCCCGGCGAACTACTGTGTGTGGATTTATTTGGCCCAATCTTTAAAGGACAGTACGGTTACGAGTACATTTTTATAGTTATTGACGCTTTTAGTAAGTATGTCAAGCTATATCCGCTAAGGAAAGCCACGGGACTAGCGTGTAGCCGTCTGATCATTAATAAGTATGTACCTGAGTTTGGCCTTCCTCTCAGGATACTATCTGACAGTGGACCACAGTTTACTGCAAAGAAATGGAGAACCAGTATGCAGGAAGCTGGTATAACACACGTTCATTCCTCTGTAAGGTACCCTCAGGGTAATTCTGCAGAGCGTCCATTAAGGGAAGTGGCTCGTCTTTTTCGGACTCTAGTGCATGACAAGCATACGGCCTGGGTTGGACATCTTCCCAAGGTCGAGACTTGGCTGAATTCTGTCCAGCATGAGAGCACGAAATTGACGCCATACGAAGTTCACTTCGGAAAAAGACCACAAAATGAACTAGCGAGGGTGTTGGGTTTAAATGAGGGTAAGCAACCGGGGATGGATTACATTGTCCAGTTGGCGAAACAGAATTTATCTAAGTCAGCACAAAAGAGAATTCGCCAACAGAAAGAAACTAAATTTGACCTATTCGAGACGGGAGACAGAGTCTTACTTAGAGTGCCGAAACAATCAAATAAGCTAGAGAAAGTCATGTCCAAGTTCTTTTATCTCTACGAGGGCCCTTTTATGGTTACCAAACGTATTGGCAAAACAGCATATGTGCTGGAGGATAGTAAGGGAAACAGGTTATCCGGGACGTATAATATACATAGTCTACGAAAGTATGTGTCATAAAGTAAGTGTGTTTAGCTGGCGAGCCAGCCTATCAAATGAGTAAGTGTGGTGTTTGGTGTGTGGAGGATATGGTCTTCCGGGCAGGCGTATCAGAAGTCACACAGGGGGGTAGTATGTAAGTAATTGAGAGTTTTTAAGGTACAGGGAAATATGACGGGATTGTCGGATGCTCTTGAGCACTAAAATGTCTCGATACACAAAGGCCAGAATTTGGTACCGCTGGTGAATTCCCATTTGTCTCCAAGAGATGGGTGAGCGTTTGGACAGGGTATTTTTTCTTAAGGCGTCCACGAGACAAAAGATGGGCCATCAGAAGGCGAGACAGTCCTTCATGAAACTCATACATAACAGCACACGTGATTTCTGTTTACGGCCTCGCCATGTAAGATTTGTAAGTGTGTAATTCAAGGTAATTTGTACAATGGTATTATTTGTGTGAGGAGAACTGGTCTGTGTTGAGAACTAGTAGTAAGTAGAATATGGTCTACGGGAACTTAAGAAGACAGGGCGATTACGGCACAGAAATATTTGGTGTTATATGTAATGCGCATTTACAGTTTTTTTTTTCAGAAGTCAATATTAATTTCGTCTGTTATAAAGAGAGATTAAGTATTATGGTCACGATGCGCTGCCACAATAGTGTGATCGTGTGCTCAGTGATAAGAGGGATTAAATTTCACAATAAGGAAGGAACCTCCGGTGAAATTAGGAAGTTCTAGGGAGATATACAAATATCAAAACACCTTGATGCGTGTGATGTGACATATTATATACATAGTGCTCACACAGTAATTATGTCTATTCTTCCAACATAGAGAAATTTGAGAGGCGGAAATATCCGTGGAACATAATTCTATATGAAAAACATTGGACTGGTTGCAAAGTGCAATCCATAGTGACAACAAACTTTGACGCAAAGTGCGTAAAGAAAAATTATGAGTGTATATATCTGTAATTTAGGGTGATTTCATTTATGTAATATGTATTTTGGATGGGGTTATTAACGTGTCTGGGATAATCGGATAATGGACCGTAGTCACGGTAAATCATCCGATGATCCGAGGCGAATATGTAACGTGTTTTTCGAGGGAATTTTACGCCACTGGCATAAGTCAGTAGGAAGCCATTCTATATTTATTTACGTGGCAAATTGTTCAGCCAGGAGAATTTTTCATGTTAATTTATTATTATTATTAACTTATTATTATTATTATTAAGGTATTTTTGGAGCATTTTATAAAAGTATAAGCATACAGATAGGTTTTCTATGTCATAGAAAACACTATCAAGCAAATTATTACGAACAACATTATCATAGAAAAGTATATGATTACGGAATTTTACGGAGTTTTGTCAGTTAGGGTATTATGAGAGAGATGACTCACTGGGAATTCGGATACAGGCTTATTCTTGTCAAGAAGCATGTCGCAAGCCTGGGTTGCAGCGTCAAGAAAAGGCGAAATAGCCTGGAAAGGCAAACGACATCATCCGCGCGCCGTGTGTATTGGTCCTAAGGAATGGAGTAGCGGGGTGGCACAGCCAATCAGTGAGGACCACGTAAGGTAGAAGTTGACACCGGAGTGGGGAGCCGACGAGTGCATATATCGTTTGCGCGCCGTGGAGTAGAGGACTTAGCTGTGTAAGACTTGACCAGTATGGTTGCACGTGTGAGTGGCTCCGATGTTCCGTAAAACTTAACCAGTGTGGTTGTACGAGTGTTTGGCTCCGATGTACGGACCATTAAGTTATCAAATCTACCAGGATATCATCAACTAACGAAGAAGATGACGACGTCCAGGAGACAGTGGGAAGCTCTCTTCATCATCCAGTACGAGGGAAATGCTTCGGCAATTTCCAGTGGTAAGCACGAATCACGCAGAACTACGCAATCTCACGTTTCTCTTTGTTTTATATTCTGTATTCAGTAACTTCATAGCTTGGGAATAAGAGTAAAATCAGTAATTTATCCTAATCCGTTTTCACGTAATTTTCTAGCGGTAATATTCAAATCGCAAAGCTCCAATTTAAATTTTAAACTTATTATTATTATTATTAATTTTGCAATACTTGTTATATAATAAATTCATTTCTTTTAACCATGCAACCTCTGTTTTCAGTAGGTAGCATTAGATATAGACCAATTCCTTCTCCTGATACAATTGTTTGTTGGGTTAATGATCAAATCATACCACGATCTGAGTGAATAGATTCTTGAAGGTGTTTTACCAGAGCTAGGTGTTGTTAAATACAAATTTAGATTTCAACATTGCGTTGAGGTCTTGGCGCCCATTAAAACAACATATCTTAGGCAGAGTAAATATTTCAAAGGGCAAGTAAGGAACAGTCAAAACGTTTCATTTGTACGCTCAACGTGGAGCAAAGCAAAACTGTTTCATTTGTCGCCGACAACTTGGGGCTGAAAACCTAATAACATTTGTGGAAGGAGAAGGGTATATATTTCTGTGCCTGTATTTTGGGGGTTTTTCATTTATCGGTGTATATCATTATGGGGGAAGAGAAAGAAAAACAGATGAGGTTACGTAGTGGTCATCAACTGGAGAGTGATGATACGAACAGTCTGTCGAGTGATGGTAGTACCGGGGTAGCGGAGGTAAATCCCGATACTGAAACAGGGAGTGTAGGCGGCCAACCAGAATTAAAAACTTTACTTCTCGAGTTCATGTATCAGAACAAAGTTAGTAGTGATGCCTTAAATGCAAAATTAGAACAGAATAATGCAAAATTAGAACAAAACAGTAGGGAAAATAAAGAAAGTACAGATGCCTTAAACGCCAAATTAGAACAAAACAGTAGGGAAAATAGAGAGGGTACTGAAACTTTAAATGCTAAATTAGAACGAAACAGTAGGGAAATCAGTGATAAATTTGAGCTGATTAGAGGTGAGATCGGAGGGGTGATGGAAGAGAAGGTTAAGGAGATTATTGCAGATGTAGACCGAAAATTAGGAAAAGTACAGGAGGAGTTAGAAATTAGAATCAGTACACAGGCTGAAAATTTAAAAGAACTAGTGCAACTGGAAACACAGCAGGTCAAAAAACAATTGGGGGGAGAAATTGACAAAATTCAGGTAGCAACTAAAGAGGTTAAGGAACAGCTGGGGGGGTAGAATTGAGAAAGTCCACTCGCAAATAGTTGCAGAAGTAAATGATTCAAGAGAGAATAATAGAGAGAGCATTAGCAAGATTGAGGAGAAACAAGCAAAGCTATATGATAAAGTAGAAGAATCAGAAGGAAACATTAAATTAACAGTAAACAGTATTGAGAGGAAGGCTGAGGAGAAAATCGCAGAATTAGAATTAAAATTAAAAGCTAGGATCAGGCAAGAAAATAGTCAGAATAGGCCAGTTTTTGTGAATAGCACACACAGGAAGGTAGAACTGGGAAAGTTCAGCAGTCGACAGGGGTGCCCAATGGAGTTCATTAATACCATAGAAATAAATTCGGGGAGAGGTTGGAAAATGGTAGTATTGAGTGGTGCCAGGTAGTTGAAATTTTAGAACAAGTGTTTGTGGGGGAAACGAGGAATTGGTTTGCTGTCTACAGAGACAAGTTTACTGATATTAATGATTTTAAAATGAAATTCTGTGAAAAGTTCTGGAATGAGGTTATTCAGTCGAAGCATCGTGAGGGAGTAGTGTGTGGTAAATATAACCCTAAAGGAAGCTCCACCATGACCGAATACTTTTTAGGGCAGGTATTAGTGTGTAAATATCTGGATGGCTTGAAGGAGGAAAGTGATGTGGTGAGGTTGCTACTTAGGCACTTTCCCTATAGGATCAAGGAGGCTGCTTGTATCCAGAATGTAAAGACAATATCACAAGTAGAAAATTTGTTAAGCACATTTGATGCACTAGGGAGAGGGGGTTATGAGGACAATTTCAATAGGAACCAGGGTAATAATAATAATAGGCCTAATGAAGCCAGGCATCAGGAAGTTCAAGGGAACGGTGGCGAAGGGGCCAACGCTCAAAATAGAAATAATAATGATAATAATCAGCTAAATCAGAACAGAGGAAATGGCTATGGTAATCAGTATCAAGGGAGGAACAATGGTTTCAGGGGAAATCAAGGGAGGAACAATGATTACAGGGGAAATCAAGGGAGAAATTATGATTTCAGGGGAAATCAAGGGAGAAATTATAATGACAATAATTACAACCAGAATAGGGGTCAAGGAGAGGACAGCCTAGTGGTAGTAATATACAGCCAAACAATGACAACACAGCCCAGAACAACCAGACCAGTGCAGTAGTTAGTAGTACTACAGCCAGCTGTAGCGGTTCTTTAAACGCGAACCAGGCTGCGAAGTAAGGTCAGAATCTCAGTTTGTAGCATGCCCTGTCCATACACTTATACAGGAACCCTATGACCTAAATGTAAGAAATGAATTATTACATGACCTAAATGATGAAGGTATTATTCAGGAAGTGGTTAGTAAGAGCCCCATAGTTAAATTTATCGTGTCCGAGGCGTACACAGATGTTTCAATTGATAGTGGTTGTATGAAGAGTTGCATAAGTAGTGCATTTTATGATAAAATGAAAGGAACTGGAGTAAATTTTGAGGAGATGCCAATTAAAAGCACTTTTGTTATCACAGCTGTTGGGAAGAGGTCTAAAGTAATTTCTAAGCAAGTTTTAGTAGACATGAAAATTAATAATCATGTAGAGAAGCAGATTTGCCTTGTAATTCCAAATTTAGTATTCAGTGTTATCTTGGGTTCAGAGTGGCTAAGTAGAGTGTCTGGTAACTTATGTTATGATGTAGGGAGTTTGAAATTTAAATGGGGAGATTCTGAAGTAGAAGTAGCGTTCAATGACCATATTCAGAGAAGTAGTATTGTAGGTGTGATTTGTACTTTAAATGAGATATCGCCAGCCGTAGAGCGGGGTTCTCCATGTTTTGTGGGCAGTGTGATTACGAACGTTAGTCTAGAGGACTCGTTACGTGATGCTGCATTTCAGGGAAATATAGAGGTGGAACAATGTGTTCGATTCTATGATGTGTTATTGTGTAATAGGAGAGTTTTGAGGATCGCATTGGTATGGCCAATTGCTATACACATTCATTGAACGTTATTGATAGGTCAGTATTCACAGGACATAGATATCCTGTACCTTTCGCTTATCAGAGTGCAGTTGAGGCACAAATTAACCAGATGCTTGAAGATGGGATTATTGAGCACTCTAACAGTCCGTATGTTAATTCTTTGATCACGGTACCCAAGGCCGACGGCACAGTTCGTATTTGTTTAGACGCTAGTTTGGTTAACAGTAGAATTCGTTCAGATCAGCTGAAATCTATGTCAATAGAGGAATTAAAGCAAACATTTGAGGGGAAGAAGTATTTCACTTGTGTAGATATGAGTTCCAGTTTTTTGGCAAGTGCCACTTAAGTACGAAGATAGACCATTTACAGCTTTTAGTCATAAATATAACCTTCATCAGTTTTGCAGGGTACCTTATAGGTTAAAGAGTAGTTCAGCAGCTTTAATTAGGGCTTTAAACATCGCATTAGGGGATGACACAGGAGAATTTGTAACCATTTACATAGATGATATGGTAATTAGTTCACGCAGTTTTGAGGAGCATCTACGCCATTTAGATATAGTTTTTCAGAAGTTAGATCAGGCAGGGATCACTTTGAAGCTGTCTAAGTCGTCATTCTGTCAGTCCGAAGTGACATTTTTAGGTCATAGAGTGTCGAGTAGAGGTGTTACACCAGAGGAAAGTAGGGTTAATAAGATACTTAACGCAGAGGTGCCACAGAATGTTAAACAGTTAAAAACATACCTGGGAATTTGCAACTTTTTCAGGAGGTTCGTTCTTAAATACCCAGGGTTGGTAGAACCATTCAGGGAATTGCTTAAAAGTGGGACTCGGTGGAGATGGGAGTCCAAGCATGATCAGGCTTTTAGAGCGCTGAAGGAAGGTTTTGAGAAAGCTGTAGTGCTGAAATATCCTTTGAATGATAAGGAATATGTGGTTATGACAGATGCTTCACATATAGGCATTGCTGGAGTATTATGTCAGAAAGATGATGAGGGTAATCTGTGCATTGTATCTTTAGCCTCGCGAGGACTGACAGCAGCAGAGAAAAGATACACGATTACTGAGTTAGAGCTTTTAGGTATTGTTTTCAGTTTAGGGAAATTTAGAATGTATTTAGTAGGGGGGAAATTTGAGATCCATACAGATCACCATGCATTACTGTATATGAGGACTTGTAAACTCAGTTCTAACAGAGTTAGTAGGTGGATTCTTGCTCTGCAGGAATACGAATTCACAGTAAAATATATTAACGGTAAAGATAACATTCTTGCAGACATGCTATCGAGGGACACTAATTTATGTAGGGATTATCCTGTGGTTAAAGTAGAGGACGGTATTTTAATATGTGCATGTGTGGACAGTAGCAACAGGGCATCGTTACACACACTGAGAAATATGCTAGTGGAGCAACGTGAGGACGTTATTTTAAAGGAGCCACTGGCTAGGTTGGAAATAGGTGAAGAAGAGTATGTGAAAGTAGGACGGTTCACGTACAAGATGCAGGATGGGCTTCTTGCAAGGAAATGTAGGAATAATCGGTGGGCAATATGTGTTCCTGCCACTTTGCGGGAGGAGCTAATTTGGTTCATTCATAGGGAATTAGGACACTTTGGTGCTGCCAAGGTCTTCTATGAAATTGGTCGTGACTTCATTTGGAGTAAAATGGGAAGGGATGTTAGGAGGATTTTAGCTAAGTGTGACACCTGTCAAAGGTGTAAATATCCAGTTAAATATTTAGTGGGGGGAGATCTGCAGTTCTCACCAGTAGTCCCGGCGAACTACTGTGTGTGGATTTATTTGGCCCAATCTTTAAAGGACAGTACGGTTACGAGTACATTTTTATAGTTATTGACGCTTTTAGTAAGTATGTCAAGCTATATCCGCTAAGGAGAGCCACGGGACTAGCGTGTAGCCGTCTGATCATTAATAAGTATGTACCTGAGTTTGGCCTTCCTCTCAGGATACTATCTGACAGTGGACCACAGTTTACTGCAAAGAAATGGAGAACCAGTATGCAGGAAGCTGGTATAACACACGTTCATTCCTCTGTAAGGTACCCTCAGGGTAATTCTGCAGAGCGTCCATTAAGGGAAGTGGCTCGTCTTTTTCGGACTCTAGTGCATGACAAGCATACGGCCTGGGTTGGACATCTTCCCAAGGTCGAGACTTGGCTGAATTCTGTCCAGCATGAGAGCACGAAATTGACGCCATACGAAGTTCACTTCGGAAAAAGACCACAAAATGAACTAGCGAGGGTGTTGGGTTTAAATGAGGGTAAGCAACCGGGGATGGATTACATTGTCCAGTTGGCGAAACAGAATTTATCTAAGTCAGCACAAAAGAGAATTCGCCAACAGAAAGAAACTAAATTTGACCTATTCGAGACGGGAGACAGAGTCTTACTTAGAGTGCCGAAACAATCAAATAAGCTAGAGAAAGTCATGTCCAAGTTCTTTTATCTCTACGAGGGCCCTTTTATGGTTACCAAACGTATTGGCAAAACAGCATATGTGCTGGAGGATAGTAAGGGAAACAGGTTATCCGGGACGTATAATATACATAGTCTACGAAAGTATGTGTCATAAAGTAAGTGTGTTTAGCTGGCGAGCCAGCCTATCAAATGAGTAAGTGTGGTGTTTGGTGTGTGGAGGATATGGTCTTCCGGGCAGGCGTATCAGAAGTCACACAGGGGGGTAGTATGTAAGTAATTGAGAGTTTTTAAGGTACAGGGAAATATGACGGGATTGTCGGATGCTCTTGAGCACTAAAATGTCTCGATACACCAAGGCCAGAATTTGGTACCGCTGGTGAATTCCCATTTGTCTCCAAGAGATGGGTGAGCGTTTGGACAGGGTATTTTTTCTTAAGGCGTCCACGAGACAAAAGATGGGCCATCAGAAGGCGAGACAGTTCTTCATGAAACTCATACATAACAGCACACGTGATTTCTGTTTACGGCCTCGCCATGTAAGATATGTAAGTGTGTAATTCAAGGTAATTTGTACAATGGTATTATTTGTGTGAGGAGAACTGGTCTGTGTTGAGAACTAGTAGTAAGTAGAATATGGTCTACGGGAACTTAAGAAGACAGGGCGATTACGGCACAGAAATATTTGGTGTTATATGTAATGCGCATTTACAGTTTTTTTTTTTTTCAGAAGTCAATATTAATTTCGTCTGTTATAAAGAGAGATTAAGTATTATGGTCACGATGCGCTGCCACAATAGTGTGATCGTGTGCTCAGTGATAAGAGGGATTAAATTTCACAATAAGGAAGGAACCTCCAGTGAAATTAGGAAGTTCTAGGGAGATATACAAATATCAAAACACCTTGATGCGTGTGATGTGACATCTTATATACATAGTGCTCACACAGTAATTATGTCTATTCTTCCAACATAGAGAAATTTGAGAGGCGGAAATATCCGTGGAACATAATTCTATATGAAAAACATTGGACTGGTTGCAAAGTGCAATCCATAGTGACAACAAACTTTGACGCAAAGTGCGTAAAGAAAAATTATGAGTGTATATATCTGTAATTTAGGGTGATTTCATTTATGTAATATGTATTTTGGATGGGGATTATTAACGTGTATGGGATAATCATATAATGAACCGTAGTCACGGTAAATCATCCGATGATCCGAGGCGAATATGTAACGTGTTTTTCGAGGGAATTTTACGCCACTGGCATAAGACAGTAGGAAGCCATTCTATATTTATTTACGTGGCAAATTGTTCAGCCAGGAAAATTTTTCATGTTAATTTATTATTATTATTAACTTATTATTATTATTATTATTATTAAGGTATTTTTGGAGCATTTTATAAAAGTATAAGCATACAGATAGGTTTTCTATGTCATAGAAAACACTATCAAGCAAATTATTACGAACAACATTATCATAGAAAAGTATATGATTACGGAATTTTACGGAGTTTTGTCAGTTAGGGTATTATGAGAGAGATGACTCACTGGGAATTCGGATACAGGCTTATTCTTGTCAAGAAGCATGTCGCAAGCCTGGGTTGCAGCGTCAAGAAAAGGCGAAATAGTCTGGAAAGGCAAACGACATCATCCGCGCGCCGTGTGTATTGATCCTAAGGAATGGAGTAGCGGGGTGGCACAGCCAATCAGTGAGGACCACGTAAGGTAGAAGTCGACACCGGAGTGGGGAGCCGACGAGTGCATATATCGTTTGCGCGCCGTGGAGTAGAGGACTTAGCTGTGTAAGACTTGACCAGTATGGTTGCACGTGTGAGTGGCTCCGATGTTCCGTGGAGTAGAAGACTATCTTTGTAAAACTTAACCAGTGTGGTTGTACGAGTGTTTGGCTCCGATGTACGGACCATTAAGTTATCAAATCTACCAGGATATCATCAACTAACGAAGAAGATGACGACGTCCAGGAGACAGTGGGAAGCTCTCTTCATCATCCAGTACGAGGGAAATGCTTCGGCAATTTCCAGTGGTAAGCACGAATCACGCAGAACTACGCAATCTCTCGTTTCTCTTTGTTTTATATTCTGTATTCAGTAACTTCATAGCTTGGGAATAAGAGTAAAATCAGTAATTTATCCTAATCCGTTTTCACGTAATTTTCTAGCGGTAATATTCAAATCGCAAAGCTCCAATTTAAATTTTAAACTTATTATTATTATTAATTTTGCAATACTTGTTATATATAATAAATTCATTTCTTTTAACCATGCAATCTTTGCTTTCAGTAGGTAGCATTAGATATAGACCAATTCCTTCTCCTGATACAATTGTTTGTTGGGTTAATGATCAAATCATACCACGATCTGAGTGAATAGATTCTTGAAGGTGTTTTACCAGAGCTAGGTGTTGTTAAATACAAATTTAGATTTCAACATTGCGTTGAGGTCTTGGCGCCCATTAAAGCAACATATCTTAGGCAGAGTAAATATTTCAAAGGGCAAGTAAGGAACAGTCAAAACGTTTCATTTGTACGCTCAACGTGGAGCAAAGCAAAACTGTTTCAAAGTCTCTTGCTTATGGAGAGCTCTTGCCCTCTTTCACTTGTCAACAGTTAATCTTCTCGCTAATGAGTCTGGTGGCCTTGACAGAACTACATGCAACACTCCCCTATGTACACAAATTACAGTTACTTACGAAAACCTGCTACACGCTGCTTCGCTCTTCACGAGCTGGGACACAATGTCACTGGGGGTTTCGCAAGTCTCCACACTTCTGTCGCTCAGGATAAACGCTCGCACTAGCTCGTAAAACACAACACAAATGCTTGACAGGTTGCTCTTATATAGCAGGGCGGTGACTCAATAAATGCTTCTAGACTCATCCAGGGTCCACGGATTCTCGAGGATTCCAACACAGGCTGGGTCACGAATATTCTGGACTATCCCTTTGTCCTAGTAGACCTGTTGCATAAGGCGCACGGAATACACTGAGGGAGAGCAGCCCAGCCCTGGGGCAGTTGTGACTCATGCGGCGAGCGATGACACAAACTCACAGCCGTAACAATATTTACATTTCGACATCGTTGAATATAAAAGTAATTAAATACTTGAATAAATAAAAAAATACACAAATAAATTAAATAAATTGATAAATGAACGAGCCTCTAATGGCAATAATTAGGACACGAGTATGTGTATAAAACAAGCGAAGCGAGTTTTATAATTTCCATATGGAGGTCTTAATTACTAGCATAGGCGAGTTGCATACCACTGTTTACGTTCGACGATAATTATAACTATTTTATAATTATGTTCTAACATAAATATTCATAAATATCTGTCGAGATTCTGTCGGTTGAATTCTTCTTCTTGGGAATTGTGTGGGCTAAGCATTTGATCTCTACCCAATAACGAATTCCAAAGCTTTGAAACATTGTTTATCCTGAAGTAGCACCAACAGATAGCGCACAGGTACTATGTTGAATCACTCTGTTATTTTGGTCAAATAACACAAATAGGCTGTTACAAACGCCTTAAAATTAAAATGTATCATATTATCAACTAGTTATTCTTCAAATTCGATGCGTATAGAATGTCATCGGAAGGAAAATCAATGTAGTCCCAAATAGAACAGTCATGATATCTGGCGGAAAGTTTCGCATAAGAAATCCCTTTACTGAACAGAAAGCTGGGTTCTAATTTCCGTGGATCAAATATCATATGCTTGCTGCGTCCAAGACGTTCTAGTGTGTGTATATCAACAGCAGCGTTCACTATAATTGTTGGCGAAATCGTACGAATGCAATGCCCTGTGTAGAAATTGGAGTTGTGGATATTAAGGTACAGTGTTATTTATTTTGCAATATTCCACAGTTTGTTTATGCAAACATTACGGACGGCGCACACTTTCTTTGTCGTTTTTTTATATAGGCTAGGATAGAAGGATGGTGTGTTGCAAACTTCTGGACGTAGATTCCAAGATTTATTGCATATTCCATAGTATTTTCTTGTTACCGTGAACGTTTGTGCTGATTTTGTCTTTATGTTTGGCATTGTAACTACAATAACAATCCGATAACCTTTACATTGTCAACATTCAAATCCTGTAATTCATGTCCAACATGTTGCATTTCGAGGGCATTTGCGAAGCTATCCTTACCTAATTGGTCATTGAATGAAAATCTTGAGCTCTGATTGGTTGGAGAAACTTTATCATAATGAAAAGTAGTACTTTAATGACCCTCATTATGATACAGTTTTCTGACGTATAACATTTACATTTCGACATCGTCGAACATAAAAGTAATTGAATACATGACTAAATAAAAAATACACAAATAAATTAAATAAATTATTAAATAAATAAATAAATAAATAAATAAATGGATAAACCAATGAATTGATAGATAAATAATATTTAAGTATAAGGTACGTTCAAAAAGTAATGAGTCGGAGCTGTGATGCGCAAACCGGTGACGACATCGGCTAATCGTGGCGTGTGTAACGCGGTGTGATTCCGACCAGAGCGTGGAAGGTCACAGTCCGTCGCTAGAGGGCTCGCGTGCACGTCACGTGACGATACAAAGCGAGCAGCAGCATGCATCAATCGTCCAACCAAGACCAAGACAGTAGGCTAGGCCATTCGACTTGCTTCCTGGTGTGGTTGAAGACTGTGGGGCACCCATTGGGCATACACTTTCCGCATGTGCAGTCGTTCCTTCATGATGGTGTGCACACTTCCGACGCTCAATCCGACCACTCGGCGGTCCTGGGTAATGAGTGCATCAACCAGCTGGACGTTGTCATTGGTAATGCAGTGGGGTGCCCCAGACCGGGCATCATCGGCTAACGACACCCATCCTTCCCTGAAGCGCTTGTGCCACGCCTTGACCCTTGCAAAGGATATGCAGTGTTCGCCGTACACTTGTGACATTCGGCGATGAATGTCCGTTCCTCCTATTCCTTTCGCTGTCAGAAACCGAACAACACCTCTTTGCTCTTAGTTTGACGCCTCCATGTCACTGTTTGCAATGCGACTGGCGGCGTTGGACGATTGATGCATGGTGTTGCTCGCTTTGTATCGTCACGTGACGCGCACGCGTGTCCTCTAGCGACGGGCTGTGACCTTCCACTCTCTGGTCGGAACCACCCCTCATTACACACGCCACGATTAGCCGATGTAGTCACCGGTTTGCGCATTACAGACCCCGGCTCGTTACTTTTTGAACGCACCTTATATATATATATATATATATATATATATATATATTATGAATACATTTATTAAATAAATGAATAATTAAATGAATAAATGAATGATTAAATTAATTATTAAATATATGAATAAATTAAATGAATGAGGTCCGCTTTGCTCGATCAGCTCTAGGGCCAATGTATTTGTGACAGACAGTAGCGTTGTAATGATCTAGCAGGCTGTGGAAGAGGAACGGACGCGCTATGCAGTATACCGTACTCCAATCAAGGACGGTAGCTACATCACCCAGCCAATGGAAGGCCATGAAGTTACAGCAAGCACAACCCAGCGCTAGTGATTTAAGACGGTCATATTTCACCTCTGTCTACTTCATCATTAAAGTCAGGTAGTCCATAATGGCAGAACAATGTGAGCATCAGCTTTATGAAGGCCTGGACGAAAAATTACCGTGATCGTGGCATCACAAATGAGGCGACTGGTTGTGTCTGGAAACTCGTGTGATGGCTTATTAATTGGCAACTTAATGAGGTAATATCTCCGTACCTCTGCGCTGCCATGAGAATTATAAGCGTCTACCAGGTGCGGATCTAGAGTTTGGATTTGGGGGAGGGGGGGGGGGGGTAGAGAATCGAAATTGTTAAGAAAAATGGTATCACTAAAAACGCAATCACAAAATACCCAAACGTACAAAACCAGACCAATTTTTTTACAAGCTACATGGATAGAAATTTGATGCGTTTAGCGCACCAAAAATATTCGTACAAATTGCAACGGCGTGTTTTGCGACTTTTACATCGTGCTTCGAGAAAAGTATCAAGGTACGTTACAGTTTCGGCAAGTCAAGTTGGTACCGACAAAGGGAGAAAGTCACAGCTTAAATTGCCAACCAAGCTTGGAGTTTGGACGTCGTCAATATTTTTTGGTGCGAAAAGAAAATCCAAATTCCTATCCGTGCATTGCTGCACATTCATCGTGACATCACTATAAACATCGATTCGGTAATCATAAGGTTTGCTAAACAAAATAGACGAATTGATTTTGTTATATAAATAATCGTTTTTATATAACAGGTATGAAGTTGTAAATATGTACAGTTGTAACAGAATATAATAATTGCAATAAAGATATTTTCAGTATTGAATAAAATGAAAAAACTGTTTTTCAGTTAAAATTCGTTAAGTTTTATTTGTCTGGTTATTGTGTTTTCGTTTTTTTAGTTTGAAAAAAAAATTGGTCTCCGTTTGGGGGGGGGGGGTCATGACCCCCGTGACCCCCCCCCCCCCTTGAATTCGTGCCTGGCATCTACTGCATTAGTTCAGTTGGTAGAATAGTGGCGGCCAAAGCTGAAGGTCACTCGATCGGATCCCGCAGTCGTGAGATAGTTTAATTATCCAACCTTAATCATGATGATTGGCCTGTTTGCCGTCTCTTGATGAATACAGTACATTTGCATTTGTCAGTTGGCACAGGCTAGAGTAAAAGGTGGCTTTTCACCGATGTCACAGTCTCACTCATGGCTGTGATTATATGGAAGCTACTGAGGTATGGGTGGTGCTTAGTAATGGCATTCAGGGCACAGTCAGTGCCTGTGAATGCTGTGAAAGGTTCTACTCATAGGGTTAGGACTACTGTTCTGACTCAGTGAGGAAAGCAATGGCAAACTACCTCACTCCTCTTCTTGCATAGAACGCCTCAAAATAGCGCTGCCTTGGGTTTTTGTGGGTATCTACTCACAAAACGTAACGGCGGTACTTTTTGAGGATCCAACCAGCCTTCGGGCTGACTACCTAACAGACAGAGACAATCATGATGATGGAGTTGCTAACAGAGAGAAATGGTTGGTTGGTTCCTTGGTTTAGGGGCTGCGACAACGCGGTCATACATCTAACACAAGAAGAGCCCCGCAGGATATTACAATAGGTGATAAGACATTTGAGTGTGTGACACAATTTAAGTATCTAAGAGTACTTAGTAACAACCAGTGTAATATGACAATAGTACATTATGCAACGAGCCTATAATGGCTATAATTAAGACACGAGTATCTTTATAAAACGAGCGTATGCGAGTTTTATAATTTCCATACGAGTGTCTTAATTACCATTATAGGCGAGTTGCATACGACTGTTTATGTTCGACGATAATTATAACTTTATTATATGTTTTAACATAAATATTCATAAATATCTGTTGAGAGTCAGCTACTGGAATTTTGTGATCGCAGAGCGAGCGTTGGGTGTTATACCTTCGTCTTTCAAGAGCTTTGAACGGCCGACGCATGCGCTCTGCCATATGCAGCCATATGTTTACATCAGCCGTCCCTCAGTAATATTGTCACCGGTGTCATTTGAAGACAATGCGCTGTGTAGAAATTAGTGTTAGTGATTTTAAGGTACTGTGCTATTTCTTGTCTCATATTCGCCAGTTTATTTACGCGAACTTATGGACGGTGGGTATTCCATGTCGGTAATTTATTATAGTTCGATGTTGTGTTTATGTCCGACATGTTGGATTTTGAGCGCATGCGCGAAATTATCGTTACCTAATTGGTCAATGAACGAGCTCTGATTGGCTGGAGAAACTGTATCGTAATGAAAAACGGTGTTATAATGACCATCATTATGATACAGTTTTCAAACACATAATAGTGAGGGTCGAACATAATAGTACATTATGCAACGAGCCTATAATGGCTATAATTAAGACACGAGTATCTTTATAAAACGAGCGTATGCGAGTTTTATAATTTCCATACGAGTGTCTTAATTACCATTATAGGCGAGTTGCATACGACTGTTTATGTTCGACGATAATTATAACTTTATTATATGTTTTAACATAAATATTCATAAATATCTGTGGGATTCAGTTAATTCAGTTATTAGTGAACAAGGCGCGCTAGTTTTGGTGACTGAACAGAGCGCATGCGTGGTCAAGGCACTCCGGAAGCAGAGACCATTCACTTTGCTTGACAACACAGAAATATGTTGGATTTTGAGCGCATGCGCGAAGGTATCCTTATCTAATTGGCCACACAACTGTTTCTTGAGTTCTGATTGGTGGGAGAAACTGTTTCATAATGAAAAATAGTGTTATAATGAGCCTCATTATGATACAGTTTTCCTACACATAATGCTTATATTTCGACGTCGTCGAACATAAACTGTATTAAAGATCGATTACAGGCTGGAAACAGAGCATACTATGCAAACATCAAGATACTCAGGAACCAACTTATTTCACAAAAAAAAAAAAAAAAAAAAATGAAGATATATAAGACAATGATAAGATCAGTAGTGACCTATGGCTCTGAAGCTTGGACATTAACTATGGATGATCAGAATACTGTGAAGTGTTTTGAAAGGAAAATGGCCCTGTTAGAGAGGAAGATGGATGGAGAATACGATATAACCATGAACTAAACGAATTGATTGGAGAACGAGATATCGTGCATTATACAACGAGCCTGTAATGGCACTAATTAAGACACGAGTATGTTTATAAAACGAGCGTATGCGAAAACAAACACAAAACAAAAAACAAAGCAAAAGAAAATTTCAAACTAGCAGAAGACCAACGCAAAGCAAAATAAAAAATAAATAAAAAAGCAGAAAACAAACACAAAGCGAAGAGGAAAATTCAAAAACAAAAGCAACATCAGAAATCAAACCCAAAATCAGAAAGAACAAAGCAAAAACCAAATTCAAAAATCAGTTAGGCCTACATAACCGAAAACACAAAGCAAACGCAGAAAATAATCACAAAACTGAAAACGCATGGCAAAAAACAAAATTCAAAAAAGCAGAAAACGAACACAATGCGAAAAGCAAAAAAAACAAAAGGAAGCAAAATTCAAAATCAAAAACAGAAAACAAACACGAAATCAAAAACAAAACAAAAAGAGCAAAAGCAAACAAAAAATCAAAAACAAAGCAAAATTCAAAAACCCAGAAAACAAACACAAAACAAAAAACAAAATTCAATACATAGGGTACAGCAGAAAACAAGCACAAACCCAAAAACACAAAGCAAACTGAAAACATTCAATAAAAATCAGAAATTAAACACAAATCACAAAGCATGACGCATAATCCATATTCAAAAATCAAACACGTAACCGAAAAGACAAAACAAAACCCAAATTCAAAAATCAAGCACGTAGCTGAAAACACAAAGCAATAGCAAAAAACAAACATAAAATTGAAAACAAAAATCAAAAAAGACAAATTCAAAAACAAAAGCAAAAGCAGAAAACAAACACAAATTCTTCAAAGACAAAAATCAAAAACGGAAAAGCAGAAAACATAAAAACATAAAATCAAAAACAACAAAACAAGAAAAACAGAAAACAAACCCAAAACCAAAAACGGAATTAGTTCAGATTTAACTCCACTCATCCCCCACCAGAAGCAAATCCTAGTTACTCCACCAATCTAGTTCATACACTGTGTTTCGCAATTCATTCCAGGCCAACTCTCCTGTGTATGCTCTGTAGGCTACATCTCCTGGAGTCTTCCTTTATGTCTTCTGTTGTGAAGGGATTCCCATCCCGATGACTTAAGCCAGTGGTCCTTAACCGGTGGTCCGCGAGTGTCTCGGGAGTGGTCCGCGGGAGAAAAGGGTCCACCAGCACGTATAAATAAAGTGGCCAATAAATGGGGATTTCGAAAACGGTGTGCGTTGAATGTATTCGTGGCGATGACTATCAGATTTTGAATTGAAATTGGCTATCTTTAAAATAAGTGTTATTGAGGAAGGGTTACAATAGGTGTATTGGGGGGAGGGGAGGGGGGCATCGGGTGGTCCGTACATGATTCAATAACAGGCTGAGTGGTCCGCAGACTTTTACGGGTTCAGAACCACTGACTTAAGCATATCAGAGACGCTGTCAGTTTGGGAGAATTTGCCAAGTACAAATCTTGCAGCTTTCCTTTGAACCATCTCCAATTTTTTTCGTTTGAGTTGATTGGTAGGGCTCCCACCCCTAGTGGCGTATTCCAAAATTGGTCTCACAAGTCATTTGTAAGCCATTTTTCTTTTGCCTCGATACTGCTACCCTTCATGTTTTTCATAACGAAGACCAGAATTAAACTACCTAGCAGAGCCGGGAATCGAACCTGGACCTTTAAGGGTGCCAGTCAAGAATGTTCGTCGCTACACCACCAGTGATGGACGAAGCAAAGAGGATATAAAAAGTAGGTTGGCTCTGGCAAGGAAAGCATTTCTACAGAAAAGGAATCTGTTGACATCGAATATAGATTTAAGTATTAGGAAGTCATTTTTGAAAGCCTTTGTGTGGAGCGTGGCGCTCTATGAAAGTGAAACTTGTACTATTAATGCATCAGAAAAGAGGAGAATTGAAGCGTTTGAAATGTGGTGTTACAGGAGAATGATGAAGATCAGATGGGTAGATAGGGTAACAAATTAAGAGGTATTAAGACGAGTTGGAGAGAAGAGATGTTTCTGGCGACTGCTAATGAAGGGAAGAGATAGGTTGATAGGACACTACTAAGACACTACTATGACACCCAGGAATAGCTAGCTTAGTTATGGAAGGAAGGGTCGAGGACAAGAACTGTAAGGGTAGGCCAAGGTCAGAATATGTTAAACAGATTGCCTCAGATGTAGGGTGTGGTAGCTATGTGGAGATGAAACGATTAGCTCAGGACAGGGAGGCATGGAGTGCTGCAGCAAACCAGTCAAAAGACTGAAGACTCAAACAACAACACCACGAGGTGTTCACTGTAGTAGCTATACCAGGGTCAGATAATGGCATACGTGCTCCAAGACTTGAAATGAGGCCCTATCGCAGCATTTGCCTGGAGAAAACCCACGCTCAGGATAGCCACTGCCATCGCCGGGATTCGAACCCCCCCCCATCTTCAAGACTTGCTGTGGCTTTGAGGTGCACTGAGGAGTGGTGGACCCAATATATTTGGAACGTGTAGTATGAGTATAGGGCGCTCATTAACTCGCTCAGTCACGCAATGTAGGTACGGAAACAGGTTGCGTGGACGCTGATTGGCTCTCAGGTACTTCAAAGAGCAGTACCGTCATTGCAGACACCAGCTCTGCTTGATTCCAATTCAAGAAGCCTTTTTAGGTCCGATTCTTCACAAGGTGTAGGAATGGGGATAAACAACAATTACTTCAGGAGAATTTATGACGTTTTACAAGCACAAACCAGCGATTTGTTGAGTCACTTACGAGTAAAACTCGCTTGATACAGGTATAATAATTCTTCAAAAAAGAAAAAGAAACACGACAAATCCCTATGCGGCAAATATAATGAATACTTAATATGGATAGTCTAATTATGTTTTTGTGGTGAATGGTCTATTTGAAATTTCCATGGGCAAATTTCCGATATCTAATTACCATGGCAAAAAGTTTAAAGGCACTTTACCTACTCGTTGAAGCATTTTCATCAATACATTTCCGACACCTAGTTACCATAGCTGCGCTTGTTTCATAATTACCATACGAGTGTCTTAATTACCACGCATGCGCTCTGTCTGCTTGGCAATGCCATATGTTTACAGCCTGCCGTCTGCACCAGCATTCACTGAAACTGTCACTAAAGTCGTTTGAAAGCAATGCGCTGAGTAGAAATTGGAGTTGTGGATATTAAGGTACAGTGCTATTTCTTTTCTCATATTCTCCGGTTTATCTGCTGATTTATCTCGTGCTGATTTTGACTTTGTGTTTGGGATTGTAACTACAATGGTTGATCCGATATCCAATTTGAACTTTCAAATCATGTAATTCATGTCCGACATGTTGGATTTTGAGTGCTTGCGCGAAGGTATCCTTACCTAACTGGTCAATGAATGAGCTCTGATTGGCTGGAGAAACTGTATCATAATGAAAAACAGTACTTAAATGACCATCATTATGAGACAGTTTTCTGACGTATAATACTTACATTTCGACATCGTCGAACATAAAGGCACTATAAGATCCCACTCGTTGGAGTGTTTTCAACGGCATATTACTGACACTAGTTACTTGATAATTTGAGGGGACATAAAGTGCCTTGCCCCCTATTATGATGGTGTCGTATTCTGGAATTAATGGAGAGCTACAGGAATATTACAGGGGCCTAAACCCATGGCTTGAAACTTTGAGGGGGCATAAGGTGCCTTGCCCCCCTATTAAGATGGTGTCTTATCCTGGAATTAATGGAGAGCTACAGGAATATTACAGGGGGCTAAATCCCTTGCTTGATAATTAGAGGGGAGCATAAGGTGCCTTGCCCCTATATTGAAGATGGTGCCTTATCCTGGAATTAATGGAGAGCTACAGGAATATTACAGGGGGCTAAATCCCTATCCCCCTCTTGAGGATGGAGTCTATGGCTTGTAAGGAAGGTTATAAACTGCATCAGCCGCCCCCACTAGGATTCAAACCGGTTGCTGACATAATTAAGCATTATTAACATTGCACTCTTTAATTTATACTTTACTGTAACATCTGTCCATTAATAATGTTTGTTTACCGATAACCGTCAATTAAAAGCTCTCGTTCCTAATTAGTCGACAGCGAATGTTGTACCTTCACATATCATAAACAGTTCCATTACTTCCCTTCACATTCCATCGTACTCTCTTCAGACGCATAACCACATTCATTATTTAAAAGAAAACAAGTAGTTCCGTGAAGATCTAAATAGCATTTTTTCATATATCTTACTATGTTCATAGCCTTTATCAACATACAAAATTTCAGTTTGATTGCTGTCATAGATTAGTAATATTGGGAACCGTCTAACAATTTCGGTTGGTCGCCATGATGGATTTTAATATATGTAGGTCATAGAATTATAGAGTACTACTAGTAGATGAGGATTATTGCGTAGGTTCATTATTCAAAAGTTGATTTTGATGGCATGATTACGACACAAGAAATAAAAAAATAATTGTAAAATTTCGCCCAGCCGCCATCTTGAGGTTATGTAAATAATTGAACTAATTTAGATGCCAGTGCATTACAGTGTGTATAACTATTTTCTGTGCCAAGTATCACTGCGCTCAGATGGTAATATCGCGAGAAATATATATTTAAAATGTTTCACCTTCGCTTGGCCGCCATGTTCGTTTGTACTTAACAGGTTTCTGAAATTCACATAGGTGAACCTTTAGTGGTGTCCTTTATCACCGTACATAATTTCAGGGTGATATCAGTAGCAGTTTTGGAGATATAGAATGCCGGTGAAATATTTCGCACAGCCGCCATGTTGGATTGGTAAGACGTATTGAAATTTGAAGGACACGGTCTGGGTCAGACAATATAGTAGGCCTACTATGTTCTGACCGAGTTTCATTGAAATCGCTCAATCCGTTTAGATTGTATTAAGGGGACACACACACGGACAAAAGGTGATCTCAAAAGCCTTTTTTTATTTTTAGCCTACTTTTCACATTTTGAAAAAATGAGGAAAAAGTAGTCTAATGAGATCGGGCAAACGTGTGTCTGTCTGTCTGTCCTTCTGTCTGTCTGTCTGTCTGGCTGGCTGTGTGTGTGTCCCCCCCCCCCCCCCCCTATCAACTCCTAAACGGCTGCAGCAATCGAAACAAAATTTGGTAGGAGTAAAGATCTATACCTGAATATCTCACGGCCATATTTGAAAATGATAACAGTGCTACCAACTGCTGAAAAATCGCAATTGAAATTTGAGCTCCATGTTGGATATCTTGGAAGGTAAGAATGGAAGCTATTTCAAAATTGGCACACTTATAGATAATAATATTGCAGTTTAATTTCCAGGAGGCCATACATGGCAGTGTTGCCAAAATGATTATACGCCTGCTGATAGGTCCAATTTATAAATGCATATAACTTCTACACTATCAATTGGAATTCAACCAAATTCCGTATGTGCTATGTCTACTTAAACAGATATGACTGAGCGTATTTTTTGGAGCCACCAGGGCTGCCAACTGTTAATAAATGCTCTCAATTATTTTTAACCAAATACCCATATATCAGAAAGTATGCAAGCCGACAGCGTTAACTATGCACACGTATAGTAACTGACATTCTATATTAACTTGGAGTAACTTATATACGTCAGTGCTAACAACATGATTCTAAGCTTGCTGAGAGGTCCAAATTTAAATACATGTAACTTCTATAATATCATTTTGATTTCAACCAAATTTCGTGTGTGCTATGTGTACCATAACAGATATGACTATGCCGATTCTTAAGAGTAATCAGGGCTGCCAACTGCTTATAAATGCTGTCTCTATTTTTGTTACCCTAATGTCTATATATCAGAAAGTATGCAAGCCAATAGCTCTAAACTTTGCACACGTATAGTACCTGGCATTCTAGATTAATTTGGAGTAACTAATATAGGCATACGCCAGTGCTGCCAACATGATTCTAAGCCTGCTGATAGGTCCAATTTTAAAATGCATGTAACTTCTATAATAATTAATGGATTTCATTCAAAATTGACACAATAATAGATCATATTATTTCAGATTATTTCTGACCAATACATGTATGTCATTGTTGCCAACATGATTTTACGCTTGCTGTTAGATTCAATGTTTAATTGCATGTAACGTCCATGTTATCCATTGGACTTCAACCAAATTTTGTATTCTGTACTGCACCCTTCAATAAAGCATGGTTTTGTCGAGAGTCGTCTACGGGGTCGTGTTCAGTCCTGACTGCGTTACACAGCAAAGTTCGCTTAAAACAACATGCTCTAATGAATAGAAAGGTTCATGACAGAGGCTATACTAGAAATAAAATGAATAACAAATAGAATAAAAGAAATTTAATGACTGAAAAGTATGTGCATAATAATAATAATAAATAAAAACAAATCCTCCCTGACTTTCACCCCCTTAATAAACAATAATAACACTGAGCGGTAGGAACTCGCTCGTCACAACAAGACAATGTGAATGCAGCTTCACATAAATGATAAAATCATAACATAAGCATTTGAGCGGCAAGAACTCACTCGTCACAACATATGGATACAAGTCCATTTTTCTGGTCAAGAAGTTATATAATGTGTGGTGTACTGTTCGTTAATAAGAAACTGAGTACTGATGCGAGTCCGTTTACAACTGAAACAGACATGTTGCTTACGGAGTGCATCTTTTAAATCACACTGCGGCTATGGGAACCACCATTAATTAATACACTACAACTACTACTGACACATGCAAGATCTAATAATCTAAACAAAATGAAGAATCTCCCTGAGATTCTTACTGGTGCAGGAGCACACGGAATAAAAAAAGAGCATGCCATAAATAGGCCAAAAACCGCTCACATCAACTTGGGGACATAGCTCCGCGCACCCGAACTTGACACGGGTCAAGAACGCATCAAAATAAACATACCAAAAATATTGAACCAACAACAACAAAATATAAGCCTAACGGCTGAAAAAACCAAGTTTACATTTATATGAAACGCCAGACAAACACGAATTTCGGTGGCTACCTTACAATTATGGACAGCTCCCCTTTAATCAAGCAATACTCATTATAACCGATCAGGTTTTGTGAATTTAAAACAACATCATAAATTGCAGTATAAGAAAGCAGATCTGTTACTAATGGCAAGACGTTATCTGATTGAGCTCCCCCCAACTTGTATGAGTCACGCTGTCCTACCAATCCCTCTCTCTGTCTGGCAAGCTAAGTGCAGTTCCCTCTGGAAACATCAACATCTCTCGCATCCCATGGATGGCGAGAAACAAATATATACCACGAGTTCAGCCCCGCGAGGTCATGAACTGGGTTCACGTGGAGCAAGTCAGAATAATCACCATGATATATTCTCGCTAGCACATCATAAAATCACATACGCACCCATAGCTTGGACAGTCTCATACACACTCACTCTGGGTCGGCTCAAACAGATCAACAACAATACTGCGTCCATTGACACATTAACAAAAACACACAACAGAAACTCGGGTGCAAAGTGCCATCCCGTTCAAATCTGCTGGAAAGCAACTATCGAAAACAATCCTGATCCGTCATAAAATTCTACTCACAAATAATCTTTTACCCCTCCAAATTCTATTTTTAATCTCAAAATTAATTCAGTTCCATTTTTGTTGTAAGGCAAATCTCCGAATAATAATGCTTGACCGCGATTTACGCAAGCGAAAGCGAGCACCGGCTTCGCATCTCGCCCCGCACAGTTAAACCAAATACAATCTCAAAAATATAAAATTACACAACGCTCGGCTAGTCCCATATTTAATGTGTCAGTAAAACAAAAACTAATAATCTACATTACCAAGCAAGCAAACAAATATTTACAAAAATATCCCATAACACCGTAGCTGACTTATTAAATAAATAAATTTATTTGGTACTCAATCCTTTAAAACAGCGCCAGGAATTACGTCTGCAGCCATCTCCTTTAAGATGTTTATCTGGTCATTGACATCTTCAGGTAAATGTCCTGCTGGTTCCCAGATTCATCCTCGTTCCTGGACGTCATCACGTGCTGAATTAAATAAAGTTTGTCAGATACACACACGATATAATTCCTACTATATTCACCTATCAAGTACTATAGCCTATTCCTTGACAGTCTATTTGGTGAATTACTTCGATGAACTGGTCCTACTGATAGTGCTGGGGACTATAAATAAATCACTGAAGTTATACTTATGATTTGACGACACTGTTCCATGTTCACAAACATGAAAATCTGCAGAGTAATACGTTCCGTCCTCAGACGAACCAAAATTAGTAGTACGTTCCGTCCTCAGACGAACAAAAATTAGTGGTCCTCCTCGAAGCATCTTGGATCCTTATAAATGACACTGACTAGGGTAGGTGTGGAAGGGGATCTATTAAAAAAATATACCATAATAACTATCAGACTAGCATGCGATCGGTATCATTTAGTTCGTAGCAGTGTGGAGGTTGCGATTATGCTGTAGCCGGCTTGAATCGATCGTGGAATTAATCTGTAGATAACTCCCGCGTTAATCTACTCGTGCGCGTTCCCAAGCCGAGTTCCCGCTAAGACAAGGCGTCTTGATATTATTGGCCTAGACTCTTGTATGTCTTTGCGCGTTTTTACAAACATTTCTGCCGTAGGGAGTGGTTCACATGATGATAGACCAATTACCTTGTAGCATTCGATTTCTTCCTTGGCGCCAACCTTCATAGCAACAAGCCATAGTGTGCGTCCCCAAGCCAACGTTCGCGCTAAAAGTTGCACCTGTTCTATGTCTCAAAAATATATACGCATCCTCCTAAAATACCACAGGAGCTTAAACCATTGTGTCCTCTCGGACACTGATTTCTCAATATTTTCCCAACAGCGTCTGGCTCTCATATCTGTTGTCTGTATAAATGTATCAGAAGACGATGAATAATTATTAGAATCCTTTATACAGCCTGAGGATAAAGGGTTCAGTACCTTAAGAGATGGTACTAAGAATATATTCAGTCACCATGGCTGCCAACTGTAGTTCTCTATTAGGCTACATTATGCCAGGTATATAGTATTTCGAACTAATTATAAATTTCGATATTACCTACTTAATTTCGTCATTATTCTAGATAGATTCATATAGATTAATCATTGGCATGAATCTTAAATTTTAAGAGAAGTAGGCTCTTTAGTTCGCCACGGAACTTCTTGTTTCATAAATGAAAATAGATTATTATTTTTGCTCCATACTTCCTTACACTAAGGGGCAGATGACCTCGTAGTAACTAACTTCCTTCCTCTATTTCAATAGGTAGAGAACCCAAAACATCAAAAGAGAGGAAATTGATTTTTTCCACCAAAACCTATGTTAGCCCCACCTTAATATTGGTTTCCAATAGGGCTGTACATAGAGTACTGTATGTTTCGAATATTCACCAATTCAATATTTGAATGTTCAAACAATAGACTACGGATGTTCGAATCATTCGACCATTCAAAAAACTCGAATTTTTCGTAAAGTTGATTATTGGTTGGTTGGTTCCTAAGTTTAGGGGCTGCGACAACGTGGTCATGTAGCCCCGTGTACTTTGGGTGTGTGTAGAATCTGTCTGATAACCGGTGTTAATTTTGATGACTGTAACAGTGTGTATTATCTGTTTTTTAATTCAAGTAAAGACTGCAGACTTTTGAATTTTTCAAATAGTTCCTTCATTTGCCGCCAAACGCCGACGTCAACGACTACTAGTTCAGAACTTAGCTACCAGACGCCACCGCAGTTGGCTCATGGCAACGAACGTAGGAACCTCAGTGCATTGTTTACATTCTTAACCAATATAATTTAGCTTCACACAGGTGTAATTAGTGGAAGGTTCTTTAACATGCCATAAATCTATGGCATGGGACCTCTGGCTTTACTTCCCCTCCGAAGGAAGGCATACTGAGGGATTTTTAACGCTCTTCGGCCGGATTTGAACCCACGATCTTGGGCATAGGAACTCAGCATGCTACCGACTACGCCACCGAAGCTGCCAAAAGTTGATTATTAAAATAAATCAAACAGTTTAGATTCGGGGAGATTAATACGAGAAAGTTTCAGCAATTTGTATACGGTATAGGAATACTGGACAGTGGACGAATTTATCAAAGCAAGGGCGAATCTAAGGTGTCGGATCGGAGTTAGCCGTTTCCCAATTCAGCCTGATACTGTAGATCCTTATAAATAAATATCATTCGAACAAGCAACACTTTTTCTGTTTATTTATTTATTTATTTATTTATTTATTTATTTATTTACCCTTCTTCTTCTTCTTCTTCCCATTATTATTATTATTATTATTATTATTATTATTATTATTATTATTATTCTTTCTGATGGACCTACTGGGGACCACGTTTGTTCAACTGCTGGGTTCTGATTTTTTGCCTAGTACTGACACATCTTTCCCGGTGTATTTCCTACGTTTTCTCCAACCAGGGGGTGCCTTTCCGTGGAGGTTTATCCTGAAAACCATGGACTTCCTTGAGAATATACCTCACAGATTGTCTGTCTTGTAGGTCTGTTAGGCCCAGTTCTGTGATATCCTTCTGAACTTCAGTCAGCCAAGTGGTACGGACCTTCCTGATGATGATGATAATAATTGTTGTTTTAAGGGGCCTAACATCTAGGTTATCGGCCCCTAATAGGTTGGGTGATCGTGAAGATGAAAATGAAATGTAAACTATAACTAAAACTAACTACTAACTTATATACTAGAAGAAGAAATTGAAAACAAAAGGAGAATGAGGCAAATAAAGGGCAGGAGGAAAAGAAATGCCCTCAACCCTCGAAGAATGGGGGATTGAGGGACTTGGAAGGAAGGAGAGCCATGACAGGCAGATAGGAAAGTGAAAGAGGAGAGGGTCCGTCCCAGAGGTAATGGATAAGAGGGGGGGAAATCGCACCCAGCTCAGGAATCCCTCAGGGTCGCCAACTCCCGAACTCACCAGCCGTGAGCCCCTGAGGGTGTAGCAATATCCAGAGTGCACCAGGGGCTGCATACACCCTACCTCCTTTAGCGCCTTGGGCAGAAGGCAGGAGATATCATGAAAAGAAAAAGGAGGCTGACCCCTAGCAGAAGAAGGGTATCTGAAAAGATAAGACAAGGGCCAATAAAGGCGGGAAAGAAAGAGACTCCCTAGGCCTCGTGGTGTATTCTTGGAATACACGTTAAGAGAGATTATAATTTTTAATGCTCTTTGCATGTTCATTTTTTCCTTTTTATCAAACACCAACAGCGATCTTCTATTTTCTCTTTGATGGTCATGTCTCTTATGTTATTGTGAGTCTGTTCTAGATATATATCTTCCATGACCCACCTAGCGTCATCTAGCAGCGAATCTCAGAAGCTCCTCAATTCTTCCTGGTGCAAGAGGACTTCCTTATCCATCTGGCCACCAGTTCTCGTTGCCATCGCCAGCTATTATCTCCGTGATCAAGAGAACTTCGTCTACTTCTTCACCCACCAGGCTGAGCTAGTATCGCCTGCTATCAACTCTTTGAAGACCATTTCCTCAAGAGAATTTAAGTTTACAATATTGGTCATGCTTATATGTTTTCCTTTTGTCTCCTACCCCCACTCTTTTCCCTTCCTTGGACCCTCCGCGCTTCGCTGAGTGGGTCTCACTTGTAAGTCGGCAGTTGACTCGGTCAGTCAAGGCTCAACCAGAGCCAGTCTCCTCAAACCAAGAGGCACTCTCTACATTCTACGCCATGTTGGCACATTAAGTATTCGTCAAAGGGAACTTCGCCTTCGACATGCAACCAAGATAAGTACAGACTTAAGGTTTTAACCTCATCTTCATCAGTTTTATTATCTACATACCTTTCTTGATCATTTTATAGACAGCGTGAGATTACTTATTTGGGGCGGTAATCATTCTTCGCGGGATTTGCTATGTTGGGCTTTTGTCTGTCTAAGCCAACCTTAATAGAAAGTAGCTTTTCTTAAGCTATTTAAATTAGAAATCTTCTCACAACGTGGGATATTATCTAATACCCGCTGTCCATAAAATATTAAGCTCGTTCCACCGCTGGATTAACTTTGGCCCCATTCTTCTATTAGAATTGTTCTGGAACCTTCCAGATTCTGTACTCTATCTACAAGTCTTGCCGTCATACTATTTAAAATGAGGAATCTTCCTTATAAATTACTGCAATAGCTAAATTTTCTTCCACCGTTGGAATGTTCTATGGCACATTTAATTGTAATTCACAACTTTCTCAAGAAATAGACTCTCGCCTACCTAGTGCAACCAGTTAACTTTCATCATTGCAATAACTTTCTTTGCCATAAACTTTCGTGTTACTACAGTGAACTTTTCATCCATTCAACCAACTATAGTGAGAACTAGTGCTTGTTCAACATATCTACCGCGTCGCGATCGTCCGATTACCATAAATAAGGCCATGAACATTTATCCTAAATCCCAATTGATCTTTCCTAAACCTTCTACTAACAAACCATATTAATAAAATTGTAACTCTAGATCATTTTCAATGAGGTGTCACTCTAAAGACGTGCCCTCCCACCTTTGCTTATATCTCATTAATTAATTTCTGCATAACCACGTGTTTCATACACGGTTCAAGCTTACATTGTTTCTCCCTCATAATCAGGGAATACAATTCTTTCAACTCAGGAGTGAGTTATTTCTAGGTTTCACGAAAGGGAAACTTGCCTCATTTGTCTCGTGATTCCTAATTAAACATAGGAAGTCTAGAACCTTCCTTTTGACTTTCTCTTCAGGTTTCACTGTAAGTGACCTGCCCTCTTTTGTATAATTGTAATAAAAGTAATTCTGCACAAATAAGAAGTTATAGGAACTTCTATCTTATTCTTCATATTTTTCTTATTGTTATTTTCGAAGTGGTTACTTTCTCTAGAATGTTTCCTCAGAAATTTCTTTTAGTACACACCTTGTACTCTATTTATTGTTAAACTTTAATCGCCTTAATTGTCTTTAAATTTTGAATTTTTATCTTCGCTATTTTAGATCCTTGCTAGGATTTTATAAAGGTTTGAAACCTAATAAATTGTCAATTGCCTGGAGCAAACTTTAATGTTAGGAGGTCTGCGACCCCAAATTGTTACTAAAAATTGAAACTATATACTTGTCAAATTTACTAGATTTTCTTGCATTGTTAAATAAATTCAAACTTTCCTTTTCGACTCATCATTTCTCTAATACAACGGTTAGGCAAGATCCTGTCTTCCTTGGCTCTTCCTATTCAATGCCATTAAATCTATTGATAGGGCTTTCACCACACGTTGCATTTGAGCAAGAACTCTTAGTGGTTATCTCGTTAAAGTTACTCTTAGCTTTAATAGCTAATTCTAACTGGCCGGTAAGGCAAGTACAGCTCGCTACGCCAGCTACCTGCTTGTGGAGATCCTCTCCGAAAACTTATGGTTGGTTTTCCAAAAGATAAGTGTTTCTCTTTATCTAAACTTTTAGCCGGCTCCTTGCTGAGTAAAAGCTTAGCCATTTCCAAATGCAACTATTGGTTCACTTACCAAAATTACTCCCCAAGGTATTTTTTTATCACAATCCTTCTTGGAAGCACTTGGTCGCTTTTTAGGAACTCCACAACTTCGAAAACTGGAAATATCAAAATCGATGCAAATTATTGGCATTCTTCGAATTACTTGGTCAAAAAAGAATTCCTTTGAACAGATCCACAATAAGTCTGTTACTATCTGTCTTGCCAGACCATCACCATTTCCCATAGTACGCATATGCATGCTTGAGAGGGAATACTCTAAAGCCATTCTCTTGCAAACCGCACAAGTCCTAGCTGCGGTTACCGTTAGCCTCAACCAGGTCCTTACCCATTTTAGGTATCAGAGAGTGGATTTGCGGTGGCAACTGCCTTTGAGTGTATTTAAGGTTAAATTTACAACTTTTGTGAGACTCTCCTCCCATCTTTCTATCCTTTTTCTCCAGTCCGAAACCCACCTCCTTTTCTTTATCATCTTCCCTTGGTGGTTAGGTTATTCCTCAGCCAATAATCTACCCACCTCGGATACCCTAATACCGTCGGGGTCGGAAGAGAACAAGAGTTGACCAAGTGAGGTCGACAGGAAAGAAGACGGAGAGGAGCCCGGCACAAGTAAGTGGAAGCAATGCCCGACTCAGCTGGGGCCCCGTGGTTGCCAACCTACTTCCCACTAGATGTGAGCCCCTGGGGGTACGGAACTTCCTGTTTCGCCAGAAGGTGAACAGACGGTTTTCAGTCTGTTTAGAGGCATTCTTGCCTCATGACCATACAGAGCTACCCTTCCTTTCCTGGCACAATCAGAAAGCCTCTCTATTTGTACGTAGAGCTCTGAGTTGTGTTGTCTTCGATATTCTCCATCTTCTAGAACTGGTCCTAAGATTTTTCTGAGAATTCTTCTCTCTCTCACCTCCAATTTATCGGGCGGGCATCAATTCCGCTCGGGAATTCCAGTCAGGTAGCCAGGGTTACCTCAATTTTTTGGTAGAAGGAAAACTTCTTTCCGTTTGCCTTCAACTTGCCAATGTAACATTAAATTTAGAATTCTACTATTCTGCATCCTTTTCACACGTCCAAACCATCGTAATCTTCTTTCTTCAACCACTTCTAGTACTTATTTTTACCTGCATAATTCTCCCTATATTATTCTGCTAAGGTCCCATTCCGGTTTTGTACCGAAAATAAGGTCCTGTTAACACCAACCTACACATATGGGGTACCTACAGGTTCCGCATAACCCAATGTGTGCCCGAAACGCACTCACTTCTTCTTTAAATGCCTCACAATTAAATAAATATTATACCTTAAAACATGTACATTTACAATGGGAGCATCGTAACCTGGCGAGCCTGCCGCAAGAACGGAGGGCAGTGCGTTGGCGGCAGCCATCTGGCGGGAGCGCGGCGTACTGCTAGCTGATGAGTCTCTCAGCAGATGGCTCCGGTGTGGTCTCGCCAAGACTTTCTCTAAGGTTCAATCCTCTGCAAATGTAAAAATTGCTGTAAAAGAAACTCCCGAGCAAACAATAACCGATGAATTCGTTGTAACATCGAATATTGTCTACAAAGAGGTGCTGTGACAAGTACAAAACACTGTTCTACATAATTCTTTGTGTTCTTCTCATGTTCGTATGCCGTTTAACAACAATAAATACATTTCTTCAATATTTAAAACTTCGTTCTCCCACATTCTTCCCTACTACCCATAAAACCTACATTCACGTTGCGAAAGCTCGCACGGGCATTATGTATGTATGTATGTATGTATGTATGTATTCTTTATTGTCAGACAGATAGAATCCACTAGTGACAATATAATAATTAACAATAAAATGTACAAGTATAAACAAAACAATAACAGCAAACAAGAACAAAAAATAGAAATACACTAGTCTATTATAAATCAACAACCACAACCATACAGACACGCACTCAAACATCCGATCTCAAGCATTCATTCATACAATCCCTATGTACAAGAAACATTGAAATAATTACAGAAAAAACAAAACTATCTACAGTAAACGGAAAAAGGCAAAAACATAAAATGAAAGATAGAAGAAAAATCGAAAACTGGGAAAAAAAGTAATATAAGAGTGACATTCGAGGATCTAAAAAAAAAAATAATACTTCAGTCGCTCGTACATTCAATCAACCTTTCATTCAACCACATGTTCAATCAATCAATCAATCAATCAATCAATAAACGCAAATAGAAAAAAACACAAAATGCACACACTATTTTACAGCCCACTCGAGATGTTTCTCATAACAGTTGATAGAGAGTCGAAGTGAATATCAGTAGCACTTTTACTCTCCATCAAGCTGTATGTTGACTGCAACCGGATCAGACATGAATTTTTATGTACATTAATTCTCGATCTGCCCCCATCGAACGTGTGCTTCCGTCTGGTGGTTCTCTGCGGGACGTGAAAACCCAAGTCAGCTAGCAACTGAATCGAGTCAATTCCACCATTTACCAGTTTCCACAGGAATCTCACGTCTCCCACTGTGCGCCGACTGCTCAGTGGAGGAAGACCATACACGCTGCAATAACTCTCATACTCAGCTCTATGGTACGATCGTCCACCCCTACTAGTTTCTCTGATTCTCGTATTTCTAATTTTATCCAATCTTGATTTTCTTGCCGCTCCCCTATAATAATCCATCTCTGTTACTAATAATGTGTTTGCTTGCTCTCTGTTTCAAGTCAAAGTTTCTATTCCTTATAACAAAATATAATAATTTGTACCGATGAACTGTAAGTATGATGGTATATTGGCTTTCACGGCCAGTGAATTAATACTCATCAATTCTTCTCGGTTTGTGTCGTGTCTTGTGTGGGGTTTCGCCTAGGACACCAAGCTGGCTCATCAGCGGGCCGTGAAAGCCAATATAGGCCTACCATCTTTTTGGAACCCTTTATGGGGAGGTTAATGGCTACTTCCAAATAAATCATGACAAAACTAAACAAATGGTTTTCAGAAGAGGTGGAAAATTCTCCTCAAAGGAGACACTGACCCTTGAAAATAATCACTCTGAAGTAGTTTCAAAATTCAAATATCTTGGAGTTACTCTCCAAACACCACTGACATCATTCAACACTCATGTGAAAGAAAGAGCAACAGCAGCGCTAAGAGCAATTTACCACATTCAACAGCCTCAAAAACTCTCAATAAAAACGGCTATGTCATTATTTAAAACGGCCATAGCACCAATAGCGACTTTGGGAATCCACATAATTTGGGACAAACTAAAAGAGAACGACCTATTAACATTAGAGAAAGTCAAAGCCCGCTATATGAAGAGAGTCTTGGGTATCGGGAAGACAGTGCTGTCAAGATTTACTTATGTCTTCACAAAAGAAATTTCCTTCATAGGAGATATTAGACTGCAGATGCTACTACCGTGCACCGAGGCCTATGAGAGTGCCCTTCAAATACTAAAAGAAAAGCAAAACGCTATCTGGGATGATTTCTTCTCTACTGACGCCATAATGACTGACGAATGGAAACAGGCAAACTACGAACTACGACACGTAATGACACGATACGCTACACATGGCTTTCACTACAAGTTCTGCAAAAACAAGAGATTCCACCAGCCAACCGAAGAATGTGGGATCTATGCAGTGAATGCTGTACACGATATCATGCAAAATATTGCCGACAAAGACATACTTCAATAACCCAATTGGGATTGGAATAATGTACAGCTGGTTACTCAGTTTTGTATTTTGCACATTGTGCGCTTTTCAATAATAATAATAATAATAATGAACCGACAGTAGTGGCTACGCTGGCTAAAGCTCAGCATTAGGTCATGGGGCCAAGCTCTCTGCTGACTCAGTAGACGCGTGGGTTCGAGCCCCACCGTCGGCCGTCCTTGAAATGGTTTTCCGTGGTTTCCCATTTTCAACACCAGGCAAATGCTGGGACGGTACCTTCTGACAGGCCACGGCCGCTTCCTTCCACATCCTTGCCCAGTTTCATTCACCATCATTCATTTCATCTCTCATTAACTCCTCTCATGAGGTTGGCGTCAGGAAGGGCACCCGGCCGTAAAAATCATCGCCACAAAGACTTCCATCGCATCTCATCCCCGACCCCGTTGGAAAAACGGGAATAATAAGGGGTAGACATACAATAATAATAATAATAATAATAATAATAATAATGGCTACTTGAGCTTTTAGCTCTCGCAGTTAAGAGACGCACTTGCGCTTCATAAGAAGGGAGATAGTGGACAGTTCGCTACTCCTGTTGGAGTCCGGGCGCAGACACCTGCGTGGTGCTCCTAGGCGAAACTCCACACAAGACACGGCATGAACCTAGGAAAATTACTGAGTTTTAACAGTAGATAAGTTTCTTAATTCTGTTTAAAATACTCGTATTTCTGCTCCATAAAACAGAATTTAAGTCCTCAAATGTTCTCCCAGCATCACTTACTCTTTTCTCAATTTCAGATTAACTTGTTCCTCCAGCATCTATTATTGAACCCAAATATTTAAATTTACTGACTGTTTGAATTAATTAATTACCGGTAATTTTTGTATTTATTTGTATTATTTTTTTATTTTTGATGTGTAATATCTTTCCGCTTGGCTGCTGGATAGTTTTGTGGGAGTGATTTTGAAAATTGGGGACGGAAGTGGATCGGAACGATCGAGCTGGCAGTGGTGGATCGAACGGAAGTATGCACTGCCCGCTTGATCGATAAAACGGAAGTGTACTAGCTGGCAGTGGTGGAAAACGGAAATATGCACTGGCCGCTCGATCGATCGAACGGAAGTGTACTAGTTGGCAGTGGTGGAAAACGGAAGTACGCACTGCCCGCTCGATCGATCGAACGAAAGTGTGCCCTAGCTGGCAGTAGTGTATCGAACGGAAGTATAAGACGCACTGCCAACTCGATCGCTCGATCCAGCTGGCACTGGTAAGAGGAACAGTCAGCGCGCGGTGTCGGAAATTGATACCATGACGCACTCTCAGCCATGTGGAATGTATATGACATACTGAACGGAAAACGCTCATGCGAACTCTGGTGTCAAGTGATTTAAACAAATGACATGGTACATGTTCGAAGTCTTCGTATCAGTATTTAAATGGTAAAATACCTTAATATCAAACAATGTAAGTAGTCGGCATTGCCGGTATTATGTTTCTGCACAATGGCTATTCAATATTAATCCACATAACGGTAATGCAGTCATCAATATAATATAATCGTTATGGTTATACGAGAATCGAGCAAGCCTTCATGAACTATTGCTGAATACATTCTCATTACTCACAATAGGGCCTATTCATAAGGCATTTTAAACTCAATTTCACGCAGGAACATTATCGAAACAAGCAAAATATAAATTAAACTTAATTCCGTAATGCAGTATTATTGGAACGTGGAAATAGTCACCATCTTGTGCACAATACATGCGTAGTCGAAATAGCCGTGGGGTTAGTGGGTATGACTGTGAATCTAGAGATCTCGGTTTCGAATCCCGGACGGGTTAGATATTTTTGCTACCAGATTATCATTTTAAACGATATTTATCATATCAATATGACTCATTTTAACAGAATCCATATGAAATTCCGTGTTGGTGTGTGAATCAAGAGGACCTGTTTATAAGGAATTTAAGGTTATGAGCGGTGTCGCATCTATTAATCTAGTTGATTCATATCGTATTCTTTATTTAGGCTAGTGCTGGTGGAAGCTACAAATCATCTAATAAAATGAGTTCCGTATTATAAACTACAATATCTGTAATACACTCCCTTTTACAATAGATTAATATTCGTGCCAATGATAGTATGAAATACCAGTGTATCAATAATGTCACGTGAGGTTTCTTCTATGTCAGATGTTACACATCATATGCGACTACTGTAAGGATCGTCTTTTTTTTTATTTTATTTTAAAATATTTTATTTGTAATTATTATTTTTTACTTTATTTTTATAAAATTTTCCTATTGCGAATTTTCGGAATTTTAATTGGTTTGAACTTTGAATAATTTGAATATGTTAATAATTCTAAAACTCGAACTATTTCTCTGTTCGAATCAAATATTCGTAAACGAATAATTCTATGTTCTAAACAGCCTTAATTTTGGCTGGCGGATACTAAGTTATTGAAATTAATATGTTTTCATTACTCCTCCAGATACGCCATTTGTGTCGATGTTATCTTATCACGGCTTGAGAAAAGGTTGGTTGGATAGTTTTTCAGTTTAGGGGCTGCAACAAAGTGGTCAAGTAGCCCCGTGTACTTTGGGTGGGTGTAGAATCTGTCTGATAACCGGTGTTGGTTTTTAGGTAGCGCACCTGCCCCTCACCCGGAGGCTCCGGGTTCGATTCCCGGCATCGTCAGGGATTTTAGAAACTGACGTGTGGGCTGGAACGGGGTGCGCTCAGCTTCGTGAGGAAAATTGAGTAGCTGTCCGGCAGTGAGGGGATTCGTCACGCAGACCACGCGTCACCCCAATATCTGTAGGCCAAATGGTCGTGCAGCGGTCGCTTGATAGGCCTACGCCCTTGATGGGCTATAGTGCCAGGGGAGAGAGAGGTATTGGTGTGTGTTATCTGTAATTCAGGTAAGGACTGCACACGATCAATTTCAAGTAAATCCTACTATTGGTATCAAATGCTACCATCAACGACACCCAGCTGTGAACTTGGCTACTAGATGCCACCGCAACTGACACCTGGCGGCGAAAGTTGGAACTAATAGAACGTTAATGAAATCTAACCTACAAATTTAGCTTCACACAATTGTAGTTAGTGGAATGTTCTTTTACATGCCATAAATCTATGACATGGGCCCGCCGGTATTACTTCCCCTCCGAAGGAAGGCACACTGAGGGATTGTTAATGCTCCTACAAGATCGGACGACATCGGCTGGGTCTGAACCCGCGATCTTGGGCATAGAAGCTCAGCATGCTACCGACTACGCCACCGAAGCCGCCCATTGTGTATTTTCTTTTTTTATTTAAATCGATATCACAGGATTCATTCATTTTGTTGACACAAGACACGACAGAACACGATGAGGTGAGATGGTGGCGCTCAACGGCAGGTGCAAGAAACTCTGATGCTGCTACTATATAAATGACAAATGACGCGCGATGGACCGTCAAGATGGTTATCTTCAGCTGTTTCCTCTACATGTGGGTGGAGTTAAGTACAGTACACCTTTAACGGTCGGTTTTCATGAGCTCGATACCAATTATTCTAAACACATTGTTTCGTTCATTTAATGGACATGCATGCGTCTTGTGTTCTTCTTTTGTTTAAATGATAATAAAGGAAGTCGACTTGGTGTGTTGTAAGTGCTGGTACATTTAAGAAGGGTAATCAATATTGCAGAATTACAAAATTACTGACATCTTTTCCATGGCCTTTGCGTTACAAGAATATTTATCCTATTACTGACTTAAGTCAGATAACATCAGAGGGGCTTGAACATCAGCCACGTGTATATGGGTGTGTGTTGAACTTGTCTGATAACGTGCATTTACTGTACGTTACAAGCTTTAAAACTAAAATTTCATAGTGGTGATATTATTGTTGACAATAAAGGAAGTAGGAGGCTTCTTTTACTTAAGAAAGAAATTAACCAGTTATGGACGAAGCAAACAGGATAGAAAAAGTAATTTGGCTCAGGCAAGGAAAGTATTTCTACAGAAAAGGAATCTGTTGACATCGAATATAGATTTAGGTATTAGAAAGTCATTTTTGAAAGTTTTGTCTGGAGCATGGCGCTCTATGGGAGTGAAACTTGGATTGTTGGAGCAGCATAACGGGGGAGAATTGAAGCGATTGAAATATGGTGTTACAGGAGAATTATGAAAATCAAATGGGTCGATAGGATTAGAAATGAAGAGGTATTATGACGAGTGGGAGAGGAAATATGTTTCTGGTGATTGAAATGAAGAGAAGAGATAGGTTGGTAGGACACATACTAAGACACCCAGCAATAGCAAACTCAGTTATGGAAGGAAGGGTCTAGGATAAGAACTGTAGGGGTAGACCAAGGTTAGAATATGTTAAACAGATTGCCTCGGATGTAGGGTGTGGTAGCTATGTAGATATGAAACGATTAGCTCAGGGCAGAGCTGCATCAAACCAGTCGAAAGACTGAAGACTCAAACTCAACTGAGTGAATAATTGTTAAAAATAATAATAATAAATATATTAAAAAAATCAAAACAATAAGTAGGCTACGGTATTTTAAAAAATTAAAAACATTAATATTTAAAAAAATAACGAACAAACAAATAAATACACAAACAAAAGAAGCAAACAAGCAAACAGATAAATAAATAAATAAATAAATAAATAAATAAATAATAAAAAAATGATACGAGCCTTACAGTAGTCGCATATGATGTGTAGTCTAACATCTGACATGTTATCCTACTCGTATACTACACAGCTTGGACATTCTTAAAATGTTAATTTACACTCCATTTTCATACTGGTACTATGATGAATGTATAGATTGAATTGGAGATATGCTACTGTCACATTTGTGGCGCAGCGGTCAAGATGTTAGTCTCTCATCAAAGTAGACCGGGTTTGATTCCCGGTCAATACATGTGAGATTTACGAATTGAAATGCCATGTCCTGTGGTTCGCATTCCACGTAAAAGGGAGGTACCGTGGATCATGGTCGTGAGATTAACGGACACGCAAAACTACAAGCTTCCTTCCTTCCTTCCTTTTACATTAATAATTCATAATAACAAAGTGATACACAACGTCGACAGTACTCTCAAATACTGTGAGCACATTCCTCAGTAACTATAACATTCATTATTCTCAAGGCTCTCATACAGTTCGTCGTAAACAATCAAAACATGGCTTCCTACAATCATGAAATGACCTAGTCTCACATATGATGAAAATACAGCTTTTATTCCACTCATATAACAACATTCTCTTATGCATTTAATATTTGACTACTCACCCACAGCTTGACAATAATGCCGCTTACTTAAATGTCATTTGTCGTCTTTGTCCTACCCCATGTGATATTCAACCTTGAACGTGAAGCTTCATAAACAGCTCAATGACAAATGAAAGTCGGTGAAACATTTGCCACTGTGCTCGTCAAACCAGTGCCTGCTAAATGCACTGCCTACTGTATTGCCATAACATTCTCGCGCAACAGAGCACACACTGCCTTGTTTCCAATACACACATTTTCAATTGTACATCCAGCTGGCAGTGCGTCTTCACTTCCGTCCGATCCGCTTCCTTTCGATCCTCTTCCGCCCGATTCACTTCCTTCCCATTTTTCTGGCAGTGCGTCTTCACTTCCGTCCGATCCACTTCCGTTCGATCCACTTCCGCCCGATTCACTTCCGTCCCCAATTTTCAAAATCACTCCCACAAAACTATCCAGCAACCGAGCGGAAAAATGTTACACATCCAAAAATACTAACTAAATAAATTGAAAAATAAGATACAAAAAATAATAAATTGTTCGAAAAGATCGACTTTTATAAAAGCATTCATCAAGTGCCTATTTCTGATCTATCATTTACTTGCACCTATCTGTTCATCAGGGGCCACAACGTGGAAGGAATGGCAACTCTGCTTTCTCATTGTAATGAGTGGTACTTGTTTATATTGTTACGTGCCACCCCCCTAGTGGCACTTTTGTTAACTGGATTACGGTGGGGTACAAAGCACAACACCAATTACTGCTTAAAGAAATAATTAACTTTATTGTGGCCAGAAAATTACACGAATCAGCAAATACAAGCAATTAGGAGCCTTACTCCAGTTTCCTTTATGTCTCTTCCTTGAGCGCTCTTGGCCCTTCCACTACTTGTCAACAGATCACAGAAGTTAATCCGTCCTAATGAGTACGGTGGCCTTGACAGACGCTACCTGCCCCTCTCCTTTATGTTCACCGACCACAATTACTTACGAGCACTTGCTGCAGGCTATTCCGCTGTCCACAAGCTGAAGAAACAATGTCACAGGATTTCGTAACTCGCACAGCACTTCGTCACCACACTTCTGTCGCACAAGATAATCGCTCGCACTAGCTCGTAAAACACACAACCACTGCTTGACGGGTCACTCTTATATAGCCGGCCGGTGACTCAATAAATGCCTCTAGATCCATCCAGAGTCCACGGCTTCTCGAGGTTTCCAGCGCTGGTCCAGTCACGAATCTTCTGGACTATCCCTTTGTCTGTAGTAGCCCTGTTGCATAAGGCGCGCGCAATACAGGAGGCAAGCCACAGCCCAGCCCCTGGGGCAGTTGTGACTCAAGCGGCGAGCGATGACACAAACTCACAGCCGTAACACCACCCCCTTCCTAAAAAGGCTGATCGTCCCGATCAATCATTGGTCCGTCTGTGTCCCTCCGTAGGCTGCCAGGCGATCTCGATGCACGATCTTCATCTTCGCCCTCGGGCTCCGCTGGATCCTGTAGACGACATCGTTGATCCGTTTCACGACTCGGTACGGGCCCTCCCAGGACTTCTGCAGTTTGGGTGACAGGCCTTTCTTCCGTAATGGGTTGAAGAGCCAGACCAGGTCGTCCTCGTGGAATCCGCCGGCATCCGTCTGCTGGTCGTATCGGGTCTTCATTCTGTCGGTCTCGATCCGCAGTTTCCTCCTCGCGAACGCGTGCACGTCTTCCAGTTGGTCGACCAGTTCTTGACAATACTGGCTTACCGGGATCGGATCATTCCCAGGTCGGCCAAAGGCAAGATCGACAGGTAGACGGAGCTCCCTCCCAAACATGGCCCGGGCTGGTGTGCACCCGGTGGCTTCATGCACGGCGGCGCGGTAGGCCAGGAGAAATAGTGGAAGATGTTTGTCCCAATCCCTCTGGTGCTCGCTGACGACTATTCGAAGATGGTTCTCGATGGTGCGATTGAATCGCTCTACCATCCCGTCGGACTGAGGGTGTAGTGGCGTTGTCCTTGTCTTCCGGATTCCCAGCAGCTGGCATAGGTTTTGGAACACCTGCGACTCGAAGTTCCTCCCTTGGTCGGAGTGCAGCTCCAGGGGTACTCCGTACCGGCTGACGAATTCCTTCACCAGGGTCTCTGCAATCGTCGCGGCTTCTTGGTTAGGGAGCGCATACGCCTCCGGCCATTTGGTAAAGTAGTCGCTGACGACTAATATGTAGCGGTTCCCTGCCTCGCTTAACGGGAATGGCCCAGCAACATCGATGGCCACTCTCTCCATGGGGCCGCCCACGTTGTAGGTCTTCAGTGGACCCCGTCGTCTTCGTCCTGGGCCCTTGCTGGCTGCGCAATCGTGGCACCTCGCGCAGTGGTTCTCCACGTCTGTTCGGCATCCGATCCAGTAGAACCGCTCTCTCAGCTTCTCCAGGGTCTTCTTTATCCCTAGGTGTCCACCAGATGATCCTCCATGAACTGCCTTCAGGACTTCCTCCGTCATATCCTTAGGAACGACGACTTGTTCCCGAGATGTCTTCCCGTCGGTGCTCTCCCAGGTACGGCAGATGAGGCCATCCCTTACAATCAGCGAGTCCCACTGTGCCCAGTAGGACTTAAACTTTGGGCTGCAGTCACTCACAATGTTCCACCCGGGTCTGGGGACACAGGCCCCCTTCCATTCGGCTATCAGTCCCAGGTCATCATCCTCTGCTTGTGCCCGCGTGAAAGATTCGCGGCTCCAGTTCCCTTGAAGTTCCACAGTAGTCCGTCGGCACAGTATCCCGGTGTTCTCCTCCCTTCGGGCACAGAAGGTGCAGTCTTCGGGGCAAGGTCTTCGTGACAGGGCGTCGGCGTTAGAATGCAGTTGGCCTTTCCTGTGCTGAATCTCAAAGTTGTACTGTTGAAGTCTCTCTAACCACCGCGCGAGTTGACCCTCGGGCTGCTTGAAGTTCAGGAGCCACCGCAGGGATGCATGGTCGGTCCTGATGAGAAATTCTTGCCCGTACAGGTACTTGTGGAAGTGTTCAATGGTCTTCACGATGGCGAGCAGCTCCTTCCTGGTGACGCAGTAGTTCCTTTCTGGCTTTGACAAGGCCTTGCTGAAGTAGGCCACTACTCTCTCCTCGCCGTCCACTACTTGCGACAGGATCCCCCCTATGCCAAAGTCGCTGGCATCGGTATCGACGATGAACCTTGTTCCAGGTCTGGGGTAGGCCAGAATAGGCGCGGTGCACAGAGCCTGCTTGAGTTGTTCGAAGGCACTGTGGCATTCTGCTGTCCACGTGAAGAGTTGGTCCTTCTCAGTCAGTCGATGTAATGGTTTGGCGATGTCGGCGAATCCTCTCACGAAGCGACGATAATAAGTGCAGAGTCCCACGAAGCTTCGTAGTTGCGACTTGTCCTTCGGAACTGGCCACTCCCTCACAGCTGCGGTCTTTTCTGGGTCGGTGCGCACCCCTTCCTCGGAGACGATATGCCCAAGGTACTGGACCCGCTTCTGGAAGAGCTGACACTTCTTGGGGCTCAACTTCAGCTGGGCAGCCCGTAGCTTCAACAAGATCTCCTTCAGGTTGCTGTAGTGCTCCTCGAAGCTCCTCCCCAGAACGATAACGTCGTCTAGGTATACCAGGCAGGTCTTCCAGTGTAGTCCCCTCAGAATGGACTCCATTAGCCTTTCGAAGGTTGCAGGGGCGTTGCACAGACCGAATGGCATGACGGTGAACTGCCAGAGCCCGCTGCCCACAGAGAACGCCGTTTTCTCGCGGTCCTTAGGGTGGACCTCCACCTGCCAGTAGCCACTCTTCAAATCCAAGGTGGAGAACCATCTTGATCCTGATATGGTGTCCAGCGTGTCGTCGATCCGGGGTAGAGGGTAGCTGTCCTTTTTCGTGACGTCGTTCACCCGCCTGTAGTCCACACAGAACCTGGTGTAACCGTCCTTCTTCTTCACTAGCACGACCGGAGAACTCCAAGGACTATGTGATGGCTCGATCACCCCTTGCTCCTTCATCTCTTCTACCATCCGGTCGACTTCGGCTTGCTTGGCGAGCGGGACACGTCGGAATGGGGCCCTAATCGGTGCGCTGTCCCCAACGTCGATTCTGTGCTGGACCAAGCTTGTCCTGCCGAAGTCTTTGCTCCCCACGGAGAAGACATCCTGGAATTCGCGTAGCAGGTCCTGAAGTTGGCGTGATTGCTCTTCGTCTAGATGGTCCTGGGATCCTTGGTACAGCTTCTGTAGTTCTTCTGGCAGGGCGCGTCTTCTTCGGTTGTCCGTCTGCAGGTGTCCGTCCGTCGTATCTGTGATGCGGGCAATCCAGGTAACGGGCTCGCAGACTCCTAGGTTGGTGTCCCGATGAACCGTAATGTCGTAGTCGTTCAGGTTGGACAGGCGGACGTACGGCCGAGACGTCGTGTTGATGAGAGTCTTGGCAACTAGCAATCCTTTTGTCTGGATGTCCTCATATTTTGGCTCGATGACAGCCGCCACTCCCTCAGCAGTTCCGTCGACAATTACGGCGGCGCTGACCTCCGTCCTGGCAGGAACGATGACGTCCTCTCTCAGCCTTACTCGTCGTGCGGTGACTGCCTCGTGTGCTGGTTGCAAAGCAAGTTCCTCACCTCCGAAGTGCAGAGTGTTGGTACTCAGGTCCAAGATGATGTTGTTCTGGTCCAGGAAGTCCAGTCCGATGATCACTTCATTTGATACGTCAGCCACAAGCACTGGATGCTTTATCGCCCGTCGACCAATGACGAACTCCAGTGATGCTTCGCCATGTACCGGTGCGGTCTCTCCGGTCGCAGTTATTAGCTGGAGGTTCCTTTGTGTGGGTTGAACTCTCCACTTCGGGATCACGGTGGGACTGACGATGGTCCTCGATGCTCCCGTGTCGATTAGCATGGGCCAGCTCTCTCCGTTGACGACTCCGTCGACCATCAGGCTGCTATTGTCCCTCCGTAACTTCGTCACACGCACTTGGACTGCTGGGGCTTGACGACTGTCACAAGCCAACCTTTGCCCCCCAAGGCTGGCTAATACTCGTTTCCCTGGGCCGCGCGGTTTTCAGACGACTGATTTCCCGTCGGGTACCCTCGGCGGCGGCGATCACCGCAGTCCTTGCTCAGGTGGCCTTTCTTACCGCAGGCCCAGCAGGTCGGTAGTCCTCTTCCGGGCCGCCTCTCCGGTTGTTTTCCGGCTGTGTCGTTGCTGGTGGTACCGCGACTATCGAAGAAACGGCTTAGTGCCTCCATTAATTCGTCGGCCAGGGGCTTGGTCTCGTTGGTTTTTACTGGTTCGTCGACGTCCACTTGACGCACCCGCGCGTGCATTCTGGATGCCTGTTTTGCCGTCTCGAACTCAAGTGCGTGGCTCAGCGCATCTGCCAGGGTCTTATTGCGCGCGAGACGCAGCGCCTGTTGAGTGTCCGAGTCCCGTAGCCCGTCGGTGAAAGTCTGCGTCGCTATCTGCTCCAGAAAGTCGGCCGGCGCTGTTGGGTAGGCGAGCCTTACGAGGCGTGCGATGTCCATCTCGAACTCCTGCAGGGTTTCCGCGTTCTTCTGTACCCGGGTCCGGAGCTGCATCTGATAGGCCTGCTGAAGATGGCTATCTCCATATCGGGACTCCATATGGGCGATCAGGGAAGCGTAGTCCTGGGATCCAGTCGGGATGGCCTGAAGGACGTTAAGGGCGTCACCTCTCAGCGCTACAATGAGAGCTGTAGCCTTTTCTGTGTTGTTCCAGTTATTTATGGAACAGGCCGCCTCGAACTGACGTAAGTAGGTGCTCCACGGGACCTTTCCGTCGAAGGTTGGGGGCGTCACTCTGCTATGTCCCGTTCCTGATATTCCCGGTGTAACGGTGGGCGGGCGTTGGCGCAGCTCGGCAAATTCCTCTCGTAGAGCGTTGAATTTCTCCTCCACCCCCGTCAGTGGGCGTTGGCGCAGCTCGGCAACTTCCTTTTGTAAGACGTTGAATTTCTCCTCCACCCCCATCAGCGGGCGTTGGCGCAGCTCGGCAACTTCCACTTGTAAGGCGTCGAACTTCTTTTCCACTGCCGTGACTTCCTCACGCAGACCCAGTTCTAATTTCTTCAGGTCCTCGGCTAACTTCTTCTGGCCGTCTTCTAGTTTGGCAGTTAGGTCCTCGGCTAACTTCTTCTGGCCGTCCTCCATCTTCTTCTGGCCGTCTTCCATCTTCTTCAGGTCATCCTTCAGGTCCTTGGCTAATTTCTTCTGGCCGTCTTCTAGTTTGGCAGTTAGGTCCTCGGCTAACTTCTTCTGGCCGTCCTCCATCTTCTTCTGGCCGTCTTCCATCTTCTTCAGGTCATCCTTCAGGTCCTTGGCTAATTTCCTCTGTCCGTCTTCCATGCCAGTTAACTTTTCTAGCAATGCTGCCAATTTCTCCTCCATTTTAGTTGTTTGTCTTGTAAAGGGCATGCACTCACAGGAAAATTAGAGAAAATGACCTGCTCGGGTTTTGAAACCAGGACCGTCAGGTGTTGTGCTTGAGTTCGTAATCCGGCTTCTGACACCAGTTCTTACGTGCCACCCCCCTAGTGGCACTTTTGTTAACTGGATTACGGTGGGGTACAAAGCACAACACCAATTACTGCTTAAAGAAATAATTAACTTTATTGTGGCCAGAAAATTACACGAATCAGCAAATACAAGCAATTAGGAGCCTTACTCCAGTTTCCTTTATGTCTCTTCCTTGAGCGCTCTTGGCCCTTCCACTACTTGTCAACAGATCACAGAAGTTAATCCGTCCTAATGAGTACGGTGGCCTTGACAGACGCTACCTGCCCCTCTCCTTTATGTTCACCGACCACAATTACTTACGAGCACTTGCTGCAGGCTATTCCGCTGTCCACAAGCTGAAGAAACAATGTCACAGGATTTCGTAACTCGCACAGCACTTCGTCACCACACTTCTGTCGCACAAGATAATCGCTCGCACTAGCTCGTAAAACACACAACCACTGCTTGACGGGTCACTCTTATATAGCCGGCCGGTGACTCAATAAATGCCTCTAGATCCATCCAGAGTCCACGGCTTCTCGAGGTTTCCAGCGCTGGTCCAGTCACGAATCTTCTGGACTATCCCTTTGTCTGTAGTAGCCCTGTTGCATAAGGCGCGCGCAATACAGGAGGCAAGCCACAGCCCAGCCCCTGGGGCAGTTGTGACTCAAGCGGCGAGCGATGACACAAACTCACAGCCGTAACAATATTATCGTATGTGAGCTTCTTAATGAGCTGCTTACTTCCTGGGCAAGCATCTGGCTGAGACTAACAATAATGTGTGGGCGAGCAGGTGAGTGGACGGCACGTGTGGAGTAGTCTCTCGACAGTATCTTAGAGGAGCAGTCACTGTGACAGTACCTTAGAGCAGGGGTTCTTAAACTATTTCTGTCACCCCCTCCTTGTGAAACATGAAATATCTAGCCCCCCTCTCTAAATTCATCTTTCCAAAGGAGGACAAATACTATCACTTTCATAGGGTCTCCTTTCGTTTTTGTTTGAGTCTTCAGTCTTTTGACTGATTTGATGCAGCACTCCATGGCTCCCTGTCCTGAGCTAGTCGTTTCATCTCTACATAGCTACCACACCCTACATCCGAGGCAATCTGTTTAACATATTCTTACCTTGGTCTAACCCTACAGTTCGTGTCCTCGAACCTTCCTTCCATAACTAAGCGTGCTATTCCTGGGTGTCTTAGTAGTGTGTCCTACCAACCTACCTCTTCTCTTCATTAGCATTCGCCAGAAACATCTCTCCTCTCCCACTAGTCTAAATACCTCTTCGTTTGTAACCCTATCTACCCATCTGATCTTCATGATTCTCCTGTAACATCACATTTCAAACGCATCAATTCTCCTCTTTTCTGCTGCACCAAAAGTCCAAGTTTCACTTCCATAGAGCGCCACGCTCCAGACAAAGGCCTTCAAAAATGACTTCCTAATACCTAAATCTAATATTGTCATTTAGACTTTCACGACCCGTGTTACTATTCATAATGTTGAATTTTGGGCTTATGCCGTGTTTTATTATATTAATATTCGACGCGTTTCGAAAGAAACCATGTCTTTCTTCGTCAGGAATAATCTGGAATACGACAATGTTGCTAAGAGAAAGCAACGAAGAACATATAGAAGGTGCCCAAAGATGGACGCCATTATAGCCCCATGTTAGGGACAACGGAAAGCAGCAGTGAATTACTTTCTCAGGGTTCTGATAATAGGTAGCCAGGATTCACTGAGATTGTAGCCGGTGTCGCGGTTGAAATTATCTGGGTGTTTACGTATTTCAACCGCCTCCCTGATGATTCTGGGACGATATTGCTTTATACGGGCAAGAACATCCACTCCTTGGAACATGACATCATGGCCAGGTGTTAAAGCATGATCGGCAACAGCTGATTTATCAGGTTGAATGAGCCTGATACATCTATTATGTTCCTTAATGCGAGTGCATATTGTTCTCGAGGTCTGCCCGATGTCAACCTTGCCACAAGTACAGGGAACTCTGTAGATACCCGGTTGTTGCAATTTAGGCAAACTGTCCTTAGTTGGTCGCAGGAGTTGCCTAATCTTAACAGAAGTTCCAAATACAGTCCGTATGTTGTACCGACGTAGGATTTTAGCAATACGATCCGTCGTGTTATGTATGTACGGAAGGTAAGCAGTTCCTCTTACATCTCTTTTCTCAACTGACGTCCTATTATTATTTGTTGGTTTCAGAACCGTAGAAATCAAAGCCTTGCTATAACCGTTGCTCTCAAAGGTGGTTCGCAGGGTGTTAATTTCTTCTTGTAAAGAAGACACTTCACAAATCCTCCTAGCCCTGGTAGAGTTGTAAGGATACCATGTTTCTGGGCAGAGTGATGGTGAGAACTTGCGTGGAGATATCTATTGGTGTGTGTTGGCTTACGAAAAACGCTGTGTCCTAAAGATCCATCCTCTTTCTTGGTGACGAGAACATCTAAAAAAGGTATTTTGCCGTCAGATTCCTTTTCCATGGTGAAACAAATAGAAGGGTGCTGGAGATTAAGGTGATCCAGGAAATGGCTAAGATTTTCCTCACCTTCCGTCCAAACAACGAACGTGTCATCCACATAACGCCACCAGATCTTCGGTTTGAAAGGAGCCGACGACAAAGCTTTCTCTTCAAAGTTCTCCATGAAGAAATTAGCCACAACAGGAGAGATTACCCATGGCCACACCATCAGTCTGCTCATAAAAATTCCCATTCCATAGAAAGTAAGAGGAGGTCATGCAGTGATAAAAAAAAAAGTCTTGTGATGTCTTCAGGAAAAAAGCCATTAATGAGAGACATAACACCATCAATAAGTACTCTCGTAAACAGAGACACAACGTCGAGACTCACTAGGATATCACCCGGCTGAAGTGTTATAGCTTTCAACTTTTCCACGAAGTGTGTGGAATCCTTAATGTACGAAGGCGTGTTATCCAGAAGCGGCTGAAGTAGTCTACCTAGGTATTTGAAAAGGGCATATGTAGGAGAACCAATCGTACTAACAATAGGTCTAAGAGGGACATCTTCCTTATGTATTTTAGGAAGACCATAGAGTCTCGGAGGAATAGCATCCCCTGGAAGGAGAGTCTTCGCTGCATCCGCTGGAATAGATCATTGCTTGATCAATTTGACGGTGACATTTGAGTAGCGAGTAGTAGGATCACGACTATTAATCCTATATACAGGATCTGATAACAAAGACGAGATCTTGGAATCATAATCAACCTTATCCAACACCACTGTCGCGTTACCCTTGTCAGCGGGGAGAACGATAATATCAGTGGTGTTGGATAAGGTTGATTATGATTCCAAGATCTCGTCTTTGTTATCAGATCCTGTATATAGGATTAATAGTCGTGATCCTACTACTCGCTACTCAAATGTCACCGTCAAATTGATCAAGCAATCATCTATTCCAGCGGATGCAGCGAAGACTCCCCTTCCAGGGGATGCTATTCCTCCGAGACTCTATGGTCTTCCTAAAATACATAAGGAAGATGTCCCTCTTAGACCTATTGTTAGTGCGATTGGTTCTCCTACATATGCCCTTTCCAAATACCTAGGTAGACTACTTCAGCCGCTTCTGGGTAACACGCCTTCGTACATTAAGGATTCCACACACTTCGTGGAAAAGTTGAAAGCTATAACACTTCAGCCGGGTGATATCCTAGTGAGTCTCGACGTTGTGTCTCTGTTTACGAGAGTACCTATTGATGGTGTTATGTCTCTCATTAATGGCTTTTTTCCTGAAGACATCACAAGACTTTTTTTTATCACTGCATGACCTCCTCTTACTTTCTATGGAATGGGAATTTTTATGAGCAGACTGATGGTGTGGCCATGGGTAATCTCTCCTGTTGTGGCTAATTTCTTCATGGAGAACTTTGAAGAGAAAGCTTTGTCGTCGGCTCCTTTCAAACCGAAGATCTGGTGGCGTTATGTGGATGACACGTTCGTTGTTTGGACGGAAGGTGAGGAAAATCTTAGCCATTTCCTGGATCACCTTAATCTCCAGCACCCTTCTATTTGTTTCACCATGGAAAAGGAATCTGACGGCAAAATACCTTTTTTAGATGTTCTCGTCACCAAGAAAGAGGATGGATCTTTAGGACACAGCGTTTTTCGTAAGCCAACACACACCAATAGATATCTCCACGCAAGTTCTCACCATCACTCTGCCCAGAAACATGGTATCCTTACAACTCTACCAGGGCTAGGAGGATTTGTGAAGTGTCTTCTTTACAAGAAGAAATTAACACCCTGCGAACCACCTTTGAGAGCAACGGTTATAGCAAGGCTTTGATTTCTACGGTTCTGAAACCAACAAATAATAATAGGACGTCAGTTGAGAAAAGAGATGTATGAGGAACTGCTTACCTTCCGTACATACATAACACGACGGATCGTATTGCTAAAATCCTACGTCGGTACAACATACGGACTGTATTTGGAACTTCTGTTAAGATTAGGCAACTCCTGCGACCAACTAAGGACAGTTTGCCTAAATTGCAACAACCGGGTATCTACAGAGTTCCCTGTACTTGTGGCAAGGTTGACATCGGGCAGACCTCGAGAACAATATGCACTCGCATTAAGGAACATAATAGATGTATCAGGCTCATTCAACCTGATAAATCAGCTGTTGCCGATCATGCTTTAACACCTGGCCATGATGTCATGTTCCAAGGAGTGGATGTTCTTGCCCGTATAAAGCAATATCGTCCCAGAATCATCAGGGAGGCGGTTGAAATACGTAAACACCCAGATAATTTCAACCGCGACACCGGCTACAATCTCAGTGAATCCTGGCTACCTATTATCAGAACCCTGAGAAAGTAATTCACTGCTGCTTTCCGTTGTCCCTAACATGGGGCTATAATGGCGTCCATCTTTGGGCACCTTCTATATGTTCTTCGTTGCTTTCTCTTAGCAACATTGTCGTATTCCAGATTATTCCTGACGAAGAAAGACATGGTTTCTTTCGAAACGCGTCGAATATTAATATAATAAAACACGGCATAAGCCCAAAATTCAACATTATGAATACATAAATCTACTGTATATTCGATGTTAACAGATTCCTTTTCTGTAGAAATGCTTTCCTTGCCTGAGCTAACCTACATCTTATATCCTCTTTGCTTCGTCCATCACTGATTATTTTCCTAAGTCTCCTTTTACCACTGCTAATAAGCCGCTTATCCATGGGTAATGGCGTTACTTGTATTAGTTTATTGCATACTTGCTGAAGTACCCGTGCTTCGCTACGGTTCATAGCTAAATTAAAATGTGAAGGCGACAGTTAAAACAGGGGATAGTCGACAGGCTCACATCATGGACAGAAAGAAATGGCCTACAAATTAAGCATAGCAAAACCAAACAGATGACCTTCAGGAAAGGAGGAAGGCATGCACTTAAAAACACAATGACTCTGCACAACAAACCACTAGAAGTAGTGCCGAAATTCAAGTACCTCGGAGTCACCCTCCAAACTACTCTAACATCCTACGATATCCACGATAAAGAAAGAGCGGCCGCAGCAATAAAAGCCATCTACCACATCGAACAACCTCAACAAATATCATTGGGTACAGCAATGCTACTGTTCAGAACAGCCATATCACCAATTGCAACCTATGGGATTAGCATTACCTGGGAAAAACTTACACTCAGCGACCTGATGATAATAGAAAAAGTCAAGGCCCGATATCTTAAGAGGATTTTAGGCATAGGAAAGTCTACCCCTTCAAGGTTGACATATGTATTAACCAAAGAGGACTACTCCATCGACGACATCAAAATACAGTTTTACCTACCAAACACCAAAGCCTATGAGAATGCACGCCGAACCTTAAATGAGAAACGAAATGCCATTTGGTCCGACTTTTACTCCACAGATGCCATAATGACGGAAGAGTGGAAACAAGCTAATTACGAGCTACGACACGTAATAACACGTTACGCCATCCATGGATTTCACTATAGATTCTGCAAAACCCAGAATTTCCACCAACCGAATGAAGACTGTGTGTGTGACCTGTGCAACGATCATTGTGAAAGGTACCACGAACAAAACTGCAAAATGAGGACAATCTCAATAATAAGACTGGCATTAGCATAATTGATCATTTATGTACAAATATGTATTTGCACATTGTGCGCTTTTCTTTTAATAATAATAATAATAATAAAACAGGGGATAGGCGAGGTGCTGCGCAGAGGGAGAGTAAGGATGGAACATTTTGTCCAACAACACCGCTCGGCGTTGACCATGTTTTATAGCACAAATTTCGGTTTTTATTTATTTATCTATCGTATGGCTTTTAGTGCCGGGAGTGTCAGAGGACATGTTCGGCTCGCCAGAGGCTGTAACTGCTTGAAGCGGACACCAATAGGGTGAGCTACAGGTTCCGTTCAATTTCAAGTAGTTCCAAATTTCGCTAGCAGATGCCACTGATGCCTAGTGGTGAACGTTGGAACTTTTTCTAGAGCGTTCCAACGAAATCTAACCTAGAAATTTAGCTTCACACAAGTTTAGTCTGTGGAAAGATCTTTTACATGCCATAAATCTATGACATGGGACTGCCGGCTTTACTTCCCCTCCGAAGGAAGGCATACTGAAGGATGCTTTACTCTTTAATCGTTGGAGATACACAAAAAGTGATAAAGACCTTTCAGATAGAAAATTAAATTTTAAACCTCGTATACACCATCAAAAGTTTGCTATTTCTCAGCGTTCTCTTTTGATTTGCAATGGAAATATGAAAGTTTGAAATCAAGGGGTGTAGTGACGTCATTAAAAATGATCGCCATCTTTAAATAGTGCAAAGTACCGAAATCAAAAGTGGCCTAAATGTTGACCAGGTAAATCAGCTACTTCCATGTAAATTTAATGTAAATCGGACAAGTGGTTCTTGCGTTATTGAATAATACACAAACACACACTATCTCATTTTTATATATTAGTATAAATTGGGCTAACCATTTCCACTGAACACGCACTAGAATTCACCTGTTCACTCGCTGTTTTTGAACTGACTGCAAAGGCCTGGCTGAATTCGAGTCGACAATGGCAGAAATAGAATCTATTCTTAAAAGGGAGTGTCATTAGTGGTTGTTAAGTGTTTGGTAAGGAGATATCTCAGCGGGTGAAAGGTTGCTGTGTGGGAAATGTTACTCGACACCTTTTTTCAGAATTCTTGCTGACAGGATCTACTCTGTTCAGTTAATGTGAAATAAGACAGCAAAAGTACGAGTTTATTAGACTTGGATGGTCGTGGGAACTTCCAGCCTATTCTATGCCCAAGGTCGCGGGTTCAAACCCGGCCGAAGTCGCCGAATTTTTTAATAGCATTAAAACTCCCTCAGCATACTTTCCTTCGGAGGGGAAGTAAAACCGGCGGTCACATGTCATAGATTTATGGTATGAAAAAGAACCCCCCACTAACCACACTTGTGTGAAGTCCAAATTTGTAGGTTAGAATAGATAACGATCTATAAGTTCCAACATTCGCCGCCTGGTGCTGACTGCGATGCCATCTAGTAGCCAAGTCCGCAAGCTAGGTGTCGTGGACGGTAGCATTTGGAAGCAAAAGTCGGAACTACTTGAATTAAAACAGATAACACACACTAATACAGCCATCACAATTAACACCGGTTATCAGACAGATTCTACACACACCCAAAGTACACGGGGCAACATGACCGCGTTGTCACAGCCCCTAAACTGAGGAACCAAACAACCAATGTGACCGCCAGTTCCTCACAAGAATAGATTCTTCTATTTCTGCCATTGTCGACTCGAATTCAGCCAGGCCTATGCTGTCAGTTCAAAAACAGCGAGTGAACAGGTGAATTCTAGTGCGTGTTCAGTGGAAATGATTAGCTTACCGGGCACAAGCTACTCTGTCGCTTGCGGGCGGGAATCAGTCATTAAGCAATTCATTAATTAACTAGTCAAGGCAGTACTTAACTTGTTCTATTTTTAGCCTATTTTCAATTTTGAAAAAATAGGCTTATGAGATCACCTTTTGTCCGTGTGTCTGTGTGTGCGTGTGTGTGTGTGTGTGTGAGGTGTGTGTGTCCCCCTAATAACTTCTATACGGCTCGAGCGATTTCAATGAAACTCGGTAAGTTCATAGCACTACCCCGGGCGACCCCGACCGAGCCCTTCAAATTTTGTTTCGTCTCACCAATCCAACATGGCGGCTGTGCGAAATATTTTGCCAGCATTCAATATCTCCGAAAATATTCCCGATATCACCCTGGAATTTTTTACGGTGATAAAGGGAACAACTAGAAGTTCACCTATGTGATTATTGAAAAACTGGTAGGTACAAAACCAACATGGCGGCCACGCGAATTTGCGACTTTTAAATAGACGTTTCTCGCGATTTAACCAACCAAACGCAATACAAATTGGTACAGTATATGTTTATACACAATGTAATGCACCGACAACAAACTTCGTTCAATTGTTTACATAACCACATGATGGCGGATGTGCGAAATATTTCACCGGCATTCTATATCTCTGAACCTATTAGCGGTATCACCCTGAAATTTTGTACGGAGATAAAGGGCACTACCGGAAGTGCATCTATAAGACTTTCAAAAACCGGTTAACAACAAAACGAACATGGCGGCCAAGCGAATTTGAAAATTTTAAATAGACCTTTCTCGCGATTTAATGTTCCAAACGCAATGAAATCTGGTACAGGAAATGTTTATACACATTGTTATGCACTGGTATCCAATTTAGTTCAATTGTTTACATAACCTCAAAATGGCGGCAGTGCGAATTTTAAAATTAAGTTTTTATTCCTTGTGTCGTAATCATGCGATCGAAGTGAAAGTTTGAATAATGAACCTACGCAATAATTTTCCGTTAATGGCACATGCCTCTATGGCCTATACATTTAACAATCCTACATGGCGACCATCCGAAATATTTGGACGGCTCTGAATATCTACGAATCTATTATGGCAATCAACTGAATTTCTTAATGTTCATAGGGGCCATGAACATAAGTTCACCTATAGGACTTTAAATAACCTGGTGATCACAAATCCAATATGGCGGCGACGCGAAGTATAAATATTCACATGGACGTTTCTCGCAATTTAACCATCCGAGTGCAGTGAAACATGGTACAGTAAATCCTTATACAAATGTTAATCCACTGGCATCTAGTTTATTTCAATTGTTTCCATAACCACAAGATGGCAGCTGTACGAAATTTTAAAATCTCCTTGTTACTTCTTGTGTCCTAATCATGCGATTGATGTTTGAATCCTACACGTACACAATAATCTTCATGTAACAGTACATAACTCTAGGACGTACATATATAAAATCCAACATGGCAACCATCCGAAATATTTACTCGGTACTCAATATCTACGAATCTATTACAGCAATCAAACTGAAATTTTGTATGTTCATAGTGGCAGTTAACATAAGTAGGATATATGAAAATAGGCTGTATAGTTCTTCACGGAACTACTTGTTTAAATTATAGAAGTCCAGGGGCAGTAAAAGAAGATGTTTTTGAATCACTAACTTCCTGTGAAACATGTCTTAGAGATTTATTCGGAGAGCGTGTGAATGATGCACTGATTTCACTAATTTTGTCCTCCGTCAATATGTTTTGTTTTCGCTTAGGAATTGAAGCATTTAGCGATCCACTTATCCTTAGTTTGTTAACAAGTCTCTTCCCGAAATTGGAGCACACGGATATTTCACTGCAAATTGTCTGAGCAATTCCCTGCAATGACTCTGTTAGGTAGATTTCATTAGAAAGCTAACTATTGCAATGGGTCCCATGTTTCGACTTCCGGAAAATTTCGACATATCTTCGCGTTTCACATCCCCCAGACCCCAAAACCACCGTCAGTTCAAAAGTTTATATATAATTTATGTATATATATATATATATATATATGTATATATATATGTATATCAGTTTCTTGTGGACACGATAACTGCCGTAATTTTGCACCAATTACTTCGAATTTTTTACCGAAGATGTATACCTATAAAATCTCGGTCGAGATCGTTACTGGGCTAAATCGGTCGAAGGGGGTGAAAATGGGGGGCTTTTTTCGAAAAAGTGAAATTTCGCTATAACTATCTTAATACGTGCAATATCGAATCCATTCAAAGTTCATAATATGTGTCGGATAAGTGCCAAAAAGTTATGTCAAATAAGATTTTTGATAGCACCAACCATTGACCAAAGGGGTGGAAAAAAGTGGGTTTTTCGGGAAACATTAATCATATCTCTCTTAATAGGCACAATATCAAAACCGTACAAAATTGACAATATTCCCCTAATAATTACCTAAAACTTTTGTCTGAAAGAATTTTTGATATGACCCACCATTACGCCAAGGGACGAGAAAAATGATTTCGGAATTATAAGAAAATGCCAAGAGCTATCAGTGGTTGCCATGGCAACACTACTAAATTGATGAGGCATGGACCATCAGACGTTGCCATGACAACGCACTTGCACGAGATCAGATTCAGTATTTCCATCTGATTAAGTGGTTGGTTGGTTGGTTCTTAAGTTTAGGGGCTGCGACAACGCGGTCATGTAGCCCCGTGTACTTTGGGTGTGTGTAGAATCTGTCTGATAACCGGTGTTAATTGTGATGACTGTATTAGTGTGTGTTATCTGTTTGTTAATTTAAGTACTGCAACTAACAATTTTTCAGATAGTTCCTACTTTTGCCGCCAAGCGCCACTGTCAACGACTACGAGGCCAAGTTCAGAACTGAGCTACTAGACGCCGCCGCAGTCGGCTCTTGGCAACGAACATAGAAACCTAAGAGCGTTGTATACATTCTTAACCTATCCAATTTAGCTTCACACAGGTGCAATTAGTGGAAGGATCTTTAACATGCCATAAATCTATGACATGGGACCGCCGGCTTTACTTCCCCTCCGAAGGAAGGCATACTGAGGGATATTTAACGCTCTTAAAAAATCCGACGGCTTCGGCCGGGTTTGAACCCGGTATCTTGGGCATAGAAGCTCAGCATGTTACCGACTACGCCACCAAAGCCGCCTGATAAAGTGGGAAGCGGCTTCGGTGACGTAACTGCTAGCATGCTGAATGTCTATGCCCAATGTCGCGGTTTCAAAGCCGGCCGAAGTCGTCGGATTTTCTAAGAGCACTAGAATCCCTCAGTATGCTTTCCTTTGGAGGGGAAGTTCCAACGTTCGTTGCGAGTTGATGGTTGGGGTGGCATCTAGTAGCCAAGTTCACAGCTAGGTGTCGTTGACGGTTGTACCTGGTAGCAACATTAGGAACTACTGCTTGAAATTGACCGTCTGCAGTACTTACATGAATTAAGACTAATACAGCCATTACAATTCACACCGTGTATCAGACAGATTCTACACTCACCCAAAGTACACGGGGTAAGATGACCGCGTTGTCGCAGCCCCGAAACTGAGGAACCAACCAGAGGTAGATTTCGTTAGAAAGCTAACTATTGCAATGGGTACCATGTTTCGACTTCCGGAAAATTTCGACATATCTTCGCGTTTCACATCCCCAGGCCCCAAAACCACCGTCAGTTCAAAAGTTATATATAATTTATGTATGTATATGTATATCAGTTTATTGTGGACACGATAACTGCCGTAATTTTGTACCAATCACTTTGAATTTTTTACCGAATACGTATACCTATAAAATCTCGGTCGAGTTCGTTACTGGGCTAAATCGGTCGTTGGGGGGTGAAAATTGGGGGCTTTTTTTTCGAAAAAGTGAAATATTGCTATAACTCTCTTAATATGTGAAATATCGAATCCGTTCAACATTCATACTATGTGTCGGATAAAGCCCAAAAATGTATGTTTGAAGAGTTTTTTTTTATAGCACCAACCATTGACCAAAGGGGTGGGAAAAAGTGGGTTTTTCGGGAAACATTAATCATATCTCTCTTAATAGGCACAATATCAAAACCGTACAAAATGGACAATATTCCCATAATAATTACCTAAAACTTTTGTCTGAAAGAATTTTTGATATAACCCACCATTATGCCAAGGGATGAGAAAAATAATTTCGGAATTATAAGAAAGTGCCAAGACCTATCAGTGGTTGCCATGGCAACACTACTAAATTGATGAGGGATGAGCCATCAGACGTTGCCAAGATAACGCACTTGCACGAGATCAGATTCAGATTTCCATCTAAGTGTGAAGCGGCTTCGGTGACGTAACTGGTAGCATGCTGAATGTTTATGCCCAAGGTCGCGAGTTCAAAGCCGGCCGAAGTCGTCGGATTTTCTAAGAGCGCCAAAAATCCCTCAGTATGCTTTCCTTTGGAGGGGAAGTTCCAACGTTCGTTGCGAGTTGCTGGTTGCGGTGGCATCTAGTAGCCAAGTTCACAGCTAGGTGTCGTTGACGGTAGTACCTGGTAGCAACATTAGTAACTACTGCTTGAAATTGACCGTCTGCAGTCCTTACCTGAATTACAGACTAATACAGCCATCCCAAAGTACACGGGGTTACATGACCGCGTTGTCGCAGCCCCTAAACTGAGGAACCAACCAAAATCTCTGCGGTAGATATAATTTTGCGTGAAGAAGTAACAGACCGTTACATAGTTGCACATCAGTGTCGAAACCTAGCATAAGGACAGTGTGACCACAAGTATAAAAATGGACCCCAAATGACAAGAAGGTTACCGTTCCCATAAGACAATAAAATGTTTAAAATAAGCATAAAATGACGAAAAACAAAGTTAATTAAGCTCCAATTATAAAATACCTTCTCGCATTAAATGAGGTCTGATCCTTCTACGAAAATCTGCATATTCTGCCTATTTTCGCCTATTCCCAAGTTTGTCCGGTGAAATCTACCTCCGCCTTCCGGCGTGCCGAGAGGACTTTTTTTAACATAAAAACTCTCTGTTCAAGCGGGTATTTCGCGAGGACTGGCGCTTGGGTACTTTCGATCCGAAGATTAAATAATGCTCAATATTTTCGTTTTGGTCAACCCCTATTTCCTGACATTTACTGTACCTTCCTTCCTAGCCTTGAACTTCGCCCTGCAAAATAAACATGGTCATAGTTTTGTGAACACCCAAGTTATTTCTATATTATTTACGGTCGGGTCAGATTTACCCATGGCGCCAGTTCTCGAGTGACAAATTTCGGTCTACGTTAGTCTCAACAATCTGTAAAAAATAAGGGGGGAAATCCAACTATTTTGGTGCAGAACAATAACATAGCTCACGTTCCTGTTGATCCATATTTAGGATCTAGGGACACCTTGGTTATCAGTTCGTTTGTTAAAAACAAAATTGAGATGACTGCTTTACCGCTACTATCAAGACCAATTATACTGTCACGGAAATTACGGTCATTTTTCTGCGTGTGAAAAATATAAATAAACCTCATTTGATATTGGGATAGTTCATAGGAAGACACAAGGTGTAGAATTACTTCATTAAAATCCGTTCGATTGCGACAAGAAGGTAGTGACACGCTCTGGGTCCGTCTAGTAGCCAAGTTCCGAACTAGTAGTTGTTGACGGTGGTGTTTGAAGGCAAAAGTAGGAACTGCTTGAAATTCAATGTCTGCAATCATTACTTGAATTAAAAACAGATAACACACACTAATACAGACATCACAATTAACACCGGTTATCAGACTGATGCTACACACACCCAAAGTACACGGGGATACATGACCACGTTGTCGCAGCGCCGAAACTGAGGAACCAACCAACCAATCAACGCTCCGGGTCAAAATGACCCAGCGCCAGTCCTCGTGTTATATATTATGACGCCTTCTCGACCTTGACTGGCGCGCACATGCCAGGCAAGCGAGGCTTTCCTCGGCTCCACCCGTAAGCATACGCACTGTATGTTCTGCCCCCGTAAATTGAATTATTTAGGGACAAAATGAGAGTATTTTTCGTCCCCATGATAAAATTTAACTAGCAAATATAATTTCTGGAAGTGTGACACAAGAGTGTAGTGTTACAAGCTCGAGGCTGTGGGAGAGCCCGATCACGTGATATATTGCACAATGGACGCTTCTAGCATCTGGCTTCTGGCATAGCAACAGCGAGTTTGGAAATTAATATTATAGATATTGTTATAAATTGTGCTATTGGATCCCAGCCCAGAGCCAATGAGAAGAGGTCTTATTGAAGACGGGATCAACTTCAATTACATAATATGATGAAATTATGCATTTAGGCCCTTAGAAGATGATTTTCTTATTTGATAATGAAGAGAATATTAAAAGACATTATGTCTGATACTTTAAAATCCGGAGATCGGATAATCTACGCAGTAATAAGCATTGGTAATCTACGCGCTAAAATTATGGTGGGAGTTTGATACAGCTTAGCTTAGCTTAATTCCTGCCGCTCCTTTCGGAGCATAGGGCCTTGGCGAATTTTCTCCACGCAGTACGGTTCCTGGCCATTATCTTCACTTGACTCCAGTTCTTGTCCATCTCTGCAATTTCATTTTCGATCGTCCTTTTCCAGGTCTTCTTAGGTCGACCTCGCTTCCTGGCGCCTTGAGGATTCCAGTCTAGCGCCGCCCTCTCAATAGCTCCGTCCGGCTTCCTTTGTGTGTGACCAATCCAGCGCCATTTCCTCTCCTTGATCTGGATGCTAATCGGTTGTTGCTTGGTGATTGCCCAAAGATCTTCATTTGAGATTATGTCCGGCCACCTCACATTCATGATGCGACGCAGACATCTGTTAATGAACACCTGTAGCTGGTTGTTGATCGGATTTGTGACTTTCCACGTTTCACAGCCGTAGAGAAGAATCGACTTTACGTTGCTATTGAAAAGGCGGAGCTTGGTCTTCCTGGAAATGTTTCTATTTCTCCAGATGGGGTAGAGCTGGACAAAGGCACCATTTGCCTTCCTGATACGGCTTCGAACATCTTCCTCTGCTCCCCCATCATTTGTGACTATACTTCCAAGGTAGAGGAAGGACTCAACTCGCTCAATTTCCTTTCCGTTGAGTGTTAAACTAGTCGTGATGTCAGAATTTATCCTCAACTCTTTGGTCTTGTTGGTGTTCATCATCAGTCCTGCATGTTCTGCTTCTCTCTGCAACCTCCCCAGCTTATCTTCTATGTCTCGGTACCGTTGTGCCATAAGACAAATGTCGTCTGCGAAATCCAGATCTTCAAGCCTGTCATTTATACCCCATTGAATACCCCTCTTCCGTCCTCTCATTACCTTCTTCATCACACTATCCAGGACCAACAGAAACAGAGTGGGGGGAAAGGACACACCCCTATCTCACTCCGCAACTGACCTTTATCTTTTCTGTTAATTTGCCTTCGTGAAGAACTTGGCATTCATACCCGTCGTACATCACTTCCATGATTCTGATGATCTTTGTTGGAATCTTATATTCCTCGAGGGTCTTCCACACGATTCTTTGATTTACGGAGTCGAAGGCTTTCTCGAAGTCAACAAATGTGAGGTAAAGGGTATTCCGCCACTCCACACTCTGCTCCAGGATGATTCGGAGGGTGTTGATGAGATCCAACAGCTGCGATGTTGTCGAAATCCGGCCTGTTCCTTCCGAAGCCTTTTCTCTACGCAGTCTTTTATACGATTCAGGATGACTCTCGCCAGCACTATGCTCGGAATGAACAGCAAGGTGATACCCCTCCAGTTGTTACAGTTTGTGGTGTCCCCTTTCTTCGGCAACTTGACTATCAACCCCTTCTTCCAGTCGGTTGGTATTTTCTCCTCCTTCCAGATCTTCTCCAACAGCGGGTGCAGCAGATCGATCGTAATATCCAGGTCTGCTTTCAGTACTTCCGCTGGGATATTATCCAGACCTGGTGCCTTCCCACATTTCATCTGCTTCAACGCTGTCCGTATTTCGCCCCGAGTTGGGGAGTCGAGGCTGATGCTTGGGTCACTTTCTGCTTCCTATTCATCTTCTCCTCGCTGCTTACTTTCTGGTCCTCTATCTCTATTAAGAACCTCCGCAAAGTGTTCCCTCCATCTTGTCAGCTGCTGTTCACACGTCGTGAGGATCTCACTGGTCTTGCTCTTCACAGGCCTAGTTTTATTAAAACCTTTCTTCGAAAGCATCTTTGTGATGCCATATAGCTCCTTAACGTCGCCCCTTCTTGCCGCTTCTTCTGCTTTCTCCGCCTGCTCATCAATCCACCTCCTATGATCCTTCCGTACACTCCTCTTTACCTCCCTGTTTGCTGTTGAATACTTTGCTTGTGTGAGAGCCTTCTGCTGCCTAGTCTTGCAGGTGTTGAGCTTGGCCTTAATCTCCTTCCTATAATTTATCTTGTCCCAGGTCTGATCGGATATCCATTCTTTCCGCAGGTAGTTCTTGTACCCGAGCTGCATCTCACTGGTTTCCACGAAGATATTCTTTACCTCGCTCCACACAGTCTCCACGTCCTTCTCTGTCTCGGAGTCCAACAACTGGAATTTATTTCTGAGCTCCAGTTTAAATTGGTCCAATCTCTGCTGGTTCTTAAGCTTGCCCACATCAAACTTGTTGTGCCGAGTGTTAAACTTTCGGCGGACTGCGACGATCTTCATGCGGAAGTTGGCAACCACAAGATGATGGTCACTACCTACGTCCGCTCCTCTCTTGTTCCTAACATCTTCCAAGCTTCTTCTGAACCTCCTGCTCACCGCGATGTGATCAATTTGATTTTCGGGAGTTTGATATGGCCGCCAAAATTTCGACTTGGAGGGGGAGATCAAAGGATCGATCTTCTTATTCCAGCAGTCTTTGAAGAGTGAGGAAGTGTTTATAATGGGTTAACGGAGATCCCAAGGCTTAGTCCGAGTGCGACGACTGTCGACTTGTGGAGACGCGAGGATAGCTAGGTGGAACGTAGGAGATCACCGCACTTCCATTCTATGTGAAGTTGCGAGGAACGTTGAATTGATAATATCTCTTATCTAATTGAGATCTGAATTAAATAAGCGAATATACATGAAGAACAGGTCGCATACTATATATTGTGAAAAGTAGAGCGTTTTAAAATTCACCGTTTCGACAATATAAGCCTGTTAAGTCAGATTTTCAAATGTGTTGGAAATAAAGCTGAACATCATTTTAAATTGCTACGTGAAGTTGAAGAACGCAGTTCAAGTGAACAGTAGCGGAGAACTTTTAATATTGGCGCAACACATAAACATTAACAGAATGACTATTATTCTTCTTCAATTGTTGTCATTCAACATAATTAACATTGTTGATATGATGAACTAAATAGTCATGCGCCAGAGACATATCGATAGCAGGAGTTAAGATACAACGATGGAGCTTCGTTAGACGACGTATTCTTGAATACAGACGTAGTGTACGGTCCATCTTGTACATTTTCGTCAGTCTACGAACACTAATATAACATCAATTAGCAATGGAAATATTTCATTCAGCATTTATATGAATATTTCTATAAATTATTCCAATGATGAGGCTGATACATATTTACGATGGAGAATGAAGATTCTACAGAAGAGATTTGTCAAGATGCTAGGGGGTAGCCCAGCAACACAGAAGAATTTGCCAGAAGGATGTCGTTCGAGCCCAGGCGAATGTTGGTGAATTCCAGATAGGGACGTTTCCTATCTCTGAGGTCGCAGATCCGAGGTTCGAATGCAGATCCATCTCAGTGTCTTGTACTGAGGAAACATCTAAAGTATTGTGGGAATACTTACATAGATCTTCAAGTTTTCGTCCAAATAAGGTAGCAGTGTATCTCATTTGCAGTATAGAGCTTGATTAGTGACATCCTGAGCCAGCGATCTTACTCCATATTTTCATATTTCCACATTTCATATTTCTATATTTTCACATTTCATGTATTGCAATGTTTTCATGCATTTTACACTTCAGATGTGTGTTAAGATTTTTATGCTTCAAGATTATTTAGGAGATGATTGCCTTTCATCTATTTTTCAATTTTATTCTACGGATCAGTTGTGGAACTGACATTAACATTTTGTTTGAGGAATCATATTGCCTCATAGAAGACTAGTCGTTTCGACTCTCGAATTTTAATAAGTTCATTTAAACCAAGTATTCTGATATTGTGTCATAGCTTCAAATTAAATTCTTATTAAATTTAATTTGAGCACTTTAATGTAACAACATCTAACTTCAAGAACAGAAGAAACATCGAATGATATTGTTATATCATTATTGTTCATAAACAGTCGACGATCTAAGAAATACTAGCCGTTTGATAAGACCGAAGTCTTAATCCCTATGAACATTCTTTGTGTAGAGTGGAAAAACACTACGACATTGACAAATCTTTTTTATTATTTGAAAAGCTAAGAGCTTTGTTCATTTAATGGGTTCGAGGAAATACCTTTTGATAGAAGATTATTCAAATCTTTGGCTAGGAATTCAAAGCTAGTTTATCCCGGTCAAGATTGAATTCTATCTGACACTATAAATAACATGTGTGTACTTTTATTCTATTTGTGTAACATCACGTCATTTTGTGGACATGATATTACAACGATAAACAATTTAAAGCTTGACAAGTGAGGTGAGCCAGGAGTATTATTTTTATTACATGTATTTGCGACAGACGAGTTAACAGTTAATTATCTTGTTGTGGAGTTAACTTTAGGAGGTTAATCACGACTGTCTAATATCGTTCATTCCAATTGGAAGTTTCATTTGAAGAACTTAAGCATGTATAATTGTAGTCCTGTAGTCATGTGTAATGATACTGAGGGTCATGCCATTATTTGAGAGAAGTGCCTACAGTAGATATGTTAATAACAATTAATCCTTTTGGTTATTGTTTAACATAGTGGATGATAATTGTTTATGCCATATATACTGTTATATGAGGATTTGTAGAGCTATGAAGAATGCTCGCGCGAGGTAGTTCCGCATTTTAGGGAAGTCAAAGTATTATTGTTCTTTGATAAGAAGGCATGGATCATGATAAGAGCCGTTGTATACAAGTAGTCCAGTTCTTGTGAAGTAACGATTTAGCTGTGTTAACAGGAGGGTTTCAGCGGAAATACAACTTGAGAAAGATTGTCTACTCATGTCTATAATACTATTATTATATTTTATTAAACCCGAAGTTATGTAATTACGTACAGTTAACTTTAATTAGTCGACTGTATTATCCCGACAATGCACAGTGGGTCAAAATCGAAATCTAGGAGGACAAAATTATTTATTTTCATAATTAAAAAATCAAAATTTATTACTTCTACAGCATTCTCATATAATTGCCGCTCACTATTCTGGGATATAAACGCATCTTAGTGTAAATCCGTCACCACTCTTGGAGCAGTCCAAATTGGAGGGTAAATGTAAGTGGCTGTGGTTTGGTTGTCTTTGTGGTTAGTGTGATGCTTTAAGATGGAACATGCAGCTGAAGGTATGATCTTTGTAACGTGTTTCAGTTATTAATGGGCGTAATTATTACGTAATTTTAGCTATATTTTCATTATATAATATTTAACTATTATTTTTAAAATTATATTTTCACTTAGATTTTTAGTATGTCACGTCACTTTGCGTCACTTTCTACTTAATTTTAAAATGTAGATAAAGTCTTGTAGTTTACGCCTGTTATAAGACTTTTTGCATCTTTTTGCAACTTAATTAGTTATTTTACGTTTTAGAAGATGCCGCGCAACCAGTTCTCACACGTTTATAACTGTTTGAAGCATTGGGTTCGACGATTATGTAAAAAGTGTTAACTATGTGACTTTGTTGAAAGTAAATTAGGGGTAGAAAATTGTTCTGGAGATAACTGAACGCTCTATCTTGAATGTGTAGACGTAGCTTAAAAAAGGTCTTAACTGATGTTTATTATGAAGTAAACAAATTATATACGTTGCTTTCACTCTAAATTCATTATTAAAACGTAAAATAATTTTGTCCCCCTAGATTTCGATTTTGACCCACTGTGCAATGTAATGAAACCTATATAAGACGATAAGTAAGCAGTATATCAAAACTACGGAACGTTAGAGAAGGGTTATGTGAAAAGCCAATGTATATATTTAGTTGAGAATTGTATTGTAACCGAGAAGCCAGAATCTCGAAAGTAACGTGTTAACAACACTAAATAATGTATATTATTATGAACATATTACATGTAAATAATTCTTTGAAAATGATTTAATTAGTTAAATAATTTAGTAGGATTTATTAATCAATTGTTTTGAAATAGTGTGTGTTTTATGAGCGGATGTTTTTGGTATGAATGATTGTTCACTGTTAAGAGTAAATGTGGAACCGAATTGGTCATGAACAATTGCGGGGTGCGAATGAAAGAGTGTATAAAAATTTTCAGGATGATTGTTTAAGAAACAGAGTAGTTGTATGCATGTTGTAAGATCTAAATGTTAATTTTACGTATTTTTATAAACGCACACACCAGCAGTCTCTATGTGGGCTAGCGAGAATGATTCACCGTTAGGGTTGGAAAACGGTGTGACATAATATGAACAGGTGGACACTCACCGCCTTGTATAAATTGTATAAACCAGTTTCGAGTGCGGCGTGGTGCTGATATTTCATTGATGAAACAAGGCCACTCCACGTGCGTTCTACAAACGCAAGCTAGTGAATGAAATCAGGTGTCAGGAATGCCTTCATTAAACGGTTTAATTTTAACGCTGTGTAGGCCTAAAACAAGCCAAGATTTTATGCTCATAATTTTTATACACAGCATTGTAGTAAGATGTAGAGTTGAAATGAAGTGTGAATGATTGCGTGTTTTTATTTTAATTTCCATTGTAAATTAGTTTATTGCTATTTGTTTATACAAGATTAGTTTACACTATTGATAATAAATTTTATTCAGTTTGTTATCCGTTGTGGTTGGAGTGTGATTCATTTTAAATATAAGGAGAAGTGTATTGTGGATGTATTGTAGGCGAAGCTGAATTCCCGGTCCCCAAGGAGGTAAGTAAAGGTAAGTGCCCCGTGTAGTTGGTTGTTGATCCCCAATATTCTTGTAACTGCTGTATGTAAATCCCTAAAAGCCATGTTGGAAGCGATTTCTAATGTAGTATTTGCCGGTGCTGTTAGAATAGGCAATCCAGCTGGGCTAATGGATATTCCAACAGGATCCTTTCCGGATTTTTGGGTACAGTACCTAGTTCAAATTTTACCAAACTGAGGGATATCCCCTTATTTCACTAAGCCATTCAATTTTTAACATAAATATCCTAGCAGCAGGGGAATCGTGAGAATAAATAATATATTTAGCGCAGCCAAATAGGCATAACTGAAAATATAGGTTACATTGATGGGTTACATATTTGCATAATCACTTATAGACATGTTCTTCGTGTACAGAATACTATGTGGTACCGTTCACACATCTTTCCACATAGTGCGCACTCACAGTCTATACTTGTGTCATGGAAGTGTATTGATTTGCAGAGTAGGTGGTGAAAACCGTGAACTGCCAATCTTGTAATGACATGTCTTAGTTCGAAATTAGCTTTTGTCCATGAGCAGTCTATCATGGCCCCTGTGCCATAGAAGTCTGGTTGTACTTCTCTCTTCTCCGTCAAAGTTGCCATCAGTTCCTCTGAGGCACCTGTGCTCGGTAGGGGTATGCTTGTCCTGAGGTCATTTACGTGGAAAGATTCCTTTGCCAGGAGATATACAAGTCTAGATCGTGTCTTTTTGATACTCCTATCACCTTCTTTATGTAGTTCGCTTTCACCCTTTAAAAGGATAAAGGAAAAGAGGTGTAATAACTGAAACAGAAGACTTCATTTCCATAAGACAGTAATTTTAATCTTGAATTTGAGAGGATTCTTAAGTGAAAACAGTACGTTCTTTCTCTTATTGTTTGTTTGCGATACGCAATTTTTTTTTTTAGCGTATGGCTTTTAGTGCCGGGAGTGTCCGAGGACATGTTCGGCTCGCCAGTTTTGTAGCTGCTTCGAGACGGACACCCAATGGGTGAGCTACAAGTACCGTTGGGGAGGGAAGGAGGGAAGTTGGAATGTAAGGACGAGGAGTTGGAAGGTAGCGGCTGTGGCCTATAGTTAGGGACCAACCCCGGCATTTGCCTGGAAGGAAGATGGGAAACCACAGAAGACCATCTTCAAGGTTGCCGGCGGGGGGATTCGAACCTCCTCGCCTCCCGGATGTGAGCGACTGCCATCAGTCATGCCGTAACCACCACGGCTAACTCACCCGGTTGATACGCAAATAAACATGTACAAATATTATTTATATATACTATACACAATGCATTATTTATGCAATATATCTGCTTTATTTATTTTTCATTCAATATTTCATTGTGAACAAAAAAAATCATGTTTCTCTCCTTATAAGTTAAATATATCACACAATATGTTTTTAGTATTAAAGAATTAATTTGTAGCAAATAGGCCTTACACACAAAATATTTTGTGTTGATTTGAGCCACTCCCACGGTAACTTAAGCGAATGTAGCCTACTTCTCTTTAGCATCACTAATACATAGATCTAGGAAGTATTTACAGAATATTCACTAAAATATGCAATAATTCCTGGGAAATATGGAATAAAGAAAAACAGTAATTATGCAGAGAAGTAAATCAAAACAAGATTTATGAAAAAAATAGGCTTAGGAGATCACCTTTTGTCCGTGTGTGTATGTGAGTGCGTCTGTGTGTGTGTCCCCCCTAATAACTTCTAAACGGCTGGAGCAATTTCTATGAAACTCGGAACGGTCATAGCACCAATATGGCCGACCCCGACCGTGCCCTTTAAAATGTATTGTGTCTCAGCAACCCAACATGACGGCTGTGCGAAATATTTCACCGGCATTCTATATCTCCGAAACTATTACCGATATCACCCTGAAACTTTGTACGGTGATAAAGAGCACTACTAAAAGTTCACCCATGAGACTTTCAAAATCCTGTTAACTACAAAACGAACATGGTGGCCAAGCGAATTTGAAACTTTTAAATATACTTTTCTCGAGATTTAACCATCCAAAAGCAATGAAATTTGGTACAGTAAATTTTTATACACATTGAAATGCACTGGCATCTAATTTAGTACAATTGCTTACATAACATCAAGATGGCGACTGTGCGAAATTTTAAAATTAAGTTTTCATTTCTTGTGTTGTAATCTTGCGATCGATGTGAAAGTTTGAATAATGAACCTACACAATTTTCCTTTAATGGTGCACAACTTTATGGCCTATACATATAACAATCCAACATGTCAACCATCCGAAATATTTAGACGGTTCTCTATATCTACGAATCTATTACAGCAATAAAACTGATTTTTTCTTTAATGTTCATAGAGGCTATGACCATAAGTTGACCTATGGGAATTTCAATAACCTGGTGAGCACAAATCCAACATGGCGGCGACGCGAAATATAAGTAATTAAATGGACGTTTTTCGCTATTTAACCAATTTGTACAAATTTTAATCCACATGCATCTGATTTATTTCAATTGTTTTCATAACCACAAGATGGCAGCTGTGCGAAATCTCAAAATCTCGTTTTATTTCTTGTGTTCTAATCATGCGATTGAAGTTTGAATACTATACATACACGATAATCATCATGTAATAGTAGTCTACATAACTCTACGACCTACATATTGAACCCTTGCAAAGAAGCATATGAGACTCAGTTTCGAGGGGTGTAACAGTCCATTTCGTAAAGTTGTTGTTAAGCGCTTCTTATCACATGCAGGGTAACATATAACAAAATAACATGCAGGAAAAAGTGAATACCAGGATTAAAACATATGCATTTAATAACAGATCAACAAATTTACACTATTTACAAAAAACAAAACAAGGTCTCCCAAATGACTCCCACTTGAATTAATAAAATGCCAAACTAGGCCTGATCTCAAAGAGATCGTAAAACAACTGGACCAAATGTCCCAAATTAATACAATGACATGTGCGTGTGCGGCCTTTCTACATGGGACACGATGTGTACAAATTAATGCGAGATTCGTTACCATCCAGCAAACCTTCAGGGGACGAATCTGCATTGTCTTAGAGCTAGACAGACACGAGGAACCAACTAAACACTAATTAAACTAATCCTACACTAAATAAAACAACAATAATTTCCGCATGAAATTGGAATCAAAGAACTGCCGTAGCAAACAACATTAACGCCTAAAACTAGTACTTTTCAAATCAACACAAGTAAATTAACACGTGACCAAACAAGAAAAATACACAAATGGCCGCTTGCCATTTTTACAAGAAAATGCAAAATACACCCAACGGTGTCACAATGTAATTCTTTTTAACGCCCCATAAGTTGGTAGCGACAAATGTAATGCGTTTACTACTTGGGCGGACTATTCGCCAGAAAATACTGCTGCTAAGTTTGATGAAGGTTGGGCGCCAAGCTGGATACACTGTGTTCCAAGCTAAATTTATACATTTGATATCAACCCCTAGCGTGAGTAGAACATGTGAGAAACTCTTAATGACAAGGCCGTGGGATGATTTAATCATCAACCGAGACAACATTTGATTGTGGAGAAGGATGAGGTATTATAACTATTGCTACGTACTGGAATTAAAGAATCTACTTTGTAATACTTGAATTTAATACACTTAGAAAATATAACAGCATCCTGAATCAAATTTACACTGTTAACGGAGCATACAACTTTAACCAATGCCACGAACAAAATGACTTAATACGCCGGACGGGAGAATGACGTGAATTTAACTTATTTCCAATTTTAAGCTTAATGAATTTATAGTGGCCCTATCGAAAAAACAGAGAGTGTATGTCGCAGATCACTTATGCTTACCAACGGAAACATTGTCTCCACGTGGTTGGAGTCTCGTAGCGTCTGGAGTTCTGCGATGGTGTAGATGGCTTCAGCTTCTTCCTCGTACATAAAAATGATAGTTACAGCTCGTGGTGGAGTATACTCCATGAACCACGACACGTCGCTTGCCTAAACACTGCAAGACGCGTGGAACCCATGATCTAATATGACCAGCGGAGTTAGCGTAAATAAATTGTCCCACTTGGGACTAACGAACAGAGTACAAGCTTACTGCTCCAAGCGTAATGTCTTAATCCTTCTTCCTCACTCAGCGCGCACACTATATGCTTCAAACTTCTCCCTCCAGAGACTAGCTTAACACCGCGGCACACTGCTTCGACCAATCCGCGTGCGTCACGTATATCGCTATGTCCCTGCCAAAATTGCTTCCTCTTGTTTGATTGGCTGGTCACCTTACGTAGCTCTTCTTGCCAGTCTACTTCCCCGTATTTATGTTTTCCGTTTTACCGGCCAAGACGAAAGTCAGACACGTTTTCTTGCTTTGAAGTGTTCCCCTCGGATTTCGAAATCCCTTTGTACTCCAATCTATTCTTGTATTGAAATACCCAGTGAGTCACACACACCACTCTCTTAGCCCTAATGAATAAAATCCCGTCTTTACGTATTAAATGATTTGCCGTGCAATTTTATATATTGGAATCATCCAATATAGATACGGATTTCTACTAGTAGAAATCCTATCTGTACTCTTCCACATTTAAAAACTCCGAAAAATGACGTCTTAAATATTAATAATAATAATAATAATAATATGAAATTGAATAAACTGAAATAATATAACTTGGCCGAATAATTGCCGCGTTTAACAAATATGACATAGTCCAACTAACTTGTGTTAGTGGCATAAAAAACCCTAGAAAAACAGGTTACATTCGCCTCGAATGATCACGTACTTTACCATGCATATGGTACAGCACTTGATGATTCCAGACACGTTAGAAAAAACCCTCCAAAATACAACTTATACAAGTGAAATGACCCTTTACACATATAAACACATATAAACCCTCAATCATGCGCTTTGCGCTAAAGTTTGTCTTGTTATGACGTGTTCTTATTTTGTCCATTTCAAAATGTTTGTCATCCTCACGAATGTTCATTCCACCTTTCTCTCTCTCTCATCATACTATGTGGGAAAAATCTACATTTATAAGTGTGTTCCCTCTACAATTCACTACACACGCATTTATGGTGTTCAGTAGAAAACCACTGCGAACTCTTCCAGAAATATCAGGTGCTCCACACCTACCGGATACCAATATCATGGTACACGATCTCACACGATCACACACGATCACACACTCGGGGTAGAGCAAAGTGATCTACTTCCCACCTTCTCTGTGAATTTTTTTAAATTAAAAGAAAGACATGATTGTAAAAAAACAGTAAGTACCCATTACTTATAACACCTAAATATTCCTGTGCCGTATGTGCCCTATCTTACTAAGTACATGTACACAAGAACCCACCTTACTCTAGATCACAATTTCTCATATTCGTCGCTCAGCCAGTAGTTCACAACCCAGACCAGTCCACCTATTGAACCTGACCTAGTTGCCACAACTTTTTATCTGTTACTTATATACAACATTTCATGAAGTCTAGTACCTTGTACACAAACTACCTTAATTATATCCAACCCCGATCTCACATAGCTAGGTCGTAAGCAGAAATCACGTGTGCTGATATGTATGAGCTTCATGGAGGACTGTCTCGCCTTCTGATGGCCCATCTTTTATCTCGTGGACGCCTTAAGCTAACAAGCCCTATACAAGCGCTCCCCCATCTCTTGGAGATAAATGGGAACCCATCAGCGCTGCCAAAAATGGCCTTGGTGCATCGAGACAATTTAGTGTTCAACAGCATCCACCACTCCCTTCATCTTTCCCTGTACCTTAAAAACTCTCATTTACTTACATACTACCCCCCTGTGTGATTTCTGATACGCCTGCCTTGAAGACCAGATCTTCCACTCACCACATACCACACTTACTCATTTGATAGGCTGGCTCGCCAGCTAAACACACCTTTTATGACACATATTTCTTAAGGCTATGAATATTATACGTTCCGTATAACCTTTTTCCCTGACCGTCCTCCAGCACATATGCTGTTTTGCCAATACGTTTAGACACTACAAATGGGCCCTCATAGAGGTAGAAAAACTTGGACATAACTTTCTCTAGCTTATTTGACTGTTTCGGCACTCTAAGTAAGACGTTGTCTCCCGGCTCGAATAGGTCAAATTTAGTTTCTTTTTGTTGGCGAATTCTCTTTTGAGCTGACTTAGATAAATTCTGTTTCGCCAACTGGACAATGACATCCATCCCCGGTTGCTTTCCCTCATTTAACCCCAAGACTCTAGCAAGTTCATTTTGTGGTCTTTTTCCGAAATGTACTTCATGTGGCGTCAGTTTCGTGCTCTCATGCTGGACAGAATTCAGCCAAGTCTCGACTTTGGGAAGATGTCCAACCCAGGCCGAATGCTTATCATGCACTAGAATCCGAAAAAGACGACCCACTTCCCTTAATGGACGCTCTGCAGAATTACCTTGAGGGTACCTTACAGAGGAATGAACGTGTGTAACCCCAGCTTCTTGCATACTGGTTCTCCATTTCTTTGCAACAAACTGTGGTCCACTGTCAGATAATATCCTGAGAGGAACGCCAAACTCAGGTATATACCTATTAATGATCAGTCGGCTACACGCTAGACCGGTGGCTTTCCTTAGCGGATATAGCTTGACATACTTACTAAAAGCGTCAATAACTATAAAAATGTATTCGTAGCCGTACTGTCCTTTAAAGATCGGGCCAAATAAATCCACACACAGTAGTTCCGCGGGACTACTTGTGAGAACTGCCGATCTTTCCCCGACTAAATATTTAACTGGATACTTGCTTCTCTGACAGGTGTCACACCTAGCTAAGATCCTTCTAACATCCCTTCCCATTTTACTCCAAATAAAGTTATGTGCAATTTCATAGAAGACTTTGGTAGCACCAAAGTGTCCTAGTTCCTTATGAATGAACCAAATAAGTTCCTCCCGTAAACTGGCAGGAACACATATTGCCCACCGATTCTTCCTACATTTTCGTGCAAGAAGCCCATCCTGCATCTTGTACGTGAACCGCCCTACTTTCACACACTCCTCGTCGCTTGCTTCTAATATAGCCAGAGGCTCCCTTAAAATTACGTCATCACGTTGCTCCACTAACATCTTTCTCAGTGTCTGTAACGATGCCCTGTTGCTACTGTCCACACATGCACATAACAAAATACCGTCCTCTGCCTTAACAACATGATTATCCCTACATAAATTTGTGTCCCTGGAAAGCATATCTGCAAGAATATTATCTTTCCCTTTAATATGTTTTGCTGTGAATTCGTATTCCTGAAGTGCAAGAATCCACCTGCTAACTCTGTTAGAACTGAGTTTACATGTCCTCATATATAATAAAGCATGGTGATCGGTATGAATATCAAATTTACCCCCAACTAAATACATCCTAAATTTTCCTAAACTGAAAACAATTCCTAAAAGCTCTAACTCAGTGATAGTATATCTTTTCTCTGCTGCTGTAAGTCCTCGTGATGCTAAAGACACGATGCACAAATTACCCTCTTCATCTCTCTGACACAATACTCCTGCAATTCCTATATGTGACGCATCAGTCATTACCACATATTCCCTATCCTTCACAGGATACTTCAGCACCACAGCTTTCTCAAAGCCTGTCTTCAGCGCTTGAAATGCCATATCATGCTTGGGCTCCCATCTCCAGCGATTACCACTTTTAAGCAAATCTCTAAATGGTTCTACTAACCCTGAGTATTTAAGAACGAACCTGCGAAAAAAATTGCAAATCCCAAGGTATGTTTTCAACTGTTTTACATTCTGTGGTACTTCTGCATTAAGTATCTTATTAACCCTACTTTCCTCTGGTGTCACACCCCTACTTGACACTTTATGACCTAAAAATGTCACGACTGTCTGACAGAATGACGACTTGGACAGTTTCAGAGTGAACGCTGCCTGATCTAACTTTTGAAATACACTGTCTAAATGACGTAGATGCTCCTCAAAACTGCGTGAACTGATTACCATATCTTCGATGTAAATAGTTACAAACTCTCCCGTGTCATCTCCTAATGCGATGTTTAAAGCCCTAATTAAAGCTGCTGAGCTACTTTTTAACCCATAAGGTACCCTGCAAAACTCATAAAGGTTATACTTATGACTAAAAGCTGTAAAAGGTCTATCTTCATACATAAGTGGCACTTGCCAGAAACTGGAACTTAAATCTACACAAGTGAAATACTTCTTCCCCTCAAATGTTTGCATCAACTCTTCAATGGACATGGACTTCAGCTGATCTGAACTGATTCTACTGTTAACTAAACGAGCGTCTAAACAAATACGAACTGTGCCGTCGGCCTTCGGTACTGTAATTAGAGGATTAACATATTGACTGTTCAAGTACTCTATAATGCCATCTTCAAGCATCTGGTTAATTTGTGCCTCCACTGCACCCTGATAAGCGAAGGGTATAGGATATCTATGTCCTGTGAATACTGATCTATCAATAACGTTCAATGAATGTGTATAGCGATTGGCCATGCCAATGCGATCCTCAAAAACTCTCCTATTATACAATAACACATCATAGAGCAGAACACACTGGTCTCCCTCTATATGCCCTTGAAATGCAGCATCACGTAACGAGTCCTCAAGACTACCGTTCGTAATCAAACTGCCCACAAAAATTTGAGTATCCCGCTCTTCGGCTGGTGATATCTCACTTAAAGAACAAATCACTCCTACAACACTACTCCCCTGAACATTGTCGTTGAACGCTACCTCTACTTCAGAATTATTCCATTTAAATTTCAAACTACCTACTTCATAACATAAGTTACCAGACACTCTACTTAGCCAATCTGAACCCAAGATAACACTGAAAACTAAGTTTGGAATTACAAGACAAATCTGTTTTTCGATATGATTATTAATTTTAATGTCTACTAAAACTTGCTTAGAAATTACTTTAGACCTCTTCCCTACAGCTGTGATAACAAAAGTGCTTTTAATTGGTATCTCCTCAAAATTTACACCAGTTCCTTTCATTTTATCGTACTATGTACTACTTATGCAGCTCTTCATACAACCACTATCAATTAAAACATCGGTGTGCGCCTCGGACACGTTAAGTTTAATAATGGGGCTTTTACTAGCCACTTCCTGGATAATACATTCATCATTTAATTCATGCAACAATTCATTTCTTACATTTAGGTCATAGTGTTCCTGTATAATTGTATGGACAGGGCATGCTACAGACTGAGATTCTGACCTTACTTCGCAGCCTGGTTCGCGTTTAAAGAACCGCTACAGCTGGTTGTAGTACTACTGACTACGGCACTGGTCTGGTTGTTCTGGGCTGCGTTGTCATTGATTGGCTGTATATTACTACCACTAGGCTGTCCTCTTCCTTGACCCCTATTCTGGTTGTAATTATTGTCATTATAATTTCTCCCTTGATTTCCCCTGACATCATTATTTCTCCCTTGATTTCCCCTGAAATCATTGTTTCTCCCTTGATTCCCCCTGAAATCATTGTTCCTCCCCTGATACTGATTACTATAGCCATTTCCTCTATTCTGATTTAGCTGATTATTATTATTATTATTATTTCTGTTTTGAGCGTTGGCCCCTTCGCCTTGAACTTCCTGATGCCTGGCTTCATTAGGCCTATTATTATTATTACCCTGGTTCCTATTGAAATTGTCCTCATAACCCCATCTCCCTAGTGCATCAAATGTGCTTAACAAATTTTCTACTTGCGATATAGTCTTGACATTCTGGATACAAGCAGCCTCCTTGATCCTATAGGGAAAGTGCCTAAGTAGCAACCTCACCACATCACTTTCCTCCTTCAAGCCATCCAGATATTTACACACTAATACCTGTCGTAAAAAGTATTCGGTCATGGTGGAGCTTCCTTTAGGGTTATATTTACCACACACTACTCCCTCACGATGCTGCGACTGAATAACCTCATTCCAGAACTTTTCACAGAATTTCATTTTAAAATCATTAATATCACTAAACTTGTCTCTATAGACAGCAAACCAATTCCTCGTTTCCCCCACAAACACTTGTTCTAAAATTTCAACTACCTGGCATCACTCAATACTACCATCTGCCAACCTCTCCCCAAATTTATTTTCTATAGAATTCATGAACTCCATTGGGCACCCTTGTCGATTGCTGAACTTCCCCAGTTCTACCTCCCTGTGTGTGCTATTCACAAAAACTGGCCTATTCTGACTATTTTCTTGCCTGATCCTAGCTTTTAATTTTAATTCTAATTCTGCGATTCTCTCCTCAGCCTTCCTCTCAATGCTGTTTACCGTTAATTTAATGTTTCCTTCTGATTCTTCTACTTTATCATATAGCTTTGCTTGTTTCTCCTCAATCTTGCTAATACTCTCTCTATTACTCTCTCTTAAATCATTTACTTCTGCAACTATTTGTGAGTGGACTTTCTCAATTCTACCCCCCCAGCTGTTCCTTAACCTCTTTAGTTGATACCTGAATCTTGTCAATTCCCCCCCCCCCCATTTCTTTTTAACCTGCAGTGTTTCTAATTTAACTAAGTCCTTTAAATTTTCAGCCTGTGTGCTGATTCTACTTTCCAACTCCTCCTGTACTTTTCCTAATTTCCTGTCTACATCTGCAATGATCTCTTTAACCTTCTCTTCCATTACTCCTCTGATTTCTCCTCTAATCAGTTCGAATTTATCACTAATTTCCCTACTGTTTTGTACTAATTTTGCATTATTCTGTTCTAATTTTGCATTATTCTGTTCTAATTTTTTATTTAAAGCTTCTGCACTTTCTTTATTTTCCCTACTGTTTTGTTCTAATTTTGCATTATTCTGTTCTAATTTTGCATTCAAGGCATCACTACTAACTTTATTCTGATACATGAACTCGAGAAGTAAAGTTTTTAATTCTGGTTGGCCGCCTACACTCCCTGTTTCAGTACCGGGATTTACCTCCGCTACCCCGGTACTATCGTCACTCGACATACTGCTCGTATCCTCACTCTCCAGTTGGTGACCACTACGTAACCTCATCTGTCTTTCTTTCTCATCCCCCATAATGATATACACTGATAAAACAAATAACCCCCAAAATACCGGCACAGAAATATGTCTCCTTCTCCTTCCTCAAATGTTCCTGGGTTTTCGGCCCTACGTTGTCGGCGACAATTGTAATTCTTTTTAACGCCCCATAAGTTGGTAGCGACAAATGTAATGCGTTTACTACTTGGGCGGACTATTCGCCAGAAAATACTGCTGCTAAGTTTGATGAAGGTTGGGCGCCAAGCTGGATACACTGTGTTCCAAGCTAAATTTATACATTTGATATCAACCCCTAGCGTGAGTAGAACATGTGAGAAACTCTTAATGACAAGGCCGTGGGATGATTTAATCATCAACCGAGACAACATTTGATTGTGGAGAAGGATGAGGTATTATAACTATTGCTACGTACTGGAATTAAAGAATCTACTTTGTAATACTTGAATTTAATACACTTAGAAAATATAACAGCATCCTGAATCAAATTTACACTGTTAACGGAGCATACAACTTTAACCAATGCCACGAACAAAATGACTTAATACGCCGGACGGGAGAATGACGTGAATTTAACTTATTTCCAATTTTAAGCTTAATGAATTTATAGTGGCCCTATCGAAAAAACAGAGAGTGTATGTCGCAGATCACTTATGCTTACCAACGGAAACATTGTCTCCACGTGGTTGGAGTCTCGTAGCGTCTGGAGTTCTGCGATGGTGTAGATGGCTTCAGCTTCTTCCTCGTACATAAAAATGATAGTTACAGCTCGTGGTGGAGTATACTCCATGAACCACGACACGTCGCTTGCCTAAACACTGCAAGACGCGTGGAACCCATGATCTAATATGACCAGCGGAGTTAGCGTAAATAAATTGTCCCACTTGGGACTAACGAACAGAGTACAAGCTTACTGCTCCAAGCGTAATGTCTTAATCCTTCTTCCTCACTCAGCGCGCACACTATATGCTTCAAACTTCTCCCTACAGAGACTAGCTTAACACCGCGGCACACTGCTTCGACCAATCCGCGTGCGCACGTATATCGCTATGTCCCTGCCAAAATTGCTTCCTCTTGTTTGATTGGCTGGTCACCTTACGTAGCTCTTCTTGCCAGTCTACTTCCCCGTATTTATGTATTCCGTTTTACCGGCCAAGACGAAAGTCAGACACGTTTTCTTGCTTTGAAGTGTTCCCCTCGGATTTCGAAATCCCTTTGTACTCCAATCTATTCTTGTATTGAAATACCCAGTGAGTCACACACACCACTCTCTTAGCCCTTATGAATAAAATCCCGTCTTTACGTATTAAATGATTTGCCGTGCAATTTTATATATTGGAATCATCCAATATAGATACGGATTTCTACTAGTAGAAATCCTATCTGTACTCTTCCACATTTAAAAACCCCGAAAAATGACGTCTTAAATATTAATAATAATAATAATAATAATATGAAATTGAATAAACTGAAATAATATAACTTGGCCGAATAATTGCCGCGTTTAACAAATATGACATAGTCCAACTAACTTGTGTTAGTGGCATAAAACCCCCTAGAAAAACAGGTTACAACAACAGACAAATGTAACAATGAAATGAGTCATAGAAATCACTAGGCTCAAAGCCAACATTTACATCATCATAAAACAAATATTTCATTTCATACGATATGTGGTAATTCGTAACGGACATGGCGAAATCCCAATTTAATTATGATCCAATGACCATTAAAGGAACAGGTTCGCTACAGATAGCTTACAGGGGTCAATCGGTCAGCTGGACTGCCTAAACGATAAATCACCAGACATAGACGGGCGCAAAGTGGAATCTGCACATCTGTCAACCCACGTGTCAATAACCTCGACCTGCCGTGGCACTGGTTCGAGTCTCGAAGAAGCGTGCTCCCAAAAGCATATAATATACGTGTGTGTGTCAAAATAAAATATCTTAGCATTTCCCAAGGAAATCCAAGAATCAGCACTGGACAAGGTACAGTAGCCTCTGAGAGCGCTCTGCCTTTCCAATAAAATACAACCACAATATTTGAGGGCGCTAGGCACATTCTACCCCTCATCACGAAGATTCAATACACACACCTTGACACAATACACACACAGAATCACACGTATGGGTTTGAAAGAAACCTGAAATAAAGGACATAAAATATTTTCCACCGACTTGCGCTCCCAATCTAGTCCGTGACTAAAGAACCTGAAAAGGACTCAAAAAAGCTCAAAAAATATAGAACTAAGGTGTTCTACAGTGACATCTTAATTTGTTGCGCTCGGCAACCCTAGTATGAATAAGAACCTGTTCGTAAAACATCTAACAACTCTTACCCCCGTTTTCCTACCAAAATGAATTTGAATAAAGCACCACTTATCGACCGTGACGAGTTTCGCATTCGCATGAATAAAACCAAAATACACACGCCGTGCATACTAAATATGACTCATAAGAAAAAAATATACAATCAAACAAACACTTGGCCACGTGCCAACGTACATATAAATACAACAGTGTCGGCGAACAAAAAAATCTAAATACAAGAAAAACAATGAATAAAATATTTACAACGTTCCCGCGTCTAATCTAGCTACATATTGAATAAATCAATGGTTTGTACATCACCGTGCAGCTTATAGAACTCATCCTCCATCCCAAGGCATTTCCCCACGGGAAATCTACTCGTTCATTGTCGACGCGATGGTAGAATCGTAGCACTTCATTCCACCAATCGACCTTCCAGAAGATATCTTGGCGTTGCTTCTTGGAAAGAAATGTTCAAAGTTATTAGTTTGCCTAGCTAGAATCGCTATGAGCTACTGACTTTCACTCACAATAAAGTCCTAGGTGATTACTCAACGTCGAACTGGCCCTATCACAGCATTTGCTTATATCACACGCACATATACGTCACACAAAATATAATACAAAATTTTACAGAAAATTACACTCTTCGATCACCACGCAACTGGCTTTTAACGAGTCTCTCAAATTATGTCTACCGCGTAGCGCTTATCTCGACTAGAGATCTCCCTCCGCTAAGCATGAACTCTGCTCCCAGAGCACAAAATAAAATGTTCTTACAAACAGACGTGAAGTATGCTCACTAGAGCTTGATAAATCGTGACTCAAACTGGCGTGAACGATGCTCATCAGAGCTCGATAAAGTTGTGTCCCAAACAGCTCATCACCGATCAATTTATTAGAAACTGGCAGAAAGGGGTGGAGTGGGGGCAATCTGTGAAAATAATCCGTAGTTTTTAACTCACAGACTTGGGACTAGTATCAATCTTCTTCTTTTCATCCAAACGTCTCAATGGAATTATATCGCATCGGCGGTTCTTCAGACACGTGTTTTAGCGCCCTTTTTAAGGTACGCGACTCATCGCGTGGTTTAAGCGTCCTCTCTCCTGATTTGCTGATTCAATCGTGTATCGGTTGTAACTTCTCTTCTGGCACGCCCATAATGACGCCGACTGGGGTGCGCGTTCATACTGAATTTGTCCTTGAACTCGGCTTAGCTGGTCATCGTCAGGAATAACTACCACGCTGCATCTGTTGTAATCGTTGCGACACGCTACCTGTCTCCCCTTTGTCAATTTCAACATGTTCTGCCTGGGCATCAGTAATAATAATAATAAAAATCATGAAGACTTATTGATCGGCTAATCAATAAGGGTTCATTTATCCTCAGCAAGGTTTTGAAATTCAAAGTAAGTGATTGATTTGAATTTTAAAAACAATATCCACAGTAGTATAGATAATATCACTTAAGTACCTCACTCGTCTGGCTGAGTGTGCATTCCACTGTCCCAATTAGTGTGCGCGCTTCTCGCTGCAATGTCATTCACACGTCTCGCTAGACCTTCCCCCTCTCACTCACACAATTACAACTTCTGCCAGACCTGCTGTCTTGTTTACAAACAAAGCTCGCTCCTCCCAGGCACCACGTAGCCACGTACATTTGAGTGTGGGTTCTCAAATTAAATTTTGCAATTGGATTCTGCATTCCTTGTCCTGATTATTCAACAAATGGTTCCCTTCTGTAATATGGCTTGAGATTAGCACTATTGAAAACAGATTTAGCGCCAGTGCTCAATTCTTCAAGTCTATAAGCATTATTACCCAAATTTTTGATAATACGGAACGGGCCGATAAATTTTGGACAGAATTTGGCAAATACTTTGTTCTTAGGATCTGATATCGGTGGTCTCCGAACAAGCACTAGTTCCTGTTCCTGAAGTTCACGATGAAATTTCTTCCCTCTCTATCTCTCCAGTCTTCGGTCCGCTTGGCTCCTCATGTGTTCTCTGGTTCTCTGAATTCACAGCTCATGTGTTAATAACGGGTCCCTTGGGCTTGGAATAATCTTATCAAGATCTTTCAGGCATCATGTTGTGGTGTACAACTAGTGGGACTTGACCTGTCGACTCGTGCTTCGTAGTATTCATGCACATCTCAATATCTCCTACTCTGTCGACCCACTTATTATGATCATTAGGAATCATGACGCGGTAATACTTCGCAACACAGCGAATTGTTCTTTAGCATGGATTTCCACAAGGGTGGCGAATACTAGATAGAAAATGCTTTATTCCTAGGTTCTCTAGACCTTGTCTAAAAGCATTGCTTGTAAAATATGTCCCATGGTCCGATAAGATGAATTCCGGCTTCCCAAGCATCGGAATGACTTTGTTCTGGATTCTGCTGAGGACTTGCTTTGATGTCGTCTTCTGGATTGGACATAATACCACCATCTTGGAAAATACATCGACACATACAAGAAGGTGTCGGCATCCTCGTTTTCCTTTAACTAGAGGACCAAAACAGTCAATAGCGACCAGTTCGCACGGTTTCTGTGGTAATAGAGGTTTTGGAAGCTGTTTCAGTAAGAAATTATTGGGCTTAGTACGCTGACACGCGTCACAAGTTCTAATTACTTCAACAATGGTATATCGCATCTTTGGCCAAGTAAAAGTTTCTCCTATTGTTGCTTCTGTTTTGTCAGTGCCGATATGTGCTAAGCTTTCATGGACATGCCACGTCAGCCCTCTCTGTAACGATGCTGGAACTAGAATTCGAAGTTTGGTGTGATCATCATCCACGAACTTGTGAAGAAGATTATTGAGGTAGTGGAATTTTACTTCCTTTGCACGGGCTTCTCGATATTCAGGTGAATCTGGCTGTAGTTCCTTCTTGTAAAACTTGATCATCATCATCATCCATGGGTCATTTTTTTTCCTTCTGAATTTCTTTCAACTTATCGAAAAATTCGCGAGCCTTAGGTGTTAAATCTATGTGTTGTACATCTACTGCTGTCTCGTTCTCATCTTCAGGGTTCCTGCTTAAAGCATCAGGTATGATGTTCATCCTTCCAGGGCAGTGTTCTATGGTGATATCGAACTGCTGTATATAAATGGACCAACGCGTAACTCTTTCGCTTGCCATCGTTGTTTTGAATAAGAAGGTCAGTGCAGGGTGGTCAGTTCTGACAACAATGGAGTACCCGAAGACCATCTTGCGCCATTGTTGTAACGAGTACAAAATCGCTAACAACTCAAGTTCTGTAACAGTGTAGTTTCTCTCTTGCTTCCTAAGTTTACGACTATTAAATGCCAAATATGAACGATTCTTGGGTTCATCAGCGTCCTCTTGGTAAAGCATGGCGCCGATTCCAATCAATGAAGCGTCTGCCTGGATCACAAATTTCTTCGCGAAGTCTGGGTATCCTACCTTCACACAATTCTCCAGTAGGTCATTCGTGGCTCTGAAGGACCTGTCGCACTCCTCATTCCATGACCATCGATTAGATTTCTTTAGCTACTCTTGCATTGGTGCTACTGCTTCCGTGTACCCAGGACAATTCTCTTTAAAGAAACCTGTCACTCCCAAAAATGCTCTAACATGTTTCACTTTAGTTGGTGTAGGGAACTTGTTAATTGCGTCTATTTTCGCCGGATTTGGTCTCACGCCTTCAACATCAATTATAGGACCCAAATACAGAATCTCGCTCTGGCAAAAGTGCGATTTCTTCAAATTAATTTTGAAATTCATGGTTCTCAAATTATCCAAAAGTTTGTTTAGGTTTTCCAAATGTTCCTCCATTGTTTCCGATGCTATGAGTATGTCATCAACATATCTGGTAGTGAAGCTCTTGACCTCTTCAGTTAGATTCCTGTCTATTGCTCTTATCAATGCACATCCTGCTGTTTTTACACCAAAGGGCATGCGAGACCAGATATAGCTTTGGTTATCAAATAAAAATCCCGTCAATAACTGGGATTTTTCCTCAAGTTCCAGGGGGTGGAAACTATTCGTTAAATCGACGCTAGAATATATCTTCTTTCCACGGAAGCCCTTCAATACATCCTTGATCCTTGGCGCTTGGTCGTGCTCGACTAACAGTTTGCTATTTAAAACCCGTGCGTCTAGGCATAATCTGATTGATCCATTTGGTTTGGCCACAGCCAATATTGCATTTAAATATGGGGTTGCTGCTTTTCTAATCATACCAGAATCTAATAGGTTAGTAATAATATCCTTGACCTGAGCAAAATGTTTCTCTGGGATCGGGTACAATTTAGTCTTAAATGGGGTCCAATCGGTAATTTGCATGGCATACTGAAAATTTAATACTTTTCCAGGGATCGTGTCGAAAACTCCCTTATGATGTCTCAATATCTCTTCTAATTTGCTTCTGTCAGGTTCCCCTACTATTGCCTCCCTAAGTCGCTCCTGAAGTAAAATTTCGAATTTGGACCCGCTAATTTCTTCCTCCGCCAACTGTATCCAAAGTTCCTGCGAAATATATTGACCGTCAATTTCAATAACAGCTGTCTCGTTTACTCGTTCCTCCGTCGAGTTCTTATCTTCAATCGCCTCATTAGTGCATTCTTCAATGACCCAAGTATTCGCCTCTCTCTCTAGTGGACTCTCTTCCATGTTCAGACCAACGTGACTCAAGCCCTCAATTTGTTTAAATCTCACAGTATTAATATGTAGGTCAATTATAGCGTGGAAATCACAAATGAAGTTGGCTCCCAGAATAACATTATAATTCATCTTTGGTATCACGATGAAAGTTTGTGAAAATGCATGGTTTAATATCTCCAGATCTAAATATGCTTGGTGCTTGCAAACTATTTTCTTGTCAGGAATGACCCCTCGGACTTTCATTAATGGTACAGGCATAATTGGAATGGTTTGTTTATTTCCAATTTCTTTCAACAATGTTCCGTGACTAAACTCACTTGGCTACCCGTGTCGATCAGGCACCTCACTCTAAGACCTCCAATATGAGCATAAATAATTGGCAATTGTCTGATTACATTCTCTCGGTCGTTCACCACTTCCTCCAGGCAATCGACCGGGAATGCTACCCACTCTTCAATATTCGCAACAATCAACTCCTCCCGATCCCTGGTTTCCTCCGTTCTCAGGCTATCTGGTTTTGATGTAAACGTGGTTTTTTTTATCCTGCGACCCATTTGTTGAGTTTCGTCGGTTGTCATCGTGTCTCTCCTGCTGACGTAATAAACTTTCCGCCCCCGCATCCTGGTGATTATCTGGACTTTTTCTATTTGCCAACGCACGCCCCCACTTCTCTTTCTCTCTTCTTCTGCATTTAGTTCATCCAAATATTATTGCGACTCGGCGTAACGCTCGTTCCAGTCATTACGATAATCTCCCTGGTTATCTTGCCGATAATTCCTCTGATTATTCCATCTGCCGTCCCCGTTCCTTTGGTATGGTCTACCCTGTTTTTGGTTTCCCCTCCAGTTAGTATATTCTCGCTGGTACGTCCTCTGATTGTGATTGTTGTTCTGATTATTGTTATAATTATCACGGCGATTTTGGAAGTTCCTATTGTTATTATTATTATATTGGTTTCGACCGTCGAACTCCTGCTGTCTGGGAGTAAATTGTGTGCTGGTGGATTGTGTCTTCGTCTGATTGTTCTGACTTTGACCGTTTTGATGCCCTTGAACTACTTTTGCAGTGTTCACGCACTCCATATTCCGTCTCCCAGTCTGCGGACTAACCATGCTCGATTCATCCAAGTGGCGGAGTATCTCTTCGGCCTGAACTGCGGTTTTGATATTTCCTGCCACTAAAAATTGCTGTATGTTCATCGGAAGCTGCTTGCCGATAGTTAAAACCATGTTTTCTTCAGAAGGCGGCTCGTCAAAATCGCGGAATTTTACTAGCTGTTGACTAAAGAACTCAGAAAACCTTGTAAGGTGTGTGCTATGGTATTTTCTGGTATATAAGTCCATCCTCAACCCCTGCTGTAGTGAAGGACTCCAGAACTTCCTCAGAAATGCCTCTTTAAAATGGGCCATGTCATTAAACGTATACTTGAAGCTTTGAAACCAGATTAAACTTGGGCCCTCTAAAAATTTCTCCACCAGTCGCAGCTGTTTTGCGGGACTGACGTGTTGGTCATTAAAGTAATCATCCAGCTGGCGCAAAAATGCTTTTGGAGTAGATCCTGTATTTTCCCTGAATTTGTCGGGTTTAAAATCATTTCCCCTAATTACTTGTATGACTTGGGCTGGTGCCAGACCAGGTTGTGGAGTTGATGTCTCCCCTCTGTAATTTTGGAATGTGTCGCAAGTTATCTTTGGACTCTGACCTCAGCTCGTATCCTCAGCTAGCTTCATCCCCTCCGGACTTCCAATACTTCCATGTTTCCCTACTGCATTTTCTGAAGAGAATAAAGTGGCATTCTCTAAAAATCTTATCTCATTCTTAACGATGAGGTCTGCATGTTCTTGGAACTTGGACTTCATACTTTCCCCCGGAGCCTGCATTCTAGAGTTATACTCGCCTAGCCTCTTTAATATAGTCAGCCTATCTCCTTTAGTCTCATTCACCTGCTGTTCCCAATCTTTCCGGATCCTACTCTTCAAATTATTAATTTTTTCTTCATTGTTTTCCTGATTCTTCTCAAGCTTGCCCCTATTTGCTCTTGTATCAGCTGCTGAGTTTTAATTAATTGTTCTCCCATTTCTTTCTGATTCTTATTTAACTGTTCTCCTATTTCTTTCTGATTTTTAATTAACTGTTCTTCCATTTCTTCTCGTATTTGCACTTAATTTTTAACTGGTCTTCCAGGTTTTCGCGCAAGTGCATCCGTTCTTTCTCCGTTTTTATCTCCAGTTTGTCAAGTTCTTTTATAAATTGTTGTCGACTGAATTAATCTGCTCCTGTATGTTTACATTTTTCGCCTCTATTCTGTTGAATTGCCCTTGTAATTCATCCTGAGTGCTTTTGATCCCTGCCGTGTTGTTCACGCATGCTGTCCCGATTTGTTTCAGTTTGGCGGCTACCATTCCATCTAACTGTACTAGTTTGTCGTCAAATTTGGATTCTAGCTTCTTAATTTCTCCTAACTGCCTCGAATTATTTTCTGCCACCTCTCCTGCCAGTTTCTCTAATTCTACTTTAGTGCTCTGATTTATTTCAAGGGTGATCCTCTCTAATTGAACTGTTTGTAAGGTTGCCTGCTCCGATAACTTGTGGTTTAGTTCAACTAACTGTTTATTATTATCCTTTGTCCTTGAACTCGGCTTAGCTGGTCATCGTCAGGAATAACTACCACGCTGCTTCTGTTGTAATCGTTGCGACACGCTACCTGTCTCCCCTTTGTCAATTTCAACATGTTCTGCCTGGGCATCAGTAATAATAATAATAAAAATCATGAAGACTTATTGATCGGCTAATCAATAAGGGTTCAATATATAAAAATCCAACATGGCGACCGTCCGAAATCTTTAGAAGGTATCCACGAATGTATTACAGCAACCAAATTGAAATTTTGTATGTTGATAGAGGCAATTAACATAAGTAGGATTATCAGTTAGTGATAAAGCTATCGAACGAGTTCATTCGAATAAACATCTAGGATGCTACCTGAATGACAAATGGGACTGCAGCCATGAAATCAAAGCTCGCATTGAGCGAGCCTCTTTATCAAAATGAAGAAAATGCTGTGTCACCGAGATCTTAGTCTGAGAACGAGACTACTTGCCCTCAAGTGTTACATAATTCCCATACTAATGTATGGACACGAGGGGTGGACGTTAACCAAAACCTTGGAGAATAAGTTGGAAGCATTTGAAATGTGGCTGTATCGTCGCATGCTTCGTTAATCGTGGACTGACAGGGTGAGAAACACCGAGGTGCTGGATCGGATGGGCAAGGAGATGGAGGTGCTCTACAACATCAAGCGACAGAAGCTATAATATTTTGGCCACGTGATTCGAAATACAGTAACAAGTACCGACTCCAGCAACTAATCATGGAAGGCAAGATTGAAGGACGGCGCATTCCAGGGAGGAGGAGGATCTCCTGGCTCAAGAATTTGCGGGAATGGTTTGAACTTGACCCAGCATCTCCGTTTCGAACGGCAACCTCGAGGCAAGGGATTGCAATGATGATGGCCAATCTTCGACGCGGAGACGGGATATAAAGAAGAAGAAGAAGGATATATGAATATAGGCTTTATTTCTGCACGGAACTACTTGTTTTATTTGCAAAATGTTCTTGTTGTGTTTGTGTCTTCAGTCTTGAATCTGGTTTGATACACCTCTCCATGAGCCCCTGTCCTTTGCTATTCTCTTAATTTCTACAGTGGATACAGTAGCTACCACAGCCAATATCCGAAGAAAAACTGTTCAACATGGTATTCTTACCGTGGTCTACCCTTACAATTCTTGTCCACCATAACTTATTTTGTATCTTCCTGCATGCCTTAGTTCAGGCGTTCTAGAGCACCACGGTGCTCCTTAAATGAAATGTGGTGCTCTCGTCATACGAGACAAAAAGTGCTCGCGAGCACAAGCTCCCCTGAGATCCATTCCTCAATCGAAATTTTGTTGCACGAACCAGAATATTAGTGTTTCCATTACCAGTTTTGACAGTCAGAAATTTTATCATTTTTTGAAATAGTATTTTTAATGTAGGTTACAGTGAAAATAATTAATCCCTGTTTAATGAATAACATGAAAGAACATGGCTTTGTTTTGTTTTGTTGTCGTTTGTGCTTTGTATGGTTTTGTTTTTTGATTTGTGTTTTTCTTGTTTGTTTTTTGTTTGTTTCTTGTTTTTGTTTGTTTTGTGTTTTGTGTTTTTTTGTTTTGTGTTTTGTGTTTTCTTGTTTTGTGTTTTGGTTTTTGATTTGTTTTATTTTGTGTTTTGTTTTGATTTTGGTTTGTTTTTGATTTGTTTTTGCTTTGTGTTTTGTTTTTCTTTGTATTGTGTTTTGTTTTTCTTTGCTTTGTGTTTGCTTTTGTTTTGTTTCATTTTTTTGTTTTGTTGTGTTCTGTGCTTTGTGGTTTGTTTTATGTTTTGTTTTGTGTTCTTTTTTGTTTTGGCTTTTGATTTTTTGTTTTTTGTGTTTTTTTATTTGTTATTGTTTTGTGCTTTGTTTTTGTTTTGTGTTTTTGTTTTTGTTTTGTGTTTTTTGTTTTTGTTTTGTGTTTTCTTGTTTTGTGTTTTGGTTATTGATTTGTTTTATTTTGTGTTTTGTTTTGTTTTTCTTTGTTTTGTGTTTTGTTTAGTTTCTTATTTCTTTTTGTTTTGTTGTGTTTGGTGCTTTGTGGTTTGTTTTATGTTTTGTTTTGTGTTCTGTTTTTGTTTTGTTTTATGTTTTGCTTTATTTTTGTTTAGTGTTTTGTTTATTGTTCTGTTTTGTGTTTTCTTTTATGTTTAGTTTTGTGTTTTGTCTTTGTTTTGTGGATTCAACTCGACTGTTCTCACGTAAATGTACTGTATCTTATCTCCATGATTCATGTAAGCAGTTGCAGAATGCCTTTTGAGCGGCGATTCCCTAGCTATTTCAATACTTCACAGGGACATAGGGAAAGGAAAGAGAGAAGCTTATGCTTGTATTTTTTCCAAGCGAATTGACCACTTAGGATCACGCAACAACTTCATTTCTTTTTCTTTTCATTTGCCTGGAGCTTGCTCTGTCTCCAATATTCCTTCAGTGGCGTGTTTCCTTTGATCTTCTGTCCAAGTTCGTCCACTTCTCTTAAGTCTCCTTTCATCTTGAAACCCTTCTAGATTTTCACTCATCATCAGTTTATCTGCTTGATGGCAGGTTTTCTAATAGTCGGTCTCTGCCCCTTATCCGGTCTTCAGCAGCACGTTTCATCAGCTCATAAGATTTATCAATCTTGATGGAATCCAGCATCTGAAACCTTCTTTTTCCTCTTAGGATTTTCCCTAGGACTGTCCGTTCTAATGACTTTTCACCAAACATGTGTTATGTTTTTTTTACTAATGGTTCCCCTAAGTTGTTGTTATTAAAAGGAATGTTAAAATTATTACTGAAAGGGTAAATATAAGAACCAACAACCAATCCCACCATTAAAGTAACACCTGACAAAGTTTTATGGATAAGAAGAAAAATCCGGGTGGGCGCCAACTCATATACAAATTTAATCTATGAGTAATCAATCTCTTGTTCAATGAAATAGAAACACAAGTCCTCTACAATCTCAAGGGGTAGGGTATTTCTGAATACCAACCAAGATACCATCAGTGAGGAAAGCAAGTTTAGATATCTACTGCAATATACAATCAATTACAGGGAATGTTACTTACGGTTGGAGGATAAATATGAATATCATATATAATATATTTGTTTTGCTCCAGTAAAAGTATATGATTTCCTAGATCTTTCTTTATTGAAAGCAATCTTCTCTACTAGAAGCATTACGGGACCAGCAATGATAAACAATCCAGACACGTTCATTCAGTGTAACAAATTCTTCCAGTTCACATATACAAGCACATACCCATATCATAATCTCCAAACCTGCAATAATGATTTTTTTTTAATCCTCCCACATCCAGTGTTCATATATCTCCTCTACTTGCCTTTTCTAAGATAAGCCACTTCCTCTGCCACTAGATCCTCCTCCATGGATTCCACAGATTAGCACTCAAATATGCATAGTTCATGATCTCACCACCGAAGCGCTACTATGATAAAAAATGTCACATTCGCCCCAGAAATCTTGACAACAAAGTCTTTTTGGAGGGATTTCTGATACACATTTAACCCAAATATCTTTAAGTACGTTAGATACCAAGTCCAAGACCATTTAAGTCTTCAGTAATTGGAGCAACATCTTCATAAAGACCCTCCACCAGGATTTTTGTCGACAAGGGTGCTGAGATGTTATATCCAGTCAGGCATTCTTTCATACATAGTTCCACCAAACTCTCCACTGTGAAGATCCTTGGCAGCATATTCGTCTTTTGCATATATTCATTCATGTGAATAGTCTGTTCCATCTTGAACTTGGGGAGAATCACATCAACTTTTGTTCGCCTCAGTCCATTTTAACAGCAGTGAGGTTCACAGTCCGAGAGAGTTCATCCAGTTTTCTGCTATCTCCACAACCTCGTGGCAAGAGAATCAACATGAGGAGTTTATCTCCCTGGTAGTCCAGCTGAATTGCTTGGTAGTCAAGGAAGTTACCATACATATAGCTATCTGTTGTATGCACCATATCCATATTTGTCACATCATTGCATGACGTATGAAACTGCTCAGATCTTGTGTCTCTCGAGTTGATTTACTTTGTCCAGTTGCCATTGAAGTATATTCCATTAACTAAAACTGCACGAGTTACTGCAGTTACTACATCATTATGTAGGGTCTGTCATAACCAGTCTTCATATCTCCATATAATTACCATATTTAGACTTCTTGAATACGAAAACTTAGAAATCATATTTCAATTATACAAAATTACTGTACCAAATCAAATTAACAGAAGCAAAAACCAAGGTAAATTATGGTGAAAAGATATTTAAAAAACAGAATTAATGGATTGACTAAAGATAAGAAAGAAAATTAAATAACATTCTCACCAAAATATATGTACATTACAGCAAACCAACAAGTGTACCCTGTGCAAATATATCCTAAGATAGATCACAAGATAGACATAATATGCCTCAAAACATGAATGATAATAATAATGAAGTCGCGTAACACGCCCTCTACATATTTAATTCCAAATATACATCCATCACATACACACTTCTTACACACATAAGAATATACATGAATATAATTAACTAAATCATAAACTCTGCATTCAAAATACCTATCTCTAAATGCCAGGCATAGATGTACCTATACTTCCTTTAAACAACAAACTTCCGTAATGAGTGTACATTATATGTACCATACAGAATTCTCCCCTCATCTTCGAGTGCATATGCACATGGACCTATCCTCTTATTAATTTTATATGGACCAGAATATATAAGAAAAAACTTCTGCATCACCTTCTCTGAGCTACAGGATTGCCTTGGTACACGTAATAGTACTAAATCACCCACCATAAACTCGTCTGTTTTTTTATTTCTTTGTTGACGTTTTCTTTTTTCGGATGCTTTATGTAAATTCCTACCTGCCAACTTAATAAACATATTCCTTTCCATCTTATCTTCCACAGATAAACCCAAAGTTTTTACCAATTCATTTTGAAGCTTTTTACCTAGATGAATTTCCATTGGTGTAAACTTAGTACTCTCATGCTGTACCGAATTCAACCAGTTTTCGACTTTATAAAGTTGAGATACCCAAGTTGTATGCTTATCATGAACTAAAGCACGGAATATACGACCAATCTCTTTCATAACACGTTCACAAAGGTTTCCCTGCGGATAACGTATTGATGAATGTACTTGTTTTATCCCAACTTGTTCCATTCTGTTTTTCCAGTATTTAGATGTAAACTGAGGTCCACTATCCGTCAAAATTTTAAGTGGAGTACCATATTCTGGGATATATTGATCTACTATCATATTACTACATGTTTTTCCTGTTGCCTTCCTCATTGCATATAATTTTACAAATTTCGAAAAAGCATCAATCACCACAAATATATATTGATAACCAAATTGTCCTTTTACCACTGGACCAAACAAATCTGCACATATTAACTCCCCAGGTTTACTTGTAATTACAACTTGCATAGGACCATAAAGATACCTACTAGGGAATTTAGATTTTTGACAAAGAACACAAGTAGATAGAATCTTTCTAACATCTCATCCCATTTTATACCAAATAAAGTTTTGTTGAAGTTCATACAAAACCTTATTTGCACCGAAATGTCCTAACTCTTTATGAATAAACCATACTATCTCCTCTCTAAGGCATCTCGCTACACAAATACCCCACTTACCCTCCTTACTTTTACGTGCCAAAAAGCCATTTTGTAATTTATACACATGTCTACCTATCTTATGACTCTCAAAACCTCCTGCCTCTAATTTTACTAATATATCACTCAGTTCGTCATCCTCTCTATGCCTTTCTAATAGTTGCCCTAATGATTTCATAGACTTCTTATTACTCTCATATATGCAGGCACAAATTAATACACCCTTCTCACCATTCAAAGTATATTTTTCTCCTATTATCTTTCTACCACTAGATAAAATATCAGCTAATATATTATCCTTCCCTCTTATATGATATACTATATCAAAATCATATTGCTGTAAAGCTAGTATCCATCGACTCACTCTATACGAACTCAACTTACAGTATTTCATGAATGCTAAAGCATGATGATCCGTATAAATACAAAATCAACCTCCCAAAACATACATACATACGGAAATTACACAGACTATAAACAATTCCTAAGAGTTCCATTTCCGTTATACTATACTTTCTTTCAGCAGATGTTAATCCTCTTGACGCTAATGATACAATCCTAAGATGATTGTCTTCATCTTTTTGACATAATACACCCGAAATTCCTATCTGTGAAGCAACAGTCATCAAAATATATTCCTTATACCTAAATGGATATTTCAACATTACAGCTTCCATAAATCCTTTTTAATGCTCGAAATGCATCCTCATGAATCTTTTCCCATTTCCATTTCGTGCCCATCTTCATTAGGTCTCTAAACGGTTCCACTAAGCATGCGTACTTAAGTACAAATCTTCTAAAAAATTGCACATTCCTAAATAAGATTTTAGTTCTTTAACATTCCTAGGCATATCAGTATCCAGGATTTTCTCTATCCTACTAATCTCCCGAGATACACCTTGTGCAGAAACTTCATGACCCAAAAAGATAACCTTTTGCCTACAAAACATCGATTTAGACAGCTTTAATGTGAAACCAGCCTTATCCGATTTGTTAAAAACACAATTCAAATGATTTAAGTGTTCTTCAAATGTTTTAGAACTAATAACTAAATCTGATATAGGTCGTAGTTCATTGACATAGAAAGAAACAGCGCTTATCACGTAATGCATTCATAACTGTTCCCGGGCGAAGCCGGGGTGGGTTGCTAGTAATAATATATACTGTATATTTATTCGTTACGGCCAACTATGGACCACGTTTGTCAGCTTTTACATTATATTTTGTCTTCACATTCTGCCAATATCTCTTCATCCACTCTCCAACTTCCTTGTTCTGTTCCTCCGTGAAAGATCTTCCTTTCCTCACTGACAACTCCCCTGTCTCCTGGAAACCTGTTGACTCCTTAACTAGTCGTCTAAATCGCACTCTGTCCGTTATGATTTCTTCTCATGTTTTATTTGAGACTTTAATCTCACTTCCATATCTAATATCCTCTCACCAGTCACCTCTCAACCTTCTCAATTTTCTCTAGAATATGTTCCTGTACCCTTTCCAATTTATTATCTGCTTCTCTAGTCATATCATTTAATTTCTCTGGTATTTTCGTTTCCATTTTCATCATTTTCTGATCTACTTCTTTTATAATTGCTTCCGCCTTTTCCTCCACCATACTCCTTACCTCACCTCTAATTTCCTGTTTTACCCCCTCAATACTATGCTGTAACAATCCATACTTCCTATCTAACTCCTCATTAACATGCATTACTTTATCCAATTTCTTACTCAACTCCTGATTATTCTTATCAAATTTTTCATTCATTTGTTTTATCATCTCCTGATTATTATCAAATTTTTCATTCATTTGCCTTAACATCTCCTGATTATTCTTATCATATTTTTTATCCATTTGCCTTAACATCTCCTGATTATCCTTATCAAATTGTTCATTCATTTCCCTTAACATATTTAGGATATCCTGCACCGGCATTAACACATCCTGTACTGGCCTTACAACATCCTGTACTAGTACATCAGTTATCTCTCCTTTCATCACACTACTGCCAGTCTCATTCCCATCACTCTCCAACGTGCACACCACCACATTTTCTCCATTCACCTCCATCCTGCTACAACTCACTCCATTCCCATTCATTATTCTCATTCGTTCATCCTCCATGTAAATACGTACACAATAACCTATCCCTCAGATAACACTTGCACAAGTCACACTCTCCTACTGCCACACTGATGTATCCTGGTTCTCGAGTCCCACGTTAAGGTGCCAAATGTTATGTTTTTTTTTACTAATGGTTCCCCTAAGTTGTTGTTATTAAAAGGAATGTTAAAATTATTACTGAAGGGGTAAATATAAGAACCAACAACCAATCCCACCATTAAAGTAACACCTGACAAAGTTTTATGGATAAGAAGAAAAATCCGGGTGGGCGCCAACTCATATACAAATTTAATCTATGAGTAATCAATCTCTTGTTCAATGAAATAGAAACACAAGTCCTCTACAATCTCAAGGAGTAGGGTATTTCTGAATACCAACCAAGATACCATCAGTGAGGAAAGCAAGTTTAGATATCTACTGCAATATACAATCAATTACAGGGAATGTTACTTACGGTTGGAGGATAAATATGAATATCATATATAATATATTTGTTTTGCTCCAGTAAAAGTATATGATTTCCTAGATCTTTCTTTATTAAAAGCAATCTTCTCTACTAGAAGCATTACGGGACCAGCAATGATAAACAATCCAGACACGTTCATTCAGTGTAACAAATTCTTCCAGTTCACATATACAAGCACATACCCATATCATAATCTCCAAACCTGCAATAATGATTTTTTTTAATTCCTCCCACATCCAGTGTTCATATATCTCCTCTACTTGCCTTTTCTAAGATAAGCCACTTCCTCTGCCACTAGATCCTCCTCCATGGATTCCACAGATTAGCACTCAAATATGCATAGTTCATGATCTCACCACCGAAGCGCTACTATGATAAAAATGTCACACATGCCGTGTCCAATCCAATTCATTTTTCTTTTCCTTATCTTCCTTAGCGTCATCTTAGGCTTACTTTCATTGCTCCACAAAATAATTTTATTTTCTAAGCCTTTCACTTTACTCTTCAATTCACTTCTTTCTAGCATTTGAGAATCTGTGATGTTCAATTTTTCAAAATATCTCCTAACTTCCTAATTTTGCGTTCTTTTTGTATTATTATTATTTTACTATTTTCAGACCTGAATGTCTGTATGCAGCAGAAACACTATACATGATTGGGAAGGATGGCCTCAAAGGCATCCGGAAGAAAGAACGGAAAATGATCCGAAAAATCCTAGGCTCAAATATCAAGGATGGAGAGAGAAGACTCAAACCTAACAAAGAACTATACCTGAAGACAGAAGGAGTCGTAGCCCTAATGAGAAAATGTAGAATACAGTTTTGATGAGGATGAACAGTACCAGATTGACGAAGAGGATTTTTTTAAATTCTTCAGGAAGTGGAAGACGGAGCCGAGATGGTTTCGGGAAGTGGAATTGGACTTGGATCGGATGGGGGTGAAAGAAGAAATCATAACGGACAGAGTGCGATTTAGACGACTAGTTAAGGAGTCAACAGGTTTCCAGGAGACAGGGGAGTTGTCAGTGAGGAAAGGAAGATCTTTCACGGAGGAACAGAACAAGGAAGTTGGAGAGTGGATGAAGAGATATTTGCAGAATGTGAAGACAAAATATAATGTAAAAGCTGACAAACGTGGTCCATAGTTGGCCGTAACGAATAAATATACAGTATATATTATTACTAGCAACCCACCCCGGCTTCGCCCGGGAACAGTTATGAATGCATTACGTGATAAGCGCTGTTTCTTTCTATGTCAATGAACTACGACCTATATCCGTTTTACATCTCGGCATGATGGTTTAAAATCACTGACTGGACAATTAATTATATTATCATGGAGATGCATGTGCAACGAATTCTTGTCAGACGTAATTTAAGAATGGCGAGGTGCATGAAACACAAATCCCCCTTCCGTCCAATCTTAACTTGACTGTGTATTTTGCGGAAAGAAACTATCACAGGCGAAATGAAGAAAAGCCTAGTTGCACTTCCAGGGAAACTCCAAACACAACCAGTCTTCTCTGAAGTCTTAACTCAACACGACTCGACAGTTTGCTGCTTGCTGTATCTGGGGTAATAGGCTCGTCCGTTAGCTAGGCTGTAACTGGGGTGATAGGCTCGTCCCTAGTTAGCTCGTAAACTGCCGCCTCAGTAATTGAATGGAGATTGTTGGAAAAAATGAAAACTTAAAAACACTTATAGTGGGTGATGTATTGAAGACAGGATATGCTCTCCCGGACGTTTCTGTAGAACTTTTCATGCTGAACAATTCTTACACTCATAGAATATTGGTATTTTAACGGTTTGCCCAGCATAAGTTTAAAAAGCGCACGGACGCTATGAATTTTTTTCGACTTTTTCACTGAAATCGTTACTGCTTGGCTTCCGTCTATCATAAATAAATTATTTTCTACAAAAACCCTCCTCCAGATATCCTTTACAGAATGGTGAAAACTGCATCAAAATCCATCCAGTGGTTCTCGAGATTATCCGTGATATCCAAGAATCGGGGACTTAGTTTTATACTGAGTATAATTTAATGGTACTCGGGTTCTTGGTATGGCATGATGGTGGTGCACGCAGTCTCATAGTATGTTCTCTACAAACCTATATCTTCTCTTTATTAGTACTTTCCTCCCCCACTTATCTTAATCCTTCATTTGTTACTCTATCTACCTCTGTTCGTAACATTCTCTTGTAATGTTTCATTTCTGCTCTTTTCTGCTGCACCAACAATCCAAAGTTTCACTTCCATATAGCGCCACGCTCCAGAGAAAGACATTTCAAGAAAAATTATAGAAAAATCTGTAGAAAATCTTTCCTTGCCTGTACAACTTACTTGTTTATATCCTCTTTGCCTCATCCATGACTGCTTATTTTGCTTCCTAAGAAACAGAAGTCTCCTACTTACTTCAGCTTTTTATTTGTCTTGACGTTAGTATTCCTAGAGTGGCCACCTTGAAAGAAACATTATCAAATGCTAGTCGTGTAAAGGATATGAAAGAAGGGTTTATTTTGGACACTACTACTGCGTTTGTGAAAGCTAATATACCAGTAGAGAAACTAGACAATCCTGCTATTCCTACTTGGTTGAATAAGTACGTTCGCGGAAGTGGAGATTTACCATCAGCAAATCAGATTCGTCAGAAATACATCCCCATGATTGGCGAAAGAAGGAGGGAAGAAATTAGGGAATATATAAAAGACAAAGACGTGTTTCTACTATGTGACGAAACAACTGACAAGAATGGTCGGTGTGTTTTCAACATTCTTTTTCGTCCATCAGTACCATCAACTGAAATGAACACCAATCTGGCTGCCTCTGTTGTTCTAGATTCTGCCAATAGCGTAAATTGCTCCAATGCGATATAAGACACCTTGAATTCCTATGAAATTTAACGGGAGCGTGTAGTGGCAGTAGTTACGGACTCAGCACGCTACATGACAAAATGTGTAACTACTCTTCAAGGATTGATTGAAGAATTATGTCATGTCCAGTGCTGGGCCCATAAAGTCAATCTTATCGGCTGCATATTTGAAAACGAGCTGGACGAATTGAACATGTCTATAGTGAAGACAAAGCATGCCTTTTTAAATACGCGAAAAAGAAAAAACAATTACGTTGCATTTCTAAGGGAGATATATGAAAACACAGAAAAAGAGAATGAAATTCTAGCTTTTCCAATGCCTGTATGTACAAGATGGAAATCATGGTTTAAGGCTGCAATGTATATGGCCACGCATGTGGAAGAACTGGTAGTATTTTTCAAAACATTGGAAGATTCAAATTCTGGGGTCAAATTTTTCCAACAAGCATCGACTTCAACAATACAAATGATAAAATTACAAGCATTGTATATTTCTGTTGTTGGTGCCTCTCTTATGGACTTGCTTAGTTTCTTGGAGGGATCTAGGTACCCAACAATTCACTTACTGGCTGGGAAGCTAGATGACCTTGAGGTAGAGCTCAAGCTATTAGGCGATGGTGGAATGTTCAATCATACGATCCTCCAGAACTTGGAACAGCTTCCTCAAAAGATGCAGATAAAGGTTAAGTCCAATCTTACGTGTGTTGCCCAGTCAGCTCTAGTGAAAGTCAGGACTTTAAGGACCACGGATTCAGTCAGGAAGACTGTAGAAGCCAACGGGTCATTGTTTGATCCTAGGCATGCACCAAAGAACGTATCTCCCACATAACTGCTCCAATTTAAGAAGAATGCCCCATTTCTTACGAAGATGGAGTCTCAACAGTTTTTAGAGGCTCACAGCATTTACCTGACTGCAATCAAGAACCAACTGCGTCATGAAGATAATGTGAATGTTCCAGAGATCCTCATGGGATTAAGGCCTGCTCACCGAGACTATGCAACAGCTGCATTAAAGTGTGTGTGGTATCTTTGTTCAAATGTGGATTCTGAAAGGTCATTTTCGAAATACAGTCTCATAGTAAGTGATAGGAGGCGACAATTGACAGCTGCAAATGCTGAGACTTTAACTATGATCTACTTCCAATGATTTCACTGCAGTATTTGGATAAAACTGAAAAAGGTATTCACTGAAATGTGTTTCGAGATGGTGAATGTAAAATAAAAATGTGACTTCCATATTATCTCATTCTTCCATAGCTATGTTTAACGGTTTACCCTGCTGGTTTGTTTTTGTACTTTGTTTTATTAATTGTTTACATTTTTAAATGCACTTATTGTACAAACCTTATCGCTTTCCAAATTTTAACATGTCATCCCCCGAAAAAATAATAAGAGCACAAAACACCACCTTTTGAATTTTAAATCAACAAATCTTCAAAAAAATAAAAACACTTTCTATCACCTCTACTCATAAGTAATGTCGTTTTATAAGTTTGATGTTTAAAACATAGAATTGTTTTTCTTTGGTTCCCCAATGCTATTTACTGGAGGACATGACTAGAATTGCGTATATTGCGAGAATGTATCTTCAAAACATACCATTCATCGCCAGATTAAGGAACTTGGAAAATCAAACAGTAGCTGTAGAACTGTTCCTCGTGAATTGACCCCCCAACAGGCTCAACGTAGGGTAGATATTTGTCGTCAGCTTATCGGTAACCCAATGGATGATAGATTTATCAGGAAAATTGTCAATTGTGATGAAGAATGGGTCTCTTACCGCAACGCCGACGCCTCTAAGAGTGGTTCAGTCCCCGTCAACCTGCTAAATTCATCGTTAAAAAGGATGGGTTCGGCCTCAAAGTGATGTTGTGTGTCTGGTGGAGTTTTGAAGGAGTGATTCACTGGGAGTTTGTTCCAAACGGGCGTGCAGTCAATGCGGATCTTTATTCTCAACACCTGGAACGAGTCCATGCAATGTTGAGACGGATATACCCAGCATTAGTTAACAAGCAGAACAATGCGAGATCTCATACTGCACGAACAATCATGGCAAAAATTCAGGAATTGGAAGGAGTCGAACTGCGACCACATCCAGCACACAGCCCTGATCTTGCGTCTTAAGATTATATTTTTTTCTATCCATTACCCATTTCTTGCGTGGAAGAAATTTCGAAAACACTGAAGCTCTAGAAATGGGCTCGCCGAATTCTTCGCATCAAACCCCCAGAGACTGGTACCGTAGCGGGATAAGAAACCTCGCTGAAAGATGGTTCAAGACGATAGAATCTGATGGTCTCTACTTTTAGGAATAGTTTAATTTCTGGTCAGAAATCTTTCCAAATAAAATGTTCTTTAAAGAACGACATTACTTACTGTGTCCATTTGGATTCGGCACAAGACTCGAATCTACGATCTTGTATGGGAATAAAGAGAATTCAGGCCAGAATTGAGGAATTATTCTGTAAGAAGCCAATTGCGAAGGATGCTGCAAGAAAGAGCAGATGGTTCATTTAATAATTAAGGAAGTCATAAACAGCCATTAAGGTGACGTCTAGCGACCAATATGAGCTGAGAACCTATTAAAACGCACTTAGGGGAAGGTATTCTGTTGAGTCGTATAAGCAGTGAGATCACCAGCGAGCTCCCTATTTTGTGAGCGGTTTACGAGCACATTAGCGTCAAACTAATGGACGGACTATATTCGTGACAAATGGTATTGATAGTACAAGGGGAACTACTGGTTCATTGCAACCTAAGCCTAAAAATTACGTAGGCAGTAAATGGGCGTGACTTATAATGAGAGAAATGCTAATTACACGCAAAATAACCATTGGATTTTAAAAAGACAGACAGATTAGTGAATCTAAATTAAGATGTGAATTTTTAGAATATTAAAACTCCGTAACATTCGAATAAATAAGAAGTGCTGAGTGAGCATGATGTCATTAAATACCGGCGGATGAATACGCGGAAGGAAATGGTGAGAAGGACTATCCACGCAAGAACTACAATTCTTTTAGGAATTTATTATAAATAAGTGTATGAACGAATTGTAATCCGCAAGTGATTTTTTGGACATTTTAAACGTTCTCTATACGTTGATAATTTGTATAAAGTGATAGGATCGCAGAAACGGAAAATAGGCCCCAGAAACAATTATGGATCTAAATTCTGAGCCAATTTACATATAAGCCTGCGAGGTGATGTTAAAGTCAGTGATACACTCAACCCCAGAGGGAGACACTACGTCAGTGCTATACTCAACCCCAGAGGGGGATACTACGGCGTTATATCGTGAGTCCAGAAGACACGTCACGTTGTTTCGAGACCAGAAGTTAGCTACTTCGCGAGTCTCGGAGTGAACTCACTACAGTCATATACTCAAACCCAGAGGGGAATAATACGTCAGTTACAAGTCAGAATCTGGACCTGCTGAGAACAAGTGATAGAAATCAATGTTCAAAACCGAAGTGATTTACGCTAGGCAACGCTTATAGGAGGACTGAGATTTACCCCAGCGCATAGACACTAGACAGTATAAACTCGAGTGAATTTAATAGTGTATAATTACGTGTCGATGTTAGACAGTTTACGGACCTTGAGAAGGCCAAAGTTTAAAAATACGTACTTGTAGAAACGGTTCGCGATAAGGTGCGAGACAATAAAGCAGTAATTCGAAACCACGGCAGCCATGAACATACATTCACACTTCAAACTCGATGAAGGGTTCAGCTCTGTGTGTTTGCGACTTTGAATACAGAATTTAGAAACCCGTGAGGTATAAATAAGAAGATTCGCCATCTAGAGAGAGAGATGACGGATAGAACAGATTCAGGACCCGGGAAGAGCAGAACAATAGAGACAAACATCGAGAGGATGTTAAGTAATACAGTAGAATCGACAGGGAACGCGAGGGAAGGACCTCTTCACCTGCCAACTGAGATGCGATCAAAGAGACAGTTACCTAAATATGTGTAACAAGAAATCGTAAATAATAGTCCATAGGACATTACACGATAAAGCTGAATGTACGCTTGTGTAAAATAGCGTGTGTAAGTGAATTTAATAATTGTCTTACATATCCGAAGTGTAAGTGGGATTATTATTTTCACCTTTGTGTAAGTTATGAAGTGTTTCTTGTAGTAAAATGTATGCCAATGAAAAGTGTGTAGTGAAGAATGTGAAATTTGCAAATCGCAGTGTCGATATGAGTTGCTAAAATATGCTCAGAATGGGTGAAAAGCTCCAACAAATGAGTAGACCGCCAGATGAAGGGGGTAAGTAATGAAAATGTCATTACAATATGTGATATTATGCGCCATGTTAAATAGTGAAAGTGTAAACATGTTAAATTGTATTGTTGTAACCATAAAGATGGTTGGAAAAACTTGTGAAGGGTAAACAGTATACCTGTTGAAATGTAAAACCCGTAGAAATGAATAATATGTAGACAAAAGAAATTTGAATGGGGACCGAATAACGAATTAATAAGGTCTTGATAGAGTTAATGAAAATAAATTACACAAACAATGTGCTTGAATGATAAAAGAAATAAGGAAAGGTTAGGGAAATATAAGATAGGAAAACCAAAGTAAATGAATATTAAGAAAGGCTATACAATATGGTCGAAGTAGATATATTTATTCTGGCAACAATAAATATATTGAAGTAAATGAATATCTGGTTATCCAAGCAAATGTTGTCGCCGGAAAGGGCTGAATTAAATGTAAACTCAAGCTAGGAGTTATGATACGCGATTCGTTATCGTGTATTGTTTAGGAGATCGATAAAATGGCCAGATCTTCAAAATAAATATTGTATTGTCAGGGATTCTGCGATTGGGTCATTGGTTCGACGATGTTGCGTTTTAGACGCCTGTAGAGATGATGATCACGAGTGCCGAATGAGAGCACGCTGTAAGGACGGCCGGCACGTCCCGCTTTCACGTACATGTCTCTGTATGTTATTGAATAGAGGCTTCCTCTATTATTGTATTGGATAGGGACGCAAAGATTCCCCTATAGTTATTATGTTATGACCCCTTGAAAGAATGAATAGCTGGGTGGATGTTTTTTTAGAGACGCCAGGATTCCTCTATTATTGTATGTAATGCCGGCAGCCGAATCCTCGGTGGAACAGTCCATGGTTCGCCTGACCGAGTATTTACAGTCGGACAGCATGGTGCCTGATTCCAACTGTTTGTTGTTATACCCACTCCAGCATATGTTGGGGAAGGTAAATGCTCCCAAGCTGTTGTTGTAATTGCCGACTGTAAAGTAGTTATCTCTGAACAAAAACGCACGGATAAACGAATGCACATGATATTGATGAAAATGAAATTAAATCATTTGCGAAGCAAATTGCAGATGAATAGGAATATTATAGTTAGACTTGGATACCCATACGACGTGAAAACGCAATAATAAGTAATGAGCCTGAATAATTAACAGTTTCCCGTTTGTAGTAAATAAATTGTGCTGAGACGGACCAGCGATGAATGGTCTTTTGTAAGCAGACAGAACGCAGACACGTGAGGGGTCTAATGCTATTAGTAATTAAAATTTACAGAAATGAAAGTAATTAACGGATAACGTTAGTAGATGAACCTTTCCTGCTAACATCTTTGTGAATTATATGAATTTCTACGCATAAAAATAGTGATAATTATGCTTGCACATCATGGTACAAGTTCGGTTCCTACCTTTTGAAAGTTAATAAACGGGTAATGAAATATGTGAATGTAGGCTTATATGGGACTGTGGACCCATGAAAGTCATAATAAAATGGTGCATAGAATTGTAACGATTTTTAAAATCATTACATGAAGAAAATGAAACATCCAAGATTTGCTTACACAACTGCAATTATTTCGCAACAGTCTCGAGCTGGTATATTTCGCAGGCACTCCTGCTCCCAGCTAATTGGTTTCCAAAACTCTTTAAACTGCATTTGTTTGCCTCAGAAGGAGTTGACATTAATACCCTGGGAGAAGATTGACATTTCTACACTGTTGTGAAGTGCACACTAGCCTGAAATAATAGGTTCCTAGAAACCCCTTAAGCCCCATTAGTGGATTGAGTTTCTACCCTGGGAACATTTCGTCGTAGCATTTCTGAGTAAACGCTAGCGATTTGGGTCATGGGGCCACTTGTGGTGCCTACATTTCTCATGGACTCTGTCGTTGTTATGCTGGTCTGCACCCCCAGGTTATGTTGGCACGACCGAACTGTACAGGGGAGGGGGTAGTCACGTTGTCGCTAGGAAGCAAGTTCTCAGCGAATCAGTCAGTATCCAGCCTTCCTGTATCTCACTCGTAGTACTTGACGTGTGGAAACCCGCTCCTCGGGGGGGGGGGGGAGTTCCTTTCCCCTGGGGAGAGGCGTGAAACAGTATAGTATTACCAAAACATTCTTTTGCTTGGGGTATCTGACAAAACTTGGATTTTCTAAGACTGTGAATTTTAAAACATTTAATATGACTATCGTAGTGCATTTCCTATCCATGTGTCGTGTGGCGATTCAGAACTAGCTTTAAGACAACATATTTTAGGTTAAGTTGTTTTGGAAGGGGATGTGGTCCTCCTCATTTTGCGTTGCGTTGTTTCAGGGTGGGGATTCTTCATTGTTTAGTTTCCGTTTGATCTTAAGGGTGGGATGTTGGTTTTAACTTGGTCAGAAAGACCCCTCGACACCTCAATTGAGAGGGGCCCTTCAGACGCTCTGGTCGTAACAAGCGACTTGTTTGGTTGTGTTAAACAACTTTGTTTTCTGGAGTAGCTTTTGGCTTACTTCATGTCGTTATTCCTTTCATACATGTTTCGGGGAATTACTTTAGTATTCTTAATTGTGAATTATAATGCGGGAATACAAATCGCCATTTGGGCAAGGAGTGTGATGGTTGAAACCTGTTTTACATTCACGGGTTTTTAATTTCGCGTCGTCCTAATCATAAGCTACTGGGACCATTAGATGTATTGTGTTGTGTTTTAATTATATTTAAGGTGTTGCCTAGGTTAATTTGGTTTGTAAATCTTGATTTAATACATGTTATTAGTTATGTTCATTTCTCGTGATTATTGTGCATGAAGGTCAGTGGAAATGGTCCCCTTTTCCTTCCTCCTTGTTTTGGTTGGGAAATGTTCGCATTCGGCCTCAGGGTAAGTCCAGCCCTTCCAATTAACAGGCTTGTTCTGGCCTTGCCGGTTCCTGCCTTGGTCTAAATTACCGAGGGCGTTCTAAGACTATGAAAATAAGGGCGTTCCTCCCCATTCCTCCTTCGTGGCGAATGCCACTGGACGTTTGGATATCAATCTCGATTGCTTCAGTGCCATCGAATTTAATCACCTTCTTGCTTTTATGCTAATTTTGGGGTTTATCAAGGTAGGAAGAGGTGAAGCGTATCAGTGGTAATTATGCTTGCACAGTATGGTACAAGTTCGGTTCCTACCTTTTGAAAGTTAATAAACGGGTAATGAAATATGTGAACGTAGGCTTATATGGGACTGTGGACCCATGAAAGTCATTATAAAATGGTGCATAGAATGACATAAAAGTAGATGCATGATGAAGTGTGGAGATGAGATTTGGAGTTCAACATCCGACGCATTTGTAAAATAAAATATGTATTGCAAGAAAATGTCAAAGCCTGACAATGTTGAAGTAAAGTTAAATATAACGTAATGAACTCGAGTTGAAGACTGAGTTGAAGTGAGATTGCTAAGTACGGTAATAAATGCTTTGAATAAATACCTGGAAAATGGGAATATAACTGGATAAATGCATTTAAATGAAAGGTTTTGAACAAATATAGATTCAGTGGAATAAAGTGTATATTCACTTGTGTTGACAATGAATAATAATTCATTAATAAATACGGGCAAATTAATAGTCCGATAATTAAGCAAGATGTTTCGATAAAGATTGGATGTTTTGATTGATATTTTCAGTTAATCAATTCATTTGATTATTTGTTTATGCTATTTTTGTGCTCTTTGTGGGTGCGTTTAGATAATTAAAGCTTATATTATAGCAACTTGTGGATTATTTTGTGTAGCTTGTTTAACCCAATTGCTCATTATCCGAGTGTATGTGTCATACGGTGGGATTGGACGTAACACCCCCGAACACTGAGCTAAACTGGACCATGACCATGCATTCTCCGTAATCATTAACGGGTACATTATGTTACGAGACATTGCCTGTATATTCCTGTTAGAATAGTTTTTTTTTTCTTCTAATAGAAGCAATAGAAATCTTGGAACAGCTCAAGAGAGTGAGTTATGGTTCATTCTTATTCAAGGAGGGGTCGAAGATTATGCTTTTCAATCGGTCAACACGATTGTAACCCAATTATAATGTAAGCCCTAAACCTGAAACAATTTACATGACATTAATAAATTTGAATTTATAATAATGAAAGTGTTGACGTTGTAATTTTGTTTGTTGAAGTGCTTTTGGATACACAATATGTTTTTTTCCGTTAACTGACTCTAAACTATTATAAAATGAATTTATTAAGTCAGAAACATTCACGGGAGTATACACAACAATACAATCGTATGATTGGTATATGAACGCATACGGGACTTTGTTGAAACGATTCGAGCGCCGTCACTCACTTGTTGTAATTACTCGTGCGCAACCAACTGTAAATGGATTTACTAAGTCAGAAACCCCCCTGGAGTGTACAGTACACAACAACTCACCAAAGTTTCATCACAAACGGATGAATGGTTTATGAACGCATAAAGGACACACATACAAACTATCACGTAAGATGCATTTCACCTAATATCATATATACCACAATTAGCATACACCGACAGTTGCATTACCAATACTGCAACTAAATAATTGTACATATTATAAATATCTCCACCTGTATTTTCAAACATAGATTTTATAGCCTAAGTGTAATGGATCTGATGATGATCTCTTGACGATCAAAACTGGTCATCCTAGTGTATTTATTAATCTCACGTAATTTGTTTCAGGATTAGGGCATAACCCAGCTCTTTTGGGTGCATTCGTGTTGACCGACTGAAAAGCACCAAACTTTTGTTTACTAAGGCAACACTGAAAAATGGCTTCAAACCCCACAATTTTCCTAGATCTACTAATAGAATCCCTCCCTATATTATTCTGCTAAGGTCCCATTCCAGTTTTGTACCGAAAATAAGGTTCCATTAACACCAACCTACACATATGGGGTACCTACAGGTTCAGCATAACCCAATGCGTACGCGAAACGCACTCATACTCTTCAAAAGCCTCACAATTAAATAAATGCCTTAAAACATGTATATTTACAATGAAATAATGAAGGAATGCAACACGGTATCCATGGTAACAGAATCTCACAGGTCCATCTATTTCTGTAAGACGCAATGCAATTCCAATTATTACATTACTGTGGAAGTTTCCAGACGGTTATAAGGTTATCACTGAACCAAATTAAGCTCTAAAATTCATCAATACATACAGTATAATGCTCTTAAGGGGGCCAAGGGGCATTCTAGAATTTTTCACGCAATTTTCACGTGTGAGTGTGTTACGAAAGGTCTTTTTCACCCGACTATAAAGGGTCTCCGAAAGCCACATTTAAAGGCCCTTAAATTAACAGTGTCTGTGATATTCCCAGAAAACTAACTTTGCTCTGATATACCAATGAAGGAATGACAAGCCCCTAACCAATGCTCCAGTAGCTGAATTGATAAAGTCTGATTATTCATACCAAAGATAAATCAGTCATAGCATTCATGATTGAGATTTTGCTAAGTTTACTCTTTACAACTAGAATATTCGCGGGCGAAGCCGCGACGGGTAATGCTAGTTCACAATATTATCGGTTGGGAGTCAATTTATTTTTGCTATTACAGTAATAGACTAATGATTTCATATTGCTAAAAGAAAATACAGTAAGACCTGCCTAAACCGGAACCTCTATATACCGGAAACCTGGACGAACGGGAAACGATGTTCGGAATGGAGGTACTGTATTTCCTATGTAAAATGACACTGTAAACCGGAAAACTGCCTAACGCGGAAAAGGAAAGAAATTACGGAACTGTAGGATTAAATGAGGAGAGTGTTCTCTATCAGGGACCTTAATTTACATATAAAAATTTTACTTCTGAGATGCTATGTCTTCTCCACATTGTTCTATGGAGTTGAGACCTGGACCATAAAGAAAAGAGAAATGGCCAGATTGGAGGCATTTGAGCTATGGACGTACACAAGGATACTGAGGCTGAGTTGGAAAGGAAAGGTCACCAAAGATGAGGTGATGAGACGGATGGGAAAGAGAAAGGAAATATTAAATACTGTCAAAATTAGAAAACTGCAGTATCTGGGTCATGTGATGAGAAGAGAGAAATATCATCTGCTGCAGCTGGTCATTCAAGGAAAGTTACAAGGCAAAAGAAGACGCATTTCTTGGATCGATAATCTGAAAACTTGGTCCAATTGTTCAACTATTGAGCTGTTTCGTGCTGCATCATCTAAAGCAAGAGTCTCTATGATGGTTGCCAACCTCCTGAGAGGAGATGGCACTTAAAGAAGAAGAAGGCATAAATAAACTGACTAAGACGGATTATCTTATCCATAATACAAAGCTATGTACTTGTACCAAAGTCCTAGGAAACTAATTTTTCCTCAAGGATGCAACATCTGTACCGTTACTTCCTCCAATCCTCTTGTATTACACACAGTTTCCTTCTGACCAATGAGAGTAGAAGTACGAGTAGAAGAAAACAGTGAACTGGAGTAATCATTAAAGGTGTTCTTTTTACTGTGTACTCAGGGCTTCCATCCACACTCGTCCAAAAATAGTGAAATCTTGAGTGGTTTTATTTCCAAAAATTGAAAAAGGTGAGTTTTTGTATGAAAAAGTGAGTGAATTCATAGCATTATTCGCATTTATGGCCGTAGGCCTATATCTGGTTCATAATTTTAACTTTTGTTGATATCTGTAGGCGCAATTGGGGGGGGGGGTCCTTGGGTGGCTAAGCTCCCCAAAACAAACCATAGCCCCCCCCCTCCCCCCCCCCCCCCCAATGTGACAAAACTGTATTGAAATAGACAAAATTTTTAAGAATGTGTATCTGAAAAACAAATTAGCCCCCCCGAAAATGTCAACCAAATTGCACCTAGGTTAATAATATCTCTGAGTACTGTTTGTGAATTTATCATCGATCGCGGCACGGCTCCGGCTGTGGTTTTGCACCATGGAAGCTTTTTATGCTTTCTGGGCGCCTGGCTCGCTGCCGGCAGCGATGGCAGAAAAACGAACTACCCATTCATGGGTATATTTTGGGTCATTTCTAACAATCTGATAGTGCATGAGACCATTTTTAATGCAGAATGTGACCAGTTTTGAATAAAAGTGAGAATAGTGAGTTATTTTATCAAATAGTGAGAAAAGTGAGGCTGCTTTGAAAATGAGTGAATAATAGTGAGAAAAGTGAGTCTACTTACGAACTGTAATTCAGTGACAATGACTTCTGAACATAACACACACTGGACGAGAATATTAAAGTTATTAAAGAAAATGAGAACAACAAACATCCGGCTAAAACAGTGGTTCTGAACCCGTAGAAGTCTTCGGACCACTCAGGGTGAAATTGAATCATGTACGCCCCCCCCCCCCCATACACCTTATCAGTTGTAACCCTTCATCAATAACACTTATTTGAAAGATATTTCGATTCAAAACCTGATAGTCATCGCCACGAATACATTCGGACGAATCTCGTTCAACGCACATCGTTTTCGAAATCCCCATTTATTGGCCACTTTTTTATACGTGCTGGTGGACCCTTTTCTGCCGCGGACCACTCCCGAGGCCACCGGTTAAGGACCACTGGCATACCTACCAACCTTTCAAACTGAAAAATCGGGAGAATTTGAAGACGATCGATGTCCAATCAAAATCACTCAGATCGAAAAATCACAATAGCCTACCGTCATATTAATGCCAACATCTAAGTTACCGGTATACACAAATAATTTCAAGTGTTAAACAGATACAATATTCCGCAGCCTACAACTACCTCTCACCCTCAGGCTATTATGAAAACTTCTAGGAGCACACGCTGAATTAACCATCGACTAATTCAAACAAAGACATATTCAAATCCAACTGAGCGGAAATCGTAATTATGGAGAATTATCTACAAATTATCGATACGAAGCGAAACTACGGTATTGAAACTCATTTCAACACACGTAAAATCGACCTGTTCTATGGATGGAATAAGTTCTTCATCGCGCACTTTTAGTCCGAATTTTTTGAAAAATCGGGAGATTTAATACGTTAAGCGGGAGGGCGAGTGAATAAGTGTGAAATCGGGAGTCTCCCGCCTGAATCGGGATAGCTGGCAGGTATGCACTGGGCTAAAGAATAAATTGTGTAGTTTTAAAGTGGGAAACACTCAAATTATTTCATAGTACAGTGATCCTATGCGATAACAAAGTAGTTCCTTGTAGAGTATTTTGTCTTATTAAAACTCTACCGTTTGTAAAACGGAAACCTGGGAAAACGGTTGGGTTCCGCCTGAGGCAGGATTTACTGTACAAAACCGTAATTAAGTCTTAAACCAGGGGTGCACAACCCGTGACCCGCGGGCCGCTTGCGGCCCTCAAAGTGAGTTTATGCGACCCGCGGATAAATGCTCCAAAGATCATGCTTTAAAAACGGCAACGTTGTTTGGAAGTACCTACTTATGCGAGCAATCGTTTTCTTTGATGAAACAAATATAGTCAAAGTGTCGTTCCCGTTTAAGTGATTTACACTATTGGAGGCAAACTTGCACATTGTCATCTCTAACATTGAACCTGACATTGACCGACTATTGAAAAATAAACAATGCCAAGCGTCACATTAGGAGCACTAGGCTACTACTTGATGGTCAGTTTGACGATATATTGATTTTCATTCTTTATATAGTTTGATGTAAGCCTCCGTGGCTTAGGCGGCAGCACGCCGGCCTCTCACCGCTGGGTCCGTGGTTCAAATCCCGGTCACTCCATGTGAGATCTGTGCTGGACAAAACGGAGGCAGGCAGGTTTTTCTCCGGGTACTCCGGTTTTCCCTGTCAAAATTTCATTCCAGCAACACTCTCCACTATCATTTCATTTCATCTGTCATTCATTTAATCATTGCCCCAGAGGAGTGCGTCAGGCCTCGGCAGCCGGCACAGTTCATATCCTCGCCGCTAGATGGGGGCTTCATTCATTCCATTCCTGACCCGGTCGGAGACTGGAAGCAGGCTGTGGATTTTCATTTTCATATAGTTTGATGTTAAGAATTCTGATTTTTGTAAAAATAAAAATTTTACAAATTTTACAACCTTGTGATAGTATTATTTTAAACCATTTCGAATTAGGAGTAAGTTGATTGTAAATCAGTAATTTGATAACTTAATAACGCAATTTGCCAAGAAACTTCAAAAATAGATTTAAACCATCTAGAGCAGAGTTTCCCAAACTGTGGTACGCGTACCACTGTTGGTACGTTCATACTGCTGTAGTGGTACGCGGTGATGTTACGAAAAATGTACGAAATATTAGATACGTTACGAAAAATAATAAAAATATAAAATTTAAAAATATAAAAACATTGATATGTTGCCGGAGGACTTTCAGGCCAAAGATACGGAGCAGTTTTATGAATTTGAATTGTGATTCAGCACTAAGGCAATTTTTTTCAAAAATGGCTCTTGTGAACTTTTGGGTTGAGAGGCGTGCAGACTATGCAGACATAGCTGACAAAGCAGTTGGATTTTTACTGCCTTTCACTACTTCGTACTTGTGTGTGACTGCATTTCCTTGACTTGTTTATCTCAAGAATTATTACCTTACAGTGGAAAACGATCTTCGTTTGAGACTCAGCAATCTTTAACCAGACATTCCTAAGTTGGCTTCAAGCTCACTCTTCACATTGAACTTGTTAGTTGAACTTTGGTTTTTATGTTTAATTATTAAGAGTTCTTTTATTAATATTATTTGTACAGTAAGCCTCCGTGGCTTAGGCGGCAGCACGCCGGCCTCTCACCGCTGGGTCTGTGGTTCAAATCCCGGTCACTCCATGTGAGATCTGTGCTGGACAAAACGGAGGCAGACAGGTTTTTCTCCGGGTACTCCGGTTTTCCCTGTCAAAATTTCATTCCAGCAACACTCTCCACTATCATTTCCTTTCATCTGTCATTCATTTAATCATTGCCCCAGAGGAGTGCGTCAGGCCTCGGCAGCCGGCACATTTCATATCCTCGCCGCTAGAAGGGGGCTTCATTCATTCCATTCCTGACCCGGTCGGAGACTGGAAGCAGGCTGTGGATTTTTTCATTTGTACAGTGTCATTTCTGAATGTTTGAATGTTATTGGTTTTTTTTTTTCTTTTTTATCCCATGGCTTTGAGTGCCGGGAGTGTCCGAGGACATGTTCGGCTCGCCAGTGTTGTAGCTGCTTCGAGACGGACACCCAATGGGTGAGCTACAAGTACCGTTGGGGAGGAAAGTTGGAATCTAAGGACGAGGAGTTGGAGGGTAGCGGCTGTGGGCCTATAGTTAGGGACCAACCCCGGCATTTGCCTCCTCGCCTCCCGGATGTGAGCGACTGCCAGCAGTCATGCCGTAACGACCACGGCTAACTCACCCGGTAATTCTATTGTAATAATTTTTAATATTTGAACTTTAACTCCAAAAGTCTAACTCTAACAAACACAATTTACAATCCATCTTTTGGTCTAGTGGTAGCGGTAGCGGTGGTAGTGGGGGTTATAGTTACTATATCTCCCAACCATTAGGTGGTACGCGAGAGATTGCCCCGTGTGGGTGCGGGTTAGAATACACCCACGGTATCCCCTGCCTGTCGTAAAAGGCAACTTAGAGGGGGCCTTATAAAGGTCGATTTTGGTTCTCTGGTCCCAGCTCTGGTTTGACCAATAGAAATAAACATGCATGCTGTTAGGGGAAGGGCCACCAGCTTGGCCATCTGGCCAGAAAGCCTAGACGGTATGCCCCATCCCGTAAGGTGGGTGCGCCATGTACCCTACAGTAGTATCCGCCTTACAACGAAGGTCCCTGCATGGCCGAATACTGGAGCTACATAAATCCTGTGCATGCCGAGGGGGAGTGCCTGTTCGAGGTACTGGGACCCCGGGCAATATCTGCTATGCCAGGTAGGTATTGCCTTGGCTGGGTGGCGCCCACAGTGATAGCCCCCGTTCGGAGTGGGTAGTATTCGGGGAGGATTTCGTCCGGGATGCGTACTAAGCGATCACGGACACCTGTACAGGTTGGCACCCTCAAAGAGCAGTCTCTTGAGTGTCGAGCTAATCCCAAAGTGTATACGCCTTGGGATGAAGCCTTTAATAGAAGATTCCCCGCTGATAAGTCTCCTCGCTACCTGGTAGCTACGAGGACTGACGGGGGTGATTTTAAACTAGTAAAATCAATAATTTTTTCTGAGGAAATCGAGGGGAAATTTGGGGACCTAAGCGGGATTTCCAAGCTCCGGAACGGTCAGCTGCTGCTGCACACCGTTGATCGGAAGCAAACCGAAGCGTTGCTGGAATGCACGCAATTCGGCGAAATTCCCGTTAAGGTCTCAAAACACGAAACGCTGAATGAGGTCCGAGGAGTTATTTTCCATCGTGACCTCATTTTAAATAGCGATGAGGAATTGTTGCGGGATCTGGGGAAGAGAATCGTCACCAAGATTAGGCGCATCACCCGAAAGATTGGAGAGAACAGCGTCGATACCGGCGCTTTTATTCTCCATTTTGAGGGTGATGTAGTACCTAAGCAGGTGAAGGTCACATCGTACCACTGCGATGTTCGACCGTACATCCCTCCACCTATGCGCTGCTATCAATGCCAGAAATTCGGGCATGTTTCCGCCAGGTGCACTGCCAAGGCCGTGTGTAGAGAGTGTGGCAAGGGGACACATGAGGGTGAGAGGTGTACGCCTCCCCCGATTTGTCCTAACTGCCAAGGAAGCCACTCTTCACGATCGAAGCAGTGCCCTGAGTTCTGTAAGGAAGCAAAAATTCAAGAAATAAGAACTCTTGATAGGCTTCCATATCACGACGCTCGCAAGAGGTACCGTGATATGAATATCCCCGAATTTCGGGTATCGTTTGCAGCTGCAACGACGCCCTCATTCACCCCTGCCACATCTTTACCGAGTGTAGTACCCTCGACGCCCGTATTTTCAGCAGTATTAAAATCACCCCTCACTGTACCAGCGAAAAATGTCAGCCCGAAGGATGTACAACAACCTTCTTCGGCCCAGCAAAAGAAGGCGCCGGTTATACCATCCAAACCGGCGCAATCAGAGAAGAAGTCATCTTCTTCTCCGAAACGGTCGGCGAATAAGTCTTCCCAAGTTAAAGGGGGAAAGAAGACTTTGCCGACCAGGGCTGGTCCTTCTTCCAGCCCACCTAATACGAAAAATATAGGGGAGAAGAGGGAGACGGTTCGTCGCCGTCTCTCTCGCCCTCCTGCTGACGGGGTGGCTACTGTCTCTGCTGGCCTTTCCGCTCCCACTACCACCAAGGGAGCGAAGGCTGCTGAAGCCAAGCCCGTCCGTATGGAGGAACTCCCCTATAGAAAAGAAAATAGATCGGCGGAGGAGAGGGGAACGGTTCAGCGCCGTTTCTCTTCCTCTCCAAAAGGCAGGGCTGCTCACGTATCTGCTGGCCATCCCGCTCCCACCACTACCAGTGGAGCGGTGCCAGCAGGAGCGACCTTGTTTTATAAGGACCCGGCGTCTGTGGGGAAGGGACCATCTACTTCCCCAAACACACGTCGGCGCCGATCCAAGAAGAAATCTCTTCGGGACGTGTCGGGGACAGACACCCAGTCTTCGGACCGGGAGAAAGTCCCTCGACACCGCTCTCGCTCTTCCCCAAGAGCGAGACTCGTGAGGTCCGACGACGAACGCGCGCAACCCAAGAGAGCGCCCGCTCCATTTTCTTCGTCTTCGGAAGATGATGTGGAGATTGAGGTGTGCTCTCCTGCCCCATCATCTCCAACTAGAAATGGGGAAGGGTGGCAAACGGTCAAGCATAAGTAGAAGACCCACTTCTACTTAAGTCCACACCATGGCACTATTACAATGGAACTGTAATAGCTATTCTGTTCATCTCGCTGAGTTACGACAATTAATATCTTCGTTTTCGGCAACCATTGTCTGTCTTCAGGAATCCAGGTTTCGTCCTGGACATGAGACAACAATGCGTCACTTCAAACTCTTCTCTAAAGACCGGGTGGACGGAGCTGTGGCCGCTGGTGGCGTCTGCACTCTTGTCCACTCTAGCCTCTTTAGTGAAGAGGTGCCGTTGCGTACTCAGCTAGAGGCAGTTGCAGTTCGTACTTCGTTGCCAGTAATGGCAACAGTATGTAACGTGTACATCCCGCCTGATTCTCAGCCGGATTACGACCAGCTGGTGGATCTAGTCTCTCAGCTCCCCCTCCTTTCCTCCTTCTGGGAGATGTTAATGCCCACAACACCATCTGGGGCTCCGCTACCACTAGCGGTAAAGGGAGAGATTTTGAGAGGCTTATCAGGCGGCTGGACCTGTGTCTGTTGAACACAGAGGAACCTACGCACTTCTCTATTGCACACGGTACTTATTCAAGTATCGATATTACCCTGTGCAGTCGTGCGCTGGTTCCCCTGCTACAGTGGGGTGTACACGATGACCTTTGTAATAGTGACCATTTTCCAATTATCGTTACTCTTCCTAATCAGAGAGCCATCGAGTTACCAAGTCGATGGCTTCTCCGTCGGGCTGATTGGCCAACTTTCACGGCACGTGCGGTGTTTGCCGAAGATACCTTTGAGAGCGTCGACGATCATACCATTCACATAACGAATGGTATTTTGGCTGCTGCTGAGGAAACAATACCTTCCTCATCCGGCATCTCACGCCGGAAGCTTGTCCCTCGGTGGACAGCCGAGATTGCAGCAGCCATTAAAGATCGTCGACGTGCTTTCAAATGCTATCGGAGGCAAAACACTATGGCCAACCTTGTCACCTTCAGAAGGATGCGTGCTAGAGCCCGATATCTGATTCGGGAGAGTAAGAAAACGACGTGGGAAAAGTATGTGTCGTCCATGACGGCGCATACTCCTTCATCTCAAGTGTGGACTAAGCTTCGTCGGATCTCCGGACTCCCGACATCACTGTCGATACCCGGAGTGTCCATGAATGGAGACATCATCACGGACCATCTCGCCATTGCCAACAGCATTGGCTCGCACTTCTCCGATGTATCCGGGAGTTACGATCCTACATTTCTGACTCTGAAGCGGGAGGCAGAGACTCACCCCTTGTCCTTTGCCACTGCTGCCTCGGAGTCCTATAATGTACCATTCTCTGAATGGGAACTGCGCAGTGCGCTTGCACTGTGCAGGGATACGGCTCCTGGACCGGATAACATACATAATCAAATGTTAAAACATCTGTGCGAATCCAGTATTAAAAAACTGTTGATCCTCTTCAATCGTATATGGATTGAAGGGGAGTTTCCATCTCAATGGCGAGAGGGGATCGTGATACCGATTCCTAAGGCTGGAAAGGATCCCAAGTTTGTAAGCAGCTATAGGCCCATTTGTTTGACAAATGGCCTATGTAAGCTGCTCGAAAAGATGGTGAACCGTCGACTGGTGTGGTTCTTGGAGGATAAAGGTCTCCTGTCTGAGTACCAATGTGGATTTAGCTCTCATAGGTCCACCACTGACCATCTGGTGCGACTTGAGAGCGCCATACAGGAGGCTTTTTTTTTTTTTCGAAAGCAGCACCTAGTCACGGTTTTCTTTGACCTCGAGAAAGCCTACGACACCACATGGCGCTACGGGATCCTTTCCACCCTTCACAAGTGGGGACTCCGTGGTAACTTACCGACTTTCATTGCGAATTTCATGTCCGTCCGACTCTTCCGTGTAAGGGTCGGTAGGACATTATCGCAATACTACACCCAAGAAAATGGAGTTCCTCAGGGTTCAGTGCTGAGTGTCACCTTGTTTGCGATTGCCATTAATGGCATTGTTGCCGCCTCCGGGTCCGCGGTAGTTCCATCGCTGTATGTAGACGATTTAGCTCTGCATTACAGCTCTGGAAGTATGGCAGTCGTGGAACGGCAATTGCAGCTAGCTATCAACCGGGTCGACAGGTGGGCTCACGACCGGGGTTTTCGTTTTTCAGCAGCGAAAACCTCCGTCATCCATTTTTGTCGGCTACGGAGGCTACATTTACACCCTGAACTACATCTCAGGGATGCTGCGTTGCCGTTGGTTGACACTTATCGCTTCCTGGGGCTCCATTTTGACAGCAAGTTATCGTGGCAGTACCATATACGGCAATTGAAAATGACATGTCTCAGGAAACTGAACATGCTCAGGTTTCTTAGTGGCACTACGCGGGGGGCTGACCGTGCGGTGCTGCTACGGTTCTACCAAGCCCTCGTCCTGTCCCGGCTAGACTATGGTTCTGCGGCATACGGTTCAGCAAGACCGGCAACCTTGAAAATGCTGGACAGTATCGACCATAGTGGCGTTAGGCTGGCTACCGGTGCCTTCCGGACCAGCCCGATACCCAGCCTACTCGCCGAATCGGGTGTTCCACCTTTAAATTATAGACGCCAACATATGCTTTTAGCTATATGCTGCCAATGTGCGTCAAATGCCGCAACACCCGACCTATCAAGCTCTCTTCGGTACCCAAAACCACCAGGGGTACGCCAACCAGCCTCGTGCCACTCGGCCGGTTGGTATTAGACTTGATAGATCGTGTACTGAAATAGGAGTGGCTGTAGGTCCCTGTATGATCCGGACATCTAGCGAGGTGCCTCCGTGGCAAGTCCCGCGTCCGGAAATTCGGTTAGATCTTCACCAAGGTCCTAAGGTGAACACGGATGCGTCCGTTTACCGGAGGCAGTTCCACAGCATAGTTCACCAATTTCCGGACGCTGGCATACTATACACGGATGGTTCGAAGGTGGACGAGAAAGTGGGTTGTGCTTACGTTATTGATGGTGCAAATACCAAGATCTCTTTGCCTGAGGCCTGTAGTGTGTTTACTGCGGAGCTCGTTGCCATCTATGAAGCTCTGCAGTTTGCACTACAGGATGCACGAATCCACTTCCTCGTGTGTACCGACTCTTTGAGTTCGTTGCAGTCAATTGCTACATGTTTCCCGCAACACCCCCTAGTGCAGCGAATCCACGACCTACTAGCCAGGCTGTGCCACGCTGACACTCGAATCACCTTTTTGTGGCTCCGAAGCCACATGGGAATTGCGGGGAATGAGTTAGCAGATCAAGCTGCAAAAGAGGCGGTATCACTACCACCTCGACCAATGGAGGTACCCGCTAGAGATATTCGCTCTCAGTTACGCCTACAAGTTCTGGCTTTTTGGGAGAGTCAGTGGCTAGCTGACCCACTGCCCAGTAAACTGAGAGCGATCAAGGAAACTACTCGCGTGTGGCGGAGCTCCTTCCGGGCCCGGAGAGAGTCCGTCATTTTGTGTAGGCTAAGGATAGGTCATACAATATCCACCCACTCGTACCTAATGAGAAGGGAAGACCCCCCACTTTGTACCTGTGGAGCCGTATTCACCGTGGCCCACATTTTCACCGAGTGTGTGGATCTTGCTGACTTACGAAGAAACCTTGGTTTGCAGACGACACTCAAACTTATATTAGCCGATGACGCGGTGGCTGCTGATCGCGTTATCCGCTTTATAAGTGAGAGTGGGTTAGGGCCAGCAATCTAAATTTTCCAGTGAACATCGACTTGTTCGTTTTTGAATGATAATGTTTTGTTTTTTCCGTAATTTTTGTTTATTTTTATAATTTTTATTTAATTGTTTGTTTTTGTTTTATTAATTTTTGGTCTTTTTAAATCTAGGCGTCCACCTCAAAATTTTAAATTCAATTCAAAATTTGTATTCTTTAATTTGTGTTAAGAGGGGCAGATGACCTCGTAGTTCCGCCCCTTAAAACAACAATAACTAACTAACTACGCGAGAGATTCTTATCACTTACAGTGGTACACACACAAAAAAAAAATGTGAAACTCTGATCTAGAGGACACAAAAATGGTATTGAAACACATTTTGTGTCTGCTGGTAAAATAGGTTGTTCAGATAATAGTAAAATTACCTTTATTGGTACAGTTTGGCAAGTGTCTATGTGGAAAGGGAACATGCGACCCGCCACTTATTATGTAAAATTAAATTTGGCCCCCACTTATAAAAAGGTTGTGCACCCCTGTCTTAAACAAAGATATTTACAAAGAAGTTCTCTTACCACTAAAGGTTAGGATTTTTTTTCATCAGGAATTTGGAAATTAATAGCAAAAATATATTGTTTATACATTGCATTAAAATTCTTTAATATTTTATCTTTCACATATTCACAAAACAAAACTAAACACACACACACAAAACAAAAGTTGGTATAAGCAGCATCACACACACACACTAATAGAATATTTGTTTTATTTATTTGTACAATTATACAATAATATTTACAATGTATTTATATAAATTTGAAGGCATATTCATTCTTCTTTTAAGAATCTTATCATTTAATTACTGTACATCATACTATTCCGTAACCAGTCAGTGCAATAAAATAAAAATAAAAACACACAAACTTGTACCATTCTCTAGGAAAATATTTGTAAAAACAATAAATAGGATGGAGAAAATGAAAGTAAAAAGCTGTTACCATATCTGGATTTTTAATCACAGTGATACAGGATAGATTAGCATAACCTCTGTTTGCACTTCACAAATCATATTGGTCTTAATACAATTTCTTCTTTGTCGTTATATTAAAAAAGAGGTGAGGTTACCAGCTTAACCTAACATCGAATTGGCGACCCACAATATAAGTAGAACGTCGTTTATCCGGACGTCAAACAACCGGAACGTCAATTATCCGGACGAGCAAAAAAAAAAAAAAAAGACGGAGCAGCGCGCGCTTACTACAGTAGTGAATCGCTTCTCGTTTTCAATTGCTGTCTCTGTTGTCTCCTACCGTTTGTTTACTCTATAATGTTTCAATGTGTTACAGTATGTGAGTGTGTGGACTGTACTGCATTACGTTGTGAAAGTGGCTTCTACGAGTGACAAAAAAGGAAAACGAAATCGCAATGTTTTATCCATTGAGAAGAAGGTGGAGATCATTAATAAACTGGATAAAGGTGAGAGTGTGCAGTGTCTAGTGAAAACTTAGTGTTGGAAAATCCACAATTTATGATTTGAAGAAAGGAAAGTTGAAATTCTGAATTATGCTTCGAAGTTAGATAGTGAAGAAGGGTCTAAAGAGAGTGGAACCATGAGATCAGCTAGGGATAAAAAAAAAATGGAAGAAGCGGTGAACTTATGGTTTATTCAGACAAGTAAAGGAGATCCCATTTCTGGACCTTTATTACGTGAGAAAGCGTTGCAGTTAAATGAGAAGCTTTGGGGTTATCACCATAATGTACTGTGCATGTTTTTTTCCCATGAAATAAACGCATGTTTGATTATCCGGAAAAATCGTTATCCGGTTGGTCGTCATCAGCATCTTTGTATTCTCCTCAAGATAGTGATTTTTTAAAATCCCTAAACAGATTCTTCCGTACGCTCCAAGCGTTCGAAGAAACTGGGAAAACCAAAGAAACGCTGGCTAGAGACCGTAACAGGCCACTAGACCTAATACGTGAAAGTTAATGATGATGATGATGACGATGATTATTATTGTAACATTAATACCATACTTCATTTTCTTCAGCAATATTTGATTTACATTTTCTTTCTTTACGTTGGATATATAATTTAAATTCTTAAGTTCTATTGTTGACAGTAGTAACCAGTAAATTTAATTTAATCCTTAAGATGCAGCTTTTTTTAATTTTTTACTGTTTAATTAGTCTATTATTGTAACATATTTCTCAATATTTCATTGGTCGTTTTTTTTTCTTCTTTTCTTAGGTTTTTATAATTTTAAATCATTGTTTATATCGTTCGGAATGTTTGCTGGTGTGGATCTAGTTAATATGGTTCTTTAGATATACGCCTTTATTAAATTTCTTAGTGAAAGAGGCCATGCAGTGATTTAGGTTATATATCGTTGTTGTGTAGGTTGGTTATGAAATTATGGAATATTTCAAGGCTTTGTTTTATTTATATGTGAAAGATTTTCTTACTCAATCTTTGCTTCAATTTTCTTTAAATTTCATAATGAAGGTTTGTTAATCATTTTGAATAATTTTGTTTCTCCAGTCTACTAACTTTCCAGATATTTTCTCTAGTTTCTCAAGATTACTTTTTAAATATTAAGGATTGCTTACAATTAGGATATTTCGTATAATAATAATAATGTCCTATGGCCTCGGGTGCCGGATGCATGCCTTGTTCTTTGACAACCAGAGGGCAGCTTGCATGTCGAATTTTATCGCTCCTTGAAGCGCTATGAAAGTCAAGGAGGTTAGATATCTAAGCTCCTTGATACTATAGCGCTTTCTAGTAGAGAAAGGAGGAACTATGTGTTGGCAGAAAATCCCGAGATTAATTTTGCCATTATGAACACGGCCTACTGAATTCAAATGGGTTCTTTAACATGCCAACAACGTATGACATGCGTGCCGTGATTTTTGTCGACTTTCAAAAATAACTTACCATGGCCAGGAGCGAACCTGAAAGCTTGGGGTTGGTAGTCCGACACGATAACCACTCACCCACCGTGAAAAGCAACATCTTTTGTATCATCATATTTATATTATTTCAGTAGTAGGCCTATAGATCCCCCCTGGGGCACTCACAAGCGACCGATCATGACAATTGAGAATTCAAATGAAAGAGAATAGACATTAGCAGTGACGAATTGCACTCTAATTTCACAAATAACTATAATTTCTTTAAAAAATGGCTCTTAACAAACTGTACGAATTGTGCGATCTGCAGATCCTGTTGCTGTAGGATAATACGCTCCATAATTGCTGTCCACTTCACATTTTGGCCGCTGTGACGCCTGTTTCATGTCATTTTAACATTCTGAGGTCTTTCCTTTATCATTTACATGGATTTCAGAAACAGTAAATCAAAGGAATGAGTACTCAAATCGTTTAATTTCATAAATATCGAATAACCGGTGAGTGTTACAGTTAAGCTGTCAATCAATGGACTCAGCACACAAATGCCATGAGCATTGACAAATTTCATTCTAATTTTATAAATATCAATTTTTGTTAGAAGTGTACGATTTGCACATACTGTTGCTGTGGGAAAATAAGCGACATCATTCCTGATCAGTTGGCATTTTGGTCGTAGGGACGCCTGTTTCATGTCCAAACTATTAAACGTTAATTTATTTAGAGGTTCGCTGTCAATCAATGGACTCAGCACACAAATGACATTAGCAGTGAAACGTTTTGGGGAAAGTGTGGTTTATGAACATGCGAGATTTCTCGCACGGATCCGCTAGTTAGTTTGTAATAGACTATTAGTTCAAGTTTTTTTTTTCTTTTAGATTACTTAGCGCTGGAAAAGAACTCCATGTACTTCGAAACATGTACGTTGTGTGTTATTATTGATATGCGGTCATTGTTATCTTTCAAAGTCTTGCTTCATTAAATTTGAAACACGAGGACTGAATATTGTTTCGCTAAAAGTGCTCTGCTCGACACTCAACTAGCTCCTCGCTATTCAAACAAACTCCATGTTTCCGGCTGTCATGTTCCGAAGCAAGATGTCAGTGAAGCGCTGTCAAAAATGAAATCTTTGTTAAAAGGTAAATAAGATCTTGTTTCTAAGATGGCCACGTGTTTTACGATGTGTTTGCTCAGCTGTTTTCAGACACAACCAGCAAAAATAACTCTTTAACTGTGTAGCAACCCCCTTAAGACGTGTTTCTTGGTATCACTGGCGTAGTTGGTAGCATGCTGAGTTTCTATGCCCAAGATCGAGGGTTCAAACCCGGCCGAAGTAGTCGTTTTTTTTGCGTTAAAATCCTTCGGTATGCCTTCCTTAGGAGGGGATGTAAAGCCGGCGTTCCATGTCATAGATGTATGGCATGTAAAAGAACATTCCACTAATTACACTTGTGTGAAGCTAAATTTGTAGTTTAGATTTCGTTGAAACGCTCTATCAAAGTTCCAACATTCACCAATAGGTGTCAGTGATATCTGGTAGCGAAAGTTGAAACTACGGAACTTGTAGCTGACCCCATGGGTGTCCGAATTAAAGCAGCTACAGCCTCGATCACTCCCGGCACTAACATCCATACGCTAAATAAAAATAACTGGAAAAATGGAATGGTAGATGTAGAGACATTTTTCTTTCTTAACCGTATTTCACGAGATGTATGGAATGGAGAAGATGATTAAATGCCAATTCTAAAAAGGAAGCTTGTAGTTTTACGCGTTTGTTAATCTAACGATCATGAGCCACGGGACCTCCTTTTTACGTGGAATCCGAACCACACGACATGGCATTTCACTCGTGAAAATCTCACATGTATCAACCGGAGATCGAACCCAGTCTACCTAGGTGAGATTCAAACAGCTTGTCCGTTGCTCCACCACGTCCTTCCAATTAGGAAAAGCTCGGCTGCTATAAAACGCTAACTTACAATAATTGAAAATGATAATTTGAATTTCTTTTAATGCTATAATTTACAAGCTCTACCTATGGACCCCTTCTTTCTTATAACTCCCACCTCTCTGCATAGCCGTGCTCGTTAAATCGTGCACCAGGGCCAAGTGGGCAGCTTCAACAAGTCCGGAGATCAGAGGTTCGAATCCCGAGTATCCTGAGTGTAACATTTTCCCCTGGCTCTTCCACACTCCCGAAGTACTTACTTCATCCATGTTCGTACACACACTATTATTTAGTCATCACAGAAGTACAGGTTATCAGAGAAGCTCAACAAACACCCAACTACACAGAGCTGATGAACACGATGTCCCTAGCTCCTTAACCCTTTATAGAGCAAAACTAGTTTTTTTATTTTATTTTTAAGTGGAATTACAATTTAATTTATTTTAATTATTATAATTATTAATAATATAATTTTTTTTGTTTCTCTAATCTTAATGTTTATATATTTATTTTTATTTTTCAATTTATGTTCTTATAGATTTAATTTTGATATTTTATTGAATTAATTAATTAACTAATTTCGAATTGATTTTTACATTTTCATAATTTTGTATAGTTATGTTTATTATTTTCTTTTGTATATTTCTTTTATTATTTCAATTTTATTTTTAGTATTTATATTTTATTTCTACACTTGAATTGTTAATGTTTTTGGTTTTTTAAATTTTATCCAACACATTATGTCAAGTAGATACGTGTATAATATTTGATTTTTAGAAATACTAGCACTTTGGCATGAAAATTCTCCGAAATTTGGCTTAAACATTCAACCATCAGCCTCTTTGAAAGCATAAACTGTGCTTATGACAGGTGGTTAATATAGAGAACACTATCCCATATAGGATTAAATGAATTAACAAAAAAAAATATAACTCATCAATTTAGACATAAACCCCGTGTTCGCTACTTAACACACACCCTGTAGCACTCTCACGCTGCTCGCAGATGAGTTTACTAACAAAACAATGTGTCCATTAGGCTGTCCGTCAAGAAGCCCCACGTCGCGCCGTGTAGCCATTGCTCCCTCGCAGCAGAAATAACTCAGAAGCAAACTAATTATAGACAGAAAGCCTATTTTGTGCTGGTAACGTTACTCACAATTATCATTATCATCATATATATTATTTCAGTAGTATAGATCCCTCCTGCGGCACTCACAAGCGTCCGATCGTGAAAAAGAGCAATCAAATGAAAGAGAATAGACATTAGCAGTGACTTATTGCACTCTAATTTCATATATATATATCAATAATTTCTTTAAAAAATGACTTTAAAAAAATGTACAAAGTGTGTGATTTGCAAACACCGTTGATGTAGGAAATTAGGCTCCATAATTGCCGACCAGGCGGCCGCTGTGACGCCTATTTCATGTTATTAACATTCTAATATCCTTCCTTTATCCTGAAATGTAAATAGTGTTCTATAATAATTTGGTTGAAATAAAAGCATAACCTTTCTCCTTAAGTCTCTCATTATAAACTAAAACCTATTGGGAAAAGTGTTGTTTATGAACATGCGAGATTTCTTCCACGGGTCCGCTAGTATTTAAAATTTTTAAATTACCCATGAGTGGAAATCTTGAAATTGTTTTTAACTTGAATATGTTTTATTGCAATGGGATTTGAATTCCGAAAAATTTCGACACACTGTATCTTCGCGTTTCACATCCTCCAGAACCCAAATCCACCATCAGTTCAAAAGTTTATAATTATATAATTTATATATCTAACACTCTTTTGTGGACACGACAACTACCGCCATTTTACACCAAGCACTTTCAAATGTACACATAAAATATTACGCTATGAAATCTTGGTCGAAATCGTTAATGGGCAAAATCAAACCAACGGGGTGGAAATGGGGGGCTTTTTTTTTTTTTTCGATAAATTGAAAATCGCTATAATGTCCTTAACAAAAAAAAATCGATTCCATTCAATGTTCATACTATTCTTCGGATAAGGGCCAAAAACTTTACCTTCTTAGCACCAAAGGGGTGGGAAAAATTAATGTGGTTTTTTTTTTTTTTTTTTTTAGGAAAATATTGCCTCCCTTAATAGGCACAATATCTAAACCGTTCAATATGATCAATAGTCCTCTAAACATTACCTAAAACTTTTAGGTAATTTGTCCATTTTTAACGGTTTTGTTATTGTGCCTTTTAAGGGAGGTATGATTTTATTATTTTTCAAAACTCAAACTCACAACTCCATTTATCCCACCCGTTTTGGTCAATGGTTGGTGCTGTCAAAAAACTTTACTTGGCCCTTATCCGAAGAATAGTACCGTACGAACTTTGAATGCATTCAATTTTCCACATAACTTACTAATCAAGTTATAATAATATTTCACTTTTTCGAAAAAGGCCCTTATTTCTACCTTCTAGGTCAGATTTTGCCCATTAGAAAACTTGACCGAGATTTTGAACGGTTTTATTTTATGTATAACTTTGTAAGTGATTCTTGAAAAAATGACCGAGTCCACAAGAAAGTGATATATAATAATATATTCATAAATTATATATAAATTGTAAAACCGACAGTGGTTTTGGTGTCTGGGAAACGCGAAGATATGTCAAAATTTTGTGAAAGTCGCGACATGTTACCCATTGCAATAGGTTAGGCAGTCCCTGGTCATTGGTTAACTGTAAAATGCGAATTAAAATACATAGATATGGTAACAGCTTAAACAAAAACTGCACTGACAATAACGGAAGAATTGTTATATAGATTCGTTTATTGATAGTTCGATTCCCCCGCTCCGCCAGTCTTCATCACTTTTAAGTCGAATACACACACAACACACAAACAAAAAGGAGATATCACACAAACAATCCCTATACCTTACCATTATTCAGACTTTTGACATTCAGGTGCTATTTATTTCAAATGACTATGTTAGTGGTCATCCTCACACATTCATGGGATGGGGTTAGACGTAGCACAAACCATTATATTCCAAGATTTTATATAAAATTAAATTCAGTCCATAAACCAAATTATATTTGCAAAGTATTGTAATTCATGTTTTGATTGCCATTATTTGTCTCAGAACAATTGTTTTCTAAAAATAAGGAAGAATATACAATAGCTTGAATCAAATTTAGGAATTAAAATAGCAATGTAATAATTAGTGAAATCACTATCAAAAAATTACAATATAAAAATATAAAACTGATGAGTGAATACATTAATTGTTTGATTACAAATCCCTGAATTCTGCATAACATTTTATTCTTATTTCCACTGTTTTAAAGCTTTAAACCATTTTATGTTGATGGTTTTGCTCTAAAAATTGCTTTATATGTCTTAAGAGGCATTTTGAAGTGACTGTTCATAAACAATCAACTACGTTATTCATGGGAGATGTATTCAAACTATACACAGAAATAATATTTGTATCGTAATAAAATACATATCGAAATGAGAGTATTTGTAAATGTGTAGAAATGATTCAAATACTGCATAAAAATGCGAGCAAAACAGACTGTGAGGATAAATATCGAGGCAGTAGACTAGATATTTTTCTCTCTCATTGAAAATATTCCCACACCGAAAAATAGTGTAAAATTTAGTATACACACTGATGTGCTTACATCTGATGAGGTTAGTGGTCTCATAAACATTTCACCTCAAAGAAACTCATCTCCGTTCTGTCCTCGAAGAAACGGGGAACATAGGTGGTAGATATCTAAACACTCATAAAAGTTAGTTTTCAAATTGTCGAAAAATGTAAAATAATGACTTTTCATTCCAAAATGTGCAAAACATGCACGAATGAGCAACAATACTGTAGGTTAACCACGGATATTCACTTACATTAGCAAATTAAAGTCCACCACAAAATGTGTTCAGGAAATTCGAGCAGATCTAAAGGAAGTTGACATCACTCAAGGAGATATTCTCAACAAATCACTGTTTGAAGGAAGGTTGATACATTTAAAGGGTTTCAGGAATAACCAAGCTCAAGAACCAAGATCATCTGGTCTGAAGAAAGGAGGAGACGCAAGAAGAAATTCTGGGAGGAGAAGAGGAGATTGGCAAGTCGGCCGATTGTTCAACGCGGTCCACAGTAGGCCAAAATCGACAGAAGAAGTAGAAGAAGAAATAGCATAAATTATTATTCACCCGAGGCCATACGATATTATTATTATTATTATTATTAGTGACAGATGACCTTGCTGTTACACCCCTTTAAACAACAACATTCTACAGTTCAGGTTCTGTAAAACAATAACTATATTTAGCCTATTTTCAACATATGAAAAAATAAGCTTACGAGATCACCTTTTGCCCGTGTGTGTGTGTGTATCCCCCCTAACAAAATATAAACGGCTAGAGCGATTTCAATGAAACTTGGTAATAATAGAGTAGCCTACTATTTTGTCGACAGTGCCGTTCAAATGTAAATATGTTTTACCAAACCAACATGGCGGCAACGTGAAATATATCACCGACATTCTATATCTCCGAACTACTGATAATACCCTGACATTTTGTATGGTGATAGAGAGTATTAGGGAAAATTCAGCTAAGTGATTGTTAAAAATATGTTAAGTAAAAAAGCAACATAGCGGCCAAGCGAAATAAAAATATTTACATGGCATTTCCCCGAATATTAATCAACCGAGTGCAGTGAAACCTAACACCCTACATGCCTACAGTATATATGATTTAATCTATTATCTTCTATTTCAAATCAATTGTTCTCATAACAGCAAGATGGTGGCTGTGATAAATTTTAAAATTAATATTCTTTCGTGCCCAATGAAAATTGACTACTGTATTTTTTACGGGAACCACTTGTTTTATTCTTACAAAAATGTGATATTTCGATAACAACTTAAACTTTAAAAATTACAAAATAATTTATGTTCGACCATGCCGAAATATAGACTAAATATTCTATGTCAGAAAACTGCATCTTAATGAGGCTCATTATAGTTCAAGTTTTCATTATGATTCAGGATCTCTACCAATCAGAGCTCAAGATTTACATTACGATACAGCTGTTTGACCAATTATATAAAGATTGCATCGCACCTGCGCTGACTTCCACGGCCTCCTATTTAAAATGTCACTGCGTGGCTAGTGTCATAGTGGGGTATTGGAGGAGACCGTGGTCGAATACAAGGTATCCTACGCGTTGCAAGTGCTCTGTTCAGTAAATGCAACTGGCGGAATCTCGACAGATCTTTATGTTCGAACATAAAATAAAGTTATAACTTTCGTCGAGCATAAACAGTCGTATGCAACTCGCTTATGATGGTAATTAAGACACGAGTATGGAAATTATATAAAACTTCCTTCGCTCGTTTTATAAACATACTCGTGTCATAATTATTGCCATTATAGACTCGTTGCATATTATTATTAGCCTATACAATGCCGGGGAATATAAAAGGCCAGATGATTTTGGAAGAAAACTGGACAAAATTGTGAATTTTTGAGCATTGATAAATGCAACTTACCAAACACGAAGAAACAATTGCCTACCACCTGCCCTAGAGCCGCGAAAAGTTCTTGTTCGCCAATTCGTCTATCTCTGGTCCCTTCGTTTCAAAGACTGTCACGGTGGTTCAGACGCTAGCGTGATTGACTGCGGAGCCAATGGCCCGGGGTTAGAATCTCGAACCTGCCTCCATTTTATTTTCTCATTGGCCCATTGTCAGGCAAATAACAATGTTCTTACTAAAAATTGCTCAACAGTTTGTCTTCTTTACTTTTACGAACACTGTTGATTATTATAATAGTTATATCAAGCAGTAAAGTATTAGTATGTCACGTTTTCTTGGTAGTAACTCTTCATTAAATAAAATCCATGTAATTTCTAGGGCCACTTTGCCGTTATGTTTAAAAATAATTATATGAAAAAATCACCTCCGTAGCGTAGCGGTCAGCATGGTTAGCTGCCGCCCCGGAGGTCCTGGGTTCGATTCCGGGCTCTGCCACGAAATTCGAAAAGTGGTATGAGGACTGGCACGGGGTCTACTCAGCCTCAGATGGTCCAAATGAGTAGAGGGGGTTCGATTCCCACCTCAGCCATCCTCGAAGTGGTATTCCGTGGTTTCCCACTTCGTCTTCGGGCAAATGCCGGGATGGTTCCTACTGTAAGGCCACGGCCACCTCCTTCCCTCTTCCTTGCCTATCCATCCTAACCTTCCTCTCCCTTCCCTCATGAGGCCCCTGTTCGCTTTGCAGGCGAGGCCGCCTGGGCGAGGTGCCAATCCCACCTCACTAGTTGTATCCACTTCGATTAGATGTTCCCAGCTCTAGGACACTGCCTGGAATATGGCGGTAGGGGTGAGTTCCCTCGCCGAGTCCGTGGGAGCCACCACCCTTGAGGGTAAACTCGATAAAGAAAATTATATGGAAGATAAAAAAATGGCTGTCCTACTCATTTGACCGATGCATTCTCTATCCCAGAGATAGACGAATTAGCGAGCAATAACTTCTCGCGGCTCTATTGCAGGTGGTAGGCAACCCACATGTCTGCCGTGTATTCAAGTGAAACACGCTGTACACAGGAGGTTTATGAAAATTCGGGATCCTATATTTGCTTTTCATTGATTTGTCTCATTATGTCAGAAACCTCACCCACCACTGGAATGTAATTTTGTCTAAGCGCATCACCCCGTCAGAACCAAACCATAGTAACGCCACTGATTTAAAGAAATGTGTATTGTTTTACACTAAGCAAAGTGTAAGCCTATTTAGCTTCATTGTGAAATAAAAGGCTCTTCGTTCATATCCCTGTTTCATTAGAAATAACACATTTTAAGATTTTTGAATGGCATGGACTCCGTCTTGGGGAAAGAATTCAGGATGAAAATTAATAAATATAAAAACGAACATATTGGAATGCAGCCGAAATAAATCAGAAATCTCTATGGACATCAAATTGGCAGCTGACAAACTAAAGGATGTAGGAGACTTCTGTTACTTAGGAAGCAAAATAACCAGTGATGGACGAAACAAAGAGGATATAAAAAGTAGGTTGGCTCAGGCAAGGAAAGCATTTCTACAGAAAAGGAATCTGTTAACATCGAATATAGATTTAGGTATTAGGAAGTCATTTTTGAAAGCCTATGTCTGGAGCGTGGCACTCTATGGAAGTGCAGCAGAAAGGAGGAGAATTGATAAGTGGTGTTACAGGAGAATGATGAAGATCAGATGGGTAGATAGGGTTGCAAACGAAGAGGTATTAAGGCGAGTGGGAGAGGAGAGATGTTTCTGGCGACTGCTAATGAGATTATGAGTACACCTACTAAGACACCCGCGAATAGCAAGCTTAGTTATGGAAGGAAGGGTCGAGAACAAGAACTGTAGGGGTAGACCTAGGTTAGAATATGTTAAACAGATTGCCTCGAATGTAGGGCGTGGTAGCTCAGGACAGGGAGAAATGGAGAGCTGCATCAAACCAGTCAAAGACTGAAGACTCAAACCACAAAAACAAACAGATTTCTTACTAAATTAACGCACTGATTTGAATAAAAACCACTTTGAAACTAACTTACAAAAAATGGCAATTGTTCCTTTTAAATCTAAAGAAATAATCATCTTATTTTTCATTAAGTTGAGAACATTTGTTTCAATTTTGCCAAGTTTTTGTGTGAAATTTATGTTTTTATTTTAATTGCTTTGAATGTTTGTACGCGTAATAACAGGATATACTGCATATTGTGTTGCGTATAAAAGGTGGTATATATAAACATGTTACTTGTCAGGTCCTTTGCAATTTAAACCAGTCTTGTGCTGGATCCTAATTAGTGAAGACATGGACCACCCTCAGTGGTTGTGTACTTACGATAAATCACGACCTAGAGGACAGTATAACAATTTTGCAATGTGGGCGAGTTGAATGATTCTTCTTTTGGATTAATTAGTTGACTGGGGTAGCAACGCGAGCTAACGTGCTAAGCCATGGGGCCAGCCAAATCTCTAGACTTCTTAGACGAGTGGTTAGAACCTCACATATGAGCCAAAAACATTAACCATATTGGATAATGCTTGGTTCTACGAATTAACTTCGTTAGTTAAATTGTTGACATCTGCTAATACTAAATAATATGCTCTCTTAACCTTGAAACTGACAAAAAATGGTAATATAATCTTTCATCCACAAAAACAACAACAACAACAACAACAAAATCTATAACAAATGACTATTACTTGAGCTTGGAGACAGAACATTCAACATTGTGTACATCCGTATGTTGTTGTTTGAGTCTTCAGTCTTTTGACTGGTTTGATGCACCTATCCATGCCCCCTGTCCTGAGATAATCGTTTCATCTCTACATAGCTACCACACTCTACATCCGAGGCAATCTGTTGAACATATTCTAATCTTGGTCTACCCCTACAGTTCTTGTCCTTGACCCTTCGTTCCATAACTAAGCTTGCTATTCCTCGCTGTTTTAGTATGTGTCCTACCAACCTATCTCTTCTCTTCATTAGCAGTCGCCCTAAACATCTCTCCTCTCTCACTCGTCTTAATACCTCTACATTTGTAACCCTATCTACCCATCTGATCTTCATCATTCTCCTGTAACACCACATTTCAAACGCTTCAATTCTCCTCTTTTCAGCTGCCTCAACAGTCCATGTTTCACTACCATAGAGCGCCACGCTCTAGACAAAGGATTTCAAAAATAACTTCCTAAAACCTAAATCTATATTCGATGTCAACAGATTCCTTTTCTGTAGAAATGCTTTGCTTGCCTGAGCCAACCTACTTTTTATATCCTCTCACTGGTTATTTTGCTTCCTAAGTAACAGAAGTCTCCTACTTCCTTTAGCTTTTCACCTGCCAATTTGATGTCCATAGTGGTTTCTGATTTATTTCGCCTGCATTCCAATATTTTTGTTTTACATTTATTACTTTTCATCATGAATTCTTTCCTCAAGACGGAGTCGATACCAATCAAAAATTCATTAAAATCCTCTGGTGTGTCGGCCAAGTTTATTTCAGTTTATTTCAGAAATGTTTGTTTATATATTGCTATCGATAAACAACAACTTCCAAGTGCTTTGAAGCAGGATGTCACTGTTATCGTACCTACAATTAGGAACGAAGTGTAACCGAAGGTTATTTGCTCCAAGTCACGCTCAACAGCCAGAAAGAGAGAGAGAAGGAACATGATTAATGGATTCACTTTCTGAAAAGGAATTTCCCCTCCACGCTTGGCGGTGCAGAAATGGATGTTGAGAAAACTGATTCATCATTCATTGGTACACACAAGCACAGCCAACATACGACTGACACAAGGTGGAGAATTTCGATTACATAAAAAACAGGTCAATTCCCAGTGTCATTGAACACTTGTTACCAAGTGAAAAACCCATGTTTTCAGAAGTAACCAGAATATTTACTCACTGATTAAGGAAATACTTTTTTAAAGTCAATTGTACCCTCCAGGTTGGTGGTTCCCACGGACTCAGCGAGGGAACTCACCACTACCGCCTTTCCAGGCAGTGTCCTAGAGCTAGAAACACTTGGTCGGATTGGATTCAACTGGGGAGTTGTGATCGGCACTTCGCCCAAGCGGCCTCACCTGCAAAGCGAATAGGGGCCTTTTGAGGGATGGGAAGGGAAGGAAAGATTGGAATGGATAGGCAAGGAAGAGGGAAGAAGGGATCATCCCGGCATTTGCCCGAAGGCGAAGTGGGAAACCACGGAAAACCACTTTGAGGATGGTTGAGGTGGGAATCGAACCCCCTCTACTCATTTGGACCACCCGAGGCTGAGTAGAACCCGTTCCAGTCCTCATACCACTTTTCAAATTTCGTGGCAGAGCGGGGATTCGAACCCAGGACCTCCGGGGCGGCAGCTAACCATGCTGACCACTACGCCACGGAGGCGACGGAAATAAATATTAATTAATTAAACAGCCATTTTGAATTTAGTTTGATGGCAGTTTGGCTCAGAAACAAGAGTAACTAAGGAAGTTACAATGGACACTTGGGAATAGAGAAGAAGCAAAATTTGAGGCAGCTGAAATATGGTTTTGGAGACGAATAACCCGAACAAGCTGGATGGAAAGATAGACAAATGAGCTTGTTCTGAACCAAATTCAGGAGAATCAATGCATGTTGAACACCATCAAGAAAAGGAAAGCAAAATTCATGGGACACATACTCAGACATGTCACTCCCTTCCAGGTAATCTTCGAAGGAAAAATTTTGTGAAGAACCCAAGGGGACGATCAAGACAATCGTATTGCAAGAACATTGTCAAGGAAATGGACTGTGACTAGTATGCCCATATGATGAGAACCGCTGAAGACCGTAAGAAATGGCCACCATGTTCGTTTTGTAGTTATCAGGTTTTTTGAAAGTCTCATAGGTGATCTTCTAGCAGTGCTCTGGTATCACCGTGCAAAATTTCAGAGTGATATCAGTAACTTTTCGGAGATATAGAATGCCAGTGAAATATTTCGCACAGCCGCCATCTTGAGGTTATGTAAACAATTGAACTAACTTAAATTCCAGTGCATTACAATGTGTATAAACATTTGATGTACCAAGTTTCATGGCGTTTAGATGGTTAAATCGCGAGAAAAGTCTATTTAAATTTTTCAACTTCACTTGGCTGCCATAAAAGTTTTGTAGTTGACAGGTTTTTTAAGTCTGATAGGTGATATTCTAGTAGTGCCCTTTATCATCGTACACGGCAGGCTGCGTGGCTCAGGGGTAACGTTCTCGCTTGCTGGGCCCAAGGTTGCAGGTTCGTATCCTGGCGCAGTCAGCTGGCATTTGAGGGTGCGCAAATGTGAGGGAGCCGTGTCCGTAGATTTACTGGCACGTTAAAGATCCCCTTCGGGGCAAAATTCCGGCACCCCGGCGTCTCTAAAAGCCAGTGTAGTTAAAAGGGACGTAAAACCAATAACATTAGTATTATCATCGTACAACATTTCGAGGTGTTATCAGTAATAGTTTCGGAGATAATAGAATGCTGGTGAAATATTTCGCACAGTCGCCATGTTGGATTGTCGAGACGTAATAAAATTTAAAGGGCAAGCTCGGGGTCGGCCAAAATAGTACTACGAACTTACCGATTTTCATAGAAATAGCTCCAGTCATTTAGAAGTTATTAGGGGACACACACACGGACGCACATACACACACACATACACGGACAAAAGGTGATCTCATAAGCCTTTTTTTTTTTCATAAATGAATATAGGCTAATTATCATCTATGTACTGCACGTCACTTCCGGTAAGTTTTTAGAATCATTCTGATATCATTATTTAGAGTTCAAATGTCCAATTTCATTATGTTTGGCAGATATTGTTTGGACGTTAAATACATTAAAAAACATCTGATTATTAGTTTGATCTACTTACGTAGTAAATGTTGCAATGTAATCAAAATGAACTGTGGTGGTAGGATTTTAGGCATATAGCGGTAGTGGGCCGGTGTTGGCCCGCGGCTCGTAGTTTGGACACCCCCGGTATATAAGGCATTCTTAAGCCCCTTTCATGAGATTAATTAATACAATTATTTTCTACACAACATCCTCTCATTTCGATATTTATCTCAATTTTCATATAATTTATATTGCAACACTGTCTTATTTTTCACCACTGAGTCTTTTATTATGAAAGTAAGGCTTATCTATGTATCTTAATATTGTCACAACTCTGACACTGATCGATGATGTGCATCCAATGCTGTTAAGACAGGTATAGGGCAGATAAATTGAAAAAAACACAGAACCTTCAAACGTGATAAGATAAAACTCCATAAGGAAACAAACAAAAAAAAAGAACAAACAATTCTACGTGAAGACAAGTAACAGGTGCTGATAAACACAGTTTCTTTGCTTTTATTTTCTTTCTTAAAATTAAATTCAGTTTAAATAAAAAGGAACATACGTGTGTTGAAACAATCACTCACATTCTCACGAAACCGTAGAATATTGTGGTATGTTGATGGCCTTTTCGCTTGATTAGTGCACTTGCAGATCTCTTGCACATGAGCAAATAATGTAGGAAATTCTTAGGTCTCGTCTTCCGATGGGGCGTGTATACCCCTTCTGGTATAGCAACTACTTGCTATGTCCCATATATTGAAGTGTTTCTTGGCTAAAGAGCAATTAACTCCCGTAGCTCCAACTTCTTTTGACGCCTTTATAGGTTTAAAAAAATATACACTGCCTGAGGGACCGAGTAGCTCATACCGTAGCTCCTTTAGGCAAGAAAAAGTACAATGTGTTTAATAATGGAATTAGCTGCTATCCAAAGAGGGGTCCAGACGGGTATGCCGATGCACAGTGGGTCAAAATCGAAATCTAGGAGGACAAAATTAGTTATTTTCATAATTAAAAAATCAAAATTTCTTACTTCTACAGCATTCTTATGTAATTGCCGCTCACTATTCTGAGATATAAACGCATCTTAGTGTAAATCTGTCACCATTGTTCGAGCAGTCCGAATTGGAGGCTGAATGTAAGTGGCTGTGGTTTGGTTGTCTTTATGGTTAGTGTGATGCTTTAAGATGGAACATACAACTGAAGATATGATCTTTTAACGTGTTTCAGTTATTAATGGGCGTAATTGTTACGTATTTTTAGCTATATTTGCATTATATAATATTTAACTATTATTTTTAAAATTAAATTTTCAGCTTATATTTTTAGTAAGTCGCGTCACTCTGCGTCACTTTCTACTTAATGTTAAACTGTACATAGAGTCTTGTAGTTTACGCCTGTTTTAAGATTTTTTGCATCTTTTTGCAACTTACTTAGTTATTTTACGTTTTAGAAGATGCCGCGCAACCAGTTCTCATACGTTTACAACGGTTTGAAGCACTGGGTTTGACGATTATGTCAAAAGTGGAACTTTGTGACTTTGTTAAAAGTAAATTAGGCGCAGAAAATTGTTCTGAAGAGATAACTGAATGCTCTATCCAACTCCTAGTCATAGGCAATGTCTTGCATGTGTAGACGTTGCTTAAAAAAGGTCTTAACTGATGTTTATTATGAAGTAAACAAATTATATACATCGCTTTCACTCTAAATTCATGATTAAAACGTAAAAATTATGCCCCCCCCCCCCCCCCCCTAGATTTCGATTTTGACCCACTGTGCGATGGTCTGTTGACGAGCCTAATGCTTACTTCTGTGACGAAACCGCCAAACCAAGTGGTGATGCTTTGTGCCTTAATTTTGTTTTTAATAAATTCAACGCATCAAAATACAAATCATAATAACATATTAATAAAAGCTTAAATGTTTTACCTTCTGGATCAAGTAGTGATTGTCAATTATATTTCATGAACTCTCTCCATATCTGTCTATCTATAGAACTTCAAGTATTTAGAATCATGATGAATTATAAAATAATTTTAAAACAGAAAGTATCCCCGGAGAGCACAAAGTATTTCCAATGAACGGTATGTCCAAAGCACGAATAGCTGAATTCTTTAGATCACAGATGAATGAGAAAATTATACAGTCTTTGTGTTTTTCTTTTGTATTGATCTCTGAAATTATCATGATTTTATTTCATGGACAGTTTTAATTTTTCAAAATTAAAAAAAGATAAAGGTTTTCAAAGAAAATTTAACCGCCAAATCACGGTCAATTTTCTGCAAGATGAGCTGATCGTCTGAATAAGCCATATACACACCACAATTTCTACAAGTTTCTCTTCAACCCGACAGTGAAATTGTATGTTGAGATAGAGCCTTAGTAGATCACAGTTTAAACTTTCAGAAGGATTTATCGTTACCACAGATCAAATCAAGTCAATTTCTTTCCATACTGATTGTGAGATAATAATGACTTGAAAATTTCAGGAACTATGTTAGATTATCATACAACCATTGTATACTAAGGCCTTAATGACATCATTTTCCTCCAGTGCTGTACGTTGTTAGGCTGATAATGGTGTCAGATGTGGAACACTAAAATTAATTATTACTACATTTGAGGAATTATACTTAAAAGAAAGTACTTTGAGGGAGGATTCTGTCAAAACACAATCAAACCCCATATTCTCACTGTCGGGTTAATATCGCCCCTAGAAAGCCTGAATATCGTAAACGACGATTTAGCTGACGGAAAGCAAATGAGCCACTTATTATTCAAACAAACTGTAAAAGACAGAAACTCTTTACGCACATTACTTTACAGGGAATGTTTGTTATTCTACCCAATGCTCATTCCGGGATCATTATAGTTTTCATAGCGCCCTGGAATGAGCATAGCGTATTCGAAATCACGAGTAGTATATTTGCCATGCAGGTAGTTGTGAAACGTTGTCAGAAACTGTATCCACACTCTGGTTTCATGGCTAGGATGGAATATGATGCCTCTGTAAAAACTTTGGGTCTTCCTCTATCCAATTATTCGTGAATAGTGCTTGTATATTTTACAAGTTTATTTTAATTAAATATAATTTATATAATTCAAATGTTTCCCCCGTTGGATGGATGTCACGTGGACCACAGAATTCATAGAGCTATGTTAATTGAATATTGTATCATTCAATAAGAATTCAAATATTAATTTAAAGGAAAGCACTCTTGGTTGATGCCTCACCGATAGTTCTGTAAATTACTATGGGTAGACTGATAATGGTGTCAGATGTGGGACACTAAAATTAATTATTACTACATTTGAGGAATTATACATAAAATAAAGTGAGGATTCTGTCAAAACACTAGCGGCTATGGCAATGTTTAGGAAGGCCTGAAAACTTCCAGTTTACTAGATACCTTGAAATTCTACCTCTCGCTCTTTCATTTTGAATAATTCGAAATTAAATTGTTTTAGTGGCAAAAATGACAAAGTTGCGATGAGTTTCATCAAATTGTCTCTTATGAGATTCTGGCTTTCTAGGGATTTTAATGGTTACACGAAGACAGACAAACTTACACAGACATTCAGTAGTATCACGTGACAAGGCAAGAAGCACGCATGCGCAGACGAGGTCACAGTCTCCATGGGAGGAGGGGCGGTGCGGGGGGAATATCTCAGTAGGCAGTGGTGGCTCCCGTGTGATGGTGATGATGATGTATCATATGATGATGATTGAGATGATTCAAATGGTTCAAATGATTTAAATGATTCACAGGTGAATGTTCGTTGCTCGGTGGTGTTGGCATGCCTGCGGCACTCTGACACACGTACCACTCGGAGAGGTTGGTAGTCCCTTGTTGTTGTTGCTGCTGCTGTTGTTGTTGCTGTTGTTGCTGCTGTTGTTGTGAGTGGTGGATTGAGGTTTGCTCGGGCGATGCCGCGACCGCTCCAGTGACTGACGCCGCCGAGGAACTGTTGGTGTCTTCACCCTCGCTGTCGTAGCCTGGGGGTGGACTCTTACCGCCACTCGTGCTGCTCCCACTGCCACCCCCACCACCCCCATGCACCTTCATGTGTTTTCTCAGCGACGACGGATGCGTGTAGGATTTATCGCAGCCTGCCACGCGACAGTTGTACGGTTTGTCCGACGTATGTACGTGAGAGTGTTTCTTGCGGTCCGAACTGTTGGCGAACCTGCGATCACAGCCTTCAAATTCGCACTTGAAGGGCTTCTCGCCTGAAACAGAAAAAGAGGAACAAATTCGTAAGTTTAACAGTACACTGGTGGCCATAATTCTGTAAACTTTGTAAGAAATACAGTACAGTAATTTTAATTTTCCAAGCACACAATTTATAGACACCTATTTGCAACCGCACAAAATCAATTAATTAAGCATAAAGAGAAGTATTGTGAATTATTATTCATTATTATATGAAACAGTATCTTTTGAAATCACCACAGTGAAAAAACATGTAATGTTTAGTACGTTTTGGCAGCCTTCTAGTTCAAGCACATCATCAATTCTGTTCAAGCACATCATCAATTCTGCAGGGCATTGAGTCTGCATAACGTTACAAATCATCTTGTTGACAGGAAAGGTTAAATATATAACGTTAGTATATAGGCCCAGGGGCGAATATACATTTTTTTCGGATGGGGCTGACTATCCTGAAAAATTGTGAGGATTCTCAGGGGATTGTCACCGCAAAATACCCAGAAATATCAACCAATGTCTTAGAGCATATAACTTTGTGTAATTATTTTAGATAAGAGTTAATTGTAAAATTTTAAGTTTATATAGCCTACAATTAGTGGCAATACAAAAAACGTTGAAAAATACAACACAACACACAAATAACATATTATACATAATGAATTTTCTATGGAGTATAATGGCAAATATTTGTCAATTTATTAAGCAGAAAGGTAAAGAGTTTTTTTTTTCTTTTTTTACAAATTGATAATTTATTTCTCAAAAGTACCGTATTACGGAATTCTCAGATTTGCCTCATAAGGCTGAGTGTACCTCGTTCCATCCCTTAGACCAGAATTAAAATTTCTTGGCTGAGCCAAGAATCGAATTCGGACCTCCGGGCCGTCAGCCAAGAATGCTAGCCACTACACCTCGAATTCAATCTGAATATTTTTAGCCAATAAGTTATAATGATCGTGTGGCCTCCGGAGAGGCCGAGTGCAGGTGTTTCTAGTTGACACCCGTGGGCGACCTGCGCGTCGTAATGAGGATGAAGTGATGATGAATACTTCACATACACCCAGTCCCCGGGCCACGGGAATTAACCCCAGAAGATTAAAAATCCCTGATGGCTCGGCCGGGAATCGAACCAGGGACACTTGGGGCCAAAGCCTAGTGCGCTAACCATTTACCCACGGAGCTGGACAGCCAACAAGTTAAGATTAGGGTACAACCAAATTTACAATTACTTTATGCTTTTACCAAAGCAACACATTCATAATTTTATTGGCTACCCACTTACATACTCCCCTGATATAGAGGAGTCTTTGTTAGCTCCACAGTATTTGAAATGTACTTCTGCACAGATTCCCCAGCGCAAGAGATAAGTTCATCTCACCAGTTGCTTGGAGTCAACTACTGGGTATTTAATTTCGCTTGGCTATGAATTTCAAAATGACAAATGCTAACACCTGGCGGTAAAATCGTGAAGAACCTGTGCTGTATTTTGTTTGTGAAATATATGAGGGGTGATCAGAAAGTAAGGTTATAAGGCCGATTCGAATGCATAGGGTTGGTAACTGTGCAGAGATTCAGTCACCCGCCACCTACAGCGCTAGTTGTAGGTAAACAAATAATTGTGACTCGTTTGGAAAACTGGTCTCGAGTAGAAATCCGCTCAGTTATTCCATTTCCGTTGGCGAAACAAGTAAAGGGGCCAGGACTTCTCGCCAAGTTAAGGATAAGTTGATATGGCAACAAGATATAGCACTCCCGCCTTGTAGACTTGGACTTCCTGCTGCGTGAGACTTTCTAAATGAAGACTTTAATGAATGGTTTCCACGTTCCCCATCACACCCATGGATTTTTCAATCTGGGATGTACTAAAAAATGAGGTTTATACCGTCAAGATTCGTTATATTGAGCATTTGAAGGTACGAATCCAATCAGATCTGTAAATATATCCAAAAAGTATCAATCTCCTTTTTCTCATCGTTTCCGTTATGCTTTCTATAGTCCTGTATATTTCATCATTTGATCTTAATTTACATACTTCGTTTGTTTTCACTGGGCCCAAGATTCTTCTCATAATTATCATTTCTGGTACTTAAAGTTTGTCTAATTTATAATTTAATACTAGGCATTCACTCGCATATAGGCATTCTGGTTTTACCACTGTAGCGTAGTGCCATATTTTAAGATATTTAGATAGACGCTTTTTGTGAGCCTCCGTGGCTTAGGCGGCAGCACGCCGGCCTCTCACCGCTGGGTCCGTGGTTCAAATCCCGGTCACTCCATGTGAGATCTGTGCTGGACAAAACGGAGGCAGACAGGTTTTTCTCCGGGTACTCCGGTTTTCCCTGTCAAAATTTCATTCCAGCAACACTCTCCACTATCATTTCATTTCGTCTGTCATTCATTTAATCATTGCCCCAGAGGAGTGCGTCAGGCCTCGGCAGCCGGCACAGTTCATATCCTCGCCGCTAGATGGGGGCTTCATTCATTCCATTCCTGACCCGGTCGGAGACTGGAAGCAGGCTGTGGATTTTCTTTCAGATAGACGCTTTTTGTTATAAACATTCTTCTTCTTCTCCGAGAAATCCTAGGCTCAAATATCAAGAATGGAGAGAGAAGACTCAAACCTAACAAAGAACTATACCTGAAGACATAAGGAGTCGTATCCCTAATGAGAAAAAGGAGAATACAGTTTTATGGACACTTGGTGAGGATGAACAGTGCCGGATCGACGAAGAGGATATTTGAATTCCTCGGGAAGAGGAAGACGGAGCCGAAATGGTTTCGGGAAGTGAGATTGGACTTGGATCGGATGGGGGTGCAAGAAGAAGACATAATGGACAGAGAGCGATTTAGACGGCTGGTTAAGGAGTTTACAGGTTTCCAGGAGACCGGGGAGTTGTCGGTGAGGAAGGGAAGAACTTACACGGAGGCACAGAAGAAGGAAGTGGGAGAGATATTGGCAGAAAGTGAAGACAAAATATAATGTAAAAACTGTCAAACGTGGTTCATAGTTCGCCGTAACGAATAAATAGATAGTATGTATGTCTACCCCTTATTATTCCCGTTTTCCAACGGGGTCGGCGATGAGATGCGATGGAAGTCTTTGTGGCGATGGTTTTTACGGCCGGACGCCCTTCCTGGCACCAACCTTATGAGAGGAATTAATGAGAGATGAAATGAATGATGGTGAATGAAACTGGGCAAGGATGTGGAAGGAAGCGGCCGTGGCCTGTCAGAAGGTACCGTCCCAGCATTTGCCTGGAGTTGAAACTGGGGAAACCACGGAAAACCATTTCAATGACGGCCGACGGTGGGGCTCGAACCCACGTGTCTACCGAGTCAGCAGAGAGCTTGGCTCCATGACCTAATACTGCGCTTTAGCCAGCGTAGCAACTACTGTCGGTAACGAATAAATAGATAGAATTTTACAATAATTATTACTAGGGCGCATGTACTGCTCCGCAGCATTATTTTTCAGTATTGAAATTAAAAAATAACGACATTATGTAATAGTTTATAATTTTTATTTCACATTACTTCCTTCCAGAGAATGTTCGCTGTGCGTCGACCCTTAGGTTTAATTTCTACTTTTACATCTTTAAATGTTTTTCCGCGGGATAAGGCAACATACAATTGTCCGTGGCTAAAAGCAGGATCAGGCAAGTAGATTCCAACTCGATGAAGCGTTTGACCCTGCGCTTTGTTGATCGTAATACAAAACGTTAGTTTAATAGGAAATTGCCGTCTTTTTAAAAGAGAACGGCATTGTAGTGTCAGATGGTGACAAATCTACGCGAGGTAGCAGTATTCGCTCCCCACTATTCACACCAGTTAGAACTTATAAATTTATGATAATTTCGTACATTTTTCTAACTATTAGCCCCGTCCCATTCCGTAATCGCTTAGTTGCATTGAAATTCCTAAGGAGCATTACAATAGCATCTTCCTTCAAAGTCAGCACATGGACAGGTAGACCACTCATCTCAAGCCTGTTCAAAAATTCAGTGGGAAATTGTAAAACTTCACTTTCTTCTTCAGTTACCAATGTATTCACACTCGAGTAAAATCTAGAAGTTCCTGGAAGTAGATCTGAAACTACCCTATTAATTTCATGGCAATGTTCATATTTCGGTGCAAGAAAATGAAAAATGAGAAGTAATACTGAACGTCCACTCATAAATTTCCTCAGAATCAGCCGATTTGAATAATTAAGAGCTCGAATGAAAGAGTGTTCTTAGATCAAAACGACCTGCGTACCTCAATTGATTGATTCAATGGGAAAAAATAGTTGGAAAAAGTTCAAGAAATCAAATAATTTGAGGAAGGTGGATGTTAAGTGATTTGTAATACTTGAAAACAAATATGTGCATGAATACCTTTCATTTAAAAAAGAATGAAGGAAATCGACCCGATAGAATGGCCGAACGGACTCGGTTAAGTTTTCATAAATATTTTTAATAGCCTATATAGATTATGAAACTGGTACTCAGATTACTCCATTGGATGGCCTATAAAAATAATGTTATTGGTTTTATGTCCCTTTTAACTACTGCTGCTTTTAGAGACGCCGAGATGTGGGAATTTCGCCCCGAAGGAAATCTTTAACGTGCCAGTAAATCTCCTGACTCGGCTTCCTCGCATTTAAGCATCCTCAAATGCCAAATGACTGCGTCAGGATTCGATCATCTACTCGATTGGAAATTTCCCCGGGTTGTCACCCGTTATGCTCTGGTTGACGGTCGACATTACTCGCACTATTAACTAGAATACCGTGCGGTATTTCTGCATGCTACAGATGTCGTGTCCTTACCGATTACCTTGCATTTTCCTAACGAGTGATGGGGGGCATGCGCCAGGCTTGTTAGCAGGCTAACAGCCAATCATAAGTTGCTACGTCATTGCCCATTATGATCCTATTATGTGATAGAGCCAGCCTGGTATAGTCTGGTCTAGTTCCAACTACACTTAAATCAAGACCAATCGATATCAAGAACTTCAGCTAATCTCGTAAAATAAGAACAATAATAATAAAAATTATAGTAATAATAATAGAGTCGCCCACTTTAAATACCGAGGTGAAATGCATTAACCGACGGGAAAAGAGAAAATCGCGCAGAACACTAGGTTAATGAAAATGAAGAAACAGGGTGTCTACAACAAAAAAAAAAGAAACGGATAGTCAGTCTGAAAGACTGGACTTTATATCATTTTCAATGCTATCAGCCGAGTACCAAGAAGGCAGTGCGAGAACAGAGTTTCAAGATTCTATTTTGTTTCTTCACTGCCTACTTGATTGTTCTCGCACTGCCTTCTTGAAACTCTGTTCTCGCACTGCCTTCTTGATACTCGGCTGCTACATCGTACTATGACGTCACACACCTCAGTGCATTTCGTCCCGTCACCGTAACGTAACGCCAGACCTCAGCGTAACGACGAAGTCGACAAGATCATCTAAAATGATAAAATATCTGTCCACAATCACCAAACTTTGTGATTACAACTCGGTTATTAAACCTGAGGTGCTTTATGCCAGTGAGACATTGACGTTACACACAAAGGGTGACTTGGAGAAAATCATCACAGAGGAAAGGAAAATAATAAGGAAAATAATTGGACCAAAGCACACAGATGAAGGATACAGGCTTCACTCCAAAGACACCTCAGATAAATTGTCCAACCTCGCAGCAGACATCTCAAAGAGGCGACTAAAATTTTACGGACACATCAGCAGACTCCCGTGAACCAGACTCACCAACAAAATTCTTAGATACATACAGCGACTCAAGATTACTACACTCTGGATGATGCAAGTCAAAATTGATCTGGTAAAAGCACAGGATGGCCCAGTGCACGTCATACACAAAAGCGACTTTCGACACAAAGTATACAAGTGGGAAGTGATGTCCCAGAAAGCAGCACCTACATCGCAAAGAACAACGTGGACCGAAGAAAGGAAGAGGGCCTTTAGTGCACGAATGAAAGAGTAATGAAAAAAAAGTCCTCTCGGCACGCCGGAAGGCGGAGGTAGATTTCACCGGACAAACTTGGGGATAGGCGAAAATAGGCAGAATATGCAGATTTTCGTAGAAGGATCAGACCTCATTTACTGCGAGAAGGTAACTTAATTAACTTTGTTTTTCGTCATTTTATGCTTATTTTAAACATTTTATTGTCTTATAGGAACGGTAACCTTCTTGTCATTTGGGGTCCATTTTTATACTTGTGGTCACACTATCCTTATGCAAAGTTTCGACACTGATGTGCAACTATGTAACGGTCTGTTACTTCTTCACGCAAAATTATATCTACCGCAGAGATTTTGGTTGGTTCCTCAGTTTAGGGGCTGCGACAACGCGGTCATGTAACCCCATGTACCTTGGGATGGCTGTATTAGTCTGGAATTCAGGTAAGGACTGCAGACGGTCAATTTCAAGCAGTAGTTACTAATGTTGCTACCAGGTACTACCGTCAACGACACCTAGCTGTGAACTTGGCTACTAGATGCCACCGCAACCAGCAACTCGCAACGAACGTTGGAACTTCCCCTCCAAAGGAAAGCATACTGAGGGATTTTTAGCGCTCTTAGGAAATCCGACGACTTCGGCCGGCTTTGAACTCGCGATCTTGGGCATAGACATTCAGCATGCTACCAGTTACGTCACCGAAGCCGCTTCACACTTAGATGGAAATCTGAATCTGATCTCGTGCAAGTGCGTTTTCATGGCAACGTCTGATGGCTCATCCCTCATCAATTTAGTAGTGTTGCCATGCAACCACTGATAGGTCTTGGCATTTTCTTATAATTCCGAAATTATTTTTATCATCCCTTGGCATAATGGTGGGTTATATCAAAAATTCTTTCAGACAAAAGTTTTAGGTAATTATTATGGGAATATTGTCCATTTTGTACGGTTTTGATATTGTGCCTATTAAGAGAGATATGATTAATGTTTCCCGAAAAACCCACTTTTTCCCACCCCTTTGGTCAATGGTTGGTGCTATAAAAAAAACTCTTCAAACATACATTTTTTGGCTTTATCCGACACATAGTGTGAATGTTGAACGGATTCGATATTTCACATATTAAGAGAGTTATAGCAATATTTCACTTTTTCGAAAAAAAAAAGCCCCCCCATTTTCACCCCCTTCGACCGATTTAGCCCAGTAACGAACTAGACCGAGATTTTATAGGTATACGTATTCGGTAAAAAATTCAAAGTGATTGGTACAAAATTACGGCAGTTATCGTGTCCACAATAAACTGATATACATATACATACATAAATTAGATATAACTTTTGAACTGACGGTGGTTTTGGGGTCTGGGGGATGTGAAACGCGAAGATATGTCGAAATTTTCCGGAAGTCGAAACATGGTACCCATTGCAATAGTTAGCTTTCTAATGAAATCTACCTCTGGTTGGTTCCTCAGTTTAGGGGCTGCGACAACGCGGTCATCTAACCCCGTGTACTTTGGGTGAATGTAGAATCTGTCTGATACACGGTGTGAATTGTAATGGCTGTATTAGTCTTAATTCATGTAAGTACTGCAGACGGTCAATTTCAAGCAGTAGTTCCTAATGTTGGTTCCAGGTACTACCGTCAACGACACCTAGCTGTGAACTTGGCTACTAGATGCCACCCCAACCATCAACTCGCAACGAACGTTGGAACTTCCCCTCCAAAGGAAAGCATACTGAGGGATTCTAGTGCTCTTAGGAAATTCGACGACTTCGGCCGGCTTTGAAACCTCGACATTGGGCATATACATTCAGTATGCTACCAGTTACGTCACCGAAGCCGCTTCCCACTTTGTCAGGCGGCTTCGGTGGCGTAGTCGGTAACATGCTGAGCTTCTATGCCCAAGATACCGAGTTCAAACCCGGCCGAAGCCGTCGGATATTTTAAGAGCGTTAAATATCCCTCAGTATGCCTTCCTTCGGAGGGGAAGTAAAGCCGGCGGTCCCATGTCATAGATTTATGGCATGTTAAAGATCCTTCCACTAATTGCACCTGTGTGAAGCTAAATTGGATAGGTTAAGAATGTATACAACGCTCTAAGGTTTCTATGTTCGTTGCCAAGAGCCGACTGCGGCGGCGTCTAGTAGCTCAGTTCTGAACTTGGCCTCGTAGTCGTTGACAGTGGCGCTTGGCGGCAAAAGTAGGAACTATCTGAAAAATTGTTAGTTGCAGTACTTAAATTAACAAACAGATAACACACACTAATACAATCATCACAATTAACACCGGTTATCAGACAGATTCTACACACACCCAAAGTACACGGGGCTACATGACCGCGTTGTAGCAGCCCCTAAACTTAAGAACCAACCAACCAACCACTTAATCAGATGGAAATACTGAATCTAATCTCGTGCAAGTGCGTTGTCATGGCAACGTCTGATGGCCCATGCCTCATCAATTTAGTAGTGTTGCCATGGCAACCACTGATAGCTCTTGGCATTTTCTTATAATTCCGAAATCATTTTTCTCGTCCCTTGGCGTAATGGTGGGTCATATCAAAAATTCTTTCAGACAAAGGTTTTAGGTAATTATTAGGGGAATATTGTCCATTTTGTACGGTTTTGATATTGTGCCTATTAAGAGAGATATGATTAATGTTTCCCGAAAAACCCACTTTTTTCCACCCCTTTGGTCAATGGTTGGTGCTATCAAAAAACGTATTTGACATAAATTTTTGGCACTTATCCGACACATATTATGAACTTTGAATAGATTCGATATTGCACGTATTAAGAGAGTTATAGCGAAATTTCACTTTTTCGAAAAAAGCCCCCCATTTTCACCCCCTTCGACCGATTTAGCCCAGTAACGAACTCGACCGAGATTTTATAGATATACATCTTCGGTAAAAAATTCGAAGTAATTGGTGCAAAATTACGGCAGTTATCGTGTCCACAAGAAACTGATATACATATATATATACATATATATATATACATAAATTATATATAAACTTTTGAACTGACGGTGGTTTTGGGGTCTGGGGGATGTGAAACGCGAAGATATGTCGAAATTTTCCGGAAGTCGAAACATGGGACCCATTGCAATAGTTAGCTTTCTAATGAAATCTACCTAAAAAAACAGGAAGTAATAATCATGATTGCTTCGCGTGGTCTTGGCTAATAGGCCTGTAACGTGTGAAATACATAATAATAATCCACCCAATCTTCCACATAATCAATGGAGGATCTGAATGAGTTTCTGGATGGTATGGACTCCGTCTTGAGGAAAGAACTCACGATGAAAATTAATAAATGTAAAACAAAAATATTGGAATACCGCCGAAATAAATCGGAAACCTCTATGGACATCTAATTGGCAGGTGAAAAACTAAAGGAAGTAGGAGACTTCTGTTACTTAGGAAGCAAAATAACCAGTGATGGACGAAGCAAAGAGGATATAAAACGTAGGTTAGCTACAGAAAAGGAATCTGTTGACATCGAATAAAGATTTAGGCATTGGGAAGTCATTTTTGAAGGTCTTTGTCTGGAGCGTGGCACTATATGGAAGTGAAACTTGGACAAGCCTATTGGTGCAGCAGAAAGGAGGAGAATTGAAGCGTTTGAAATGTGGTGTTACAGGATAATGATGAAGATCAGATGGGTAGATAGGGTTACAAACGAAGAGGTATTAAGACGAGTGGGAGAAGAGAGATGTTTCTGGCGACTGCTAATGAAGAGAAGAGATAGGTTGGTAGAACACATACTAAGACACCCAGGAATAGCAAGCTTAGTTATGGGAGGAACGGTTGAGGACAAGAACTGTAGGGGTAGACCAAGGTTAGAATATGTTAAACAGACAGCATCGGATGTAGGGTGTGGTAGCTATGTAGAGATGAAACGATTAGCTCAGGACAGGGAGGATTTGAGTGCTGCATCGAACCAGTCAAAAGACTGAAGACTCAAACACAATCAATGGACTGCATACAGACAGAAAGTAAGTCCATACAAGTTTCTACCTAAGTTCCCTACAAGGACAGAATTTGAAACTTCAAGCGGCATGGGCACAGGAAAGAAGACAGGCGCATAGCGTAACGATGAGGAAGTTTTGATTAGAAGAAGAAGAAGAAGAAGAATAGTTCTACGTGCTCCTTAGAGGGCCAAACGCAAAGAACTGTTTAGAATAAAAGTTGCGTGATATTAAGGGGGGGGGGGGGGGGGGAGAACATGCTACAGTATATGTCGTGGTTTATGCTATATGGAGAACGTTTGGATGGTAATTTGATGGTCACTTGACGTTGCTTAAATGGGAACCAATATTATTGTTATTTTGTTTCCTTATTCCTCATACAATAAGTCTCCGTGGCTTAGGCGGCAGCACGCCGGCCTCTACCGCTGGGTCCGTGGTTAAAATCCCGGTCACTCCATGTGAGATTTGTGCTGGACAAAGCGGAGGCAGACAGGTTATTCTCCGGGTACTCCGGTTTTTCCTGTCACAAATTTCATTCCAGCAACACTCTCCACTATCATTTCATTTCATCATTGCCCCAAAGGAGTACGACAGGCTTCGGCAGCCGGCACAGTTCATATCCTCGCCGCTAGATGGGGGCTTCATTCATTCCCTTTCCTGATCCAGTTGGTCGACTGGAAGCAGGCTGCGGTTTGTCATTCATCATACAAACCTTAACAACTTGTTCATTATAACGTCAAGTATGAATAAATTACATGAATGCCCTGCTCGGTATGTTTTAAATAACAATATTACCATGATCGTTGGATAGATCCCGTTAATTGACCTTTCTTCCCCAGACTTTTTCTTATGGGGTTACCTGAAAGATCGAGTGTATTGTGAAAACCCAACGACTCCGGACAACACGAAGGCGCGGATACGAAATTCTTGTGCCAATATTGACAGAGACATGCTTTTACGGACACATCAATCGTTCATTCACAGAGTTGGAAAATGCATTGAGGTGGAAGGCTATCATTTTGAACATGTATTCCGCTAAGGTCCGAAGCCTCCGTGGCTTAGGCGGCAGCACGCCAGCCTCTCACCGCTGGGTCCGTTGTTCAAATCCCTGTTACTCCATGTGAGATTTGTAGTGGACAAAACGGAGGCAGACAGGTTTTTCTCCGGGTACTCCGGTTTTCCCTGTCACAAATTTCATTCCAGCAACACTCTCCACTATCATTTTATTTCATCTGTCATTCATTTAATCCAGGCTGTTCCAAATCCATGAGTTTGAGTAATGCTCTGAGCACGGTTGGAGAGGGACTGGGGTACGTCACTGGGCGAAAATCATAGCACAAGTCTATGCGTTCCTGCCAGTCATGATGTATCCACCGCGAAGTGACGGCAGCCCCCACAACAGAGCTGTATTGCATGTTGCAGGTTTACTCACGAAAGGCGGCGAGTACTCTGCTGCTCACGAGCGAGCTGCTCGGCTGGAACAGCCCGATTTAATCATTCGCCCAGGGGAGTGCGACAGGCTTCGGCAGCCAGCAAGTTCATATGCTCGCCGCTAGATGGGGGCTTCATTCATTCCATTCCCTGACCCGGTTGGAGACTGAAAGCAGGCTGTGGATTACGCTAAGGTCCGATGCGTATGCAATAACTGGTACCGTATTACGCTACGTAACTACCTGTCATTAATGTTGCATTGCCTACACCAGGGACAGAACCACGTACTTATGAAATTGGTGTACGAAATTCTGTTTAGTTTTGTATCAGGGATAAGGAAACACAAAAAGTTGTTGGTTCCCATTTAAAAAACGTCACGTGACCATCAAATTACCATCCAAATGTTCTCCAAATAAACTACGCCATATATACAATGTTCTTTCTCCATTAATATCACCTAGCTTATATTCCAGACAGTTCTTTATACAACGCTTAGTTTTTGAGATATTGTACAGTCTCAACTTACGTTGTCCACCCTGTAGCCTATATACAATCATAATAATAATAATAATAATAACAATAACCCCTGGCCCATTAAGGACCTAGACTTACAAAGCGACCGCTGCCCAGCCATTTGGCCTGCAGATTTTGGGGTGATGCGTGCTCAGCGCATCGCGTCCCCTCGCCGTTAATCTTGGCTTTCGTGACCGGGTGCTGCCTCACTGTCAGACAGCTAATCAATTGTCCTCACGAGGCTGAGTGCACCCCGTTCCAGTCCTCGCGTCAGTTTCTAAAATCCGGAGCCGGGAATCGAACCCGGGGCCTGCGAGTGAGAGGCAGGCGCGCTACCCCAACACAACGGGGCCGACAATACAATAATAATCCACCAAGCAATTAATTACCAAGATATATGATATTGTAAAGAAACACCTTATCGTACTACAAATTCAAACCAGAATAAATACTGACACTCAGTGAGTTGACAGCACTAACGATGGATGTACCCCAGCTCGAACGGCTAAAACCGACTGGCAGTGCGCTTAACATACGAAGATATGTCTGTTCTACTACCCATCACGGGCATTTATCTGTAAAACCCCGCATTAGTGTACAATCAATGTTTGGAAGTTACGGTGTCCAAAGATTGCAGAAACACAATTCTCAACAGAACCTACCGTGCAACAGAATATTCGGACCATTATATTAACAAGAAACAGATGTGGTGCAGTATCATCTGGCAAAAGGTTGAACACTTGCTTGCAACAAGAAATCTTAACACATGCAGTACCGTGTTGACATAGTCATCTTTCCCACAATAGAAGGTAGCCTACTGTGCTGTCCTTCATTCGACGTCGAAGTGTAAACGTGGAGTTGCAATGAAGTGATTATAGACAGCGGAATGGAACAATACGCACACTTAACAAGGGCAACATGTAGACATACTCCATTATTTACAATGTTCCCGCATTGCAAGAGTCCAAACTCAAATGCCACGGTGATCACATTATCACATACTCAGATGGCGCTGGCGACCGAACACGTACTTTTACAGATGAATGGCATTGATAGCTATTGACACAGGTACACCTGTATTCTTTAAACCCACTTTCAGTTGGTTTTCGTCGTTCGAGCTGGAATACTTCCCTCGTTAGTAACCTACATGAAAAATTGAGTCCACCCAAAGTTCATACTATTCTTCTGATAAGGGCCAGAAAAATATCAAAGTAATTTGTTTTGATAGCCCTAATCAATGACAGACCAAAGGGGTGGTAAAAATGGAGTTTCGAGGGGGGATGAATCAAGAGAGGACCTGCAAGAGTTGAACATCGGAGAAAATATTCTGAGAAACCGCAAAGTCTTCAGGACCGCAGTAACAAAGCACAAGTTTAGGGTGAAAACTAGTGGCAGGACTGGAACCAAGTGGACAGAAGAACGGAAGAAGCAGCACAGTGACTTCATGAAAAGATTTTGGGAAGATAGGAAGGCGAATATCATCAAGCCGAAAACAAGCTCAAGCGCGCTCTATAATGGGCAAAAAGAAGAAGCAATTAAAAATTCCAATCATACATGAACTAACGTAAAATAGAACGACAAAAATGATGATGTTATTGTTTTTTTATGTAGGTGTATTGGTTACTTCACAAACAACCTTCAAACTCGAGTGCACAAAATACTTTGGTCGACAGTAGTGGTGAACGTTGTAACTTTGATAGAGCGTCCCAACGAAATCTAACCTAGAAATTTAGCTTCACACAAGTTTAGTCCGTAGAAGGATCTTTTACATGCCATAAATCTATGACATGGGACCGCCGGCTTTACTTCCCATCCGAAATAAGGCACACTGAAGGATTTTAACGCTCTTAAAATATCCGACGACTTCGGCCGGGTTTGAACCTGCGATCTTGAGCATTGCATGCTAACAACTACGGCTAGATTATACACCCCTTAAAACAACAACAACAACAACAACAACAAGCTCCACCACCATTCTCTATATTCCAGAAACTCCACAAAATGGTGGCTGAAAAGAAATCGAGGGGACCTTAATAGGACATGATAATTAGTTGAGTATTGGAGCCAGGACCAGGTGTAAACAGAATGTAATGGGCCCCCTTGTGCCGAGTGGGCCCTATTGTCACCTGATTGGCCAGGCAGGCCGAGGAAGAACATCATCCATCAATGTGTTAGTATGGACCAACTGAGGTAAAACGCTAAACTTGAGAATAATAGAGTAGCCAGTTTACGCTTCTCAGAACTGGGGGAGGGACTGGGCAGCACAGGGTGGCCGACAATTTCATTCTTTAAGAAAAAAAAAGTACTCCTATTAATTAGGTTTTAAGTGGTACTACCGTTTTTATAAAATGAGTAAACATTGACCATTATGGCAATGGTAATAATTAATAACCGTGTTGACTGATAATATTATCTTATTAAAACCGCCTAGTCGAACACTAAAGAAACGTTTAATTATATTATTAATCGTACATGTTTCGGTATTTCATTGATACCTTCCTCAGCGTGATTAATATTAAATCTTAAAACTAGTTAACATAGCCAAAAAGAAATGGATATCCTTAAAAAAATTGTTTTAAATCAAAAATGGAAGAGCTTGCAAATAATTAAATGCCATGTATTTAAAAAAATGATAGTAAAATGATGCGATTAAAATAAGACATCTACCTTATAAAGTGCCTACGTCAATACTCCAATAATTTTCATCGAAATGTGCTCAGGAGAACTCCTAAACATTCGGAGTTCTCCTGAGAAAGCACGCAATTTGCCTTACAGTAGTGGCCAAATGGCAGCATATTTTACAGGGGAGTTTTCTCTCTTGTCCACGAGTCGGCGGGACTCGCGATCGGCGATGCCATTTCAAAAGCTTGTCAACACACCCACACATGGGCCAAGGCTACTAAACTACAGAGGTTGCCTCAATATGGAGCTCTTAGGCGAGGGGACCGCGGGGAGAAGGGAAAGGACGTGACGTCACTAGATTCCTAGTAGCGCGCGAGGCGCGAGATATGCAAGGAAAGTCAACTTTCCCACACATTATATTGTATGGATTTCAGTGGTTTAAACACGGGGTGTGAGCCCTTTTGTTTATAATCATGCCAGGCCAACGATGTGCGGTGGTAGTTTGTCACAGTTATTATAAAGTTGGAAATGTGGTGTCGTTTTTAACGATGCCAAAAGACGCATGCCTTCGCAATCAGTGGATTGCTGCATGTAAGCGAAAATATCATTTCAACCCCCAAAAAAGTAGAATATGTTCCCTCCACTTTAATACTGAAGACTTTGAATTAGACTACAGGGCCTAATTGCTTAATATAAAGCCAAGATTTCCAATGAATCTAAAACCAAATGGTAAGTGATCCTAGCTGGCCTACCGTTTTGATGACATGCTAGGATGATTTTAAAGCTGTTAATATTTTTGACATATTTCGTATATGGTATTTTAGGAGTTGGAGCACTAGCTTTCAAAATACAATGGCTGTATTATCAAATCATAAATGTAAACGGGAGGGTTAGCTTAATATTAATAAAAAAAAAACACTTGCTAGGCCTACAACTACATACCGTACGGTACATCCCACATGAACTTTGTTGTTCTCATATTACTTCCAGCTGTGCCAACGCTATATTTAACTCCAGATCACACCAGTATAGGAGAGGAAGGAATCAAAGATTAATCAAAGATTAATAAAAAAGTAACCAGATGACATTGTTTTAAGATCTACACAGAGAAGAGAGTGAACAAAATTCAGTGAGTGAAAAAGAAGTACCACTTCAAACCCAGGCAGATGACAACAGGTTTGCAATTCTTCTTGAGAATTTTAGAAGAAAGTGAGCAGTTAAGAAAGCAAGGTTTACAAAATAGAGTACACATTATTGATTACCAGAAGCAAATTGAGAAACTAGAAAAAACAGTTGAAGAGTTATCAGCTAAATTGGTAAAGACCTCTCAGATAGTACTGAACCAGCAAGTCATTGATACATTCTCAGGGGTGCTGAGGAAAAGCCAATTAGATATCATCATCAATAAAAAGAAGCACGTTAAATGGACTTCAGATGATATTTCGACTGCATTTACCATCAGATATCTCAGCAAACGATGTTACATTTACCTCAGGCAAAAGCTACATTACCCTTTACAAGGAATTTCTTCATTGCAGAGATGGGCTTCAAGTTTAAACTTGAGACAAGGGATTCTGGCTGATGTAATTCGTGTAATGGAAGTTACAGGCCACACTATGAATAGTTTTGAAAAAACAACAGTTCTCTCTTATGATGAAATGAAAGAGGATGAAATAGTGGGTCCTCATTCATACATGCAAGTTATTATGCCTACAGGACTTCTTTCCAACTGGAAACAGCCAGTGTACCTCGATTTCGACTCTAAAATGACTAAGGATATGCTTGACCGAGTGACTATCGAGCTTGACAACGTTGGGTACAATGTGGTAGCCAGTGTGAGTGACTGTTGAGGTGGGAACATGGGTTTGTGGAGGGAATAGTCTATCTCAGTGAACTGCTCTTCTTACAACCACCCAGTAACTCAACAGCCTATATACTTTTTCGCAGATGCACCCCATTTGCTAAAACTTATCAGGAACTGGTTCTTGGATTATGGCACTAACACCAGCACCACTGATAATGCTACCAAGTCTAGGCGAATTTACAAGAAATTCAAGAAGATCACAACATAAAATGTAAGTAGGCTACATTCAGTTATTTTATCATCCATTTACCAATAATTTCATGAGAATAAACTGGTCTTTGCGTACTCAACAGCTGATGTTGACAGTTTCGTAGCATTCACCACATGGCGTGTTTGGTAACTTGTGACGTCATTCGCCTCCCGAGCGCTCATTGGTGAGTGAAAATTGAGTCAACCTCTGTAGTTTATAAGCCTTGCACATGGGCGACTGATGCCGTAATGGCGTCTCAGCCTTCCCAATAGATGCAGGTACACAGCGCACCTGCACGGAATGCCAAACGCAGCGCTGCAATGGCGTAATATCACAACTGGTATTACTTAAAAAACGGCCCTCGTGTTAATGGCAGCTCAGCTGTTGATATATGACATCGGCTAAATATCCCAAATTCATCTCACTTTTTGCACCCAAAAAAAAAAAAACTTTATCCCTTTCCTAAAAGAAATTGTCTAAATGTCCCACAATTTGGGACAAATCCCAAATCCCACGGGTTGGCATCACTGTAACGGGGGTTAAAAGTGGACCACCCTTGTGAATACACCACTGGTGTAAGAACATAATTTGAATTAATTAGCAATGAGCTGCTGCATGTCTAACATTAAAGATTCACACTCTTGTGTGAGAGCATTATATTTTGCTTGTCCCCGTTTTGCGGAGAAGTCGTGCGGACGACTGTCCTTATAAATATGTATTTCCAGGCGTCTACTGTCCTCATGGGTCAGGGGAAACCAACTAGCCAGAACTCCCACCCATTCCCCGGCCGCATCGCACCGCACAATAATTTATCGCCCTAACTGTCAACTCGAGGGGAGGAAATACATGTGGCGCCATCTTTACCGCAAGAGGAAGACAAAATCATTGTGGTGCCAAACAATAATAGTCTAATGAAAATGAAAATCCACAACCTGCTTCCAGTCTCCGACCGGGTCAGGAATGGAATGAAAGAAGCCCCCATCTAGCGGCGAGGATATGAACTGTGCCGGCTGCCGAAGCCTGACGCACTCCTCTGGGGCAATGATTAAATGAATGACATATGAAATGAAATGATAGTGGAGAGTGTTGCTGGAATGAAATTGTGACAGGGAAAACCGGAGTACCCGGAGAAAAACCTGTCTGCCTCCGTTTTGTCTAGCACAGATCTCACATGGAGTGACCGGGATTTGAACCACGGACCCAGCGGTGAGAGGCCGGCGTGCTGCCGCCTAAGCCACGGAGGCTTCAAATAATAGTCTAATAATAATATTAATAATAATAATAATAATAATATTTTTTTGTCGTGTAGTCTCCTGAGAGGCCGAGTGCAGGTATTTATAGTCGACGCCCGCGGGCGACCTACGCGTCGGGATGAGATTTGGAATGGATGAGGATGAATGAAACTGGGCAAGGATGTGGAAGGAAGCGGCCGTGGCCTGTCAGAAGGTACTGTCCCAGCATTTGCCTGGTGTTGAAAATGGGAAACCACGGAAAACCATTTCAAGGACAGCCGACGGTGGGGCTCGAACCCACGCGTCTACCGAGTCAGCAGAGATCTTGGCCCCTTGACCTAACGCTGCGCTTTAGCCCGCGCAGCCACTACTGTCGGTATGGGACAGTACCTTCTGACAGGCCATGGCCGCTTCCTTCCACATCCTTGCCCAGTTTCATTCATCTTCATCCATTCCATCTCTCATCCCGACGCGCAGGTCGCCCACGGGCGTCGAATAGAAAGACCTGCACTCGGCCTCTCAGGAGGCCACACGAAAAAATAATAATAATAATAATAATCTACGATACGATCAGGAAAAGGAGGGTTAATTTCTTTGGTTACGTAATGAGGATAAATAACACCAGACTCACAAAACAAATTTTCAGTCATGTATACAAAAGTAAGAATGGTAATCAATGGGTACAAAGTATCAAAAGAGATATGGAAGAGATGGAAGTAACCAGTGTTTGATTTGTAAAATAATAATAAAAAAAAGAGGTTCTGGTACTGTGGGCTACCGGGTGGCGGTGCAAGGGGGTTGATGGAGGGGGGGGGAGGGGGAGATCTTTATGGAATATTGAAATATAGAGTACTTAAAACCATATTTTTACGCTTTTCTGAACACCTTTAAAAATTAATCAGCGGACAAAATAGCAATCTAATTACGATTGCAATTTTAAAATTAAATTGAGACTGCTGTAGCAACATTTTTCTTACCATAATCGTTGGCCTTTACTAAATTTTAATGTAGGCCAACTCTCTACCAATCAAACAATGTACATTATTTCAATGTAATATTTTTACGTAATTTAAAAAATTACCTACATTTGGTTTGAAAATATACACATACTCACCAACAATCTTTTATTTCTTGTTTGACAATTTTGTCTTTGCAGTTTTCTGAAATAATGATCCAGTCAAAGATCAAGTTGACCTTGACTTACAACTAACGTTCCACAGTTCTAAAAATTATGTTATACATTCGACTTTTCCCCCGATCAAAGGTTTCGAGGACAGACCACTTTTCAGAAACATGATCAAAAATGTTAAGCGTTTCCAGAAGAAGGAAAAGAAGAAGCGGGTTAACATCTGGACGGAAGAGAGAGGAAGGAGACAGAGTGAAGTAATGAAGAACTACTGGAAGGCAAGAAAGGATAAAGGAAATAAGAGACAGTGAATGCCATGGGTTATTTTACGCGGTCCAATGATGGAAAGAAGAAGAATGACCCATACCAAAATGGAAATGGCGTACCAACTCACCAAGGACGTTTACAACAAAAAGTCAATATCCCTGAACGCAAAACTCAGGCGTTATTGCAGTGTCATACGACCAGAGGCTCTGTATGCAGCGGAATGCCTCACTACGAACAAGAACGGCCTGGAAGAAAAAAGGAAAAAAAGAAAGAAAGAAAGAAAGGAAGAAAGAAAGAAAGAAAGAAAGAATGAAAGAAAGAAAGAAAGAAAGAAAGGAAAAAAGAAATAAAGAAAGGAAGAAAGGAAAAAAGAAAGGAAGAAAGGAAAAAAGAAAGAAAGAAAGAAAGGAAGAAGGAAATAAAGAAAGGAAGAAAGGAAGAAAGGAAAAAAGAAAGGAAGAAAGGAAAAAGAAAGAAAGGAAGGAAGAAAGAAAGGAAGGAAGGAAGAAAGAAAGGAAAAAAGAAAGAAAGGAAGAAAGGAAGAAAGGAAGAAAGAAAGAAAGAAAGAAACGAAGAAAGGAAGAAAGAAAGAAAGAAAGAAAGAAAGAAAGAAAGAAAGGAAGAAAGAAAGAAAGAAAGGAAAAAAGAAAGAAAGGAAAAAAGAAATAAAGAAAGGAAGAAAGGAAAAAAGAAAGGAAGAAAGGAAAAAAGAAAGAAAGAAAGAAAGAAAGGAAAAAAGAAAGAAAGGAAGGAAGGAAGGAAGAAAGTAAGAAATATAGGGGAAAAGAAAGAAAGAAAGAAAGAAAGAAAGAAAGAAAGAAAGAAAGAAAGGAAGAAAGGAAGAAAGAAAGGAAGAAATATAGGGAAAAAGAAAGAAAGAAAGAAAGAAAGTAAGGAAGAAAGGAAGAAAGGAAAAAAAGAAAGAAAGGAAGAAAGGAAGAAAGAAAGGAAGAAAGAAAGGATGAAAGAAAGAAAAAAGGAAGAAAGGAAGAAAGGAAGAAAGAAAGAAAGAAAGAAAGGAAGAAAGGAAGAAAGGAAGAAAGAAAGAAAGGAAGGAAGAAAGGAAGGAAGGAAGAAAGAAAGAAAGAAAGAAAGAAAGAAAGAAAGAAAGAAAGAAAGAAAGGAAGAAAGAACTTGAGGAAAATTCTTGGCACGATTAAAGACAAAGGTGAATATAGACGATGGCATAACCATGAGTTGTATATTCAATATCTCTGATGTTATGAGGAAACGGAGAATTGCATTTTATGGCCACTTGCTTAGAATGAAACCCACCGAACCGGATCTTTATCAGGAAGTCTACCTAAACAAAACTAACAGATTTCGCTGACAATTGCATGTTTTTTCCAGGATAAATCAGAAAAATTCCTGAGTAACAGTAGGGGCCATAATAAATATAAAAAAAAGAGTTTGTACTTGAAAAGCATTTCAAAAAGTGCTCGCACAATAAAAGGTAGCATGACAGAGTTGAAAAGACAAAAAAAAAGAAACACATAAAGGTTGTTATTAGAATATAAAATTGTTCATAATTTCATTTGATCTCTCTGTAAGAAAAGAGAAATGCAGTAAAATTGAAGATATATCTTTCTATATTTTTCCAATTTCTAAATTTTTCATGCAAAAAAACTATTGTACTTGCGAGTATTGAGTAATGCTCTCAAAAATAATACAGTTACACATTTATACAAGGTGTCCCACCTAACTCCGCGACCTCAAATATTATCGAATGGTTGGGAAATGTTCGCATTCGGTCTCAGGGTAAGTCCAGCCTTTCCAATTCACAGGCTTGTCCTGTCATCGCCTGTTTCCCGCCTTGATCTAAATTGTTGAGGGCGTTTCTAAGACTACGAAAATAAGAACGCTCCCCCACCCCCCATTCCTCCTTCGTGGCGAATGTCACTGGACGTTTGGGGCTCCCTCTCGGTAGCCTTAGTGTCACCGAATTAATTACTTCTTTTAATTATGCTAACTCAGGCATTATTGCAGTGTCATACGACCAGAGGCTCTGTATGCAGCGGAATGCCTCACTATGAACAAGAAAGGCCTGGTAGAAAAATTGCAGGCCAAAGAAACAAAGAAAGAAAGAAAGAAAGAAAGAAAGAAAGAAAGAACTTGAGGAAAATTCTTGGCACGATTAAAGACAAAGGTGAATATAGACGAAGGCATAACCATGAGTTGTATATTCAATATCTCTGATGTTATGAGGAAAAGGAGAATTGCATTTTATGGCCACTTGCTTAGAATGAAACCCACCGAACCGGATCTTTACCTATTTTAAAAGTAAGAAGACCAATTGGTTCGAAGAGGTGGAAAGTGGCCTACAAGAGATGGAGATTACCTGTGGAGATATTCAAGATCGCAATTGCCTCATGAAGTATCTAAAAGACCACCAGGGTGTTCAAGAAATACTCAAGTTGAAGACGGGAAAGATGTAGACGGAAGAAAGAAAAGAGCAACACCGGCAACGTATGAAGGAGCACTGGGCAAAGATAAAAGCCCAGAGAATACAGTTGAAATGACGTGGTGCTCAGTAGGCCGATAGTATTAAAGAAGAAGAATGACCCATACCATAATTACGTGACTGTGACATATACAATACACCACAGAAAGAGAATGTCTATATAAACGTTGTGGTTCACTCATCCCATGGCGTGAGGGTGGGTAATATCAACAATTATTTCAGACAAAAGTTTTAGGTAAGATTTAGAGGAATATATTGACCAGTTTAAACGGTTTTGATATTGTGCCAATTAAGGAAGGTTATGATTTATTTTTCTCTCAAAACTCTATTTTTCCCCACCCCTTCGGTCAATGGTAGGTGCTATCAAAATACTTTACGGAGGAAGGTTTTTGGTCCTTATCCGAAGATTTGGATTAACTTTCAATAAATTCAGTTTTTTGCATAGCCTACTACGAAAGTTATAGCGATATTTCACTTTTTCAAAAAAGAACCCCCTTTAACCACCTTTGTCTGATTTATGACATTCACAAACTCGATGCGGCTTCGGTGGCGTAGTTGGTAGCATGCTGAGCTTCTATGCCTAAGGTCGTGGGTTCAAACCCGGCCATAGTCATCGTATTTTATAAGAGCGTCAGGCAACCCTCAGTATGCCTACCTTCGGTGGGGAAGTGAAGCCGACGGTCCCATGTCATAGATTTATGGCATGTACAGTAAAAGAACCTTCCAGTAAGTACACTTGTGTGATGCTAAATTATAGGTTAGATTTGACTGGACAAAATTCTGTGCTGGACAAAACGGAGGTAGACAGGTATTTCTCCGGGTACTCCGGTTTTCCCTGTCATTATTTCATTCCAGCAACACTCTCCACTATCATTTCATTTCATCTGTCATTCATTTAATCATTGTCCCAGAGGAGTGCGACAGGTTTCGGCAGCCGGCACAGTTCATATCGTCGCCGCTAGATGGGGGCTTCATTCATTCCATTCCTGACCCGGTCGGAGACTGGAAGCAGGCTGTGGATTTTCATATTAGCTCGCCATGGTGGGTGAGTGGTCAACGTGTCGGTCTACTAACCCCCAAGATTGCAGGTTCGCTCCTGGCCATGGTAAGTTTTTTTTTTTTGAAAGGCGGCAAAAATTGCGACACCATGTCATACGATGTTGACATGTCAAAGAACCCATTTGAATTCAGTAGGCCGAGTTCATAATGACAAAATTAATCTCGGGAGTTTCCGCCAATACAAAGTTCCTCATTTCTCTACTAGAAAACGCTATAGTGTTCAAGGAGCGTAGTTATCTAACCTCCTTGACTTTCATAGTGCTTCAAGGTACAACGAAATTCGACATGCAAGCTACCCTTCGGGTGTCAAATAACAAAGCATGCACCCGGAACCGAGGCCATACGATATTATTATTATTATTATTATTATTATTATTATTATGCAAGTGATTGGTGCAAAATGTTGTAATTATCGTGTCCGCTTTTGAACTGACGGTGGTTTTGGGGGATGACGGGTGTGAAACGCGAAGATATGACGAAATGTTCTGTAAGTCGCAATGCTTTAGGTTGCTATCTTATGAAATCTACCTAAAATGGAACGATGTATGTTTTTTTTTTAAATATTTTAATCACGTCTACAATGGTGGACAGGGACTCGGATTTATGACCCAGGCGGAGCTTGGTACTACTATTAGTTGTAAATACAGCCCCTCATCGTGGCTTATTGTATTAAAGAGCAAGCAAATTACCGCTCTCACCACTGTGCGATAAGTGCTTTGGTTACCCTACAAACACACTCGAATCTGAAGAGCACAGATCTGCCAATATTTACCGAGTCTCGCTCTCCCCTTGCAAGCTTCCTGACCGCCAAAGAAAGGAGCTAGGTCACTTCTTTTCAAGAGTTGAAGACGAACGAAGCGAGGCCACGAAAATGACACTAGCAGAAGAAATATTATCCCATCCCTTCGTAAGTGTATCCTCTCCTATCCTCTTACCTGGTTGCTTGTTTGTGAAGGTTCAAAGCTTCAGGGAGGGTTGTTGAATGCTGCTGCTATTGGCTGCTAGTTGCACCCGTCTTTATTAACACAAGCAACTGTGTGTGCTATAATCCCTGTTATGTGCATATGGTGGAAGGGTGGGGAGAACTGGAAACATGGCCAACTAACTTATAAAGACTTGCGTATCACATATCGAGCACTATAGACCATTAAAACATGGCCAACTAACTTATAAAGACAAGCGTATCGCATGTCAAGCGCTCAAGAGCATAAATGCATGGCCAACTAACTTATAAAGACTAACGTATCACATGTCAAGCGCTCTAGAGCATAAATGCATGGCCAACTAACTTATAAAGACTAACGTATCACATGGCAAGCGCTCTAGAGCATAAATGCATGGCCAACTAACTTATAAAGACTAACGTATCACATGGCAAGCGCTCTAGAGCATAAATGCATGGCCAACTAACTTATAAAGACTAGCGTATCACATGGCAAGCGCTCTAGAGCATAAATGCATGGCCAACTAACTTATAAAGACTAACGTATCACATGGCAAGCGCTCTAGAGCATAAATGCATGGCCAACTAACTTATAAAGACTAGCGTATCACATGTCAAGCGCTCTAGAGCATAAATGCATGGCCAACTAACTTATAAAGACTAGCGTATCACATGTCAAGCGCTCTAGAGCATAAATGCATGGCCAACTAACTTATAAAGACTAGCGTATCACATATCAAGCGTTCTAGAGCATAAAAACATGGCCAACTAACTTATAAAGACAAGCGTATCGCATGTCAAGCGCTCTAGAGCATAAATGTATGGCCAACTAACTTATAAAGACTAGTGAATCACATGCCAAGCGCTCTCTAGAGCATAAATGTATGGCCAACTAACTTATAAAGACTAGCGTATCACATGTCAAGCGCTCTAGAGCATAAGTGCATGGCCAACTAACTTATAAAGACTAGCGTATCACATGCCAAGCGCACTCTAGAGCATAAATGTATGGCCAACTAACTTATAAAGACTAGCGTATCACATGTCAAGCGCTCTAGAGCATAAGTGCATGGCCAACTAACTTATAATGACTAGCGTATCACATGCCAAGCGCTCTAGAGCATAAATGTATGGCCAACTAACTTATAAAGACAAGCGTATCGCATGTCAAGTGCTTTAGAGCATAAAAAGACGGCCAACTAACTTATAAAGACTAGCGTATCACATGTCAAGCGCTTTAGAGCATAAAAAACACGGCCAATTAACTTATAAAGACAAGCGTATCACATGTCAAGCACTCTAGAGCATAAATGCATGGCCAACTAACTTATAAAGACTAGCGTATCACATGTCAAGCGCTTTAGAGCATAAAAATACGGCCAACTAACGTATAAAGACTAGCGTATCACATGTCAAGTGCTTTAGAGCATAAAAACACGGCCAGCTAACGTATAAAGACTAGCGTATCACATGTCAAGCGCTCTAATGCATAAATGCATGGCCAACTAACTTATAAAGACTAGCGTATCGCATGTCAAGCGCTTTAGAGCATAAATGCATGGCCAACTAACTTATAAAGACTAGCGTATCACATGTCAACCGCTCTAGAGCATAAAAACGTGGCCAACTAACTTATAAAGACAAGCGTATTACATATCGAGTGCTCTGTCATATTCAAACACGGCCAATTATCTTATAAAGACTAGCGTATCACATATCGAACACTCTACCATATTAAAACATGGCCAACTAACTTATAAAGACTAACATATCACATGTCAAGCGCTCAAGAGCATAAAATCGTGGCCAACTAACTTATAATGACAAGCGTATCACATATCGAGTGCTCTGTCATATTGAAACACGGCCAATTACCTTATAAAGACTAGCGTATCACATATCGAACACTCTACCATATTAAAACATGGCCAACTAACTTATAAAGACTGGTGGTTGGTTTCTCAGTTTAGGGGCTGCGACAACGCCGTCATGTAGCCCCGTGTACTTTGGGTGTGTGTAGAATCTGTCTGATAACCGGTGTTAATTGTGATGGCTGTATTAGTGTGTGCATCTGTTTTAATTCAAGTAAGGACTGCAGACATTGAATTTTTTCAAGTAGTTCCTACGTTTGCCGCCAAGCGCCACCAGATGCCACCGCAGTCTGCTCTAGACGACGAACGTAGGAACCCAAGAACGTTAGTCAAATGTTTAACCTAGGCCTATATATAATTTAGTTTCACACAGGTGTAATTAGTGGAATGTTCTTTTACATGCCATAAATCTATGACATGGGGCCGCCGGCTTTACTTCCCCTCCGAAGGAAGGCATACTGAGGGATTTTTAACGTTCTTAAAAAATCCGACGACTTCAGCCGGGTTTGAACCCTCGATCTTGGGCATAGAATATCAGCATGCTACCAACTACGCTACCGAAGCCGCTTATAAAGACTAACGTCTCACTTACCGTGCACTCTATAGTTCAGTATTAAAACTGAAGTGAATAAATTAGCGTGATCAATTAGAAGGCCCTGATTTGAGTAGGCTATTTAAAATATTTTGTGTGTGGGCGCAGCGAGGACTGTCGAGACGGGGAGAGGAACAAGGGGGAAAATGCATGGGGGCCCGTAAGCAATGAGGGCCCGTTAGTTTCAGTTTATTGTCGCTACTTTAGAATTATGAAAAAATTTGTATATAACTTAGGCTACAACCTGTCCGTGGCTTTGCAGAGGTTAGTTAGTTAGTTAGTTATTGTTGTTGTTTTAAGGGGAGGAACTACGAGGTCATCTGCCCCTGCTTTGCAGAGAAAGGATGTCGATTAGTGTACAGCTCTGCAGAAATCTCATGTTTTCGACCTTTAACTGTCAAGTGAAATGAGGCGACGGTAGCGCGATGCGAACAGTGTGACAATCAGTTTGCTCTGATCTTTTGTGTAACATATCCTCGTGTTATTCTCCATAGCCTTCGCTCATAAGAACCTACCAAGAACAGAAACAAGTGCCCTTGAAGCGTTTGACAAAAGATCTTTTCCCTAACTTGTTTAGCCTTATCAAACTTTTGGCAATTTTGCCTGTCTCGGTAGCTTCCGCTGAACGAAGTTTGAGTCAGAGTAAGTTGAAAACATACTTAAGAAATTCTACTTCCGAAAACAGACTCAACATTGTTATTTATTCACAGAGACATACAAATCACTGAGGGAAGTTATAAACCGATTTTGCAATGCTTCAAGAATCCTTGGCTTATGTTACAGTGCAAATCAGAACAGTAATGTTAATTCTTTCCATCTAAAACACTATCAACTGAGAAAGACGACTGTATTAATAATGAGTAACATAAAATGCTCTTAGTTGTGTTTGACATTAACCAGACATTAAACATCACAACAAATTATCTGCAGCGGTGGCTATGCTAGCTTAAGCACACCGTTAGGTCATGGGGCCAAGCTCTCTGCTGACTCGGTAGACGCATGGGTTCGATCTCCACCGTCGGCTGTCCTTGAAATGGTTTTCCGTGGTTTCTCATTTTCAACTCCAGGTAAATGCTGGGATAGGACCTTCTGACAGGCCACGGCCGCTTCCTTCCACATCCCTGCCCAGTTTCCTTCATCATTATTCATTTCATCTCTAGCTTGCCACGGTGGGTGAGTGGTCAACGTGTCGGTCTACTAACCCCAAGCTTGCAGGTTCGCTCCTGGCCGTGGTAAGTGATTTTTTTTTTGAAAGGCGGCAAAAATTGCGACACCATGTCATACGATGTTGGCATGTCAAAGAACCCATTTAAATTCAGTAGGCCGTGTTCATAATGGAAAAATTAATCTCGGGAGTTTCCGCCAACACAAAGTTCCTCTTGTCTCTACTAGAAAGCGCTAGCGTGTTCAAGGAGCTTAGATATCTAACCTCCTTGACTTTCGTAGTGCTTCAAGGAACAACGAAATTTGACATGACCTTTTGCTGTCAAATAACAAAGCTTGCACCCGGCACCCGAGGCCACACGATATTATTATTATTATTTCATCTCTCATTAATTCCTCTCATGAGGTTGACGTCAGGAAGGGCATCCGGCCTTAAAAACCATCCTCCCCCAAACACTTCCATCGCATCTCATCCCTGTTCCCTTTGGAAAATGGGGATAATAAGGGGTAGACATACATACACACACACACACATTTAAACATCACAACAAATTGGTTGAAAAAGTGAAGCCAGATAGCCTTAAAACTCATCGTTTTGCACCACATTATACAGAAGTGTCTGTGGGAGGAACCCCAGACCCCCTTTCCTTTGGGGGATATTTCATGCCCCCAAACCTCAGGATATCTCTCCCACCCCAAAATGAAACTCTATATACGCCCCTGCACCACTCTTCTCAGCGATGGAACAGTTTATAATTGTGTTTACATGGTGATTAGAGCACTGTAGACCTCTCCAGACTCTCCAGACCCACTTCACAGACTATCCAGCACAATGCCCCACATCATGAATGAGCCTATTTAGTAAGGGCAGTGGAGCGCCCTTTAATGTAGTGCCTTCCTTTAGAACCGTGACGGACGCCCTACGAGAAAAGGACCAGCCAGCCAGCCCTCTGGTGGCAGAACACTCAACAATAACCTCATCTAATACGCTAGCGCATTTTGTTAAAAGACGAGACGATTATGAACTGCAAGCTGAATTTCATACGGTAGCTCAGGATTAACTGTTAACTCGTATTGAATGAGGTAGCTGCAGTGTTGCCACATTTGCTACAGATTTCATGCTTCTTACGTCGTCCCTACGTTCTAAGCTAGGGGTAGCCAACCCATGACACAAGTGCCACATAAAATGGTGTTAATCTAGAACAGGGGTGCACAACCCGCTGTCAGTTTATGTGGCCCGCGGACAAATATTTTATACTATTGAAAACGTGAATATACAGGGTGTTTCAGAAATACTTTTACAAACTTTGGGGATTGGTTCCTTACACAAAAACAAGAAAAAAAGTTCATATACACATATGTCCCAAAAATATTCGTTTTCGATTTATTAATGAAAGAACATTGTACAGTGACACATTAATTGACAGCCTGTTTGGAAGTGTTTAGCACATGAACTCATATCAAAAAAGGTTCCCGACACCGCCGATGGAAAAACTGTCAAATGCACAGGTGTTCCAGACAGGCTCGCCATCAGCACCAGTTTAGGATTAATGTGTAGGTCCTTACGTTCAACCAGCACGTCTTACAGGTGCTGTCTCCAGAGACTTTATCCAGAACACCCTTTCAGACTTACTGCATGACAATGTGCCCCTGCGAATACGACAACGTGCTGTCTCCAGAGACTTTATCCAGAACACCCTTTCAGACTTACTGCATGACAATGTGCTCCTGCGAATACGACAACGTATGTGGTGGATGCATGATGGGGCTTCTGCACACTTCAGTCACCTTGTTCGCACAGCACTGACGGAGATCTTACAGAACAGATGGTTGGGCAGAGGAGGAAACGTTCCATGGCTTGCACTGTGTGTGCGATTTGGACTAAAAGTAGAGGGAAAATGCTTTCACGACTACGAACTTCCGAAGGATATAATAGTGGCCAAAATTGGAAGTATTCAGAGCTACAGCAGTACTACACCTTCCTGCTCTAAAGATGTAATAGCGGTAGCAGGCTTCGCAAGTGAAGAAGACTATTTTTAATGAAAGAAATGTAAGTAAAAAGCCGTGTATATATTTATAATTTTTGGTATTTTTCTAGTGTTTTGAATCATATAGTCCAGCTGGTGCTTTTCTGGTGTTTTAAAGCATAGGGTTTAGTTCTTTCCCTTTTCAAGATTTGGCAACACTGCAGCTGACGTTCGAAACATGTCATTCATTTTAAGTACCCCCATTTCTGTACATAAAAGAGTGTTATTGTGTGATAGATATCTTATCATGTTAGAGCATAAAAATACTTTTCCCGTATAATGTAATTGGGCACAAAATTTAGAGTTGACTGGAAGCATTCTTTAATAGTATTGTTTTGTTTCGAGATTAAATAACAATAGTTTTTTTTAACTTAATGCATACAGAGAAACATAATTTCCTTATCCATTCCGGGAACTAAGTAGGTAGGGTGTAACTTCAAGTATGGTGACACATTTCAGATCAGGGCTGCACAACCTTTTTATAAGTGGGGGCCACGTTTATTTTTAGCCTATTTTCAATTTTGAAAAAATAGGCTTATGAGATCACCTTTTGTCCGTGTGTGTGTGTGTGTGTGTGTGAGGTGTGTGCCCCCCCCCCCCACAATAAAATCTAAACGGCTGGATCGATTTCAATGAAACTCAGTAAGTTCATAGCACTATTCCGGGCGACCTCGACCGTGCCGTTCAAATTTTGTTACGTCTCACCAATCCAACATGGCGGCTGTGCGAAATATTTCACCAGCATTCAATATCTCCGAAACCATTCCCAATATCACCCTGGAATCTATTACAGTGATAAAGGGAACTACTGTAAGTTCACCCATGTGACTTTTGAAAAACTGGTGACTACAAAACCAACATGGCGGCCACGCGAATTTGCGACTTTTAAATAGACGTTTCTCGCGATTTACCCAACCAAACGCAATAAAACCTGGTACAATATATATTAATACACATTGTAATGCACCGACATCTAAAGTCGTTCAATTGTTTACATAACCACAAGATGGCGGATGTGTGAAATATTTCACCGGCATTCTATATCTCTGAAACTATTAGCAGTATCACCCTGAAATTGTGTACGGAGATAAAAGGCACTACTGGAAGTTCATCTATAAGACTTTCAAAAATCGCTTAACTACAAAACGAACATGGCGCCCAAGCGAATTTGAAAATCTTAAATACACGTTTCTCGCTGTTTAATGTTCCAAAAGCAATGAAATCTGGTACAGGAAATGTTCATACACATTGTAATGCACTGGTGTCTAATTTAGATCAATTGTTACATAACCTCAAGATGGCGGCTGTGCGAATGTTAAAATTAAGTTTTTATTTCTTGTGTCGTAATCATGCGATCGAAGTGAAAGTTTGAATAATGAACCTACGCAATAATTCTCCTTTAATGGTACATGACTCTATGGCCAATACATTTAACAATCCAACATGGCGACCATCCGAAATATTTAGACGGCTCTGAATATCTACGAATCTATTATGGCAATTAAACTGAATTTTTTAATGTTCATAGGTGCTATGAACTTAAGTTCACCTTTAGGACTTTAAATAACCTGGTGATCACAATTCCAACATGGCGGCGATGCGAAGTATAAATATTCACATGGACGGTTCTGGCAATTTAACCATCCGAGTGCAGTGAAACTTGGTACAGTAAATCCTTATACGAATGTTAATCCACTGGCATAAAATTTACTTCAATTGTTTCCATAACCACAAGATGGCAGTTGTGCGAAATTTTAAAATCTGCTTGTTACTTCTTGTGTCCTAATCATGCGATTGAAGTTTGAATGATGCACGTACACAATAATCTTCATGTAATAGTACATAACTCTAGGACCTACATATATAAAATCCAACATTGCGACCATTGAAATATTTAGTCTGTTCTCAATATCTACGAATCTATTACAGCAATCAAACTGAAATTTTGTATGTTGATAGTGGCAATTAACATAAATAGGATATATGAAAATAGGCTGTATAGTTCTTCACGGAACTACTTGTTTACATAATAAATGGTGGGCCGCAAATTACCTTCCCACATAGGCACCTGCCAAACCCTACCGCTAAAGCTAATTTTACTATTATCTGAATAACCTATGCCTTTGCATGAAACTGGAAAATCCCCGGGAGCTGGGGAAAAAATAGACGATAGGTCGATTCTTTGTACAAGTGCACTTGCACTGAGCCCTGCATGTTGCGCTAACTTAGCACTAATGCACGAGAATGAGAATTTCAGGGACTTCCCCTGTTGGAGTGTTGATCTTGACACGTGTAAGGCTGAATATTGCCTATCTTAATTGATTAACTTGATTAAGACTATTACATGGCTGCCAGGATTTACTTATTTGTCATGGGAAACAATTTCATGCAAAAATCCGTTAAGCACCAGATTTGGCACTGGTTTTATTGAAATAACACCAGTATTTTGCTATGGCGCTATTAGAACATTTCTGGCACCAGACGAACTTCAGAAACTCCAGATCTGGTGCTAAAAACACCAAATTGGCAACACTGGTCAAGCATTCATCTTCAGATACTGCTCACTTAACCTTAATTAATATGCGATGTTTATCTTATATTTATGCACAAATATTATACAGGGTGGACCAAGTAAGTTGAGACTGTACAATATCTCGAAAACTAAGTCATGTATAAAGAACTTTTTGGAATAAACGTTGCGTGATATTATGGGGGAAAGAACATGCTACGAGGGGCGCACTATACTATTTTACACTTTATGTTTTTCTACCCAAATGAACTACATTAAACATCAGTAGTTACGTCCACCTTCTAAACATAATCTCCTTGTAACTTTATGCAATTTTTGCCATCGATGTGTCAGTCTCTCTCCAGGAGGCCATGGTCAAATACAAGGTATTCTCTGCGTCTCATGCGCTCTGTTCAGTACATAAAACTAGTGAAATCTCGACAGATATTTATGAATATTTATGTTCGAACATAAAATAGTTATAATTATCGTCGAACATAAACAGTCGTATGCAACTCGCCTATAATGGTAATTAAGACACTCGTATGGAAATTATAAAACTACTCGTGTCTTAATTATTGCCATTATAGGCTCGTTGCATAATTACTAATATGTTCGACCCTGACTATTATATGTCAGAAAACTGTACTACAATGAGGCTCATTATAACACTATTTTTCATTATGAAACAGTAACTCCCATCAAACAGAGCTCAAGAAACAGTTGTTTGACCAATTATATTGGGATAGCATCGCACACGCGCTGAGTTCCACGGCCTTCTAATTTACATTTCACTGCGAGGCCTAGTGTCATAGTAGGGTAATCGAGTAGGCCATGGTCAAATACAAGGCATTCCTTGTGTCCCATGCGCTCTGTTCAGTAATAAAACTGGCGAAATCTCGACAGATATTTTTGAATATCTATGTTCGAACATAAAATAGATATAATAATTATAGTCGAACATAAACTGTCGTATGCAACTCGCCTATATTGGTAATTAAGATACTCGTATGGAAATTATAAAACTCGCATACGCTCGTTTTATAAACATAGTCGTGTCTTAATTATTGCCATTATAGGCTCGTTGCATAATGTACTAATTTTAAACTGAATGCCTAGCATCTTGTTGGTTAAGATTAACCTCTCTATGACTACACGAAGTATCGCCTCAATAATGAAAAGAGACGTTATCGAGTCAATAAATATAGCCTATAATATTTATCTGTTTTCTCCCTGAAACACTTCGAACTACACAATAAATTATAAAATTGACCGAGGTTATCAAGAGTTGTTTGCAATAAATTCTATTGTCGCCGACAAGATAATCTCAAAGTATGGGTGGAACCGCTTATGATTCCAGAACACCTCTGCATCTTAGCCGTGCGTGTTTAAGCGGCTCACCATAACCACAACCAGTGGTAGCAGCATGAGAATCCCGTCGCTGAGCGTTTATCCTGAGTGAGTTCATTCCCCGGGTTTTCAACACTCCCTCCGGGAAAATGCCGGAATAGTAGGCTGTATGACTTGACTAGATACGTGAGGGCAGCGGGAAAGTTATCGTCTTCTGTGCTCAAGGTTGCAGGATGGAATCCCGACGCAGTCACTTGGCATTCGAGGGTGCCGTATCAGTAGATTTATTGTATTATTCGACTTATATTGTATATTAATATTTTATTAATATTGTATTATTAGACTAATATTGTTTTATTAATATTGCATTATTGTTGTATTTTTAAACAATTAGATTTATAACCTTAGTTTATTAGTTTTATGTTTAATTATTTTTTGCTCAAGAAGATTAATATTGACTAAAGGTGGATATCAATAATTATTTTATTTTATTTGGTTGGTTGGTTCCTCAGTTTAGGGGCTGTGACAACGCGGTCATGTAGCCCCGTGTACTTTGGGTGTGTGTAGAATCTGTCTGATAACCGGTGTTAATTGTGATGACTGTATTAGTGTGTGTTATCTGCTTTTTAATTCAAGTCAGTACTGCAACTTGGAATTTTTCAAATAGTTCCTACTTTTGCCGCCAAACGCCACCGTCAACGACTACTAGGCCTAGTTCAGAACTTAGCTAGCAGACGGCACTACAGTCGGTTCTTGGCAAGGAACGTAGGTACCTAAGAGCGTTGTTTACATAACTAACCTATACAATTTAGCTTCACACAGGTGTAATTAGTGGAAGGTTTTTTAATATGCCCTAAATCTATGACATGGGACCACCGGATTTAGGGTAAACCTTGGTTATTTCGTGACAGTGATTATTTCGTGGTATTATTTTATGTTTTCTTCATGAAGTAACCAACCGTACTAGCAGTGCCAAATTTCACACATAGATGGCATGACATGTCGTGTTTCTAAATTCACCACGCTAGGCTTTGTCCTTGAGTGCTGGTTGACTGAGTGAGTCTTTGTGCTTGTTGAGGGGATATCTGTAGTGCATTTAACACAGAGGAATCTGTGTGCTTATTTCACAACAGATAATTGGACATCTATAAAAGGTAAGAGTCTATGATTTCGTATAACAACCAATTGTACATTACTGGATTTTTTTGACATATTTATATATTTTTTACATTATTTGTTTACACAGTACCACCTTAGCTTTGCCGGCAGAATTTTTACGATTTTATAACTATTTTTTACCGCGCTCGGCACCGTTCCTATATGTTAGCCGTTACGTGTCCTTAAAATTAGAAAATTAGACATTCAATAATCAAATAGAGATAGTAAATTAAATAGACTTAATTTTGCATTATATACTACAGTAAATTAACATATCACGAATTAACCAATGTATCACGAAATTACCATACCGTGTATTCTTCTTTTCATCAAATGCCTCATAAATATAATTTTTCTCGCTGCTGATCTTCTGTTACAGCATTTTCATGCGGTTGATCTGTCAATTTCGAGGTAGATATTTCAATAAATGTGTATTATACATTTTTGTTGCATTGCTTAAGATATTTATTTAACTATCACAAAATTATCAAGGTGTTGTCACGATATTGCCAATGATATCGCGAAATAACCAACATATTCCTTTCAAGACTCAACTGATTTTAAATCAAAGTCATGTGCATTTAATTACAACTTTATCCTTGATGCTTTGCGCACCAACATTGTAGCTTCATGAAAAGGAACTCATAAAATTTTGAAATTATTTTCTTACCCCTATAAATGAAATCATCCTAAAATTATCACGAAATTACCCGGGTTTACTCTACTTCCCCTCCGAAGGAAGGCATACTGAGGGATTTTTAATGCTCTTAGAAAATCCGACGGCTTCGGCCTGGTTTGAACCCGCTATTTTATTTGAATATAGTCAATACTGAAACCATTGTTATTTAACCAACGTGGCTGATATGTTTGGATTGGCTGCGTGGCTCAGCGGTAACGTTCTCACCTGCTGTTCCCAAGGTTCCAGGATCGAATCCTGGCGCAGTCAGTTGGCACTTTGAGGGTGCGCGAATGTGAAGGAGCCGTGTCGGTAGATTTACTGGCACGTTAAAGATCCCCTTAGGGGCAAAATTCTGGCAGCCTGGCGTCTCTAAAAGCCACAGTAATTAAAAGGGACGTAACATTATTATTATTATTATTATTATTACTATTATTATTAATAGTAACCGACAGTAGTGGCTACGCTGGCTAAAGCGCAGCATTAGGTCATGGGGCCAAGCTCTCTGCTGACTCGGTAGACGCGTGGGGTCGTGGTTTTCCCATTTTCAACACCAGGCAAATGCTGGGACGGTACCTTCTGACAGGCCACGGCCGCTTCCTTCCACATCCTTGCCCAGTTTCATTCACCATCATTCATTTCATCTCTCATTAACTCCTCTTATGAGGTTGGCGTCAGGAACGGCATCCGGTCGTAAAAAAAACATCGTCACAAAGACTTCCATCGCATCTCATCCCCGACCCCGTTGGAAAACGGAAATAATAAGGGGTCGACATACATTATTATTATTATTAGCCTATTATTTATATGTTTGTTTTTGATGAAGGCTAACTCAGCTCGGGCGGCTTCGGTGGCGTAATTGGTAGCATGTTGAGCTTCTATGCCCAAGGTTGCGGGTTCAAACCCGGCCGAAGTCGTCGGATTTTTTAAGAGCGTTAAAAATCCCTCAGTATGCCTTCCTTCGGAGGGGAAGTAAAGCCAGCGGTCATATGTCATAGATGTATGGCATGTAAGAGAACCTTCCACTAATTACACTTGTGTGAAGCTAAATTATAGGTTATGAAGGACGCTCTTAGGTTCCAAGATTCATCGCCAGGAGCCAGCTGCGGTGGCATCTAGTAACAAAGTTCAGAACTAGTTGGTCGTTGACGGTAGCAAAAGTTGGAACTACTTGAAAATCGAATATCTGCAGTCCTTACTTGAATTAAAAACATATAACACACACTAATACAGCCATCACAATTAACACCGGTTATCAGACAGATTCTACACACACCCAAAGTACACGGGGCTACATGACCGAGTTGTCGCAGCCCCTAAACTGAGGAACCAACCTAACTCAGTACGTTGTTGGCAGTGTAAGGCAGCACGGAAACACTTGAATGGTTTGGTAATGTCACCTTGCAGAGTTATCGCCAACTTATCAGCTGCTACGATAGTTTTCACTCTGCTCGCATAGTAAACACACACTCATGTATGTTCAGTCCATGTCGAGTTGATGATATTTATTCCAAGATAGTTCCTACGCTTTCGTGACGATGCAGTTCATGCACACTAAACATTTTCGGGACATCACGTCATAATTATTACTGTATTACCCTTTTAAGATACGAGTGCCGGTGGCTGAATTGGGAACTTCTCTTTGTTTAAAAGATGGTATATTGGCTTTCACGGCCGGTGAATTAAAACTCAGCAATTCTTTTAGGTTTGTGCCGTGTCTTGTGTGGGGTTTCGCCTAGGACACCAAACTGGCTCATCGGCGGGCTGTTGGTGTCCCCGCCCGGACCCCCACTGAAGTAGCGAACTGCGCGACACCTCCCTCTATATTAGGTGCAACTGCACCACTTGACTGCGAAAACTAAAAGCTCAAGCAGCCTCAACCTCCCTATGAAGGCTTCCAAAAAGATGGTATATTGGCTTTCACGGCCGGTGAATTAAAACTCAGCATTTCTTCTAGGTTTGTGCCGTGTCTTGTGTGGGGTTTCGGCTAGGACACCAAGCTGGCTCATCGGCGGGCTCTTGGTGTCCCCGCCCGGACCCCCACAGGAGTGACGAACTGCGCGCCACCTCCCTTTATATTAGGTGCAACTGCACCATTTGATTGCGAGAACTAAAAGCTCAAGCAGCCTCAACCTCCCTATGAAGGCTTCCAAAAAGATGGTATATTGGCTTACACGGCCGGTGAATTAAAACTCAGCATTTCTTCTAGGTTTGTGCCGTGTCTTGTGTGGGGTTTCGGCTAGGACACCAAGCTGGCTCATCGGCGGGCTCTTGGTGTCCCCGCCCGGACCCCCACAGGAGTGACGAACTGCGCGCCACCTCCCTTTATATTAGGTGCAACTGCACCATTTGATTGCGAGAACTAAAAGCTCAAGCAGCCTTAACCTCCCTATGACGGCTTCCAAAAAGATGGTGTATTGGCTTTCACGGCCGGTGAATTAAAACTCAGCAATTCTTCTAGGTTTGTGCCGTGTCTGGTGTGGGGTTTCGCCTAGGACACCAAGCTGGCTCATCGGCGGGCTCTTGGTGTTTATTTATAAAATGCTGTCAGCCTGCTTGGTTGACAAGCAGTGGCGTAACTACGGGCGGGGGTTTGATTAGAGGTATCAACCCCCCAGAGCCAAATAATTTACGTAATTTGATGAGAATTGTACTAAAAAAAGCATTTTTTCTTGGATTGATGACAAATGACTGGATAATGTACGTTTATAATTTGAGAACATTTCTCTTTACAGCCTATTTAATGTTAGACACATGAGAGGTGCAAATAAAACGTACCAAATGCAATTTAGCAAAAACAAACACATGACCAAAAAAGAAAGCAAACATTCAAGTAAAAGCAGGAAACAGATACAAAACCAAAAACAAAAAATGTCAAAGCAAAAAGCAAAAGCAGAAAACAAACACAAAAAGCACAAACCAAAGAGGAATATTCAAAAGCAAAAGCAGAAAACAAACACAAAAAGCACAAACCAAAAAGCAAAATTCAAAAGCAAAAGAAGAAAACAAACACAAGACCAAAAACAAAATAGTCTACTCAAAGCAAAAAACAAACGCAGATAAGAAACACAAAAACACAAGCAGAAAACAAACTCAACACCAAAAACAAAATACTCAAAGCAAAAAGCAAATTCAGAAAACAAACACAAAAAGCACAAACCAAAGAGGAATATTCAAAAGCAAAAGCAGAAAACAAACACAAAACCAAAAACAAAATACTCAAAACAAAAAGCAAATTCAGAAAGCAAACACAAAAACAAAAAGCACAAAGCAAAAAGCAAAATTAAAAAGCAAAAGCAGAAAACAAACACAAAAAGCACATACCAAAAAGCAAAATTCAAAACCAGAAGCAGAAAACAAACACAATACCAAAAACGAAAAATCCTCAAAGAAAAAGCAAACGCAAAAAAACAAACACAAAAAGCACATACCAAAATGCAAAATTCAAAAGCAGAAAAAATCACAAAAAGCACATACCAAAAAAGCAAAATTCAAAACCAGAAGCAGAAAACAAACACAATGCCAAAAACGAAAAATACTCAAAGAAAAAGCAAACGCAAAAAAAAACCACAAAAAGCACATACCAAAATGCAAAATTCAAAAGCAAAAGCAGAAAAAATCACAAAAAGCACATACCAAAAAGCAAAATTCAAAACCAGAAGCAGAAAACAAACACAAAACCAAAAACCAAATACTCCAAGCAAAAAGCTAAAGCAGTAAACAAACACAAGACCAAAATAAAAAAAAGCAGAAAACAAACACAAAAAGCAAAATTCAGGAGCAAAAGCAGAAAACAAACACATGGCCAAAAACAAAAACAAAACTCAAAGATAAAAGCAATTAAGCAGAAAACAAACACAAAACCAAAAAGCACAAAGGAAAAAAAAAGAAAAATTCTAAAGCAGAAAACAAACGCAAAGCAAATAAAAAGAAAAAAGAAACAGTAGAAAACAACGAACACAAAACCAAAAGCGCAATTAGTTCATATTTTGACTCCGCTCATCCCCTCCAAAAGCAAATCCTAGTTACGCCACTGTTGACAAGTACAGTCGCGTGGGTAAGATATGACTCAGCTCCAGTAGCCTCAGCCATTGTTCTCCCCTCCGTGGTGACAAGAGCTCCTCCTGTTACACTTAGCTGTCTGTCGCAAGACAATTAGAAACGCACCATTCATAATATTCACCCATTATTATTTTTAATTTCATTCAAAATTCACAATATAACTTCTGTTTAACACAAGTAGCGCGCGCAATGCAGCTTGACGTATGTGGTGACTGCACTCCATCATCGCTGTGTCCCTCTGCACGTCCTACAAGGTTCCAGCGGCTGTGATCAACAAACGCACGTTCTCTTGTGAAGAAGTCGCGACAATGCACTTTGAAAGACATGAGGAAACAAAGAAACGAGCAGAGAAACTGAAATGTTTGTACGTAAGTCGAAAATACAGAGTAATATATGTGAACCTATTTTCTTATTTTATTTACAGACCTATATTTTAATTATTATTTCATTGTAATACTATACGATAATACAGTATTTCCTTTTAGTGTAGTCTATTTAGTCTTATTACTTACTAGCAGTAGTGCCCGGCTTCGCCCGGTGGATTGATCTGTTTTACAGAACTGGAGCGCTCAAGGATAAGGATCGGAATAAATGAAAGTAAATTTGAAAGCACCAACGCTTATTGCAGCTGATAACCTCAGTGTACTGCACCAACACCATCGCCCTTATTCAGAGACATAGGCTACTATTGTCATGATGATAACTGTTTTAAGGGGCCTAAGAAATCTTTTTGCACTAATTACTCCCCGTGACTGTAATTTATAAGCAGCTCGCAATTCTGCACCAGAACATTAGTAGGGGCGAGGTGATGCAGACCGCATTACTTGGCAACAATAGACTTCGGTATTATTGAAGCCGTTCTGGAGTGCTTGTTCTTCCGACTTACTGAACAAAAATCAATCTCTAAAGGTTACCTGAGAGGTGTAGCCTAATGCTACATAGCCTAAAGTATTCCTCTTGAATCAGGCTATCATATACAAAAATAATTTCTCGGATCCGACGGGTAGTTCCAGAGATTAGCGCGTTTAAACACATAAACACGCAAACAAACAAACACACAAACTCTTCAGCTTTATTGTATTAGTATAGATGACTACACAGGACTGGATGCAAGGATCCTACGAGCTGCGGCATATCTTGACGCGCTTTGCGGTCCATGGTTTCCACCACCGGATCTGCATAAGAGACGTCATTACCAGCCAAACGAACTATGCGTGTGCAAGCTTTGTAAGGGTCCTTTCGACAGATACCACTTTAGGACGTGCAAGTGCAGAGGTGTCTCTGACGAAATTTTGTGAAAATTAGAAAATATATGGGCACCCCTCGGAAAGAGGCTTTTACACAGTATAAAGAAGGCGAAAGCATCCTTTTTAAAGAGAGTGCTTTGCCTGTCCAAATCTCCTCCATCTCGCCTTGTTTACGAGCTGTCCAGAGAATTGATTTTCGTGGAGGAGTTGCGTTTGTAGCTTCTGCTTCCAGCCACTCAACTTCTACAAGAGCTTCATCAGAAGAAGATTAGCATATGGGAGGATTTCCACCTGTTGTGGTGCGATGACTAACCGTGCATGGACGCATGGTGGTTATCAGTTGAGGCACGTTATGATTCGAATATCGGAGCATGGTTTTCACCACCGTATATGTAGGACGAAGAAAATTCGCGAACCACGTCCTGAGTATAGGTGCATAAGATATGACAGTCCATGTGAACGATATCACGTTCTATCATGTAAACTGAGGGTAGAATCCCTCACAATAGATTGTACTAATGATGGATCGTAAGAACCACGTTCATGCACATTGTGCGCAATCAAGTATTTATTTATTTTGCCTTATTAAAACTCAACCATTTGTATAAGGTGCGTTCAAAAAGTAACGAGCTGGAGGCATAATTACAGAAACCAGTACCTGTATGTTAGAAGTATTGGCCCTGGCTGTTGAGGCACTTGTCCCACTGTGACACGAGGCGATGAATGGCTCTCTCATAAAATTCCCTGGGCTGCGATGTGAACCAGTTCCGCACGTACAGCTGGACGTCGGCATCCGAGGTGAATCGTTGGCCCCGCAGAGCCCTTTTCAGGGGATGAAACATGGCGTAATCACAGGGAGAGAGGTCTGGACTGTATGGAGGGTGGCCGAGAATCTCCCATTTGAATTTCTGTGTTGGCCGTAAGAGGTCGTGCATTGTCGTGGAGCGACCACGGTGGCTATGGCGTTCACTGTCACTTGGCGGTCCTGGGTAATGAGTGCATCAACCAGCTGGACGTTGTCACAGGTAATTCAGGGGGGTGCCCCAGACCGGGCATCATCGGCTAACGACACCCGTCCTTCCCTGAAGCGCTTGTGCCACGCCTTGACCCTTGCAAGCGACATGCAGTGTTCACCGTACACTTGTGACATTCGGCGATGGATGTCAGCTCCCCCTACTCCTTCCGCTGTCAGAAACCGAACAACGCCTCTTTGCACTTCGTTTGACACCTCCATGTCACTGTTTGCAATGCGACTGGCAGCGTTGGACGATTGATGCATGCTGCTGCTCGCTTTGTATCGTCACTTGACGTGCACGCGTGCCCTATGGCGACGGGCTGTGACTTTCCACGCTCTAGTCAGAACCACACCTCGTTACACACGCCACGATTAGCCGATGTCGTCACCGGTTTGCGCATTCCAGCCTCCGACTCGTTACTTTTCGAACGCACCTTATAAAACGGAAACCTGTGAAAACGGAAAAAGAAATCCAGAACTATAGCGTTCCGCTTTAGGTTGGCTTTATTGTACTTCGAGTAAGTTAATGAAGGTTGGAGACATCGAGGTTCGACTGTATTTGGGTCTGATGATGGTTGCTTGCCAAGCGAAACATGTCATAATTTTATCCATCTTTTGTATTCCATTGCAATATATATTTTTAGCCTACTTTTCACATTTTGCAAAAATGAGGTAAAAGTAGACTAATGTGATCGATCTGGGCAAAGGTGTGACTGGCTGTCTGTCTGTCTGTCTGTCTGGCTGTCCCACCCTATCAACTCCTAAAAGGCTGAAGCTATCGAAACAAAATTTGGTATGAGTAAAGATCTATATCTGAATATCTCAATGCCGTATTTGAAAATGATGTCAGTGCTACCAACTGCTGAAAAATCGCAATTGAATTTTGAGCTCCATGTTGGATATCTTGGAAGGTATGAATGGGAGCTATTTCAAAATTGGCACGCGTATAGATAATGATATTTCAGTTTAATTTCCAGGAGGCCATTATGGCAGTGTTAACAAAATGATTATAAGCATGCTGATAGATCCAATATTTAAATGCATATAACTTCTACTCTATCAATTGGAATTCAACCCAACTTCGTATGTACTATGTGAACATAAACAGATATGACTGAGCGTATTATTAAGAACCACCAGGGCTGCCAACTGTTAATGAATGCTCTCAATTTCTTCTATCAAAAGACCAATATATCAGAAAGTATGCAAGTCGACAGCTTTAAACTATGCACACGTATAGTACCTGACATTCTGTATTAATTTGGAGTAACTAATATACGTCAGTGCTACCAACATGATTCTAAGCCTGCTGATAAGTCCCGGTTGAGAAAGGAGGAGGGTGAAACATGGTCAACGGTCTCAAAGGCGGATGAAGAATTTCAGTTCCCAACGGCAGAGAGAGCGGAGGAACCTAGTGGAGTAAACCACGAAAAAACAATCATTTCGGACTAACAATCCGATCTTATTTCGGAATTTTATTTCCTACACCTACACAACACAATTTCATATGCAAAATGGAAATGTCGCTAAATGAGAGCACTACCCCAGGTGGTAACTTGAATGAGAAATCCACCATTGCAGTAGGCAATGCATCGGGACCTAGGATTCTGGGGAGTCCCACCACCTGCATACAAGGTGAGTCGGAGCGTCTTGAAACACCTTCCAAATTGAAATTCAAGAGGAAATACTTCATCGGGATCATTAACGTCAACTCACTCCTGCGATTCAGAAAACAGAAAGAATTGGAAAAGCTCCTGGACGACCAACAAATCCAGATTTTGGCTGTACAAGAGACCAGATTCCTAGATGACCACATCATGGATACAAAGCACTACAGGGTATTCAAAGGAAAGCCAGCAATAAAGATAATGGCTAACACCCCTCTCCTTGGGACTGCCTTCTACATAAACAAAACCATTGTGGATAGAGTCACAGACTTCTCATCTAAATCTGAGAGATTATCCCTATTGACAATCAAGTGCAAAAACAGGAATTATACTCTCATAAATTGCCATGCTCCTATCAACGAAGACAACAAGAAGAACCCACAGAAAGTCGATGACTTCTGGGACCTCTTAGAAACAGAAATCGCTAGGATACCTGTGAACCATGTAAAAATCCTTCTGGGAGACTTCAACGCACAAATAGGGACAGAAAGAAAATACAGAGATATAGTAGAGACTATCCAGCACACAGGAGGACAAACAAGAATGGCGAACGTCTCCTTGGACTCTGCAAAATCTTCCAGTTGAATCTCATGTCAACTCATTTTCGGAAACTCCCAAGAAAAGCAAAGACATGGGTATCTCCAAATCCCAACCTAGGAGAATTCCAATTAGACCATGTAGCAATATCAAGGACAAATACTAGGGAGGTGATGAATGTTAAAGTGATAAGAAATGGTAAATTTGACTCTGATCACTATCTCTCCAAAGTTAAAATACGTTTTCTTCCATCAAAACAAAAGAAGGATCCACCTAAGTTGAAAAAATACAACACCAATCGAATGAACATCAATGGAGATATTATAAATAACTTCAGAGAAGAAATCTGCTCTTCTAGAACAAAGACCTGGCAACATCTTTGTACAAAGATCAATGAAGCCGCTAAGAAAACATTCGGACTGGCAAAGAGGAAACGTACAATCTGGTGGAATGAAGAATGTGAGAAAGCGCTTGAAAAGAAAAGGAAGGAAGGAAGATTCTAGTTTTACGTGACCGTGAATCTTGTGATTATGAGCCACGGGACCTCCTTTTTACGTGGAATCCGAACCACAGGACATGGCATTTCACTTCGAAAATCTCACATGCATTGACCGGGAATCGAACCCGGACCGCCTTGGTGAGAGGCATACAGCTAGACCGCTGAGCCACCACGCCCCCCGCTTGAAAAGAGATCCGACACATGGAGAAAATGGAAATGTTCAAGAGATACGGAACATTTGGAACAATTCAGAACCCAAAGGAAAGAAACATCAGGGGTATTTCGCAGGACCAAACGATCGTTTGAGAATGCAAAGTTACAAAACCTCCAGGACGACTTCACTAAGAATAACACCACAGATTTTTTCCAAACCTTCAAGGACAAGCTTAGAGGATTCCAAATTCCAAGTATAAGTTTCAAAAACGAAGAAGGAAAAATTTGACTGAACAATCAAGAAAACAGCAATATATTAGCCAGATACTTTGAGAAACTCCTCAACTGCCCGCCTCCAACCAACAAACTAGAATTTCAGACTCATCCTATAAACTCAGAAGATGATATGCCACCAACAAAAGAAGAAATAAAGGAAGCCCTGAAAAGTCTCAAGAACAACAAGGCAAGCGGGGAAGACTCCATATCAGCAGAAATGTTGAAGTGGGCAGAACCGGAAATCCTAGACGACCTGCACCATATCTTCAAACAAATATGGGAGACGGAAAAGCTACCAGACGAATGGAAAACAGCGCTGATCCACCCACTCCATAAGAAAGGGAACAAACAAGATGTTAACATCTACAGAGGCGTGTCGCTACTCCCAGTCACTTACAAAATCCTCTCAAGGATACTTCTGAATAGAATAGAAGGAATCCTAGATAAGCAACTTGGAGAATACCAAGGTGGGTTCCGGAAAGGCCGCTCCTGTGCCGAACAAATCCTAAATTTGAAATCAATAATTCGCCACAGAGCGCTGAACGGCAAAAGTATAGTGGTTTCATTCATTGACTTCAAAAAAGCCTTCGACTCGGTGGACAGAGGACCCTAGATAAGATCTTTAGAGAATTTGGAGTCAAAACCAAACTGGCCAATATTATCAAAGAAACCTTAACAGCCACAACTTCTAAGGTGAAGTTCATGGGAGAATTGTCTCAGTCATTTGAAATCAAGACAGGTGTGCGACAGGGTGATGGATTATCACCATTACTATTCAACGTGTCCTCAAGAGGATTGTGAGAATTTGGAATTCCGAACTTGAAAATCAAGAGATAGCCCCGATCTGCCTAGGACGAAAAACGGGAGGAATCAAAGTCAATTGCTTGGCTTTCGCTGATGATTTTGCGATACTTTCAGAAAACATAGAAGAAGCGGCCATACAGATCAACCTCTTAGAAAAGATCGCTAGCAAGACAGGACTTAGGATCTCGAAAGAGAAGACCAAGTTCATGATGAATGACAAACATGGACCACAATTCCTTGAAACAGAGATTGGACGGATTCAGAGGGTGAAAAACTTCAAATACCTCGGTGAAACCATATAAGAGAACGGCCTAGAGAAAGCTGCTGTAGAAGATCGTATCTCAAAAATGGAAAGAGCTTATGGGCTAACTAAAAACATCTACAACAAGAAATGCATCTCATGGAATGCCAAACTAAAACATTACAACACGGTAGTAAAAACAGAATGCCTGTATGCCAGCGAATGCCTCTCGATAAATTACAAGTTGGAGAAGCTAGAGATCCTAGAAAGAAGAATACTACGGAAAATCATGGGCCCAGTCCAGACTGAAACCGGCTGGAAATTTCGGAGCAACAATGAAGTCTATAAAAATGTGGAGAGAATCTCAGAGACCATGAAGAAGAGGAGGTTATCGTTTCTCGGACACTTGTACAGAATGGACAAAACTAGACTAACCAAACAGTTATTCGACTACCTGTGGAACAAGAAGACAACAACGACATGGATTAAGGAAGTTCGAAAAGATCTCGAAAATTCCAACATCCAGGAAGTTCAGATGTCAAACAGGGAAACATTTCGGTACATAATTCAAAATTTGGAAGGGTTTCACGTCACAAGAACCACAAAGAAGGGAAGAGCCTGGACGGATGAGCAGAAGAAACAGCATAGCGCTCATATGAAGGAGTACTGGAGGAAGAGGAAACTTCAGGCAAAGAAAAAATGGAATTGTAGCGTGATCCGAAGTGGTCAATTCGCAAATAAAATAAAAATGTTATTGGTTTTACGTCCCTTTTAACTACTGTGGCTTTTAGAGACGCCGGGATGCCGGAATTTTGCCCCTAAGGGATTCTTTAACGTGCCAGTAAATCTACTGACACGGCTCCCTCGCATTTGTGCGTCCTCAAATGCCAGCTGACTGCGCCAGGATACGAACCTGCAACCTAGGGCCCAGCAAGCGAGAACGCTACCGCTGAGACACGCAGCCAGTCAATTTTAAATGCATGTAACTACTAACTTATGGATTTCATTCAAAATTGGCACAACTAAAGATCATATTATTTCAGATAATTTCTAACCAACACATGCATGACATTGTTGCCAACATGATTTTACGCGCGCTGTTAGATCCAATGTCAAACTGCATGCAACGTCCATGCTATCCATTGGACTTCAACCAAATTTTGTATTCCGTACCTTAAGAGATGGAACTAAGAGTATATTCAGTCACCAGGGCTGCCAACTGTAGTGCTCTATTGGGCTACATTATGCCAGGTATACTGTATTTCGAACTAATTAGAAAGTTCTATATTACCAACTTAATTTCGTCATTATTCTAGATAGATCCATTTAGATTAATCATTGGCATGAATCTTAAATTTTAAGAAAAGTAGGCTCTTTAGTTCGCCACGGAACTTCCTGTTAGTGTTAGTTTTTCGCGTTTTTTTGGACACATTGTGTTGAAGGACAAAAGAGTTGCAATACCAATCGAAATTTTAGATTCCCATTCGCCATAAAATAGGCTACCTCTACTTGTAACACCAATCCAACCAATCCATTTCCTTCAAACATGTACATTGTAATACAGAGCAGATGTCTTGACGTACATTCTCCGTTCATCGCTGCAAGAGATCTTATCGAAAGGACGCGGTGAAGCCTGGTTCCGGCACATAGCCTACAAGCAGTACTGTCCGCCATATGGTAATTCCACTGCTCGATTTGAGACGTTTCATCCTTACCTGAAGGCTCATTACAACGCTACAGTGTTGCCGAATCAACCTGCCGACATATCACGACCATAAAGTTCATAACGAACGATTTCACGTAAATGTCACACCAGGGCACACATGTGAAGAAGGTTATGATGGATCTTACACACTACAAATTTATTTATTTATATATTTATTTAGCGTATGGATTTTAGAGAGCCTCCGTTGCTTAGGCGGCTGCACGCCAGCCTCTCACCGCTGGGTCCGTGGTTCGAATCCCGGTCACTCCATGTGAGATTTGTGCTGGACAAAGCTCAGGCAGACAGGTTTTTCTCCGGGTAGGTCTACTCCGGTTTTCCCTGTGACAATTTCATTCCAGCAACACTCTCCACTATCATTTCATTTCATCTGTCATTCACTCCCAGGGGAGTGCGACAGGTTTCGGCAGCCGGCACAGTTCATATCCTAGCCGCTAGATGGGGGCTTCATTCATTCAATTCCCTGACCCGGTCGATCTACTGGAAGCAGGCTGTGGATTTTCATTTGTGGCTTTTAGTGCCAGAAGAGTTCGAGGATGTGTACGGCTCGCCAGAGTTTGTAGCTGCTTCTATGCGGACACCCATGGGGTGAGCTACAAACTCTGTTCAATTTCAGGTAGTTCCAACTTTCGGTATCAGATGTCACGGACACCTAGTAGTGAACGTTGGGACTTTAATAGAGCGTTTCAATGAAATCTAACCAACAAAATCAGCTTCACAAAAGTTTAGTTAGTGGAAGGATCTTTTACATGCCATAAATCTATGCCATGGGCTCGCTGGCTTTACTTCCCCTCCGAAGAAAGGCATACTAAGGAATTTTTAACGCTCTTAGAAAATCCAAAGACTTCGGCCAGGTTTGAACCCACGATCTTGGGCACAACAGTTCAGCATGCTACAAACTACACCACCGAAGCCGATAAGAGAAGAGATAGGTTGGTAGGACAAGTCCTAAAACACCCAGGAATAGCAAACTTAGTTATGGAAGGAAGAGTCGAGGACAAGAACTGTACGGGTAGACCAAAGTTAGAATATGTTTAACAGATTGCCACGGATGTAAGGTGTGATAGCTATGTAGATATGAAAGAGGGAGGCATGGAAAGGTGCATCAAAACAGTCAAAAGACTGAAGACTCAAACAACAACAACATTATTTTATGTTATTCAAAGTGAGAAAACTGCATTTATATTATTGACAGTGTTTTGATCATGATTTTTGCAATAAACCGAGGCCTAAAAAATTGAATGACCTCGTTGTCCAAGCCTCTCAAATGAAACAACTATTTATTGTAGGTCTTATATTATTTCCACCAGCTTATCATTGAGATCAGTCAGAGATACTGCTAGGTTTAAAATTATCTTTGTTTGTCTATTGACATCCATCTATTATTATTATTATTTATTTAATCGATTGTTCCCCTTTAGGAGAGCGATTGGACTTGAATTCATGATTTCATCTTCTGGCGTTTTCCCGCTTCTGTTCCCAAAACCTCTTCATCCTCTCAGAATGCGCCTTCTTCCGCTCAGCTGTCCACTTTCTTCCAGGCTGTCGCGATGGTCTATGATCAAACTTAACATTTTTGATTTTATTCCTGCACTCGGTGCGGTCCTCAAAATGTTCAATGTTGAAAATTATTATTATTATTATTATTATTATTATTATTATTATTATTATTTATTATTATTATTATTATTATTACTATCATCATCATCACCACAAACGTCCAGTGAAAATATGGCACTCAAAGAAGTCGAATGTGTAGCGTCCGTAGAGGTTTGGTGCAATTCTTTCATCTCCGTATCATAATGAGGATGAATTAATGATGAAGATAATTATTCCAAACATCAATACGTGGGCAAAATCCCAGTATCCAGCCACAAACCAAATTCTTGACCCTCACCACCGCGCTGGACAATTTTATTGTATTGATATACAGTAGATGCATTGTGGTCAGAGTGAGTGAGGCCCTATTCAGCCGTCAATCAGACACTGGAGTGACATTTCCGCTTCAACAGGTGCTGCTCAGTTGTTTAAAGGCCGTGGTCCTTCAAAACCACAGACAGTTAAGGAGAAGATAGAATGTGTGGTAGGCCTACTTACAAGGGATGAGATTCAAGAGTCTGGGGAATCTGTGGTACTTACAGGGAACAAAATTCAGTAGCTGGGGTATAGGATAAGATTCAGGAACCGGGGTAGAGAATAAGATTCAGGAATCGGGCGAATCTGTGGGGCTTACAAGGTGTGAGATTCACGAGCCAGGATAGAGAATAAGATTCAGGAACCGGGGTAGAGAATAAGATTCAGGAACCGGGGGAATCTGTGGTATTTACAGGGGATAAGATTCAAGAGCCAGGATAGAGAATAAGATTCAGGAACCGGGGGAATCTGTGGTACTTACAAGGTGTGAGATTCAGGAGCCGGGATAGAGGATAAGATTCAGGAACCGGGGGAATCTGCGGTATTTACAGGGGATAAGATTCAAGAGACGGGTAGGAGAGTAAGATTCAGGAACCGGAGGAATCTGTGGTACATACAAGGGATGAGATTCAGGAGCCGGGGGAATCTGTGGTACTTACAAGGGATGAGATTCAGGAGCCGGGGAAGAGCAACCAGGGGAATCTGTGGTGTTTGCAGGGAACAAAAATCAGGAGCTGGGTAGGGGAAAAGATTCAGGAGCTGGAGGAAACTGCGGTACTTAGAAGGGATGAGATTCAGGAGCCGGGGTAGAGAATAAGATTCGGGAACCGGGAATATCTGTGGTACTCACAAGGGGTGAAATCCAGGAGCCGGGGTAGAGAATAAGATTCAGGAACAGGGGGAATCTGTGGTACTTACAAGGTATGAGATTCAGGAGCCGGGGTAGAGAATAAGATTCAGAAACCGGGAGAATCTGCGGTACGGTACTTACAAGGTGTGAGATTCAGGAGCCGGGATAGAGGATAAGATTCGGGAACCGGGGGAATTTGTGGCACTGTACTTACAAGGGGTGAGATTCACAAGCGGGGTAGAGGACAAGATTCAGGAACCAGGGGAATCTGTGGTACTTACAAGGGATGAGATTCAGGAACCGGGGTAGAGAATAAGATTCAGGAACCGGGGGAATCTGTGTTACTTACAAGGGGTGAGATTCACCAGCCAGGGTAGAGGATAAGATTTAGGAACCGGAGGAATCTGTGGTACTTACAAGGGATGAGATTCAGGAGCCGGGGTTGAAGATAAGATTCAGGAACCGGGGGAATATGTGGTAGGCCTACAACAGGGGGAATCTGTGGTACTTACAAGGGGTGGGATTCACAAGCCGGGGTAGAGGATAAGATTCAGGAACCGGGGAAATCTATGGTACTTAAAATGGATGGGATTCAGGAGCCGCGGTAGAGGATAAGATTCAGGAACCGGGGGAATCTATTGTACTTACAAGGGGTGGGATTCACAAGCAGGGGTCGAGGATAAGATTCAGGAACCGGGGAAATCTGTGGTACTTACAAGGAATGAGATTCAGGAGCTGGGGTAGAGGATAATATTCAGGAACCGGGGGAATCTGTGGTACTTACAGGAGGGGGGAGATTCAGGAGCCGGGGTAGAGGATAAGATTCAGGGACCGGAGGAATCTGTGGTAGCCTATTTGCAGGGAACACGATTCAGGAGCTGGGGTAGAGGATAAGATTCAGGAACTGGGAAAGAGGATAAGATTCAGGAACCTGTGGAATCTTTGGTATTTATAGATGGTAAGATTCAGGAGCCGGGTGATAGGAAAGGAGAAAGCCGTGACGTTTAAATCAGGATCATATCCCTATATTTTTTTAGTTTTTCATTATAAGTCTACTAAGAAATAGCCTATAACATATCTTTCAAAAATGCAAAATTTTAAAAATATCTACTGCAACATCTTCCTTTTTCCCCTCGCATTGGATAGTGAATACTGTGTATTATAGCGTGTAATTTGGTCATACCCAGTGCTAACGGCCGTGGTTTACAAATAATGGGATATAGCTGGTTAAAAATATGCGGTCGAGGTTTTTGATTAGAACAGACCACAAATAATTTTATTGAGTTGATGTCTATTCGTATTAATGTCATTCACAGTTCCCCATATCATGCCAACATGTGTAAACACAGGGGTGATTCAAAAATAAAAATTAACAAGAGCTCGCACGGAGAGACATTATACCAGGGATATTCCGAAAGTAAGTTTCGTGATGATGATAATAATAATAATAATAATAATAATAATAATAATAATAATAATAATAATAATATCGTATGGCCTCGAGTGCCAGGTGCAAGCTTTGTTAATTGACGCCCAGAGGGCAGCTTGCATGTCGAATTTAATGCTCTTTGGAGCACTATGAAAGTCACGGAGGTAGATATCTAAGCTCCTCGACACTATAGCGCTTTCTACAGGGCGAACATTTTATTTTGAAACCACATATATTTTTAGGTTTTACATACCTTCCTCTATTTTTCTACATAACAAAAGTTTGGTGCTTTTCAGTCGGTCAACATGAATGTACCCAAAAAGAGCTGGGTTGTGCCCTAATCCTGAAATAAATTACATGAGATTAATAAATACATTAGGATGACCAGTTTCGATCGTCAAGCGATCATCATCAGATCCATTACACTTAGGCTATAACATCTATGTTTGAGAATACAGGTGCCAGAGTGAACACGAAACTGCTCGAAGTCCCAGTAAGGAAGACAAACCGGATAAGTATCAGCCTGTATTATTACAGTATAACCATAGTTGATTTTGTATAACCATATAATCACCCCAAACAGACAAACTCCGGATTTTTATCACCATTTTAGCATTTCGCCTAACATTAGATATACTACAATTAGCATACACCGACAGTTGCATTAACGATACTGCAACTAAATAATTGTACATATTGTAAATATTTTTCACCTGTTTTCTCAAACATAGATGTTATAGCCTAAGTGTAATCGATCTGATGATGATCGCTTGACGATCGAAACTGGTCATCCTAGTGTATTTATAAATCTCATGTAATTTATTTCAGGATTAGGGCATAACCCAGCTCTTTTTGGGTACATTCGTGTTGACCGACTGAAAAGCACTAAACTCTTGTTTACTAAGGCAACACTGAAAAATGGCTTCAAACCTCACAATTTTTCTACATAGTTGCCTTGTTTATTTAGGCACTTGTCATACCTTAAAACTACGTTCTGAAATCCCTCTGCATAAAAGTTTGCCGCCTGCTCTGACAACCAAGAATTCACGGCTGTTTTCACTTGTTCATCGTCGCCTCTGACAGAAGCCGACAGTCACTGCCGAGAACATTTCCTGGCGTAGTAGGGAAAGGAGGAACTTATTGTGTGGCGGAAAATCCCGATATTAATTTTGCCATTATGAACATGGTGTAGTGAGGGGGGAGCTGCTCCACTTAGCAAGTTGTGAGCCCCTGCGACCTTGGAATGGAAGGAGTCATGCTAGGAGGGCGTGCTTGGATTCGTTTTTTCGTCTCGTTGCGCTCTTTACGGGAATGTAGGTGTCGAAAAGGTGAAATGCTGGAAACATGTTTTTTATGGGGGGGGAAACGTGATTTTAGACTTTTTGCTATATTTCGCGAACCAATCATGCTAGAGGCGTGTACGAGGGGTCCAAGGTCTCGGGCTGACGTCCTCTTTGCTATGGACCACTCGTTATAGTTTTTTAAAAAATTTGGAAACTCGATTTTGGGGTAAACAAGTGTTTTTTGTGATTTTTGCTGATAACTCACAAACCAATAAGCCTAGAGACGTGTGCGAGGTGTCATTTTTTTCATGGCGTTGCCCGCTTGCCGAGGATGTTCGTGTTGAGCAGGAATGAAAAATCATGTTGAGGTAAAACCATGATTTTAGACTTTTGCTTTATCTCGCAAACCCATAACGCTATAGACGTATACCAAGTGTCCTAGGACTCGGGTTAACGCCCCCTTTTTGAAACTATGTTTGACATTTTGACAAAGGGCCTAACGCCATACATGATGAAAAAAATGTCTTTACCTGTTTATAATGTTCATGATGCGTGGTGGTTGAGAGAGACGATACGGCTGGGTGTGTGTTTCAACGAACCTGTTGCTGACCACAAGGACCATGCTTAATAGAACAATCGCTATTTCGACGGGTCGGCTTATGACAGAGCGAGGGTGCGTTTTTTCTTATACTTTACCTCTGAAGATGATCTTTAACGTGTAAACGGTGACGAGAACTTGGTTCTAAGTTGGTCGAAGCGAGTAGAGAAAACAAACTTGCAGAGGAGCAGACGAGCAGGAGGTGAATGTCATTTGAGCTTACTGGAGTGCGCTGATCAGACTTGACAACAGGTGCAATGGAGAATGACCAAGACGCTTGAAGGTGAAATAATCTGACCATCGTGGTGGCAGGGGAGTGCGAAATGCATGCACACACGTGTGAGATGACATGTACGCTAAACAAGTTACATCCTGTTTGCTTCGTACGTGTCAAAATGCAAGTTCAGGTGAAATTTGATCTGCCACAGGTGTTCACCTTGGGTTTTGGCTGTCCACGTGCACGATAACTTGTAACAAGTCACTGCTTCTTTCACTTGATCATCTGCGTCGAAGCGCTTGCCGCCAAGAAACTCCTTTAGGTAGCGGAACAGGTGGAAATCACTTGGCGCCAAGTCCGGTCTGTACGGTGGGTGGCCCATCTGTTCCCATCCAAATTTCTTGATTAGAGTTTGCGTGTCATTCGCAGTATGGGGTCTGGCATTGTCATGCAACAACAACAACACTCCGTACACTTCAGTAATCTGCCGATGAATTTCTGCCGCAGAAATGTTTCTTGCAGACAGAAACCGTATCACTGCCCTAACTTCACAATCGGCGGGCTGATTAATTGTCTTAAACATTGTGAACGGACACTATGAACAGCACACAGCAACAGTAACAACGCTCTCGGCGGCTTTTGCCGCGCAAGGCATGCCAGGAGTCAGCGCGCATGCGTGTTTTGCCCTTGGCGCCGCTTTCAAATATTTGCGGCGAATCGGACTTTACTTTTGGAATTACCTTCGTAAGTTAGCGAGAAAAGACTACAGCGAAAGGGATTACAAACCCTTTTTCGATCATGATCAGCAACAGATAACGGGATATTATGTTCAATTAAAAATTAAGTGAACAAGCATTCTGCTCTTATTTCATCAAGGTCGGCTCCAGAAGTGGTTAAAAATGAATCAGTTTCCCTACTGCTTTCCTTCGGTTTCGTATTGGAGACGTGTTTAACGGATTTAATGTGATTTTTTAATTCAGCTCTTCTTCCGTAAGCAATGTTTATATCACACGAAGACAAGGAACAGAATGCGAATGTTTCACCTTTCCGTGATCGCTTAATACAAGGAAATTCTGCAGAATATGCCTCCCTGAGACTGATGATATCGTTTCTTACTTGAATTGATCACGAAAACTCTAAATCGCACAAAAATTCGTCACACAATTGCACGAATACCAGAACTACAGCAAACACCGCTTAAAACCAAGCCGAAACAAAGCTTTACCACTAACAAACAGTCGAAGCACAAAGAGAATTCAGCGATAATCTGAGAGATGTGATTATCGATGGACAGGAGATCGACTTTCGGCGTAATGTCAAACGCATGGAATTAATGACAAAAGTGCAGCGATAATCTGCGAGACGGGATTATCGATAAACGTATCGCTCGACTTTCAGTCGAATTTCAAACACTGGCATCTCAGAATATCAGCTATTATCGAAAATCAAAACTGAAATGCGATTTTGTTGCTGAAAACGGAAACGGAAACAAGCCAGGGAGTTGAAAATCCGGAAAAAACTATTTTAATCCGGACAACCGTAAAACACCCCCAAAAATCCGGAAATCTTCTGGGATAACCGGAAAACTTGGCAGGTATGGTGGAGGATGAGGATCGAAGTGGGTGTCCTTCCACATCTTGGCTGTGCGACGATTCCTAGCATCACAGGGCACCGAGTTTTACAAGACTGGTTTCTTCATACTGATTGCGCGCTACGGCAAGTATCTCAATGTCAGTGGCGACCATGTCGAAAATAAATAGTGCAAGGTGTATAGTTTCATGATGCCATGGTGTACAGTAAAAAAAAAGCTAACTCTAGTAGGTTTCGAAAACCAGCCGACCGCGTGAGAGACGAGCATTATACCACAGAGCCAAACATGTCCATAACACCTCAGTGTTATTAACCGACTTACATACAACGTGTATGTCAGTTTAGCAATGAAGGGAACTTGGTGTAAAAAATAATATACTAACTCATTTTCGGAACTTTTCCATTTCCTCCCTTCTTCCATTTTGTCAAACATTTCCCGAGTTATCCATTCTTTTCTTATTCTTTGTCTTTCCTTGTTCAGAGAGGTAGTGAACAGCTTCTCTCCAACTGAGGAAACTTATGAGAAAGCAGAGCAATGTCTTGAAAGTAGAATTGGTAGGGAAGAATTACTTCTTGAATACCGGGTGAGTTAGCCGTGGTCGTTACGGCATGGCTGCTGGCAGTCACTCACATCCGGGAGGCGAGGAGGTTCGAATCCCCCCACCGGCAAACTCGAAGATGGTCCTCTGTGGTTTCCCATCTTCCTTCCAGGCAAATGCCGGGGTTGGTCCCTAACTATAGGCCACAGCCGCTACCTTCCAACTCCTCGTCCTTACATTCAAACGTTCCTCCCCAGACAACACTCCACACGCGACGGTACTTGTAGTTCACCCCATGGGTGTCCACATAGAAGTAGCTACAAACTGACGAGCCGAACAAGTCCTTGGACACTCCCGGCACTAAAAGCCATATGCTAAAAAAAATAAAAATAAAAAGTTGAAATTTATGTGTGCGAACTACTAGGATTGGCGATTCAGAATGCCACTTCATCGCAGCCCTCTTAATTACCGGCAGATATTGGAAAAGCTCGGTTAATATCACATGGCGGCCGATATAGGGTAGTTTCAGAATTTTAGCGACATGCTGGAATACCTTTAATTTGTCACAGTAGCCCTGTTTCTTTTCAGTTTATACGAAGGCTGGTTTTTTTTAAGTAAGGGCCTATATTTTAGCCCGTAGTTAGTGCGCATGCCGAACAAGCGTGCGGGCTACCTCCCGGCATCCTTTGCGAACAAGCAGGCGTCAGTTGCAGCAGTGTAGCTAACCTGTACGCTGAACTGTGCATCTTTACAATGTTCAAGATTAATGATTTGCCCGCCGCGTGTGTGGTACGATCTGTGATACGTTTTTTTAGTGCGAGAAACATGTCAGCTTTGTGAGGTGTATGGTGATAATGCAATGAACATTTTTAACTCGCGTACCCATTTTGGCACTTTACCGTCACAGCGCAAGATCATGGCAAGACCTCACACTGCTTCCCGGACTCGGGAACTGATTGACTCTTTTGGGTGGGAAGTTTTGGATCACCCACTGTATAGCCCTTCGTCATCTTGGTGGGAAGCGCTTCGTCGACGATGAAGAAGCGAAAACAGCCGTGAATTCTTGGTTGTCAGAACAGGCGGGAAACGTTTATGCAGAGGGATTTCAGAACTTAGTTTTAAGGTATGACACGTGCCTAAAGAAACAAGGCAACTATGTAGAAAAATAGAGGAAGGCATGTAAAACCTAAAAATAGCCTAAATGTGGTTTCAAAATAAAATGTTCGGTTAATTTAAAAAAACGGCCCTTACTTAAAATAACAGCCCTCGTAAATAATTCGCCGTTATCACTTGAACAGAAATGTAGGGAGTAGCCTATGGTATGATGATCAGTATTTCAAAGACGAAGGTTATGTTGGTAGGGAAGAAACGCAAGAAAATAAAATTTCAGGTTAGGAGGAACTAGATTATTGAAGCAGGTGAAATATTTTAAATACTTGTGCGGCCATTCTCTCAGGACATTAAAAAAACATAGGCTAGGCCTACTAGTACAGACATCACTGTGACACAGGTTATCAGAAAAATTCTACACATATCCAAGTACACGTGGCTACATGACCCCGATGCAGTCAAGCCCCTAAAGCAGTGTTTCCCAAACTATTTGGTGTGTGTTCCACTTTAAGAGATAAGAATCTCTCGCGTACCACCTAATGGTTGGGCGATATAGTAACTATAACCCCCACCACTACTACGTAGCAGACCAAAGGATGGATTGTGAATTGTGTTTGTCAGAGTTAGACTGTTAAAGTTCAAATAATAAAAAGTGTGTCCAGTTGTTTTATTATTATTACATCATTGTTGCCCTTATGGACAGTGTTTGAACTTAAGTATCTCATGATGTCACAATTTTCACTTCTTTCCCTTCTTCTCTTCCCAAAATCTCTTCATCCTTTGACTGTGTTCCTGTTTCCTTTGTTCCGTCCACAATGTTCCTATCTTCTTCCTTTCACTTACTAAAAATTTGGCGTTCTTAATTTTGTTTCTGAATTTTTCTCTCTCTTCTATCATTTGCTTGTTGATCCCTAATTGCTTTAAATCGTCTTCTATTTCATGATACCAATTTGTTTTCCTTCTTGAACTGCTTACTACATCAAAGATTTTCTTTGTAAGTCGTTTATTGTTCATTCTCTGTATGTGCCCGTAGAAAGTTAGTCTGCGTTTTCTAATGATATCTGTGAGTCTGTCTGTGTGTTCATATAGCTCTTTGGTAGGTCTTCTCATCCATATCCCATCTCTGTGTACTGCTCCAAATATTTTTCTCAGAATTTTACGTTCAATTTTTTCTGTTTCTGTGTTGCCAGATGCTCCAATTGTGGTCGTTTCTGACGCATACAATGCTTCTGGTAATACAACTGTTTTGTAGTGTCTAAGTTTGGCCTGTCTTGATATGCTTTTCTTATTATAATGTGACCATGTAAGTTTGTATGTTGTTTTATTATTTATTATTATTATTATTATTAATTCAAACATTCAGAAATGACACTGTACAAATAATATTAATTTAAAAGCTCTTAATAATTAAACATAAAAAAAACAAAGTTTAACTAACAACTTCAATGTGAAGGGTGAGCTTGAAGATTAGAAGTCAACTTAGGAATGTTTTAAGATTGCTGAGTCTCAAACGGAGATAGTTTCCCCGCTGTAAGGAGCCTATTCTGGTATTTATTCTTGAGATAAACAAATGAAGAAAATGCAGTCTCACACAAGTACGAAGTAGTGGAAGGCAGTAAAAATCTAACTGCTTTGTCAGCTATGTCTGCATAGTCTGCACGCCACTCAACCCAAAAGTACACAAGAGCCAATTTTGAAAAAGTTTACCTTAGTTCTGAATCACAATTCCATTCATAAAACTGCTCTTTATCTTTCGTCTTAAGGTCTTCCGGAAACATATCAATGTTTTTTGATGTGTAACATCTTTCCACTCGGTAGCTGGACATTTTTGTGGGAGTGATTTTGGAAAAGGGACGGAAGTGGATGGGACGGAAATGGATGGGACGGAAGTGCATGGGACGGAAACAATGAGCGCGCGTGATGGCGGAGATCGGTACAACGACGTACTGTAGGCCATGTGGCTATGGGGAATGTATATCGCATACAGTTTAGTTCAAGGTTTGGAGACCCCTAAAATATTCCTGCAATAAATCATCTTCAAGTTGCCGTTCTTTGGTGTAAAAATATTCATTTTTTTCATATTTGCTGAAAACAATTACGATTTATTAAAACTTCATACTTTTGCTGTATTCTTATTCAATGTAAGCACTCGATGTACTGTCGGCCATGTGGCTATGTGGAACCTATATCGCATCAACAAACACTCCAAACAACGTAGGAATTCAGTATATTGTTACGTGCCACCCCCTAGTGGCACTTTTGTTAACCGGATTATGGTGGGGGTACAAAGCACAACACCAATTACTGCTTAAAGAAATAATTAACTTTATTGTGGCCAGAAAATTACACTAATCAGCAAATACAAGCAATTAGGAGCCTTACTCCAGTTTCCTCAAGTCTCTTTCTTGAGCGCTCTTGGCCCTTCCACTTGTCAACAGATCACAGAAGTTAATCCGTCCTAATGAGTACGGTTGCCTTGACAGAAACTACCTGCTCCTCTCCTTTATGTTCACCGACCACAATTACTTACGATCACTTGCTGCAGGCTATTTCGCTGTCCACAAGCTGGAGAAACAATGTCACTGGATTTCGTAACTCGCACAGCACTTCGTCACCACACTTCTGTCGCACAAGATAATCGCTCGCACTAGCTCGTAAAACACAACAACAACCCGTGCTTGACAGGTCGCACTTATATAGCAGGCCGGTGACTCAATAAACGCTTCTAGATCCATCCAGGGTTCACGGCTTCTCGAGGTTTCCATCGCTGGTCCAGTCACGAATATTCTGGACTATCCCTTTGTCTGTAGTAGCCCTGTTGCATAAGGCGAGCGCAATACAGGAGGCAGGCCACAGCCCAGCCCTGGGGCAGTTGTGACTCATGCGGCGAGTGATGACACAAACTCACAGCCGTAACAATATTAACACCGACTACAAACAATAATTGAAACTTCGTTGGTCTAAACATATCACTGGGAGAAACACATTTAATATACCTTCCGCACACCTAATTTTTAATCACGCCTATACTTGACAGTGCGCTGAACGGCAAAACGAGGCCAGCCATAGAGTTTTACAAGTAGTTATTTCAATGCCCAAGAGAGTTCACTGTCAACAAGGGATTTGCGCTCCCGGGACACATATACCATGATAATTAGAGCTGGGATTTCTATGCAATTACATATTTTACATATTTTTTCATATTTGTGGGTATTCTACATATTCTTAGTGATATTACATAAAATGACATTTTTCAGAGTTTTCCTGTTTTTATATGAAATAAATTGCTGAATTGAAGTTTCACACTTAATGTGGGGCTGTTGTCTGTCCTCTCAAACAGGGGGATTAAGGTAATTATGAGTGACAGGTATTTGCGAGGATGATAGGATGATAAGTGCTGTGCATGGGGAAACTGCTGCAAGTGTATTGAGTAAATTGCAAAAAGTGTTGAAGAGAAATCCTGATTATTCAACATTTCACAGTGTGTGCCGAATTCTAAATGGAGATGACGTTAATCCTCCCGAGGACATTTCTCCAGCGAAAATTCCTCTCCTAAAATTTGCCCCAGTTACATCGTGTGATGTTGAAAGATCTTTCTCTGCATATAAGAACATCCTAAGTGACAAACGCCTTTCTATGACTCCAAGAGAACATCGAAAAAAACTTAATAGTTCACTGTGCAACAGAATTTAATGAATCAACGTGCTTTGAGTTATGAAAATAATAAGTTTCTATTGAATATATGTGTGATATATTCATATAATATGACTCCAAAGAACATTGAAAAATACATAATTGTTCACTGGGCTAGAAAATGTAGTATAAAGCGTGTTTAGTGTGTTGTAACTGGCAAAATAGTAAGTTTATATTAATTATATAATATTACATATTTTGCTCAATCTACATATTTTGCTACATATTGTGGTGCTTTTTGTTACATATTTATGTAAATATTATGCCACTTGATATTACATAAAAATCCCAGCTCTACTTATAACATACCACATGTTACACATCATATGCGACTACTGTAAGGCTCGTATTTTTAGCCTACTTTCGATTTTTGCAAAAAATGAAAGTAGACTTATGAGATCAACACAGGGCGAAAAAAGTGTGTCTGTCTGTGTGTCTGTCTGTGTGTGTGTGTGTGTGTGTATGTGTGTGTGCGTCTGTGTGTGTGTGTGTGTGAGTGTGTGTACTCTGAATGTCTGCCCCCCCCCCCTATCAATTCGAACACGGTGAATGCGAATTGAACGAAATTTGGTACAAAGGTAGCACTAGCAAAGGACACCTCAGTGTCGTGTTTTATATCGCAGCCATCTTGACGGAAACGTAATGGCGGCCACACAAATGTTCAAAGCTTAAATCAAATTACGACTAACCTAATCATCCGATCTCTACCAAATTTTGCAACACAATACCGTTATGGGGGGAGCATTCTTTGACCAAACCAATAGGTCATCAGCGTAATAGATTGCGGATGGCGGCCATCTTTGTGTGAAAATCGATTCCCCCTATTAATTCGAACACGGTGCAACCGAATGGAACGAAATTTGGTACAGAGGTAGTACTAACAAAAGGCACCTCAGTGACATGTTTTATATCGCAGCCATCTTGACGGAAACGTAATGGCGGCCACACAAATGTTCAAAGCTTAAATCAAATTACGACTAACCTAATCATCCGATCTCTACCAAATTTTGCAACAACATACCTTTATGGAGGGAGCATCCTTTGACCAAACAAATAGGTCATCAGCGTAATAGTTTGCGGATGGCGGCCATCTTTGTGTGAAAATCGATTCCCCCTATTAATTCGAACACGGTGCAACCGAATGGAACGAAATTTGGTACAGAGGTAGTACTGACAAAAGGCACCTCAGGGTCATGTTTTATATCGCCGCCTTCTTGACGGAAACGTAATGGCGGCCACACAAATGTTCAGAGCTTAAATCAAATTACGATTAACCTAATCATCCGATCTCTACCAAATTTTGCAACAACATACCCTTATAGATGAAGCATCCTTTGACCAAATGAATAGGTCATTAGCCTAACAGTTTGTGGATGGCGGCCATCTTTGTGTGAAAATCAATTCCCCCTATTAATTCAAACACGGTGAAACCGAATGGAACGAAATTTGGTACAGAGGTAGCACTAGCAAAGGGCATCTCAGTGTCATGTTTTATATCGCCGCCATATTGACAGAAACGTAATGGTGGCCACACAAATGTACAAAGCTTAAGTTAAATTACGACTAACATAACCATCCGATCTCTACCAAACTTTGCAACACAATACCTTTATGGAGGGAGCATCCTTTGACCAATCTAATAGGTTATTAGCCTAATAGTTTGCGGATAGCGGCCATCTTTATGTCAAAATTGATTCCCCCTATTAATTCGAACACGGTGGAACCGAATGGAACGAAATTTGGTACAGAGGTAGCACTAGCAAAGGGCACCTCAGTGTCATTTTTTATATCGCCGCCATCTTGACGGAAACGTAATGGCGGCCACACTAATGTTCAAAGCTTAAATCAAATTACGATTAACCTAATCATCCGATCTCTACCAAATTTTGCAACTACATACCTTTATGGAGGGAGCATCCTTTGACCAATCTAATAGGTCATCAGCGTAATAGTTTGCGGATGGCGGCCATCTTTGTGTTAAAATCGATTCCCCCTATTAATTCGAACACGGTGCAACCGAATGGAACGAAATTTGGTACAGAGGTAGTACTAACAAAAGGCACCTCAGTGACATGTTTTATATCGCCGCCATCTTGACGGAAACGTAATGGCGGCCACACAAATGTTCAGAGCTTAAATCAAATTACGACTAACCTAATCATCCGATCTCTACCAAATTTTGCAACAACATACCATTATGGGGGGAGCATCCTTTGACCGAACTAATAGGTCATCAGCGTAATAGTTTGCGGATGGCAGCCATCTTTGTGTGAAAATCGATTCCCCCTATTAATTCGAACACGGTGCAACCGAATGGAACGAAATTTGGTACAGAGGTAGTACTAACAAAAGGCACCTCAGTGACATGTTTTATATCGCCGCCATCTTGACGGAAACGTAATGGCGGCCACACAATTGTTCAGAGCTTAAATCAAATTACGACTAACCTAATCATCTGATCTCTACCAAATTTTGCAACAACATACCTTTATGGAGGGAGCATCCTTTGACCAAACTAATAGGTCATCAGCGTAATAGTTTGCGGATGGCGGCCATCTTTGTGTGAAAATCGATTCCCCCTATTAATTCGAACACGGTGCAACCGAATGGAACGAAATTTGGTACAGAGGTAGTACTGACAAAAGGCACCTCAGGGTCATGTTTTATATCGCCGCCATCTTGACGGAAACGTAATGGCGGCCACACAAATGTTCAAAGCTTAAATCAAATTTCGATTAACCTAATCATCCGATCTCTACCAAATTTTGCAACAACATACCCTTATAGATGAAGCATCCGTTGACCAAATGAATAGGTCATTAGCCTAACAGTTTGCGGATGGCGGCCATCTTTGTGTGAAAATCAATTCCCCCGATTAATTCAAACACGGTGAAACCGAATGGAACGAAATTTGGTACAGAGGTAGCACTAGCAAAGGACATCTCAGTGTCATGTTTTATATCGCCGCCATATTGACAGAAACGTAATGGTGGCCACACAAATGTACAAAGCTTAAGTTAAATTACGACTAACATAACCATCCGATCCCTACCAAACTTTGCAACACAATACCTTTATGGAGAGAGCATCCTTTGACCAATCTAGTAGGTTATTAGCCTAATAGTTTGCGGATGACGGCCATCTTTATGTCAAAATTGATTCCCCCTATTAATTCGAACACGGTGGAACCGAATTGAACGAAATTTGGTACAAAGGTAGCACTAGCAAAGGACACCTCAGTGTCATGTTTTATATCGCAGCCATCTTGACGGAAACGTAATGGCGGCCACACAAATGTTCAAAGCTTAAATCAAATTACGACTAACCTAATCATCCGATCTCTACCAAATTTTGCAACACAATACCGTTATGGGGGGAGCATTCTTTGACCAAACCAATAGGTCATCAGCGTAATAGATTGCGGATGGCGGCCATCTTTGTGTGAAAATCGATTCCCCCTATTAATTCGAACACGGTGCAACCGAATGGAACGAAATTTGGTACAGAGGTAGTACTAACAAAAGGCACCTCAGTGACATGTTTTATATCGCAGCCATCTTGACGGAAACGTAATGGCGGCCACACAAATGTTCAAAGCTTAAATCAAATTACGACTAACCTAATCATCCGATCTCTACCAAATTTTGCAACAACATACCTTTATGGAGGGAGCATCCTTTGACCAAACAAATAGGTCATCAGCGTAATAGTTTGCGGATGGCGGCCATCTTTGTGTGAAAATCGATTCCCCCTATTAATTCGAACACGGTGCAACCGAATGGAACGAAATTTGGTACAGAGGTAGTACTGACAAAAGGCACCTCAGGGTCATGTTTTATATCGCCGCCTTCTTGACGGAAACGTAATGGCGGCCACACAAATGTTCAGAGCTTAAATCAAATTACGATTAACCTAATCATCCGATCTCTACCAAATTTTGCAACAACATACCCTTATAGATGAAGCATCCTTTGACCAAATGAATAGGTCATTAGCCTAACAGTTTGTGGATGGCGGCCATCTTTGTGTGAAAATCAATTCCCCCTATTAATTCAAACACGGTGAAACCGAATGGAACGAAATTTGGTACAGAGGTAGCACTAGCAAAGGGCATCTCAGTGTCATGTTTTATATCGCCGCCATATTGACAGAAACGTAATGGTGGCCACACAAATGTACAAAGCTTAAGTTAAATTACGACTAACATAACCATCCGATCTCTACCAAACTTTGCAACACAATACCTTTATGGAGGGAGCATCCTTTGACCAATCTAATAGGTTATTAGCCTAATAGTTTGCGGATAGCGGCCATCTTTATGTCAAAATTGATTCCCCCTATTAATTCGAACACGGTGGAACCGAATGGAACGAAATTTGGTACAGAGGTAGCACTAGCAAAGGGCACCTCAGTGTCATTTTTTATATCGCCGCCATCTTGACGGAAACGTAATGGCGGCCACACTAATGTTCAAAGCTTAAATCAAATTACGATTAACCTAATCATCCGATCTCTACCAAATTTTGCAACTACATACCTTTATGGAGGGAGCATCCTTTGACCAATCTAATAGGTCATCAGCGTAATAGTTTGCGGATGGCGGCCATCTTTGTGTTAAAATCGATTCCCCCTATTAATTCGAACACGGTGCAACCGAATGGAACGAAATTTGGTACAGAGGTAGTACTAACAAAAGGCACCTCAGTGACATGTTTTATATCGCCGCCATCTTGACGGAAACGTAATGGCGGCCACACAAATGTTCAGAGCTTAAATCAAATTACGACTAACCTAATCATCCGATCTCTACCAAATTTTGCAACAACATACCATTATGGGGGGAGCATCCTTTGACCGAACTAATAGGTCATCAGCGTAATAGTTTGCGGATGGCAGCCATCTTTGTGTGAAAATCGATTCCCCCTATTAATTCGAACACGGTGCAACCGAATGGAACGAAATTTGGTACAGAGGTAGTACTAACAAAAGGCACCTCAGTGACATGTTTTATATCGCCGCCATCTTGACGGAAACGTAATGGCGGCCACACAATTGTTCAGAGCTTAAATCAAATTACGACTAACCTAATCATCTGATCTCTACCAAATTTTGCAACAACATACCTTTATGGAGGGAGCATCCTTTGACCAAACTAATAGGTCATCAGCGTAATAGTTTGCGGATGGCGGCCATCTTTGTGTGAAAATCGATTCCCCCTATTAATTCGAACACGGTGCAACCGAATGGAACGAAATTTGGTACAGAGGTAGTACTGACAAAAGGCACCTCAGGGTCATGTTTTATATCGCCGCCATCTTGACGGAAACGTAATGGCGGCCACACAAATGTTCAAAGCTTAAATCAAATTTCGATTAACCTAATCATCCGATCTCTACCAAATTTTGCAACAACATACCCTTATAGATGAAGCATCCGTTGACCAAATGAATAGGTCATTAGCCTAACAGTTTGCGGATGGCGGCCATCTTTGTGTGAAAATCAATTCCCCCGATTAATTCAAACACGGTGAAACCGAATGGAACGAAATTTGGTACAGAGGTAGCACTAGCAAAGGACATCTCAGTGTCATGTTTTATATCGCCGCCATATTGACAGAAACGTAATGGTGGCCACACAAATGTACAAAGCTTAAGTTAAATTACGACTAACATAACCATCCGATCCCTACCAAACTTTGCAACACAATACCTTTATGGAGAGAGCATCCTTTGACCAATCTAGTAGGTTATTAGCCTAATAGTTTGCGGATGACGGCCATCTTTATGTCAAAATTGATTCCCCCTATTAATTCGAACACGGTGGAACCGAATGGAACGAAATTTGGTACAGAGGTAGCACTAGCAAAGGGCACCTCAGTGTCATGTTTTATATCGCCGCCATCTTGACGCAAACGTAATGGCGGCCACACTAATGTTCAAAGCTTAAATCAAATTACGATTAACCTAATCATCCGATCTCTACCAAATTTTGCAACTACATACCTTTATGGGGGCAGCATCCTCTGACCAATCTAATAGGTCATCAGCGTAATAGTTTGCGGATGGCGGCCATCTTTGTGTTAAAATCGATTCCCCCTATTAATTCGAACACGGTGCAACCGAATGGAACGAAATTTGGTACAGAGGTAGTACTAACAAAATGCACCTCAGTGTCATGTTTTATATCGCCGCCATCTTGACGGAAACGTAATGGCGGCCACACTAATGTTCAAAGCTTAAATCAAATTACGACTAACCTAATCATCCGATCTCTACCAAATTTTGCAACAACATACCTTTATGGGGGGAGCATCCTTTGACCAAACTAATAGGTCATCAGCGTAAGTTTGCGGATGGCGGCCATCATTGTGTGAAAATCAATTCCCCCTATTAATTCAAACACGGTGAAAACCAATGGAACGAAATTTGGTACAGAGGTAGCACTAGCAAAGGGCATCTCAGTGTCATGTTTTATATCGCCGCCATATTGACAGAAACGTAATGGTGGCCACACAAATGTACAAATCTTAAGTTAAATTACGACTAACATAACCATCCGATCTCTACCAAACTTTGCAACACAATACCTTTATGGAGGGAGCATCCTTTGACCAATCTAATAGGTTATTAGCCTAATAGTTTGCGGATGACGGCCATCTTTATGTCAGAATCGATTCCCCCTATTAATTCAAACAGGGTGAAACGGAATGGAACGAAATTTGGTACAGAGATAGCACTAGCAAAGGGCATCTCAGTGTCATGATGAATATCGCCGCCATATTGACAGAAACGTAATGGCGGCCACACAAATGTTTAAAGCTTAAATCAAATTACGACTAACATAACCATCCGATCTCTACCAAACTTTGCAACAACATACCTTTATGGAGGGAGCATCCTTTGACCAATCTAATAGGTCATTAGCCTAATAGTTTGTGGATGGCTGCCATCTTTATGTCAAAATTGATTCCCCCTATTAATTCGAACACGGTGGAACCGAATGAACGAAATTTGGTACAGAGGTAGCACTAGCAGAGGGCACCTCAGTGTCATGTTTTATATCACCGCTATCTTGACGGAAACGTAATCGCGGCCACCCAAATGTTAAAAGCTAAAATGTAATTACGACCAACCTAATAATCTAGTCTCTACCAAATTTTGCAACACCATATCTTTATGTGGGAAACATATTCTGACCAAACTGCAAGAACATCAGCCCAATATTTTGCAGATGGTGGCCAAGTATGTGTGCAAATCGATTCCCCCTATCAATTCAAACACGGTGAAACCGAATTGAACGAAATTTGGTACAGAGGTAGCACTAGCAAAGGGCACCTCATATTCATGTTTAATATCCCTATAGGACGTTGTATTTCAACAAGCTACTACAACCAACATTCAATTATACTCCTTGAAAAGGACAAAGAGTTATAACAATACCCATGCATTTAGGAGAAAGTAGGCTATATGTTCTTTACTGAACATCTTGTTTTTATTTGATATTTGTATAATATTTTTCGTAACGTATTTAATATTTATTTTTATTTTTTGTAACCACCAGTGGTACGCGTACCACAGTTTGGGAAACACTACCCTATAGAATCAACTACAACAGCTACGGATGCCGCCAATCGAGAAGACGTCTCTGCTTGGGCGAACATTAATGACAGAGCTTTGGTTTGATGAACCGGGTGCTAGTTTTTGGTTGGTGCCATCAGAAGTATGGTCACGACTGACAGAGATTAGCGCAGCCCGGTGCTTCATAGCGACACGTCCTCGTTCGATCTGACGGAAGTCGTAAAGCACTTCTTTTTAACGCGATCCATTGTTGATTGTGTCTCGCTCTCGTGGGAAACAGTCCCAACCATACAACATTCTACTTACCGTATTTAGTCGGTCGATTAGTAAGGTCCCCATTAATTGATTCTAGCGTGGACACATCTGTGGTTTATTTTTGTCACATATAATATGTTTTCATGAATTAAAACATTGTGGGGTTTAAAGCCATTTTTCAGTGTTGCCTTAGTAAACAAAAGCTTAGTGCTTTTCAGTCGGTCAACACGAATGTACCCAAAAGAGCTGGGTTATGCCCTAATTCTGAAATAAATTACATGGGATTAATAAATATTTATTAAATCATTTGGCAATAAATATTTATTAATCTCATGTAATTTATTTTGTCACCTCCGTAGCGTAGTGGTCAGCATGGTTAGCTGCCGCCCCGGAGGTCCTGGGTTCGATTCCCGGCTCTGCAACGAAATTTTGAAAAGTGGTATGAGGACTGGAACGGGGTCTACTCAGACTCGGGTGCTCCAAATGGGGGTTCGATTCCCACCTCAGCCATTCTCGAAGTGGTTTTCCGTGGTTTCCCACTTCGTCTTCGGGCAAATGCCGGGATGGAACCTACTGTAAGGCCACGGCCGCCTCCTTCCCTCTTCCTAGCCTATCCATCCCAATCTTCCATCCCTCATGAGTCCCCTGTTCGCTTTGCAGGTGAGGCCGCCTGGGCGAAGTGCTGATCACACCTCCCCAGTTGTATCCATCCCGACCAGATGTTCCCAGCTCCAGGACACTGCCCATAGAGGCGGTAGTGGTGAGTTCCCTCGCTGAGTCCGTGGGAACCACCAACCTAGAGGGTAAATTGACTTTTAAAAAAATGTAATGTATTTCAGGATTAGGGCATAACCCAGCTCTTTCGGGTATATTCGTGTTGACCGACTGAAAAGCACTAAACTTTTGTGAATTACTTATCATGTACTAATGTTACAAAGCGACGTATGGCAACGTTGAATAGCGAGATGATGGTAGAGTGATGTAAACCGTGTGACAATCAGTTTGCTCTCATCTTATGTGTAACAACATAACCTCTTATTACTCCCCAGTGCCTTCGCTCTTATGAACGATACAAGAACAGCAACAAGTGCCCTTGAAGCGTGTGACGAAAGATTTTCCCCCTAACGTTTATACCCTTATCAAACTTTTGACGAATGTGCCTCTCTCTGTAGCTACTGGTACTGCCGAACAGAGTTTGAGATCGTTGAAAACATACTTCAGGCATTCTCCTTCTGAAAATAGACTCAATGGTCTAGTATTGTTATCTATTCACAGAGATAAACAACACTAACGATGGAGTTATAAACCGGTTTGGTAATGCTTCAAGAAACCTTGACTGTATATTATAGCCTAGTGTTAGTTGTAAATCAATGTATTGTATTAATACAAAGTAACATAAAATGGTCTTAGTTGTGTTGGCATTAGCCAAACACAAAACATCACAACAAATTGGTTGAAAAAGTGATGTCAGATAGCCTTAAAACTCATCATTTTTCACCAAATTATACAGACGTTTCCCGGGGAGGAGCCCCAGGCCCCCTTTTCTTTGAGGCCTCTTCCATACCCCCTAACCCCCGGTTGGGCAACCCCCAAAATAAAACTCTGTAACGCTCCTAGACCCAGTCTACGCTACGGTAAGGGGGGACGTATGTAAAAATGAGTAAAAGTAGCAATTTTTTTAATCTCCCATAATTTACCTTATGGTATCAAGATTTTAATTCCAAAATATTACAGTTCAATAACATCCGTAAATGTGAGAAAAATTAGTATATGTATACTGCTACACCCACTTCTAAGGAAGAATGTGAGGATAATCTGACATCACCACATGATGAAATTGCAAACAGAAGCTTATCAAAGGAGAAATTCAATGAGGAAACAGCTGGAGGAATAAGAGAAATCAGAGGAAAATGGATATGGTCTGCACTAATTCATTGGATGAGCGGCAATACAATATAAACAAACTCAGATCTTTGATTCAAGTTTTCCATAACTTACATTTTTGTAAGTTTATTGTAACTTTCCTCCTACATCATTAAAGATACAGTGATGAAACTTGGTATGCTGCTGTAAACCATTATTCTAAATAACTTCCTGGAACAATTTATTTTTAAAGTACATATTTTGGATTTTAAGGGGTAACATGTCATTATCTTTTTATCAAATTAAGTCCATCAGAATTTGAAGTGCTGTTAGAAATAAAGTAAATAAGATATCAAAAATTTGTTCCACTGATATCTTTAACCTGGTCTGTTGATATTACATTTCGAATGTTGTAACTTACAATGTGATGATTTTGTAGAAAAAGTACATATTAAGGGTACATGTTTCAGAAAATTCAAATATTCCTAGCTGAAGAATCATTTGAATTATCACCACGAAAATTAACACAAACATGCCTAGCACACTCATAATCATGTGTGTAAAATTATATAGCATTATCTTTAAATCTCTGGGAGTTACAATTCTTTTTTTACTGGAGTGCAATTTTGCATACGACCTCCCCCCCCCCCCCCCTCTCTTAACAGGAAGTAAAATTGCAGCATGCTTGCCTCTCAGGAACGATATTAGGGGAACCTGTAGTGTACATAAGTCAACAATGCAACTGTTTAATAAAAGTTTAATTCTTTGGGAACTATGACACCCAAACATTTCAATTTTTCACAGTGTACCAATGACATTTCTGGCAGCGTGTTACTAAAATATTGAAATTTATAACATATTTCAATAATTATGGACATTTGAAGAAAGTAGAAATATTCTGTTTTGTTTAGTCTATTTTCATTTTATGAAAAGATGTGTGTCCCAATCTAATAACATCTGAACGGCTGGAGCGATTTCAATGAAACTCGGTAAGGACATATTACTATTACGGCCCACCCCGACCGTGCCCTTCAAATTTTATTACGTCGCACCAATCGAACATGGCGGCTGTGCGAAATATTTCACCGGCATTCTATGTCTCCGAAACTATTACTGATATCACCCTCAATTTGCGTACGGTCATAAAGGGCACGACTAGAATTTCACCTATGAGACTTTCAAAAACCTGTAAAAAACAAAACGAACATGGCGGCCAAGCGAAGGTGAAACATTTTAATAGACTTTTCTCGCGATTTAACCATCAGAGCGCAGTGAAATTTGGTACAGTAAATGTTTACAAACATTGTAATGCACTGGCATCTAATTTTGTTCAATTGTTTACATAACCTAAAAATGTCGGCTGTGCACAATTTTAAAATTTAGTTTTTCTTTCTTGTGTATTATTCATGCGATCGAAGTGAACGTTTAAATAATGAACCTACGCAAAAATCGTCATCTAATAGTACATAACTCTATGGCCGACATTAAAAATCCAACATGGCGACCAACCGAAAAATTTAGACGGTTCTCAATATCTATTGCAGCAATATCTATTGCAGCAATCAAACTGAAATTTTGTATGGTGATAGAGGCAATTAACATAAGTAGGGTATATGAAAATAGGTTGTATAGTTCTTCACGGAACCACTCTTTTTTTTAAGATCTCCTACTTACAGTATTTGTTAGGTACCTTTTCCCTATGTTTCTCTAGAAAACTGGTTGAAAGCTATAATTGGTAATCAGATAATAAAGGTTAAGCTTGTAAAGAAAACTAAATACTGTATTTTATATGCATCTGGTTTGAGTCTTACTTTAGTTTATAAATAATTGAATTCGTTAATTTCATGCCATTATTTCAGATATTTTATTTTATTTTTAACTAGCAACCCGCCCCGGTGTCGCCCGGGAACTCTTACAGGTATGAATGCATTACGTGCTAGCTCGTATACTGTCGCCTCAGTAATTGAATGGAGATTGTTGGAAGAAATGAGTAAGTTAAAACACTTATAGTGGGCGATATATTGAAGATAGAGATATGCTCTCCGGGACATTTTTGTAGAACTTTTCATGCTGAACAATTCTTACACTCATGGTATACTGATATTTTTAACGGTATGCCCAGCGTATGCTTAAAAAGCGCACAGACGGCAGTTTTTTTTCGACGTTGTCATTGAAATCGTTACTGCTTGGCTTTCTTTGATCATAAATAAATTATTTTCTACAGAAACCTTCCTCGAGTTATCCTCTATAGAATGGTGAAAACCGCATCAAAATCCATCCAGTGGTTCTCGAGATTGCCCGTGACATCCAAGAATTGGGGACTTTGTTTAATACTAAGTAGAGATTTTTTTTACACTGATTACATTCATTATACTTCACAGTGCTTTACTCATAAACACCTACTGTATAAGTGTGCAAAATATCAACGTGATCGGGCGCATTGTTCCAGAGGAAAAGGTACATAGGCTAACTTAGAAAATGTCAAGATAGGCTTATGTGAAATCTTTCTTTCTTTCTTTCTTTCTTTCCTTCGTCAAAAGTCCATAATCATTGAAATACGTTATAAATTCCTGTAATATAAGGTGCGTTCAAAAAGTAACGAGCCGGGTGCTGGAATGTGCAAACCGGTGACGACATCGGCTAATCGTGGCGTGTGTATGGAGGTGTGGTTCCGACCGGAGCGTGGAAGGTCACAGCCCGTCGATAGAGGGCACGTGTGCACGTCACGTGACGATACAAAGCGAGCAGCAGCATGCATCAATCGTCCAACCAAGAACAAGACAGTAGGTCATTCGACATGCTTCCTGGTGTGGTTCAAGACTGTGGGGCACCCATAGGGCACACACTTTCCGCAAGTGCAGTCGTTCCTTCATGATGGTGTGTACACTTCCGAAGCTCAGTCCGACCACGGCGGCTATGGCGTTCACTGTCACTCGGTGGTCCTGGGTAATGAGTGCATCAACCAGCTGGACGTTGTCTTCGGTAATGCAGGGGGGTGCTCCAGACCGGGCATCATCGGCTAACGACACCCGTCCTTCCCTGAAGCGCTTGTGCCACGCCTTGACCCTTGCAAGGGACTTGCAGTGTTCGCCCTACACTTGTTGCATTCGGCGATGAATGTCCGTTCCCTCTACTCCTTCCGCTGTCAGAAACCGAACAACACCTCTTTGCTCTTCGTTTGACGCCTCCATGTCACTGTTTGCAATGCGACTGGTAGTGTTGGACGAATGATACATGCTGCTTCTTGCTTTGTATCGTCACGTGACGTGCACGCGTGCCCCCTAGCGACAGGCTGTGACCTTCCACGCTGTGGTCGGAACCACACCTCGTTACACACGCGACGATTAGCAAATGTCGTCACCGGTTTGCGCATTACAGCCTCCGGCTCGTTACTTTTTGAACGCACCTTATACTTGAGAACTCGCAACTATGGATGAAACTGATAAACTGTGAAATTTAGATGTTTCTAGTTGTCATGGTGATCTGAGAATGAATCTTTTGTTAAGCAGTTGCATTGTTTGCTAATCCAGGTTCCTTTAATAAGAAGTTCCTCTGCTACACTGAGGAACACTGAATATGTTATTACTAGGGCCCGGATGTTGATGACATTAAAACGTTTAAAAAATGCACTTAAAATTTTCAAAAATGACTGATAAATGACCTAAACATTCGAAAAATGCACTATAAAATGGAGAAAATAATCTTATAATAATAAACTCACCAATATTTCAAAAATGACATCTTAAGCTCAAACTGAAAAGTTAATTAAAATGGATTTCTAGCACTTAACAAAAGGTTTATGTTCACTTTAGTCTGAGTTGCACTGCACTACGAAAGTCATTCTGATGTTGTCAAATGTAAATAATCTGCAGTTATCAGCCAACCAGTTTTTATATCACGAAAAGCTGCGTTGAACATCAACTGCTGTGATCGGAGCGTACTTAAGTGAGGAAGGTCGTTTGCTGCTAAATCCTCCTCAATCCCATCCATGCAGTAGTTTTCACCAGAAAGAATGCCTGATATTTTGCATAATGTTTTATACCCGATGTTTTTGTCTAGCACTTTTTTCAGTTTTGATGCAATACCCACAGCAATTTCGGCATGATTGTTGCTAAGACTAGTTTCCACCCGGTTAATTAAGGAAGTGGAATCAATATTTCAATATTTTAAATTATCTTGTATCAGCTACTAACTTCTTTTTAACTCTGAGACACGTAACTCACTCATATAAAGCTGTGACATGACTAAATTGAAGAAAAAAAATACCTTAAAAGGCCGATTTCTCTAAAATAAGACCAAAAAATCTACCAAACTTTAAAAAAATGTTCTTAAAATTGAAAAATAGCACAAAAAAAAGTGCAAAAAGATGCAAAATAAAAATGACATATTTGAAGACTGGATGGGCCCGTCCGGAGTTTCTATGTACTTCAGCATTGTTTTGGACAGCTCAGTAAAAAGATAACATGTCATCAACATCCGGGCCCTAGTGATTATTATTACTATTAAATACAAACCTGTATAATATAAAAGGGACAAAGCACATCGATGTACCAATGATTTTTGGGGGCAGATGACATCGTAGTTCCACCCCTTGAAACCTCAATAACTAACTAACACAATGATCACAACCGCCACTGCATCTATCTAATACGGGGTCATTATCTTTGTGCGTCAAACTATGGCGTCATTTGGCTGGCCAGGTGCGGAGCTAGTGGACCTAACAATACACCGCTCCGCGGACGTGTATCTGCAAAGCTTAGACGTTAGTGTTGCACGTTTAGTGAGTATTGTCATTAATGTGATTGTTAGTCATGTCTAGACACCAATTCACACGGCGCGAATGTGTGTATATCCATAATTGGTTGGTTCTTAAGTTTAGGGGCAGCGACAACGCGGTCATGAGCCCCGTGTACTTTGGGTGTGTGTAGAATCTGTCTGATAACCGGTGTTAATTGTAATGACTGTATTAGTGTGTGTTATCTGCTTTTCAAATTCAAGTAAGGACTGCAGACTTTTGAATTTTTCAAATAGTTCCTACTTTTGCCGCCAAACGCCACCGTCAACGGCTACTAGTTCAGAACTTAGCTACCAGACGCCACCAAAGTTGGCTCTTGGCAACGAACGTAGGAACCTAAGATCGTTGTTTACATTCTTAACCTATACAATTTAGCTTCACACAGGTGTAATTAGTGGAAGGTTCTTTAACATGACATAAATCTATGACATGGGACCGCCGCCTTTACTTCCCCTCGGAAGGAAGGCATATAATTCATATATGAAAAGCAGAAAGTCTTGTTCTGAAACAAGACGAAAATTTCGAATCAAGTTTCCAGGAAGCCCTGTGCCTAATGCCAGTACAATTAAGAGGCTCGCTAAACGATTCAAGAAAACAGGCTCCGTAAATAATAAAAAAGTTAACAGGCAACGTTGTGTTCTTACAGAACAATAATTAGATGAGCTTGTTGTCCATTCTTCCATCAGAAGATGTCAGGTGTGTGTTACAAGAGAGGGAGGACATTTTCAGCATCGACTATGAGCACTGTAAGTACACATTATTGAACATGTTGCTAAACGTGTGAAAGTGCGCGCACACTACTGACTGAACCGGGTACGCGCGCCCGCGATCTGTGCCAGTCAACGCCGGCTTTGCTTGCCGTGTTTACCGGGTCACACAAAGATAATGACCCTGTATAAAGGTTGTTGTTTAAATAAAGGCCTTGGACAACGTGGTCATTAGGCCTCGTGTACTTGGGTGTGTGTATTTCTAATTCATGTCGGGATTAGCGGTCGTGGCCTTAAGTTAGGTACCATCCCGTCATTTGCATAGAGTAAAAATGACGGAAACCACGGAAAACCACTTCGAGGATGGCTGAGATGGGAATCGAACCCACCTATTCTACGTTTTGCCACAGTGTACCCTGCTCCAGCCCTCAAACCAGAATTGAATGTCTTGGCATAGCCGGGAATTGAACCCGGGTCTCCACAGTGTAAGCCAAGAATGCTAGCCACTACGCAACGAGGTCTTATTATACGAGGGATGTGTTGATTTTTTTTCTTTATTGAATAAAAATATCAGATTGACATACCAAACTGATTTTACTACTAAATGTTTGCTTGTTTTATTCTTAGGTCTCAACATAATCACCACCGGGTGAGTTAGCCGTGGTCGTTACGGCATGACTGCTGGCAGTCGCTCACATCCGGGAGGCGAGGAGGTTTGAATCCCCCCGCCGGCAACCTTGTAGATGGTCTTCTGTGGTTTCCCATCTTCCTTCCAGGCAAATGCCGGGGTTGGTCCCTAACTATAGGCCACAGCCGCTACCTTCCAACTCCTCGTCCTTACATTCCAACTTCCCTCCCCAACGGTACTTGTAGCTCACCCATTGGGTGTCCGTCTCGAAGCAGCTACAAAACTGGCGAGCCACGCATGTCCTCGGACACTCCCGGCACTAAAAGCCATACGCTAAAAAAATATAAGAAAAGAAAAGTAAAAAAACATAATCGCCAAAACGATTGAAACATGTGTCGTATCGTTACACCAGCTTTCCAATGCCCTCGGCAAAATATTCTGCCGCCACTGAGGTGGGTTCGTCTGGACAGTCTCCTGAAGTTTTTCCTTTTTGGCGAGGCGTTGCCGCCCGACCATACCTTCAATTCTCGAAAAAGGTGAAAATCATTCAGTGTTGGTTTGGACTAAACGGCAGATGGTCCAAAACTTCACATTTGTATTCTTTGAAAAAGTCCATCGTAACGTCCTCTCCGCTAGATGGGGGCTTCATTCATTCCATTCCCTGACCCGGTCGGTCGACTGGTAGCAGACTGTGGATTTTCATTTCATGAAGATACCCCTGCCATTTCTAAGATCAGATTAAAAATGCACGGTAGTTAAAGTGGTAATACTTGACGAGTGCTATTTTATGGGAGAAAATTCCTGAAGTACTGAAATTAACCAAAAGATACAGTCAGTCTGAGAGACTAGACTTTATATCATTTCAAATGACGCATGCTACAAATGCTACACATGTTAGGAAGGCTCAGGAGGACTTCTCGATTCGCTCGAAGCCCCAGGACTCTTTCAACAGACTCCATTACCCATTAACTTAGGCTTGAAGAGTCACCCTGTATTCGTGTGTGACATCTTGTACTCCTCTTTAGAAGTCACCCTGTATTCTTGTGTTACATCTTGTACACCTCTTTAGGAGTCACCCTGTATTCTAATCTGACATCTTGTACACCTCTTTAGGAGTCACCCTGTATTCCTGCCTGACGTCACGCACTCGCCGTCTCCGTATCGCATAACGGCAGACCCCAGCAGTAACGTCAGACTCGGTGCATATGCACTAAACAACAGACGTCATTAACGCCGTAACCGTAACGCATAACGGTAGACCCAAGCATAACGACGAAGTCGACAAGATCATTTAAAATTATAAAATACCTGAATTCATAGTCGGGAAAATATCTGTAGATGATATAGGCCTAGTAATAAATGGTTAGGCTACTCCTCCGCTGTCTACAACACAGCCAGCCATCCCAAAAATGATCACGACTTATATAATTGAAATTTCTGCTGACTCAGCCAGTTTTAGCATCATGTACAGTATTGCCAACCCCAGGCATTCGGTAGTCTACTATATCGCATCCGGCAAACCAATGCACAGTGGGTCAAAATCAAATTCTAGGGGGACAACATTATGTTTACGTTTTAATCATGATTTTAGAGTGAAAGGAACGTACATAATTAGTTTACCTTATAATGAACATCAGTTAAGACGCCTACACATGCAAGAAATTGTCTATGACTAGGAGTTGGATAGAGCATTCAGTTATCTCTTCAGAACAATTTTCTACGCCTAATTTAATTTTAACAAAGTTACAAAGTTCCACTTTTGACATGATCGTCGAACCCAGTGCTTCAAACAGTTGTAAACGTGTGAGAACTGGTTGCGCGGCATCTTCTAAAACGTAAAACAAGAAGTTCCGTGAAGAACTATACAGCCTACTTTTCATGCCAATGATTATTCTACAGTATATGAACCTATCTAGAATAATGACAAAATTAAGTTGGTAATATCGAAATATGTAATTAGTTCAAAATATACCTGGTATGATGTAGCCTAATAGAGCACTACAGTTGGCAGCCCTGGTGACTGAATATATTCTTAGTTCCACCTCTTAAGGTACAGAATACAAAATTAGGTTGAAGTCCAATGGACGTTACATGCAGTTAGACACTGGATCTATCAGCACGCGTAAAAGCATGTTGCCAACAATACCATGCGTGTGCTGGTCAGAAATAATCTGAAATATTATGATATCTTGTTGTGCCAATTTTGGATGAAATCCATTTGTTAGTATAGAAGTTACATGTATTTTAAAATTGGACATATCAGCAGGCATAGAATCATGTTGGCAGCACTGCCTTGTATTAATTACTCCAAATTAATCTAGAATGTCAGGTGCTATACGTGTGCAAAGTATAGAGCTGTTGGCTTGCATACTTTCTGGTATATTGATATTAGGGTAAAAACAATATAGACAGCATTTATTAACAGTTGGCAGCCCTGATTTCTCTTAGCAATACTTACAGTCATATCTGTTATGGTACACATAGCACATACGAAATTTAGTTGAAATCCAACTGATAGTATAGAAGTTACATGTATTAAAAAATTGGTAGAACTGACGTATATAAGTTACTCCAAATTAATCTAAAATGTCAGAATATACGTGTGCATAGTGTAAAGCTGTTGGCTTGCATACTTTCTGATATATTGGTATTTGGATTAAAAAAATAGAGAGAGCAATTATTAACAGTTGGTAGCCCTGTTGGCTCTTAAGAATATGCTCAGTCATATCTGTTTATGTACAGATGTTACATACAGAATTTGGTTGAAATCCAATTGATAGTGTAGAAGTTATATGCATTTAAACATTGGACCTATCAGAAGGCTTAAAATTATTTTGGCAACACTGTCATTGTTGGCCTCCTGGAAATTAAACTGAAATAGTATTATCTGCATGTGTGCCAATTTTGGAATAGCTCCCATGCATACCTTGCAAGATATCCAACATGGAGCTCAAATTTCTAGTGCGTTTTTTCAGCAGTTGGTAGCACTGACATAATTTTCAAATATGGACGTGAGATATTCCGGTGCACATCTTTCTCATACTAAATTTGGTTTTGATTGCTGCAGCCGTTTAGGAGTTGATAGGGGGGGACACACACACAGACAGACGGACAGACAGAAGGACAGACAGACAGACACACATTTTCCCGGATCGATCCCATAAGACTACTTTTTCCTCATTTTTGCAAAATGTGAAAAGTAGGCTAATAACTAAGTTGCAAAAAGATGTAAAAAGTCTTATAACAGGCGTAAACTACAAAACTCTATCTACATTTTAACATTTCGTAGAAAGTGACGCAGAGTGACGCGACATACTAACAAGAAGTTCCGTGAAGAACTATACATTCTACTTTTCATGCCAATGATTATTCTACAGTATATGAACCTATCTAGATTAATGACGAAATTAAGTTGGTAATATCGAAATATCTAATTAGTTCAACATATACCTGGTATAATGTAGCCTAATAGAGCACTACAGTTGGTAGCCCTGGTGACTGAATATATTCTTAGTTCCACCTCTTAAGGTACAGAATACAAAATTTGGTTGAAGTCCAATGGACGTTACATGCAGTTAGACACTGGATCTATCAGCACGCGTAAAAGCATGTTGCCAACAATACCATACGTGTGCTGGTCAGAAATAATCTGAATTATTATATCTTGTTGTGCCAATTTTGGATGAAATCCATTTGTTAGTATAGAAGTTACATGTATTTTAAAATTGGATATATCAGCAAGCATAGAATAATGTTGGCAGCACTGCCTTGTATTAAATACTCCAAATTGATCTAGAATGTCAGGTGCTATGATAGCAAACACTCGTCTCGAGTAGGTTGGCCTTCCAATGCTGAATGATTCTTCATCGATGAGTCCTGAGGTGACTAAAAAGCCCAATGCGGGAGAGACACAGTTTCCCGCAGTGATGACAGGTAGTATCAGGTCCAGGTGAGACATCCGCATTCATTCCCTGTCTTCTAATGAACACTCTGTTCTTTCTGCGTTGCCTCCGATCTTCTATCATACGTCGGCGGTTTTCTTCAAAAAATATCGCACCACGATGAACAATTGATCTCCAGGATGAGCGATCAAGAGCTAAGGTCTCCCAGTTGTTGATATTAATATGACACATTTGCATGTTAGCCTTTAGTACGTCTTTGAATCGCTTCCTCGGACCTCCCACACAGCGCTTGCCCTCAGTTAGTTCAGAGCAAAACACTTGCTTGGGAATGCGATTATTGGGCATGCGGATTACGTGTCCTGTCCATCGCAGCTGACGTTTTAAAAAGCATGGCTTCAACACTGGTAGTCTGTGCTTCTTCGAGAATGCTGGTGTTTGTGCGTTTGTCTTGCCATGTGACACGAAGAATTCTCCTCAAACAACGCTGGTGATATTGCTCCAGCTTTTTAAAATGACGTCTGTAGCATGTCCGGGATTCAGATCCGTAAAGTAAGGTAGGAACTACAACCGAGTTGTACACAAGGATCTTCGTTGCAGCATTGATATCATGGTTGTCAAAAACTCTAGACCTCAATCTTGCAAAAGATGCCCCAGCACGGTTAATCCTGTGTTGGATTTCGGAATCTATATTTGCACTTGATGACAGGGTGCTGCCAAGATAAGAAAAGGTGTTAACTTCTTGAAGCTTCGCTCCGTCGATGGTGACATTGATGTTTCTTTGTCCTTGTCCAGGGGCTGGTTGGTAGAGGACTTGGGTTTTACTGGTGTTAAGTTTCAGCCCAATCTTTTTGTATGCTGAAGAAAAAGCATTCAGGATTTTCCTAAGTTCGTCCTCTGATTGAAATACTACTGCATTATCATCAGCGTACTGTAACTCAACCAATGCAGCAGGAGATGTTCGAGTCCTTGCCTTTAGACGGCTCAAATTAAAGATCTTCCCATCCATCCTGTAAGTTATCTGTATGCCTGTAGGAAGATCATCTTTGACTAACTGCATGACAGTGGCACCGTACAGAGAAAACAATGTAGGGGCAATCACACAGCCTTGTTTAACGCCGGTATTTATATGAAATGGTTCTCCAATAGAGTCGTTACCAATGACATTTGCCTTCATATCAATGTGGAGTAGTCTTAAGATGGTAATAAAATTCAGTGGAAAACCATACAATGCTAAAATCCTCCACAAGGCTTCACGGTTTACCGAGTCAAATGCCTTACTGAGGTCTATAAAGGCAATATAAAGAGGTCTATTTTGCTCTCTACATTTCTCCTGAAGCTGACGAACAGTGAATATCATATCTGCAGTTCCTCTAGAAGGCCTGAAACCACATTGGCTCTCTGGGAGTATTTTCTCCACCAGGGATAGAATACGATTCGCCAAAATACGAGAAATAAGCTTTCCAAGGCATGATAACAAAGATATACCACGATAGTTGTTGCAGTCTGCACGATCACCTTTCTTAAATATGGGAACTATCAGACTATCTCTGAAATCAGCAGGCATTTTTTCAGTTCTCCAAATTTTAATGATAAGATTATGTATGTGGCTTATGAGTTCCTCACCTCCTTCTTTGAGAGCTTCCGCTGGTATTCCATCACATCCAGTGGCTTTGTGTCGCTTTGCTTGATTAATAGCACACTGAACCTCATCTAGTGTTGGCAGGGTACCGAGTTTTTCCTTGATGGGTGCTTGTTCTAATATATCATACACCTGCTCATCAATAACTGAGTCCTGGTTCAAGAGGTCTTCAAAATGCTCCTTCCACCTATTCATGATTGAGTATTGATCTTTTAGAAGTGTACTTTTGTCACTGGACCAAAGTTGATTTCTACCAAACGTGGAGGGGCCATAAATCGCTTTTGTGGCTTGGAAGAACTGTCGCGAATGTTTGTCTGCTAGATATTGCAGCTCTTTAGCTTTGGATGTCCACCATGCATTTTTGAGCGCACGAGTTCCTCTTTGGACATTTGCCTTCGCAAGACAAAACAACACAAAAACAGGTGCTATACGTGTGCAAAGTATAGAGCTGTTGGCTTGCATACTTTCTGATATATTGATATTAGGGTAAAAAGAATATAGACAACATTTATTAACAGTTGGCAGCCCTGATTGCTCTTAACAATACTTATAGTCATATCTGTTATGGTACACATAGCACATACGAAATTTGGTTGAAATCCAACTGATAGTATAGAAGTTACATGTATTTAAAAATTGGTACTATCAGCAGGCTTATAATCATGTAGGTAGAACTGACGTAATTAAGTTACTCCAAATTAATCTAAAATGTCAGAATATGCGTGTGCATAGTTTAAAGCTGTTGGCTTGCATACTTTCTGATATATTGGTATTGGATTTAAAAAAATAGAGAGCAATTATTAACAGTTGGCAGCCCTGGTGGCTCTTAAGAATACGCTCAGTCATATCTGTTTACTTACAGATATTACATACAAAATTTGGTTGAAATCTAATTGATAGTGTAGAAGTTATATGCATTTATACATTGGACTTATCAGAAGGCTAAAAAATATTTTGGCAACACTGTCATGGTTGGCCTCCTGGAAATTAAACTGAAATAGTATTATCTACATGTGTGCCAATTTTGGAATAGCTCCCATGCATACCTTGCAAGATATCCAACATGGAGCTCAAATTTCTAGTGCGTTTTTTCAGCAGTTGGTAGCACTGACATCATTTTCAAATATGGACGTGAGCTATTCCGGTGCACATCTTTACTCATACAAAATTTGGTTTTGATTGCTGCAGCCGTTTATGAGTTGATAGGGGGGGGGGGACACACACACAGCCAGACAGACAGACAGACAGACAGACAGACAGACATTTTCCCGGATCGATCTCATAAGTCTACTTTTTCCTCATTTTTGCAAAATGTGAAAAGTAGCCTAAAAATCTAAGTGAAAATATAATTTTAAAAATAATAGTTAAATATTATATGTCGCAAATATAGCTATAATTACGTAACAATTACGCCCATTAATAACTGAAACACGTTACAAAAATCATACCTTCAGCTGCATGTTCCATCTTAAAGCATCACACTAACCACAAAGACAACGAAACCACAGCCACTTACATTCACCCTCCAATTCAGACAGATTTACAGTAAGATGCGTTTATATCCCAGAATAGTGAGCGGCAATTATATGAGAATGCTGTATAAGTACATTTGGATTTTTAAATTATGAAAATAAATAATTTTGTCCCTAGATTTCGATTTTGACCCACTGTGCAATGGTTTTCGCCTCATTAAAATGTGTTAAAGTTGAAGTAAACACCAGACGGGTTGTATAAAATATTCAGCCCACGTACCATTTATATACAAATACTTTTAAAAAAAGGCCAATCTATTAACCCAGATTATGTTGCGTGTTCCTCGTGCGTGTCGGCCCAGTTGTTATTTACGACCTTAAGGTAACAGCGTTGTAGATTGTAACTCGCGTTGATAATGAGCTGAGGGATGTGTGCCCAAGGTGTCTTCGGCCTAATGCAAGCAACACTTCACTAATATACTCGTATATAGAGCAGTCAATGTGGTAGCGGGTCACTATTTAGACTGTCTGGACTGTCTACTACATTAGACGACTGAATACACGAAACCATTGGTCGCTACTTGGTTAGACGACTGTGCGGACGAAACCATTGGTCACTTCTAGATTAGACGATTTTCTGGACGATACCATTGATCGCTACTAGGTTAGACGACTGTCTGGACGAAACCATTGGTCGCTACTAGGTTGGACATCTGGATGAAACCATTGGTCGCTACTAGGTTAGACGACTGTCTGGACGAAACCATTGGTTGCTACTAGTTTGGACGACTGTCTGTACGAAACCATTGGTCGCTACTAGGTTGGACATCTGGACGAAACCATTGGTCGCTACTAGGTTGGACATCTGGACGAAACCATTAGTCGCTACTAGGTTGGACGACTGTCTGGACGAATTGGTCGCTACTAGGTTGGACGACTGTCTGTACCAAACCATTGGCCGCTACTAGGTTGGACGTCTGGACGAAACCATTGGTCGCTACTAGGTTGGACGACTGTCTGGACGAATAGGTCGCTTCTAGGATGGACGAATGTCTGGACGAATTGGTCTCTACTAGGTTGGACGACTGTTTGGACAAAAGCACGGGGTCTGGGGGGTAAAGCCCAGGTAAGGTTTGTGTTTGTGTGTGTGTTAAGCCTCATTAACACTTAGAATGTAACATGTAGGCCTAAGCATCGTTTTAACCATTAGTGTCATCCATGACATTATGAATGACGCCATTTTGTGTCTAAAGGAATTTTGAGTGAAATGTATAGGGCTCGGTTTTATAGGTAAACATTTTTTTTATGTAAATACATATTTTAAACATTTTATCTTTAAATACATAAATTCGTGCTTTTCACTTATTAGGGCATAAAAGACATAATATTTACATTTTAAAGTCAGTATTGCATGTTTGTTGTGTGTTACTTCAACAGGGAAGTACTTGCGAGCTATCTAATCTTCATGCAGAGCGTATGTCAGCTCGCAACTGTGTTTTTCTTATCTTGTCGCCCCGTCCCACTCACTGTGGAAGCCGGGGATGCCTGAAGTAAAAGCAACTGCACGTTATCGTGTGCAGCAGTATGTTGCAGAATTTAAGGATAATTTTACCTCTGGTGGGGGCGTTCTGTTCTGCCAACCATGTGGGAAAGCATTCAAGGCTGAACTGCGATTTTAACACCTCAAGGGCAAAAAACATATTGCCGCAGTTTCGCGCCTTCAGAAGAAGTGTCTCGCGATAATCGTCGGTCATTTGTGATGGACAACCTGAAGATGTATGTCGTTGTGTATTGTAATGCTTCAGCAGTCAGTGAAGCATAGCATAAATTGCATTCGTGAATACTGCATATCGTTTATACTGTTATTAATAAAATAAAATTGTAAATCCACAGCCTGCTTCCAGTCTCCGATCGGGTCAGGAATGGAATGAATGAAGCCCCCATCTAGCGGCGAGGATATGAACTGTGCCGGCTGCCGAGGCCTGACGCACTCCTCTGGGGCAATGATTAAATGAATGACAGATGAAATGAAATGATGGTGGAGAGTGTTGCTGGAATGAAATTTTGACAGGGAAAACCGGAGTACCCGGAGAAAAACCTGTCTGCCTCCGTTTTGTCCAGCACAGATCTCACATGGAGTGACCGGGATTTGAACCACGGACCCAGCGGTGAGAGGCCGGCGTGCTGCCACCTAAGCCACGGAGGCTATTAGTCTAATAATTAATTATTTTAATTTTTGTCACATATTTCAGAAATATTTAATACATAATAAATATTTTCCCGAATTTTGGCACCTAACAATACGAGCCCTAGTAATGTATCGCGATCTTTACTACTCCCGACGATAATTGTAACTAGGCCTATAACGTATTTGTTTTTAAGAAGAAAATACCCAATCTTGTGACGCACTATACAGAGTCTGGATATAGCCTGGCTCCTATGGTCTTGCGCCGTAACATAGGCTACCTGTTTCCCTTGCGTGTCGGGCGAGTTGTAGGCTAATTTACGATCTTAAGCCAGCAGTTCAGTAGATTACAAGTAAGTAGATAATGAACTGGAAAGTGAGGTTACACTTTAATGTGAGCGACAATATGAAGGGCAGTCATAGTGGTAGCGGGTCACCACGCATGCGCACAGTGAACTGTTCTGTACTATCGATACGGACACGTAATAAAAATGTTACGTTGTATAGTAAAGTTTTGAAGTCATACTTTCAGTGTTGTCTGAACAAAGTAGCCTATCTGTTGTAGCTCTTCTGTCAGTCAAGGCGAATTAGTCTAATGACTGAACAGAGGTAAAATGTATAGCTTAAATCAGGGGTGCACAACCTTTTTATAAGTGGGGGCCAAGTTTATTGTTACATAATAAGTGGTGGGCCGCAAGTTACCTTTCCACATAGGCACTTGCCAAACCCTGCCGCTAAAGCTAATTTTACTATTATCTGAATAACCCACGGTATTTTACCAGCAGACAAAAAAATGTGTCTTCTAAATGGTTTAAATCAGGGGTTCCCAAACTTTTTCTGACCATGGCCCACTTTTGAGATGGTTTTTTTTTCGCCCACCTCATTTCAAACAAGTAGTTCCGTGAAGAACTATACAGCCAATTTTCATATATCCTACTTATGTTAATTGCCTCTATCAACATACAAAATTTCAGTTTGATTGTTGTGATACATTCGTAGATATTGAGAACCGTCTAAATATTAAGGATGATCGCCATGTTGGATTTTTATATATGTAGGAGTTATGTACTATTACATGAAGATTATTGTGTACGTGTAGTATGCAAACTTCAATCGCATGATTAGGACACAAGAAGTAAAAACAAGATTTTAAAATTTGCACAGCCGCCATCTTGAGGTTATGTAAACAATTGAACTAAATTAGATACCAGTGCATTACAATGTGTAAGAACATTTCCTGTACCAAGTTTCATTGCGTTTGGATCATTAAATCGCAAGAAAGGTCTATTTAAAATGTTCAATTTCGCTTGGTCGCCATATTCGTTTTGTAGTTAAGCGGTTTTTGGAAGTCTTATAAATGAACTTCCAGTAGTGCCCTTTATCTCCGTACAAAATTTCAGGGTGATAACGCTAATAGTTTCAGAGATATAGAATGCCGGTGAAATATTTCGCACATCCGCCATCTTGAGGTTATGTAAACAATTGAACGAAGTTAGATGTCGGTGCATTACAATGTGTACTGTACCAAGTTACATTGCGTTTGGATGGTTAAATCGCGAGAAACGTCTATTTAAAAATCGCAACTTTGCTTGGCTGCCATGTTGGTTTTGTAGTTACCACGATTTCAAAAGTCACATAGGTGAACTTCTAGTAGTTCCCTTTATCATCGTGAAATATTCCAGGGTGATATCGATAATAGTTTCGGAGATATTGAATGCTGGTGAAATATTTCGCACAGCCGCCATGTTGGATTGGTGAAACGTAAGAAAATTTGAAGGGCACGGTCGGGGTCATCCGGAATAGTGCTATGAAATTCCCGTGTTTCATTGAAATCGCTCCAGACGTTTAGAAGTTATTAGGGGGGAGGGGAACGCCATCACACACGCACACACAAACTCACGGACAAAAGGTAATCTCATAAGCCTTTTTTTTTTTCAAATGAAAATAGGCTAAAAAATGAAAATTAATCTATCGTCAAACTGACCAACAAATGAAATACAGTAGTAGCCTAATGCTCCTAATGAGATGCTTGACATTGTTTATTTTTCAATAGTCAGTCATTACCTGGTTCAATGTTAGAGATGGCAATGTGCAAATTTTCCTCCAATAGTGCATCACTTAAACGGGAACGACACTTTTCAACAGTATAACATACTTATCTGCGGGCGCATATACTGATTTTGAGGGCCGCGGGTTGTGCACCCCTGGCTTTATTAAATAATTAAATAAATAAATAAATAAATGTATCTCTGCATAGTATAAAACAATGCCCCCGATTCTTGGATGTTGCGGTTAATCTAAAAAAAACGCGGGTTCAAACCCGGCCGAAGTCGTCGGATTTTTAAGATTGTTAAAAATCCCTCAGTATGCCTTCCTTCGGAGGGGAAGTAAAGCCGGTGGTCCCATGTCATTGATTTATGGCATGTTAAAGAACCTTCTACTAATACACCTGTGTGAAGCTAAATTGTATAGGTTAAGAATGTAAACAACTCTCTTAGGATCCTACGTTCGATGCCAGGAGCCGACTGCGGTGGCGTCTAGTGGCTAAGTTCTGAAATAATTCTCGTTGACGGTGGCATTTGGCGGCAAACGTAGGAACTATTTGAAAAGTGTGCAGTCTTTACTTGAATTAAAAACAGATAACACACACTAATACAGCCATCACAATTAACACCGGTTATCAGACAGATTCTACAGACACCCAAAGTACACGGGGCTACATGACCGCGTTGTCGCAGCCCCTAAACTGAGGAACCTGCCAACCAACCAATCTCCAAAAACACTGGATGGATTTTGATGCAGTTTTCACTATTCTGTAAAGGATTCCTCGAGGAAGGTTTCTGTAGAAAAACATTAATTTTTGACCAAAGTAACTATTTCAGTGAATCGAGTCGAAGAAAAAAACCTGCCGTCCGTGCGCCTTTTATGCTTACGCTGGGTAAACCGTTAAAAATACCTATATAGGCTACTACTGTTTGAGTGTAAGAATTGTTCAGCATGAAAAGTTCTACAAAAAAGTTTGCGACAGCATTAGTCTATCTCTATCTTTAATGCATCGCCCACTATGAGTGGTTTTACGTTTTCAATTTTTTCCTACAATCTCCATTCAGTGGAAATTTAAATAACTAGCTTCGGAGCGAGTTTACGAGCTAGTGAGCGTGCCTATCACTCCAGCTTCGGCCAGCATCAAACTGTCGAGTCGTGTCTAGTTAAGACTTCAGAGAAGAGTATATGTGTTAGGAGTTCACCACGGCTTTTCTGAATTGCGTCTGGGATCTGCCGTCCGTGTGCCTTTTAAGCTTACGCAAGGTTGGCCTACACCATTAAAGATACCGGACGAAGTCTGGGCGGGTAGCGGATACATAAATAAATAAATACATTTAAAAAGGTTCACTAATTCCTGTTCCTTTCGAAAACAACTTACTGTGTTTGCGCCAGACTTTCAACCAACAAATTTATCAAGGTTAACTGATTTCCAATAATATTGTATGGTTTCTCCCGTATCCAAGAACCATAGCTGTTTGCTCATGTAATCTACTTTCCCTTCCCTTATTTAAGATGAAACTCAAAAAAAATCTCTCCAGTCAATAATAAATTTCCCACAAATACACAAAGTTAACTCATTTAACTATTTAGGTGAATGGATAACTATCAACAACAATGAAAAAACACCTTAGAGGTCCGAGCAAAGAAAATGAACGTAGCATTTCAGATGACCCATTATCATGGTGGGACACTAAAATTAAACATTACAATACTGCGGTGAGACCTGAAGCACTCTTTGGAGCTGAAACATTAAAGTTAATGCGAAAAGGTGACATACAATAAATCATGCTAAAGGAAAGAAGATTGGTTCGATGCATCCTTGGCCCAAGGAAAACAGAAACAGAGTATAACAGACCACGAGCTAACAAGGAAATATACACCCGTGTGGAGAACATCATTCACACCATGCACAAACGACGTATGTCATTTTTTGGGTATTTAAATAGAATGAATAATGACAGGCAAACAAAACAAATTTTTAATAAAATTGTAAAACTTAAAAGTTCAATCAGCGTGGTTTACACAGACATTAAAGGATCTTAAGAAAGCCGACATTGGCATTACAGATTCATATAATAGGAATTTATTTGGGGACAAACTTCAAAAAGTGATCTTCAGGGAGGAACAAGAAAGACAACGAAAGCAGCCACGGAACATTGAACAGCTCCGGAAGCAGAGGTCAGAGAGGATGAAGCGCATGTGGGCAGAGAGAAGAAAGACATGTGGCAAGATTTGAAGTAGCCTATTGATTTTACGTGCTCTGTTATAGTGCTAATCCATTAAATAAATAATCTATTGTGCCCAACTCTAGGAATGGGTATTCCAAGTTTCAGACACCTAGATATCAAGGGAAAGGCTGTAGTCGCTTTTGAAAGTTGAGATATTTGAATATCGCGCTACATTGCTTCTCGAAGCATTTGGAAGGAATTTACCGATAGTTGGATGTCAAGTGACGTAGCGAGTAATAGCAGAGGTGGAGGCTATTTATTGATTAAATAGTTAACCATGGAGTAGAGACTTGAGACTGGGATCAGATTACTGGCACGGCCAAATAAAAGAGAATGCAATTAGTATCAAGTAAATCGGACCAGGGATTCAAGAGATATGAGGATTTCCAGATATCAGGTGATGACGCGTGACCCTGACAGTTTTGAATAAAAGCCAGCTGGCCGAAGCAACTACAGCTCACTCCAACACAAGCACTTGCAGAGCAAGTTGCATCTACGCTGAGCCAAGGCACATGGTTGCCGGATCTACGCAGAAGTTCTTTTCAAGTCGTGATAGTCACGAAAAGTGCTGCGCTACGAGTTGGAACTTAGTAAGTTTACGGCGAGGAGAATCACTGAGGTGATTGATTTTTCTACAGACATTGGTGGAAATATTTATATTTCTACAAGGACATATGCTAGACTTTGTCTAGAATTTAGTATTTTGTCACAGTCCAGTAATAACATAATACTTGGATATTTAAATCCATTGCAGTCAGTTTTCATTATTTTGTAACTAGTTAACCACTTCGATCTGTCAGTACACTGATGACTAGTCTATAACGGTGGCGTTCATTAGTCTACGCAAGGGAAACTATAAGTTGCCTAGCGCATGGTAGATGGTGATATAATAAACCATGCCCAGGGAACGATCTTCAGAACAGCCGTTAATTGCTTAGACTGTCAGTGTTTTTCTTGTACTGATAAGATTACAGTGAGTTATGTTACAACTGACATATCTAAGAAGAGATCACTTAGATCTGACCCTATTTAAACAAACTGTTATGGCTTTGATAGAAGCCCATATTTAAATGGAACAACAGTTAATTCAAACGTCAAGAGATACTACCACTATGTCTGACTAGACGGATTTTGGGTATATAATGGCGGCCGATACAAGGATTATACGTGCTTGTCCGATAGGGCATGTCTATGGATAAATCTGGTACAGACCAGGTTTACTACGCTTCAAGACCATCAAGAAATGTAAGCCACATTTGAATTATATTATGCCTAGCTAATTGGAACAAACTATTTTTTTTCTGCAGATGACCAACACATTTTATTTTTCTTCGTATTTAAAGCTTGCAATGATTTACGCAAGACTTATTAGAGTTATTCTGAGTATTTTCAGCACTCAGAACAGTTTAAGATCGATGACCGAGCATTTCGAGCATTTATTTGAATATTTCATATTTTTGGGAAATCACGGTAATCAGCCGATGTAACTGTAAAAGTTAAATTTATTTTTGTTGAGGAATGGATATTTTTTCCATATTCGAAGGTTCGAACATGTGGATTCTCACATAATGAGATGATAATTAAACATATTTAAAATGATATAACAAATAATAATAATAATAATAATCCACTAATAATAATAATAATAATAATTTTTATAATTTTTCTAAATAATTCTTGGATATTATATTTTCTAATAATCATATGTATTGAGAGAGAGCCTATGAAGTAGTTTAATCATTTCTAGTTTGGAACAGGAGATTTTCCGAAGGAGAGTGGTTAGCGCAAGCCCGCATTCAACCAACATTTCAGTTCTGGTTGAACAGTTGATATTTGCAATGAGCAAAGTATATTTTTCAGATAACACGGAGAGGCATGAAACGGGAAGCAATTGATAATTGTATCAAATAGGATATTTTTGTATTTATATAAAATCATGACGTAAATACACTCGAAAGTGAAATGAAGATTTTCATAAGTATGGTAAATTCACGGGTTGAACTGAATGGTAAAATAAAATAAACTTGTAAGTTTATTAATCTTCCAGTGTTGATAACAAGCAGAGGCTTGATTTGTTGTATAAATTTTGGGAAGAAAATTTATATGTGTGGAGTAGTTGAAATGCCATTCCCAGGTGCGCATGTTTAAGTCGCAGGAATGAAGAGGTTTTTTCGAGCATCAATCAAATAGCAGGTTCGATGGCTCAGGTTTATAGTAGGAGTATTGGAGCCACACATTTCGTCGTATGAATAACCCGAAGGTTATTTCTTTGAAACCATCAGTTCTTATTTCAACCTTGTTTACGAATTCCATTTTAGACTTTGATTTTGCTAGAACCCGGATTTGTCATGATAGTAGTTTATTCTTCTTCAGAGGAAGACCTTTGCCGTTGTTGTTGTAATATTGTGTTCTTACACAAATAATAGAATGGGCCACTGCCAATTAAAAATAACTCTTTAACCACGAATAATTTGAAGGATATTTTCAATCCTAGTGCCATGAACTAAATGAATTCATTATAAAACTACAATTCTAATTTCCGCATTCTGTCGAAGAATTGCAAGTTGTGAAAGTTGCTAAAAATGGCCATGAATATAAATATTTTTTATAATAATGTTCCCAAGTGGAAAATTGAATAGTTGAATGGTTCAACCATTTATTGATCAAGTTGATGATTCAGAAATCATATATTTTGTTAGGAACTTGAGGTTCATAATCGAGTCACTTCCCGAATGTTAAATGTCAGAAGAACAATTAATTGGTGTTGTGCTTCGCACAGTTCTTCGATGCTATGCTCATGGTCAAATACTTTTCAGATGTTATTAATATGTATAAATAATTTGTGTTGCTTCAATGATAATAATATTTTTCGACGATATATTTTTGAAACTGGAAAACTAAGTGAAAGTTTAAAATTCTATGAACATTTATTCTACGAGTGTTAATATCATGTAAATATTCAAACAGTGATCTACGATATTTCCAGTATAGACAATTAACTTTGAACTGGAATTAAATATTAATAATTTTGGAACACAGTCTACAGGACTATTAATCGGACTTGTGTTTCCAAAAAGATTGTCAAATGTGTTTGGAAAATTTCTGTATATTGTGTGTAAATAAGTGTGTGGATCGCCACACGTGGATGATGCTGCTTTGAGCATCCTTGCAGTCAGATTTTAACTTCAAAATAAACTGAGATAATTTTACCAGATGTGTCATACCCTATTAAATCTCCTTCTATCCTTATTGTTGCATTGAGCCAAAAATCAGTAAAGCATTTTTTCTATTTGATGTCGTTTTTGCGATTTGCTTTAACCCATCTGGCGCTCCGGGATATTTTGACTCTCGTGCTGACTGATTATTGGTAAAATGCATATGTGGTCGTGCGGACTCCGGTCTAAACGGGCACACTATATGTAGCCTATAATTTCACAAAACTCAAGCTCCTAAATCAGAGGGAGTTAGAAGTGTGGTTTGTACCAAATTCATCCAAATCGTATCAATAGTAGAGGAAGAAATCTTGCATTTCTTGAAAAGTCAACGGAAATATATTTATTTGTTTATAAAGTGTTTTTAAACACATATTCAAGATAAATAAATAATAGTCTAATATCGTATGGCCTCGGATGCCGGGTGCACGCTTTGTTATTTGACACCCAGAGGGTAGCTTGCATGTCGAATTTCGTTGTTCCTTGACTATGAAAGTCAAGGAGGTTAGATGTTAGATATCTAAGCTCCTTGACACTATAGCGCTTTCTAGTAGAGAAATGAGGAACTTTGTGTTGGCGGAAACTCCCGAGATTAATTTTGCCATTATGAACACGGCCTACTGAATTCAAATGGGTTCTTTGACATGCCAACATCGTATGACATGCGTATCGTATTTTTGCCGCCTTTCAAAAATCAGGAGCGGACCTGCAATCTTGGGGTTAGTAGACCGACACGATATCCACTCACCCACCGTGGAAAGCTATAGTACATTATGCAACGAGCCTATAATGGCAATAATTAAGACACGAGTATGTTTATAAAACGAGCGTATGCGAGTTTTATAATTTCCATACGAGGGTTTTTTGATTACCATTATAAGCGAGTTGGATACGACTGTTTATGTTCGACGATAATTATTATAACTATTTTATGTTCGAACATAAATATTCATAAATATCTGTCGAGATTTCGCCAGTTTTATGTACTGAACAGAGCGAATGAGATGCAGAGAATGCCTTGTATTTGACCATGGCGGCCTCGATTACCCTACTATAACACTAGGCCAGGCAGTGAAATTTAAATTAGAAGGCCGTGGAACTCAGCGCATCTAATTATCTAATTGGTCAAACAACTGTTTCTTGAGCTCTGATTGGTGGGAGAAACTGTTTCATAATGACAGTGTTATAATGAGCCTCATTATAGTACAGATTTCTGACATATAATAGTCAGGGTCGAACATAAATAATCTATATGTAGCCTATAATACCGCTAAGGTGTATGTTTCACAAAACTCAAGCTCCTAAACCAGAGGGAGTTAGAAGGTGTGGTTTGAGCCAAAATCTTCCAAATCGTCTCAATAGTACAGGAAAAATCTTGCATTTCTTGATAAGTCAACGGAAATATATTTATTTGTTTATAAAGTGCTTTTAAACACATAAACAAGATGGTAGCCCCTGGCAGAACTGTGTCGCGCCCAGCCCGCAAAGCGCTATAGCCGGACGGGTAGTCTGTACACATGGGGCGCGCACAAACCACATTTTTTAGCCTATTTTCAATTTTGAAAAAAATAGGCTTATGAGATCACCTTTTGTCCGTGTGTGTGTGTGTGTGTGCGTGTGCGCGCGCGCGCGCGTGTGTGTGTGTGTGTGTGTGTGTGTGTGAGGTGTGTGTGTGTGTCCCCCAAATAACTTTTGAACGGCAGGAGCGATTTCAATGAAACTCGCTAATATAATAGCACCGTTCTGTCCGACCCCGACCGTGCCCTTCAAATTTTATTGTGTCTCATCATTCCAACATGGCGGCTGTGCGAAATATTTCACCAGCATTCAGTATCTCCGAAACTATTAACGATATCACCCTGAAATTGTGTACGGTGATAAAGGGTACTACTAGAAGTTCACCTATGAGACTTTCAAAAATCTGGTAACTACAAAAGCAACATGGCGGCCAAGCGAACTTGAGACTTTTAAATAGACTTTTCTCGTGATTTAACCATCCAAACGTAATGAAACTTGGTACAGCAAATGTTTATACACATTGTAATGCACTGGCATCTAATTTAGTTCAATTGTTTACATAACCTCAAAATGGTGGCTGCGGGAAATATTTCACCGGCATTCTATATCTCCTAAACTATTACAGATATCACCCTGAAATTTAGTACGGTGATAAAATGCACTGCTATAAGTTTATCTATGTAATTATCATAAACCTGTAAAGTACAAAACGAACATGGCGGCCAAGCGAAGTCGAAACATTTTAATAGACTTTTCTCGTGATTTAACTCTCTGAGCGCAGTGAAATGTGGTACAGTAAATGATTATACATATTGTAATGCACTGGCATCTAACTCAGTTCAATTGTTTACATAACCTCAAGATGGCGGCTGTGCGAAATTTTAAAATTAAGTTTTTATTTCTTGAGTCGTAATCATGCGTTCGATGTGAAAATTTGAATAATGAACCTACGCAATAATTTTCCTTTATTGGTACATATTTCTATGGCCTATACGTATAACAATCCAAAATGGCGAGCATCCGAAATATTTAGACGGTTCTTAATATCTACGAATCTTTTACAGCAATCAAACTGAAGTTTTTTTTTTATGTTCATAGAGGCTATGAACATAAGTTCACCTATAGGACTTTCAGTAACCTGGCGAGCAGAAATCCAACATGGCGGCGACGCGAACTATACATATTTAAAAAACGTTTCTCGCGATTTAACCATCCGAGTGCAGTGAAACATTGCACGTTAAATACTTATACAAATGTTAATCCACTGGCATCTAATTTATTTCAATTGTTTTCATAACCACAAGATGGCAGCCTTGCGAAATTTTAAAATCTCGTTTTTACTTCTTGTGTTCTAATCATGCGATTGAACTTTGAACACCACACGTACACAATAATCTTCATGTAATAGCACATAAATAAAAATCCAACCTGCGAACCATCTGAAATATTTAGACGGTTCTCAATAGCTACGAATCCATCATAACATTCAAACTGAAATATTGTATGTTGATAGAGGCAATAAACACGAGTAGGATATATGAAAATAGGCTATTTAGTTCTTCACGGAACTACTTGTTTAAAGTGCGTTTAAACAAATAAACATATTTATAGAAGTCCGCATAACAGTAAAGCCAGGCGGGTGGTTCTCGTACGGGTCCGCTAGTAATTATAAATTTCCCACTGCGAGGTGGACTGTAAAAATACGGTGCCCATAAAACATTTCCAATCTGTACTGGAAACACTGTATAGGCTATAGTCAAGGTTATAAACTATTACCAACAGTATTTGATTTGAAATATGATGATGTGGAAACCTATCTTTTTTGTTGTTTTTGGTTAGTTCATAAGGAAAAAACAGGTCTTGCAGGTTATAGCAGCATTTGATCATGTTCTACGCTTTGAGGCGGCCATGCTTCGCAGCCACTGTCTTGCATACCCATAATTCATTTCACTTTTAAATATGTGAAGGTCGTTTTACGTTTATGATGAAGCAAAGTGCCTTACTTGTAAAATAATAAGACTGGATGAAAGCGTGGGATCTGTTCTCTGTCTGGAAAACAAAACGAGTAAGCAACCACTTCTCTTGTTCTTGACTGGAGTGGTGACGTCATTGGGGCAGGGTGCTACCTAGTACAGTGTGTCTAAAAAGTTGTTAACATATCCAGCATAAATTTATTTATGCTGAAAACTAGCTTCGCCCGGTACGTTAACGGCTTAACCAGCATAAGCTTAAAGGCACACCAACGGCAGCTCCCAGACACAATTCAGAAAAGCCGAGGTGAACAGCGAAACTCCAAACACATACACTCTTCTCTGAAGTCTTAACTCGACACCACTCGACAGTTTGAATTTGGCCGAACCTGGGGTGATAGGCTTGCTCCAAAGCTAGTAATTTAAATTTCCACTGAATGGAAATTGTTGGAAGAAATGAAAGCGTAAAAACACTTATAGTGGGCGATGTATTGAAGATAGAGATATGCGCTCCCGGGCTTTTTTGTAGAACTTTTCATGCTGAACAATTCTTACACTCATAGTATATTGATATTTTTAACGGTTTACCCAGCGTAAGCTTAAAGGCTGAGGCCAAGCTTGCGACTTTGTAGCGCGTCAGAGACGCCTGGATTGGAATTTTCCCACTGGCAACATTTCTCGCTGGCCAAGCATGAGCGACTGTCACCGACTTCCATGGCCTCCTATTTTAAATGCCACTGCGGGACGAGTGTCATAGTGGGGTATTCGAGGAGGCCATGGTCGAATGCAAGGTATTCTTTGCCTCGCAAGCTGTAACATTTGTTTTTTGGTATTTTATAAGTGAACATACCTCTGTAAAATGAAAAAAAATATATAAAAAAGGGAGAAAAGAATATAATTTCTAAAGATACGCAAAGGATGTTAATTCACATTGTTACCACAAGCATTATGAACATTCTAAAACGATAATCTTCCAGAAATGGCACGTTTTGTAGAAATTATCAAGGAAAAATATGATCAATGTATAAATTTATCCAATTTTAGATTTTTTTAATAACTAGGGAAAGTTAATTGCAACTAAAGATAAAGGACAGTACTAGGAATGTGCAAAATTTCATAGCAATAGAACAAAGGGATACCGAGGAAAGCTATTTTAAATATCAGTGGTATTTACATTTGTAAAGGTGTACCACCCCCCTTAATCTAATTGGGAAAAATATCCTAAATTTCCTCCTTGATCTCTTCATTATTATAGGCCGCGGTGGTCGAGAGCGCTAACGCGCTACCTCGTGGCTCGCTGGCATCGGGAGAGCGTGGGCTCGAATCACACCTCGGTAGTCCTGAAAATGGTTTTCGTGGTTTCCCATTTTCACCACCAGGCAAATGCCGGGACGGTTCCTTTCAATAGGTCCACGGCCGATTTCCTTCCAATATCCCTTCCTTGGCCCGTCCTGAAAAGAATAGTACATGGCCATTGGCTGCAGTAATAAAATTATTAATTAAGAGTGTGAATTCCTGAGCCAGAAAAGGAATCCGTAATGTTGGGACCACACTATCGGACAGCTCCATGGTCCAACATTTACGACTCTGTTAGTATGTGTCAGGAAGTTTTGGCACGCCGAGCCCAAGAGGTGAGGGGAAAGTTGGAGTAATTTATGAGCCTTGCATTGTTCCATCAGACACTCTTGTTCTGAGGAGGAAACTTTTATTGCAGTCAAGAGTTATGACATCCTTTAAACTTCACTGTCATTTCTTCAATCTTGAGTTTAGCTTTCATCCTAATTCTACAGAACAATCGTAAACCCTCTGGCTTAGCCACCTTCCGTGGACTGGCATTTTTTAAAATGTAATTTAGGGGATTTGACATCGCTGTCATTGAGCGTGTCCCCCAGGGGCTCACAACTTGTGGGACGTGGGTTGGTGACCACGGGACCCCAGCTGAGTCTGGCATTGCTTCCACTTACTTGTGCCGGACTCTTCTCCGTCTTCTTTCCTGTCGACCTCTCTTGGTCAACTCTTGTCCTCTTCCGACCCCGACGGCGTTAGGGTATCCGAGGCCTAGGGAGTCTCTTCCTTTCCCACCTTAATAGCCCTTCCCTCATCTTTCCTGATGCCTCATTCTTCGAGGGATCAGCCTTCTTTTTCTTTTCTTTATACTGTATCTCCTGCCTTCTGAACAAGGCTCTCAAGAAGACAGGGAGTATGTAGCCTCACCACTTCTGATGCATCCTGGAGAGTGCTACACCCTCAAGGGCTCACGGCTGGTGAGTATGTGAGTTGGCGACCCCGAGGGATTCCTGAGCTGGGTCCGTTTTGTCCCCTTTTCTCCTCTGACCTTGGGGCGGGCCCTCTCCTCTTTCCCTTTCCTATCTGCCTTTCATGGCTCTCCTTCCTTCCAAGTCCCTCAATCCTCATTCTTCGAGGGTTGAGGGCATTTCTATTCTTCCTGTCCTTTATTTGCCTATTTTCTTTGTTGACCATTTCTTCTTCTAATATTTTTCATTCTCATCTCATCTTTCACTATCACCCAAACCATTAGGGGCCGATAACCTAGATGTTAGGCCCCTTAAAACAATAACTAACGTGTTATCATTGAGCGTGTTTAGAATTTGTCTGATAGCCTGTGTTATTGTGATTTCTGCACTAGTGCCAAGGACGTGGCCATGATCTTTAAGTTAGCAACCATCCCGGAATTTGCCTGGAGTGGAAGTGGGGAGAAAACCAGAGAAATCTCCTGCTAGGTATATATATTTATTTAATTGTTGACGGTACACAACAACGGCTTCGGTGGCGTAGTTGGTAGCATGCTGAACTGCTGTGCCCAAGATCACGGGTTCAAACCCGGCCGAAGTCGCTGGATTTTTAAGAGCGTTAAAATCCTTCAGTATGCCTTCCTTCGGAGGGGAAGTAAAGCCGGCGGTCCATGTCATAGATTTATGGCATGTAAAGGATCCTTCCACAGACTAAACTTGTGTGAAGCTAAATTGTTAGGTTAGATTTCGTCAGAACGCTCTATCAAAGTTCCAACGTTCACCACTAGGTATCATTGATATCGCCAGAAACATCTCTCCTCTCCCACTCGTCTTAATACCTCTTCGTTTGTAACCCTATCTACCCATCTGATCTTCATCATTCTCCTGTAACACCACACTTCAAATGCTTCAATTCTCCTCTTTTCTGCTGCACCAATAGTCCAAGTTTCACTTCCATAGAGCGCCACGCTCCAGACAAAGGCTTTCAAAAATGACTTCCTAATACCTAAATCTATATTCGATGTCAACAGATTCCTTTTTTTGTAGAAATGCTTTCCTTGCCTGAGCCAACCTACGTTTTATATCCTCTTTGCTTCGTCCATCACTGGTTATTCTACTTCCTAAGTAACAAAAGTCTCCTACTTCCGTCAGCTTTTCACCTAACAATTTGATCTCCATAGAGGATTCTGATTTATTTCGGCTGCATTCCAGTATTTTTGTTTTACATTTATTAATTTTCATCATGAATTCTTTCCGTAAGAAAGTAACCCAGTTACAAGGCGTTTAAATAACTAGAATGTCATACACCTCTAAATGAATAAACAACAACAACAACAACAACTTCTGACTATGTAATTAAGGCGCACTCTGCAGTAAAAAGACAAGTCAGCAAAACAAGTTTTGAGAATTGATAGTTATTCTCTATATTTATGATTTAAAAGATAGAGATAGGCTAATACAGTACTGTAGTTTTCTTGGCTGGTGTTGTTGTTTGAGTCTTCAGTCTTTTGACTGGTTTGATGCAGCGCTCCATGCCTCCCTGTCCTGAGCTAATCGTTTCATCTCTACATAGCTACCACACCCTACATCGGAGGCAATCTGTTTAACATATTCTAACTTTGGTCTACCCCTACAGTTCTTATCCTCGACCGTTCCTTCTATAGCTAAGTTTGCAATTCCTGGGTGTCTTAGTAGTCTACGTGACCTACCAACTTATCTCTTCTTTTCATTAGCAGTCGCCAGAAGCATCTCTCCTCCCCCAATCGTCTGAATACCTCTTCATTCGTAACCCTATCTACCCGTCTGAACTTCATCATTCTCCTGTAACACCACCACTTCAATTCTACTCCTTTCTGCTGCTCCAACAGTCTAAGTTTCACTTCCATAGAGCGTCACGCTCCAGACAAAGGCCTTCAAAAATGACTTGAACATGTGTTTTAATAAAAATAAATGTACCTCCATGTAAAAAAACAAGGCAAGTGCACAGAGCAATGATTTTACACAAGTGCGCATATAGTCTGACTATCCTTGTTATTGTAGACATTCGTCCCTCTGCTTCAACACTTGTCCTCGATTATGACGACTGTTATCAGTTGCCTGATACTTGTATACATTTCTAATGCGTGTTATCCAGCTCGCTCCACCCTCCATTGTCTGTCAAACAGATAGTTTCAGACAACCAGGTCACTATTAATGACAAGAGTCCGGATGTTGAGGCATTCACTTTGGTCGAAATTAGAGCGGACTATAATCAGCATGTTTGTAGTGATGGGGGACAAGTGGTAAGGTTACATTGTTAGTAACTTATTTAAGGTAACGCGGACTATAAGTTAATCTCGATGTTTGTAATGATGGGGGACGATTGGTAAGGTTACATTGTTAGTAACTTATTTAAGGTGACGTGGACTATAATCACCATGTTGGTAGTGATGGGGGACAAGTGGTAAGGTTACATTGTTAGTAACTTATTTAAGGTAACGCGGACTATAAGTTAATCTCGATGTTTGTAATGATGGGGGACGATTGGTAAGGTTACATTGTTAGTAACTTATTTAAGGTGACGTGGACAATAATCACCATGTTGGTAGTGATGGGGGACAAGTGGTAAGGTTACATTGTTAGTAACTTATTTAAGGTGACGCGGACTATAATCACCATGCATGTAGTGATGGGGGACAAGTGGTAAGGTTACATTGTTAGTAACTTATTTAAGGTGACGTGGACTATAATCACCATGTTTGTAGTGATGGGTGATAATTGGTAAGGTTACATTGTTAGTAACTTATTTAAGATGACGCGGACTATAATCACCATGTTTGTAGTGATGGGGGACAAATGGTAAGGTTACATTGTTAGTAACTTATTTAATGTAACGCGGACTGTAAGTTAATCACGATGTTTGTAGTGATGGGTGATAATTGGTAAGGTTACATTGTTAGTAAATTATTTAAGATGAAGTGGACCTTAATCTCCATGTTTGTAGTGATTGGGGACAAATGGTAAGGTTAGACTACATGGTTAGTAGGACTAATTTAAGGTGACGTGGACTATAATCACCACGTTTGTAGTGATGGGGAACAAATGGTAAGGTTACATTGTTAGTAACTTATTTAAGGTAACGCGGACTATAAGTTAATCACGATGTTTGTAGTGATGGGGCACAAATGTTAAGGTTACATTGCTAGTAAAGTATTTAAGGTGACGCGGACTATAAGTTAACCACGATGTTTGTAGTGATGGGGGACAAATGGTAAGGTTACATTGCTGGTAACTTATTTAAGGTGTCGCGGACGATAGCAGTATTGTTGGACTTACGTCTTATCCAGTGGCCTGTGTGTGTTCTGACGGCATTGTTTTGACACCTCTGCTGGAAACTGCGTGGAATCCTAGTTGCACCAAGCATACTGCAGTGTTGCTCGCCACTTTGCACACGTGTAATTTTCAGAGATAGTGAATCCCTGGCATGGTTGTAAGAGAGCGACAGACTGGAAGCACATGGACTTTAATTTCATCTCTGTTAGGCCACAATATTGGAATGTTATTTAATACCGCAGTGGGCGCCATAATAATATATAACGGCTCTGAATGTTCAGTGCCAATGCTCTCCATCATGACACACACACATACTGTCTTGGCAAGTGTTATTGTCCACTGTGTCCGACTCTCATTTGTCAAGAGCCGGCACCACAACGTCTTCTAGAGGGCCAGCCAGACAACGTTGCCAGATCTTGAATATATGAATACAAGCTATGATTTCCCAGCGTTGAATTATTTAAGGGCCTGCCACGGTGGGTTAGTGGTTATCGTGCTGGACTGCCAACCCCAAGATTGCAGGTTCGCTCCTGGCCGTGATAGTGATTTTTTGAAAGGCGACAATAATCACGGCACGCATGTCATACGTTGTTGGCATGTAGAAGAACCCATTTAATGAATTCAGTAGGATCAGTTCATAATGGCAAAGTTAATCTCGGGATTTTCCGCCAGTACAAAGTTCATCCTTTCTCTACTAGAAAGCGCTATACAGTAGTGTCAAGGAGATATCAACCCTCCTTGATTTGCATAGCACTCCAAAGAACAAAAAAATTTGACATGCAAGCTGCCCTCTGGACGTCAAATAACAAAGCTTGCACCTGGCACCCGAGGCCACCCCGATATTATTGATGTGTAACATCTTTCCAGTCGGTTGCTGGATATTTTTGTGGGAGTGATTTTGAAAAATGGGACGGAAGTGGATCGAACGGAAGTGTAAGACGCACTGCCAACTCGATCGATGCAGCTGGCAGTGGTAAGACCCAGCTGGCAGTGGTAAGAGAAACAATGAGCGCGCGGTGTCGGAAATTGATATCATGACGTACTCTCGGCCATGTGGAATGTATATGACATACTGAACGGTAAACGCTCATGCGAACTCTGGTGTCAGGTGATTGAAACAAAGCACATGGTACATGTTCGAAGTCTTCGTATCAGTATTTAAATGGTAAAATGCCTTAATATCAAACATTGTAAGTAGTCGGCATTGCCGGTATTATGTTTCTGCACAATGGCTATTCAAATATTAACCCACATAACGGTAATGTAGTCATCAATATAATATAATCGTTGTGGTTATACGAGAATTGAGCAAGCCTTCATGAACTATTACTGAATACATTCTCTTTACTCACAAGAGGGCCTATTCATAAGGCATTTTAAACTCAATTTCACGCAGGAACATTATCGAAACAAGCAAAATATAAATGAAACTTAATTCCGTATTGCAGTATTATTGGAACGTGGAAATAAGTCACCAGCTTGTGCACAATATTTGCGTAGTTGAAATAGCCGTGCGGTTAGCGCCTATGACTGTGAATCTAAGAGATCTCGGGTTCGAGTCACGGACGGGGTAGATATTTTTGCTACCAGATTATCATTTTAAACGATATTTATCATATCAATATGACTCATTTTAACAGAATCCATATGAAATTAAGTGTTGGTCTGTGAATGAAGAGGACCTGTTCATAAGGAATTTAAGATTATGAGCGGTGTCGCGTCTATTAATCTTGTTGATCCATATCGTATTCTTTATTTAGGCTAGTGCTGGTGGAAGCTACAAATCATCTAATAAAATGAGTTCCGTATCTATAAACTACAATATCTGTAAAACACTCCATTTTACAATAGATTTATATTTGTGCCAATAATAGTATAAAATACCGGTGTATCTACAATTTCACGTGAGGTTTCTTCTATGTCAGATGTTACACATCATATGCGACTACTGTAAGGCTCGTAATGTTTATTATTATTATTTATTTAAGGGATTTACAACATCGTGGGCATGTAGCCCCGTGTACTATTTTGTGTGTCTGGAATCTGTCTGATAACCTGTGATCTGACTGTTAATAGAGTATGTGTAAATTTAAGGAGAATGGAAGGGAGGAAGGATGGTTCTAGTTTTACATGACCGTTAATCTCGTGATCATGAGCCACGGGATCTCCTTTTACGTGGAATCCAAACCACAGGACGTGACACAGTAAAACCTGCCTAAACCGGACCCTCTATATACCGGAAACCTGGACAAAAGGAAAATAAAATTCGGAACGGAGGTATTTCCTATGTAAAATGACACTGTAAACCGGAAAACTGCCTAACGCGGAAACTGAAAAAATTACTCAACTTCACTGTTGTCTTCTACTCCTACTTCTACTCTCATACTTTGGGTGTGTGTAGAATCTGTCTGATAACCGGTATTAATTGTGATAGCTGTATTAGTGTGTGTTATCTGTTTTTAATTCATTTAGGGCTGCAGACAGTATTTTAAGTAGTTCCTACTTTTGCTGCCAAATGCTACCGTCCAAGTCACCTAGGTTGTGGACTTGCCCTACATGGCATCGCAGTCAGCACCTGGCAGCGACCGTTGTAACTAATAAAGCGTTATCAATTCTAACCTACAAATTTAGGCTTCACACACGTGTAGTTAGTGGAAGGTTCTTTTTGATGCCATAAATCTATATTTATTTATTTATTTATCGTATGGCTTTTAGTGCCGGGAGTGTCCGAGGACATGTTCGGCTCGCCTGAGTCTGTAGCTGCTTCCAGCGGACACCCTAAAGGGCGAGCTACAAGTTCCGTTCAATTTCAAGTGGGGCGTGGTGGCGCAGCGGTCAAGCTGTATGCCTCTCACCAAGGCGGACCGGGTTCGATTCCCGGTCACTGCATGTGAGATTTTCGATGTGAAATGCCACGTCCTGTGGTTCGGATTCCACGTAAAACGGAGGTCCCGTGGCTTATGATCGCGAGATTAATGGTCACGTTAAACTACAAGCTTCCTTTTTTTTCAATTTCAAGTAGTTCCAACTTTCGCCACCAGATATCAATGATACCTAGTGGTGAACGTTGGAACTTTGATAGAGCGTTCTGACGAAATCTAACCTAACAAATTTTGCTTTACACAAGTTTAGTCTGTGAAAGGATCTTTAACATGCCATAAATCTATGACATGGGACCGCCGGCTTTACTGAAGGAAGGCATACTGAAGGATTTTTAACGCTCTTAAAATATCCGACGACTTCGGCCGGGTTTGAACCCGCTATCTTGGGCACAGCAGTTCAGCATGCTACCGACTACGCCACCGAAGCGTCGACTTTACTTCCCCTCCAAAGTAAGCCATACTTAGGGATTTCTAACGCTCTTAAGAAATCCGACAACTTCACCGGGTTTGAACGCGCGATATTGAGCATAGAAGCTCAGCATGCTACCAACTACGCCAGACGGCTACTGTAAAGCAACAATAACAAAGAAACTGAGAAGAAATTAAAGGCAGACTTGAAAACTGCTACAGAAGGCCTAATGTGCCGTGATTGTAGCTATTGAGATAAACGCCAGAAGGGGGAGCAGGCCATGGAATCCCAACAAAGTAACACGTGATAATGAAACAGTTGATGCCCGGAACACTTCAATGAACGCAAACCGGGCGGGTGTAGCCATCTCTTTCGAGACATCGTAGACTGTTCGTTACACACGCACACGCACAGTCAGCCCCACCCCTTGCCGGCCGTTACCATGACAACCACACTTTGCAGCTCCAATCTGCGTACGCCTAGCTTGTCGGCAATGAAAACCACTCATTATATGTGCCATGCATTCTAGTGGCGTCGTTAAAACCGATTCTCTCGCAGAATGTAATAGACATCATAATAACAGTCTAATAATAACAAAAACAATAATAATAAATTACAGATAGCCTATAGAATCAGAAAGGTGTAAGGCAAGGCTGTAACTTATCACCCATACTTTTCAGTCTTTACATTGAACAAGCAATTAAGGAAATTGGAGAGAAATTTAAAGTGGGAGTGAAGATTCAAGGAGAAATAATTTCAACTCGGAGATTTGCCGATGACATCGTCATCTTGGCCGAAACGCCTGAGGATTTCAATGAGTTTTTGAATGGTATGGACTCCGTCTTACGGAATGAATTCATGATGAAAATTAATAAATGTAAAACAAAAATACTGGAATGCAGCCGAAATAAATCAGAAATCTCTATGGACATCAAATTGGCAGGTGAAAAGCTGAAGGAAGTAGGAGACTTTTGTTACTTAGGAAGCAAAATAATCAGTGATGGACGAAGCAAAGAGGATATAAAAAGTAGGTTGGCTCAGGCAAGGAAAGCCTTTCTACAAAAAAGGAATCTGTTGACATCGAATATAGATTTAGGTATTAGGAAGTCATTTTTGAAAGCCTTTGTCTGGAGCGTGGCGCTCTATGGAAGTGACACTTGGACTACTGGTGCAGCAGAAAAGAGGAGAATTGAAGCGTTTGAAATGTGGTGTTACAGGACAATGATGAAGATCAGATGGGTAGATAGGGTTACAAACGAAGAGGTATTAAGACGAGTGGAAGAGGAGAGATGTTTCTGGCGACTGCTGATGAAGAGAAGAGATAGGTTGGTAGGACACATAATAAGACACCCAGGAATAGCAAGCTTAGTTATGGAAGGAAGGGTCGAGGACAAGAACTGTAGGGGTACACCAAGGTTAGAATATGCTAAACAGATTGCTTTGGATGTAGGGTGTGGTAGCTATGTAGAGATGAAACGATTATCTCAAGACAGGGAGGCATGGAAAGCTGCATCAAACCAGTCAAAAGACTGAAGACTCAAAACAACAACAACAACAACATATAATCACCTCGAATAGATACAACAAAACATCGGCGGCTTCGGTGGCGTAGTCGGTAGCATGCTGAGTTTCTATGCCCAAGGTCGCGGGTTCAAATCCGGCCAAAGTCGTCAGATTTTTTAAGTGCGTTAAAAAACCCTCAGTATGCCTTCCTTCGGAGGGGAAGTAAAGCCAGCGGGCCCATGTCATAGATTTATGGCATGTACAAGAACCTTCCATTAATTACACTTGTGTGAAGCTAAATTATAGATTATATTTCACTAACGCTCTTAGGTTCCAAAGTTCGTCTCCAGGAGCCGACTGCAGTGGCATAAGTTCAGAACTAGTTGTTGATGGTTGTATTTGGTGGCAAAAGTAGGAACTACTTGAAAATTGAATGCCTGCAGTCCTTCTTTGAATTAATAACTAAAACAGCCATCACAATTAACACAAGTTATCAGACAGATTCTACACACATCCAAAGTACACGGGGCACCATGACCGCGTTGTCGCAGCCCCTAAACTTAGGAACCAACCAATCTACGTTCACTGGTCTATCCAAACAGAATTACAAATCCACCCCTAACGTAAAAGATTATTTAAAAAGCCAAATAAAGAAACCTTGCTTGTGGGGGTGACTTTTCTTAAAATTTAAGATGTCATACTGTAACAAAACAAAAAAAAAGGTTGTATATAAATACAGAAAATGATGAGACAGGTGGTGGTGTGGGGGAGGGAGAAGGAAATACTAGGAATTCCTTAAAGGGCATCATAAATCTTGTACTTGAGCGTTTTGTTCTGTCAGGAAAGAGGAAAAAAAGAGCAGACGGGACAGTAGAGGCGGGGGACGACTGTCCCTTCAGTGATGAGGGCTTTGGGTTTAGATTCAGTGGCGTAACTAGGAAGGGGGGTGAGGGGTGAACTAATAACATATGAAGAGCTTTTTGCTAGGTCTTTAACTTATGTATAACCCATTTATTTATTATTATTTAATCGATTGTTCCCCTTTAGGAGAGCGATTGAACTTGGCGTTTTCCCGCTTCTCTTCCCAAAATCTCTTCATCATATATATTATTTCAGTAGAGCCTATAGATCCCTCCTGAGGCACTCACAAGAGACAAGGTCGTTTAAATGGGCATTCAAAAGAAAGAGAATAGACATTAGCAGTGACGAAATGCACTTTAATTCCATAAATATCAATGATTTATTTAAAAAATGACTTTTTAAAAAAATGCACGAAGTGTGCGTTTTGCAGATGCTGTTGATGTATGAAAATACGCTCCATAATTGCTGTCCACTCCACGTTTTGGTCGCTGTGACGGCCGTTTCATGTCATTTTAACATTATGAGGTCTCTCCTTTATCATTTTGCATGGATTTCAGTTTTTTTTGTAAGAAGCGATTGATTTGCAAAACATATGGTATTGGGGAAAGTGTGGTTTATGAACATGCGAGATTTCTCGCACGGGTCTGCTAGTCCTCTCAGAATGCTCCTTCTTCCGCTCAGCTGTCCATTTTCTTCCATGCTGTCGTGACGGTCTCTGATCAAAATTAACATTTTTGATTTTATTCCTACACTCGGTGCGGTTCTCAAGATTTTCAATGTTGACCTGTTTTAGATCCCTCTGAACCTCTGTCAGCCACTCCGTGCCACACTTACTCCGTGTTATAACGTTGAGCTATTTCTTCGCCGTTCTGGAATTTTCCATCCTGTAAATGTGTGTATAAAACTACACTCAGCGTTTTCTGATTACTTCCGTTATGGTGTGGATCTTTTGGGAGAGTTCGCTTTGAGGTCTCTTCATCCAAATACCGTTATCGCTATCTCTATATAAATAAAAATGAAAGTTTGTCTGTTATTTCTGAATTTCCACGGAAATTTGTGATATTTGCGCGTTTCAGACTGTTTTAGGACGGATGCGCGCAAAAATATTTTTTGTCTGTCTGTCTGTCTGTCTGTCTGTCTGTCTGTGGACAATTTATTTGTGTCCTTATAACTCGAGAACGGCTGGGTGGATCAACCTAAAATTTTATAGCCTATATCTTGACGAAGGAGTCATTTTTGTTGGAAGATCTGCATTATGTGTTGCCCCTTCCAGAAACAGTGGCGTATAGGGAGCTGATGTCGGAAAATATGAAGAAGAGAGGAGAAATTGAAGAAGATTTGTATGCAACAGCTGCTATGTTAGACAGGACCGAATAAAAGCATGAAATTTTGTAACGCGACTGGCGGTAGATGGCTTTCACCTTAAAGTGTGTGCCATAGGTATAAGGTGCGTTCAAAAAGTAACGAGCCGGAGGCTGGAATGCGCAAACCGGTGACTACATCGGCTAATCGTGGCGTGTGTAACGAGGTGTGGTTCCGACCAGAGCGTGGATTGTCACAGCCCATCGCTAGAGGTTACGCATGCACGTCACGTGACGATACAAAGCGAGCAGCAGCATGCATCAATCGTCCAACGCTGCCAGTCGCATTGCAAACAGTGACATGGAGGCGTCAACCGAAGAGCAAAGATGTGTTGTTCGGTTTCTGACAGCGGAAGGAGTAGGGGGAACGGACATTCATCGCCCAAACTCACAAGTGTATGGCGAACACTGCATGTCCCTTGCAAGGGTCAAGGCGAGGCACAAGCGCTTCAGGCAAGGACGGGTGTCGTTAGCCGATATTGCCCGGTCTGGGGAAATCCCCTGCATTTCCGATGACAACGTCCAGCTGGTTGATGCACTCATTACCCAGGACCGCCGAGTGACAGTGAACGCCATAGCCACCATGGTCGCTCCACGACAATGCACGACCTCGTACGGCCAACACAGTCGCGGCACTCCTGCAGAAATTCAAATGGGAGGTTCTCGGCCATCCTCCATACAGTCCGGACCTCTCTCCCTGTGTTTACGCCATGTTTGGTCCCCTGAAAAGGGCTCTGCGGGGCCAACGATTCACCTCGGACGCCGACGTCCAGCTGTACGTGCGGAACTGTGTCACATCGCAGCCCAGGGAATTTTATGAGACAGCCATTCACCCCCTCGTGTCACAGTGGGACAAGTGCCTCAACAGCCAGGGCCAATACTTCTAACATACAGGTACTGGTTTCTGTATACCTCCGGCTCGTTACTTTTTGAACGCACCTTATAGTTTTCATATAGTGCCTGTGTAAATTTTGTAAACTACAAAGTGATAAATAGCACGTGTTACATTGTAAGAAATACCCAAAAACAGTGACTGAATTCAGTGTTGAACACTAAATTATGTATTTTAAGTTATCCTCCTGCTTTGATGGCTACTTCGCTGCAATTATTAAATTAATTAATTAACTGACGCCTCCGTTGCGTAGTGGTCAGCATGGTTAGCTGCCGCCCCGGAGGTCCTGGGTTCAATTCCCGGCTCTGCCACAAAATTTGTAATGTGTTATGAGAACTGGAACGTGGTCTACTCAGCCTCGGGTGGTCCAAATGAGTAGAGGGGGTTCGATTTCCACCTCAGCCATCCTCGAAGTGGTTTTCCGTGGTTTCCCACTTCGTCTTCGGGCAAATGCCGGGATGGTTCCTCCTGTAAGGCCACGGCCGCCTCCTTCTCTCTTCCTTGCCTATCCATCCCAATCTTCCCCTCCCTTCCCATCCCTCATGAGGCCCCTGTTCGCTATGCATGTGAGGCCGTCTGGGCGAAGTGCTGATCACACCTCCCCAGTTGTATCAACCCCGACCAGATGTTCCAAGCTCCAGGACACTGCCCGGTAGAGGTGGTAGTGGTGAGTTCCCTCGTTGAGTCCGTGGGATCCATCAACCTAGAGGGTAAATCGACTTTAAAACAAGTAGTTCCGTGAAGAACTATACAGCCTATTTTCATATATCCTACTTATGTTAATTGCCACTATCAACATACACAATTTCAGTTTGATTGCTGTAATAGATTCGTAGATATTGAGAACTGACTAAATATTTCGGATGGTCGCCATGTTGGATTTTATATATGTAGGTCCTAGAGTTATGCACTGTTACATGCAGATTATTGTGAACGTGTAGTATTCAAACTTCAATCGCATAATTAGGACACAAGAAAAACAAGGAGATTTAAAAAATTTCACAGCTGCCATGTTGAGGTTATGGAAACAATTGAAATAAATTAGATGCCAGTGGATTAACATTCGGAAAAAGATTTACTGTACCAAGTTTCACTGCACGCGGATGGTTAAATTGCGAGAAACGTCCATGTGAATATTTATAATTCGCGTCACCGCCATGTTGGATTTGTGATCACCAGGTTATTTAAAGTCCTATAGGTGAACTTAAGTTCATAGCCCCTATGAACATTAAAAAATTTAGTTTGATTGCTAAAATAGATTCGTAGATATTCAGTATCGTCTAAATATTTCGGATGGTCGCCATGTTGGATTGTTAAATGTATAGGCCATAGAGTCATGGACCATTAAAAGAAAATTATTGCGTAGGTTCATTATTCAAACTTTCACTTCGATCGCATGACTACATCACAAGAAATAAAAACTTAATTTTAAAATTCGCACTGCCGCCATCTTGAGGTTATGTAAACAATTGAACTAAATTAGATACCAGTGGATTACAATGTGTATAAATATTTCCTGTACCAGGTTTCAGTGCGCTTGGAACATTAAATCGCGAGAAAGGTCTATTTAAAATGTTCAAATTCGCTTGGCCGCCATGTTCGTTTTGTAGTTAACCGGTATTTGAAAATCTTATAGATGGACTTCCAGTAGTGCCCTTTATCTCCGTACAAAATTTTAGGGAGATACCGCTAATAGTTTCAGAGATATAGAATGCCGGTGAAATATTTCGCACATCCGCCATCTTGTGATTATGTAAACAATTGAACGAAGTTAGATGTCGGTGCATTACAATGTATATAAACATATACTGTACCAAGTTTCATTGCGTTTGGTTAGTCAAATCGCGAGAAACGTCTATTTAAAAATCGCAAATTCGCTTGGCCGCCATGTTGGTTTTGTAGTTACCAGGTTTTCAAAAGTCACATAAGTGAACTTATAGTAGTTCCCTCTATCACCATAGAAAATGTCAGGGTAATATCGGTAATAGTTTCGGAGATATTGAATGCTGGTGAAATATTTCGCATAGCCGCCATGTTGGATTGGTGAGTCGTAACAAAATTTGAAGGGCACGGTCGAGGTCGCCGGGAATAGTACTATGAACTTTCCGAGTTTCATTGAAATCGCTCCTGCCATTTAGATTTTATTAGGGGGGGGACACACACACGAATCACACACACACACACGGACAAAAGGTGATCTCATAAGCCTATTTTTTCAAAATTGAAAATAGGCTAAAAATTAACTTATAGGACAGAACTATTTATTTTTCAAACGTTTTCTTCTCTCATTTCTTTTGTGTGTTTGTATTCCGCTGAGTTTTAGGTAGATTCCATAAGAACGCTGCCTATTGCAATGGGTACCATGATTCGACTTCCGGAAAATTTTGACATCTTTCACATCCCCTAGACCCCAAAACCACAGTCAGTTCAAAACTTTATATATAATTTATGTATCTAACACTTTTCTGTGGACACGACATCTACCGCCATATTCCACCGATCACTTTTAAAATACCGACAGCAGCGTTAGGTCATGGGGCCTAGCTCTCTGCTGACTCGGTAGTCGCGTGGGTTCGAGCCCCCCACCGTTAGCCGTCCTTGAAATGGTTTTCCGTGGTTTCTCATTTTCAACGCCAGGCAAATTCTGCGACGATACATTTCTTGTTTTCTGCTGCGGATTTTTTATTTTATTTTAATTTTTGTATTTTGCTTTGTTATTTTGGTTTTGTGTTTGATGTTTTTTTGTTTTTTTTTTTCGTTTTTGCTTCATGCGGAGGTGGCGTGGTCAAAATGAGACACAATCAATAAAAACAAAACTACAAGTTTTCATTTTTTTACTCGAATGCATTTGATTCTTTTTATTTGAGAGTGATCTTGCGATTAGGTCAGAGATATACGTAGGCGCCTGAAGCCAGATCGGATAAGATTAGATAAGGATTCTTTGAGAAAGAAGTGAGCTTGGATCACTGAAACAATAGGGCATGCAAGAATTTTGTCCGTAAGGAATCCATTTACGAGTCGTAAATCTACTGAGATGAGGATGTGGCAATAATCATCTATTAATTAGTATTAAATATGATTTTCACATTGCAAATTTACTTTGTTTTGTCATATTACTTGAAGCTAGACTACTATTTCGTTAAAATCAAGCAAATTAAAAATTATGAGTAAGTAATTATTTTGTTAGAAGTTATTTTTGATTTTGCATTTAGTATTGGTATTTAAGGAAATCATGTCGAGTTTTTTGCCTTCGCGATAGAAGATCTGCGCTCATGAGCCTGGTGTGACGTCACGCTACCGGACAGTGGCTCGCGAACTCCTCTATTGATCCTGTGTACTGGACTGTCCTGGAGTGCGCCACACACAGCATGCACTACACAAACAATTGCTTCAAAATATCTCCTTTGCCGTGGCCTGCTGGCATCAGTTAAGTCAACTTTAGACATGGTCTGCTAGCATCAGTAAAGTCAACTATAACAATGGCCTGCTAGTATCATTAAAGTCAACTATAACAATGGCCTGTTAGTATCAGTAATTTCAACTATAACAATGGCCTGCTAGTATCAGTAATGTCAACTATAACAATGGCCTGCTAGTGTCAGTAATGTCAACTATAGCAATGACCTGCTAGTATCAGTAAAGTCAACTATAACAATGACCGGCTAGTATCAGTAAAGTCAACTATAACAATGGCCTGCTAGTATCAGTAAAGTCAACTATAACAATGGCCTGCTAGTATTAGTAAAGTCAACTTTAGACATGGCCTGCTAGTATCAGTAAAGTCAACTATAGCAATGGCCTGCTAGTATCAGTAAAGTCAACTATAACAATGGCCTGCTAGTATCAGTAAAGTCAACTATAACAATGACCTGCTAGTATCAGTAAAGTCAACTATAACAATGGCCTGCTAGTGTCAGTAATGTCAACTATAGCAATGGCCTGCTAGTGTGAGTAAAGTTAACTATAACAATGGGCTGCTAGCATCAGTAAAGACAACTATAACAATGGGCTGCTAGCGTCAATAAAGTCAACGTTATCCATGGCCTGCTAGCATCTGTAAATTCAATGTTATCCATGGCCTGCTAGCATCAGTAAAGTCAACGTTATCCATGGCCTGCTAGCATCAGTAAAGTCAACGTTATCCATGGCCTGCTAGCATCAGTAAAGTCAACGTTATCCATGGCCTGCTAGCATCTGCAAATTCAATGTTATCCATGGCCTGCTAGCATCAGTAAAGTCAACTTTAGCCATGGCCTGCTAGCATCAGTAAAGTCAACGTTATCCATGGCCTGCTAGTATCAGTAAAGTCAACTATAACAATGACCTGCTAGTATCAGTAAAGTCAACTTAAACCATGGGCTGCTAGCGTCAATAAAGTCAACGTTATCCATGGCCTGCTAGCATCAGTAAAGTCAACGTTATCCATGGCCTGCTAGCATCAGTCAAGTTAACGTTATCCATGGCCTGCTAGCATCAGTAAAGTCAACGTTATACATGGCCTGCTAGTATCAGTAAAGTCAACGTTATTCATGGCCTGCTAGTATCAGTAAAGTCAACTTTAACAATGACCTGCTGGGATCAGTAAAGTCAACTTTAACAATCGCCTGCTAGCATCAGCAAAGTCAACGTTAGCCATGGGCTGCTCGCATCAGCAAAGTCTAGTTTAACCAAGACATGTTAGCATCAGCAAAGTCAACTTTAACCAAGACCTGTTAACATCAGAAAAGTAAACTTTAACCAAGGACTGTTAGCATCAGTAAAGCCAACTTTAACCATGTCCTGCTGGCATCTTAAGACATGGCCTGCTAGCATCAACAAAGTTAACGTAAGACATGGCCTGCTAGCATCAGTAAAATCGACTTAAGCCATGGCTTGCTAGCATCAGCAAAGTCAACTTTACCCTTGGTTTGCTGGCATCAGTCAACTTTAGTCATGACCTGCCAATATCGATCAAGTAGGCCTAATCGTCTACCAAAGCCTGCTAATATTTGTACAGTTCATTTTAGAGACCTAATAACACAAAGTTGTTCGTTTCAATATTATTATCAAAATATGAGATTTTTAAGAAACATTCAGAAGTAATCGCAGGCTTGTATGATGAGCTATTAAGGGGAAACCGGGCAGTGAAATAAAGAAACAGAGTATACAGAAATAAAACAAAACTGTTTGCTAAGGATTCATAAATGACATTTTATTCCATTTTACTGTATTACTTTATGCCCCCATTACAAAAATGTTTGTTAAAATAAAAAAATTATTAGGTATTCAGATAGGTCTGCAGTTTAATTTCAGTGGCTGGGATGTAAAAAAGAGAATAAGAAGAGTGAACAGTCCCATTGATAGAGTGGGGCCGTGTTGTTTGTCCACATTCCATGAGGGTAGCTGGCAGTAGGCATACTGGGGTCGTGCTTGGAATGTGACAGGTGTGCTCTATGCGCCCGTTCCCACTCACTCCCTCTACCAGTTAAAAATGGAATTTCATAAGTTACGCTTGTTTTTAAACACTTAGCATATAGAAGGAGGGAAAAGCTTTATTTTCTCTTAAATGAATTTCAAAATACCTAGGCTGATAATAATAATAATAATAATGTCATTGTTTGGAATGATAAGAATTGTACTCCTTTACGGCTGGCAGATGCCTACTTTTAGCCTACTTTTCTCATTTTGCAAAAATGAGGAAAAAGTAGACTTATGAGATCGATCAGAGAAAACGTGTGAATGCCTATCAACTCATAAACGGCTGCAGCTATCGAAACCAAATTTGGTAAGAGTAGCCTAAATATCTATCTCTACCTGTATATCTCACGACCATATTTGAAATTGACGTCAGAGCTACCAACTCCTGAAAAATCGCAATTGAAATTTGAGCTCTATGTTGGATATCTCAGAAGGTATATATGCGAACTATTCCAAAATTGGCACACATACAGAAAATAACATTCCAGATTTATTTTCAGAAGTCCATTCATGCCAGTGTTGCCAACATGATTCTAAACCTGCCGATAGTTCCAATTTGGAAATGTGTGTAACTTCTATACTATCGATTGGATTTCAACCAAAATTCGTATGTACTATGTGTACTACAACACATTGAATGTGCGTATCTAAAGAGCCACCAGGGCTGCCAACTGCTAATAAATGCTCTCTCTATGTTTTAACCCTAATGTCAATATATCAGAAAGTATGCAAGCCTAAGTATAGATTGGTATGAATCTTAAATTTTAAGAAACGTAAGTTCGTCACGGAACTACTTGTTACACTAAAGAAAGCGTTAGTTCAATCGATCAGTGCCATATGGCAGGGAGACAAAAACGACAACACCCGATCAATGCTAAGTGAAAATTTTGTCGCACTTATGGTTGAAGCATGGTTCGCTCATCAGTGAAACCGAAGGCTTTGTCACGGCATTTCAACACCGAGTAATAACTAAAGAAAACACATTCTGAAAGAGAACGTAGCTGATGAACTATGTCGGAGATGCACCTTGGCGCTGGAAACCACATCATTGGTGACTGCTCTTCTCTGGTGTGGCCAAAATCGTACATCAAAAGCGTGGTATACCAGGGGGACTTCCTGGAAGCAACCATCAGCTGTCCAATGTAGGCTACTTGAAAACGAGGTGTACCAACTGTACGCTGGGACAGACCTCACCTAATGCACCAGAAATCTTGCCAAATCGACCAGATATCGTGTACATTAACAAACCAGCCAAAAGGTTTACTTGATAGACAAAAGACTCAGGCAACAAAAAAAAATGCACCATTGGCAGGAGATGGTTGGGTGGTTCCTTAGTTTAGGGGCTGCGACAACGCGGTCATGTAGCCCCGTCTACTTTGGGTATGTGTAGAATCGGTAACCAGTGTTAATTGAGATGGCTGTTTGAGTGTGTGTTAGGTTATCTGTTTTTAATTCAAGTAAGAACTGCAGACGATAATTTCAAGTAGTTCTAACTATCGCCACCAAATGCTACCGTCCACGACACCTAGCTGTGAACTTGGCTACTACTAGATGCCATCGCAACCAGCGCTCGGTGACGAACGTTGGAACTTAAGAGCATTAATCAAACCTAACCTATAAATTTTGCCTATGGGACTTGTTTCTCAACAAAACCGTATCGCAGTGCAAAGGCTTGATGGACTAGTTTCGTTACGCTGTTATGCCGCTCTAAGTGTTATTAGCCTATATATTATTATTTTATGTTCGACCATGGCAAAATGAAAATATTATATGTCAGAAAACTGTAGCCTACTGTAATGAGGCGCATTGTAGTAGTCTACAAGTTTTCATTATGATACAGTTTCTCCCACCAATCAGAGCTCAAGAATCAGTTGTGTGACCAATTAGGTAAGGATAGCATCACACCTGAGTTGACTTTCACGGCCTTCCTATTTTAAATTTCACTGCGTGCCTAGTGTCAAAGTGGGGTACTTCAGGAGGCCATGGTCAAATACAAGGTACTCTCTGCGTCCCATGCGCTCTGTTCAGTACATAAAGCTGGCGAAATCTCGACAGATATTGATAAATATTTATGTTCGAACATTCAATAGTTATAATTATCGTCAAACATAAACAGTCGTATGCAACTCGCCTATAATGGTAATTAAGAAACTCGTATGGAAATTATAAAACTCGCTACGCTAGTTTTATAAACGTACTCGTGTCTTAATTATTGCCATTATAGGCTCGTTGCGTTATGTAGGCCCTACTAATGTACAATTGAAGAGGTGGCTGAATACTTAAACGTGACACTGTACAATGGTGTGAGCAGTTCGGGATTAAGATAAAATGAGGCCCAAGTACCTCAGATTTTTGGGGCCCCTTTGTTTTTTATCAAATAATTTCTATTTTTAGCACCTGTACATTTAATAAAATATATACACAAAAGTTTTTTTTCTCAAGATGAATAATACACTCTTTATTAAATCATATATACATACACATATACATACATTTCAACTGAAACGATTATCGTTATTTGAAAACATTTCAGATGATTTGATGAACAATTTAACAAATCATACTATTTTTCACTTCTGTAAAATGTAATCATTTTTTTTTTCTGTTTTCTCGGTCAATGGAATCTTCTACAATGTCATCAAAATCAATTTTCCGCAGAACATCTGACTCGATATACATTAAACTTAGCTTGTCTAATCGTTCTTGTGACATGATACTTCTTTGCGCACTTTTGATCCGTTTCAATTTTGAAAACGAGTGCTCCGCAGAACAATTCGTTATCATGAGGTTCAGGAAAATGCGAAAAGCAATTTCAACGTTCGGAAAAATAGACTCAAGCTTGTCTCGAATAAGAATTTCGTAAAGTTCAGAATGAGTGAACTCAGTTTTTAAAGGACATTGTAATTTAATATATTGCTGAAACTGTCTCAGTTCTGGATAAAAATGTTCCAAATCATCGGAATAAAATTTTTGGGGCCCCAGTTAATTGGGGGCCCTAGGCCTGAGCCTAGTCAGGCCTAATGGGTAATCCAGCACTGGGTGTGAGTTCCAAATTGAACACACGACGTAATATTTTGCTAGGTTGGACGGGACTTTAAAGTGGATATGAATCGTTCTCCTCTTTTAATAGCATGAGAGTCCGGACAAAGCTTTTAATTTTATTAATATAGACGTCATTAATATCTGTGGGTTGACATTTTAAAAAACATTAATTAGCTAAAAATAGAATATTCTGTATCATTAATGGGCCTAATATTGATTATATGAACCGAGATGTAGTTGGTGTGTACATGCACAACAATATTTAACCCCTACCACAACCTCTCCCTCACTCCACTGCCACCCTGATTGCTCCGGGCCTGCAGTTGACAACACAAGAAAACAAATGGATTTCTCTCCCCCACCCATCCTCTACTCCCCCCACCCCTACTACTATACCCCCACTACCGTTACCACGGAGCTCTTTGTGGGCGCGTTGCATAGAGCAATAATATGCATGGCCCTCTCTCTATGTTGTTGTTGTAGTGGGACGGTAAAGGAACATCTGATTTTCAAAGCCTGCTGCGAGATGCCACAAACATTTCAATTGCCCGCTTGTGTGTGTTTATGAAAGACATATAAACAGTGACATGTTGATTGTGTTGGAATGCCGCTGATGAAAGCGAAGCGAAACATCGCTTTTACTACAATTCTAAAATTTAAAAATATATCACGTTGGAGTAATGCTAAAAAAATGAAAGGAAATTTATTATATTCATGTCATTGTTTACACAGATATGGGGCTAGCATTTGGTTTTTTTTTTTCAAAAAATGTAGATCCTAGCGGTTGAAAGATTAAAAATATTTGTAATAATACCAACAAAAAAACTCATGTAAGAATCTCGTCGATGCATAGATAAACAACTTAATGTTCGACCCTGACTATTATATGTCAGAAAACTGTACTATAATGAGGCTCATTATAACACTATTTTTTCATTATGAAACAGTTTCTCCCACCAATCAGAGCTCAAGAAACAGTTGTTTGACCAATTAGATAATTAGATGCGCTGAGTTCCACGGCCTTCTAATTTAAATTTCACTGCCTGTCCTAGTGTCATAGTAGGGTAATCGAGGAGGCCATGGTCAAATACAAGGCATTCTCTGCGTCTCATGCGTTCTGTTCAATACATAAAACTGACGAAATATCGACAGATATTTATGAATATTTATGTTCGAACATAAAATAGTTATAATAATTATCGTCGAACATAAACAATCGTATGCAACTCGCCTATAATGGTAATTGCCATTATAGGCTCGTTGGATAATGTACTATATTAAAACTCGGTTCCGTTAAGTAACTCAAGTGTCTAAATTCAAATACCTAGCAGAAATTATCCCACCCTCAGTCCTGAATCGCGATGCAAACAAATTGCAAAGAGACTACAGAATCGCAAGATTAAGTATATCAGACAACTTCCACACACAGCCAAGTACACGAACCTACAAGACACGATGTCGCAAAGCTCCTAAAAAAGCAAAAACAACAACAACATAAGGTGTAGCCTATATTTCAGAAAACTTACACCAGAAGGAGTTACGAAGTGCGGTTTTGTGCCAAAATCTTCCAAATCTTCTCAGTAGTAGGGCCTAATGGAAAAATCTTGCATTTCTTGAAAAGCGAACGGAAATATATTTATTTGTTTATAAAGTGCTTTTAAACAAATAAACAAGACGATAGCCCGTGGCAAAACTGTGTCGAGTCCAGCCGCATAACAGTAAAGCCGGTCGGGTTGTCTGTAGATGTGGGACGTAAATAAGTAACCGAACCTTAACAAATGACAGTATTGAAAAGAGGGATTGTTGTAGATTCATTTACGGGTTTTGCGACATCTTGGCCCCGTGTACTTGGGTGTGTGTGGAATTTGTCTGATAACCTATGTTATTGTGATGACAGTATTAGTGTAGGATTTTCAATTGAGGCCGGCCCCGTGGTGTTAGGGTAGTGCGCCTGCCTCTCACTCGGAGGCCCCGGGTTCGATTCCCGGCTACGTCAGCGATTTTAGAAACTGACGTGAGGGCTGGAACGGGGTGCACTCAGCCTCGTGAGGACAATTGAGTAGCTGTCTGACAGTCACGAAAACCAAGATTAACGGCCGACGGGACTTGATGCGCTAGCCACGCGTCACCCCTATATCTGCAGGCCAAATGGCTGGGCAGCTGTCATTTGGTAGGCCTAGTTCCAGGGGTTATTATTATTTCCAATTGAGATGAGGATGAGAAGGAGTTGCCTGGAGTAGAAATGGGAAAAACCCATTGAAAACCACTTTCAGGATGACTGAGGTAAGAATCGAACCCTCCTCTTCTCAGTTTCTGCTCACGAGGCTGAGTGTACCTCCTTCCACCCCTCAGACCAGAATTAAATTTCTTGGCAGAGCCGGGTATCTAAATTGGACCTCCTAGGTGACAGCCAAGAGTGGTGGCCACTGTACAACGAGACGGACTGAAAAGAACGCGAGTTACGCGCAGCAGTAACGAATTGCACTCTTGATTTCATAAATACTGACAATCTGTTTACAGTGAGTTTAATAAGACGATAGGTTAAACGAAAGGTCTCTATGCCCTTTATCGTTAGAACAAAACTTTCTTCTTTTTAAGAATTTTACAAAAAAAAAGGAAGTAGGCTGTATTTTTGAAACTATTAATCACAAAAAGTTGTATATTAGCTTACAGGAAAGGTCTCTATACCCTTTATCGTTAGAACAAATGTGTAGGCTATTTGGAAAGTAGGCTATATTTTCAAAACTATTAATCACAGAAAGTTGTATGTTTGACTTAAACGAAAGGTTTTTATACCCTTTATCCGCTATAATAAGACATCCCTGTGATACTACGGGTTCTGGGTCACCCATTTTATTTGTACCAGCATGTACATGTCCCCACGTATGTAATATTTCTGTTATTTCGCGTACCAATAATGCTAGAAACTTGTACGATGTGTGAAATGACTCGGGATGAAGCCTCATTTCATATGGTTATAGGACATAACGTACTTCGGACATAACGTAACACTTGAAAGAGTGGGTAGTATTTAGGGTGCATGAAACCCTAACCGCACGGCCACTTGCTCGGTATTGCTGAATTAATCCTCGTAATAAATACGTGGGCAATAACATAACATAAACTAATATAAAATATGATAAGTTTTTGGATTCCCATCACACTTTATCCAGGCTTTGGACTGGCAAAATGTTCATGTTTACTGTATAAACATTTTGGCATGTTTAAAATCAGCTGTGGTTAAGCTCTCGAAATTTTACGATTCCTTTACTATGTTTTGTATTTTTTTTAATTTTTAAATTGTTTTTTGTGGGTTTTATATCCTAGCGAATAGCAAGTTCGTTATGGGATGTTTCATTCTAAGTGAATAGCAAGTTCGCCATGTGAAATTTCATTCCAAGTTCTGCGAATATGTGAGAGCTTTCAAGTTTCCATTCTCTTCATACTGCTTCATTATTCTGTCAAGCAGTTCATCATACTTGACATATTTCTTCTTTCTCTTTGAACTTTCAATGTACAATTCGTACTTCATCCGTCGAAGTGTGCACATAAACCGCCCTTATTCGTTGTACACAACTCCATGTTAGAATACCAAAATGTTTAAAGCCGCAGAGTGTGATCGCCACTGAAGTTTATGTGGTAATGAACCTGTAACTGGAATGCCCGTCTGACATCAAGTGGAACGTTATGTCCTAGCGTAAATATTTGGGGATTACGGAAAACCCGTTCTTAGGTAGATAACGACCTAGGTGGTACGTTATGTCCTCGAAAATCAAGTGGGACGTTATGTCTGGACACCCTTTCCTATGGACTACTTATTCCCACCCCGAGATTAGAACTGCGGGTGGGGGTGAAATAGTGATTTTTAGAGGAGTGAAAATAAGTAATCCATAGGACGGAGGGTCTCATCCCCAGTTATTTGACACCTCAGACCTGTGCCGCGTCGAGCCCATGCTAAGATTTCTCGAACAGGCCCTCTAGTCATTCTTCTTGCGTTATGGCCTTCTAAGGGCCACGTTTTAATTTCAACTTAGTTGTGCTTTCCTTTTCTTCTATCCCCCAGGGTCTCACAACTTCCCTTCCGTGCAGACACATACAGCAGGTATCCGACAATAAAGGCCACTCCACCGAAGCCGTCTGTACACAGTCTCGGTACAATAATTGTTCGAGTGGATGCTGCGAGGTTAGATGCCAGTTGCCGTGCAGTTCTACGGCGGTACCGTCATGCTCTTACAGCCAAATAACGGTCATCTCCTTCTGATGTCACTCGTGGTCGGCCCTGCCCTGGTCTTGGGGACACATTTTCTGCCTCTACAAACTCTCACCACATCCGAGAAACAACAGAACGATTCACATTAAGCCGTCGGACCACATCACTTTGCGATTGACCTGCTTCCAGCTCTCCACCGCAGATGGTGTTCTAGGCGTTTTCTCTGTGCCATACTTCACCTTCTGTGCATGTGTACACATCGAGTGTTGATGTGGAACTACCCAGGGGGATGACAGTTAATAGGGAGCGCGTGGGTCGGAGTAAGGCCCTGTACTGGATGTTCTACCAACCAATGAAGAATTAATTTTAGAACTAAGGTTCCGTAGTTGGCACTCATGAACGTTCACATCAAATCGACTGGCGGAAGCGCGAATACTCTGTTTTGATTGATTTTCCTCGTGGTGTTGTTGGTTGTTTTGATTTGTTCAATATTTTGATTATTTATTTGAATTGAATTGAGAGTCAATCATGCCACTGCAAGGGTGGAAACATTGCCAAGCACTGGGATGTAAGAATTATAATGATAGTAAGAACAATACGGCAATTTTCATCTGCCTGGTGTTGACCCTGTGTAAAACTAGTGGGCAATATGGACTACTCTCGAATAAAAATATATAGAGAATAAATGTGTGCATTTCGTCTCTTGTTTGTTTTCTTACCCATTCTCCTGTGCATTGCAATAAAATTTGTGGTTTAGGGCTATGGGGAGGGGTGAGTGGCAGCCGGCATGCTAGGCAAAAAGTGAGGTTATGGCAATGTAGTGTGTGCATTTGCACAGTTTTCTTTATATTCATCGAATATCCCAACAATTCTGTAGAGTAGGAGAGCATTTTTAATTAGCCTAGAGGTGAATTAAGCTCTAGAACGGCATAACTGTGTCCTTCGTGAAAAATCTATTGCCAACATTGATATATATCAAAATGTATTATTTTCCTATCTGGGCGTATATTTCAGCGCCTAGCGAAAGGCGCAGTTATGTTTGTGTTATTTTCATCAATAATCAATAACTCATCGCAGAACATACTGTTCAATTACGTGTAATAAAGGCTACATTCATATGGCTTTTTACTTTTTATGTTGGCATACTTGCCAGTACAATCCATAGCCTCAGGCGGTGTTCTCTCTCGGAAATTCTATAACCAAAAGTGACGAATCTCTTATACTTACACGATCCTTGGAACTACCCAGTAAATACCACCCCGTTTGACAGGTGCACTGACGTCATCGTTGGCATGGTTGTACGATGACAAGAATGCCATCTTCCATGCAGAACACGATTGTACAGACATTTGTTGACAGTCTGTCTGATTATATCGTGAATTAGCCACAGGACGGAGAAATAGCAGTTTGTTGCTTTAATTTTGGACACCAGTGTATTTTTATGAAATAAATACTTTAGAGCAAGGTGTAGGTGCCCTATTTTGGCTACTTGGTTGTGTCTTTTTATGTAAGCAGTACCGTACAGGAAATTACTTGACAGCATCCCGTGATATGTTACATTATTATTATTATTATTATTATTATTGTTATTAATATTAAAGGTTCCTTTAAGTTTCAGTCCCATTTAACCCTTTATATGGCAAAACAATTTCTGTTTATTTTCTTTTTTCAAGTGTAGGCTATTTACATTTCAAATTTGATTTTTTTTAAATTAAATAACTTATGTTTTTATAGATTTAATTTTAATATTTATGATTTATTTATTTACAGTAGATAATTATTTGCATAATATTTATTTTCATAGTTAGACTGCAGTAGTTTTATTATTTAAAATTTTAAGTTTCCTTTTGTAATCATAATTTTAATTTTTATAATTATTTTTATAACTTTTATCTTTATTGTATATTTTAATAATTTTATTTTCTATATAAATACTTTGCTTTATTTTTACACTAATTTTTGTTTTGTTTTTATTCATACGTACCTTTTTTTTAGTCGTTAACCCTCCAGGTAGGTGGAACCCACGGACTCAGCGAGGGAACTCACCACTACCGCCTCTACGGGCTGTGTCCTAGATCTGGGAACATCGAATCGGAAGGGATACAACTGGTGAGGTAAGATTGGCACCTCGCCCAGGCGGCCTCACCTGCAAAGCGAACAAGGGCCTCATGAGGGAAGGTAAGGGATGGTTAGGATGGATAGACAAGGAGGAGGGAAGGAGGCGGCCTATACGTACCGTACATTATTAAAATTGTATCCAGCTCCTTAGGGCAAGGAGATGCATAGCCTATATAGACTAATATGCCCTATTTGAGTTTTAGAAATACTAGCACTTCCTTCTCTAAATTCTGCGAAATATGGCTGAAAGATTCAACCATGAGCATCTTTCACAATATAAATGTCCTACCAATAGGTGGTTAATACCTATAAAGGGTTCAAACCAACATTGAGCACCAAAACCAAACATTGAATGAGGCTGTGTCCCAATACTCAAGTTGTCTGCTATTGACTAGCTGCTAGCTACTATGTGCTATATGCTATGCACTACGGAGATTTGGGACAAGTCTGCTTGATCACAGCCTCCTTCATAGACTTGTGTTCTGAAACGCACTGGACTTGCATGCTGGTACCAAACTAACACTCAAGATGGCGGTGATCTGATACTCCTTGTAAGCTCTTTGCACTTTCATCAGCTGTTTTAAATAAACAATACATGAACGATACGATCATGGATGCGCCAAGATCACTTTTTAGTCGAGCCCTAATTATGGTTTGTGTTTGGCTTAAGTCAAAGACAACCTACAATTTACATAACCTACAATTCCGATAAGCTACATATTTCTATAACTTCCTTGACGTAGTCGACAATCTAGCAAGCACTTTCGTTCACTAGCTGCTACAGACTTGATTGCTATGTGCTAAGCAGTATTGAATCACGACTTCTGACGTCACATCCGGCAAAGTAGTCGACTATCTAGTTCACTACGGCTGAAATTGTACTATTGGGACACAGCCTCAGTATTGCGTCTACGAGCCAGACCATAACAATGGCCCCCGCACCGGACCGCTCTCAACGAGCCTGGGAGAGAAGGTACCCGGGGTCAAGGGTGAGCCAGGAGAATTTATAGCAAAGATTCCCACACTAGCGTCGTTTAGTGCATACATCATAAGTATCTTGTCAGCTTCCTCGGTGGCTCAGTGGAACAGTGCTTGTCAGGGTGGACTATAAACCCCCAGCTTGCCTGGCCGTGGTAAGTAATTCTTGAAAGGCGACAAAAATCACGATACGCATTACCATGTCATACGTTCCAGTAGGCCATGTTCATAATGGCAAAATTAATCTCGGGATTTTCCGCCAACACAAAAGTTCCTCCTTTCTCTACTAGAAAGCGCTATAGTGTCAAGGAGCTTAGATATGTAACCTCCTTGACTTTCATAGCGCTCCAAGGAACTACAATAAAATTCGACATGCAAGCTGCCGTCTGGGCGTCAAATTACAAAGCTTTCACCAGGCATCCGAGGTCATACGATATTATTATTATTATTATTACTATTAATGCCTCCGTGGCTTAGGCGGCAGCACGCTGGCCTCTCACCGCTGGGTCCGTGGTTCAAATCCCGGTCACTCCATGTGAGATCTGTGCTGGACAAAACGGAGGCAGACAGGGTTTTCTCCGGGTACTCCGGTTTTCCCTGTCAAAAATTTCATTCCAGCAACACTCTCCACTATCATTTCATTTCATCTGTCATTCATTTAATCATTGCCCCAGAGGAGTGCGTCAGGCCTCGGCAGCCGGCACAGTCCCTATCCTCGCCGCTAGATGGGGGCTTCATTCATTCCATTCCTGACCCGGTCGGAGACTGGAAGCAGGCTGTGGATTTTCATTTTCATTATTACTATTATTATTATTATTATTATTATTATTATTATTATTATTATTATTATTATAGTAACCGACAGTAGTGGCTACGCTGGATAACGCGCAGCATTAGGTCATGGGGCCAAGCTCTCTGCTGACTCGGTAGACGCGTGGGTTCGAGCCCCACCGTCGGCCGTCCTTGAAATGGTTTTCCGTGGTTTCCCCATTTTCAACACCAGGCAAATGCTGGGACGGTACCTTCTGACAGGCCACGGCCACTTCCTTCCACATCCTTGCCCAGTTTCATTCACCATCATTCATTTCATCTCTCATTAACTCCTCTCATGAGGTTGGCATCAGGAAGGGCATCCGGCCGTAAAAACCATCGCCACAAAGACTTCCATCGCATCTCATCCCCGACCCCGTTGGAAAACGGGAATAATAAGGGGTAGACATACATTATTATTATTATAGTGGAACAGTGTCCGGGTGGTTCGATTCTCGGCTGACAAAATCAGACGTTTGTGGGACGAGAAAAATCCATTTCACTCTCGAGTCGAATCCAAAGAAATCAAAATCTATCATATTACCATTTGGTAGTAATAGAAAAAACTTCATTAAACCTCAACTACATGTCGCCTAATACAGTTTCGGCTTCTATGTCAGATGACAGTGGGAAATGGATAAAGATCCAAACAATGTATCAAAAGACATATAATTAGTATTAGTAGTAGCAGGCCTACTATTCCGTAGTAGGCTACCTCATTCACCCCATAGCATGCCACGACTTCGCGGGTGAGTCGGAAGTTCCGAGATCGTTGGTTCAAATCCCAACGCACACAACGGCTACCCTGAGTGTTCTCGACGCTCATCGGAAGCAAATGACGAGATGGAACATAGCTTCATACACTTCGATCGAATAGTCTAGGCATAGTCACTTGCAATGTAACGTTACCATTTGTCTCCCATCACTACAAACATGGTGATTATAGTACATATCACCTTAAATAAGTGACTAACAATTTAACCTTACCATCTGTCCCCCATCTCTGCAAACATTGTGATTATAGTCCACGTAATGTTAAATAAGTTACTAACAATGTAACCTTACCATTTGTCCCCCATCACTACACACAAGGTGATTATAGTCCATGTCACCTTAAATAAGTTACTAACAATGTAACCTTACCATTTCTCCCCCATCTGTCTGGCTGCGTGGCTCAGGGGTAACGTTCTCGCTTGCTGAGCCCAAGGTTACAGGTTCGAAACCTGGCGCAGTCAGCTGGCATTTGAGGGTGCGCAAATGCGAGGGAGCCGTGTCAGTAAATTTACTGGCACGTTAAAGATCCCCTTCGGGGCAAAATTCCGGCACCCCGGCGTCTCTAAAAGCCAGTGTAGTTAAAAGGGAAGTAAAACCAATAACATTATTTTTATTTTCCCCCATCGCTACAAACATGGTGATTATAGTCCATGTAATCTTAAATAAGTCCATGTTATCTTAAGTAAAACCAATAACATTATTATTATTCTCCCCCATCGCTACAAACATGGTGATTATAGTCCATGTAATCTTAAATAAGTTACTAACAATGTAACCTTACCATTTGTTTCCCATCACTACAAACATAGTGATTATAGTCCGCGTCACCTTAAATATGTTACTAACAATGTAACCTAACCATTTGTTTCCCATCACTACAAACATAGTGATTATAGTCCGCGTCACCTTAAATATGTTACTAACAATGTAACCTTACCATTTGTCCCCCATCACTACAAACATAATGATTATAGTCCGCGTCACCTTAGATATGTTACTAACAATGTAACCTTACCATTTGTCCCCCATCACTACAAACATGGTGAGTATAGTCCGCGTCACCTTCTGATCTGAGGCCTGGATCTGGGTACACTCAAACTGGGTACGAAGAAATGAAAAGAGGTGAGTTTAATTCTCACCTCAGTCGGGAGTGGTTTCCCCACTTCTACTCTAGGCGAATGCTGGGATGGTTCCTAACTTAAGGCCTCGGCCGCCTCCTTCCGAATCCTCACCTGCATTACAAATACACGCACTAATACAGCCATCACAATAACACAGGATATCTGTCAAAATTCCACACACACAAGGAGCAAGCCCTCACATGAAACAACAACAAAATAAATATTCGTGGAACTTATTGAAAGTGAAAATCCACAGCCTTCTTCCAGTCGACCGACCGGAGATAAAATGAAATGATAGTGGAGAGTGTTGCTGGAATGAATTTTTTGAGAGGGAAAATCTGATTAGCCGGAGAAAAACCTGTCTGCCGCCGTTTTGTCCAGCACGGATCTCACATGAAGTGACCGGGATTTGAACCACGGACCCAGCTTCCGCCTAAGCCACGGAGGTTCGTCGTGGAACTTATTATTGTAGGTAATTTACGGTAGTATTTAAATTAGTTCGCTCTAAGGTAATTCTATTACTCCATGTTGGCAATGCTGGACGGGAGCCCAAAACTAATAAGTAGAAGCATGGCCAACCACGAAAAAAAAAGTCCTCTCGGCACGCCGGAAGGCAGAGGTAGATTTCACCGGACAAACTTGGGGATAGGCGAAAATAGGCAGAATATGCAGGTTTTCGTAGAAGGATCAGACCTCATTTATTGCGAGAAAGTATTTTATAATTGGAGATTAATTAACTTTGTTTTTCGTCATTTTATGCATATTTTGAACATTTTATTGTCTTATGGGGACGGTAACCTTCTTGTCATTTGGGGTCCATTTTTAGCCTATTTTCAATTTTGAAAAAAAAAAAAAAAAAGGCTTATGAGATCACCTTTTGTCCGTGTTTGTGTGCGTGGGTGTGTGTGTGTGCCCCCCCCCCCCATAAATTCTAAACGGCGGGAGCGATTTCAATGAAACTCGGTAAGTTCATAGCACTATTCCGGACGACCCCGACCGTGCCCTTCAAATTTTGTTACGTCTCACCAATCCAACATGGCGGCTGTGCGAAATTTTACACCAGCATTCAATATCTCCGAAGGTATTACCGATATCACGCTGGATTTTTATGGTGATAAAGGGAACTACTAGAAGTTCACCTATGTGACTCTTGAAAAACTGGTAACTACAAAACCAACATGGCGGCCAAGCGAAGTTGCGACGTTTCTCGCGATTTAACCAACCAAACGCAATAAAACTTGCTAGAGTATATGTTCATACACATTGTAATGCACCGACATCTAACTTCATTCAATTGTTTACATAACCACAAGATGGCGGATGTGCGAACTATTTCACCGGCATTCTATATCTCAGAAACTATTAGGGGTATCACCTTGAAATTTTGTACGGAGATAAAGGGCACTACTGGAAGTTCATCTATATGATTTTCAAAATCTAGTTAACTGCAAAACGAACATGGCGGCCAAGCGAATTTGAAAATTTAAATAGACCTTTCTCGCGATTTAAAGTTCCAAACGCAATGAAACTTGGTACAGGAAATGTTTATACACATTGTAATGCACTGGTATCTAATTTACTTCAATTGTTTACATAACCTCAAGATGGCGGCTGTGCGAATTTTAAAATTAAGTTTTTATTTCTTGTGTCGTAATCATGCGATCGAAGTGAAAGTTTCAATAATGAACCTACGCAATAATTTTCCTTTAATGGTACAATACTATATGGTCTATACATTTAACAATCCAACATGGCGACCATTCGAAATATTTAGACGGCTATGAATATCTACGAATCTATTATAGCAATCAAACTGAATATTTGTATGTGCATAGGGGCTATGAATCTAAGTTCACCTATAGGTCTTTCAATAACGTGGTGATCATAAATCCAACATGGCGGCGACGCGAAGTATAAATATTCACATGGACGTTTCCCGCAATTTAACCATCTGAGTGCAGTGAAACTTGGTACAGTAAATCCTTATACGAATGTTAATCCACTGGCATCTAATTTATTTCATTGTTTCCATAACCACAAGATGGCAGCAGTGCGAAATTTTAAAATCCCATTGTTACTTCTTTTGTCCTAATCATGCGATTGAAGTTTGAATGCTACACGTACACAATAATCTTCATGTAACAGTGCATAACTCTAGGACCTACATATATAAAGTCCAACATGGCGACCATCCGAAATATTTAGTCGGTTCTCAATATCTACGAATCTATTACAGCAATCAAACTGAAATTTTGTATGTTGATAGTGGCAATTAACATAAGTAGGATCTATGAAAATAGGCTGTATAGTTCTTCACGGAACTACTTGTTATACTTTTGGTCACACTGTCCTTATGCAAGGTTTCGACACTGATGTGTAACTATGTAACGGCCTGTTACTTCTTCACGCAAAATTATATCTCCCGCAGAGATTTTGGTTGGTTCCTCAGTTTAGGGGCTGCGAAAACGTGGTCATGTAACCCCGTGTACTTTGGGTGAGTGTAGAATCTGTCTGATAAACAGTGTGAATTGTGATGGCTGTATTAGTCTGTAATTCAGGTAAGGACTGCAGACGGTCAATTTCAAGCTGTAGTTCCTAATGTTGCTACCAGATACTACCGTCAACGACACCTAGCTGTGAACATGGCTACTAGATGCCACCGCAACCAGCAACTCGCAACGAACGTTGGAACTTCCCCTCCAAAGAGAAGCATACTGAGGGAATTTTAGCGCTCTTAGAAAATCCGACGACTTTGGCCGGCTTTGAACCCGCGACCTTGGGCATAGAAGTTCAGCATGCTACCAGTTACGTCACCGAAGCCGCTTCACATTTAGTCAGATGGATACCTCAATCTGATCTCGTGCAAGTGCGTTGTCATGGCAACGTCTGATGGCTGATCCCTCATCAATTTAGTAGTGTTGCCATGGCAACCTCTGATAGCTCTTGGCATTTCCTTATAATTCCGAAATCATTTTTCTCATCCCTTGGCGTAATGGTGGATCATATCAAAAATTATTTCAGACAAAAGTTTTAGGTAATTATTAGGGAAATATTATCCATTTTGCACGGTTTTGATATTGTGCCTATTAAGAGAGATATGATGTTTTCCGAAAAACCCACTTTTTCCACCCCTTTAGTCAATGGTTGGAGCTATAAAGAAACTCTTCAAACATAAATTTTTGGGGTTTATCCGACACATAGTATGAACTTTGAACGGATTCGATATTTTACATATTAAGAGAGTTATAGCAATATTTCACTTTTTCGAAAAAAGCCCCCCATTTTCACCCCCTTCGACCGATTTAGCCCAGTAACGAACTCGACCGAGATTTTATAGGTATACATATTCGGTAAAAATTTCAAAGTGATTGGTGCAAAATTACGGCAGTTATCGTGTCCACAAGAAACTGATATCCATATATACATGTACATATACAGTATGTATATATATATATATACATACATAAATTATATATAAACATTTGAACTGACGGTGGTTTTGGGGTCTGGGGGATGTGAAACGCGAAGATATGTCGAAATTTTCCGGAAGTCGAAACATGGTACCCATTGCAATAATTAGCTTTCTAATGAAATCTACCTAAAACCCTACGACTTGCAAGCCTTAATCCCCCCTACACACACACACAAACACACACACACACAGTCAAGTGTTCGGGGCTAATGAGCGCGATGTCCCTAAATTACTGAGTGTAAGAACATCTCGCCTTAATTCTATGAGGCAAACGTTTTCTTTTCTTTTTAGATACACTGTAGAATCATGACGTACTTATTGATTGGTAACATTTTTATCTGGGCTACAGTCTAACTGTTGATGAACAGGGACAGGAGGTAATCGATTGATCGCGACAGATCGACAGCGTGCATGAGACTTAGGGTAATGAGGTGTGAGGCGGGATGACGTATCGCGCCCCAGGCGATCCTCACTGCCCAGGAGATGTGATAATTAACATATCTGAGACTCGTATCTGACACATTCCAACGGACGCATACATTTGTCTCCGGGCTACCATATCCATCCACCTTCTTCTTGGCCTAAATTCCCTTCGTGCATAATGTCCGATTCTACAGTCAAACCACCTTGTGTACGACTCTGACATTTCTCATGATGGAGGAGAGAGCGTTGCCGGTGATGGACGAAGCAAAGAAGATATAAAAAGTAGGTTGGCTCAGGCAAGGAAGGCATTTCTGCTGAAAAGGAATTTGTTGACATCGAATATAGATTTAGGTATTAGGAAGTCATTTTTGAAGGCCTTTGTCTGGAGCGTGGCACTCTATGGAAGTGAAACTTGGACTATTGGTGCAGCAGAAAAGAGGAGAATTGAAGCGTTTGAAATGTGTCGTTACAGGAGAATGATGAGGATCAGATGAAGGGGTATTAAGACGAGTGGGAGAGGAGAGATGTTTCTGGCGACTTCTAAGACACCCAGGAATAACAAGCTTAGTTATGGAAGGAAAGGTCGAGGACAAGAACCGTAGGTGTACACCAAGGTTAGAATACGTCAAACAATATTGCCTCGGATGTAGGCTATTCAGAGATGAAACGATTAACTCAGGACATGGAAGCAAGGACGGCTGCATCAAACCAGTCAAAAAACTGAAGACTCAAACAACAATAGTGCATGGCTCACTATCCTAGCAAGATCCTAAAAGATTTGCATTAGTTACTGTTCTTGTTGAATGTTTTGACGGTGTAGCTAGGTAACTGGATCTGAGCAATGAGTGATGCTGGCAGCGAGCTAAGCTCCCAGACGGCAGCCTTCCACCTCATTGGAGTCCAGACCTTTCCGCTTCCTTCTCACAGCGCGCACTGGAGCGGCATACTTCCACAAGCTTACTGTCGACCAAAGTATTATGTGTACTCGAGTTTGAAGGTTGTTTGTGACGTAACCAATAGACATACATAAAATCCAATAATATCATCATTTTCGTCGTTCTATTTTACGTTAGTTCATGTAGGTTTGGAATTTTTAATTTATATTTTAATATTTTTTATCGCATTTGGAACACAAAAAGTGCCCGTTTTTAAGCGTGTTTCAACCATGTGTCACATTTAAGAATTATTATCTCACAAACCCGTCATCAGATCGAATCCAAATTTTAACACAATAACTTATACATTGGAATGTTGTATAACTGGTTCATTAATTTCAAAATTTTGCGTGTCCAAAAAACAAAGTTGTTATCATTTGTGTAAGGTAACGTTTTCTCGGCTTGGGGTGGTTGGAATATGTAGTTCTTGGTCGCGTTGTAATCCTTATACGTCAAAAAGTTATGCTGTATGACTTTAAAATACGTAAATTAATTCACTTATTTTATATCGGTTTATATTTGAACGGGGAAATACGACCTCGCCTCGCTCGGCAGTGATGGGCTCCCTCTCAGCAACGCTGTACAGCTTACCCCCGAGCGGCTGGCTGGTGAATCATGCATTATTTCCACGAACAAATACAAACCGATATAAAATAAGTGAAATAATTTACGTATTTCACAGTCATACAGCATAACTTCTTGATGTATAAGGATTGCAACGCGACCAAGAGCTATATTTTCCAACCACCCCGAGCCGAGAAAAAGTTACCTTACAAAAATGATAACAACTTTGTTCCTTGGACACACAAATTTTTGAAATTAATAAACCTGTTATACAACATTCCAATGTATATTGTGTTAAAATTTGCATTCGATCTGATGACGGGGTTTTGAGATAATAATTCTTAAATGTGACGCATGGTTGAAACACGCTTAAAAACGGGCACATTTTGTGTTCCAACTGCGATAAAGAATATTAAAATATAAATTAAAAAATCCAAACCTACATGAACTAACCTAAAATAGAACGACGAAAATGATGATGTTATTGGATTTTATGTAGGTCTATTGGTTACTTCACAAACAACCTTCAAACTCGAGTGCACATAATACTTTGGTCGACAGTAGTGTCTCTATGATACACTCCCACTTCTGAGAATAATTGAGCTCTTGGATGTTAATTCATTCTTTATTTATTTATTTATTTATTTGTGTACACTATTTCTATATTTATGTATACAGTGAAACCCCTCATATCCGAACCCCGGAAATCCGAACGAGGATCGTTCGACAATTTGAAGTTTGAAAAAATACACGCAAAAAAGAGAAACTTATTTATTTAGTCATAAAACAATCATATACTCTGCATTATGACCGCATTTTATATAATTAGTTGAAAAATTAACAAGAACTACAGTTAGCATAGTGCAAAAGTGCCTACATAGACTACTTATCCCATTCAGGATTGAGAAACGGAAACGTTGTTTATTATTATTATTCCGTAGGTAATCACTTTGCTAAAACAATGAAATAGCAATAGAAATACACAAAATATCACTTAATCTTTCACTTGAAATCAGTTATCTTCAATATTGTAGAAGTGACGAAAACCTCCCCGCGGCGGCAATTGCGTGCCAGCGTCGCACTAAGATGACATCGTTTGGCGTGGCTACTGCGTGTTGTTCTACGAAGCGCAATGCGATATCAACAGAAGATGCAGCTTCAGTATGTCACATTGTCTGCCGAAGTTTCTTCTTCCTCACTGTTAGCTACATTGCCGTCATGTTGACTTTGGACCAGACTCACTATTCCATGTTCGCTGTTTGCGCCAAACCAGCCTGCCTCGCTCAATGTAGGCTACAGTCCTATACCGTAACGAGGGCTGGTCATTATGTTATGGATATCTTTCGGCTAATCCGAACAAATTGAAATCCGAACAGGCTACAGCCCAAATTAGTTCGGATTTGAGGGGTTATACTGTATCAATATAGTCCATTCATTTGTTTCTTAATTTCGTTTTTTTTTGTTTTGTTTATTTATTAATTTTATATTTATGTATAGTACCATGTGTATTGATTATTTTATTTATTTACTCGAATAGCTCTATTACAGAGCACGTAAAATCATTACTTCTAATCTTGCCACATGTATTTTTTCTCTCTGCCCACATTCGCTTCATCCTCGCTGATCTCTGCTTCCGGAGCTGTTCAATGTTCCGTGGCTGCTTTCGTTGTCTTTCTTGTTCATCCCTGAAGATCACTTTTAGAATTTTGTCCCGAAATAAATTCATATTATATGTATCTGTAATGTCAATGTCGGCTTCCTTAAGATCCTTTAATGTCTGTGTAAACCACGCTGGTTGAACTTTAAGTTTTAAAATTTTATTAAAAATTTGTTTTGTTTGCCTGTCATTATTCATTCTATTTAAATGACATCCGTCGTTTGCGCATGGTGTGAATTATGTTCTCCACGTGGGTGTATTTTTCCTTGTTAGGTCGTAGTCTGTTATAGTCTGTTTTCCTTGGGCCAAGGATGCATCGAACCAATCTTCATTCCATGAGCATGATTTTGTTTATGTCACCTTTCCGCATTAACTTTTATGTTTCAGCTCCAAAGAGTGCTTCAGATCTCACCACAGTATTGTAATGTTTAATTTTAGTGTCCCACCATGATAATGGGTCATCTGAAATGCTACGTTCATTTTCTTTGCTCGTACCTCTAAGCATTTTTTTTTTCATTGTTATTGATAGTTATCCATTCACCTAAATACTTAAATGAGTTAACTTTGTGTATTTTGTTTTGGTTTATGATTATTACATCAGGACAATCCAGAACATTCGTTATAAATTCTGTCTTGGGGAAGGAGATTTGTAAACCTATTTTTCCTGCTTGCTCCATTAAGTTTTCTACTTGAATCTTTGCATTGTTTGGTGTGCCCGTGATCAGAGCAATGTCATCAGCGAAAGCCAAGCAATCTAAATGGATATTATCTTTTTTACTTCCCAAATTTATACCTTTCGTGTCTAATTTTCTCCATTCTCTAATCACCTTCTCCAGAGCACAATTAAAAAGCAAAGGCGACACTCATCCCCCTGTCTGTCACCTGTTTTAATTTGTAAAGTTCTAGAGAATTCTCCACAGAAACTAACTGTATATGAGGTATTAATTGTTAATGTATCTTGTATAATGTTTGTGGTTTTTGAATCTAAGCCGAATTCTTTTAAAACATTGATGAGGGATTCGCTATTAATTGAATCATAAGCTTTCTTGAAGTCAATAAAAGTAATAGTTGTTGCTTTGTTTCTCAGTTACCTCATTTGTAGAATAGTATTGACATTCCAGATCTGCTCAATGCATGATTTGTTTTTCCGAAAACCACCTTGATATTCCCTGTGTATTTATTTATATAAACTTAGACTATTTGTTTATTTATACGTTTGTTTATTTATTTATTCAATTCTATATTTTTCTATTTATATTTTATATGTAGGCTATATTTGTTTGATTATTTATGTAGATAGTTGTATATTTATTTTGTTTCTATGTACCAATGCATCTAATATCCTTGTAGGCTACTTATTTATCTATCTATTTAGTTACTTATACACATCTTTCTTTGTTTATCTTTCTTTGTTTACTTTATTGCTATATTTATTTTACAGTAGGTAACGTATTTATGCACCTATTTATTTATTTATTTATTGATATATTTTCATATTTACTTATGTTTTATCTATTTATCTATTTACATATTAACTTATTTACTTATTTATTAATTTGCTTATTTACTTTTTTTACATTCGAATTGAGCCACTATGGACTACGGAGTAACAATCAAAATCAATGTTTCGTTCTAGATCGTCTGCCAGCTTTGATGTCCTGCCAGTATCTCTTGAGCCCATCACTCAGCGCCTTCTTCCGATCTTCTGAAAGAGGTCCCCTCCGTCTTTTGGGTTCTGCCCCTACCTTAAATCTCTGGTATTTTTTGATTAGGTGTCTGAATTCACACCTGTTCATAATTTTGCAGTCCGGAATACCAATTTCTATAAGATCTTTGTTACATTCTTCGAACCATGCCAATTTTTTCTTCTTTGGTTTCACGAAATTCCAAATTTTCTTTGTTAGACGATCGTTGGACATTCTGAAAATGTGTCCATAGAACAACAACCTTTTCCTTTTTATTGTTGACGTGACTGGTTCTATCTTTGTATATAACTCTTCGTTTGACTTCAAACGTAAGTGTCCGTCAACCCATCTGTTGCATAAAATTTTTCTCAAAACCCTGCGTTCTCTTTTGACCAACCTGTCGACTAGTCCCCGCCTGTTCATACTCAAAGTCTCCGAAGCATATAATGCTTCAGGCTTGACAGCCGTGATGTAGTGTCTTAATTTGGGCTCCAATGCTCAGCGACTTATTATTATAGAGATATTTCGTCAGATGATAGGCTCGGTCTAATTTCCAGATTCTAAGATTAATTGCTTCCTGTTCTAGGCCATTTTTGTTGAATTACCTCACCCAGGTATTTAAATTTCTTTACACGTTTAATCTTCCCTTGGTTTGTTTCCATCCATTCTGGTCCATCACTGATGTCTGTCATGTACTTTGTATTCTCAAAAGAAATCTGTAAACCTACTTTCTCAGCCATCTCTGACAACCGATTAATCTTTACAATCTTTACTTATTTAATTACTTACTTATTTATTTACTTGTTTTTAGATAATTATGTATTTGCTTACTTATTCGTCCATTTATTTATTTACTTACTTATTTAATTACAAAAGTTTGATGCTTTTCAGTCTGTCAATTATTAATTATTAATTAATTAATTAATTATTTACTTAATTTATTCATTTGCATTACACATTACTCTATAAAGCCATAGAGGCCTAGGTTTTGTTTATACCCCAAATAAAATGTAAGCAACAACTAATGTTTAAATAACTCTGTTTAGGATACTGGGTAGATATAATACATTCGAATTATCAGGTAGCAGGCAGAAACAAATGAATCGTACCGTACTCCAACTGTACGCGTTAAATTGTGAAATACAACGTAACAAAGTTTCTCTATTCGCAAATGGAAAACCAAGGCGACTGTTGAAAAAGTATTTTTATAATGAACATGTCTCATCTTGCATAGCTGTTACTAATTCACCACTGGAGTCATGGATGAAGCTTCTACCACATAATATACAGTGATAATATTGTACATGATTGAGGTTTGTAATCCAACCACTAGCGTATCATTAGTACAATGTACGAGTATATGATCACAAAAATGCTGATTTTTGAGTCTTACAGCTTTATTTTAATACTCTTTTTTGAGAAGTCTTAACATTTCACACAAGCAAATATAATTTCCGCATTCTCTTAGACTACGGTGCTGGATAAATTTAGGAAAATAAATATAGTCTATAAATATAAAATGATAAATTTAATTATAAAATTGAAAAATAACATTTAAAAAAATACATACCAAAATTAAAATTAAAGTGAGAAATACATGTCAAAATTAAAGTTACAAATGAAGAAATAAATGTAAAAAATAAAATTACCGTTGAAGAAATAAATATCAAATTAATATTAAATTTGAAGAAATAGTCAAAATTAAAGTTGAAGAAATAAAGTAAAAATTAAAATTAAGGTTGCCGAAATAAATGTCAAAATTAAAGTGAGAAATAATAAATTGACAAAATTCAATTTGAAGAAGTTAATTCAATATTAAAATTAGAGCTGAAGAAATAAATATCACAATGAAAAATGGAAGATATGTCAAAATTCTTATTGTTAAATTAAAGAAATATGAATGTCAAAATTAAAATTGTCAACTAAATAAAAAATAACAAATTAAAATTAAATAATATCAACAAAAATGGTTAAACAAGGGCTGTCCTATAAATTAATGCAAATTAATACAAATTAATACAAATACTAATACAATGTAAAATTTAAAAAAAGAATGCTCTTCAATCGGTCAACACCATCGTACCAAAATTGTAATGGGTGATTTTCCCTACACTTGGTTGACTAATAAAGTTAATCACATATAATTTTTTCGGGTTCAGGGAATAACACCCATTACAATATGGGTCCAATTGTCTTGCCTGACTAAAAAGCATTAAAATTTCATTTACTAAGTTACCACTGAAAAATGGCTTCCAACACGGTTAGATAAAAGAAATTCTCAATACCTTTTGCGAAAAATAATTTTGAATATTCTTCCTTGAACGACCCTCGTATCTCAAAGACAGCAGCCGTGGTTTGACTGCGTAGCGGTTTGACAGCGCGATTACCTGTGTGTCTAAAGAAGACGAGCAGGCCATTGAAAGGTATCGCTGACAGGCTAACCTCAACCCTCCTCCTTCTGTACACTACTTCCAGAATGTCTGTGAAGAAAACATCACAGTTATTTCAACTTCCGGCATGGGGAATTCGATATCTCTTATTATACCTGCGCATTGTAACACAAGACGTATTTTATCCGCCTGGTTGTACGTCTTTTAAAAATTTCAATGGATATATATTTTACGCTCGCACCAACACATCTAATATGACAAGTTTCAATTGCCCGTGGAAATGGATCATCCGTGCACACAAGAGCTTCATTCAGATATGATTCCAATCGACCTCAGCGCCCTGTCTATGCAAGTCTAGGAAACTAGTCTGGTCATGGTGTGACTTAAATAAGAAACTAACAATGTAACCTTACCTTTTGTTTGCCATCACTACACACATGGAGATTATAGTCCGCGCCACCTTAAATAAATTACTAACAATGTACCCTAACCACTTATCCCCCATCACTACTCACATGGTCATTATAGCCCACGTCACCTTAAATACAGGGTCTTTCATATAAAATAAGAGCGCCAAGCGGCGGGTTTGTTAACCACTGCTGTGGTCACCTTGGCCGAGCTTTTGGCGCGCCAAGGCCCCCTGCTTTAAGCGTGTGTACAATCCTATATGATGCAGCGGCCTTGCTAGCGTGTGTACAATGCTGAACTCTTACTTTAGTTAGTTAGTTAATTAGTTAGTTATTGTTGATGAAACCGAAACCCCTACTTGTGCTAATTTTGTGAGTGATTTATTCGGAGACCGTTCAAGATTCTCGCCAATGTCATCTAGCTCATCCTCTGTTAAAACTGTTCGTGTGCGGGCATGTTTTTTATTGAGCACCGAGCCAGTAGTGTCAAACTTATTTGCAATTACGTGAATCTGTGCTAGTGAAGGTGGCACTTCATCAGGAAATTGCTGAACAAATGCATCACGTACCCGCCGAGCCGACTCGTACTTAAAATAAATTTTGCATAAAAAATTACGATGTTGCAATGATAACTGTCTCACCGTGTTAGCACTTGAGGTTTAGACTGGCGACTGAGCACCTGCACGCTTATTGCAAGGTCAAGTTTGGTAATGTCATTCTGTTATTTTTATACAGTCCATCGGAACTTGAAAAAAAAAACAGCCATCGTATGTACTATGCGCGCGCTTTCAATACTATAGGGGTTTCGGTTTTATCAACAATAACTAACTAACTAACTTAAGTAAGATTTCAGCATTGTACACACGGTAGCAAGGCCACTGCATCATATAGGACTGTACACACGCTTAAAGCAGGGGGCCTTGGCGCGCCAAAAGGTCGGCCAAGGTGACCGCAGCAGTGGTTAACAAAGCCGCCGCTTGGCGCTCTTATTTTATATGAAAGACCCTGTAAGTTACTAACAATGTAACCTTACCATTTGTCCCCCATCACTACAAACATGGTGATTATAGTCCACGTCGCCTTAAATAAGTTACTAACAATGTAACCTTACCATTTGTCGCCCATCACTACAAACATGGTGATTATAGTCCGCGTCGCCTTAAATAAGTTACTAACAATGTAACCTTACCATTTGTCGCCCATCACTACAAACATGGTGATTTAGTGTAAACTACCAACCCGCCCCGGCTTCGCCCGGTATCGTTAACGGTTTACCCACCGTAAGCTTAAAAGGCACAAGGACTGCAGATCCCAGTCGCAATTCAGAAAAGCCGAGGTGAACAGCGAAACTCCAATCACATAGCCCTATACTCTTCTCTGAAGTTTTAACTCGACACGAATTGACGTTTGATGCTAGCCGAAGCTGGGGTGATAGGCTCACTCGCTAGCTCATAAACTCGGAGCTTAGTAGTCGTAACTCAAATTTCCACTGAATTGAGATTGTTGGAAGAAATGAAAACGTAAAAATACTTAAGTGGGCGATGTATTAAAGATAGAGACATGCTGTCCTGGATTATTTTGTAAAACTTTTCATGCTGAACAATTCTTACACTTATAGTAGTCTATTTACTGTAGATAGTTTTAATGGTTTACCCAGCGTAAGCTTAAAAGGCAGATGAAAGTTTTTTATTTCTTTGGCTCGATTCACTGAAATCGTTACTGCTCGGCTTCCTTTGGTCATAAATGAATGTTTTTCTACAACAACCTTTCTCAAGAAATCCTTTACAGAATGGTGAAAACCGCACCAAAATCCATCCTATGGTTCTCGAGATTACCGGTTACATCCACTAATCGGGGACTTAGTTTTATACTGTGCAGAGATTATCAGCTTTGACGCATTAATAATAATAATAATAATAATAATAATAATAATAATAATTTACTTAAAGATATACAGTACCGTACATTAATTTCAGTATTTAGATATGTTCATGAATTAAAAGAGGAATTTTTAATAAATTTGTCGTGATCAAGCGAAACTACATATGGGCTTTGTAACTACCCATAGACGGCTTCGGTGGCGTAGTTGATAGCATTCTGAGCTTCTATGCCCAAGATCGCGGGTTCAAACCCGGCCGAAGTCGTCCAATTTTTAAAAAACTTTAAAAATCCCTCAGTATGCCTTCCTTCGGAGGGGAAGTAAAGCCGGTAGTCCCATGTAATAGATTTATGGCATGTTAAAGAACCTTCCACTAATTACACCTGTGTGAAGCTAAATTAATATAGGTTAAACATTTGACTAACGTTCTTAGGTTCCTACGTTTGTCGTCAAGAGCAGTCTGCGGTGCCATAAGGTAACTAATTGCTGAACTAGTTGGTCGTTGACGGTAGCGTTTGGCGGCAAAAGTAGGAACTACTTGAAAAAATTCAATGCCTAGCAGTCTTTACTTTTTTTTTACCCTCCAGGTTGGTGGAACCCACGGACTCAGCGAGGGCACTCACCACTACCGCCTCTACGGGCAGTGTCCTAGAGCTGGGAACATCTAATCGGAGTGGATACAACTGGTGAGGTAAGATTGGCACCTCGCCCAGGTGGCCTCACCTGCAAAGCGAACAGGGGCCTCATGAGGGAAGGTAATGGATGGTTAGGATGGATAGACAAGGAAGAGGGAAGGAGGCGGCCGTAGCCTTGAAGAAGGTACCATCCAGGCATTTGCCCGAAGACGAAGTGGGAAACCACGGAAAAACACTTCGAGGATGGCTGAGGGGGAATCGAATCCCCTCTACTCATTTGGGCCACCCGAGGCTGAGTAGATCCCGTTCCAGTCCTCGTACCACTTTTCAAACTTCGTGGCAGAGCCGGGAATCGAACCCAGGACCTCCGGGGCGGCAGCTAACCATGCTGACCGCTACGCTACGGAGGCGACTGCAGTCCTTACTTGAATTAAAAACAGATAACACACACTAATACAGTCATCACAATTAACACCGGGTAGCAGACAGATTCGCCGGCCCCGTGGTGTTGGGATAGCGCGCCTGCCTCTCACCCAGAGGCCCCGGGTTCGATCCCCGGCTCCGTCAGGGATTTTAAAACTGACGGAAGGGTTGGAACGGGTTGCACTCAGCCTCGTGAGGACAATTGAGTGGCTGTCTGATAGTGAGACAGTGCCCCGATCACGAATACCAAGATTAACGGTCGAGGGGACCCGACGCGCTGATCACGCGTCACCCCAATATCTGCAGGCCAAATGGCTGGGCAGTGGTCGCTTGGTCGGCCTTAGCCCGTCATGGGCTGTATAGTGCCAGGGGTTGACTTTTTTTTTAATCAGACAGATTCTACACACACCCAATTTACACGGGGCTACATGACCGCGTCGTCGCAGCCCCTAAACTGAGGAACCAACCAACCAACCAACCAAACTATCCATAGGGGGGAGACTGAGAAATATAAACAGCTACTGTGAAGCAAAATAGTCGCATATCAGTGTAGTCAGTTTCGAAGTTTTTCGCAAAGTACAGTATTTTGAAGTAGGAATTAACAAGAACCCTCTACCCAGATACAATGGTTGCGGTCGTGTTCAACAACAGGGGAAGATGTTCGGCACTAGAGGTGGTACTAAGACGGGATTATCCGCGGTACATTCAGCTGCCCTGGACCGCACCCTCCTGGTCAGCTGCTGTGTGGAGGAGCATCTTAACAAGTCAAATCTCCCGTGTGATCATTCCTTGACACGGGACACCGAACACCCAACAACCCCGTCACCACCACTGAACTATCGTATCAGAAACATCATGCTTATACAAATAAATAATTACATATATAAATAAATAGATTAATAAATGGATAAATAAATAAATGGATAAATTAAATAAACAAATAGACAAAAATGACGACTGTTTATGTTTGACGATAATTATAACTATTTTATGTTCGAACATAAATATCTGTCGAGATTTCACCAGTTTTATGTACTGAACAGAGCGCATGGAACGCAGAGAATACCTTGTATTTGACCATGGCCTCCTGGAATACCTCACTATGACAGTCGCCACGCAGTGAAATTAAAAATAGGGGGCCATGGAAGTGACTGCAGGTGCGATGCTATCCACGCCTAATTGGTCACACAACTGTTTCTTGAGCTCTGATTGGTGGGAGAAACTGTATCATAATGAAAACTTGTACTAGCCTATAATGAGCCTCATTATAGTACAGTGTTCTGACATACAATATTTACATTTCGCCAGGGTCGAACATAAACTTGTTGTCATGGTAACCACAGAGTCTACTCTAATCACACTGTAACGATTCGATCCCATAGCTGTTATATTTAAAGGGTTATTCATTTATTATCATGTTATTATTATTATTATTAACTAGTACATCCATGAGATGATTTTTATATCAGATAATTGTAAGCGGTTTTGATTATTATATTCAATTAGATTTTTATTAACAATTACTTGTAAAGAGACGAAGTATTATATATATTGCAACAAGACTGGCGATATGGACTAACCCTGTGCGTCACAAACTGAACGACGTAGTAAGAATTTCACCACGGCAAACTGCGTCATTTTCCTGAGATGTTAAGAAACACACTATGGTGTAACCAACACGCCATTTTCTACGGTATATACGCGTCAATATATATTGCAAGTTATGAGTCAAGAATGGAGAAGGATAATAGAGAGGGAAGCTGTGACACCACGTGACAAGGAAGTCATTAGTATTAGTACCTGCGACATCGGACAAGAATGGCATTGATCTACAGCTCTTAATGAAGGAAGGAAGTTGTAACCTTGCTTTCTGGGTCCTAATGGACTGAGCACCGAGAGTCGACACTGAACGATGTCTTGCCGACATCTATATCAATACATAAGGGGTTATATCCCTGATCAAGAGTCTTTCTACAGATGGCAACGTACTTAATGAGGATATTTCATAGTAAATGAGATATCACATCATTTTTTTAAACATAAGCGACGTAACAACGAGATCATCGATCATTTCTTAAATATGACGAGTCTTCGACTGGGTGAGCCAACAATTCAATAACTATCGTCTCTATTATAATTTAACTTCATTTAACTTTCAATTCATTTTAATATTCATTTTCTTTTAAATAATTAATTGCCGCATTGAGTAATTTTAAATTCAATTGTGTGACTATCACTATTCTGTTTTATTAGTATTTTGTTTTAGCATTTAATAAATTCATTCTCTTCAACGTAATGCCTATTTCTTTCATTGTAGTTGGTACTTTAAGGCAATCATACTCCTTGATTAAATACGGATTGGTTAGATGACTTTGTCTCACTACGGCCCGGGTAAGTGGTTCTCGACTCTACTGCTGATAGCCGAGGTTAAATCAATAAATTTCGATTCACTATCTTAAATAGGAATCTGGCGCTCAACAACTTATTATATTACACTATCACAGGTAAGGTCACACCACAGTGTATATTATTTATTCATATCATGTTTGTTTTATTGAACCACAATAGTCATCACCACGTTTTGTTAACTCATTAAAAATGTTACATTTGGCGCCACAAAGTAGGGCACGAAAACCATTCGGTATTTAGTCAGAGGAGTGTATAATTTCAGTGCAAATTGTCAGTGCTTTTGGGGGACAGTGAAGTGAAGTGAAATTTTGGAAGGGCAATTGTTATACGGTGTACTTCGAGATGTCGGAGGAGGAACAGAGGCAGTTGAGAAGTAGGGATGCAGTCAAGAAAGTTAATTATAAGGAGGTTGATAGCGGTAGCGATGTTGAGAGCGTAGAGAATAATACCAAGATGTCGGAGGTAAATCTTGAGAATAATCCTGAGAGTAATCCTGAAAATAATCCTGAGGTTAGCCCTGACATGAATACAGAGATAAATCTTGAGACGGATACAGAGGTACATCCTGAGACTAGTGGTAGTCTAGAGAAAGAAAAGTCTATAGAGATTCCTGAAGATCCATTAACTGCGCTCATAAGGCAGATGAGTAGAGATTTAAGTGCGAAATTTGATGAAAGTATGAATAAAAATAGTGAAGAGAATAAAAGAAATTATTTGGAATTCAATGGTAAATTTAAGAAATTAGATAAAGATATGAATAAAAATATGGAAGAGAGTAAGAAAGATAATTTAGAAAGTAGGAAGGAATTCAATGATAAATTTGAGAAATTAGATAAAGATATGAATAAAAATATGGAAGAGAGTAAGAAAGATAATTTGGAAAGTAGGAAGGAATTGAGTAGAGATTTAGGTGAGAAATTAGATCAGAGTAATCAAAAGATGAGAGAGGATATGAGTAAAATAAATCAGAAGCTGGAAGAGAATAATGTAAAACTAGATATTGTGGAAACGATGAATAGAGAATTAAGTATGAAGTATGATATGCTACAGGAGAGTATTCAGGGGGTGAAACAGGAAATCAGAGGTGAAATTAAGGAGGAGGTAGAGATGAAGGCTAAAGATATTATTAAGACAGTAGATAAGAAATTAGAAGCAGCAGAAAGTAGGATTCAGGAAAGAATAGTAACTGTGATTGAAGAGAAAATAGCAACTCAAGGTGAAAGTTTTAGCAAATTGGTAGAAGTGGAAACTAGGCAGGTGGTAGAGACTTTAGGGGAAACTGCAGTAGAATCAGTAAAGACAGCCTGTAAGGAGACTATAATTGAAAGTAGAATGGAGTCAGACGAGATTTTAGGTGAAAGCAAATTGGAATTAGCGGAGATTTTAGGTGAAATCAGATTAGAGTCAGACGAGATTTTAGGTGAAAGCAAATTGGAATTAGTGGAGACTGTAATTGAAAGTAGATTAGAGTCATTGGAGATTGTAGGTGAAAGCAGATTGGAATCGGAGGAGATCTTAGGTGAGGAACGGCAAATAGCGGAGATTTTAGGTGAAATCAGATTAGAGTCAGACGAGATTTTAGGTGAAAATAGATTAGCGTCAGAGGAGATAGTAGGAGAAAGCATAGTAGAGTTGAAGGAGATTTTAGATGAACGCAGGATAGCTGTAGAAGAGACTATAGAATGTAGCGAAAAAGAAGTGAAGAAGATGAGAGAAAAGATAGGGATAGAAGTAGGTAAGATAAAGAAAGTACTAAGCACCCAAGAGATTAAGATGCAGACAATCATAGATAAGTTAGATAGGCAAACTAGGGAAGAATTTAGTCCTGTGATAGAGGAAGTTAATATGAAATTATTAGTGGCAGAGAAGCGTGCGTTAAGTCATAGTCAGAAGAACATAATTAGTAAACAGGTTAAGAGGAGGAGAGAGATAGATAAGAGGAGAAGCAATGGGCAACGGCTAAAGAGAAAATTAAATATTAGTAGTGGAGAAGTGAAGGGAAGACATGTAGGTAGATATTTTAGAAGTAAAATGAAAGAGAAGAGAATTAAGTTGTTAGTGGAAAAAGAAATCAGAATGAAAGAGAGAAAGAAAGCATATGATGTGCAGTGGCGTAATGAATTAGCCAGACTTGGGGAAATGATAGGAGGAAAGCCGAAGTATAATGTTACTGTTGATGAGTGTAGTCCGAAAGAGGTAGAAAGTAATGTTATAAGAAAAGAGGAAAATGGAACCCTAGAAAGAGATAGAATTGAAGATGAAGATGGTAAGAACGGTGAAATGCCAGAGAAAGTAGTGATGTAAATTTATATTACCGATAGTTACTCTTCCGTATGACTTAAATATTAAGTAATGAAGTTTAATATGACTTAAAAGAGGTAGATAAGAAACCTGCTGTGTGTAATTTTAATTCAGTCGTGAAGTTAGGATGGTAAGGGGCGCGTAGTTCCTACGCTTATTGATTTAGATTGACTAAAATCATTTAATTTGGAAGACAAAGGTTGTCGTGCTATTGAGCAATGCAGGTAAGTTGAATGTAGGTCCTTAAACTGCAGGTAAGTTGGATGAAGTGAGAATTAAATTTTAAAAATAGGAAGGTTATTACATAAGTAAGTAATCGAAAGAAAGTAATAATTATTATGGCAACCATAATTAAGAATAATGGTAATAAAGATTTAATTCAAAAGTGAGTGAAGATCAGATGATACAGTGGTAATAAAACTAGTGAGTTGAAGAATTAAGTATTGATTTAATAAAGAAGTTTCAGTTGAGGACAGCGAGGTTATCAGCGGATATATGTTGAGAAATTTATAAGTGGTTTAGAATTGTTAATGGTAATGCGTTGTATGAATTAACCAACATCGGGTTGAAATGAGGAAGTAGTAACTAATTAGGACATCTGGTACTTGTTGACAGATATGTGTGTGTGTATGTGTGTATTTTCACGTAAATGGACGTGAGTTTGAAGAGGTAGGCCAACGAAGGTAATGCCGTTGAGCAATGTGGTTTTAAAGTTTTGGTAAGATGCCAAATGAAGTTTTTTAAGGAGGAAGTTTTGGTAAGATGCCAAATGAAGTTGTTTTTTGAGGAAGTTTTTGGTAAGATGAAGTAGGTCAGCGAGGTATATTCCGTTGAGCAATAATTATTTTTTATGGTATCTACGGGACTACGTGAAGTTAATAAGGGAGTTTTTTTTTAAGTATATATGGATGTATGCACACAAGGTAATAAGAGATTACAAAGGTAAGATTGTCCAAGTTTTAGTTACAGTTACGCACGTTTTAAAGATATTACAAGGCTTGTTATCGAGCTAAACCACTTTTAGTAAAAAGTTACTGATGAATAATAACGAATTAATGATGTGGTAGATTGTTGTCCTACACACAGGTTAAAGTAAAGATAATAATTATAATTAAAAGGTTGACATAATATTTACTAATATTGAAAGGAATTTGTTATAATTCGACGTTTTGAGGATTTTAAAAGTAAATCATTTTTTTTAGTAGACGAGAAATTAAAGTTTTATTTATGTCATACGGAGTTAGTAAAGATAAGTTTAATATTTTGAAGACAAGAATAAGTTAGTAATGGAAGGTGAGTATACCTAAGGGGTAATAATGAAGTTACAATTAAAGGCAGGTGTAATTTACGCATTTAATTTGATAGAGAAGAAAGTATCTGAACTGTGTTAGAAATCAGAACTTGCTTTATGAAGTGATTATGGGAGAATATTTGCGAATTAGGAGTGTCGGTGTTATTAACTATCAACTGGTACACTGTCATTATTTGAGGAAGACAATAGCTAGGAAAGCATAGTATGATGTTATTATTCCAAGGAATTAGTCGAAGCATGTAAGATTTTTTAGCTGAAATTTAGTGTGTTATTGGTCAGTAAGAGGTGACCTGTAACAGTAAGAAGAAGTGGGATTATACCACGAATAGGGGAGGTTTTTTTTGTATGTGACGTGTGATGTCACGATGAGTTTTGAGAGATTCTGGTATAGCAAGAGTGAGCTATAGTCCAGGCGGTCAGAACAAGTAGGAAGTGGTGTTTGGAGGACACGGTACTTAATTAAGAGTTTTGAGAGAAAACTAAGGGGGGTTTTTAGGCATTCAGCAAAAAGTCAAATCATGAATAGACTAAGTTCAAAGTATAAGAGCATTAATATTTTGTGGAACGAAATATTTATTCCGAGGAGTTTGTCATGTGTTTTTGTGAAATAGTTTAGTGATATACGTAATTCAGGTATTGAGTAGTATTTTGTCCAAGTCTTAATCATTTTGTTATGGTAAGTAAGGAATGACGTTACGGTAAAGTTATATCTTGACGCTAAGTTAAATTTTATAAAGTGAACGAGAAGTCAGATTTTATGTTTATTGGTGATTTTGAAAATCCAAGTTATTGTTTTCGAGAAGTAGTAAAGAGGAATTATGGTTTTATGAGAAGTTAAGAAGTCGTGGAGACTTAGGAAGTATTAATTTGGAAGGAGGCGGCCGTGGCCTAAGAAAGAATTAAGCCACGAAGGCAGGTGAGTAGTAACTTGGATATTTAAATGAACTGTTTAATAACTGCTTTGAGGTATTTCGATGTCATTATGTATTTGGGGAAATATTTACATGTATGACATATGCACTGAAATAGGAATTGCCTTAGGTATTTTGCTAAGTTATTTTTTTCTTCAATTATTGAAATTTTACTGCATTTGAGTAATCCCTTTATAAAGACGAAAGGAATATTGTATTGTTTGCATCCTATTATCGTGTGCTGTAATAGTTATTATGGGTTAATCAGCTGGTATTACAACAATGTACTTCTACGCCAGACTGATATACAAAAACTACGTTCAAAAGAGATGAAGCCAAAATTGTATGTCATGCATACGATCACCGAAATATAAACGAGTGCAGCGTTGACATATATGTCAAAAATAAAAGTGAAGGGCATTTTATATGTATATTTTTTACAGCTCGTTTAATACATAAAGAAGAATGAACATTATGAACATTTGGAAGAATGAGATGAATGAAAGTTAAAATATGATTTTTTTGTGAAGAATACATTTATGTATATTTTTTTTACAACATATATAAAGAAGAATGAACATTATGAACATTTGGAAGAATGAGAAATGATAGTACAAATATGTAAAGTGAAAAGAGTATGTTCTTGTATATCTTTATGTATTGTTGAAGGGTATTATTTGTATGTTGTCGTTATGGGGGTATTAATATTTAAATTTGTATTCATTTATGTAGGATGTGTAGTGATATAAATAATGTTACATTTTATTTTAAATTATTTATATCAGGGGCGATTGTAACGATTCGATCCCATAGCTGTTATATTTAAAGGGTTATTCATTTATTATCATGTTATTATTATTATTATTAACTAGTACATCCATGAGATGATTTTTATATCAGATAATTGTAAGCGGTTTTGATTATTATATTCAATTAGATTTTTATTAACAATTACTTGTAAAGAGACGAAGTATTATATATATTGCAACAAGACTGGCGATATGGACTAACCCTGTGCGTCACAAACTGAACGACGTAGTAAGAATTTCACCACGGCAAACTGCGTCATTTTCCTGAGATGTTAAGAAACACACTATGGTGTAACCAACACGCCATTTTCTACGGTATATACGCGTCAATATATATTGCAAGTTATGAGTCAAGAATGGAGAAGGATAATAGAGAGGGAAGCTGTGACACCACGTGACAAGGAAGTCATTAGTATTAGTACCTGCGACATCGGACAAGAATGGCATTGATCTACAGCTCTTAATGAAGGAAGGAAGTTGTAACCTTGCTTTCTGGGTCCTAATGGACTGAGCACCGAGAGTCGACACTGAACGATGTCTTGCCGACATCTATATCAATACATAAGGGGTTATATCCCTGATCAAGAGTCTTTCTACAGATGGCAACGTACTTAATGAGGATATTTCATAGTAAATGAGATATCACATCATTTTTTTAAACATAAGCGACGTAACAACGAGATCATCGATCATTTCTTAAATATGACGAGTCTTCGACTGGGTGAGCCAACAATTCAATAACTATCGTCTCTATTATAATTTAACTTCATTTAACTTTCAATTCATTTTAATATTCATTTTCTTTTAAATAATTAATTGCCGCATTGAGTAATTTTAAATTCAATTGTGTGACTATCACTATTCTGTTTTATTAGTATTTTGTTTTAGCATTTAATAAATTCATTCTCTTCAACGTAATGCCTATTTCTTTCATTGTAGTTGGTACTTTAAGGCAATCATACTCCTTGATTAAATACGGATTGGTTAGATGACTTTGTCTCACTACGGCCCGGGTAAGTGGTTCTCGACTCTACTGCTGATAGCCGAGGTTAAATCAATAAATTTCGATTCACTATCTTAAATAGGAATCTGGCGCTCAACAACTTATTATATTACACTATCACAGGTAAGGTCACACCACAGTGTATATTATTTATTCATATCATGTTTGTTTTATTGAACCACAATAGTCATCACCACGTTTTGTTAACTCATTAAAAATGTTACAACACCTCGTGGGAGACTTCGGTGGCGTAGTTGGTAACTTGCTGAGCTTCCATGCCTAAGATCACGGGTTCAAACCTGCCCAAGTCGTCGTATTTTTTACGACCATTAAAACTCCCTCAGTATGCCTTCCTTCGGAGGGGAAGTAAAGCTGGCGGGTCCATGTCATAGATTTATGGCATGAAAAAGACCCTACCACTAACTACAATTGTGTGAGCTTAATTTGTAGGTTAGATTCGATTAACGCTCTATTAAGTTTCAACGTTTGCCGCCAAGTGACGGTTGTGGAGACATCTAGTAGCCAAATTCACATCTAGGTGTCGTTGGCGGTAGCATTTGGTAGCAAAAGTAGGAACTACTTGAAATTTATCGTCCATAGTCCTTACCTGAAATACAGATAACACACACTAATACAGCCATCACAATTAACACCGGTTATCAGACAATGTCTACACACACACAAAGTACACGGGGCTACATGAGCTCGTTGTCGCAGCCCCTAAAATGAAGAACCAACCATCACACCTCCTAGTGCAGAGGCTAGCATTCTTGGCTGTCGACCCGGATGCACGAGTTCGATACCCGGCCCTGCCAAGAAATTTTAATATTATGTTGTGAGGGTTAGAACGGGCGACACTCAGCCTCGACAGGCAAAACTGAGAAAAGGAGAATCCCAATTCCCATTTCCATGGTTTCCCCCATTTCTACTGCAGACAAATGCTGGGATGGTTCGTAACTCAAGGCCACGATTGCCTCCTTCCCAATCCTTACCTGAGTTACAAATTCACACACTAATACAGCCATCTTCAGACAGTAGTTAGTGGTATAGTCGCCTCCATGGTGTAGTGGTCAGCGTGCATAGCTGCCATCACGGAGGTCCGTGATTCGATTCCCGGCTCTGTCACGAAATTTGACAAGTGGTATGAGGACTGGAACGGGGGTCTACTCGGCATCGGGTGATCCAAATGAGTAGAGGGCGTTCAGTTCTCACCTCAGCCATCCTCGAAGTGGTTTTCTGTGGTTTTCCACTATGTCTCCGGGCAAATGCCACGGCCGCCTCCTTCCCTCTTCCTTGCCTATCCCTCCCAATCGTCCCTTCCCTTCACATCTCTCATAAGGCCCCTGTTCGCTTTGCAGTTTGGGCCGCCTGGGCGAGGTGCTCGTTCCACCTTCCCAGTTGTATCCCCCGACTCAAGCTCCAGGACAATGGCCATAGAGGCGGTAAATATGGGATCCTTCGCTGAGTCCGTGTGAAAAGCCTACCTGGAGGGTAAACTAACTACGAAATAAAAAGTTAGTGGTATAATTTTCATTTGCTGGTGATGTTCTTGGTGATTTTCCCCCCTTGAAACACATCACCACGTACAGTTTCATATAGACCCGCAGCTTGGTTATAGTTCCAGCTAGTCGTGGAGTGGGGGCGGCCATAGAGTGATGGAATATTGGAAGACCGGTGGAGGAAGAAAAGGTGTGGCGATACAGATCTCAGTAAAACAGGCCTATTAGTGTGACGTTATGGGAATGGACACTGAGCTACAACGCCCTATTAATGAAGTCACGGGCGTGTCTCAAACAAGTGACTGTTTCAATTACGGTACCGGTTCAATTCTAATAATAAGCATGCTGCAACCAGACGTTCTGGGTTACAGTACTTCAAGAGATTTCGCATATCGACACTGCTTTATTTTTTTGTATGTATAGCACTAATCCATCGTCCACTTTGGCCGTGAGGGCAGTTGAAGCAATCCGGAGATCGTAGGTTTGAATCTCGGCGCCGACAGCTGTATTTATTCAGTGATGTATTTATTCTGTGATAATATATTTACTCTTTGATGTAATTATTCGTAGATTTATTTATTCGTGATGTATTTATTCTGTGATGTATTTATTCAGAGATGTATTTATTCTGTGATATACTTATTCAGTGATGTATTTATTCTGTGATGTACTTATTCTGTGATATACTTATTCAGTGATGTATTTATACAGTGATGTATTTATTCAGTGATGTATTTATTCAGAGATATATTTATTCAGTGATGTATTAATTCTGTGATGTATTAATTCTGTGACGTATTTATTCTGTGATGTATTTATTCAGTGATCTATTTATTCAGTGATATACTTATTCAGTGATGTATTTATTCAGTGATATATTTATTCAGTGATGTATTTATTCAGTGATGTATTTATTCTGTGATGTATTAATTCTGTGATGTATTAATTCTGTGATGTATTAATTCTGTGATGTATTTATTCTGTGATGTATTTATTCAGTGATGTATTTATTCTGTGATGTATTAATTCTGTGATGTATTTATTCTGTGATGTATTTATTCAGTGATGTATTTATTCTGTGATGTATTTATTCTGTGATGTATTTATTCAGAGATATATTTATTCAGTGATGTATTTATTCTGTGATGTATTAATTCTGTGATGTATTTATTCTGTGATGTATTTATTCAGTGATGTATTTATACAGTGATGTATTTATTCAGTGATGTATTTATTCTGTGATGTATTTATTCTGTGATAATATATTTACTCTTTGATGTAATTATTCGGAGATTTATTTATTCGTGATGTATTTATTCAGAGATGTATTTATTCAGAGATATATTTATTCAGTGATGTATTTATTCTGTGATATACTTATTCAGTGATGTATTTATTCAGTGATGTATTTATTCAGTGATCTATTTATTCAGTGATATACTTATTCAGAGATGTATTTATTCAGTGATATATTTATTCAGTGATGTATTTATACAGTGATGTATTTATTCAGTGATGTATTTATTCTGTGATGTATTTATTCTGTGATAATATATTTACTCTTTGATGTAATTATTCGGAGATTTATTTATTCGTGATGTATTTATTCAGAGATGTATTTATTCAGAGATATATTTATTCAGTGATGTATTTATTCAGTGATGTATTTATTCAGTGATCTATTTATTCAGTGATATACTTATTCAGAGATGTATTTATTCAGTGATATATTTATTCAGTGATGTATTTATTCTGTGGTGTACTTATTCAGTGATGTATTTATTCAGTGATGTATTTATTCAGAGATATATTTATTCAGTGATGTATTTATTCTGTGGTGTACTTATTCTGTGATGTATTTATTCAGTGATGTATTTATTCAGAGATATATTTATTCTGTGATGTACTTATTCTGTGATGTATTTATTCTGTGATGTACTTATTCTGTGGTGTACTTATTCAGTGATGTATTTATTCAGAGATGTATTTATTCAGTGATGTATTTATTCTGTGATGTACTTATTCTGTGATGTACTTATTCTGTGATGTATTTATTCAGTGATGTATTTATTCTGTGGTGTACTTATTCTGTGGTGTACTTATTCAGTGATGTATTTATTCAGTGATGTATTTATTCAGTGATGTATTTATTCAGAGATATATGTATTCTGTGATGTACTTATTCTGTGATGTACTTATTCTGTGATGTACTTATTCAGTGATGTATTTATCCTGTGATATATTTTTTCAGCGATGTATTTATTCAGTGATATACTTATTCAGTGATGTACCTATTCAGTGATGTATTTATTCAGTGATGTACCTATTCAGTGATCTATTTATTCAGTGATATACTTAATAATTTATTCCTTGTTTACTTATTTATGTAGTATTATTTTTTTAAATTTATTTATTCATTGATTCAATCATTCTTTGGAATCCTTGTCTTTTGAAACGCAAAATTATTCATCTCAGCATTTTTTTTTATTAAAACATAACATTTCATTCTTTTTAAATCCACTCTTTTGTTGTTGATTTAAGAGAAATAAAAAGGAAGCAGGGTCCCCGATGTTTGGTGATGGGATCTCTACAAGTGTTCTCGTGCTGGGTGGTTTGGACTCGAGATAGCTCGTCAAGATAGGGGATGAAGATGTCTATCCCGTGTCATCCTATATAATACACCTTGCAAACAGTCATTTTCACTCCCCGCACACTTCATCAAATTTCATCGAGATCCCGTTACACAGGAGAAACCGCCGGCATGCGGGGAAAATGCTAGATTAGCAACTCTGGGAGAACGGTGTTGTATGTTGTCATGAAGACGTATGTAGCCTCAAATGGGGAGTCGGGCCTCAAGTCTATATAGTATATTAGAATCGTTGATTGGTTGCGGGTGAGGCGGTGTTGGCCATAGGGAATAAATCAGGTATAAGCCGGAGAGTGGGGGAATTGTGGGCACTTAATGTACTCATCGACACTACTGAATACATTTCATTACAAGTTATCTTATTTTCTTGAAATTGATCTCACTGATTTAAAAAATTATAAACTAGTGGATTTTTGCCCCCCCCCCCCCCCCCCCAAGGAAAAATTAAATACATTTGGGGGTCTTTTTCAAAGATTAATCACAAAAATAAAGTGCATTTTTAAAAGACGCGATATCTTTGCTCTTTTTCAACTTAATTGAGTCATTGTTGTCGCAAATTGATCTGCTGTATGTTCAGAATGTTGTATAGCAGAATCGTTTTTGTATCATTGATTGAGGCAAATATATTAGCTTTGTTTAACAATTTACGTTATTTTGATTGAAAAAAGTAAATTAATTGTGGGTGGTGCGACTCCCAATTTCAATTTAACAGCTTCATTCTGCTTTACAACATAGCTGCATTATTTGTCTATATTTTAGTTTTGAGATGAAACTAATATCTGCATTCTAAGTGGACATTTTTAACTGCCCAAGTCAAGACAAATATTGAAAAAAAAAAATGAAGTGAGAGAAATCGTAACTTAAAGTTGCGGTACACATTTAGAGTAAAGAATCTTACTTTCCAACTCCTAAAAACTGCATTTTCTTTGGATTTTAGGTTAATCTTCTGCATTCTCCGACCCGTGAGTATCTTCTACATCGCTTTAGTTCTGGAGTAGACTGTTTCAAAGCCAGATTAATGTGTGCTTTATCTGCTGGACCTATGCGTCAAAGTGACAGCTGCTGAAAAGCGTGCACACCAATCATTAAAGTGAATATAAATTAGCTAAACAACAATAAAACTAGTATAAACCATATATTTCTGGAAACTAGAGAGGACATACTATCGAGACAATAAAAAAAAGAAAATTTTGTTGAAAATGGCTAATGGAAGAGTCGATTAATACCTTGAAAGAATCGGTTTTGTGATGATGTAATAATAGGTAACACACAGGCAGTTATTAATAAGGGAGCCTCAGTAACTCTATATCCGATGTGCAGAAACAAATTTAATGTACAGCGTGTTAGTGTAATTTACTGTCGATTGAGAGGAAGAGGCTGTCCTCCATTTTCTGTCATAGGACTAACTTATTCTTCGATAACGGGAAGATGACCTAGTAGTTGTTGACATAAACTGATTGCATAACTTATGTGTCAGCTGCTTCGGTGGCGTAGTTGGTAACATGCTGAACTTCTATGCCCAATATCGTGGGTTCAAACCCGGCCGAAGCCATCGGATTTTTTCAAGAGCGTTAAAAATCCCTCAGTATGCCTTCCTACGGAGGGGAAGTAAAGCCGGTGATCCCATGTCATAGATTTATGGCATGTTAAAGAACCTTCCACTAATTACACATGTGTGAAGCTAAATTATGTAGGCTATAGGTTAAACATTCGACAAACGCTCTTAGGTTCCGACGTTCTCGCCAGGAGCCGACTGCGGTGGCATCTGATAATCAGTTCTGAACTAGTAGTCGTTGACGGTGGCGTTTGGCGGCAAAAGTAGGAACTACTTGAAAAAAAATCAATGTCTGCAGTCCTTACTTGAGTTGAAAACAGATAACATACACTAATACAGTCATCACTTTTAACACCGGTTATCAGACAGATTCTACACACACCCAAAGTACACGGGGCTACATGATCGCGTTTTCGCAGCCCCTAACTAAGGAACCAACCAACTTGTGTGTCACTTATAAGTGTGAATGTGTCGTATGTGTGTACGTATTCTTCATTCGCAGACAAATACAGTTACTATCCACATTAAAACGAGCAATAAAATATAGGCTATGCTTTCATGACTTAAAGAAAAAAAAATGGTTTTTTTTCTAAATTTTTTCCAAGGTTGAAGCCATTTGGAAACCACTGCCATGTCTCTTTGAACTACCGTCGACCAAATATTATGTGCACTCGAGTTTGAAGATTGTTTGTGAAGTAACCAATAGACCTACATAAAATCCAATAACATCATCATTTTCGTCGTTCTATTGTACGTTAGTTCATATAGGTTTGGAATTTTTAATTTATAATTTAATATTTTTTATCGCAGTTGGAACACAAAAAGTGCCCATTTTGAAGCGTGTTTCAACCATGCGTCACATTTAAGAATTATTATCTCAAAAACCCGTCATCAAAACGATTCCAAATTTTAACACATTATGCATTGAAATGTTTTATAATTGGTTTATTAATTTGAAAATTGTGTGTGTTCAAGAAACAAAGTGGTCATCATTTTTGTAAGGTAACTTTTTCTCGGCTCGGTGTGGTTGCAAAATTTAGTTCTTGGTCACGTTGTAATCCTTATACATCAAAAGGTATAAGCTGTACAGCGTTGTAAGGACGGAGCCCATCACGCGTCATGGGGCGCCTCACTCAGAGGTGCTGTGCTGCATCTCGACAACGCTGTACATCTTTACCCGTATCGGCTAGCTGCGGAACCATGTCTTATTTTCCCGTACAAATACAAACCTATATAAAATACGTGAATTAATTTACGTATTTCACAGTCATGCAGCATAACCTTTTGACGTATAAGGATTACAACGCGACCAAGAACTACATTTTCTAACCACCCCGAGCCGAGAAAAAGTTACCGTACCTTACAAAAACGATAACAACTTTGTTTCTTGAACACACACAATTTTGAAATTAATTTCTAAAACATTCCAGTGTATATGGTGTTAAAATTTGAATTCGATCTGATGACGGGTTTCTGAGAAAGTAATTCTTCAATGTGACGCATGGTTGAAACACGCTTAAAAATGGGCACTTTTTGTGTTCCAACTGCGATAAAAAATATTAAAATATAAATTAAAAATCCAAACCTACATGAACTAACGTACAATAGAACGACGAAAATGATGATGTTATTGGATTTTATGTACGTCTATTGGTTACTTCACAAACAACCTTCAAACTCGAGTGCACGTAATAATTTGGTCGACAGTAATGGCAAATTTAAATATAAGTTAGTCAAAAACAGTTAAACCTCGATATCTCGAATCGTTAGGGGTTGTCAAAATAAATGCGATTTATCGAGCACTTGTTTACCACACCCGGGAAAAATGAGATAGATACCACGGACACCTCCCCAGTGACAGCCAAGAATGCTAGTCACTACAGTACCACGAGGTGGCGTAGCACTTGACAAGACATCCACCCTCACTGAAATGACAGCGCTGAAATCTCACAGACCTCTTCTAAAATAAACAATTCTTTCTGTCTTTCTTTTGCTCCACAAGTTAATTCCGTCTGGGCGCATTAGTTCGACTCGCTGCCACCAGATGGCTACAAGTAGCTACTCTTCTTTTGTTTTTTATCCTTTCCAAACCTTTCACCTCACGTCACAGCGCTTGTTCAAATTAGTAACTTGCTTGCTTGGAACTCCTCGCGACGAGTGGAGAAATGAGAAATCTTTATCTTTTCATACCGCCCAGTGCTGCCAAATGTACCAAGGTTTAGTAAATATGTAAACATTATGTGTCAGAAAACTGTATCATAATTAGGCTCATTATATTACAAGTTTTCATTATGATACAGTTTCTCCAGCCAATCAGAGCTCATTCATTGATCAATTAGGTAAGGATACCTTCGCGTATGCGCTCAAAATCCAACATGTCTATATAAATTACCGACATGGAAAGTGCACCGTCCGTATTCGCGTTAAGAAACTGGTGAATATGAGACAAGAAATAGCACTGTACCTTAATATCCCCAACACCAATTTCTACACAGCGCACTGCTTTCAAACGACTTCGGTGACAGTTTGACTGAATGCTAGTGCACATCGGCAGGCTGTAAACATATGGCATCAAATAATATGTATGGTATTGCCAAGCACACAGAGTGCATGCGTCGGTCGGTCAGAGAACTTGGAAAACAGAGATATAAAACCCAGCTCTTGCACTCCGATCACAAAATTCAAGTGACTGAATCTCAACAGATACTTATGAATATTAATGTTAAAGCATATAATAAAGTTATAATTATCGTCGAACATAAACAATCGTATGCAACTCGCCTGGAACTCGCTTACGATCGTTTTATAAACATACTCGTGTCTTAATTATTACCATTATAGGCTCGTGATTTCGCAATGTAGCCTAGATTTAATTTGTATTTGAAAGCAAAATCATTTGATATTAGAATTGGTTTCGAAAGATCCAAAGAAATAACACCATTGATATTATGAATGTGCTCGTTATAAATCTTGCGGCTGATTGCGTGGCTCAGCGGTAACGTTCTCGCTTGCTAGTTCCGAGGTTGCAGGGTCGAATCCTGGCGCAGTCAGCTGGCATTTGAGGGTACGCAAATGCGAGGGAGCCATGTCAGTCGATTTACCGGCACGTTAAAGATCCCCTTCTGGGCAAAATGGGCGTAAAACAAAAGCATTATTATAATATAAATCTTGCCACGGTGGGTGAGTGGTCAACGTGTCGGTCTACTAACCCCAAGTTTGCAGGTTCGCTCCTGGCCGTGGTAAGTGATTTTGAAAGGCGGCAAAAATTACGACACCGTGTCATACAATGTTGGCAAGTCAAAGAACCCATTTGAATTCAGTAGCCGTGTTCATAATGGCAAAATTAATCTCGGAAGTTTCCGCCAACACAAAGTTCCTCATTTCTCTAATAGAAAGCGAGATTTCCAAAGAAACACAGACTTTTTTGTTACCAAAAACAAACAATTTTTCAAAAATGCGATCATAACTATTTTTAGCCTATTTTCAATTTTGAAAAAATAGGCTTATGAGATCACCATTGTCCGTGTGTCTGTGTGTGTGTGTGTGTGTGTGTGTGTGTGTGTGAGAGAGAGAGATGTGTGTGTGTGTGTGTGTGTCTAATAAATTCCAAACGGCTGGAGCGATTTCAATGAAACTCGGAAAGTTCATAGCACTATTCCCAGAGACCCCGACCGTGCCCTTCAAATTTTGTTACGTCTCACCAATTCGACATGGCGGCTGTACGAATTATTTCACCAGTATTCAATATCTCCGAAACTATTCCCGATATCACCCTGGATTTTTTACGGTGATAAAGGGAACTACTAGAAGTTCACCTATGCGACTTTTGAAAAACTGGTAACTACAAAACCAACATGGTGGCCACGCAAATTTGCGAATTTTAAATAGACGTTTCTCGCGATTTAACCAACCAACCGCAATAAAACTTGGTACAGTATATGTTTATACACATTGTAATGCACCGACATCTAACTTGGATCAATTGTTTACATAACCACAAGATGGCGGATGTGCGAAATATTTCATCGGCATTCTATATCTCTGAAACTATTAGCGGTATCACCCTGAAATATTGTACAGAGATAAAGGGCACTACTGGAAGTTCACCTATAAGACTTTCAAAAACCGGTTAACTACAAAACGAACATGGCGGCCAAGCTAATTTGAAAATGTTAAATAGACCTTTCTCGCGATTGAATGTTCCAAACGCAATGAAATCTGGTACAGGAAATGTCTATACACATTGTAAAGCACTGGTATTTAATTTAGTTCAATTGTTTAGATAACCTCAAGATGGTGGCTGTGGGAATTTTAAAATTAAGTTTTTATTTCTTGTGTCGTAATCATGCGATCGAAGTGAAAGTTTGAATAATGAACCTACGCAATAATTTTCCTTCAATGGTACATGACTCTATGGCCCATACATTTAACAATCCAACATGGCGATTATCCGAAATATTCAGACGACTCTGAATATCTACGAATCTATTATAGCAATCAAACTGATTTTTTTATCTTCATAGGGGCTATGAACTTAAGTACGCCTATAGGACTTTAAATAATCTGGTGATTAGAAATTCAACATGGCGGCGACGCGAATTATAAATATTCACATGGACGTTTCTCGCAATTTTACCATCCGAGTGCAGTGAAACTTGGTACAGTAAATCCTTTTACGAATGTTAATCCACTGGGATCTAATTTATTTCAATTGTTTCCATAACCACAAGATGGCAGCTGTGCGAAATTTAAAATCTCCTTATTACTTCTTGTGTCCTAATCTTGCGATTGAAGTTTGAATGCTACACGTACTCAATAATCTTCATGTAACATTACACAACTCTAGGACCTACATATATAAAATCCAACATGGCGACCATCCGAAATATTTAGTCGGTTCTCAATATCTACGAATCTATCACAGCAATCATACTGAAATTTTGTAAGTAGATAGAGGCAATTAACATAAGTAGGATATATGAAAATAGGCTGCATAGTTCTTCACGGAACTACTTGTTTTTAATATTACAACTTTCCAGGCAGTGAGCACAATACACGGTCATGGAAAAATAATGCCAATATTTTAAAAGTTATAACATCGAACCCTTTTATGTTAAATGAGTGATTCTTTCACTGTGTGGTAACTGGTTAGCGCAAGGTTTGTTTAATGCATTAACTTGGCCTTGGTATGCGCGGACCAGTTGCCTAACGATATCCACGGGTATGTTCGTTTTTGTTTTCTTTTCGTATGGCTTTTAGTGCCGGGAGTGTCCGAGGACACGTTCGGCTCGCCTGGGTTTGTAGCTGCTTCCAGACGGACACCCATGGGGTGAGCTACAAATACCGTCGCGTGTGTGTGTGTGATGTGTTGTCTGGGGGGGAAAGTTTGAATCTACGCAATTATTGTGCACAAGATGGTGACTTATTTCCACGTTCGATTAATACTGCATTACGGAATTAAGTTTCATTTATATTTTGCTTGTTTCGATAGGTCTAATGTTCCTGCGTGAAATTAAGTTTAAAATGCCTTATGAATAGGTCCTCTAGTGAGTAAAGAAAATGTATTCAGTAATAGGTAATGAAGGCTTGCTCAATTCTCGTATAACCACAACGATTATATTATATTGATGACTGCATTACCGTTATGTGGGTTAATATTTGAATAGCCATTGTGCAGAAACATAATACCGGCAATGCCGACTACTTACAATGTTTGATATTAAGGCATTTTACTATTTAAATACTGATACGAAGACTTCGAACATGTACCATGTGCTTTGTTTCAATCACTTGACACCAGAGTTCGCATGAGCGTTTACCGTTCAGTATGTCATATACATTCCACATGGCCGAGAGTACGTCATGGTATCAATTTCCGACACCGCGCGCTCATTGTTTCTCTTACCACTGCCAGCTGGATCTTACCACTGCCAGCTGGATCGATCGATCGAGTTGGCAGTGCGTCTTACACTTCCGTTCGAGCACACTTCCGTTCAGTCGAACGGAAGTGTGCCAGCTGGTGCCACCTCGATCGTTCCGATCCACTTCCGTCCCATTTTTCAAAATCACTCCCACAAAAATATCCAGCAACCGAGTGGAAAGATGTTACACATTAAAAAAAAAACAGCTGGCAATGGTCTAGTGACATTAAACATCCTCAATGTGAAACGTCTTCCCATTCAGCGCGAATTGCGTGCGCTGCTAGGTTGGACCGATTGTGAGCCTGTAAAAGCGCGGAATTCCGCTTATACAGTTTTGTGCCAAAATAAACGCAATCTTGCAACACTTCCGTTTGTTGCTTTAATTTTGGACACAAGTGTTGGTGCTGATGCGTTGATATGTTGTATAAATTAGGACAGGTATGTTTATTTAATTTAAATACCAATCTTATGTTGTGCCGACATAATCTCTGGGGTATCAACATACTAGCGCTGCGTGGTGTATTTTAGTACTCCTGTAGGCTATGTTCGCTGCATGGACTGAGGAGGCGTTGGCGATGGATAGGGTAGCCCCTGATGGAAGTGGAAGTGAAAGTGAACGATATTGGGCTTGAGAGGAGCACTGCCTTCTAGATTCCTATAATAGAGGCCTTAAATAGGACAACATCAGTTTTGGAGTATAGTGATGATCTGAAACCTAAAGAACAAACAGGAATTGTATTTTGGCCATTCGGCTGCAATTAAATTTATTATGGGAGATGCGTTTAGATTTGTCAGGCTGCGCAGTAAAAGAAACATCCGATAGAATGCACTGTTATGTGATCTCAACTAAATCTGCTTGTGATCCATTAGTTTTAAAAATAGGTTACTAGGCCTACCGAAGAACATTTACACTCGTCATGAGCTGGAATTAAACAGGTTAACTTCCGCTACCGATGCCTGTAGGCTTAGAGCATAAATACAATAGAGGGCGCATTGCCACACTGCGCCTGTACTGTGACGTGAAACCAACATCTCGATCAGCTGACTGGAGGGTATAATGGTTAATGGCGTATGCTAAGCAACGTCAAGGATTACCAAAGGAGCGTCATATTGGATAACTAGCAACCCGACCCGGCTTTGCCTGGGAAGAGTTATGAATGCATTACGTGATAAGCGCTTTTTTTTTTCAATGTCAATGAACAACGACCAATATCCGCTTTACGTCTCGGCATGATGGGTTAAAATCACTGACTGGACTATTAATTATATTATCATGGAGATGCATGTGCAAAAAATTCTTGTCAGACGTAATTTAAGAATGGCGAGGTGCATGAAACACAAATCCCCCTTCCGTCCATTCTTAACTTGACTGTGAATTTTGCGGAACAAAAAGTTCGCAGGCGAAATGAAGAAAAGCCGAGTTGCACTTCCAGGGAAACTCCAAACACAACCACTCTTCTCTAAAGTTTTTAACTCAACACGACTCGACAGTTTGCTGCGGGCTGAGTCTGGGGTATTAGGCTCGTCTGCTAGCTAAGCTGTAACTGGGGTGATAGACTCGCCCCTAGCTAGCTCGGAAACTGTCGCCTCAGTAACTGAATGGAGATTTTTGGAAGAAATGAAAACGTAAAAACACTTATAGTAAGTGATGTATTGAAGATAGAGATATGCTCTCCCGGGCTTTATGTAGAACTTTTCATGCTGAACAATTCTTTCACTTATAGTATCTAGATATTTTTAACAGTTTGCCCAGCGTAAGCTTAAAAAGCGCACGGACGCCAGTTTTTTTTTCGACCTTTTCACTGAAATCGTTAGTGCTTGACTTCCTTTGGTCATAAATAAATGATGTTCTACAGAAACCTTCCTCGAGGTATCCTTTACAGAATGGTGAAAACCGCATCAAACTCCATCCAGTGGTTCTCGAGTTTACCCGTAACATCCAAGAATCGGGGACTTTGTTTTATACTAAGTAGAGATTCTATCATCACTATCCGCTGTTCCCTTCAGTCATCTGATCGAGATGTTGGTCTCAACAATGTGACGTCATCAGCCATCTATTGGATTTATGGTCTAAGCCTGTAGGCCTATATGCACTTATCCACGCCGGTGAGATTTCCTGTAGAAATATGTGTGCCTGCCTGTGTTAGTCATTTCCGCACAGTCATGGCCTCCTTGAAGACCCTATTAGCGTTTTAATAAGATTTTACACCCCTTGAATACATCAACCTTTCTGCTTTATTTTCCGTGAAGAAAGGATGGACTTCAATCTGTTCCCCAGTTAGTTTTATGTTAATAAGTGCCATGATTTATAACGTCCCAGCACCTCATGAATCTCAATATTGAGTTGATATTAGGAATTCGTTCCAGTCTTGTTTATTTAATAATGTAGCCTATACCTTCGTATTTCACGGTTGTTGTCAGAGAAAATTAACGGAGCGAATTGCGGATTACGTAAACAAACACAATTTGACGTGCTTCGGTTTTGACGGGAATTAAATATAGATTGAAACCACTTTTCAGTTTCACAATATTGCTTGGCATGAAATAACAATTTAATGTAATAAATAAGTTGTAGGCCTAACTGGGGAGAAATATGGCTACAAGGAAAGACGTACCAAGTCTAAGTATGGATCTTGAAAGGTAAAATACGGATGGTTGGTTCCTTAGGGGCTGTGACAACGCGGTCATGTAGCCCCGTGTACTTTGGGTGTGTGTAGAATCTGTCTGATAACCGGTGTTAATTGTGATGACTGTATTAGTGTGTGTTATCTGTTTTTAATTCAAGAAAGGACTGCAGACATTCGATTTTCAAGTAGTTCCTACTTTTGCTACCAAATAACACCGTCAACGACCAACTAGGTCTGAACTTGGTTACTAGAAGCCACCGCAGTCGGCTCCTGGCGACGAACGTTGGAACCTAAGAGCGTTAGTCAAATCTAACCTATAATTTAGCTTCACACATAAAGTGTAATTAGTGGAAGGTTCTTTTACATGCCATAAATCTATGAAATGGGACCGCCGGCTTTACTTCCCCTCCGAAGGAAGGCTTACTGAGGGATTTTTAACGCTCTTAAAAAACCGACGACTTCGGCCGGGTTTGAACCCGCGACCTTGGGCATAACCACCGAAGCCACTTAAAATACGGAAAGATGGCATTTGTTTACTCAGAAAATGCTGTTTACACTCACTATCGTGAGGCAAACCTAAGAAGAGGTAGGTTCGATTCCCACCTCAGACATCCTGGAAGTAGGCTAGTTATCCGTGGTTTCCCACTTCTACTCCAGGCAAATGCCGGGATGGTTCCTAACTTACGGCAACAGACATCTCCCTCCCAATCCTCACCTGAAGTACAAATACACACACTAATACAGCCATCATAGTAACACAGGTTATCAGACAATTATTCACACCGAAGTACATGGGGCTGAATGAACATGATGTCCAAGCCCCTCAAATAATAACATCAACAACAACAGAAACCAGAGTTGAAGGATTTGAGAGAGAGGCTGGTATTCAGAAAGGTGTACGGCAAGGCTGTAACGTGCTGTAACAAGCAATGAGTTGTTAATTCATTTTTGACGTGACAACGTCTAATAAATTGTTGGAATTGTTCGTGAAAATGTGTTACAGTGAAAGGTGATGATATCGTTTTATCTCTCTTCTGCTGCAACTCGCGCTCTCTCTCTCTCTCTCTCTCTCTCTCTCTCTCTTCTGTTGCTGCGCTTGAGTCTCACTATTGTCGTTTTTGGATGTCATGGTTGAACCTCCGGATGAATTTTAATGCAGTTTTCACCATTCTGTAAAGGATATCTCGAGGAAGATTTCTGTAGAAAATAATTTATTTATGATCAAAGTAAGCCGAGCAGTAAGGATTTCAATGAAAATGTCGAAAAGAAAAACCACATGGCGTCCGTGCGCTTCTTAAGCTTACGCTGGACAAACCGTTAAAAATATCAATATACTATGAGTTTAAGAATTGTTCAGCATGAAAAATTCCACAAAGTAAAGTCCGCGAGAGCATATCTCTATCTTCAATACATCGCCCACTATTTCATTTCTTCCTACAATCTCCATTCAAATACTGAGGCGACAGTTTATGAGCTGGCTGGGAGCGAGTCTATCACCCCAGTTACTGCCTAGCTAGAGGCCGAACATATTACCCCAGATACAGCCAGCAGCAAACTGTCGAGTCGGTGTTGAGTTAAAACTACAGAGAAGAGTGGTTGTGTTTGGAGTTTCCCTGGAAGTGCAACTTGGCTTTTCTTCATTTCGCCTGTGAACTTTCCGTTCCGCAAAATACCGTAATTAAAAAATATACGAAGCTGAAATTTTGCAAGAGCGACAGTTTAAACAAATCAGTCCGAGAAAAAGTTGTCACGCTCATAAATAAATCGTCGCGCAAGGTAGTTGCACACACCCAATATTTTTAAGTACTTGGGACATCTTGGTCATCAGCCCCGTGTAGTTGGATGTATGTTGAACTTGTCACATAACCGGTGAATTCAACAGTTGTAACGATTGGTATATGTTTTCTAATTGGTGTTCAGCAGATGTCCAAAGTGCTTTCTGATTAATGACCTTAATGCCTTCGCCTCTGAATAATACGAGGTCGATGACGCTTGTTCCATTTGGTGCTATGAATGTGATCAGGTCGGGTTTGTTAATTAGTCTGTAACCTCCTTCTTCTAGTGTTTCCAGGATCAATTCTGTTTTAATGGTTGGTTTATCTATCCCAGCGTTGAGATCACCTGCAAAAATTACTCATTTGTCGACCGTCGTTTGTGTGAGCAATTCTGTTTTTCTTTCAATTTCATCATCCACCGTCATATGAGGTTGAGCATATTTTCCAATATGTTTTAATAGTAATTTTGTTTTCATATCGTTGGCTATCATTTCCTGCATTTAAACTTAAACATGGTTTGAGGAAAATGGAAACTTCTCCTGCTGGTCTACCTGTGGTTTGGCGTGCGAAAGAGTGGATTCCATAGAATCCTTTTTATTGGATATTCGTCTGTTAAAAATGTTTCCGTGAGGATGATAGCAACATATTTTCTTAGTGTGTCTAGGCCTATTGGCATGAATGGTATCGCATTTCGTAAGCCTTCGATATTCCATAGGAGGATATTTGATTGTTTAGTGTAGTTCTCCTCCTTCGATGTAGCGTGGGCTCCGAAAACGAAATCTTCCTACTCTCACTCCTTTGGGCGGTGTCTTCTTGATTGCGGTCATTCCAGATTGCGTCCACCTCAGTAGTAGTCAAGATTGCGGTCACTTTCATTTTAGGGAAGAACTATAAACATACCAGCGTCCAGATTGCGATCACTTTTCTTGGGAGACCGGTCCTTGGTTCTTGGTTCTTCCCGACTGACTCATACTTTCCGTAAGTTTTGTGGATAACAAGGGGAAACTGATAATTCATTACCTAACCAAAGAATACAGTTCAGTGTTCAGCTGAGCACACCCCTTAAAACGTCGTAGGGAGAAAGCTTAATTAAAAAATACCGTCTTATAATTTGAGTAGTTTTGAAATGTGGATATACCGGCGGATTCTTAAAATCTCGTGGACAGAACATGTGAGTAATGCCGAGGTTCTTCAGCGTGTGAGCAGCCAACCTGAGCTGTTAAACACAATTAAGAAGAGGAAATTGGAATACTTGGGACACATGATGAGGAAGCCAAAATACCGTCTGCTCCAAGTTATAGACTACTTCAGGGTAAAATTGAAGGTCAGCCTGGACCGGGAAGGAGACGAATAACTTGGATGGATAATTTAAGAACGTGGTTTGGGCTGTCTTCCACGGAACTCTTCAGGATTGCACAGGATAAGAAGGTGTTAACCATGGTGGTAGCCAATGTCCGTATCGGATAAGGTAGAAGAAGAAGAAGTTTTGACAGTGAACTTATTGATTTTGACTTATCAAAGGTCACAGATTTCAAATCTGGAATGTTAATAAACCTAAAACTTCAAATGTTTGATGTTGTGTGTAGGAGGGGGCGGAGACAAAAATTAATTACAAAGGGGATTTAGAATCAAACGCAGAACAAATGTTTGAGATAATGAAAGGAATGTTTTTCACGATATCAGTGCCTATTATAAAAATATATATATCGTGCCTCAAATGGGAGAGGAGGGGCTGAAATTAAAAAGTATACCCTGTAAGTATAACACTTCCCGTTACAACAATTTCGTTGAAAGTGAAGGTCGTTGATTTCGATCCTGAAACGTTTCTATTCTTAAGACTGAAAATGTTATAATCATTGGTTTACGAGGTGCTGTCAGATTGGGAGGGGACTTGATTTTTTAAGCGAAGTTTTATGGGGTGTGCTCAGCTGAACACTGAACTGTAAGTTATTCTTTGTTTAGGTAGTGAAATATTAGTTTCACCTTGTTATCCACAAAACTTACGGAAGGTATGAGTCAGTCAGGAAGAACCAAGGACCGGTCTCCCAAGAAATGTGATCGCAATCTGGCCGCGGGAATGTTTGTAGTTCTTCCCTAAAATGAAAGTGACCGCAATCTGGACTACTAATGAGGTGAACGCAATCTGGAATGACCGCAATCAGAACACAACCCTTTGGGCCAAAATAGGAGATTCCACCAACCAACTGAAGAATGAGTGTGTGAACTATGCAGTGAATGCTGTTCTCGATATCGTGCAAAGACATACATCAATAACCCTATTGGGATTGGAACAATCTAAAGTAGGTTACTCAGTTTTGTATTTTGCATATTGTGCGCTGATTCAATAATAATTTAATGTCTGGCCTTCGCAGATGATCTGGCACTTCTAGCTGAAACGGAAGAGGAGGCAATAATACAGATAAATGAACTAAAAGAAATCGCTGGGAAAACAGGTATACAAATCTCTTTTCCAAAAACAGAGATGAAGAGCACCAACAAGAACTAGCCTACATGAAGAAAACAGTTAAGACGTAATATGGGAAGGTAAAGGTCTGGAAACAGTTTAAATACGGTACCTCGGAGAGATCATTAGCAACAATGGACTGGACAAAGAGTCAGTGGAAAACAGAAGACTTAAACTAGAAAAACTCAACTTCTCCACTAAAAATATATACAACAAGAAGAACCTCACCCATAATGCCAAACTACAACAACACAATGCTGTGGTAAAACCGGTAATCTTATATGGTGTGGAGACGGCAAATTTGATGAACCTAGAAAAGCTTCTGATGAATGAAAGATGGATATTGCGGAGGATTTACGGCCCAAAAGTGGTACAGGGAACCTACAGACTAAGATCAAACAAGGAGATATAAGAAAGGGTGGAACACCTGGAAACAACTGTTAGGAAAAGTTGTTCACGTTTCTATGGACATATGGTTAGAATGGATCCAAAAAGATTAAATAAACAAATTTTTAATAAAATATATAATCTGAAGAGCCAAGGGGGTTACACCAAGCAGATGAAGGAAGAACTCCGGAGGCTAGGAATTACAGATGACGACTGTCGAGACAGAACACAGTGTAGAGAAATTCTTTCCAACATAAAGGTACTTGTGGGAGAAAAGAAGGAACGCAGGGGAGGAAGGTGGACAGCAGAGAGAAAGGCGCAACACTCTGAAGGAAGTGTGGAGGAAGAGAAAGGAAGAAAGAACTATGAGAAGGAAATGAAATGATATTTGCGTGGTCCTTAGTTTTGGCCGGTTTGCATAATGTAATGTAATAATTTAATAACTGGTACCGGGTGAGTTAGCCGTGGTCGTTACGACATGACTGCTGGCAGTCGCTCACATCCGGGAGGCGAGGAGGTTCGAATCCCCCCACCGGCAACCTTGAAGATGGTCTTCTGTGGTTTCCCATCTTTCTTCCAGGAAAATGCCGGGGTTGGTCCCGAACTATAGGCCACAGCCGCTACCTTCCAGCTCCTCGTCCTTACATTCCAACTTTCCTCCCCAACGGTACTTGTAGCTCACCCATTGGGTGTCCGTCTCGAAGCAGCTACAAAAAAAAACTGGCGAGCCGAACATGTCCTCGGACACTCCCGGCACTAAAAGCCATACGCTAAAAAATTAAAAATTAAATAAAAAATAACTGGTATTTAAGTGATGACTGTAGAGTGTGTGTAGCTGTAGTAGAGACAACCTCCCTAATAAGTTTGGCACCACTGCTTTGTCATGAAGCAGATATAATACTGGAGGCCATTACAAACAAAATAAAGAAATCCATGAGTGGGAAAGTGGGTGTTTCTCATTAGTTAAATAGTCTAAATGAAGTGCTTTTAGGAACGTTTCAGATCGTTTGGTGCGATTTGAACTCGCTTTTTTTAAGCCCCCTCCCCTCCATCTCTCTCACACTGTTGTCTGTGCATTGTAAAAGGGCGTGATGTCAGAGGGGTGAGCATGGGGGAGGTAATTTATACCCTCCCCCCTTTCCTGTACTGGTTATAGGCCAGCGCGATGTTCAGATGTTCTGCACCCTGCAATTACAGGATTATACAACAGAGTGCGTGCTTGCAGTTTGCGTGTGTATGTGTTCACTGAAAGGGAGAAGCAGAGAGGAAAATGGAGGATCGAAATACATAAAACAGACGAGTTGGTTGGTTGGTTTACAAAAGAACAGCGTAATGATACATCAGGAGTGATGCTAGCAGGGGAGAAAATGAGTGCGTTGCTTACCATTATTAGACGATCTTCATAAATATGCTAAACCAGGAACACTTAACGCATCTGAAACGTCGATAATTGGGGTCAGATAACAAATTCAAAATATTGAGAAATAAGGGAGAAAAATATTAGGACCAAAATACGAAAACAGGGTTTGGATGGAAAAATAAGCCACATGAACATGGACTCTGATTATTGGTAATGCTTCAGAGCGGTGAAATTTAATAAAAGCGAGGTGTGAGTGTGCTGAATAACTATGTCTACGGTGCACGGATATGGTTAAATAATGAGCACTATCATTTTTTTGCAGGAAGTACAAAATATTCTGTTTTTTTTTAACTAAAAAATAAATTATAATTTCTGCGTTTAATACCTAACCTAACATTTACCTCAACAAATAATCTCCATGACTATCATAGTCACTAACTCGTAAAACTTATGTTGTCTCCAAAATGTAAACAGAGCATTGTTTCCATCTTTTCAGCCCGAGAAGGGACTTCGTTATCCCGTATCTATTAAAACATTTATAAGTTATTTAAGATTTATTTTCTGTCACACGATAGATACTGGAACTAATTCAATTAATTTTGTTGGTATTAAGCATTTTAGGGTGAAAGTAACACACTCCGTAAGTTAACTTTATTTTGCGATATTTCAATATCTAAGAAATTGCATATTTGAGGTAAATATACCGTTGTGATAACATACATAAATGTTTGATGAAATATTTCGCGAATATCGTTAAAACCAAAAATCTGGGAATCAACTTATGAAATCTATAACTTATGAAATCTATCGTATTGAAAATGAAAAAAAAAAACAAATTCCATCAGAGAATAGGAGACTGAAATCTTATGGCCACATGCACAAAATGAATGACAATAGCCTAACAAAAATAGCCTACTGTCGACCAAAATATTAGGTGCACTCGAGTTTGAAGGTTGTTTGTGAAGTAACCAATAGACATACATCAAATCCAATCACATCATCATTTTCGTCGTTCTATTTTACATTAGTTCATGTAGGTTTGGATTTTTTTATTTATATTTTAATATTTTTTGTCGCAGTTGGAACACAAAAAGTGCCCGTTTTTAAGCGTGTTTCAACCATGCGTCACATTTAAGAATTAGTATCTCACAAACCCGTCATCAGATCGAATGCAAATTTTAACACAGTATACATTGGAATTTTGTATAACTGGTTTATTAATTTCAAAATTTTGTGTGTCCTAGAAACAAAGTTGTTATCATTTTTGTAAGGTAACTTTTTCTCGCCTCGGGGTGGTTGGAAAATATAGCTCTTGGTCACGTTGTAATCCTTATACATCAAGATGTTATGCTGTATGACTGTGAAATACGTAAATTAATTCACTTATTTTTTATCGGTTTGTATTTTTTCGTGGAAATAAGGCATGATTCACCAGCCAGCCGCTCCGGGGTAAGCTGTACAGCGTTGCTGAGATGGAGCCCATCACTTCCGAGCGAGGCGAGGTCGTATTTCCCCGTTCAAATATAAACCGATATAAAATAAGTGAATTAATTTACGTATTTTAAAGTCATACAGCATAACTTTTTGATGTATAAGGATTACAACGCGACTAAGAACTACATATTCCAACCACCCCAAACCGAGAAAACGTTACCTTACACAAATGATAACAACTTTGTTTCTTGGACACGCAAAATCTTGAAATTAATAAACCAGTTATACAACATTCCAATGTATATTGTGTTAAAATTTGGATTCGATCTGATGACGGGTTTTTGAGATAATAATTCTTAAATGTGACGCATGGTTGAAACATGCTTAAAAACGGGCACTTTTTGTGTTCCAACTGCGATAAAAAATATTAAAATATAAACTAAACATTCCAAACCTACATGAACTCACGTAAAATAAAACGACGTAAATGATGATGTTATTGGATTTTATGTATGTCTATTGGTTATGTCACAAACAACCTTCAAACTCGAGTACACATAATACTTTGGTCGACAGTAGTCTTAAACCTAGCACTGTTTGTGAATAACTACAATTGGCTGGTAGAAATCACACAAGAGACAAGACCTACAATAAATTGGTATTCACGAAGAAATCATTCACAATTATAGAAAAACATTTAAGTGGATATACATTAACCGAGAAACTTACCCGGAGGAGTACAGGATGGACATAACAACGCGAAAGAGAGCACAGCCAGGGCCGGTTCACTGTATTTTTTGGAACATGCGAGATCAGGGTTTGGCGCCTCACTCTTGGTCTTAAAAAAGTATTCGTCTTTTAATTATGATGATGATGATACTTCTTGTTTTAAGGGACCTAACATCTGTGTTATCGGCCCCTAATGGTTTGGGTGATCGTGAAGATGAAAATGAAATATAAACTATAACTAAAACTAACTTAGCCTATATAGGCTACTAGAAGAAGAAATGGAAAACAAAGGGAGAATATGGAAGAAAAAAAAGGACAGGAGGAAAAGAAATGCCCTCAACCCTCACGAGTTTTACCAACATTCCGAAAATATATCAGACACTATTAGAAAATGACGATTAAAATTTTATGGCCATATTCAAAGAATGGACATTGAAAGACTTACTAAACGGATATTTAATCATACCTCCTCATTTAAAGCCTTGAATTAGTGGATAATAGGAATTGAAAACAAGATGTTCAGTAAAGAACATATAGCCTACTTTCTCCTAAATGCATGGGTATTGTTATAACTCTTTGTCCTTTTCAAGGAGTATAATTGAATGTTGGTTGAAGTAGCTTGTTGAAATACAACGTGCTATAGGGATATTAAACATGAAAATGAGGTCCCTTTGCTAGTGCTACCTCTGTAAAAAATGTCATTCAATTCGGTTTCACCGTGTTTGAATTGATATTGGGAACGGATTTGCACACATACATGGCCGCTATTTGCAAACTATTGGGCTGATGACCTTGTAGTCAGTCATAAGATGCTTTCCACAAAAAGGCATGTTGTTGCAAAATCTGGTAGATATCAAATTATTAGGATGGTCGTAATTTGATTTAAGCTTTTAACATTTGGGTGGCCGTCATTCCGTTTCCGTCAAGATGGCGGCGATATAAAACATGACACTGAGGTGCCCTTTGCTAGTGCTACCTCTGTACCAAATTTCGTTCAATTCGGTTTCACTTGTTTGAATTGATAGGGGGAATCGATTTTCACACATACTTGGCCACCATCTGCAAACTATTGGGCTAATGATCTTGCAGTTTGGTCAGAATATGCTTCCCATATAAAGATATGTTGTTGCAAATTTTGGTAGAGAGTAGATTATTAGGTTGGTCGTAATTACATTTTAGCTTTTAACATTTGGGAGGCCGCGATTACGTTTCCGTCAAGATGGCGGTGATATAAAACATGACACTGAGGTGCCCTTTGCTAGTGCTACCTCTGTACCAAATTTCGTTCCATTCGGTTTCAGCGTGTTCGAATTAACAGGGGGAATCGATTTTCACACAAATATGGCCGCCATCCGCAAAATATTAGGCTAATGACCTATTAGTTTGGTCAAAGGATGCTCCCTCCATAAAGGTATGTTGATGCAAAATTTGGTAGAGATCGGATGATTAGGTTAATCGTAATTTGATTTAAGCTTTGAACATTTGTGTGGCCACCATTACGTTTATATCAAGATGGCGGCGATATAAAACATGACACTGAGGTGTCCTTTGCTAGTGCTACCTCTGTACCAAATTTTGTTCAATTCGCGTAGACCGTGTTCGAATTGATAGGGGGGGGGGGGGGGAGGCAGACATTCAGAGTACACACACTCACACACATAGACAGACACACATTTTTTTCGCCCTGTGTTGATCACATAAGTCAACTTTCATTTTTTGCAAAAATCGAAAGTAGGCTAATAACCCTCAAGATATCATACCATCGCACCAGACAAAATTTTATGGGACAGATCATAGGTGAACAAACATAATTTTGCTGAAAAACCCCGAATTAGGGACACCACTGCATGGGCAGCAGAACGGAAGAAAAAAAATAGAGATTTATGGAAAAAAAAGGAGTTAATTCATTATCATCAGGTTCAATTGCACTCCTTAGTTTTAGCATAACGTCGTAAAAAGAAAAGTAGTAATAATATTAGGCCTAAGTAGGGACCGGATTTTTTTGTTTGAAAATGTATATGCGCATATGCAAATGCATATTTTAAGGGTTTGCTGGATTTATTGCATATTCTGAACATAGAATATTTTAGCATATACAGTTGTAATTAAGTATAATTTAAAACATCTTGAACAAAATAGGTTTCGCCTGCGTGTTGGACATCCCTTGTAAGCAACTTTCTAAGCAACAAATTAATACAGTAACTAATATTTTACGAAATTTCGGTGCTTTTCAGTCGGTCAAGACGAATGTACCCAAACGAATTGGGTTATACCCCAATCCTGAAAAAAAATACATGAGAATAATAAATACAATAGGATGACCAGTTTCGATCGTCAAGCAATCATCATCAGATCCATTTCAGTTGGGCTATATTTATTAGCCTACTTTTCACATTTTGCAAAAATGAGGAAAAAGTAGACTTATGAGATCGATCCGGGGAAATGTGTGTCTGTCTGTCTGCTTGTGTGTGTGTCCCCCACCCCCCATCAACTCCTAAACGGCTGCAGCAATGAAAACCAAATTTAATATGAGTAAAGATGTGCACCGGAATATCTCACGTCCATATTTGAAAATGCTGTCAGTGCTACCAACTGCTGAAAAATCGCACTAGAAATTTGAGTTCCATGTTGGATATCTTGCAAGGTATGCATGGGAGCTATTCCAAAATTGGCACACATGTAGATAAGACTATTTCAGTTTAATTTCCAGGAGGCTAACTATGACAGTGTTGCCAAAATAATTTTAAGCCTTCTGATAGGTCCAATGTTTAAATGCATATAACTTCTACACTATCAATTGGATTTCAACCAAATTTTGTATGTAATATCTGTACATAAACAGATATGACTGAGCGTATTCTTAAGAGCCACCAGGGCTGCCAACTGTTAATAATTTCTCTCTCTCTATTTTTTTAAATCCAAATACCAATATATCAGAAAGTATGCAAGCCAACAGCTTTAAACTATGCACACGTATATTCTGACATTTTAGATTAATTTGGAGTAACTTATATACGTCAGTTCTACCAACATGATTATAAGCCTGCTGATAGTACCAATTTTTAAATACATGTAACTTCTATACTATCAGTTGGATTTCAACCAAATTTCGTATGTGCTATGTGTACCATAACAGATATGACTATAAGTATTGTTAAGAGCAATCAGGGCTGCCAACTGTTAATAAATGCTGTCTATATTTTTTTAACCCTAATATCAATATATCAGAAAGTATGGAAGCCAACAGCTCTATACTTTGCACACGTATAGCACCTGACATTCTTGATTAATTTGGAGTAGTTAATACAAGGCAGTGCTGCCAACATGGTTCTATGCCTGCTGATATGTCCAATTTTAAAATACTTGTAACTTCTATACTAACAAATGGATTTCATCCAAAATTGCCACAACAAGATATCATAATATTTCAGATTATTTCTGACCAGCACACGCATGGTAGTGTTGGCAACATGCTTTTACGCGTGCTGATAGATCCAGTGTCTAACTGCATGTAACGTCCATTGGACTTCAACCTAATTTTGTATTCTGTACCTTAAGAGAAGGAACTAAGAATATATTCAGTCACCAGGGCTGCCAACTGTAGTGCTCTATTAGGCTACATTATACCAGGTATATTTTGAACTAATTAGATATTTCGATATTACCAACTTAATTTCGTCATTATTCTGGTTATGTTCATATTCTGTAGAATAACCATTGGCATGAAAAGTAGGCTGTATAGTTCTTCACGGAACTTCTTGTTTATTTAGCGTATGGCTTTAGAGATACAATATGTACACAGTTTACAAACTATATACATGTATTTACATCTAGATTATTTATGTCGGTAATTGTCTCTGGTGATCCATGAGCGAAATCAGTGACGCTGCCTCTGTATTTTCTTTTTGGACACTTGGTGATGACATGCTGGAAAATATTTACAATACCAATACAGCAACTAAATAATTGTACATATTGTAAATATTTTCACCCATACTTTCAAACATAGACTTTGCAGCCTAAGTGTAATGGATCTGATGATGATCGCTTGACGATCGAAACTGGTCATTCTATTGTATTTATTAATCTCATGTATTTTTTTTTCAGAATTAGGGTATAACCCAACTCGTTTGGGTACAATCGTGTTGACCGACTGAAAAGCACCAAACTTTTCTTTACTAAGGCAACACTGAAAAAGGGCTTCAAACCCCACAATAATATTTTAAGTTCGACCCGACTATTATATGTCAGAAAACTGTACTCTAATGAGGCTCATTATAACACCATTTTTTTATTATGAAATAGTTTCTCCCACCAATCAGAGCTCAAGGAACAGTTGTTTGACGGATTAGATAACGATAGCATCAAGCATGCGCTGAGTTCCAAGGCCTTCTAATTTTAATTTCACTGCGTGGCCTAGTGTCATAGTAGGGTAATCGAGGAGGCCATGGTCAAATACAAGGTATTCTCTGCGTCTTATGCGCTCTGTTCAGTGCATAAAACTGACAAAATCTCGACAGATATTTATGTTCGAGCATAAAATAGTTATAATAATTATCGTCGAACATAAACAGTCGTATCCAACTCGTATGGAAATTATAAAACTCGCATACGCTCGTTTTATAAACATACTCGTGTCTTAATTATTGCCATTATAGGCTCGTTGCATAATGTACTATTACGCAAGTATGCTGCCTGGATTTCATGAAGGGAATGGGGTGGGACATTCCTTTCACCATCTCGGCAGCCAGTAGCCAGGGGTTAGTTTTGTGAAGAGTTTCTTCAGTTAATGTGTTACTTTATTCTTAGTCTGCATATATGGAAATCCACAGCCTGCTTCCAGTCTCCGACCGGGTCAGGAATGGAATGAATGAAGCCCCCATCTAGCGGCGAGGATATGAACTGTGCCGGATGCCGAGGCCTGACGCACTCCTCTGGGGCAATGATTAAATGAATGACATATGAAATGAAATGATAGTGGAGAGTGTTGCTGGAATGAAATGTTGACAGGGAAAACCGGAGTACCCGGAGAAAAACCTGTCTGCCTCCGTTCTGTCCAGCACAGATCTCACATGGAGTGACCGGGATTTGAACCATGGACCCAGCGGTGAGAGGCCAGCGTGCTGCCGCCTAAGCCACGGAGGCTTCCCTTAACTCAAAATGCCTGAAGAGAAGAGCAGCAGAAAGTACTTATTAAAACAGTGGGTGTCAGGTAAGAGTGATTATCCAACTGATGGCTTGGGACCGGACATTTATGCACTGAAAACGATTAAAATAGATGTAATTTGTCTCGTGAAAACATTGAGAAAATTGCAATTATCTAGTGTGATGCTTCTTTCTGCAGTGAATGATACAAGTGAGTGAGAAGGATTGGCTTATTATTAAGTGCATATTGTTCAATTTTTAAAGCATATTTTCTACATTTTAGTGCATAGTTACATGCAGATTTTAATCGTTTTCAGTACATAAATGTCCGATCCCTAATAGTCTAATAGGACACTGCGTTTGTCAACCCAAAGAGACTTCAGAATGCCTGGTGCTGAATAAGAAAGAAGAAATAATGAACTAGAAAATGAAAAAAAAAACTAAAAATATTGACAAAGTACATAGGGCCAGATAAAAAATAAAATATGGCACATAGAGAAAGATGATAGGTTGAGAATAGTCAGACGCCGTTCAGAAGAAAAGACTGCGGAGACCATGAGCGAAGAGCTCTTTGGAGGCCTTAAGATTCTTTGATTGATTCTTTACTCTGTGCGAGTTTTGTGTGCTTTTCTTTCTGTTGGCATAAAGAGATTGAAAGAAGGAATGAAAGGTTTCCTAGTCGCCAGCATCAAATATAATTTATTATATTAAAGTACCAAGATAAATACCTGTACAGGGTTATTACAAATGATTGAAGCGATTTCACAGCTCTACAATAACTTTATTATTTGAGATATTTTGACACATACAAAAACTCAAAAAAGTTTTTTTAGGCATTCACAAATGTTCGATATGTGCCCCTTTAGTGATTCGGCAGACATCAAGCCGATAATCAAGTTCCTCCCACACTCGGCGCAGTATGTCCCCATCAATGAGTTCGAAAGCATCGTTGATGCGAGCTCGCAGTTCTGGCACGTTTCTTGGTAGAGGAGGTTTAAACACTGAATCTTTCACATAACCCCAGAGAAAGAAATCGCATGGGGTTAAGTCGGGAGAGCGTGGAGGCCATTAAAGTACCTAATCCTAGTACCTAAAAGACCTCTAAGTTGTATGTGCACCTCACGAGAACAAGCAAGAGTGGACTAACCAAGGAAATCTTTACCTTCGTCACATAAGCTTAATTTATAAAATCTAGAGACGGAGGTAGTATGGCCACATTAAAACCTAGGACAGTTTCAGAAAATGTGTAGGCTATGTGAAGAACATACCGCCAAAATATGTACCGCATTTTGTAGTTCATGGATTGATCCTCTTTTGAAGAGTATCCTAGATGAAAAGTAACTGGTTTTCAGTCGGTCAACACGTCTGTACCCAAATGTTAATGGTATTATTGCCTACACCTGATGGAAATTACAATAGATTAATTAATTATTTTACATGGATGATCACTTGGGAACGTCAAGCCTACAAATATGTGGTTTAAGATAGGCACACTATATTATTATTATTATTATTATTATTGGTAAGAAGCCTCCGTGGCTTAGGCGGCAGCACGCCGGCCTCTCACCGCTGGGTCCGTGGTTCAAATCCCGGTCACTCAATGTGAGATCTGTGCTGGACAGAACGGAGACAGACAGGTTTTTCTCCGGGTACTCCGGTTTTCCCTGTCAACATTTCATTCCAGCAACACTCTCCACTATCATTTCATTTCATCTGTCATTCATTTAATCATTGCCCCAGAGGAGTGCGTCAGTCCTCGGCAGCCGGCACAGTTCAAATCCTCGCCGCTAGATGGGGGCTTCATTCGTTCCATTCCTGACCCGGTCGGAGACTGGAAGCAGGCTGTGGATTTTCATTTCATTATTATTATTGGTATTATTATTATTTATTTACACTATCTGGAGTACCCGTGCTTCGCTACGGGTTATACATAAATTAAAATGTGAAGGTAACAGTTAAAACAGGGGATAGGCGAGGTGCTGCGGGGAGGGAGAGTAAGGATGGAACATTTTGTCCAACTACACCGCTCGGCGTTGACTGTGTTTTATAGCACAAATTTAGGTATTATTCGCTAACCGTTGGAGAAAAACAAAAAGTGATAAGGACCTTTCGGATAGAAAATTAAATTTAAAATATCGTATATGCCATCAAAAGTTTGCTATTTCTTAGCGTTCTCTTTTTATTTGAAATGGAAATATGAAAGTTGGAAACCAAAGGGTGTAGTGACGTCACTAAAATGGTCGCCATCTTTAAATAGTGCGAAGTATCGAAATCAAAAGTAGCCTATATGTTAACCAGGTAAATCATCTACTTCCAAGTAAAATTTCATGGAAATCGGACCAGCGGTTATTGCGTTAGAGTAGTCTACTACACAGACACACACAATCTCATTTTGTCTGGCTGCGTGGCTCAGGGGTAACGTTCTCGCTTGCTGAGCCCAAGGTTGCAGGTTCGAAACCTGGCGCAGTCAGCTGGCATTTGAGGGTGCGCAAATGCGAGGGAGCCGTGTCAGTACATTTACTGGCACGTTAAAAATCCCCTTCGGGGCAAAATTCCGGCACCCCGGCGTCTCTAAAAGCCAGTGTAGTTAAAAGGGACGAAAAACCAATAACATTATTATTATTACAATCTCATTTTACTGTATATATTAGTATAGATAAATCAAACAGAAGGCCTAGTGAAAAAGGGCAAGCCCCACATACATAAGCCTATTACATATTTCACTGGCACAATTTACATGTACATTTGGTTTTGCAATATTTGCATGTTTTACAATGATATTTGCATTTACATAGGCTATTAAGAATATTAACATAGTTCACTCACTCTCTAGGGGCAGATGACCTCGTAGTTCCGCCCCTTAAAACAACAATAACTAACTATAACTCACTCTCGCATATTTCCCTCAGGGGCCCACATCTAGTGGAACGTGGGTTGGCGACCACGGGGCCCCAGCTGCGTCCGTCATTGCTTCCACTTACTTGTGCCAGGCTCCTCTCCGTCTTCTTTCCTGTCGACCTCCACTTCTGGTGCACCCTGGATAGTGCTACACCCTCAAGGGCTCACAGCTGGTGAGTTTGAGGAGTTGGCGACCCCGAGGGATTCCTGAGCTGGGTCCTCTTTCTTCCTCTGTCCTTGGGGCGGGCCCTCACCTCTTTTCCTTTCCTATCTGTCTTTCATGGCTCTCCTTCCATCCAAGTCTCTCAATCCTCATTCTTCGAGGGTTGAGGGCATTCGTTTTTTCCTGTCCTTTATTTGCCTTAGGCCAAGCCTATCCTTCGTTTGTTTACCATTTCTTCTTCTAGTATATAAGTAAATTGTTAGTGTTAGTTATAGATTACATTCCATCTAATCTTTCACTGTCACCCAAACCATTAGGGGCCGATAACCTAGCTCTTAGGCCCCTTAAAACAACAATTATCATCATCATCATCATTCTCTCACGCACGCTCTTTCATCACCTCAACCATTCCATACATTCATTCGTTCGGCGAGACAATCAATTACTCATTCAGAAGTTTATTTATACAATGAACCTTTTCATGTACGGCCCGAATCTTGGCATCCTCTGGTAGCGTGTTCCATAACCGCGCAGAGCGGCCGTAGAAACCTGTCAGGTAGGCATTGCTACGAACGAAGGGCGGAACGAGAGTTACACCTCGCCCTCTCCGAACTGAGCGATACGCCAATGACAGTCGGCAAAAGGGGTCAATATAAATGGAACCTGTGAGGGATTTTTTGAGAAAAATTAAATCAATTTGTTTGGCTGTTGCCTCTATAGATGGAAATTTTGACAAAGGGGAGAAGGGGAATGACGTGCTATTAGCCTTTCTGCGCGGCGCTGTACACGCTGAAGCTTGTTCATGTTCATGGGATGTCAAGTAGGTAATACTAACCCCTGGCACTACAGCCCGTGAAGAGCCTAGGCCTACCAAGCGACCGCTGCCCAGCCATTTGGCCTGCAGTTATTGGGGTGACGCGTGATCAGCGCATCGGGTCACCGCGGCCGTTAATCTTGGTTTTCGTGATCGGTGCGCTGCCTCACTGTCAGACAGCTACTCAATTGTCCTCACGAGGCTGAGTACACCCCGTTCCAGCCCTCACGTCAGTTTCTAAAATCCCTGAGGGAGCCGGGAATCGAACCCGCAGCCTCCGGGTGAGAGACAGGTGGCCAAGCAGGTAAGCCGTACGTTAATATCGGCCTGTCCATGCATAGGTAAGCCGTCCTGAAGGCTCTAGGTTTACAACCTCTCATGTTTCTGTACAAGAAACCCAGAACTTTGCTGGCCTTACATCTTGCCTCCTCACTTTGAATGCTCCAATTCAGGGTGTCGGAGATTGTTACCCCTAATAAATTTAAGTTTGTGCACTGTGGTATAACAATTGTTCTTAATTTTGTATTCATCCTCAATGGGGGTTGTCTGGCTGCTTGGCTCAGGGGTAACGTTCTCGCTTGCTGAGCCCAAGGTTGCAGGTTCGAAACCTGGCGCAGTCAGCTGGCATTTGAGGGTGCGCAAATGCGAGGGAGCCGTGTCAGTAATTTACTGGCACGTTAAAGATCCCCTTCGGGGCAAAATTCCGGCACCCCGGCGTCTCTAAAAGCCAGTGTAGTTAAAAAGGGACGTAAAACCAATAACATTATATCAATGGGGTTTTATGACCTAGATGTCCTAGATATTCTTGTGTATTTTGTGTAACTTGACAATCTTATTTACAGATAGCCTAGGCTATTGCTCATTCGGTTTGAAGCATTTCTGTACCTCTTTGAGGATAGGATGTATACAAATAACTTGTTACCACCTAATGTAATTGGGAACAATTTGTGTAGACCGACTGGAATGCAGTTACATTTCATTTACTAAGGCAAGACTAACAAGAAGTTCCGTGACGAACTAAAGAGCCTACCTTTCACGCCAATGATTAATCTACAGTATATGAACCTATCTAGAATAATGACGAAATTCTGTTGGTAATATCGAAATTTCTAATTAGTTCGAAATACTGTATACCTGGCAAAATGTAGCCTAATAAAGCACTACAGTTGTCAGCCCTGGTGACTGAATATATTCTTAGATCCATCTCTTAGGGTACAGCATACAAAATTTGGTTGAAGTCCAATGGATAGCATGGACGTTACATGCAGTTAAACATTGGATCTAACAGCGTGCGTAAAATCATGTTGGCAACAATGTCATGCATGTATTGGTCAGAAATAATCTGAAATAATATGATCTATTGTTGTGCCAATTTTGAATGAAATCCATCAGTTAGTATAGAAAGTTACATGTTTTTAAAGTTGGACCTCTCAGCGGGCTTAGAATCATGTTGGTAGCACTGACGTATGTAAGTTACTCCAAATTAATATACAATGTCAGGTACTATAGGCTACGTGTGCATAGTTTAAAGCTGTCGTCTTGCATACTTTCTGATATATGGGTATTTGGATTTTAAAAAATTGAGAGCATTTATTAACAGTTGGCAGCCCTGGTGGCTCTTAAGAATACGCTCAGTCATATCTGTTTATGTACACATAGCACATACAAAATTTGGTTGAAATCCAATTGATAGTGTAGAAGTTATATGCATTTAAAATGTGGACCTATCAGGAGGCTTATAATCATTTTGGCAACACTGCCATGTATGGCCTCCTGGAAATTAAACTGCAATATTATTATCTATACGTGTGCCAATTTTGAAATAGCTCCCACTCATACCTTCCAAGATATCCAACATGGAGCTCAAATTTCAATTGCGATTTTTCAGCAGTTGGTAGCACCGACATCATTTTCAAATATGGCCGTGAGATATTGTGTTATAGATCTTTACGCCTACCAAATTTGGTTTCGATTGCTGCAGCCGTTTAGGAGTTGATAGGGTGGGGGGGGGGCACACACACACAGCCAGACAGACAGACAGACAGGACAGATAGACAGACAGACACACATTTGCCCGATCTCATAAGTCTACTTTTTCCTCATTTTTGCAAAATGTGAAAAGTAGGCTAAAAATTGCTTCCAACGTAAGAACGTTAAGTATCCTAAATGCGCGCCTGAATTTGCGCACCATTGTTAATGTTATAGTGCTGTGATGCTCGTGGCCTCTGTCTGACCTTTCGATAAAATACTTGAATGACTCTACCGCTTAGTTCATTCTTCGGAAGCGTGCATTGCAGGCGGCTTAGGAGACGTACGCTATATGTCTATTGCAGCAATATGGCGGGATCTGATACGATTGGCTAGTTTATGTGAACTGTAATTGAGAAGGGAAGTATCGAACAGGCCGTGGACTGGAAAAGGGGAGGGAAGAGTGAGGAAGAGAAAGGGGGTGGGGAAGAGAGATTATAGAGAGACCAGCAGACGGGCAAGGAGATTAAACTACGTGATGAATCGTTTATCATTGAGTTCTGTGTAGCCTGTCAGCTATAGGCACATCGTACTCATTGTTATATACATTCTTTGCTTCTACATCGAAGGGAGGTTTCTATAAATAAGTACATACATCCCCCCTCTTCCCTCCATCCCTTTATGATGCATGTAAATGTGTGATAATTCATTACCTGGCATGGCAGTTCTATTCTGTTGCAAGCCCACGCTTCCCATCTATTTATAACGGTGGGATAAAACCCATTTTATTACCGAGTTATTCCCTAAATAAGAAAAGGCAAAATAATGATTTCGTATCGACATATTTCCCTGAATGCGTGATTAATATCGAATACAAACATATTTTTCATGTATAAACATACATTCCAGCGAGCGCGTATCTAGCATTTCTCTTCATGAGAGCATAGCTTTACAGAGTTATGAATATTTACATCTTACAAATGTTGTTGTTTTGTTGTTGAGCCTTCCAGTCTTTTGATTGGTTTGATGCAGCCCTCCAAGCCTCCCTGTCCAGTCCTAATCGTTTCGGGTCAGTTTAGTTACAGACAGCTCATTGCCGCGTTTAAACGTTGCGTCAGTTTAGTTACAGACAGCTCATTGCCGCGTTTAAACGTCGCGTCAGTTTAGTTACAGACAGCACATTGTCACGTTTAAATGTCACGTCAATTTAGTTACAGACAGCACATTGTCGCGTTTAAATGTCGCGTCAGTTTAGTTACAGACAGCACATTGTCACGTCAGTTTAGTTAAATACAGCACATTGCCGCGTTTAAACGTCGCGCCAGTTTAGTTACAGACAGAACATTGCCGCGTTTAAACGTTGCGTCATTTTAGTTACAGACAGCTCATTGTCGCGTTTAATCTTTGCGTTAGTTTACTTACAGACAGCACATTGCGCGTTTAAACGTTGCGTCAGTTTAATTACAGACAGCACATTGTCGCGTTTAAACGTCGCGTCAGTTTAGTTAGAGACAGCACATTGTCACGTCAGTTTAGTTTCAGACAGCACATTGTCACGTCAGTTTAGTTACAGACAGCACATTGCCGCGTTTAAACGTCACGTCAGTTTAGTTAAATACAGCACATTGCCGTGTTTAAACGTCGCGTCAGTTTAGTTACCGACAGCACATTGTCACGTTTAAATGTCACGTTAGTTTAGTTACAGACAGCACATTGTCGCGTTTAGATGTCGCGTCAGTTTAGTTACAGACAGCACATTGTCACGTCAGTTTAGTTAAATACAGCACATTGCCGCGTTTAAACGTCGCGTCAGTTTAGTTACAGACAGAACATTGCCGCGTTTAAACGTTGCGTCAGTTTAGTTACAGACAGCACATTTGTTTTTTGTGGACTGGCTGCGTGACTCAGTGGTAACTTTCTCGCCTGCTGAGCCCAAGATAGAATCCCGGCGCAGTCAGTTGGCATTTGAGAGTGCTTAAATGTGAGGAAGCTGTATCAGTAATTTCATCGACACGATAAAGGTCCCCTTCGGGACAAAGTTCCGGCACCATGGCGTCTCTAAACGCCACAGTGTTTAATACAGGGACGTAAAACCAATAACATTGTTATATTTTTTGTGACCAGTGTATCTTTCCTACTTATCTCTGGATGATACCAAGCTGTGCTAATGAGTTCTCTCCAAGGGGGTCAATTAGGAAATTCCTATCAGGGGAAGCTGCCTGAGGTGTGTTTCACTGCCCCACCACCACCAAACTGCACGAGAAGGTAAATATTGTTGGAATGTGTCAACTTGTGCTGTTCTTCAGGGTGTTCGCCACTATCTACTCTTGTTATCTCAAAGACGCTTGCCACGGTGGGTGAGTGGATAGCGTGTCGGTCTACTAACCCCAAGATTGCAGGTTCGCCCCTGACCGTGGTAAGTGATTTTTGAAAGGCGGCAAAAATACGATACGCATGTCATACGATGTTGGCATGTCAAAGAACCCATTTGAATTCAGTAGGCCGAGTTCATAATGGCAAAATTAATCTCGGGAGTTTCCGCCAGCACAAAGTTCCTCATTTCTCTACTAGAAAGCGCTATTGTGTTCAAGGAGATTAGATATCTAACATCTAACCTCCTTGACTTTCATAGTCAAGGAACTACGAAATTCGACATGCAAGCTACCCTCTGGGTGTCAAATAGCAAAGCTTGCACCAGGCACCCGAGGCCATACGATATTATTATTATTATTATCTCAAAGACGTATTCCACACTAGACTACTCATTAGCAACGTTAGGTATTATTCCAGATTCTTGGATTTCGTTAGCCTTGCTCTTGATACAGATAGCCTAAGGTTCGGTCATTCTCTTTGTGTTTCACAGTTAATATTCAGATCTGCATATTTTAATTTTTATGTTGTAGCTTCGTAAAAATGCAAGTTATAGCCTGCACTATGAGCTTTAAAACGAAATCGGGGGATTTTTATTTATTTATGGTTTTTCGTGCCGCGTTTAAACGTAGGGGATTGCCTGTAGGGGCGAAGTACAGTGGGGACTTCGTGTGCCCCGGGACCGTTACAGTAGCTGTGAAGGTCCTACAGGAATCCTGAAAAGTGACGGCTAACGGGGCTCTGGTGAAGCTACGATCGGCCCAGCAAGCCAGTAGTGGATAAGACTTTTGTTTTCAAGAAGGGAACAGGCCTCGGACAGGACGGATACAATGGACGACGACCTAGCTGTGTTCATGGACTAAGATTTGACGGGGAAGGTGGAGGAGATAGTGGATATGATGGAAGGAAGGAAGTTGAATTTATTGGGATTGGCAGAAACAAAGTGGAAAGGGGAAGGAAGAAGAAAACTGAGAAAAGGCTATAGACTGTACTGGAGTGGGAATGAAGAGGGAAAGAGGAGTGGAGTGGTAGTACGAGATGGTTTAAAAGAAGTGAAGAGAATAAGTGATAGGATGATGAAAGTGAAAGTTGCACTGAGGGGAGAGAGCGTAGAAATAGTGCAAGTGTATGCTCCACAAGTAGGCTGCGCCTCTGAAGAGAAGGGGGAGTTTGAAGAGGAATTGCAGAAGCAGCTGGGAGGAAGGAATATGATTGTTATGGGGGATCTGAATGCCCATGTAGGAAGAGAAAGACAAGGATATGAGAGTGTGCTTGGACCAGAGGGCTGGGGCGGAAGAAATGAGGAAGGAAAGAGACTGTTGGACTTCTGCCAAAAGAACAGCCTTCTAGTTGGGAACTCCTGGTTCAAGAAAAGAGAGCCACACAATCACATGGTACAGTGATGACTTGACCAGGAGGTCGGTGGTCGACTATAGTCTACCGTATGAGAAAGAACTAAATAAGAACATCACGGACATCAAGGTTATACCATTGGAGAACCTGGATAGCGACCATCGATTGCTGGTAATGAACCTGAGAGGGACTAAGGAGAAGAAAGGGACTGAGAACCAGGAAAGACGTATAAGGATATGGAAACTGAAAGAAGGAGATAGAAGAGTCGAGTACCTCAAAATGGTAAAGGAAGGAATCCCAATAGATGAAGAAAGAGGGGAGGAAGAGGAATGGGCTATATTTAAGAAGACACTAGTAGGTGCAGCAAAAGCAGTATGTGGGAGGACAAGTAGTAAGAAGAGGTGGAAGGAAACACCATGGTGGAATGAGAAGACAAAAGATATAGTAAGGGAAAAGAATAGAGCCTTTAGGAGGTGGTATCAAAATAGGACGGTAGAGACAAGGGAAGAGTACCAGGAAAGAAAGAAAGAAAGAAAGAGGCAAAGAGAGTAGTGGCTGAGGAGAGAAGAAGGTGGATGGAAGAGTGGACAAAGATGATGAAGGAAGGATAGTGAAGGTACAAAAAAGGTCCTGTATGGGATGGTAAAAAATAAGAGGCGGAAGGATCCTACGGATTATGTTAGAATGGTGAACAAAAGGGGGCAAGAGATAGAAAATAGGGTAGAACTGAAGAAAATGTGGAAAGAATATTTTGAAGAACTTCCGAACCCAAATGGAAACCACGGCGAGGAGGAAGAAATCGGGGAAGAGGAAGATGGACTGCAAACAGAAAATGACTTAACATGGAAAGAAGTGGAAGATGCAGTGAGGAAGATGAAAGGAGGGAAGGCACCGGGTGTGGATGAGTTGAGTGTGGAGATGGTGAGAGCAGCAGGAGAGGTGGGGATACAATGGTTGTACCGAGTGATGAAGACAGCATGGAAGGAAAGGAAGACCCCAGAGGACTGGAAAAATGGAATAATTGTGCCGATCATCAAGAAAGGTAGTAGAACAGAATGCAGAAAATATCGGGGAATAACACTGATGAGTCAGTGCAAAGATGTTTGAGAAAATTTGGAAAGGAGAATTAGGACAAGGATAGAAGGAGGAATGAGGGAAGAACAAATTGGCTTCAGAGCAGGAAGGTCAACAACAGTGGATTTGATTTTTGCTGTAAGGCAGTTACAAGAACAGCACTATGAGTATGGAACAGATCTATTGATGGCCTTCCTGGACATTGAGAAAGCATATGACAGTGTATGCAGAAACAAAGTATGGAAGTCCCTGGAGGATAGAGTAGAAAAATGGACTATAAGGAGGATAAAGGAGATGTACAAGGGAAGCGTGAGCTGTGTGAAAGTGGGAGGAGAGAGATCGGACTGGCTGGAACAGAGAAACGGCCTGAAACAAGGAAGTGCACTGTCACCGTTACTTTTCATTGTGGTGATGGATGACATAATGACCCGAGTGGCACAAGTAATTGGGGAAGGAAAGATGAAAGCAATGGTGTTTGCAGATGATTTGATGATTTGGGGAAACAAGGAGGAGGAGGTACAGGAACAGTTGGACGTGTGGGAAGGAATAATACACGGATATGGGATGAAATTTAGCATAAATAAGAGTGAGATGGTGATCATAACAAGGAAGAAGGAAAGAACCACAACGGGAATAACAATTGGTGAGAAACAGCTGAAGAAAGTGGAGAGTTTCAAGTATCTGGGGAGCCTGATACAAGATAATGGAAGAAACGATAGAGAAATAAATGAGTTGGGGAGATAGGCAGAAGCATTCCGGAGGAGTGTGAGAAGCATGTTATGGAGCAAGGATGTCCCTCAGAACAGCAAAAAGATCATATATCGGACGTACTATGTCCCTATCCTGACGTATGCCTCGGAGACCTGGGTTATGAAAGGAAGGGAGAAGAGCAAAATACAGGCCAGTGAGATGAGGTTCTTGAGAAGCAGTATTGGAGCTACAAAGATGGACAGAATAAGAAATGAGAGGACCAGAGAATTAATGAAGGAGGAACCATTACAGGATGGTATAGAGAAATCTAGACTTAGATGGTATTGACATGGAAAACGAATGGAGGAGAAGAGGATACCCAGGAGGATACACGAGACGAAGTGGGAAGGAAAGAGACCGAGAGGAAGACCGAGAGACAGGTGACTGAAGGGGGTGGAAGGAAGCGTGAAGAAGAGAGGAGAAGACTGGACAAGAGTGGAGGCTGAGAGATGGTGGGAAGACAGAAGACGTTGGAGAGGCTTGTGTTCCAATCACACCCGGCCAGTGGCTGGAAACTGTGCAAGATGATGAGTGCCGAGGACATGTTCGGCTCACCAGAGGCTGTAGCTGCTTCAAGAGGACACCCATGGGGTGAGCTACAAGTTCCGTTCAGTTTCAAGTAGTTCCAAATTTGGCTACCAGACATCACTCCACACGCGACAGTACTTGTAGCTCACCCCCACGGGTGTCCGCATAGAAGCAACTACAAGCTCTGACAAGCCAAGCATGTCCTCGAACAACAAAAAATAAAAAGTTCATTGGGTGAGTTTTTATTTCATAGTTTTTGTCCATAGAAGTTCATTTTTCTTTGTGAATCATCATCATAATGTCCATTCCTTGAAAACAGGTAAAAAGTAGTTATATCACCACGTATTGACAAAAATAAAAATCAAGCAGTTCATTAAAATGGTAAAGTTAATCCAGTTAAAAGGCTGGCGTCCGTGCGCTTCTTAAGCTTACGCTGGGCAAAACGTTAATATCAATATACTGTGAGTGTAAGAATTGTTCAGCATGAAACGTCCCTACAAGAACGTCCGGGAGAGCATATCTCTATCTTCAATACATCGCCCACTATAGTTTCCTTTTACATTGGACGGAAGTACACCTCGCCATTCTTAAATTACGTCTGACAAGAATTCGTTGCACATTCATAACTGTTCCCGGGCGAAGCCGGGGACGGGTTGCTAGTGTTAAATAAAACTGCGGAATTATCCCTACATCTAAATCAGTTAACTATCAGTAACTTCAATTTATGAAATAAACTGCTGTGACAATGAACTATCGAAATATTCTTGGGATTCAAGGGGGGCGGCGGCAAGCCCCCTCCGCCACGCCCTTGCGGGCGCCCATGCCTAGGCCTACTCCGAAACTACTTGAAATAGGACACTTGCTGTGTTAAAACTCGGGGGAAACTCTCATTCAGGATGGCTGCTATCTCCACCGCGATTTGAAACTCGGATCTCCATTGCTTACGATCGGAACTGGTTCTCATTTTCGCTACTAGATGTCATATCAGATATCTGATGGGGATTTCCAATTGTGGAGCATTTCTGCGGGACCCTGTACAAATTAATGGTTATACCTACAACCTCACCTGGTCAAGGGGAGCGATCCAAATCGCCCAGAAACACAAACGAGGATTCCATACACCAGTACGGCTGGCGCGGCGGTGTCTGTCACTACCTGACGGCCTCGCTATCTGACGTGCCATCTTCAGCTCAACAGCGGTCAGGACCACCATGTGACGCGTTAAATGAATACGATCTTTATCGCTCCAGCTCCTGGCCGCGATCCTCGAGATAGAGCAAGCATATTAGGATACAGAATAGAAGAGAAAATCTTATTAACCTCATACATACAGAGTTTAACAAATAATGTTACTTGGCTTTATATACACCGTTTTACACTGATCGAGCCCGAGGACTCACACCAGGGTAGGATGAGTAACTTCTCAAGAGTACAGTTACCCGTTACTTACGTAAAAAAATACCTTTATAATTGTCCGTTGTTTGAGTCTTCAGTCTTTTGAATGGTTTGACGGAGCACTCCATGCTTCCCTGTACTGAGCTAATCGTTTCCTCTCTACATAGCTACCACACCCTACATCCGAGGTAATCTGTTTAACATATTCTAAATTTGGTCTACCCCTACAGTTCTTGTCCTCGACCCTTCCTTCCAAGTCTAAGCTTGCTATTCCTGGGTGTCTTAGTAGACAATGTGTCCTATCAACCTATCTCTTCTCTTCATTAACAGTCGCCAGAAACATCTCTCATCTCCCACTCGTCTTAATCGCCTACCTCTTCGTTTGTAATCCTATCTACCCATCTGATCTTCATCATTCTCCTGTAACACCACATTTCAAACGCTTCAATTCTCCTCTTTTCTGCTGCACCAATAGTCCAAGTTTGACTTCCATAGAGCGACACGCTCTAGACAAAGGCTTGCAAAAATTACATCCAAATACCTAAATCTATATTCGATGTTAACAGACTCCTTTTTTGTAGGAATGCTTTCCTTGCCTGAGCCAACCTACTTTTTATATCCTCTTTGCTTCGTCCATCACTGGTTATTTTGCTTCCTAAGTAACAGAAGTCTCCTACTGACTTTTCAAAGTTATGCATTTTTACTTTTCCCTTAGTTTTGTATGTTGTTCGGGTCTCCAGTCTTTTGACTGGTCCCCCCCGGGCTCAAACCTAGAGGGACATGGATTGGTGACCACGGGACCCCAGCTGAGTCCACCATTGCTTCCACTTACGTGTGCCGGGCGCCTCTCCGTCTTCTTTCCTGTCGACCTCTCTTGGTCAACTCTTGTTCTCTTCCTAACCCGACGGTATTAGGGCATCCGAGGCCTAGGGAGTCTCTTCCTTTCCCGCCTTAATTGGCCTTTGTCTCATCTTTCCTCATCCCTTATTTTTCGAGGCATCATCCTTCTCTTTCTTCTCATTATATTTCCTTTTCTCTTAAAGATTCACGCACTGTTTGATGAATTGGATCCCCGTGTATCTAAATTACATTTTGTAAGTATTTTGTACCTAAACTTAATTTTGTGTGTTTTTTTATTCATTTCTTTTCAATCTAAATTACTTTTGTGAGTATTTTCCAATCTGCATTGCCTTTTATAAGTATTTCCACTCTAAAAGCCTGTATCACACGACACTTGCTAGCATGGAAGCTGTTGTGATCGCTGGTATAAAATCCTGTATGATTCTGTTCATCCTCGCCAGTACACCTGCTTTTATGGCTGAAGTGTATCACACGCTAGCATTTCGTTCGCCAAGTTGTAAGAAATAAAACATGGAGGACGGTTGTCGTTTGGGGGTAAAATTTACAGTCGATTCGCATTATTAACGCAAAGCGGTCGTGAAACTTGCTTTAAGTACATTTGAAAATATGCCTGGTACTGAATGAATGCATTCCAATCAATATTTAAGATCTAACTGTAATAATTGGTATATAACTATACGCGCTAATAAGAAGCGTAACAAAATGCGGTAACGTCTGTTGGAAAAGTGTGTGCAAGTGGTATCGCGCTTGCTTGGTGTTTTAAAGATCCCGGGTTCAAGTCTATCCAACGGAGAAAATTTTTACTTCTTTTTAATAATATAATTATATGCTCCTCACGTCGTACAGCAATATTGCAACTTAGTTTTGTCTACATGATCTACGAGGACGATTTATTCGAGGGCCTACCTACATAACAAATGTATTTGTTAATGTTGTCGCTAAGATTTCTACTAGAACGAGAAAAGCAATCCGATTGGTTGTTGTACTCAAACATCCATGCAAGCTGCCAGGAAAAATAGCACCTGAGCAATTTCGTGAGTTGTATGGATGCTACCATGGAAGGCAGAACCTAGTATGGAAGGTACAAATCACACGGTAATAGACGCGTGTATACCTGTACTGGTGGATGCTTCCATGCTAGCGAGTGTCGTGTGATACAGGCTTTAATTACACTTTGTGAGAATTTTCAATCTGGGTTCCGTTTTGTGAGTCTTTTTAATCTAACTTGGTTTTCGTTCTAGTTTCCAATTCATTGTTATTATCACTACGCCCAGACCATTAGGGGCCGATAACCTAGATGTTAGGTCCCTTAAAAATCAATTATTATCATATTTTGATTGGTTTAATGCAGATTTCGGCTTCATTCAATTATTTTTGTTATACATTCATTGATTTTCATCATGAATTCGTTCCTAAACACGGATGAATTATTATTCTTATTACTAGTATTATTATCCTATAACCAGCCGAAATATATCAGAAATCTCTATGGGCGTAAAAGTGGCAGGTGAAAAGCTAAAGGAAGTAGGAGACTTATCTTACATATAAAAAGTAGGTTAGCTCAGGCAAGGAAAGAATTTCTACAGTCAAGAAATCTGGTGACATCAAATATGTATAAATTTAGGTATTAGGAAGTCATTTATCGTAAGTATTTGTCTGGAGCACGGTGCTCAATGGAAGTGAAACTTGGACTGTTGGTGCAACAGAAAAGAGGAGAAGAGAAGCGTTTGAGATGTGGTGTTACAGGAGAATGATGAGGAACAGTTGAGTAGATAGAAGAGATGTTTCTGGTGAATGCTAATGAAGAGAAGAGATAGATTGGTAGGACACATATTAAGACACCCAGGAATAGCAAAGTTAATTATGGAAGGAAGGTTCGAGGACAAGAACTGTAGGGGTAGGTCAAGGTTAGAATAGCTTGCCACGGTGGGTGAGTGATTTTAGTGTCGGACTACCAACCCCAAGATTGCAGGTTCGCCCCTGGCCATGGTAAGTGATTTTTGAAGGCGACAAAAATCACGATACTCATGTCATACGTTGTTGGCATGTTAAAGAACCCATTGGAATTCAGTAGGCCGTGTTCAATGGTGAAATTAATCTCGGGATTTTCCGCCAACACAAAGTTCCTCCATTCTCTACTTGAAAGCGCTGTAGTGTCAATGAGTTTAGATATCTAACCTCCTTGACTTTCATAGCGTTCAAAGGAACGACGAAATTCGACATGCAAGCTACCCTCTGGGTGTCAATTAACAAAGCTTGCACCAGGCACCCGAGGCCATACGATATTATTATTAAGGTTAGAATATGTCAAACAGATTGCCTCGGATGTAAGGTGAGGTAGCTATGTGGAGAGGAAACGATTAGCTGAGGACAGGGAGCCATGGAGAGCTGCATCAAACCAGTGATGATGATGATGATGATGATGATCGTGTGGCCTCCGGAGAGGCCTAGTGCAGGTCTTTCTAGTTGACGCCCGTGGGCGACCTGAGCGTCGTAATGAGAATGAAGTGATGATGAAGACGTAACATACACCCAGTCCCCGAGCAACGGGAATCAACCCCAGGAGATTAAGAATCCCTGATGGCTCGGTCGGGAATCAAACCCGGGGCACTTCGGGCCAAAGCCTAGCGCGCTAACCATTTAGCCACGGAGCCCAACTCAGACCAGTCAACAGAACTGAGACTTAAACAAAACTGGGGTAAAATCACACTTATCCAGCGCTGGGACTCAAACCTTTGATCTCAGGATTCTGTTGCACCCACCCATTGAACCTGTGGTGCACACGACGTAACACACACGTCTGTCTACAAAAGATATGCCATGTTATTTTCCCGTGTGTAAACACAGTAGTCTCGCTTCATCTCAGGAACGATCCCCCTACTAAATGATCTTTAAATGGCCAGTCTTAACGCCAAGTTGTCCGTCCGTCCCCAAGGGTGCCACTACATCACACTTAATGCGCATATGTTTATCCTCCGCGCTGATTGCTCGAGGGTCCTCCAGCCCACATCGCCTGTGATTTACCACTTATCGATTGTTTAACCGCCGCCGCTGCTGCTGCTGGGGGAGAACCACCTCCCCCCACTCTACCCCTCACTTTCCTCATACCCGGCCTACTACAGCCTGATGAAGCCGTGATTTCAGCCTGGTGCTGGGTTACCCAGCGAAATTAACCAATATCCGACACATTTACTGCCTGCCCTTCGCTGTCGTAAAAACATTATAAGTTCGTGATAGTAATGTAATGATTTACAGAGACATTCCACCGCCTTCTTTACATCGCACAAGTTGAAACACATTTTAATCTCACCGCTCATCTACAAACATATTAATAGTGTAATTCCACCGGGTTCTTTATACTGCTCAAGTTTAAGCACATTTAAATCACTCGTCTACATACATATTTATTATAATTTGATCTTTTTATATCAAGTCTTAAAAAATAACATTCAGATTTCTTTGTACATCTGCAAAGGGCGTACTACAGTGTATTGTTTTACACTTAGCCTACATTACAGGTTGGTTGGTTCATAAGTTTAGGGGCTGCGACAACGCGGTCATGTAACCCCGTGTACTTTGGGTGTGTGTAGAATCTGTCTGATAACCAGTGTTAATTGTGATGACTGTATTAGTATGTGTATCTGTTTTAATTCAAGTAAGGACTGCAAGACGATCAATGGCCAAACGCCACCGTCAACGACTACTAGTTCATAACCTAGCTACCAGACGTCACCGCAGTCGGCTCTTGGCAGCGAACCTAGGAACCTAAGAGCGTTGTTTACATTCATAACCTATACAATTCAGCTTCACACAGGTGTAATTAGCGGAAGGTTCTTTAACATGCCATAAATCTATGACATGGGACCGCCGGCTTTACTTCCCCTCCGAAGGAAGGCATTCTGAGGGATTTTTAACGACTTCGGCCGGATTTGAACCCGTGATCATGGGCATAGAAGCTCAGCATGCTACCGACTACGCCACCGAAGCCGCCAGCCTACATTACACATCAGTTGTTACGTCCACCTTCTCAACATAATCTCCTTGTAGTTTTATGCACTTTTACAATCGATGTGTCAGTCTCTCCAGACCTTCCTGAAATTATTCGATCGGAAAGCACCAACACCATCGCCCTTATACAGAGACATAGGCTACTATTGTCATGATGATAACTGTTTTAAGGGGCCTAAGAAATCTTTTTGCAGTAATTACTCCCCGTGACTGCAATTTATAAGCAGCTCGCAATTCTGCACCAGAACACTGGTAGGGGCGACGTGATGCGGCGCGCCTTACATGGCAACAATAGACTTCGGTATTATTGAAGCCGTTCTGGAGCGCTTGTTCTTCCGACTTACTGAACAAATATCAATCTTTAAGGTTACCTGAGAGGTGTAGCCTAATGCTACATAGCCTAAACTATTCCTCTTGAATCAGGCTATCATATACAAAAAGACTTTTTCGAATCCGACTGCTAGTTCCAGAGATTAGCGCGTTTAAGCACACAAACAAACCCTTCAGCTTTATTATATTAGTATAGATGAAAGCTATGAACAACCGGTTGCTTGAAATTGAAAAAGACCTTCAAAGACAAGACATTTCAAGTGATATCGTACTGGACAGATCGAAATTCAGTGAACCAGTTGACAATATTGTTATTTAAAGTGAAAATCATTTATATTATTGACAGTGTTTTGATCATGTTTTTGCAAGTAACCGATGCCTGTAAAATTGTATGCGTTATAATATGATTACTGAATTACTAACTCAATATGCAATATACGAAGGGCGTACTACGGTAGGCTGTATTGTTTACACTTTATTTTTTCTACCCAAATGAAGTACATTACACATGAGTTGTTACGTCCACCTTCTCAACATAATCTCCTTGTAACTTTAAGCACTTTTGCCATCGATGTGTCAGTCTCTCCAGACCTTCCTGAAACCATTCTTTCGTACCCATGCCTTGACAGCTGTGTCCAGTTCTGCAAAATCCGCAAAACGGCGACCATGCAATGGAAGCATAGGGGCAGTCCACCGCCAAAGAAATGTCGAACAGTGCCATCAGTTGGTAAGAGAATGGCGACAGTGTTCTGGGACACAAAGGGCATCATCCTCATTGACTGGCTGGAATTGGGGGCCACGATTAATAGTGCAGCATATGTGGTAACCCTTAAGCTCCTAGGTCGTGCCATTCAGATTAAGCGGTCAGGAAAATGGGCTAAAGGTGTGCTTCTGCAACATGACAACGCCTGCCCCCACACTAGTCGAGAGACCAACGCTGCCATTGATCAAATGGGATTCACGGTGTTGCCACATCCACCATACTCTCCCAACTTGGCACCAAGTGATTATCACCTGTTCGGGAACATGAAGAAACATTTGGACACAGCTGTCAAGGCATGGGTACGCAGCTCTCCGAAAGAATGGTTTCAGGAAGGTCTGGAGAGACTGACACATCGATGGCAAAAGTGCATCAAGTTACAAGGAGATTATGTTGAGAAGGTGGACGTAATGTAATGTGAAATGTTTTTCACTTTACTTTTACAACTGTAGCAAATTTCAAAGAGTGTGAGTAAATTTGTCCACGCAACACAGAAATATGAACCTGTAATATGTGCATCGTCCTGTGTGTGTTCGTAATCAGTATCACTAATATCACTTTCGCAGACACTTTTCTCATTTTCATCTGGCTCATAGAAACTGTACTTCAATTGTTCTTCCATTACGTCACTGTTCAGGGCTGGGCCGGAAGTTGCAATGTCTAAGTATTTTCTAGCTATTTCACTTCCTAACTCTCACTGTATTTCTAAACTACATACGTGATCATCTGATGACATATTTTCAATCACATCATTCTGTACATCGTGTACAGGCCGGACGTTCGTTTTAGATGAGTGAAAAATCTTAATGGAAGCCTGGAGGCGAGTTACTGCAGTACCTGTGTTGTTATCAGCTGCCCCAAGCGGTCCGATGATTGACAAAGCTGTCTCACACTCCTACTGAAGTACAGTCATTGGCAAATATAATGACGTTCTGTTCGTAAATACGTAACCTGTACTTCCGCGTCACACAATACTTCGACGTTGACTGTACTGTCTGCAATTCGGTGTCGCCACGTGCTCAAGTCTCGAATTCCATTACATCAGATCGGTGGTGACAAATGTTAAGCGATAGGTTGAGAGAGTGACTGTGTATAGGCTCACCCGCAGGCTTCAAGGTCAAGGGCAATCGTCTAAAACAAACGTCCGGCCTGTACATCTTTATCGTTATCACTTTTGCTTAATACTGTGTCAAGAAACTCCCTTTGTCTTTTAGTCTCATACCTTTCCGTCCTGCTCTGCTCAGTTCCTGACGAGTAACCCCACAGTGTACTTTGTGAAGCGGCTTGCGTATGAATTAGCATTCCTGCATGAGAAGTGTATCCATCTGTCGGCGTCGGACACCTTATTGAAATAACAGCTCCTGGCTTTAATTTTGGACCTTTTCCGTAGGCATCAACTTAATTTTCAAAAGTTGCGTTTCATCATAGTCTGTCTCTTTAAAATGCATTGAACACACAGTAGCCCCATTAACATACCGGGAGAAAAATGTTTCCTCTTGCAAAATTGTACCCAACTGCTAATTCTACGTGGCGACTTACTTCGATTTGGAAATCTATGGAAATGTATTTCTCTTTCTCTACAGTTTCGGTTTTTACTCGTTGTGTTGTTACAACCGTATACACTACACGAAGGCATTTTGACAACTAGCTATCACACTCGATTATAATAAACAACACTTATCAACGGAAGAGTGGCAGCGCGCGTATTGCAACAATCAACTGAATGGAGCGGATAGCTCACTCAGCACTTACAGCGCAGTGACGTCACAGCTGGCCTGCGGAGCGCTATAGAGCAAAAGCATGTATATATAGTTGAACACTGCCTGATACATACTTTGATTTTGAGGCAAGTTGACTTTTGTGTTTTGGTCTCCTTTAAGTATCATCCCGGCATTTGCCTGGAGTAGAAGTGGGAAACCACGGAAAACCACTTCCAGGAAGACAGAGCCGGATATCAAACCCTCGGTAATGGCCAGAATGCTAGCCACTGCGCAATATGTTATTTATCTATGGCTTTTAGTGCTGGGAGTGTCCGTGGACATGTTCGGCTCGCCTGAGTCTGTAGCTGCTTGCAGCGGATACCCTTAGGGTGAGCTACAAGTTCCGTTCAATTTCAAGTAGTTCCAACTTTCGCTACCAGATATCAATGATACCTAGTGTTGAACGTTGGAACTTTGATAGAGCGTTCCGACAAAATCTAACCTAACAATTTAGCTTCACACAAGTTTAGTCTGTGGAAGGATATTTCACATGACAACAAGAAGTTCCGTTAAGAACTATACAGCCTACTTTTCATGCCAATGATTATTCTACAGAATATGAACCTATCTAGAATAATGACGAAATTAAGTTGCTAATATCGAAATTTCCAATTAGTTCGAAATACTGTATACCTGGCATAATGTATCCTAATAGAGCACTACAGTTGGCAGCCCTGATGACTGAATATATTCTTAGTTCCATCTCTTAAGGTACAAAATACAAAATTTGGTTGAAGTCCAATGAATCGCATGGACGTTACATGCAGTTAAACATTGGATCTAACAGCGCGCGTAAAATCATGTTGGCAACAATGCCATGCATGTATTGGTCAGAAATAATCTGAAATAATATGATCTATTGTTGTGCCAATTTTGAATGAAATCCATTAGTTAGTATAGAAGTTACATGCATTTTAAAATTGGACCTATCAGCAGGCTTAGAATCATGTTGGCAGCACTGACGTATATTAGTTACTCCAAATTCGTCTAGAATGCCAGGTACTATACGTGTGCAAAGTTTAGAGCTATTGGCTTGCATACTTTCTGATATATTGATATTAGGGTAACAAAAATAGGGACATCACATATTAACAGTTGGCAGCCCTGGTTGCTCCTTAGAATACGCATAGTCATATCTGTTATGGTACACATAACACATACGAAATTTGGTTGAAATCCAAATGATAGTATGGAAGTTGCATGTATTTAAAGTTGGACCTGTCAGCAGGCTTAGAATCATGTTGGTAGCACTGACGTATATAAATTACTCCAAATTAATATAGAATGTCAGGTACTATACGTGTGCATAGTTTAAAGCTGTCGGCTTGCATACTTTCTGATATATTGGTATTTGGATAAAATAAATTAGGAGCATTTATTAATAGTTGGCAGCCCTGGTAGGTCTTAAGAATACGCTCAGTCATATCTGGTTATGTACACATACAACATACGAAATTTGGTTGAATTCCAATTGATAGTGTAGAAGTTATATGCATTTAAAAATTGGACCTATCAGGAGGCTTATAATCATTTTGGCAACACTGCCATGTTTGGCCTCCTGGAAATTAAACTGAAATATTATGATCTGTACGTGTGCCAATTTTGAAATAGCTCTCATTCATACTTTCCAAGATATCCAACATGGAGCTCAAATTTCAATTGCGATTTTTTAGCAGTTGGTAGCACTGACATCATTTTCAAATATGGCCGTGAGATATTCAGGTGTAGATCTTTACTCCTACCAAATTTTGTTTCGATTGCTGCAGCCGTTTAGGAGTTGATAGGGGGGGGGGGGACACACACACAGCCAGACAGACAGACAGACAGACAGACACACATTTGCCCGATCTCATAAGTCTACTTTTTCCTCATTTTTGTAAAATGTGAAAAGTAGGCTAAAAATCTATGACATGGGACCGCCGGCTTTACTTCCCCTCCGAAGGAAGGCACTCTGAAGGATTTTTAACGCTCTTAAAAATCCGACGACTTCCGCCGGGTTTGAACCCGGCATCTTGGCCACAGCAGTTCAGTATGCTACTAACTACGCCACCGAAGCCGCAATCAAGCGAACCAATAGAGGTTTCACTGTATTATTATTATTATTATTATTATTAAGAGTAAGTTATATCTCTTACAAGCCATTGCGTTGCTGACTAACTCATTAAACCCCCTCCACCTATCGGGATTATAATGCGATACCCAAAACAAACAAGAAGTTCCGTGAAGAACTATACAGCTTACTTTTCATGCCAATGATTATTCTACAGTATATGAACCTATCAAGAATAATGACGAAATTAAGTTCGTAATATCGAAATATCTAATTAGTTCAAAATATACCTGGTATAATGTAGCCTCATAGAGCACTACAGTTGGCAGCCCTGGTGACTGAATATATTCTTAGTTCCATCTCTTAAGGTACAGAATACAAAATTTGGTTGAAGTCCAATGGACGTTACATGCAGTTAGACACTGGATCTATCAGCACGCGTAAAAGCATGTTGCCAACAATACCATGCGTGTGCTGGTCAGAAATAATCTGAAATATTATGATATCTTGTTGTGCCAATTTTGGATGAAATCCATTTGTTAGTATAGAAGTTACATGTATTTTAAAATTGGACATATCAACAGGCATAGAATCATGTTGGCAGCACTGCCTTATATTAATTACTCCAAATTAATCTCGAATGTCAGGTGCTATACGTGTGCAAAGTATAGAGCTGTTGGCTTGCATACTTTCTGATATATTGATATTAGGGTAAAACAATTTAGACAGCATTTATTAACAGTTGGCAGCCCTGATTGCTCTTAACAATACTTATAGTCATATCTGTTATGGTACACATAGCACATACGAAATTTGGTTGTAATCCAACTGATAGTATAGAAGTTAGATATATTTAAAAATTGGTATTATCAGCAGGCTTATAATCATGTTGGTAGAACTGACGTATATAAGTTACTCTAAATTAATCTAAAATGTCAGAATATACGTGTGCATAGTTTAAAGCTGTTGGTTTTCATACTTTCTGATATATTGGTATTGGGAAAAAAAATATAGAGAGCAATTATTAACAGTTGGCAGCCCTGGCGGCTCTTAAGAATACGCTCAGTCATATCTGTTTACGTACAGATATTACATACAAAATTTGGTTGAAATCCAATTGATAGTGTAGAAGTTATATGCATTTAAACATTGGACCTATCAGAAGGCTTAAAATTATTTTGGCAACACTGTCATGGTTGGCCTCCTGGAAATTAAACGGAAATAATATTATCTACATGTGTGCCAATTTTGGAATAGCTCCCATGCATACCTTGCAAGATATCCAACATTGAGCTCAAATTTCTAGTGCGTCTTTTCAGCAGTTGGTAGCACTGACATCATTTTCAAATATGGACGTGAGATATTCCGGAGCACATCTTTACTCATACTAAATTTGGTTTTGATTGCTGCAGCCGTTTAGGAGTTGATAATGGGGGACCCACACACACACAGCCAGCCAGCCAGACAGACAGACAGACAGACAGACACACATTTTCCCGGATCGATCTCATAAGTCTACTTTTTCCTAATTTTTGCAAAATGTGAAAAGTAGGCTAAAAATCACAACCCGCCACTATTTGTTTTTAGTGATATGTAAAAAAGTAAACGAAAACTCTAAATTGAATGAACCTATTCCTAGGACAAAATCACTGTGATATGAATGTACCGATACAGTGTGTATGAATGGACGAGCTTAGCGCCACGACGCGCTCGGGTAGGCGCCAACAGACGCTGGCTCCCCGTGGTGAACGTCGCCTCGTCGCTAATTGTGGGACACACGCAGACATAGTTTTAATCAGCACGCGACAATCGCAACAAACATTTCACACAGGACTCACAGCAAGTTACTGTCCAACTGGAGTTCTTTGGCACAGGACTCCCAAGACGTTCCCGAACCACTGGCGTTCTTTGGCACAGAACTCGCAAGACGTTCCCGTACCACTCGAGTTCTTTGACACAGAACTCTCAATAAGCTACCGTACCACTGGAGTTCTTTAACATAGGACCGTACTCTAGCAGCCATTGAGGCGACCGGTTGGTTGGTTCTTTAGTTTAGGGGCTGCGACAACGCGGTCATGTAGCCCCGTGTACTTTGTGTGTGTGTAGAATCTGTCTGATAACTGGTGTTAATTGTGATAGCTGTATTAGTGTGTGTTATCTGTTTACAATTCAAATAAGGACTGCAGATGAAATGAAAATCCACAGCCTGCTTCCAGTCTCCGACCGGGTCAGGAATGGAATGAATGAAGCCCCCATCTAGCGGCGAGGATATGGACTGTGCCGGCTGCCGAGGCCTGACGCACTCCTCTGGGGCAATTATTTAACGAATGACAAACGAAATGAAATGATAGTGGAGAGTGTTGCTGGAATGAAATTTTGACAGGGAAAACCGGAGTACCCGGAGAAAAACCTGTCTGCCTCCGTTTTGTCCAGCACAGATCTCACATGGAGTGACCGGGATTTGAACCACGGACCCAGCGATGAGAGGCCGGCGTGCTGCCGCCTAAGCCACGGAGGCTTTCAAGGACTGCAGATAATAATTTCAAATAGTTCCTACTTTCGCTACCAAATGCTACCGTCCACGACATCTAGCTGTGAACTTGGCTACTACTAGATGCCATTGCAACCAGCGCCTGGTGACGAACGATGGAACTTAAGAGCATTAATCAACCCTAACCTACAAACGTTGCTTCACAGAAGATTAGTTAGTGGAAGATTCTTTTACATGCTATAAATCTACCCTCCGAAGGAAGGCATACTGGGGGATTTGTACGCTCTTAAAAATCCGACGACTTCGGCCGGGTTTGAACCCGCGACCTTAGGCATAGAAGCTCAGCCGACCGGTGGCTGAGTTTTAAAATTAAATTTGTCAGTCCCGTGGTGTTGGGGCCCTGGGTACGAATCTCGGCTCCCTCAGGAATTTTAGAAACTGACGTGAAGCCTGGAACGGGGTACACTCAGCCTCGTGAAGACAATATAGAGTAGCTGTCTGACAGTGAGCAGGAAAACCAAGAGTAACGGCTGGGGGTACCGACTCGCTGACCACACGCGGCACCCTGTAATCTGTAGGCCAAATGGCAGGGCAGCGATCTCTTGGTAAGCGAAGGCCTTTCATTGGCCGTAGATATTTGCCACCCTTGAAAAATTCAATTCCTCGACCTGGAATCAAACCTGTCCTTTCTCAGCCCCGGCTCACGAGGCTGAGTAATCCCTTATTTAGCCCTAAGACCAGGATTTTTAAGTATTTTGAATCTCAATTACATTTTGTGAGTATTTTCCATCTAAATTCCATTGTCAGTGTTTTCCACTCTGATTGGTTGGTTTCTCAGTTTAGGGGCTGCGACAACGCGGTCATGTAGCCCCGTGTACTTTGGGTGTGTGTAGAATCAGTCTGATAACCGGTGTTAATTGTGATGACTGTATTAGTGTGTGTAACTGTTTTCAATTCAAGTAAGGACTACCCGCATTTTAATTTTTTCAAGTAGTTCCTACTTTTGCCGCAAACGCCGCCGTCAGTGACTACTAGTTCAGAACTTGGCAACTAGGCGCCACCGCAGTCGGCTCTTGACAACGAACGTAGGAAACTAAGAGCGTTGTTTACATTCTTAACCTATACAATTTAGCTTCACACAGGTGTAATTAGTGGACGGTTCTTTAACATACCATAAATCTATGACATGGGACAGCCGGCTTTACTTCCCCTCCGAAGGAAGGCATACTGAGGGATTTTTAACGCTCTTAAAAAATCCGACGGCTTCGGCTGGGTTTGAACCCGCGATCTTGGTCACAGCATTTCAGCATGCTACCAACTATGCCACTGAAGCCCCCTATTTCCAATCTAAATTGCATTTTGTAAGTATTTTGAATCTAAATTGCAGTTTGTCAATTTTTTGCTTACTCCAACCTGCATTTTGAGCCTATTTTCCAACTTAATTCCATTTTGTGAGTGTTTTCAATCTTTTGTCAGTATTTCCAATCTCCGTTAATTTTCGTTACGGTTTACGTCTCTTTGTAATTTTTGCTATCACCCAGACCATTAAGGGCCGATAACCCAGATTTCATTATCATCATCATCATCATCTAAGTATCAGTCTCAGCTGAGATCCAATGGCTGCCAACTCCCGTCTCGCTTGTTATGAGCCCCTTAGGTGGAACACGTCAAAAGAGTTACTGGAAATATTCTTGATATCACTACTGAAATATACCACTTGTTACGTGATAACAAACATTAGCTTACTCATGTTGGAAGTGAAGCGTCACTTTCTGAAAATTACCTTCAACATTACGTATGTGGGATTACCTGAGGGAAACGCCTTCGACAGATACAATTTTGTGGAATCGATTATGCTAAAAGGAAGAGTGCAGTGTTTCCTTATTAACAATATTCATGGTTGCCACGGTGGGTGAGTGGTTATCGTGTCAGACTACCAACACCAAGGTTGCAGGTTCACTCCTGGCCATAGTAAGTGATTTTTGAAAGGCGGAAAAATCACGACACGCATGTCATACGATGTTGGCATGTTAAATAACCCATTTGAATTCAGTAGGCCGTGTTCATAATGGCAAAATTAATCTCGGGATTTGCAGCCAACGAACAAAGCGCTATAGTGTCAAGGAGCTAAGATATCTAACCTCCTTGACCTTCATAGCGCTCCAAGGAGCAATAAAATTCGACATGCAAGCTGCCCTTTGGGCATCAATTAACAAAGCTTGCACCCAGCACCGAGGCCATACGATATTATTAATATTATTATTATTATTATTACTATTATTATTATTATTAAAAATATTGATATTTTCACTTTTAGTCGATGAAAACAAAATAATTCTAATTAGCCTACTGGAATATGTGAACTTGAGATAAATTACATGTGATTATGATATATATAGGCTAAACTGTTATGGGCTATTGGAAAAGGAGAAAACTAAGGGATGAAATGTTTCATTTGTCAAGCGAGCATCATCAGATCTAAATTAACAAGACAAATGGCTCTACAAAACACTACCAAACCTACAGTGACACCCACAGATAGTCTCCGCACTCCAAAATCAAAAGCTGTCAGACACTTAGTAAGTGTGTATTTAGTACTAATAAATAGTAAGGTATTAAACATCCGTCGTCTCCGTGGTGTAGTGGCCAGCATGATTAGTTGCCGGAGTTTCGAGGTTCGATTCCCGGCTCTGCCACGAAATTTGAAAAGTGGTATGAGGACTGGAACGGGGTCTACTCAGCCTCGGGCGGTCCAAATGAGTTAGAGGGTATTCGATTCCCACCTCAGCCATCCTCGAGGTGGTTTTCCGTAGTATTCCCACTTTGTCTCCTGGCAAATGCTGGGATGGTACCCAACGTAAGGCCACGGTCGCCTCCTTATCTCTTCCTTGCCTATCCATCCCAATCGTCCCTTCCCTTCCCATCCCTCATGAGCCCCCTGTTCGCTTTGCAGATGAGGCTGCCTGGGCGAGGTGCTCGTCCCACCTCCCCAGTTGTGTTCCCCACCCGATGTTTCAAGCTCCAGGACTCTGCCCTGGAGACGGTAAAGGTGGGATCCCTCGCTGAGTTCGAGGGAAAAGCCTACCCTGGAGGGTAAACCGACTAAAAAACAACAACATTTAGATTTCAATCTTAGTTTAAGGACTGCGACAACGCGGTCATATAGCCCCGTGTACTTTAGGTGTGTCTGATAACCGGTGTTAATTGTGATGACTGTATTAGTGTGTATTAGTCAATTTTAGTCAATTTTACCCTCCAGGTTGGTGGTTACCACGGACATGGGAACTCACCACTACCGCCTTTCCAGGCAGTGTCCTAGAGCTGAGAACACTAGGACAGAGAGGATACAACTGGGGAGGTGTGATCAGCACTTCCCCCAATCGGCCTTACCTGCAAAGCGAACAGGGGCCTCATGAGGGATGGGAAGGGAAGGGGCGATTGGAATGGAGAGGCAAGGAAGAGGGAAGGAGGCGGCCGTGGCCTTACAGTAGGGACCATCCCGGCATTTGCCCGAAAACGAAGTGGGAAACCACGGAAAACCACTTTGAGGAGGGCTGAGGTGGGAATCGAACCCCCTCTACTCACCCGAGGCTGAGTAGACCCCGTTCCAGTCCTCATACCACTTTTCAAATTTCGTGGCAGAGCCGGGAATCGAACCCAGGACCTCCGGGGCGGTAGCTAACCATGCTGACCGCTACGCTACGGAGGCGATATTAGTGTGTATTATCTGTTTTTAATTCAAGTAAGGATGCAGACGATAATTTCAAGTAGTTCCTACTTTCGCTAACAAATGCTACCATCTAAGACACCTAGCTGTGAACTTCGCCACTACTAGATGCCATCGCAACCAGCGCCCGGTGACGAACGTTGAAACTGAAGAGCATTAATCAAACGTAACCTATAAATTTTGGCTTCACACAAGTGTAGTTAGAGGAAGATTATTTTTCGTGCCATAAATCTATGACATGGGACCGCCGGCTTTACTTCCCCTCCGAAGGAAGGCATATTGAGGGATTTTTAACGCTCTTAAAATATCCGACGACTTCAGCCGGGTTTGAACCCGCGACCTTGGGCGTAGAATCTCAACATGCTACCAACTGTGCCACTGGTTTTCACCAGGTGGGAAATCAGGGGCGTATATAGAAAAAAACATTCGGGGGGGGGGGGGCTGACTATCCTGGAAAATTGTGAGTAAAATTGTGAGTATTCTCAGGGGATTGTCACCGCAAAATACCCAGAAATATCAACCAATACCCTAGAGCATATAACTTTGTATAATTATTTTAGATAAGATTCAAAGTTTATAGCCTACAATTATTACTGGCGATACAAAAAAGTTGTAAAATACAACACAACACACAAATAAAATGTTATACTTAATAAACTTTCTATTATAACTCCGCCAGTGCCGGTTGCAAGCCCGGGGCCTCATCTCGCAAGTGGAGAGGAAGGAGGAGCAGGAGGAGTATCAACCTCGTAAAAAACAGGGTCCATCTGGCTCCGGATGGTAGCACCCTGTCATAGGGCCCCTACCTAGGGTTACTAGGCGAAACTGGTCAACGGTCTCAAAGGCGGAAGAGGAAACAAAGTATTTCCCAACGGCAGAGAGAGCGGAAGAACCTAGTGGAGTAAACCACGAAAAAACAATCATTTCGGACTCACAATCCGATCTTACTTTGGAAGATAATTCCTCCCCTAACAAATCACAACTTTATTTGCAGAATGGAAAGTCCGCTGAAAGAAAGCACTACCCCAGGTGGTAGCTCGAAAGAGAAATCCACCATTGCGTTATGCAATGCATCGGGACCTAGTGTAACGATTCGATCCCATAGCTGTTATATTTAAAGGGTTATTCATTTATTATCATGTTATTATTATTATTATTAACTAGTACATCCATGAGATGATTTTTATATCAGATAATTGTAAGCGGTTTTGATTATTATATTCAATTAGATTTTTATTAACAATTACTTGTAAAGAGACGAAGTATTATATATTGCAACAAGACTGGCGATATGGACTAACCCTGTGCGTCACAAACTGAACGACGTAGTAAGAATTTCACCACGGCAAACTGCGTCATTTTCCTGAGATGTTAAGAAACCCACTATGGTGTAACCAACACGCCATTTTCTACGGTATATACGCGTCAATATATATTGCAAGTTATGAGTCAAGAATGGAGAAGGCTAATAGAGAGGGAAGCTGTGACACCACGTGACAAGGAAGTCATTAGTATTTGTACCTGCAACATCGGACAAGAATGGCATTGATCTATAGCTATCAATGAAGGAAGGAAGTTGTAACCTTTCTTTCTGGGTCCTAATGGACTGAGCACCGAGAGTCGACACTGAACGATGTCTTGCCGACATCTATATCAATACATAATGGGTTATATCCCTGATCAAGAGTCTTTCTACAGATGGCAACGTACTTAATGAGGATATTTCATAGTAAATGAGATATCACATCATTTTTTTAAACATAAGCGACGTAACATCGAGATCATCGATCATTTCTTAAATATGACGAATCTTCGACTGGGTGAGCCAACAATTCAATAAAACTATCGTCTCTATTATAATTTAAATTCATTTAACTTTCAATTCATTTTAATATTCATTTTCTTTTAAATTATTAATTGCCGCATTGAGTAATTTTAAATTCAATTGTGTGACTATCACTATTCTGTTTTATTAATATTTTGTTTTTGCATTTAATAAATTCATTCTCTTCAACGTAATGCCTATTTCTTTCATTCTAGTTGGTACTTTAAGGCAATCATACTCCTTGATTAAATACGGATTGGTTAGATGACTTTGTCTCACTACGGCCCGGGTAAGTGGTTCTCGACTCTACTGCTGATAGCCGAGGTTAAATCAATAAATTTCGATTCACTATCTTAAATAGGAATCTGGCGCTCAACAACTTATTATATTACACTATCACAGGTAAGGTCACACCACAGTGTATATTATTTATTCATATCATGTTTGTTTTATTGAACCACAATAGTCATCACCACGTTTAGTTAACTCATTAAAAATGTTACATTTGGCGCCACAAAGTAGGGCACGAAAACCATTCGGTATTTAGTCAGAGGAGTGTATAATTTCAGTGCAAATTGTCAGTGCTTTTGGGGGACAGTGAAGTGAAGTGAAATTTTGGAAGGGCAATTGTTATACGGTGTACTTCGAGATGTCGGAGGAGGAACAGAGGCAGTTGAGAAGTAGGGATGCAGTAAAGAAAGTTAATTATAAGGAGGTTGATAGCGGTAGCGATGTTGAGAGCGTAGAGAATAATACCAAGATGTCGGAGGTAAATCTTGAGAATAATCCTGAGAGTAATCCTGAAAATAATCCTGAGGTTAGCCCTGACATGAATACAGAGATAAATCTTGAGACGGATACAGAGGTACATCCTGAGACTAGTGGTAGTCTAGAGAAAGAAAAGTCTATAGAGATTCCTGAAGATCCATTAACTGCGCTCATAAGGCAGATGAGTAGAGATTTAAGTGCGAAATTTGTTGAAAGTATGAATAAAAATAGTGAAGAGAATAAAAGAAATTATTTGGAATTCAATGGTAAATTTAAGAAATTAGATAAAGATATGAATAAAAATATGGAAGAGAGTAAGAAAGATAATTTAGAAAGTAGGAAGGAATTCAATGATAAATTTGAGAAATTAGATAAAGATATGAATAAAAATATGGAAGAGAGTAAGAAAGATAATTTGGAAAGTAGGAAGGAATTGAGTAGAGATTTAGGTGAGAAATTAGATCAGAGTAATCAAAAGATGAGAGAGGATATGAGTAAAATAAATCAGAAGCTGGAAGAGAATAATGTAAAACTAGATATTGTGGAAACGATGAATAGAGAATTAAGTATGAAGTATGATATGCTACAGGAGAGTATTCAGGGGGTGAAACAGGAAATCAGAGGTGAAATTAAGGAGGAGGTAGAGATGAAGGCTAAAGATATTATTAAGACAGTAGATAAGAAATTAGAAGCAGCAGAAAGTAGGATTCAGGAAAGAATAGTAACTGTGATTGAAGAGAAAATAGCAACTCAAGGTGAAAGTTTTAGCAAATTGGTAGAAGTGGAAACTAGGCAGGTGGTAGAGACTTTAGGGGAAACTGCAGTAGAATCAGTAAAGACAGCCTGTAAGGAGACTATAATTGAAAGTAGAATGGAGTCAGACGAGATTTTAGGTGAAAGCAAATTGGAATTAGCGGAGATTTTAGGTGAAATCAGATTAGAGTCAGACGAGATTTTAGGTGAAAGCAAATTGGAATTAGTGGAGACTGTAATTGAAAGTAGATTAGAGTCATTGGAGATTGTAGGTGAAAGCAGATTGGAATCGGAGGAGATCTTAGGTGAGGAACGGCAAATAGCGGAGATTTTAGGTGAAATCAGATTAGAGTCAGACGAGATTTTAGGTGAAAATAGATTAGCGTCAGAGGAGATAGTAGGAGAAAGCATAGTAGAGTTGAAGGAGATTTTAGATGAACGCAGGATAGCTGTAGAAGAGACTATAGAATGTAGCGAAAAAGAAGTGAAGAAGATGAGAGAAAAGATAGGGATAGAAGTAGGTAAGATAAAGAAAGTACTAAGCACCCAAGAGATTAAGATGCAGACAATCATAGATAAATTAGATAGGCAAACTAGGGAAGAATTTAGTCCTGTGATAGAGGAAGTTAATATGAAATTATTAGTGGCAGAGAAGCGTGCGTTAAGTCATAGTCAGAAGAACATAATTAGTAAACAGGTTAAGAGGAGGAGAGAGATAGATAAGAGCAGAAGCAGTAGACCACGGCTAAAGAGAGCATTAAGTGATAGTAACGGAGAAATGAAAATGAAACCTAAAGGTAGATATTTTAGAAGTAAAATGAAAGAAAAGAGAATTAAGTTGCTAGAGGAGAAAGAAATCAGGATGAGAGAGAGAAAGAAAGCATATGACGTGCAGTGGCGTACTGAATTAGCCAGACTTGGGGATGTGAGAGGGGGAAAGCCGAAGTACTGTGTTACTATGGATGAATGTAGTACAGAGGAAGTAGAAACTAATGTAACACGGAAGGAATTATGTGGAATTCTAGTTAAAGATAGAATTGAAGATGAATGTGGTAAGAACGGTGAAATGCCAGTGAACGTATTTATGTAAATTTATATTACCGATAGTTACTGTTCCGTATGACTTACATATTAAGTAATGAAGTGTTATAGGATTTAACAGAGGTAGATAAGGAACCTGCTGTGTGTAATTTTAATTCAGTCGTGAAGTTAGGATGGTAAGGGGCGCGTAGTGCCTACGCTTATTGATTTAGATTGACTAAAATTATTTAATTTTGAAGACAGAGGTTGTCGTGCTATTGAGCAATGCAGGTAAGTTGAATGTAGGTCCTTAAACTGCAGGTAAGTTGGATGAAGTAAGAATTAAATTTTAAAAGTAGGAAGGTTATTACATAGGTAAGTAATCGAAAGAAAGTAATAATTATTATGGCAACCATAATTAAGAATATAATGGTAATAAAGATTTAATTCAAAAGTGAATGAAGATCAGATGATACAGTGGTAATAAAACTAGTGAGTTGAAGAATTAAGTATTGATTTAATAAAGAAGTTTCAGTTGAGGACAGCGAGGTTATCAGTGGATATATTTTGAGAAATTTATAAGTGGTTTAGAATTGTTAATGGTAATGCGTTGTATGAATTAACCAACATCGGGTTGAAATGAGGAAGTAGTAACTAATTAGGACATCTGGTACTTGTTGACAGATATGTGTGTGTGTATGTGTGTATTTTCACGTAAATGGACGTGAGTTTGAAGAAGTAGGCCAACGAAGGTAATGCCGTTGAGCAATGTGGTTTTAAAGTTTTGGTAAGATGCCAAATGAAGTTTTTTAAGGAGGAAGTTTTGGTAAGATACCAAATGAAGTTGTTTTTTGAGGAAGTTTTTGGTAAGATGCCAAATGGAGTTATAATGGAGGAAGTTTTGGTAAGATGCCAAATGAAGTTTTAAGAAGGTTTTGGAGGATGAAGTAGGTCAGCAAGGTATATTCCGTTGAGCAATAATTTTTTTTTTTATGGTATCTACGGGACTACGTGAAGTTAATAAGGGAGTTTTTTTTTAAGCATATATGGATGTATGCACACAAGGTAATAAGAGATTACAAAGGTAAGATTGTCCAAGTTTTTGTTACAGTTACGCACGTTTTAAAGATATTACAAGGCTTGTTATCGAGCTAAACCACTTTGTAGTAAAAAGTTACTGATGATTAATAACGAATTAATGATGTGGTAGATTGTTGTCCTACACACAGGTTAAAGTAAAGATAATAATTATAATTAAAAGGTTGACATAATATTTACTAATATTGAAAGGAATTTGTTATAATTCGACGTTTTGAGGATTTTAAAAGTAAATCATTTTTTTTAGTAGACAGGAAATTAAAGTTTTATTTATGTCATACGGAGTTAGTAAAGATAAGTTAATATTTTGAAGGAAGAATAAGTTGGTAAGATAAGTGTATACCTAAGGGGTAATAATGAAGTTACAATTAAAGGCAGGTGTAAGTTACGCATTTAATTTGATAGAGAAGAAAGTATCTGAACTGTGTTAGAACTCAGAACTTGCTTTATGAAGTGATTATGGGAGAATATTTGCTAATTATGAGTGTCAGTGTTATTGACTGTCAACTGGAACACTGTCATTATTTGAGGAAGACAATAGTTAGGAAAGCAAAGGGTGATGTTATTATTCCAAGGAGTTAGTCGAAGCATGTAAGATTTTTTTTTTTAGCTGAAATTTAATGTGTTATTGGTCAGTAAGAGGTGACCTGTAACAGTAAGAAGAAGTGGGATTATACCACGAATAGGGGAGGTTTTTTTTGTATGTGACGTGTGATGTCACGATGAGTTTTGAGAGATTCTGGTATAGCAAGTGTGAGCTATAGTCCAGGCGGTCAGAACAAGTAGGAAGTGGTGTTTGGAGGACACGGTACTTAATTAAGAGTTTTGAGAGAAAACTAAGGGGGGTTTTTAGGCATTCAGCAAAAAGTCAAATCATGAATAGACTAAGTTCAAAGTATAAGAGCATTAATATTTTGTGGAACGAAATATTTATTCCGAGGAGTTTGTCATGTGTTTTTGTGAAATAGTTTAGTGATATACGTAATTCAGGTATTGAGTAGTATTTTGTCCAAGTCTTAATCATTTTGTTATGGTAAGTAAGGAATGACGTTACGGTAAAGTTATATCTTGACGCTAAGTTAAATTTTATAAAGTGAACGAGAAGTCAGATTTTATGTTTATTGGTGATTTTGAAAATCCAAGTTATTGTTTTCGAGAAGTAGTAAAGAGGAATTATGGTTTTATGAGAAGTTAAGAAGTCGTGGAGACTTAGGAAGTATTAATTTGGAAGGAGGCGGCCGTGGCCTAAGAAAGAATTAAGCCACGAAGGCAGGTGAGTAGTAACTTGGATATTTAAATGAACTGTTTAATAACTGCTTTGAGGTATTTCGATGTCATTATGTATTTGGGGAAATATTTACATGTATGACATATGCACTGAAATAGGAATTGCCTTAGGTGTCTTGCTAAGTTATTTTTTCTTCAATTATTGAAATTTTACTGCATTTGAGTAATCCCTTTATAAAGACGAAAGGAATATTGTATTGTTTGCATCCTATTATCGTGTGCTGTAATAGTTATTATGGGTTAATCAGCTGGTATTACAACAATGTACTTCTACGCCAGACTGATATACAAAAACTACGTTCAAAAGAGATGAAGCCAAAATTGTATGTCATGCATACGATCACCGAAATATAAACGAGTGCAGCGTTGACATATATGTCAAAAATAAAAGTGAAGGGCATTTTATATGTATTTTTTTACAGCATATAAAAAAAAATGAACATTATGAACATTTGGAAGAATGAGATGAATGAAAGTTAAAATATGATTTTTTTGTGAAGAATACATTTATGTATATTTTTTTTACAACATATATAAAGAAGAATGAACATTATGAACATTTGGAAGAATGAGAAATGATAGTACAAATATGTAAAGTGAAAAGAGTATGTTCTTGTATATCTTTATGTATTGTTGAAGGGTATTATTTGTATGTTGTCGTTATGGGGGTATTAATATTTAAATTTGTATTCATTTGTGTAGGATGTGTAGTGATATAAATAATGTTACATTTTATTTTAAATTATTTATATCAGGGGCGATTGTAACGATTCGATCCCATAGCTGTTATATTTAAAGGGTTATTCATTTATTATCATGTTATTATTATTATTATTAACTAGTACATCCATGAGATGATTTTTATATCAGATAATTGTAAGCGGTTTTGATTATTATATTCAATTAGATTTTTATTAACAATTACTTGTAAAGAGACGAAGTATTATATATTGCAACAAGACTGGCGATATGGACTAACCCTGTGCGTCACAAACTGAACGACGTAGTAAGAATTTCACCACGGCAAACTGCGTCATTTTCCTGAGATGTTAAGAAACCCACTATGGTGTAACCAACACGCCATTTTCTACGGTATATACGCGTCAATATATATTGCAAGTTATGAGTCAAGAATGGAGAAGGCTAATAGAGAGGGAAGCTGTGACACCACGTGACAAGGAAGTCATTAGTATTTGTACCTGCAACATCGGACAAGAATGGCATTGATCTATAGCTATCAATGAAGGAAGGAAGTTGTAACCTTTCTTTCTGGGTCCTAATGGACTGAGCACCGAGAGTCGACACTGAACGATGTCTTGCCGACATCTATATCAATACATAATGGGTTATATCCCTGATCAAGAGTCTTTCTACAGATGGCAACGTACTTAATGAGGATATTTCATAGTAAATGAGATATCACATCATTTTTTTAAACATAAGCGACGTAACATCGAGATCATCGATCATTTCTTAAATATGACGAATCTTCGACTGGGTGAGCCAACAATTCAATAAAACTATCGTCTCTATTATAATTTAAATTCATTTAACTTTCAATTCATTTTAATATTCATTTTCTTTTAAATTATTAATTGCCGCATTGAGTAATTTTAAATTCAATTGTGTGACTATCACTATTCTGTTTTATTAATATTTTGTTTTTGCATTTAATAAATTCATTCTCTTCAACGTAATGCCTATTTCTTTCATTGTAGTTGGTACTTTAAGGCAATCATACTCCTTGATTAAATACGGATTGGTTAGATGACTTTGTCTCACTACGGCCCGGGTAAGTGGTTCTCGACTCTACTGCTGATAGCCGAGGTTAAATCAATAAATTTCGATTCACTATCTTAAATAGGAATCTGGCGCTCAACAACTTATTATATTACACTATCACAGGTAAGGTCACACCACAGTGTATATTATTTATTCATATCATGTTTGTTTTATTGAACCACAATAGTCATCAACCACGTTTAACGACTCATTAAAAATGTTACACTAGGGTTCTGGGGAGTCCCAACAACTGCAACAAAGACGAGTCGGAGCGTCTTGAAATACCTTCCAAGCTGAGATTTAAACATAAGTACTTCATTGGGACCATAAATGTTAACTCGCTCCTCAAAGTAGGAAAGCAAAAAGAACTTGAAAAGCTTTTAGACAAGAATCAAATCCAGATCCTAGCTGTGCAAGAGACCAGATTCTTAGACAAGAATGTTGTGGACACTGAACACTACAGAGTATTTAAAGGAAAGCCAGCAATAAAAATAATGGGAAACATGCCTCTACTAGGGACTGCCTTTTACGTAAACAAAAAGATAGTGACTAGTGTCACAGAATTCACATCGAAATCAGAAAGGCTATCGCTACTTACATTCAAGTGTAAAAACAAGAAGTACACGCTTATCAACTGCCATGCTCCCATTAATGAAGACAACAAAAAGAATCCACAGAAGGTGGACGATTTCTGGGATCTCTTAGACACTGAAATCTTGCAGATACCCGAGAAAAACATAAAATTTCTCCTGGGAGATTTTAATGCACAAATAGGAAAAGAGAGAAAATACAGGGACATCGTGGGAGATTATCCAGCGCATAGGAGGACAAACAGAAATAGGGGAAAGGCTCATAAGACTCTGCAGAGCATTCCAGTTTAGAATAATGTCAACAAATTTCAGGAAACTCCCAAGAAAAGCGAAAACCTGGGTATCCCCAAATCCAAATTTAGGGGAATTCCAACTGGACCATGTAGCGATATCAAGGAAAAACGCAAAAGAGGTAATGAATGTCAAGGTGATTAGAAACGGTAACTTCGATTCAGACCACTACCTTTCCAAAGCCAAAATCCGCTTCCTTCCGCTACGACAAAAGAGAGACCCACCTAGGATAACCAAATATAACATGAGCAAATTGAATATTTCCCACGACATTGTTAAGAACTTTAGGGAAGAAATCCGCAGCACCAAAAAGGAAAGTTGGCAACAACTCTGTACAGGAATCAATGACGCCGCAAAGAAGACACTGGGGTTGGCAAAGAGGAAAAGAGAAATCTGGTGGAACGAACACTGCGATGTAGCTCTCAGTAAGAGGTCTGAGGAATGGAGAAGATGGAAATCTTCTGGAAAAAGGGAACACTTGGAACAATTCATACAACAGAGGAAAGAAACATCCAGAATTTTCCGTAGGACCAAGCGATCTTTTGAAGCAGCACAGTTAGAAAATCTTCAGAGCAACTTCGTTAAACACAACTCCAGAGACTTTTACCAGACATTCAAAAACAAACTTAAGGGTTACCAAGCCCCAAGTATGAGTTTTAGAAATGAGCAGGGAAAAATTGGACTGAACAACCATGAGAACTGCGAAATACTAGCTGGATACTTTCAAGATCTTTTGAACTGTCCAACCCCCACTTCTAGATTAGAAATAGCAGACTCACCAGCAAACTCAAAAGAGGATGCACCACCAACAAAAGAAGAGATCAGGGATGGCATCAAGAACCTAAAGAACAACAAAGCAAGTGGAGAAGATTCGATAACTGCAGAAATGATTAAATGGGCTGAGCCAGAAATTCTAGACGACCTTCACAGAATCCTTGGTGCAGTATGGGAAACCGAGAAAATTCCAGAAGAATGGAAAACAGCGCTGATCCATCCGCTCCACAAGAAAGGGGATAAGCAAGACGTGAACAACTACAGAGGTGTGTCCCTCCTTTCAATTGCTTATAAAATTCTCTCCATGATTCTTCTAAACAGAATAGAAGATACGCTGGACAAACAACTAGGCGAGTACCAAGGAGGGTTTAGGAAAGGACGCTCCTGTGTTGAGCAGATCTTCAACTTGAAATCAATAATCCGTCACAGACTGCTGAGTAATAAGAGAATTGTGGTATCCTGCATAGACTTTAAAAAGGCATTTGATTCAGTGGACAGAGAGACCTTAGACAGGATCCTAAGGGAATTTGGAATCAAAACCAAACTAGCAAATATAGTCAAAGAGACCCTAACAAACACAACTTCTAGGGTGAAGTTCATGGGAGAGCTTTCTCGGCCGCTCGAAATTAAGACAGGAGTCAGGCAAGGGGATGGCCTATCACCAATCCTTTTCAACTGTGTCCTAGAGAAGGTTGTGAGAATTTGGAACTCGGAATTGGAGAGTCGAGGAATAAACCCAATCTGCCTCGGGAGGAAGTCGGTAGGAATTAAAGTCAACTGCCTGGCGTTTGCAGATGATTTTGCAGTACTATCGGAAACCACGGAAGAAGCAGTCATACAAATCAACCTCTTGGAAAAGATCGCTAGCCAAACAGGACTAAGGATATCAGTTGAAAAGGCAAAATTTATGACAAATGACAAACATGAACCAAAGTTCCTTGACACGGAGATAGGACGGATTGAAAGGGTAAAAAAGTTCAAGTACCTAGGAGAGACTATACAGGAGAATGGGTTAGAAAAAGCAGCTGTTGGAGATCGAATTATAAAAATGGAAAGAGCGTATGGATTAACAAAAAATATCTACAACAAAAAGTGCATCTCCTGGAATGCCAAAATAAGGCATTATAACACTGTCGTAAAAACAGAGTGCCTCTTTGCCAGTGAATGCCTCTCGATGAACTATAGCCTCGAAAAGGTAGAAGTCATGGAAAGGAGAATTCTTAGAAAAATCATGGGTGCAGTTCAGACTGAAGATGGATGGAGACTGAGAAACAACGGAGAAGTCTACCAGAACGTGGAAAGAATCTCCGCGTCTATGCGGAAGAGAAGGCTGACATTCCTCGGACATCTCTATAGAATGAACGACCATAGATTAACTAAACAAATATTCGACTATCTCTGGAAGAAAAAGACCACCACAACATGGATTAAGGAAATTAGGAAAGATTTAGAAAAGTTAAACATCACAGAATCTCAAATGCTAGAAAGAAATGTATTTAAGAGCAAAGTGAACAATCTGGAAGGGTTTCAAGATGAAGGAAGACCTAAGAGAAGTGGACGAACTTGGACAGAAGACCAAAGAAAAAATGCCAGTGAACGCATGAAGGAATATTGGAGACAGAGGAAACTCCAGGCAAAGATTAAGAAAAAGAAATAAAGTTGTTGCGTGATCCTAAGTGGTCAATTCGCGTGGGGAAAAAAAAAACTTTCTATTATGATCTATGGAATATGAATGGCAAATATATAAATATTTGTCAATTTACTAAGCAGAAAGTTAAACAGTTTTTTTACATGTATTTCTCAAAAAAACATACTGTGGAATTCACAGCTTTACCTCACAAGGCTGAGTGCACCTCGTTCCAGCCCTCAGACTAGAATTAAAATTTCTTGGCAGAGCCGGGAATCGAATTCGGATCTCCGGGGCGGCAGCGAAGAATGCTACCCACTACACCACGAGTTAGTATAATTTCAATTTTAATATTGTTTATAACTTTGGCTTTTTTCGGGGGGGGGGGGGGGCTGGAGCCCCCTCAGCACCCCTTTTATATACGCCCCTGTGGGAAATGCTAAATGTGTCGTCAATGAAAAGCGGACGTCCTGTTAGGTGGATATTTGAGTAGAACATGTAATTCCCCTTGACGACATGTGAGCCTCAATAGATAGGCTAGCAGTAGTGAAGAAACTGCTGGTGCTGTGAGTAACCGTGCCTACAGATAGTGGTGACCTTGAATGGCTAATAACCGGACTTGGAAGTGAACAAAGTCGCGAACAGCTCCAACAATTAACACCTGCACATTACAGTAGGCCCTAACTCACGTGTACATAGGCGCAAACAGAGAATTAACAAAAATAATAGAAAGCAGTCGAAATAAACCAGAAGCCCCTATTGACATCAAATTGGCAGGTAAAAATATAAAGGAAGTAGGAGACTCCTGTTACTTAGGAAGCAAAATAACCAGTGATGGACGAAGCAAAGAGGATATTAAAGTGACAGTCAGTCTGAAAGACTAGACTTTGTATCATTTTAAATGCTACAAATGCTAAAAAATAATAATATCGTATGGCCTCGGGTGCCTGGTGCAAGCTTTGTTATTTGACACCCAGAGGGTAGCTTGCATGTCGAATTTCGTTGTTCCTTGACTATGAAAGTCAAGGAGGTTAGATATCTAAGCTCCTTTAACACTATAGCGCTTTCTAGTAGACAAATGAGAAACTTTGTGTTGGCGGAAATTCCCGAGATTAATTTTGACATTATGAACTCGGCCTAGTGAATTCAAATGGGTTCTTTGACATGCCAACATCGTATGGCATGCGTATCGTATTTTTGCCGCCTTTCAAAAAAAAAAATCACTTACCACGGCCAGCAGCGAACTTGCAATCTTGGGGTTAGTAGACCGACACGATATCTACTCACCCACCGTGGCAAACTGCTACAAGTGCTGAAAAATGCTAGAAAGGCTGGAGGCTTCTCGCTTCGCTCGAAGCCAAAGACTCTTGACATGTTAGATAATTATCTGCATAATACTTATCTTGCTTTATAATACTTTACCTTGTTTCAAATTACTCGCAAACGGCAAATGCAAACCAAGGGCAAAGCAAGGTCAAGTGCGCGAGATGCCGTCGCGTTCACCAGAGCGCGCGGGGACGTGCCCCTTCCATCCAGTCTAAAAACACTTATAGTGCGCGATGTATTGAAGATAGAGATATGCTCTCGCAGACTTTTTAGTAGAACTTTTCATGCTAACCAATTCTTACGCTCATAGTATAGGCCTATTGATATTTTTAACGGTTTGCCCAGCGTAAGCTTAAGAAGCGCACGAACGCCAAGTTTGTTCTCGACTTTTTCACCGAAATCGTTACTGCTTGGCTTCCTTTCATCGTACATACATTATTTTCTAGAGAATCTTTCCTCGAGATATCCTTTACAGAATAGTGAAAACCGCATCAAAATCCATCCAGTGGTTCTCGAGATTACCCGTGACATCCAAGAATCGGGGATTTTTGTCTTATACTAAAGAAGTAGAGATTGTCGGGGAACACATGCACCAAGCGGTGCTATGACGTCACACATCTCAGTGCATCTGGGTACATTTCGTCCCGACACCGCAACGTAACGGCGAAGTCGACAAGATCATTTAAAATGATAAAAAATAGGTTCCCTAAAGCAAGCAAATTTTATTTTTACCAGCGGACCCATGCGAGAAATCTCGCATGTTCATAAACCACACATTCCCCAATAGGTTTATAATGAGAGACTTAAGGAGAATGGTTGATTATAGCTATTTACATTTCAGTTAGAATTCCAAGTTTTACGTTCCCCAACTTAAGAAGGCAATCACTGAAAATTGAATAATCGTAACACTCGCCAGTTATTCATATTTAATTATACGATTTGAGTCTACCCATTCCTTTAATTTACTGTTTCTGAAATCCAAGCAAAATGAGAAAGGAAAGTCCTCAGAATGTTAAAATGACATGAAACAGTGGCCAAAATGTGAAGTGGACAGCAATTATGGTGCGTGTTTCCTACAGCAATAGTATCTGCAAAGCGCATACTTCGTACATTTTTTTAAAGTTTTTTTTAAAGAAATTATGGATATTTATGAAATTAGAGTGCAATTCGTCACTGCTAGTGTCTATTCTCTTTCATTTGGATGCTCATTTGTCACGATCAGTCACCTGTGAGCGCCGCAGGAGGGATCTATACTAGTGAAATAGTATACTGTATATGATTTTAACTAGATTTATTTCCTTATCTCAAGCGATGTGCGACACCGCATGGTGTTATTCATCTATATAATACATTTTCACAGAATTGGATTAATACAAATACTAACACTCGAGTCAGAAATTTCCCCTGTACGTAGGCCTAATAGGATTATGGATGATACAACTAACAGCGTTATATTCAAACTATCAACTAAGTTCCAGTTACCATTACAGTACTTTCCAAAAATAACGCAGTGTATTATTAAAAATAAATAGTAACTACCGCCGGTCTCGTGGTGTTGGGGTAGCGCGCCTGCCACTCACCCGGAGGCCCCGGGTTCGATTCCCGGCTCCGTCAGGGATTTTAGAAACTGACGTGAGGGCTGGAACAGGGTTGGTTGGTTGGTTCCTTAGTTTAGGGGCTGCGACAACGTGGTCATGTAGCCCCGTGTACTTTGGGTGTGTGTAGAATGTGTCTGACAACCGGTGTTAATTGTGATGACTGTATTAGTGTGTGTATCTGTTTTTTAAATTCAAGTATGGACTGCAACTATGAATTTTTCAAATAGTTCCTACTTTTGCCGCCAAACGCCACCGTCAACGACTAATAGGCCTAGTTCAGAACCTAGCTACTAGACGCCACCGCAGTCGGCTCTTTGGCAACGAACGTAGCAACCTAAGAGCGTTGTTTACATTCTTAACCTATACAATTTAGTTTCACACAGGTGTAATTAGTGGAAGGTTCTTTAACATGCCATAAATCTATGGCATGGGACCGCCGGCTTTACATCCCCTCCGAAGGAAGACATACTGAGGGATTTTGAACGCTCTTGAAAAATCCTACGGCTTCGGCCGGGTTTGAACCCACTATCTTGGGCATAGAGGCTCAGCATGCTACCAGCTACGCCACCGAAGGCGCCCTGGAACGGGGTGCACTCAGCCTCGTAAGGACAATTGTATAGCTGTCTGACAGTGAGGCAGCGCCCCGGTCCAGAAACCCAAGATTAACTGCCGAGGGGACCCGATGCGCTGACCACGCGTCACCTGAATATCTGCAGGCCAAATGGCTGAGCAGCGGTCGCTTGGTAGGGCTAGTCCCTTCATGGGCTGTATAGTGCCAGGGGTTATATTATTAGTAACTACCGATAAAGAAGAGCTAGAGAAAAAGGAAAGAAGGACACGTAGAAAAATATTGGCACCATTAAAAACAGAAAGAGGAGAGTTCAGATACAGAAAAAATGACGATCTCTACAAAAATAAAGAAATTGAAAAAATCTACGACACGATCAGGAAAAGGAGGGTTAATTTCTTAGGACACTTTTTTTAAGCGTATGGCTTTAGTGCCGGGAGTGTCCGAGGACATGTTCGGCTCGCCAGTTTGTAGCTGCTTCTATGCGGACACCCTTGGGGTGAGCTACAAGTACCGTCGCGTGTGGAGTGTTGTCTGGGGAGGAAAGTCTGAAAGTATGGACTTGGAATTGGAACGTAGTGGCTGTGGCCTATAGTTAGGAACCAACCCCGGCATTTACCTGGAAGGAAGATGGGAAACCACAGAAAACCATCTTCAAGGTTGCCGGCGGGGGGATTCGAACCTCCTCGCCTCCCGGATGTAAGCGACTGCCTGCAGCCACGCCGTAACGACCACGGCTAACTCACCCGGTTTTGGAAAAGTAAGTTAATGAGACCAGACTCACACAAGAAATTTTCAGTCATGTATACAAAAGCAAGAATGGTAATCAATGGGTACAAAGTATAAAAAGGGATATGGAAGAGACGGAAGTGACAATAGTCTAGATATTATTCAGGACAGACCACTTTTCAGAAATATGATAAAAAAAATTCAAGGGTTTCCAGGAAAAGGAAAAGAAGAAGCGGGTTAACATCTGGACGGAAGAGAGAAGAAGGAGACAAAGTGAAGCAATGAAGAACTACTGGAAGGCAAGAAAGGATAAGGGAAATAAGAGACAATGAATGCAATGGGTTATTTTACGCGTCCAAAGATGGCCGAAACCGAGGAAAAAAGAAGAAGAACTACCGATAAAGGCTTTTCCTTGAGACCGTTACACGAACTTGCCAATTTTGTTGGATGGGCTGAGATGAACTAAAACATGTTTCTCAGGAGGAAGTCACGCGCCATCGAGCAATTGAGACGGCACTCGGCCATTGTTATTGTGTAGAGCAGGTTTCTAACACAATACATTCATAACATTTAACTACTCCCGAACAATGAGAGCTTATAGCTAATTAAAGTCTATTTTATGATCTTTGTTTTAGGCTGTAAAATAACTTCAGTTCACATGTTCCACCTTTTAGATTAATAGCAAGAATATTAATAATTTTATGAACGTGAGATTAGAGAGAAATTTAAATTAGAAGTAGACTAAAAGTTTCTGAGCCTCCGTGGCTTCGGCGGCAGCACGCCGGCCTCTCACCGCTGGGTCAGTGGTTCAAATCCCGGTCACTCCATGTGAGATTTGTGCTGGACAAAACAGAGGCAGACAGGTTTTTCTCCGGGTACTCCGGTTTTCCTTGTCACAATTTCATTCCAGCAACACTCTCCACTATCATTTCATTTCATCTGTCATTCATTTAATCATTGCCCCAGGGGAATGTGACAGGCTTCGGCAGCCTGCACATTTCATATCCTCGCCGCTAGATGGGGGCCTCATTCTTTCCATTCCCTAACCCGGTCGGTCGACGGGAAGCAGGCTGTGGATTTTAATTTTCAAAAAGACTAAAAGTTCAAGGTGAAATTATTTTCTGATGGCCAAACCCCGGATTTTTAAGTATTCATTTAACAAATTAAGGTTCACCCAAATGGGCATGTAGAATAGGCTAAATGCCTCTCAGTCATCACTAGGGGCATGCTTTTTCGCACTAATTTTTCAACGATTTCGCGAGGACACTAATTTTCGCGTTATTTCGCGAAATAGATTCTGTATTGCTGTATCGCATTAATTTCGCTTTAATGAAATTCCAATCATTTCATCTCTACATAGCTATCGCACCTCACATCCGAAACAATCTGTGTAACATATTCTAACCTTGGTACACCCATACAGTTCTTGTCCTCGATCCTTCCTTCCATAATTAAGTTTGCTATTCCTGGGTGCCCCACCAACCTATTTCTACTCTTCGTCATCAGTCACCACAAACATTTCTCCTCTCCCACTCGTCTTAATACCTCTCCATATGTTACCCTATCTACCATCCGATCTTCATCATTCTCCTGTAACACCACATTTCAAAAGCTTCTATTCTCCTCTTTTCTGCTGCACCAATAGTCCAAGTTTCACTTCCATAGAGCACCATGGTCCAACAAAGGTTTTCAAAAATGACTTTCTAATACCTAAATCTATATATTTCATGTCAACAGATTCCTTTTCTGTAGAAATACTTTCTTTGCCTGAGTCAACCCACTTTTATATCCTCTTTGCTTCGTCCATCACTGGTTATTTTGCTTCCTAAGTAACAGAAGTCTCCTACTTCCTTTAGCTTTTCCCCTGCCAATTTGATACCAATAGGAGTTTCTGATTTATTACGGCTGTATTCGATTTTTTTTTTACATTGATTATTCATTTTCAAAGAAGGTTGGTTGGTTCCTCAGTTTAGGGGCTGCGACAACGCGATCATGTAGCCCCGTGTTATCTGTAATTCAGGTAAGTACTGCAGACGATTAATTTTTTCAAGTAGTTCCTACTTTTGCTACCAATTGCTACTATCCATGACACCTAGCTGCGGACGTGGCTACTAAATGCCATCGCAGTCAGCACCTGGTGACGAACGTTGGAACTAATAGAGCGTTATCAAACTAACCTACACATTTAGCTTCCACAAGTGTAATTAGTAGAAGGTTCGCTTTCATGCCATACATTAATCGATGACATGGGACCGCCGGCTTTACTTCCCCTCCGAAGGGATTTTTTACGCTCTTAAAAAATCCGACGTCTTCGGCCGGGTATGAACCCGCAATCTTGGGCTTAGAAGCTCAGCATGCTACAACTACGCCACCGAAGCCGCTTTTCTAAGAAGGAAGATTGTAGTTTTACCTGGAATCCGAACCACAGGACATGACATTTCACTTCGAAAATCTCACATGCACTGACCAGGAATCAAACCCGGTGATGGTGAGAGGCCAACAGCATGGCCGCTCTGCCATCACGTCCCTCGCCATTGATTTTCATCATGAATTCTTTTCTCAAGACAGAATCCATACCATTAGGGGCCGATAACCTCGATGTTAGGCTCTTTACAATATTAATAATAATAATAATAATATCGTAGGCCTATCTACTAGTAAGCTCTTTGACGCTATAGCGCTTTATAGTAGAGAAATTAGGAACTTTGTGTTGGCGGAAAATCCCGAGATTAATTTTGTCATTATGAACACGGCCTACTTAATTCAAATGGGTTATTTAACATGCCAAAATCGTATGACATGCGTACCGTGATTTTTGCCGCCTTTCAACGGCTTGACCGCTGCGGCACCACGCCTATCGCTCTTGATTTCCATAATGAATTCCTTCCTCAAGACAGAATCCATACCATTAGGGTCCGATAACCTCGATGTTAGGCTCTTTACAATATTAGACTAATAATAATACTATCGTATGGCCTCGGAATCGGGTGAAATTTGACACCCAGGGGGCAGCTTGCATGTCGAATTTTGTTGTTCCTTGAAGCTCTATGAAAGTCAAGGAGGTTAGATTTCTAAGCTCTTTGACACTATAGCGCTCGCTTTCTAGTAGAGAATGGAGGAACTTTGTTTTGGCGGAAAATCCCGAGATTAATTTTGCTATTATGAACACGGCCTACTGAATTCAAATGGGTTCTTTAACATGCCAACATCGTATGACATGCGTATCGTGACTTTTGCCACCTTTCAAAAAATCACTTACCACAGCCAGGAGCGAACCTGCAAGCTTGGGGGTTAGTAATCCGACACGATAACCACTCACCCACTGTGGTAAGCTTTTACAATATTAATCATCACCATGTAATGATCAGAGAATTGGAACGCTGTTCTTGCCTGTACTGTGCGTCACTTGACCGTTGCTATGGTTACGTACTTGCTGAGCTGAGCCGTATTCTATTACCTCATGGTCTGGTGGCTTGGTAAAGGCTACAGGACAATAATAGAAACAGACCCTTTGGGTTTTATTTTAAGTTGCTTATACCTGAGGAGACGGCTTTTCCAGGAAACGATAAGCAACTTCCACACAAAAGTCCAAATGCAGGAGGCACCTCAGCCTTTGTTTGAACTGGAGGGGGAGAATTAGCGTGGTTATTCTTGGACAAACTCATTACCTTCTAGTACACTTGAAAAGAACTTAGCGGCAGTCTTCAATTCCTTACCAAAACCTTTCATTGCCACATGTGCCTATATTCAAATTAAACAGTGATCATTTAAGAATGTCCTATGATTAAGCCTTGTGGATACAGTTTGCATGGCTGTGGGGATAGTGGATAAGCTACGGGTAATGTTTGGAGTTAATCTGCGGGTAGTTTTTAGAATACAATCTTAACTTGTTGAATATCATTACTAGGACCTGGATGTTTATGCCATATCAAATTTTCCGTTATGTTTATTTCATGACAAATCTCTACTTAGTATAAAACAAAGTCCCCGATTCTTGGATGTTACGGATATACTCGAGAACCACTGGATGGATTTTGATGCGGTTTCCACCATTCTGTAAAGGACACCTCGAGGAAGGTTTCTGTAGAAAATAATTTATTTATGATCAAAGGAAGCCAATCAGTAACAATTTCAGAGAAAAAGTCCAAAAAATCCTGGCGTTCGTGCGCTTTGTAAGCTTACGCTGGGCAAACCGTTAAAAATATCAATATACAATGAGTGTAAGAATTGTTATGCATGAAAAGTTCTACGAAAACGTACGCGAGAGCATATCTCTATATTCAATATATCGTCCACTATAAGTGTTTTTAGATTGGACGGTAGGGGGATTTGTGTTTCATGCACCTCGCCATTCTTAAATTACGTCTGATAAGAATTTGTTGCACATGCATCTCCATTATAATATAGTTAATAGTCCAGTCAGTGATTTTAACCCATCATGCCGAGACGTAAAACGGATATACTGTAGATGGCAGTTCATTGACATCGTAAAGAAGCGCTTATCACGTAAAGCATTCACAACTGTTCCCGGGCGAAGCCGGGCCGGGTTGCTAGTGTAAGATAATTTAAGCTAATCTCATTCAAATTATGTCATTACGCATAATTAACACTCCGAACTGAAAAGGCTTGTAATTCTGGCTGTAAAACATTTATTTTAAACATAGCACATGACATGCAGTAGGCTTATTATACATAGCCTAAGGGAACGACTTTCTCCTAAGTAGCCTCTGTGCTGAAATGTAGGGTAGCCTATATTATTATGATTACTACGGATTCTTTAAATTAAGCTATATCATGAGCCTCCGTGGCTTAGGCGACAGCACGCCGGCCTCTCACCGCTGGGTCCGTGGTTCAAATCCCGGTCATTCCATGTGAGATCTGTGCTGGACAAAACGGAGGCAGACAGGTTTTTCTCCGGGTACTCCGGTTTTCCCTGTCAAAATTTCATTCCATCAACACTCTCCACTATCATTTCATTTGTCATTCATTTAATCATTGCCCCAGAGGAGTGCGTCAGGCCTCGGCAGCCGGCACAGTTCATATCCTCGCCGCTAGATGGGGGCTTCATTCATTCCATTCCTGATCCGGTCGGAGACTGGAAGCAGGCTGTGGATTTTCATTTTTCATGTGATTACTCTTATATATTTGGCCGTGGCGCAGTGGCTAGCATTAGGCTGTCAGCCTAGAGGTACGGGTTCGATTACTGGCTCTGACAAGAACATTTAATTCCACTGTCAGGGTTGGAACTGGGTACACTCAGTTTCGTGAGGCAAAACTGAGGAGAGGAAAGTTCAATTTCACTTGCATTATAATGATGATCCAACACGGTCCACTTTGGTGAGAGGCAAGCCATTTAAACACTGCACCGTCTGCTAATAATAATAAGAAGAAGAAGAGAGAAAGATTCCCTAAAACATAATTGGTCCAAACTACAAAAACGGGATCTACATAAGAAAATCCAGGCAAGAAATCTATTCTAAGATAGAGAAGATCACAGACACAATGTGCAATCGCAGGCCTCACTTCTACGGTCACTTAGGACGGATGGACGACTCAAGATGGACAAAACGTATATTTAACAATTTCGACTCAAAACCAAAAACAACAGCTCCCTGGTACGTTAACGTCAAAAAAGACCTCCAAGAAATGGGCCTACGACCAAATGACGCGCACAAACGAGACCTTTCCCGAACAAGCATCGTGACTTTTGGGACTTTCAGAGATGAGAAATGGATAACAGGTGCAAAGTTTTCGGATGAACGCCCTGCTCGACACAGCAAGCTAATGAAAACTATTGGATCTATCGTAAATTGATTGAACCCCAGAATGTATAGTCGAACTTACCGTGGTTCCTAGTTGGCCAATTAGCCAATAATAAATAAATAAATAAATGATAAATAAACAAGAAGTTCCGTAACGAACTAAAGAGCCTACTTTTCATAAAATTAAGATTCATGCCAATGATTAATCTACAGTATATGAGCCTGTCTAGAATAATGACGAAATTAAGTTGGTAATATCGAAATGTTTAATTAGTTAGAAATATACCTGGTATAATGTAGCCTAATCGAGCACTACAGTTGGCAGCCCTGGTGACTGAATATATTCTTAGTTCCATCTCTTAAGGTACAGAATACAAAATTTGGTTGAAGTCCAATGGACGTTGCATGCAGTTAGACATTGGATCTATCAGCACGTGTAAAAGCATGTTGGCATCAATGTCATGCATGTGCTGGTTAGAAATAATCGGAAATATTATGATATCTTGTTGTGCCAATTAGGGATGAAATCCATTTGTTAGTATAGAAGTTACATGTATTTTAAAATTGAACCTATCAGCAATCATAGAATCATGTTGGCAGCACTGACGTATATTAATTACTCCAAATTAATCTAGAGTATCAGGTGCTATACGTGTGCAAAGTATAGAGCTGTTGGCTTGTATACTTTCTGATATATTGATATTAGGGTAAAACATATAGACAGCATTTATTAACAGTTGGCAGCCCTGATTGCTCTTAACAATACTTATAGTCTTGTCATTTAGACTTTCACGGCCCGTGTTACTATTCATAATGTTGAATTTTGGGCTTATGCCGTGTTTAATTATATTAAAATTCGACGCGTTTCGAAAGAAACCATGTCTTTCATCGTCAGGAATAATCTGGAATACGACAATGTTGCTAAGAGAAAGCAACGAAGAAAATATAGAAGGTGCCCAAAGATGGACGCCATTATAGCCCCATGTTAGGGACAACGGAAAGCAGCAGTGAATTACTTTCTCAGGGTTCTGATAATAGGTAGCCAGGATTCACTGAGATTGTAGCCGGTGTCGCGGTTGAAATTATCTGGGTGTTTACGTATTTCAACCGCCTCCCTGATGATTCTGGGACGATATTGCTTTATACGGGAAAGAACATCCACTCCTTGGAACATGACATCATGGCCAGGTGTTAAAGCATGATCGGCAACAGCTGGTTTATCAGGTTGAATGAGCCTGATACATCTATTATGTTCCTTAATGCGAGTGCATATTGTTCTCGAAGTCTGCCCGATGTAAACCTTGCCACAAGTACAGGGAACTCTGTAGATACCCGGTTGTTGCAGTTTAGGCAAACTGTCCTTAGTTGGTCGCAGGAGTTGCCTAATTTTAACAAAAGTTCCAAATACAGTCCGTATGTTGTACCGACGTAGGATTTTAGCAATACGATCCGTTGTGTTATGTATGTACGGAAGGTAAGCAGTTCCTCTTACATCTCTTTTCTCAACTGACGTCCTATTATTATTTGTTGGTTTCAGAACCGTAGAAATCAAAGCCTTGCTATAACCGTTGCTCTCAAAGGTGGTTTGCAGGGTGTTAATTTCTTCTTGTAAAGAAGACACTTCACAAATCCTCCTAGCCCTGGTAGTTAGAGTTGTAAGGATACCATGTTTCTGGGCAGGGTGATGGTGAGAACTTGCGTGGAGATATCTATTGGTGTGTGTTGGCTTACGAAAAACGCTGTGTCCTAAAGATCCATCCTCTTTCTTGGTGACGCGAACATCTAAAAAAGGTATTTTGCCGTCAGATTCCTTTTCCATGGTGAAACAAATAGAAGGATGCTGGAGATTAAGGTGATCCAGGAAATGGCTAAGATTTTCCTCACCTTCCGTCCAAACAACGAACGTGTCATCCACATAACGCCACCAGATCTTCGGTTTGAAAGGAGATCTGGTGGCGTTATGTGGATGACACGTTCGTTGTTTGGACGGAAGGTGAGGAAAATCTTAGCCATTTCCTGGATCACCTTAATCTCCAGCACCCTTCTATTTGTTTCATCATGGAAAAGGAATCTGACGGCAAAATACCTTTTTTAGATGTTCTCGTCACCAAGAAAGAGGATGGATCTTTAGGACACAGCGTTTTTCGTAAGCCAACACACACCAATAGATATCTCCACGCAAGTTCTCACCATCACCCTGCCCAGAAACATGGTATCCTTACAACTCTAACTACCAGGGCTAGGAGGATTTGTGAAGTGTCTTCTTTACAAGAAGAAATTAACACCCTGCAAACCACCTTTGAGAGCAACGGTTATAGCAAGACTTTGATTTCTACGGTTCTGAAACCAACAAATAATAATAGGACGTCAGTTGAGAAAAGAGATGTAAGAGGAACTGCTTACCTTCCGTACATACATAACACAACGGATCGTATTGCTAAAATCCTACGTCGGTACAACATACGGACTGTATTTGGAACTTCTGTTAAAATTAGGCAACTCCTGCGACCAACTAAGGACAGTTTGCCTAAACTGCAACAACCGGGTATCTACAGAGTTCCCTGTACTTGTGGCAAGGTTTACATCGGGCAGACTTCGAGAACAATATGCACTCGCATTAAGGAACATAATAGATGTATCAGGCTCATTCAACCTGATAAATCAGCTGTTGCCAATCATGCTTTAACACCTGGCCATGATGTCATGTTCCAAGGAGTGGATGTTCTTGCCCGTATAAAGCAATATCGTCCCAGAATCATCAGGGAGGCGGTTGAAATACGTAAACACCCAGATAATTTCAACCGCGACACCGGCTACAATCTCAGTGAATCCTGGCTACCTATTATCAGAACCCTGAGAAAGTAATTCACTGCTGCTTTCCGTTGTCCCTAACATGGGGCTATAATGGCGTCCATCTTTGGGCACCTTCTATATGTTCTTCGTTGCTTTCTCTTAGCAACATTGTCGTATTCCAGATTATTCCTGACGATGAAAGACATGGTTTCTTTCGAAACGCGTCGAATTTTAATATAATTAAACACGGCATTAGCCCAAAATTCAACATTATGAATAATACTTATAGTCATATCTGTTATGTTACACATAGCACATACGAAATTTTGTTGAAATCCAACTGATAGTATAGGAGTTACATGTATTTAAAAATTGGTCCTATCAGCAGGCTTAGAATCATGTTGGTAGAACTGAAGTATAAAAGTTACTCCAAATTAATGTAAAATGTCAGGTACTATACGTGTGCATAGTTTAAAGCTGTCGGCTTGCATAATTTCAGATATATTGGTATTTGGATGAAGAAAATATAGAGACCAATTATTAACAGTTGGCAGCCCTGGTGGCTCTTAAGAATACGCTCAGTCATATCTGTCTATGTACAAATATTACATACAAAATTTGGTTGAAATCCAATTGATAGTGTAGAAGTTATATGCATTTAAAAATTGGACCTATCAGAAGACTTAAAATTATTTTGGCAACATTGTCATGTATGGCCTCCTGGAAATTAAACTGAAATAGTATTATCTACAAGTGTACCAATTTTGGTATACCTTCCATGATATCCAACATGGAGCTCACATTTCTATTGCGTTTTTTCAGCAGTTGGTAGCACTGACATCACTTTCATATATTGGCTTGAGATATTCAGATATACATCTTTACTCATACTAAATTTGGTTTCGATTGCTGCAGCCGTTCAGGCGTTGATAGGGGGGGGGGGGGGGGACGCACACACACAGCCGGACAGACAGAAGGACAGACAGACACACATTTCCCCGGATCGATCTCATAAGTCTACTTTTTCCCCATTCTTGCAAAATGTGAAAAGTAGGCTAAAAACTGGTGACATACTGTTACTGAAATAACATATACCAAAGCGATCTCCAATTTCGAGTTTCTATTAGCCTTCCACCATACCTGATGTCTTCCTTTATGCAGATAGACCCTGGGTAGCTTCTAGGACGACCTGGTCCACTGGGTAGTCTTGGGTTCGATGTCAGGTAGTACTGTACAATGTCTTCTAAATTGTAGCTGAGGCATATCAACCCCCGTTTTCCGATGTAGGACCGAAGCGTTGTGAATAGACACATGTATCAACTAGGTAAATATAGGCCACCGCCACTTTTCCCCCTCGGTTGTGTATTCAATACATTCCAAACGCACATGGACGAGGAACATCGATTCTCTTTTTCTTTCCTGTTTCGAGTACCGAGATGCACCAGAAACTGGCTGACCGGTAACGTCTCAAAACTCACGACAATAAACTAGTACAGTGGAACGTGGCTAATTCGAACTTCTATAATTCGAAATCTTTAATTCGAATTTTTCTCTTGGTCCCTAGCATTTTATATACAATCAATGCTAAAAAATCGTGGTTAATTCGAATTATATTTTGGATAATTCGCATGTTTTTACGTTTAAAAAGCCAATCGGACGAAAATATCGCAGTTTGTGGTAAGCTGACCGACGCACAAATCATCTCCGATGTACTGAACTCCGAAAAACAAGATGGTGACGACGCATCAGGCGATGAACTCGTGGAGGATGTTCCCGAAAAAAATGTTCCGATTGCAGCCCAAGCAACAAACCACATCACAGAACGTAGGCGTTTTCTTTTTGAAAGTAGAAATGACGTAAGTGATTCTTTTTTCCGCTCCTTAAATTTGTTAGTTTCTTTTGTGATGGCCGAGAGACTTAATTGTAGGAAACAGGTAAAAATCTCAAACTTTTTGTAAAACAGTAGATATTTCTAAGACTTAACTAGATTGCTGGATTACTACTGTCGTTAAATAGGTGAATAGTACATTTTGGTTTTATTTTATCATTTGAAACTTTTGAGGTTATTCACGATACAGTCATTTCACAGTACCGTTGTCTGTTAATCTGCTTTGTTGAACGTAAATCAATATGCAAACGTAATACAATATATTTTCTCTACCCATTTCAAAGAACTTTCTTAATTCGAATTTTTGGATAATTCGAATTTTTTTACTGGTCCCTAGAGGTTCGAATTATCCACGTTCCACTGTATCTGAATGAACATTATAATAATAGTCTCAAAACTTACGACTCCGGAGAGCTCACTGCCCTTCAACCCATGTTTGTCCATCCAGTTTTAGAATGGGATTTCGTTTCTATTGTACAGGTGTAACAGTGACGCAGGTTATGAGACAAATTCTATGCCCACACAAGTACATGACCACGATGTCGCAAAGCCCATAAAAGAATCAACAACAACATATAGATGAGAGAGGTGCCAATTACAAGAGGACAAGCAGTTCTGGCTGGCTTTAACAATAGACCTTTTCCCAATGAACTGGGTTGGGGATGGCTACCAATAACCATATAATTGGCTATGGCTTGGTTCGTGAGTTTTGAGACTGGCCCATGTACAGAAACCGGTTAGAACCTCCTTTTACTAACCCTCATCTTGAAATTCGTGAGTTTTGAGACTCGTGAGTTTTGAGACGACACGGGCTGACCTCCGTGCGTTATGGAAGCAATAGTGACAGAAGAGTTGCCCAGCCATCGTATGATGATTGTTCCACTCTTGGGTACTATTCATGCACCATACCTTGTTCCCAAATCTAATAGGCTTGCCTTTTAGGAATTGTTTACAGCCATATCTGCCATAATATTTTAGCATAGGACAGGTTTTGCTCTGGACAAACATTGAAATAAATTTATTTTTAGTGCGTCTGTGAGTGGCCGTAGTTTCCACATGTTATCACAATTATTTTCTATTTGTACAGTATTATCACATGTGTGTAAAAAACTCATTATAGTCTCGAAACTGCTTCGTCTCAAGGGTGATTTATTTTCTCATGTCAGCACCCGAGTCCCAGTAGTTCCTTCTAAATGAGAAGGGGTGTTTACCTAGACAGGGTAAGGATTACAATTGAAACATTTCATTTCATCTACTGAAATATTTGGATCAGCACCGTTCTTGAAGAGAGCATATTATTAGAAGCCTATGTTATAAAAACATCTCTAAGCTCTTTATCCCAAAACAATTCAAACAAGTCAACAGGAGATACGGTTATATAGATTGTGTAGTCACTACGGAGGAATACTGGACTTCTTTCTTTGATTTATCGTCACCTTTCCAGTCACAGTATGTCATCTTATCAAGAGCAAAGTGAAGTTGATAACTCGAGAGCTCACTTGTGGATCAGCAGAATCGAGAGAAAGGACGAAACAACTTCGATTATGCGTTCCTTGTTCCGCTATACTCCTTCTGTCCTGCCTGCTAGTGCTCCAGGATTGGTTACCAGCCCACCAGCATCTTCGTCTGCCGAGTCCTCATCTGACTCAATATTTGGGTCAGGAGGTTCTATGAAGATGACATCCACCTCATTACCATCTTCTTCCTCCTCTACTATTCATATACAATCAACCTAAATCAATCGAGAAGTGAAAAAGAAAATCCACAGCCTGCTTCCAGTCTCCGACCGGGTCAGGAATGGAATGAATGAAACCCCCATCTAACGGCGAGGATATGAACTGTGCCGGCTGCCGAGGCCTGACGCACTCCTCCGGGGCAATGATTAAATGAATGACAGATGAAATGAAATGATAGTGGAGAGTGTAGCTGGAATGAAATTTTGACAGGGAAAACCGGAGTACCCGGAGAAAAACCTGTCTGCCTCCGTTTTGTCCAGCACAGATCTCACATGGAGTGACCGGGATTTGAACCGCGGACCCAGCGGTGAGAGGCCGGCGTGCTGCTTCCTAAGCCACGGAGGCCCCATCAATCGAGAGTAAAAGCGAATAATCTGCCTACTGTCGACCAAAATATTATGTGTACTCGAGTTTGAAGGTTGTTTGTGAAGTAACCAATAGACCTACATAAAGTCCAATAACATCAGCATATTTGTCGTTCTATTTTCCTATTTTAAAATTCCAAACCTACATGAACTAACGTAAAATAGAACGATGATAATGATGATGTTATTGGATTTTATGTAGGTCTATTGGTTACTTCACAAACAACCTTCAAACTCGAGTGCACATAATATTTCGGTCGACAGTAGTGTGTCATATAGGGCACGGCAATATATGTTTGTAAATAGCTCAGTCAATTATGAACAATCCGACAAAACATCATAATGTACTGAAACATTGGACTTCACAGTCCGTAACATGAAAAAGAAGTTCCGCAGAATAATGTATGTTGTTCATAAATAATTGCATACCATTTTTGTGAATTCATTTCTTTTCATCAAGGCGCGCACTTCACACTTCAATAACGCATTACTACAACAAAGCACGCAGCTTATACATAATTACACTTGAGTCCAACAGTATTATGCAACAAGTAAGTGCGACCAACAACTGAAAATTCAAAATCTCTTTATTCCTAGTGCTAAGCATCCCAAAATATGGCACGCTAGGCTGAAACGGGTTAATAGGCAAAATTGGACCAAGGGGGTGGAAATCGGGGGCCATTTTCGATAAAGTGAAATATTGCTTTACCTTTCTTACGAGGGAAGTACCTCAGCTCGAACGGCTAAAACCGACTGGCAGTGCACTTAACATACGAAGATATGTCTGTTCTACTACCCATCACGGGCATTAATCTGTAAAACCCCGCATTAGTATACAATCAATGTTTGGAAGTTACGTCGTCCAAATATTGCAGAAACACAATTCTCAGCAGGAACTACCGTGCAACAGGCAATTTGGACCATTACCGGTATATTAGGGAAAATCCATTCCTAGCAATTGGTTAGACCTTTAGCATATATGTGGTAACATTACAAAAAGAATGCAGAAACACAATTCGCAGCAGAAACTACCGTGCAACAGAATATTCGGACCATTATATTAACAAGAAACAGATGTGGTGCAGTATCGTCTGGCAAAAGATTGAACACTTGCTTGCAACAAGAAATCATAACACATGCAGTACCGTGTTGACATAGTCATCTTTCTCACAACAGAAGGTAGCCTACTGTGCTGTCCTTCATTCGACGTCGAAGTGTAAATGTGGAGTTGCAATGAAGTGATTAAAAAACAGCGGAATTGAACAGTACGCACCCTTAACAAGGGCAATATGTAGACATACTTCATTATTTACAATGTTTCCGCATTGCAAGAGTCCAAACTCAAATGCCACGGTGATCACATTATCACATACTCAGATGGCGCTGGCCACCGAACACGTACTTTTACAGATGAATGGCATTGATAGCTATTGAGACAGGTACACCTGTATTCTTTAAACCCACTTTCAGTTGGTTTTCGCCGTTCGAGCTGGAATTCTTCCCTCGTTAGTAACCTACATGAAAAATTGAGTCCACCCAAAGTTCATACTATTCTTCTGGTAAGGGCCAGAAAAATATCTAAATAATTTGTCTTGATAGCCCTAATCAATGACCGACCAAAGGGGTGGTAAAATGGAGTTTTGAGGGGGGGGGGGGGATCATAGCTCCCTTAATAGTCACAATATGAAAACCGTTTAAAATGATCGATAGTCCTCTAAAAATTACCGTACTTCAAACTTTTGACTGAAAGAACTTTTATTTGACCCACCCTGCGCCAAGGGATGAGCAAAGTGTTATCGGAATACAACAATTGGCAAATTTAGTACAGTGAAACCCCTCAAATCCGAACTAACTGGGCCTGTAGTCAGTTCGGATTACAATTTGTTCGGATTAGCCAAAAAATATCCATATAGCAGGTTGTGAGGATGCTGGAGAAGGTTGTCTAGAGTAGTGGACGACATTTGATGTCAATGAAGAAAGCACCGAACATGAAATAGTGAGTCAACATGAGACCAATGTAGCTAGTCACAGTGAGGAAGAAGAAACTTGGACAGACAATGTGACTTATACTGAGGCTGCATCTGCTCTGGACATCGCATTGCGCTTCGTAGAACAACACGAAGCAGCCACGCCAAACGATGTCAGGTTCATGCGCACTTGCCTCTGCGGGACGGTTTTCGTCTCTTCGAAAATTGAAGTCTTTCAAGTGAAAGACTAAGTGATATTTTGTGTGTTTCTATTGTTATTCCATTGTTCTTGTAAAGTGATTAACTTGAGGAATTACAATAACCAACTTGTCCGATTTTCAATGCAGGCACATTTACACTGTGTTACGTATGCTACTGTACTTCTTTGTTAATTTTTCAACTTATTATTGAAAAATAAGGTTGTAATGTAGAATATGTAATTGTTTTATGACTAAATAAATACGTTTCTCTGTTTTGCGTGTGTTTTTCAAACTTAAAATTGTCGAAGAAAACTCGTTCGGATTACCCGGGATTTCGGATTTCCGGGGTTCGGATTTGAGGGGTTTCACTGTACATTCGAAACATTTTCTTTGACGGTGAAATCTACCTCCGCCTTCCAAGAGGGATTTCTTTTACGCTCGGGCCCCAGGGCTGTAACCATGTTTGCCCCTCAAGAACGTCGTTACCGCTGAAAGTAACGATGACTACCCAGTGGTCCTCACGAGGCTGAGTTATCCCTCCAATGTCATGGTAGAGCCTGCAATGGAAAGTTGACGTGAATGAGCCGCAGGTTAATTTCCTTGTGGCTGCTAATGAAAGCCATCACGTGACCCAGCTGATTGTGTGTGTAACCTGATCGATAGCGACTTGAGCTGTGATGAACTTGCAGTAGGATCGCTGTTCCTTCACCACACGGAAATATGGACGCTTGCTGTACGAAGTGATAGCCTATCAGCTGATCCCAGCTGTCACGGACAGAACCAGAGGGTAGTTATACAGTTGCCACTCATCCCGATTTTCAAGGGATCGTCCCTACTTTCCCCTAGCTGTCTCGTGTCCTGACAAGAGTATGACGGAACATCCTACCTTTCTGTTTTTCTATTGCCAGGACTCACTAGAGCAGTGGTTCTGAACCCGTAGTAGTCTACGGACCATTCAGCTTGAAATTGAATCCTGTACGGACCCCCACCCCCTCTCCGATACACCTCATCAGTTGTAACCTTTCCTCAGCGCCTTCGCCATCAGAATATTCAAAGATGAATAAGCAAAACAGTTTTAGAACACATCTTCTTATATATCAAAACACTACGGTAATTTTTGTTACATCGAGATTGAGAAAACTGCTTAACCGATGGTTTCGTATGGCATTCTAACGAAAGCTCTTGGCATGTAGATTTGCAGAGTGTCTTTAAAAGGATAATAGCGTATATTTTTAAAATGATTAAAGAAAATGTAATATTTGTAGCGATTCCGCGTGCGCACAATGGTGTTCTTTCACGAGAGAAATGGCGGATAAAATATCCACCGCATCGTAGTGTGATTTTGTTTATGAGAATCAAAAAGAGGGAAAATATCACTTACGATGTTCTCACGATATACTGGAATCTCTTATGTAAAATCAAGTGTCCTGACTGACTGATCATCGCCCAGCCAAAACTATTAAAGTTAGAAACATGAAATTTTGGGGATATGTTCGTTGTAAGTCGAAAACGCCCACTAAGGAAGGATTTTTGGATATTCAGGTTCTAAAGGGGTGTTAAGGGGGTACACCTGCATTTCATTGAATAACAATATCTCCGGCTTGGTTTCATTGAGGGATGTGATACTCGGCATATAAACTCACCATTAAAAATAGGAAGACACGTGTCTGAGGATTTTTCGATGAGGTGTATATTATGAGGTGAAAGGGGTGAAAAGAGGGGGTTGAAGGATTCCTAACGGAGCGTGTATCTCTTAAACGACATAAGCGAGGAGTTTGAAACTCAGCGGAAAAAATCAGCTTAAAAATAAGTAAATAGGTGTTTGACCGTTTTTTCATAAATCCAATTTAAGGGGCCCATGCGGAGGGGTGAAATTCTGGGGGGAAAAAACAGGAAAGAAAGTGTCCTAACTGATTGACTGACACAGACTCACTCATCAAACTCAGGGGGGAAAACTGCTTAAAAATAAGTAGTAAATAGGTGTTCGACAGTTTTTATAAGCCCAATTTAAGGGGATCATGGGGAGAGGTGAAATTCTGAAAAAAGGAAATTGAAAGAAAAGTCCTGACTCACTCACCATCGCCCAACCAAAATTATTGAAGTTAGAAACTAAGGGAGGATTTTCTGATATTCAGTTTCTAAATGGGTCTTAAGGGGGTTAAACCTGCATTTCATTGAATAACAATAACTCACGATTGGTTACATTGCGGGATGTGATACTCGGCATATAAATACATCATTAAAAATAAGAAGGCACGTGTCTGAGGGTTTTTCGATTTGGTGTATATTATGAGGTGAAAGGGGTGAAAAGTGAGGGTTGAGGGATTCCTAACGGAGCGTGTATCTCTTAAAAGACATAGGCCAGGAGTTTGAAACTCACCGAAAAAAAAATCAGTTTAAAAGATAAGTAAATAGGAGTTCGACCGTTCTTTTTTTCATAAAACCAATTTAAGGGGCCCATGGGAAGGGGTGAAATTCTGGGGGGGGGGGGGGGGACAGGAAAGAAAGTGTCCTAACTGATTGACTGACTCACTCCTCAAACTTAGGGACATAAAACTGCTTGAAATAAGTAAATAAGTGTTCGACAGGTTTTTCTTCATAAATCAAATTTATGAGGTTCTTGGGGAGGGGTGAAATTCTGGAAGAAAAATGAAAGAAAATGTCCTCACTCACTCACTCATCATCGCCCAGCCAAAATTATTGAAGTTAGAAACATGAGATTTTGGGGATATGTTCGTTGTATGTCAAAACCGTACACTAAGAGAGGATTTTCGGATATTCAGGTTCCAAAGGGGTCTTAAGGGGGCTAAACCTGCATTTTATTGAATAACAATATCTCATGAGTGGTTTCATTTGAGGATGTGATACTCGGCATATAAACTAATCATTAAAAATAAGCAGACATGTGTGTAAGGGTTTTTCGATGTGGTGTCTATTATAAGGTGAAAGGAGTGAAAAGTGGGGGTTGAAGGATTCCTATCGGAGCGTGTTTCTCTTAAACAACATAGGCGAGAAGTTTGAAACTCAGCGGGAAAAAATCAGCTTTAAAATAAGTAAATCAGTGTTCGACCGTTTTTTCATAAATTCAATTTAAGGGGCCAATGGTGTGGGATGAAATTCGTGGGAAAAAGGAGAGAAAGTGTCCTAACTACTGACTAACTCACTTACTCATCAAACTCAGGGGAAAAAGACAGCTTAAAATTAAGTTAATAGGTGTTCGAGCGTTTCTTCATAAATCCAATTTAAGGGGCCCATGGGGAGGGGTAAATTTGTGCTAAAAATAATTGAAAGAAAATGACCTGACTGACTCACAAACTCATCATCGCCCAGCAAAAACTATTGAAGTTGGAAACGTTAAATTTTGGGAATATGTTCGCTGTATGCCGAAAACGTAAACTAAGGAAGGATTTTCGTTTATTCGGGTTCTGAAGACGTGTTAAGGGGGTAAACGTGCATTTCATTGAATAACGATATCTCATGAGTTGTTTCTTTGGGGATGTGATATTCGCCATATAAACTAATCATTAAAAATAAGCAGACATATGTCTAAGGGTTTATCGATGTGGTGTATATTATGAGGTGAAAGGTGTGAAAATTGAGTGTTGAAGGATTCTTAACGGAGCGTTTATCTCTTAAACGACATAGGCGAGAAGTTTGAAATTCAGCACAAAAAAAAACTTAAAATGTAAGTAAATAAGTGTTCGACCGTTTTTTCATAAATCCAATTATATGGCCCTTGGAGAGGGGTGAAATTCTGGGGGGGAAAAAAACAGGAAAGAAAGTGTTCTAACTGATTAACTCACTCAGATATCAAACTCAGGGGGGAAGAACATCTTAAACATAGGTAAAAAGGTGTTCGACCGATTTTCTTATCATAAATCCAATTTAAGGGGTTCATGAGAGGGGTGAAATTATGAAAAATAAATGAACGAAAATGTCCTGACACCCTCACTCACTCACTCATTATCGCCCAGCCAAAATTATTGAAGTTAGAAACATGACATTTTGGGGTTATGTTCGTTGTATGTCGAAAACGTTCACTATGGAAGGATTTTTGGATATTCAGGTTCTAAAGGGGTGTTAAGGGGGTGGACTGCATTTAATTGAATAACAATATCTCCTGATTGGTTTCCTTGGAAGATGCGATACTCGGTATATAAACTCATCATTAAGAATAAGAAGACACATGTCTGAGGGTTTTTCGATGTAGTGTATATTATGAGGTGTATGTGTGAAAAGTTGGGGTTGAAGGAATCCTAACGGAGCAAGTATCTCTTAAAAGACAGAGGAATACAGTACGAAACTCAGGGGGAAAATCAGCTTGAAAAATAAGTAAATAGGTGGTCGACCGTTGTTTTATAAATCCAATTTAAGAGGCCCATGGGGAGGGGTGAAATTCTGTGGAAGGAAGTCCACTAAGGAAGGATTTTTGGATATTCACTCATCCCCCAGCCAAACCTATTGCAGTTAGAAACTTAAGAAAATTGGGGGGAGGGGGAAGGATGGATTTTTGGATATTCATGTTCTGAAGGGGTGTTAATGGGGTAAATCTTGCATTTCATTGATTAACAATATCTCACGAGTTGTTTCATTTGGGGATGTGATATTAGGCATATAAATTAATTAATAAAATAAGCATACATATGTCTAAGGGTTTATCGATATGGTGTATACTATGAGGTGAAAGGGGTAAAAATTGGGGGCTAAGGATTATTAACGGAGCGTGTATATTGAAACGACATAAGCGAGAAGTTTGAAATTCAGCGGAAAAAATCAGCTTAATAAATAAGTAAATAGGTGTTTAAATGTTTTTTTTTTCATAAATCCCATTTAAGGGGTTCATGGGGGGGGGGGGGGTGAAATTCTCAAAAATAAATGAAAGAAAATATCCTGACTGACTCGCTCACTCATCATCGCCCAGCCAAAATTATTGAAGTTAGAAACATGATTTTTTTTGGGATATGTTCGTTGTATGTCGAAAACGTCCACAAAGGAAAGATTTTTGGATATACAGGTTCTAAAGGGTGTTAAGGGTGTAAACGTGCATTTCATTGAATAACATCTCACGAGTGGATTCATTTGGGGATGTGACACTTGGCATATAAACTAATCATTAAAAATAAGCTGACACATGTCTAATGGTTTTTCGATATTTTGAGTGAAAGGGGTGAAAAGTGGGGGTTAAAGGATTCCTATCGGAGCGTGCATCTCTTAATCGACAAAGGCGAGGAGTTTGAAACTCAGAGGAAAACAATCAGCTTAATAATTAATAAATAAATAGGTGTTCGACCGTCTTTTCATAGATCCAATTTAAGGGGCCCTTGGGGAGGGGTGAAATTCTGGAAGAAAAACGTCCACTAAGGAAGGATTTTTGTATATTCACTCTCATCGACCAACCAAATCTATTAAAGTTAGAAGAATGATATTTTGGAGATATGTTTGTTGTGTGTCGAAAACGTCTAATAAGGAGGGAATTTTGGGTATTCAGGTTCTAAAGGGGTGTGAACGGGGTTAAACCTGCATTTCATTGAATAACAATATGACAAGACTATGACGCGAGCGAAGCCGCGGGTACCTGCTAGTAGATATATAAAAGAAGGGATATATTGAAGAACTTCAACAGGCATTTGAGTGCGCTTAATGTTTAGGTAACTTAATATTGCAATATAAGTCCGTTGTCTGGGTGGCTCAGGGCTAGCATTGCGGACCCCGGAATGAATTCTGCATAGTCGGAGTTCGAATCCCACCTCAGACATGTATTTTTATTCCCCAATTATTCTTTCTAGCTATTGGTAATACATTTTATTTATTATTACCATTAATTAGTGTACAGTACAACTTAAATATAATAATCATAATAATAATTTTAATTAATGGTTGTTGCCCTGTGACTTTCTGGTAGTTTAATGTCGGTGAAAGTTTATTTTTCATGATTAAACTTTTATTTAGTCGTTTACCCTCCAGGTTGGTGGAACCCACGGACTCAACGAGGGAACTCACCACTACGGGCAGTGTCCTAGAGGGGGGAACATCGAATCGGAAGGGATACAACTGATGAGGTGGGATTGGCACCTCGCCCAGGCGGCTTCACCAGCAAAGCGAACAGGGGCCTCATGAGGGAAGGTAAGGGATGGTTAGGATGGATGACAAGGAAGAGGGAAGGAGGCGGCCGTGGCCTTGAAGAAGGTACCATCCCGGCATTTGCCCGAAGACGAAGTGGGAAACCACGGAAAAGCACTTCGAGGATGGCTGAGGGGGAATCGAACCCCCTCTACTCATTTGGGCCACCCGAGGCTGAGTAGACCCCGTTCCAGTCCTCGTACCACTTTTCAAATTTCGTGGCAGAGCCGGGAATCGAACCCAGGACCTCCGGGGCGGCAGCTAACCATGCTGACCGCTACGCTACGGAGGCGAAATTATTAAACATAAGTTAGGAAAATTATTTTGTATCATATTCCAATAATACTTATTTTACAGATATTTCCATTCAAAACTTGTTAGACATCACCGCGGATACATTCGGACGATTCCTGTTCAACGCACATCGTATTCGAAGTCTCCATTTATTGGCCACTTTTTTATGCGTGCTGGTGGACCATTCACTTCCACGGACCACTCCCGAGGCTTTCGCAGACCACCGGTTTAGAACCAGGGACTAGTGGGAGGGGCAAGCGGAGCTGTAGCCCACGGGCCCGGATTTGCTGAGGTGCCCAAGACGGTAAAATGACTTAGAGTCGACAACTTCATTTAATTTAATGTCCCCCCAGGGCCTCACATCTAGTGGGACGTGGGTTGGCGACCACGGGACCCCAGCAGAGTCCGGCATTGCTCCCACTTACTTGTGCCGGGCTCCTCTCCGTCTTCTTTGCTATCGACCTCTCTTGGTCAACTCTTGTTCTCTTCCGACCTCGACGGTATTAGGGTATCCGAGGCCTAGGGAGTCTCTTCCTTTTCCGCCTTAATTGGCCCTCTCTCATCTTTCCTGGTCACTCATTCTTCGAGGGGGCAACCATCTTTTTTCTTTTCATCATATTTCCTTTTCTCTCTAAGAATCCCGCACTGTTTTGTGAATTGACCCCCCATGTATCTAATAGTAGGCCTACATTATGCAACGAGCCTATAATGGCAATAATTAAGACACGAGTATGTTTTTATAATTTCCATACGAGTGTCTTAATTACCATTATAGGCGAGTTGCATACGACTGTTTATGTTCGACGATAATTATTATAACTATTTTATGTTCCAACATAAATATTCATAAATATCTGTCGAGATTTCGCCAGTTTTATGTACTGAACAGAGCGCATGGGACGCAGAGAATACCTTGTATTTGTCCATGGCCTCCTTGATTACCCCACTGTGACACTAGGCAATGCAGTGAAATTTAAATTAGAAGGCATTGGAACTCAGCGCAGGTGCAATGCTATCCTTATCTAATTGGTCAAACCACTGTTTCTTGAGCTGTGATTGGTGGGAGAAACTGTTTCATAATGAAAACTAGTGTTTTAATGACCATCATTATGATACAGTTTTCTAACATATAGAATAATAGTCTGGGTCGAACATAATAGTACATTATGTAACGAGCCTATAATGGCTATAATTAAGACACGAGTATTTTTATAAAACGAGCGTAAGCGAGTTTTATAATTTCCATACGAGTGTCTTAATTACCATTATAGGCAAGTTGCATACGACTGTTTATGTTCTACGATAATTATAACTTTATTATATGTTTTAACATAAATATTCATAAATATCTGTTCAGTGACTAGAATGTTGTGATCGGGTGCTGTGGTGGGTAGTATATCTCTTTTTTCCAAGCTCTCTGGACAACCGACGCATGCGCTCTGTGTGCTTCAATACCATATGTTCAGATTGTGCACCGTTATTCAGTAAAACTGTCACCGAAGTCGTTTCAAAACCACGCGCTGTGTAGAAATTGGTTTTGGGGATATTAATGTACAGTGCTATTTCTGGTCTCATATTCACCAGTTTATTTACGCGAACATATGGACGGTGCACTTTCGGTAATTTATATAGACATGTTGGATTTTGAGCGCATGCGCGAAGGTATCCTTATCTAATTGGTCAAACAACTGTTTCTTGAGCTCTGATTGGTGGGAGAAACTGTTTCATAATGAAAAAGAGTGTTATAATGAGCCTCATTATGATACAGTTTTCTGACACATAATAGTTAGGGTCGAACATACATTACATTTTGTATGTTTTTTTTTTCATACAAATTCCCCTTTGTGCGTATTATCAATCTACATTGCATTTTTAAGTATTAACGATCTAAACTCCATTTTGTAAGTATTTTCAATCTAAATTGCATTTTATAAGTACAGTATTTTGAATTGCGTCCCGACTTATTGTGAGTATTTTGAATCTAAATTAACAGGCCGGACTTTTCTCAGTTTCCGAATCCTACAATAGCCCTACCTATTTATCGCAGATGCGCGATACGAAATCATGTATGTGCTGTTTTTGAATTTCATTCTAAAGAGCAGAAGAAAAGGTCGCTTCAAAATCTTTCATAGCACTGTGTCAGTATTCACAAGTTTCACAGGCCACTGTAATTTCAAGTAAAATTTCCTGTCAAGGTAAGGACTGTTGGAGACTTAATGAGACTGTAGACTCCAACCCCCTGCTCTACCTAATGACCGGGGAATTCCTGTCTTGAAATACTACAGTACAATACAGAGATAAGGGTGCATTCCCCAAATTGTGGAGCAAATTACTGGAATTGCCAAGGGGCGAAAATTTTGGCAGCAGTCACATAAGGAGTACAACATACCACCAAACTTAGGAAACACGTACTTACTAGCGGACCCATGTGACAAATCTCGCATGTTCATAAACCACACTTTCCCCAATAGGTTTATAATGAGAGACTTAAGGAGAAACGTTGTTATGTTTTTATTTCAACCAAATGATTATAGAACACTATTTACATTTCAGTTAGAATTCAAGTTCTACGTTCCATAACTTAAGAATGCAATCACTGAAAATTGGATCATCATAACACTCATCGGTTATTCGATATTTATGAAATTATGCGATTTGAGTACTCATTCCTTTGATTTACTGTTTCTGAAATCCATGCAAAATGATAAAGGAAAGACCTCAGAATGTTTAAATGACATTTAACAGGCGTCACAGCGGCCAAAATGTGAAGTGGACAACAATTATGGCGCGTATCTTCCTGCATCAACAGTATCTGCGAATCGCACACTTCGTACATTTTTATTAAAAGTAATTTCTTCAAGAAATTATAGATATTTATGGAATTAGAGTGCGATTTGTCACTGCTAATGTCTATTCTCTTTCATTTGAATGCTCATGTCATGGTAGGAGGGATCTATACTACTGAAATAATATATACTGTACTAGCCTTACCCGTCGCGGCTAGATTTTATAGCCTAAGTGTAATGGATCTGATGACGATCGAACTGGTCATCCTAGTGTATTTATTAATCTCATGTAATATTTTTCAGGATTAGGGCATAACCCAAATCTTTTGGGTACATTCGTGTTGACCGACTGAAAAGCACCAAACTTTTGTTTACTAAGGCAACACTGAAAAATGACTTCAAACCCCATAATGTTGATTTCGGTGTTAAAACTGACGCTATTTCGGAGGATATTTCGCGAAATAAATTGTGATAATGATCGATGTTTCTTCTAAAATCTTCCTTATAGTATGGGGTAAATCTAACAAATTATGGGATAAGGAGGTTTTTCAACTTCTTTGCGATGTGTAGAGTATCGCCGATTGTTATTTGCCGCTTAGAATTATGTTAATTTCCTTCTGTCTTCCTCTTTTTATGCGTTTCTGAATACGTGCAGTGTTTATTGTACGTGTCTCTTCGTTCCTATGGAATACGAACATTGCAGTATTTACACATTAGAATCTTTCTTGCTGCGTCAAATACATAGAACCCCTCACTGTTGTATTCCTCGGCCCTCGAGAAAACTGTTGAGACTGAAGTTTTCGGCATTTTTATACGTAAATGCTGGATGTTTGTCGATAAAGATTTATCAGTCGCGAACCCGCACTGCTCTATCTACGACCACAACGCCATTTGATGTAATCGATAGCCGATATCGATTTTCATCGAGAGCCTTAGAGATCACGCTTTGCGGGATTTTGTGCAGAGAAAATGCAGCACTATCAATCAAATGAAAAGGAAACCACGACGTGTATTGGAGAGCTTTTTCGATAACCACGACGGTCAATTCCTCAAAAGCATTTAAACGTGTATTGGAGAGCTTTTTCGATAATATTTAGTATTTTTCGTACCAAGTGGAGTATAGTTCGTGATTATTTGTGCAATTCGCGCAATAAATCAGATATCGTGATATTTCGAGAGTTCGTTTTGCCAAAATATGTTACTTTAAGTAGACCTACCTAGAAGGTCATAGGCCTATACTGTATAGGCAAGAAAGACGATATGAAAAACTTTCGCGCGTATCGTTATTACCAAAAAGAATGGCCCCTATTCATAAGAAATTGTGTCTGGAAACTTTGAGAATTGGGTATTCCAAGGTATACCTGAGCTTGGCCCGTTTTCTATTTTTCATTGACTTTGGAATATACCCTCTAAGTCAGGTGATTTCAATCCATAGTTCATGAATCTTTGAAGAGTTCAAGAGCAGATCATCAGTAAAATGTCTCCAAAACCCCCTGCTCTAAATCCACACGAAAAGTAGAGTGAAGTACCGTAATCAAAACGGAGAAGAAACGAAAAAAGCACTTGAAATGCTTAAAATCGAAGTGGAAAAAAGACTTGAAAAATGGAACCATGATAAGGAGATAATACAGCAAACAATAACAAATGTAGAAGTGCCAATGGAAAACAAAATAAGAAACTTAGAAACTACAGAATATAGAAGACAAAGATAAAAATAGGCACAAACAGGAGAGAAAGAACAACGTAATTATTAAGGGTGAAAAAATGAGAACACCTGAAATGTGATGCAAGAAGGTGAGAAGTCAAGTCCGCTATATTGGGATAGACTGGAAAGGCCGAGAGATTACCCTAGGGATGAAAAAAGTTCGAAGAGAAGTTGAAAGTGATGAAAAACAAACGCAAGTTAGTCGGAAAAGATTGCTAAATGACATGACGAAAGAGGAGAGGCAAATTCAAGGGAATTTGAGAAGAAGGGCCTCAGTTAAATTGGATTTCCAAAAAATACAAATCAATGGAACTTGGGGTTATTTCAGTGGTGGTTCTTGCTGTAAAATCGAGGAAACCTCGTAAAATTTGCGTGATTATTTTATATTTCATCCATTTGAAGCATCGTGTCGGAAAATACAGCAATAGCCTATGTACTGTACACTGACCGGCCAAAAAAAAAGTTAGAACACTTTAATTTTTATGTAATTTCTTAATTTATTTTACTAAAATGCATCGGTTTCCCAATATTTGCATCAGGCCTATTCATGTCAATTTTAGATGGTTGGCTACAGAAAATACCGAAACATGTTTTACAACACGCTTTAACTCACAGATTTCGTTACAATCTTACAATTTTCTACCGAGAGATGATGATGATCCAATGACCTCAGCAACATAAGGGAAGCTGCAGCCATCCTCCACCACTGCCCTGCCTTCCTTCACGGCTAAGAGGCATGTTTTAGCGTGATCTGCACATGGATAACTTACTAAAATGTATGACAATGCTTCTTACGTGTTCAACAAATGCCAGTTGTTATCCCTAGAACAGCAATAAGCAAGTGGCAACACTCATAAATAGGGCACGTATGTTGATGCCGTAAAAAAGTTTAAAAAATGCACTTAACGTTTTTCAAAAATGACTAATAAATGACCTAAAAAATCAAAAAATGCACTATAAAATGGAGAAAATGGTCTTGTAATAATAAACTCACCAATATTTCAAAAATGACATCTGAAGCTCAAACTGAAAAGTCAATCAAAATAGATTTCTAGCACTTAACAAAAGGTTTATATTCATAGCTACTGGCTTCTTCTTAACTCTGAGAGACGTAACTCCCTCATATAAAGCTGTGATATGACGAAATTGATAAAGAAATGACCTTAAAAGGTTGATTTCTCTAAAATATGACCAAAAAAATCTATCAAACTTAAAAAAATGCTCTTAAAATTAAAAAATTGCAAAAATGCAAAAAGATGCAAAATAAAAATGACATATTTGAAGACGGGGTATGTTTCTATGTACTTCAGCATTGTTTTAGACAGCTCAGTAAAAAGATGACATGTCATTAACATCCGGGCCCTACGTCATAAATCTTAAACGCTTCCCGCCATAAAACCATTAAGATAGGCTCATCGAAGATTGGGGGTATGTATTTCGTATGGCATAAAGGATACATATGTTACAAATCAGGTGAAAAACTTTATTGCTAGTATATACAAAATGTTCATAAGTTCTGACAGGAAAGAAGATACAAGCATTACAAATGGATGTCCAACGAGTTGAACCAATTCACTGCTTCATCTGTAGCCCCATGTATTTCTTGTAGAGTCCTACTGAACCTGGCAATGTGATAAACCGTCTGTTGCACTTCACTGCAATCGCAGGCTGGACTGTTGATCATCTTCCACTTCTGCCTCCAACACTGGCATCTACCATGTCGGGTTCTTAGTCAATTTAGTGACGTTCAAGTTTTCCGGGATAAGTTGAAACCAGGGGGGCGTTGAGTTGGATCCAGAATTAGATGATCATTGTCTAGATTCGAGGAAACCCAAATGTTGCGCCATGCTTGATAGACATTAAATTGCTCTTGAACCAATTCTTCACCTAGTAACCAGGAAGGAGTCCTAGATGTCTATCTGAGATGTGGTTGAAAAATGTCCTGATGAATTGTTAATGAAGGATATTTACAGTATTTTTCCTATTCTTTCGTCACGTCCGTAGGTAGCCTATTACCTTAAAGTGCCCTACACGTACCTCCTGGGTGGTGCTAAGAAAGCAACAGCTACATTGGCTGCTGGACAATAAGTTTTACTTTTGGATATCCCAGCAATTTGAGGATACAATGAATACTAAGATTGGTGGTAATAAACCACCATAAGAAATGTCATATTATCAATTTCTATTCACGGATGTTTCAGATGTTTGTTCATATGCGTGAAAAGCTTTTAAAATGTGATTACATTTCTTTCATGGCTAATTTTATACTATTTATATTTATTACTTTTTTAACTGTTCCGCTAGTTTTGCCGGTCAGTGTATGTTAAAGTATTCCAATACGTTTTAAGAAAATTTTCCATAATATTAAACCATTTTTTTAAATGTTTTAGTGTTAGCTAAAATATAAATAAAGGCAGTAATGCCATCAGATTGGATGATTAACAATTTAAGGGGTGCGCAGTGATACCAACTTCCCTATTGTTGTTTAAAACTCTATAGGTCAGTGGTCAGTCTATTAATCCCCTACTATCAGGACAATTTGTATTGCTAGTTCATTAGTTATTGTTGTATTTAAGATCGGAACACCGAGGTTATCTGCCCCAATGTATACCATCAAAATGCTGTTGGTTGTATCTTTCAGCCATATTTTACCGAATTTTCTTTAGAAGAGTTAATATTTCTGAAACCAAATGTTATTTCTTTATTTCCTCGACCTCAGGGAGTTGATATTTTTAATAAAATAAAAACAATTAAAATTAAAAAGTAGAAAAATAAAATATAAATAAAAATTGAAAATAAAGCACTATAGAAGAGTAATTAAGCCAGAATGCTTATAAGCCAGTCAATGTATAATACTAAATTATATATTAGATAAATTAGAAGTATCAGAAATAAATAAAAATTATACGCAAAATTCTCGGTCCATTAAGAACTACCGAGTTTTGGAAATTAAGAAGTAACGAAGAAATATATCGGAACATTGAAAATATAACGGAGGCAATAAAGAAGAGGCGATTGTTATTTTTCCGACATTTATATAGAATGAATGGTAGCAGGTTAACCAAACAGATTTTTAAATATCTTTGAAAAAAGAAATCGACAACAGCGTGGTTTCAAGAAGTAAAGAAAGATTTAGAAATAAACAATGTAAGAGAAGAAGATGCACTAGAGAGAGAAATTAAAAAAAAAAAGTTTTTGGGAATGGAAGGACTCCAAGAAAGGCAATACAAGGAAACAGGCTCAAAATGGTGGGAAGGGAGAAAGAAGACACACAGCGAAAAGTTGAAGGAGTACTGGAGAAAGAACAACAAAGGACTAAACATTGAAATCGGTTCGTGGTCTTCAGAAGAGCCTAACGGACAAAGAAAGAAGAAAGAAAAGAAAAATTAGATTTATAAATAAATATGTATGATAAAATTAGTAATAAATATGCTTACAAAAGTTACACTTTTAATAATTTTATAATCTTGAATATAATATATAAAAAATAAATTATAAAAATAACATCAACATTCAAATGTAAAAAACGTAATAATACACATAAAAAATTAGGCTAAGATATTTAAAATTAAATTTCAATAAATACAAATACCGCATCCTTAATAATATTCTGCCCTATAAAGGATTAAACTAAATGAAATACCATAGCTATTTTATATTACAGTGGAACTTGGATAATTCGAACCTCAAGGGACCAGTACAAAAATTCGAATTATCCAAACATTCGAATTAAGAAAGTTCTTTGAAAAGGGTACAGAAAATATATTGTATTCCCTTTACATAATGATTTACGTTCAACAAAGCATATTAACAGACAACGGTACTTTATAGAGACTGTATCGGGAATAACCTCAAAAGTTTCAAACGGAAAATAAAACCAAAATGTACTATTCACCTATTTAACGACAGTAGTAATCCAGTAATCTAGTTGTCATAGAGAAATCTACTGTTTTTCAAAATAGTTTGAGATGTTTACCTGTTTCCTACAATTAAGTCTCTCAGCCATCACAAAAGAATGTAACAAATTTAAGGAGTGGAAAACAGAACCGCTTACGTCATTTCTACCTTAAAAAAAAAACGCTAAAGTTTGTTGCTTGGGCTGCACTCGGAACAGTTTCTTCGGGAACTGGCCCAACTTTTTGGCTTCCGATCGGCTTTTTACACGTAAAACTTCGAATTATCCAAAATATAATTCGAATTAACCACGATTTTTTACCATTGATTGTATATAAAATGCTAGGGACCAAGAGAAAAATTCGAATTAAAGAAGATTTCGATTTATAGAAGTTCGAATTAGCCACGTTCCACTGTACTTTATTATTGCCTGCCTTATGTCAATAAATTGAGTTATTAATATACATTAATTGTAAACTTTTTATTCTTACCTAAAGTCAATATTTTAGTACATTGAAACTGTACCGGTCTTCAGCTGGTATAGGATGACTAGGGCTCGGATGTTTTAAGTCCTAAAAATTTAAATAAGGCCGTTTTTTTTCTAATTTTAAATCCAAGCGACAATCCCTTCGAGATTACATTGTTAACAAAATTCTTTATTTCTATTTTCATACTAATTTTCTGCCTATGCATGTTTATGTGGTTTTGACACCCATATTCAATTTCTGTAAACACTTGTTCCGTTCGGTAAGTTGAGGATGGTTGCACACCTACAGCTGCCTTCAAACTACCGAAATATGACCTAATGGTAAAACAAGAAGTTCCGTGAAGAACTATACAGCCTACTTTTCATGCCAATGATTATTCTACAGTATATGAACCTATCTAGAATAATGACGAAATTAAGTTGATAATATCGAAATATCTAATTAGTTCAAAATATACCTGGTATAATGTAGCCTAATAGATCACTACAGTTGGCAGCCCTGGTGACTGAATATATTCTTAGTTCCATCTCTTAAGGTACAGAATACAAAATTTGGTTGAAGTCCAATGGACGTTACATGCAGTTAGACACTGGATCTATCAGCAGGCGTAAAAACATGTTGCCAACAATACCATGCGTGTGCTGGTCAGAAACAATCTGAATTATTATGATATCTTGTTGTGCCAATTTTGGATGAAATCCGTTTGTTAGTATAGAAGTTACATGTATTTTAAAATTGGACATATCAGCAGGCATAGAATCATGTTGGCAGCACTGCCTTGTATTAATTACTCCAAATTAATCTAGAATGTCATGTGCTATACGTGTGCAAAGTATAGAGCTGTTGGCTTGCATACTTTCTGATATATTGATATTAGGGTAAAAAGAATATAGACAGCATTTATTAACAGTTGGCAGCCCTGATTGCTCTTAACAATACTTATAGTCATATCTGTTATGGTACATATATCACATACGAAATTTGGTTGACATCCAACTGATAGTATAGAAGTTACAAGTATTTAAAAATTGGTACTATCAGCAGGCTTATAATCATGTTGGTAGAACTGACGTATATAAGTTACTCCAAATTAATCTAAAATGTCAGAATATACGCGTGCATAGTTTAAAGCTGTTGGCTTGCATACTTTCTGATATATTGGTATTTGGATAAAAAAATAGAGAGAGCAATTATTAACAGTTGGCAGCCCTGGTGGCTCTTAAGAATACGCTCAGTCATATCTGTTTATGTACAGATATTACATACCAAATTTGGTTGAAATCCAATTGATAGTATAGAAGTTATATGCATTTAAACATTGGACCTATCAGAAGGCTTAAAATTATTTTGGCAACACTGTCATGGTTGGCCTCCTGGAAATTAAACTGAAATAGTATTATCTACATGTGTGCCAATTTTGGAATAGCTCCCATGCATACCTTGCAAGATATCCAACATGGAGCTCAAATTTCTAGTGCGTTTTTTCAGCAGTTGGTAGCACTGACATCATTTTCAAATATGGACGTGAGCTATTCCCGTGCACATCTTTACTCATACTAAATTTGGTTTTGATTGCTGCAGCCGTTTAGGAGTTGATAGGGGGGAACACACACACAGACAGACAGACAGAAGGACAGACAGACAGACACACATTTTCCCGGATCGATCTCATAAGTCCACTTTTTCCTCATTTTTGCAAAATGTGAAAAGTAGGCTAAAAATGTTCGAAATATGCATTTATATGACAAATGAAAACCACTGTATTCTGACGATAATCACTTGATTTGCATCAGAAACAATCGGGCATGAAAATAGAGGCAAATAAAAAAATATGACTTTTCCTAAACATCCGAGCTCTAATGATGAGTAACTGAGTACTACCATACCGAAAGTTCACATAGTAAATCCCCCCCCCCCCCCCACCAAAAAAAAACCACAACAGATCTGTTACAATAAATTTTGTAAAAGGCATAAAAATTGCCTTGAAAATCAGCTTAAAAATGAGGAGATGTGTATGTGACAATATGTGCTGTATGTTGAATCAGATGGGTTATAAAAAGTCTTCATGTGTATTTGCTAGATACAGTATAGAAAAACTTTGGAATATGTGTGGTGAAGTTATTAAGAATAATGTTGAAAAATGTATCAGTTGTGTATTTGGAAAATTTAGGCCTACTATGTGAACTTTTGGTATGGTACTATTTAGTTACTCATCATATACCAGCTGAAGAAGGTTTCAATGAAATAAATATTGACTTTAGGTAAAAATAACTAGTTTATAATTAACACGTCAATCAAGTATCGGGCTATCATTGTCATTTTATGTCATTCTATACATTAATTGATTTTATGTTCGACGATGTCGAAATTTAAACAGATGTGTCAGAAAATTGTATCATAATGATGGTCATTATAGCACTGTTTTTCATTATGATACAGTTTATCCAGCCAATCAGAGCTCATTCATTGACCAATTAGGTAAGGATACCTTCGCGCATGCGCTCAAAATCCAACAGGTCTATATAAATTACCGACATGGAAAGTGCACCGTCCATATGTTCACGTAAATAAACTGGCGAATATGAGACAAGAAATATCCACAACTCCAATTTCTACAGAGCGCATAGCTTTCAAACGACTTCGGTGACATTTTGACTGAATGCTGGTGCTCATCAGCCAGGCTGTAAACATATGGCATCAATGAAAATGTATGGCATTGCCAAGCACACAGAGCGCATGCGTCGGTCGGTCAGAGAACTTGGAAAACAGGGATATCATACCCAGTGCTTGCACTCCGATCACAAAATTCAAGTCATTGAATCTCAACAGATATTGATGAATATTTATGTTAAAACATATAATAAAGTTATAATTATCGTCGAACATAAACAGTCATATGCAACTCGCCTATAATGGTAGTTAAGACACTCGTATGGAAATTATAAAACTCGCATACGCTCGTTTTATAAACATACTCGTGTCTTAATTATTACCATTATAGGCTCGTTGCATAATGTACTATTATTAGTTTCGGCCACATTACGCCCCACCCCCTCAATAATTGCATTTTTTTTAAAGAAACTATTAAGTTATAATTGCGAGCAAAGTTAGAATAGTTGAGTATATGCTCTTAGTGGAGTTGAGCAAAGGTTAGAATTTGTTGGCTATTCTATGTATCTTCCCGCTCCAATGGCAATTTTGAAATTAATTATTGTCTTTGGCAAAGGGCTGTTGTTTCGTAATTTATGGTTGGATTTTGGTACCCGTTAGTGTGTTTTGGTGTTCTTTTGTAGTTTTCATGGATATATTTATATTTAGTTAAGAAGTTGCTAAGATGATGACAAAATTTCCATTGTAGTAGGAAGAAACATACAATAGCCTACATATTCCAACCTTCGCTCTACTTCGCAAAGAACATAGACTATATTCTACTTTTACAAATCACACCCCATTAACCAATCACAAGATATGTTTTTAAAGATTTTATTTTTAGTCTATTTTATAGTACAGTAGGCTTAATATACGATCACCAACTGTTTGATATGTCATTTTTACAAAATTATTTTATAATATCATCAATTTAAAGCCCATAATTGTAAAAAATCTGATTATTTAACTATTGTGATATATATTTTTTTAAATTAAGGGGGTAGCCTACTTACAGCCTAAGGACACAAAACAATAACTACAGTATTTTAATATTATAACTGTGCCTGTTATAGATCTTGTATAACAATTATATACATTTCCAAAAAAGCACAAACATCTTGATATTAGAAGCAAAATTTAAAATTTCAAAATTCAAATCGTAATCATATTTATCTATTTTTCAAAATTTGGTTTTCTTGTGTGCTGATCTTCAGCGTTTCCTTCATATCTCCAATATTAACAGTAAGTTTTGGAATTTTCTTGTTTCAAAGTGGGTGTTGAACCTTCAACTACGAATTGAAATTCACTCAAACCTTTGAGGCTTTAATTTTTCTTTCTATGAAATATTAAAATATTTTTAGAATTTGCTCAAAACAGAAATGAAATAATATCGCCTAATTAATTAATTAATAACTAGTGGACCCGTGCGAGAAATCTCGCCACACTTTCCCCAATAGGTTTGTAATGAGAGACTTAAGGAGAAAGGTTATGTTTTTATTTGAACCAAATGATTATAGAACACTATTTACGTTTCAGGCGTCCCTACGGCCAGAATGTGAACTAAACAGCAATGATGTCGCGTATTTTCCTACAGCAACAGTATTTGCAAATCACACACTTCTTACAAAAATTGGTATTTATGAAATTAGAATGCAATTCGTCACTGCTAATGTCATTTGTGTGCTGAGTCCATTGATTGACAGCTTAGCCGTAACACTCACCGGTTATTCGATATTTATGAAATTATACGATTTGAGTAAGTTACTCATTCCTTTAAATTACTGAATTTCTGAAATCCATGCAAAATGACAAAGGAAATGCCTCAGAATGTTAAAATGACATGAAACAGGCGTCACAGCGGCCAAAATGTGAAGTGGACAGCAATTATGGTGCGTATCTTCCTGCAGCAACAGTATCTGCAAATTGCACACTTCGTACAGTTTTTAAAAGTCATTTTTTAAAGAAATTTTACATATTTATGAAATTAGAGTGCAATGCGTCGCTAGTAATGTATATTCTCTTTCATTTGAATGCTCATTTTCCACGATCGGTCGCTTGTGAGCGCCGCAGGAGGGATCCATACTAGTGAAATAATACATATGATGATGTGGAAAAGAGTAAGATTCAATTTATAGCTGAAGGTTAAACACACACTTAAAAAAAAAGTCCAAACAATCATATAAATTTGGGAGATATGGGGGAAACGATGAAGATCTACACAAAGCAAGAACAACATTTTGAAAAATGGATCGAAATAACTACGATTTGATCCCTGAAAATTTAAAACTTTACTTCTAATACCAAAATGGGCGTGTTTCCTTGGAAATAAATGTAATTGTTGTGGAAGACCTATGAAAGGCACGGTAATCATATATATTATTTCAGTAGTAGGCCTATAGATCCCTCCCGCGGCACTCACAAGCGACCGATCGAGAAAATGAGCATTCAAACGAAAGAGAATAGACATTGGCAGTGACGAATTGCACTCTAATTCCATAAATATCAATAATTTCGTTAAAAAATGACTTTAAAAAATGTACAAAGTGTGCGATTTGCAGGTACTGCTGATGTAGGAAAATACGCACCATAATTGCTGTCCACTTCACATTTTGGCCGCTGTGACGCCTGTTTCATGTCAATTTAACATTATGAGGTCTTTCCTTTTATCATTTTGCATGGATTTCAGGAACAGTAAATTAAAGGAATGAGTACTCAATTCGTATAATTTTATAAAACTGGAATAACCGATGAGTAGCTTGCCACGGTGGGTGAGTGGATATCGTGTCGGTCTACTAACCCCAAGATTGCAGGTTCGCTCCTGGCCGTGGTAAGTGTTTTTTTTTTTGAAAGGCGGCAAAAATACGATACGCATGTCATACGATGTTGGCATGTAAAAGAACCCATTTGAATTCAGTAGGCCAAGTTCATAATGGGAAAATTAATCTCGGGAGTTTCCGCCAACACAAAGTTCCTCATTTCTCAACTAGAAAGCGCTATAGTGATCAAGGAGCCTAGATATCTAACATCTAACCTCCTTGACTTTCATAGTCAAGGAATAACGAAATTCGACATGCAAGCTACCCTCTGGGTGTCAAATAACAAAGCTTGTACCCGGCACCCGAGGCCATACGATATTATTATTACCGATGAGTGTTACGGCTAAGCTGTCAATCTATGGACTCAGCGCACCAATGACATTAGCAGTGACGAATTGCATTCTAATTTCATAAATATCAACTTTTGTAAGAAGTGTGCGATTTGCAAATACTGTTGCTGCAGGAAAATACGCGTCATCATTGCTGTTGAGTTCACATTTTTGCCGTAGGAATGCCTGAAACGTAAATAGTGTTCTATAATCATTTGGTTCAAATAAAAACATAACAACCTTTCTTCTTAAATCTCTTATTAGGCTATAAACCTATTGGAGAAAGTGAGGCTTATGAACATGCGAGATTTCTCGCACGGGTCATATTAAAATCGTTATAGCTCGGGCTCTTCAAGCTGTAGGTCTATGTTCTCCCATAATTTTATCAAAGGAAAACATCCAAGTAGACTGTATACTGTATATTCAGTGATGGACGAAGCAAAGAGGACATAAAATGTAGGTTGGCTCAGACAAGAAAAGCATTTCTGCAAAAAAGGAATCTGTTGACTTCGAATATAGATTTAGGTATTAGGAAGTCATTTTTGAAAGCCTTTGTCTGGAGCGTGGCGCTCTATGGAAGTGAAACTTGGACTATTGGTGCAGCAGAAAAGCGGAGAATTGAAGCGTTTGAAATGTGGTGTTACAGGAGACTGATGATTAAACAGATTGCCTCGGATGTAGGGTGTGGTAGCTATGTAGAGATGAAACGATTAGCTCAGGACAGGGAGGCGTGGAGAGCTGCATCAAACCAGTAAAAAGACTGAAGACTCAAACAACAACATATTCTAACTTCCCTCAAAATTACAATAGTTTATTTTAAAATACAATTACTGAGGCGGGTTGAAACTAGTCCATTCAATTAATGTATATTAATTCAATTTATTGACATAAGGTGTACTAAAATTATTAAATATCCATTGGTATTTCATTTAATTTAAGGGGTGTGCAAATATATATATATATATATTTTTGTAAAAACATTGGCACTCTTTGAGATCACCTAGCATCTACCACGGTTGGTTGGTTGGTTCCTCAGTTTAGGGGCTGCGACAACGCGGTCATGTAGCCCCGTGCACTTTGGGTGTGTGTAGAATCTGTATGATAACCGGTGTTAATTGTGATGGCTGTATTAGTGTGAGTATCTGTTTTTTAATTCAAGTAAGGACTGCAACTTTGAATTTTTCAAATAGTTCCTACTTTTGCTGCCAAACGCCACCGTCAACGACTACTAGGCCTAGTTCAGAACTTAGCTACTAGACGCCACCGCAGTCAGCTCTTGGCAACGAACGTAGAAACCTAAGAGCGGTGTTTACATTCCTAACCTATACAATTTAGCTTCACACTGGTGCAATTAGTGGAAGGTTCTCTAACATGCCATAAATCCATGACATGAGACCGCCGGCTTTACTTCCCCTCCGAAGGAAGGCATACTGAAGGATTTTTAACGCTCTTAAAAAATCCGACGGCTTCGGCCGGGTTTGAACCCGCTATCTTGGGCATAGAAGCTCAGCATGCTACCGACTACGCCACCAAAGGTGCTCATCTACCACAATGAATTTATTTCAAATTTTCTTCCACGTAACTATAAACGTTGGTGTTTTTGATGTTCCCTACTAAATTCATTAGTTTATCACTAGTATTCCAAGAAATATAACATATTCTTACAAAAATAAGCAAAATTTCAAAGAGGAAAAAAAGGAAGTTCCTTCATAGGTTATAAAGTTTATGAATGGGGACATATTACTGTATTTCTCAGCCCCAGTACAGGATATGCCTAATTTAATGATGTTTAATGTGGCTTTTCACCGATGTCTCAGTCTCATTCATGGCTGTGATTATATGGAAGCTACTGAGGTATGGGTGGTGCTGAGTAATGACATTCAGGGCACAGTCAGTGCCTGTGTCTGTGGATGTTGTGAAAGTTTCTGCTCATAGGGTTAGTACTGTTGTACTGACTCAGTGAGGAAAGCAATGGCAAACTACCTCACTCCTCATCTTGCCTAGTACGCCTCAATATAGCGCTGCCTAGGTTTTGTGGGTTTCTACCTCATAAACTATGGTGATGCTTTTTGTGGATCCAACCAGCCTCCAGTTAGACTACTTAACAGACAGAATTTGCGACCTTGTTGAGGTGAATTAGAACTTGATATTTGAGTACACAATTCTTAGTTATTGAGTCAAGTTAGTGTACAGTTCTGTATTATGATGAGTAGGGAACCGATGTTTAGGCTTTTACCTATTTTTTTTCCCTTACTTCTAAATACAAAAATTCTTTCCCAAATCACACTCAAAAGTGTGTGAATTCTGTAGAACTTTAAAAAATCTAAACAATACCAAAATAGCTGAACAATAATAAAATAACATTTTTAGGTAGGCCTGAATAAGTAGGCGTATGGCAAACATTTCCTGGACTGTTGGGATTGTGAATCTTGCACTACATCCCATATAATATGACGCACATGAAGGGTACCAAAATCTGCTGATAAGTCTAATTACGCCACAAACCAGACACAGTAAAAACCACGATGATTTGCTGTAGTTTGCATAACTAACTACTAATATTTCACGGATTATAGTCAATGAATTATACTGCATTTGTAGTTGAAGCCAAAATTTTGTGTAATCCTTTTATATTTAGTCTACTGTATACAGTGGGTAAAAAAAAGTATTCATACACTACATTTTACCCTGCTGGTGTCTATAATTTGTCTTGCAGCATTATGGTATTTGTTTAGGACCTTATGGCAGTTGATTACACACAGACATATTCTAGTAAGAAAGTATTCATACGCGTCCGATGTTTATAACCGGGACCCGGATTCTGACGACATGTCATCTTTTAAATGGTTCACCACAGACATTGCTAACTTATATACATCATCATCGTCCTTTCATGTGTTAGTCCTAGAAGAACTGTTACGGTCTACACAAAATATTTGAATTTCCACGCCATCTTTTCCTGGGGCGACCTAGAGATCTCTTCCCACCGGGACAGTAGTTGACGACTGCTTTAGGGATCCTGCTTCTGTCCATCCTGTTGAGGTGTCTTAGCAAATTTATTTGGTATTCATGGATGTATTCCAATATAGGTCTGCTGTTAAGACCATTCAGCACTTCTGTGTTTCGTTTTTGATCCCACGTAGTGACTCCAGCTGTTCGTCGTATATATTTCATTTCGGCGGTAGTTATTCGTCTCTCATCGCATTTCCTCAGGGTTTACGCTTCGCTTCCATAGCAAAGTACTGGTCTTGCTAAGGTTTTGTAAATTCTTGTTCGGGTGTGTTTTTGAACTAATGATGGTCTAAAAACTTTATTGATGATTCCTAAACATCTGTTGAATGTAAAGATTTTTCTCGGGTATGTCCATTTCTTCAAGGAAAGACAGTTTGTAACCAAGGTATTTAAAATCGTTTACTCTTTCCAAAATGCTATTATCCAAGCAGATCTTACTTCTTACTGATTCCGTGCCACAGAATGCTATTATCTTAGTTTTCTCTAGAGATAATTCCATTGAGTAGTTTTCCGAGACTACTCAATATATTCAGGTTATAGACTATATTGAATGCTGTAAATCATCTTCTGAGGTGGCAACCAGCACTAAGTCGTCTGCAAATAATATTGCGTCCAGCTGTAGATTTCTGTTAATGCGGATGAAGCCATGTCTTGTTTCTCTAAATTCTCGTATAAGAGCATTCATGAACAGGGGAGGGGAAAGACCGCAATCCTGTTAATGGCCCCCACGTTACAGAGTTGCATACATTATTAAGTAATTTTTTGGTCATTTTCGAAGTATTTTATTTTTAGGGCATTTTCTCGCTTTTCGCGTCATTATTATGTCATTTTATGGAATTTATTAGAATATTTTATGCGTTTCGAGTCATTTTTCACATTTTTAAATGGTTTATGATGTATTCTTTGCGTATGGTACTGGATATTAACGAAATTGAAAGTGAGGATGAACACGAAGACATGAGAATCATCACAACTTTGTTCAACCCTTATTTCTTGGAATATCCACATTCCAGGAGACATACTGCGCTTGCAACTAAACCGGAAGCGATGTTGAAATCGAGGGGGTATGAAGACAGACAACAGTAGGCGAAATTCTCTCCTTTTTGTTCTTCAGATGTTGCAGCCTAAAGCCTAGTCCACACCGGGAGATTTGTTTGCATACTGTATGCAAACTGTTTGAAAACTGTATGAAGACTGTATGTATACTACTTTGGAGTCTGGAAACAGTCTCCATACAAGTCTGCATACAGTATGCAGACTGTATTGGAACATTGTATCCGATACAAGTATGTTACTTGTTTTGCGTCCACACCATAATTAGACCTCTATTCCACATTCATATCTTTACCACAGGGTGATTTCTTATAAAGTCTGCGAATGTGTAAATTGGGGGATCAAAGTGAAACGATCATGGGGGGAGGGGGATTGTGTTAAAATGTACCTCTTGTATTAGTCAAATAATTCACCAATATACTCATTCTACTAATATTTCACATAACAACCGCTATTTTCTTTTTGTGGGGAGGGGGTGAAATTTGACACCCCGCCGGTAGCCCCACTAAACTACATTTTGTGGCAATATAATGAGATCACTGTGTGGTCATTGGTGGGACATGTTTCACGGTCTAATTAGTTTCGGCCCCTTCATCAGCCGATATGAATTAATAAATGTCAAAGACACACGAAATGTATAGCGTAACAACAAAAAGTCCCTTGTTATTAAACCTTATATGGTGCACCATAAAGAAGGATGGGAAATTGAAACTAAATCGACACAATATGATGTGGAAAAACGTGGCTAGCTGGATGCGTCTGTGGTTTGTATCCGGTCTACAGCTTCAAAACACGTCCACACAGGAAGACTTGAGACAAAATACTTGTTTCTTGTATGCGTGTTTTCCATTTCGTTGTATCTTGTCTCTTGAAACACGAGATTTGTTTGTCATTTGTATGTCAATTGTATGCAAACTGTATGCAGACTGTTTCCAAACATCACTCGAGTCTCCCGATTGTACAGTATGTAGAATGTTTACAAAAAGTCTGCAAACATCCCGCATACAAATGAGAAACATTTGGGAAACAGTCTGCATACAATATTTCTGGAAACAAATCTGCCGGTGTGGACGAGGCTTTATAGGTCCACTACAGGCGCGGATCTAGAGTTTGTTTTGGGAGGGGGGTCAGAGAATCGATCTAGAGTTTGGCTTGGGGGGGGGGGGGGGGTTTGAGAATCGAAATTGTTAAGAAAAATGGTATCACTAAAAACGCAATCACAAAATAACCAAACGTACAAAACCAGACCAATTTCTTTGCAAGCTTCATGGATAGAAATTTGATGCGTTTAGCGCACCAAAAATATTCGTACAAATTGCAACGGAGTGTTTTGCGACTTTTACATCGAGCTTCGAGAAAAGGATCAAGGTACGTAACAGTTTAGGCAAGTCGAGTTGGTACCGACAAAGGGAGAAAGTCACAGCTTAAATTGCCAACCAAGCTTGCAGTTTGGACGTCGGCAAAAATTTTTGGTGCGAAAAAAAAAGCCCCAGTTTCCTATCCGTGCATTACTGCACATTCAACCTGACATCACTATAAACATCGATTCGGTAATCACAAGGTTTGCTAAACAAAATAGACGAGTTGATTTTGTTGTATAACTAATAGTTTTTATACAAGAGGTTAGAAGTTGTAAATATGTACAGTTGTAACAGAACATAATAATTCCAATAAAGATAATTCAGTATTGATTAAATGAAAAAAACAAACTGTTTTTCAGTTAAAATTTGTTATGTTTTATTTGTCTGGTAATTGTGTTTTCGTTTTTTGAGTTTGCAAAAAAAAATTGGTCTCCGTTTGGGTGGGGGGGGGGGTCATGACCCCCGTGACCGCCCCCCCTTGAATCCGCGCCTGGGTCCACATACCATGAAGTGTTATTTTCTCTGAAGAAAAGAACACAGAACTTGGAGTGCCAAACAATAAGACTGAAATAATACCCAGTGTTTGTGTGCAAATAATTCGTATATGTCAAATAATAGCCTAATTAAATTATATTAGGTAGGCCTAGCTATTAAAATCGTTTCAACATACAATGACGTAGTCTGCTTTTTTTGTGTTATGAAATTATGTCAGTTTCATTCAAAGCTTTAGGTCATTAATTAAAATTTTCGGGTCATTTGATGGGGTTTTTGCAGTCATTTTATAGGTCACTAGCAGTAGTGCCCGGCTCCACCCGGTGGATTTATTTGTTTTATGGATGATAATGAATACTACCACAGAACTGGCACATGATATTTATGATCATAACTGTTTTAAGGGGCCTAAGAAATCTTTTTGCACTAACTACTCCCCGTGACTGCAATTCATAAGCAGCGCAAGATGTAACTATTTTCGCAATTCTGCACCAGAACACGGGTAGTGGCGGCGCGATGCAGCTCGCATTGTCAGCCAACAATAGACTAATTAAAATATTCTTACAGTTACACTACTACGGATATGAATGGTTCTAGGGCCTTAAAACGTGGTTTTCAAGTTCCTTTTGTCTGTTATTCTAAATGTAGGGAATGGAGAGGGTTGTCCAAAATATAAAGTGGACAGTGTTACCAGCAAGGTTTCAAACGTTAAGTAAGTAATGTAAAAACTTCGGTGCAATTAGGTGAAACGGTGTAGATTTGTGCCAAAGGGCCTAAATGCAGGGAATGGTGTGGTCTGTTCGAAATTTCAAGTAGACAGTGTTACTCGTTGGGTTTCAAAGGGTAAGTGCGGTATGTACAATTTGGTTCAGATCGGTGAAACAGTGTAGATTTGTGCCAAAGGGCCTAAATAGGCTACATGGAAGGGAGTGTTCGGTAAGTAAAATAAAGTGGACAGAGTTACCCGCAGGGTTCCAAAGGGTAAGTATACAAAATTTGGTTCAGATCGGTGAAACGGTGTAGATTTGTATAAATAACAGACAAGCAAACCAACATTGAGATTTTTAACCATTTTTAGGTCACCAAAATCCGGGCCCCATTTATAACCATTGGACTGTTACACGCCCTTTTCCCCGTCAAAGGGCGTGACGACAGATTAAGGTCGACTCACCGTAGTGTTCTTAGATGAGACTGTTCACATTACATCTGACAGTTGTACAAAATGGGTCGGAAATCACAAGAGTTTAGTGCCGCCTGCAAAGACCACAAGAGTTTCATTATTTAAACAAGGATTCAGCTATCGGAAGCTGGAGAAACGATCTCATGCGACTGTCCAGGATATTATTAACGAGTTCAAGACGGGATCGACCGATAATGCATAGCGTCAGGGATGACCAAGGGTCGTTTCGCAACGTGAATCTCACCAATTGGTCGAACCCTAGAATTGGTGCAGCTGAACTAGGGAAACAGCTTGCTTCACTTTCCGGGAGGGTTGTTACACCTCAAACTATACGGAATCGGCTCCATGAAGCAGGCATTAACGTCAGAGCAACGCGAATGAAGCCTTTTATAAGTGAGATAAGCCAAGGGAAGAGGTTGGCATTCGCTAAGGAATATATATCAACATGGGACAAGACTTCTGGAAGATTATTTTATTTTTGGACGAAAGTAAATGTAACAGTTTGGATCTGATGGTCGACAATTCGTTTGGAGAAGACCAATTACAGAACTGGAAAGCAAAAATGAACTACCAACAGAGAAGCACGTCATGGTATGGGGCTACAGGAGTTGGTGAACTGGACGTAATTGAAGGTAACATGAATGTTCAGGGCTACATTAAAGTGCTACGTGGTAATTTGTCTAGGAGTGTTGTGAAATTAGGCATACAAGACAGCTATTTATTTCAACATGACAACGACCTAAAGCATAAGCTTACATCGAGAATAACGCGAGAGTGGCTGTTGTACAATGCCCGAAAAGTATTTCCCACGCCACGGCTATCTCTGGACGTTAACCCCATTGAAAATTCATGGGCCCATTTCGCAAACAACATCCGAAAATTAAAGTGTTCCTCCAAAAACGCGAAAATGTTGGTCTGAAATTACACCAGACTTAACGAACAAGCTTGTTAAATCCATGCAAAGAAGGCGTCAGGGCATTATAAAATATGCAAAAGTTTGGCATACCAAAAATTAATTGCGTTTGTATACTGTAGAAAGTCTTATTTCTGGTGTGTATGAACACTTTTTTGGTACCCCAAGAATGTTTTTTGTTTCATATTGTAATATGTATTGTGTTTGAAAGGTTTCTGTTTTTCGGTAATGAAGAATTGGAACTTTTCGTTCTACATAATGCAAGCATGACGTGCTCTGGCCATATATTAAACCAACATTCAAAGACAACATGGTGTATGAATATTTTTTTTTTACCAACTGTAGGCTATGTCTTAGCTGCCTCTATGGAGACAGAAGAATTAAATAGGCTATATTACGCAAAATCTTAGGCCAAAAATTTCACAACAACAAATTAATCCATATGAGGAACGAATCTATTTACCAAAAGACTGAAAAATTCCTGACACAATAAAAAAAACGAGAATTGATTTTTATGGGCACATCCTCCGAATGAATTCGAATAGACTAACCAAAAAGATCTTCGACTACTTTCGTAATAAAAAAAAAAAAAAACCTCTTTGTTTTAAGGAAACTGAGAAAGAACTCGTAGAACTCCAAATTACAGACACCATGCTCATGGACAAAACAGCCAAAACCGTCACCAGGGATAAGAAGCAACGATTCCAAGTTACAATCAAACAAAAGCGTACGATCCACAACTCTGCCGAAGAAAGGGAAGCAGATCTGAAAGGACGAGGCAATACTGGGCCGAAAGGAAAGCCCAAAACAATAAGAAATGATTGATTTCGTGTACCCCAAAGTTCGGTGAAACAAAGGTGAAACGTCTAATTATTAACCGATGTTATGGGGTATTTCAGTTGAGCTGTGGTCCTATCAGCTGCCCCCACCTACCCCCGAGCACTGAATCAAAAATAATCAAGCGATATCTCGTAAAATTGCGCAAATTATTCATTCATCCGCGGATATTGTCAAAATTGGCGATAACTTGTGAATATTATACAATAGCCTATTGTATCATCTAGAATGATCGTTTACCAATAAGCCTAACTATGTATACCTTACGGTAAGTCAGAAATTTGGCTAACTGCGTGACTCAGCGGTAATGTTCTCGCCTCCTGTTCCAAAGGTTGAAGTATCGAATCCTGGTGCAGTCAGCTGGCGTTTGAGGGTGTGCAAACGCGAGGGAGCCGTTTAAGTAGATTTAGTGGCACGATAAAGATTCCCTTCCGGGGAAAATTCCGGCGACGTCTCTAAAAGCCTGAGTAGTTATAAATGGGATATAAAACTAACAACATTATAAGTTAGAAATTTACAATTTGTGGTTTTTCGTTTAAACTTAAGAGGACTTTCACGTTTCGACTTCATAAATGTACTTATATGCTGCTCCTACATCTGAAACTTCTAGGTTATAATTAAGTTAGGCCTAATAATAAATTATACTTTTCCCTATATGCTACCTTTAGTAGACTATTATTTGAAATCCATAATAAGTTAGTCACTAATATCTTTTGGTAGACTATAAATCCTTCAATGAATTTTTAGAGTACTCAATATAGCCTATTATAATTTAAATGAATTATTGCAAGAGAAGTGTGGTATGAGGATAAATAAAAATAAATCCAAAGTATTGGCATGCATTAGGGATGGCGACCAAATACTCAATGTGCTAATGGATGGTGAAAAACTAGCCCAAGTAAAGGATTTCAAATATCTGGGGAGCTTGATCACATCAAAAAGAAGTCTTTTCTACCACTTAGAGGTGCGAAAACACTGCGTGAAAATTTTTGTATGGAGTATTGCAAGTTATGGCTCTGAAACATGGACTCTGTGACAAGCAGCTGTATCAAAACTTAGGGCATTCGAGATGTGGTGCTGGTGACGACTACTTAAGATACCTTGCACTGATAAAGTCTCGAATGAGAATGTTCTCAAAAGAGCAAAGGAGTCACGTACCTTGGTTGAATCCTTAAACAGAAGAAAGAATAGTTTTGTTGGCCATTTGATTCGTCATTCTGACTGGTGCACCATACTCTTCGAAGGGAAGCTATAAGGAAAGAGGAGTCCAGAAAGACCAAGGACTCAATTCATAGACAGCATTAAAGGCAAGCACACTTATTGCCATTTGAAACCCCAGGCCAGAGAAAGAAGACGGTTTGGAAGACGTGCATGTTACCCACCAACCTAGCGGTTGAGGAGAAGATGAAGAAGATAATTTACTAGCAACCCACCTCGGCTTCGCACGATATCTTTAACGGTTTATCCAGAGTAAACTTCAAAGGCACACGGATGCCAAGTCCCAGACTTAATTCAGAAAAGCCGAGATGATCAGCGAAACTCCAAACGAATATAAGCCAACTCTTCTCTAAAATCTTAACTCGACACGACTCGACAGTTTGATGCTGGCCGATGGGCTCGCTCGCGAACTCGTAAAGTCGCTCCGAAGCTAGTAATTTAAATTTCCACTGAATGGAGATGTTTGGAAGAAATGAAAACATAAAAACACTTATAGTGGGAGAAATTTTGTAGAACTTTTAATGCTGAACAATAAATTCTTACTCATAGTAGGGTCTTCATACATATGTTTAAGGGTTTACCCAGCGTAAGCTTAAAAGGCGCACAGACGGCAGGATTATGTTTTCGACTCGATTCACTGAAACCATTACTGCTCGATTTCCTTTGGTCATAAATGAATGATTTTCTACAGAAACTTTCCTCGAGAAATCCTTTACAGAACGTTGAAAACCGCATCAAAATCCATCCAGTGGTTCTTGAGATTACCCGTTACATCCAAGAATAGGGGACTTGGTTTTATACTACAGTGTGTAGAGCTGAGTTAATTTATTTATTTTATTTGCAAATGGGAGTAATTCCCCCGATGGCAATTTGTTACATACTAGCATTACCCGTCGCGGCTTCGTCCGCAAATATTCTAGTTGTAAAGAGTACACTTAGCAAAATCTCAATCATGAATGCTATGACTGATTTATCCTTGGTATGAATAATCAGACTTTATCAATTCAGCTACTGGTGCAATGGTTAGGGGTTTGTCATTCCTTCATAGGTATATCAGAGCAAAGTTAGTTTTCTGGGAATATCACAGACACTGTTAATTTAAGGGCCTTTCGGAGACCCTTTATAGTTGGGTGAAAAAGACCTTTCGTACCACACTCACACGAGAAAATTGCGTGAAAAAATTCTAGAGTGCCTCTTGACCCCCATAAGCGCATTATACTGTATGTATCGATGAATTTTACAGCTTAATTTGGTTCAATGATAACCTTATAACCGTCTGGTAACTTTCACAGTAATGTAATAATTGGAATTGCATTGCGTCTTACAGAAATAGATGGACCTGTGAGATTCTGTTACCATGGTTACCGTGTTGCATTCTTTCATTATTTCATTGTAAATATAGGCTACAGGTTTTAAGGTATTTATTTAATTGTGAGGCATTTAAAGAGTAAGTGAGTGCGTTTCGCTTATGCATTGGGTTATGCTGAACATGTAGGCATCCCATACGTGTAGGTTGGTGTTAATGGGACCTTATTTTCGGTACAAAACTGGAATGGGACCTTAGCAGAATAATAGAGGGATATCTCAGGAACCAGCAACTTCACTGGCTTGAAAAGTTTTCATACATGTTTATACTATAAACTGATAGTGTGTGTGTTAGTTTGTATACAGTATTTCCAAAGAAGAAAATAGAACATTTTCGGTGATTGCTCCGTAGCAAATAGGAGTCATCTATGACCGTCAAAATATTATATTTTTCTCTAAAAGAAAAGATATGCCAAGAAGTAGACTATTGTATTCTATACAAAATATCAGTCATGTTTCTTCAATAGTTTTTTTTTCTTTAAATTTTAAGATATGTGCACTTTTACAAACTAATGTCGGGAATTTGATGTTGAAGTCGACAAAAAGTGGGTGTAACATAGCTTATAGGACTACTAAGCGTTCGACCCGGTGTTACCCGAGAGGTGTTTAAAGAATATTTAAGTTGTAGATTCTTTTAATATACTAGTTACAACAACGTTTGTACAAAATACACAAAAATGAAACGGAAAAAACTAAATATAAATTATATAGGCCTATAGAATGCAAATACATTTGCCATTGGTAGCAAAATAATTGTAGATAACCGTATTCTAACGTTCAAAATATAGCCTACGCCAATCAATAGGCTACTTGACTTAATATATATCATACATATCAAACATTCATCATTAGACTTAAGTACATCATTCGTAATTTCATTCTTAATGGGCTGAGGGAGACCTCAATGTACGGTCGAAATATATACTATAATATAACATATTTTAACTCAAGTATTGATTAGCGTAGGCTATATTTTAAACTTTAGAATATGAAATACTTGTCAACATTTCAAAGCTAAAATAAATTTGCCTATAACATATCGCACGAGAGTGAATTGATAATGAATAGAAGGCTCTTCTTTCCCCATTATAGACCCAATAGTTCCCCCCCCCCCAAAAAAAAAAACTACGGTTTCCATAACTAACTGACAGGTAAAAGAAAAAGAACCCTATGCACCTAAGTTTTAAGCACTGCATTGAAACTTTTAGAAGTCAAAATCATTCAAATATTATGATATGGAATTGAACTTTTATTGCAGAGTCTTACGTCACAGATCTTACGACATTGGAAAAAGTAAAATCATGATTTCGAAAAATGACGCTTTGTCTGTCTAAAAGACTAAAACATAATTATGAGCTCGCAATGGAAACCTTCTACGAACAAGAAACCTTCTCCCCTTAAGTTGGCATGATATTTAAAAGACGGGAATAGAAACGAGAAAGAAATATGGCTGGAATTTTATGCTACAAGTGCAATGGTGGATACATGATAGGCCTTAATAGGACACTAGGAACCGGATTATTAGGTTTTTAAAATTGCCATTTTAAGTTTTCAAAAACATAAAATAGTTTCTTTTTTTTGGGGAGGGGGGGGGGGTTAATATGTGGAATAGGTTTCTATGTTTAAAGTGTAGCAAATGTAAACATAAACTGCCCAAAGCTTAAAATTAATGCGTAATTGTTAGTAGAAAATCTGATTGCAACGAGAAAGTATATTTTACATAATGTTACTTCTAGTATCAAATTATCACTGAGAACTTCACACTTTTAGGCAATATTTGCTCTCCTTAAATATGTTAATCATTCAAATTCATTAAAACCAAGGATATCAGAGGGGATTTTCACATTCTAGCTCGTTTAATTAACTTAGTTTATTTAGAATAACTTATAGAGAAATTTGAAACAATAAGAGATTTATCCCCAACTTTCCTGACAGTAAATAATCAAGCAATAAGATAGGCTATAAGCTGAAAAGTGCTGAAGTATTTCAATTTTCTGGCAGATAGGATTTCTCTCAATCTAACTTATTAAAGCCAGGAATAAACACTGTCTTGTGGTTTACTTTTAAAAATTATGCAACTAAAAATTCACAAATATATCGGTGCTATAATAAATGGAACAACACTGCGATTGGGTATTTTTAGGTACTCGGATATCATTTAAGTTTTTTAGGTATTACAGAACTTATGAATAGGCTATGGCTCTTCTGAGTGTGATTCGGAAAAGTACCGTATTAAAGTAGTAGTAGCCTATTGTATTTAGAAGTAAGAAAAAAAAGGTAAAAATCTAAGAATCCGGTCCCTAGTTATCACCATAAAATATGCAGGACAAAAATATGTCATGAGCCAGTATGTCAATACCTGAGTGAGCTCTGTAATAAAAAAAAATTGCGATAAGTAGGCTACCACATCCTCCAATTTGCAAAAAGACCACGTTCAATAATTCGTCACTGTTGTAAAGATAAAGTTAATCAATATTTGGTATGCACACTAGTAGTGCGTAGCTTATTCGAAAAATTATTTTTAAAAAATGGTTCTAAACTCTATGGCATTTTAGGTGATAAACAGAGCTAGACACAGCCTCTTGCAGCGCTAATAGAAATCCGGGGTTGTTATGGTTATCACTGGTAATCCTTGATGGGCTTCCAAGAGCGGGGATTGTTTTGGAAATATTGTATCTTGAAAACAGTTAGTTCTAGGGCCTATAAAATGTGATTTTCGAAGCCCGTCGAGTAAGTTAATGTTTCTCGCAACGAGAAGCGTAAAATGAGCTCTCTCTCGCCGTTCTACGACAAAAAAAAAACAGCTTATAATTTCACGTAAATAATCGAAAACGCTGAAAATGGCTTCCAAAACTATAATATTTACGTAGTGTTAATCTCACGATTATGAGCTACGGGACCTCCAGTTTTGCGTGGAATCCCAACCACAGGGAGTGATATGTATTATTATTTGACTATTATTATTAAAAACATCGCTACAATATAGGCTACACAGTTTACAACATTCAACATGATTGCACATACGATTTTTATGAATTTCCTATCAATCCCTATTTGTTTAACTTGTAAATTGACAATATTACCGTATTGAATTAGTCTATATCATTAGTGTATATCAATATTGTATATTAAATGCATACATAGCAGGAAGAGCAATCACATATGCCACTAAAGGGTGCAACCTTGTGTGTGGCATGCATGTATCATTGATAACGATTTCTTTAAAATCGCAGGCTATATTGGCTTAGTCTAATAACACGCTCTGTATTTAGGCTACATGCTTTAAGTTATGTACTAAAAATAATGAACACGGAAGAACAATAACATTTGCGTAAGTTATGTATAAATTTGTAGGCTTAATTAATAATTAACTTAGACTATATTTTCCCTGAGAATATGTTGAATATTCTAGGCATCGTCGGGTTTGCATGATTTCATTTAAAATCTTTCCATTTTATTGGGGGAATCTTATATAATTTGAGTAATACGGGAAGTTTGGTTTTGCTATTTAACTTAGATTGCTAGAGTGATTCGCTAGCCTATAATAACCTACTTCTGGTTTCATATCCGTAATTTACAACTTGAATTGTATTTCTAAGGTATTTTTAACAATTTATTTATGTATTTAAAAAGCATACAATTCCTTAATGCTAAAGACCCTTTTCTCGGGCCTTTTCACTGTAATGAGTCCACGGCAAAAGAAGAGAATATCAGGATTGGTACAGCAGCAGACTGATAACTTATAAATTATAACTGTAATGGATGTACTGATGCTATTTTGAGGAAAATTATGCTAATTATGTAGGGAATGTCAACCACTCTAGCGAGTCTGATGAATCCAATTCATCACCTGAACGTAAACTTGATAGAAAATCTGACATGTATGGACTGGGAAGTTCTACGACTATTTCGATATTTTGTCTATTTAGCCTACGCCAAAATCAGTAAAATATATTATATTGCGAAACGGCAATTGTTCTATAATTTACTCAGGTACATAACCCATGTTTATACCAAGTTTTAGCATAATCGGTTAAGAAGTTTTCGCTAGAAAGAGTGCCACACTGGCACCTTAGAGTTATAGGCCTACCTGTGGTTCAGAATGCCATGTTGAAAACAAAACAAAAAATATACATTTTAATAGATGTTCACGTAGACTACAAGTTTCATTTACAAGAATAGAAACCTCTGAATTAAACTTACCGGTATGTGTCCTCTTGTGAATTTTGAGATTCTCCGATCTGGCGAATACTTTTCCACATCCTGGAAACGGGCATGGAAATGGCTTCTCTCCTGTATGAACTCTGATATGGTTGACGAGTTTATATTTGGCTTTAAAAGGTCTTCCATTTCTTGCACACGATTGCCAAAAACATGCGTGCGTCGTACATTCGGGTCCACCAACATGTTCAACGGTGAGATGAGTTACTATTTCATGCATCGTCGTAAAAGTTTTAGCGCACGTTTTTCTAGGGGGTGGTTGTTCGGGGTCTATCCACATACACGACATTTCTTGTTTGACTGGCTGTCTCATATAGCGGAAAAAAGCTCCGTGGTGGTGATGTGGTGTCATTGATGTATGGTGCATTGCGTGGTGGTGATGGTGGGACATTGCTGCTGCGAACTGATGATGGTGATGGTGAGGTGATGTTTGGTAAGGGTGATGTTCTGGCCTTGTATACACATCCATGCCTAACCTCATTTGGTGATGGTGATGGTTTAAATGGTGATTAGTTAGTGACTGATGAGGGTTTAAGTGATGTGATGTTGTATCGTGGTGTAAAGCAGAAGGAAATAGAACTGCAGCATCTGTCGCTGAAGGAGCTGTACCAACAGGAGCTACAGGAGGTGAGAATTCATGTGAATGATGTTCTCTTCGTAAAAGAAAATCCCTAGCAGCATAACCTGCATGAGGGTTTAGATGATGACTCATACCAGAATGTGCCCCATGATGGTAACCATTGGTTTGAAAGCCAGTACCATCACCACTTGAAGCACCAGAATTGGCTACAGTTCCAACACTACCAGACATCGAACCGGTACCCATTACTTGATGGGGAGTACCAACAACACTGGTAGTCCCTGAAGGTGGTGGGCTCATCTTCAAACCCATTGATGCTAAATGATGATGATGATGGGTAGTGTCCATAAAATGGTTTAACATTGTAAACAAAACACCTTTCAGCCAAAAAAATTAATCTCACTTGTCTATAAAAAGAAACATCACTAGAGATTCACAGAAACACTCGAACACAAAACACGTCCAGTGGTGGTAACATTGCAAAGTTATTCACAATAATAGCGGTTAAAAAAAAGAAAACGAAACGCATATTTGCGATGGAGAAAAAAAATCGTTTTTTAAATATTATGTAGAAATAAACGAGTTGTCGTAGGAGCGTGTGTTTGTACGAACATGCTCAGCGGGACTGAACTGAAGAGCAGTATTAGTTTGTGGGGGTCCCCCCCTCCTGCTGTAAACCCCGCAGGTACCGGGAGGGGAGAGATATTATCAGTAGGCTTCCCATTCGCCAGGGCTTACATCAGAACTGCCCCCTAGCGCGAGGACTAGACCCCCTACCTATCAAGTGTGGCACTCACCACAGCGTTATTGGTCAACACGCTACTCCGTGTCCAATCAGGACAGAGCTTTGTGGGCGTGACTTCTGCGTCATGCAGTGCGCAGTTGGGTACCTGCCCACTAATGCTTCTGTTATGTGCCGGTAGGAGGCAGGGCAGTCGACAATACAAATATATCGTCATTATTAGTGTTTTCGCGATAACAATATAATCATGATAATAATTCAACTATGGCTTCATTTATTGCGGATTATATAGGTCAAGTAAATCACTTGAAACTTATGGGCTCCATCAGTGGCGTAAAGTCAAAGGGGCTTCCTGAAGTTAACGCCGTTGATATTGCGACAACGAGGGCGTAATACCCGGTTTAGACGGTAAGGATGTTTTAATCTATGAATTTCTCAAAATAAGAGGGGTTTAATCTATCAATTTCTCGAACTAAGGTTTATTTTATAATGTATTTATTTCTCAAAATATTAGAGTTAATCTATCCATTTCTTGAAATAAGTTTTTTTAAATAATGTATGCATTTCTCAAAATAAGGGGGTTAATCTATCCATTTCTGAAAGTAAAGGTTTTTTAATCCATCCATTTCTCAAAATAGGGGTTTTTAATCTATCAATTTCTCGAACTAAGGTTTATTTTATAATGTATTTATTTCTCAAAATATGGGAGTTAATCTATCCATTTCTTGAACCAAGTTTCTTTAATAATGTATGCATTTCTCAAAATAAGGGGGTTAATCTATCCATTTCTGAAAGTAAGGGGGGTTTAATCTATCCATTTCTCAAAATAGGGGTTTTTAATCTATCAATTTCTTGAACTAAGGTTTATTTTATAATGTATTTATTTCTCAAAATATGGGAGTTAATCTATCCATTTCTTGAACCAAGTTTCTTTAATAATGTATGCATTTCTCAAAATAAGGGGGTTAATCTATCCATTTCTGAAAGTAAGGGGGGTTTAATCTATCCATTTCTCAAAATAGGGGTTTTTAATCTATCAATTTCTCGAACTAAGGTTTATTTTATAATGTATTTATTTCTCAAAATATGGGAGTTAATCTATCCATTTCTTGAACCAAGTTTCTTTAATAATGTATGCATTTCTCAAAATAAGGGGGTTAATCTATCCATTTCTGAAAGTAAGGAGGGAGGGGTTAATCTATCCATTTCTCAAAATAGGGGTTTTTAATCTATCAATTTCTCAGAATAAGGTTTTTTTAAATCTATCCATTTCTCAAAATGAGAGGTTATTAATCTATCAATTTCTCAGAAGAAGGGGTTTTTAATCGGTCCATTTCTCAAAATGAGAGGTTATTACTCTATCAATTTCTCAGAAGAAGGGGTTTTTAATCGATCCATTTCTCAAAATAACGAAGTTTTAATCTATTCATTTCTCATAATAAAGTTTTTTTTAAATCTCTCCATATCTCGAAATAAGGGGTTTTTACTCTATCCATTTCTCAAAATAAGGGGTTTTCAATCCATCCACTTTTCTCAAAATAAAGAGGTTTTAATCTATTAATTTCTCATAAGGGTTTTTCAAATCTATCCATATCTCGAAATAAGGGGTTATTAATCTATCCATTTCTCAAAATAAGGGGTTTTCAATCCATCCACTTTTCTCAAAATAAAGAGGTTTTAATCTATTAATTTCTCATAAGGGTTTTTTAAATCTATCCATATCTCGAAATAAGGGGTTATTAATCTATCCATTAGCGGCTTCGGTGGCATAGTCGGTAGCATGATGAACTGCTGTGCCCAAGATAGTGGGTTCAAACCCGGCCAAAGTCGTGGGATTTTTTTAAGAGCGTCAACAAACCCTCAGTATGCCTTCCTTCGGAGGGGAAGTAAAGCCGGCGGTCCCATGTCATATATTTATGGCATGTAAATGATCCTTCCAAAGACTAAACTTGTGTGCAGCTAAATTGTTAGGTTAGATTTCGTCGGAACGCTCTATCAAAAGTTCCAACGTTCACCACTAGGTATCAATGATATCTGGTAGCGAAAGTTGGAACTACCGTACTTGAAAGTGAACGGAACTGGTAGCTTACCCTAAGGGTGTCCGCTACAGACTCAGGCGATCCGAACATGTCCTCGGGCACTCCCGGCACTAAAAGCCGTACAATAAATAAATAAATGAATCTATCCATTTCTCAAAATATGTTTTTTTTTATTCTATCCATTTCTCGAAATAAGGGGATTTCAATCTATTCGTTTCTAATAATAAGTTAAGGGTTTTCCAATCTATCCGTTTCTCAAAGTAAGAGGGTTTTTAATCTATCCATTTCTCAAAATAAGGGGTTTTAATCTATCTATTTCTCAAAATAAAGCGGTTTTAATCGATCCATTTCTCGGAATTAGTGGGCTTCAATCTATCCATTTCTCGAAATAAGGGGATTTTAATCTATTCATTTCTCATAATAACTTAAGGATTTTCTAATGTATCCATTTCTCAAAATAAGTTTTTTTAAATCTATCCATTTCTCAAAATAAGGTTTTTTTAATCTATCCATTTTTCGAAATAAGGGTTTTTTAATCTATCCATTTTTTCAAAATAAGTTTTTTTAATGTAGGTTATCCATTTTTCAAAATAAGATGTTTTTAATCTATCAATTTCGCAAAATAAAGGGTTTTAATCTATCCATTTCTCAAAATGAGTTTTTTAATCTGTCCATTTCTCAAAATAAGGGTATTTTATAATCTGTCCGTTACTCAATATGAGGGGTTTTTATTTTATCATTTTCTCGAAATAAGGGGGCTTTAATCTCTCCATTTCTGAAAATAAGAGTTTTTTAATCTTTCCATTCCTCAAAATTAGAGGTTTTTAATGTATCCATTTATCGAAATAAGACGTTTTTAATGTAGGCTGTCCATTTCTTCAAATAAGGATGTTTTAATCTAACCATTTATCGAAATAAGGGGTTTTAAATCTACCAATTTATCGAAATAGGGACGTTTTAATTTTCTCTGTCTGGATAATGACCAATCCGGATCGATTTCATTTGTCGTGTTTAGATGTCCCATCATGAAACAACAGGATACCGGTAATTGAGTAACACAGCACAACATCGCTAAGTTCTGCCAACTTTTGAATTCCACGTGTTCAAGCAGAAATTTATAGTAGACTAGTTCGCTTTTTTAAAGTTTTGGAGTAAGTTATTTCACTTATTCTTTTTACAGAATTCAACCTGCTAATGTACGGAAGAGCCTGAGGAGATGTGAAAGCAAGGCCTACTTTTGGTAGGGAAAAATATGTATTTTAAAATATTTATGCACAGTCTAGGATTTTAAAACTACAAATCTTATTTAATAGAAAATAATTTAGCATTTATTTTATGAATTATAGTTTGCCAAGTGCACAGAACGATTTGGGAGTTTTGAGTAATTTTAATGCAGTTAATATGCATAGGGAATATTTTGCAATTCTGTAACTCTTCACTTTAATTACCAGTAGGCCTACGTAATGAAAAATATGAAGCATTAAAAAAAACTCCGCATTAGTTTCATAGCAGATTCAACATGAAATTATAGTGCTTTATTCCTAAACAGCAAAGCCTCCGTGGCTTAGGCGGCAGCACGCCGGCCTCTCAGCGCTGGGTCCGTGGTTCAAATCCCGGTCACTCCATGTGAGATCTGTGCTGGACAAAACGGAGTCAGACAGGTTTTTCTCCGGGTACTCCGGTTTTCCCTGTCAAAATTTCATTCCAGCAACATTATCCACTATCATTTCATTTCATCTGTCATTCATTTAATCATTGCCCCAGAGGAGTGCGACAGGCCTCGGCAGCCGGCACAGTTCATATCCTCGCCGCTAGATGGGGGCTCCATTCATTCCATTCCTGACCCGGTCGGAGACTGGAAGCAGGCTGTGGATTTTCATTTTCATTCCTAAACAACTATAAGTTTACTCCTAACTCAGAGTCAAAATATAGAATGTATTTTTAGAGGGGGAGAGAAGGAGGCAAGTGACTACCCTGCTTGATATTAAAATTTTAAGTGCCAGGGAGATCATTTATGCTTCGAAATGTCAAAAAATTCGAGTTAGTCTATAGAAAATCGACATAAAGAAAAATACATGTAAATTATAAGAAGTTTGTTTGGGAAATAATAATTACTACCAGTTTCGAAAATTCGAAATCTCGAGGTTCAATATAGGATAAGTTAACTTATATGGAAAAAGATTTATCGCCGAATTTCGAAATTTTGACTTCGAAACGAGCAGCCGTAGAATGCTTTAACTTCGGTATTTTAAACACACTCGAAATAACAATCGCAGCCGACAACACACATTCACTCAACACACGTGTGATTGAAGTGCAGTGGCGTAACTAGAATTTGTTTCAGGAGGGGGATGAGCGAAGTCAAATCTGAATTAATTGAGCTTTGGTTTTGCGTTTGTTGCTTTTCCTTTCTTTCTTTCTTTCTTTCTTTCTTTCGTTCTTTCTTTCTTCTTTCATTTGTGTTTTTGTTTTGTTTTGTTTTAGTTTTTGTATTTGATTTCTGCTTTTGCTTTAGTATTTGAATATTGCCTTGTGTTTCTTTGGTTTTGTGTTAGTTTTTTTGCTTTGGTTATTGTTTTTAGTTTTTTTCTTTGTGTTTATTTGGTTCTATGTTTGTTTTTTGCTATTGTTTTTGATTTTTGCTTTTTGCTCTGTTTTTTTTTGGGTTTGTTTTCTGCTTTTATTTTTGAATTTTGCTATGTGTTTGTTGTTTTTGGTTTTGTGGTTATTTTCTGCTAATGTTTTTGTTTTTGAATTTTTCTTTATTTGTTTGTTTTATGCTTTTTTTTGCTTTGTGTGTTGTTTGCTGCTTTTGTTATTGATTTTTTCTTTTTGCTGTATATTTTATATTTTATGTTTTGTGTTTGTTTTCTGCTTGTGTTTTTGAATTTTGCTTTTTGCTTTGTGTTTGTTGTTTGTTGGTGTTGTGCTTGTTTTCTGCTTTCGTTTTTCACTCTTTGCGTTGTGTGTTGTTTTCTGCTTTCGTATTTTAATTTTACTTTTTGTTGTATGTCTTTTGTTTTGTGTTTGTTCACTGCTTATATTTTAGAATTTTGTTTTTTTGCTTCGTGTTTGTTGTTTTTGTTTTGAATTTTGCTTTCTGTTTTGGTTAGGTGTTTGGTTTTGCCTTTTGCAGGGGACAAAATAGGACAATGAAAGCAAACCACTCGTTTTCATGTTTGATCTTCATAACATTTGATAGGCTACTTTTCTATCACCTATCAGAAATACACATTTTTGGTAACACTAAATATTTCACACAAGTTAAGGTAAATATGGGACAGATGACCTCACTGTTCTGCCCCTTAAAGCTACAACAATAAATGAATTGAAGATAAATATTCTCAAATCAGTAAGGAGGTTATAAGCCTAAACGTAGGCTACATAATCCAGTCGTTTGTCATCCATTGTATTTTCTTTTAAAATAAAAATGTCATCAAATTATGTTTCTTCAACCCTTTCACTTTCAGGCTCTTTTGTTTTTTGAATTTTGCTTTGTGTTTGTTATTTTTGTTTTGTGCTTTTGTTGTCGAATTTTGCTTTTTGTTTTGTTTATACTGTCAGCCATATTTACCAGCTCTGCATACGCTTCTTTTAAAATGAGGTGGAAGAGAGACCATTAAAGGCATTAAAATAAAATATTATAAACAGAATAGGCTATAATATAATAGGCCTAATATCGCATGGCCTCGGGTGCCGGGTGCAAGCTTTGTAATTTGACACCCAGAGGGTAGCTTGCATGTCGAATTTCGTTGTTGCTTGAACCACTATGAAAGTCAAGGAGGTTAGATATCTAAGCTCCTTGAACACTATAGCGCTTTCTAGTAGAGAAATGAGGAACTTTGTGTTGGCGGAAACTCCCGAGATTAATTTTGCCATTATGAACACGGCCTACTGAATTCAAATGGGTTCTTTGACATGCCAACATCGTATGACATGCGTGTTATATTTTTGCCGCCTTTCAAAAAAAAAAAAATCACTTACCACGGCCAGGAGCGAACCTGAAATCTTGGAGTTAGTAGACCGACACGTTGACCACTCACCCACCGTGGCAAGCTATAAACAGTGTGTATAAATCACTTGTTAGCCTATTACTGAAAATAAAATAGGCTATATCTCTGAGCTTTATGATTTCATTATAAAAAAACAAGATGTTCAGTAAAGAACATATAGCCTACTTTCTCTATAATGTATGAGTATAGTTATAACTCGTTGTTATTATCAAAGAGTATAATAGAACTATTCTTTGTTGAAGGCCATAGAAACGATTTACCTCTACCAAACGCCACAATCTAGATAAAAACTGCTACCATAATTGAAGAAAGAAAGATAAGAAGTATCTCAAGAATGTTATGGATCTGGAGACATAATCGACCGGACTGGCTGCGTGGCTCGGCGGTAACGTTCTCGCTTGCTGGGCCCTAGGTTGCAGGTTCGTATCCTGGCGCAGTCAGCTGGCATTTGAGGGTGCACAAATGCGAGGGAGCCGTGTCAGTACATTTACTGGCACGTTAAAGATCCCCTTCGGGCCAAAATTCCGGCACCCCGGTGTCTCTAAAAGCAGCAGTAGTTAAAAGGGATGTAAAACCAATAACATTATTATTATTATTATTATTGTTTTAATGTGCTAAACGGTTCCAGGCTAGTGTTCAGAAGTAAAGGGGGAGTTTTAGTCGGTAGTCTGCTACTCAGCAGCAGGAGCCCGACACTCTGGGCGTAAATGCATTTCTTCCCCTAAAAAAATATATATATATATTATTATTATTATTATTATTATTATTATTATTATTACATATACGACCTGCCGTGGGAAACATCCAACTTTGAGTTGAGGCATGTCTTTACACGTCTGGTAGTGCAGGGCTTTCACAACCCTAATTGAAAAAAAAGGAAGGAAGATTGTAGTTTTACGTGGCCGTGAATCTTGTGATTATGAGCCACGGGACCTCCTTTTTACGTGGAATCCGAACCACAGGACATGGCATTTCACTTCAAAAATCTCACATGCATTGACCGGGAATCGAAAACCCTAATTGAATTAACAAATCTTTCCATGACCCTACAGAGACGTGTGTATACAAACTATGTGGATATTTTCGATTGCTATTTGCCTGAAATAAAAGTAGTAATTAATACCTGAACTAACACCAACGGCTTGAACTCAGTTACTATGTGAAATCGTTTTGTTCTTTACTTCAAATAACATTTTCAAGTAACGCAAAATAGGCTGTTACAAACCCTTTAAAATAAAAAGTAAAAATGTATCGTAGTATCATCTTGTCATTCTTCAAATTCGATGTGCATGGAATGCCAATGGTATATTAATCAATGGAGCCCCACGTAGACTAGTTGTGACTTCTAGTGGTGAAATATCGAACAATATAATCCTAACAGAGCGAGTGCATTCTAGCGGCCAGAAGAAGAAACTTTTCAATAAAATCTGGAAGTTAATAAGTATGTCGGCGTGCAGTTACCTTTTTGGCAGCTAGATGTCTCGAGTAAATCTGCTGGCGAATTATGTTTTAATTAAATATATATTTTACACCATAATATGCACAATATAACGCTTAATTTTAAAACATCTGAGTCATTACAAAACAATAAACATATAACATTTCAAGCAAAAAATTTAGCTCTGATCGGGTTTGAACCATAGGCATTTGAGCGACAGGCTATCGCTCTACCACTTTTTTTTTTTTTTTTTATTAGCTCTTTACAGAATTACAGAATTTTCAGATATAATAAATACTAGACTAATACATCACAAGAAATCCAGATAGTGTCCATATTTATCGTACAATTGTCCACCTTCACTAAGCTTCCAACGCTCTTTTTGCAGGTGATACCTGAGATCCAGGAAAGAGAAATGTTGATCATTGTCCATCACGAAGTGTACATATTGGCCCATTATCCACACAATGGCAGTCTGTTTAATTTGGGGGAAGGCGGTCACCGACAAACGAACCAACTTCCTGTCATCAAGGTCATCCGAGGGCACATTTAATAGTTGACATACTTTTCCCTTACACCACAGCCACGTGGAGGCAACTCGCGTGCATGATGTGAAGCGGTGTATCGCCGTATCAGTTTGACCACATATAGTACACCATGGGTAAGCTTCAAGATGGATGGTATATCGCCGTAGAGCGGTTGGGATGAGATCGTTGAGGAAGATAAAAACTTGGGAGTGTACAGCAGAAGAAATGGACATAGCCCCAAAATTTTTCCAAACAGTGGGCCAATGGACGTAGAGGGTGGTGGCCTCTATTCGCGGTTTGGAGTGTACCACTTGCCGCAACATGTTATAGATACTTTTCGTCGTTGGAACAATCCCTGATGGCATTTGGCGAACAGTTTCCAGAAGGTGCTGTTGCTGGTCCCTAAATATCTTCGGCAAAGCTCTATCACAACCACGGGCTGTGTTTCGAATATCTTTGTATAGCGCTTTCGTAAAAGTGTCATGTTGGGAAAGAATGGTGATATCGTTCTTGCAGAGGAGTGCACGGCATTTCATGCCAAGAGCTGTTAGCCCTAGCCCGCCTTGCCGGGATGGGAGATACAACTGTTCCCGTTGTACTCGGAACAAAAATCCTTGCCATATAAACCAACCTGTATATTTTGCCAATTGGCTCTCAAACATTTTGGGAAGTGGGAAAAGTTGTGCGACATACCATATTTTAGAGAGCGCAAACACGTTGAGGACCATGACCCGTTGCACTATATTGAGGTTTCTTTGACCAAATTGGATCAGGACTCCCCTAACTTTGGCAATGACCTTAGTCCAGTTAACTTGCACTGTGTCCAGAAGCGATTGCTTCCAGGTAATGCCAAGAATTTTCACCTCATTTACTATCCGGAACCAGGGCTGTGGGGTAATCACTGAGTTAGTATTGAGCGGAAGCAAAGCAGTTTTCTGGGGGTTCGATTGTGCTCCAGAGGCGATATGGTAGAGCTGAAGGACGCTATCGATGTGGGAGATGTCTTCTTCATTGCGGATCAATATTGATACGTCATCAGCATAGGCGCACATTCCAAAAACATGTGTGGACAGTTTGTAACCCTGTAGCTTCACCTGGGTAGTCCGAATGAACGGTTCAAGGCCAATGACAAAAAGTAGCATAGAAAGGGGACATCCTTGCCTAACTGATCGTAGTATTGGAATCAGAGGGGAAAGAAAACCGTTGACGAGCACTCTGGACGTAGCATTACAATTTATCATACGAATGTAGTCAATAAGGATTTCAGGAAATTCGAAGTGTTGCAAGACCATGTACAAGTATTCATGACTGATGCGGTCGAAAGCTTTATCAAGATCTAAGGTGAGAAAACTCATTGGCTCAGTGGGGAGCATTTCGGCTTTTAGGTGTAGGTCCCGTAGTATCGCTAAGTTTGTTAACAGAGTTCTTCCAGGAATACTGCAACATTGTTCATCACCAATGATATCAGGTAGAACAGTCTTCAATCGGCATGCAAGTACTTTGGTAAGGACTTTATAGTCACTGCAGAGCAGAGTAACTGGTCGGAAGTCACCAACTGCCATGGGAGAGGATGTTTTTGGTATGAGGACTATGGTACCCTCGTGATGTGATTGACAAAGAGCACGACGTTGGAGAATGGTACGCAGGACATGACAAAATTCTTTGCCAATGAGAGGCCAGAAGTGTTTATACATTTCATATGGCAGTCCATCAATGCCAGGTGAGCGGTTGTTTGGGAGTTGTTTAACCACAGAGTGAATCTCTTCATCCGTAATATCCGCGCTGAGCAGAGTTTTGTTGTCCGGAGATAGTTTGGTACTGCAAGATGACAGCAATAGGGTCACCTGCTGTGGATCAATGGGAGCCTTAGCGTAGAACCGTTGATAAAATAATGATATTTCACTACGTATAGCGTCAGGGGAGGTGACGACACTTCCAGTACTGGTGCGGAGGCGGTGGATATATTTACGTTGCCGCTCACGTTGTCCTTTGGCGATATGGTATACACTTGCACTTTCGTCCGGGAGCACTGTACGATCTTTTAAAGCCACGTTGATATGAGCGAGCGTTCGTTGCTGTAGAGACAGGAGCTTGGTTTTAACTTCCCGGATCTGGTCATATATACGCTCCCCAGCATCAGATCTTTGCTGGAGCTGGCGAAGAACTCGATAGTAAAATTCAACTGTATCCCGTCTTTCCCGACCTCGTTGGTAAGATATGTTCTTAAAGACGCGGCGGATCCCTGGTTTAACTAAAATATCCCACCAGTCTGTGCAGTCGCGAAATTTGCATTTTTGTTGGACCCATCGAATCCAGTGTTGTCTGAAAATATCTTGGCATTCCTCCTCCAGTAACAGCGAGCAATTCAGCTTCCAATAACCTCTTCCTATGTGAAATATGGGATGGGGGTAAGAGATTGTACATACGACAGCATGATGGTTAGTGAAACTGGCAGGAATCACTTCATATCGTCTAGGCTGGATAAGTTCCTGTGAAAAGTAGATGCGGTCAAGTCGTGATGAGGAGTTGTGACTTATACAGGTGTAATGGGGCAGGGGCACCCTTAAACTATCCACAGCATCAATGAGGTGTAGGGAGGTAAGAAGGGTCCTGAGAGCCGGGTTGACACCTCTGTATGGACTAGTGGAATCCTCTGGGCGTTGAATACAATTGAAATCCCCTGCAAGAATAAGTTTTTCCTTAACGTCGTGCAGATGAGGCAGTATACTCTGTTGAAAGAACATTTTCCGTTCCACACGTTTATTGGACCCGGACGGGGCATATACATTTATCAGGGTGGTATTGTTTATGTGTCCAGATATTATGCGTCCTGATGGATGACATAGCACACCTTCGAGTGGGATATCATGTCTTATGAGGAATCCGGTCCCTCTATTCGTATTACCGGTATTGATGTATTGTTTGTAGAAGGCAGATATGGGTAAACGCGGTATAGCAACTTCTTGAATGAAAGCAATGTCAATGTCAGCATCTCGAAGGAATCTCTCCAACAGTTGAAATTTCAGAGGGCATTCTATTACATTGATATTCACAGTGGCCACAGTGAGAAATTGCGCCATTAAGAGAAGTATAAAAGCTGTGCTAGACATACTGGAAGGTGGACTCGAAAGAAGACACAGGTGAGAATTATCCTTGTGCACTATGTCAAATTAGGTTGAGATAGTTCCTTTTGACTGCCATTCATAGGCCGGCTGTCAGCGGTTGAGAGCGTTCGTGGGTCCCTAGATGACGTAGAAAGAAGATTTTGTTTCTTTTTCACAGCTGCGGGAACTTTTGTGGAGCCAGTTTGATTCTTCGGGGCTGGTACGGCAATCGAGGCATTTGTTTTAATCTTCTTAGAGACGTTCTCGGATCCCCGATCAACATTCGTAAGGGAGTCGGTAGGGACCAGCGAAGTCGGGGGCAGTGAAGACAAAATTTCTGTGGCAGCCTGTAGTAACGGCAGAGTTGGTTCTAAGGCTGCGATACAGGTTGCCGAGAGCACAGGGGCACTCTGTGTCTCGCAGCCCTGGTCAGGGCAAGGTACCAGTTCTGCGTCAGATGTATCCGAGGTCACTCCCGGTGTTGTCTCAGCTGACTGATCAATGAGCATGTTTTCATATGACGTTTGCTGCGTCACAACTTCCGAGTATTGTACACGTCGTTGTTGTGTAGGAGTTATACCGAGGGGAATCATTTTCTTTGGGCAGTTAATACGTAGATGTGTGGTAGCATTGCAAATTAAACAGGTCTGTTTCTGTCCATTATACGTTATATAGCCAGAATGGCCACCAAAAGCCTCAGTGGAGGGGATATCTTGCTTGATTTCCATAGTTACGGCACGTATTCCATTATACACCGGGAACTGATAAGCAGAAGACCATTGTTCTTTCCTGACGTCACTCACAGTGCCATATTTCGACAGGACGGATTTGAAAATTTCAGGGGGTACTTCGAGTGGGACATTAAATATACGCACTGTGGTAAAATTGGAATCCGCCGTGGAGAGCTTAACATTGGTCATTTCGCCTGAATCATACTGAAATTTAATAGGATCTGCAAAAGTATTTAACAATTTCTGATAAATAGATATACTGATTACCTTGATGTACATGGTTTTTTCGTGCGCATTTAACTGGATGGCTTCTACTTGGTCGACAGTCAACCGGAGGGTATCGCCAATCCAGCGGTGAATTTCTCCTGGTGAGGGGCGAGAACTCTGCCTGTCCCATTGGCAGCGTACGGTGTTTTTTCTCTGGTATCCGGACATGATTTTCAGCGGGGTTTTCTGGTTTTGTTGTCCTATCTGGAACACTACTTAAAAAGTATTGTCCGAATGACACACGGAAGGTCAGTACACACGTGGAACTAAGGAAGCACCGGTATTAGGAACCGTGAACTCTTCCAATGCGGTCACACAGCGCGCACACACGTACCGCACTCGCCACTGAGCTAATTGAGTCAACGAATATCGTTCTATATAAAATGACTTACATAGAACTTGTTAGCAAATAATGATTTATACTAAACGATTTCATCACTGGAGTATATTATTTATATATAAAGCATTTCATACAAAGTTTATTTATTTTGTATCAGTACGCTATATTGCATTCAATACTCAAATTAGTGAAATATAAGTCAGGCACAAGATATCCGCTGCCATCTTGTCTTATTACTGAATCAGCTCAGCTTTTTAAAATCACGTCTGCACTATAGTATTACAAAATAAACTTTTAATTTCGAACGTGCCTCTTCCTTTAGAACAGTTAAAACGATTCTCGGCTCGATAATCGGAACTGGTGGGTCCCATGATATGGATTATAAAGTTTGCATAATTCGCACGGCCGCCATCCTGAAATGGTATGGCGGACGACCTTGTAGTTTGGTCACAAGACGCATCCTATACAAAGGTATGTTGTTACCAAATTTGGTAGAGATCGGATGATTTGGTTAGTCGTTATTTGATTTTACGTTTTGAACGTTTGAGTGGCCGCCATTCAGTTTTAGTAAAGATGGCGGCGATATAAAACATGACACTGAGGTGTCCTTTGCTAGTGCTACCTTTGTACCAAATTTTGTTCAATTCGCATTCACCGTGTTCGAATTGATAGGGGGGGACAGACATTCAGAGTACACACACTCACACACACACACACACACACACACACACACACATACACACACACACAGACTCACACACACACACACATACACACACACAGACAGACACACTTTTTTCGCCCTGTGTTGATCTCATAAGTCTACTTTCATTTTTTGCAAAAATCGAAAGTAGGCTAACAATGGAAAAACATATACAAATTAGTAGTAATTTTGGGGATTGGAATTCACTTGTCAAGTCTACTATTCACGTTAAAGGAAACTCTATATTATTTGATAGCGCGGTAAATATCAAGATTCCAAAATTAACAACGAACACTGAGAAGAATTCACGCAAGTTTGCCACCAACCACGACGTAAACAAGACACGAAACTCTGTGAGCACATGTTTCAGACTCTAAGAATTAATATAAATACAAATTGTCAGAGGTTCCCGCGGAATATAAACGTGAGTTAAAATTTCCTTCTTCATATTCCCCGAAAATTGCTGCTATCAAGTGGAAAAATAACGAAATAATCAAAGTCAAAGAGTTAAATTATTTGACTAGGGGTGGGGATTGCTCCCCTTAATCAACCCCCGTAATTACGCTACTGATGAGTTGAACAGACTAGCATTAATTTGCCTACTGTAGGCTAATGTGTCCTGCTACCCTCACTTTCAACATCTCTCCTAGATTAGTTGCAAGCACAAGGGTGTCTTCCTGGGAATGTGGATGGTGTCCGGACATAACGTACCACCTAGGTCGTTATCTACCTAAGAACGGTTTTCCCGTAATCCCCAAATATTTACGCTAGGGCATAACGTACCACTTGATGTCAGACGGGCATTCCAGTTACAGGTTCATTGCCACATAAACATCAGTGGCGATCACACTGTGCGGCTTTAAACATTTTGGTATTGCAACATGGAGTTGTGTGCAGCGAATAAGGGCGGGTTATGTGCACACTTCGACGGATACGCATACAGGAAGGAACGTCAGGCGAAGGACGATACTGTTGCTTAGATATGTGTAAGGCAACAAACGGAGAAGTGTTGTGTGTTTATAAAATCAAGAGGAGGTAAAGTGATTACTGACCCATCAAACAGCCATGTGTGTGGAGTTCCGAACGATGCACAGCTAGAAGTAAAGAAACGGACACAATTGGCGATTTGCCAGTCCAAAGCTTGGATAAAGTGTGATGGGAATCCAAAAACGTAACATATTTTATGTTATTTTATGTTATGTTATTGTCCACGTATTTATTTCCAGGATTAATTGAGCAAAACCGAGCAAGTGGCCGTGCGGTTAGGGTTTCATGCACCCTAAATACTTCCCACTCTTTCAAGTGGTACGTTATGTCCTCTCCTAAATATTTTAAAGTCATTAGCTGACTCTTCGCAGGTAATCAGCCGGCAAAGTGGTACGTTATGTCCTATAACCAATGTGGATATTCCCTAGAAGTTACTTGGGAGTTCAGATCGACAATTTGGCTAGTTGCGAAGATTTTCATGTTTTCGCTTCCATCCTCACTTTAATCTAAATAAGGGGTGCACAACCTTTTTATAAGTGGGGGCCAAGTTTATTTTTACTTACTAAGTGGTGGGCCGCAAGTAACTTTTCCACATAGACACTTGCCAAACCTTACCGCTAAAGCTAATTTTACTATCATCTGAATAATTAACCTATTTTACCAGCAGACAAAAAATGTGTTTCAATACCATTTGTGTGTCCTCTAGATGGTATAAATCCATTTTAGAAGATTTCTGGAAAATTGCTTTATTAAGTTATCAAATTACTGATTTATAATCAACTTACTCCTAATTTGAAAAGGATGCCGTTTTTAAAAGCATGATCTTTGATCAATTTCATTTCTTTCGGCAAGTATTTTTTTGTAAATTACTTGGACAGAAACTTCAGAGAATGTTGGTATATTGGCTTTCACGGCCGGTGAATTAAAACTCAGCAATTCTTCTAGATTTGTGCCGTGTCTTGTATGGGGTTTCGCCTAGGACACCAAGCTGGCTCATCGTGGGGCTCTTGGTGTCCCCGCCCGGACCCCCACAGGAGTAACCAAGACACGGCACAAACACAGAAGAATTGCTGAGTTTCAGAGAATTTTGTGTTTACTCATTGTTAGGCTACATTGAAGATCAATTAATTTATTTTTATAACAAAATATTTTTTAAATTTTCTTATTTCAACTAGGTCCTACAATAATGGGGAAAATCTCACCATTCACAATATATCTATACTAATATAATAAAGCTGAAGAGTGTGTGTGTTTGTTTGTGTGTTTGTGTGTTTAAACGCGCTAATCTCTGGAACTACCAGTCGGATTCGAAAAATTCTTTTTGTATATGATAGCCTGATTCAAGAGGAATAGTTTAGGCTATGTAGCATTAGGCTACACCTCTCAGGTAACCTTAAAGATTGATATTTGTTCAGTAAGTCGGAAGAACAAGTGCTCCAGAACGGCTTCAATAATACCGAAGTCTATTGTTGCCATGTAATGCGGGCCGCATCACGTCGCCCCTACCAGTGTTCTGGTGCAGAATTGCGAGCTGCTTATAAATTGCAGTCACGGGGAGTAATTAGTGCAAAAAGATTTCTTAGGCCCCTTAAAACAGTTATCATCATGACAATAGTAGCCTATGTCTCTGTATAAGGGCGATGGTGTTGGTGCAGTATACTGAGGTTTATCAGCTGCAATAAGCGTTGGTGCTTTCAAATTTACTTTCATTTATTCCGATCCTTATCCTTGAGCGCTCCAGTTCTGTAAAACAAATAAATCCACCGGGCGAAGCCGGGCACTACTGCTAGTATTCAATATATTTTCAATAGTATAGTAACTTATAAAATATTTATCAGCGGGCCGCATAAACTGACTTTAAGGGCCACAAGCGGCCCGCGGGCCGCAGGTTGGGCACCCCTGAAAAATGAATAGGCCTATCATTTGGTATATAAACAAATTTATTTCCACCTTGTTGTTGTTTGAGTCTTCAGTCTTTTGACTGGTTTGATAGCATGCCACGGTGGGAGAGTGGTTAACTTGTCGGTCTACTAACCCCAAGCTTGCAGATTCGCTCCTGGCCGTGGTAAGGGATTTTTGAAAGGCGGCAAAAATTACGGCACGGGTGTTATACGATGTTGGCATGTTAAAGAACCCATTTGAATTCAGTAGGTCGTGTTCATAATGGCTAACTTAATCTCGGGAGTTTCCGCCAACACAAAGTTCCTAGAAAGCACTATAGTGTTCAAGGAGTTTAGATATCTAACCTCCTTGACTCTCACAGTGCTTCAAGGAACAACGAAATTTGACATGCAAGCTACCCTCTGGGTGTCAAATAACAAAGCTTGTACCCGGCATCCGATGCCATACGATATTATTATTATTATTATTATTATTATTATTATACTGATTTGATTGCAGCCATCTATGCCTCTCTGTACTGAGCTAATCGTTTCATCTCTACATAGCTAACACACCCTATATCTGTTTAACATATTCTAACCTTGGTCTACCCTTACAATTCTTGTCCTTGCCCCCCAGAGGCAAACATCTAGTGGGACGTGGGTTGACGACCACGGGACCCCAGCTGAGTCCGGCATTGCTTCCACTTACTTGTGCCGGGCTCCTCTCTGTCTTCTTTCCTCTCGACCTCCCTTAGTCAACTCTTGTTCTCTTCCGATCCCGACGGTATTAGCGTATCCGAGGCCTAGGGAGTCGTTAACTTTCCCGTCTTAATTGGCCCTTGTCTCATCTTCCCTGTTCCCTCATTCTTCGAGGGGTCAGACCTCTTGTTTTCTTTTCATTATAATTCCTTTTCTCTTTAAGATTCCCGCACTATTTTTTTATGAATTGGCTCGCCGTGTATCTGAAATACCTTAAGTGAATTTTTTGAATCTACACTCTATTTTGTAGGTATTTTCAATCTATGTTGCATTTTGTAAGGCTTCGGTGGCGTAGTCGGTAGCATGCTGAGCTTCTATGCCCAAGATAGCGCTTTCAAACCCGGTCGAAGCCGTAGGATTTTTTAAGAACGTTAAAAATCCCTCAGTATGCCTTTCTTCGGAGGGGAAGTAAAGCCGGCGGTCTCATGTCGTAGATTTATGGCATGATAAACAACCTTCCGCTAATTGCACCTGTGTGAAGCTAAATTGGATAGGTTAAGAATGTAAACAACGCTCTTAGGTCTCTAAATTCGGTGCCAAGAGCCGACTGCGGTGGCGTCTGGTAGCTAAGTTCTGAACTTGGCCTAGTAGTCGTTGACGGTGGCACTTGGCGGCAAAAGTAGGAACTATTTGAAAAATTCTAAGTTGCAGTACTTAAATTAAACAAAACAGATAACACACACTAATACAGTCATCACAATTAACACCGGTTATCAGACAGATTCTACACTCACCCAAAGTACACGGGGCTACATGACCCCGTTGTCGCAGCCCCTAAACTTTAGAACCAACCAACCAACCTAAGTATTTTCGATCTAAATTGCATTTTGTGAGTATTTTCCACTTTTTGTGAGTATTTTGAATCTAGATTGCATTGAGTATTTTCAATTTCAATTGCATTTTGTAAGTATTTTGGACTGGCTGCGTGGCTCAGTGGTAACGTTCTCGCTTGCTGGGCCCTAGGTTGCAGGTTCGTATCCTGGCGCAGTCATCCGGCATTTGAGGGTGCGCAAATGCGAGGGAGCCGTGTCAGTAGATTTACTGGCACGTTAAAGATCCCCTTCGGGGCAAAATTCCGGCACCCTGGCGTCTCTAAATGCCACAGTAGTTAAAAGGGACGTAAAACCAATAACATTATTATTATTATTGTAAGTATTTTGAACCTAAACTTCATTTTGTGCGTGTTTTTTAATCTATTCCTTTTGTAAGTATTTCCACTCTACATTTTGTGAGTTGTTTCAATCTGAGTTCATTTTGTAGGTATTCTGTCTCATTTAATTTTCATTATGGTTTCCATTTCATTGTCATTTTCGCTCGGGGCTGATAACCTAGATGTTAGGCCCCTTAACCCCTTATAGGTTAGTGGTCTGTACATTAACCATCTAACTTACTGAAAGGACAATTTCTATTGTCAAAGATGCAGATTGTTGAATCTTTCACTTGTATTTTAACGAAGTCTTATGGGAGTGTTAATATTTATGTAAACCAAATATTATTACTTAGTTTATCTCCATGACCTAAGGTGCTAGATAAATATTTTAATAAAAACAATAAAAATAAAACGAGTAAAAAATGGTAATAAAATACTACATTACTAATTTTATTTGTATTGGTTTAATTTTTATTTTAATTGTTTACTATTTCTAATTGCTTAGTAATGTTTTTTTAGGGGCAGATGACCTCGTAGTTCCGCCCCTTAAAAAAACAATAACTAACTAACTAACTAATGTTTATTATACTTCTAAAAATTAAAAATAAATCAACTTCATCATGTTTTTCAGTTAGGCGACTGGTCTGCCCCTACAATGAGTCTTCTCCACGTTGTTCGGTCTTGTGCTGTCCTTTTGACCACTTCATAACTTCGTAGGCCAGAGCTATCTAGGAAGGATCTCATGAAAGTGTTTCGTGGCCTCCCGCGAGGGCGTTTTCCAGGTGTTTTGCCTTCTAGTATGTCGATCATCAGGCCACCATGTCGTAACCTGTGGCCAAGCCAGGTGGATCTCCTTCTATATACAAGGTGCTTCAAAAAATGTATACACACTTTGAACTTCCATAGAAAATTTATTTACCGTTCTACAAAGTTAAATTTCAGGAAATTAGAAAGCTGAAAGTCCAATGTAAATGAAACATAAATAACAAATGTTAATACTGTTCAAATTGGCGACCTGCAGCATCAATACAATTCTGAGTACGAGTCACCACTGATTCTGTACATCGCATCAAAACGTCCAATGAGATTTCTCTACACACGGCTTGAATCTCATTCCAAAGAATGTCTAGGTTACGTGGTTTACGTTTGTACACCTCATCTTTTACTGTGCCCCATAAGAAGAAATCCAGTGGTGTAAGGTCTGGAGAGCGTGCTGGAATCTCGATTGGCCCCCTGCGTCCTATCCACTGGCCCGGCAAATTTTGATCCAGGTAAGCTCGTACGTCCCTGTGATAGTGCGGCGGGGCACCATCTTGTTGAAAATAAAAATTATCATTACCGTATAATGCACGAATGGCAGGAAGTATGGAATCAGCAAGCATTGTTAGGTAAGTTATACCAGTTACAGTGCCTTCAAATCGAAAAGGTCCAATGAGTCCCCTTGAAGATAAACCGCACCACACATTTACACCAGGCAAATTTACAGCTTTTTCAATTGTAATGTGAGGATTTTCTTCACCCCAGTGTAATTGTTAATCTTGAAGGTGGTTCTGTATCATACTCCCTACTCCACTGTCTTTGAACTTCATTTACATTCTCAGACTTCCAGTACCACTTAATAACCTGCTTACGTTCTTCAAAACTCAAACGTACGTCCGCCATGTTGATATTACAAATTCCAACTGACAATATAACATAGAGGGACGATTATGCTGCCACCTGGCGAAGAAATATAACATTAGCCTTGTAGAGCGGGAAAACTACGATAGTTTAAAGTGTGTATACATTTTTTTGAAGCACCCTGTATATGGCGGATCATTTGTCGTTTTTCCTTTATTCGATCCAGCACCGTTAGCCTATGTTGGTCATTTTCTCTACCCAGCTGATCTTTTCCATTCGGTGCCAACACCACATCTCAAACGCTTCTAATCGTTTAACGTCACCTCTATTCATTGACCAGGTCTCACTGCAGTACATTGCAACTGGCCATATGTAGGTCTTAACCAGTTGTTTTCTAAGGCTGAGGGACATCGAGCGTTGACAAATTAGAGAATGCTTTTCACGGAATGCCTGCTTGGCCATGGCTATGCGGCTCCTGATTTCAACTTCACCTCGTAGGTCTTCTGTGAGGATCTGACCAAGGTATTTAAATCGACTGACCTGTTGAACTGCATCTCTATTTATGGTTATATTTAGTTGGTGTTGATGCGTATAAAATTTAAATTTCTAATAATTTTACTATCTCAATTTGAAGAGTATAAAAATAATTTTGAACATAAAAATGTTAAAGAAAACAATAAAAATTAAAATGAATAATAATTATAATTATGTTAAAATAATTAAAATGAAATTTAAATAAATACACATAAAATATAAGTTATGTAACAGTCTAATATTCTGCCCATAAAAGGTTAAATCAACAATCATCATCATCATCTTGTCCTTGACCCTTCCTTCCATAACTACTGTCCTATTCCTGGCTGTCTTAGTATTATTTGTAACTCTTCTGTGGTCAACACAAACTTGGCCAGTGGTTGGGCAGGGTAGGTTACAATGTATATAAAATATAGAGGATACCGCTGGAAAAATTTAACGTTATTAGTTTATGATCATTAGGGCCCGGATGTTGATGACACGTCATCTTTTTTACTTACTGAGCTGTCTAAAACAATGCTGAAGTACATAGAAACTCCGGACGGGCCACCCCGTCTTCAAATATGCCATTTTTATTTTTCAACTTTTTGCATTTTTTCCTATTTTTCCATTTCAAGAGCATTTTTAAGTTTTTTAGTTTTTTTGTCTTATTTTAGAGAAATTGGCCTTTTGAGGTCTTTTTTTTGCTTCCAATTTAGTCATGTCACAGCTTTATATGAGTGAGTTACGTGTCTCAGAGTTAAAAAGAAGCTAGTAGCTGATACAAGATAATTTAAAATATTGAAATATTGATTCCGATTCCTTAATCAACCGGGTGGAAACTAGTCTTAGCAACAATAGTGGCGAAATTTCTGCGGGTATTGCATCAAAACTGAAACAAGTGCTGGGCAAAAACACCGGGTATAAAACATTCTGCAAAATCTCAGACATTCTTTCTGGTGAAAATTGCTGCTTGGATGGGATTGAGGAGTATTTAGCAGCAAACGGCCTTCCTTACTTCAAGTACGCTCCGATCACATCAGTTGATGTTGAACGCAGCTTTTCGAGATATAGAAACTTGTTGGCTGATAACCGCAGATCATTTACATTTGATAACATCAGAATGACATTCGTAGTGCAGTGCAACTCAGACTAAAGTGAACATAAACCTTTTGTTAAATGCTAGAAATCTATTTTGATTGACTTTTCAGTTTGAGCTTAAGATTTCATTTTTGAAATATTTGCGAGTTCATTATTATAAGATCACTTTCTCCATTTTATAGTGCAGTTTTCGAATTTTTGAAATATTGGTGGGTTTGTTTTTATAAGATCACTTTCTCCATTTTATAGTGCAGTTTTCGAATTTTTGAAATATTGGTGGGTTTGTTTTTATAAGATCACTTTCTCCATTTTATAGTGCAGTTTTCGAATTTTTGAAATATTGGTGGGTTTGTTTTTATAAGATCACTTTCTCCATTTTATAGTGCAGTTTTCGAATTTTTGAAATATTGGTGGGTTTGTTTTTATAAGATCACTTTCTACATTATATAGTGCAGTTTTCGAATTTTTGAAATATTGGTGGGTTTGTTTTTATAAGATCACTTTCTCCATTTTATAGTGCAGTTTTCGAATTTTTGAAATATTGGTGGGTTTGTTTTTATAAGATCACTTTCTCCATTTTATAGAGCAGTTTTCGAATTTTTGAAATATTGGTGTGTTTGTTTTTATAAGATCACTTTCTCCATTTTATAGAGCAGTTTTCGAATTTTTGAAATATTGGTGGGTTTGTTTTTATAAGATCACTTTCTCCATTTTATAGTGCAGTTTTCGAATTTTTGAAATATTGGTGGGTTTGTTTTTATAAGATCACTTTCTCCATTTTATAGTGCAGTTTTCGAATTTTTGAAATATTGGTGGGTTTGTTTTTATAAGATCACTTTCTCCATTTTATAGTGCAGTTTTCGAATTTTTGAAATATTGGTGGGTTTGTTTTTATAAGATCACTTTCTACATTATATAGTGCAGTTTTCGAATTTTTGAAATATTGGTGGGTTTGTTTTTATAAGATCACTTTTTCCATTTTATAGTGCAGTTTTCGAATTTTTGAAATATTGGTGGGTTTGTTTTTATAAGATCACTTTCTCCATTTTATAGAGCAGTTTTCGAATTTTTGAAATATTGGTGGGTTTGTTTTTATAAGATCACTTTCTCCATTTTATAGAGCAGTTTTCGAATTTTTGAAATATTGGTGGGTTTGTTTTTATAAGATCACTTTCTCCATTTTACAGTGCAGTTTTCGAATTTTTGAAATATTGGTGGGTTTGTTTTTATAAGATCACTTTCTCCATTTTATAGAGCAGTTTTCGAATTTTTGAAATATTGGTGGGTTTGTATTTATAAGATCACTTTCTCCATGTTATAGTGCAGTTTTCGAATTTTTGAAATATTGGTGGGTTTGTTTTTATAAGATCACTTTCTCCATTTTATAGTACAGTTTTCGAATTTTTGAAATATTGGTGGGTTTGTTTTTATAAGATCACTTTCTCCATTTTATAGTGCAGTTTTCGAATTTTTGAAATATTGGTGGGTTTGCTTTTATAAGATCACTTTCTCCATTTTATAGTGCAGTTTTCGAATTTTTGAAATATTGGTGTTTTTTTTTATAAGATCACTTTCTCCATTTTATAGTGCAGTTTTCGAATTTTTGAAATATTGGTGGGTTTGTTTTTATAAGATCACTTTCTCCATTTTATAGTGCAGTTTTCGAATTTTTGAAATATTGGTGGGTTTGTTTTTATAAGATCACTTTCTCCATTTCATAGTGCATTTTTGGAATTTTTGAAATATTGGTGGGTTTGTTTTTATAAGATCACTTTCTCCATTTTATAGTGCAGTTTTCGAATTTTTGAAATATTGGTGGGTTTGTTTTTATAAGATCACTTTCTCCATTTTATAGTGCAGTTTTCGAATTTTTGAAATATTGGTGGGTTTGTTTTTATAAGATCACTTTCTCCATTTTATAGTGCAGTTTTCGAATTTTTGAAATATTGGTGGGTTTGTTTTTATAAGATCACTTTCTCCATTTCATAGTGCATTTTTGGAATTTTTGAAATATTGGTGGGTTTGTTTTTATAAGATCACTTTCTCCATTTTATAGTGCAGTTTTCGAATTTTTGAAATATTGGTGGGTTTGCTTTTATAAGATCACTTTCTCCATTTTATAGTGCAGTTTTCGAATTTTTGAAATATTGGTGTTTTTTTTTATAAGATCACTTTCTCCATTTTATAGTGCAGTTTTCGAATTTTTGAAATATTGGTGGGTTTGTTTTTATAAGATCACTTTCTCCATTTTATAGTGCAGTTTTCGAATTTTTGAAATATTGGTGGGTTTGTTTTTATAAGATCACTTTCTCCATTTCATAGTGCATTTTTGGAATTTTTGAAATATTGGTGGGTTTGTTTTTATAAGATCACTTTCTCCATTTTATAGTGCAGTTTTCGAATTTTTGAAATATTGGTGGGTTTGTTTTTATAAGATCACTTTCTCCATTTTATAGTGCAGTTTTCGAATTTTTGAAATATTGGTGGGTTTGTTTTTATAAGATCACTTTCTACATTTTATAGTGCAGTTTTCGAATTTTTGAAATATTGGTGGGTTTGTTTTTATAAGATCACTTTCTCCATTTTATAGTGCAGTTTTCGAATTTTTGAAATATTGGTGGGTTTGTTTTTATAAGATCACTTTCTCCATTTTATAGTGCAGTTTTCGAATTTTTGAAATATTGGTGGGTTTGATTTATAAGATCACTTTCTCCATTTTATAGTGCATTTTTCGAATTTTTGAAATATTGGTGGGTTTGTTTTTATAAGATCACTTTCTCCATTTTATAGTGCAGTTTTCGAATTTTTCAGTCATTTATTACAGTCATTTTTGAAAGTTTTAGGTGCATTTTTTAAACTCTTTTACGTCATCAACATCCGTGAGCTAATGATCATTATTATAATGGGTTACACGTTTCGACCTTCAAGTGGTCATCATCAGATCCTGATCTCTGTGTGTGTCTTAATAAGTGTCCTACCAACCTATCTCTACTCTTCATTAGCAGTCGCCAGAAACATGTCTCCTCTCCCACTCGTCTTAATACATCTTCGTTTGTAACCCTATCTACCGATCTGATCTTCAACATTCTCCTCCCCAGAGGCTCACATCTAGTGGGTTGGCGACCACGGAACCCCAGCTGAGTCCGGCATTGCTTCCACTTACTTGTGCCAGGCTCTTCTCCGTCTTCTTACCTGTCGACCTCTTTTGGTCAACTCTTGTTCTCTTCCGACCCCGACGGTATTAGGGTATCCGAGGCCTATGGAGTCTCTTCCTTTCCCACCTTAATTGGCCCTTGTCTCATCTTTCCTGATGCCCTCATTCTTCGAGGGGTCAGCTTTCGTTTTATTTTCATGTTATCTCCTGCCTTCTGCACAAGACCCTCGTGAAGGCAGGCTGTATGTAGCCCGACCACCTTTGGTGCACCCTGGATAGTGCTACACCCTAAGGGCTCACGGTTCGTGTGTTTGGGAGTTGGCGACCACGAGGGATTCCTGAGCTGGGTCTGTTTTGTTTCCTTATTCCTCTGGCCTTGGGGCGGGCACTCTCCTCTTTCCCCTTTCCTATCTTCCTTTCATGGCTCTCCTTCCTTTCAAGTCCCTCAATCCACATTCTTCGAGTGTTGAGGGCATTTCTTTTCTTCCTGTCCTTTATTTGCCTTATCCTATATTTGTTTACCATTTCTTCTTCTAGTATGTAAGTCTGTATTATAGTTTTCATTCTCATCTCATCTTTCACTATCACCCAAACCATTAGGGGCCGATAACCTAGATGTTAGGCCCCTTAAAACGACAATTATCATCATCATTCTCCTGTAACACCACATTTCAAATGCCTCTTTTCAGCTGCGCCAACAGCCCAAGTTTCACTTCAATAGAGCGCCGCGCTCCAGACAAAGGCTTTCGAATATGACTTTATGTTCGACCCTAACTATTATGTGTAAGAAAACTGTGTCATAATGAGGCTCATTATAACACTATTTTTCATTTTGAAACAGTTTCTCCCACCAATCAGAGCTCAAGAAACAGTTGTGTGACCAATTAGATAAAGATACCTTCGCGCATGCGCTCAAAATCCAACATGTCTATATAAATTACCGAAATTGCACCGTCCATATTGAACCCTTTATCCTCTGATGGATAAATGATTCGATGTTTTATTTCTACAATTAATTAATATTTCCACCAGCGTCATGAAATAGCCAGACGAAGATGAGGAAACTTCAAGCATTTGTTGGAGACAGTGGGGACATACCTGCAGCAGTTTGACAAAAAGCTAAATACTTTAGCATTGTGAAAAGAAAGAGCCTCGCAATGTTTCAGAAGGACAGGTGGTGGCTACCTCAAAATAGAAGGGACGCGTGGTGAGACACGCTTATGGCATATTCATTGTACTATTCGCGCCTAGAAAAAATATAATGCAGTAACGTGCGTGGCTGATGGTACTACTGGACACTCCTACGAGGCCGAGGTCTGATAAAAACCGCGAACATACTGAAAAAGTGGAACCAATGAAAGATGAATGCTTACGAACGCGCCAAGTCTAGCTTGGGCACGCGATAACTAGCATTAACGCGGGAGATCGGCTAGACAACATCTCTACGATCGATTCTAGAATTAATGGGCATATTCTTGACCTGCGCAATTTTACGAGTTCAGTGATATTTGTTTCATTCCTGTACCACTATTATTTTGAGAAATTTTTATATAATTTCCCCCTCTATCGATACTTAGGGCCAGTTCATTTATAAGTGGCGTGAAGAGCCAAGAAACATTATTACAATTTGTGCGTCTGAGGACGTAGGTTATATTACATTGTGTCGGAAGACACAGGTTATTACTACATTTTGCGCGTCCGAGGACGTAGGCACTTGTACTTTGCGTGTCATGAGGACACAGATTTTTATTAATATAAATGTGTTGTAAATTCAGTGTGATAGATAGTCACAGTACTATTTTGTAGGGACAGTATCATCGACAATTCGCCAATAGACTGTTCTGGGGAAATAAGTACCTAAAACGGTGAATTTAGTAGTCAGATATCGAGTGTGTAATAATCTATAACTTTTTGCATCAGCACGAGAGATGACATCGCTTGTCCTGGAAGAAGTTTGGAACTGTCAACACTCCGTCGAGATGTTTGAGACGAGCTAAGCAGCATTAAGTAGGGAGATGGCAGCAGATGTTCGCTGACGGTGACTGGCCAAGGATGAGTACTGAATAATATTCTTATTATCTGACAAATTAACTTATGGTATATGGGACATATTTTGTTTGTAAATATCTTGCATGTGTTGATTAACGTAGTGTATTTAGTTTTGGTCTGACACACCTTTTGCATGGAAACAGCTCGTAAAAATTTTCATAGTCGTAAGTTCTTTTGTTTCTGTTTTAATTAACGTGGCTATGTGGACGACCGTGTTCGCATATGTTTACGTAATGCATTTAAGAAACGTCTCTCGGAGATATATTGTGTTTCAGAAGCAGGACTGAATTAATATAATCATACAGTAGATTGGAGGATAAAAATTGTTTAAATAAATGGGAGTTGCCTACGAATCACTATAATCTCCGAAGCGTTAGCTTAACGTGCATTTTTGTTCATATAAGGTAATTTCAGCCGGTGAGGCTTTTGTTGTTGTTGGTTCCATTCCATGTTTATGTTCCGTATTAGTGACCCGTGCAGTCACGTGCGATGCTGTCTTTTCCTTGTTTGTGTATTGAGCAATTGGCCGTGTTGGCAGCTCATTTGTCAGATGCGTCATCGCACTGAAGGAGGGTCTCGAGGGAGATTCCTGTAAATATTAGATTTTAGATTCTGTGTCAGCATTAATTTTTAAGGGTTTTTATTAGTGTTGTGTCCCATATCCGTAAACGTTGATTTACGAGATGATTGTTCGTAAGCATCGTGGCTGTTACCCGATGTAAACGAACAGTCATCCAAGTACTCATCCCTCGTAGTTAGTCATTACGCGTACATAAAATCCCAATGCAAGTTAGTGGAACTTGGATCCACATTTTTTTATGAGGGGGAGATCCGTCTGACTCCTCAACGTTGATAGATATTTCTGTCATGGGAAGATTCAGGGAGGAATATTATTTTTGTTGTTGTTTATATTCATTTCATTTTTGCACTAATAGTCATTAAATTATGTTATTATTTTACGTCTTGTCACTTCCTTTCTTAATTATAGTTTTAATCCTATGACCCTTCCCTCAGTAGAGCATGTTGTTTGGCGAACGTAAACATCACACTATGAACTGAGCGCGACCCCTTGATCAAAATTCTTGCATATAAACACTGCAATACTAAAGGGTTCATAGGAGGTAAACTGACGCGGCCATGCGTGGGGCGGTTCACTGTGGTGTAGCGGCAGAGAAATTGCACATGTCAATGTAAGCGTAGTTGGATGTACAAACTGACGCAACAATGAAGGTGTATTTTTGTTGCCGGTTTGCTGCTGGAACACATTTAGTTGGCGTATTTGAATAAAACTGACATGCCACAAGTGGAGGCAGATATGACAGTATTTTAATCACCGGAAAGTGATATTTTATTAAAAGTAATTGAGGCGAAGAGGATACCGCCAACTGTGTGAAATATAAATTAAAATCAGGAGTTTGCAATGTAAAATACGGTTCACGTTTTTGTCTATTGAATTAAAGTAAAAATAATATACGTGATATCGGGCGCCCAATGATTAAAGTTAAAACTAGATTTGTTTAGAAAGTCAAACTCATGAAAATGTTAGGAGGCTGGTAGCCTTAAATGACAATTAATACTTTGTTAATTAGTCAGTGTTAATATCAGATCAGGATAACAATTTAATGACTGAATATGTGTTTGGGTTTAAATTAAATTGAGTAAAATTAGAACCACTCAGAGATGCGATTGACTAGTGGGATTAAATGTAAGTTATAAATGAACTGAGTAGGGTAAAGAAATTAAATGTGCATGGGGATTGTATGTGTGTGTCAGGGGGCATTGCTTTATGCCATTTCCCTAATGTCTCATATAAAGTGTATAACATGGCAACAGTAGAACAGATTCAAGAAATCATTGAAAATGCGGCTAGGAGGACACAGGAATTGTTGGACACCAAATTGGCGGAACAGAGTGAATCATTAAACACTAAACTATCTGAACAGAGTGAATCATTAAACGCTAAATTATCTGAACAAATAAACAATAGTATGTTAGAACAAAGTGAGTCTATAAACAAATTGTCTGAGCAGAGTGAATCAATAAAAACTAAACTATCCGAACAAAGTGAATCACTAAACAATACTATGTTAGAACAAAGTGAGTCTATAAACAAATTGTCTGAGCAGAGTGAATCACTAAAAACTTAACTATCCGAACAAAGTGAATCACTAAACACAAAACTATCTGAACAAAGTGAATCATTGCGGACACAATTAAACAACAGTAGGATTGAACAAAATGAATATCAGGCGGAACATGCTAGATTATTAAAAAGTGAAATCAATGACACTATAAATTCGCAGTTAGAGGCGTTAACCGCAGAGATGAAGGATCACACTAATCAACAGATGGTATTGCTGGCGCTAGATGTTAGTAAAAACAATGAAAAACAATTAGATCAGATTAAGAAAATGGAAATTATATTTGATCAAAAACTTAGCATTCTGGATGAAACGGTGTTAGGTAAATTAGAGCAAATTGAACTAGCATGCACTATGAGTACGAGCGAGGTCAAGATGGCTCAGGATAAGTTGGAAGGACGATTTAAGGAAATGGAAAAAAGCGGCAAGGTCATTCAGCAACAATTATCAGCGGTAGATGAAAATATATCCGGCATAATTAAAGATATGGACCGTCTCGAAATAAAATCAGCGGAGCAATGGAAAAGCCTAGAAGCGGATCAGGATCAATTAAAGAGTACCATCGACGAAAATAGCGCGAGATTGGAAGAAATGAAAAGCCAGATAGAAAGCAATCAGGATGACACTAAAAGCCAGATTGAGGAGAAAGTAAGCACGATTAAGGAGCAAATAAGAAAAGATTGGCGAAAAATGAATATCGATTCTAAAGAGGAAAGATCAACCATCCTTAAGACAGTAGGCGAAAATCATACTCGTATTCAAGCATTGGAACAAGAAATTAAGAGTAAACTTAAAGAACAAACAGACAGGATCATTAAAGCTGAACTGAGGTCGATAGAACAATTATCGATATTTAAAACGGGAACAATGAAAGATAAGCAGGACGACTCAAATAGCCCGGAGGGGACGAGCACAGCAGGAAGTCAAACTCAGACAGAGAGCCCATTAACGACAAACACGGAGGGGTTTCGCAAGAATTTTGAAAGGAGTTCCACGCCACGGGACGGTCATCAGCCCACACAACTTATCCAAGTAATTCGCTCGAACGATTATAAACCGCAGAAGTACACGGAGAATTCAGGGGTGACACCTAAAGCCTTTATTAAAGAAATTGAAGATAATTACAATGACACTGGGGTACCTGAAGCACGTAGGTTAAGGATGATGGAGAGATTTTTATCAGGAAATGTCCTTACATGGTTTTTAAGCTTCAAATATACATTTGGAACTATGGCAGATTTCAAAATCGCGTTTCTGCGCACATACTGGTCGCCGGCATTACAACAGAGTTTAAGAATGGAGCTTTACCCTAGGAAATACCAAACTACCCAGCAAACGAAATACTCAGATTTCTTTAACATGCAAATGCTAAAATTTCGCGACCTTGATTACCCTTTAAATGAAGCGGATCTGGTGATGACTATAGCGCGGCAATTACCAGTCATCGTGCAACAAGTACTAGTCGCAGCAAACGTTAGTACGGCCTTACATGCAGAACAGATATTAAGCCAGATAGATGAGACTACATCTCATAATCATTATAGAGGAGGAAGACAACTGGAGTTAGTAAATACGACAGAGGTCATAAAACCAAAACAGGCGAACACTAAAACGCAGGGTACAAATACAAGCACATCCACACCTAGGCGAAACCCGGAAGAGGTAGAAAACAGACCGTACCAGCGTAACGAGAATAACTATAACAATAGGTCATATCAAGGCAACAATAGATATCAACAGAGAGGGTATCAACAATGGCGTGAAAATCGAAGAAATGAGAGGCCTTATGGAAGATACGGTAATTACAATGGGAATCAAAGATGGAAAGGAAGGAGAGATCAAAATCAAGGAGAGGCACGTAATTATCGAAATGACTGGGATGATAGGCACGCTCAATCACAAAATTACCTAGAGGAATTACACGCTAGTCAAGGTGGAGAGCAAGGACGATGGGAGAAAGCCATTGGGAACATGAAGAATCCAGACACACATACTGAGGAAGCTGGAAGTCTACTGAGACAAGAGGAATATCAGGAGCGTGGGCGACAAAATGATGACGGGAGTCGCAGCGGAGCAAAAAAAAAATAATGCTAAATTTGGATAAAGGAGACAGTCTACAAACGCAACAGTCAGAAGTTGAAGATGGATGGATAGTAGCGAACATACAAGAATGGATTGCTTTGCCAGAAGATTGCCTGGAGGAGACAGTGAAACCACGGAACGATGAAATTAGGCAGTTACCCATTATTTACGCGAGGATTGGTGGAATTAATATAAGATGTTTATTGGATACGGGGTCGCAGATCAGTCTGGTATCGGAGGCCTTGGTTCGAGAGTTGGGACGGAGTCAGAATATTCCTGTGATTCCTGTACCACAACTCAAAGTGAGGGGTGTTATTCCTGAACGCACCGTCACTTGTAAACGTCAGGCATACTTAGAGCTGAACATATTGGAACACACTTTTGGGCAAACGTTCATTATCATGGCAAAGATGAATTTCAATATAATTCTTGGTGCAAATTTCATTTGTGACTATCAAGCAGTGATAGATTTGCACAAGAATACAGTCAGTTTGAGAGAGTATGATCAACTGAAGAACGTGGGATTGCATATGGATGAAATCACTACCGGAAGAGATGTAAATTCTTGGGCATTGGAAGCAATATCTGAAGAGACGGAAGAGGAGATACGAAAGGCAGAAGATAACATCATAGAAGGAGCTGTTGTGGAACTAGATGAGGAGAGTGAATCCCAGGAGATATGGTCTTTATTAACAGAAGGAGATGACAGTGATGCACAATTTGAAGAGTTACTACAGGAGCGGCTCAATGACATTCAACTTGGGGGTGAACATAGAAAACAATTGGAAGAGATTTTAAGGAAGCACAAAGCAGTATTCGATACAGTACCTGGGAAAATATTAAATTTCAAATATTCAATGCAAGTCGAGGATTGGTCACCTTTCAAAAGTAGATTGAACCCAATTCCGGAAAAATATCGTGGTCAAGTCAAGGTCATTATAGATGAGATGTTACAAGCTGGAGTGATAAGGAAGACACCTACACCTTATCTCAATGCGATTTTGGCAGTCACAAAACCAAATGGATCTATTAGACTTTGTTTCGATGCCAGAAATCTCAACATGAGACTCATTTTTCCTGAGTATGACAGAGCGCCAATTATCAGAGACGTACTAAAAGGCTTTAAGAACAAGAGCATTTATTCATCAGTTGATTTGACGTCCAGTTTCCACCATATTGACTTGGATGAGAAGTAACAGCTTCTATCTGGCTTCTTATTCGATAACCAAACGTTCTGCTTCGTCCGAATGCCCTTCGGAGTCAAGACAGCGGGCTGTGCTTTAATCCGAGCCCTGGATCGGAATCTAACCGAGGAAGTTAAGGAGATGACGGTGCGCTACATTGATGATATTCTGCTGGCATCCGACAACATTGAAATTCACATGGAAAATTTAGATAAAGTATTAGGCAACCTTAATGCATCAAATTTCAAAGTAAACCTGAAGAAATCGCGTTTCTTCAAGAGCGAGATCTTATATTTGGGTCACATCATTGACAAGGAGGGAGTGAAGCCAAACCCAGCTAAGATCGAAGCGATAAAGAATTTCCCTACACCAACGAGAGTCAAGCACATTCGGGCTTTCTTAGGCGTAGCGGGATTCTTTAAAGAAAACTGTCCAGGTTACACGGACACTGTAGCTCCAATGCAGGAAATGCTAAAAAAGAATAATAAATGGTTGTGGAATGCGGAATGCGAGAAGGCGTTCCAAGCAACTAAACAGCTACTGAAAAACTGCATTAAGTTAGGATATCCAGATTTCAAGCACAAATTTATAATCCAAGCGGATGCTTCACTAATTGGTATAGGTCCCATGCTCTACCAAAAAGATCCAGCTAACCTGCAACATAAAACATATTTGGCATTTGTCAGCCGAAATTTGCGTAAGCACGAGCGCAATTATACTGTAACGGAGCTAGAGCTGTTGGCCATCCTTCATGCGCTTCAACAATGGAAACTAATAATTTATGGATACCCCATTGTTGTCAGGACTGATCACAAGGCACTAACATTCTTGTTTAAGACGTCGATGGCAAGCGAACGTGTGACACGTTGGTCTATATATATTCAGCAGTTTAGCATTGAGATTGAACATTGCCCAGGGAAGATGAACGTGATTCCGGATGCACTCAGCAGGAACCCAGAGCCTGATGTTGAAGAAACAGCGATGGTACAACACTTGGAGTTAACACCGAAGGACCGGGAATTCTTGGAGGAGTTACGTGAGATACAGCGAGAACAGGAAGCGGAACCATGGATGATGCTATTAATTCAATACTTCAGAAAGTAGCTACCTACAGGAACACCTGCATTTCGAGAAGCGAAAGCAAATGAAGGAAGATATGTTTATGTCAACAATTTGCTGCACAAATGGATAGATAATGACCACACCAAGTTACGCATAATAAATGGTTGTGGAATGCGGAATGCGAGAAGGCGTTCCAAGCAACTAAACAGCTACTGGAAAACTCCATTAAGATAGGATATCCAGTATCTGCATCTTTACAGCGAGGATTGACATGGCGTACTCACGAAAGTTACGGACACGTCGGAGTAGACAAGTGCGAAGCGACAATAGGAGAGACATTTACATGGCCACGTATGAGAACAACTATATGTGACGTCATTACGACTTGTGATCCTTGTCAGAGGACAAAGCCCAATAACTATTTAATGAGGCAGTATCCTAGACCATTGCTACCTCAGAATACCTGCGAGCTACTGGCCCTAGACTGTTTCGGTCCAATCCCGAAAGGAAGGCGAGGTTGCCGTCACTTGCTAGTGTGCATTGATGTGTTTTCTAAGTTTGTCGTATTATGCCCCATTCAGAAAACTACATCGAAACAAGTACTCAGTCGTATTCGAAATAGAGTTATTCCAATCCTTGGAAAACCAGAATTTATATTGTCAGAGCATGGCAGCTATTTTACAAACGCCGAATTCAAGAAAGGTATGGAGGACATGGGTATAAAACACGTTTTAAGCAGTATCCGACATGCCCAAGCTAATCCAAGTGAGCGAGCAATAAAATGTGTAACATCATACTTGAGAATCTTCATTCCCAAAGAACATCATAAGTGGGTGGATAAAATTAAGGATGTAGAGACATGTATGAATTCTACCAGGCACGAGTCAACAGGACAGATCCCTATGGTCTTACACAAAAACGAGTATCCAGTGAGAACGCGGAAAAGCATCATTAACTGCCCACAAGATCCCATGATAGCACCTGACCTGCGAATAGAGAGAACGAGAGCCTACATGAGAAAACAAGCAGATCGCAGATTACGGCGATTGAGAAATAAGAGATTTCACCGTGATCTAGAAATCAACCAGCTCGTTTTGGTGAAACGACCCGCTACATCGGATCCAGAGAAGAAGATCTTCAGCAAATTCTGTGAAAAGTTCATAGGACCCTATTCTATTGTAAGAAACCTAGGAAATAATGCATACAGAGTGAAAGAGTTAAGCACAGGAACAATGTCGGTCTACAATGCAGCCAACTTAAAAACGTATCGAAGAAGTGAGCCATGGGAGCGCCGAAATAATGATGCAGTTTAAATATATGGACGTCCTATATCAACCAAGTGGACGGGGGGCAGTTGAGTACGGCACGTGAAGGAGGAAGTGGAGATGGTGTTGACAAACATTAACGAGACAGGCAGAGTGTTGCCTAAGGCATCAGCGCGTCACGCAAGCAGTTGAAAGGGTGAGGTCCAAGCAGGAAATAAAACGAGTAAATGCCATTCAAGACAGGAGCGGCTAGACCAAGTAATAGAAAAGGGGTGATTCTGAAATAAAACAAATTGGCCTACGGAAGTCTTTTAAAAATTATCGACTTTATCCTAAGTTCGAAATTTTGTGAGTGGAGGAGTTGTGAACCCTTTATCCTCTGATGGATAAATGATTCGATGTTTTATTTCTACAATTAATTAATATTTCCACCAGCGTCATGAAATAGCCAGACGCAGATGAGGAAACTTCGAGCATTTGTTGGAGACAGTGGGAACATACCTGCAGCAGTTTGACAAAAAGCTAAATACTTTAGCATTGTGAAAAGAAAGAGCCTCGCAATGTTTCAGAAGGACAGGTGGTGGCTGCCTCAAAATAGAAGGGACGCGTGGTGAGACACGCTTATGGCATGTTCATTGTACTATTCGCGCCTAGAAAAAATATAATGCAGTAACGTGAGTGGCTGATGGTACTACTGGACACTCCTACGAGGCCGAGGTCTGATAAAAACCGCGAACATATTGAAAAAGTGGAACCAATGAAAGATGAATGCTTACGAACGCGCCAAGTCTAGCTTGGGCACGCGATAACTAGCATTAACGCGGGAGATCGGCTAGACAACATCTCTACGATCGATTCTAGAATTAATGTGCATATTCTTGACCTGCGCAATTTTACGAGTTCAGTGATATTTGTTGCATTCCTGTACCACTATTATTTTGAGAAATTTTTATATAATTTCCCCCCTCTATCGATACCTAGGGCCAGTTCATTTATAAGTGGCGTGAAGAGCCAAGAAACATTGTTACAATTTGTGCGTCTGAGGACGTAGGTTATATTACATTGTGTCGGAAGACACAGGTTATTACTACATTTTGCGCGTCCGAGGACGTAGGCACTTGTACTTTGCGTGTCATGAGGACACAGATTTTTATTAATATAAATGTGTTGTAAATTCAGTGTGATAGATAGTCACAGTACTATTTTGTAGGGACAGTATCATCGACAATTCGCCAACAGACTGTTCTGGGGAAATAAGTACCTAAAACGGTGAATTTAGTAGTCAGATATCGAGTGTGTAATAATCTATAACTTTTTGCATCAGCACGAGAGATGACATCGCTTGTCCTGGAAGAAGTTTGGAACTGTCAACACTCCGTCGAGATGTTTGAGACGAGCTAAGCAGCATTAAGTAGGGAGATGGCAGCAGATGTTCGCTGACGGTGACTGGCCGAGGATGAGTACTGAATAATATTCTTATTATCTGACAAATTAACTTATGGTATATGGGACATATTTTGTTTGTAAATATCTTGCATGTGTTGATTAACGTAGTGTATTTAGTTTTGGTCTGACACACCTTTTGCATGGAAACAGCTCGTACAAATTTTCATAGTCGTAAGTTCTTTTGTTTTTGTTTTAATTAACGTGGCTATGTGGACGACCGTGTTCGCATATGTTTACGTAATGCATTTAAGAAACGTCTCTCGGAGATATATTGTGTTTCAGAAGCAGGACTGAATTAATATAATCATACAGTAGATTGGAGGATAAAAATTGTTTAAATAAATGGGAGTTGCCTACGAATCACTATAATCTCCGAAGCGTTAGCTTAACATGCATTTTTGTTCATATAAGGTAATTTCAGCCGGTGAGGCTTTTGTTGTTGTTGGTTCCATTCCATGTTTATGTTCCGTATTAGTGACCCGTGCAGTCACGTGCGATGCTGTCTTTTCCTTGTTTGTGTATTGAGCAATTGGCCGTGTTGGCAGCTCATTTGTCAGATGCGTCATCGCACTGAAGGAGGGTCTCGAGGGAGATTCCTGTAAATATTAGATTTTAGATTCTGTGTCAGCATTAATTTTTAAGGGTTTTTATTAGTGTTGTGTCCCATATCCGTAAACGTTGATTTACGAGATGATTGTTCGTAAGCATCGTGGCTGTTACCCGATGTAAACGAACAGTCATCCAAGTACTCATCCCTCGTAGTTAGTCATTACGCGTACATAAAATCCCAATGCAAGTTAGTGGAACTTGGATCCACATTTTTTTATGAGGGGGAGATCCGTCTGACTCCTCAACGTTGATAGATATTTCTGTCATGGGAAGATTCAGGGAGGAATATTATTTTTGTTGTTGTTTATATTCACTTCATTTCTGCACTAATAGTCATTAAATTATGTTATTATTTTACGTCTTGTCACTTCCTTTCTTAATTATAGTTTTAATCCTATGACCCTTCCCTCAGTAGAGCATGTTGTTTGGCGAACGTAAACATCACACTATGAACTGAGCGCGACCCCTTGATCAAGATTCTTGCATATAAACACTGCAATACTAAAGGGTTCAATATGTTCGCGTAAATAAACTGGTGAATATGAGACAAGAAATGGCACTGTACCATAATATCCCCAAAATCAATTTCTACACAGTGCGTGGTTTTGAAACGACTTCGGTGACAGTTTTACTGAATACTGGAGCACAATCTGAACATATGGCATTGAAGCACACAGAGCTCATGCGTCGGTTGTCCAGAGAGCTTGGAAAACAGAGATATACTACCCACCGCAGCACTCGATCACAACATTTTAGTGACTGAACAGATATTTATGAATATTTATGTTAAAACATATAATAAAATTATAATTATCGTCGAACATAAACAGTCGTAGGCCTATGCAACTCGCCTATAATGGTAATTAAGACACTCGTATGGAAATCATAAAACTCGCTTACGCTCGTTTTATAAAAATACTCGTGTCTTAATTATAGCCATTATAGGCTCGTTGCATAATGTACTATTATGTTCGACCCTGACTATTATATGTCAGAAAACTGTACTATAATGAGGCTCATTATAACACTATTTTTCATTATGAAACAGTTTCTCCCACCAATCAGAGCTTAAGAAACAGTTGTTTGACCAATTAGATAATTAGATGCGCTGGTTATTTTGCTTTCTAAGTAGCAGAAGTCTCCTACTTCCGTTAGCTTTTACCTGCCAATTTGACGTCCATAGGGATTTCTGATTTCCTTTGGCAATGTCAAGGACAAAATACACAGTACGAGTGGAAAAGGTCGAATTACGAGCTGCGCCACATGGTGACCCGTCTGTGCGTAACGAAAGCTTTTAACGACCCATGATTCGGCTGTGTGTGAGAAAGGTGTGGCATGCTGTGTGAAAGGTATCATGTCCTAAGTGCAAGAACAGAGGTCAGTCCTTAACAGGATTTTTTACAGATTGATGATATTGATGCGAATTTATGTAATAATGTAAGTGTACTGTTATTTATGGCCATTGGTTGCTATTAAATCTTTATTAAAGAACCTAGTTTCTACTATTTTATTCCATATTTTGTAAGAATAAGATCTATCTGAGCAACTCTCTAATTTTGCCCGTACTTCGCACCTCTTTACTGTATTCTCTATTCTTTCATCCAACCTCGGTATGTAGATTTCCTTCTCCTTCCATCGAAATTTAACTGATATCTCATGTACGCGAAGGCTGAATTTACAGCTACTTTTTTTTGAAGGGTAACACCACTTCTCTGATTCTAGGATTCGGCCGTCGGAGTAGGTTGTTTAGCATGGAGGAAAGAATAAGAGCTCGTTTGAGTGAAGCCAAGCGCTGCAACCAAAGTGGGCGTAACCTTAACTCGTATTGGCATTGTGCATGGCTAAACCTTATTTTGGCCCTGCTTTTTATCGCGCTCCGGTTATGCAACTTTGGAAACGTAATAACAGTAGTGATAAGTTATTAAAAAATACTCTTCAATTCTAATCTCAGCATGTGTAGGCCTACCCTATATAAAAAAAAAAAATCCTCTGAAAAACCCAAATTATCAAATGGCTGTTGGTCAATAATTACGGTAGGCCTACGCAATTAATCAATTCGAGGCTAATCGTCAAGTTTCTACCCCCCACAAAGAAAATACCGTACGGTACCGAAACGTATAGGCTATACCGTATTTTTGTGCAAATATGCGTCCCTTTTTAATTGTTCTGTTTATTAATTTTGAGGTTCATATTCTTGAATATCAAAATGTGTACGACCAATGAGTGAAAGTGGCTGTGCTCGAAATTAGGCCTAAAAACTGATGAATGCCTCAACACCAATAAGAACATAAAACTCAATTTGGTGTAAATACCGTAATTAGTTCGGCATCATTAATTCCCAAGATGTGCCTTCTTTGGTATAACTCGCATCTTCAGACACCTGTATTAAATTTAATCAGTGTTTCAGCGTATTATTACGTTTTGCCGCGTCTTTCTTACAAAACTAGCCTCGCAAAGGTACTCTCATATGTATATTTAAATTGGCTTTTAAAACGATAACGCAGCTTATTTGTGCCGAGTACCGAGATGTACAGAGTGTATTCTGCCTATCCAAGAAAAAATCTTGACTTGTCATTGCAGTTTTATGTCACTAAAATCCATTACTATTTGGAGTGGTTTACGGCTTTAAGCATAGGGACAGCCATTTTCTTGCAACCAAAGTGGGCGAGCCGTTTGGCTTCAACAGCGTACGCTAGGCAGCGCAGCGAAGGCATCACCTTCCTTTCTTTCCTCCATGTTGTTTAGTCGATAATGCCAACCTTCAAAAGCAATCCTATATAGTTCTTTGCTGTCCCTTCTAGATGCCTTGCTGGACCGGATTATGGGAAAACCCACAAACAGCATTCCATTTAACCATACATTTCACTGAGCGTATTCCCCCACACAACCGTAAATATCATAGTCATAGACTATATATTATTTCAGTAGTATAGATCCCTCCTGCGACGCTAACAAGCGACCGATCATGACAATTGAGCATTTAAATAACAGAGAATAGACATTAGCAGTGACGAAGTTCATAAATGTCTATAATTTAAAAATAAATTGATTTTCAAAAAGGAATAAGTGTGCGATTTGCATATACTGATGCTGTATGTCATTTTAACATTCTGAGGTCTTTCCTTTATGATTTTGCATGGATTTTAGAAACACTAAATCAAAGGAATGAGCAGGCTACTCAAATCATATAATTTCATAAATATCGAATAAACGGTGAGTGTTATGATGATCCAATTTTCAGTGATTGCCTTCTTAAGTTAGGGAACATAGAACTTGGAATTCTAACTGAAATGTAAATAGTGTTCTATAATCATTTGATTGAAATAACAACATAACAACCTTTCTCCTTAAGTCTCTCATTATAAATCTATTGGGCAAAGTGTGGTTTATGAACATGCGAGATTTCTCACACGGGTCTGCTAGTTCCTATGTAATTACCCTAATTTCCAAAACACGACTAGCGTAACCTACTTGAAATGTGTTTGGTATTATTGTTGGCAATTTTCTGTAAGTGTAAAATTTGCCGCAAGGAAATTACTCGTATTTGCAAATAAAGCAAATGAATTAATACTTACAGCGCCATCGGCTGCTGTGTAGCCTACCAAGAATGAACTGTTTTTGTATTTTTACTTGCGAATGGACCACTTAGGATCACGCTACAATTTCACTATTTTAGTTGTAATTTCGTCTGTCTCCAGTACTCCTTCATACGATCGCTGTGCTGCTGCCGTTGTTCGGCCATCCAATCTCTCCCGATCTTTGTAGCTCGTCTCTCGTCATGAACCCCTTCCAAATTGTGTATACTGTTCCGAAACGTATCCTTTTCCAATATTTGGGCCTCTTGGATGTTAGATCTTTCAAGGTCTTTCCGAGTTTCTTTAATCCATGATAAGATATAAGGTCTATATGTAATCGTTGCTGTAATCCTTGCACGGTTTGTGCGCCTTTCTAATTAATATTATTTAATCCATGATGCAGTTGTTTTTTGTTTTGTTCCAGAAGTAGTCAAATAACTGCTTGGTTAATCTGGATTTGTCCAATCAGTACATGTGCCCATGAAATATTAGCCTCCGTTTCCTCATTGTCGCAGAGGTTTTTTCTACATTCTGATAGACTTCGGCGTTGCTCCGAAATTTCCATCCGGTTTCCGTCTGGATTGCGCCCATGATTTTCCGCAGGATTCTCCTTTCCAGGACCTCCAACATCTCTAGCCTATAGTTCATTGAAATGCATTCACAGGCGTACAGGCATTCTGTTTTGACTACAGTGTCGTAGTGTTCATTTTGCCGTTCCAGGAAATGTATTTCTTGTTATAGATGTTTTTTGTAAGCCCATACGCTCTCTCCATTTTTGAGATCCTATCGCCTACCGCAGCTATTTTATTACGGTATTTTTATTTTTTTATTTTTTTAATGTTAAAGGTATTTTTAGGGGACATAGTAAAAACGTAAAATTAAGCAACTTCTTCAATTGTGCCAAAATTCGAAGGGCTAAAGGACCCGGAAAGGATTCAAATTACGAGTCTGACTTCGTGTGTTCTATTTGTAAGCTAACGATGATCTAAAATACATTTTGAAGAAAATAACTGCCTAAACTTCCAGAACACGATAGGTAAAAACAGACATTTCCGAAAAGGAAAGCGCACTCTGTCGGATATAATATTCTTGGAAGTGAGCAATCAATTGAGTATCGGTAATAATATTTCTCGAGTGTCAACCTGTCACTTAGAGCCTATGTTATCTTAAACAGTCATTATGAACGGTCGTCAACAGACATAGCAAGGTTAACTTATTCCTGCAAAAACAAAACATGCGCTCTCCTATGGTTTTCCACGAATAATTAGGTTAAACCAGACATACTAAATTACTAAGATAAAGATGACAGCTGTAGGGAGTCGTCTTCTGGTTCGATGTAGGTTAGATTGCTACGTCCTTTACATTCTTTAGCAAACGAAACAAAAAAAAACAGTGGTGAAGTCACGCATCACGAAGGGGGAGCTAGGTGACTGGAGATCTAAGGTTCGAATAACACCAAGAAGGAACGAAAAAGCCAGTGTCTGACTTAACGTACTTTTTTCAGGTGAAGGGAATAACAGTCATTACAATTTGGATACCATCGTGTTTACCGACCGAAAATCAATTAGATTTCATTTACGAAGGCAACACGGAAAAATGGCTTCCAACACGAGAACTTACCAGTACATATTTCTGTGTTTATACCTGTAAAATAGTCCTTTCTATCGCTAGCTTTCTTTTCTAATATTTCTAATAGACTTTTATCAGTTCGTTTCTTCTTTAGCTAGAAGTCGTGTTAACAATAACAATACTGGTTTATATTGTAGAACGTAAGAATGAGAATGGTTCACGTTCCGGGGTAACAGAGTGCTTTGACTTGGCAGAGCGTAAGAATGAGGAATGGTTCAGAGTCCTGGGTAACAGAGGACTTTGGCCTGACACAGTGTAAGAATGAGGATTGGTTCACATTCCGGGGTAACAGATGGCTTGGACCTGACACAGCGTAAGAATGAGGACTGGTTCACATTCCGGGTTAACAGGTCTTTGACTTGACACAGTGTAAGAACGAGGAATGGTTCAGATTCCTGGGTAACAGAGGGCTTTGGCTTGGCAGCGCGTAAGAATGAGGATTGGTTCGTATTCCGGGGTAACAGATGGCTTTGACTTGACACAGCGTACGAATGAGGAATGGTTCACAGTCCGGGGTAGCAGATGGCTTTGACTTGACACAGTGTAAGAATGAGGATTGGTTCACATTCCGGGGTAACAGATGGCTTTGACCTGACACAGCGTAAGAATGAGGATTGGTTCACATTCCAGGGTAACAGATGGCTTTGACTTGACACAGTGTAAGAATGAGGATTGGTTCACATTCCGGGGTAATAGATGGCTTTGACCTGACACAGCGTAAGAATGAGGATTGGTTCACATTCCGGGTTAACAGGTTTTTGACCTGACACAGTGTAAGAACGAGGAATGGTTCACATTCCGGGGTAACAGAGGGCTTTGCCTTGACCCAGCGTAAGAATGAGGAATGGCTCACATTCTGGGGTAACAGGGGGCTTTGCCTTGACCCAGCGTAAGAATGAGGATTGGTTCACATTCCGGGGTAACAGAGGGCTTTGCCTTGACCCAGCGTAAGAGTGAGGAACGGTTCACATTCCAGGGTAACAGAGGGCTTTGCCTTGACCCAGCGTAAGAATGAGGAATGGTTCACATTCTGGGGTAACTGAGGGCTTTGCCTTGACACAGCGTAAGAATGAGGAATGGTTCACATTGAGGGGTAACAGAGGGCTTTGACTCGACACAGCGTAAGAATGGGGAATGGTTCACATTCCGGGGTAACAGAGGGCTTTGCCTTGACCCAGCGTAAGAAAGAGGAATGGTTCACATTCTGGGGTAACAGAGAGCTTTGACTTGACACGGCGTAAGAATGAGGAATGGCTCACATTCTAGGGTAACAGAGAGCTTTGACTTGACCCGGCGTAAGAATGAGGAATGGTTCAGAGTCCTGGGTAACAGAGGGCTTTGACTTGACACAGCGTAGGAATGAGGAATGGTTCACATTCCGGGGTAACAGAGGGCTTTGATTTGACACAGCGTAAGAATGAGGAATGGTTCACATTCCGGGGTAACACAGGGCTTTGACTTGACAAAGGGTAAGAATGAGGAATGGTTCACATTCTGGAGTAACAGAGGGCTTTGACTTGACACAGCGTAAGAATGAGGAATGGTTCACATTCTTGGGTAACAGAGGGCTTTGACTTGACACAGAGTAAGAATGAGGAATGGTTCACATTCCGGAGTAAGAGAGGGCTTCGACTTGACACAGAGTAAGAATGAGGTATGGTTCACATTCTGGAGTAACAGAGGGCTTTGACTTGACATAGCGTAAGAATAAGGAATGGTTCACATTCCGGGGTAACAGAGTGCTTTGACTTGGCACAGCGTAAGAATGAGGAATTGTTCACATTCCGGGGTAACAGAGGGCTTTGCCTTGACCCAGCGTAAGAATGAGGAATGGTTCACATTTGGAGATACAGAGGGCTTTGACTTGGCACAGCGTAATAATGAAGAATGGTTCACATTCCGGGGTAACAGAGGGCTTTGCCTTGACCCAGCGTAAGAATGAGGAATGGTTCACATTTGGAGTAACAGAGGGCTTTGACTTGGCACAGCGTAATAATGAAGAATGGTTCACATTCCGGGGTAACAGAGGGCTTTGCCTTGACCCAGCGTAAGAATGAGGAATGGTTCACATTTGGAGTAGCAGAGGGCTTTGACTTGGCACAGCGTAATAATGAAGAATGGTTCACATTCCGGGGTAACAGAGGGTTTTGCCTTGACCCAGCGTAAGAATGAGGAATGGTTCACATTTGGAGTAACAGAGGACTTTGACTTGGCACAGCGTAATAATGAAGAATGGTTCACATTCCGGGGTAACAGAGGGCTTTGACTTGACACAGCGTAAGAATGAGGAATGGTTCACATTTGGAGTAACAGAGGGCTTTGACTTGACACAGCGTAAGAATGAGGAATGGTTCACATTCCGGGGTAACAGAGGGCTTTGACTTGGCACAGCGTAAGAATGAGGAATGGTTCACATTCCAGGGTAACAGAGGGCTTTGACTTGACACAGCGTAAGGATGAGGATTGGTTCACATTCTGGGGTAACAGAGAGCTTTGACTTGACCCAGCGTAAGAAAGAGGAATGGTTCAAATTCCGGGGTAACAGAGAGCTTTCACTTGACACTACGTAAGCGTGACGATTGAGGACTGGCTCACATTCAGGTGTAACAGAGGGATTTGCCTTGACCCAGCGTAAGAAAGAGGAATGGTTCACATTCCGGGGTAACAGAGGGCTTTGACGTGACACAGCGTAAGAATGAGGAATGGTTCATATTCCGGGGTAACAGAGGGCTTTGATTTAACACAGCATAAGAATGAGGAATGGTTCATATTCCGGGGTAACAGAGGGCTTTGACTTGACACAGCGTAAGAATGAGGAATGGTTCATATTCCGGGGTAACAGAGGGCTTTGACTTGACCCAGCGTAAGAATGAGGAATGGTTCATATTCCGGGGTAACAGAGGGCTTTGACTTGACACAGCGTAAGAATGAGGAATGGTTCATATTCCGGGGTAACAGAGGGCTTTGATTTAACACAGCATAAGAATGAGGATTGGTTCACATTCTGGGGTAACAGAGTGCTTTGCCTTGACCCAGCGTAAGAAAGAGGAATGGTTCAAATTCCGGGGTAACAGAGAGCTTTCACTTGACACAGCGTAAGAATGAGGAATGGTTCATATTCCGGGGTAACAGAGGGCTTTGACTTGGCACAGCGTAAGAATGAGGAATGGTTCACATTTGGAGTAACAGAGGGCTTTGACTTGACACAGCGTAAGAATGAGGAATGGTTCACATTCCGGGGTAACAGAGGGCTTGGACTTGGCACAGCGTAAGAATGAGGAATGGTTCACATTTGGAGTAACAGAGGGCTTTGACTTGACACAGCGTAAGAATGAGGAATGGTTCACATTCCAGGGAAACAGAGGGCTTTGACTTGACACAGCGTAAGGATGAGGATTGGTTCACAATCTGGGATAACAGAGAGCTTTGACTTGACCCAGCGTAAGAAAGAGGAATGGTTCAAATTCCGGGGTAACAGAGAGCTTTCACTTGACACTACGTAAGCGTGACGATTGAGGACTGGTTCACATTCAGGTGTAACAGAGGGTTTTGCCTTGACCCAGCGTAAGAAAGAGGAATGGTTCACATTCCGGGGTAACAGAGGGCTTTGACGTGACACAGCGTAAGAATGAGGAATGGTTCATATTCCGGGGTAACAGAGGGCTTTGATTTAACACAGCATAAGAATGAGGAATGGTTCATATTCCGGGGTAACAGAGGGCTTTGACTTGACACAGCGTAAGAATGAGGAATGGTTCATATTCCGGGGTAACAGAGGGCTTTGATTTAACACAGCATAAGAATGAGGAATGGTTCACATTCTGGGGTAACAGAGTGCTTTGACTTGACACAGCGTAAGAATGAGGAATGGTTCATATTCCGGGGTAACAGAGGGCTTTGACTTGACACAGCGTAAGAATGAGGAATGGTTCATATTCCGGGGTAACAGAGGGCTTTGATTTAACACAGCATAAGAATGAGGATTGGTTCACATTCTGGGGTAACAGAGTGCTTTGCCTTGACCCAGCGTAAGAAAGAGGAATGGTTCAAATTCCGGGGTAACAGAGAGCTTTCACTTGACACTACGTAAGCGTGACGATTGAGGACTGGCTCACATTCAGGTGTAACAGAGGGATTTGCCTTGACCCAGCGTAAGAATGAGGAATGGTTCATATTCCGGGGTAACAGAGGGCTTTGATTTAACACAGCATAAGAATGAGGATTGGTTCACATTCTGGGGTAACAGAGTGCTTTGCCTTGACCCAGCGTAAGAAAGAGGAATGGTTCAAATTCCGGGGTAACAGAGAGCTTTCACTTGACACTACGTAAGCGTGACGATTGAAGACTGGCTCACATTCAGGTGTAACAGAGGGCTTTGCAGCGGCTTGATTGAGCCTGGGTGTTATCATTTTAAATGATTATGTCGACTTTATCTGGGGTCTGGCTTTACGTTACGGTGACGGGACGAAATGTACCAAGAATGCACTAAGGTGTGTGGCGTCATAGTACGATGTAGCAGCCGAGTATCAAGAAGGCAGTGCGAGAACAGAGTTTCAAGAAGGCAGTGTGAGAACAATCAAGTAGGCAGTGAAGAAACAAAATAGACTCTTGAAATTCTGTTCTCGCACTGCCTTCTTGGTACTCGGCTGCTAGCATTTAAAATGATATAAGGTCCAGTCTTTCAGACTGACTATCCGTGTCTTTTTATTTTAAATCCAGAACACAGAGAATATGGAAATATATTCTAACTCAGAGGAACTTGACCTTGAAGTATCCTTGGTGAGAACCGGTACCGGCCATATTAAACCCTGTGCAGCAAAATAGAGCTTACTGTATTTGCCTGGCCTAGTTCAAATCCCGGCGCTATTAGTAACCATCCTAAGTGTTACTTTTTTCCCGGGTGTTTCGACACTCCCACCCGACAGGGAAATACAGACGGAAGGATTCTATCCAGAAGCTGCCCTCGATATCTGAAGAGGCTAATATTTATGCCTTACTGGATCTGAGGCTGCTCATAGTATAATCTATTAATTCATAGACTACTGTACAGAACAATTCTTTGGTTAATGTTACGAGGGCAGATCAAAAAATAAGTTGCACTTCCCAGTTATGGCCATTTATTACACCACCTATACAACAGCAACTCGCCTATAACGACATACAATGTAACGTCACTTTGCCACATACTTTCCAAGAGACTCCAAACATTTCTGCGAACGCACAACCAACTTGTCGATGCCGGATGCATAGAAAGTTCCTCCAGCGTTCTGCAACCACACGGAGACAGCGGCCTTCACCTCCTCATCAGTCAGGAAACGTCGACCACCGAGCTCCGTTTTGAGCTTACCGAACAGATGAAAGTCACATGGCGCTAGGTCGGGACTGTAGGGTGGATGTTGCCAGACCTCCCACTTGAAACGCTGCAGCAGTTCGCTCGTTTGGCGGACCTTGTGAGGTGTTGCGTTATCGTGCAACAAAATCACACCAGCGCTCAATTTCCCCCGGCGCTTCTCTTCAATCGCTTTACGCAACCGGTGCAACGTTTAACAATACGACGCCGCGTTGATCGTCGTTCCTTTCGTCATGAATTCCACGTGCAGCAAACCCTCCATGTCAAAGAACACTGTCGCCATAACCTTACCGGCTGAAGGTTGAACCTTGGCCTTCTTGCGTTGTGGTCATGAGGGGTGCACCCATTCCATTGATGTTCTCTTCGTTTCGGAGGTGAAGTGGTGGACCCACGTTTCATCGCCTGTGACGATTCACCGTAGAAACCCGTTGCCGTCTCGGCTTAGCGTCGCAAAACTGCCAGGGAGGATTGGAAACGTTGTCCCTTGTGATCATCGGTGAGAAGACGTGGGACCCATCTTTGGAGTGAACGTCCAGTCGACGCGTCATTGCATTTGGCCGCTATTCACACCATACTAGACGAGACACCACAGCGATCTGCCTAACAGACGTGTGGGCAGTGTATATCCCTTTCTCCGCTGTGCCCACGTTTGCGACCCACAGCGCGCTGCTGCAGCTCGTTAGTGCAACTAACTTTTTGATGCACCTTCGTAGTTGCTTAGCCGCGTTGAAACCAGATTTGGCAAATTATCCAAAGTTTAGTGAAATAGGAAAAAAAAGTCCATAAATTGAAATTCTTGAGCACATTGGACCGGGATCTGTTTCATTGTAACCTTCTTCAGCAAACAGTAGGCCTATTTGATACAAATGAAGTTGCAAAATTGACCCAAAATTTTATAAAAAGATTGATTTAAAAGCTATTTCGAAAACACTATCTAAAATATTAAAATTCAGTCGACTTGGATAACTCGAAGTTTTTCTCCGGTCCCTTGAATTTCCTATACTGACAATGAAAAAAAATCGTGGATAACTCGACGTTTAATGGATAACTCGAAGTTTTGGTTCCGGAAGTCATGATATTTGTTTGGCTGAAACAGGTTTCAAGCCCAGTCCCAGTTTAATTTTCGGTTCCGCTCAAGGTCAGTAAGCGCAACTCTCTTTCTCTCTCGCTTTATCGCTTTCCCCCTCTTGCATCGTCATCGCCTCGGAAGGGAAGCAGACTTCGTAGGTCAATTTCGGTATTCGTGGATGATCGGCAACATTCGGATAGCGTTTTTTCCCCCTCCCCTGCTTCGTCAGTGTGCGGCGAGTATTCGAGCTGGTAGCATCGTGTCTTAACAGGCAAGTGAGCGTTTGGAAGGGCCATCCAGTCATTGCGCTCTGATAGCGCGGCCGCGCTCGGGGAGCACTGGGCAGTCAGACTAGCGCTCCTTCCCCTACCACCACTACACTGTGGCAGCGAGGAGACGGGCGATGTTCGGACCACGCTGACTAGACACGTACGTACAGTCGTGTGGCCGACGGCTCTTGTGGGATTGTTGACATCATATTGATAGGGCTGTTTTACCATAAAAAATATACAAATCGAATGGTGCTCCGATGTATGTGAAGTGCAGGAAACGAACGCAAGTGTTAAGTAAAGAATATTGTGATTTATTCCAAACTGAAATGTGAACATATCAGAGAGGAAAATTCAACAACATTTTACCAATATGATCAGATAGTACAGACCTTGATTGACTTTTGCTCCGTCGTTTTTACGAACTTTCAGTTTTGGGGGAAAACAATCTTCTCCAAATTGGGTACAATATTTCTGGATACGCTATTCGTAAACAATTGTGCAAGTTTATATCGCTCATTGTTGCACGATGTCTATTTTTGGCAAGCTTAAGAACCGAAAAGAAACGCTCGCAAATGTACGTTGAGCCAAACATTGCTCCCTTCGGCGCGGCGGGCAGACCGCGCGCTCCAGGGGGTTGACAGTTCATAGGGAGCGCGTGGGTCTGGGTAAGGCCCTGTACTGGTTGTTCTGCCAACCAATGAAGAATTAATTTTAGCACTAAGGTTCCGTAGTTGGCACTCATGAACGTTCACATCAAACCGACTGGCGAAAACGGAAATAGTCTGTTTTGACTGATATTCCTCGTGGTGTTGTTGGGTGGTTTGATTTGTTCAGTATTTTGATTGTTTATTTGAATTGAATTGAGAGTCAATCATGCCACTGCAAGGGAGGAAATATAGACAAGCACCTGGATGTAAGAATTATAATGATAGTAAGAACAATACGGCAATTTTCATCTTCCTGGTGTTGACCATGTGCAAAACTAGTGGGCAATATGGACTACTCTCGAATAAAAATATATAGAGAATAAATGTGTGCATTTCATCTCTTGTTTGTTATCTTACCCATTCTCCTTTGCACTGCAATAACATTTGTGGTTTAGGGTTACGGGGAGGGGTGGGTGGCAGCCGGCATGCTAGGCAAAAAGTGAGGTTATGGCAATATAGTGTGCATTTGGACGATTTTCTTTATATTCATCGAATATCGCAACTATTCTGTAGAGTATGAGAGCATTTTTTAATTAGCCTAGAGGTGAATTAAGCTCTAGAACGGCATAACTGTGTCTTTCGTGACAAATCCATTGCCAACATTGATATAAATCAAAATGTATTCTTTTCCTATCTGGACGTATATTTCAGCACCTAGCGAAAGGCGCACTTATGTTCGAGTTATTTTCGTCAATAATCAATAACTCGTCGCAGAACATACTGTTCATTTACGTGTAATAAAGGCTACATTCATATGGCTTTTTACTTTTTATGTTGCCAGACTTGCCAGTACAATCCATAGCCTCAGGCGGTGTTCTCTCTCGGATATTCTATAACCAAAAGTGACGAATCTCTTATACTTACATGATCCTTGGCGCGCTCAACCAGCCACTACTGAAACTACCTTCCACCAAAGCGCTCGGAGCCCTGGCTTAGAGCATGGCTGGAGCGGTAGCGCCCGGGGAGCCCTGTGTGGATGGCCATGGGTTACAAGCCGGATTTAAGTGCACATTTCTTTGTTTCTAGGTTACCATGTCTCTTTCAAAACCAAGTCGCTCAACATCAGGCTCAAAGCTGAAGACACTGACACTAGCTGAGAAGATTAAAGTAATTAAAAAGTATCAAATAAAAGAATGTGATGTTTTAAAAGGGTCGTTTTCTATTATTATACACCCTACTCCCCCCCAAACGACCGTTTTGGATAACTCGATGTTTTTTTTTCGTCCCTTGAGCTTCGAGTTCTCCAAGTTCGACTGTTATTCATACTTTTGGGACAGCTTGCCACGGTGGGTGAGTGGATACCGTGTCGGTCTACTAACCCCAATATTGCAGGTTCGCTCCTGGCCGTGGTAAGTGATTTTTGAAAGGCGGCAAAGATACGACACGCATGTCATACGATGTTGGCATGTTAAAGAACCCATTTGATTTCAGTAGGCCGTGTTCATAATGGCAAAATTAATTTCGGGAGTTTCCGCCAACACAAAGTTCCTCATTTCTGTACTAGAAAGCGCTATAGTGTTCAAGGAGCTTAGATATCTAACCTCCTTGACTTTCATAGTGATTCAAGGAACAACGAAATTCGATATGCAAGCTACCCTCTGGGTGTCAAATTACAAAGCTTGCACCCAGCATCCGAGGCCATACGATATTATTATTATTATTATAGCGGCTTCGGTGGCGTAGTCGGTAGCATGCTGAGCTTCTATGCCCAAGATAGCGGGTTCAAACCCGACCGAAGTCGTCGGATTTTTAAGAGCGTTAAAAATCCTTCAGTATGCCTTCCTTCGGAGGGGAAGTAAAGCCGGCGGTCCCATGTCATAGATTTATGGCATGCAAAAGATCCTTTCACAGACTAAACTTGTGTAAAGCAAAATTTGTTAGGTTAGATTTCGTCAGAACGCTCTATCAAAGTTCCAACGTTCGCCACTAGGTATCATTGATATCTGGTGACGAAAGTTGGAACTACTTGAAATTGAACGGAACTTGTAGCTCACCCTTTACGGTGTCCGCTGGAAGCAGCTACAGACTCAGGCGAGCCGAACATGTCCTCGGACACTCCCGGCACTAAAAGCCATACGATAAATAAAATAAATAATAATAATTATTATTATTATTATTATTATCATTATTATTATTATTATACTTTTGGGATAATGCCATGTGAGAATAAAATTTAAAATTCTAGACGTTTCGAGAGGAACCTTGCCTCCTTTTTCAATAGAATTAAAACAATGTGGCCAAAGAAAGTTTGTCAATGAGCTTACAAATAACTGTTCGTCACCAGATAGCAGCCAGAAGCTAATGTATGGTAGGAAAACGCACCATATTAATTAGAACGGCGGAAAGAGCAGTAAGAAAGGAGAAGGAAATGGGGGCAGGGGAAAACATGAATATTGATAAAGGGGGCAGGGATGGATATAAGGAAACAGAAGCAAAAGGGAAGTCTATATTTATGGTACCCAACGTCATACAGGCCTCGGCGAAGAACTAGGTGGAAACTCCTCCAGTGACGAACAAAGGAGATCAAATCATGGCTCTGTAGCCTTAGAGGAAACCGAACAATTTGAAATAGGTGAAGAAATAAAGAAACTAAGAGAAACTATCTTCCCAAATCTTTAATAACCCCCCAGGGCCTCACATCTAGTGGGACGCGGGTTGGCGACCACGGGGCCCCAGCTGAGTCCGGTATTGCTTCCACTTACTTGTTCCGGGCTCCTCTGCGTCTTCTTTCCTGTCGACCTCACTTGGTCAACTCTTGTTCTCTTCCGACCCCGACGGTATTAGGGTATCCGTGGCCTAGGGAGTCTCTTTCTTTCCCGCCTTAATTGGCCCTTGTCTCATCTTTTCTGATACCCTCCTTCGGCGAGGGGTCAGCCTTCTTTTTCTTTTCATGTTATCTCCTGACTTCTGCTCAAGGCCCTCAAGGAGGCAGGGTGTATGTAGCCCCACCACTTCTGGTGCACCCTGGATATTGCTACACCCTCAGGGACTCACGGCTGGCGAGTTCTGGAGTTGATGACCCCGAGGGATTCCTGAGCTGGTTCCGTTTTCCCCCTTTCTCCACTGACTTTGGGGAGGGACCTCTCTTCTTTCCCCTTTCCTATCTGCCTTTCATGGCTCTCCTTCCTTCCAAGTCCCTCAATCCTCATTCTTCGAGGATTGAGGGCATTTCTTTTCCTCCTGTCTTTCATTTGCCTTATTCTCCTTTTGTTTTCCATTTCTTCTTCTAGTATATAAGTCAGTAGTTAGTTTTAGTTATAGTTTATATTTGCCGGCCCCGTGGTGTTGTGGTAGCGCTCCTGCCTCTCACACGGAGGCCCCGGGTTCGATCCTCGGCTCCGTCATAAAACTGACGTGAGGGTTGGAACGGGGTGCACTCAGCCTCGTGAGGACAATTGAGTAGCAGTCTGACAGTGAGACAGCGCCCCGATCACGAAAACCAAGATAAACGGCCGAGGGGACCCGACGCGCTGATAACGCGTCACCCCAATATCTGCAGGCTGAATGACTGGGCAGCGGTCGCTTGGTCGGCCTTAGCCCGTATGGGCTGTATAGTGCCAGGGGTTGTTTATATTTCATTATCATCTTCACGATCACCCAAACCATTAGGGGCCGATAACCTAGATGTTAGGCCCCTTAAAACAACAATTATCATCATCATCTTTAATAACTGGCAGCCAAGTGTCACTTACTGTTGGGGGCCAAGCTCTGTGAACTTGCGGGGTGAGGGGAAAGGAAAAGAAGGGTCAGGCGAGGAGAGAAGGGCCTGTCAACATCCCGCCGTGATATCTTGTATTCCTGTCTATTCCAATACTGCTAACATAGGGCCGTTGCTCAAACCACTGTGGTGTTGCGAATGAGTGAGACACCGACCAATGTATTTGGTTGTGTTACTATGCATGGACCAGGAAACCTCATCACTCGTCACCATCACTTCTCATCGTCCGCGATCCAAATTCCATTCAGGTTCACGCAGCTTGGACCCAAGCAGTAGCTGATAACCAGTGTCTCTGTTAAAGTTATTGCGATTTTTACGAATTTCAACTGCCTCCCTTATAATTCTAGGCCAGTTGTGCTTAACAAGGGCATGTGCATGAGGATCCTTGAAACATACATCGTGCCCTGAAGACAGGGATCATTCACACACATTCTTTGGCCACATTGTTTTAATTCTATTGAAAAGGGATTCCTCTCGAAACGTCTAGAATATTAAATTTTATTAACATACGGCAACATCCCAGAAGTTTGAATAATGTTAATAGTAATCCTAGCCGGGAAAATCTTAACCTACAATTCTACATATAGGCAAAATGATTAAAATTACTCTAAAAGACTAAAAAGCAGATCTGATACAATTTTTAGATTAACGATGAAAGATAATTCTCTTCAAATGACAGCTCGAAGTGGAAATGTCAATGATATGATAAGGTTACATTGTGAGTAACTTATTAAAGGTGACGTGGACTATAATCACTAGAGACGAGAATTATAGGCACTAAAAACAGTTAAAATAGGCAGGCATATAGGCTCTTAAAATAGCCAAAATAGGCATGTAAATAGGCACTAACGTGTAAAATAGGCAACAAAATAGGCATGAAAAAATTTCTTGTAATTTAATAACATATTTAATTACCACAAAAAGAATTAACAATAAGCAACTTATAATTTAATAACATACTTATCTTATATATAAAAGTGAAAGTATGTATTAAACCCTTTGGAAAATAGCATGTAGACAAGATTCAAAATTTCGGGGTCGTAATGGATTCTTGTGAATGTGATTTAGAGGTTTTGCTATCAACATAACTTCCAAGGTTCATAAGGTTAACTTATTATTATTATAAAGCCAAGAAAAACAACAGGATCTACTAACAATGAAATTTATTAACTGAATCAAACATAAAAAGGAAAACTATAACCACCCTTTTATTGTTCACTCGCGTGAACAGATCTAACACTGACCAGCCTGACGTACCATGACGACATGGCATGACAGCTGTCAACAAGCATTGTGACTGCAATGTCACTTAAATCAAAGTAACAAAAGAAAACGGATCACAAGATCCAAATATAACAAACAAATAAATAGTACAAAAATTTAATATTTATGAGCGACACGGGTTTTAAGACTAGTTCAAGTAATGAGCATTTTGACGGGCGCTCGTTTCCGACCAAAACAGTTGGTTCGGGAACGGACTCCGTACTGCGAAGGACGAATTACGGAAATGTGGGAACAACAATTACATATTTATATACACTACTGACATGCTCTAACCTTAGATTACCACAACCAAATACACGTGTGTATTATTTAAAATAAGGGCTGCGGAATTACCGACTTATACCTTAAACACTAGGATAGCATAACATGACATGAACAAGTTTGGCCGGTTGCCAAATTATATTTATATGAATACAATGGCCTTGAAAATAAGAGCCAACAACAACAAAATACAACTTTTAATTTTCACGCCGGAAAGTTTGGCGTTTTAAAACAATGAACAAATAAGTCGTAGTAATGATAAAAGAAACTTGGATCGACAACATGGCAACTTCCCAAATTAAACCAAATAAAATAACCTTAACTCATTAGGCTTTAAAGCAAACATAACGTGTCATAACGAGCTGGAGACAACCGGGCCTGTTATCGCATCACCGAGAGAGTGGCTGATTTCTTCCCCCAAGTAGTAATTAGTGCCATGCTAAATATAGATTCTGGCCCATAGCCAGCGTACAGCACCTTTGCTAATCGCCACCTGTTAAACGCGTACAAATAAATAACACATTATCTCAAAACATCCTCTCAGGGATTTTTAAGAATACATTTCCAGGTCAAACTTATCCCCACGGATAACTAGTTTGCCGGAATGATATCGCAGTCATGGACAGGCTTTACCTCTCCTCATCATCATCACTTACACCCAAAAATACGTGGCACATTTCTCGAAAATCTCGTCGTAGCATTAATCAGCACACCTCTCAGATAATGACACACAACATGTCCAAATGACAATAAAGAATAAATAACAGGATCAGTCCTAGCCCGAGTTATCAAAGCAACAAAATGCAAATATTCCCCCCACGTAGTAATTAGTTTAACATATCATTAAATCAGTCCATTTATCATTGTCGTTCCTAGGTTCTCATTCATGGCTACACTTTTTATAGATACGTTAATCGATGCGGCCATTTCGCAATAAGAATTACGTATACATAAGGAAAACATTTATATTACAAAATTTACTGTACAACATAATTGTCACGCAATGCCAAAATTTACTACACGCATGTCAGTTAAGAAATCAAACCCTGAAATTTAAATTAAACCACACAAATAAAATCTATACAAAGTTCCACACATCTCTCGCGATTCCCCTCGTCCAAAATCAATAAATCAATTTTTTAATACTCATCACTTAAACTGCTTTCCAGAGGCCTCCCGCCTCGTCAATTCCCATCATTAGGCCGTTAGCCCATAACACTGATGGTAATGGAGGATGAAGCTTGCTGTCTTCTCTCCATGGTCGACATTTTGCTGCTGTTAACACACAATTATATCAAAGTTTTTAAACTGTTCTATCTGCGTTCTAAGTATTTTATTTCCTCAGATCGTCCTATGCAGAATCGTCGACTTTCCCTATTCTATGGCTAATTGCCATCTCACAATTTATGAAAATTTCCAACTTCGTTGCCGACACACAACTATAATTTTAAAACCATATCGTCTTAAGGACGTCTTAAAATGACTGTCGAAGAATAATTAGGAGTGCCCCGATTCATCTCAGACATTTGTATATATACAGAAAGCCTAAAGTTTCAATGGTGGGAGTAAAACAGCTCCTCAATATTTTAAGTAATGGGCCTATAATTATGTGTGACCTCTCAAAAATCTTGTATTTTCTCACAGGTCGCGAATCTGCCGTCGAACAAGCAAACCGATCGCTAGATCTTTTTATATCCGATTGCCGCGCAAAACACACTGACGCTATGTTCTGGCGTCATGTTTTCTTATTGGTCAGATCAGTTGGCTTCGGAGTTCTGACCTTACAAATCCCGCCCTTATATTGACGTCACGACTATTCTCCTCTCTCTCACTCCTTGCCTTGTACGCAGCATTTTGCCCTTTTATGGTCACGTACGCCACAGCGTCATATCTGATTTTCTCAGAAATCCAAGAATAACATTGGTTGTGAAACTATTGGTCATTTCCAGCCAGCACGTAGCATGTCTTACCAAGTCCAGATTTCTTGCTACATCAATATTACTCAAATATCCAGCATATCATGTATTTAGTATTTCCATCGTTTTTATTAATATGAAACATTATTATTGGACACAATGATAAGGGTTCATCCGACCCCTAGTTGATGAAATTCGAACTCAAATGAAGTCGAATTTCACATCCCCTACTTTTCTGGCTCAAATTTGAAGTTGCTGGTCACCCTCAAATATAATGACTGTCCGCCTCTGTCTGTTTCAGTAGCCGTCTCGTTCCAAACTCATTAGGAAATTCCTGTATACTTATGCCTTCCGGCCTCTTTCCTTGCTACTCGTCTCCCCTCTCACTCTTTCAAAACATCAACATATTCATTAACGACTTCCGCCTGAACTTGTAAACACGTCAGAGCTGTCATTTGAGCGCTTTCACCACTCGAGTACCCCCGTATCTTTTGTTGTATGTTATCACGCGAATGTTTAATTTGCTGCAGTAACATTATTTCTCGGTTCGTATGGCTCTCTCTGATGATACAATTTTAATTTTGAGATATTATACACTGCCATGTTTCCTGTGCTCACCTCTCGGACTCTGTAGGCGTTGTTACCTAAATTCGTAACCCCTAGTTGAACTTCCTTAAGCTGCTCCTGTCTCTTCTCCATTTTACCGTGATGTCATCTCCTTCTTCTCCCCCGCGTTGCCATCTTCTTCCTTCTCCCTTCTTCTTCTCCTATTCCCGTACAATAACTTTTTTTACCATATTTCGAGACCCTTGCCTGACACGGCCTGCGAATCTCTCCTGCTATTCTTCTGTTTCCTATTGTCGGCTGCTCTATTTTCTTCTTCTCCATGCAGCTCCTCCAAATATCTCTGGGTTTCTACATGCATGGCCTCCAACATTTGATGTGTTCCGTTTTCCTCCTCGTGGTTGTCGGGATTCTTCCGCCGATCTATCGCTCTTTCCCATTTATCCTTATTATTTCCTTCTATGTTATGTAGTTCTTCTAGGTACTGTTGTGACTCAGCGTGTCTCTCGTTCCAATTTCTCTGATCATCCCTTGGATCCGATTGCTCGTTAAACCGCTGGTTATTTTGTGCGTTATATTGTTGATTGTAACGCCTATTGTCTCTGGGCCTATATTGTTGATTATAGTGTCCTCCACGCCATCCTCGATTGTAAGGTGCGTTATTATTATTCCTATTGTATGACGTTTGGTATCTCCTATTATCTCGCCACTGCTGATTGTTTGTGTTCCGGTAGCGGTTAGTTTCTTCCTGATTGTTATGATTTCTGTCCCTATTTTCGTATCTCGGTTGAGATCTCGGCTCATATTCTTCGGTGCTCTGCCGTCTTTGGTTATCCCCAGTGTTTGTAGCTTGCGACCTCGTGTTTTTGTTCGGTGTCTTGACTACTTCGACTGCATTAACTAACTCTATCTGTCTCTTCTCTCTCGGGTTGATGTAATTAGTGGTTTCATCTATCTTCCTTAATACCTCTTCTGCCTGGACCACGGTCGTAATATTTGCCGCCACCAAGAATTGCTGAACGCTAATAGGCATCTGTTTTCCTATAGTAGTTATTAGCTCCATTTCGCTCGGGGGATTATCAAGATCCTGCAATTTGACAAGTTGCATGGCGAAAAAATCTGCATATTTCGTCTGATGCGTGGAATGGTATTTGCGCGAGTATAAATCCATTCGCAAGCTTTGTTGATACGACCCACTCCAGTATTTGCTTAGGAAGGCCTTGTGGAAACCTTCCATTGATTTAAATGTGTTCTTAAATCCAAGATACCAGGTAAGTGCTGAGCCCGCCAAAAATTTTTCAACCATTCTTAATTGTCGCGTTGAGCTAACATTTTGGTCCGAAAAATATTCTGTCAGTTCCCTTAAGAAAGCTTTAGGTGTCCCTCCGCTCTCTGGTAAAAACTTATTCGGTTTAAATTCGTTTCCACGGATGACTTGTATAACTTGCGTGGGAAGTTGTGTGTTTTGAGGTGTCGAGCTACGACCCTCATAATTCTGGAATGCTTGCGTGTCTACCGTTCTTGGACTTTGCCCAAGCTCGTGGCTGTCTATTGTGTGCTCTCTTTCCGCATTCTCCCCTTTCCCTTTTTCCATTAGTGTCGCAAACATCGTATTATGTCCAAGTGACTGCAACTCCGATTTTATCATGCGGTCCTCTTGAATTTGAAACCTTAACTTCATATTTTCTTCTAACGCCTGTATTTTCGCGTTATTTTCCCCTAGCTTCTTGCTTACTGCGAGCCGTTCATCTTTCGAATCAGCGCTCATCTTGGTCCAATCTTTCCTAATAGTATCCTTCAATTTAACAAAGCGTTTTTCGACTTCCTGTTGATTAGCCTCCTGATTATCTTCAAGTTTATCTATCCTTTCTCCCAGAGAAATGTTGTTCTGTTCTAATGTTTGTTTAATTTCTTCCTGGTCAATTTCTAACTTTTTCCATTTCTTAATTGATTGTATTTCTAATTTGTTGAGTTCCGTCACTAAGCCCGTGATATTGTTATCTACTGTAATTATCTGATCTTGCATACCCTGTGTCCCTCGTTCGATATTCTCAAACCTTTTTTCTAAGTTTGTGTGTGCTTCTTTGATTTCAGATGAGCTGGTCAAACACGCTTGCTCGATTTGTGCTAGTTTTGCCATAACAGTCTCATCCATTCCTTTTATTTCCTTTTTAAACGAATCTTCGATACCTTTTATTATTCCTAATTGTTTGGTATTGTTAGTGCTAACGTCCTTTGCTAATTGGATTAGCTGTTCTTTTGTGTGCTCTTTGATTTCTACCGTTAGCGCAGCTAGATTTTGAGTGTTCCTTTCGTCTTGTGCGTTTAATATTTCATTGTTTTTCTCAGACTGCCTATGTAATTGTTCACTAACCAGAATGTTTTGTGTAGCGATTTTCTGATTTATATTCTCGTTAACTTCGGATAGTTTTGTGTTTAACTGTGTCTGTATTTCTTCCGATTGTTTATTTATAGCAGCTAACTGTGTCTGCGTTTCTGCCGATTGTTTATTTATAGCCGCTAACTGTGTCTGCGTTTCTACACTATTTGCCGCTAACTGTGTCTGCGTTTCTTCACTATTTGCCGCTAACTGTGTCTGTATTTCATTGGTTATGTCCTTTCTCATCTCACTAAGTTGTTCTCGCGTACGAGCGGATGCTAGTTCAATCACTTCGCGAATTTCTCCCAGAGTTGCCATCACAACAATAATATATTTGAGACATAGGGAAATGACATAAGGGCGGAGCCCTGGATACGCGCGCTCACATATATTAAATATACACACATTAACCCTTTACATACTCAGTTCATTTACTTTAAATTACTCCCACAAACTATAGCATCACTGAGTATAATTTACTTATTATTCCATTTAATTTTAACCCTTTGATTCAGTTATAATCTTCCTGACCTTACTTTACTTACAAATTTTAACCAATTAATAGAGTATTAATTAGTTTTTAAGGTCTAACCTTCCTGTCAAACAATTCTTTGAGTTTGGCTTTTCTACACAAAGCTAATTTAATTTTTATTGGGCGCCTGGAACAGTTTGTTCTAATTTTAATCAAAGTTCAAACACTTAACTTGTTCCACATTTACTTTATTGCAAACTCCATGACTTTATATTTTCAAACATTTGGCGGTACTATCTTCGCCTAACTTACGTTAATAAACTTATCACATGCCGGTGATCTATTTTTTTACTCTAAAACACAAATGCCACACGTTCGGAAGCCAAAGTAACTCTTATAAACCCTTTGGAAAATAGCATGTAGACAAGATTCAAAATTTCGGGGTCGTAATGGATTCTTGTGAATGTGATTTAGAGGTTTTGCTATCAACATAACTTCCAAGGTTCATAAGGTTAACTTATTATTATTATAAAGCCAAGAAAAACAACAGGATCTACTAACAATGAAATTTATTAACTGAATCAAACATAAAAAGGAAAACTATAACCACCCTTTTATTGTTCACTCGCGTGAACAGATCTGACACTGACCAGCCTGACGTACCATGACGACATGGCATGACAGCTGTCAACAAGCATTGTGACTGCAATGTCACTTAAATCAAAGTAACAAAAGAAAACGGATCACAAGATCCAAATATAACAAACAAATAAATAGTACAAAAATTTAATATTTATGAGCGACACGGGTTTTAAGACTAGTTCAAGTAATGAGCATTTTGACGGGCGCTCGTTTCCGACCAAAACAGTTGGTTCGGGAACGGACTCCGTACTGCGAAGGACGAATTACGGAAATGTGGGAACAACAATTACATATTTATATACACTACTGACATGCTCTAACCTTAGATTACCACAACCAAATACACGTGTGTATTATTTAAAATAAGGGCTGCGGAATTACCGACTTATACCTTAAACACTAGGATAGCATAACATGACATGAACAAGTTTGGCCGGTTGCCAAATTATATTTATATGAATACAATGGCCTTGAAAATAAGAGCCAACAACAACAAAATACAACTTTTAATTTTCACGCCGGAAAGTTTGGCGTTTTAAAACAATGAACAAATAAGTCGTAGTAATGATAAAAGAAACTTGGATCGACAACATGGCAACTTCCCAAATTAAACCAAATAAAATAACCTTAACTCATTAGGCTTTAAAGCAAACATAACGTGTCATAACGAGCTGGAGACAACCGGGCCTGTTATCGCATCACCGAGAGAGTGGCTGATTTCTTCCCCCAAGTAGTAATTAGTGCCATGCTAAATATAGATTCTGGCCCATAGCCAGCGTACAGCACCTTTGCTAATCGCCACCTGTTAAACGCGTACAAATAAATAACACATTATCTCAAAACATCCTCTTAGGGATTTTTAAGAATACATTTCCAGGTCAAACTTATCCCCACGGATAACTAGTTTGCCGGAATGATATCGCAGTCATGGACAGGCTTTACCTCTCCTCATCATCATCACTTACACCCAAAAATACGTGGCACATTTCTCGAAAATCTCGTCGTAGCATTAATCAGCACACCTCTCAGATAATGACACACAACATGTCCAAATGACAATAAAGAATAAATAACAGGATCAGTCCTAGCCCGAGTTATCAAAGCAACAAAATGCAAATATTCCCCCCACGTAGTAATTAGTTTAACATATCATTAAATCAGTCCATTTATCATTGTCGTTCCTAGGTTCTCATTCATGGCTACACTTTTTATAGATACGTTAATCGATGCGGCCATTTCGCAATAAGAATTACGTATACATAAGGAAAACATTTATATTACAAAATTTACTGTACAACATAATTGTCACGCAATGCCAAAATTTACTACACGCATGTCAGTTAAGAAATCAAACCCTGAAATTTAAATTAAACCACACAAATAAAATCTATACAAAGTTCCACACATCTCTCGCGATTCCCCTCGTCCAAAATCAATAAATCAATTTTTTAATACTCATCACTTAAACTGCTTTCCAGAGGCCTCCCGCCTCGTCAATTCCCATCATTAGGCCGTTAGCCCATAACACTGATGGTAATGGAGGATGAAGCTTGCTGTCTTCTCTCCATGGTCGACATTTTGCTGCTGTTAACACACAATTATATCAAAGTTTTTAAACTGTTCTATCTGCGTTCTAAGTATTTTATTTCCTCAGATCGTCCTATGCAGAATCGTCGACTTTCCCTATTCTATGGCTAATTGCCATCTCACAATTTATGAAAATTTCCAACTTCGTTGCCGACACACAACTATAATTTTAAAACCATATCGTCTTAAGGACGTCTTAAAATGACTGTCGAAGAATAATTAGGAGTGCCCCGATTCATCTCAGACATTTGTATATATACAGAAAGCCTAAAGTTTCAATGGTGGGAGTAAAACAGCTCCTCAATATTTTAAGTAATGGGCCTATAATTATGTGTGACCTCTCAAAAATCTTGTATTTTCTCACAGGTCGCGAATCTGCCGTCGAACAAGCAAACCGATCGCTAGATCTTTTTATATCCGATTGCCGCGCAAAACACACTGACGCTATGTTCTGGCGTCATGTTTTCTTATTGGTCAGATCAGTTGGCTTCGGAGTTCTGACCTTACAAATCCCGCCCTTATATTGACGTCACGACTATTCTCCTCTCTCTCACTCCTTGCCTTGTACGCAGCATTTTGCCCTTTTATGGTCACGTACGCCACAGCGTCATATCTGATTTTCTCAGAAATCCAAGAATAACATTGGTTGTGAAACTATTGGTCATTTCCAGCCAGCACGTAGCATGTCTTACCAAGTCCAGATTTCTTGCTACATCAATATTACTCAAATATCCAGCATATCATGTATTTAGTATTTCCATCGTTTTTATTAATATGAAACATTATTATTGGACACAATGATAAGGGTTCAGTATGTATGTATGTGAGTGGGTGGGTGGATTTGTTCCGTATACAAATCCACACCGTTCCACCAATCTCAACCAAATTTTTCATACACATAGTTTAGGACCCAGAAGGAACGGCTGGCTACATGAATTTTCGATAGTCTTTCTCATTCTTCTGATTTCGGCCTCTTTGCACTCAAGCAAAGACTAATAAAATCAGAAAATAAACTGATGAAGTAATAGCAAGGCCGGCCATCTCCATTGCAACAGTAGCTCGAGACGGGACCACCAAGTTTCCATATATCTTGGTAAGAGGCCATGCTACACCCACTGCCAGCTAGATCGCATCACTCCAAGCTGCTTTAAACTGCCTGACCATTCAACACAAGATAGGTTACAGCACCAACGCACTGATCGCCGCTGCATTTTCACTCCCAGCTGGATCGCATCCCTCCTGGCTGCTTAAAACTGCCTGTCCATTCAACACAAGATAGGTTACAGCACCAACGCACTGATCGCCGCTGAATTTTCACTCCCAGCTGGATCGCATCCCTCCTGGCTGCTTTAAACTGCCTGTCCATTCAACACAAGATAGGTTACAGCACCAACGCACTGTGATCGCCGCGGCATTTTCACTGCCAGCTGGATCGCATCCCTCCTGGCTGCATGGCAACAGTAGCTCAAGACGGGACCACCAAGTTTCCATCTATCTCGGTAAGAGGCCATGCTACACCCACTGCCAGTTAGATCGCATCCCTCCAAGCTGCTTTAAACTGCCTGTCCATTCAACACAAGATAGGTTACAGCACCAACCAACTGTGATCGCCGCGACATTTTAAAATCGCATCCCTCCTGGCTGCTTTAAATTGCCTGCCATTCAACACTCAGACGCGTACAGGATATACTGTATATTAATTCACCGTTAGGTTGCAGCGCCAACCTAATGCGGCTTTTGAAGGGGACAATACCTGAAACGAAGGGTTTTTAACTTTGGAGGCTTAATATCGAAATTGAAAAAACGCGAAAACATGGCACTAAGTTAGTTCTTTTGTTATTCAATCAGCATAAAGTTTATGATATTAATTCACACACGTACTAACGGCTAAATACTCAATATAAAGAAAAGCGAAATACAAAACGAATGGTTGTTAAGTTTGGAGGCTTAATATCGAGATCCCAGGCGCTATTTCTGATGACTTCCGAGAATTCCCATTGAACACATATTGAGAAATGAGAATATAATTCTGTCAAGCACACCAGTTGCAATATAATGCACTTTAAAATACAGTTAAAAGGCATCAAATAGGCAATTATACTCCAAATAGGCACAAACCCTTGAAATAGGCATTTATAAGCACAATAAAACCAACGAAATCTAGCCTAAAAGAACCTAAAACGGATTTATATCTCGGAAGCCTACGTTTCTAAACACAGGAATAAAATAGGCAAATAGGCAAATTCCCGTCTCTAATAATCACCATGTGTGCAGTGTTGGGGGACAAGTGGTAAGGTTACATTGTGAGTAACTTATTAAAGGTGGCGTGGACTATAATCACCATGTTTGTAACTTACACTGCAGAAAATGGAAATTGCAACACCATGAAGGCATTGGTCGTTTGTGTTGATTTTCAAGATATGGAACGATGCCATGTAGATATGTAAACGATCAAAGTTTCAGACCCATTGGATTGTTGCTACAGGTCTCCCCACGTGATTGGTCGCGGAGGAATCAGCTCCAGTATACGGACTCAGGTTTAGCGTAGTTGACTTGCAGTCTGTGCAGTGAAATTTTCCCCGTCAAACATGCCTCGACGACAGAGAAGAGCACGCTATCAACAGCTGTCGCCGTTTGAGAGGGCTCGGATAATTGGGCTGTGTGAGACTGGATTATCGCTAAGGACTGTCGCTGCACGTGTTGGCCGACAGGCATCTACGGTACAACGGGTATGGCAGCAGTGGTCAAATGAAGGTACCCACATCCGTAGACCTGGCACAGGCCCAGCGTGACAGACAACTGTGAGAGAGGATCGCCGCATCATTCGGATGGCCCGGATGGAACCCCATGCAACAGCAGCGCAAATTCACGCAGCTGTGGCACCCCACGTTACACAACAAACAGTTGGTAATCGCCTGCGTGCAGCTGGCTTACGATCCCGTGTCCCTGCAGAAGGTGTTCCATTGACCCCACAACAGCGACGTGTATGGCTGGCCTGGTGTCGAGAACGATCGACGTGGGTCAACGAATGGCATAGGGTCGTCTTTAGTGATGAATCGCGCTTCTGTCTTGCCCGCAGTGATCGCCGGAATCGTGTGCGCCGACGTACCGGGGAGGGGGGCCGCCCAGACTTTATTATCGAGAGGCACACAGGGCCAACACCAAGCATTATGGTCTGGGGAGCTATTGGCTTTAATGTGAAATCACAATAAAATTAGTGCTTGTTGAGGGCACTATGACTGCTCGACAGTACGATGATAGGGTACTCAATCCAGTGGTTGTCCCTATGATGGCGAACATTGCTAATGGGATGTTTCAACAGGACAATGCCCGGGTTCACTCTGAACGCATCTCCAGAGAAGCTCTCTACGACATCACAACCTTAGAATTGCCCGCCAGATCCCTGGACCTCAGTCCTATTGAGCATGCGTGGGGCATGATGGGTCGACAACTGGCCAACCGTCCTCAGCCACCCACAACTCTGGATCAACTGACCCGTGCAGTGCAGCAAGCATGGGCCACAATTCCTCAGGAAGCGATCCAGGGCCTTATTGACTCCATGCTTCGCCGAATTCATCAATGTATTGCAGCTTGTGGTGGGCACATCCTGTATTGATTGTTGTCCAAACCTGCGGTCAGAGGGACCTGAAAGTGTAATCATCGAATCTCAACCGAACACTCGTCCTGCATATTCAATTGCAGCAATGTAGCACCACTCCTTCTGGGTGTTGCAATTTCCATTTTCTTCAGTGTATTTAAGGTGACGCGGACTATAATCACCATGTTTGTGGTGATGGGGGACAAATGGTAAGGTTACATTCCTAGAGATTTATTTAAGGTGACGCGAACTATAATCACCATGTTTGTAGTGATGGGAGATAAATGGTAAGGTTACTTTCCTAGTGATTTATTTAAGGTGACGCGGACTATAATCACCATGTCTGTAGTGATGGAGGACAAATGGTAAAGTTACATTGTTAGGAACATTTTGTATTTAAGGTGACGCGGACTATAATCACAATGTTAGTAGTGATGGGGGACAAGTGGTAAGGTTAAATTGCTAGTAACTTATTTAAGATGACGCGGACTATAATCACCATCTTTGAAGTGATGGGGGGCAAGTGGTAAGGATACATTGTTAGTAACTTATTTAAGGTGGCACGGACTATAATCACCATGTTTGTAGTGATGGGGGACAAATGGTAAGGTTACATTGTTAGTAACTTATTTAACATGACGCGGACTATAATCACCATGTTTGTGGTGATGGGGGACAAATGGTAAGGTTACATTGTTATTTACTTATTTAAGGTGACGCGGACTATAATCACCAAGTTTGTGATGATGGGGGACAAATGGTAAGGTTACATTGTTATTAACTTATTTAAGGTGACGCGGACTATAATCACCATGTTTGTAGTGATGGGGGACAAATGGTAAGGTTACATTGTTATTAACTTATTTAACATGACGCGGACTATAATCACCATGTTTGTGATGATGGGGGACAAATGGTAAGGTTACATTGTTATTAACTTATTTAAGGTGGCACGGACTATAATCACCATGTTTGTAGTGATGGGGGACAAATGGTAAGGTTACATTGTTATTAACTTATTTAACATGACGCGGACTATAATCACCATGTTTGTGATGATGGGGGACAAATGGTAAGGTTACATTGTTATTAACTTATTTAAGGTGACGCGGACTATAATCACCATGTTTGTAGTGATGGGGGACAAATGGTAAGGTTACATTGTTATTAACTTATTTAAGGTGACGCGGACTATAATCACCATGTTTGTAGTGATGGGGGACAAATGGTAAGGTTACATTGTTAGTAACTTATTTAACATGACGCGGACTATAATCACCACGTTTGTGATGATGGGGGACAAATGGTAAGGTTACATTGTTATTAACTTATTTAAGGTGACGCGGACTATAATCACCATGTTTGTAGTGATGGGGGACAAATGGTAAGGTTACATAGTTAGTAACTTATTTAACATGACGCGGACTATAATCACCATGTTTGTGGTGATGGGGGACAAATGGTAAGGTTACATTGTTATTAACTTATTTAAGGTGACGCGGACTATAATCACCATGTTTGTGATGATGGGGGACAAATGGTAAGGTTATATTGTTATTAACTTATTTAAGGTGACGCGGACTATAATCACCATGTTTGTAGTGATGGGGGACAAATGGTAAGGTTACATTGTTAGTAACTTATTTAAGGTGACGCGGACTATAATCACCATGTTTGTAGTGATGGGGGACAAGTGGTAAGGTTAAATTGCTAGTAACTTATTTAAGATGACGCGGACTATAATCACCATGTTTGTAGTGATGGGGGACAAATGGTAAGGTTACATTGTTAGTAACTTATTTAACATGACGCGAACTATTATCACTATGGTATATTGGCTTTCACGGCCAGTGAATTAAAACTCGGCAATTCTTCTTGGTTTGTGCGCTGTCTTGTGTTGGGTTTCATCTAGGACACCAATCTGGCTCATCATCGGGCTCTTGGTGACCCCGCCCGGCCGGACACCCACAGCAGTAGTGAACTGCGCGCTACCTCCCTTTTTATGAAGCGCACCTGCACAAACCTAGAAGAATTGCTGAGTTTTAATTCACTGGCCGTGAAAACCAATATACTATCTTTTTGGAAGGCTTCATAGGGAGGTTATTGCTGCTTGAGCTTTTAGTTCTCGCAGTAAAGAGGCGCAGGTTCGCTTCATGAAAAGGGAGGTAGCGCGCAGTTCGCTACTTCTGTGGGGGTCCGGGCGGGGACACCTAGAGCCCGCTGATGAGCCAGCTTGGTGTCGTAGGTAAAACCCAAACAAGACACGGCTCAAACCTAGAAGAATTGGTGAGTTATAACCACTATTTTTTTGACGGGGGACAAATGGTAAGGTAACATTGTTAGTAACTTATTTAAGGCGTCGTGAAATGCAGTATATAGTACAGATAATCAGCAGCCAGAACTCGGCACATTAAAGGCGCTTATCAGGCGGTGTTCTCGGAGCAGTTGGTTATGTTGTGGTGTTATCCACAGAGTTGCATGAATGATATGTTATCGTGCCAGGGGGTATAATGAGCCGGATAGCGTGACCGTTGGCGTGTGTTAATGTTAATTACTGGCACACGTGACTCTAATTCGCTTGCAGTGAGAAGGCCTGCCACATTTTAGCCCTATATTTTCTAATTTTTACATTGAAAATCCACAGCCTGCTTCCAGTCTCCAACCGGGTCAGGAATGGAATGAATGAAGCCCCCATCTAGCGGCGAGGATATGAACTGTGCCGGCTGCCGAGGCCTGACGCACTCCTCTGGGGCAATGATTAAATGAATGACAGATGAAATGAAATGATAGTGGAGAGTGCTGCTGAAATGAAATTTTGACAGGGAAAACCGGAGTACCCGGAGAAAAACCTGTCTGCCTCCGTTTTGTCCAGCACAGATCTCACATGGAGTGACCGGGATTTGAACCACGGACCCAGCGGTGAGAGGCCGGCGTGCTACCGCCTAAGCCACGGAGGCTCCAATTTTTACATTAATTCTTTTAATTTAAATTTACATTTCAGCTGTAATTATTATTTTGAATTTAAATATTCAATATTATTATTTTTAAATACATTTAAAAAACAAGATGTTCAGTAAAGAACATATAGCCTACTTTCTCCTAAATGCATGGGTATTGTTATAACACTTTGTCCTTTTCAAGGAGTATGATTGAATGTTGGTTGTAGTAGCTTGTTGAAATACAACGTGCTATAGGGATATTAAACATGAATATGAGGTGCCCTTTGCTAGTGCTACCTCTGTACCAAATTTCTTTCAATTCGGTTTCACCGTGTTTGAATTGATAGGGGGAATCGATTTGCACACATACCTGGCCACCATCTGCAAACTATTGGGCTGATGTTCTTGCAGTTTGGTCAGAATAGGTTTCGCACATAAAGATATGGTGTTGCAAAATTTGGTAGAGACTAGATTATTAGGTTGGTAGTAATTACATTTTAGCTTTTAACATTTGGGTGGCCGCGATTACGTTTCCGTCAAGATAGCGGTGATGTAAAACATGACACTGAGGTGCCCTTTGCTAGTGCTATCTCTGTACCAAATTTCGTTCCATTCGGTTTCACCGTGTTTGAGTTAATAGGAGGAATCGATTCTGACACAACGATGGCCGCCATCCGCAAACTATTAGGCGAATGACCTATTAGATTGGTCAAAGGATGCTCCCTCCATAAAGGTATGTAGTTGCAAAATTTGGTAGAGATCGGATGATTAGGTTAATCGTAATTTGATTTAAGCTTTGAACATTCGTGTGACCGCCATTACGTTTCAGTCAAGATGGAGGCGATATAAAACATGACACTGAGGTGCCCATTGCTAGTGCTACCTCTGTACCAAATTTCGTTCCATTCGGTTCCACCGTGTTCGAATTGATAGGGGGAATCAATTTTGACATAAAGATGGCCGCCATCCGCAAACTATTAGGCGAATGACCTATTAGATTGGTCAAAGGATGCTCCCTCTATAAAGGTATGTAGTTGCAAAATTTGGTAGAGATCGGATGATTAGGTGAATCGTAATTTGATTTAAGCTTTGAACATTCGTGTGGCCGCCATTACGTTTCAGTCAAGATGGCGGCGATATAAAACATGACACTGAGGTGCCCTTTGCTAGTGCTACCTCTGTACCAAATTTCGTTCATTCGGTTCCACCGTGTTCGAATTAATAGGGGGAATCAATTTTGACATAAAGATGGCCGCCATCCGCAAACTATTAGGCTAATAACCTATTAGATTGGTCAAAGGATGCTCCCTCCATAAAGGTATGTTGTTGCAAAGTTTGGTAGAGATCGGATGGTTATGTTAGTCGTAATTTAACTTAAGCTTTGAACATTTGTGTGGCCGCCATTACGTTTCTGTCAATATGGCGGCGATATAATACATGACACTGAGATGCCCTTTGCTAGTGCTACCTCTGTACTAAATTTCGTTCCATTCGGTTTCACCGTGTTTGAATTAATAGGGGGAATTGATTTTCCCACAAAGATGGCCGCCATCCGCAAACTATTAGGCTAATGACCTATTCATTTGGTCAAAGGATGCTTCCTCTACAAGGGTATGTTGTTGCAAAATTTGGTAGAGATCGGATGATTAGGTTAATCGTAATTTGATTTAAGCATTGAACATTTGTGTGGCCGCCATTACGTTTCCGTCAAGATGGCGGCGATATAAAACATGACACTGAGGTGCCGTTTGTTAGTACTACCTCTGTACCAAATTTCGTTCCATTAGGTTGCACCGTGTTCGAATTAATAGGGGGAATCGATTTTCACACAAAGATGGCCGCCATCCGCAAACTATTACGCTGATGACCTATTAGTGTGGTCAAAGGATGCTCCCCCCATAAAGGTATGTTGTTGCAAAATTTGGTAGAGATCGGATGATTAGGTTAGTCGTAATTAGATTTAAGCTTTGAACATTTGTGTGGCCGCCATTACGTTTCCGTCAAGATGGCGGCGATATAAAACATGAAACTGAGGTGCCTTTTGTTAGTACTACCTCTGTACCAAATTCCGTTCCATTCGGTTGCACCGTGTTCGAATTAATAGGGGGAATCGATTTTCACACAAAGATGGCCGCCATCCGCAAACTATTACGCTGATGACCTATTGGTTTGGTCACAGGATGCTCCCCCCATAATGGTATGTTGTTGCAAAATTTGGTAGAGATCGGATGATTAGGTTAGCCATAATTTGATTTAAGCTTTGAACATTTGTTTGGCCGCCATTACGTTTCAGTCAAGATGGCGGCGATATAAAACATGACACTGAGGTGTCCTTTGCTAGTGCTACCTTTGTACCAAATTTCGTTCAATTCGCATTCACCGTGTTCGAATTGATAGGGGGGGACAGACATTCAGAGTACACACACTCACACACACACAGACACACACACACACACACACACACACACAGACTCACACACACACACACACATACACACACACACACACACACACACACACAGACTCACACACACACATACACACACACAGACAGACACACTTTTTTCGCCCTGTGTTGATCTCATAAGTCTACTTTCATTTTTTGCAAAAATCGAAAGTAGGCTAATATATCTATAGGGTCTATATTTATTATTTTTAATTTTATTATTTGAACTTTTTAATTTAATTTTAAAATGTTTGTGTGCTTAATTGTAAGTTTTAGTGTGTTTTATTTTAATTTTTAGTGTCTTTTGGGGTTTATTTTAATTTTTAGAGCCTAATTTTTAGTGTGTTCTATTTTAATTTGTAGATTAAGGCTCTCACGGCCCAGATTACTATTGAAATTATTCATGTTTTTGGGGCTAATGCCATGTGAAAATTAAATTAAATAGTAGACGTTTCGAAGGAACCTTGCCTCCTTTTTCAATAGAATTAAACAATGTGCCAAATGGGAATACAAAAAAAAAAAAACTAGAGACATTCCTCTGTTGGTCACCAGAGAGCAGCCGCGTTTTTCTACTAAGGTTCATATAGTACTTTCTGGCGGCGCAATAATGTGACCTAAGGTTATAAACTAGCAGTTGTACCTGTTCTTTGGTCGGCTTTTCGAATTTATCGAGAAAAAAATACCTTTTACATACTCACGTTGATAGGAGTAGAAGTTGTTGAGCATTTTCCAAAGGATTGGAATGAAGTATAGGGATCGACAGTGTTGGCTACGCTCGCTAAAGCGCAGCGTTAGGTCATGGGGCCAAGCTCTCTGCTGACTCGGTAGACGCATGGATTCGAGCGCCACTGTCGGCCGCCCTTGAAATGGTTTTCCGTGATTTTTTTATATTTTCAACTCCAGGCAAATGCTGGGACGGTACCTTCTGTCAGGCCAAGGCCGCTTCCTTCCACATCCTTGCCCAGTTTCATTCACCGTCATTCATTTCATCACTCATTAACTCCTCTCATGAGGTTGGCGTCTGGAAGGGCATCCGGCCGTAAAAAACATCCGCAACAAAGACTTCCATCGCATCTCCTACCCGATCCTTTTGGAACACGGGAATAATAAGGGGTAGACATACATACAACCGGCCCCGTAGTGTTGGGGTAGCGCGCCTGCCTCTCACCCAGAGGCTCCGGGTTTGATTCCCGGCTCCGTCAGGGATTTTAAAACTGACGTGAGGGCTTGAGCGGGGTGCACTCAGCCTCGTGAGGACAATTGAGTAGCTGTCTGACAGTGAGGCAGCGCCCCGATCACGAAAACCAAGATTAACGGCCGAGGGGACCCGATGAGCTGATCACGTATCACCCCAATATCTGCAAGCCAATTGGCTGGGCAGCGGTCGCTTGGCAGGCCTAGGCCCTTAATGCGCTGTAGTGCCAGGGTTAAAAAATAAAAGACATACATAAAAAGTACACTTTTTTAAGATATATAGTCTATATATTTTTTTTAGCGTATGGCTTTTAGTGCCGGGAGTGTCCGAGGACATGTTCGGCTCACCAGTTTTGTAGGTGCTTCTATGCGGACACCCAATGGGTGAGCTACAAGTACCGTCACGTGTGGAGTGTTGTCTGGGGAGGAAAGTGTGAATGTAAGGACGAGGAGTTGGAAGGTAGCGGCTGTGGCCTATAGATAGGGACCAACCCCGCCATTTGCCTGGGAGGAAGATGAGAAACCACAGAAGACCATCTTCAAGGTTGCCGGCGGGGGGATTCGAACCTCCTCGCCTGCCGGATGTGAGCGACTGCCAGCAGTCATGACGTAACGACCACGGCTAACTCACCAGGTGATAGGAGGGTGGTCATTAATCTGTACAGAAACCAGACATCAGTTATTTCAGCCGAAGGACATGAAAGGTAAGCTGGTATCCAGAAATGTGTAAGGCAAGGCTGCAACTTTTCACCCATACTAGTCAATCTATTTATCGATGAAAAAAATGAAGGAAATTAGAGAAACATTTAAAGTAGGAGGGAAGATTCAAGGAGAAGTAATATGAACTCTGAGATTTACTGATGAGATCGACATCTTAGCCGACAAGCCAGAGGATTTGAATGAGTTTTTAAAATGTTTCGTCCAGTTGCAAAACTCGTTTAATCCACTTGTGAATAAGGATCATTTTCACGAGAAACGTTTCTCTGGACTTTGCCTCACGTATCTTTTGTGTTTGTTGTTTTCTACTTTCTTCTTTTTGCTTTGTGTTTTTGATTTTGTGTTTGCTTTGTGCTTTCGCTTTTGAATTTTACTTTTTGCTTTTCTTTCTTGGTTTTGTGTTTGTTTTCAGCTTTTTTTTTTGAATTTTGCATTTTGCTTTGTGTTTCTTGATTTTTGTTTTCTGCTTTTGCTTTTGTTTTTGGATTTTGCTTTTTGCTTCGTGTTTTTTGTTTTTGGCGTATGATTGTTTTCTGGAAAATAAAAATAAAACAAAACAAAATAAATTAAAACAAAATAAATAAAACAAAATCAAAATAAAACAAAACAAAATAAAATAAAACAAAATAAACAAATTTTATTTTTGCTTTAGGTTTTTGGTTTTTGGTTTTGTGTTTGCTTTGCGCTTTTGCTTTTGAATATTACTTTTTGTTTTTCTTTCTTGGTTTTGGTTTTGTGTTTGTTTTCTGCTTTTCCTATTTTTTGAATTTTGCTCTTTGCTTTGTGTTTCTTGTTTTTTTTCTGATTTTGCTTTTGTTTTTGAATGTTGCTTTTTGCGTCGTGTTTTTTGTTTTCGGCTTATGATTGTTTTCTGAAAATTCAAAATAAAACAAAACAAAATAAATTAAAACAAAATAGACAAAACAAAATCAAAATAAAGCAAAACAAAATAAAATAAAACAAAATAAAATAAAATTGAACAAAACAAAATAAAACAATATAAAGAAAAATAAACTAAACTAAAGAAAGATAATGATCCACTGACTCGGATCAAAACCAATTTCATCCCTCTTAAAACAAGCAGAGGAATCCATTGCATCAAGTCGCGAATTCCAAGGTTCAATCCATCTAAGCTGAGAGACAGTGATGACTTCACTAAGACCCTAGCTAAGAACAAGGAAAAGAAGGACTGGCCCCAACTACAGAAGGCACTAGTAGATGCAGCGAAAATAACCATCCCGGCAGTCAGAAAGAATAAACATCCGTGGTGGACAGCTACATGTGACAAGGCAATAGAAGAGAGAAAACAAGCATGGCTGAAATGGAACCGTAATAAAAGTGTGGACAATCATGATAATTTCTTAGAAATTCGGAAAACTACTGCCAAAATTATCAGAACAAGCAAGAGGCAGCATAATAAGGATATCATTGACCAGGCAGAGAGGGATTTCCAGCGGAACAACACTCGAGACTTCTACCAGGCTTTTAAATCACGAATAACACCCTATTCAGCTCCTGCACTTCACCTTCGGGGAGCTGACGGAGTTCTGAAACTGAACAATGAGGAGTGCACCACAGCCTTAGCAGAGTATTTCAGCGACCTTCTTAACTCCGAGGAACCCATGGAAAAGCTACCTTTTGAACCCAAGAACGTTGCTAAGCCACACTCTTTCCCTCCAACAAAGGAAGAGATCCAGAAAGTCATTTCCGAATTAAAGTCCAATAAAGCAGCAGGCGAAGATGGGATCATTGCAGAGCTCTGGAAGTATGCTGACGAGGAGTCGATACAGAGTATCCATGACATCATATCTAACGTCTGGTTGACAGAACAATTACCTAGTGACTGGACCTCAGCTATCATTCACCCACTACATAAAAAAGGTGACAAATCAGATCTCAACAACTACAGAGGGATTTCCCTGGTATCAGTGACATACAAGATACTCTCCAAAGTATTGCTCACAAGAGTAGAGGTTCAACTGGATTCCTGCATTGGAGAGTACTGAACCCGAGGAGGTTATGCTGACTGGAATTGAACGTGGTTCTCAGAGACTGTGATCTCAGTATGAAGGTTCCACCAGGGAACGAACCAGAGATCTGTAGAGGCAGTTTCATGGTAAAAACCCCTCGAAAGAAGTGTATATTTAATCACTGGTGTGATTTTGGTGCAATGACATTATTTATTAAAATAATGCAGGGAATAATGAGCAGATTACAGCATTATTAGACTACTTGGTGTAGGCTATACGAGGCTTGGAGCACGGAGAGGACAGAGTTGACATTTTACAAATTAGCCCAGAATTGTGGGTGGGGCCCAGTGGAGCCATGTCCATCTCTGTGACCCCATTCTGTCGTCTGGAGCAGGGTGGAGGCCTGAATAATGACCCAGTTATTCCCCGACGGAGAATAGATTTGAGGAGTGGGAGGAGAGATGCCCAGGAAAATCATTGATTACTCGTGATTGGAGCAACGAATTGAGATGAGAGTTGCTCACAGATGAATCTTTTGGCAGGAGGCTAATTTTAGAGCCTTTTACCTGCGAAATTGGGGCATATTTAACGAAGTGCGGAAGGACTGTAAAACGACCATTGTGCGCGGATAGATTTGAGAATGTTGCCGGGGAATACCCGTAAGATAGCGTCCCACGCTATGGAGAAAGGAATTAATATTAATTAATTGGACGAGCGATTCCTTTGCACGCAGATAGTTTTGGAATCTGTGAAGAAAGAGGAACCCAATGATCATGGTTTGGAGACCAGATTCACGCTGTGAGAGGAGCCAAGATTTCGCGGGAAGATTTCGCCCTACTTTCAGTGGGAATCTGATATAAGGGAGTAGACCCTTGGAGGAGCGCCCAGTTGAAACCCAGTCTCTCTCAGTTCAAGCTCAGTCTATGCGCAGTTCACGTGCAGTTTGCACCCAGTTACAGCCCAAGTTGCAGTCTTACGCAGTCTTCACGACGTTAGAAGTTACCCAGTTGCAGCACAGTTGCAGTAAGTTGCAGTCAGTATGCAACAAGTACGAGGGCAGTACGAGGCAGTATGTAAGCAGTATACAGCAGTCTTCAAGTAAGGTACGAGCAGTCTTCAAGTGAATCTTCAGTCAGGTACAGTCACTGTGAAGCAAGTTCGTCAAGGCAGAACGCATGGCGGTTCTACTCATAATAGACGCCGAACAAAGACTGGTACATGTAAATGAAGCATTTTATAAGCTTGTATGAATAATAGTCGTGCTAGAGGCATAATCAGCAGTACGAACTATGCCGTGTTCAGTTACGAAGCACCGTGTAGGCTAATGGCAGAACTATTGTAAATAATTATTTGTGTAAAGTATTGGACTGTGTTAAGCGCAATGTGTATAGTATTGACTGATCGTATATGTGTAATTACGATGGTATGCGCTAAATGAAACTCTACGAAGTGTTTGGTAATGTCATGAGAGTACCAGATGATAACACTCAAGACGGGAGCTAGCATATTTATGCAGCGCAGGACGCTTACCGTAGGAGTTGGAAATATAAAAACTGTTGGTGAATCCCGAGAGCAGGTAAACCAGACTTTCAATCAGAAGTTGATAGGAGCACGGGAGATGCTGTCGACACCTGCAATTTCGATCTTTGCTAGGAAATTTAAGCATTGAAAAGTGTATAAAGTGACGTGTGTTAAGTGTACAACATATGTAAAATATCCTTTAAAGTAGTGATTAGATAAGTGTTTCATATGTGTGGGAGCAATAGCTTCCTGAGAATTATGCAACGTGTCGTGTTGTTGATGAAAATTATGTGTATTAAAATGTGTGCATTCAAGATGAATATGTCGCGTTAAACCTGCTAATGGCAGGCGACATGGAGAAATATGATTGGTTGGAGCCACCATAGACGCCTATAGAAATGTAAGTACCCCACAAGTTATGATTATGTAGAAAGATGGGCCACTGCATGTTGTGATTCAGTAAAGATGCCAGTAAAAATCAGTTTAGGAGGGAGATCCTCCATGTTTAATCATTATTGTGTTGATTTTTATAGAGTTGAGATGTTAATTTGCATCATTAAGTGGAGTAAGTATTCCCACTATGAATTAAAGAATGGCAATCAGTTATGTAAATGTGACGAACGCTATTGTTCGGATTTTAAGACGTTTAGCTATGTCGGATTTTTGGTTAAGTTATGTGAGAATAATAATAAAGTAATGATTTTGGTCATTTATGTCAGTGAGATTAATAAGAATAATAAAGTAATGATTTTGGTCATTTATGTCAGTGAGATTAATGGTAATAATAATAATGAATATTAAAAGTATGAATGAACACATCAGGAAACAAATAAATGTTATAAGCGAGAGATTTACGCTAATTGCAAGACTTATCAATCTAAGCAGTAAGATGATACAGTAAGATTACATTACAGTAATTAAGGAAAGAAGTTTTATATCAGAATATTGCATATATTCAGTAATGATGCCAGGCATGAAAGAGCTTTTAGTGAATTGAATTTGCGGCTTATATGAGAAGCTTATAGAGTAATTGTTAGATTTCTCTTAATAATATAGGTCGGAGGTCGTAGCATTGAGTAAGGGGCCAGATGGTCTATTCTACGTATGAAATCTCCTATGTCATGGGCATAAGTGGAGATATAATTTTATGCCAGAGTTGTAGTGTGTACCCTAGCTCTGAGGAAGGATATGATAGTGTTCCGGGTTGGGATCCTGTGATAGAGACGAGGAGAACGAGGACACCTCGAAACTCTATGGTCTCCCGAGAACTTATTTGATGAGTTATTCCGCTTGTGGTAGCGAAACTCATGGCGACAGCTGCAGTGAGCGCCTATATTTTACTTGAGACATCGGTCACCCGTTAGACTAATGCATTACGAACCCCGAACCTTCATGTTGAATGGACCCGTGTGAGGCCAGTAATTATTATTATATCCTCTGTGTAGGAGTAATTATAAAAGCTCATTCAATACCTGTTTGCATAATAGTCAATTAAGATCCTTTGGGATATGTGTGTCGGTCATACGACAGTATTTGTCTTGTAAATCTTTACTGCTTAGAAAGGAAAGCATTCAAAACCTTTAAGGAGGGTCGAGGTAATCGGTGGAACACCCATCCCACTTTCTATTGTGTGCGGACTCCTCTAGCCGAGGGTCTGCAGTCTAAACTCGAACCGTCAAGGCGAGTTGAAAGGAAAAGATTTTAGACCCTGGTAAATGACATAAAATGCAAGATTGTTATGTTGAGTAATATAGCCATGTGGTTTAGGAACACATGGATAATTATAAATTATCCTGATGGTTCATTATTTTAGCTATCTGACGAATAGTTAGATGATGTATTTGTACTGTCACTGAAACCAAGTTTTGAAGTTAGTTACCAGATGCCAATCGCCACGAGAGCAAGGTAATCTATTATACCATCCGACACAAGCTATAACGTAACGTTTTATCTAGGAATCACATACAGCATGCAGTGGAACCATATAAATAGAGGGAGTGGAGGGGTAGCTTACATAATTATGGAGTTGCACGTTGATTGCGGTGCAACATCCGAATAGGTAAATGCATGAAAGCATTTGTTTGGTGAGAAGAGAAAAATCAAAACACGCACGGCACACATAATTGTTAAAACCAAGAGGTTTAAGGAAATTTATTTGTGATATTAAGGAAGTCACATTGTATGACTGTTATGTTAATGTACAGTTTGTATTGAAGTCGTAGGTGCATCAGCGCACCAGAATTACTTTATGAAGTTCACATAAGGGTACAGCTTTATGGTTTAATATGATTTTATTATGATTTCATTTTTGTTTGTTTGTGGATTGTGGAAGTAAACTTTTGTTTGCTTTGTTTTTTTATGGTTTTGGGATTGTTTTTGTGTTTGAAGCCATGATTTTTATTTACTGAATTAAAGTTTTAGAATAGAGTTGTGCCTTGTTATTGTAGAGTTGTTACCTTATAGCCTCAAATCCAAAATATGCACTGCTCATTTGGGGGAACGGCACGCGCCTGAGACCTGATGCTAGCTGGAGGCAGCTGCATATTTACCATCGAGATTACTCACATGGGTACAGTACCAAGCTGGGTTTCGAAAGTCAAGGTCATGCACCGAACAGATTCTGAATCTCAAAACCATTCTCACGTACAAAAATCTAAGTGCCTCACCTTATGTTGCAATTTTCGTTGACTTCCAAAAGGCCTACGACTCAGTAGATAGAGAGTCACTCTTTGAGACACTGGCTGAATTGGGGCTAGATAAAAAAGACCCTGAATCTAGTGAAAGCGACTCTCACTAACACCACAGTCAAAGTCAAATTCAGAGGGGAACTGTCCAAGAGCTTCGAGGTCAGAACTGGTGTTAGACAAGGGGATGGCTTGTCTCCGATCCTCTTCAATTGCCTACTAGAAAAAGTAATTCGTGAGTGGACGAAAACTCTGAAGGATGATTCTGGATTAAGAATAGGCTACAAGAAAGACAAGTTAACAGTCCCCTGTTTAGCCTTTGCAGACGACCTTGCACTCCTAGCGTCCAGTGTAGAGGAAGCTAACCATCAACTATCCTCTCTGAACTATATAGCAGCTAAAGTAGGCTTAAAGATCGCCATCAACAAAACACAGTTTATCAGCAACATCAGAGATTCGCCCGAGTTAATCCCACTGGGGGACAAAGTAGTACAATGGACTAACTCCTTCAAATACCTAGGAGAATGGATAACCCCAAACATCAATGAAGACCTGGCCATGAACGACAGATGCATCAAACTGGAGGGAGCCTACCACCTATGCAAGAATATGTACAAATCCAAATCCCTCTCAATGAATTTCAAACACAGACACTACAGCGCTGTAGTGAGACCATCAGTACTATATGCCTCAGAATGCCTAAATATGGTCAGAAAAGGACAACTCCGGAAATTGGAGCTGAAGGACCGGAACATTCTACGAAAAATCATGGGCCCTATTAAAGAGGAAGGCAAGTATAGAATCAGGCACAACAATGCACTCTATGAGCAAGTGGAGAGCATTACAACAGCTATGAGGAAGAGGAGGCCGATCTTCTATGGTCATATTGTGAGAATGGATAATCAGAGGCTCACCTCCAGAATTTTCAACACTGTCTCTAGAGGGAAAGCAACTAACGCCAAGTGGTCGAAACTAGTCAGAAAAGACCTTGAACAATTGGATATTGACCCCAGTAACATCTATGACAGGAATAAATACAGGACTTTAGTCAGAACATCAGACTCTCTCCAGTCACTAACAGCAAAAGCAGTGCGTCCAGGAGTAGGTGTGAAATGGACTCAGGAGCGGAAGGACATTCACAGTGCCAGAATGAAGGAATACTGGGCTAGGAGGAAAGCTGCCAGAGATAAGAACCACGTGGTCCACAGCCGGCACAAACGGAACTAAAAAAAAACGAATTAAATAAATAACTTTATGTTCGACCCTGACTATTATATGTCAGAAAACGGTACTATAATTAGGCTCATTATAACACTATTTTTCATTATGAAACAGTTTCTCCCACCAATCAGAGCTCAAGAAACAATTGTTGGACCAATTAGATAATTAGATGCGCTGAGTTCCATGGCCTTCTAATTTATATTTCACTGCCTGGCCTAGTGTCACAGTCGGGCAATCGACGAGGCCATGGTCAAATACAAGGCATTCTCTGCGTCTCATGCGCTCTGTTCAGTACTGGCAAAATCTCGACAGATATTTATGAATATTTATGTTCGAACATAAAATAGTTTTAAGAATTATCGTCGAACATAAACAGTCGTATGCAACTCGCCTGTAATGGTAATTAAGACACTCGTATGTAAATTATAAAACTCGCATACGCTCGTTTTATAAACATACTCGTGTCTTAATTATTGCCATTATAGGCTGGTTGCATAATGTACTATTATCACATGATTCTTATTCGCAAGTGGATTAAACGAGTTTTGCAACTGGTCGACTCATATGGTATGGATTCTGTCTAGAGGAAATAATTGATGATGAAAATCAATAAATGTAAAACAAAATTAATGGAATTGAGCCGAAAGAAATTATAAACCCATATTGGCGTCGCATTTGCAGGTAAAAAGCTAAAGGAAGAATGATAACTACACTTGTGGAAGCTAAAATTTGTAGGTTATTTTGATAACACTATACTGGGTGTTTCAAAAAAAGTGTCCGATATTGCAACAGGGGTTAGGATAGGTCAAAACGAGAAGAAATGTTCCCATAAACATATTGTCCGGAATCAAATACCTGTTGAGATATGCACCATTTGACCCGTGTGCATGAGGCGTTAAGTTCAGTGGTTCCGTTGAAGGTCTTTGCATGAGTCGGATGTTCAGTCATAGTATGCGGTTTTGCTGACAGTGCAGTGCGGTACCCGCACCAGACTGGTGGTCCCGTGCTATGTGGACGACGTAAAGAGTGCGATAGAGTATTCCTCGAGGGAAATGGCAGACATGCTATGGATCAGCAAACGGTAGTGGCATGGCCTCTCCGTTCGCCGGACCTAAATCCATTGGATTTCTGGCTATGGCGACATTTAAACACATTTGTGTATTCCACACCCATCGACAATGTGCAGATGTTACAAGAACGCGTGACGAATAGGTGTGCGCACATCCGCGACCAGCCAGGCGTGATTGGACGAGTTCGGGATTCCTTGTGAAGAAGAGCCAAAGCATGTGTATGAAATCGCGGTAACCATGGCAGCATCTTTTGTAACGTATAGATGGTATCCGAGGAAAGACCGGCTGTAATCATCACAGCTTCTGGTTGGTGGTGTTGATGGATGTTTGACCAACGCGTGTTCTGTTAAAAGTGTGTTTACTGTCTGCGATGGCATTTAGTAGCCACGTCCGCAGCTGGGTGTCGTGGACGGTAGCATTTGGTAGCAAAGTTAGGAACTAGTTGACAAAAATAATCATCTGCAGTCCTTCAACCTGAATCACCGATAGCACACACTAATCCAGTCATCACAATTATTAACACTGGTAATCAGACAAATTCTACACACACCTAAAGTACACGGGGCTATATGAACGCGTTGTTGCAGCCCCTAAACTAAGGAACCAACCAATCAGACTTCTGTTACTTAGGAAGAAAAATATCCAGTGATGGACGAAGCAAAGAGGATATAAAAAGTAGGTTGGCTCAGGCAAGGAAATGATTTATACAGAAAAGAAATCTGTTGACATAAGTATTAGAAATAAATTTTTGAAATCCTTTGTCTGGAGCGTGGCGCTCTATGGAAGTGAAACTTGGTCTGAAGCAGCAGAAAAGAGGAGATTTGAAGCGTTTGAAATGTGGTGTTACAGGAGAATGATGAAGATCAGATGGGTAGATAGAGTAACATACGAAGAGGTATTAAGACGATTGGGAGAGGAGAGATGTTTCTGTATTCTGTGAGTTTTGGATAAGGTTGGCCCACAGTTCGCATTTTAAGAACGATTGAGTTATAGCCAATGTCCTGCACGGATGCGGATACCCGCGGATATCCGCAAAATTTTTGTTACGCGGATATAGCTTTCATGGCTGGGCGGATAGCGGATATACTGCGTATAATGTTTGCAGTAAATTTGCGGGTAGTGTATAGAATACAATCCGAGCTCGTTGAATATCAATCTTAGGACCCGGTTGTTTATGCTAACACATTTTTCCGTTATGTTTTTCTCATGACAAATGTACAATGATGACTTAAGCTAATCTCATTCAAATTATGTCATTAACCCTGGAACAGTACAGTGGGGCACTCAGTGCCCCCAGAGAATTTTCGTTCCTCGATTAAGTTATGTTGGTACGCCTGAAAAGCGGCCACCTCCTGTGACTTTTACTTGACTTTGACTGTCTTTCAGTCAATGTGTATACTTCTTAGCAGTGACAGTTATTTAAACCCAAAACAGTGTCTTCAGTGATCCATCTGGCCACGATCCAAGGACACCAAGACCACTGTGGTGTGCAAGAGTTTTGTGCATAAACGTCATAGCTTGGTGATTTGTAGTGAATGTGGTAAGTGAAATTGGTGATTATGATTATGATTACCAAAGAAGGAATATCTACAATAACATTGAAATATTACTAACATTTTTGTTTTTATTATATTCACACAGTTATTTTCATTTTACAGCCTTCATAGTTAAAGTAGTCTGTGCTACAGGGTTGATTTTACTCATTTGTAGTTGCAGTTATTAGTAATACATAATTTTAATGCATCAGAGTTGTGTTTCTGTGCCCCAGGATACCGTTAATGTTTCTGGATAATAAGAGTACTGTTCCAGGGTTAAGCAAAATTATCACTCCGAACTGAAAAGGGATGCAATTCTGGCTGTATAATATTCATTTTAAACATACCACATTAGTAGGGCCCAGATGTTGATGACATGTCATCTTTTTACTGAGCTGTCTTAAACAATGCTGAAGTACATAGAAACTCCGGACGGGCCACCCCGTCTTCAAATATGTAATTTTTATTTTGCATTTTTTTGAATATTTTGCTATTTTTTCAATTTAAGAGCATATTTTTAAGTTTGGTAGAATTTTTTTTGGTCATATTTTAGAAAAATCGGCCTTTTAAGGTATTTTTTTTTCTTCTTTCAATTTAGTCATGTCACAGATTTATGTGAGGGAGATACGTCTCTCAGAGTTAGCAGCAAACGATCTTCCTCACTTCAAGTACGCTCTGATCACATCAGTTGATTTTGAAAGCAGCTTTTCGAGATATAAGAACTTGTTGGCTAATAACCGCAGATCATTTACATTTGACAACATCAGAATGACAATCGTAGTGCAGAGCAACTCAGACTAAAGAGAACATAAACCTTTTGTTAAGTGCAAGAAATCTATTTTGATTGACTCTTCATTTTTAGCTTAAGATGTCATTTTTGAAATATTGGTGAGTTTATCATATTCTCCATTTTATAGTGCATTTTCCGAATTTTTAGGTCATTTATTACAGTAATATTTGAAAATGTTAAGTGCATTTTTTAAACTTTTTAGGGTATCAACATCCGGGTCCTACAGATGACATACATTGCCTAGGGGAACGACTTTTTCCCCAAATCCCGAAATATAAAGTGCGTTCAAAAATAACGAGCCGGAGGCTGGAATGCGCAAACCGGTGACGACATCGGCTAATCGTGGCGTGTGTAATGCGGTGTGGTTCCGACCAGAGCGTGGAAGGTCAAAGCCCGTCATAAGAGGGCATGTGTGCACGTCACGTGACGATACAAAGCGAGTAGCAGCATGCATCAATCGTCCAACCAAGACCAAGACAGTAGGCCATTCGACATGCTTCCTGGTGTGGTTGAAGACTGTGGGGCACCCATTGGGCGCGCTTGTGCCACGCCTTGACTCTTGCAAGGGACATGCAGTGTTCGCCGTACACTTGTGACATTCGGCGATGAATGTCTGTTCCCCTTACTCCTTTCGCTGTCAGAAACCGAACAACACCTCTTTGCTCTTCGTTTAATGCCTCCATGTCACTGTTTGCAATGCAACTGTCAGCGTTGGACCATTGATGCATGCTGCTGCTCGGTTTTTATCGTCACGTGACGTGCACTGCACGCGTGCCCTCTAGCGACAGGCTGTGACCTTCCACGCTCTGGTTGGAACCACACCTCGTTACACACGCCATGACTAGCCGATGTCGTCACCAGTTTGCGCATTACAGCCTCCGACTCGTTACTTTTTGAACGCAACTTATATGTTGCATTAATACATTTTATGCTTTTTCAAATACATTCAAAGTATTATTGTGATGTCAGTGGATTGGGATAACAGTGGTGCGGTTGCGGGTGCGGATAACGTTTTGTTTATTCGCACAGGGCGCTAGTTGTAGAGCATACCCTAAGAATTTAACCCTTTATTGATCAAAATGATTGGGGGCTTCATTCATTCCATTCTTGACCCGGTCGGAGAGTGGAAACAGGCTGAGGATTTTCATTTCATTGATCAAAACTATTTTATCATTTTAAATGATCTTGTCGACTTCGTCGTTACGCTGAGGTCTGGCGTTACGTTACGGTGACGGGACGAAATGTACCGAGAATGCCCTGAGGTGTGTGACGTCATAGTACGATGTAGCAGCCGAGTACCAAGAAGGCAGGGCGAGAACAGAGTTTCAAGAAGGCAGTGCGAGAACAATCAAGTAGGCAGTGAAGAAACAAAATAGAATCTTGAAACTCTGTTCTCCGTGGCTTAGGCGGCAGCACGCCGGACAAAACGGAGGCAGACAGGCTTTTATCCGGGTACTCCGGTTTTCCCTGCAACACTCTCCACTATCATTTCATTTCATCTGTCATTCATTTAAGGACACCACGTAGACTACTCTTGCATAATGAAAAAATCAATTTTTTGATTTTGGCGCCATTAAATTCTTCATTCTTTTCTGAATCCAAATATATATAGTTTGTTGGGGTTTTGATGTCTTCAAGTACCTTAAATTCGTTTTTTTTTAAATTAGCGTCCCATTTTCTGAATAATAAAGTTTTAACTTTGCCAGCTGTTTTCCGTTAATACTCATTGTTCATGTTTAGGTACCAATAACTAGCAAACCATTTAAGATAGAGGGCTATTTTTTTTACAGTAACTTGCCTAATGGAGTACTTGAATGTTAACCTATTTTCACTTCCAAAACATAGTAGACATGGATTAGGAAGATAAAAATTGATACATATTTTTGAATAAATTTAAAAAGAAAGAGTTCGGATTTTCTTTTTCTTGCATTCTGTCCCAATAATAAAGAAACAAAGTAGGTACTCATCTGCCATGATCCATTCCAAGTATGTGAACAAAATTTGAGAGTATTTGATTGAAAAACATCTGAGAAATGTGTACCTGAGACAACTTATACAACATTTTTTTGGAAATGTATCTGTCCAAATTTGTATTCATTTCACACATCCGATAAAAGCAAAGTAATTAGCACTACATGGTCAACATCAGCTCAGAATATACCGCTTCTTATATGTGACAAGAATCATAGCTGTACCTTTAGCATAAACCCAGAAAATACTTAGTAAAGTGATGCCACAAAAATTGACTTTTTCATCGTGTAAGAGTACGTGGTGTCCTTAATCATTGCCCCAGAGGAGTGCGACAGGCTTCGGCAGCCAGCACACTTCATATCCTCGCCGCTAGATGGGGGCTTCATTCATTCCATTCCTGACTCGGACGGAGACTGGAAGCAGGCATGGATTTTCATTTTTCAAACTCTGTTCTTCTTTGTGCTCGGCTGCTAGCATTTAAAATGACATAAAGTCCAGTCTTTCAGACTCTTTTTAACTTTTATGTGTTTCTACATTTTAATTTATTTATTTTTGTTTCCTTATTTTTAATGTTTATATATTTAATTTTCAATTTATGTTCTTATAGATTTAATTTTGATATTTTTATTGAATTAATTAATTAACTAATTTCGAAATTATTGTTATAATTATTTTCATAATTTTTTATGGTTATGTTTATTATTTTAATTTTTACATTTCTGTTATTATTGTAATTTTTTATGATTTAAATTTCTACTGTATATTTAGACTATATTTTAGTTTTTCACTTTAATTGTTAATGTTTTAAGTTTTATTTTATCCCACACATTACGTCAAGTAAATACGTTTATGTTCGACCCTGACTCATTATAACACTATTTTTCATTATGAAACAGTTTCTCCCACCAATCAGAGCTCAAGAAACAGTTGTTTGACCAATTAGATAATTACAGTAGATGCGCTGAGTTCCACGGCCTTTTAATTTAAATTTCACTGCCTGGCTTAGTGTCATAGTAGGGTAATCGAGGAGGCCATGACCAAATACAAGGCATTCTCTGCGTCCCATGCGCTCTGTTCAATACATAAACTGGCAAAATCTCGACAGATATTTATGAATATTTATGTTCGAACATAAAATAGTTATAATAATTATCGTCGAACATAAACAGTCGTATGCAACTCGCCTATAATGGTAATTAAGACACTCGTGTCTTAATTATTGCCATTAGAGGCTTGTTGCATAATGTACTAATGTAATAATTGATTTTTAGAAATACTAGCTCTTTGGCATGAAAATTCTCCGAAATTTGGCTGAAGGATTCAACTATCAGCATTTTTGAAAGCATAAACTGTCCTTATGACAGGTGGTTACTATTTATTTATTTATCGTATGGTATGGTACACACTTACAGTACATCATGATACATCTTAGCTTGCCACGGTGGGTGAGTGGATAGCGTGTCGGTCTACTAACCCCCAATATTGCAGGTTCGCTCCTGGCCGTGGTAAGTGATTTTTGAAAGGAGGCAAAAATACGATACGCATGTCATACGATGTTGGCATGTCAAAGAACCCATTTGAATTCAGTAGGCCGAGTTCATAATGGCAAAATAAATCTCGGGAGTTTCAGCCAACACAAAGTTCTTCATTTCTCTACTAGAAAACGCTATAGTGTTCAAGGAGCTTAGATATCTAACATCTAACCTCCTTGACTTTCATAGTCAAAGAACAACGAAATTCGACATGCAAGCTACCCTCTGGGTGTCAAATAGCAAAGCTTGCGCCAGGCACCCGAGGCCATACGATATTATTATTATTATTATTATTATTATTTGACCGTCAGTAGTGGCTACGCTGGCTAAATTTCAGCATTAGGTCATGGGGCCAAGCTCTCTGCTGACTCGGTAGACGCGTGGGTTCGAGCTCCACCGTCGGCCGTCCTTGAAATGGTTTTCCGTGGTTTCCCATTTTCAACACCAGGCAAATGCTGGGACGGTACCTTCTGACAGGCCACGGCCGCTTCCTTCCACATCCTTGCCCAGTTTCATTCACCATCATTCATTTCATCTCTCATTAACTCCTCTCATGAGGTTGGCGTCAGGAAGGGCATCCGGCCGTAAAAACCATCGCCACAAAGACTTCCATCGCATCTCATCCCCTACCCCGTTGGAAAACGGGAATAATAAGGGGTAGACATACACATTATTATTATTATTATTATTATTTCTTTTTAGCGTATGGCTTTTAGTGCCGGGAGTGTCTGAGGACATGTTTGGCTCGCCATTGTTGTAGCTGCTTCGAGACGGACACCCAATGGGTGAGCTACAAGTACCGTTGAGGAGGAAAGTTGGGATGTAAGGACGAGGAGTTGGAAGGTAGCGGCTGTGGCCTATAGTTAGGGACCAACCCCGGCATTTGCCTGGAAGGAAGATGGGAAACCACAGAAGACCATCTTCAAGGTTACCGGCTGGGGGATTCGAACCTCCTCGCCTCACGGATGTGAGCGACTGCCAGCAGGCATGCAGTAACGACCACGGCTAACTCACCCGGTATTATTATTATAATACATCTTAATGAAATATTGAAAAATATAGAAACCACTAACCCATAAATGGTTAACCACGAGCCGCCACTGCAAACAGGTAGAGTTCCAATCCCTAGGGGGGGGATGAAAGACACCCTGCGACGCCCCATATTTGGACGGAATTGTTGTTAGGGAGAAACGATAGGCTCAGTGGAACCCGCGATATGTTTAGGTCTATTTCTACGGTGTTTTTGTTGATTTCGAGCAATACATTGAATTTAATAATATGTAAAATATAGACCTTGAGACATATTATCTGAAATGCAAAGCAGCGAACACTTCCAGGAATCCCGAACTGTTTACTTGTCCATCAATGAGTGACTGATAACTGTGCAAATCGAAAGTTAGTAAATCTTCAGCTGTCAACGTCAATGACAGCGGTGAAATTTTGTGGGGCCTCATTCCATCACATTTACACTCACTCACTTTGGCTGCTCATCGACAATGAAAAGGGAAAGTAGGTTTGTGGTTTTAGACAGGTCTTTTTGTGGTCACGCCTTTACCTACTAATTAAATTAACCTATACAATCGATCCTAGATATCTCGATTCGTTAAGGAATATCAAAATAAATTCGAGCTATGGAAATACGTAGGAAAAATGTTAAAATTTGTGATTTCAATTCTGAAATTTGTTTTGGTTAAAAAACTGATTTAAGCAACTTATCACCATACCTAACAGCATTGCTGGCGTGATTCTACTACAAGCAATGAAGGAAATTGGAGAGAAATTTGAAGTGGGGTGAAGATTCAAGGAGAAATAATTTCAACTCTGAGATTTGCTGATGACATCGTCATCTTGGCCGACAAGCCTGAGGATTTGAATGAGTTTTTGAATGGTATGGACTCCGTCTTGAGGAAGGAATTCAAGATGAAAATTAATACATGTAAAACAAAAATATTGGAATGCAGCCGCAATAAATAAGAAATCTCTATGGACATCAAATTGGCAGGGGAAAAACTAAAGGAAGTAGGAGACTTCTGTTATTTCGGAAGCAAAATAACAGGTGGTGGTCGAAGCAAAGAGGATATAAAAAGTAGGTTGGCTCAGGCAAGGAAAGCATTTCTACAGAAAAGGAATCTGTTGACATCGAATATAGATTTAGGTATTAGGAATACATTCTTGAAAACCTTTGTCTGGAGCGTGGCACTCTATGGAAGTGAAACTTGGACTATTGGTGCAGCAGAAAAGGGCAGAATTGAAGCGTTTGAAATGTGGTGTTACAGGAGAATGATGAAGATCAGATGGGTAGATAGGGTTACAAACGAAGAGGTATTAAGACTAGTGGGAGAGGAGAGATGTTTCTGGCGACTGCTAATGAAGAGAAGAGATAGGTTAGTAGGACACATACTAAGACACCCAGGAATAGCAAGCTTAGTTATGGAAGGAAGGGTCGAGGACAAGAACTGTAGGGGTAAACCAAGGTTAGAATATGTTAAACAGATTGCCTCGGATGTAAGGTGTGGTAGCTATATAGAGATGAAACGATTAGCTCAGGACAGGGAGGCATGGAGTGCTGCATCAAACCAGTCAAAAGACTGATGACTCAAACAACAACGACTTGTTATATCTTGCTGGGTCCCAGGTTTGAAACAATGTCCAGTAAAGTATTTCTCCACCCCTCTTATTAAGAAGGAAGTTACTATAGCTTCGTCTCGCCTGAAATAGACCAAGTTCCAGGAACTCCCCTACTCAGGGATTTCCACACCAACTTCAAGGTTGGCGTATAACAAGTGTTTTCCAAACACAAAGATGGGAAGCAAGAAGAAATTATCGGCTATAGTAATGACGGTCAACGCGCACCCAGCGGGGGTTTCTTCATCCCCATCATCTTGCCGCTTAGCTCCGTTCAAGTACTGAAGCAGTAAGAAGGGTTCGGTGCCGGCTTCCTTTGTCTCGAAAATACATGTCTATCGTGAATTAAAGGTACTGTAGGCAGTTGTTCGAGCCGAAGAACATCAGAGAAGCGCTGGCCTTCAAAAAGGTGTAAAGCACCCATAGTTTTCAACCTAGGCCTATACATTGCACAACCAATGAAGTGAATTAGAGAGTTGATGGCTTCAGTGGTGTATTTGGTAGTATTGTAACATTTTTAATGAGTTAACTAAACGTGGTGATGACTATTGTGGTTCAATAAAACAAACATGATATGAATAAATAATATACACTGTGGAGTGACCTTACCTGTGATAGTGTAATATAATAAGTTGTTGAGCGCCAGATTCCTATTTAAGATAGTGAATCGAAATTTATTGATTTAACCTCGGCTATCAGCAGTAGAGTCGAGAACCACTTACCCGGGCCGTAGTGAGACAAAGTCATCTAACCAATCCGTATTTAATCAAGGAGTATGATTGCCCTAAAGTACCAACTACAATGAAAGAAATAGGCATTACGTTGAAGAGAATGAATTTATTAAATGCAAAAACAAAATATTAATAAAACAGAATAGTGATAGTCACACAATTGAATTTAAAATTACTCAAGAACAAAATACTAATAAAACAGAATAGTGATAGTCACACAATTGAATTTAAAATTACTCAATGCGGCAATTAATTATTTAAAAGAAAATGAATATTAAAATGAATTGAAAGTTAAATGAAGTTAAATTATAATAGAGACGATAGTTTTATTGAATTGTTGGCTCACCCAGTCGAAGATTCGTCATATTTAAGAAATGATCGATGATCTCCATGTTACGTCGCTTATGTTTAAAAAAATGATGTGATATCTCATTTACTATGAAATATCCTCATTAAGTACGTTGCCATCTGTAGAAAGACTCTTGATCAGGGATATAACCCATTATGTATTGATATAGATGTCGGCAAGACATCGTTCAGTGTCGACTCTCGGTGCTCAGTCCATTAGGACCCAGAAAGCAAGGTTACAACTTCCTTCCTTCATTAAGAACTGTAGATCAATGCCATTCTTGTCCGATGTTGCAGGTACAAATACTAATGACTTCCTTGTCACGTGGTGTCACAGCTTCCCTCTCTCTTAGCCTTCTCCATTCTTGACTCATAACTTGCAATATATATTGACGCGTATATACCGTAGAAAATGGCGTGTTGGTTACCCCATAGTGGGTTTCTTAACATCTCAGGAAAATGACGCAGTTAGCCGTGGTGTAATTCTTACTACGTCGTTCAGTTTGTGACGCACAGGGTTAGTCCATATCGCCAGTCTTGTTGCAATATATAATACTTCGTCTCTTTACAAGTAATTGTTAATAAAAATCTAATTGAATATAATAATCAAAACCGCTTACAATTATCTGATATAAAAATCATCTCATGGATGTACTAGTTAATAATAATAATAATAATATGATAATTATAAATGAATAACCCTATAAATATAACCGCTATGGGATCGAATCGTTACAATCGCCCCTGATATAAATAATTTAAAATAAAATGTAACATTATTTATATCACTACACATCCTACACAAATGAATACAAATGTAAATATTAATACCCCCATAACGACAACATACAAATAATACCCTTCAACAATACATAAAAATATACAAGAACATACTCTTTTCACTTTACATATTTGTACTATCATTTCTCATTCTTCCAAATGTTCATAATGTTCATTCTTCTTTATGTATTAAACGAGCTGTAAAAAATATACATATAAAATGCCCTTCACTTTTATTTTTGACATATATGTCAACGCTGCACTCGTTTATATTTCGGTGATCGTATGCATGACATACAATTTTGGCTTCATCTCTTTTGAACGTAGTTTTTGTATATCAGTCTGGCGTAGAAGTACATTGTTGTAATACCAGCTGATTAACCCATAATAACTATTACAGCACACGATAATAGGATGCAAACAATACAATATTCCTTTCGTCTTTATAAAGGGATTACTCAAATGCAGTAAAATTTCAATAATTGAAGAAAAAAATAACTTAGCAAGATATTCAAGGCAATTCCTATTTCAGTGCATATGTCATACATGTAAATATTTCCCCAAATACATAATGACATCGAAATACCTCAAAGCAGTTATTAAACAGTTCATTTAAATATCCAAGTTACTACTCACCTGCCTTCGTGGCTTAATTCTTTCTTAGGCCACGGCCGCCTCCTTCCAAATTAATACTTCCTAAGTCTCCACGACTTCTTAACTTCACATAAAACCATAATTCCTCTTTACTACTTCTCGAAAACAATAACTTGAATTTTCAAAATCACCAATAAACATAAAATCTGACTTCTCGTTCACTTTATAAAATTTAACTTAGCGTCAAGATATAACTTTACCGTAACGTCATTCCTTACTTACCATAACAAAATGATTAAGACTTGGACAAAATACTACTCAATACCTGAATTACGTATATCACTAAACTATTTCACAAAAACACATGACAAACTCCTCGGAATAAATATTTCGTTCCACAAAATATTAATGCTCTTATACTTTGAACTTAGTCTATTCATGATTTGACTTTTTGCTGAATGCCTAAAAACCCCCCTTAGTTTTCTCTCAAAACTCTTAATTAAGTACCGTGTCCTCCAAACACCACTTCCTACTTGTTCTGACCGCCTGGACTATAGCTCACTCTTGCTATACCAGAATCTCTCAAAACTCATCGTGACATCACACGTCACATACAAAAAAACCTCCCCTATTCGTGGTATAATCCCACTTCTTCTTACTGTTACAGGTCACCTCTTACTGACCAATAACACATTAAATTTCAGCTAAAAAATCTTACATGCTTCGACTAATTCCTTGGAATAATAACATCACCCTTTGCTTTCCTAACTATTGTCTTCCTCAAATAATGACAGTGTTTCAGTTGATAGTTAATAACACCGACACTCCTAATTCGCAAATATTCTCCCATAATCACTTCATAAAGCAAGTTCTGAGTTCTAACACAGTTCAGATACTTTCTGCTCTACCAAATTAACTGCGTAAATTACACCTACCTTTAATTGAAACTTCATTATTACCCCTTAGGTATACTCACCTTACATTACTAACTTATTCTTGTCTTCAAAATATTAAACTTATCTTTACTAACTCCGTATGACATAAATAAAACTTTAATTTCCTGTCTACTAAAAAAAATGATTTATCTTTAAATCCTCAAACGTCGAATTATAACAAATTCCTTTCAATATTAGTAAATATTATGTCAACCTTTTAATTATAATTATTATCTTTACTTTAACCTGTGTGTAGGACAACAATCTACCACATCATTAATTCGTTATTATTCATCAGTAACTTTTTACTACAAAGTGGTTTAGCTCAATAACAAGCCTTGTAATATCTTTAAAACGTGCGTAACTGTAACAAAAACTTGGACAATCTTACCTTTGTAATCTCTTATTACCTTGTGTGCATACATCCATATATACTTTAAAAAAAACTCCCTTATTAACTTCACGTAGTCCCGTAGATACCATAAAAAACTCATAACTCAACGGAATATACCTCGCTGACCTACTTCATCTTACCAAAAACTTCCTCCAACCTACTTCATTTGGCATCTTACCAAAAACTTCCTCAAAAAACAACTTCATTTGGCATCTTACCAAAACTTCCTCCTTAAAAAACTTCATTTGGCATCTTACCAAAAACTTCCTCAAAAAACAACTTCATTTGGCATCTTACCAAAACTTTAAAAACCACATTGCTCAATGGCATTACCTTCGTTGGCTTACTTCTTCAAACTCACGTCCATTTACGTGAAAATACACACATACACACACACATATCTGTCAACAAGTATCAGATGTCCTAATTAGTTACTACTTCCTCATTTCAACCCGATGTTGGTTAATTCATACAACGCATTACCATTAACTATTCTAAACCACTTATAAATTTCTCAAAATATATCCACTGATAACCTCGCTGTCCTCAACTGAAACTTCTTTAAAAATCAATACCTAATTCTTCAACTCATTCGTTTTATTACCACTGTATCATCTTATCTTCACTCACTTTTGAATTATATCTTTATTACCATTATATTCTTAATTATGGTTGCCATAATAATTATTACTTTCTTTCGATTACTTACCTATGTAATAATCTTCCTACCCTTTTTAAAATTTAATTCTCACTTCATCCAACTTACCTGCAGTTTAAGGACCTACATTCAACTTACCTGCATTGCTCAATAGCACGACAACCTTTGTCTTCCAAATTAAATGATTTTAGTCAATCTAAATCAATAAGCGTAGGCACTACGCGCCCCTTACCATCCTAACTTCACGACTGAATTAAAATTACACACAGCAGGTTTCTTATCTACCTCTTTTAAGTCATATTAAACTTCATTACTTAATATTTAAGTCATACGGAAGAGTAACTATCGGTAATATAAATTTACATCACTACTTTCTCTGGCATTTCACCGTTCTTACCATCTTCATCTTCAATTCTATCTCTTTCTAGGGTTCCATTTTCCTCTTTTCTTATAACATTACTTTCTACCTCTTTCGGACTACACTCATCAACAGTAACATTATACTTCGGCTTTCCTCCTATCATTTCCCCAAGTCTGGCTAATTCATTACGCCACTGCACATCATATGCTTTCTTTCTCTCTTTCATTCTGATTTCTTTTTCCACTAACAACTTAATTCTCTTCTCTTTCATTTTACTTCTAAAATATCTACCTACATGTCTTCCCTTCACTTCTCCACTACTAATATTTAATTTTCTCTTTAGCCGTTGCCCATTGCTTCTCCTCTTATCTATCTCTCTCCTCCTCTTAACCTGTTTACTAATTATGTTCTTCTGACTATGACTTAACGCACGCTTCTCTGCCACTAATAATTTCATATTAACTTCCTCTATCACAGGACTAAATTCTTCCCTAGTTTGCCTATCTAATTTATCTATGATTGTCTGCATCTTAATCTCTTGGGTGCTTAGTACTTTCTTTATCTTACCTACTTCTATCCCTATCTTTTCTCTCATCTTCTTCACTTCTTTTTCGCTACATTCTATAGTCTCTTCTACAGCTATCCTGCTTTCATCTAAAATCTCCTTCAACTCTACTATGCTTTCTCCTACTATCTCCTCTGACGCTAATCTATTTTCACCTAAAATCTCGTCTGACTCTAATCTGATTTCACCTAAAATCTCCGCTATTTGCCGTTCCTCACCTAAGATCTCCTCCGATTCCAATCTGCTTTCACCTACAATCTCCAATGACTCTAATCTACTTTCAATTACAGTCTCCACTAATTCCAATTTGCTTTCACCTAAAATCTCGTCTGACTCTAATCTGATTTCACCTAAAATCTCCGCTAATTCCAATTTGCTTTCACCTAAAATCTCGTCTGACTCCATTCTACTTTCAATTATAGACTCCTTACAGGCTGTCTTTACTGATTCTACTGCAGTTTCCCCTAAAGTCTCTACCACCTGCCTAGTTTCCACTTCTACCAATTTGCTAAAACTTTCACCTTGAGTTGCTATTTTCTCTTCAATCACAGTTACTATTCTTTCCTGAATCCTACTTTCTGCTGCTTCTAATTTCTTATCTACTGTCTTAATAATATCTTTAGCCTTCATCTCTACCTCCTCCTTAATTTCACCTCTGATTTCCTGTTTCACCCCCTGAATACTCTCCTGTAGCATATCATACTTCATACTTAATTCTCTATTCATCGTTTCCACAATATCTAGTTTTACATTATTCTCTTCCAATTTCTGATTTATTTTACTCATATCCTCTCTCATCTTTTGATTACTCTTATCTAATTTCTCACCTAAATCTCTACTCAATTCCTTCCTACTTTCCAAATTATCTTTCTTACTCTCTTCCATATTTTTATTCATATCTTTATCTAATTTCTCAAATTTATCATTGAATTCCTTCCTACTTTCTAAATTATCTTTCTTATTCTCTTCCATATTTTTATTCATATCTTTATCTAATTTCTCAAATTTATCATTGAATTCCTTCCTACTTTCTAAATTATCTTTCTTATTCTCTTCCATATTTTTATTCATATCTTTATCTAATTTCTCAAATTTATCATTGAATTCCTTCCTACTTTCTAAATTATCTTTCTTATTCTCTTCCATATTTTGATTTAGCCTACCAATATCTTCTTTCATCTCCTTACTATTACTTCTCATCTCCCTCATAAACACAGTTAATGGATCTTCAGGAATCTCTATAGACTTTTCTTTCTCTAGACTACCACTAGTCTCAGGATGTACCTCTGTATTCTTGTCAGGGTTAACCTCAGGATTATTCTCAAGATTTACCTCCGACATCTTGGTATTATTCTCTACGCTTTCAACATCGCTACCGGTATCAACCTCCTTATAATTAACTTTCTCGACGTTATTCCTACTTCTCAACTGCCTCTGTTCCTCCTCCGACATCTCGAAGTACACCGTATAACAATTGCCCTTCCAAAATTTCACTTCACTTCACTGTCCCCCAAAAGCACTGACAATTTGCACTGAAATTATACACTCCTCTGACTAAATACCGAATGGTTTTCGTGTCCTACTTTGTGGCGCCAAATGTAACATTTTTAATGAGTTAACTAAACGTGGTGATGACTATTGTGGTTCAATAAAACAAACATGATATGAATAAATAATATACACTGTGGAGTGACCTTACCTGTGATAGTGTAATATAATAAGTTGTTGAGCGCCAGATTCCTATTTAAGATAGTGAATCGAAATTTATTGATTTAACCTCGGCTATCAGCAGTAGAGTCGAGAACCACTTACCCGGGCCGTAGTGAGACAAAGTCATCTAACCAATCCGTATTTAATCAAGGAGTATGATTGCCCTAAAGTACCAACTACAATGAAAGAAATAGGCATTACGTTGAAGAGAATGAATTTATTAAATGCAAAAACAAAATATTAATAAAACAGAATAGTGATAGTCACACAATTGAATTTAAAATTACTCAAGAACAAAATACTAATAAAACAGAATAGTGATAGTCACACAATTGAATTTAAAATTACTCAATGCGGCAATTAATTATTTAAAAGAAAATGAATATTAAAATGAATTGAAAGTTAAATGAAGTTAAATTATAATAGAGACGATAGTTTTATTGAATTGTTGGCTCACCCAGTCGAAGATTCGTCATATTTAAGAAATGATCGATGATCTCCATGTTACGTCGCTTATGTTTAAAAAAATGATGTGATATCTCATTTACTATGAAATATCCTCATTAAGTACGTTGCCATCTGTAGAAAGACTCTTGATCAGGGATATAACCCATTATGTATTGATATAGATGTCGGCAAGACATCGTTCAGTGTCGACTCTCGGTGCTCAGTCCATTAGGACCCAGAAAGCAAGGTTACAACTTCCTTCCTTCATTAAGAACTGTAGATCAATGCCATTCTTGTCCGATGTTGCAGGTACAAATACTAATGACTTCCTTGTCACGTGGTGTCACAGCTTCCCTCTCTCTTAGCCTTCTCCATTCTTGACTCATAACTTGCAATATATATTGACGCGTATATACCGTAGAAAATGGCGTGTTGGTTACCCCATAGTGGGTTTCTTAACATCTCAGGAAAATGACGCAGTTAGCCGTGGTGTAATTCTTACTACGTCGTTCAGTTTGTGACGCACAGGGTTAGTCCATATCGCCAGTCTTGTTGCAATATATAATACTTCGTCTCTTTACAAGTAATTGTTAATAAAAATCTAATTGAATATAATAATCAAAACCGCTTACAATTATCTGATATAAAAATCATCTCATGGATGTACTAGTTAATAATAATAATAATAATATGATAATTATAAATGAATAACCCTATAAATATAACCGCTATGGGATCGAATCGTTACAGTATGCTGAGCTTCTATGCCCAAGATCGCGGGTTCAAACCCGGCCGAAGTCGTCGGATTAAAAAGTAGGTTGACCCAGGTAGGAAAGCATTTCTACAAAAAAGGAATCTGTTAACATCGAATATAGATTTAGGTGTTAGGAAGTCATTTTTGAAAGCCTTTGTCTGGAGCGTGGCGCTCTATGGAAGTGAAACTTGGAGAATTGGTGCAGCAGAAAAGAGGAGAATTGAAGCGTTTGAAATGTTGTGTTACAGGAGAATGATGAAGATCAGATGGGTAGATAGGGTTATAAACGAAGAAGTATTAAGAAGAGTGGGAGAGGAGAGATGTTTCTGGCGACTGCTAATGAAGAGAAGAGATAGGTTAGTAGGACACATACTAAGACACCCAGGAATAGCAAGCTTAGTTATGGAAGGAAGGGTCGAGGACAAGAACTGTAGGGGTTAGAGCAAGGTTAGAATATGTTAAGCAGATTGCCTCGGATGTAGGGTGTGGTAACTATGTAGAGATGAAGCGATTAGCTCAGGACAGGGAGGCATGGAGAACTGCATCAAACCAGTCGAATGACTGAAGACTCAAACAACAAAAATCTCTCAGTATGCCTTCCTTCGGAGGGGAAGTAAAGCCGGCGGGCCCTTGTAATAGATTTATGGCAAAAAACGCTATATCAAAGTTCCAACGTTCACCACTAGGTATCATTGATATCTGGTAGCGAAAGTTGGAACTACTTGAAATTGATCGGAACTTGTAGCTCACCCTAAAGGTGTCCACTGAAGCAGCTACAGACTCAGGCAACCCGAACATGTCCTCGGACAATCCTGGCACTAAAAGCCATACGATAAATAAACAAATGGCATGCAAAAGAACCTTCCACTAACTACACTTGTGGAAACTAAAATGTGTAGGTTAGTTTGATAACGCTATATTAGTTCCAACGTTCGCCGCCAGGTGATGACTGCGATGGCATTTAGTAGCTATGTCAGCAGCTAGGTGTCGAGGACGGTAGCATTTGGTAGCAAAAGGAAGAACTACTTGAAAAAATTAATCGGCTGCAGTCCTTCTACCCGAATCACAGATAACACACACTAATACAGCCATCACAATTAACACCGATTATCAGACAGATTCTGATAACGGGCTACATGACCGCGTTGTCGCAGCCCCTAAACTAAGGAACCTACCAACCTATCGTGAATTAAAGGCACTGTAGGCAGTTATTCGCGCCGAAGAACATCAGAGAAAAGCTGGTCTTCACAAAGGTGTACCGTAAGGCATGGCACCCATAGTTTTCAACCTCGGCCTATACATTGAACAAGCAATGAAGGAAACAATTCAAATGCAAGTAAAGATTCAAGGAGAAATCCCCCCAGGGACTAACATCTAGTGGGACGTGGGTTGGCTACCACGGGACCCCAGCTGAGTCCGGCATTGCTTCCACTTACTTGTGCTGGGCTCCTCTCCGTATTCTTTCCTGTCTACCTCTCTTGGTCCCCTTTTATTCTCTTCCAACCCTGACGGTATTAGGGTATCCGAGGCCTAGGGAGTCTCTTCCTTTCCCGCCTTAATTGGCCCTTCTCTCATCTTTCCTGACCCCTCATTCTTCTAGGGATCGGCCTTCTCTATCTATTCATTATATTCCCTTTTCTCTTTAAGATTCCCGCACTGTTTTTATGAATTGGCTCCCCGTGTAGCTAAATTACATTTCGTGAATATTTTGACTTAACACTACATTTTGTAGGTATTTTCAATCTAAATTGAATTTTGTGAGTATTTTCATCCTTTTTGTAAGGATTGGCAACCTAAATTGCTTTTCAGTAAGTCTTTGAGTGTAGGGGTACAATTTTTGTGAGTTTTCTGAATTTCATTTGTAATTTGTAAGTGTTTTCAACCTATACTGCATTTTGCAAGTATTTTCAATCTAAATTGCATTTTGTAGTTTGGGCATTTTGTAAGTACCGGTATATTGATTCTCAATTGCATTTTTAGCCTATTTTCAATTTTGAAAAAAAAAATAGGCTTATGAGATCACCTTTTGTCCGTGTGTGTGTGCGTGTGTGTGTGATATGTGTGTGTGTCCCCCCTAATTAATTCTAAACGGCAGGAGCGATTTCAATGAAACGGTAAATTCATAGCACTATTCCGGGCGACCCCGACCGTGCCCTTCAAATTTTGTTACGTCTCACCAATCCAACATGGCGGCTGTGCGAAATATTTCACCAGCATTCAATATCTCCGAAACTATTCCCGATATCACCCTCGAATTTATTACGGTGATAAAGGGAACTACTAGAAGTTCACCTATGTGACTTCTGAAAAACTGGTATCTACGAACCAACATGGCGGCCATGCGAATTTGCGACTTTTAAATAGACGTTTCTCGCGATTTAACCAACCAAACGCAATAAAACTTGGTACAGTATATGTTTATACACATTGTAATGCACCGACATCTAACTTGGTTCAATTGTTTACATAACCACAAGATGGCGGACGTGCGAAATATTTCACTGGCATTCTAGGCTATATCTCTGAAACTATTAGCAGTATCACCCTGAGATTATGTACGGAGACAAAGGGCACAATTGGATGTTCAACTATAAGACTTTCAAAACCGGTTAACTACAAAACGAACATGGCGGCCAAGCGAATTTGAAAATTTTACATAGACCTATTTCGCGATTTAATGTTCCAAACGCAATTAAATCTGGTACAGGAAAATGTTTATACTCATTGTAATGCACTGGTATCTAATTTAGTTCAATTTTTTACATAACCTCAAGATGGCGGCTGTGCGAATTTTAAAATTAAGTTTTTATTTCTTGTGTCGTATCCATGCGATCGAAGTCAAAGTTTGAATAATGAACCTACGCAATAATTTTCCTTTAATGGTACATGACTCTATGGCCTAAACATTTAACAATCCAACATGGCGACCATCCGAAATATTTAGACGGCTCTGAATATCTACGAATCTATTATAGCAATCAAACTGAATTTTTTGATGTTCATAGGGACTATGAACTTAATTTCACCTATAGGACATTAAATAACCTGGTGATCACAAATCCAACATGGCGGCGACGCGAAGTATATTTATTCACATGGACGTTTCTCGCAATTGAACCATCCGAGACCAGTGAAACTTGGTACAGTAAATCCTTATGCGAATGTTAATCCACTGGCATCTAATTTATTTCAATTGTTTCCATAACCGCAATATGGCAGCTGTGTGAAATTTTAAAATCTCCTTGTTACTTCTTGTGTCCTAATCATGCGATTGAAGTTTGAATGCTACACGTACACAATAATCTTCATGTAACAGTACATAACTCTAGGACCTACATATATAAAATCCAATATGGCGACCATCCGAAATATTTAGTCGGTTCTCAATGTCTACGAATCTATTACAGCAATCAAACTGAAATGTTGTATGTTGATAGCGGGAGTTAACATAAGTAGGATATATGAAGATAGGCTGTATAGTTCTTCGCGGAACTACTTGTTTGAGTATTGTGAATCTAAATTACATTTTGTAAGTATTTTGAATTTCAATTGCATTTTGTAAGCATTTTGAATTTCAATTGCATTTTGTAAGCATTTTGAATTTCAATTGCATTTTGTGAGCATTTTGATTCTGGTATGGCATTTTCAATCTAAATTGCATTGTGTATTTTAATAAAATATTTAATGCAGCTAATAGCCAAAGGATTGATACAGACAAAATGAAACATACATAGGAAGGAAAATTGAAAACCTCGTAGACGAAACGCAATACACGTCACATAAAAACTGACCCTCACTGTTGTGTCAAGTCCGCATCCAGAGGAAGACCCCTTTAACAAATTATAAAGCCTTGTGGTGCAAGAAAATTCAGGTTTTTTTAGCCTCCAATGGCCTAAATTCCTGAAAGCAAAAAAAATAAAATAAAAAAGAAACTATTTCAATTCAGGAATTTTTGAAAATAATGTTGCTGTTTGATGATATAATAGACCTTCTGTACAACATATCGCACGTTTAAGTCTTGTGAAAAAATCTAAGGTACCCCTCGACCCCCTTAAGCGCGTTGATGAATTTTACAGTTCTTGTTGGTTCTGTGATAACCTTATAGCCATTTGCAAACTTTTACAGAAATTTAATAAATGGAGTGGCATTACTTCTTGCAGAAATAGATGGAAAGTTGGATGTAACTTTTTGAGACACTGTTGTCATGGTTACTGGCTTGCATTCCTACAATAGTTTATTAAATGAAACTAGTTTTCTGGGAATATCTCAGAAACTCTTGGTTTTAGAGCCTTAAAATGTAGTTTTCGGGGACCCTTTACGGCTGTTTAGGGGCCCCGAGTTTTGTTTCTGACACCAAGGGGCTGAAAATAAGCTTTGTCTCGTCGTTGTAGGCCGTAGTTAATAATAATAATTATAATAATAACATAAAAATATAGGGATAGGGATATAATAGACCTTCCGTACCACACCAGCACGTGTAAATCGCGTGAAAAATTCTAGAGTACCCCTTGACCCCCCTTAAGCGCATTATATGTATTGATGAATTTTACAGCTTAATTTAGTTCCGTTATAACCTTATAGCCGTTTGCAAAATATCTCAGTAATGTAATAAATGGAATTGTATTGCGTCTTACAGCAATAGATGTACCTGTGAGTTTCTGTTGCCATGGTTACCGGCTTGCTTTCTTTCATTATTGTATTGAATGAAATTAATTTTCTGGGAATATCTCATAAACGGTTGGTTTTAGGACCTTAAAATGTGGTTTCGTTTCTCACATTGAGGGGCTGAAAATGAGCTTTGTCTCGTCCTTCTACGCCTATTTCAGCAAGTATTTTATGAGAGGTACAGAGAAGAGTTACACCAATGATTAGTGTCGTGCCTCTGAAGGATATCGGTACCAAATTTGACGTTGATGACGTTGAAAATGAAAATCCACAGCCTGCTTCCAGTCTTCGGCCGGGTCAGGAATGGAATGAATGAAGCCCCCATCTAGCGGCGAGGATATGGACTGTGCCGGCTGCCGAGGCCTGACGCACTCCTCTGGGGCAATGATTAAATGAATGACAGATGAAATGAAATGATAATGGAGAGTGTTGCTGGAATGAAATTTTTACAGGGAAAACCGGAATACCCAGAGAAAAACCTGTCTGCCTCCGTTTTGTCCAGCACAGATCTCACATGGAGTGACCGGGATTTGAACCACGGACCCAGCGGTGAGAGGCCGGCGTGCTGCCGCCTAAGCCACGGAGGCTTCACGCCATTCTCGAGTTAAATTAGCAAAATTGTCCACAGACAAACAGACAGACAGACAAACAGACAGACAGACAGACAAACAGACAGACAGACAAAAAAAATATTTTCGCACGCATTCGTAATAAAACAGTCTGAAACGCGTAAATAACGAAAATTTCCGTAGAAATTCAGAAAAAAACTTTCATTCTTATACATATAGAGATTACATCAGACTAATTTACAGGAGCCCATACATGAGAGTGTTGCCAACATGATTCTATGCCTGCTGATAAGTCCAATCTTTAAATGAATGTAACTTCCATACTATCAATTGGATTTCAACCAAATTTGGTATGTGATTTGCAGATATGAATATGCATTTTTTGTGTCAGAAAAATGCATTCTATTCATACTTATCCTAATCTTAATATATCAGAAAGTATGCAGGCCAACAGTTCTAAAATTTGCATACATTTAGTACCTGCAAATGTAGGTTGATTTTCTGTAACCGATATACAACAGTGCTGCCAACATAATTCTACGCGTTTTGATAGGTTTAATGTTGAATCACATGTTGCCTAACTTCCATACTATTAAATGAAGTTCTTTCAAAATTGGCACATATATAGAACATAATATTTCAATTTAAGTTTGAGCATCCAATTTATGGCAGTGTCGCCAACCTGATTTGACGCATGCTGATAAATTCAATATTTAAATACATGTAACGTGCATACTATCTTTTGGATCTCAACCAAATTTTGCTTATGCATTGTAGACCGTAAGAGATGTAACTAAGAATATATTTAAAGTCGCCAGGTCTGCCAACTGTTGATATATTAGTCTCTATAATTCGATGAAAAGTAGGCTCTTTAGTTCGTTACGGAACTACTTGTTTCACGCCAGTTCTCAAGGGTTAAATTCGGGCTCAGTGGGAAGAGATTGTTCCCTGTGTCACCTCCCATAGTTACGCCTCTGCCATCCCTCCCAATAATATTCTGCTAAGGTCCCATTTTAGTGTTGTACCGACGGTCCCATTAACACCAACCTACACATATGGGGTACCTACAGGTTCAGCATAACCCAATGCGTAAGCGGAACGCACTCACTTACTCTTTAAATGCCTCACAATTAAATAAATACCTTAAAACATGTATATTTACAATGAAATAATGAAAGAGTGCAACACGGTAACCATGGTAACAGAATCTCACAGGTCCATCTATTTCTGTAAGACGCAATGCAATTCCAATTATTACATTATTGTGAAAGTTTCCAGACGGTTATAAGGTTATCACTGAACCAAATTAAGCTGTAAAATTCATCAATACATACAGTATAATGCGCTTAAGGGGGTGAAGGGGCACTCTAGATATTTTTCACGCGATTTTCACGTGTGAGTGTGATACGAAAGGTCTTTTTCACCCGACTATAAAGGGTCTCCGAAAACCACATTTAAAGGCCCTTAAATTAACAGTGTCTGTGATATTCCCAGAAAACTAACTTCGCTCTGATATACCTATGAAGGAATGACAAACCTCTAACCACTGCACCAGTAGCTGAATTCATAAAGTCTGTATATTCATACCAAGGATAAATCAGTCATGGCATTCATGATTGAGATTTTGCTAAGTGTACTCTTTACAACTAGAATATTCGCGGGCGAAGCCGCGACAGGTAATGCTAGTTATACATATTTTGACGCTTTCGAGCTTGAGTGTGTTTCATTTGGAGGAATGTTTGGAAGCGTTGTGTAACTTTAGTTGGTGTTTGTCCACAACGAGTTATATTCTGGTAGATTGTTATCTATAGTAGTTGCTTTGTTCCTTGGAACATGTCTTACAACATCTACATTCCTCGACGTATAAACATCTCGTTGAAAACAGAGTAGAACTGCTACTAAGCCAAGTTCATGATCAATTAATTTAAAATTAATCAAAAACGATTATTTGATTGATTGGTTGGTTCCTCAGTTTAGGGGCTGCGACAACGTGGTTATGTACCCCGTGTACTTTGGGTGTGTGTAGAATCTGTCTGAAAACCGGTGTTAATTGTGATGACTGTATTAGTAGGCCTATGTTTTCTGTTTTTTTTTAAATTCTGGTAAGGACTGCAGACTTTGAATTTTTCAAATAGTTCCTAGTTTTTCCGCCAAACGCCACCCGAAACGACTACTAGTTCAGAACTTAGCTACTAGACGCCAACATGGTCGGCTACTGGCAACGAAAGTAGGAATCTAAGGCCGTTGTTTACATTCTTAACCTATATAATTTAGCTTCACACAGGTGTAATTAGTGGAAGGTTCTTTTAACATGCCATAAATCGATGGCATGGGACCGCCGGCTATACATCCCCTCCGAAGGAAGGCATACTGAGGGATTTTTAGCGCTCTTAAAAAATCCGACGACTTCTGGCAGGTTTGAACCCGCGATCTTGGGCATAGAAGCTCAGCATGCTACCAACTACGCCACCGAAGCCGCGATTATTTGATTAATGGATTGTCAGAAGAATCTATGAATCGGCTAACCCAAGAATCTATTAATTGTCTAACCCAAGAATCTCTTAATCGGCTAACCCAAGAATCTCTTAATTGTCTAACCCAAGAATCTATTAATTGTCTAACCCAAGAATCTCTTAATCGGCTAACCCAAGAATCTCTTAATCGGCTAACCCAAGAATCTCTTAATTGTCTAACCCAAGAATCTCTTAATTGGCTAACCCAAGAATCTCTTAATTGGCTAACCCAAGAATCTATTAATTGTCTAACCCAAGAATCTATTAATTGTCTAACCCAAGAATCTCTTAATCGGCTAACCCAAGAATCTATTAATTGTCTAACCCAAGAATCTCTTAATTGTCTAACCCAAGAATCTATTAATTGTCTAACCCAAGAATCTCTTAATCGGCTAACCCAAGAATCTATTAATTGTCTAACCCAAGAATCTCTTAATTGGCTAACCCAAGAATCTATTAATTGTCTAACCCAAGAATCTATTAATTGTCTAACCCAAGAATCTATTAATTGTCTAACCCAAGAATCTCTTAATTGGCTAACCCAAGAATCTCTTAATCGGCTAACCCAAGAATCTCTTAATCGGCTAACCCAAGAATCTCTTAATTGGCTAACCCAAGAATCTTTTAATCGGCTAACCCAAGAATCTATTAATTGTCTAACCCAAGAATCTCTTAATTGTCTAACCCAAGAATCTATTAATTGTCTAACCCAAGAATCTCTTAATTGGCTAACCCAAGAATCTTTTAATCGGCTAACCCAAGAATCTATTAATTGTCTAACCCAAGAATCTCTTAATTGGCTAACCCAAGAATCTTTTAATCGGCTAACCCAAGAATCTATTAATTGTCTAACCCAAGAATCTCTTAATTGTCTAACCCAAGAATCTATTAATTGTCTAACCCAAGAATCTCTTAATCGGCTAACCCAAGAATCTCTTAATCGGCTAACCCAAGAATCTCTTAATTGGCTAACCCAAGAATCTCTTAATTGTCTAACCCAAGAATCTATTAATTGTCTAACCCAAGAATCTCTTAATTGGCTAACCCAAGAATCTCTTAATCGGCTAACCCAAGAATCTATTAATTGTCTAACCCAAGAATCTCTTAATCGGCTAACCCAAGAATCTATTAATTGTCTAACCCAAGAATCTCTTAATCGGCTAACCCAAGAATCTATTAATTGTCTAACCCTAGAATTTCTTAATCGGCTAACCCAAGAATCTATTAATTGTCTAACCCAAGAATCTATTAATTGTCTAACCCAAGAATCTCTTAATCGGCTAACCCAAGAATCTCTTAATTGGCTAACCCAAGAATCACTTAATCGGCTAACCCAAGAATCTATTAATTGTCTAACCCAAGAATCTCTTAATCGGCTAACCCAAGAATCTATTAATTGTCTAACCCAAGAATCTCTTAATCGGCTAACCCAAGAATCTATTAATCGGCTAACCCAAGAATCTCTTAAATGGCTAACCCAAGAATCTATTAATCGGCTAACCCAAGAATCTATTAATTGTCTAACCCAAGAATCTCTTAAATGGCTAACCCAAGAATCTATTAATCGGCTAACCCAAGAATCTCTTAATTGGCTAACCCAAGAATCTATTAATCGGCTAACCCAAGAACCTCTTAATTGGCTAACCCAAGAATCTATTAATCGGCTAACCCAAGAATCTATTAATTGTCTAACCCAAGAATCTATTATTTGTCTAACCCAAGAATCTATTAATTGTCTAACCCAAGAATCTCTTAATTGGCTAACCCAAGAATCTATTAATCGGCTAACCCAAGAATCTATTAATCGGCTAACCCAAGAATCTATTAATTGGCTAACCCAAGAATCTATTAATCGGCTAACCCAAGAATCTTTTAATTGGCTAACCCAAGAATCTATTAATTGTCTAACCCAAGAATCTATTAATTGTCTAACCCAAGAATCTCTTAATCGGCTAACCCAAGAATCTCTTAATCGGCTAACCCAAGAATCTCTTAATTGGCTAACCCAAGAATCTCTTAATTGTCTAACCCAAGAATCTATTAATTGTCTAACCCAAGAATCTCTTAATTGGCTAACCCAAGAATCTCTTAATCGGCTAACCCAAGAATCTATTAATTGTCTAACCCAAGAATCTCTTAATCGGCTAACCCAAGAATCTATTAATTGTCTAACCCAAGAATCTCTTAATCGGCTAACCCAAGAATCTATTAATTGTCTAACCCTAGAATCTCTTAATCGGCTAACCCAAGAATCTATTAATTGTCTAACCCAAGAATCTATTAATTGTCTAACCCAAGAATCTCTTAATCGGCTAACCCAAGAATCTCTTAATTGGCTAACCCAAGAATCACTTAATCGGCTAACCCAAGAATCTATTAATTGTCTAACCCAAGAATCTCTTAATCGGCTAACCCAAGAATCTATTAATTGTCTAACCCAAGAATCTCTTAATCGGCTAACCCAAGAATCTATTAATCGGCTAACCCAAGAATCTCTTAAATGGCTAACCCAAGAATCTATTAATCGGCTAACCCAAGAATCTATTAATTGTCTAACCCAAGAATCTCTTAAATGGCTAACCCAAGAATCTATTAATCGGCTAACCCAAGAATCTCTTAATTGGCTAACCCAAGAATCTATTAATCGGCTAACCCAAGAATCTCTTAATTGGCTAACCCAAGAATCTATTAATCGGCTAACCCAAGAATCTATTAATTGTCTAACCCAAGAATCTATTATTTGTCTAACCCAAGAATCTATTAATTGTCTAACCTAAGAATCTCTTAATTGGCTAACCCAAGAATCTATTAATCGGCTAACCCAAGAATCTATTAATCGGCTAACCCAAGAATCTATTAATTGGCTAACCCAAGAATCTATTAATCGGCTAACCCAAGAATCTTTTAATTGGCTAACCCAAGAATCTATTAATTGTCTAACCCAAGAATCTATTAATTGTCTAACCCAAGAATCTATTAATCGGCTAATCCAAGAATCTATTAATTGTCTAACCCAAGAATCAATTAATTGTCTAACCCAAGAATCTATTAATTGGCTAACCCACGAATCTATTAATTGTCTAACCCAAGAATCTATTAATTGGCTAACCCAAGAATCTCTTAATTGGCTAACCAAAGAATCTATTAATTGGCTAACCAAAGAATCTCTTAATTGGCTAACCCAAGAATCTCTTAATCGGCTAACCCAAGAATCTCTTAATTGGCTAACCCAAGAATTTATTAATCGGCTAACCCAAGAATCAATTAATTGTCTAACCCAAGAATCAATTAATTGTCTAACCCAAGAATCTCTTAATTGTCTAACCCAAGAATCTCTTAATTGGCTAACCCAAGAATCTATTAATTGGCTAACCAAAGAATCTATTAATTGTCTAACCCAAGAATGTATTAATTGTCTTACCAAAGAATCTATTAATTGGCTAAACCAAGAATCTATTAATTGTCTAACCCAAGAATCTATTAATTGTCTTACCAAAGAATCTATTAACTGACTAACCCAAGAATCTATTATTCTTCCAGCCCAAGAATCTGTTAATCGGCTAAGCAAAGTATCTAATAACCTGTTGAGAAAATAAGTTTAAATGAGAGGTCATCGCTTAAGATGTGTTACGCTTATTTAGGAATGATGTATAGAAATCTATCAACGTTACTTTTTGTCTAAATATACAAAGTGTCCATCCTTGTTTATGTTAACAGTAACCGTAACAGTCAGTGACAGTGGAGCGACAAACATCAATCAAATTGGGAAGGTTTTGAAAAAAGAAAACGAGGACTTTTCAGCAAAGATTTTGAATTTTTGTTCAATATTTACAATTTAGCACAGGAACATTTTTGATATACTTTGGTTTAGCCTAGTTTCCATGAAGAAGGTACATTATTGAAAAATATACCATACAATATATTTAAATTAATTAAACGTGTGTTTTTGCTTCTGTGAGAACGTAAAGAAAGGAGCGAAGTAGCCTATATCGATTAATCGACAAAACAATTCATCAGTTATTCGACCAACCGATAAATCGATTAATGGTTAAAAGGCACAATCGATTATCGTTATTTTTAACAATTTTTAGAGTTTTCTGCGGCGATTTTCCACAATTCCATAACTTATTTAATTATTCATACATCGTATGGCTTTTAGTGCCGAGAGTGACCGAGGACATGTTCGGCTCGCCAGAGGCTGTAGCTGCTTCAAGCGGACAACACTAGGGTGAGCTACAATTTCCGTTCAATTTCAAGTAGTTCCGACTTTCGCTACCACATATCAATGATACCTAGTGGTGAACGTTGGAACTTTGATAGAGCGTTACAATGAAATCTAACCTAGAAATTTAGCTCCATTTCCGTAACTGAAATTATCGATTAAGTGTACTATCAGTCGACGTTTTGATTCAAATATTAATTGGTTCGATGTTGTTGTTGTTGTTTGAGTCTTCAGTCTCATCCGAAGCAATCTGTTTAACATATTCTAACCTTGGTCTACCCCTACAGTTCTTGTCCTCGACCCTTCCTTCCATAACTAAGCTTGTTATTCCTGGGTGTCTTAGTATGTGTCCTACCAACCTATCTCTTCTCTCCATTAGCAGTTGCCAGAAACATCTCCCCTCTCCCACTCATCTTAATACCTCTTTGTTTGTAACCCTATCTACCCACCTGATCTTCATCATTCTCCTGTAACACCACTTTTCAAACGCTTCAATTCTCCTCTTTTCTGCTGCACCAATAGTCCAAGTTTCACTTCCATACAGTGCCAAACTCCAGACAAAGGCTTTCAAAAATGACTTCCTACTACCTAAATCTATATTTAATGTCAACAGATTCCTTTTCTGTAGAAATGCTTTCCTTGCCTGAGCTAACCTACTTTTTATATCCCCTTTGCTTCGTCGATCACTGGTTATTTTGCTTCCAAAGTAACAGAAGTCACCTACTTCCCTTAGCTGTTCATGGACTTCAAAAATATTATATAACGTTTTTGTTTGTAAGTTCAACAAATTATTATTGTTGTTGTTACTTCTATTTATGGGCTTGGGACATCTTGATCATAAGATCCGTGTAGTTGGGTATGTATTATACCCTTCTGCGTTCTTCTAGGATGCCGACTCTTACTCGGGTAGTGCTCTGTTCGGGGTGGCTCTAACTTATTCTAAACATCCTAGGAATATAGTCACAGGATCACAGGAGGCGTATCTTAAAATCAGTAGGTCAGAGAACTCCTAATATAAAATAATTTATTTCACAAAAACATCATCTCCCTTTTCTCCCAACCATAGACAAATAAAAACAAAATCAACTCCCTTAAATTACTGAAATCAACAACATTAAAAAAATGCAAAAATAATGTTTCACACTGGCTGAAACCAGGAATAGAAAATAGTCTATTTTACTGCAGTCCACTGCTTCAAGTCCAAGAGTTATTGTCAACAGACTTAATTCAAATAACTATGGCTTAAATAAACCAGCCATTCTATCACAATAAATATTGCGCACTCATTTTTATAACTTGCAAAACTTGTTCTTTGGGAAATCGGACATGTCTACTCGTACAATCATCATCTTGTAACATTTTTAATATATGTTACATTAAACGTGGTGATGACAATTGTAAAGGTTCTTTTTAACAAACATGATAATAATAAATAATATACACTGTGGTGTGACCTTACCTGCGATAGTATAATATAATAAGTTGTTGTTGAGCGCCAGATTCCTATTTAAGACAGTGAATCGAAATTTGTGAATTAACCTCGGCTATCAGCAGTAGAGTTCGAGACCACTTACCCGGGCCGTAGTGTAACTTAGTTGACTAACCATTCAGTATTTATTTATAAGGAGTAATTAATTTGCCTATAGTATTTACTAACCACTATGAAAGAAATAGGCATTACGTTAAAGGAAATGAATTTATTTACTCAAGAACAAAATACTAATAGTTACAAAAAAGAATTTAATTTACCAACTGCGGTTTAATTATTTAAAAGAAAATGAACATTTAAAATGAATTGAAAGTTAATTGAAGTTTAGTTATAATAGAGACGATAGTTTTATTGAATTGTTTGCTCACCCAGTCGAAGATTCGTCATATTTAAGAAATGATCGATGATCTCGATGTTACGTCGCTTATGTTTAAAAAATGATGTGATATCTCAATTACTATGAAATATCCTCATTAAATACGTTGCCATCTGTAGAAAGACTCTTGATCAGGGATATAACCCATTATGTATTGATATAGATTTCGGCAAGACATCGTACTGTGCCAACTCTGTTTGCTCAGTTCATTATGACCCAGAAAGCAAGGTTACCACTTCCTCCCTTCATTGAGAGCTGTAGATCAATGCCACTCTTGTCCGATGTCGCAGGTACAAATACTAATGACTTCCTTGTCACGTGGTGTCACAGCTTCCCTCTCTTATTAGCCTTCTCCATTCTTGACTCATAACTTGCAGCTTTGACGTGTACGTACATTAGAAAATGGCGTGTTGTTGCACCATGAGTGAAATATCAAGCTTCTATTCCTTCCAGAAGGAACTCGATTGTGCGCACGTGATGGTTACTCATGACAGTGACGCAGTTTGCCGTGGTGAAATTATTACTACGTCGTTCAGTTTGTGACGCATTGGGTTGATCCTTATTGGCAATCTTGTTGCAATATATATATTACTTCGTCTCTTTACAAATAATTGTTAATAAAAATATTTCTGACTATAATAATAAAAACCGCTTACAATTATCTGATATAAAAATCATCTCATGGATGTACTAATTAATAATAATAATAACATGATAAATGAATAACCCTTTAAATATAATAAGTATGGGATCGAATCGTTACAATCGCCCCTAAGATAAATAATTTAAATGACATTTCACATTATTTCTCTTACCCCATCCAACATTAAAAAAAAACTATAAATTTAAATATTATAACCCCAAAAAAGACAACATACAATATACTCTTCATCAATACACAAAAATATACAAGAACATACTCTTTTCACTTTACATATTTGTACTATCATTTCTCATTCTTCCAAATGTTCATAATGTTCATTCTTCTTTATATATGTTGTAAAAAAAATATACATAAATGTATTCTTCACAAAAAATTCATATTTTAACTTTCATTCATCTTATTCTTCCAAATGTTCATAATGTTTATTCTTCTTTATATATATATACTGTAAAAAATATACATATAATGCCCTTCACTTTACATTCTTCGAAGTAATTACTTCGTTGCACACGCATATCACTGCACGCGATGTGGTGATACAATCAACATAATATCCCTTTCGTCTCTATAAAGGGATTACTCAAATGCAGTAAAATTTCAATAATTGAAGAAAAAATAACTTAGCAAGATACCTAAGGCAATTCCAATTTCAGTGCATATGTCATACATGTAAATATTTCCCCAAATACATAATGACATCGAAATACCTTAAAGCAGTTATTAAACAGTTCACATAAACATCCAAGTTACTACTCACCTGCCTTCGTGGCTTAATTCTTTCTTAGGCCACGGCCGCCTCCTTTCAAATTAATACTTCCTAAGTCTCCACGACTTCTTAACTTCTCATAAAACCATAATTCCTCTTTACTACTTCTTGAAAACAATAACTTGAATTTTCAAAATCACTAATAAACATAAAATCTGACTTCTTGTTCACTTTATAAAATTTAACTTAGCGTCAAGATATAACTTTACTGTATTGTCATTCCTTACTTACCATAACAAAATGATTAAGACTTGGACAATCTTACCTTTGTAATCTCTTATTACCTTGTGTGCATACATCCATATATACTTTAAAAAAACTCCCAACATTAACTTCACGTAGTCCCTTAGACACCATAAAAAAACTCATTGCTCAACGGAATATACCTCGCTGACCTACTTCATCCTCCAAAAACTTCTTAAAACTCCATTTGGCATCTTACCAAAAACTTCCTCAAAAAAAAAAAAAACTTCATTTGGCATCTTACCAAAACTTCCTCCTTAAAAAACTTCATTTGGCATCTTGCCAAAACTTCCTCCTTAAAAAACTTCATTTGGCATCTTACCAAAACTTTAAAACCACATTGCTCAACGGCATTACCTTCGTTGGCCTACTACTTCAAACTCACGTCCATTTACGTGAAAATACACACATACACATACACATATCTGTCAGCAAGTACCAGATGCCCTAATCATGTTACTACTTCCTCATTTCAACCCGATGTTGGTTAATTCAAACAACGCATTACTATTAACTATTCTAAACCACTTATAAATTTCTCAAAATATATCCACTGATAACCTCGCTGTCCTCAACTGAAACTTCTTTATTAAATCAATACTTAATTCTTCAACTCATTCGTTTTATTACCACTGTATCATCTTATCTTCACTCACTTTTGAATTAAATCTTTATTACCATTATATTCATAATTATGGTTGCCATAATAATTATTACTACTTTCTTTCGATTACTTACCTATGTAATAACCTTCCTACTTTTTTTTTTAAATTTAATCCTCACTTCCTCCAACTTACCTGCAGCTAAAGGACCCACATTCAACTTACCTGAATTGCTCAATAGCATGACAACCTCTGTCTTCCAAATTAAATGATTTTAGTCAATCTAAATCAATAAGCGTAGGCACTACGCGCCCCTAACCATCCTAACTTCACGACTGAATTAAAATTACACACAGCAGGTTTCTTATCTACCTCTGTAAAATCCTATAAAACTTCATTACTTAATATTTAAGTCATACGGAACAGTAACTATCGTTAATACAAATTTACATCACTACGTTCTCTGGCATTTCACAGTTCTTACCACATTCATCTTCAATTCTATCTTTAACTATAATCCCTTTTTCTTCTTTCCTTCTAGCATTAGCTTCTACTTCCTCTGTACTATAGTTATCCATAGTAACACTGTGCTTTGGCTTTCCTCCTATCATTTCCCCAATTCTAACTACTATAGTACGCCACTGCACGTCATATTCCTTCTTTTTCTCTTTCAACATAATTTCTATGTCTTCTAACAGTTTATTTTTCTCCTCTTTCTTACTACGTTCCATAATCTCTGTATTTACTTCTTCCACCCTTTCCTTTACTTCTTGATTACTCTCTTCTACTTTCTTATTTATAACATCAAACTTTTCATTTACTTTGCTTTCAATTTCTATTTCCTTAAGGGTTGTCTTTACTGCTTCTACTATCTGCTTACTGACTTCAGTCTTGAATGATTCTATCTTCTTTTTAAATTCTATCTTACCTTCCTTAATCTTATCCCCCAACTCTGCTCTCACCTGCCTAGTTTCTGCTTCTACCAATTTGCTAAAACTTTCACCTTGAGTTGCTATTTTATCTTCAATCACAGTTACTATTCTTTCCTGAATCCTACTTTCTGCTGCTTCTAATTTCTTATCTACTGTCTTAATAATATCTTTAGCCTTCATCTCTACCTCCTCCTTAATTTCACCTCTGATTTCCTGTTTCACCCCCTGAATACTCTCCTGCAGCATATCATACTTCATACTTAATTCTCTATTCATCGCTTCCACAATATCTAGTTTTAAATTATTCTCTTCCAATTTTTGATTTATTTTACTTATATCCTCTCTCATCTCTTGATTACTCTTATCTAATTTCTCACCTAAATCTCTACTCAATTCCTTCCTACTTTCCAAATTATCTTTCTTACTCTCTTCCATATTTTTATTCATATCTTTATCTAATTTCTCAAATTTATCATTGAATTCCAAATAACTTCTTTTATTCTCTTCACTATTTTTATTCATATCTTTATCTAATTTCTCAAATTTATCATTGAATTCCAAATAACTTCTTTTATTCTCTTCACTATTTTTATTCATATCTTTATCTAATTTCTCAAATTTATCATTGAATTCCTTCCTACTTTCCCTACTATTTTTATCTAGCTTCATATTCATATATTTACTATTTCTATTCATCTCCCTCATGATGTCAGCTAATGAAATTTCAGGGACCTCTATGAACTTTTCAGTATCCTGACTACCACTAGTCTCAGGATGTATCTCTGTATTCGTCTCGAGATTTTCCTCTGAATTCATGTCAGGGATAACCTCAGGATTATTTTCAGGATTACTCTCAAGATTTACCTCCGACATCTTGGTATTATTCTCTACGCTTTCAACATCGCTACTGCTATCAACCTCCTTATAATTAACTTTCTCGACTTTATTCCTACTTCTCAACTGCCTCTGTCCCTCTTCCGACATCTCGATGTACACCGTATAACAATTGCCCTTCCAAAATTTCACTTCACTTCACTTTGCTGTCCCCCAAAAGCACTGACAATTTGCACTGAAATTATACACTCCTCTGACTAAATACCGAATGGTTTTCGTGTCCTACTTTGTGGCGCCAAATGTAACATTTTTAATATATGTTACATTAAACGTGGTGATGACAATTGTAAAGGTTCTTTTTAACAAACATGATAATAATAAATAATATACACTGTGGTGTGACCTTACCTGCGATAGTATAATATAATAAGTTGTTGTTGAGCGCCAGATTCCTATTTAAGACAGTGAATCGAAATTTGTGAATTAACCTCGGCTATCAGCAGTAGAGTTCGAGACCACTTACCCGGGCCGTAGTGTAACTTAGTTGACTAACCATTCAGTATTTATTTATAAGGAGTAATTAATTTGCCTATAGTATTTACTAACCACTATGAAAGAAATAGGCATTACGTTAAAGGAAATGAATTTATTTACTCAAGAACAAAATACTAATAGTTACAAAAAAGAATTTAATTTACCAACTGCGGTTTAATTATTTAAAAGAAAATGAACATTTAAAATGAATTGAAAGTTAATTGAAGTTTAGTTATAATAGAGACGATAGTTTTATTGAATTGTTTGCTCACCCAGTCGAAGATTCGTCATATTTAAGAAATGATCGATGATCTCGATGTTACGTCGCTTATGTTTAAAAAAATGATGTGATATCTCAATTACTATGAAATATCCTCATTAAATACGTTGCCATCTGTAGAAAGACTCTTGATCAGGGATATAACCCATTATGTATTGATATAGATTTCGGCAAGACATCGTACTGTGCCAACTCTGTTTGCTCAGTTCATTATGACCCAGAAAGCAAGGTTACCACTTCCTCCCTTCATTGAGAGCTGTAGATCAATGCCACTCTTGTCCGATGTCGCAGGTACAAATACTAATGACTTCCTTGTCACGTGGTGTCACAGCTTCCCTCTCTTATTAGCCTTCTCCATTCTTGACTCATAACTTGCAGCTTTGACGTGTACGTACATTAGAAAATGGCGTGTTGTTGCACCATGAGTGAAATATCAAGCTTCTATTCCTTCCAGAAGGAACTCGATTGTGCGCACGTGATGGTTACTCATGACAGTGACGCAGTTTGCCGTGGTGAAATTATTACTACGTCGTTCAGTTTGTGACGCATTGGGTTGATCCTTATTGGCAATCTTGTTGCAATATATATATTACTTCGTCTCTTTACAAATAATTGTTAATAAAAATATTTCTGACTATAATAATAAAAACCGCTTACAATTATCTGATATAAAAATCATCTCATGGATGTACTAATTAATAATAATAATAACATGATAAATGAATAACCCTTTAAATATAATAAGTATGGGATCGAATCGTTACAATCTTTCCTCACAAGAGTCAGATAATGAAGGCAATAAATTTATTGTAGGTTACGGGCATGTGTGTTTTTATTAATTTAAAAACAATTACTTCACTCAGAGCTATAACTCCGTTAATTATAGTAAAATAAGCAAGTCAACATACATGAAGCATCAAATAAATACTTCGGTGGCCGGTGCGCCGTGATTATTAATAAACAACAACATAATGAATGCACTCCAAAAATAATGACAAATAGAATACATCGCTTCCTGAAGCGGTACACAAAAGGAACCCCGGGAAGTTGGACTACCTCCCTTCATAGAATACAATGACAAACTCGACCTTGTGACAGACACACTTTCACCGTACTAACCAGCAGGCCGGCACAACCTTCCTGGCTGCTTTTAGAATTCAGACGGCTAACCAATTTCTACCTGTTTCTTAAAGACTCCCTTTTACCTGCCTTGGGCTCGAGCAATGCAATACCTTTCCGACGGAGCTAAAGTGGACTCTCATCAGATAATGAATTCAATCATTTTACTTACCATTTATATATCGTCGAAGAATGCGGGAATATCACCTCCGCTATTATTTTCACTCACCATTATATCATCGAAGAACGCGGGAATATCACCTCCGCTTTAATTCTGCTCGACCCAGGATCGACTCTTAGCCTTACCTGAATATATCTCACAATACCCTCCAGCCATTCTTGTCTTACCTTCGCGTGATAATCACTTACCATACTAATTACTCTCATAATTTCAGTGTCACTTACTGGTCTTGTCACAATATCGAGCGGTCTTCCCCATTTAGCTTTTACAATCACATTGTGCATAAGCACTATCAAACAAATATTCCCTTGACTGTGCATTCAACAAGATTAATGACATCCCAAACAAAACCATATTTAAAATAACACTTTGATGCTCATATACTTATTACGTTATAAGACACACAAAAATACTCATTACTGATAAACACACAAATCTACACAAACATGCCCGGTACGCCTAAAATATCTATTTTTATCATAACTGCTTATGATCGAGATAAACTTATCCGACCCCAATAATGGGAAACATTATGGCCCACATGCCCCATACAATATTTACTTATCTCTCATATTTCCTGATGCGGTTCTGGTCCTTGATATCAGTCTTCTTCATTAGTTGGTTCATCTTGATAGGAGGATAATTTACACACGGTTTTTCTCAAAATTTCACCAAAACAAAGGTCCACTGTGAATTATTACCATTAACACAATGCACGGTTCTCGCACATGAAGCTCCTATCTCATATAGCTATCATCAACTTATTTAGTTCGGCCGACAGTTCATAGCTTCCTAGAATACTGGTCTAGCTGTTAATAGCTCGGGCGGCTATACCTATCATTACAACTGCGTCATACTGTTATGATATGCACTGTTCTACTTCGCACTCGCGAATACTTAGCGATGTTCAAATTTCGGAAGTATACTTGCTCCTACTTATAAACTTGTAAAATGTTAATTATTCTTATGCCTCAAGCGCGGGCTCTCGCCTCTACAGCGCGTATTAAGAACTTATAAAACTTGTAAAAATCACGTTAATTTCTGAGGGTTCGAGACACGGGCTTCCGCCTCTGACGATGCCCCAAAGTAGACTTATAGGACTTGTAAAAATCACTGTACTTTCTGAACGCTCAGGGCCAAGGCTTCCGCCTCCCGTGATGCCCCAAAGTAGACTGACTTCGCTGTGTTTCAATCCATTATTTATACGATTTCTCTTAAAGGGACGTGGAGTAGGGGGGTTTCAGAATTTATTTCCAAAATAACACTCACATGAATATGCGAACTAGCTCCTTAGAACGTCCTCATTTCCAATGTCTCAATGACTCCTTTTTATTCAAAATCCGATCGTTGGATCCTTATATAATGAGCTCCGTAATTTGCTTCATTGTCCCTTAATTTCGGCGGGATTTGATCGCGTCTAGCGTCTCTCACTGCCATTGGTCGTTTCAAATCCACCCCCTGATTTCATTTTAATTCTGGCAAAAATCACAGAATAATCCAATTTAAATTTTGACGATATTTCTGAGAGGCTGGGATAATCCCCTATACGATGGTATAATTCCTGTTTCTGTATTCTAATTACTGCTCTAATTCCTTTCAAATGGGCGGGGTTTATTTGGTAGGTGATCGTTGAGGTTTCTGCATTTACCCGCGTAGTGTAACGACCTCCGCGCGTTGTCTGGCGCATTTGGTGTCCAGATGTGGATTTTCTCTTTCCTGCTACCTTTGTCCGCGCTGGGAGAAAGCTTCTTCAAGTCACGTACGAACCATCCTTTTGTCATTCTAGTTTCACAAGCAACTTCTATTCTCACATCGACTTTGAGACGAATTAAATTTTGTTGGAATAATATGTAGACTTTATGCTATCAGAGATGCATAAAGGTCACATTACCCTTCTGCAAAGGAAAAAAATCGATATGGAACGTATGATTTTTTTCTCAATCTCGATCCGCCTCACGGATGCTGCAAGGTTCCGTCGTCATTCCTTATATTGTTTACTTGGTTCGTCACCGCTGGTCGCGCGCAGGGATTCCCTTGGTATGATCCTTGTCTCCCTCTCCACATTCTTGCTAAGATTAGTGTCTCGGCTGTCTGGTGCAGGTAGTTAGCTATTGTCCGCCTGTCTCGCCCAGTTTTCTTGCTTCACGGCTTTCCATTGTAAACACCGAGTCCGTTTATGATTGACTACCTCCTCGTTCCACGTGCATTTGGCTCATCTTTATTCGATTTCCATAATGTTGACACCCGCGGTATTCCGTGGTTGATCAAACGGTTCCCTTTTGTAATATAATTTGAGGTTTGAGAAATTTACAACTGATGTGCTTCCGCCGTTTACGTCCTGTATCTTATATGCATTATTCCCCAAATTTCTTATGATCCGATAAGGTCCTATGTATGGGATACACCATTTATGAAATACTTTGTTTGCTGGATCAGAGATAGGTGGCCTCTTCAATAAAACTAGTTCATTGACGTTCAATTCCCTGTGAAAGCGTTTTCCTTTTAGTCTTCTTAGCCTCCTGTCAGCTTGTTCTCTCATGTAGGTGATCGTCCGTTCGATTCTCAGCTGTGGTGCTGGTTGCGGATCTCTTGGGCAATCTAGTACTGTTGTCCAAGATCTCGGTGGTTGCTGGTTCAAGTGTAACGTGTATGGTACTTGTCCAGTTGACTCATGACGTGTCATATTGATGCAAATCTCAATATTTTTCAATGTATCGGCCCAACGGTTATGTTCTGTAGGTATGAACATGCGTATGTGCTTCGAGACCTCACGTAAAACTCTTTCGCTCGGATTTCCCTATGGATGGCGTATGCTAGATAGTACATGCTTGATGTCTAGCTCATTTAATCCGCGCTTAAATTCTGCTGATGTGTAATAACTTCCATGATCAGAAAGGATAAATTCTTGATGCGGCTCAGGACCTGTTTCGAAGTTGTTTTCTGGATAGCACATAGAACAACAAATTTAGAAAAGACGTCCACACATACAAGGACATGTCGCACTCCTCTACGTCCTTTTGGCAATGGACCAAGACAGTCCGTAGCAATGAGCTCTAACGGTTTATGTGGCAGTATTGGCTTTGGGTATTGTCTCATGAGGAAGTTATTGGGTTTTGCGCGCTGGCAAATATCACATGTCTTCAGGACATCGCGTATAGTAATCCTCATCCGTGGCCAAGTGAAAGCTTCACCTATTGTTGCTTGTGTCTTGTCTAACCCTATGTGACCAAGCGTATAATGAGTATGCCACACTAATTTCCTCTGTAACGAAGCTGGTAACAATATCCGTAACTTGACATGATCCTCATCTATAAATTTATGGAGCATATTATTGAAGTATGAATAACTTCTCGCTTGAGCTTCAATCTCTCGATATGCTTGGGTATCAGGTGTTATCTCTCTCTTGAGGAATTTAATCATCTGCATCATCCATGGCTCCTTTTCTTGTTCCTGCGGTAACCTCTTCAGTTCTTGTAAGAAATCTTGATCTTCGTTTGTCAGCTCAATGTGTTGCACTAACATTTCCTCCTGCTGTGCCTCTTCTTCTGGATTTCGGCTCAAAATATCCGGGATTACATTCAATTTTCCTGGTATGTGCTCAATTTGTATATATAACTGCTGCGCATAAATGGCCCATCTGTTGATGCGTTCACTTACCATGGTGGTCTTAAATAAGAAAGTCAGCGCCTTGTGATCAGTGCGGATTGTTATGGAGAAACCATAGATAATACGACGCCATTGTTGTAGCGCGTATATGATCGCCAAAAGCTCCAGCTCTGAGATGGTATAACTTTTCTCATGTTTTCTTAATTTCCTGCTGATGAATGCTAAGTATGAGCGGTTTGCTGTTCTCTCTGCGTCTTCTTGGGAAAGCATTGCTCCGATGCCCACTAAAGATGCATCTGCTTGAATTATAAACCCCTTCGAAAAATCTGGGTAGCCCAGTTTGATGTTATTTGACAGTAATTCCTTCGTGGCTGTGAATGACCTCTCACACTCTTCGTTCCAAAACCAACGGTTGTTCTTTTTTAGCATCTCTTGTAATGGTGCTACTACTTCGGTGTATCCTGGACAGTTTTCACGAAAGAAGTTGGTGGCTCCCAAGAACATCCTTATGTGCTTGACTCTGGTTGGTCGAGGAAAATTTTTAATGGCTTTGATTTTCACTGGATTGGGCCTGATCCCTTCTCCATCAACAATATGTCCTAAATATAAAATTTCGTGCTGAAAAAAGTGTGATTTTTTAGATTGATCTTGAAATTTGCTCTTTCTAGGTTCTCTAACAACTTGCTTAAATTTTGCATGTGTTCCTCATTGCTCTCTGATGCTAGTAAGATATCGTCGACATATCTGACAGTCATGTCTTTCACTTCTTCTGTTAAATTTCGATCCAATGCTCGGATTAGTGCAGATCCGGCTGTCTTAACTCCAAATGGTAAACGACACCAGGTGAAACACTGATTGTCGAATAGAAATCCAGTTAACAGCTGTGATTTCTCTTCTAACTCGATGTGCCAATAGCTATTCGCAAGGTCGACAGATGAATATATTTTCTTCTTATGGAACTTCTTGAGTACATCCTTAATTAGTGGTGCACGGTCGGTTTCATCTATTAATCTGGAATTGAGGGTGCGAGCATCGAGACACAACCTCACTGAACCATTTGGCTTCGCCACCGCTAATATGGCGTTCAAATATGGGGTTGGAGCTTTCTTAATTATGCCCCCTCTAAGCATCTCACCTATAATTTTTCTAACTGCTGCACGCTGCTTTTCTGGAATTGGGTAGAGTCGGCTCTTAAATGGTGTCCAGTCATCTACCTGCATAGCGTACTTGAAATTTAATATTTTTCCCGGTAATGTATTAAATGCTGCTGAGTGTTTACATAGCGTTTGTGCCAAGCAATTTCTTTCATCATCATTTAGCTTTGCCTCTCTTAATTTTTCTTTCAAAAGTGCCTCAAAACTGTCTTTGTTGCCATCTTCTTCTACAGCCATGGACCACATTTCATCTTCCAATTCTTGCTTTCCCTCCAGGAGTCCTGTGTTCGAGTCCTCTTCATCTGCTTGACTTTCTTCTTCTTCTTCTTCTTCTTCCTCAGGAATGGTCTCCAGCTTCCAAATGTCAGCGTCTCTATCTAAGCCGTGGTTATTCATGTTCAGTCCCACTGCTGATAATCCTTCCATATTTCTGAATTTAATTACATTGTTGCGCAGGTCAATCACTGCTTGGTGCTCATATAGGAAATCCGCCCCCAGAATCAAATTTACATTCATCTTGTTCATCACCATGAATACGTGTGAGAAAGTGTGTCCTAATATTTCTAGATCCAGTTGTACCTGAAATTTGCATACAGCTGACTTTTCGGGAATTACTCCTCTAATTTTGACCTGTGGTACTGGAATCGTAGGTATTCTCTGTTTCTCGCTTAGAGCTTTAATTAATGCCTCTGATACTAGACATAGCTGTGCCCCTGTATCCACTAATCCTTTTACTCTTAGTCCTTCTATCCTCGTAATGATGACTGGTAATTTTCTCAAACAATGTTGTTCCGGTTGAATAATTTCACGTGTAAAATCCTCAGGAGTTGCGACCCATTCCTCGATGTTCGCTATCAACCACTGTGTCTTATCTGGCGTGAAATTTAGCCTATCTCCTTCACCCTCTAATACATTTTTTTTAATAGCCCCCGTGTTCCTCTTCTCATTCTGGCTTTCGCGATGCTGTTGCGCTAATTCACTCTCTGCTCCAGTGATTTCCATATCTGGGTTCTCGCGATTCTCCATCGTCCTTCGCCAGCGATCCTTTTCCGTCTCTTGGTTATGATGCAACTCATCTAGGTACCGTTGTGATGCCTCATGCCTGTTTTGCAATTCCCGTCGACTGTCTTCCGTATATCCTCGGTTCTCATCTCTTCCTCGGTTCCACGTTCTATTATCTCTTCTATCATATCTGCGATGATGATATGGACCTTCGCGACCACGCCCTCTCCATTCATCTCTCCTGTACTGTTGTGGCTGCCAGTTCCTCTCGTTCCTTGGTTCATATCTCCTTTGCTCCTCTTTCGGCGAGTCTCACCTTCCGTTATTATTCCCGCTCCTATGGCTAACATTCGTGTTGGTGCTCTGCTCTCTAGTTTTGACTAGCTCGGCTTGGTGTACCAGCGCTGCGCTGTCACTCGCTCTGACGTGTCTATTTTGATTATTTAATGACGTCTCATCCAACTGACGTAACACCTCCTCTGCTTGCAGTGCGCTCGAGACGTTTGCCGCAATTAAAAACTGTTGTACTGGCAACGGAAGCTGCTTTCCAATTGTCATCACCAGTTCTGACTCCGGTGGTAAAGTATCCATATCCTTCAGTCTGAGTAGCTGAGCCGAAAAATATTCTGAATAACGTGTTGGCTGTGACGCATGATACTTCCTACTATATAATTCCATCCTTAAATTATGTTGTATAGACATGCTCCAGTAACGACGTAAAAATGCATGCTTGAAGGTATCCATGTCTTCAAAGGTGTAGCGAAAACTTCTGAACCACGTCAGAACGCTATCCGCAAGTAATTTCTCTGTTATTCTGAGTTTCTTATTCTCAGGAATGTTATTGTCTGTAAGGTAGTGTTCTAAGTCTTTTAGAAAAGCTTTCGGCGTTTGTGAACCGTCATTGTTAAATTTTCGTGGGCGATCCTCCTGCATTCTAATTATTTGGACATACTGTGTAGTTGGGCTATTGTTATTATTATTGCCAGTCGGCTGTTGCGGTGTTGAGGCAAGTCCTCTAAATGTTTGAAACCCTTCATTATTCTCGCTACCTGTGGTCGCACGGCCCGGACTAAGTTCATTCATTCCTTCTACCTGAGTCTGGCTTGTGTTGAAATGGTTAGCCATACTGCTCGTTTCTTTACCGCTGTTGTGAGCTTTCAGTTCAAGAAGCATTTCCTGTTGTTGTAAAGACTGTATCTCGGTCTTAATAATCTTCCGTTCTTGTATCTCCATTTTTCCCAGTAACTGCAGTTCGACCTCCTTTATCCTCTTTTGGTTTTCTTCCATTTGTTCTATGAGTTTCTTTCTATCCTCTTTCCCGCCAATTCCAATTTGTTGGCATGTCTTGTTTATTTCCACTCTTATTGCCTCATATCTATTTTCCTCTTTTCTCTTTCCCCCTTTCTTCTCGCTTTCCAGCTGATCGAGCCTGCCTCCTATCATCTCATTGCTTTCACGGATACTCTCTTTAAGTGCATCATTCTCGTTCTCCTGAACGCTCCATCGTTCTGCTGAAGTCAAAGCTGCCTCGTCTATTTCCATTCTAATCTCTATCATCTCTCCTTCTAAGCTGTGCAATTGTTTTGCCGCAGACTTAACCTCGTTGTCTACTCCTTTTATGGTAGCTTGGATTGCTAATTGTTCTATCTTTATCCCTTCTGTATTAGCGTTACATATTTCTTCTAGCTGTATGAGTTTCGCTGCCGTCTTTTCTTCACTGAACGCTATTGATTGCCTTAAGTTCGTCTCCATCTGACCTAACTGTGTGGTAGTCTCAAGCGTGATTTTAGCTATTTGCTCTGCTAATTTATCTGTCAGTTCCTCTTTTAATGCTTCCTTATTCAGCCTACCCTGTTCTGCAATTTGTTCCGTTAATTCCTCTTTTAATACTTCATTATTCCGCCTACCCTGTTCTGCAATTCGTTCCATTAACTGTGTGTTAGTAACTGTATTTTGTTCCGCGAGTAGTGCATTATTTGTCTTACTGTGTTCCGTTATCTGCTCCGCTAACTGTTCCGCAATACGTGCATTGTTTAATTCACTCTGTTCTGCAATTTGTTCCGCAATACGTGCATTGTTTAATTCACTCTGTTCTGCAATTTGTTCCGCAATACGTGCATTGTTTAATTCACTCTGTTCTGCAATTTGTTCCGCAATACGTGCATTGTTGATTTCGTTCTGCTCCGCTATACGTGCATTGTTTATTTCATTCTGCTCCCTACATTCCCTCTTAAAGTGTTCGAACTGTTCCATTGTTCTAGCTACTGAACTCTCAATAATGAGTCGAATTTCCTCCACTGACGCCATATCACACAATATAATACTTATTTGAGAAGACTGGGGCATGGAGCCTCACGTTCCCACCTTCTGCAATCATAAAATGAGTCGCTTAATCCCAATTTACGTTAATCCCATTAATGACTTTAATATGCTTGAAGAGCTACCTATTTGATGTTTGCTTTTGTGAATAAACTTTCAGTTTACCCTTCTGCATTAATTTTAACTTCCCAGTTCTGTCAATAAAGTACTGACATCACTCTTACGGTTCATGCCGTCCTACAACATACATTTGGAGTTTGCTACTAATTATTCAAATATAAGGGCGCCACGAAAACGCTGCTTCTACCTAACTATGCAAAATAAACTCAGCATTTTCGATTATTTACTTTAAACAAACTCCTGGCTTTACTTTCCCCTGAATTTCTTGTTAATTTGGCCACACCGTTCGGCGCCATGATGCTTCCTAGCTGATCAAACCCCACTACAGGGCGATATGACAGGGGATGCTCTACATCTATTTACATGACCTCAAGGCGGCATGTAGACTTCAGTAGGCTCCGGCTAGCTACTCTCTGACACTCTCCATCACTGTGATCCATTAATTAATAAAAGAAAAACTAATATGGACATGAATAACTACATCATTATCACCAATCCATATATACCCTTCTGCGTTCTTCTAGGATGCCGACTCTTACTCGGGTAGTGCTCTGTTCGGGGTGGCTCTAACTTATTCTAAACATCCTAGGAATATAGTCACAGGATCACAGGAGGCTTATCTTAAAATCAGTAGGTCAGAGAACTCCTAATATAAATAATTTATTTCACAAAAACATCATCTCCCTTTTCTCCCAACCATAGACAAATAAAAACAAAATCAACTCCCTTAAATTACTGAAATCAACAACATTAAAAAAATGCAAAAATAATGTTTCACACTGGCTGAAACCAGGAATAGAAAATAGTCTATTTTACTACAGTCCACTGCTTCAAGTCCAAGAGTTATTGTCAACAGACTTAATTCAAATAACTATGGCTTAAATAAACCAGCCATTCTATCACAATAAATATTGCGCACTCATTTTTATAACTTGCAAAACTTGTTCCTTGGGAAATCGGACATGTCTACTCGTACAATCATCATCTTTCCTCACAAGAGTCAGATAATGAAGGCAATAGATTTATTCTAGTTTACGGGCATGTGTGTTTTTATAAATTTAAAAACAATTACTTCACTCAGAGCTATAACTCCGTTAATTATAGTAAAATAAACAAGTCAGCATACATGAAGCATCAAATAAATACTTCGGCGGCCGGTGCGCCGTGATTATTAATAAACAACAACAACATAATGAATGCACTCCAAAAATAATGACAAATAGAATACATCGCTTCCTGAAGCGGTACACAAAAGAAACCCCGGGAAGTTGGACTACCTCCCTTCATAGAATACAATGACAAACTCGACCTTGTGACAGACACACTTTCACCGTACTAACCAGCAGGCCGGCACAACCTTCCTGGCTGCTTTTAGAATTCAGACGGCTAACCAATTTCTACCTGTTTCTTAAAGACTCCCTTTTACCTGCCTTGGGCTCGAGCAATGCAATACCTTTCCGACGGAGCTAAAGTGGACTCTCATCAGATAATGAATTCAATCATTTTACTTACCATTTATATATCGTCGAAGAATGCGGGAATATCACCTCCGCTATTATTTTCACTCACCATTATATCATCGAAGAACGCGGGAATATCACCTCCGCTTTAATTCTGCTCGACCCAGGATCGACTCTTAGCCTTACCTGAATATATCTCACAATACCCTCCAGCCATTCTTGTCTTACCTTCGCGTGATAATCACTTACCATACTAATTACTCTCATAATTTCAGTGTCACTTACTGGTCTTGTCACAATATCGAGCGGTCTTCCCCATTTAGCTTTTACAATCACATTGTGCATAAGCACTATCAAACAAATATTCCCTTGACTGTGCATTCAACAAGATTAATGACATCCCAAACAAAACCATATTTAAAATAACACTTTGATGCTCATATACTTATTACGTTATAAAACACACAAAAATACTCATTACTGATAAACACACAAATCTACACAAACATGCCCGGTACGCCTAAAATATCTATTTTTATCATAACTGCTTATGATCGAGATAAACTTATCCGACCCCAATAATGGGAAACATTATGGCCCACATGCCCCATACAATATTTACTTATCTCTCATATTTCCTGATGCGGTTCTGGTCCTTGATATCAGTCTTCTTCATTAGTTGGTTCATCTTGATAGGAGGATAATTTACACACGGTTTTTCTCAAAATTTCACCAAAACAAAGGTCCACTGTGAATTATTACCATTAACACAATGCACGGTTCTCGCACATGAAGCTCCTATCTCATATAGCTATCATCAACTTATTTAGTTCGGCCGACAGTTCATAGCTTCCTAGAATACTGGTCTAGCTGTTAATAGCTCGGGCGGCTATACCTATCATTACAACTGCGTCATACTGTTATGATATGCACTGTTCTACTTCGCACTCGCGAATACTTAGCGATGTTCAAATTTCGGAGGTATACTTGCTCCTACTTATAAACTTGTAAAATGTTAATTATTCTTATGCCTCAAGCGCGGGCTCTCGCCTCTACAGCGCGTATTAAGAACTTATAAAACTTGTAAATTCACGTTAATTTCTGAGGGTTCGAGACACGGGCTTCCGCCTCTGACGATGCCCCAAAGTAGACTTATAGGACTTGTAAAAATCACTGTACTTTCTGAACGCTCAGGGCCAAGGCTTCCGCCTCCCGTGATGCCCCAAAGTAGACTGACTTCGCTGTGTTTCAATCCATTATTTATACGATTTCTCTTAAAGGGACGTGGAGTAGGGGGGGTTTCAGAATTTATTTCCAAAATAACACTCACATGAATATGCGAACTAGCTCCTTAGAACGTCCTCATTTCCAATGTCTCAATGACTCCTTTTTATTCAAAATCCGATCGTTGGATCCTTATGTAATGAGCTCCGTAATTTGCTTCATTGTCCCTTAATTTCGGCGGGATTTGATCGCGTCTAGCGTCTCTCACTGCCATTGGTCGTTTCAAATCCACCCCCTGATTTCATTTTAATTCTGGCAAAAATCACAGAATAATCCAATTTAAATTTTGACGATATTTCTGAGAGGCTGGGATAATCCCCTATACGATGGTATAATTCCTGTTTCTGTATTCTAATTACTGCTCTAATTCCTTTCAAATGGGCGGGGTTTATTTGGTAGGTGATCGTTGAGGTTTCTCCATTTACCCGCGTAGTGTAACGACCTCCGCGCGTTGTCTGGCGCATTTGGTGTCCAGATGTGGATTTTCTCTTTCCTGCTACCTTTGTCCGCGCTGGGAGAAAGCTTCTTCAAGTCACGTACGAACCATCCTTTTGTCATTCTAGTTTCACAAGCAACTTCTATTCTCACATCGACTTTGAGACATGAATTAAATTTTGTTGGAATAATATGTAGACTTTATGCTATCAGAGATGCATAAAGGTCACAGTATTGAATGAGTCTGATAACCCGTGGGTTTATTTAAGTGGTGCCTGGGGTGGGGGGGATGGGTTAAGCTCCCAGGACTTGAAGTAAGATACCATCCCGGCATTTGCCTGAGGTAGTGTGGATAAAGACCGGGGGAGAAAACACAATCAGGATGGCCACTGTCAGCGCCAAGATTCGAACCTACGATCTCCGGAATCGCTGTAACTGCTCTCGCGATCCTGGTGCACGATTTAACGAGTACGACTAAGCCACAGGACTCAACAAATTGAGTTGTTGTTGTTGTTGTTGATTCTTTAGGAGTTTTCTGACATCGTGTTCTTGTAGCCACGAGTACTTGGATGTGTGTAGACTTTATCTGATAACCTGTGTCACTGTGATATCTGTATTTTGTAATTGAGGTAGGATTTGAGGAGGAAGCGGCCGTGGCCTTAAATTAGGTATCATCCTAGCATTCACATGGAGTAGATGTGGGAAACCACGGAAAACCACTTCCAGGGTGGCTGAGGTAGGAAGCGAACTCGCCTCTTCTGAGTTATTATCTCACGAGGCTGAGTGTACCTCGTTACAGCCAAATTCCAGCCAGAATTCAAATTTCTTTGCGAAGCCAGGAATTGATCCCGGGACTGAAGAATACTAGCCACTACGCAACGAGGTGGCCTAAAACCAATTCGTCCGATAAACTGTACAGTAGAAAAAGCCACCGTGGCTTAGGCGGCAGCACGCTGGCCTCTTACCGCAGGGTCCGTGGTTCAAATCCCGGTCACTCCATGTGAAATTTGTGCTGGACAACCCGGAGACAGACAGGTTTCTCTCCGGGTACTCCGGTTTTCCCTGTCACCAATTTCATTCCAGCAACACGCTCCACTATCATTTCATTTCATCTGTCATTCGTTTAATCATTGCCTCCGAGGAGTGTGACAGGCTTCAGCAGCCGGCACAGTTCATATCCTCACCGCTAGATGGGGGCTTCATTCATTCCATTCCCTGACCCGGTCGGTGGACTGAAAGCAGGCTGAGGATTTTCATGTTCAAACTGTACAGTAGGGCTATGTGTGTAGTGACATATATTCCTAGTTGTCCTGGCTCTATCAAGAAATTCAATTCTGGTCTGAGGGCTGGAACGGGGTACACTACTGTAAGTCTCGTGAGGAAATACTGAGAAGAGGTGGGGTCGATTTCCACCTCTATTCCAGGCAAATGCTGGGATGGTTCTTTAACTAATGGCCAAGGTCAACTCCTTCCCAATCCTCACCTGAATTACAAATACAGTTCTGTAGGCTATATGAGTCGTCCAGTTGCAAAACTCGTTTAATCCACTTGTGAAAAAGGATCATGTCGTAAAATTATTTATGTTCGACCCTGACTATTATATGTCAGAAAACTGTACTATAATGAGGCTCATTATAACACTATTTTTCATTATGAAACAGTTTCTCCCACCAATCAGAGTTCAAGAAACAGTTGTTTGACCACGGCCTTCTAATTTAAATTTCACTGCGTGGCCTAGTGTCATAGTAGGACAATCGAGGAGGCCATGGTCAAATACAAGGCATTCTCTGCGTCTCATGCGCTCTGTTCAGTACATAAAACTGGTGAAATCTCGACTGATATTTATGAATATTTATTTTCGAACATAAAATAGTTATAATTATCGTCGAACATAAACAGCCGTTTGCAACTCGCCTTTAATGGTAATTAAGACACTCGTATGAAAATTATAAAACTCGCGTACGCTCGTTTTATAAACATACTCGTGTCTTAATTATTGCCATTATAGCCTCGTTGCATAATGTACTATTATTTAATTATTTTATTTTACTTTATTTTGTTGTACTTTATTTGATTTTGTTTTGTTTATTTTGTTTTTGTTTTGTTTTGTTTTGATTTGTTTTGTTTTATTTTGATTTTGTTTTGTTTATTTTGTTTTGTTCTATTTTGTTTTTCCAGAAAACAAACATAAAACAAAAACACGAAGCAGAGAGCGCTAACGCGTTACCTCGTGCCTCGCTGGCATCGGGAGAGCGTGGGTTCAAATCCCACCTCGACCGTCCTGAAAATGGTTTTCGTGGTTTCCCATTTTCACCACCAGGCAAATGCCGGGACGGTTCCTTTCAATAGGTCCACGGCCGATTTCCTTCCAATAACCCTTCCCTGACCCGTCCTGAAAAGAAAAGTACATGGCCATTGGCTGTATTAATAAAAAATTATTAAATAAAAATTCAAAACAAAAGCAAAAGCAGAAAACAAAAAAACAAGAAACACAAAGCAAAAAGGAAAATTCAAAAAAAGCAGAAAACAAACAAAAACCCAAAATCAAGAAAGAAAAGAAAAAAAGTAAAATTTAAAAGCAAAAGCACAAAGCAAACACAAAACCAGAAACCAAAAACACAAAGCAAAAAGCAAAAAGAAAAAAGTTTTGCAACTGGACGACTCAATTATCATCATCATATCTCTTTGATTTTCCAGAAAACAAATATAAAACCGAAAACATAAAACAAAAAACACGTAGCAAAAAGCAAAATTCAAAAACAAAAGCAAAAGCAGAAATCAAGAAACAAGAAACACAAAGCAAGAAGCAAAATTCAAAAAAATCAGAAAACAAACACAAAACCAAAATCAAGAAAGAAAGTAAAATTCAAAAGCTAAAGCACAAAGCAAACACAAAACCAAAAACACAAAGCAAAAATAAAAAAGTTTTGCAACTGGACGACTCAATTATCATCATCATATCTCTTTGATTTTCCAGAAAACAAATATAAAACCGAAAACATAAAACAAAAAACACATAGCAAAAAGCAAAATTCAAAAACAAAAGCAAAAGCAGAAATCAAAAGACAAGAAACACAAAGCAAACAGCAAAGCAGAAAGCAAACACAAAACCAAAATCAAGAAAGAAAAGAAAAAAGTATAATTTAAAAGCAAAAGCACAAAGCAAACACAAAACCAAAAACCAAAAACACAAAGCAAAAAGCAAAAAGTAGAAAACAACAAACACAAAAGATACGCGAGGCAAAGTCCAGAGAAACGTTTCTCATGAAAACGATTCTTATTCACAAGTGGATTAAAGGAGTTTTGCAACTGGACGACTCAATTGTTAACCCCATAGGCCTATATAGCCTAGTGTAAACGTTTGATGATGTAGATGTTGATAATTGTTGTTTTAAGGGGCCTAACATCTAGATTATCGGCCCCTAATGGTTTGGGTGATCGTGAAAATGAAAGATGATCAAATGATACCTACAACTAGAACTAACACCTGCCTTACAAACTAGAAGAAGAGATGGGGAAGAAGAGGGAGAAGAATTTAAATAAAAGAGAGGAGGGAAGGAAATGCCCTCAACCCTTGAAGAATGAGAATTGAGGGACTTGGAAGAAAGGAGAACCAAGAAAGGCAGAAAGAAAAGGTAAAGAGGAGATGGCCCGCCCTAAAGGCAGCAGAGAAGGAAGCCTTCATGTCACGCATTAATAAAATGGAAATGGCATACAACCTGACTAAAGACATCTACAATAAGTGATCGATATCCTTAAACGACAAAATTAGACATTACTGCACTGTTACTCGACCAGAGGCTCTGTATGCGGCTGAGACTCTAATAATGAACAAGAAAGGTCTGATGGAAAAACTAGAGGCTAAAGAAAGGAAGATTTTGAGGAAAATCCTGGGTCCCATCAAAGAAAACAGCGAGTACAGAAGGCGTCACAACCACGAATAGTACAAGCACGTGGGGAAGATCAGTGACACGATTCGAAAAATGAAGGATTGCCTTTTATAGCCACGTGACACGAATGAGCCCAGGCAGGATATCAAAACGGATATTGACGTACTTTCAAGATAAGAAAACCAAAGGGCATGGTTTATGGAAGTTGAGAAAGGTCTACGTGAAATGGAAATTTCCCCTAAAGATATTCAGGAGCGTGTTCCACTTGAGGAAAAACTACGTACGCACAAAGGGTTTCCTGGAAAAGCCGAAGCTGAAGACAGGGAAGGCATGGTCCCAGGAGAGAAAAGAACAACACCGAAGACGAATGCGGGAACACTGGGTGGTAGTTAGAGCTCGGAAGAAGAGACAGTTGAACTGACGTGGTCCCTAGTTGGCCGAATCGAAGAAAGAATAATAATAATAATATTGGATGGCCTCGGGTGCCGGGTGCAAGCTTTGTTAATTGACACCCAGAGGGCAGCTGGCTTGTCGAATTTCGTCGTTCCTTTGAACGCTATGAAAGTCAAGGAGGTTAGATATCTAAGCTCCTTGACACTACAGCGCTTTCTAGTAGAGAATGGAGGAACTTTGTTTTGGCGGAAAATCCCAAAATTAATTTTGCCATTGAACACGGCCTACTGAATTCAAATGGGTTCTTTAACATGCCAACAACATATGACATCCATGTCGTGATTTTTGTCGCCTTTCAAAAATCTCTTACCACGGCCAGTGGCGAACCTGCAAGCTTGGGGTTGGTAGTCCGACACGTTAACCACTCACCCACCGTGGCAAGCAAGGCAGGAGATACAGTGAAAAGAATGAGGGGTGAGGAAAGATGAAACAAGGGCCAACTAAGGCAAGAAAGTGAAAGACTTCCTAGGCCCCGAATACCCTAATACCGTCGGGGTCGGAAAAGAACAAGAGTTGACAAAGAGAGGTCGAGAGGAAAGAAAACAGAGAGGAGCCTGGCACAAGTAAGTGCAAGCAATGCCGGACTCAGCTGGGGTCCCGTGGTCGCCAACCCACGTCACACTCAGTAAAACACTCTAAAATGCGAGGTGTTGCAAAATGTTGTAAAAGAGTGTACGATTTTTAATATTATTTTATTTTTAGTATAGAATGGTAAAGTGCAATATAAAACAACTTTTCCGTGAGTGTATTCAAACCAAACTAATCAGTTGTTATAGACTACTAAGGCCCCAGCTGAGTCCGACATTGCTTCCGCTTACTTGTGCCGGGCTCCTGTCCGTCTTCTTTCCTGTCGACCTCACTTGGTCAACTCTTGTTCTCTTCCGACCCCGACGGTATTAGGGTATCCGAGGTCTAGGGAGTCTCTTCCTTTCCCGCCTTAATTGGCCGTTGTCTCATCTTTTCTGATACTCTCCTTCTGCGAGGGGTCAGCCTTCTTTTTCTTTTCATTATATCTCCTGCCTTCTGCTCAAGGCCCTCAAGTAGGCAGAGTGTATGTAGCCCCACCATTTCTGGTGCACACTAGATATTGCTACACACTCAGGGGCTCACGGCTGGTGTGTTCGGGAGTTGGCGACCCCAAGGGATTCCTGAGCTGGGTCCGGTTTTCCCCCTTTTATCATTTACTTCTGGGGTGGACCCTCTCCTCTTTCACTTTCCTATCTGTCTTTCATGGCTCTTCTTCCTTCCAAGTCCCTCAATCCGCATTCTTTGAGGGTTGAGGGCCTTTTTTTTCCCCCTCCTGTCCATTATTTTGTTTTCCATTTCTTCTTCTAGTATCTAAGTTAGTAGTTGGTTTTAGTTATAGTTTCCATTTCATTATCATCTTCACGATCACCCAAACCATTAGGTGCCGATAACTTAGATGTTAGGCCCCTTAAAACAACAATTATCACCGTCATCATCATGTTATAGTAAATTCAATAAATATTGGTTTGTAATATGTAAATCAGGCTTATTATTCTGCAGTGTAGGAATAGTGTCTGTAATAAACAAGTGTAGGGTTAAATATAGTCTAGCTTGTTCCAGGAATCATTAGCAATGGAATGCTGTTCCAAGAAGGGTTGTGTTGCCCAGATAATCGCGCGGCACTCTTACCAAGGAATGTTGGGTTTCCCTGTCGTTACCAGTGTTAGTCCTTGAGCTTGAAACTCTTCACCGCGGCTCCTTTAAGGTCTTAAAGGAACAGGATGGCCAGTGTGGCCTTGAAAACTAACGTGAAAAGAAATACAGGAGGAATATCGCCGAGTCATTTTGGCCCATAGTGTTGTTGCCCATCGTTTTTGTCGTAGTCGTACGGATTTTTAATGAAGTAATTTTACACCTGGTGTCTTCCTATGAACTATTCCTAATATAACAAGAAGTTCCGTGACGAACTAAAGAGCCTACTTTTCTTAAAATTTAAAATTCAAGCCATTGATTAATCTATATGGATCTATCTAGAATAATGACAAAATTAAATTGGTAATATAGAAATTTCTAATTAGTTCGAAATACTGTATACCTGGCATAATGTAGCCTAATAGAGAACTACAGTTGGCAGCCCTGGTGACTGAGTATATTCTTGTTTCCATCTCTTATGGTACAGAATACAAAATTTGGTTGAAGTCCAATGGATAGCATGGACGTTACATGCAGTTAAACATTGGATATAACAGCGCGCTTAAAATCATGTTGGCAACAATGACATACATGTATTGGTCAGAAATAATCTGCAATAATATGATCTCTTGTTGTGTTAATTTTGAATGAAATCCATTTGTTAGTATAGAAGTTACAGGCATTTTAAAATTGGACTTATCAGCAGGCTTAGAATCATGTTGGCAGCACTGACGTATATTAATTACTCCAAATTAATCTAGAATGTCAGGTACTATACGTGTGCAAATTTTAGAGCTATTGGCTTGCATATTTTATGATAGATTGATATTAGGGAAACAAAAATAGAGACACCATTTTTTAACAGTTGGCAACACTGGTTGCTCTTAAGAAAACGTATAGTCGTATCTGTTATGGTGCACATAGCACATACAAATTTTGGTTGAAATCCAAATGATAGTATAGAAGCTACATGTATTTAAATTTGGACCTCTCAGCAGGCTTAGAATCATGTTGGTCGCACTGACGTATATATGTTACTCCAAATTAATACAGAATGTCAGGTACTATACGTGTGCATAGTTTAAAGTTGTCGGCTTGCATACTTTCTGATATATTGGTATTTGGAAAAAATAAATTGAGAGCATTTATTAACAGTTGGCAGTCCTGGTGGATCTTAGGAATACGCTCAGTTATATCTGTTTATGAACACATAGCACATACGAAATTTGGTTGAATTCCAATTGGTAGTGTAGATGTTATATGCATTTAAATATTGGACCTATCAGCAGGCTTATAATCATTTTGGCAACACTGCCATGTATGGCCTCCTGGTTATTAAACTGCAATATTATTATCTATACGTGTGCCAATTTTGAAATAGCTCCCATTCATACCTTCCGAGATATCCAACATAGAGCTCAAATTTCAATTGCGATTTTTCAGCAGTTGGTAGCACTGACATCATTTTCAAATATGGCCGTGAGATATTCAGGTATAGATCTTTACTCCTACCAAATTTTGTTTCGATTGCTGCAGCCGTTTAGGAGTTGATAGGGGGACACACACACACAGCCAGCCAGACAGAAGGACAGACAGACAGACAGACAGAAGGACAGACAGACAGACAGACAGACAGACAGACGGACAGAAACACATTTGCCCGATCTCATAAGTCTACTTTTTCCTCATTTTTGCAAAATGTGAAAAGTAGGCTAAAAAGAGGTTTGATTCATAATTTTCAGATTTCACATGCAGATAAATGGCAATTTTCGTAGCAGTAAAATTGACCTTGATAGTGGGGGCAAAGCAGTCATCTCAATTGATTTGAACAAATGAACTGATGACCAAGGTGTCCCTAGGCCCTAAACATGGATGAACAAGATCGTGAGCTATTTGATTGGACTGCACCAACGTAGGTTGAACCAGGGGGATGACAGATCATAGGGAGCGGGTGGGTTTCGATAAAGCTCCGCTATAGATGTTCTACCAACCAATGAAGAATTAATTTCAGTACTATGTTTGCGTAGTTGGCACTCCCCCAACGCTCACACCAAACAGACTGGCGGAGGAGGGAATAGTCTGTTTTGATTATTTAGGGCTGTTTTTCCATAACAAATATACCACATAAAATCGAATGGTACTCCGATTTATGGAATGTGCAGGAAACGAACAGAAGTGTTAAGTAAAGAATATTGTGAATTTTATCCAAACTGACATGTGAACATATTAGAGAGGAAATTCAACAACAAATTGTGTTCTTTTTAACATCTCTGTTGCACACTAAACATTTGGCATGCCCTTTATAAGCTGTACAGAAAAATGAAATTTCCCATTCTGCTTTAAAGGCTGCTGCGAAACTGATTTACTTACACGCTGTCAACAAAGCGCATTGGACTAGACTAGCGACTGATGATCGGCTGCACACTTCAGCTCGCTCAGCCAGCCAAGCTCCTCCCACCAGTTCTGAAACTACCTCCCAACAAAGCAGGGGGATGACAGTTAATAGGGAGCGCGTGGGTCGGAGTAAGGCCCTGTACTGGATGTTCTGCCAACCAATGAAGAATTAATTTTAGCACTAAGGTTCCGTAGTTGGCACTCATGAACTTTCACATCAAATCGACTGGCGGAAGCGGGAATAGTCTGTTTTGATTGATTTTCCTCGTGGTGTTGTTGGTTGTTTTGATTTGTTCGGTATTTTGATTATGAATTGAATTGAGAGTCAATCATGCCACTGCAAGGGAGGAAATATAGCCAAGCACTGGGATGTAAGAATTATAATGATAGTAAGAACAATACGGCAATTTTCATCTTCCTGGTGTTGACCATGTGTAAAACTAGTGGGTAATATGGACTACTCTCGAATAAAAATATATAGAGAATAAATGAGTGCATTTCATCTCTTGTTTGTTTTCTTACCCATTCTCCTTTGCATTGCAAAAACATTTGTGGTTTAGGGCTACGGGGAGGGGTGGGTGGCAGCGGGCATTCTGGGCAAAAGTGAGGTTATGGCAATATAGTGTGTGCATTTGGACAGTTTTCTTTATATCCATCGAATATCCCAACAATTCTGTAGAGTAGGAGATCAATGTAGATTCATAAACGGATCATGAATGGAAACAGGGCTTACTATGCTAACACTAAGCTTTTAAAATCAAAACTGTTAAGTAGGAACTTGAAAGTTAAACTCTACAAGGCCCTTATTAGACCAGTGGTGACCTATGGATCTGAGACGTGGACAATGTCAACAAATGATGAGAATGATCTCAAAATTTTTGAAAGGAAAGTTTTAAGAAGGATATATGGCCCTGTAAAGGAGGATGAAGGGTGGCGAATCAGGACAAACAAAGAAATTGAAGAGATAATCAAAGGTGGAGATATTGTGAAATTTATTAAGTCCCGACGTCTGGATTGGCTTGGTCATGTAGAGAGGATGAGTGAAGAAAGAATACCAAGGAAGATATTACATGGAACTATGGAAGGGAAGAGGAGACGTGGACGACCGCGCAAAAGATGGCTACAAGACTTAGGAGAAGACCTGAGAACTATGAGGGTTGGAAGATGGTGGGAGAAAACTCATAGAAGGGACGAATGGCGAGGAATCGTGAGAGAGGCCAAAGCCTACCCCAGGCTGTAGCGCCGAGGAAGTGTAGGAGATCAATGTTTAATTAGCGTAAAGGTGAATTAAGCTCTAGAACGGCATAATTCTGTCCTTCGTGACAAATCTATTGCCAACATTGATATATAGCCTATCAAAGAGTACAATTTTCCCATCTGGACGTACATTTCTATTCCTAGCGAAAGGCGCAGTTATGTTTGTGTTATTTTCATCAATAATCAATAACTCATCGCAGAACATACTGTTCAATTACGTGTAATAAAGGCTACATTCATATGTCTTTTTACTTTTTATGTTGCCAGACTTGGTATAGCGGTACATAGCCTCAGGGGGTGCTCTATCTCGGAAATTCTATAACCAAAAGTGACGAATCTCTTATAGTTTACATGATCCTTGGGTTGAACCAAAAATATTTTGCAGATTGTCCCGACTAACGTATGCCGAAAATTGTCACGCGAGAACTGGCGCCATGGGTAAATCTGACCCGACCGTAAATAATATAGAAATAACTTGGGTGTTCACAAGGTAATAGATATGTTACTTTTGCAGGGTGAAGTTCAAGGCTAGGAAGGAAGGTACTGTAAGCGACAGGAAATGAGGGCTGACCAAAACGAAAATATGGAACATGATATAAGCCTCGGGTCAACAATACCCATGCGCCAGTCCTCGCGGGGTAACAGCCAGCAGATACATTACAACCAAAAACAAGAAGTTCCGTGACGAACTAAAGAGCCTACTTTTCTTAAAATTTAAGATTCATGCCAATGATTAATCTATATGGACCTATCTAGAATAATGACGAAATTAAATTGGTAATATCGAAAGTTCTAATTAGTTCGAAATATACCTGGTATAATGTAACCTAAGAGAGCACTACAGTTGGCAGCCCTGGTGACTGAATATAATCCAACTTCGATCTCTTAAGGTACAGAATACAAAATTTGTTTGAAGTCCAATGGATAGCATGGACGTGTCATGCAATTAGACATTGGATATACCAGCCGTCGTAAAATCATGTTGGCAACAATGTCATGCATGTGTTGGTCAGAAATAATCTGAAATATTATAATGGGTGAAATCCATCAATTAGTATAGAAGTTACATGTATTTTAAAATTGAACTTATCAGTAGGCTTAGAATCAAGTTGGCAGCACTGACGCAGATTAGTTACTCCAAAATAATCTAGAATATCAGGTACTATACGTATGCAAAGTTTAGAGCTGTTGGTTTGCATAATTTCTAATATATTGGTATTAGGGTAAAAATAGAGACATTATTTATTAACAGTTGGCAGCCCTGGTTGCTCTTAAGAATACGCATAGTTATATCTGTTATCGTACACATAGCACATACGAAATTTGGTTGAAATCGAATTGATAGTATAGAAGTTACATACTGTATGATTAAATATTGGTCTCATCTGCAGGCTTAGGATCATGTTGGTAGCACTGACGTATATGAGTTACTACAAATTAACCTAGAATGTCAGGTACTATACGTGTGCATAGTTTAAAGTTCTCGGCTTGCATACTTACTGATATATTGGTATTTGGATACAAAGAAATGGAGAGAGCATTTATTAACAGTTGGCAGCCCTAGTGGCTCTTACGAATACGCTCAGTCATATCTGTTTATGTACACATAGTACATATGAAATTTGGTTGAAATCCAACTTATAGTGTAGAAGTTATATGCATTTAAATATTGGACCTATCAGCAGGCCTAGAATCATTTTGGCAACACTGTCATGCATGGCCTCCTGGAAATTAAACTGAAATAGTATTTTCTATACATGTGCCAAGTTTGGAATAGCTCCCATGCATACCTTCCAAGATATTCAACATGGAGCTGAAATTTCAATTACGGTTTGTCAGCAGTTGGTAGCACTGACCTCATTTTCATTTATGGCCTTGAGATATTCAAGTACAGATCTTTACTCATACCAAATTTGGTTTCGATTGCTGCAGCCGTTTAGGAGTTGATAGGGGGTTGAGGGGGACACACACACACACACACACACACAGACAGACAGACAGACAGACACACATTTGCCCGGATCGATTTCATAAGTCTACTTTTTCCTCATTTTTGCAAAATGTAAGAAGTAGGATAAAAATATAGGCCTACCATCTTTAGTACGGCTGGTGTACTTAAAGGATAATCAAAGCAGAAAAAAGAATGAAATACTGTAATACTAGAAATAACGATTAATGCATTGTACGCTTATAGTTTAATTGTTTTGTCAATTAATCGATGAAGGCTACTTCGCTCGTTTCACTACACTCTCACAGGAGCAAAACAAACATTTAGTTAATTACTAGTACATTATGCAACGAGCCTATACATGTATATATTTGTTATGGACTACAGGTTATAAATTGAGTCTTTCCTTATGAATGTTGGCAATCCTAGCTGTCAAAAAAAGTGCAAACTTACAGTAGACGAACTATATCCGTGACCTGTGGGGAACTGTGTAAGGTAAATAGTTCACTTCACCATGATTCCGGTCGATCCAGTCAGCTAGAGATGGTATCAGCCTCTTCATCCATATCCCTCAGGAATCATCTTCCCATCTCTGTTGCCATTGATCCATTCTGCGGCTAACAGCTAGCTCCTTTGCCCATTTCCTTCCCAGCTCTCGTTGGGTACGCCAGATCTTCCGTCTTTCTAAAGCTACTGTACTAACAAGGGGAGGTCGCCAAGTGGTTTACTAGAAAAGCGTTCAAATTTGGAGGGTTTGCTTTTCATAAAAAATATTTTGGCCTTGTTCGAGCGTTTGTGCCAATGGGCCTTAGTGTGTTCAAAATTGAACGTTGAAAATCAATCCTCAAACGTTTGTAGTCCTATACCCACACAAGTTCCCGGCTCGACTCCGTAGCGTAGTTGATAGCGTGTTACCGTTGGAAATTGAAGTTACCGTGATCGGAACCTACCTTGATCTTTTTAAATTATTTTCTTTCTCTCTCTTTGACATTCTTTCTTTAATTTTATGTTTGTGGTACAATATTGAAGTTGGCCGATTACATCAAGTTCTTTATTATTTGTTGTTGCTTTTTCTATTTACTCCTTCTTCTTTCCGATGAGGCCTGCTAGGCACCACGTGCCAATTTCAATTCTTCACACTTTCTTGTTTTCTCTTCCGTTCCCTCCAGTACTCCTTCATCCGTTCACTATGCTGCTTCTTTCTGTCCTCGGACCACTTCGCACCAGGTTTCTTTGGCAATCTTCCTTGGAATCCTTTCATACTTAATACCTTTTTCTAAAGATCTCTCTGTTCACCGTTTCTTCTTCACTTATATTATTTCTTTCTAAATCTTTCTTTACTTCTTGAATCCAGCTAGTTGTTGCCCTTTTCCCCCAAAGGTACTTGCATATCCTTTTTGTTAATCTGGAATCATCCATTCTGTAAATATGACCAAAAAATTGCAATCTCCTTTTTCTTATCGTTTCTGTTTTATTTTCTATGTCCCTGTATATTTCATAATTTGATCTTAATTTCCATACTTCTGCTGTTTTCACTGGGCCTAAAATTTTCCTCATGATTCTCCTCTCTAGTACTTCAAGTTTATCTAATCTATAGTTTAGTACCAGACTTTCACTTGCCTATAGGCATTCCGGTTTCATTCCGGTGCCTTATTTTAAGATTTTTAGGTAAGCACTTTTTGTTATAAAAATTCTTAGTGATACCATATGCTCTTTCCATCTTGTGTACCCTTTCTTCTACCCAAGATTTTTCTAAACCATTTTCTTGAATTATTTCTCCCAGATATTTGAATTTCTTTACTTTTTCCACTGGGCCAATACCGACAGTAGTGGCTCAGCTGGCTAAAGCGCAGCATTAGGTCATGAGACCAACCTCTCTGCTGACTCGGTAGACGCGTGGGTTCGAGCCCCACCGTCGGCCGTCCTTGAAATGGTTTTCCGTGGTTTCCCATTTTCAACACCAGGCAAATGCTGGGACGGTACCTTCTGATAGGCCACGGCCGATTCCTTCCACATCCTTGCCCAGTTTCATTCATCTTCATCCATTCTATCTCTCATCCCGACGCGCAGGTCGCCCACGGGCGTCGCATAGAAAGACCTGCACTCGGCCTCTGAGGAGGCCACACGACGACAAAAAAAAAAAAAAAAAAAAAAAAAAAAACTGGGCCAATATCTGTTGCCAAATATTTTGAAGCGTTCTTGATGTTTGTAATAAATTTAGTTTTTTTCTACGGAGATTCTCAAACTTGTTTTGTTGGCTATTTCTTCCAAGAGATTGATTTGTGTTGTTGCACTTGTTAGGTTTTCTGACAATATAGCAAAATCGTCTGCAAATGCTAGGCAACGTATTTCAATGCCTTTGTTTCTTCTCCCCAAAGTTACTGGCGAAATGTTATGTTCATTTAGCTTTAAATTCCAAATTCTTACAATTTTCTCTAAAACACAGTTGAACAGAAGGGGTGATAAACCATCACCCTGCCGTACACCTGTATTTATCTTAATAGATTTTGATATCTCACCCATAAATTATACTTTTGAAATCGTGTCAGTAAGGGTTTCACGTATTAGGTTTGCCTATTTAGTTTTCACTCCAAATTCACGAATTGTTTTATCTATGGTTTCTCTATCAACCGAGTCAAAGGCCTTTTTAAAATCTACAGAAGTCACAACTATGTCCTTTGAATTCAGTATCCTATGGCGAATTATGGATTTTAAGTTAAATATTTGTTCTGAACAAGATCTACCTTTTCGAAATCCATCTTGATACTCGCCCAGTTGCTTGTCAAGTGATGTTTCTACTCTATTCAGCAGTATTTTTGAAAATACCTTGTATGCAATTTGAAGAAGAGAGATGCCTCTATAGTTATCAACGTTTTGTTTGTCCCCTTTTTTATGCAATGGGTGTATTAGAGCCACTTTCCATTCCTCTGGAATCCTCTCTGTTCTCCAAATATCTTCAAAGATTAACTGCAGCTCTTCAATGATTTCTGATTGAGACCATTTCAAAAGTTCAGCTGTTATAGAGTCCTCTCCGCTAGCGTTATTATTTCTTAGATTGTTAATTGCTTCTTTAATTTCTTCAGCATTGGGTGGTATATCTTCTTCCAGATTTTCTGTTGCTTGTGAGAATTCCAACTTATGATCTGGTTCAGGGCAGTTTAAAAGTTGATCAAAGTGCTTCGCAAGTATTTCACAGTTCTCAACATTGCTTAGGCCAAGTCTACCATTTTCATCTTTAAAGCATATGCTAGGCGCTTGATACCCCTTTAATTGACTCTTAAAAGTCTGATAGAAGTTTCGAGAGTTATTTTTAACAGGTCTTGCAGGTCAGTAAGTTTGTGATTTTTCGAATGATCTTTTAACTCCCCTTATTATTCTAGCAGTGTCTTTCCTTTGCTGTTTGAATTGGTCATAATGTTCCGTCTATCCAGAGCATTTCCACTTTTTCCATTGTTTTGTTCTCTCTTGTAACGTATATTCACATATTTGATTCCACCAAGGTTTCTTCTTAGGTTTTGTAACGATTCGATCCCATACCTGTTATAGTTAAAGGGTTATTCATGTATTATCATATTTATTATTCTTATTAATTAGTACATCGATGAGATGATTTTTATATCAGATAATTGTAAGCGGTTTTATTATTATATTCAATTAGATTTTTATTAACATTTATTTGTAAAGAGACGAAGTATTATATATTGCAACAAGATTGGCGATATGGACTAACCCTATGCGTCACAAACAGAACGTCGCAGTAGTAATTTCACAACGGCCGGTAGCCATTGTCCCGGGATCTTAAAAACCCCAGAATGACGCAGTATCGTTTCACCACGGCTAAGAGTCATTGTCTCGGGATGCTAAGAAACCCAATATGAGTAACCATCACGTGCGCACAATCTAGTTCCTTCGAGAAGCAATGGAACATTATATTTCACGTATGGTGCAATCAATACGTCACTACTGGAGCCAAGGTACGCGTCAATGAATGGACAAGCCCCAGGTAGAAGGGGTGACTTGACTATGAAGTGGGGGCTGCTTACTACCACGTGACAAGGAAGATATAACAGCACACTCGCATCTACAGAGTCATTAGTGAACGACAACTCATTAGTGGCAGAGCAGCGACAGAGGTCCACCGACTGCTTTGTGAAATATCATTCATAGCTTTACCATGCATCATGTCTCGACATAATAACCACAATGTTGACAATATATATATATATAAGCTGACCATGGCTTATAGTTGAATACTACAATTAATCTAGAGATGGCAACACAATGGAACGTAGTATGCTGTATCTTATGACATACTACAACATTTTTTCGAATATGAGAAGGAACATTAAGGTTATCTGTTATAACGTTCAATATGACAAAGCTGCAAGTTGGTGAGCATAAACAATTATTACTTCCGTCTCTATTTGCAATTTAGAGTCAAGCCTTTATTATTCAAGTAATTTAAATGTTCATTTTCTTTTAAATAATTAAACCGCAGTTGGTAAATTAAATTCTTTTTTGTAACTATTAGTATTTTGTTCTTGAGTCAATAAATTCATTTTCTTTAACGTAATGCCTATTTCTTTCATAGTGGTTAGTAAATACTATAGGCAAATTAACTACTCCTTATAAATAAATACTGAATGGTTAGTCAACTAAGTTACACTACGGCCCGGGTAAGTGGTCTCACTCTACTGCTGATAGCCGAGGTTAATTAATAAATTTCGATTCACTGTCTTAAATAGGAATCTGGCGCTCAACAACACTTATTATATTACACTATCACAGGTAAGGTCACACCACAGTGTATATTATTTATTCTTATCATGTTTGTTTTTATTGAACCACAATAGTTAACACCACGTTTAAGGACTCATTAAAAATGTTACAGTTTGGCTAGCCCAAACGTCTTCAGAGCTGTGTTGGTTATTTCTTTAGATAAATCTTGCCACTTCCCATGATGAGTTACTTTTATTTACCTCGATGTTAGGCCCCTTAAAACAACAATTATCATCATCATCATCATCATCATTACTTTTATTTCTTCCTGAAAATTTTCCAATGTTTCTTGTGTAATTTGAAGTCTATTTGTGTTATATTTATTTACTCTTTAATAAATTAATATTTACGTTATTGTTTACATACAGAAAGTTTAGCTTGATGGTGGAGCAGATTGGAACTGAGGGAAGGACTCTTGCGTTTTTGCATTAGACTCGGCGCAGTGCCAATGAACGTAGCGTCGCCGGCCACGCTGCATTTAAATTCTAACTAATAAAACTGTCGCCTCCGTAGCGTAGTGGTCAGCATGGTCAGCTGCCACCCCGGAGGTCCTGGGTTCGATTCCCGGCTCTGCCACGAAATTTGAAAAGTGGTACGAGTACTGGAACGGGGTCTACTCAGCCTCGGGTGGCCCAAATGAGTAGAGGGGGTTCGATTCCCCCTCAGCCATCATCGAAGTGGTTTTCCGTGGTTTCCCACTTCGTCTTCGGGCAAATGCCGGGATGGTACCTTCTTCAAGGCCACGGCCGCCTCCTTCCCTCTTCCTTGTCTATCCATCCTAACCATCCCTTACCTTCCCTCATGAGGCCCCTGTTCGCTTTGCAGTTGAGGCCGCCTGGGCGAGGTGCCAATCCCACCTCACCAGTTGTATTCCTTCCGATTCGATGTTCCCAGCTCTAGGACACTGCCCGTAGAGGCGGTAGTGGTGAGTTCCCTCGCTGAGTCCGTGGGTTCCACCAACCTGGAGGGTAAACGACTAAAAAAAAAAACTAATAAAACTTACAACACGTTCAAGCGTCACGGACGAATAATGATGTTAAAATACTGTAGCCTACATAGCTCCAAAACCGAAGAGACCACAGCAAATACATTATAGAAAACGCAAAAGACAATAAGGGATGTGTCAGTAAAAGAAACGAAAATGTGCTGACCAGGCTCCGACTCGAACTCGTAACCTTCAATACTCCACACCAAAGCGCTAGCGATTACGCCACGGAAACGAACCGGGAACGTGTGTGGGAATAAGACTACAAAAGTTTCAGGATTGATTTTCGACGTTCAATTTTGAACACACTAAGGCCCATTGGCACAAACGCTCGAACACAGCCAAAATATTTTTTTTATAAAGAGCAAACCCTCCAAATTCGAACGCTTTTCTAGCAAACCACTTGGCGATCTCCCCTTGTAAGTCAATAGGAGTTACTGCTGCTACTATGAGACTCCGTACGATATGCGCATGCAATTCGTAAAGCTGCTCTCCGCTGTACTGTTGCCATCCGTCTGCGATACTTTTGAAATGCAGCTTTACGAATTGCATGCGCATATCGTACGGTGTCTGAACCTGCGATTCTCATAGAAGGATCGAGATGACAGTCGACATGAGAAGCCGCCGAGCGACGTTTACTGGGTTTCGGACTTCTAATATTGCCCATCAGTCTACTCAATTCATATTATTATTATTATTATTATTTTTTTAGCGTATGGCTTTTAGTGCCGGGAGTGTCCGAGGACATGTTCGGCTCGCCAGTTTTGTAGCTGCTTCGAGACGGACACCTAATGGGTGAGCTACAAGTACCGTTGGGGAGGAAGTTGGAAGGGAGGGTCGAGGAGTTGGAAGGTAGCGGCTGTGGCCTTTAGTTAGGGACCAACCCCGGCATTTGCCTGGAAGGAAGATGGGAAACCACAGAAGACCATCTTCAAGGTTGCCGGCGGGGGGATTCGAACCTCCCCGCCTCCCGGATGTGAGTGACTGCCAACAGTCATGCCGCAACGACCTCGGCTAACTCACCCGGTTATTATTATTAATAATAATAATACTATCGTATGGCCTCGGATGCCGGGTGCAAGCTTTGTTATTTGACACCCTGAGGGTAGCTTGCATGTCGAATTTCGTTGTTCCTGGACTATGAAAGTCAAGGAGGTTATATGTTAGATATCTAATCTCCTTGAGCACTATAGCGCTTTCTAGTAGATAAATGAGGAACTTTGTGTTGGCGGAAACTCCCGAGATTAATTTTGCCATTATGAACACGACCTACTGAATTCAAATGGGTTCTTTGACATGCCAACATCGTATGACATGCGTATCGTATTTTTTCCGCCTTTCAAAAATCACTTACCACGGCCAGGAGCGAACCTGCAATCTTGGGGTTAGTAGACCGACACGATATCCACTCACCCACCGTGGCAAGCTATTATTTTTATTAATAATCATATATTATTTCAGTAGTAGGCTATACATTCCTCCTGCGGGGCTCACAAGCAACCGATCGTGACAAATTAGTATTCAAGTGAAAGACAATAGACATTAGCAGTGACAAATTGCACTCTAATTTCATAAATATCCATAATTTTTTTTAGACATGAATTTTAAAATAATGTACGAAGTGTGCGATTTGCAAATACTGTTGCTGTAGGGAAATATGCTACATAATTGCTGTCCACTTCACATTTTGGCCGCTGTGACGCCTGTTTCATGTCATTTTAACATTCTGAAGTCTTTCCTTCATCATTTTGCAAGGATTTCAGAAACAGTAAATCAAAGGAATGAGTACTCAAATCGTATAATTTCATGAATATCGAATAACCGGTGAGTGTTATGATGATCCAATTTTCAGTGATTGCCTTCTTAAGTTAGGGAACGTAGAACTTGGAATTCGAACTGAAATGTAAATTAAATGAAAATCCACAGCCCGCTTCCAGTCTCCGACCGGGTCAGGAATGGAATGAATGAAGCCCCCATCTAGCGGCGAGGATATGGACTGTGCCGGCTGCCGAAGCCTGACGCACTCCTCTGGGGCAATGATTAAATGAATGACAGATGAAATGAAATGATAGTGGACAGTGATGCTGGAATGAAATTTTGACAGGGAAAACCGGAGTACCCGGAGAAAAACCTGTCTGCCTCCGTTTTGTCCAGCACAGATCTCACATGGAGTGACCGGGATTTGAACCACGGACCCAGCGGTGAGAGGCCGGCGTGCTGCCGCCTAAGCCACGGAGGCTTTCTAACCGAAATGTAAATAGTGTTCTATAATCATTTGGTTGAAATAAAACCATATCAACCTTTCTCCTTAAGTCTCTCATTATAAACCAATTGGGGAAAGTGTGGTTTATGAACATGCGAGATTTCTCGCACGGGTCGGCTAGTAATAATAATAATAATAATGATCATTATTATTATTATCTCATATGTTCACCATATCGTTGGTTACAATTCACCATTTCATCGGCATTTGTTGCAAGATGGAATGGAGCTCTCTATACTGGTAGGTTGAGGAACGAACGAACTATGGAGCAGGTCTCTAAAATAACTACTTTCTGCATATTGGTGTGCAGATTATGGTGGAGATCCAATTTATCAAGGTTGGCCTTCAGCGACTTCGGTATGATCCCTGTGGAGGATATGATAGGCAATAGAGTGACAAATTCCTGTCGCCACATCTGTTCAGCCAGAGGCATGTATTTCATCACTTTCTCAACATAACTGTGTTGGATATTATGTGAGTTAGGGACTGCGATATCTATATATTAGAAGAGTTTTCTTCTGCACTTTAGCAATAAGAATAATGTCTGGACTGTTTGCTGATATAGGTCTATCTGTGATCATTGACCTGTCCCAGAGTAGCTTGTGTGTATCATTCTCCAGAACATCATCAGGAATGTATTGATAGTACGGCAGAACATTATTACTTAAGGAGTGCTTCTTTGCCAGGTTCAGGTGGATTATCTTGGCTACTTGGCCACGCCTCTTCAAGTACTACCGTACGAAATTGATGGACAGCCCCCAGTGATATGCTGGATGGTCTCCGATTCGCGATGACATCGCCTACATTTGTCATCTGGCATGTCTGCCTTAATTATGTATTTTAGGTAGTTCTTTGTTGCCATTACTTGATCTTCTATCGCGATCATGAACCCCTCAGTCTCAGGAAATACATCCGCATGGGTCAGCCAGCTGTTCGACGCATGTATTTCGACATATTCTTGAATGAGATCATACGGATGACGGCCGTGAACAGAAATAAGAACATCTACCTCCCCTATTCATATAGGATGATATAAATGTCAGATGCCTCGTGCGCTTGAATTATTATAGATATATCAGAGACAAGACCTACCCCGTGCTGGGGGTAGCTTCTCATACCTTAAAGCTAGAGGTAGATTTTAGACACGTAAAATTATGAAAATGTGACACGGGTAGGTATTTTTATTTTTAATAATAATGTTTTGTCTTTTTTTATTATTCTTTTTTATTTTTGGCCTGGGATGTGCAGTATAGCCTACTGGTTGGCTACGGGGAAAGGGGAAGGTAGGGGAGGGAGTGAATTGTGATGCACCGTATCGCAGCCCGAGCGTGTTTTGTTTTTGTCCCTGCCATAAGAGGTAAAGAAAAGGGACGCCTATAAAATAACAGATGAAGGTAGTTGTAAATCATATTATATTTTCCCCGTCTGGCTCTGGACTACAAGGGCTAATATATTACTGTTATTAACGATAAATTAACGCCAATAAAGCAGACATCGTTATTAACAGCCTCTTGAGATGGGGCAGTGTACTTTTAATATTATATAATATAACTTATTTGATGGCGTTATATTCCACGGAGTGGAAGGCATAATATAGAGCTTGAATTATTGTTCTATGAAACCCAAAAGAATGCAGGAGTATTAAAAATAGTTTTAATGATCTAACTTTGATGCAATGTCGTCAAACGACGGGATTTTTCGTCGGGTGTAGACCTAGGGAAACTAAATGCTAACAGTGAATTACATAGACATATAATGTACGGCCCGTTATCTCCTAATTCATCATTTAAGTATACGGTATTTAACTTTGCACTAGCATTTCATCAAACCGAAACGTTCGTTAACTTACCACCAACAAGCAATTACGTTTAATAGCCAATTCTGACAATGAAAACAAAATTCGGAACGTAGGTATTTCCTATGTAAAATGACACTGGTCGCCTCCGTAGCGTAGCGGTCAGCACGGTTAGCTGCCGCCCCGGAGGTCCTGGGTTCGATTCCCGGCTCTGCCACGAAATTTGAAAAGTGGTACGAGGACTGGAACGGGGTCTACTCAGCCTCGGGTGGCCCAAATGAGTAGAGGGGGTTCGATTCCCCCTCAGCCATCCTCGAAGTGGTTTTCCGTGGTTTCCCACTTCGTCTTCGGGCAAATGCCGGGATGGTCCCTACCGTAAGGCCACGGCCGCCTCCTTCTCTCTTCCTTGCCTATCCATCCCAATCTTCCCCTCCCTTCCCTCATGAGGCCCCTGTTCGCTTTGCAGGTGAGGCTGCCTGGGCGAGGTGCTAATCCCACCTCACCAGTTGTATCCCTTCCGATTAGATGTTCCCAGCTCTAGGACACTGCCTGGATAGGCGGTAGGGGTGAGTTCCCTCGCTGAGTTCCTGGGAGCCACCACCCTGGAGGGTAAACACGATTTAAAAAAATAAAAAAAATGACACTGTAAACCGGAAATCTGTCTAACGCGGACACGGAAAGAAATTCCTGAACTGGACGTAAATAACCTGACTAAGACGGATTGTCTTATATATGATACAAAGCTATGAAAAGTGCTAAATTTTGAGCGTGACTGTATTTGAACCAACATTAACGGATGAAGATATTCAAAGTGCAGCTGATATTGTTGCCGAAAACAGCATGGAGGAATTGGACGATGATGAAGGCAATGAAAGGGAGCTAAAACTACACACTCTTGGAGAAGCACTATCTGTTGTGAGTGACCTTCAGGAATTTGCAGCTTCCAAGAATGTTCCAGAACTTCTGGAGTTAATGCAGGATGCAATGGAGATCATACAACGTTCTCTTGTAAAGAAGTCGCGACAATGCACTTTGACAGACATGTGGAAACCAGTGGCGGCTGGTGATTTTTCACTTGGTGGTGCCAGCATATTCAAAATTTGCAATAAAATCATTCAAAGTTGCAGGTACGGATAGTGCATATTTTATGCAATAAGTTATATGTTTAACATTATTTAACTGTGCTATTGTAGAAGACGTTTTTAATTAAAGTATCAGCTGAAGTGAATTGAGAAATTGCATAACTACTACAAATATTTTAGTCTCGGGATTTTTCGCCAAAACAAAAGTTCCTCCTTTCTCTACTAGAAAGCGCTAAAGTGTCAAGGAGCTTAGATATCTAACCTCCTTGACTTTCATGGCCCTCCAAGGAACAGCAAAAATTCGACAAGCAAGCTGCCCTTTGGGTGTCAAACAACAACGCTTGCACCTGGCACCGAGGCCATACGATATTATATCATACACATATTTTGATCCATATGCATTTTAAATAAAAACCACTTTTAAGAATTATAATTGAACAAACCTCTCAGAAAAATAATTTGAAGAAAACAACATATGCTAGGCCTACTCATCAAAAATATTTGTTCCAAAACCTCGATCGACACCTTCATTTGAATTAATAAGAGCGGTCCTATCGCTAAATGGAGATTGTAACAACTCACTTATTTTATTCATTGTTACACTTCCGAAAGGTGACACAGAGCTCATTGAGATTCCTACGGCTTCGTACTTTGCGCTCGAGCTATGCGATCTTCAAACATGAAACAAATCAAATTTTATTAAGGAACCTAGCTTGCATGTATCGATTCAAAAAGCACACTTATTAGATTAAAACGGTGTTTATATGGTCAATGCCGCATGATGTTATGCAAGTTTATGTAACATGTCTATATAGGAAAAAATAAGCATGGCTATTGCTAACACACACGTGACCACAGCCTCTTGGTCGCAATTTCAGATGCTGTCTCAAAATAAATAGGTGAGATGAAATGAACACGATGACCTACCTCTAAGACAACCTTACTTATCGTACATACGGATTGATTGGAAAGGATATCCCCTGCATCTAATATAAATGAACACAAAAGCTATTTAACGACGGACACTATTCATACACATTTGCAGTCAAACTTGAGAATTTGTGTTTACGCTTGGGACGTGAAACTGTGCCGCCAAATTGGCAACTCAAACTAACACTTGGGGCGCTGCAGTCGGTCTGGATAAGTAGGGTTTAAAATACTCAATAACACGCGTTTGATATGGAACAATTTTTATTTTTCGGTTATAATCAGTAAATGTGGTCTCTAAAGTAATGCCAGTGTTATTTTTAATTGTATATATGTATAACTGTGCGATACACGTGATCTAATTTGTGTGTTCCACTGGATTTTTTGGTGTAATTTGCATATTATCAAGCATCAGTTTTTATGGTTGATGTAGATCAGCTGTTTCAAATTTACACAGGGCTACACTTCGGACATTATTTCGGTACTATTATGCGCAATATAATGTAAATGTCGATCCTGAGTCAACGCCGAGGACATTCAAATAGAGAAATACGGTAGCCTACATAAACAAATAAATAACACACCGAAGCTGTGCTACTTTTATCATTCCGAGACTGGCATCCACGCAAACCAGACGCCACTGTTCCAAGCTCCGACTTATATCGTGAATTGATGTCAAACTGATGATCCGCCAGCCTTTCCGCCAAGCCTACACCTCGTAATCGCTAAGTTCTTCGATATTCGAGCTATTCCACTAAGAGTCATATAGGCCTAATTTGCCTCCCCGTGGGCACTGTAGAATGAGTGATTCCGCTACCATTCAAATATTCAACACCAAACCCACATTTTAACCATCCAAATCAAGCAATTCCTGTCGCCCCACGAGTTTTAATACAAGTTAAACTCATCCCTTCTCCCTACCAAGCAGCCAATAATTAATTATTTAATTAATTATTCAAGTAACTTCAATCTTACCAGCGCGCCCATCGTAACAGCTGTTTTTAAACTGAATAACCTTCGCTGGCTTTACGTCGCAGGTCTTCTGTCTGTCTACCTCGACAAGTGTTAGATCCTTCCCGGGGTGGAAAGGTATTAATATTAGGTATTAGGTATTATTAGGTATCATCACATTTCGGCTATTGCTATTTGCATCGTTTGGAAAGTGATGAAAACGTATATCCGCAGCTCTCTTATACATCGACTTACAGCCGTAAACTGAGCAATACACTTTGCTTTTACTCATTTTTCACTCTATCAACGAGTAAAACTTATTACTTATGTATAAAGACACGAACAATTTACCACGATCTGTTTACCAATACAAGAAACCATATACAAACAGTCACCACGTGACAAATGTACCCTACTTGGTAGGTTTCTCATTTTTACCGCTAGATGTCATATCAGATAGCTGGAGTTGCCAATTAAATTAACGAAACACAGTAAAACTCCTTGAAAAATTCCGAATTTTTACATTACAAAGAGAGAACAAATAATCCCCGTCATCAATATGAGCCTAAAAAGGTGCTAAATGTCAAACAATAAAGAACTAAAACTATTTTGTGGTTTGAATTTATTTAATAGTCAAGACACAGTGATATATCGTCAAGCTGGTACCACTGGAGCTGTGCTGCCATATGCTGTACTCTAGTGGTTGAAAGATAAAGCAGTTCAGCAGTTCTAACGTGTATGTAATGTGTGCTTGTACCTGTGACGTGCTGCTATCTCGTGGATAGAATTGAAGCTCCGCGTCACGAGGCCGTTGACTCTACCTCAGGGTAATATGCGTCTCAACACAACACAAACAAACTCAAGCCAAACTAGTCCTTATTGCAGTACAGTGTCTGATGCGGTCTGATGTTCGTAGGTAGTGCCGGTTGGCTCTGGCTCAGTAATTCAATAAAGTGCCACCAGAACGCATGTCAGTTTGCGCGCTCGTTCAAATAACTGCAGAATATGTATACAATTTCCTCAAAATGTAAATGTAATATAAACTGTTCTTGAGAGGGAAAACTCACATATTCTCTCTTCATTACACTGGTGGTGCCATGGCACACGGGCACCACCTCAGGAGCCGCCCCTGGTGGAAACAAAGAAACGAACAGAGACAATGAAACTTTTGTACGTAAGTTGAAAATACTGAATTGCACTCATTCCAGGTTCCGTATTGACCAAGAGAATAAATGTGAACTGTGTTTTTGTTATTTAGTGAGGTTATCGATGTTATGTGATGTTTAACACCAATAAGTGGGCTGAGGAAGAAAACATTGTGTGTTTTCGAAACATGTACCTATAGAATTTTTATGTAAGTAAAAAGTATTGATTTGGCGAGAAATTTATGTTATACTTCATGTTGAAAATACTGTGTAGACTATTACATGTGAACCTATTTTCATTGTTACTTACAGACCTATATTTTAAATTATTATTTCATTGTAATCCTATGCGCCCTCCAGGGGCTCACATCTAGTGGAACGTGGGTTGGCGACCACGGGGACCCAGCTGAGTCCGGTATTGCTTCCACTTCCTTTTGCCGGGCTCCTCTCCGTCTTCTTTCCTGTCGACCCCATTTGGCCAACTCTTGTTCTCTTCCGACCCCGACGGTTTTAGGGTATCCGAGGCCTAGGGATTCTCTTTCTTTCCCGCCTTAATTGGCCATTGTCTCATCTTTTCTGATACCCTCCTTCTGCGAGGGGTCAGCCTTCTTTTTCTTTTCATGTTATCTCCCGCCTTCTGCTCAAGGCCCTCAAGGAGGCCGGGTGTTTGTAGCCCCACAACTTCTGGTGCACCCTGGATATTGATACACCCTCAGGGGCTCACGGCTGGTGTGTTCGGGAGTTGGCGACCCCGAGGGATTCCTGAGCTGGGTCCGGTTTTCCCCCCTTTCTCCATTACCTGTGGGGGCGGACCCTCTCCTCTTTCACTTTCCTATCTGCCTTTCATGGCTCTCCTTCCTTCCAAGTTCCTCAATCCGCATTCTTCGAGGGTTGAGGGCATTGCTTTTCCTCCTGTCCTTTATTTGCCATATTCTCCTTTTGTTTTCCATTTCTTCTTCTAGTATATAAGTTAGTAGTTAGTTTTAGTTATACATTTCATTATCATCTTCACGATCACCCAAACCATCAGGGGCCGATAACCTAAATGTTATGCCCCTTAAAACAACAATTATCATCATCATCATCATCAACAACATCATCATCATCATGATAATGAAAAATGAAAATCCACAGCCTGCTTCCAGTCTCCGACCGGGTCAGGAATGGAATGAATGAAGCCCCCATCTAGCGGCGAGGATATGGACTGTGCCGGCTGCCGAGGCCTGACGCACTCCTCTGGGGCAATGATTAAATGAATGACAGATGAAATGAAATGATAGTGGAGAGTGTTGCTGGAATGACATTTTGACAGGGAAAACCGGAGTACCCGGAGAAAAACCTGTCTGCCTCCGTTTTGTCCAGCACAGATCTCACATGGAGTGACCGGGATTTGAACCACGGACCCAGCGGTGAGAGGCCGGCGTGCTGCCGCCTAAGCCACGGAGGCTTACCATCATGATAATACTATGCGATAATACAGTAACTTATTCCCTTGTAGTGTATTTTGTCTCATTAAAATTCAACCTTTTGTAAAACGAAAACCTGTGAAAACGGAAAAATAATATCGTATGGCCTCGGGTGCCGGGTTGCAAGCTTTGTAATTTGACACCCAGAGGGTAGCTTACATGTCGAATTTCGTTGTTCCTTGAATCACTATGAAAGTCAAGGAGGTTAGATATCTAAGCTCCTTGAACACCATAGCGCCTTCTAGTAGAGAAATGAGTAACTTTGTATTGGCGGAAACTCCCGAGATTAATTTTGCCATTATGAACATGGCCTACTGAATTCAAATGGGTTCTTTAACATGCCAACATCGTATGACATGCGTGTCGTATTTTTGCCGCCTTAAAAAAAAACCCACTTACCACGGCCAGGAGCGAACCTGCAATCTTGGGGTTGGTAATCCGACACGCTATCCACTCACCCACCGTTCCGCTTTAGGCAGGTTTTACTGTAATAGGGCCGTTTTCACCACCTCTTTACTAACGATTAGTTAGTTAATTGCTATTTAACTTAAATACGAGAGTTAATGCGTGATTATCGTCAATGCATTTCACGAGGCCATTCGGGTTCTTAGTTACTTAAATGTGCTTTAGGCCTCTCTCGCGCATGCGTAGATACGGTTTCACCCTGGAGAAACATGGCGGACAGATCAAGAAGCGTGGTTATAGGGTTGCCAGACGTTCCATTTTAATCTTTAACGGAACGCCAAGTATTCCGTTATTTTTGTGTTAATTTGATAATATATTGAATTTCGCACCAATTTTCAAATGTCCCGCTTCAGAATTGATTGTAATATCTACAGAGAGTTTAGTTTGTATGTAACGGAGACCCTCGCTAGACCGCTCGCCCGCGTTGCACTCCTGTCTCCCGCCGGGCACTTAGCCGTGATGCGGCACCGTTGCGGCACTGAGCCATTGAGTATAGGAATTTGTACTTAAATTTGTACTTCAATGTGATCCTTGACCAATTTTTTGACGAACTGACTTACGGAGAGCGATTGTCAAATTACTTTCAACAATATTCTGCCACTGCTCACACTGCCGAAGCATCCATGACAGAATTGCGTCGCATTTTCGGTACGAGGATTATAAGTCGGAACGTGTGGCCCCCGCGATGCCCAGACTTATTACCATGTGACTTTTATTTGTGGGGGACGCTTAAAAATAGTGTATGCGAGAAACCCTCACACTATAAATGAGCTTAAAGACTATATTACAGCTGAAATACAGTCAATCGGTGCTGAGGAACTTCAGAAAGTAAATGCCAGTTTCATGAAGAGGTGCCAACGATGTGTAGCAGTGAATGGCGAACATTTTCAGCACCAGCTGTGAACTAGGTAAGTACAAATTCCTATACTCAGTGACACAGTGCCGTGCCAGCGCCGCGTAACGGCTAAGTGCGTGGCGGGAGACAGGCTCGCCCCACGGGCGAGCGGGCAAGCGAGGGTAAGTACAAATTCCTATACTCAATGACACAGTGCCGTGCCAGCGCCGCGTAACGGCTAAGTGCGTGGCGGGAGACAGGCTCGCGCCACGGGCGAGCGGGCAAGCGAGGGTCTCCGTTACATACAAACTAAACTCTCTGTAGCTTGTTTTCTGGTGATATAAGTTTAAGTTTGAAAGAGGAAATGATTTCTATGTCAGTAACAGATAGATGGGTACATGTTATAGATTTATTAAGGGCAACAAAATTAAGGAATATATTAGTCCTTGGGAAGTTAATACTCAGCATTTTCCCCCTCCAATGCATTTACGGAGAGAGTTTCTTCTGTCATGAATATCAAATGGAGAGATGATAGAAACAGAAACTGCATTAGTTTGATAATAGTACATTATGCAACGAGCCTATAATGGCAATAATTGTGAGACGAGTATGTTTAAAAAACGAGCGTAGGCGAGTTTTATAATTTCCATACGAGTGTCTCAATTACCATTATAGGCGAGTTGCATACGACTGTTTATGTTCGACGATAATTAATATAACTATTTTATGTTCGAACATAAATATCTTTCGAGATTTCGCCAGTTTTATGTACTGAACAGAGCGCGTGTGACGCAGAGAATGCCTTGTATTTGACCATGGCCTCCTCGATTACCCCACTATGACACTAGGCAACGCAGTGAAATTTAAATTAGAAGGCCTTGGAACTCAGTGCAGGTGCGACGATATCCTTATCTAATTGGTCAAACAACTGTTTCTTGAGCTGTGATTGGTGGGAGAAACTGTTTCATAATTAAAAATAGTGTTATAATGACCATCATTGTGATACAGTTTTCTGACATATAATAGTCAGGGTCGAACATAAAACAAGAATTGTGACGAAAATTGTAGTGAATTTTATCAGAAGGTACTTAGAAATAAAAAGACACGGATAGTCAGTCTGAAAGACTGGACTTTATTTCATTTTAAATGCTAGCAGCCGAGTACCAAGAAGGCAGTGCGACAACAATGTTTCAAGATTCTATTTTGTTTCTTCACTGCCTACTTAATTGTTCTCGCACTGCCTTCTTGAAACTCTGTTCTCGCACTGCCTTCTTGGTACTCGGCTGCTACATCGTACTATGACGTCACACACTTCAGTGCATTCTAAGTACATTTCGTCCCGTCACCGTAAAGCCCGTATCACACGACACTCGCTAGCATGGAAGCTGTTGTGATCGCTGGTATAAAATCCTGTATGATTCTGTTCATCCTCGCCCGTACACCTGCTTTTATGGCTGAAGTGTATCACACGCTAGCATTTCGTGCTCCAAGTTGTAAGAAATAAAACATGGAGGACGGTTGTCGTTTGGGGGTAACATTTACAGTCAATTCGCATTATTAACACAAAGCGGTTGTGAAACCTGCTTTAAGTACACACATCAAAAAAAGTTTTGCATCACCTCGGTTCCCAGATCTCCGGCATATAGACGTTGACTGTGTATATTGTATCCAAGATACAGTCCCTTTGACTGTTCATAGATGTCACTAAAACTGCTCAAAGATGTAAACAACCATGCATGAGCAGGGCCTATTAGACGGAGGGGGTACGACAGCTGATCAGTTCCAGTCATTCCACCAGGACGAAGGTACGCTGCTCATGTTGTCTGTAGTTCTACCATGCCTAGAAGGTCAATACCGCAGTTCGATCGCGTCCGCATTGTTACTTTGTGTCAAGAAGGGCTCTCAACAAGGGAAGTTTCCAGGCGTCTCAGAGTGAACCAAAGCGATGTTGTTCGGACATGGAGGAGGTACAGAGATACAGGAACTGTCGATGACAGGCCTCGCTCAGGCCGCCCAAGGGCTACTACTGTAGTGGATGACCGCTACTTACGGATTGCCGCTCGGAGGAACCCTGACAGCAATGCCACCATGTTGAATAATGCGTTTCGTTCAGCCACAGGACGTTGTGTTTCAACTCAAACTGTGCGCAATAGGCTGCATGATGCGCAACTTCACTCCCGACGTCCATGGCGAGGTCCAGCTTTGCAACCCCGACACCATGCAGCGCGGTACAGATGGGCCCAACAACATGCTGAATGGACCCCACGGAATTGGCATCACGTTCTCTTCACCGATGAGTGTCGCATATGCCTTCAACCAGACAATCGTCGGAGACGTGTTTGGAGGCACCCTGGTCAGGCTGAACGTCTTAGACACACTGTCCAGCGAGTGCAGCAAGGTGGTGGTTCCCTGATGTTTTGGGGTGGCATTATGTGGGGCCGACGTACGCCACTGGTGGTCATGGAAGGCTCCGAATCGGCTTTACGATACCTGAATGACATCCTCCGACCCATAGTGCAACCATATCGGCAGAATATTGGAGAGGCATTTGTCTTCATGGACGACAATTCTCGACCTCATCGTGCACATCTTGTGAATGCGTTCCTTCAAGATAACGACATCGCTCGACTACAGTGGCCAGCATGTTCGCCAGACATGAACCCTATCGAACATGCCTGGGATATGTTGAAAAGGGCTGTTTATGGACGTCTTGACCCACCAACCACTCTGAGAGATTTACGCCGAATTGTCGTTGAGGAGTGGGACAATTTGGACCAACAGTGTCTTGATGAACTTGTGGATAGTATGCCACGGCGAATACAGGCATGCATCAATGCAAGAGGACGTGCTACTGGGTATTAGAGGTAGTGGTGTGTACTGCAATCTGGACCACAAATGCTGAAAGTCTAGCTGTATGATGGTACAACATGCAATGTGTGGGTCTCATGAGCAATAAAACGAGCTGAAATGTTGTTTGTGTTGATCTCTATTCCCTTTGTATTTAACGGTTCCGGAACTCTTGGAACCGAGGTGATGCAAAACTTTTTTTGATGTGTGTACATTAATTGAAAACATGCCTGGTACTGAATGAATGCATTCCAATCAATATTTAAGATCTAACTGTAATAATTGGTATATAACCATAGGCGCTAATAAGGAGCATAACAAAATACTTTAACGTTTGTTGCAAAAGTGTGCAAGTGGTATAGCGCCTCCTTACTGTTTTGAAGATCCCGGGTTCAAGTTTATCCAACGGCGAAAATTTTTACTTCTTTTTAATTATTTTATTATATCCTCCTCACGTCGAACAACAATATTGCATCTTGGTTTTGTCCGCATGATCTACGAGGACGAGAGTAAACATGTTTTCTCTCATAAAAATCTATTTTCCCTAAATACTGTTTAAAACCATGGCGGATACTATTCGTGATAACTATTAGAATTTAAACAGTTCAAAATTTATCCCAGAATAATAATAATATGACACGTTCTGTATTTACTGGATATTCGCGAACTGAATCGAATGTCGGAGGCAGGTCGGTCGCGACAAGGGTGATAGACTTCATATAGCCTAATGATTGTGTTGAATGTTGTTGGCAATTCTAGCCGGGCTCTTGTTGAAGGACAGGCATTTTTAGACGCCAAGCACATAATTATGTGCGGGAAAGTGCTAGGAACAGAAGATTTTATGAGACTTGAAGCTTTATGCTTACAAACCAATAATTCGAAAGGAGTACCTTATCCGATTCAAAATGAAATTCGGTTACCAGTTGCCTAAAAAAAATTTTTTTTTCCAGGAAAATGTAGGCCTAATAAGCGTGGAGTCGGTACATTGCTTTACATACTTAGGTAAGTAGATACATTTACATTTGGAAGATATACCGTTAGCCTAATACTGTCGAAGTCAATACATCAACGACTGTAGCTTAGCCTACAAGTTGACTACCGGTACCGTATAAAGATTTATTAAATTTTTAATAGGCGCCTGATTATAAACTTAAAAGACCAGAGCTTCACAGATTTGAAGCAGCAATGGGGCAAGTTAAAGAAAGACGACCACATGTAGGCCTACGATAAAGCGAACCCTAAAAGTAATTTTTGCCACATGGGAAGATCAGTTGTCAAATCGACCTTGCTAAGTCGCCTAGTTTGTAGTGCAGGGAAGAATGTAGGGTACTGGTTATTGTATTTATTAATATATAATTCTCCTTTGTAAAATGCCAGCCGCATGCGATCATATCCTTCGAAATCGGCTTTGCGACGCGAGATAATTGACTCCATTCCGTCTAAAAAGTTTTCTTTTTGTGGAAGTAATGCATTGATATGGCAATTATTGTATGATACACCGGCAGTTTAGTGTTATAAAGGCATGGATTACTTAGTACCTTTCAATAAGCGAAGAAATAACCTCATTTGCCCAAGAACGTGACATCGTGTGTTTATGAAATACGTTGCCTTCGAGAAAACGATTAACCAAGATTACTTGGAGATGCTACCGCTAGGATCTCTGCAAGGGCAGATTGGCTCAGGTGCTGAACCCTCCATACAATCTTCCAGCGAAAATAGCACCGGACCAGTTACTGAGGCTGTGTCCCAATTAGAGATGGGCAGCAGTCGACTGAAAACAGTAGAATTAGTCGATAGTTAAAACAATCGACTTATTCGACTGCTTTAAAAAAAACAGTCGAATGAATTCAACGACTACTCACCGTATCATAAACAAGTCGTTTGCAAACGACTGATCCCAAAACAATCGTTGGAAATCATTCGAATGAAACAAGTCGTTGGCAAACGACTAGTTCCAAGCGAATGGAATCATTCGAATTTAAGTAGTCGTTGTAAACGACTGATCCCAAAGCAATCGTTGGAAATCATTCGAATGAAACAAGTCGTTGGCAAACGACTAATTCCAAGCGAATGGAATCATTCGAATTTAAGTAGTCGTTCTAACCAAACGACTTCTTCAGGATAACTTCATGCTACAATTGATTGTGCTGTATGTTTATTGTAGAGCTTTAATTAATAAGTTAAGTATACCTGTAGGTGCCTATAGTTGTATACAGTTCGTTGATTCTTTCAATGAAATAGCCTAAATCCAGTTGTCCAAGTTATTGGAAACGTTAAGCATTCAATATTTAGGTTATGTTTGAACTCCAGATACCAGTTTTGAGGCCCAGCATCCCAGGCAAGCCGGTAAATACCTTTGCCTTCCAGTCAGATGGATCATTTGGCAGTAATTTTGAATTAGAGTAAGGTTGTAGTATGCGTGGTCAGATTTAGACAATAGCCTACTCCATGAAGGGGTCATAACTATGCTTTCTAAGCCTGTTTAAGGTGTAGTGTGGCTGAAATGAGGGAGGTTTACTGATTTTTGTGTTTGTGGAGTAGTCTTTTCGTTTATAATTTAGGGTTTGTGAAGCTTGTTGCGGAGTTGTTTTATGGATTTTATTGCTCTGCAAATGAAGTGTATTAGGGGGTTCTGGGTTTGGTTTAGCTGTAGTTTACAGGGTTATGGCTGAGAGTTGTTGTAGCAGGCCTAACAACTGTGTCAGAGCAGTGGCGTGCTGTGTGGGAGGGGGGTTTAGTGGTAAAGACATGAGGGCAGGGATGGAAGAGTTTATGTGTTCCCTCACAGTTGGCGCACTTAGGCTTATCTCGAGGTACCGTATAGATAAAGTGGTGATGTGAATCTCCAGCGGGTACTGTGAGGACAGCTTGACGGCTGTAGGTGCCTATAGTTTTATACAGTTTCTTGTTCGTAGATTCTTTCAATGAAATAGCCTACGTCCAGTTGTCCAAATATATATGTATGTCATTTCATTGGAAATGTTAAGCATTCAATATTTAGGTTTAGTTTGAACTCCTTAACACAGTCTATACACTTTTAATAAGAATTGTGTGCATTCTTGAATTATTACACAACTTGAACATGGGCTTACCAATTATGGCTTAGAGTTCTATTTATTTTATGATTGCATTTCATTCATTATTCTACCGCGTGATAAATGAATTACAAGAAAACTATTATGAAATTCTCCCCATAGCGTGATGGTAATGATCGATACAAACATAGAATAGATTTTCCAGGAAAATTAAATCAGAAAATATTTTATATTGGGACCCAATATTAATAGCATTTTAGCAAGTCGGAGGGCGTGTACGCTCAAATTGATTCTGTTCGTCAATTGTTTTGTAGAGATGGGCATCAGCAGTCGACTGACAAAAGTTAAAACCATCGACTTGTTTCACTGCTTTTAGAAAACAGTCGAATGAATTCAACGACTACTCACCGTAACATAAACAAGTCGTTTGCAAACGACTGAACTGATCCCAATTGTTTTAACATGTTCTGATCGCTGGCATAGTTTTACGTTCTGGTCATAAATTGTTTGTATTCACATGGTTGCCAACATCTCCACTGAAAGTTCGCTCTCGTTAATGTTCTAAAGTGCTCTATTGTCGTGTCTCGTGTGTATTTATTCTAGGCTGTCGTGTTCTTGTTCTAGTTGTATTTCAACTCTACATTCTTAGTATTTTCTGCAAAACAACTAAGAAATAAAAGGTACGTCACAATTTTGGCCATGGAATTGTTACCGGTACTTACGAACTCCCTTTCAGTTCTAGTAATTTAATTAAGTATTGCTCTATTGCTTCACTTATTCACTTATCGGGGAACATTTACTCATTCTCATTGCAACATTGGATATAATGGCTGCACTATACACAACGCCGCAACCTCCATTCGAAGCACAGTAAAAATAAATAACTTGGATCAATTGCATCACCGAAGTCGTTTCAAAACAAAGCGCTGTGTAGAAATTGTTTTTGGGGATATTAAGGTACAGTGCTATTTCTTGTCTCATATTCACCAGTTTATTTACGCGAACATATGGACGGTGCACTTTCGGTAATTTATATAGACATGTTGGATTTTGAGCACATGCGCGAAGGTATCCTTATCTAATTGGTCACACAACTGTTTCTTGAGCTCTGATTGGTGGGAGAAACTGTTTTATAATGAAAAATAGTATTATAATGAGCCTCATTATGATACAGTTTTCTGACACATAATAGTCAGGGTCGAACATAAACATACTTTATATTCATACTAGCAGTATTGCCCGGCGTCGCCCGGTGGATTTATTTGTTTTACAGAACTGGAGCGCTCAAGGATAAGGATCGGAATAAATGAAAGTAAATTTGAAAGCACCAACGCTTATTGCAGCTGATAACCTCAGTGTACTGCACCAACACCATCGCCCTTATACAGAGACATAGGCTACTATTGTCATGATGATAACTGTTTTAAGGGGCCTAAGAATTTGTTTGAACTAATTACTCCCCGTGACTGCAATTTATAAGCAGCTCGCAATTCTGCACCAGAACATTAGTAGGGGCGAGGTGATGCAGACCGCATTACTTGGCAACAATAGACTTCGGTATTATTGAAGCCGTTCTGGAGCGCTTGTTCTTCCGACTTACTGAACAAAAATCTATCTATAAGGTTACCTGAGAGGTGTAGCCTAATGCTACATAGCTTAACTATTCCTCTTGAATCAGGTTATCATACACAAAAATAATTTTTCGAATCTGACAGGTAGTACTAGAGATTAGCGCGTTTAAACACATAAACACACAAACTCTTCAGCTTTATTATATTAATATAGAAGATGGATGAAAATTCGTATGAAACTCAGAAACAAACCGCCATTGCGAGATACCTGTGGTAGAATTCAGCTGTTTCCCTCCACTTTAACGATGCTTTAGGGAGTTGAGTGGTCAGATTTGGCCATTTAACGTAATTCCTTGTTAGTAGTAAGTTAACGAGCGCTTCTGTTTGATGAAATGCTCGTTCAAAGTTAAATAACCTTAAATGATGAATTGAGGTAGCCTAATTGACGTTGCGTTGGTGGAAACGGCCCTAAATTATAAAAGATCATACATGTTTCTAAAACCAAGACTGAAGAATAGACTATAGAAATTTTAATAAAAAACATAGGCCTACTCGAAGTGGCTTTCGAGTACTTTCAGGCTCTGCATAATGAACTCAAGAGTCTGCAACGCTGCCACTTGCGCTACAAAGACAACGGGTAGAGCGTGATCACTTTCGTGATGTTTATAGTGCGTTTTTCTTTTGTGCCGCATTTGTCAGTTAAATGCTTTTGAGACCACCGAACGAAAACATATGTACTTATTCATTTCTGTTAACATTATAATGTTTATTACTAGTGTTTAATCTCTCTCTATATATATATCTAAGACTCTTACCTCAGCGTGTTAATAGGTCATGCGCCTCCAGCTTACGATCGCATACTGAAAAGGGTGTCGACTTGCTTGCTGCCTTCCTGTATGACTGACGTCACAGCTTGCCCTGGCCAATCATCGCCCGCCAGCTTGGCTTCCAGACGTTTCCATGATGTTATTATTTAAGTGGCGGCGTTTTGCTCTCCATCAGCATTCCTTCTTCAAACCTTCTACGGTCTTCTTCAACTAGCGAGAGGCATTCGTGCCTTCCGCCCTTCTCCGGGGCCTTCTAAACTTCAGGCCTAATCTGCATTTATGAGTGAACCTACCAGGAAACGCAACAGCAGAGAGCTTCAGCACTGAGAAAGTGCATTCTACGTTTTTACTCCAAACCGCAAGAAGCTGCATCAAATCGCAGTTCTAAATGCCATGTTATTTGGCATTCAAGAAATAGCATCAAAACCTAACGATGTTAGCCAATGTACAGCGCTGGTCGCCCTGGCGAAGTTATTTTCCTGATGCTGGACATTTCAAATTCTACTACCAAAAAATCTAGTGTTGGCCACGGCAGTCTCCGTCAGCATGCTTCTAGTCATCGCCACTAAAGATAAGTTTGTGCCTTTTTTATTATTATCTTAATCATCTTCGTTTTAAGTGTTTGCTAGCAAGTGCAAGAATATTAAATTTGTGTGTGCATCAAGCAGAATGAACTTTTGAGTAATAGCCCATGGCTGGGCCAACCTAATTAAAATTAATGAACATTTGAAACTGCCCCAGGCGGGCCAGCATAACTAATTTTTTAATTAAGGCTTTATTAATGTGTTTGCAAGTTTCACCCTAAAAATAAAAGTATTGTATTTACTCTCAATGTTCAGTCTAGTATTGAAAGAACCAGGCCGCATTTCCTTAGCCCAATCCTTTCAGTCTAATCTTCTCTCAAGGAAGTTATTTTGTCCAGGCCTTAAGCCTGATGCTGTCCTCCCGTTTATGTTGATGAATCTGGGCTGTTCTCCACATAACCATTTTGGTGCCTATAACCGGGATGCTTGTAAACATTCTGTTTAACCAAATCTTCAAATTTCTTAATGTTGGAACCAATTCAAAATTTAAATGCCATACTGAACATTGAGTGTGTTAATATTTTAAAAATTGTGTTTTCTAATCTACTTCGAAAGTTTCAGCTCGAGTGTATATGGTTGGCACTGAGAAGGGAGACAAACAGCAGGCCCGTATTTCACTGCAGGGGAAGCCGCACTCTCTTTTCTGGCAGACTGTCAACTTCTTCCGAAGCAAGGTGTACCAGCTCACAGTATAGTCGTGAGTACACAACAAACTTTCATAATGCCGATTGACGAGAAACTCATTAATGCCAGAGCTTCTGTCAAAGGCAAGTTAACGCGTTTTCGCACTTTTCTAGATGAGCTCCCGGAAAAAGAACGTAATAGTGACATAATTTCTCAAAGACTGAAAGGTTATGAACAGGCCTTTGAAAAATATGATGAGATCCAAAGTAATATTGAGACCAAGGATCCCGATCAGCAAAGTGACCGTTGTGAGGTTGAAAATCTATATTATAAGGGGTTCGCAGACGCGAAGCAGCTTTTAAGAAGTTTAACATTGCAGGAAAAGCAGGAGAAAATTCCTTCAGAATCTTCTTCTTTTCCTTCCCGTGTTATATTACCGAAAATAGAATTACCTAAATTTACCGGAGATGAAGCTAAATGGGAACCATTTTTTGAATTATTCAATTCATTGATTCACGAAAACGATTCTCTTCCTTCAATACAGAAGTTTCATTATTTGCGTTTGTCCTTGCAAGGCAACGCACTTAAACTCATCCAAGAGCTTACGTTGACAAATGAAAATTATGAAGTAGCTTTGGCACTTCTCAGAGATCGGTTTGGGAACACTCGTTTAAAAACTCAACGTCACATACAGGGTTTATTCAATTTACCTATTGTTCAAGCTGATAATCTTGCCTCGCTTCGTAATCTGATCGATGCTGCGGAACTTCATATTCGTGCGCTTGCAAATTTGGACCAACCAGTTGACCATTGGGATCTATTTTTGATTCATCTTATTTCTGTTAAATTAGACACTAAAACTTTAAAAGATTGGGAAGCAGCTCTGTCGCAACATTCATTGTGTACCTATGAAGCTATTATTAAATTCTTAAAGGCGAAATGCCAAATTCTCTCTGCTGTAGCCAGTCAAAAGAGTAGCGCTACCTTCAAACCTCCCTCTAATAGTAAGGACATCAGCCCCACTCAGAGAGTACTAAGGTCACATGTCTTTTCTACCAATATTCGGTCTTCCAATCAAGCACAAGCTTGTGTTTTGTGTCAACAACCACATAACTTGTACCAATGCGCTCAATTCAAATCTTTATCTGTGGATGAAAGACGCAAATTAATTACCACCCACAAGCACTGCTTTAATTGCCTATCAGCGACACATATGATAAGCAATTGTCGTTCTGAACGGTTATGTTTTCACTGTAAAGCAAAGCATCATACTCTCCTGCATAGGCATGAAAGATCGCGGTCATCAGCAACCAATAGTTCATCCGCTAAATCTCATTCTGAGACTTTGCCGAATAACGCTCAGTCTTTTACTCAAAGCTCTGTTTCGTTCAGTAAAACTCAAGTTTTATTGTCCACTGTCCAAATTCTAGTGAAGAATGTTCACGGAAAATGGGTTTCTGTAAGGGGATTGTTAGATAATGCTGCAACTAACAATTTTATCAGTGAATCGCTAGTTCGCAAGTTAGGTCTACAAATATGCCCTACTTCTATAGAAGTTACAGGAATTAATGGTTCCAAATCGCAATCTCTGAGTTATGCTAAAGTGGATGTAAAAGATTCCAATAATCTTGGCATTCATTTAAATTTAGATTTTTTAATTATAAATTCCATAGGTAATGACACCCCCATTACTTCTTTTCAAGTCCAGGGTTGGAATATTCCGCCTCATTTGCAACTTGCAGATCCGAATTTCAACAGAGCTTCATCTGTAGAAATTCTTTTAAGTGCCAGCATTTTTTGGCAATGTTTACATCCGGAAAAGGTTAAAGTTGCCCGTGATGTTTTCTTTCGTAGAACTGATTTTGGTTGGATTGCCACTGGGCAAATATACCGCAACCCCGTTCAACAAAAATCTCATTGTTATTTTGTTGGTGCTGATTTAAATCAAGAATTAATTAAGTTCTGGGACATTGAGGATATTCAAGTCACCTCACCTCATTCTCTCAATAATGAGATCTGTGAACCACACTACGTAGAAACCACTGTTCGCACTACTGAAGGCAGATTCGTGGTTACTCTTCCTCGCATTTTTAACCCCCCTGTTATTACAGAATCACATTCCAGAGCTCTCAAAGCTTTATTCGCAATTGAAAATCGCTTTAAAAAAGATGCTCTCTTAAAAGCTCAGTATACTTCCTTCATGGAAGAATACGAATCAGCGAATCACATGGAAGTCGTTGCAAAATCTGAAGAAATTAGTAATCCTCCTAAAGAAATAGTATATCTTAATCATCATCCGGTTTGGAAAAATTCTTCCACCCGAGAACAGATAAGAGTGGTTTTTAATGGGTCATCTCCAGATGCTAATGGTGTTTCTCTCAATGACACTCTGCATTCTGGACCCGCTATTCAGACAGATCTTACTTCAGTTTTACTTAACTTTCGTCTATTCCCCATTGCTGTCCTTGCTGACATCAAGCAAATGTATAGGCAAATTCTAGTAAATTCAGAACAACGTGATTTGCAAAGAATTTTGTGGCGAGACGACAATGCAAAACCTATAAAAATATTTCGTTTAAGAACAGTGACATACGGTCTTAAGCCGTCTGCCTTTCTCGCAATACGATCTCTTCACATGTTGGCCGAACAAGATGGTCATCTTTTTCATCCTCTAGCTTCTGAAGTTTTGAAAACTGCATTTTATGTAGATGATTTTCTGTATTCTTTTCCTAGTATCTCTGACGCACTTCTTGTTTGTGAAGATTTAAACTCTCTTCTTTCCGGTGGTGGGTTTACCCTTCATAAGTGGAACTCGAACTCAACCGAATTTTTATCTAACTTTTCACAAGTAACTCCTGTTGACAAATGTGTTGCGCTTCCTACTGAGGAATCAGCTATTAAAACCTTGGGTGTTTTTTGGTCTCCTTCTTCAGATACCTTTTGCTATCAGGTACACTTATCTGAGTTTCACCCTCAAACGAAAAGGCAATTATTATCAGAAATAGCAAAAGTTTTTGATCCCTTGCAGTACATTGCTCCGGTGGTTATTACTGCAAAAATTTTCTTGCAAAAACTTTGGTTATTGAAAATTGGTTGGGATGAGGAGGTACCCTCCCCCCTTTTGGATGAGTGGTTGAAATACCGCAAGAGTTTGTTAGATCTTTCTCAAATTTCTATTCCCCGCACTTTAATTTCGGACCTTTCATGTCAGTATTTCGATTTGCACGTATTTGCAGATAGTTCTGAAAAGGCATACGGTTGCTGCGCCTATTTAGTAGGCCGCTCTTCCAATACTTTACCCGGATTTTCCAATTTAATTTGCGCAAAATCAAAGGTAGCCCCACTCAAATCCATATCTTTGCCTAGATTGGAATTATGTTCTGCTGTAATGGCTGTGGAATTAGCCAGCAAATTAAAAATCAGTTTAAATTTGAAATTTTCGACCACATGGTTTTGGAGTGATTCTTCCATCGTGTTAGCTTGGCTTTCAAAACCTTCTTCGCATTGGACCACTTTTGTGGCTAATCGCGTTTCTAAAATACAAGAGTTGTCTCATTTTGACCAATGGAATCATGTTCCGGGAAAAGAAAACCCCGCTGATATAATTTCACGTGGCTGCTTGCCCAAGAAATTAATTTCTCTTAAATTATACTGGAATGGTCCGGCGTGGCTCAGTCAGGATTTCTCTTGTTGGCCTCGTTCATCTAATCCACTCGCAGAAGATGTTCCTGATGCTCGCATTGTTACCGCTTCCCTTTTTCTAACTTCTATTGCTACTAGTCTGTTTCAGCGTTACTCTTCATTTAATAAATTAATTCGTGTGGTAGCATATTTATTTCGATGGAAATTTCTTGTTCTTGATCAGCCTGTGAAACCGCAACCCTTTCTCACTAAAATGGAATTGGAATTTGCTACTCGTAGAATCTTGTTTCTCATGCAACAAGAAGTATTCTTTCTTGAGTATCAGACGCTTTTAAGCAAAAAAGCTTTACCAAAGTCTAGTAGGCTGTTACCTCTCACCCTTTTTTTGGACCAAGATGGATTAATAAGAGTGGGGGGTAGGCTAGAATATTCTAGTTACTCAGATGAGAAAAAACATCCCATTATTCTCCCTTCTAGACATCCTATTACTACTCTTATCGTAAAGAAATTTCATTATCAGAATTTGCACGCTGGCATCCGCACTTATACCTTGTTTCAAATCTAAGCCCCCGCCAACCACGCAAATTATGGGAAACTTGCCATATTTTCGTTCCGAACCTAGTAAGCCTTTCGCCCTAACGGGTATCGATTATGCCGGTCCTTATGTCTATCAAGTTAATTCCCCTTTATCTAAGCGAAAGTTGTTAGGTAAACTTTATATTTCTTTATTTGTGTGCATGGTGACAGGAGCCATTCACCTTGAGTTGGTTACAAGTGCTTCTACTCCTTATTTTATAGCAGCCTTTTCTAGATTTGCCGCTAGAAGGGGTGTTCCTTCTGAGGTTTTCTCAGATAACGCAAAAATTTTTGTTAGTACTTTTGATCTTTGGAAAACTGCGCTTACCTCCCCTTCTGCTAAGGAACAGTTTTCTAATTTTTCGCATGCTAAGGGATTCAAATGGCATTTCACTCCCCCATACGCCCCCCATCATGGTGGTCGTTGGGAATCTTGCATAAAGCTCACGAAGAGACAGCTGAAGAAAACCCTTGGTTCAGCCATCCTTTCCTATGAGGAATTCAATTCTTTAATTATTCAGGTTGAGGGTATTGTAAATTCTAGGCCGCTCACGCCTTTGTCTAATGATCCTAAGGATCTTCTTCCCTTAACACCTGGTCATTTTTTAATAGGCTGTTCTTTAGCTTCTACGCCTCCTTTGCTGAGTCGACGCTGTGATCTCAGGTTGCCTATTTTCTGGAGGAAGTTAGACTCTTTGCGAAACTCCTTTTGGCGCCGTTGGAAGCTGGAGTATCTCGGCTCACTTAACAGAAGAGAGAAGTGGCGGCTTTCCCAGCCTGATGTGCGAGTGGGAGATATGGTTCTTTTGCGAGATCCAAGTCCCCCTCTCGTATGGAATATTGGTAGGGTAACTCACTGCCATTTGGGTCGGGATAATCATGTGAGAGTTGTAGATGTTCTCACTAGTAAGGGTGTCTATACTAGACCAATTTCTATGGTTGCTATCTTGCCTGTTGAGGCTTAGTGTCATCTTCTTTATTGTTGTTCACGTTTTTGTAACTGATTCTTTGATTGTTTTCTTTCGGGGGTCTCGGAGCATGATCACTTTCGTGATGTTTATAGTGCGTTTTTCTTTTGTGCCGCATTTGTCAGTTAAATGCTTTTGAGACCACCGAACGAAAACATATGTACTTATTCATTTCTGTTAACATTATAATGTTTATTACTAGTGTTTAATCTCTCTCTATATATATATCTAAGACTCTTACCTCAGCGTGTTAATAGGTCATGCGCCTCCAGCTTACGATCGCATACTGAAAAGGGTGTCGACTTGCTTGCTGCCTTCCTGTATGACTGACGTCACAGCTTGCCCTGGCCAATCATCGCCCGCCAGCTTGGCTTCCAGACGTTTCCATGATGTTATTATTTAAGTGGCGGCGTTTTGCTCTCCATCAGCATTCCTTCTTCAAACCTTCTACGGTCTTCTTCAACTAGCGAAAGGCATTCGTGCCTTCCGCCCTTCTCCGGGGCCTTCTAAACTTCAGGCCTAATCTGCATTTATGAGTGAACCTACCAGGAAACGCAACAGCAGAGAGCTTCAGCACTGAGAAAGTGCATTCTACGTTTTTACTCCAAACCGCAAGAAGCTGCATCAAATCGCAGTTCTAAATGCCATGTTATTTGGCATTCAAGAAATAGCATCAAAACCTAACGATGTTAGCCAATGTACAGCGCTGGTCGCCCTGGCGAAGTTATTTTCCTGATGCTGGACATTTCAAATTCTACTACCAAAAAATCTAGTGTTGGCCACGGCAGTCTCCGTCAGCATGCTTCTAGTCATCGCCACTAAAGATAAGTTTGTGCCTTTTTTTATTATTATCTTAATCATCTTCGTTTTAAGTGTTTGCTAGCAAGTGCAAGAATATTAAATTTGTGTGTGCATCAAGCAGAATGAACTTTTGAGTAATAGCCCATGGCTGGGCCAACCTAATTAAAATTAATGAACATTTGAAACTGCCCCAGGCGGGCCAGCATAACTAATTTTTTAATTAAGGCTTTATTAATGTGTTTGCAAGTTTCACCCTAAAAATAAAAGTATTGTATTTACTCTCAATGTTCAGTCTAGTATTGAAAGAACCAGGCCGCATTTCCTTAGCCCAATCCTTTCAGTCTAATCTTCTCTCAAGGAAGTTATTTTGTCCAGGCCTTAAGCCTGATGCTGTCCTCCCGTTTATGTTGATGAATCTGGGCTGTTCTCCACATAACCAGAGCGTGTGCTATTCAGCTCAGTACATAGTTGATTTTGAACTTTGTTTTTTTTTATTTGTGTTTTTTCCCTGCTTCTTCCTTTTTTTAAATTTTGATTTTTGAATTGTTTTTTGTTTGTTTTTGGTTTTGTGTTTTTCTGCTTTTGCTTTTGTTTTTGAATGTTGCTTTTTGCTTTGTGTTTGTTTATTGCTTATGGTATTTGCTTTGTGTTTGTTTTCTGCTTTTTCTTTACGTTTTGTGTTTTCTGGTTTTGCTTTTGTTTTCTGTGGTTGTTTTCAGCTTTGTGTTTGCTTTTTGCTTTGTGTTTGTTTTCTGCTTTTTCTTTTGTTCTTAAATTTTGCTCTTTAATTTGTGTTTTTTGGTTTTGGTTTTATGTTTTTCTGCTTTTGTTTTTGTTTTCTGCGTTTGCTTTTTGCTTTATGTTTGTTTTCTGCTTTTGCTTTGTATTTGTTTTCTGCTTTTGCTTTTGTTTTCTGCAGTTGTTTTTTGCTTTGTGTTGGCTTATTGCTTTGTGTTTGTTTTCTGCTTCTTCTTTACGTTTTGTGTTTGTTCTCTGGTTTTGCTTTTGTTTTCTGTGGTTGTTTTCTGCTTTGTGTTTGTTTTCTGCTTTTTCTTTTGTTCTTGAATTTTGCTCTTTGATTTGTATTTTTCGGTTTTGGTTTTATGTTTTCTGCTTTTGCTTTTGTTTTTTGATAGTGTAACATTTTTAATGAGTCCTTAACGTGGAAATAACTATTGTGGTTCAATAAAAACAAACATGATAATAATAAATAATATACACTGTGGTGTGACCTTACCTGTGATAGTATAATATAATAAGTTGTTGTTGAGCGCCAGATTCCTATTTAAGACAGTGAATCGAAATTTATTGATTTAACCTCGGCTATCAGCAGTAGAGTTCGAGACCACTTACCCGGGCCGTAGTGTAACTGAGTTAACTAACCATTCAGTATTTATTTATAAGGAGTAGTTAATTTGCCTATAGTATTTACTAACCACTATGAAAGAAATAGGCATTACGTTAAAGGAAATGAATTTATTTACTCAAGAACAAAATACTAATAGTTACAAAAAAGAATTTAATTTACCAACTGCGGTTTAATTATTTAAAAGAAACTGAACATTTAAAATGAATTGAAAGTTAATTGAAGTTAAGTTATAATAGAGACGATAGTTTTATTGAATTGTTTGCTCACCCAGTCGAAGATTCGTCATATTTAAGAAATGATCGATGATCTCGATGTTACGTCGCTTATGTTTAAAAAAAATGATGTGATATCTCAATTACTATGAAATATCCTCATTAAATACGTTGCCATCTGTAGAAAGACTCTGGATCAGGGATATTACCCATTATGTATTGATATAGATTTCGGCAAGACATCGTACTGTGCCAACTCTGTTTGCTCAGTTCATTAAGACCCAGAAAGCAAGGTCACCACTTCCTCCCTTCATTGAGAGCTGTAGATCAATGAATGACTTGTCGAGTGCAGATACTAATAACTTCCTTGTCACGTGGTGTCACAGCCCCCACTCTAGAAGCAAGCTACCCTCTCTCTTCATTCTTGACGAGTACGTACATTAGAAAATGGCGTGTTGTTGCACCATGAGTGAAATATCAAGCTTCTATTCCTTCCAGAAGGAACTCGATTGTGCGCACGTGATGGTTACTCATATTGGGTTTCTTTGCATCTCGAAAATGACGCAGTTTGCTGTGGTGAAATTATTACTACGTCGTTCAGTTTGTGACGCATTGGGTTGATCCTTATTGGCAATCTTGTTGCAATATATATATTACTTCGTCTCTTTACAAATAATTGTTAATAAAAATATTTCTGACTATAATAATAAAAACCGCTTACAATTATCTGATATAAAAATCATCTCATTGATGTATTAATTAATAAGAATAATAAATATGATAATTATAAATGAATAACCCTTTAAATATAACCGCTATGGGATCGAATCGTTACAATAGTTGCTTTTTGCTTTGTGTTCTAGGTTTTGTGTTTTTATGCTTATGCCTTTGTTCTAAATTTTGGTTTTTGATTTGTTTTTTATTCTGTTTTTTGTGGTAGTTTTCTCCTTTTGATTTTGCTTTTTGCTTTCTGTTTTGGTCGTTTGTTTTTTCATTTTTCTTTGTGCGGGGGAGGGGAATAAGAGAATCAATGAAAGCAAACCTACATGTTTAATCTCGATAGCGTTTAATACGTCTTCTTTGCACCTATCAAAACCTCGGAAATGAACAGTTTTGATAACACTTAATATTTAGCCTACACGAGGAGAAGATAAATTTTCTCAAATTAGTCGCCAAGTATAAACGTACGAAAATTGTTTTTTCTTTTTAGATAAAATTCTCATCAAATTACGATTTTTTAAAATGATTTGGCTCTGGAGGTGATTGAACTCCCTAATCCCCCCGTCGCACAGTGGGTCAAAATCGAAATCTAGGAGGACAAAATTATGTTTACGTTTTAATCATGAATTTAGAGTGAAAGCAACGTATATAATTGTTTACATCATAATAAACATAAATTAAGACCTTTTTAAGCTGCGTCTACACATGCAAGAAATTGTCTATGACTAGGAGTAGGATAGAGTATTCAGTTATCTCTTCAGAACAATTTTCTATCCCTAATTTACTTTTAACAAAGTCACAAAGTTCCACTTTTGACATAATCGTCGAACCCAGTGCTTCAAACAGCTGTGGACGTGTGAGAACTGGTTGCGCGGCATCTTCTAAAACGTAAAATAACTAAGTAAGTTGCAACAAGATGCAAAAAAAACTTATAATAGGCTTAAACTACAAGACTTTATCTACATTTCAACATTAAGTAGAAAGTGACGCAGAGTGACGCGACATACTAAAAATCTAAGTGAAAATATATTTTTAAAAGTAGCCTAATAGTTAAATATTATATAATGCAAATATAGCTAACATTACATAACAATTACGCCCATTAATAACTGAAACACGTTACAAAGATCATACCTTGAGCTGCATGTTCCATCTTAAAGGATCACACTAGCCACAAAGACAACCAAACCACAGCCACTTACATTCACCCTCCAATTCAGACTGCTCGAACAGTGGTGACAGATTTACACTAAGATGCGTTTATATCCCAGAATAGTGAACGGTCATTATATGAGAATGCTGTAGAAGTAATACATTTTTATTTTTTATTATGAAAATAAATAATTTTGTCTTCCTAGATTTCGATTTTAACCCACTCGCGTCATAGGTACGCCGCTGGACTACACCAGGGCGGATCCTAGCAACATAAATTCGATAAACCTAGGTTTGCAGGTGAATTTAATGCCTGTGAAGTTTCAGCATAGGCTAGGCCTATATAATTTCCTTTATTGGCCTGGGACCCCTCCATGTCCTCATTACGACTGCTCAGTCGCGGTCTTGAAGAACCCTTGCCTCAGTCCCCGCTGATAGACTCGAGAGCTCAAGCATACCGTATTAGCCATTTCCTGCCGCCCATATGGAGAAGACAATATCCCCTTAATCAGTCGACTGCCACATCACAAGCGACCCCAGTTGATGATAATGATCATTAGGGGAGCGGAAGTTGAGAAGTTGATTACGTTAACTTCACGAAAATCTAATTAATTCGTTTAAAATGATGAGTTTCGTCAATTTTATTATATTTATCGTATGGATATATTGCAACAGTATATACCAAACAAGAAGTTCCGTAACGAACTATAAAGAGCCTACTTTTCTTAAAATTAAGATTCATGCCAATGATTATTCTACAGTATACGAACCTACCTAGAATAATGACGAAATTAAGTTGGTAATATCGAAATGTTTAATTAGTTAGAAATATACCTGGTATGTTTGTTTGAGTCTTCAGTCTTTTGACTGGTTTGATGCAGCTCTCCATGCCTCCCTGTCCTGAGCTAATCGTTTCATCTATACATAGCTACCACACCCTACATCCGAGGCAATCTGTTTAACATATTCTAACCTTGGTCTACCCCTACAGTTCTTGTCCTCGACCCTTCCTTCAATAACTAAGCTTGCTATTCCTGGGTGTCTTAGTATGTGTCCTACCAACCTATCTCTTCTCTTCATTAGCAGTCGCCAGAAACATCTCTCCTCTCCCACTCGCCTTAATACCTCTTCGTTTGTAACCCTATCTACCCATCTGATCTTCATCATTCTCCTGTAACACCACATTTCAAATGCTTCAATTCTCCTCTTTTCTGCTGCACCAATAGTCCAAGTTTCACTTCCATAGAGTGCCACGCTCCAGACAAAGGCTTTCAAAAATGACTTCCTAATACCTAAATCTATATTCGATGTCAACAGTTCCCTTTTTTGTAGGAAGGCTTTCGTTGCCTGAGCCAACCTACTTTTTATATCCTCTTTGCTTCGTCCATCACTGGTTATTCTGCTTCCTAAGTAACAGAAGTCTCCAACTTCCTTCAGCTTTTCACCTGCCAATTTGATCTCCATAGAAGTTTCTGATTTATTTCGGCTGCATTCCAGTATTTTTGTTTTACATTTATTAATTTTCATCATGTATTCATTCTGTAAGACGGAGTCCATACCATTCAAAAACTGATTCAAATCCTCAGGCGTGTCGGCCAAGATGACGATGTCATCAGCAAATCTCAGAGTTGAAATTATTTCTCCTTGAATCTTCACTCCCACTTTAAATTTTTCTCCAATTTCCTTCATTGCTTGTTCAATGTAAAGATTGAAAAGTATGGGTGATAAGTTGCAGCCTTGCCTTACACCTTTCTGAATACCAGCTTCTCTCTCATGTCCTTCAACTCGAATGACTGCTGTCTGGTTTCTGTATAGATTGTATATCACCCTCCTATCCCTGTACTTTATTCCAATCGATTTCAAAATGTCAAACAATTTAGTCCAATCAACGTTATCGAAAGCCTTTTCTAAGTCTACAAATGCCATGAACGTTCTCTTACCTTTCCTTATTCTACCTTCCAAAATCAGCCTAAGACTTAGTACAGCTTCCCTTGTTCCTACATTTCTCCTGAAACCAAACTGGTCTTCGCCCAACTCCGTTTCTATCTGGCTTTCAATCCTCTTGTAAATTATTCTAGACAGGATCTTTGAAGCATGAGTAATCAAGCTGATTGTACGGTAATCTTCACATCTGTCAGCTCCCACTTTCCTTGGTATAGGTATGATAACATTCTTCTTGAAATCAGGGGGTACCTCACCTGTCTCATAAATCCTACACACCAAATGAAATAACCTGATCAGACCTTCATCTCCTATGCAGCGTAGCAACTCAATCGGTATATCATCTATGCCTGATGCTTTGTTCCTCCAATGCTCTTTCAAATTCTGATCTCAATATTAAATCTCCTTTTGCATCCTCATCAATTTCCTCCTCCCTTTCCATTACATGATTCTCAATCTCCTTTCCCTTATACAAGCACTCTATGTAAGCTTTCCATCTCTCAACCTTTTCTTCCCTATCTGTTAGAGGCTTTCCATTTGTGTCCTTAATATTACAGCACTTAGTCTTCTTTTCCCCAAAAGTATTCTTAATCCTTCGATAAGCTGTGTCTACTTTTCCTAATTTCAGACAATTTTCTATACCTGCACATTTCTCTTTCAACCATTCTTCTTTCGCTTCCTTGCACTTCTTGATAACCTCATTTCTCAGACGTCTGTATTCTGCTTTCCCCTTTTCATGTCTTAGATTCTTGTGTTTCCGCCTTTCATCCATCAATTCTAGTATATCCTGAGTGATCCACGGTTTTCTACCTATTCTTTCTTTCCTACCAATGTTTTCTTCTGCGGATTTTGTTATTTCATTCTTCAAAAGTGCCCATTCGTCTGCAATTGAAGTCCGTTTAGGATTTTTCATTAGTCCTTCCGTTATACTCTTCTTGAACCTTTCGTTTACATCCTTTACTTTCAGACCGTCTATTGCCCACCTTTTTGGCTTTTGACTTTTCTTCAGTTTCTTCAACTTTAATCTGCATTTCATTACAACCAGATTGTGGTCAGAGTTTATGTCAGCACCAGGATATGTTTTACAATCCAAAATCTGGTTTCGAAACCTCTGCTTGACCATAATGAAGTCGATTTGGTAACGCCCTGTATCTCCTGGTCTCATCCATGTGTATATTCTTCTATTGTGGTTATTGAATAAGGTGTTAGCTATGACCAACTCATGTTCGGTGCAGAATTCCATCAGCCTGCTTCCTCGATCATTCCTTTCACCTAATCCGAAATCTCCTACTATCTTCCCTTCTCTCCCTTTTCCTACCACAGCATTCCAATCTCCCATTACTATAACATTTTCATCACCTTTGATATACCTCAGAATGTCATCTATTTACCTGGTATAATGTAGCCTAATAGAGCACTAGAGTTGGCAGCCCTAGTGACTGAATATATTCTTAGTTCCATCTCTTAAGGTACAGAATAAATTTGGTTGAAGTCAAATGGACGTTACATGCAGTTAGACATTGGATCTATCAGCACGCATAAAAGCATGTTGGCAACAATGTCATGCGTGTGCTGGTCAGAAATAATCTAAAATATTATGATATCTTTTTGTGCCAATTTTGGATGAAATCCATTTGTTAGTATAGAAGTTACATGCATTTTAAAATTGGACATATCAGCAGGCATAGAATCATGTTGGCAGCACTGACTTATATAAATTACTCCAAATTAATCTAAAATGTCAAGTACTATACGTGTGCAAAGTTTAAAGCTGTCGGCTTGCATACTTTCTGATATATTGGTATTTGGATAAAAAAATATATATATAGAGAGAGCAATTATTAACAGTTAGAAGCCCTGTTGGCTCTTAAGAACAAGCTCAGTAATATGTGTTTATGTACACATATTACATACAAAATTTGGTTGAAATCCAATTGATAGAGTAGAAGTTATATGCATTTAAAAATTGGACCTATCAGAAGGCTTAAAATTATTTTGGCAACACTGTAATGTATGGCCTCCTGGAAATCAAACTGAAATAGTATTATCTACATGTGTGCCAATTTTGGAATAGCTCCCATGCATACCTTTCAAGATATCCAATATGGAGCTCAAATTTCTAGAGCGTTTTTCAGCAGTTGGTAGCACTGACATCATTTTCAAATATGGGCTTGAGATATTCCGGTAGTATACATCTTTACTCATACTAAATTTGGTTCCGATTGCTGCAGCCATTTAGGAGTTGATAGGGGGGACACACACACAGACAGACAGCCAGACAGACAGACAGACAGACAATAAGAAGGACAGACAGACAGATAGACACACATTTTCCCGGATCGATCTCATAAGTCTACTTCCTCCTCATTTTTGCAAAATGTGAAAAGTAGGCTAATAAAGTATAAGCCTGTATGGAATATACAAGAGCTATGGTCTTAAAGAATGATATCTAGTGAGTCTATCCATTCCGATGCTGTTGGAGAGACATAAATGACTATGGACCGATTTTTAGCCTACTTTTCACATTTTGTAAACAAGTAGTTCCGAGAAGAACTATACAGCCTATTTTCATATATCCTACTTATGTTAACTGCCACTGTCAACATACACAATTTCAGTTTGATTGCTGCAATAGATTCGTAGATATTGAGAACCGACTAAATATTTCGGATGGTCGCCATGTTAGATTTTATATATGTAGGTCCTAGAGTTATGTACTGTAACATTCAGATTATTGTGTACGTGTAGTATTCAAACTTTAATCGCATAATTAGGACACAAGAAGTAACAAGGAGATTTTAAAATTTCGCACAGCTGCCATCTTGATGTTATGTAAAAAATTGAAATAAATTAGATGCCAGTGGATTACCATTCGTATAAGGATTTACTGTACCAAGTTTCACTGCACTCGGATGGTTAAATTGCGAGAAACGTCCATGTGAATATTTATACTTCGCGTCGCCGCCATGTTGGATTTGTGATCACCAGGTTATTTCAAGTCCTATAGGTGAACTTAAGTTCATAGCCCCTATGAACATTAAAAAATTCAGTTTGATTGCTATAATAGATTCGTAGATATTCAGAGCCGTCTAAATATATCGGATTGTCGCCATGTTGGATTGTTAAATGTGTAGGCCATAGAGGCATGTACCAATAAAGGAAAATTATTGCGTTGGTTCATTATTCACTCTTTCACTTCGATCGCATGACTACATCACAAGAAATAAAAACTTAATTTTAAAATTCTCACAGCCGCCATCTTGAGGTTATGTAAACAATTGAACTAAATTAGATACCAGTGGATTACCATTCGTATAAGGATTTACTGTACCAGATTTCAGTGCGTTTGGAACATTAAATCGCGAGGAAGGTCTATTTAAGATTTTCAAATTCGCTTGGCCGCCATGTTCGTTTTGTAGTTAACCGGTTTTTGAAAGTCTTATAGATGGACTTCCAGTAGTGCCCTTTATCTCCGTACAAAATTTCAGGGTGATACCGCTGACAGTTACAGAGATATAGAATGCCAGTGAAATATTTCGCACATCCGGCATCTTGTAGTTTTGTAAACAATTGAACGAAGTTAGATGTCGGTGCATTACAATGTATATAAACATATACTGTACCAAGTATCATTGCGTTTGGTTGGTTAAATCGCGAGAAACGTCTATTTAAAGGTCGCAAATTCGCTTGGCCGCCATGGTGGTTTTGTAGTTACCAGGTTTTCAAAGGCCACATAAGTGAACTTATAGTAGTTCCCTTTATCACCTTACAAAATGTCAGGGTAATATCGGTAATAGTTTCGGAGATATTGATTGCTGGTAAAATATTTCGCACAGCCGCCATGTTGGATTGGTGAGTCGTAACAAAATTTGAAGGGCACGGTCGGGGTCGCCGGGAATAGTGCTATGAACTTACCGAGATTCATTAAAATCGCTCCAGCCGTTTAGATTTTATTAGGGGGACACACACACACGAATCACACACACACGCACACACACACGGACAAAAGGTGATCTCATAAGCCTATTTTTTCAAAATTGAAAATAGGCTAAAAATTAGGAAAAAGTAGACTAGCTTATGAGATTGATCCGGGAAAATGTGTGTCTGACTGTCTGCCCGTCTGTCTGTCTATTTTTGTGTGTATGCCCCCTATTAACTCCTAAACGGCTGCAGCTATCGAAACCAAATTTGGTGTGAGTCAAGAGCTATGCCTGACTATCGCAAGACCATATTTTAAAATGACGTCAGTGCTACCAACTGCTGAAAAATCACAATTGAAAACATAAGTCTATGTTGGATATCTCGGAAGATATGCATGAGGATTGTTCCAAGATTGACTCATATTTAGATAATATTACTCGTACATCTGACTAATTTACAGGAGCCCATACATGAGAGTGTTGCCAACATGATTCTATGCCTGCTGATAGGTCCAATATTTAATTGCATGTAACTTCCATACTATCTATTGTATTCCAACCAATTTTGATATGTGATTTGCACACTGGAGCAGATATGAAAGGGGTTGCAATTCTGGCTGTATAACATTCATCTTAAACATAGCACATGACAAACCTGTACATAGCCTAGGAGAACGAGATTCTCCTCAAATGTCGAAATATGTTGATTTAGTAATTTATGCTTTATCTAATTAATAACATTATTGTTCGCTGACGACTGTGTAATATATAGAAAAGTCAATAATCAAGTTGACACTGCGCTCCTCTAACAAGACTTGGTACGTATAGAATGCTGGGTTATCCGAAATAACATGAGGATAAGTGCAGAAAACAGTAAATGCCTGTCTTTTACTAACAGCAGAAAAGGGACAATAGCTGATTATAAATTAGGAAACAAAATTATTCCTCGAGTGGAGTCATGCAGCTATCTCGGGATTGCCATAAATAAAAGGTTACACTGGGGTGAGCACGTTGAGATCGTTGCTAATAAGGCACAAACGTCATTATATTTTGTTATGAGAAACATGAAGGGTAGCAGTATACAGGCCAAAGAAATGGCTTACAAATGTCTTGTGAGACCAATTTTGGAATACGCCACGAGTGTGTGGGAGCCCTACCAATCAACTCTAACGAACAAATTGGAGATGGTGCAAAGGAAAGCTGCAAGATTCGTACTTGGCAAATTCTCCCAAACTGATAGTGTCTCTGACATGTTAAAGTCATTGGGTTGGGAATCCCTACACAGCAGAAGACATAAAAGAAGACTCCAGGAGATGTACAAAGCATACACAGGGGAGCCGGCCTGGAATGAGTTGCGAAACAGAATGCATGATCCAGATTATATGGATAGGAGAGATCACGAATACAAAATTAGGCCCATCATTCAATAAACAAACTTAGCTAAGTATTCTTTTATAAACAGGGGTATTCAAACATAGAATGAGTTACCTGAAGAAGTCTTAGAACCTTTTCCTAACAGTTTAAAAGTTTTCAGGAAGAAATTAAATGTTGCATTCAGGGAACCCGGAGACATTATGGAGAGAAATTGAGTTATAGGCAGCATGTAAATATCTTGTTACCACCAGGTGTTGCCTAACTGTAAAAAATAATGCCAGTAGATTTGGATAACGGCGACTTCGGTGGCGTAGCTGTAGCATACTGAGCTTCTATGCCCAAGATCGCGGGTTCAAACCCGGCCGAAGCCGTCGGATTTTTTGACAGCGTTCAAAATCCCTCAGTATGCCTTCCTTCGAAGGGGAAGTAAAGCCGGCGGTCCCATGTCATAGATTTATGGCATGTTAAAGAACCTTCCACCTGTGAGAAGCTGAATTATTTGTAGGTTAAACATTTGAGAAACGCTCTTAGGTTCCCACGTTCGTCGTCAGGAGCCGACTGCGGAGCCTATCTGGTAACCAAGTTCTGAACTAGTAGTCGTTGACGGTGGCGTTTGGCGGCAAAAGTAGGAACTACTTGAAAATTGATTGTCTACAGTCGTGACTTGAATTAAAACAGATAACACACACTAATACAGCCTCACAATTAACACCGGTTATCAGACAGATTCTACACACACCCAAAGTACACGGGGCTACATGACCGCGTTGTCGAAACCTCTAAACCGAGGAACTAACCAACATTCATTTTAAACATAGCACAACGTCATGCGCTAAGGGAACGGCTTTCTCCTCAAATGTCTAAATGTGATGCGATAATATTTTATCTTCTTCTGTTCAAGTGCCTCGTCCTCCAAGAACATTGGCAATCAGTAGCATGATCTGCTGTTTGTCCATTGCTGTTCTAAACAGTGACACTGTGTTAAGTCCAAACAACTGGCTTAAGTTCTTTAGCCAGGATATTCGTCTGCGTCCTGGACTCCTAATGCCATCAATCTTCCCTTGGATAATTAATTGCAAGGGTGTCCAGACATAACGTTCCACTTGATTTTCGAGGACATAACGTACCACCTAGGTCGTTATCTACCTAAGAACGGTTTTCCCCTAATCCCCAAATATTTACACTAGGGCATAACGTACCACTTGATGTCAGACGGGCATTCCAGTTACAGGTTCATTACCACATAAACATTAGTGGCGATCACACTGTGTGGCTTTAAACATTTTGGTATTGTAACATGGAGTTGTGTACAACGAATAAGGGCGGTTTATGTGCGCACTTCGACGGATGAAGTACGAATTGTACATTGAAAGTTCAAAGAGAAAGAAGAAATATGTCAAGTATGATGAACGGCTTGACAGAATAATGAAGCGGTATGAAGAGAATGGAAACTTGAGAGCTCTCTCATATTCGCAGAACTTGGAATGAAACATCCTATGACGAACTTGCTATTCGCTAGGATATAAAACCCACAAAAAACAATTTAAAAAAAAATTAGAAAAGGAAAGAAAACGAAAAATGACCAGAGCTTAACCACAGCTGATTTTAAACACACCAAAATGTTTATAAACATTTTGCCAGTCCAAGGCCTGGATAAAGTGTGATGGGAATCCAAAATCTTATCATATTTTATATTAGTTTATGTTATGTTATCGTCCACGTATTTATTACCAGGATTAATTGAGCAATACCGAGCATGTGGCCGTGCGGTTAGGGTTTCATGCACCCTAAATACTTCCCACTCTTTCAAGTGGTACGTTATGTCCTCTCCTAAATATTTAAAGGTCATTAGCTGACTTTTCACAGGTAATCAGCCGGCAAAGTGGTACGTTATGTCCTTTAACCAATTGCAAGAGGTGGTATTTGTTGTTGCGCATGAAATGACCAAAGTATTCTAGTTTTCTCCTTTTGATGATACTGAGAATTTCCAAGTCTTTGTTCATGCGCAGCAGTACTTCCTTATTTGTGACTTTAGCTGTCCATGATATCCTTAAAATCCTGCGATACGTCCACATTTCAAATGCTGTCAGTTTCTTATTTAAAACTTCAGTAAGTGTCCATGATTCAACTCCATAGAGCAGGACACTAAAACGTAGCATCGAAGCAGTCGGGTGCGTAATGACAGACTTAAATCGCGGCTGATCAAAACTTTTCTCATTTTCATGAAAGAACTTCTGGCCTGCTCAATTCTACAGCGAATTTCTTGGTTTAAATCCCAGTTATCATTGATTTGACATCCTAAATATTTATATGATGAAACCCTTCCAATTCTTTCATTACCAAGTGTAAGAATGCCCTGAATTTCATATTTGTTTCTACTAACAACCATTCACTTAGTTTTTTGTACATTTAAATGTATGTCCAGGACTATACATACCTAGGTCAAAACATTTCATTCCATATCAATACCGAGAAAGAAATCAAAAGAAGAATTGGGCAAGCATGGACAAAATTCTGGTCCTTGAAATTCATTTTAGGAGATAAATCTCAGAAACTAAGTCTGAAAACACAAGTTCTAGAGAAATGTGTAATCCCGAAAATGCTGTATGGATGTCAAACATGGTCACTAACATGGCAGCAGAGAAAAACGCTCCAGATAGTCCAACGCAGGATGGAACGAAAAATCCTCAATATCACGCTGAAAGACAGAATACGGAACGAGGAGATACGCAGAAGAACCAGTATTAAAGACGTCATCAACACAGCGGACAGACTAAAATGGAAATGGGGAGGCCACGTAGCGAGGATGGAGCATAGAAGTTGGACGCACAGACTAACAATGTGGGACCCCAGAACCGGCAGGAGAAACGTAGGAAGACAGAGGACGGGCTGACACATTCAAGAAATTTGCCGGACCACAATGGACAAGAAGAGCAAGAGACAGACATGAGTGGAAGACCCTAGAAGAGCGCCTTTTCAAAACACAGTAGGCCTATATGCGAGGAAAGGAAAGGAGCAACTCAGTGCAACCCTTAAATACAATAGCGATAATGTATTGAGGACAGTTAAAACTCTACTAAAATAAAGTGAACGTGGTAGAAACATTAACAATTTTGCAAATATTAGATATAAGAACAAGAATACAGAACATAGACAATACTGTAACTAGGTTAGGAATATATATATCAATAGCTATAAGAACATTTCAAGAACAGATGCTAACATGCCAGAAAAGTGCACCACTAGGTGCCTCACTACTCTTTAGGACTGCTCACCTAATGAGTGTAATGGAGCAAAATCCCTGCCTAGACAGGAGGCCATTACCCTTAGGGGATTAAAGGGCTGTATTTATTATTATTATTATTATTATTATAAATGTAACCCCATGGCGTTACTCTCTTCAGAAAATAAACATATTATTGTAATGCCAGTAGACTCGAATAACTAACATGCTGATGTGGGGCGGATGCAGATAACAGTCGTACGGATGCGGGATGGATGTGAATAACAGTCGTGCGGATGTGGGGTGGATGCGTAGGACTCTATTGCGAGTGCTGATAGCCCAAGCCGAGCGCGTGGGTATCGTGGTGTTGATATCAGCACCGTATGTTGACCCACTCCCTGAACAGAGTCGATCGCAGTCTTCTCATCTCTTTTGTTTTGTTTTGTAAGCAAGTGATGCTCGATCAGAACATGGCGCTGTGTTGCGCTGGCTGGACATGTGAATCAGTCAGTCAGCCATCTTGATTACCCTTCCCCACCCCTCCCTCTTCCCTTTCGCTACACCTCAGAGAGATGATAAATGAAGTGGAGCCGAAACACACACACACACACACACACACACACACACACACAAGAGAGCAATAAAAATGGCCGACATTTGGTTTCTTGTTCTTTAATGGCATTGTCTATCTGGGACAGGTGTGAGCGTGTGCTACACACTATTATTATTATTATTATTATTATTATTATTATTATTATTATTATTATTATTATTATTATTATTATCATTATTATTATGAGCATCATCAGGGGTAGGATTTATATGCATTTACATATTTTTATGAATTTCGTATAATAATAATACTAATAGTAGTTGGTTGGTTGGTTCTTAAGTTTAGGGGCTGCGACAACGCTGTCATGTAGCCCCGTGTACGTTGGGTGTGTGTAGAATCTGTCTGATAACCGGTGTTAATTGTGATGACTGTATTAGTGTGTGTTATCTGTTTTTTTAATTTAAGTAACTTACTGCAACTTAGAATTTCTCAAATAGTTCCTACTTTTGCCGCCAAGCGCCACCGTTAACGACTACTAGGCCAAGTGCAGAACTTAGCTACTAGACGCCACCGCAGTCGCCTCTTGGCAACGAACGTAGAAACCTACGAGCGTTGTTTACATTCTTAACCCATCCAATTTAGCTTCACACAGGTGCAATTAGTGGAAGGTTCTTTAACATGCCATAAATCTATGACATGGGACCGCCGGCTTTAATTCCCCTCCGAAGGAAGGCATAGCCTACTGAGGGATTTTTAACGCTCTTAAAAAATCCGACGGCTTCGGCCGAGTTTTACTAATAGTAGCCTCTGTGGCTTAGGTAGCAGCACGCCGGCCTCTCACCGCTGGGTCCGTGGTTCAAATCCCGGTCGCTTCATGTGAGATTCTTGCTGGACAAAGCGGAGGCAGACAGGTTTTTCTCCGGGTACTCCAGTTCTCCGGTCAGTATTTCATTCCAGCAACACTCTCCACTTTCATTTCATTTCATCTGTCATTCATGTAATCATTGCCCCAGAGGAGTGCGACAGGCCTCGGCAGCCGGCACAGTTCATATCCTCGCCGCTAGATGGGGGGGGCTTTATTCATTCCATTCCTGACCCGGTCGGTGGACTGGAAACAGGCTGTGGATTTTTAATAATACTAATAGTATCGTATGGCCTCGAATGACGGGCGCAAGCTTTGTTAATTGGCGCCCAAAGGGCAGCTTGCATGTCGAATTTTGTTGTTCCTTGGAGCGCCATGAAAGTCAAGGAGGTTAGATATCTAAATTCCTTGACACTATAGCGCTTTCTAGTAGAGAAAAGAGGAACTTTTGTGTTGGTGGAAAATCCCGAGATTAATTTTGCCATTATGAACACGGCCTACTGAATTCAAATGGGTTCTTTAACATGCCAACAACGTTTGACATGCGTACCGAGATTTTTGTCCCCTTTCAAAAATCACTTACCACGGCCAGGAGCGAACCTGCAAGCATGGGGGGGGTTGGCAGTCCGGCACGATAACCACTCACCCACCGTGGAAAGCTATGAATTTCACACGAAATTCATATTCATATTGACGTAATTATTTAAGTGAAAAGCCCCCTGTAGGAGAGCGATTAAACTTGATAACATGATGTCATTTGGAGGTGTGTCTCCTCCGCTCCTCCCAAAATGTCTTCATTCTCACGGAATGCTCCCTCTTCCTCTCATCCGTCCAATTTTCCCAGGTTGTCGTAAAGATCTTGGTTCAAACTTAACATTCACGATTTTCGTCTGGCACTCAGTTCGGTCTTCGAAATTTTCTATGCTGATTATTTGTTAGTCTCTCTGAACCTCTTTAAGGCATTCTGTGCCGCATTTACTCTGTGTTATGATACCGAGTACAGTGAAACCTCTCTAAAAGACCACCCCTATTAAAAGACCACCCCTTTTAAAGACCGATTTTTCTTGGAACCGATTTAAAACCTCATAAGGTAGTTGTTACCTCTATTTAAGGACCACCCCTCTCCCCGACCAAAGACCACGCATTTTCTCAGTCTGACCTCTTTCAAAAGACCACTTCTCGTCTGCCTTCCCATTGGAGATGGTGATAAGGGTGATGATGTCTCTCTTAAGTTAACAGCCCTGGGGCTGGTTTGCAGCAACTCGCCAATCTTCTCTATTCTCCGCCATCCTCTCCAATTCACGAAATGATTTGGTGTTCGTGTCTGTCATTAATTGTGTGATGTATGCAAGTGGCGGTCTTCCTCTAGTGTTTTTCCCTTCTAACATCCCTTCGATGACTCTTGCTGGCAGGCTATTATGTCTGAGAATATGTCCCAACATATTTGCTCTTCTTGTTTTCATTGTCTTCATAAAGCTTCTACTTTCTCCTTATCTTCTGAATACCTCTTCATTTGTCATATGTTGTATCCAACTGATCTTAAGCATTCTTCTCCAGCACCAAGCCTCAAAAGCCATCAACTTCCTCTCTTCTGACTTCCCTATAGTCCAGGTCTCACTACCATAGAAAGCCACACTCCACACGTATGTCTTCAACAGTCTTTTTCTTATTTTTAGGTCTATAGGCTACTTCTGGATGTGAAGAGATTCTTCTTTCTATAAAAGGCGTTCTTTGCCTGAATAATTCTACTCCAAATTTCTCGTTTGCTGGTTCCATCATACGTTATGGTTATGTTGGCACAGAACTGCATCAGCATACGATGTCTATAGAAAAAGTGTTATGTAACGTATAAAATACAAAAAAAGTCTCTCCTAAAAGATTGTTCAAACCCAGATCAAATCAATGGACTTTGGAACTGACTCAAGAGATATTCTAGAAAGTGAAATTGTTAAAAAAAAAAGTGCTAATCTGAAACAGAGATCAATTCAGCGGCTTCGGTGGCGTAGTCGGTAGCATGCTGAGCTTCTATGCCCAAGATCGCGGGTTCAAACCCGGGCTGAAGCCGTCGGATTTTTTAAGAGCGTAAAAAATTCCTCAGTATGCCTTCCTTCGGAGGGGAAGTAAAGCCGGCGGTCCCATGTCATAGATTTATGGCATGTTAAAGAACCTTCCACTAATTGCACCTGTGTGAAGCTAAATTGGATAGGTTAAGAATGTAAACAACGCTCTTAGGTTCCTACGTTCGTTGCCAAGAGCCGACTGCGGTGGCGTCTAGTAGCTAAGTTCTGTACTTGGCCTAGTAGTCGTCGACGGTGGCGCTTGGCGGCAAAAGTAGGAACTATTTGACAAATTCTAAGTTGCAGTACTTAAATTAAAAACAGATAACACACACTAATACAGTCATCACAATTAACACCGGTTATCAGACAGATTCTACACACACCCAAAGTACACGGGGCTACATGACCGCGTTGTCGCAGCCCCTAAACTTAAGAACCAACCAACCAGAGATCAATTCGTGACTTTTATTAAATGACAGAGCTCAGAAAATAACGAATTGTAATTAATTTGGACTAAATGTGAACCAATGCAGATAAATTGTAATCAATTATGTGTTCCAACTGTACAGTACTTTATTAACAATGCAGTATAAATTATTTTAAATTCCTACCCCTATTAAGAGACCACCCCTCTAAATGACCAGTTTTCCATGGAACCGTCAATGGTCTCTTAATGGAGGTTTCACTGTAGTTACTTTGGCAATCTGGAGGTGGCCATCCTGTGGATGTGAGTGTAAAATTTGGCTCTGCGTTTTCTAACTTCATCTGCTATCGTATTGATACTATTCTTCTTTCCTCGATTTTGGTCATCTTTAGACCGCCTAAAATAACCATTGCATTTTCACTGTCTTTTATTTCCTTTATCCTTTCTTGCCTTCCAGTAGTTCTTCATTACTTCACTTTGTCTCTTTCCCTCTTCCGTCCAAATGTTAACCCGCTTCTTCTTTTCCTTCTCCTGGAAACCTTGAAATTTTTGATCATATTTCTGAAAAGTGGTCTGTCCTGAATAATATCTATTGTTACTTCCATATCCCTTTTTATACTTTGTACCCATCTCTTGATGAATACAGTACTTTTGCATTTGTCAGTTGGCACAGGCTAGAGTAAAAGGTGGCTTTTCACCGATGTCTCAGTCTCACTCATGGCTGTGATTATATGGAAGCTACTGAGGTATGGGTGGTGCTTAGTAATGGCATTCAGGGCACAGTCAGTGCCTGTGAATGCTGTGAAAGGTTCAACTCATAGGGTTAGGACTACTGTTCTGACTCGGTGAGGAAAGCAATGGCAAACTACCTCACTCCTCTTCTTGCCTAGAACACCTCAAAATAGCGCTGCCTTGGGTTTTTGTGGGTATCTACTCACATAACGTAACGGCGGTACTTTTTGAGGATCCAACCAGCCTTTGGGCTGACTACCTAACAGACAGACCCATTGATTACTATTCTTGCTTTTGTATACATGACTGAAAATTTGTTTTGTGAGTCTGGTGTCATTCATCCTCAATACGTGTCCAAAGAAATCAACCCTCCTTTTCCTGATCGTATCGTAGATTTTTTCAATTTCTTTATTATTGTAGAGGTCGTCATTTTTTCTGTATCTGAACTCTCCACTTTCTGTTTTTAATGGTGCCAATAGGCAAGATGGAATCGATCATAGGAAGGGACCATTATCTGAGTAGGATAATAACGGCAATACTCATAAAAATTACGTACTCATTGATGACAATCTTACAAGATCGGAGCCTATCCTTCAGACAACAGGAGTCCTACAGGGCGATCCATTAAGTCCGTTGCTGTTCAATATCGCAGTTAGAGATGTTGTCGATGCTATAGAAACACCAGGAGTAAACATTTATATGTACGCAGGTGATATGGCAATAACGTCAATCTCGCAGCAAATGTTACAAGAGGTGTTCGATAAACTTGTAAGATGGGCAGACAGTAATGACCTCAAGCATAATCCACATAAGACAGTGCACATGACGTTGTGGAATGGAGGTAGGCTACCAGCATCAGTGAAAATCATGTATGGCAATGTGGAGCTAACAAGGGTAAACTCCTACAAGTATCTTGGCCTGATACTCCAAACGACTGGACGGAATTTCTCCAAACATGTAAAAGATAGAGCAGCTACCGCGGTTATAGCCATGAATGAGATAAAACTAATAAGACAACTCTCCATACAGAATGCATTAGAACTCTCTCACATCAAAATTTCACCAATCATGACATATGCAATAGAATTAATATGGGAGCATCTATCGAAAATCGACCTTGCTCAGATAGAAAGGGTAAAGGATACATGAAAAAGATTCTGTGTCTAGGACAAAATGCACCGTCAAGGACGACCTATGAACTAACGAGACAACCATTTTACATAGAAGAGTTACGTATAAGAATGTTACTGCCATCTACAAGCAATATCAGTTATTACTGCAAGAACTTCAAGAGAAGAAAGCTAACATCTGGAGGGATTTCTACCAGACAGATGCCATGATGACCTCAGAGTGGAGGAATTCTATGTATGAACTTCGCCATTTCATGACACGTTTCGCTGTTCATGGTTTTCATTTCAAGCTGTGCAGCAAGAAGGTCTACCATAACCCAGACGAGAACTGTAGGTGTGAATTGTGTGGAAAGTCGTGTGAAAGATATCATGCAAAAGTTTGTAATAAGAGAACAGAACAGAATTCTGTACATGACTTCATTGTGCGCAATTTTAATTATTATTGTATTTGATAATTGGTTGCAATAAATATTATTATTAATATTTTTCTAAGTATAGGCTACTTCTTCCCTTTTTCTCTAGCTCTTCTATTTCGCCTTTTTTAATAAAAAAAAAACCTACATTCTGAAGCATAGAGTCTTTCCAGCTTAATTACCGTACTGTAATGTCGGATTTGACGCTATTATTAGTCTATTATTATTATTATTATTATTATTATTATTATTATTATTATTATTGTTGTTATTATCATCAGGGGTATGAATTATATGCATTCACCCTATTTCTTTATTACACATAGGCCTATATTATATTTTTAATATATCTCCATCGATTATTTTGTCCTCTATTCAAATTAAACACATTTATTTTCTATATTTTTCCATATTTCTGACATTGGTGCATATTAATATGTAAAATAAATATTTTTCCGTAGGCCTATTTAGTGATTTTAAAGCAATATTTGTATCTACTTTAGGAGGAAAATTATATAGAATTGTCGCTTTCAGTGACAGAAAATATGGAAATACAGGACAAGTTTACAGTCAATGTACATACCTACATTGTTTTTGAGCAAAGAAGGATTTTCTAAAAAATATTGCTGAAACAATAGCAAGCCTCGCTTTTGAGTCAGGTACCAGTGCTTTTAAAAACAGACCTGCACGTTGAGATGCGAAATGTTTCAAGAAATCCCAGTTTTGAGAAAATGTGTAATGTGAAACAAGAATCAATTAATTAGGCTATATCACCTGCTAATACAGTCAATTTTAAATAGCCTGTAGACCGTTCACCTCATGTATGGTAGAGCGAAGCTTCAGCCAGTACAAATCACTTTTGTAAGACAACAGGAGAAACTGCAAGTTTGAAAATGTAAAACAACGTTTTGTGGCTTACTGTATTGGTAGCGGAAATAATCAATGAATGAATGAATGAATAACAACTAAAAGTAAGTGAACGGAAAAAAACTTTACGAGCCTTACAGTAGTCGCATATGATGTGTAACATCTGACATAGAAGAAACCTCACGTGAAATTGTTAATACACCGGTATTTTATACTATTATTGGCACAAATATTAATCTATTGTAAAAGGGAGTGTTTTACAGATATTGTAGTTTATAATACGGATTATTAGATGATTTGTAGCTTCCACCAGCACTAGCCTAAATAAAGAATACGATATGGATACTAGATTAATAGACGCGACACCGCTTATAACCCAAAATTACTTATAAATAGGCCAACTTGCGAGTAAATGCAATGTGCACAGCAGTAGATCATGAAAGGCTTGCCCAGTTCCCGGACCTCTTGATTCACAGTCCAACACGTAATTTCATATGGATTCTGTTAAAATGAGTCATATTGATATGCTTAGCAGCAGAGTATCATGAAGGCAGTGCGAGAACAATCAAGAAGGCATTGTGAGAGTAGAAATATCAAGTAGGCAGTGAAGAAAAAAAAGAGAGTCTTGGAATTGTTATGTAGCCTATTATTAATGTGTAAATAAACAAGTAGTTCCGTGAAGAACTATACAGCCTATTTTCATATATCCTACTTATGTTAATTGCCACTATCAACATACACAATTTCTGTTTGATTGCTGTAATAGATTCGTAGATATTAAGAACCGACTAAATATTTCGGATGGTCGCCAAGTTGGATTTTATATATGTAGGTCCTAGAGTTATGTACTGTTACATGCAGATTATTGTGAACGTGTAGTATTCAAACTTCAATCGCAAAATTAGGACACAAGAAAAAACAAGGAGATTTAAATTTTTTTCACAGCTGCCATCTTGAGGTTATGGAAACATAGCCCCTATGAACAATAAAAATGCAGTTTGATTGCTAAAATAGATTCGTAGATATTCAGTATCGTCTAAATATTTCGGATGGTCGCCATGTTGGATTGTTAAATGTATAGGCCATAGAGTCATGTACCATTAAAGGAAAATTATTGCGTAGGTTCATTATTCAAACTTTCACTTCGATCGCATGACTACATCACAAGAAATGAAAACTTAATTTTAAAATTCGCACTGCCGCCATCTTGAGGTTATGTAAACAATTGAACTAAATTAGATACCAGTGGATTACAATGTGTATAAGTATTTCCTGTACCAGGTTTCAGTGCGCTTGGAACATTAAATCGCGAGAAAGATCTATTTAAAATTTTCAAATTCGCTTGGCTGCCATGTTCGTTTTGTAGTTAACCAGGATTTTGAAAGTCTTATAGATGGACTTCCAGTAGTGCCCTTTATCTCCGTACAAAATTTTAGGGAGATACCGCTAATAGTTTCAGAGATATAGAATGCCGGTGAAATATTTCGCACATCCGCCATCTTGTGATTATGTAAACAATTGAACGAAGTTAGATGTCGGTGCATTACAATGTATATAAACATATACTGTACCCAGTTTCATTGCGTTTGGTTGGTCAAATCACGAGAAACGTCTATATAAAAGTCGCAAATTCGCTTGGCCTCCATGTTGGTTTTGTAGTTACCAGGTTTTCAAAAGTCACATAAGTGAACTTATAGCAGTTCCCTCTATCACCATAGAAAATGTCAGGGTAATATCGGTAATAGTTTCGGAGATATTGAATGCTGGTGAAATATTTCGCACAGCCGCCATGTTGGATTGGTGAGTCATAACAAAATTTGAAGGGCACGGTCGAGGTTGCCGGGAATAGTGCTATGAACTTTCCGAGTTTCATTGAAATCGCTCCTACCGTTTAGATTTTATTAGGGGGGGACACACACACGAATCACACACACACACACACACACACGCACGCACACACACACGGACAAAAGGTGATCTCATAAGCCTATTTTTTCAAAATTGAAAATAGGCTAAAAAGATTTTTGAGTGTCGATGAATGTCCAGGAGGGATACGATCCAGCTGGCAGTGCGTCTTACACACTTCCGTCCCATTTTTCAAAATCACTGCCACAAAAATATCCAGCAACCGAGTGGAAAGATGTTACACATCAAAAAAATATTGAATGATTGAATGATTGAATCCAATATTTTTGTAGGCTCTAAATGTAGAGGGGCAGATGACCTAGTAGTTCCTCCCCATAAAACCTCAATAAGTAACTCTCTTCTGCGTTCTTCTGTCCATCCTGTATTCCTCTGTGTAGGATTCTCGGTAAAATTTTGTCTGTTTATTAGGATTCTAAATTATGTCCTATTGTGAATGATTTCTTCGTTGATACTAATTTTTTGTAGGTCTTGTGTTATTTCTACCTGCCAATTATCGTGGTTTCTCAGAGATGACGATAGGTTTAACATTTTCTTTGTTAACCTATTGTCATCCATTTTGTATGTGTGATTATAATAGGCTGTTTCCTTTTTCTGATGGAATCTGTGATTTCTTTCAATACATACTTTGATAGATTTCATGTGGCTTCTTTTTCATCCTAACCCCATTTTCATTTTTTTGTCGTAATTTTTTTCTGAAGTTTTTCTCTCTTGATTATTATTAACATTATTATTAACTTATTAGCAACAAGTAGTTCCGTGAAGAACTATACAGCCTATTTTCACATATCCTACTTATATTAACTGCCACTCTCAACATACAACATTTCAGTTTGATTGCTGTAATAGATTAGTAGATATTAAGTACCGACTAAATATTTCGGATGGTCGCCATGTTGGATTTTATATATATAGGTCCTAGAGTTATGTAATGTTACATGAAGATTATTGTGTACGTGTAGCATTCAAATATCAATCGCATGATTAGGACACAAGAAGTAACAAGGAGATTTTAAAATTTCGCACAGCTGCCATCTTGTGGTTATGGAAACAATTGATATAAATTAGATGCCAGTTGATTAACATTCGTAAAAGGAGTTACTGTACTTAGTTTCACTGCACTCGGATGGTTAAATTGCGAGAAACGTCCATGTGAATATTTATACTTCACGTCGCCGCCATGTTGGATATGTGATCACCAGGTTATTTAAAGTCCTGTAGGTGAACTTAAGTTCATAGCCCCTATGAACATAAAAAATTTAGTTTGATTGCTATAATAGATTCGTAGATATTCAGAGTCGTCTGAATATTTCGGATGGTCGCCATGATCGATTGTTAAATGTATAGGCCATAGAGTCATGAACCATTAAAGGAAAATTATTGCGTAGGTTCATTATTCAAACTTTCACTTCGATTGCTTGATTACGACACAAGAAATAAAAACTAAATTTTTAAATTCGCACAGGCGCCATCTTGAGGTTATGTAAATAATTGAACTAAATTAGATACCAGTGCATTACAATGTGTATAAACATTTCATGTACCAGATTTCATTGCGTTTGGAACATTAAATTGCGAGAAAGGTCTATTTAAAATTTTCAAATTCGCTTGGCCGCCATGTTCGTTTTGTAGTTAACTGCTTTTTGAAAGTCTTATAGATAACCTTTATCTCCTTACAAAATTTCAGGGTGATACAGCTAATAGTTTCAGAGAAATAGAATGCCGGTGAAATATTTCGCTTATCCGCCATCTTGTGGTTATGTAAACAATTGAACCAAGTTAGATGTCGGTGCATTAAAATGTGTATAATCATATACTGTACCAAGTTTTATTGCGTTTGGTTGGTTAAATCGCGAGAAACGTCTATTTAAAAGTCGCAAATTCGCGTGGCCGCCATGTTGGTTTTGTAGTTACCAGTTTTTCAAAAGTCACATAGGTGAACTTCGAGTAGTTCCCTTTATCAACGCAATTAATTCCAGGGTGATGTCGGTAATAGTTTCAGAGATATTGAATGCTGGTGAAATATTTCGCACAGCCGCCATGTTGGATTGGTGAGACGTAACAAACTTTTAAGGGCACGGTCGGGGTCGCCCGGAATAGTGCTATGAACTTACCGAGTTTCATTGAAATCGCTCAAGCCGTTTAGAATTTATTAGGGACACACACACACACCTCACACACACACACACACACTCACACACACACACACACACACACACACACACACTCACACACACACACACACACACACACACACACGCGCGCGCGCGCACGCACACACACACACGGACAAAAGGTGATCTCATAAGCCTAATTTTTCAAAATTGAAAATAGACTAAAAATGAGGAAAAATGCCTGTCTGTCTGTCCTTCTGTCTGTCTGGCTGTGTGTGTGTGTGTCCCCCTATCAACTGCAGCAATCGAAACATAATTTGGTAGGAGTATAGATCTATACGTGAATATCTCAATGCCGTATTTGAAAATGATAATAATAATATCGTATGGCCTCGAGTGCCTGGTGCAAGCTTTGCTATTTGACACCCAGAGGGTAGCTTGCATGTCGAATTTCGTAGTTCCTTGACTATGAAAGTCAAGGAGGTTAGATGTTAGATATCTAATCTCCTTGAACACAATAGCGCTTTCTAGTAGAGAAATCAGGAACTTTGTGCTGGCGGAAACTCCCGAGATTAATTTTGCCATTATGAACTCGGCCTACAGAATTCAAATGGGTTCTTTGACACGCCAACATCGTATGACATGCGTATCGTATTTTTGCCACCTTTCAAAAATCACTTACCACGGTCAGGGGCGAACCTGCAGTCTTGGGGTTAGTAGACCGACACGCTATCCACTCACCCACCGTATGTCAGTGCTACCAACTGCTGAAAAATCGCAATTGATATTTGAGCTCCATGTTGGATATCTTGGAAGGTATGAATGGGAGCTATTTCTAAATTGGCGCACGCATAGATAATATTATTTCAGTTTAATTTCATGGAGGCCATTCATGGCAGTGTTGCCAAAATGTTTATAAGCCTGCTGATAGGTCCAATTTTTAAATGCATATAACTTCTACACTATCGATTGGAATTCAACTAAATTTCGTATATGGTATGTGTACATAACCAGACATGACTGAGCGTATTCTTAAGAGCCTACAGGGCTGCCAACTGTTAATAAATGCTCTCAATATTTTTATCCAAATACAAATATGTCAGAAAGTATGCAAGCCGACAGCTTTAAACTATGCACATGTATAGTACCTGGCATTCTATATTAATTTGGAGTAACTTATATACGTCAGTGCTACCAACATGATTCAAAGCCTGCTGAGAGGTCCAACTTTAAATACATGTACCTTCTATACTATCATTTGGATTTCAACCAAATTTCGTATGTGCTATGTTTACCATAACAGATATGACTATGCGTATTCTTAGGTTAACCAGGCTGCCAACTGTTAATAAATGCTCTCTCTATTTTTGTTACCCTAATATAATATATCTGAGAGTATGCAAGCCAATAGCTCTAAACTTTGCACACGTATAACTTAGTACCTGGCATTCTAGATTAATTTGGAGTAACTAATATACGTCAGTGCTGCCAACATGATTCAAAGCCTGCTGATAGGTCCAATTCTATACTAACTAATGGATTTCTTTTGAAAGTGGCACAACAATAGATCATATTATTTCAGATTATTTCTGACAATGCATGACATTGTTGCCAACATGATTTTACGCGTGCTGTTAGATCCAATGTTTAACTGCATGTAACGTCCATGCTATCCATTGGACTTCATCCAAATATTGTATTCTGTTCCTTAAGAGACGGAACTAAGAATATATTCAGTCACCAGGGCTGCCAACAGTAGTGCTCTATTAGGCTACATTATGCCAGGAATACAGTATTTCGAACTAATTTGAAATTTCGATATTACAAACTTAATTTCGTCATTATTCAAGATAGATCCATATAGATTAATCATTGGCATGAATCTTAAATTTTAAGAAAAGTAGGCTCTTTAGTTCGTCACGGAACTTCTTGTTTTTATTATTATCATCATTATTATTTTATTATTATTAATAATATCAACATACCGTACTTTTATTTTCATTTTCTTTTTTTCTATTATATTTCTCTATTTTTTGAAAAATTAGAAGTTTTTGAAATATTTATTTCCGTTAGGGTCTTCCAAGCACCTCGTGCCAATTTCAATGCTTCTTTCTTTCTTTCTTTCTTTCTTTCTTTCTTTCTTCTTCTTCTTTTTCCTCTGATATTTCTTCATCTTTTTTCTCTCCTGAGTCTGTTTTCAGTTCCTTGCTGGGAATCGTGTTGTAATGCTAAAATTAAGGGCTGTGCAATATATCGAGATCAAGACGAGATTCTAAATATTCATTGAAAGATTGCTCCAACATCGATTTTCGAACGAGATTTTAGTTTGCACATTAATTTTACATTATCAGCCGAGGCGCTTGATGAAGATCCGCTGTTAGTGGATTCGACTCTTCATGAAATGACTGACGCAATGGAGTCATACACGAACTATTCCAAGAAATAAAGTAGCCTAATGCTGTTTATTATGGTTTAAAATGAATTTGTAACAGTAAAACAACAACAATAATAGAACAATATCAACGAATGGAGGCTGAACAAAAAAAATAAACAAATAGTTCCGTGAAGAACTAAATAGCCTATTTTCATATATCCTACTAATATTAATTGCCTCTATCAACATCAAATTGTCAGTTTAATTGGTGTAATAGATTCGTTAATATTGAGAACCGTCTAAATATTGCGGATGGTCGCCATGTTGGATTTTATATATGTAGGTCTTAGAGTTATGTACTGATACATGAAGAGTATTGTGTACGTGTAGTATTCAAACTTCAATCGCATGATTAGGACACAAGAAGTAGAAACGAGTTTTTAAAATTTCGGACAGCTGCCATTTTGTGGTTATGGAAACAATTGAAATAAATTTGATGTCAGTGGATTAACATTTGTATAAGGATTTCCTGTACCAAGTTTCACTGCACTCGCAAGGTTCAATTGCAAGAAACGTCCATGAGAATATTTAAAATTCGCGTCGCCGCCATGTTGGATTTGTGACCACCAAGCTATTGAAAGTCCTATAGGTGAATGTATGTTCATATCCCCTATGAACATTAAAAAATTCAGTTTGATTGCTGTAATAGATTCGTAGATATTGAGAACCGTCTAAATATTTCGGATGGTCGCCATGTTGGATTGTTATATGTATAGGCCACAGAGTCATGTAGGCCTACCATTAAAGGAAAATTATTGCTTAGGTTCATTATTCAAACTTTCACTTCGATGGCATGATTACGACACGAGAAATAAAAACTTAATTTTAAAATTCGCACAGCCGCCATCTTGAGGTTATGTAAACAATTGAACTAAATTAGGTGCCAGTGCATTACAATGTGTATAAACATATAGGCCTACTGTACCAAGTTTCATTGCGTTTGGTTGGTTAAATCGCGAGAAACGTCTATTTAAAAGTTCCAACTTCGCTTTGCCGCCATGTTGATTTTGTAGTTACCAGGTTTTCAAAGGTCACATTGGTGAACTTCTAGTAGTTCCCTTTATCACCGTACAAAATTCCAGGGTGATATCGGTAGTATTTTCGGAGATATTGAAGGCTGGTGAAATATTTCGCACAGCCGCCATGTGGGATTGGTAAGACGTAACAAAATTTCAAGGGCACGGTCGGGGTCGCCCGGAATAGTGCTATGAACTGACCGAGTTTCATTGAAATCACTCCAGCCGTTTAGATTTTATTAGGGGGGGGGGGGGGGGCACACGAATCACACTCACACACGCACACACAGACAGACACACGGACAAATGGTGATCTCATAAGGCTGTTTTTTTTTAATAAATGAAAATAGGCTAAAAATCGGTAATAGGCAAAAATACTCTTCAAGGAACCAGAGCCTTCGAACGTCCACGGTGACGTCCATACCGTACTATTCATTGTAGGAAAGCACACTTCTCTCATCGCTACAACAGCTGCTTCATGAAGTGATGGGCTGCAATACCGTCAGATAATGTTCAAGAAAAATTGCATTTCAGTATACGAGGACGAAATTTAGTCTTTTCATGAAACTATGCGTAAGCGGCTTCGGTGGCGTAGTTGGTAGCATGCTGAGTTTCTATGCCCAAGAACGCGGGTTCAAACCCGGCCGAAGTCGTCGGATTTTTTCAGAGATGGTTGGTTCTTAAGTTTAGGGGCTGCGACACCCCATGTACTTTGGGTGTGTATAGAATCTGTCTGATAACCGGTGTTAATTGAGATGACAGTATTAGTGTGTTTTATCTGTTTTTTAATTTAAGTACAGACTGCAACTTAGAATTTTTCAAATAGTTCCTACTTTTGCCGCCAAGCGCCACCGTCAACGACTACTAGGCCAAGTTCAGAACTTAGCTACTAGAAGACATCGCAGTCGGCTCTTGACAACGAACGTAGAAACCTAAGAGCGTTGTTTACATTCTTAACCTATCCAATTTAGCTTCACACAGGTGTAATTTGTGGAAGGTTTTTTAACATGCCATAAATCTATGACATGAGACCGCCGGCTTTACTTCTTCTCCGAAGGAAGGCATACTGAGGGATTTTTAACACTCTTAAAAATCCGACGGCTTCGACCGGGTTTGAACCCGCTATCTTGGGCATAGAAGCTCAGGATGCTACCGACTACGCCACCGAAGCCACTTTTTTAAGAGAGTTAAAAATCCCTCAGTATGCCTTCCTTCGGAGAGGAAGTAAAGCCAGCGGTCCCATGTCATAGATTTATGGCATATAAAAGAACCTTCCACTAACTAAACTTGTGTGAAGCAAAATATGGAGGTTAGGTTTGATTAATGCTCTTAAGTTCCAACGTTCGTCTCCAGGCACTGGTTGCGATGGCATCTAGTAGTAGTCAAGTTCACAGCTAGGTGTCGTAGACGGTAGCATTTGGTAGCGAAAGTAAGAACTACTTGAAATTATTGTTTGCAGTCCTTACTTGAATTAAAAACAGAAACACACACTAATACAGTCATCAAAATTAACACCGGATATAAGACAGATTCTACACACACCCAAAGTAGGCTACACGGGGCTACATGACCGCCTTGTCGCAGCCCCTAAACTAAGGAACCAACCAATGTGTTCCTTGGTTCAATACCTTCAGGCGTGTTTTGATTTTTTGAAAAGAAAAGGAACTTCACTTCGGAAGTAGTTATAAGGGCTTAAGTGAATCTCTGCATTGACTCACACTAACAATTGTAGTGGTGGAAAAGGCAACTGCTAATCTATAAAAATAAAAATAAAAAAACATAAAAACTAGAGCCATCCTTACTTCCGACTTGAAGTTTCAGTGTTACGTCACAGCTACACTCTAACCAGCCAATCACAGGTAGCCATTCAAATCGATGTATCGAGATAAATCGATTTTCGCTGACGATGTTGCCAGCTAAGATCTTGCGTTCACAAGTTGTTGTCAGCTGTTAGCATTGTGCTCGGTTAGTTTCATTGGCGGTCTTTGTGTATTCTCGTATATTTTTCTTTTTGATATTATTCTAGTCTGTTGTTATTTAATAGCTTAGTATGTATTTGTCGTTTGACATAGTGTAGTATAATTACGTGTAGTTGTAGGTTAGCTTTAGGTCAGTGAGTGTTTGTGTTATTTCTGCCATTCGGTGTGTAATAGTGCCATGCCGGGGTCCAGCACGAGGAAGACAAGCGCCAAGAGAGGAAATGGTTTGAAGAAATATTGCTGTACAACTTGCGTGAGAAGAGCAGAATTGTTATGGACATTGCTCCATATCATAGTGTCATTCACGACAAAGCTCCAACAATGGCAGCAAGAAAGAATGTGCTCATTGAGTTGTTGACGAGCTACAACATTCCTTTACGAGACGACATGACTCCGAAATGAGTGGTGTGTTCCCTTTATAGGTTTTATAATACATTTTCTCTAACTCTGATTATCTTCGACCCCGGACGCAAGGCGGTAATGGCGAGTAATTTATTTGTTACAATTTTTTCTGTGACATTATCAGAAATATTCTGTTAACCGCAGTATACGTGTAATTTCTGCTACTATATTCTTATTCACGAGTATGATGTTGTGTGTAAACATGTCTGTTCACATTACGCGAGTTTTGTTAACTTTACGGCTATAATCATGTACGTCAGCTGATTCGCGTTAGTGGACTGGCAACACTGTATCGCCAGCCGGTGAACTGTCAAGTCGGAAGTAACGATGGCGCCACTATAATCGTTGGTTGTGTTTCCGATGAACAATTATCAGTCTACCGCGTGTCATCATACCAGCACCTCGTAAGAAACGTTTAGTGCGTCCTTTACGCTTCGAAAAGTGGAGAAAACAATGAAAATGAATTACAAATGCACCCAAAGACAGAATAATGTTGATGAAAGGGTTGTGTCCTAATTGCGGTCATTCCAGATTGCGTTCATCTCATTAGTAGTCCAGATTGCGGTCACTTTCATTTTAGGGAAGAACTATAAACATTCCAGCGTCCAGATTGCGATCACTTTTCTTGGGAGACCGGCCCTTGGTTCTTGGTTCTTCCCAACTGACTCATACCTTCCGTAAGTTTTGTGGATAACAAGGGGAAACTGATATTTCACTACCTAACCAAAGAATACAGTTCAGTGTTCAGCTGAGCACACCCCTTAAAACTTCGCTTAAAATAATCAAGTCCCCTCCCAATCTAACGGCACCTCGTAAAGCAATGAATATAACATTTTCAGTCTTAAGAATAGAAACGTTTCAGGATCCGAATCAACGACCTTCACTTTCAACAAAATTGTTGTAACGGGAAATTTTATACTTAACAGGGTATAATTTTTAATTTCTGCCCCTCCTCTCCCATTTGAGGCATGAGATATCTATTTTTAACCTACTTTTCACATTTTGCTAAAATGAGGAAAAAGTAGACTTATGAGATCGGGCAAATGTGTGTGTGTCTATCTGTCTGTCCTTCTGTCTGTCTGTCTGGCTGTGTTTGTGCCCCCCCCCCCCCCCCCATCAACTCCTAAACGGCTGCAGCAATCGAAACAAAATTTGGTAGGAGTAAAGATCTATACCTGAATATCTCACGGCCATATTTGAAAATGATGTCAGTGCTACCAACTGCTGAAAAATCGCAATTGAAATTTGAGCTCCATGTTGGATAACCTGGAAGGTATGAATGGGAGCTATTTCAAAATTGGCACACGTATAGATAATAATATTGCAGTTTAATTTACAGGAGCCCATACATGGCAGTGTTGCCAAAATGATTATAAGCCTGCTGATAGGTCCAAATTTTAAATGCATATAACTTCTACATTATCTATTGGATTTCAACCAAATTTCGTATGTGCTATGTGTACATAAACAGATATGACTGAGCGTATTCTTAAGAGCCACCAGGGCTGCCAACTGTTAATAAATGCTCTCAATTTTTAAAAATCCAAATACCCATATAGCAGAAAGTATGCAAGCCGACAGCTTTAAACTAAGCACACGTATAGTACCTGACATTCTATATTAATTTGGAGTAACTTATATACGTCAGTGCTACCAACATAATTCTAAGCCTGCTGAGAGGTCCAACTTCTATGCAACTTCTATGTAACTTCTATACTAACTAATGGATTTCATTCAAAATTGACACAACAATAGATGATATTATTTCAGATTATTTCTGACCAATACATGTATGTTAATGTTGCCAACATGATTTTACACGCGCTGTTAGATCCAATGTCTAACTGCATATAACGTCCATGCTATCCATTGGTCTTCAACCAAATTTTGTATTCTGTACCTTAAGAGATGGAACTAAATAATTTCAGTCACCAGGGCTGCCAACTGTAGTTCTCTATTAGGCTACATTATGCCAGGTATACAGTATTTCGAACTAATTAGAAATTTCGATATTACCAACTTAATTTCGTCATTATTCTAGATAGATCCATATAGATTAATCATTGGCATGAATCTTAAATTTTAAGAAAAATAGGCTCTTTAGTTGGTACGGAACTTCTTGTTATAATAGGTACTGTATATCGTGAAAAACATTATTTTCATTACCTCGAAAAATTCGTCTCGTAAATGTAAATACAGTAACATTGGCAAGGGGGATGGATGAAAGGTGAGGACATTCTCAGGGGGAGTCGAACCGGACGCTGGAATGTTTATAGTTCTTCCCTAAAATGAAAGTGACCGCATTCTGGACAACTAATGAGGTGAACGCAATCTGGAATGACCGCAATCAGGAAGACTCCGATGAAAGTTCTAGTCTACGATACTGAAGGATGATTTCATCATTGAGTTGGATTCTTTTCAGGTTTAGAGAATAACACCCATTACAATTTGGGTACAATCTTGTCCGACCAAAAATCATTTAAATTTAATGTTCCAAGTCAACACTGAAAAACGGCTTGAAGCCATTTGATTCAACAACCTTTACCATGTTGACAATTCCTTTAAGTTAATGCTAATTCGTTCCTAATGCATGCGCTTTATCGTATCAACTAGGCTATGTGTTTTTTTTAGAAACGGCCGGAGACAATCTCCACTACCGTTGATAGCACGGACAGTAGGGGGCCATGACTTTTAAAGTATTTATGACATGAGCTTTCGACAGTTGCAGTAGACAAGGCCACCTCAACTGATACGCCACTGACTTATGACAAGGCCCGGATAATTATGTGCTTAACTTTTCAGAAATATGTATTTATGATCGACCCTGGCGAAATGTAAATATGATATGTCAGAAAACTGAATTATAATGAGGCTCATTATAGTACAAGTTTTCATTATGAAACAGTTTCTTCCACCAAACAGAGCTCAAGAAACAGTTGTTTGCTCAATTATGTAAGGATAGCATCGTACCTGCGCTGACTTCCAAGGCCTTCTAATTTAAATTTCTCTGCGTGGCCTATGTCATAGTGGGGTAATCGAGGAGGCCATGGTCAAATACAAGGCATTCTCTGCGTCCCATGCGCTCTGTTCAGTACATAAAACTGGCGAAATCTCGACAGATATTTATGAATATTTTTGGTTCGAAAATAAAATAGTTATAATAATTATCGTCGAACATAAACAGTCGTATGCAACTCGCCTATAATGGTAATTAAGACACTCGTATGAAAATTATAAAACTCGCATACGCTCGTTTTATAAACATACTCGTGTCTTAATTATTGCCATTATAGGCTCGTTGCATAATGTACTATTAAGTTATTTAACTAAATTTATTTACATATTTTTACTGTTTTTATAATTAAATGCATATATATTCTGGAGTATTTATTCATAAGTACATATTTCTTACATTTGTGGTATGTTGCGTAAGTTATAGACTATGTTGTAACTTGGGAATTGTAACATTTTGTTTATTTGTGTGTGTAGCCTATGCGTTTTAACCGTTTAAGTGCTGAGTTTTTTTCATTCGCATTTAAAAAGAAAATATAGAAGTCGTAATTTTTAACTTATAAGGGGGGGAGGGGGCGCTTAAAATGTTTATGAGTTTTGGATCTTAATAATCCAAATGTAAATTGAAAATGATACATGTAGCCTATATTCAACTCCATTTTGACGAATCGAAATTAATATTTTTGTGCCCATGCTTGCATCATTTCCATACCAGGGTCCAAAATAAAATTATCTCCTAAAATCAGTGGGTAATTAACACTAGTTGCAAAAAAAATGATATTCTTTGATTCGAAATCACAGCCTGTTGTGAAGGATTCATTTTTTAATTTCGCCATGCTTCTTTACATCTTAGATGAACACCAGCTGTAGAGTACAGACGTCTACAAAATGCTATGTTCGTTACTTTCGGAAGCAAACATCGAAACTCAAGCAGTCCTATATAATGCCCAACAGATGGCAGTACATGCCAGAGATCGAGTCAGCACTAGGAAGCAAATAGAGAAATATGAATTAATAGTTCTTGTGCACCGTTTATAGACGGGCGAAGCACTCAACAGGTTAAGTGTCTTGCACATGAAAATACTATTGTAGTTTTCTTTCTGTATAAAGATAAGTTGCTGATGACAGTGGTGGCTGGCGGATAATTGCTCTGGGTGTTGCACTATTTTCATTAATTTGCGTCTTAATTATTGTCATTATAGGCGAGTTGCATACGACTGTTTATGTTCGACGATAATTATTATAACTATTTTATGTTCGAACATAAATATTCATAAATATCTGTCGAGATTTCGCCAGTTTTATGTACTGAACAGAGCGCATGGGCGCAGACAATGCCTTGTATTTGACCATGGCGTCCTTGATTACCCCACTATGACACTAGGCCAGGCAGTGAAATTTAAAATAGAAGGCCTTGGAACTCAGCGCAGGTGCGATGCTATTCTTACATAATTGGTCAAACAACTGTTTCTTGAGCTGTGATTGGTGGGAGAAACTGTTTCATAATGAAAAATAGTGTTATAATGACCCTCATTATGATGCAGTTTTCTGACTTATAATAGTCAGGGTCGAACATAAAGTTAAGCACATAATAATCCGGGCCATGCTTATAACTGTTAATACTTACAACGCAGTCTCACAAGGGGCCATGAAATGGGGAAAATCATTAATTTGTTTGCTTTCAGACCATTCCGAAGCTCAAGTATGACGTCACTGTTCCCTCTGTGCCTTCTTCATGATCACTCAGGCCCGCAAGTTCATGAAGTATTAAATGCATAAATATGCATGCAAAAGTTCACTAAATATTATTGGTCAAATATGCATCACGATTCAAAATATGCACAATGAAATAACTACGGTAATTATGATCACTCCGTATTCTTTAGCATTTCTATTTTGAATATAAAGAAAATATGAAAAGACGGACCTTTATCAAAATATCTCAACTAAGAAACACTTCTGACCAGTAGGAAATGTTATTTTATGGAACTTCAAGCGGTGTTGACCATCAATAATTAGTTTATTATGTTAATTTTTTAGTATACAATTCGTGTTAAACAATTTTAATAGAACTCAGCAATTCTTCTAGGTTTGTGCCGTGTCTTGTGAGGGGTTTCGCCTAGGACACCAAGCTAGGCTCATCGGCGGGCTCTTCGTGTCCCTGCCCGGACCCCCACAGGAGTGACGAATTGCGCGCCACCTCCCTTTATATAAGGTGCAACTGCACCACTTGACTGCGGGAACTAAACGCTCAAGCAGCCTTAACCTCCCTATGAAGGCTTCCAAAAAGATGGTATATTGGCTTTCACGGCCGGTGAATTAAAACTCAGCAATTCTTCTAGGTTTGTGCTTTGTCTTGTGTGGGGTTTCGCCTAGACACGGCACAAACCTAGAAGAATTGCTGAGTTTTAATTCACCGGCCGAGAAAGCCAATATACCATCTTTTTGGAAGCCTTCATAGGGAGGTCAAGGCTGCTTGAACTTTTAGTTCTCGTAGTCAAGTGGTGCAGTTGCACCTTATATAAAGGGAGGTGGCGCGCAATTCGTCACTCCTGTGGGGGTCCGGGCGGGGACACCAAGAGCCCGCCGATGAGCCTAGCTTGGTGTCCTAGGCGAAACCCCACACAAGACACGGCACAAACCTAGAAGAATTGCTGAGTTTTAATTCACCGGCCGAGAAAGCCAATATACCATCTTTTTGGAAGCCTTCATAGGGAGGTCAAGGCTGCTTGAACTTTTAGTTCTCGTAGTCAAGTGGTGCAGTTGCACCTTATATAAAGGGAGGTGGCGCGCAATTCGTCACTCCTGTGGGGGTCCGGGCGGGGACACCAAGAGCCCGCCGATGAGCCTAGCTTGGTGTCCTAGGCGAAACCCCACACAAGACACGGCACAAACCTAGAAGAATTGCTGAGTTTTAATTCACCGGCCGTGAAAGCCAATATACCATCTTTTTGGAAGCCTTCATAGGGAGGTTAAGGCTGCTTGAGCTTTTAGTTCTCGTAGTCAAGTGGTGCAGTTGCACCTTATATAAAGGGAGGTGGCGCGCAATTCGTCACTCCTGTGGGGGTCCGGGCAGGGACACCAAGAGCCCGCCGATGAGCCTAGCTTGGTGTCCTAGGCGAAACCCCACACAAGACACGGCACAAACCTAGAAGAATTGCTGAGTTTTAATTCACCGGCCGTGAAAGCCAATATACCATCTTTTTGGAAGCCTTCATAGGGAGGTCAAGGCTGCTTGAACTTTTAGTTCTCGTAGTCAAGTGGTGCAGTTGCACTATATATAAAGGGAGGTGGCGCGCAGTTCGTCACTCCTGTGGGGGTTCGGGCGGGGACACCAAGAGCCCGCCGATGAGCCTAGCTTGGTGTCCTAGGCGAAACCCCACACAAGACACGGCACAAACCTAGAAGAATTGCTGAGTTTTAATTCACCGGCCGTGAAAGCCAATATACCAATTTTAATAGATATTGCATTTTTTTTATGAAAATAATTTTACAATATATTCATAGTGAATGCTGAATAATAAGAATTCATATTAACCTGCAAAAATGACTGAAATGTACTAGGAATTAAAGTAATATAAGTACTGTTCTGTGATTGACTCTCGGAGTCCGAATCGAAATATAGCTTACGACTTTAAGAACGTGACGTAACGAAAAGTGCTTCAAAACAATAAGAATTAGAATACACGCCCTTCTCAAACAGAGATAACAGGCACTTAAACAGGCAAAGGAGGAAAATATGATGCAGTGTGTCATAATAACAAAAATATGCATAAATATGCAAAGATATGATTTTGCATGAACTTCCAGGCCTTAATGATTACAGAGAATCTGATTGACTATCAGGGATTTTTTTAAATCCCTCTCAGCACGCCGGAAGATGGAGGTAGATTTCACCGGGAAAAGGAAAATATTTCGAATCCACTATATTTGCAGAAGTTCCCTTTATAGGACAGAATATTGAAGATATTTTATATATATTTTTTAAATATTTCAGCCTAATGGCTGTTTAATTATTATTAGTTTTAATTTTTGTTTTCATTAACATTTTAATGATCATTTTTATTTTTATAATTTTAAATAAGTAAAATTTAAATTTTAAAAGCTTATTTATTTATTTAAAATTTTTATAACCATATTTATTAAAGAATGACATAAAAATGACCATGATAGCCTGATTCCTTATTGACGTATTAATTTTGATTAACTATTTATTACCTTAAATCAATATTTATTTCATTGAAACGGTACCGGTTTCCGTCACAAAGTGATCTTCTTCAGCATGGTATAGGATAAAAAAAACTGTGTAGTACCATACCAAACGTTTACAGAGTAAAAAAAAAAAACATTTTCATATCAAAAATTATTCAGGCAAAGGTTTTAGGTAATTTTCGAGGACTATCGACCATTTTAAACGGTTTTGATATCGTGCCTATTAAGGGTAGTATGATTTTTCTACCTCCAAAAACTTCATTTTCCCCACCCCTTATGTCAACGATTAATGCTTTTAAAAAACTTTACTAAGAAAAGTGTTTGGCCCTTATCCGAGGAATCACATGAAATATGAATGGATTCGATTTTCAGCCTACAGTTCACATTTTGTAAAAATGAGGAAAAAGTAGTCTCATGACATCGATCCGGGCAAATGTCTGTCTGTGTGTGTGTCCCTCCCCCCCCTCCCCCTCCCCCCTCCCTCCCCCCTGTTGTTGTTTTTTGAGTCTTCAATCTTTTGACTGGTTTGATGCAGTATCCAAGCCTCCCTGTCCTGAGCTAATCGTTTAATCTCTGCATAGCTACCACACCCTACATCTGAGGCAATCTGTTTAACATATTCTAACCTTGGTCTACCCCTACAGTTCTTGCCCTCGACCCTTCCTTCCATAACTAAGCTTGCTATTCCTGGGTGTCTTAGTATGTGTCCTACCAACGTATTTCTTCATTAGCAGTCGCCAGAAACATCTCTCCTCTCCCACTAGTCTTAATACCTCTACGTTTTTAACCTTATCTACCCATCTGATCTTCATCATTCTCCTGTAACACCACATAACAAATGCTTCAATTCTCCTCTTTTCTGCTGCACCAATAGTCCAAGTTTCACTTCCATAGAGCGCCACGCTTCAGACAAAGGCCTTCAAAAATGACTTCCTAATTAATACCTACATCTATATTCGATGTCAACAGATTCCTTTTCTGTAGAAACGCTTTCCTTCTCTGAGCTAACCTACTTTTTATATCCTCTTTGCTTCGTCCATCACTGGTTATTTTGCTTCCTAAGTAACAGAAGTCCCCTACTTCCTTTAGTTTTTCACCTGCCAATTTGATGTCCATAGAGGTTTCTGATTTATTTCGGCTGCATTACTTCTATTTTTTTTTTTTACATTTATTAATTTTCATCATGAATTCCTTCCTCAAGACGGAGACCATACCATTCAAAAATTCATTCAAATCCTCTGGCTTGTCGGCCAAGATGACTATGTCATCGGCAAATCTCAGAGTTTAAATTATTTCTCCTTGAATCTTCACTTCCACTTTAAACTTTTCTCCAATTTCCTTCATTGCTTGCTCAATGTATTTAATGATTGAAAAGTATGGGTGATAAGTTGCAGCCTTGCCTTACACCTTTCTGAATACCAGCTTCTCTCTCATGTCCTTCAGCTCGAATGACTGCTGTCTGGTTTCTGTATAGATTGTAGATCACCCTCCTATCCCTGTACTTTATTCCAATCGTTTTCAAAATGCCAAACAATTCAGTCCAATCAACGTTATCAAAAGCCTTTTCTAAGTCTACAAAAGCCATGAACGTTCTCTTATCTTTCCTTATTCTATCTTCCAAAATCAGCCTGAGACTTAGTACAGCTTCCCTTGTTCCTACATTTCTCCTAAATCCAAACTGGTTTTCTCCCAACTCCGTTTCTATCTGGCTTTCCATCCTCTTGTATATTATTCTAGACAGCATCTAGGTCCAATTTTAAGTACATGTAACTTCTATACTTTCAAATGGGTTTCATCCAAAATTGACTCAATAATAGATCATAATATTTCTGCAACACATACATGGCATTGTTGCCGACATGATTTCACGCACGCTGATAGATCGAATGACCAACTGCATGTAACGTTCATACTATCCAGTGGACTTCAACCAAATTTTGTATGTGCATTCTGTACCTTGAGAGATGGAACTAAGAATATATTCTGAGTCATGAGGGCTGCCAACTGTAGTGCTCAATTGGGCTACACTATTTCAGATATATTTCGAACTAATTAGATATGTCAGTATTACCTACTTAATTTCGTAATTATTCTAGATAGGTCTCTATAGATTAATCATTGGCATGAATCTTACTGTACATTTTAAGAGAAGTTGGCTCTTTAGTTCGTCACGGAACTACGGTACTTGTTCATATAATTATAATAAGAAGGTTATAGTGATATTTCACTTATTCGAGAAAGGTACCGTACCCTTTTCACCCCGTTTTCCTGATTTTGCCCGTTCTCGAACTCGACCAAGATTTGGCTTGGTTATATTTTATGTTTACACTTGAAAGTAGTGGCTTCGATGGCGTAGTTGGTAGTATGCAGAGCTTTTAGAGCGTTAAAATCCCCCAGTATGCCTTCCTTCGGAGGAGAAGTAAAGACGGCGGGCCCATGTCATAGATTTATGGCATGTAAAAGAACCTTCCACTAACTATAATATTGTGTGAAGCTAAATTTGTAGGTTAGATTAAGTTCCTACGTTCACTGTCAGGTGCCGGTTGCGGTGGTATCTAGTAGCCAAGTTTACAGCTAGGTGTCGTTAACAGTAGCATTTGGTAGTAAAAGTAGGAAATACTTGACATTGTTCGTCTGCAGTCCTTACCTGAATTACAGATAACACACAGAAATACAGCCATCACAATTAACACAGGTTATAAGAAAACTTCTACACATTCCCGAAGTACACGGGGCTACACGGCCGCGTTGTTGCTGCCCCTAACTAAGGAACCAACCAACCGACATTTGAAAGTGATTGTTACAAAATAATGGTGGTTATCGTGTCCACAAGGAAGTGATGTAGCCTATCTCTACTGTTAGTATAAAACAAAGTCCCCGATTCTTGGATGTCACGGGTAATCTCGAGAACCACTGGATATATTTTGATGCGGATTTCACCATTCTGTAAAGGATATCTTGAGGAAGATTTCTGTAGAAATTAATTAATTTATGATCAAAGGAAGCCAAGCAGTAACGATTTCAGAGAAAAGGTCGGAAAAAAATCCTGGCGTCCGTGCGCTTTATAAGCTTACGTTGGGGAAACCGTTAAAAATATCAATATAGGCCTATTAGTAGTATAAAAATTGTTCAGCATGGAAAGTTCAACAAAGGGTCCGCGAGAGCATCTCTCTCTCTTCAATCCATCGCCCACTATTAGTGTTTTAACGTTTTCATTTCTTCCAACAATGTCCATTCAATTACTGAGGCGACAGTTTACGGGCTAGCACGTGATGCATTCATAACTGTTCACGGGCGAAGCCAAGGCGGATTGCTAGCATATGTATAATATTTTGAACTGACGGTGGTTTTGGGGTCTAGGGAATGTGAAACGCAAAGATATGTCGAAATTTTCTGAAGTCCCAATACGTTACCGATGAAATCCAGTCTAGGCTATTAAATACATGCACATTTTAAGAAGTTCTGATCTGATCTGACCCATGCATTCGAAGCCGGCTGAGCCGGCAGCCCGAGGGCCTTGAGAGCGTTATCCAGTAATTTTCGACCAGCTGCAAATGTGTTAGGGTGATTGGGTGATTACAATGAAGACTTAGTTGGCCAGAATGTGACCTAGTTTAGGAATAGTTATAATATATATTACGACTGTGTATGCAATAAACAGCAGATTTTTTTCTAATATCACGCTTATATACGAATTTTATTATATCATTTGCCTGGCCTTACAAAACTTTGTACGCGAATTTGTGCAGTAGATCGGACATCAGCGCGTACTATCTTTTGAGTTGTATTTTTTATAATCTTTGGCTAGCATACACTGCTCTATGACTTTGCACGCCAGTAACGCCATCTGTGACCTGATTTAGGAATGAACGTTATCACAAACAGTGATCGTTGCATTCCATTCGTGTTCCAGCAGGCTTTTGTTTTATTTCTAGAAGACGGTGAGGGGCGGGGCGAAGCCTGACAAATGAATGAAACTCCAACTTGATGATGAAGAAGATGAGAATGTGCGATAAGTTATGTCAGGAATGTTTTTAAAAGATGCCAACTAGAGATTATGTAAGTCTGATGTCTATATGCAGTGTCCTGCCGAGGTGCCGTGAATGAGACAATATGTTGTGATCTGCAGCCACCGGACTGTCAGGTCGATCAAGCTCTGGGACGCTTGCTCGTATCGGCAACGAATACGGCTATTTTAGTTATTTATTAATGTATAGTCGCCGGCCTCTCACCGCTGGGTCCGTGGTTCAAATCCCGGTCACTCCATGTGAGATCTGTGCTGGACAAAACGGAAGCACACAGGTTTTTCTCCGGGTACTCCGGTTTTCCCTGTCAAAATTTCATTCCAGCAACACTCTCCACTATCATTTCATTTCATCTGTCATTCATTTAATCATTGCCCCAGAGGAGTGCGTCAGGCCTCGGCAGCCGCCACAGTTCATATCCTCGCCGCTAGATGGGGGATTCATTCATTCCATTCCTGATCCGGTCGGAGACTGGAAGCAGGCTGTGGATTTTCATTCATTTTCATTAATGTATAGTCCATTTTTGTTCCTTATTTTGTTTTTCTTATTTGTTTGTTTAAATGTTTCATTGTGTCGTCATATAGGCCTAATGTTACTTTGTTTTTCTTATTTATTTGTTTATATGTTTTTCTTGTTTATTGATTTGTGTCTTTCTTCCTTCCTTACCTTCTTTCATTTTTGTTTGGTTATTTATTTGTTTTCTGTTCCTTTATATATTTCTTCGTTTATTTGCTTGTGCTTGCATTTATTTGTTTCTTTGTTTAGTTATTTATTTTCTATTTGTTTGTTTGAGTCTTTCTCTCTTTTCCCTCTTCGTTCATTTTTTTTAAATGTATTTCTTGGTGTTTTTATTTGTTTTCCTCTGTTTATATTATTTATTCATTTTTGTGTCTTCTTTTATTGGTTTCTATTTTTTTGTTTGTTTCCTTATTTTTTTGGCATTTTATTTAACTTACTTGTTTATTTATTCTTTAATTGTTTGTTTATTTTTATTTGTTTGTTTATTTATTGGTTTATTTATTCATTCATATTCTCTTTCTTTTAGTTTTAATTTTCTTAATGTACCGTATTTTAATTGTTAATATTTATTTAATTATTCAATTATTTAATTGATGAACGACTTGGGTCTTAATCTATAGATCTATATAAAGCTCAATGTTGGTTTATCTGTCTGTTATTTATACAAATCTACACCGTTTCACCGATCTGAACCAAAATTTGTATACTTACCCTTTGGAACCCCGCGAGTAACACTGTCTACATGAAATTTCGGACAGACCACTCCATTTCCTGCATTTAGGCCCTTGGGCACAAATCTGCATCGTTTCACCAATCTGAACCAAAATTTGTATAATTACCCTCTGGAAACCTGAGAGTAGGGTACTGTCTACACGAAATTTCGGACAGACTGCTCCATTCCCTGCATTTAGGCCCTTTGGCACAAATCTGCACCGTTTCACCGAACTGAACCAAAATTTTTAAACTCACCCTTTGGAACCCGACGAGTAACACTGTCCACTTGATATTTTGGACAAACCTCTCCATTCCCTACATTTAGAATAACAGACAAAAGGAACTTGAAAACCATGTTTATAAGGCCCTAGAACCATTCATGTCCATAGTAGTGTAACTGTAAGAATATTTCAATGAGTCTAATGTTAACTGAAAGTGCGGGTTGCATTACGCCACCCCTACCCGTGTTCTGAAGCAGAATAATTGTGAAAATAGTTACATATTGCTCTGCTTATAAATTGCAGTCACCGGGAGTAATTAGTCCAAAAAATTCTTAGGCCCCAGAAAACAGTTATCATGAATATATTATGCCTCTGTATAAGTGCGATGGTTTTGGTGCAGCATATTGAGGTTATCAGCTGCAATAAGCGTTGGTGCTTTCAAATGTACTTTATTCCGATCCTTATCCTTGAGCGCTATGTGGCGATAAATGACACTATTGCTACCTCAGGAGCTCAGGACAGCCGAAGTTTTCCCAAGTGCTCTGATTATTTTCCTACGTTGCTATGCGATAAAAGACGACATTATTTGTCTCTTCTTTTCTAACAGCCAATGAGATATAGACCCTAGGCAGTGTCTTTCATTTCACTTAGTCCTCATTCTAATAATATTTTTCAAGTCGTTTGTAAATTACATGTATCAGTACTGTATTTAGTAAATAGCCGTTTCCCTATTCATTATTATCATTATCATTACGGGAAGTTGACCTGAATGTTACGTCCATTATACTGTACTACTTCTCACCCCCACTACCACCACCACCACCGCCGCCACCACCACCACCACCACCACCACCACCACCACCACCACCACAAAAAGTTATATTTTTAATTTTTATTTCTGTTAGTTTATTCATCATCATCATCATCATCTTCATTTCTCCTTTTCCAGCTGACACTTGGTGGGGGCAAATATGTTTCCTCTCCACTTTGCTCTGTCGTTCCACCATTCCTCCTCCGACACAGTGTTCCAATCCAGGTTCCGTTTTCTAATACTATTCTCCACCGAGTCCATCCAAAGCATTCTTGGTCTTTCTCGTCCTCTCTTCCCTGTCACCCGTCGTTCCAGTGCTCGTCTTGGTTGCCTTACTTCATTCATCCGTTTGGCATGTCCAAACCATCTCAATCGGTTTTGCTCCAGTTTGTCATTTAGTTTCTGTACTCCCAGTTCTTTCCGTATATCTTCATTTCTCACTCTGTCCCTCCTCGTTTTCTGGACCATACTTCTCAGGAATCTCATCTCAGCTGCTAGTACTCTGCTCTCATCCCTCTTAGTCATTGTCCAAGTTTCTGCTGCATATGCCATTATAGGAACATAATATGCTTTGTACATAACTTCTTTAGCCTTAATTGGTATATCCTTGTTCCATACTAGTACCCGTACCTGTTGGTAGAAAGCACTCCCGAGTTGTATTCTTCTGCTAATTTCAAAATCTAGTCTTCCATCTTCAGTCAGTTCACTTCCCAAGTATTTGAAGTGTTTCACTACTTCCAATTCCTTATCTCCTACTTTGATTACTCCTTTTCCTTCTTTCTTATCTCTACTCATCACCACTGTTTTACTCTTCTCCATAGTTTATTAGTTTATTTTCATCCATAAAACAAATAAATCCACCGGGCGAAGCCTGGCACTATTGCTAGTTGATTATATATCAGCTCCATGTTTGTGTTGAATTTACCTGATAAGCTGTCCGTTTCTGATGACTGTTAATCCCACGAGGGATCCAGACAGAGTGCACCGATCGTCCATGGCGGTACATCTGAGTGAACCAGGGGCGTATATAAGGGGGGGGGGGGGTGCTGAGGGGGCTCCACCCCCCACCCCCGAAAAAGCCAACTTGGGTACAAAATACAATGTATTTCACAGTACTTTTAAGAAATGCTTATCAATTTGTAAAATTTGCTGAATAAATTAACAAGTAATCCATTTAGATACTTGCCATTCATACTCCACAGGCTATAATAGAACATTCATTAAGTACTCACAATTTTCCAGGATAGTCAGCCCGCCCCCCCCGTAAAAAATTGTATATACGCCCCTGGAGCGAACCCACACACAAACACGGCATAATACTTAGAAGAATTTCGTGTTGTTGTTGATACCCTGACCGTGCTATTTTAAACATTCCATCTTTCCGAAAATTCAATTCGTCTGGAAAATGTTTGAAGGAGAATCAACAGAATCTAATAGCAAAATTGTGTGAATGAATAATTGTGTATACTTTTACTAAATATTGTGGGGTTTGAAGCCATTTTTCAGTGTTGCCTTAGTAAACAAAAGTTTGGTGCTTTTCAGTCGGTCAACACGAATGTACCCAAAAGAGCTGGGTTATGCCCTAGTTTCATGATATTCTTTTGAGGATTAAAGCATAGCCCAGCTCTTTTGGGTACATTCATGTTGACTGACTGAAAAGCACCAACCATTTGTTTTACTAAATAGACAAAAGACACTATGAAAACCTAACATTTTATTCAGTTTATAATCTGTAGTGTTGTTGTGTATTCATACACTCACTGGCATAGAAAACGAAACACTACGGATTTCAGACAAATTCTATTTAGGTATTATGAAGTCATTTTTGAAGGCCTTTGTCTGGAGCGTGTCACTCTATGGATGTGAAACGTGGACTGTTGGTGCAGCAGAAAAGAGGAGAATTGAAGCGTTTGAAATGTGGTGTTACAGGAGAATGATGATGGGCAGATAGGGTTACAAACGAAGAGGTATTAAGACTAGTGGGAGAGGAGAGATGTTTCTGGTGACTGCTAATGAAGACACATACTAAGACACCCAGGAATAGCAAGCTTAGTTATGGAAGGAAGGGTCGAGGACAAGAACTGTAGGGGTAGACCAAGGTTAGAATATGTTAAACAGATTGCCTCGGATGTAGGGTGTGGGAGCTATGTAGAGATGAAACTATTAGCTCAGGACAGGGAAGCATGGAGGCTGCATTAAACCAGTCAGAAGACTGAGACTCAAACAACAACAACAACAACAACAACAACAACAACAAGCAGTAAGAAACAGAATATGTAATTTTACACAAGGAAGTAAAAATATGTAAGTGTAGCCTATGTAATAGAAATAAAAATGTAATAATTATGTTATTTGTTTTACGTCCGTTTTAACTACTTGGGATTTTAAAGACGCCGCTCTTAGGTGCCAGAATTTTGCCCGGAAGGGGATCTTTAACGTGCCAGTAAATCTACTGACACAGCTCCCTCGCATGTGCGCACCCTCAAATGACAGCTGACAGAGCCAGGATTCGATCCTGCAACTTTGGGAACTGCAAGCGAGAACGTTACCCCTGAGCCACGCAGACAGCCAAAATAAAATGTGCTTTGTTTACTAATAAGACGTAAGATTGTGGGTAAGTACAAAAAAAGGAGCCGTTGATATGAGATATGAAAATTAAATGTACCGTGAGAATACTAAAAGTCTGTGAATTAATATTTTTAAAACTTGAACATTTTGGACACTCATGAGCCCCTTAAAAAAAGGTTCCCGATTTTTGATTTTAGAAATATGGGATCTCTACCATACCATAAATTTGAGTTTGAATATATTCACAAACTCTGGAAATAACTTTGCATTAAAATAGGTTTTAAAGGTTATATTTATTTCTCTGGGGATAGTTTCCTAAATACGATACGGCTCGCTGATGGGACACCTGTCCCTCGTGTTCGCTGATCAGTTACATATTGTTTACACAGCGATACACGGACAAGATACGGGGGAAGATTATCTTATTTCTAAACCGCAAGGTGCCCAGCCCTTCTAACAGCGACATAAATTATCCGCGCGAAGAAAAAAAAGAAAAGAAACCCATGACTCAGGTTCAGGACGTGTCCAAAGTGGCTGCCAGAACAGTCACCATGTTGTGTAATACGATGTTTCCTGCCTTAAGGAATGTACTGGTTGGACCAGAACAGTCGCCATGTTTTGTAATATGATGTTCACTGTCCCAAGGAGTGTAGTTAGTTAGTTAGTTAGTTAGTTAGTTAGTTAGTTATTGTTGTTTTAAGGGGAGGAACTACGAGGTCATCTCCCAAGGAGTGTACTGCCTTGACCAGGACAGTTGCCATGTTGTGTGATAAGATGTTTCCTGCCCTAAGGAATGTACTGGCTGACCAGAACAGTCGCCATGTTGTGTAGGAGGATGTTTACCGCCCAAAGGAGTGTACTGGCTGGACCAGAACATTCACCATGTTGTGTAAGAGTATGTTTACCGCCCCAAGAAGTATACTGGCTGGACCAGAACAGTAACCATGTTGTGTAAGAAGATGTTTCCTGCCCTAAGGAATGTACTAGCTGGACCAGAACAGTCGCCATGTTGTGTAAGAGTATGTTTACCGTCCCAAGGAGTGTACTGGATGGACCAGAACAGTCACCATGTTGTGTAAGAAGATGTTTCCTGCCCTAAGGAATGTACTAGCTGGACCAGAACAGTCGCCATGTTGTGCAAGAGTATGTTTACCGTCCCAAGGAGTGTACTGGCTGGACCAGAACAGTCGCCATGTTGTGTAAGAGTATGTTTACCGTCCCAAGGATTGTACTGGCTGGACCAGAACAGTGACCATGTTGTGTAAGAAGATGTTTCCTGCCCTAAGGAATGTACTAGCTAGACCAGAACAGTCGCCATGTTGTGTAAGAGTATGTTTACCGCCCCAAGGATTGTACTGGCTGGACCATAACAGTCGCCATGTTGTGTAAGAGTATGTTTACCGCCCCAAGAATTGTACTGGCTGGACCAGAACAGTGACCATGTTGTGTAATAAGATATTTACCGCCCACAAGAAGTGTACTGGCTGGACCAGAACAGTGACCATGTTGTGTAAGAAGATGTTTCCTGCCCTAAGGAATGTACTAGCTGGACCAGAACAGTCGCCATATTGTGTAAGACTATGTTTACCGTCCCAAGGAGTGTACTGGCTGGACCAGAACAGTCACCATGTTGTGTAAGAAGATGTTTCCTGCCCTAAGGAATGTACTAGCTGGACCAGAACAGTCGCCATGTTGTATAAGAGTATGTTTACCGTCCCAAGGAGTGTACTGGCTGGACCATAACAGTCGCCATGTTGTGTAAGAGGATGTTTACCGTCCCAAGGAGTGTACTGGCTGGACCAGAACAGTCGCCATGTTGTGTAAGAGGATGTTTATCGCCCACAAGGAGTGTACTGGCTGGACCAGAACCGTCGGCATGTTGTGTAAGAGGATGTTTATCGCCCACAAGGAGTGTACTGGCTGGACTAGAACAGTCACCATGTTGTGAAAGAGGATGTTTGCCACCCCAAGGAGTGTACAGGCTGGACCAGAACAGTCGCCATGTTGTGTACTGTAAGAAGCTGTTCACTGTCCCCTAAGAATGTACTGGCTGGACCAGCACAGCCGCCATGTTGTGTAAGAGGATGTTTACCGCCCCAAGGAGTGTACTGACTGGACCAGAACAGTCACCATGTTGTGTAAGAGGATGTTTATCGCCCCCAAGGAATATCCTTTAGGAGAGATGCCACTCTCTGCCCCCTCACATTATAAAGAAAGGAGTATCGTTCCCCCCACCGGAATTAAATCCAGGACGGGGTTGTCACTGCTAATTAGCGCCTATTTGTATGCAAGATTAACCAGGTCAAAGGATGATGGAAATTATGGCTTTAGGACATTGCTCTCCTTGGAGCTATCATAATTGTTAAGGAAGACTTGAAAATGTCCGTTCGAAACCGAATCACCTGTTATCAAGTGAGTGAGAAGTGAAATGAAGTGGATGCCAGTACAGGAACATCCAGAAATCAGCCAAGTCAACGAAAAACATCATCAACTCAGTAACATATAAGAAAACGAAAGTTTGGTGCTTTTCAGTCGGTCAACACAATTTTTCCCAAAAGAGGGATGGGTTATTCCCTAATCCTGAAAAAATTGCATGAGATGACCAGTTTCGATCGTCAAGCGATCATCATCAGATCCATTACACTTAGGTCCTAAACTTTATGTCAGAAAGTATGTGTGAAAATATTTACAATATATACACTTATAGACTATAGTTGCAGTATGAGTTGAGATAATTCAACTCGTCAATATCTGTTAGTTGTGGTCTATGTGATGTTTTGTTAAAATGCTGGAATTGGTGATTGATCTCCAAACTTGCTTGTATGGAGTGAATATGTGACTGAGGTTAAATAGTCAATACAGGTTTTATTGTACCGGCTACTTATCTGATGGTGTCTTGCGCTGTCCAGTTGAAAATGAAAATCCACAGGCTGCTTCCAGTCTCCGACCGGGTCGGGAATGGAATGAATGAAGCCCCCATCTAGCGGCGAGGATCTGAACTGTGCCGGCTGCCGAGGCCTGACGCACTCCTCTGGGGGCAATGATTAAATGAATGACATGAATGAAATTTTGACAGGGAAAACCGGAGTACCCGGAGAAAAAACCTGTCTGCCTCCGTTTTGTCCAGCACAGATCTTACATGGAGTGACCGGAATTTGAACCACGGACCCAGCGGTGAGAGGCCGGCGTGCTGCCGCCTAAGCCACGGAGGCTTCCACGCTTCCAGGTGAGAGCAGTTATCTTGGTCACTATCAACTCTCAACTGAGATCAATCACCAGCTCCATTATTTTAACAAAACATTACATAACCACAACTAACAAATACTGACGAGTTGAATTATCTCAACTCATACTTCAACTAAATAAGTTTAAATATTGTAAATATTTTCACCCATACTTTCAGCCATAAATTTTAGGGCCTAAGTGTAATGGATGTAATGATGATCGCTTGACTATTTAGTTCTTCACGGAACTACTTGTTTATTCTGTTTTTCAAAAATTCAGAGAACTGAAAAACAACGAAGTTTCCGATCCAAACAAATTGGTGGTTGGGTTTCATGTGTGATGTAGTAAAAGTTTCAGAAGAATCGGTTTAAAAATGTGGATTTTCTTCCTAAACGAACATACCATAAAACAACTATAACTAGAATACATAGGCCTGAGTGACTTAACACTTGTTGCCATGGAAACCATCAGATATTCATGTTGGTTTACTTGTATTCACGCTATCCACAGATAGACCCAAAGCCCTAAGCATAAGTCTATCCATGTTATAAGCCTGTTTTTGGTCACCCCTGCAGTGTCACTAGGAGGGTCGCACATATCAGCTCCTCAAATCTCGTCAGCCAGATTGCACTCGGGATTGTTCCACGGCCTGTGTCGTCTTTCCCACAACAAATGATTGGCATAGCAATTAACAGAAAACTCCATGGAACTCATATATATTACTTCTAGAGACATCTAGCGGGGAGTGTGCTAGATACGGGACAAGATAAAGATGTCGTTAGTTTCTTTCAGAGCCGCATAAACAATTCGAACAATCCATTCCCGAGGAGCCTTCATCCCAACTAACATTGTTGGTAGTGGCGTTTGTGTTTTTAAGGGGCGTATCACATAGGACGGACATGGGCAAACATTTTTGGGCCAGATGCAATACAAAATAATCAAAACAACACATGTTTATAGATAGATTATAAACATATTATTTCTCAATTTTAAATCAAACAAAACTTATAGGCTATAATGTTAGAAAACCTTGCAAAAAAGAACACACCTTCTTCTTGGTTCGTTGAGGACCCTTGGACTACATGGTTACTAACTCTGGCGAGCTTTTATCTTAGCCCAGAATTCCGTCATCTTTGCACTATGAGCACACCTTCATTATTTGTTAGAAGAGGAAGGAGTACGTGACAAGTGAAACTGTGACTGTCCTTCTAAAAGTTTTTAATAATCTGGTTGAAACTGGGATGAAATGATTCCGAGTAGCGCAGCTAAATGGTGGTCTGTCAATCTATTTCGAACGCAATTTTTGCGAAGCTTTATCTTAGAAAACACATGTTCACAGATATAGTAAGATGCGAACATGGCAGTTAGGCCTATCCTCTGTACATGAGATTTCAAGTTTGGGAAGCTTGATTTAGGTAGGTCCTTGTAGAACTCAATTTTCGAAACGTTGAGGAATAGTTGCTTGAATTCACTGCTACATTGTAACTCAATCAGTTCTAGCTGCAACTCTATTACACAAAACGTACAAACACAATGAGATTGACCGAGGTTTTCACTTCTAGTTAGGCCTATACCTATATGTAATTCTAGATAGGACAGTAAGGATTCCTGCACTTTATGTACGTATTGTGCAGATATACCTACACGTTCACGTAACGAATATTTTACATAAGGCATTATAGCACTACACACAATCACAATAAAACACTACACAATACGATATACAGTACACAGTAGCTTTATAAGACACTGAAAGACAGAAACACCCAATTAGCTCAGAGCTCGGACTCTACAAAAGAGCGAGTGAATACGGCTGGTGACCACGTGCCGCTCATAACGTGCGCCTAAACAAGACAAACGTTTCGAATGAAATTTCCAGGGAGACCCATTCCTATAAATCGGACAATAAATCAACTGGCTAAGAGATTCAAATCCACAGGTTCAGTAGACAATAAAAATAGACGTAAATGTCGTTATTTCCTTAATGAAGCTAAATTAACCAGAGTAACCGGAAACTTCATAAGGAGATGCCGGTAATGTCTGGCAGCGGATGGGGAACATTTTCAGCATCTACTGTAAACACGGTGAGTAAAAATGCATGATACTGATTTCAAGCACAGCACTCTGCCGTACATATGCGCGCGCAGCAGCCGGGAACTGAGCTGTCACTGGCGGAGCGCGTGAGCGAGAATGTCCTTGCCAAGCAAAAATAAAGACCCTGTATAATTCGAAACCGTGTCGCGTGGCGGATTAGACTAGCTCAATGTCCGCACTTGGCCCGTGGGCCGTACTTTGCCCATCACTGATATAGGACATAGGTCATCTGCTCTTTCTGGTAAAAATGGCCTCGAAAATGAAATAGGCTAATACAACTACTAGGCCTACTTCTAGTTGTTGTTGTTGATGGTGATGTTGAACTTAATGTATTTAGGGGCATGATACGGCAGGGTCATTTAGCCCAGTGTACTTGGGAATAAGGCAGCTTTGCCTATTAACCTGGATTCTTCTTGCATCGTTATGCCCGACCCAGGAGCACGGTTGAACCTGTTTAGCTGATGTGTTGGCCTTCTTTTCCTTCCAAAATGTCTTCATCCTCTCGCTGAGCGCCTTTCTTCGGTCTTCTGTCCAAGTTATGGTGGCCCTGGTGTTGGGTTTGTCTTCAAATTGGTGATTGTCAATTAGGGTTCTGAATTTGCATCTGTCCTGTATAATATTGTCTGAAATGTTGATTTACTGGAGATCTGTTTCAATTTCACGTAGCCAGCTGTTCTTGATTTTTAGTGAGAGGGATTATTGTATGTACTTTTTTATTGACTAAATTGAGAACGTTTCTGTTTATTCGTGTAAAACTTACACGGATATGTGTAGTTCTGCTTTAATGATATTTCATTATGCCCAAGCTTCTCCCCCCCCCCCCTTTTTCCACCCCCAACCCCCACCAACCACCATCCCCTCCACGCTGCACTACGCAAAAATGAAAGAAAAACAAAAATATAAAACCAGAAATAGAAATTAAAATTCGAAAGGAAGAGCATAAAACAACAAACACAAAACCAAAAAACACAAAGCAAAAACAAAATTAAAAGCAAAATCAAAGCACAAAAAAGCAGACACAAATCCTAAACTTAAATCAAGAGAAAGAAAACAAACAAAAATATTTAAAACTAAATAGTTCTGTTGGTTGGTTGGTTTGTTCCTCAATTTAGGGGCTGTGACAACGCGGTCATGTAGCCCCGTGTACTTTGGGTGTGTGTAGAATCTGTCTGATAACCGGTGTTATTGTGATGGCTGTATTAGTGTGTGTTATCTGTTTTAATTCAAGTAAGGACTGCAGACATTGATTTCAAGTAGCTTCTACTTTTGCCACCAAATGCTACCGACCAACACAGCGAGCTTGCGGACTTGCCTACCAGATGGGATCGCAGTCAGCACCTGGTGGCAAACATTGGAACTAATAGAGCTTTATCAATTCTAACCTACAAATTTTGGCTTCACACAAGTGTAGTTGGCGGAAGGTTCTTTTTCATGCCATAAATCTATGACATGGGACCGCCGCCTTTATTACCCCTCCGAAGGAAGGCATACTGAACCCTTTAGTATTGCAGTGTTTATAAGCAAGAATCTTGATCAAGGGGTCGCGCTCAGTTCATAGTGTGATGTTTACGTTCGCCAAACAACATGCTCTACTGAGGTAAGGGTCATAGGATTAAAACTATAATTAAGAAAGGAAGTGACAAGACGTAAAAATAACATAATTTAATGACTATTAGTGCAAATAAAATGAATATAGACAACAGCAATAATAAATTTCCTCCCTGAATCTTCCCATGACAGTAATATTTATCAAAAGTTGAGGAGTCAGACGGATCTCCCCTTTATAAAATATGTGGATCCAAGTTCCACTAACTTGCATTGGATTTTATGTACGCGTAATGACTAACTACGAGGAATGAGTACTAGGATGACTGTTCGTTTACATCGGGTAACAGCCACGACGCTTACGAACAATCATCTCGTAAATTAACGTTTAAGGATATGGGACACAACACTAATAAAACCCAAAAAAATGAATGCTGACACACAATCTAAAAACTAATATTTACAGGAATCTCCCTCGAGACCCTCCTTCAATGCAATGACGCATCTGACAAATGAGCTGCCAGCCCGGCCAATTGCTCAATACACAAACAAGGAAAAGACAGCCTCACACGTGACTGCACGGGTCACTAATACAGAACATAAACATGGAATGTAACCAACAACAACAAAAGCCTCATCGGCTGAGATTACTTTATATGAATAAAAATGCACGTTAAGCTAACGCTTCGGAGATTATAGTGATTCGTAGGCAACTCCCATTTATTTGAACAATTTTTACCATTGATCAGTTCTTATTCTGTATTTCAAGTAATTACGGAGCCAACAAGCACTCCCCTAATGACCTTGATGCAATCCTTTCAGCCCGCCTTGTGAAACAACTTCCCCCTTCCTCAACTCTGGTCATCGTCCCGCCCCAGTGTGTAAAAATAACATGACCAACTGACCGTTATCTCGTAGAATGAACAGCAACAAATCTCAACCACATAAACATATGATAAGACCATAACCGATATAGCCACATATGTCCTCGCAAGGTAACCATATGGACTTGGCACCAAGCTGACAGAAATCAGTCTACGCTGAAATTCCCGCTTGTAATGACCAATAAAATACACACACACACACACACTGCTGGGAATGACATAACATTTTCACACAGGTCGGCTGAATCAGATCCTCACAAACTATTTAAAAAAAAATATTAAAACCTACGATAGAGCTGACTGCTCCTCGCCACAATTCACACTGCTCCAACGGCAATAAACTCACTGAATCTGATCAATAATAAATATTACAAGATTATTTTACCCTCCAATCTACTGCATGATTATACTAATTCAGTCCTACTTCTGAAACACAACATATCTCCGAGAGACGCTTCTTAATCGCACTACGTAAACATATGCGAACACGGTCGTCCACGTAGCTACGTTAATTAAAACAAACAAAACAAACAAGAACTTACGACTGATAAAATATGTGCGAGCTGTTTCCATGCAAAAGGTGTGTCAGACCAAAACTAAATACACTACGTTAATCAACACAAGCAAGATATTTACAAACAAAATATGTCCCATATACCATAAGTTAATTTGTCAGATAATAAGAATATTATTCATGTACTCATCCTCTGCCAGTCACCGTCAACGAACATCTGCAGCCATCTCCCTATTTAAATTCTGCTTAGCTCATCTCAAACATCTCGATGGAGTGTTGACAGTTCCAAACTTCTCCCAGGATAGGCGATGTCATCTCTCGTGCTGATGCAAAAAGTTATCGATTAATTCACACTCGATATCTGTTAACTAAATTCACCGTTTTAGGTACTTAATTCCCCAGAACAGTCTGTTGGCGAATTGTCGATGATACTGTCCCTACAAAATAGTACTGTGACTATCTATAACACTGAATTTAACACATTTGTATTAATAAAATCTGTGTCCTCATGACACGCAAAGTACAAGTGCCTACGTCCTCAGACGCACACCATGTAGTAATAATAATAACCTCCGTCCTCAGACGCACAAAAGTAATAGCATGTGTCTTCCGACACATACAATATAATAGTAATGTCTTGGCTCTGGACCTAGGTATCGATAGAGGGGGAAATTATATAAAAATTTCTCAAAATAATAGTGGTACAGGAATGAAACAAATATCACTGAACTTGTAAAATTGCGCAGGTCAAGAATATACCCATTAATCCTAGAATCGATCGTAGAGATGTTGTCTAGCCGATCTCCCGCGTTAATGCTAGCTGTCGCGTGCCCAAGCTAGACTTTGCGCGTTCGTAAGCATTCATCTCTCATTGGCTCCACTTTTTTCAATAACTTCGCGGTTTTTATCAGACCTCGGCTTCGTAGGAGTGTCCAGTAGTCCCATCAGCCACTCACGTTACTGCATTATATTTTTTCTAGGCGCGAATAGTACAATGCACATGCCATAAGCGTGTCTCACCACGCGTCCCTTCTATTTTGAGGTAGCCACCACCTGTCCTTCTGAAACATAGCTAGGGTCTTTCTTTTCACAATGCTAAAGTATTTAGCCTTTTGTCAAACTGCTGCAGGTATGTTCCCACTGTCTCCAACAAATGCTTGAGGTTTCCTCATCTTCGTCTGGCTATTTCATGACGCTGGTGGAAATATTAATTAATTGAAGAATTAAAACATCGAATCATTTATCCATCAGAGGATAAAGGGTTCAATACTAAGAGATTTTTAACGGTCTTAAGAAATCCAACGACTTTATAAAAGCTTTATCAGGCAAGTGAATAAACGCTCTTCATAGCTTATTAGTTTAGATTTGACCCAGCTCATTCCCCTCGAGAAGCAAATCCTAATTACGCTCCTGCTCCGCACATGTTTCGTACTAGTCGACAATCAAGCAAGCACTTTCTTTCACTAGCGACTACAGACTTGATTGCTAAGCATCTTTGGATCATGACTTGTGACGTCACATCCGGAATATTAGTCAACTATCTAATTCACTACGGCTGATAATGTAGCTTTGAGACACAACCTTAATATCAATGAAAGTTGACTGGTTGTGTGCTTATTTGTAATTGAGACTAGATTTGGCAAGGAGTCGGCTGTGGTCTTTATTAGGAACGAGCCCGACATTTAGTGGCGTAGTCGGTAGCATGCTGAGCTTCTATGCCCAAGATCACGGGTTCAAACCCGGCCGAAGTCGGCGTTAAAAAGCCTTCCTTCGGAGGTGAAGTTAAGCCGGCGGGCCCATGCTATAGATTTTTGGCATTAAAAACAACCCTTCACTAACAACAATTGGATGAAGCTAAATTTGTAGGTTAGATTTGATTAACGCTCTATTCGTTCCAACGTTCACCGTAGGTACCAGATGCGGTGGGATCTAGTCACCAAGTTCGCAGCTAGGTGTCGTTGACGGTAGCATTTGGTAACAAAAGTAGGAACTAATTGAAATTGATCGTCTGCAGTCCTTCTACCTGAATTACAGATAACACACACTAATACAGCCATCACAAGTAATTAACACCGGTTATCAGGCAGATTTACATACCAGAATGGTCTATGATAAATGGAAAAGGCTTTTATCAGAGACAAAAATGACTATAATTTCTGTGAACATTGAGGGAATTTCTATAGATAAGGAAGAACTCTTACATGACATATGCCATAAACACAATTGTGACGTATTGTGCATACATGAAACGCACAGAAACATTAACCAACGCCGACCTAAAATTCCAGGTATGAAGCTGGCAGTGGAACGTCCTCATGGCCAATATGGTAGTCCTATTTTCACGAAACCAGACTTGATAATTTTCTCAATATACAAACCACCTAAGACACAGTTTTCATTCTAAGTTCCTGACAATTTATGTTTAAGGCAGATTCTACACACACCTAAAGTACACGGGGCTACATGACCGCGTTGTCACAGCCCCTAAACTAAGGAACTAACCAACCATACCATACACGATGCTAACAGATTATTTTATTTTCTGTACAAATGCTATTCTTGCCTGAGCCAACCTACTTTGTAGGCTATGTCCTCTTTGTTTCGTCCATCACTGATGGTTATTTTGGTTCCTAAACAGCAAAAGGCTCCTAAGTTACTTACTTTAGCTTTTCACATGACTACGGTGTCGCAAAGCCCCTTAATCAATCAACAATAACAAAAGATACCAGACCATTTTTCAATTTTGCAAATATCCCTATTGTGTGCTGGAGGAATTCCAAGATACTCCAAACTATTGCATTTTTCTTTCTGTCTCATTTGAGCATATATTACCGCTGTTTGACAGGGTTCGGTGATTGATACAGTATATGTTGAGTTAGTGACCTAGGGTTAAGAAGATGTTTTCTACCTGGTCCAGGAATGTGGGTTAGGAATGTATTAATATTAATAGCTCAGTAGGGAAGCTAAGACAAATGGTTTTCTTTCTGCCGTGTCACCATGTGGTCTGCAACAGTGCACTTAACTCTTGTCTTAATATGTCTACGCTTATACTGCTCTGATTCCTCTGTATCATGGCAGTGTAAACACCAGGAAGCGGTTATTACACGTATCGACAGATTTATTTGATTGATGTGTAACATCTTTCCACTCGGTTGCTGGGTATTTTTGTGGGAGTGATTTTGAAAAATGGGACGGAAGTGGATCGGACGGAAGTGTGTTAGACGCACTGCCAGCTGGATCGTATCTCTCCTGGACATTCATCAACACACAAACATATTTTTTTTTATTTTCACACTAATAATACATAACTTCTTGATTGTTCTCGCACTGCCTTCTTGATACTCTGCTGCTAATCATATCAATATGACTCATTTTAACAGGATCCATATGAAATTACGTGTTGGTCTGTGAATCACGAGGTCCCGGAACTGGGCAAGCCTTTCATGATCTAGTCTGGCTGCGTGGCTCAGGGGTAACGTTCTCGGTTGCTGAGCCCAAGGTTGCAGGTTCGAAACCTGGCGCAGTCAGCTGGCATTTGAGGGTGCGCAAATGGCACGTTAAAGATCCCCTTCGGGGCAAAATTCCGGCACCCCGGCGTCTCTAAAAGCCATTGTATTTAAAAGGGACGTAAAACCAATAACATTATTATTATACTTTCATTATACATTGCATTTACTCGCAAGTTGGCCTATTTATAAGGAATTTAAGGTTATGAGCGGTGTTGCGTCTATTAATCTATAAGGTGCGTTCAAAAAGTAACAAGCCGGAGGCATAATTACAGAAACCAGTACCTGTATGTTTGAAGTATTGGCCCGGGCGGTTGAGGCACTTGTCCCACTGTGACACGAGGCGGTCAATGGCTGTCTCATAAAATTCCCTGGGCTGCGATGTGAACCAGTTCCGCACGTACAGCTGGACGTCGGCGTCCGAGGTGAATCGGTGGCCCCGCAGAGCCCTTTTCAGGGGGACCAAACATGGCGTAATCACAGGAAGAGAGGTCTGGACTGTATGGATGGTGGCCGAGAACTTCCCATTTGAATTTCTGCAGGAGTGCCGCGACTGTTTTTGCCGTATGAGGTCGTGCATTGTCGTGGAGCGACCACGGCGGCTATGGCGTTCACTGTCACTCGGCGCTCCTGGGTAATGAGTGCATCAACCAGCTGGACGTTGTCATCGGTAATGCAGAAGGGGGGGGGGGGGGTGCCACAGACCGGGCATCATCGACTAACGACACCCGTCCTTCCCTGAAGCGCTTGTGCCACGCCTTGACCCTTGCAAGGGACATGCATTGTTCGCCGTACACTTGTGACATTCGGCGATGAATGTTCCCCCTACTCCTTCCGCTGTCAGAAACCGAACAACATCTCTTTGCTCTTCGGTTGACGCCTCCATGTCACTGTTTGCAATGCGACTGGCAGCGTTGGGCGATTGATGCAAGCTGCTGCTCGCGTTGTATCGTCACGTGACGTGCACGAGTGCCCTCTAGCGACGTTCTGTGACCTTCCACGCTCTGGTCGGAACCACACCTCGTTACACACGCCACGATAAGCCGATGTCGTCACTGGTTTGCGCATGCCAGCCTCCAGCTCGTTGCTTTTTGAACGCACCTTATAGTTGATCCATATCGTATTCTTTATTTAGGCTAGTGCTGGTGGAAGCTACAAATTATCTAATAAAATAAGTTCCGTATTATAAACTTTAGTATCTGTAAATCACTCCCTCTAACAATTGATTAATATTTGTGCCAATAATATTATAAAATACCGGTGTATCAACAATTTCATGTGACGTTTCTTCTATGTCAGATGTTACACATCATATGCGACTACTGTAAGGCTCGTAAAGTATTCTTTTTAATCGTACGGCATACATGAACATTATTTATAAGTTGGCATCAAGGTTAGAAATATAATGAAATGCCTGTGGTATCCCTAGAAAGAAGTAACTGAATTCACCACTGTAAGATGTTTGTGGGCATTCTTGAACTACTGTCGACCAAAGTATTATGTGCACTCGAGTTTGAAGGTTGTTTGTGAAGTAACCAACAGACCTACATAAAATCCAATAACATGATCATTTTCATCGTTCTATTTTACGTTAGTTCATGTAGGTTTGGAATTTTTAATTTTTATTTTAATATTTTTTTTTATCGCAGTTGGAACACAAAAAGTGCCCGTTTTTAAGCGTGTTTCGACCATGCGTCACATTTAAGAATTATTATATCACAAACCCGTCATCAGATCGAATCCAAATTTTAACACAATATGCATTGGAATGTTGTATAACTGGTTTATTAATTTCACAATATTGTGTGTCCAAGAAACAAAGTTGTTATCTTTTTTGTAAGGTAACTTTTTCTCGGCTCGGGGTGGTTGGAAAATGTAGTTCTTAGTTGCGTTGTAATCCTTATACATCAAAAAGGTATGCTGTATGATTGTGAAATACGTTAATTAATTCACTTATTTTATATAGGTTCGTATTTGTACGGGGAATTAAGACATGGTTCACCAGTTAGCCGCTCCGGTGAAAGCTGTACATTGTTGCCAAGATGGGCTCCATCACGCGACATGGCGTGCCTCGCTCGGAAGTAATGAGCTCCATATCAGCAACGCTGTACAGCATTTCCCGGAGCGGCTAGCTGGTGAACCATGTCTTAATTCCCCGTACAAATACAAATCGATATAAAATAAGTGAATTAATTTACGCATTTCACAGTCATACAGCATAACCGTTTGATGTATAAGGATTACAACGTAACCAAGAACTACATTTTCCAACGACCCCGAGCCGAGAAAAAGTTACCTTACAAAAATGATAACAACTTTCGTTCTTGAACACACAAAATTTTGAAATTAATAAACCTGTTATACAACATTCCAATGTGTATTGTGTTAAAATTTGGATTCGATCTGATGACGGGTTTGTGAGATAATAATTCTTAAATGTGACGCATGGTTGAAACACGCTTAAAAACGGGCACTTTTTGTGTTTCAACTGCGATAAAAAAGATTAAAATATAAATTAAAAATTCCAAACCCACATGAACTAACGTAAAATAAAACGGTGAATATGATGATGTTATTGAATTTTATGTAGGTCTATTGGTTACTTCACAAACAACCTTCAAACTCGAGTGCACATAATATTTTGGTCGACAGTAGGTGCCGAACAGTCTGTCTTCCAGCACCGCACTCACAATATGATGAAGTACTTTTCCTCCACTTGTACAGGAGATCACCGCATACACCGTGATTGGTCCGGATTCTATTTAATTTTGACCAGGTCTTTCTAGGCTGAGTGAACCCTGGCAACTTCTCAGTTATGCATGGCATTACTGGACTCTCTGGAGGGGCAAACGAATTCCAATCAGAAGAACATCTCTCAGTCAGGTTGAATTTGTTCGTTGCAAGATTCTCCGCTGTGCAGATAGGTGGATGTCTTCAACGTAATCGTTTCACATGTAGATTAGCAAAATGTCCATGGCTAGGTAGTTGTTTGTTGGTCATAATCTTTCTATATTCTCTTATCAAAATGTTGCGTCGCCTCAAATGAGGTGGTGAGATGGGGCTGAGAATAGGAAGCCATTGTGTAGGAGTTGACGTAATTGTTTCTGTTATAATTCGCATGGTGTTATTCAATTGTACATCTATTAATCTTACATGCGGACTATTTATCCACACCGGAGCACAATACTCAGCAACATAATAAACTAAACCTAGAGCTGAGCAATGGAGGGTAGTTGCATTGGCACCCCAAGTGTTCGACAGAAATCCAGTATGTCTCTGTCCTAGGGGGAAGACCGGTATAAGCATAATTAGGTTTTTGGGCTGAGTGTCCATCAAAGATTAGTAATAATACCACTTCGGTGGCGCAGTTGGTAGCATGCTGATCTTCTATGCCCAAGATCGTGGGTTCAAACTCGGCCGAAGTCGTCGGACTTTTTAAGAGGGTTAAATTCCTTCAGTATGCGTTCCTTCGGAGGGGAAGTAAAAGCTGGCAGTCCCATGTCATAGATTCATGGCATGCAAATAGTTTGCCAGATAGGTGAGTGGTTATCGTGCCGGATTACTAACCCCAAGCTTGCAGGTTCACTCCTGGCCGTGGTAAGTGATTTTTGAAAGGCGGCAAAAACCACGACACGCAAGTCATACGAAATTGACATGTTAAAGAGCCCATTTGAATTCAGTAGGCCGTGTTCATAATGGCATAATTAATCTCGGGAGTTTCCGCCAACACGAAGTTCCTCATTTCTCTACTAGAAAGTGCTATAGACTAGTGTTAAGGAGCTTAGATATCTAACCTCCTTGACTTTCATAGTGCTTCAAGGAACATCAAAATTCGACATGCAAGCTGCCCTCTGGGTGTCAAATAACAAAGCTTGCACCTGCCACCCGAGGCCATACGATATTATTGTTGTTATTATTGATATGAAAATCCACAGCCTGCTTCCGGTTTCCGACCGGCTCAGGAATAGAATGAAAGAAGCCCCCATCTAGCGGCGAGGATATGAATTGTGCCGGCTGCCGAGGCCTGACGCACTCCTCTGGGGCAATTATTAAATGAATGACAGATGAAATGAAATGATAGTGGAGAGTGTTGCTGGAATGAAATTTTGACAGGGAAAACCGGAGTACCCGGAGAAAAACCTGTCCGCCTCCGTTCTGCCCAGCACAGATCTCACATGGAGTGACCGGGATTTGAAACACGGACCCATTGGTGAGAGGCCGGCGTGCTGCCGCTTAAGCCACGGAGGCTTCATTATTATTATTATTATTATTATTATTATTATTATTATTATGGCATGTAAAAGATCCTTCCACTAACTAAACTTGTGTGAAGCTAAATTTCTAGGTTAGATTTCGTTGAAACGCCCTATCAAAGTTCCAACGTTCACCACTAGGTACCACGGTGGGTGAGTGGATAGCGTGTCGGTCTACTAACCCCAAGATTGCAGGTTTGCTCCTGGCCGTGGTAAGTGATTTTTGAAAGGCAGCAAAAATACGACACGCATGTCATACGATGTTGGCATGTCAAAGAACCCATTTGAATTCCGTTGGCCGTGTTCATATTGGCAAAATTAATCTCGGAAGTTTCCGCCAACACAAAGTTCCTCATTTCTCTACTAGAAAGTGCTGTAGTGTTCAAGGAGCTTAGATATCTAACCTCCTTGACTTTCATAGTGATTCAAGGAACAACGAAATTTGACATGCTAGCTACCCTCTGGGTGTCAAATTACAAAGCTTGCACCCGACACCCGAGGCCGTACGATATTATTATTACACCACTAGGTGTCAATGACATCTGGCAGTGAAAGTTGGAACTACTTGAAATTTAATGGCACTTGTAGCTCATCCTATGGGTGTCCGCTTGAAGCAGTTACAGCCTCTGGCGAGCCGAACATTTCCTTGGACACTCCCGGCACTAAAAGCCATACGATAAATTAATAAATAAATAATACGAGAGGTGATCAGTAGAAGTTAGTTAGTAATTGTTGTTTTAAGGGGCGGAACTACGAGGTCATCTGCCCCTGTGATCATACGGCTGGGAATTTTATGTAGTATCTAATGGTAAAATATGTACATAAATCTGTGACTAAAGGCATCAAAATATGCAGAAAAATATGTGGAATGGGCAAAATATGTAATATCACATAAGTGATATAAACGTACCATTCAGTCAGTTACAACACACAAAAAACAATTTTTATGTTCGACCCTGACTGTTATTTGTCTGAAAACTGTATCATAATGAGGCTCATTATAACACTATTTTTAGCCTACTTTTCACATTTTGCAAAAATGAGGAAAAAGTAGACTTATGAGATCGATCCGGGAAAATGTGTGTCTGTCTGTCCTTCTGTCTGTCTGTCTGTCTGGCTGTGTGTGTGTCCCCTCCTATCAACTCCTAAACGGCTGCAGAAATCGAAACCAATTTTAGTATGCGTAAAGATGTATACCGGAATATTTCACGTCCATATTTGAAAATGATGTCATTGCTACCAACTGCTGAAAAAACGCACTAGAAATTTGAGCTCCATGTTGGATATCTTGGAAGGTATGCATGGGAGCTATTCCAAAATTGGCTAACATGTATTTCAGTTTAATTTCCATGAGGCCATACATGACAGTTTTGCCAAAATGATTCTAAGCCTTCTGATAGGTCCAATTTTAAATGCCTATAACTGCTACACTATCAATTGGATTTCAACCAAATATTGTATGTAATATGAGTATATAAACAGATATGACTGAGCGTATTGTTAAGAGCCACCAGGGCTGCCAACTGTTAATAATTGCTCTCTCTATTCTTTTATCCAAATACCAATATATCAGAAAGTATGCAAGCCGACAGCTTTAAACTATGCACACATATAGTACCTGACATTTTAGATTAATTTTGGAGTAACTTATATACTTCAGTTCTACCAACATGATTCTATGCCTGCTGATAGGTCCAATTTTAAAATACATGTAACTCCTATACTAACAAATGGATTTCGTCCAAAATTGGCACAACAAGATATCATAATATTTCAGATTAGGCTATTTGTCACCAGCACACGCATGACATTGTTGCCAAAAGGCTTTTACGCGTGCTGATAGATCCAAAGTCTAATTGCCTATAACGTCCATTGTACCAACCAATTTTTTTAGTTCTGTACCTTAAAGAAGGAACTAAGAATATATTCAGTCACCAGGGCTGCCAACTGTAATGCTCTATTAGACTACATTATACCAGATATATTTCGAACTAATTAGACATTTCGATATTATCAACTTAATTTCGTCATTTTTCTAGATAGGTTCATATACTGTAGAATAATCATTGGAATGAAAAGTAGGCTCTTTATTTCGTCATGGAACTTCTTGTTCATTATGAAACAGTTTCTCCCACCAATCACAGCTCAAGAAACAGTTATTTGACCAATTAGGTAAGGATACCTTCGCGCATGCGCTCAAAATCCAACATGTCTATATAAATTACCGAAAGTGCACCGTCCATATGTTCGCGTAAATAAACTGGTGAATATGAGACAAGAAATAGCACTGTACCTTAATATCCCCAAATCCAATTTCTACACAGCGCGTTGTTTTTCAAACGACATCGGTGACAGTTTTACTGAATACTGGTGCACAATCTGCACATATGACATTGAAGCACACAGAGCGCATGCGTCGGTCGCCCAGAGAGCTTGGAGAACAGAGATATCCTACCCAGAGCAGCACCCGATCACAAAATTCTAGTGACTGAACAGATATTTATGAATATTTATGTTAAAACATATACTAAAGTTATAATTATCTTCGAACATAAACAGTCGTATGCAACTCGCCTATAATGGTTCTCTGTTATCTGCTATGGTTTCTCAGCTTTAGTACTGGACATTCCTAATATAATGACTCCCAGGGACTCACAACTTGTTGGCGACCACGGCGCCCCAACTGAGTTCAGCATTACTTCCACTTGTGCCGGGTTCCTCTCTGTCATCTTTCCTATCGACCTCCCTTGGTCGACTCTTGTTCTTTTCCGACCACGACGGTATTAGGGTATCCGAGATCTAGGGAGTCGTTCACTTTCCCGCCTTAATGGGCCCTTGCCTCATCTTTTCTGATCCCTCATTCATCGAGGGGTCTGACCTCTTCTGTTCTCTTCATATCTCCTGCCTTCTGCTCAAGGCCATTAAGGAGGCAGGGTGTGTGAAGCCACACCCTCCAGGGCCCACGGCTAGTGAGTTCGGGAGTTGGCGACCCCGGGGGCTTCCTGACCTGGGTCCGGTTTCCCCCCCTCCTCTTTTCCCATTGCCTCTGGGGGACCTTCTCCTCATTCACTTTCCTATCTGCCTTTCATGGCTCTCCTTCCTTCCATGTCCCTCAATCCTCATTCTTCGAGGTTTGAGGGCATTTCATTTCTTCCTGTGCTTGTCACGGTGGGTGAGTGGTTATCGTGTCGGACTACCAACCCCAAGCTTGCAGGGTCGCTCCTGGCCGTGGTAAGTGATTTTTGAAAGGCGACAAAAACCACGATACGAATGTCATACGATGTTAGCATGTTAAAGAACCCATATTAATTCAGTAGGCCGTGTTCATAATGGCAAAATTAATCTCGGGATTGTCCGCCAACACAAAGTTCCTCATTTCTCTACTAGAAAGCGCTATAGTGCCAAGAAGCTTAGATATCTAACCTCCTTGACTTTCATGGCGCTTCAAGGAGCGTTAAAATTCGACAAGCAAGTTAATTAACAAAGCTTGCACCCGGCACCCGAGGCCATTATTATTATTATTATTATTTTCCTCCTGTGTTTATTTGCCTTATTCTCCTTTTGTTTTCAATTTCTTCTTCTAGTAGGCCTTTATAAATTTGTAGTTAATTTTAGTTGTAGTTTACATTTCATTATTATCTTCACGATCACCCAAACAATTCGGGGCCGATAACCTAGATGTTAGACCCCTTAAAACAACAATTATCTTCATCATCGTCTAATATAATGATGTTTATTTTGAGACCTTGTTGAGGTTAATTAGAACTTGACCTAGGCCTATTCATGTTTGAATACTCAATTCTTAGTTATTGAATAAAGTAAGTTTACAGTTAGACATGTGCGACCTTGTCAATTTAAGTCCCTTTTCTGTGCAATTTTATGTATTTAAGAAAAGTGCACAATCTACATAGGGCCTAATGATACATAAATTATTCTTGACCTAGTCCTATTATTGAGGTTGTCCTATTTGGGCAGTTTTGAGCATGATATCTATCACAGAGTTTATCGCACAATTTGCACATGCAGGATTCTTCTGGTTAATTTGGTAAAAGCCGTGCGTTGCAAATCTTGTCATTATATTATGTCGAAGTTTATAATTTGACTGCTTCCATTCCGATGTTGTAATAGCGTCTGTTGTATAAAATTCGGGCCATATGGCATCAGTCAGTTTACTCTTTAACAGGTGTCTTGTCTTTTCATAAGCCTTAGTATATGGTAGCCAGAATTGTGCTTTGATATTCTCAATGAAGAAGGTTTCGTTTGTTAACACATATGTTGCCCTCGATGGTGGTGACTTCCCTACTCCTAGAATCCGTTTTAGGTAACGGGATTTGACCTTCTCAATTGTTGATAGATTTGTGATTGTTTGCTATGGGTGCTATAGCAGTCTTGAACAGTGTTAATGCAGTGGCTATTGAGATTCGCTGTGGTTGTTGGATATGATACATCGCTTTTATTGCAGCAGTGGCTCTCTCTGTAACATGGAAATTGAAGGATGATAATGTTGTTTGTAAAGTAACTCCGAGGTATTTAAATTTTGCGACTACTTCTAAAGGTTCATTGTGTAGTGTTATTGTGTTTGTTGAAGAATGTTTCCCTCCTCGCCTAAAGGTCATTTGTTTGGTTTTACTTTCGTTGATTTGTAGTTAATTTCTGTCTGCATTTTTATGTATGAAACATGTGAAAACTAGACATTTTCTTAAAGAATTACAAGAATTAAGCTTTCTTATGAAATAAAAAAGTAGGCCATTCCATCTAAGTGCGCGATTTCAAACGTATGTGGATACCTTAAACATCTGTTATAAAAGAAGTCACCAACCACGGGTACGCAATGTTATGTTAACTTGATTGCGTGTTCGTAATGCAGTAATCTAATTCTTGTTTTATTATATTTGATGTGAAAGATGCTATATTTTATATTCTTTCATGTCAGCACTTGTAAACCCACATTAATCTTGATGTCGTCACCCCAGCCAGCTATTATCGTGATTAAAACTCGTTCCATTTATAAACAGCATCATGCGGGCGATATGTCACTTACAGCTGTACGATAATAAAGTAAACGCAATCAAATAAGGTTCACTTAAGGGGCTCCGTAACGCAGTGTTGCCATCATTACTTATTATGAAGGAGATTTTTTTTTTTTTTTTAACCTTGACTACTTTTGTAGTTCAAAACTTTAAGGAAATCTCCTCGTTTTATGAAATGTTCTTAAGGTAAATTTCGAAGTTTAGTTCGGTTCTCAGGCATAGAGTAATCATCCATGGCTAGGAAACACTGAGTTTAACGTTAATTCCAATCGTTGCATGAACAATGATCTCGAATGTTAATATGTTGCACCAAGTAGCATTAACGTTCTGTTACTTGGTGCAGCATGAAAAATGATCGCGGTTGTTAACATGTTGCACCAAGTAGCATTACTGTTCTGTTACTTGATGCAGAATGAAAAATGATCGCGGTTGTTAACATGTTGCAGCAGGTAGCATTAATGTTCTGTTACTTGGTGCAGCAGGAAAAATGATCGTGGTTGTTAACATGTTCCTTCAATAACATTAGTCATCATCATCATCATCATCATGAAATTCCAGCTCCAGTCGCCCGGGTGCTGTTAACGAGCTCTCGCCACCTTTTCCTGTCCATGAATAGTTGGTCTTCAAGGGTCCTTCTCCAGTCCAGCCCTTTGTCTTCAAGATCATCCTTGATTTGGTCCAACCATTTCTTCTTTGGTCTTACTACTGGTCTTTTTTCCTTCGATAATCTTGTCGAAATAAGCTGTTGGCGTCCTCTCATCTCCCATTCTTTGAAGATGCCCATACGATCCTAATCGTTGCTTCTGCAAATATTTTGTAACACTGATATCTATGCCAGCCTCTGTCCTGTTTGTTTCGTTCCTTACTTTGCTCTCCTTGTCCTTTGAAGCATTGTTCTTATAAACTTCATTTCGGATGCCTGAATCCTACTTTCTTCTCTTCTGGACAGGGTGCATGTTTCTACTCCGTACGTTAGAATTGGGATCTAGTATGTCTTAAATAGTATATGTTTACACTTCCTGGGCACTTTATTATCCCACAGTAGTGTTCTAACTTGTGCATAGAAGGTGGCTGCATTGCTAGTTCTATTTGTTACTTCACTGTTGTTGTTGTTGTTGTTATTCTTACTCAGTGTGCTACCAAGATATTTAAATTGATCAACAATTTGTAGAGGCTGATTATTCAAGTAAATGGTTGCATTAGAAAGTCCTGTTGTCATCACTACTGTCCTACTTTGGCTTATTTTCAACCCATACTCCTTGAACAGCTTGTTCCATGAATCCAGTTTTTCTTGTACCTCTCTGGCACTTTCTCCCCAAATCATGACGTCATCTGCAAAGACAAGGGCATTTGTTTCATTACCCTGTTCTTCTTTTTTTCTCTTCAGGATTATGTCCATCACTGTGATGAATAGAAATGGAGACAGTGAACTTCCTTGTTGGACTCCTTGTTTTGTTGTGAACCATCTGCTTTCCCCATTACCTATTCTTACACATGCCCTTGTGTTTTCATACAGCATTTTGATCTTGTTTATCAAGCCTTTTGGGACATTGTGCCTTTCTAAACATTCCCAAATTTTTGATCTCGCAATGCTATCATAAGCTTTTTCTATATCTAGAAATACCATTACTAATTCTTTCCCTCTTTCAAGATGTCTCTCAATAAGCATTCTTGCAGCGAATCTCAAGTCAATAGTACTCCTTCCTGGTCTAAAGCCATGTTGTTCTTCTTCTAAAGCCTTTTCTAAGTGCCTGCGTAGTCTTTTTGCAATTATTTTTTCCAAGATCTTTAGACCCTGGGATAACAAAGTAGGCTAATTCCACGATGGTTCTCACACTTTTTCCGGTTTCCTATTTTAAACAATGGCACTACACCTTTAGACCAGTCATCAGGGATCTTATTGTCCTTCCATATAGCATCTAATGCTCTGTACAACCAATGTATCCCATTAATTCTTGCTGCTTTTATCATGTCTGAACTTACTTCGTCAACCCCAGTGGATTTCCCTTTGATCATAGCTTTTAAAGCTTCTTCCACTTCAGAACAGGTTGGGGGTGGTTCTTGGTGGGTTTCATAATTGGCCCCTAAATTGATGTTCGTGTCCTCACTGTCATTATTAGATGCATCATTTAACAGTTGATCAAAATACTGTCCCATTAACTTCCTGATTTCATTTATGCTTCTTATCACTTCTCCATTATTTCCTTCCAAAGCTGTAACTGATGTTGTCTTTTATTGTTTTTCACAGTTTTATATAATACTTTCTTATTACCTTGTGTATCTTCCTCCAGTTTCTTCGCAAATTCATCCCAAATCTTATCCTTCTCTTCATTAATTATGCGTTTAACTCTTAATTTGTGCTCTAGATATTCTTGAGCAAGTGATCTGATTTTATCGTCATTCCTGTCATTCTTTTGTCTCTCCACTTCTAATTTTCACTTTATTTTGTTCCTTAATTGAATTATTGTCTTGACTTCCTTATTCCACCAGGCAGTCTCTTTATGTCGAACTTTACTAGTTTCGCCACATAATTCTCTAGCTTCTTCAACTAAGACATTTCGAAAATTTTGCCACTCTTCCTCTGCACTTTTGGTATCAGTTTTTGGAACTTTTCCTGAAATTCTTCTCTGATATTCCTCATGTTTATCAGATTTCTCCAGCTCCCAGACCTCGATCTTTTGTTTCTTTTCCATCTGATAATTAATCAGTTTAACACCAGTTATACTAACTAGAGCAAGCCTATGGTCACTGTCGAGACTTTCACTGGGAACGACTTTGACATCCACAACTTGTTTTCCTGCTTCACCCACTGTTATTACAAGATCTATAATTGATCTATGTCTTCCATCCCAGCTGTATCTAGTTACTTTATGGCTTTCTCTCTTCTTAAACCAGGTATTTTGAATTTGAAGACTATTTCGACTGCACATATCAAGCAGGTCTTCCCCTTCTAGATTTCTGTTTCCATAACCAAGTGGGTCAATCACTCTTTCTACACCCTCCCTTTTGCATCCCACCTGAGCATTTAAGTCACCTATTATCATAATGTTCTCCTTATCCAATTGGTTCTCAAGCTGTTCCAAGAACTTCTGTTTCTCTTCATCCTTGCATCCCGTTTGTGGGGCATAAACCTGCACTAATATATTTAATATCTGAAACAGCATCTACTTTCTTACTTAGAATAAAGCCCACTCCAATCTGTGACCCTTTCCATTTACCACACCAGTAAAGGGTATATCCTCCTCTTAAAATTTTCTTCCCTTTCTTTTTCCATTTGGTTTCGCTCAGACCTAATACATCCAGTTGCCTTCTTTCCATCAGATCTACAAGTAGTGCAGTAAGAAAACTGATCGCGGATGTTAACATGTTGCACCAAGTATTATTAATGTTCTGTTACATGGTGCAGTATGAAAAATGATCGCGGTTGTTAACATGTTGCACCAAGTAACATTGGTGGGGCATAAAAAAAGATCGCAGATGTTAACATGTTGCACCAAGTAACATTGGCGCATCATGAAAAGGGATCGGGGAGTCCAGTTTTTGGTCGATCAGAAACTGTCTTCCTGAACTTTAACCACTCCCTCGAGACGTCACTTTGACTCACTCCAACACATGTTATGTTTTGTTTCACTAATTTTAATGTGTATACATTTATTTTTAGCCTACTTTTCACATTTTGCAAAAATGAGGAAAAAGTAGACCTATGGGTCATTTAGACTTTCACGGCCCGTGTTATTATTCATAATGTTGAATAAGCCCAAAATTCAACATTATGAATAGACCTATGAGATCCGGCAAATGTGTGTGTGTGTGTGTCTGTCTGTCTGTCTAGCTGGCTGGCTGTGTGTGTTTCCCCCTCCCCCTATCAACTCCTAAACGGCTGCAGCAATCGAAACAAAATTTGGTAGGAGCAAAGATCTATACCTGCATATCTCAGGGCCATATTTGAAAATGATGTCAGTGCTACCAACAACTCAAAAATCGCAATTGAAATTTGAGCTCCATGTTGGATATCTTGGAAGGTATGAATGGGAGCTATTTCAAAATTGGCACACGTATAAATAATAATATTGCAGTTTAATTACCAGGAGGCCATACATGGCAGTGTTGCCAAAATGATTATAAGCCTGCTGATAAGTCCAAATTTTAAATGCATATAACTTCTACACTATCAATTTGATTTCAACCAAATTTCGTATGTGATATGTGTACATAAACTGATATGACTGAGTGCATTCTTAAGAGCCACCAGGGCTGCCAACTGTTAATAAATGCTCTCATTTTTTTAAATCCAAATACCCATATATCAGAAAGTATGCAAGCCGACAGCTTTAAACTATGCACACGTATAGTACCTGACATTCTATATTAATTTGGAGTAACTAACATACCTCAGTGCTGCCAACATGATTCTAAGTCTGCTGATAGGTCCATTTTTAAAATGCATGTAACTTCTATATTAACTAGTGGATTTAATTCAAAATTGACACAACAATAGATCATATTATTTCAGATTATTTCTGACCAATACATATATGTCAATGATGCCAACATGATTTTACGCGCGCTGTTAGATCCAATGTTTAACTGCATGTAACGTCCATGCTATCCATTGGACTTCAATCAAATTTTGTATTCTGTACCTTAAGAGATGGAACTAAGAATATATTCAATCACCAGGGCTGCCAACTGTAGTTCTCTATTAGGCTACATTATGCCAGGTATACAGTATTTCGAACCAATTAGAAATTTCGATATTACCAACTTAATTTCGTCTTTATTCTAGATAGATCCATATAGATTAATCATTGGCATGAATCTAAAATTTTAAGAAAAGTAGGCTCTTTAGTTCGTCACGGAACTTCTTGTTAATTTTCAATTTATGTTCTTATATATTTAATTTTTATATTTTTCTATTGAATTAATTAATTAACCAATTGCCTCGGATGTAGGGTGACGTAGGTATGTAGAGATGAAGCGATTAGCTCAGAACAGGGAGGCATGGAGGGCTGCGTCAAACCAGTCAAAGGACTCAAACAACAACGCCATTATATGCGCAATGAAGAATATTTTGGTTATATTTTATTAGTCATAAGTAGAACCCGCCATTTTATGTTACAAATGCACGTAGAAATTTACAGTTTCAAGCAATAATCGCCAAGTCCATCGGGTCATCCAAGCAATAATCGCCAAGTCCACAGCAGCCAATGAAACTGCTCATCCGTCTCACGTGACATAGTTCATGTCTTTAATCTACAATTACTAATGAAATTAACTATTATTCATGAATTTACATTTGTAAAAATGCTTGTATTATTGAAATATTTCGTTGTTAACGTAAAATACTTGATTGCAGACACTTAGCTTCTCATTCATCTATAGTAGACCCATCGTTACTTCCGACTTGAAGTTTCAGTGCAACGTTACAGCTATCTAGCGGTCAGAAGTGAAATCACTTAAACTAGCCAATTACAGACAGCCATTCACCACACATAAAATTTCGTTCACGATGTTGCGATTTACCGAACGACATATTATTACGATTTTTCGTGACATATTATTATTATTATAGCTTGCCACGGTGTCATGTCATACACGCATGTCATACGATGTTGGCATGTTAAAGAACCCATTTGAATTCAGTAGACCGTGTTCTTAATGGCAAAATTAATCTCGGGATTTTACGCCAACACAAAGTTCCTCATTTCTCTACTAGAAAGCGCTATAGTCTCAAGGAGCTTAGACGTCTAACCTCCTTGACTTTCATAGTGCTTCAAGGAACAACAAAATTCGACATGCAAGCTTCCCTCTGGGTGTCAAATAACAAAGCTTGCACCCGGCACCCGAGGTCATACGATGTTATTATTATTATTATTATTATTATTATTATTTACGTATATATAATACTGTATTTGCAAATGGGGGGTAATTTCCCGGTGGCAAATTGTACAAATACAGAAAATTACCAACAATAAAATGAAACACAATATACAGTACACAATTCGCAATTTAGGAACTATAGTAATTACATCGTAGTACATTTACACAAAATTTCAATCTTCTCTTAAACATATCAATTTGTTTAGGGAAAGGCTCTAAGGCAGGGGTGCCCAACCTTTTTTAAACTAAGGACCACATTGTAAATAGTTGTGGGGGACCTTGCTGGCCAATAACACTCTGGGGGGATGGGGGGTGGTTAGGGGGTGTTGATTTTTTTAAATATATGTACACTATGGCGAGTTTTGTGGCTGTCTGAGCTTAGTTTTCTGAGTATTGTCGCCATTTTCTATATTATATAGGATATAATTCGTTGAGGCCATCTAGGACCACGTTAAGTCTTGCTGCACTTGGCAATTTGTTTCGCCTTCCTCTGAGCCCAGAATTCCCTCATTCTCTGTGAGTGGGCCATCTTGCGCTCCGCTGTCCAAGTGGTACCTTGTCTTCTTTTCGGGTTCGATGTCTCGTCTGGGATTAGCCCATTAGTCAGTATCTTTTTGCGGAAGAGATCGCTATTGAAGGCGTCGTCGGGTTTTAGATGCAGTATTTTGAGGTCGTCTTTGGTATTCATAAACTAGGGCATTGTGGTTTTGGATTTGGAGTCAAAGAAATGAAAAATCTGTTTTTGTCAGCCTGTTTCCGTCCATTCGTTTGAGATGACCGTAATACCGTGCCCGCCTTTTACGGATCGTTTCTGAAATGTTCTCTATTTCACTGTAGACTTCTTTGTTGGATTTTTTATAATAGATGCCATTCTTGTAATTTGATCCCTTATACCTGTGACGATTTTGCGCTCTTTTTTCTCCAGTTCTTCAAGGAGTTCTTTATTAGCATTTAGGGATAGGGTTTCGGCTGCATACATAACTACTGGTTTCAGAACAGTTTCATAATGACGAAGTTTAGTATTTTTGGACAGGCATATTTTGTTGTATATTGAGCGCGATGTTTGATAGGCTATTTCGAGTTTGCGTACTCGTTCCTTGAGTGCTTCTTTGTCCAGTCCACTTTTCATGATGATCTCTCCCAAGTACTTAAATTCTTCCACTTTGTTGATCTTCCCGTATTTTGTATATTTATTGTACATTTTCTATATTTATTTAAGTTATAGTGGATAAAATATAAAACACTAAAAAGAATTAGCCTAAATATTTTTCATAAATCCCTTTAAAATAGAATTACGACGATATTTAATACACGCATACAGCATGAATGACAAAGATTGAATATTTATGTTCATTTGACACAATTAATAATCAAATTATGAAATAAAGTTCTTGATAATATAGTTTAGTGCGACGACTGGATAAACTTTGTACCGGTACTTAAAATTTCTCTCCACTGAGGATCGAACTTAGTTGTACCAGTCATTAATAAGGATTTTAAGTGTTCATTCGTGAGTCAATGACCTTAAGCCTCGTCCACAGGGGGCAGATTTGTTTCCAGAAAACTTTTATGCAGACTGTTTCCCAAATGTTTCTCATTTGTATGCGGAATGATTGCATACTTTTTGAAAACATTCTACATGCAATCGGGAGACTCGAGTGATATTTGGAAACAGTCTGCATACAGTTTGCATACAATTGACATACAAATGACAAACAAATCTCGTGTTTCAAGAGACAAGATTCAACGAAATGGAAAACACGCATACAAGAAACAAGTATTTTGTCTCAAGTCTTCCTGTGTGGACGTGTTTTGAAGCTGTAGACCGGATACAAACCACAGACGCATCCAGCTAGCCACGTCTTTCCACATCATATTGTGTTGATTTAGTTTCAATTTCCCATCCTTCTTCTTGGTGCACCGTATAAGGTTTAATAACAAGAGACTTTTTGTTGTTATTTCGTGTGTCTTTGACATTTATTAATTCATATCGGCTGATGAAGGGACCGAAACTAATTAGGCCGTGAAATATGTCCCACCAATGACCACACAGTGATCTCATTATATTGCCACAAAATGTAGTTTAGTGGGGCTACCGGAGGGGTGTCAAATTTCACCCCCTCCCCACAAAAAGAAAATAGCGGTTGTTATGTGAAATATTAGTAGAATGAGTATTTTGGTTAGTTATTCGACTAATACAGGAGGTACATTTAAACACAATCCCCCTCCCCCCATGATCGTTTCACTTTGATCCCCCAATTTACACATTTGCAGACTTCATAAGAAATCACCCTGTGGTAAAGGTATGAATGTGGACTAGAGGTCTAATTATGGTGTGGACGCAAAACAAGTAACATACTTGTATCGGATACAATGTTTCAATACAGTCTTCATACAGTCTGTAAACTGTTTCCAGACTCGAAAGTAGTATACATACTGTCTTCATACAGTTTTCAAACAGTTTGCATGCAGTATGCAAACAATCTACATACAGTCTGCAAACAAAACTGCCGGTGTGGACTCGGCTTTTGGTAGGGGTGCGAGCGCACTGCTTTGTCCAGTTGTAGGACTTAACGTACCACGTACATAACGTACCACGGCCGGCTTATTACCTGCGAAGAGTCAGCTAATGACTTTAAAATATTTAGGAGAGGACATAACGTTAACTTCTACATATCTTGGCCTGATACTCCAAACGACTGGACGGAATTTCTCCAAACATGTAAAAGATAGAGCTGCAACCGCGGTTATAGCCATGAATGAGATAAAACTAATAAGACAACTCTCCATACAGACTACATTAGAACTCTTTCACATCAAAATTTCTCCAATCATGACATATGCAATAGAATTAATATGGGAGCATTTCTCGAGAAACGACCTTGCTCAGATAGAAATGGTAAAGGCCATATACATGAAAAAGATTCTCTGTCTAGGAAAAAATGCGCAATCAAGGACGACCTATGAACTAACGAGACAACCATTTTACATAGAAGAGTTACGTATAAGAATGTTACTGCCATCTACAAAGCAATATCAGTTATTACTGCAAGAACTTCAAGAGAAGAAAGCCAACATCTGGAGGGATTTCTACCAGACAGATGCCATGATGACCTCAGAATGGAGGAATTCTATGTATGAACTTCGCCATTTCATGACACGTTTCGCTGTTCATGGTTTTCATTTCACGCTGTGCAGCAAGAAGTTCTACCATAACCCAGTCGAGAACTGTATAAGTGAATTGTGTGGAAAGTCATGCGAAAGATATCATGCAAAAGTTTGTAATAAGAGAACAGTAACATTAACAGAATTCTGTACATGACTTCATTGTGCGCAATTTTAATTATTATTGTATTTGACCATTGGTTGCAATAAATATCATTATTATAACGTACCACTTGAAAGAGTGGGAAGTATTTTGGATGCATGAAACCCTATCCGCACGGCCTCTTGCTCGGTTTTGCTCAATTAATCCTGGTAATAAATACGTGGACAATAACATAACATAAAATAACACAAAATATGATAAGTTTTTGGATTCCCATCACACTTTATCCAGGCTTTGGACTGGCAAATCGCCAATTGCGTCCGTTTCTTTACTTCTAGCTGTGCATCGTTCGGAACTCCATACACATGACTGTTTGATGGGTCACTAATCACTTTATCTCCTCTTGATTTTATAAACACACAACACTTCTCAGTTTGTTGCCTTACACATATCTAAGTAATGATGATGATGATTGTTGTTTTAAGGGGCCTAACATCTAGGTTATCGGACCCTAATGGTTTGGGTGATCATGAAGATGAAAATGAAATGCAAACTTAAAACTAAAACTAACTACTACCCTACACTCACACTGTACATTTACAGTGGCCGTAGTTTCCGCTAATCACGAATGAGAGCTTCAAAATGAGACCAAGTTGCCTGCTGTACGTTTACCCTGGGCTGAGAAAACGTTACGTCAGAAAAAGTATAAGAACTTTTTATCGGGTAGTTGAAAAAAATTGAAACTTGAGATTTGAAAATAATTGGCTTATATAGTCTAACGCAGAATTAAACAAGGAAAATATTGGTATATCTCATTTTTCAATAGGTCTGTTGGTTTGGTTGTAATTAAGGCCTAAACTCGAGTATCCATAATAAAAAAAATCCGATAGTAGTTGGCGGAATGCGTCGAGTGCTTGACTCCGGAACAGAGTACAGTACCAGGGTTCGAATCCACCTTAATGCGTATTCTTTTACTTAGAATGTTTCAATTTTTTTGCTCGGACAGTGACTGTTTCGAACGTCACCATCATTCATTTCATCATAATTGTTAGCAATTAAAAATTAATGTTATATTTCAAGTCCTCGTACTGCAGCTCGTTCACCAAAATTTACTCGTATAAATATATTTCTTGACACGTGGCGACCCATGGTTTAACCCATAGACATTTAGTTTATCCGTCGTACTATCAGCTAAGCAGACGGCGATGGTCTATCTTTCCGCTTCCTTTATATAAGTTACCGGTATTGCCACTACAGAATTTCAAATGCCGTAATACCGTTAAGTGAACAAGGAACTGTCCGTCAACAGTTTTTCTGAAGTATGATAAAATATTTGATGTAGTGTAATGGTGTGATTATTGCTTGCATAACTTTTATAAAAGTTCAGTTTTATAAAATATTTTATAAAATTTCTTTAATAGTGTAATACCGGCCTTAGGTTAATAATGACCTAGGTGGTTCGTTATGTCCTCGAAAATCAAGTGGTACGTTATGTCCGGACACCGCTTTGTTCAGTTGACTTTTAATTGTTGCCCAGTCGACAGGTAGTTTCAGATAGAATAAGGTCGGATTTTAATGAAACTTTGGGAATTTGTTGAGGGATGGCTAAGTAACATTTTCTCAAGTTTTGGACCTCGAGGACCCTGTGCTAAAAGAGCAGGGGGGTAAAAACTGCAAAATTTTCGACCTTCCTCCGGTTTTTTCCTCAATAACTGTTTTCCCTTACGTCCTACCGCAAAAGCATTCGTATGCGTTTTTGTAGAACGTTAAATTTCCTACAGTTCTGACTATTCAAACATGTTTTTATGTCAATTCGTTTTCGAGATATGTCGCTTCGTACAAAATGTCATTTTCCAAAAATTCGCACAAAAAAAGGTAAAAAAATGCAGAATTCCACCTTATTTCTTTTGTTGTACCCAAATTATGATGTAATGTTGTTGTAATTATCGTTCCTAGTTACAATCACCAACTTTGGAAACCCCCAACCCTACCCCCACCCACCCACCCGCACCCCAAACCCGCTGGTGAGTTCCTCAACTCCGCTCAGGCTTAGGCAACGGGTCGGCAAATGGGTTATCCCCAATGACTTAAACAAATGTCATAACCCTCGTGCTTCTGCACTGAATGATTTATGAATTGTTTTTAACATGTGCATAATTAAATGTTTGTATGCTTTTTAACCTAGTCATACATTATAAAATTAAATTTAGATAATAATAGGTGTATAATTTGTAACTTAAAAAAATACTTTCGATATCAGCTGCGGATGCTGAAAATACTGTTTTCCAGCCTAGAAAGGAAAAATCAGATGCATTCCCACACAACAAATTAGTTATGAATTCTAACTCTTATAGAGCTAGGCTAGTTCACCGTAACAGCTCTTCGGATTTATGATATCGTCTGCACACCACTGTTTCTATGCAATCATGTCGTCTGTTCTTATCAGTTTACAAGTGATAAGAAATTGTTAAATGAGGAGTAGACTAAGTAACCAAAAAGTTAAACAATTCTACTCCATGTTTTGAAATTAGCTGTTCCTCTTATTTTAGTAAACTTAAAAATGTAAACACTGCAGCAGTGGTTATTGTACTGCTGAGATATAACTGACCACGGTAGGTTATTTTGAGAAGTTATACTTAATTTGTTATCATTATTAGAAGTTACATTAGTTATATTAGAAGCATTGATTATAATCAATGGTAGAAGTGAGCACGGAAGACTTGTGTCGTTCTAAGAATGCATAAGGATAAAGAGACTGCGACCGAGCGGAGTTGAGGAACTCCTCTGGCGACTACCTGGAGTGTCGAGTGGAATTGAGGTAACCCTGGCTACCTGACTCAGGTACCCGAGTGGAATTGATGCCCGCCCCTGTCGACGGACCTTGATCTGCCCTGCTCAGGTAGGTGGGATTCCCCAGACGTTTGCTTAGTACTCCCCATGCTGGCCGATTAGTGTAAGTGTTAAACATAGCCAGGGCCGTGGAGAGCAGCGACGGGCCCTGGGGCTGGGATCTCCCGGGCCCCCCTCTATAACCAAACTCTGTAAATTTAATTTATAATCCTCATAAATTTTCACAAACTGATTTTGCGCATTTTTCTCCCCCACAAAATGTTCATCACGAAATCAATTACAAGAACATAAAACACCAGCAAGCAATAATATTAATAATAATTGTAGCAAGCTGAACTGCTATGCCCAAGATCGCGGATTTAAACCAGCCCGAAGTCTTTGGATTTTTAAGAGCGTTAAAATCCTTCAGTATGCCTTTATTCGGAGGGGAAGTAAAGCCGGTGTGCCCATGTCTTACCATGGCATGTAAAAGAACCTACCACTACAATTGTTAGTTGGTAGCCAACATTTGTAGGTTATTTGGTTAGAAACGCTCTATCAAATTCCACCATTCGCCGCTGGGTGTCAGTGACAGTGGCGTCTGGTATCCAACGTCGGAACTACTTGAAATTGAACTTGTTGAGGATCTTACGGGCGTTCAATTGATATGTCCTAATATGACCATTGGCTGCAATAAATACTTTAAAAAAATACATTACTGTATTAATTATATTTCAATTATATATTCCACTAAATCCAGGCTATATTTATTATCATAAGCAGAGCGTGAATTACTATCAATACAAATAAGTTAATGCTGGTATGCTAAATTTACAACAGTGAAACTGGAGGAATGCTCACAAAATTATTTGCCAATTTAATGTTTATACCTGACAAGTGGGTACCAATGCATTATTTTCAATTAACAAAAATAAATATCACGAGTAACGCAATCGAAAACTAGGTAGTCTAATAATTTTCATTACATTCACTATACTGTTCAATTTTCGCGTTTAACAGATCTAAATTTGTCCCGATGAGGTAACACTGTAAGCATGCACAGTGTTCAGATTTAAAGCTCTGCAGATCCTCTTTGTTATCAATAATTTTAGAACTTCAGTGATACTCGTAAAAGCAATATGCTCGTTTATCGTACACAAATTTGAAAACAAAAATGCATTTACCGGACCGTAATTTCATCGCTTTTACAGTATTTAACTTGGGGAATGAATCACATTGAAAAATGTTGTTGTCCATGAACTCGGAAACAGGGGGGTTCGAATTCCACCGTCGGTGATTCTAAGCTTATTTTCCATGATTCTTCGTTTTAACCTTATAGCCAAACCTTATAGCACCATCGTACATTCATTTCCTCCTTAATTCTATCCCAAATTAATTAAAAACAAGATGTTCAGTAATGAACATATAGCCTACTTTCTCCTAAATGCATGGGTATTGTTATAACTCTTTGTCCTTTTCAAGGAGTATGATGAATGTTGGTTGTAGTAGCTTGTTGAAATACAACATGCTAAAGGGATATTAAACATGAATATGAGGTGCCCTTTGCTAGTGCTACCTCTGTACCAAATTTCGTTCAATTCGGTTTCACCGGGTTTGAATTGATAGGGGGAATCGATTTGCACACATACTTGGCCACCATCTGCAAACTATTGGGCTGATGTTCTTGCAGTTTGGTCTGAATATGTTTCCCACATAAAGATATGGTGTTGCAAAATTTGGTAGAGACTAGATTATTAGGTTGGTCGTAATTACAGTTTAGCTTTTAACATTTGGGTGGCCGCGATTACGTTTCCGTCAAGATAGCGGTGATATAAAACATGACACTGAGGTGCCCTTTGCTAGTGCTACCTCTCTACCAAATTTCGTTCTATTCGGTTTCACCGTGTTCGAATTGATAAGGGGAATAGATTTTCACACAAAGATGGCCGCCATCCGCAAAATATTAGGCTGATGACCTATTAATTTGGTCAAAGGATGCTCCCTCCATAAAGGTATGTTGTTGCTAAATTTGCTAGAGATCGGATGATTAGGCTAATCGTAATTTGATTTAAGGTTTGAACATTTGTGTGGCCACCATTACGTTTCCGTCAAGATGGCGGCGATATAAAACATGACACTGAGGTGCCCTTTGCTAGTGCTACCTCTGTACCAAATTTCGTTCATTCGGTTTCACCGTGTTTGAATTAATAGGGGGAATCAATTTTGACATAAAGATGGCCGCCATCCGCAAACTATTAGGCTAATGACCTATTAGATTGGTCAAAGGATGCTCCCTCCATAAAGGTATGTTGTTGCAAAGTTTGGTAGAGATCGGATGGTTATGTTAGTCGTAATTTGATTTAAGCTTTAAACATTTGTGTGGCCGCCATTACGTTTCTGTCAATATGGCGGCGATATAAATCATGACACTGAGATGCCCTTTGCTAGTGCTATCTCTGTACCAAATTTCGTTCCATTCGGTTTCACCGTGTTTGAATTAATAGGGGGAATCGATTTTGACACAAATATGGCCGCCATCCGCAAACTATTAGGCGAATGACCTATTAGATTGGTCAAAGGATGCTCCCTCCATAAAGGTATGTAGTTGCAAAATTTGGTAGAGATCAGATGATTAGGTTAATCGTAATTTGATTTAAGCTTTGAACATTCGTGTGGCCGCCATTACGTTTCAGTCAAGATGGCGGCGATATAAAACATGACACTGAGGTGCCCTTTGCTAGTGCTACCTCTGTACCAAATTTCGTTCCATTCGGTTCCACCGTGTTGGAATTAATAGGGGGAATCAATTTTGACATAAAGATGGCCGCCATCCGCAAACTATTAGGCTAATAACCTATTAGATTGGTCAAAGGATGCTCCCTCCATAAAGGTATGTTGTTGCAAAGTTTGGTAGAGATCGGATGATTAGGTTAGTCGTAATTTAACTTAAGCTTTGAACATTTGTGTGGTCGCCATTACGTTTCTGTCAATATGGCGGCGATATAAAACATGACACTGAGGTGCCCTTTGCTACAGCTAACTCTGTACCAAATTTCGTTCCATTCGGTTTCACCGTGTTTGAATTAATAGGGGGAATCGATTTTCACACAAAGATGGCCGCCATCCGCAAACTATTACGCTGATGACCTATTAGTTTAATCAAAGGATGCTTCCCCCATAAAGGTATGTTGTTGCAAAATTTGGTAGAGATTGGATGATTAGGTTAGTCGTAATTTGATTTAAGCTTTGAACATTTGTGTGGCCGCCATTACGTTTCCGTCAAGATGGCGGCGATATAAAACATGACACTGAGGTGTCCTTTGCCAGTGCTACCTTTGCACCAAATTTTGTTCAATTCGCATTCACCGTGTTAGAATTGATAGGGGGGGACAGACATTCAGAGTACACACACACTCACACACACACACACACACACACACACACACACACACACACACACACACACACACATACACACACACAGACAGACACAATTTTTCGCCCTGTGTTGATCTCATAAGTCTACTTTCATTTTTTGCAAAAATCGAAAGTAGGCTAATATATGAATAACTTCAGATATAGATTGTCGGTCAGAGTTCTGCACGCACAGTAAGTAGAAAGGACTAATGACCATGACGTCCTAAGACCCCCCCCCCCCCCCAAAAAAAAAATCAACAGGATGTTCAGTTCACTGAACTGCATGTTAAAAAAGGTGGAAAGGGTATACTGTACACCTCTTTTCATAATGAAAACCTGATTTTTACACAAAGTCAAGACGTACGAAATTTTAAAATTTGTTTTACGTATAGTGTTTTAAGTTGACATTCATAAAACTTGCTGCCCTTGAAGAGCCACGCCCTTGGATCTAAGCCTAAACATTGATAAGTGTTTTGGTTGAACGGCGATCACACATACTGTATTTGTACATTAAACAAGAAGTTCCGTGACGAACTAAAGAGCCTACTTTTCTTTAAATGTAAGATTCATGCCAATGATTAATCGATATGGATCTATCTAGAATAATGACGAAATTAAGTTGGTAATATCGAAATTTCTAATTAGTTCGAAATACTGTATACCTGGCATAATGTAGCCTAATAGAGCACTACAGTTGGCAGCCCTGGTGACTGAATATATTCTTAGTTCCATCTCTTAAGGTACAGAATACAAAATTTGGTTGGAGTCCAATAAATAGCATGGACGTTACATGCAGTTAAACATTGGATCTAACAGCGCGCGTAAAATCATGTTGGCAACAGTGTCATGCATGTATTGGTCAGAAATAATCTGAAATAATATGATCTATTGTTGTGCCAATTTTGAATGAAATCCATTAGTTAGTATAGAAGTTACATGCATTTTAAAATTGGACCTATCAGCAGGCTTAGAATCATGTTGGCAGCACTGACGTATATTAGTTACTCCAAAGTAATCTAGAATGCCAGATACTATACGTGTGCAAAGTTTAGAGCTATTGGCTTGCATTCTTTCTGATATATTGATATTAGGGTAACAAAAATAGAGACAGCATTTATTAACAGTTGGCAGCCCTGGTTGCTCTTAAGAATACGCATAGTCATAGCTGTTATGGTACACATAGCACATTCGAAATTTGGTTGAAATCCAAATGATAGTATGGAAGTTACATGTATTTAAAGTTGGACCTCTCAGCAGGCTTGGAATCATGTTGGTAGCACTGACGTATATAAGTTACTCCAAATTAATATAGAATGTACTGTACTATACGTGTGCATAGTTTAAAGCTGTCGGCTTGCATACTTTCTCATATATATTGGTATTTGGATAAAAGAAATTAAGAGCATTTTTTAACAGTTGGCAGCACTGGTGGTTCATAAGAATACGTTCAGTCATATCTGGTTATGTACACATACAACATACGAAATTTGGTTGAATTCCAATTGATAGTGTAGAAGTTATATGCATTTAAATATTGGACTTATCACTAGGCTTATAATCATTTTGGCAACACTGCCATGTATGGCCTTCTGGAAATTAAACTGCAATATTATTATCTATATGTGTGCCGATTTTGAAATAGCTCCCATTCATACCTTCCATGATATCCAACATGGAGCTCAAATTTCAATTGCGATTTTTCAGCAGTTGGTAGCACTGACATCATTTTCAAATATGGCCGTGAGATATTCAGGTATAGATCTTTACTCCTACCAAATTTTATTTCGATTGCTCCGGCCGTTTAGGAGTTGATAGGGGAGGGGGGGGGGACACACACACACAACCAGGCAGACAGACAGACACACACACAACCAGACAGACAGACAGACAGACAGACAGACAGACACACATTTTCCCGGATCGATCTCATAAGACTACTTTTTCCTCATTTTTGCAAAATGTGAAATGTACATTAAACAAAGCAAAATATATTAATAATTAACCATAGGTATACGCACACGTAAGTCAAGTTATTATGTGCTATCAGTAGATTGCAGCTCATCAGTGATTGTTTTCACAAATGAACAAAATGTGAATTTGAACTACGTTTTGTAATTTTCAGTCAGTGGATTTCTTATAATTTAATATTGCTTTGTAGTAAGCAAAACTAGAGCCAGGTTCTCCTAAAAATCCCCTATCCCATCTATGACTGGTGACCATCAGGGGCGGATTTAAGCCAAGATTATAGGGTAGTGGACACACCTGGGATCAGGGGGTATGGAATATCACCACGTTCACAGTGGGGTCCGGGGGTCCTCCTCCGGAAAAATGTGCAAAAATTAGGTTTAAATTATTAATTTATAGGCCATTTGGGTGATTATATTTGTGATATTTTGGAGTAAACATTTGGTCACCATTGACCAAAGACTCTCCGGTATTGAAGTAAAAGCTCTAGCATCTTCAAGTAAGACCCCACGGTGTAGCACACCAATGACCGCGATGGGGGTCAACAGCAAGTCAGCAGATCAGAGGTTCGAATCCCGGCGCTGACAGCGGCTATCCTGAGTGCGGGTTTTCACACTCCCTCCAGACAAATGCCGGGATAGTTCCTTATTTCATGTCCAGGTACACCTACCCTACTATTAACCCTAATAATTACAGTAATAGTTGCGACGGGCAACGCATTCCCACTTTTCCCAGTCAGCAACTAAGAATTCGGCATGCGATCGAACATGTCACAGAGGCCATAGCACAGCACAGTGTATACCCTGCGTTTCGTCCAGCAGTGGGTGGTATTAAGAGGGTCTAAGTTTCTACTCTCCACGATTTACAACAAACACCTCTCATATAATACAACAACCACTAGCCTCCCCCTTCAGTGTTTTCTATTTTGTTCGCTGTTTGAGAATCTTATAATTTACTTCATTAATATTTGTGAAAACTACTGCTTTACAGTCAACTTCATTCAATAATCTAGAGGCCTTCAGAAACAAACCTGAAAATTAACGCGTCAGCAAACATTGAATTGTATCTACAGTACTATTTGATGCAGACGAGTCCCAACCGAGCTCCAATGGTTCATTGCCCGCCAGTGATACTATACCTACTACAGTATTTACCAAGTACACGGGTTAAATGTCGCAAGCCCCTAAATTAATTAACAACTACTGTAATGACAAATAGGCCTATTATTAACTGTTGAGTAAGACTACGAATGACCCCGCAGTCGGGAAACCGAATCCTGCATTTCCTGCGGCGGCTTCGTCAAGACCCGGAGTCATTTCCAAGTCGAAGAAAAAGAGAGCAACTCATTTTATGTTTAACGGAACTGAGATGTTAAAGCGCATCATGAAAGGGCTTGATTAACAAGGGTAAATATCTCTTTGCGTCCTGAAAAATAAGTGCTTTGCAGATCGATGCTGTTCTTTGGAATAAACGGCGTAGAAATGTCCAATAATAATAACAGTCACTACGCCAGCTGAAAACAAAATTGTACGGTATTTATAATCGACAATACTTCATATTAATTTTCTTCTAAATTAAGCAGACTTCAAATATTTGGTCTTTGGAAAATCTGCGTGGTTGCCTACATGCAATATATTAATTATTTCTCCATCGCCATGCACACCACAGACGTTACTTATTGTTGTTTTAAGGGGTGGAACAGCTACGCCGTCTGCCCCTACCAGTGAGTTCCATGAGAGGAATTGGAAAACAGAAATTGAGTGGTTCAGTTCCCTAGCTTAATTGTAATTTTTATCCTGGTTAATTAAACACTCAGTCCAGAAAAACACTGGAATGTTACCTTAGTTTCAGTCTTTGGATACATTTCCCAACTCTAGTACTAATACTAATAGGCCTATAGGTTTTCAATAAATCTCTTAATCAGAAATGATTTGCGCACGAACTCAAGTACCTTGGATTGTTGATCGTATTGAATGAACCAGCAATAATAATAATTATACTGCACCTAAACATAGGCTACAGATTATTCAAATGTTAGCATTGTTTTCTCAATTCTGTATACGAGAAGATGAACAATTTCGCATACATTTCTTCTATCTACGTTTGACAACAGAATCATCCCACCCTTTCGCAAGATATTTAGCCAGCAATGATAATTTTTCACATAGTGCGAAAGTGAACTACTAGGGGAAGATGACCTCGCTGTTCTGCCCCTTAAATCAGTAATAACTAAAGAGTGAATTACTGTGTGGACGCTACTTTAAAATTTATTTTACTTACCTGCCTGCACGGCATACGATTCGTCTAGTTAGACAATATATTCATTTCAGACACTTTTACCTCTAAATATCTAACGTAAGCTCGACGTGACGCACCAAACACACCAGGGCAGCCCAGGTTCTCGTGGCCTTGGCGAAGTAAGTGAAGGGATGAGAAAGTTATTTGAACGATTGGTGCATAAGCCGAATAAGCTAAGTTTAGAATAATGGAATGTTCTCTCTGTCTTCAGGTATATTCTGAGAACAATACATAGCGAAGCCCCATCGCCTAAGTTGACCACTTTGAGACAGTTGTTCTTCCCACAAGCGCTTTGTAGAGGAAAATATTGTCCACTTGACATAATAAGTTTCTCAATCCTTGTAACATTGTTCACAGACCGTTCATTGCATTAAATAAATGATTAACAATGGCTAGTCCAAGTCACATAAAGGCAATAATAAATCAATGCCTGATCGGGCCCATCCTTCTAGGACGCCGGGCTCCCCTGGGAGGGCGGGCCCCGGGGGCACCAGCCCTGCCTGACCCCCCTCTCGTCGGGCCTGAACATAGCGTACAGTCCTTCTATCTTCCAGAGATTCCCACCCTAGTTTATCTATCATTCGATATCGATTTGAATGACTGCCTGTAATTGGCTAGTTAAAGTGATTTCGTTTCTGACCGCTAGATAGCTGTAGCATAGAACTGAAACTTCAAGTAGGAAATAAGGATGGCTCTAATATACATGACAGAATTTTGAATTGATGAGCACTATCATGTTCCAACCAAAACCCTCCAAGTCCGAAATAAAATCCACATTTACAGCGAAATTAATAGGTATACGTTTATTTTTCTTTGCTTATATTATTCCCAACCCCCATACTTATCACATGTCCAATATACAGACGATAAGTGTAACTTGATAATCAGAAGCACTTTTTTTTACTCATTGAGAGTCTAGTGGTAGTCCAGTCCTTGCACCCAACAGAGAGAGCTCATGCTCTAACTCTCGCCTCTTCTACCTACGTGAAGAAATCTTGTCTTTCCACAAGACAGAGAGAGCTGTTCCATTCAACCCTTCCTACGAGAGATACATCAGCTGATTAGCGGCTGACGGACATTTAAACGTAAATGCCCAAGGAAAAGAATAATGAGAACCCAAAATTAGGTTATAACTAATTAATGACAATGACATGTTTTACACGTGTTACCACTATTTTGTTTACAGATTAATATTATTTTTTAAACGTACTATAGGTAAGAAGCAATGCCGAGCGGAGTGGCCGCGCGTCCTAACGTGCTACGGCGACGGAGCCAAGCTATGCAATCGGGAGACGAGTGGGTTCGAATCCCACCGTCGGATGGCTTTCTAAGGTTTCCCATTTTCACTTCCAGGAAAATGCCGGGAAGTTCGTATTCATAGACCACAACCAATTCCCTCCACCTTCTTACCCAATTTTATTCTCCCTCTTTCATTTCATTTTCATTAGCTCCTCGACTGGGGTTGGCGTCAGGAAGGACGTCTGATCGTAAAACATACACAACTTTCATATCACCTCATCCCTGACCTCGTATCAGGAAATCATAAAATTAGAAGTCATATCGATCTTACCAAAAAGTTTATTAATTAGGTAATATTTTGTAGAAATGCAATGCTAATTAGCAATATAGACATACATAAAACGATTTCCTTCTTAAATTTCTAGCGCGTAACCTTGGAAAAGGGGAAGGGGATGTTTCACCGCAGGAAGAAGAGGAGAAAGTATGCGCATGCGCCCTTTCAGTCTGGTGCAAGGACTGGACTACCACTAGACGCTCGTGTCAGTTCATGCAATGTATTGCTGGTTGAGTCTTCAGTCTTTAGACTGTTTTGATGCGTCGTGAGCTAATTGTTTCATCTCCACATAGCTACCACACCCTACATCTGAGGCAATCTGTTTAACATATTCCAGCATTGGTCTACCCCTCCAGTTCTTGTCCTTGACCCTTCCTTCCATAACTATGCTTGGTATAACTGGGTGTCTTAATACGTGTCCTACCAACCTATTTCTTTTTTTCATTAGCAGTCGCCAGAAACATCTCTCCTCTCCCACTAGTCGTAATACCTCTTCGTTGTTAAACCTATCTATCCATCTGATCGTCATCATTCTCCTGTAACACCACATTTCAAACGTTTCAATTCTTCTCTATTCTGCTGCACCAATAGTCCAAGTTTCACTTCCATAGAGCGCCAAGCTCCAGAGAAAGGCTTTCAAAAATGACTTCATAAAACTTCTATATCCGATGTCAACTGATTCTGTTTCAGTAGAAATGCTTTCCTTGCCTGAGCCAACCTACTTTTTATATCCTCTCTGCTTCGTCCATCACTGGTTATTTTGCTACCTAAGTAACAGAAGTCTCCTACTTCCTTCAGTTTTTCACCTGCCAATTTGATGTCCATAGTGTGCCCAACTCTAGGAATGGGTATTCCAAGATTCAGACACCTAGATATCAAGGGAAAGGCTGTAGCCGCTTTTGAAAGTTCAGATATTTGAATATCGCGCTACATTGCTTCTCGAAGCATTTGGAAATAATTTACCGATAGTTGGATGTCAAGTGACGTAGCGAGTAATAGCAGAGGTGGAGGCTATTTATTGATTAAATAGTTAACTATGGAGTAGAGACTTGAGACTGGGATCAGATTACTGGCACGGCCAAATAAAAGAGAATGCAATTAGTATCAAGTAAATCGGACCAGGGATTCAAGAGATATGAGGATTTCTAGATATCAGGTGATGACGCGTGACCCTGACAGTTTTGAATAAAAGCCTGCTGGCCGAAGCAACTTCAGCTCATTCTAACACAAGCACTTGGCGAGCAAGTTGCATCTACGCTGAGCCAAGGCACATGGTTGCCGGATCTACGCAGAAGTTCTTTTCAAGTCGTGATAGTCACGAAAAGTGCTGCGCTACGAGTTGGAACTTAGTAAGTTTACGGCGAGGAGAATCACTGAGGTGATTGATTTTTCTACAGACATTGGTGAAAATATTTATATTTCTACAAGGACATATGCTAGACTTTGTCTAGAAAATAATATTTTGTCACAGTCCAGTAATAACTTAATACTTGGATGTTTAAATCCATTCAGTCAGTTTTCATTATTTGTAACTAGTTAACCACTTCGATCTGTCAGTACACTGAAGACTAGTCTATAACGGTGGCGTTCATTAGTCTACGCAAGGGAAACTACAAGTTGCCTAGCGCATGGTAGATGGTGATATAACAAACCATGCCCAGGGAACGATCTTCAGAACAGCCGTTAATTGCTTAGACTGTCAGTGTTTTTCTTGTACTGATAAGATTACCGTGAGTTATGTTACAACTGACATATCTAAGAAGAGATCACTTAGATCTGACCCTATTTAAACAAACTGTTATGGCTTTGATAGAAGCCCATATTAAAATGGAACAACAGTTTATTCAAACGTCAAAAGATACTACCACTATGTCTGACTAGACGAATTGTGGGTATATAATGGCGGCCGATACAAGGATTATACGTGCTTGTCCAATAGGGCATGTCTATGGATAAATCTGGTACAGACCAGGTTTACTACGCTTCAAGACCATCAAGAAATGTAAGCCACATTTGAATTATATTATGCCTAGCTAATTGGAACAAAATATTTTTCTGCAGATGACCAACACATTTTATTTTTTCTTCGTATTTAAAGCTTGCAATGATTCACGCAAGACTTGTTAGAGTTATTCTGAGCATTTTCAGCACTCAGAACAGTTTAGGATCGATGACCGAGCACTTCGAGCATTTATTTGAATATTTCATATTTTTGGGAAATCACGGTAATCAGCCGATGTAACTGTAAAAGTTAAATTTATTTTTGTTGAGGAATGGATATTTTTTCCATATTCGAAGATTCGAACATGTGGATTCTCACATAATGAGATGATAATTAAACATATTTAAAATGATATAACGAATAATAATAATAATAATAATCCACTAATAATAATAATAATAATTTTTATAATTTTTCTAAATAATTCTTGGATATTATATTTTCTAATAATCATATGTATTGAGAGAGAGCCTATGAAGTAGTTTAATCATTTCTAGTTTGGAACAGAAGATTTTCCGAAGGATAGTGGTTAGCGCAAGCCCGCATTCAACCAACATTTCAGTTCTGGTTGAACAGTTGATATTTGCAATGAGCAAAGTACATTTTTCAGATAACACGGAGAGGCATGAAACGGGAAGCAAATGATATTTGTATCAAATAGGATATTTTTGTATTTATATAAAATCATGACGTAAATACACTCGAAAGTGAAATGAAGATTTTCATAAGTATGGTAAATTCACGGGTTGAACTGAATGGTAAAATAAAATAAACTTGTAAGTTTATTAATCTTCCAGTGTTGATAACAAGCGGAGGCTTGATTTATTGTATAAATTTTGGGAAGAAAATTTATATGTGTGGAGTAGTTGAAATGCCATTCCCAGGTGCGCATGTTAAGTCGCAGGAATGAGGAGGTTTTTTCGAGCATCAATCAAATAGCAGGTTCGATGGCTCAGGTTTATAGTAGGAGTATTGGAGCCACACATTTCGTCGTATGAATAACCCGAAGGTTATTTCTTTGAAACCATCAGTTCTTATTTCAACCTTGTTTACGGATTCCATTTAGACTTTGATTTTGCTAGAACCCGGATTTGTCATGATAGTAGTTTATTCTTCTTCAGAGGAAGACCTTTGCCGTTGTTGTTGTTGTAATATTGTGTTCTTACACAAATAGTAGAATGGGCCACTGCCAATTTAAAAATAATTCTTTAACCACGAATAATTTGAAGGATATTTTCAATCCTAGTGCCATGAACTAAATGAATTCATTATAAAACTACAATTCTAATTTCCGCATTCTGTCGAAGAATTGCAAGTTGTGAAAGTTACTAGAAATGGTCATAAATATAAATATTTTTATAATAATGATTCCGAGTGGAAAATTGAATAGTTGAATGGTTCAACAATTTAGTGATCAAGTTGATGATTCAGAAATCATGTATTTTGTTAGGAACTTGAAGTTCATAATCGAGTCACTTCTCGAATGTTTAATGTCAGAAGAACAATTAATTGTTGTTGTGCTTCGCACAGTTCTTCGATGCTATGCTCAAGGTCAAATACTTTTCAGATGTTATTAATATATGTAAATAATTTGTATTGCTTCAATGATAATAATATTTTTCGACTATGCATTTTTGAAACTGGAAAACAAGTGAATGTTTAAAATTCTATGAACATTTATTCTACGAGTGTTAATATCATGTAAATATTCAAACAGTGATCTACGATATTTCCAGTATAGACAATTAACTTTGAACTGGAATTAAATATTACTAATTTTGGAACACAGTCCACAGGACTATTAATCGGACTTGTGTTTCCAAAAAGATTGTCAAATGTGTTTGGAAAATTTCTGTATATTGTGTGTAAATAAGGGTGTGGATCGCCACACGTGGATGATGCTGCTTTGAGCATCCTTGCAGTCAGATTTTAACTTCAAAATAAACTGAGATAATTTTACCAGATGTGTCATACCCAATTAAATCTCCTTCTATCCTTATTGTTGCATTGAGCCAAAAATCAGTAAAGCATTTTTTTCATTTGATGTCGTTTTTGCGATTTGCTTTAACCCATCTGGCGCTCCGGGATATTTTGATTATCGTGCTGACTGATTATTGGTAAAATGCATATGTGGTCGTGCGGACTCCGGTCTAAACGGGCACAATAGAGGTTACTGATTTATTTCGGCTGCATTCCAATATTTTTGTTTTATATTTATTGATTTTCATCATGAATTCTTTCCTCAAGACGGAGTCCATACCATTCAAAAACTCATTCAAATCCTCTGGCGTATCGGCCAAGATCACGATATCATCAGCAAATCTCAGAGTTGAAATTATTTCTCTTTTATGGATGTATTCCAGGGGAGCCCATAACCAGCAGTTGGTTCTATTCGTGGGCGCCCAGTGATCCCAGGGACCCTGGTACAGCTATCCCGGGGGATGACCGTGGAATGCTTCATGTTAACGGTGGTGGTCTGGTGGACGGACCGTGTCTCTGAATACTGGCCTATGTGTGCGAGCAGGCACTGTACTTATAAATACAGCCCTGCGCGGATAGATGAAACGTTATCCGCATCAGCACGGCTGTTATCCGCATCTGCCCCGCATCCGCACGACTGTTATCCGCATCCGCACGACTTTTTTCCGCATCCGCCCTGCATCCACGCGACTTTTATCCACAAGTTTGTTATCCGAATCTACTGGCATTACAATAATATTTTCAATGTGTTGCTTTATATTGTTACGTGCCACCCCCTACTGGCACTTCCGTTAACTGGATTACGGTGGGTGAAAGCACAAACACAATTGTTTCTTTAAAGAAACGTATTAGCTTTATTGCGGGCCAGAAAGCTACACCACACAGATAGCAAATACAAGCAATTAGTATCCCACTCTAGTTTCCACTCGTAGGGAACACTTGCCTTTCACTTGTCAAGAAGCCACAGAAGTTAATTCCTCCTAACGAGACCGGTGGCCTCGATAGAACTACCTGCAACACTTCCTAGAATACGCAAGCTATCGTTATTTACGATAGCCGGTCACTCACCACTACACTCTGCTTCGCTGTCCGCTGGCTAGGGAAACAGCCCCCGGCGCTTTCGCAATTCACCACACTAACCTCTGCTGCACTGGAAAACACACTCGTTCAAGACACAGTTCCTCTGTAGGCTTCTCACTCCTTCACTGTCAAGAGAATCAGCTTCACTAGGGTTTCGCAAGTCACGTCGCCAACAACTGTCGCTCAAGGTAAACGCTCGCACTAGCTCGAAAAACACTGTCCACCCCGCTTGCCAGGTCGCTCTTATATAGCAGGCCGGTGACTCAATAAATGCTTCTAGACCCATCCAGGATTCACGGCTTCTCGAGGTTTCCATCACTGGCTGGGTCACGAATATTCTGGACCATCCCTTTGTCCTAGTAGCCCTGTTGCGTAAGGCGCACGTAATACACTGAGGCAGAGCACAGCCCAGCCCGGGGCAGCTGTGACTCAACCGGCGAGGCGACGAAACAACTCACAGCCGTAACAATTCTTTATCTTTTAGACATTTGAGCTGAAAATCGAACCCTTAGGCTATGTACTTACTGTATGTCATGTGCTATGTTTAAAATGAATGTTATACAGCCAGAATTGCAACCCTTTCAGTTTGGAGTGTTAATTGTGCTTAATGACATCATTTGAATGTGATTAGCGTAAATCATCATCTTACATTTGTCATGAAAAAAAAAACATAACGGAAAAATATGATAGGCCTATGTCATAAACATCCGGGTCCTAGTAAGGGAGAGTGGGGGAATTGTGCGCACCATTACCCTACTCTGCTTTTAAAACGTAAATCACGTAATACCGGTAAACTAATCTATTATATTGAAAAACAAATACATGCAAAACCACTGTAAACACTGGCATTCAATTTTAAACAATTGAATCACAACTGTAGGCTTACCTTCTCATTTGCTGGCTACAGAAAATAACATGCAACGTGTAAAGTTTCTTCATCCAAGCCTCACGGTTATCACATAGCAATTGGCAACTCAAACTAACACCTGGGGCGTTGCGGTCGGTCTGGATAAGTAGGGTAAAAATACTCAATAACACACGTTTGATATGGAAAACTTTTTATTTTTCGGTTATAATAGATAAATGTGGTCCCTAAATGAAATGACATTGATATTTTTAATTGTATATATGTATAACTGTGCGATACACGTGATCTAATTTGTGTGTTCCACTGGATTTTATGTGTCAATTGCATATTATCAAGCATCGGTTGTCTGCTGGTATTTGTTTTTGAGCAGTTCGAGTCAGTTCGAGTCATGGCGCTGCTACGTTTAAAAGCTATATTTGAGTTTGCTCACTGTACCATAGACTCTAGAAATTATTTACTGCTTGGAGGGGCGAAGGGATGAGTTTAACTTGTATTAAAACTCGGGGGAGACAGGAATTGCTTGATATGGATGGTTAGCAGGTGGGTTTGGTGTTGAATATCATGCTGGTAGCAGTCAAATTAGAGCTATATGACTCTTAGTGGAATGGCTCAGATATCGCAGAGCGAGGTGATGGCGGTTGGCAGGGTTATTGGAAATGAACTAGGGAGCGGGGAAGGATACCTGACTGATGAAGCTTGGCTGTCCTCGGCTGGTGTAGGCTTAGCTCGGCGAGACTGTGCTTGGCTGTCTAGGGTCGGCTTGGCTCGGCGTAACAGTGAACAACCCGTCCTGTCGTCAATGAGTGTAGTGGTGAGTGGTCCAACCCGCTCCTGTTGCCCATATTTATTTGGTATCGTCACCTTTTGGGCTATTGCTATTTGCATCTTTGGGAAAGTGATGAAAACTTATATCCGCAGCTCTCTTATACAGTACATCGACTTACAGCCGTAAAGTGAGCAATATACTTTGCTTTTACTCATTTTGCACTCTATCAAAGAGTAAAACTAATTACTTATGTATAAAACACGAAGAATTTACCACGATCTGTTTACCAATACAAGAAACCATATACAAACAGTCACCACGTGACAAATGTACCCTACTTGGTAAGTTTCTCATTTTTACCGCTAGATGTTATATGAGATAGCTGGATTTGCCAATAGGTACGATGACAGCTTGAGGGTAGCAGTAAACTGAGTTGCTAGTTGTACTACCAACTAGAAAAACATTGTCGCGCACAATTACCCAACTTTCCCCATGATATTCAACAAGTTCGGATTATATTCTACAAGCTATCCGCAAAGTCATGCAAAGTATATCCGCATGGTGAACAAGTAGTTCCGTGAAGAACTTTACAGCCTATTTTCATATATCCTACTTATGTTAACTGCCACTATCAACATACAAAATTTCAGTTTGATTGCTGAAACAGATTCGTAGATATTGAGAACCGACTAAATATTTCGGATGGTCGCCATGTTGGATTTTATATATGTAGGTCCTAGAGTTATGTACTGTTACATGAAGATAATTGTGTACGTGTAGCATTCAAACTTCAATCCCATGAATAGGACACAAGAAGTAACAAGGAGATTTTAAAATTTCGCACAGCTTCCATCTTGTGGTTATGGAAACAATTGAAATAAATTAGATGCCAGTGGATTAACATTCGTATAAGGATTTACTGTAACAAGTTTCACTGCACTCGGATGGTAAAATTGCGAGAAACGTCCATGTGAATATTTATACTTCGCGTCGCCACCATGTTGGATTTTTGATCTCCAGGATATATGAAGTCCTATAGGTGAACTTAAGTTCATAGCCCCTATGAACATTAAAAAAATCAGTTTGATTGCTATAGTAGATTCGTAGATATTCAGAACCGTCTAAATATTTCGGATGGTCGCCATGTTGGATTGTTAAATGTATAGGCCATAGAGTCATGTACCATTAAAGGAAAATTATTGCGTAGGTTCATTATTCAAACTTTCACGTCTATCGCATGATTACGACACAAGAAATAAAAACTTAATTTTAAAATTCGCACAGCCACCATCTTGAGCTTATGTAAACAATTGAACTAAATTAGATACCGGTGCATAACAATGTGTATAAACATTTCCTGTACCAGATTTAATTGCGTTTGGAACATTAAATCGCGAGAAAAGTCTATTTAAAATTTTCAAATTCGCTTGGCCGCTATGTTCGTTTTGTAGTTAACCGGTTTTTGAAAGTCTTATAGATGAACTTCCAGTAGTGCCCTTAATCTCCGTACAAAATTGTATGGTGATATCGCTAATAGTTTCAGAGATATAGAATGCCGGTGAAATATTTCGTACATCCGCCATCTTGTGGTTAAGTAAACAATTGAACGAAGATAGATGTCGGTTTATTACAATGTATATGAACATACACTGTACCAAGTTTTATTGCGTTTGGTTGGTTAAATCGCGAGAAACGTCTATTTAAATGTCGCAAATTCGCGTGGCCGCCATGTTGGTTTTGTAGTTACCAGGTTTTCAAAAGTGAAATAGGTGAACTTCTAGTAGTTCCCTTTATCACCGTAGAAAATTCCAGTGTGATATCGGTAACAGTTTCGGAGATATTGAATGCTGGTGAAATATTTCGCACAGCCGCCATGTTGGATTGGTGAGACGTAACAAAATTTGAAGGGCGCGGTCGGGGTCGTCCGGGATAGTGCTATGAACTTACCGAGTTTCATTGAAATAAGTCCAGCCATTCAGAAGTTATTAGGGGACACACACACACACACACACGCGCGCACACACACACACACGGACGAAAGGTGATCTCATAAGCCTATCTTTTTCAAAATTGAAAATAGGCTAAAAATGTTGCGGATATCCGCATCCGCGCAGGGCTTTACTTATAAACTATACCCGTTGTTTGTGAAATGGTATGTTAATTTTGTAAATATACTCATGTTGCAATGAATAAAGGGAAATAGCCTGTATAGTATTCTCATTTTCTTCGTTAACGACTAACGACTCAAACGTTATACTCTGTAAACTGGGAGAATGTGATTGACGTTTCTGGTCTCGTCATGTGGTCCGATAACGAATTCGCCAAACTTGTCAGACGGCTTCAGTGGCGTAGTGGGTAGCATGCTGAGCTTCTTTGTCCAAGGTCGCTGGTTCAAACCCGGCCGAAATCGTCGAATTTTTAAGAGCGTTAAAAATACCTCAGTATCCCTTTCTTCGGAGGGGAAGTAAGGCCGGCGGGCCCATGTCATAAATTTATGGCATGAAAAAGAACCTCCACTAATTACACTTGTGTGAAGCCAAACGTTATAGGTTAAGTTTCATTAACGCCCTTAAGTTCCAACGGTTGTCACCGGGCGATGGTATCTAGTAGTAGCCAAGTTCACAGCTACGTGTCGTAGACGGTAGCATTTGGTAGCGAAAGTAGGAACAACTTCAAATTATCGTCTGCAGTCCTTACCAGAATTACAGATAACACACACTAATACAGTCATCACAATTAACACCGGTTATCAGACAGATTCTACACACACCCAAAGTACACGGGGCTACATGACCGCGTTGCGCAGCCCCGAAACTGAGGAACCAACCAACCAAACTTCTCACTCCGATCACACGGGAGAATGAATTACTTAATTCAACTCGCTATAATACATAGGCTATAACAATCATTTAATTGCTAAGCTAGAAGATTCTTTGGAAACTAAGAATAATTGCTACAGATGTAGAATATACGAGAACAATGTCTCGTGTTGTGATAATATTAAGGGCGGCTAGAAAACGCTGAAGAGATCCATAACTTCCGATGATATTACATATTTTGTAGGACAGGAATACTAATCTATTGCGTACGAATTATTCAGGCAAGTTTTTCGCTTAAACGTCTAATTTGTGTCAATGTGTAGTGCGGGTTACTTCATGACCAAGTCAGGCGCAGATTCAAGGGGGCGGGGGAGGGGGGTCACGGGGGTTATGACACCCCCCCCCCCCCAAACGGAGACCAATTTTTTTTGCAAACTCAAAAAACAAAAACACAACAACCAGACAAATAAAACTTAACGAATTTTAACTGAATAACAGTTTCTTTTTCATTTTATTCAATACTGAAATTATCTTTATTGCAATTATTATGTTCTGTTACAACTGTACATAAATACAACTGTTATATAAAAACGATTATTTATATAACAAAATCAACTCGTCTATTTTGTTTAGCAAACCTTGTGATTACCAAATCGATGTCTATAGTGATGTGCAGCAATGCACGGATAGGGAATTTGGGGCTTTTTTCGCACCAAAAAATTTTGCCGACGTCCAAACTGCAAGCTTGGTTGGCAATTTAATCTGTGACTTTCTCCATTTGTCGGTACCAACTCGACTTGCCGAAACTGTAACGTACCTTGATTCTTTTCTCGAAGCTCGATGTAAAAGTCGCAAAACACGCCCTTGCAATTTGTACGAATATTTTTGGTGCGCTAAACGCATCAAATTTCTATCAATGTAGCTTGCAAAAAATTGGTCTGGTTTTGTACGTTTGGTTATTTTGTGATTGCGTTGTTAGTGATACCATTTTTCTTAACAATTTCGATTCTGTGAAGCCCCCAAAGCCAAACTCTAGATAAGCACCTGGACCAAGTTATTGGACCTTTCCTTTTCACTGAAGATACAATTACAGACCTCATTTACCATGACATGCCTGAACAGTTTGTGTTCGCACAAATAGAAGATATCGGACAACAGATTGGACAGTGTAATTTTTATGCAAGGTGTGGCTCCACCTCACTACCTTCGTTTGTCTGCAGAGAAACAAACGGCTCTCACATTGAAACTTTCTAGGGTATCCACCGGGTGAGTGAGCCGCGGTCGTTACGGCGTAACTGCAGGCAGTCGCTCACATCCGGAAGGCGAGGAGGTTCGAGTCTCCACGCCGGCAACCTTGAAGGTGGTCTTCTGTGGTTTCCCATCTTCCTTCCAGGCAAATGCCGGGGTTGGTCCCTAACTATAGGCCACAGCCGCTACCTTCCAATTCCTCGTCCTTACATGCACACTTTTCTCCCCAGACAACACTCCACACGCGACGGTACATCTAGCTCACCCCATGGGTGTCCGCATAGAAGTGGCTACAAACCCTGGCGAGCCGAACATGTCCTCGGACACTCCCGGCACTAAAAGCCATACACTAAATATATATCTTTCTTTATCTTTATATATATAATTCTTCGACACGTGTGTAAGCTTATGTGACTGAACTCCTCCTAAACGACTGAACCAATTTTAATGGAATTTGGTATGTATATTAGGGTGGGTCCAAGTATGGTTTAGATTCACAATCTGACCCGGTAGGTGGAATGAACACAATGTTAGAACCACAATTTACACACAATTTTAGAACCACAATATGCAGTCAAAAACAGTCGTCATGGAAACCACTAGCCTTGGCCTTCGTGAAAGCTGATGTCTCTGGACGGTTTGTCTCTGCACGTTAGAGCCACCTGGTCGCAACCTGTGCAACTACTGCCATAACATACACTCCGCCCGTGGCAGAAACGTTTGTTTTATACTGAACCCTTTACCCTCTGATGGATAAATGATTCGATGTTTTATTTCTTCAATTAATAAATATTTTCACCAGCATCATGAAAATAGCCAGACGGAGATGAGGAAATTTCAAGCATTTGTTGGAGACAATGGGGACATACCTGCAGCAGTTTGACAAAAGGCTAAATACTTAGGATTGTGAAAAGATAGACCCTAGCAATGTTTCAGAAGGACAGGTGGTGGCTACCTCAAAATAGAAGGGACGCGCAGTGAGACACGCTTATGGCATGTTCATTGTAATATTCGCGCCTAGAAAAAATATGATGCAGTAACGTGAGTGGCTGATGAAAATACTAGACACTCCTACGAGGCCAAGGTCTGATAAAAACCGCCAAGTTATTGAAAATGTGGAACCAATGGGAGATGAATGCTTACCAGCGCGGCAAGTCTAGCTTGGGCACGCGATGGCTAGCATTAACGCGGGAGATCGGCTAGACAACATCTCTACGATCGATTCTAGGATTAATGGGCATATTCTTGACCTGCGCAATTTTACGAGTTCAGTGATATTTATTTCATTCCTGTACCACTATTATTGTGAGAAATTTTTATATAATTTCCCCCTCTATCAATACCTAGGGCCGGTTCATTTATAAGTGGCATGAAGAACCAAGACAATGCTTATTATACTTTGGTGTGTCGAGGACACAGGTTAATATATTTTGTGTGTCGGTGGACACAGGCTATTATACTTTTGTGTGTCGACGACACAGGTTACTTTACATTTTTGCGCGTCTAAGGACGTAGACACTTATACTCTTGCGTGTCATGTGGACACAGAAATTATTAATAAATGTGTTAAATTCAGTGATAGATAGTCACAGTACTATATTTTGTAGGGACAGTAGCATCGACAATTCGCCAACAGACTGTTCCGGGGAAAGTAGTACCTGAAACGGCGAATTTAGTAGTCAGATATCGAGTGTATAATAATCTAACTTTTTGAATCAGCACGAGACATGACATCGCTTACCATGGAAGAAGTTTGGAACTATCAACACTCCGTCCAGATGGTTGAGATGAGATAAGAAGCATTCAGTTGGGAGATGGCAGCTGACGTCCTTTGACGGGTGACTGGCCGAGGATGAGTACAAAATAATATTCTTATTATCTGATAAATTAACTTATGGTATATGAGACATATTTTTGTAAATATTTTGCTTGTGTGATTAACGTAGTATATTTAGTTTTGGTCTGACACACCTTTTGCATGGAAACAGCTCGCATAAATGTTATTAGTAGAAGGTTCTTGTTTGTTTGTTTGTTGTTTTAACTAACGTAGCTATGGGGACGACCGTGTTTGCATATGTTACGCAATGCGGTTAAAAAACGTCTCTCGGAGATATGTTGTGTTTCAGAAGTAGGACTGAATTAATATAATTATACAGTAGATTGGAGGGTAATTAAATTTTTTAAGGTTTATTATTGATCAGATTCAGTGAGATTATTGCCTTTGGAGCAATGTGATTTGTGACGAAGAGCAGTCAGCTCTATCGTAGGTTTAAATATTTTTTTTAAATAGTTTGTGAGCATCTATTCAGCCGACCTGTGTGAAAAACGTGATGGCATTCCCAGCAGTGTGTGTGAGGGTATTTTGTGGTCATTACAAGCGGGAATTTCAGCGTAGACTGATTTCTGTCAGCTTGGTGCCAAGTTCATATTGTTACCTTGCGAGGGCAATTGTGGCTATTTTGATTAATGTCTGACCATATGTTTAGGTGGTTGAGATTTGTTGCTGTTGATTCTTTGAGATAACGGCACAGCTGGTCAGTTATTTTTACACACTGAAGTTGGGGCAATGACAAGTATTGAGGAAGGGGGAGCTGTTTCACAAGGCGAAATGAAGGTTGCAAGCGAGGTCATTAGTGGGGAGTGCTTGTTTGGCTCCGTAATTACTTGAAATACAAAATTAAGAACTGATCAATGGTAAAAATTGTTTAAATAAATGGGAGTTGCCTACGAATCACGATAATCTCCGAAGCGTTAGCTTAACATGCAGTTTTGTTCATATAAAGTAATCTCAGTCGGTCAGGCTTTTGTTGTTGTTGGTTTTAATTCCATGTTTATATTCCATATCAGTCACCCGTGAAGTCACGTGCGATGCTGTATTTTCCTTGTTGCTGTATTGAGCAATTGGCCGGTGTTGGCAGCTCATTTTGTCAAGTGCGTCATCGCGCTAATGGAGGGTCTCCAGGGAGATTCCTGTAAATAGTAGATTTTTAGTGTGTGTGTCAGCATTACATTTTTAAGGGTTTTTATTAGTGTCATGTCCCATATCCGTAAACGTTGATTTACGAGATGATTGTTCGTAAGCACCGTGGCTGTTAACCCGCTGTAAACGAGCAGTCATCCAAGTACTCATTCCTCGTAGTTAGTCATTACGCGTACATAAAATCCAAATGCAAGTAAGTGGAACCAGGATCCACATTTTTATAAAGGGGAGATCCGTCTGACTTCTCAACATTGATAGATATTCCTGTCATGGGAAAATTCAGGGAGGATTTTTTTTATTATTGTTGTTTATATTCTTTTTATGCACTATTAGTCATTAAATCATGTTATTATTCTACGTCTTGTCACCTTTCTTTCTTAATTATAGTTTTAATCCTATGACCCTTACCTCAGTAGAGCGAACGTAAACATCACACTAAGAACTGAGCGCGACCCCTTGATCAAGATTCTTGTATATAAACACTGCTATTCTGAAGCGTTCATAGGACGTAAACTGGTGCGGCCTAGCGTGGGGCGGTTCACTGTGGTGTAACGGCAGAGAAATTGCACATGTCAATGTAAGCGTAGTTGGGTTTTAAAACTGACGCAACAATGAAGGTGTAATTTGTTGCTGGTTCGCTGCTGGAACACATTTAGTTGGCGTATTTGAGTAAAACTGACAGGCCACAAGTGGAGGCAGATATGACAGTATTTTAATCACCGGAAAGTGATATTTTATTAAAAGTAATTGAGGCGATGAGGATACCGCCAAATGTGTGAAATATAAATTAAAATCAGGAGTTTGCAGTGTAAAATACGGTTCACATTTTTTGTCTATTGCATTAAAATAAATTAATATACGTGTTACCGGGCGCCCAATGATTAAAGTTAAAACTAGATTTGTTTAGAAAGTCAAACTCATGAAAATGTTAGGAGGCTGGTAGCCTTAAATGGCAATTAATACTTTGTTAATTAGTCAGTGTTAATATCAGATCAGGATAACAATTTAATGACTAAATATGTGTTTGAGTTTAAATTAAATTGAGTAAAATTAGAACCACTCAGAGATGCAATCGACTAGTGGGATTAAATGTAAAATAAATGACCTGAGTAGGGTAATGAAATTAAATGTGCATTGGATTGTATGTGTGTGTCAAAGGGCATTGCTTTATGCCATTTCCCTAATGTCTCATATAAAGTGTATAACATGGCGACGGTGGAACAGATTCAAGAAATCATTGAGAGTGCAGCTAGGAGAACACAGGAATTGTTGGACACTAAATTGGCAGAACAAAGTGAATCACTAAACACAAAATTATCTGAACAAATAAACACTAAACTATCAGAACAAAGTGAATCACTAAACACAAAATTATCTAAACAAATAAACACTAAACTATCAGAACAAAGTGAATTACTAAACACAAAATTATCTGAACAAATAAACAATAGTTTGTTAGAACAAAGTGAAGCATTAAACGCGAAGTTATCCGAACAAAGTGAATCATTGCGGACACAATTAAATAACAGTAGGATTGAACAAAATGAATATCAGGCGGAACAAGCTAGATTACTAAAAATGAAATCAATGGCACTATAAATTCTTAGCTAGAGGCGCAGAATGTTAAAAACACGAACCAATTAGCTTCGTTAACCGCAGAGATGAAGGATCACACTAATCAACAGATGGTATTGCTGGCCCTAGATGTTAGCAAAAACAATGAAAAACAATTAGATCAGATTAAGAAAATGGAAAGTATTTTTGATCAAAAACTTAGCATTCTGGATGAAACGGTGTTAGCTAAATTAGAGCAAATTGAACTAGCGTGCACTATGAATACAAGCGAGGTCAAGATAGCTCAGGATAAGTTAGAAGGACGATTTAAGGAAATGGAAAAGAGCGGCAAGGTAATTCAACAACAATTATCAGCGGTAGATGAAAATATATCCAGCATAATTAAAGATATGGATCGTCTCGAAATAAAATCAGCGGAGCAATGGAAAAGCCCAGAAGCGGATCAGAATCAATTAAAGAATACCATCGACGAAAGGCTGAGCCAGATAGAAAGCAATCAGGATGACACTAAAAGCCAGATTGAGGAGAAAGTAAGCACGATTTAGGAGCAAATAGGGAAAGATTGGCGAAAAATGAATATCGATTCTAAAGAGGAAAGATCAACCATCCTTAAGACAGTAGGCGAAAATCATACTCGTATTCAAGCATTAGAACAAGAAATTAAGAGTAAACTTAAAGAACAAACAGACAGGATCATAAAAGCTGAACTGAGGTCGTTAGAACAATCCTCGATATTTAAAACGGGAACATTGAAAGACAAGCAGGACGACTCAAATAGCCCGGAGGGTACTAGCACAGCAGGGAGTCAAGCTAAGTCAGAGAGCCCATTAACAACAAACACGGAAGGGTTTCGCAAGAATATCGAAAGGAGTTCCACGCCACAAGACGGTCATCAGCCCACACAACTTATCCAAGTAATTCGCTCGAACGATTATAAACCGCAGAAATACACGGAGAATTCAGGGGTGACACCTAAAGCCTTTATTAAAGAAATTGAAGATCATTACAATGACACTGGGGTACCTGAAGCACGTAGATTGAGGATGATGGAGAGATTTTTATCAGGAAATGTCCTTACATGGTTTTTAAGCTTCAAATATACATTTGGAACTATGACAGATTTCAAATTAGCGTTTCTGCGCAAGTACTGGTCGCCAGCATTACAACAGAGTCTAAGGATGGAGCTTTACTCTAGAAAATACCAAACTACCCAGCAAACGAAATACTCAGATTTCGTTAACATGCAAATGCTAAAATTTCACGACCTTGATTACCCTTTAAATGAAGGGGATCTGGTGATGACTATAGCGCGGCAAATACCAGTCAACGTGCAGCAAGTACTAGTCGCAGCGAACGTTAGTACGGCCTTACATGCAGAGCAGATATTACGCCAGATAGATGAGACTACATCTCATAATCATTATAGAGGAGGAAGACAGCTGGAGTTAGTCAATACGACAGAGGTCATAAAACCAAAACAGGCAAACACTAAAACGCAGGGTACTAATACAAGCACCTCCACACCTAGGCGAAACCAGGAAGAAGGAGAAAACAGACCATACCAGCGTAACGAGAATAACTATAACAATAGGTCATATCAAGGCAACAATAGATATCAACATAGAGGGTATCAGCAATGGCGTGAAAATCGAAGGAATGAGAGGCCTTATGGAAGATACGGTGATTACAATGCTAATCAAAGATGGAAAGGAAGGAGAGATCAAAATCAAGGAGAGCCACGTAATTATCGAAATGACTGGCATGATAGGCACGCTCAATCAGAAAATTACCTAGAGGAATTACACGCTAGTCAAGGTGGAGAGCTAGGAAGATGGGAAAAAGCCATTGGGAACATGAAGAATCCAGACACACATACTGAGGAAGCTGGAAGTCTACTGAGACAAGAGGAATATCAAGGGCATGGGCGACAAAAGGATGATGGGAGTCGCACCGGAGCTTAAAAAAATGCTAAATTTGGATAAAGAAGACAGTCTACAAACGCAACAGTCGGAAGTTGAAGATGGCTGGATAGTAGCGAACATACAAGAATGGATTGCTTTGCCAGAAGAATGCCTGGAGGAGACGGTGAAACCACGGAACGATGAAATTAGGCAGTTACCCATTATTTACGCGAGGATTGGTGGAATCAATATAAGATATTTATGGGATATGGGGTCGCAGATCAGTCTGGTATCGGAGGTTCGAGAGTTGGGACGGAGTCAAAATATTCCTGTAATTCCCGTACCACAGCTCAAAGTGAGGGGTGTTATTCCTGAACGCACCGTCACTTGTAAACGTCAGGCATACTTAGAACTGAACATATTGGAACATACTTTTGGGCAAACATTCATTATCATGGCAAAGATGAATTTCAATATAATTCTTGGTGCAAATTTCATTTGTGACTATCAAGCAGTGATAGATTTGCACAAGAATACAGTCAGTTTTAGAGAGTATGATCAGCTGAAGAACGTGGGATTGCATATGGATGAAATCACTACCGGAAGATATGTAAATTCTTGGGCATTGGTAGCAATATCGGAGGAGACGGAAGAGGAGATACGAAAGGCAGAAGATAACATCATAGAAGGAGCTGTTGTGGAACTAGATGAGGAGAGTGAATCCCAGGAGATATGGTCTTTATTAACAGAAGGAGATGACAGTGAGGCACAATTTGAAGAGTTACTACGGGAGCGGCTCAATGACATTCAACTTGGGGGTGAACATAGAAAACAATTGGAAGAGATTTTAAGGAAGCACAAAGCAGTATTTGATACAGTACCTGGTAAAATATTAAATTTCAAATATTCAATGCAAGTCGAGGATTGGTCACCTTTCAAGAGTAGATTGTACCCTATTCCGGAAAAATATCGTGGTCAAGTTAAGGTCATAATAGATGAGATGTTACAAGCTGGAGTGATAAGGAAGACACCTACACCTTATCTAAATGCGATTTTGGCAGTCACAAAACCAAATGGATCTATTAGACTTTGTTTAGATGCCAGAAATCTCAACATGAGACTCATTTTTCCTGAGTATGATCGAGCGCCAATTATCAGAGACGTACTAAAAGGCTTTAAAAACAAAAGCATTTATTCATCAGTTGACTTGACGTCCAGTTTCCACCATAGTGAATTGGATGAGAAGTCACAGCTTCTAACTGGCTTCTTATTCGATAACCAAACGTTTTGCTTCGTCCGAATGCCCTTTGGAGTCAAAACAGCGGGCTGTGCATTAATCCAAGCCCTGGACCGGAATCTAACCGAGGAAGTTAAGGAGATGACGGTGCGCTACATTTATGACATTCTGCGGGCATCCGACAACATTGAAACTCACATGGAAAATTTAGATAAAGTATTAGGCAACCTGAATGCATCAAATTTCAAAGTAAACCTGAAGAAATCGCATTTCTTCAAGACCGAGATCTTATATTTGGGTCACATCATTGACAAGGAGGGAGTGAAGCCAAATCCAGCTAAGATCGAAGCGATAAAGAATTTCCCTACACCAACGAGAGTCAAGCACATTCGGGCTTTATTAGGCGTAACGGGATTCATTAAAGAAAACTGTCCAGGTTACACGGAGACTGTAGCTCCAATGCAGGAAATGCTAAAAAAGAATAATAAATGGTTATGGGATGCGGAGTGTGAGAAGGCGTTCCAAGCAACAAAACAGCTACTGGAAAACTGCATTAAGTTAGGATATCCAGATTTCAAGCACAAATTTATAATCCAAGCGGATGCTTCACTAATTGCTATAGGTGCCATGCTCTACCAAGAAGATCCAGCTAACCTGCAACATAAAACATATTTGGCGTTTGTCAGCCGAAAATTGCGTAAGCACGAGCGCAATTATACTGTAACGGAACTAGAGTTGTTGGCCATACTTCATGCGCTCCAACAATGGAAAAGAATAATTTATGGATACCCCATTGTTATCAGGACTGATCACAAGGCACTAACATTCTTGTTTAAGACGTCGATGGCAAGCGAACGTGTGACACATTGGTCTATATATATTCAGCAGTTTAGCATTGAGATTGAACATTGCCCAGGGAAGATGAACGTGATTCCGGATGCACTCAGCAGGAACCCAGAGCCTGATAATGAAGAAACAGCGATGGTACAACACTTGGAGTTAACACCGAAGGACCGGGAATTCTTGGAGGAGTTACGTGAGATACAGCGAGAACAGGAAGCGGAACCAAGGATGATGCTATTAATTCAATACTTCAGAAAGCAACTACCTACAGGAACACCTGCATTTCGAGAAGCGAAAGCCAAAGAAGGAAGATATGTTTATGTCAACAATTTGCTGCACAAATGGATAGATAATGACCACACCAAGTTACGCATATTAGTACCTGCGTCCTTACAGCGAGGATTGACATGCCGTACTCACGAAAGTTACGGACACGTCGGATTAGACAAGTGTGAAGCGACAATAGGAGAGACATTTACATGGCTACGTATGAGAACAACTATATGTGACGTCATAACGACTTGTGATCCGTGTCAGAGGACAAAGCCCAATAACTATTTAATGAGGCAGTATCCTAGACCATTGCTACCTCAGAAACCCTGCGAGCTACTGGCCCTGGATTGTTTCGGTCCAATTCCGAAAGGAAGGCGAGGTTGCCGTCACTTGCTAGTGTGCATTGATGTATTTTCTAAGTTTGTCGTATTATGCCCCATTCAGAAAACTACATCGAAACAAGTACTCAGTCGTATTCGAAATAGAGTTATTCCAATCCTTGGAAAACCAGAATTTATATTGTCAGATCATGGCAGCTATTTTACAAGCGCCGAATTCAAGAAAGGTCTGGAGGACATGGGTATAAAACACGTTTTAAGCAGTATCCGACATGCCCAAGCTAATCCAAGTGAGAGAGAGCAATAAAATGTGTAACATCATACTTGAGAATGTTTATTCCCAAAGAACATCATAAATGGGTGGATAAAATTAAGGATGTAGAGACATGCATGAATTCTACCAGGCACGAGTCAACAGGACAGATCCCTATGGTCTTACACAAAAAAAGTATCCAGTGAGAACGTGGAAAAGCATCATTAACTGCCCACAAGATCCCATGATAGCACCTGACCTGCGAATTGAGAGAACGAGAGCCTACATGAGAAAACAAGCAGACCGCCGATTACGGCGAGTGAGAAATAAGGGATTTCACAGTGATCTAGAAATCAACCAGCTCGTTTTAGTGAAACGACCCGCTACATCGGATCCAGAGAAGAAGATCTTCAGCAAATTCTGTGAGAAGTGCATAGGACCCTATTCTATAGTAAGAAACCTGGGAAATAATGCATACAGAGTGAAAGAGTTAAGCACAGGAACCATGTCGGTCTACAATGCAGCCAACTTAAAAAAGTATCGTAGAAGCGAACCATGGGAGCGCCAAAATTAATGATGCAGTTTAAATATATGGACGTCCTATATCAACCAAGTGGACGGGGAGCAGTTGAGTACGGCACGTGAAGAAGGAAGTGGAATTGGTGTTGACAAACATTAACGAGACGAGCAGAGTGTTGCCTAAGGCACCAGAGCGTCATGCAAGCAGTTGAGAGGGTCATTACAAGCAGGAAATGAAACGAGTAAATGCCATTTAAGACAGGAACGGCTAGACCAAGTAATAGAAAAGGGGTGATTCTGAAATAAAACAAATTGGCCTACGGAAGTCTTTTTAAAAATTATCAACTTTCTCCTAAGCTCGAAATTTTGTGAGTGGAGGAGTTGTGAACCCTTTACCCTCTGATGGATAAATTATTCGATGTTTTATTTCTTCAATTAATAAATATTTCCACCAGCATCATGAAAATAGCCAGACGGAGATGAGGAAATTTCAAGCATTTGTTGGAGACAATGGGGACATACCTGCAGCAGTTTGACAAAAGGCTAAATACTTAGGATTGTGAAAAGATAGACCCTAGCAATGTTTCAGAAGGACAGGTGGTGGCTACCTCAAAATAGAAGGGACGCGCAGTGAGACACGCTTATGCATTTTCATTGTAATATTCGCGCCTAGAAAAAATATGATGCAGTAACGTGAGTGGCTGATGAAAATACTAGACACTCCTACGAGGCCAAGGTCTGATAAAAACCGCCAAGTTATTGAAAATGTGGAACCAATGGGAGATGAATGCTTACCAGCGCGGCAAGTCTAGCTTGGGCACGCGATGGCTAGCATTAACGCGGGAGATCGGCCAGACAACATCTCTACGATCGATTCTAGGATTAATGGGCATATTCTTGACCTGCGCAATTTTACGAGTTCAGTGATATTTATTTCATTCCTGTACCACTATTATTGTGAGAATTTTTTATATAATTTCCCCCTCTATCAATACCTAGGGCCGGTTCATTTATAAGTGGCATGAAGAACCAAGACAATGCTTATTATACTTTGGTGTGTCGAGGACACAGGTTAATATATTTTGTGTGTCGGTGGACACAGGCTATTATACTTTTGTGTGTCGAGGACACAGGTTACTTTACATTTTTGCGCGTCTAAGGACGTAGATACTTATACTTTTGCGTGTCATGTGGACACAGAAATTATTAATAAATGTGTTAAATTCAGTGATAGATAGTCACAGTACTATATTTTGTAGGGACAGTAGCATCGACAATTCGCCAACAGACTGTTCCGGGGAAAGTAGTACCTGAAACGGCGAATTTAGTAGTGAGATATCGAGTGTATAATAATCTAACTTTTTGAATCAGCACGAGACATGACATCGCTTACCATGGAAGAAGTTTGGAACTATCAACACTCCGTCCAGATGGTTGAGATGAGATAAGAAGCATTCAGTTGGGAGATGGCAGCTGACGTCCTTTGACGGGTGACTGGCCGAGGATGAGTACAAAATAATATTCTTATTATCTGATAATTTAACTTATGGTATGTGGGACATATTTTTGTAAATATTTTGCTTGTGTGATTAACGTGGTATATTTAGTTTTGGTCTGACACACCTTTTGCATGGAAACAGCTCGCATAAATGTTATTAGTAGAAGGTTCGTGTTTGTTTGTTGTTTTAACTAACGTAGCTATGTGGACGACCGTGTTTGCATATGTTACGCAATGCGGTTAAAAAACGTCTCTCGGAGATATGTTGTGTTTCAGAAGTAGGACTGAATTAATATAATTATACAGTAGATTGGAGGGTAATTAAATTTTTTAAGGTTTATTATTAATCAGATTCAGTGAGATTATTGCCTTAGGAGCAATGTGATTTGTGACGAAGAGCAGTCAGCTCTATCGTAGGTTTAAATATTTTTTTTAAATAGTTTGTGAGCATCTATTCAGCCGACCTGTGTGAAAAACGTGATGTCATTCCCAGCAGTGTGTGTGAGTGTATTTTGTGGTCATTACAAGCGGGAATTTCAGCGTAGACTGATTTCTGTCAGCTTGGTGCCAAGTCCATATTGTTACCTTGCGAGGGCAATTGTGGCTATTTTGATTAATGTCTGACCATATGTTTAGGTGGTTGAGATTTGTTGCTGTTGATTCTTTGAGATAACGGCACAGCTGGTCAGTTATTTTTACACACTGAAGTTGGGGCAATGACAAGTATTGAGAAAGGGGGAGCTGTTTCACAAGGTGGACTGAAGGTTGCAAGCGAGGTCATTAGTGGGGAGTGCTTGTTTGGCTCCGTAATTACTTGAAATACAAAATTAAGAACTGATCAATGGTAACAATTGTTTAAATAAATGGGAGTTGCCTACGAATCACGATAATCTCCGAAGCGTTAGCTTAACATGTAGTTTTGTTCATATAAAGTAATCTCAGCTGGTCAGGCTTTTGTTGTTGTTGGTTTTAATTCCATGTTTATATTCCATATCAGTGACCCGTGAAGGCTCGTGCGATGCTGTATTTTCCTTGTTGGTGTATTGAGCAATTGGCCGGTGTTGGCAGCTCATTTTGTCAAGTGCGTCATCGCGCTAATGGAGGGTCTCCAGGGAGATTCCTGTAAATAGTTGATTTTTAGTGTGTGTGTCAGCATTACATTTTTAAGGGTTTTTATTAGTGTCATGTCCCATATCCGTAAACGTTGATTTACGAGATGATTGTTCGTAAGCACCGTGGCTGTTAACCCGCTGTAAACGAGCAGTCATCCAAGTACTCATTCCTCGTAGTTAGTCATTACGCGTACATAAAATCCAAATGCAAGTAAGTGGAACCAGGATCCACATTTTTATAAAGGGGAGATCCGTCTGACTCCTCAACATTGATAGATATTCCTGTCATGGGAAAATTCAGGGAGGAATTTTTTAAATTATTGTTGTTTATATTCTTTTTATGCACTATTAGTCATTAAATCATGTTATTATTCTACGTCTTGTCACCTTTCTTTCTTAATTATAGTTTTAATCCTATGACCCTTACCTCAGTAGAGCGAACGTAAACATCACACTAAGAACTGAGCGCAACCCCTTGATCAAGATTCTTGTATATTAACACTGCTATTCTGAAAGGTTCAATACCAAAGGTGGCAGTGATGTCGATTTCTACCAATTGTCTCTGCACGTTAGTGCGTTTCAAAGGCCCGTATGCGTTCATATACCATACATCCGATTGCGATGGAACTTGGGTGAGATGTTGAGTGCACTCCAGGGAAGGTGTTTGGCTTAGTAAATCCATTTTACAATAGATAGCGCACGACTAGATTAAACAAATGAGCGAAGCGTTTCCAAAAGATCCCGTATGCGTTCAAATACCATTCGTCCGATAGCTATGAAACTTGGGTGCGATGTTGTGTACACTCCAGGGAAGGCTTCTTGGCTTAGTAAATCAATTTTACAATAGGTAGCGTACGACTAGATTCAGCAAATGAGTGACGACGCACGAAGCGATTCAACAAAATCCCGTATAAGTTTATATATCATTCATCGATTGAGATGAAACTTTGATGAGTTGTTGTGTACACTTACGCGAAGCTTTGTAACTTAATAAATCCATTTCACAGAAGGTTGCGAACGAGTAGATTCGACAAATGAGCGATGATGTGCGAAGCGTTTCAACAAAGTCCCGTATGCGTACAAATACCATTCGTCCGATAGCGATGAAACTTGGGTGAGATGTTGTGTACTGAACCCTTTATCGTCAGGCTATATAAAGGATTCTAATATTTATTCATCATCTTTTGATACATTTCTACAGACAACAGATATGAGAGCCAGACGGTGTTGGGATATATTGAGAAATCAGTGGCCGAGAGGACACAGTGGTTTAAGCTCCTGTAGTATTTTAGGAGGATGCGTATATATTCTTGAGACATAGAACAGCTGCAACTTTTAGCGCGAATGTTGGCTTGGGGACGCACACTATGGCTTGTTGCTATGAAGATTGGCGCCAAGGAAGAAATCGAATGCTACAAGGTAATTGGTTCATCATCATGTGAACCACTCCCTACGGCAGAAATGTTTGTAAAAACGCGCAAAGACATACAAGAGTCTAGGCCAATAGTATCAAGACGCCTTGTCTTAGCGGGAACTCGGCTTGGGAACGCGCACGGGTAGATTAACGCGGGAGTTATCTACAGATTAATTCCACGATCGATTAAAGCCGGCTACAGGAAAATCGTAACCTCCACACTGCTACGAACTCAATGATACCGATCGCATGCTAGTCTGATAGTTATTATGGAATATTTTTTAATTGATCCCCTTCCACACCTACCCTAGTCTGTGTCATTTATAAGGATCCAAGATGCTTCGAGGAGGACCACTTATTTTGTACGTCTGAGGGCGTAACGTCGACCACTAATTTTTGTTCGTCTGAGGATGGAACTCATTACTTATTTATTATAGTATAACTTCAGTGATTTATTTGTAGTCCCAGTACTACCAGATAGGACCAGTTCATCGAAGTAATTCACCAAAAAGACTGTCAAGGAATATAGTACTTGATAGGTGAATATAGTAGGAATGATATCGTGTGTGTATCTGACAACACTTTATTTAATTCAGCACGTGATGACGTCCAAGAACGAGGATGGATCTGGGAACCAGCAGGACATTTGCCTGAAGATGTCAATGACCAGATAAACATCTTAAAGGAGATGGCTGCAGACGTAATTCCTGGCGCTGTTTTAAAGGATTGAGTACCAAATGAAAATGAAAATCCACAGCCTGCTTCCAGTCTCCGACCGGGTCAGGAATGGAATGAATGAAGCCCCCATCTAGCGGCGAGGATATGAACTTTGCCGGCTGCCGAGGCCTGACGCACTCCTCTGGGGCAATGATTAAATGAATGACAGATGAAATGGAATGATAGTGGAGAGTGTTGCTGGAATGAAATTATGACAGGGAAAGCCGGAGTACCCGGAGAAAATCCTGTCTGCCTCCGTTTTTTCCAGCACATATCTCACATGGAGTGACCGGGATTTGAACCACGGACCCAGCGGTGAGAGGCCAGCGTGCTGCCGCCTAAGCCGCGGAGTGAGTACCAAATACATTTTATTTATTTATTAAGTCAGCTACGGTGTTATGGGATATTTTTGTAAATATTTGTTTGCTTGCTTGGTAATGTAGATGATTAGTTTTTGTTTTACTGACACATTAAATATGGGACTAGCCGAGCGTTGCGTAATTTTATATTTTTTGTGATTGTATTTGGTTTAACTGTACGGGGCGAGACGCGCAGCCGATGCCCGATCTCGCTTGCGTAAATCGCGGTCAAGCATTATTATTCGGAGATTTGCCTTACAACAAAAATGGAACTGAATTAATTTTGAGATTAAAAAAATAGAATTTGGAGGGTAAAAGATTATTTGTGAGTAGAATCTTATGACGGATCAGGATTGTTTTCGATAGTTGCTTTCCAGCAGATTTGAACGGGATGGCACTTTGCACCCGAGTTTCTGTTGTGTGTTCTTGTTAATGTGTCAATTGACGCAGTAGTATTGTTGATCTGTTTGAGCCGACCCAGAGAGTGAGTGTGTATGAGATTCTGTCCAAGCTATGGGTGCGTATGTGATTTTATGATGTGCTAGCGAGAATATATCATGGTGATTATTCTGACTTGCTCCATGTCAACCCAGTTCATGACCTCGCGGGGCTGAACTCGTGGTATATATTTGTTTCTCGCCATCCAGGGGATGCGTGAGATATGTTGATGTTTCCAGAGGGAACTGCACTTAGCTTGCCAGACAGAGAGAGGTATTTGTAGGACAGCGTGACTCATACAAGTTGGGGGGAGCTCAATCAGATAACGTCTTGTCATTAGTAACAGATCTGCTTTCTGTACTGCATTTATGATGTTGTTTTAAATTCACAAACCTGATCGGTTATAATGAGTATTGCTTGATTAATTGGGAGCTGTCCATACTGTAAGGTAGCCACCGAAATTCGTGTTTGTCTGGCGTTTCATATAAATGTAAACATTGTTTTTTTCAGCCTTTAGGCATGTATTTTGTTGTTGTTGGTTCAATATTTTTGGTGTGTTTATTTTGATGCGTTCTTGACCCGTGTCAAGTTAGGGTGCGCGGAGCTATGTCCCCAAGTTGATGAGAGCGGTTTTTGGCCTACTTCTGGCATGCTCTTTTTATTCCGTGTGCTCCTGCACCAGTAAGAATCTCAGGGAGATTCTTCAGTTTGTTTAGATTATTAGATCTTGCATGTGTCAGTAGTAGTTGTAGTGTATTAATTAATGATGGGTCCCATAGCCGTAGTGTGATTTAAAAGATGCACTCCGTAAGCAACATGTCTGTTTCAGTTGTAAACGGATCCGCATCAGTACTCAGTTTCTTATTAACGAACAGTACACCACACATTATATAACTTCTTGACCAGAGAAAAATGGACTTGTATCCATATGTTGTGACGAGTGGGTTCTTACCGCTCAAATGCTTATGTTATGATTTTATCATTTATGTGAAGCTGCTTTCACAGTGTCTTGTTGTGACGAGCGAATTCCTACCACTCAGTGTTATTATTATTATTTACTAAGGGGTAAAAGTCAGGGAGGATTTGTTTTTTTTATTATTATTATTATTAAGCACATATTTTCAGTCATTAAATTTATTTTATTCTACTTGTTATTCATTTTATTTCTAGCAAGCCTCTGTCATGAACCTTTCTATTCATTAGAGCATGTTGTTTTAAGCGAACCTTGCTGTGTAACGCAGTCAGGACTGAACACGACCCCGTAGACGACTCTCGACAAAACCATGCTTTATTGAAGTGTGCAGTACATTCCAGGGGAAGCTTCTGGATTAGTAAATCTATTTTACAATAGGTAGCGCACGAGTAGATTCAACAAACGAGCGACGACGCGCGAACGTTTCAACAAAGTCCCGTATGCGTTCCCCATACCATTCATCCGGTTGCAATGAAACTTGGGTGAGATGTTATGTACACTTACGTGAGGGTTTCTAACTTTGTAAATCCATTTCACAGGAGGTTGCGCACGAGTAGATTCAACAAATGAGCGAAGACGTGCGAAGCGTTCAAATACCATTCGTCCGATTACGATGAAATTTGGGTGAGATGTTGTGTACACCCTACGGAAGGTTTCTGGCTTAATAAATCCATTTTACAATAGGTAGCGCATGAGTAGATTCAACAAATGAGTGACGGTACGCGAATCATTTCAACAAAGTACCGTATGCGTCCATATACCATTTATCCGATTGCGATGAGACTTTGGTGAATTGTTGTGTACACTTCAGTAAGGTTTTCTGGCTAAGTAAATTCATTTTACAATAGGTATCGCACGAGTAGGTTCAACAAATGAGCAATGGCGCACGAATTGTTTCAACAAAGTCCTGTATGCGTTCATATGCCATTTATCCGATTGCGACGAAACTTTTGTGAATCGTTGTGTACACTGCAGAAAAGATTTCTGGCTTAGTAAATCCAGTTTTTAATATGTAGCGCACGAGTAGATTGAACAAACGAGCGACGGCGCGCGAATCGTTTCCACAATGTCCCGTATGCGGTCATATACCATTCATCCGATTGCGATGAAACCGTGGTGAATCATTGAGTACACTCCAGAGAAGGTTTCAGGCTTAGTAAATCTATTTTACAATAGGTAGCGCATGAGTGGATTCAACATATGAGTGACGGCACGCGAATCGTTTGAAGAAAATCCCGTATGCATACATATGTCATTCATCCGATTCCGATGAAACATTGATGAGTTGTTGTGTACACGCCAGGGACGGTGTTCAACTTGGTAAATCCATTTTACAATATTGGTAGTGCACGAGTAGAAGTAACAAATGAGTGACGACGCGCGAAGCGTTCCAACAAAATCCCGTATGCGTTCATATACTATTCATCGATTGCGATGAAACTTTGATGAGTTGTTGTGTACACTTACGTGAAGCTTTCTAACTTAGTAAATCCATTTAACAGTTGGTATAGCACGAGTAGATTCAACAAATGAATAACAGCGCACGAATCATTTAAACAAAATCCCGTATGCGTTATATGTCATTGATCCGATTGCGATGAAACTTTGGAGAGTTGTTGTGCACGCTCCCACGAATGTTTCTAGATTAGTTAATTCATTTCACGATAGTTTGGAGGCAGTTAACAGAAATTGAAAAAATATTGTGTATCCAAAAGCACTTCAAGAAACAAAGTTACAACACTTTCTTTGTTTGGCAGGACAACGTCTGCCGGGTCAGCTAGTGTATATACTGTACATATATATACCTATAAAAAAACTAGGGTATGCAAAAAATATGTTATCTTTTCCACGCATTTTATGGCTAAAACCATTAGGCCTACATTACCTCTAATAGTTTTGTTATAGCAATTATTTAAAATATAGGCATTATTTATCGATGAAACTGAATAATATTCCTACCGGTACGTAAACAGACTACTAATATGAACGAAAACTGAATCAAGTCACTTAATATTTCTAATTACTTATCTCCTATAACAATTATTTATTTATTTATCGTATGGCTTTTAGTGCCGGGATTGTCCGAGGACATTTTCGGCTCGCCCATGGGGTGAGCTACAAGTTTCGTTCAAATTCAAGTAGTTCCAACTTTCGCCACCAGATGTCACTGACACTTCAACTAGTGGTGAACGCTGGAACTATGTAAGATCGTTTCAACGAAATCCAACCTAGAAATTTAGCTTCACACAAGTTAAGTTAGTGGAAGGATCTCTTACATGCCATAAATCTATGACATGGGACCGCCGGCTTTACTTTCCCTCCGAAGAAGGCATACTGAGGGATTTTTATAATAACAATTTATTAGCGCAGCCAATGGCCATACAAAAATAACATTAAAATACACAATATGCATAAGTGCTTGTGTTACTCTGTGCTAAGCCTTGTGTGAGATGTTCCTCTTTTGACAGTCTAGGGCATGATATCGCCCACACTTCTGCCCACACCATTCACAAGAACAATCCGTACCGGGTTCATGGAATTTCTTTATAGAACACACTTTGTGATGAAAGCCATGCACTGCCTATCTAGTGATGGCGTGTCTTAATTAGAAGCCGAATCCTGACCATTTGCTTGATGTCATAGCATCAGTCATGTAGAATTCGCTCCATATTTCTTGTTTCTTGTCTCTTAGCTCCTGTAGTAATTCTCTGTAGCTGTCTGTAGAGGGGAGCATCGGCTGGTACCTTAGGTCCTCCAGGAAAAAGGGCTCTCTCGCCATCTCGTATACCAGTCTTGATAGCGTAAACTTGGAGACCCCTAGGACTCTTTTCAGGAAACTTGCCTTAATTTTTTCAATGCTATTTAGATCTCTTTTGTTCAGATGTTCCCAAATTATTTCAAGTTCATATGCTACTACCGGGGTTACTTTTAGTCTGAATAACTTCATTGCTGTTTTTAAGGATATCTGGTTGATTTGTTCAATATCACTTATTGCTATTGTGGCCGCTGTAGCTCTTTCTTTTATATGTGCGGAGAAAACGTTTCCGTGGGTCTGGAAAGTCATCCCCAGGTATTTGAACTTATTTACTATGTTTAGTTTTCTCCCGGATTTCTGAGGGATTTTTAACGCTCTTAAAATATCCGACGACTTCGGCCGGATTTGAACCCGCTACCTTGGGAACATCAGTTCAGCATGCTACCACCTACGCCACCGAAGCCGCTCTCCTATAACTACCACTGTTCTACTACAGTACTATGCAGACTATTAATAAATAACCTGGTTGGTTGGTTCGTTCCCTAGTTTAGGGGCTGCGACAACGCGGCCATGTAGCCCCGAGTACTTTGGGTGGGTGTAGAATCCACCTGATAACCGGTGTTAATTGTGATGGCTGTCTTAGTGTGTGTTATCTGTAATTCAGGTAAGGACTGTAGACGATAATTTCAAGTAGTTTCTACTTTCGCAAACAAATGGTACCGTCCACGACACCTAGCTGTGAACTTGGCTACTGCTAGATGCCATCGCAACCAGCGCTTGGTGACGAACGTTGGAACTTTAAAAAATTATTCAAAAATACATAGCAAGCTTTCTCTGCCAGTAGAGGTTGCCGGCTTGCTTGTCAGGTGTCCAATGTTGCACAGTAGCACGTAATTCTGACGAGTCTCACTGCTTGCTCTCAGTGGTTATAGTGGAGATTTGACAACGCTGTGCCTCGCGATAGAGAAAGATGATGATGATGATTGTTGTTTTAAGGGGCCTAACATCTAGGTTATCGCCCCTAATGGTTTGGGTGATCGTGAAGATGATAATGCAATGTAAACTATAACTAAAACTAACTACTAACTTTTATACTAGAAGAAGAAATGGAAAACAAAAGGAGAATAAGGCAAATAAAGGACAGGAGGAAAACAAATGCCCTCAACCCTCGAAGAATGCGGATTGAGGGACTTGGAAGGAAGGAGAGCCATGAAAGGCAGATAGGAAAGTGATAGAGGAGAGGGTTCGCCCCCGAGGTAATGGATAATAGGGGAAAAACAGGACCCAGCTCAGGAATCCTTCAAGGTCGCCAACTCCCGAACTCACCAGCCGTGAGCCCCTGAGGTTGTAGCAATATCCAGGGTGCACCAGAAGTGGTGGGGCTACATACACCCTGCCTCCTTGAGGACCTTGAGCAGAAGGCAGGAGATAACATGAAAAGAAAGAGAAGGCTGACCCATCACAGAAGGAGGGTATAAGAAAAGATAAGACAAGGGTCAATTAAGTCGGGAAAGGAAGAGACTTCCTAGGCCACGGATAACCTTATAACGTCGCGGTCGGAAGAGAACAAGAGTTGACCAAGAGAGGTTGACAGGAAGGAAGACGGAGAGGAGCCCGACACAAGTAAGTGGAAGCAATGCCGGACTCAGCTGGGATCCCGTGGTCGCCAATCTACGTCCGACTAGATATGAGCCCCTGGGGGGAGCTGGAGAAAGCCCTTGCTCCAACAAGACATAGAGTGTAAACATGGCCGCTCTGCAAGCCGATCGTTAACGAGGTTATTGAAAGATCTGTGTGTCCTAACCTCATCTCCACTCCCTCATTCATATCACCCCCCAGGGGCTCACAACTTGTGGGACGTGGGTTGGCGATCACGGGATCTCAGCTGAGTCCGGCATTGCTTCCACTTACTTGTGCCGGGCTCCTCTCGGTCTTCCTGTCGACCTCACTTGGTCAACTCTTGTTCTCTTCCGATCCCGACGGTATTAGAGTATCCGAGGCCTAGGGAGTCTCTTCCTTTCCCGCCTTCATTAGCCCTTCTCTCATCTTCCCAGACCCCTCATTCTTCTAGGGATCAACCTTCTTTTTATTTTCATTATATTTTCTTTTTCTCTTTAAGATTCCCGCACTGTTGTGTGTATTGGCTCTTCGTGTATCTAAATTACAATCAGAAAGTTTTTAGCCTACTTTTCACATTTTGCAAAAATGAGGAAAAAGTAGACTTATGAGATCGATCCGGGAAAATGTGTGTCTGTCTGTCTGGCTGTGTGTGTGTCCCCCCCTATCAACTCCTAAACGGCTGCAGCAATCAAAACCAAATTTAGTATGAGTAAAGATGTGCACCGGAATATCTCACGTCCATATTTGAAAATGATGTCAGTGGTACCAACTGCTGAAAAAACGCACTAGAAATTTGAGCTCCATGTTGGATATCTTTCAAGGTATGCATGGGAGCTATTCCAAAATTGGCACACATGTAGATAGTACTATTTCAGTTTAATGTCCAGGAGGCCAACCATGACAGTGTTGCCAAAATAATTTTAAGCCTTCTGATATGTCCAATGTTCAAATGCATATAACTTCGACACTATCAGTTGGATTTCAACCAAATTTGGTATGTAATATCTGTACATAAACAAATATGACTGAGCGTATTCTTAAGAGCCACCAGGGCTGCCAACTGTTAATAATTGCTCTCTTTATTTTTATCCAAATACCAATATATCAGAAAGTATGCAAGCCAACAGCTGTAAACTATGCACACGTATATTCTGACATTTTAGATTAATTTCGAGTAACTTATATACGTCAGTTCTACCAACATGATTATAAGCCTGCTGATACGTCCAATTTTTAAATACATGTAACTTCTATACTATCAGTTGGATTTCAACCAAATTTCGTATGTGCTATGTGTACCATAACAGATATGACTATAAGTATTGTTAAGAGCAATCAGAACTGTTAATAAATGCTGTCTATATTTATTTTACACTAATATCAATATACCAGAAAGTATGCAAGCCAACAGCTCTATACTTTGCACATGTATAGCACCTGACATTCTAGATTAATTTGGAGTAATTAATACAAGGCAGTGCTGCCAACATGATTATATGCCTGCTGATATGTCCAATTTTAAAATACATGTAACTTCTATACTAACAAATGGATTTCATCCAAAATTGGCACAACAAGATATCATAATATTTCAGATTATTTCTGACCAGCACACGCATGGTATTGTTGGCAACATGCTTTCACGCGTGCTAATAGATCCAATGTCTAACTGCATGTAACGTCCATTGGACTTCAACCAAATTTTGTATTCTGTACCGTAAGAGATTGAACTAAGAATATATTCAGTCGCCAGGGCTGCCAACTGTAGTGCTCTATTAGGCTACATTATACCAGGTATATTTTGAACTAATTAGATATTTCGATATTACAAACTTAATTTCGTCATTATTCTAGATAGGTTCATATACTGTAAAATAATCATTGGCATGAAAAGTAGGCTGTATAGTTCTTCACGGAACTTCTTGTTTAAATGTGTAACATCTTTCCACTAGGTCCCTGGACATTTTTGTGGGAGTGATTTTGGAAAAGGGGCGGAAGTGCATGGGACGGAAACAATGAGCCCGAGTGGTGGCGGAGATCGGTACAACGACGTACTGTAGGCCATGTGACTACGGGGAATGTATATCGCATACAGTTTAGTTCAAGGTTTGGAGACCGCATTTAAGATGTTCCTACAAAAAATCATCTTCAAGTTGTCGTTCTTTGGTGTGAAAATATTCATTATATCATATTTGCTGAAAACAATTACGATTTATTAAACCTTCATACTTTTGCTGCATTCTTATTTAATGTAAGCACTCGATGTCCTGTCGGCCATGTGGCTATGTGGAATCTACAGTATATCGCATCAATCAACACTCCAAACAACGTAGGAATTCAGTAGTCTATATTAACGCCGACTACTAACAATAGACTAATTGAAACTTCGTTGGTCTAAACTATCACTGGGAGAAACACATTTACTGTAATATACCTTCCGCACACCTAATTTTTAATCGCCTACACTTGCCAGTGCGCTCTATCGGCATGAGTTCACTAACTGGTCGGTAAAGTGCGCAGCTCGCATCAAGTAGGCAGTGAATTACATCCGCCATGGCAAATTATAATAATTATTGATGTGTAAAATATTTCCGCTCGGTTGCTGAATAGTTTTGTGGGAGTGATTTTGAAAATTGGGGACTGAAGTGGATCGGAACGATCGAGCTGGCAGTGGTGGATCGAATGGAAGTATGCACAGCCCGCTCGATCGATCGAACAGAAGTGTACTAGCTGGCAGTGGTGGAAAACGGAAGTATGCACTGCCCGCTCGATCGATCGAACGGAAGTGTACTAGCTGGCAGTGGTGGAAAACGGAAGTATGCACTGCCCGCTTGATCGATCGATCCAGCGAGCAGTGGTAAGATCCAGCTGGCAGTGGTACGAGAAACAATGAACGAGCGGTGTCAGAAATTGATACCATGACGTACTCTCGGCCATGTGGAATGTATAATTATGACGTACTGAACGGAAAACGCTCATGGGAACTCTGGTGTCAAGTGATTGAAACAAATGACATGGTACATGTTCGAAGTCTTCGTATCAGTATTTAAATGGTAAAATGCCTTAATATTGTACCCATGTGAGTAATCTCGTTGGATAACATGCATCCGCCTCCAACTAGCATCAGCTCTCAGGCGTGTACGGTAACCCCAATTTTGCAGTGCATATTTTGGATTTGAGGCTAAAAGGTATCAACTCTACAATGATAAGGCACAACTCTATTCTAAAACTTTAATTCATTAAAATAAATCATGGCTTCAAACACAAAACAATACCCAAAAAACATAAAATAAAAGCAAACAAAAATTTTTACTTCCACAATCCACAAATAAACAAATATGAAATCACAACAAAGTCATACCTAGCCATAATGCTTTACCCTTCTGTGAACTTCACAAGGATATACTAGTGCGCTGATGCACCTACGACTTCAAAACAACTTTACATTAACATAACAGTCATACAATGTGACTTCTTTAATATTACAACAAGGATTATTCCTTAAACCTCTTTATGTTAAACAATTATGTGTGCTGTGCGTGTTTTAATATTTTTCTTCTCACCAATGAAATGCTTTGCATGCATTTACCTATTTGGACGTTGCACCAAAATCACCGTGCAACTCCATAATTATGTAAGCTACCCCCTACATATCCTTCAATTATATGGTTTCACCGCATGCTGTCTGTGATTCCTAGATAAAACGTTACGTTATAGCTTATGTCGGATTGTACAATAGACTACCTCGCGCTCAAGGCGATTGGCATCTAGTAACCAACTACATGACTTGGTTCCAGTGACAGTACAAATATATCATGTAACTATTCGTCAGATAGCTAAATTAATGAACCATCAGGATGAACTATAATTATCCATGTGTTCACAAACCACATGGCTATAATACTCAACATAACAATCTCGCATTATATGTCATTTTAACAAGGTCTAGAATCTCTTCCCTTTATAACTTGCCTGAGCGGTTCGGGTGGTTGGCACCGACCCTCGGCTAAGGAAATCGCTACACAATAGAAAGTGGGATGGGTCGTTCCACCAATTATCTCGACCTTTCTAAAAGTTTGAAAGCTTCCCTCTCTAAGCAGTGGAGATTTACAAGACAAATACTGTGTCCTAACCGGCACACATGTTCCCAAAGGATCTTAATTGACTATTATGCCAACAGGTATTGAATGAGCTTTCGTAATTATTCCTACGTCGAGGATAACGATTAATTAATGGCCTCACATGGGTCCATTCAACATGAAGGTTCGGGGTTCGTAATGCATGAGCCTGGCGGTGACCGATGTCTCAAGTATAATATAGGCGCACAAAACCACTGTCGCCATGAGTTTTCGCTGCCCACGAGCGTAAATAACTCATCTATAAGTTCTCGGGAAATCATAGAGCTGCGAGGTGTCCTTGTTTTCCTCGACTCTTATAAAGATTCCAGCCCGGAACACATTTCAATCCTTTTCTTCAGAGTTAGGGTCCATTCACTAAAACTCCGGAATAAAATAATATCTCCAACAATGTCCACGACATAGGAGAATTCATACGTAGAATAGACTATCTGGCCCCTAATGCTCCATGCTACGACATTCCGACCTATAATATTAAGAGAAATCTAACATTTACTCTATAAGCTTCTCAATTAAGCTGCAAATTCAATTCAATAAAAGCTCTTTCATTACTGGTATCATTACCGAATATATGCAATATTCTGATATAAAGCTTCTTTCCATAATTACTGAAATGTAATCTCATTGTAACATCTTCCTGCTTAGATTGATAAGTCTTGCACTTAGCGTTAATAATTCTCGCTTACAACATTTATTTGTTTCCTGATGTGTTCATTCATACTCTTAATAACCATTATTATTATTATCATCATTTCTCACTGACATAAATGATCAAAATCGTAATTTACCATTATTATTATAAATCTCATTGACATAAATGACCAAAATCATCATTTATTACTATTCTCACATAAATTACCAAAATTTCCGACATAGCTAAACGTTTTAAACTCGAACAATCGCGTTCGTTACATTTACATAACTGATTGCCATTCTTAATTCATAGTGGGAAAAATTACTCCACTTAATGATGCAAATCATCATTTCAGCTCTATCAAAATCAACTCATTACTGATTAAACATGGAGGATCAGCCTCCTAACTGACTTTTACTGGCATCTATAAGGAATTCACAATATCTTTACGGAATCACAGACATGCATCGGTCCATACTTCTACATAATTATAACCATAATTTGTGGGGTACTTACATCTCTATAGGCATCTAAGGTGGCTCCGACCAATCATATTCTTCCATGTCGCCCGCCATAATGGGTTTAACGCGACATATTTCTCTTGTTTACACACATTTGATTATACATAATTTCTATCACCAACACGACACGTTGCATACCTTTCAGGAAGTTATCACTCCCCAAACATGTGAACCACTTCATCAAACACTACTTTAAATGATATTTTTACATATACATTACACTGAACACTCGTCACTTTATACACACTTCAATGCTGAGATTCCCTAGCAGAGATCGAAATTGCAGGTGTCGACGGCATCTTACGTTACCAACTCCTGATTGAAAGTCTGGTTATCTGCTTTCGGAACTCTCCAACAGTTTTTGTGACGATCATTACTCCTACAGTAAGTGTCCTGCGTTACATCAATACGCTTGCTCCCAAACATGAGCGTTAACATCTGGTACTCATGGCAATACCAAACACTTAGTAGAGTTTCTTTAGCGCATTCTATCGTTGTTACACACATACGATTAGTTAATACAATACACACTGCGCTTAATAAAGTTCAACACTTTCACAACTAATTATATACAATATTGCTACCGTTAGTCTATACGGTGCTTCATAACTGAACACGTCATAGTTCGTGCGGCTGATTATGCCTGTATCACGACTATTATTCATACAAACATATTTTCTGTTTCTTTTACACATACCAGTCTTTGTTCGGCGTCTCGATGAATAGATCCGTCATGCGTTATGCCCTGACGAACTTGCTTCACCCTGGCTGTAGCTGACTGAAGTTTCACTCGAAGACTGCACGTAGCTTATTTGAAGACTTCTGTCTGCGGCTTACACGCTGTCTCGTACTGCTGCATATTTGCTGCATACTGATTGCAACTTATTGCCATTGTGCTACAATTGACAATTGAGTAAGACAATAACTGGTTGTAACTGCGCTTGGCGGCATGTAGACTGCACTTGGCTGAGTTAGAACAGAGTGAGTTTCAAAAGTGAGGTTCAACTGAGCACAACAACTGAGATTCAAGTGAGAACAACTGAGAACAGAGCTTCAACTGAGAGCTCCTCCTGGGGTCTACTCCCTTATATCGGATTTCCACAGAAAGTAGAGCAACATCTTCCCGCGTAATCTTTGCTCCTCTCACAGCATGATTCAGGTCTTCAAACCATGATCATTGTGTTCCTCTCTCTTCACAGGTCCCAAAACTATATGTGTGCAAAGGAATCGCTCGTTCAATTAATTTATATTAATTCCTTTCTCCATGGCGTGGGACGCTACCTAATCGGGAACTCCCCGTCAACATCTTCACATCCCTCCGCGAACAATGGTCGCTTCACAGTCCTTACGCACATCACTAAATATGCACCAATTTCGCCGGTAAAAGACTCTAAAATTATCTTCTTGCCAAGATATTCACCTGTGTGCAACTCTCATCTCGATTCGTTACTCCAATCACGAGTAATCAATGATTCTTCTGGGCATTTCTCCGCCCCTCCTCTAAATCTATTCTCCGTCGGGGAATAACTGTGTCATTTTTCAGGCCTCTCCCGTGCTCCAGACGACATAATGGGGTGACAGAGATGGACGTGGCTCCACTGGGACCAACCCACAATTCTGGGCCGATTAGTAAATGTCAGCTCTGCCCTCCTCTCTGCTTCAAACCTCCAATAGCTTACACCAAATCGTCTTATAATGATATAATCCGCTCATTATTTCCTACATTATTTTAATAAATAATGCCATTTCATCAAAAATCACACCAGTGATTAAATATACATCTCTTTCGAGGGGTTTTCACCAAGAAACTCCCTGTACAGATCTCTGGTTCGCTCCCTGGCGGAACCTTTTTACTGAGATCACAGTCTCTGAGAACCATGTTCGATTCCAGTCAGCATAACTCCATCGGGTTCAATATCAAACATTGTAAGTAGTCGGCATTGCCGGTATTATGCTTCTGCACAATGGCTATTCAAATATTAACCCACATAACGGTAATGCAGTCATCAATATAATATAATCGTTGTGGTTATACGAGAATTGAGCAAGCCTTCATGAACTATTACTGAATACATTCACTTTACTCACAAGAGGGCCTATTCATAAGGCATTTTAAACTCAATTTCACGCAGGAACATTATCGAAACAAGCAAAATATAAATGAAACACAATTCCGTAATGCAGTATTATTGGAACGTGGAAATAAGTCACCATCTTGTGCACTAATTTTGCGTAGTCGAAATAGCCGTGGGGTTAGTGCGTATGACTGTGAATCTAGAGATCTTGGGTTCGAATCCCAGACAGGTTAGGTATTATTGCTACCAGATTATCTTTTTAAACGATATTTATCATATCAATATGACTCATTTTAACAGAATTCATATGAAATTACGTGTTGATCTGTGAATGAAGAGGACCTTTTTATAAGGAATTTAAGGTTATGAGCGGTGTCGCGTCTATTAATCTAGTTGATCCATATCGTATTCTTTATTTAAGCTAGTGCTGCTGGAAGCTACAAATCATCTAATAAAATGATTTCCGTATTATAAACTACAATATCTGTAAAACACTCCCTTTTACAATAGATTAATATTTGTGCCAATAATAGTATTAAATACCGGTGTATCAACAATTTCCCGTGAGGTTTCTTCTATGTCAATTGTTACACATCATATGCGACTACTGTAAGGCTCGTGTTTTTTATTAGCCTACTTTTTCACATTTTAAAAAAAATGAGGGAAAATTATTAGAGTTATGAGATCGGGCAAATGTGTGTCTGTCTGTCTGTCTGTCTGTCCTACTGTCTGTCTGTCTGTCTGTCTGTCTGTGTTTGTGTCCCCCCCCCCGCTATCGACAGCTAAACAGCTGCAGCAATCGAAACAAAATTTGGTAGGAGTAAAGATCTATACCTGAATATCTCGCGGCCATATTTGAAAATGATATCAGTGCTACCAACTGCTGAAATATCGCAATTGAAATTTGAGCTCCATGTTGGATATCATGGAAGGTATCAATGGGAGCTATTTCAAAATTGACACACTTATAGATAATAATATTGCAGTTTAATTTCCAGGAGGCCATACATGGCAGTGTTGCCAAAATGATTATAAGCCTGCTGATAAGTCCAAATTTTAAATGCATATAACTTCTAGACTATCAATTGGATTTTAACCAAATTTCGTATGTGCTATGTGTACATAAACAGATATGACTGAGCGTATTCTTAAGATCCACCAGGGTTGCCAACTGTTAATAAATGCTCTCACTTTCTTTCATCCAAATACCAATATATCAAAAAGTATGCAAGCCGACAGCTTTAAACTATGCTCACGTATAGTATCTAACATTCTATATTAATGTGGAGTAACTTATATACATCAGTGCTACCAACATGATTCCATGCCTGCTGAGAGGTCCAAATTTAAATACATGTAACTTCTATACTATCATTTGGATTTCAACCAAATGTCGTGTGTGCTATGTGTACCATAACATATATGACTATGCCGATTCTTAAGAGTAATCAGGGCTGCCAACTGTTAATAAAAACTGTCTCTATTTTTGTTACCCTAATATCAATATATCAGAAAGTAGGCAGGCCAATAGCTCTAAACTTTGCACACGTATAGTACCTGGCATTCTAGATTAATTTGGTGTTACTAACATAGGACTACGCCAGTTTTGCCAACATGATTCTAAGCCTGCTGATAGGTCCAATTTTAAAACGCATGTAACTTCTATACTAACTAATGGATTTCATTCAAAATTGACACAACAATAGATCATATTATTTCAGATTATTTCTGACCAATACATGTATGTCATTGTTGCCAACATGATCCTACGCGCGCTATTAGATCCAATGTTTAACCGCATGTAACGTCAATGCTATCCATTGGACTTCGACCAAATTTTCTATTCTGTACCTTAATAGATGGACCTAAGAATATATTCAGTCACCAGGGCTGCCAACTGTAGTTCTCTACTAGGCTACATTATGCCAGGTATACAGTATTTCGAACTAATTAGAAATTTCGATATTACCAACTTAATTTCGTCACTATTCTAGATAGATCCATATAGATTAATCATTAGCATGCATCTTAAATTTTAAGAAAAGTAGGCTCTTTAGTTCGTCACGGAACTTCTTGTTTTTCTTCAAATTACCTTTTCTGAGTATTTTCAATCTACATTGCAGTTTGTAAGTATTTTCGATCCAAACTCCATTTTTTAAGTATTTTCAATCTAAATTGCTTTTAGTAAGTATTTTGGAGTGGGTGAGTATTTTGAATCTAAATTACATTTTGAAGGGTAAGTATTTTCAATTTCAGTTGCATTTTGTGAGTATTTTGAATCAGATACGGCATTTTCAATCTAGATTGCATTGTGTAAGTATTACCCATCTAAATTACCTTTTGTAAGTATTTCCACTCTACAATTTGTGAGTCTTTTCAATTTGAGTTCCATTTTTAGCCTATTTTCAATTTGGAAAAAATAGGCTTATGAGATCACCTTTTGTCCGTGTGTGTGTGCGCGCGTGTGTGTGTGTGTGATTCGTGTGTGTGTCCCCCCCCTAATAAAATCTAAACAGCTGGAGCGATTTCAATGAAACTCGGTAAGTTCATAGCACTATTCTCTGCGACCCCGACCGTGCCCTTCAAATTTTGTTACGACTCACCAATCCAACATGGCAGCTGTGCGAAATATTTCACCAGCATTCAATATCTCCGAAACTATTACCGATATTACCCTGACATTTTGCATGGTGATAAAGGGAACAACTATAAGTTCACTGATGTGACCTTTGAAAATCTGGTAACAACAAAACGAACATGGCGGCCAAGCGAATTTGCGACTTTTAAATAGACGTTTCTCGCGATTTAACCAACCAAACGCAATGAAACTTGGTACAGTATATGTTTATATACATTGTAATGCACCGACATCTAACTTCGTTCAATTGTTTACATAACCACAAGATGGCGGATGTGCGAAATATTTCACCGGCATTCCATATCTGAGAAACTATTAGCGGTATCTCCCTGAAATCTTTTACGGAGATAAAGGGCACTACGGAAGTCCATCTATAAGACTTTCAGAAACTGGTTAACTACAAAACGAACATGGCAGCCAAGCGAAGTTGAAAATTTTAAATAGATCTTTGTCGCGATTTAATGTTCTAAACGCACTGAAATCTGGTACAGGAAATATTTATACACATTGTAATGCACTGGTATCTAATTTAGTTCAATTGTTTACATAACCTCAAGATGGCGGATGTGCGAATTTTAAAATTAAGATTTTATTTCTTGTGATGTAGTCATGCGATCGAATTGAAAGTTTGAATATTGAACCTACGCAATAATTTTCCTTTAATGGTATATGACACTATGGCCTATACATTTAACAATTCAACATGGCGACCAACCAAAATATTTAGTCGGCTCTGAATATCTACGAATCAAATATAGCAATCAAATTGAATTTCTTAATGTTCATAGGGGCTATGAACTTAAGTTCACCTATAGGACTTTAAATAACTTGGTGTTCACAAATCCAACATGGAGGCGACGCGAAATATAAAAATTCACATGGACGTTTCTCGCAATTTAACCGTCCGAGTGTAGTGAAACTTGGAACAGTAAATCCTTATACGAATGGTAATCCACTGGCATCTAATTTATTTCAATTGTTTCCATAACCTCAAGATGGCAGCTGTGCGAAATTTTAAAATCTCCTTGTTACTTCTTGTGTCCTAATTATGCGATTGTAGTTTGAATACTACACGTACACAATAATCTGCATGTAACAGTACATAACTCTAGGACCTACATATATAAAATCCAACATGGCGACCATCCGAAATTTTTAGTCGGTTCTCAATATCTACGAATCTATTACAGCAATCAAACTGAAATTGTGTATGTTGCTAGAGCAATTAACATAAGTAGGATATATGAAAATAGGCTGTATAGTTCTTCACGGAACTACTTGTTGTAAATATTTTCAATCTACCTTGTGGTGTATTTTTGGAAATAGACGGAAAGAAAGAATTAGCTTTTGCTGTTCTTCATTACTTTATATCAGTCCATTTATTTACATTTCTTTCCCGCACACACCAACATCGAACTGTTACCTCCTGTTTGCCCCATGCATTTGTTCATTTTTTCTGTCAGTTTTTTACAGAAACGCATATTCCGCTGAACCAGCCTGACAGCGTACCATCGCTGCCTTCCGAACTTCCATTGCTTCAAGCCATGAAGACTTCTACATTAATCCGCAGGGCGTCGTGTTCTTCACCAACCAACTACTCCATGAAGACACCGCTCCAAGAAGAATTTTGTTTTTGTAATGTTTTTTCATGTTTATGTATAACCTCTTTGTTTCCTCCCCTTACTCGACCGCTTCCCCCTCTTCTTGCCTCCTCCTACTGCTCGCTTCACCGCGCGCGCTGCTCGCTCGCTCATTCACTTCTTCTCGACTTGTCTCCGTGCCGTGAGCAACCGCTCACCCTCTCAAGTGCACTCAACTTCTTGTTGGACATGCCGTCTAGGCTAGTGCACTTTCGCTGCGTCTAGCAGCCCTCACTTGTATGTCGGAAGTCAAACCAGTCAGTTGGAGCTTAACTAAAGCTCGCCTCCTCTACTCAAGAGGCAAACTTTTAAATTCGACGCCATGTTCGAGTTTTAAAACCAACCGTCAACAGCAACATCGCCTTCTTCATGAAGCAAAGATAAGTACCGACTTCATGTTTTAACCACATTTTCATCGCTTTTAAAAGGCTTAATGCTTTTATTTGGATTGTATAGACAGTGAAAGTTGCTATGTGATAAAATAACTGCTTTCAAGAGATCTTCGTGATCAAACTCAAACTATCAAGTCTAACTTTCACAATGAAAGATTTTCTGTGATGCTATCTCACATCGAGGGATATTTATAAAATACCCACTGTCTATATAATCTAGTTTTCCGCCGAGGGATTCTCTACCCAATTTAAACAACTTATCATTGCTCTGGAACCTTTCAGAACCTACACTTTATCTGCCAGTTATACTGTCATGTATTTTCCACTTCATATGGGAATACTTTATCAAACTAAGGAATATTCCTTATGAATTGCTATTCAATATCTAATTTTTCTTCCTCCGTTGGGATTTTTCTGGTGCATTCAACTATAACCTATAAGTTTTTCAAGCAATAGACTCTCGCAAATCTAGTGTAACTAGTTATTTTCCACCATTGCAATAACTTTCTTTGCTATCAACTTTTTGTGCTACTACAGTGAACTCTTCAACTATATCAACAGACTATAGTGAAAACTGTGCCTGTTCAACTTTTCATCCGCGTCGCGCTCATCCGAGTACAATAAATACGGCCATGAACACTTTTCCACAATCCCATTTGATCTTTCCCAAACCCTTTACTAACAAAATAAAATTGTTACTTTAGGTCTTTTTTTCAATGAGTTGTCACCCTACATAAGTGCCCTCCCTTATTTGCTCCACGTATAACGAATTAATGTCTGTAAAACTTCGTGTCTAGTACACGCCTTAAATTATATTGTTTCTCCCTTCTAATGAGGGAATCCAATTCTTTCAACTCAAAAGTGAGTTATCTCTAGGTTTCACGAAAGGGAAACTTGCCCCATTTTTCTCGTGATCCCTACTTAAACATAGGAGTTCTAGAAACTTCCTTTCAATTTTTCTCTTCAGGTTTCACAATAAGTGACCTGCCCTATTTGTATAATCTCCTATGTAGCCTATAATCATTAAGCGTAGTTCTGCATTAATACAAGAAGTTATAGAAACTTCTATTTCATTCTTCCTGTTTTTGTTGTTGTTACTTTCGAAGTTGTTATTTGGTCATATTTCTAAGATACCTATCTAGAAATCCTTAAAGTACACATCTTGTACTTGATTTATTGGTTAACCTTTTAATTACGTCAATTATATTTAAATTTCCCATTGTTAATCGTACCAACATTTTAAAATCTTACGAAGATTTTAAAGCATATAAAAGGTTTAAAACCAAAATAATTGTTAATTGCCTGGCGCAGGCTTACAATGTTTTCGGAGGTCTGCGACCCCAATTGTTTATAAAAATCAAAATTATATATTTGTTACATAAACCACTTCCTTTTACATTGTTAAATAAATTAAGATTTGTTCTTTGCTTTATCATTTCTCTAACATAACGGTTAGGCAGGATCCTGTCTTCCTTGACCCTTCCTAGGTTTATGCCCTCTTTAATAAAAATAAATCCATTGATAGGGTTTTCACCACTTGTTGCATTTGAGCAAGAACTCTTAGTTATTAACTTAGTAAAGTCTCTCTTAGCTTTAATAGCTAATTCTAACTCGCCAGCTTCCTGCTTGTGGAGATTCGCTCTACCACTTAGGTTGGTTTTTCAAAATTTACGTGTTTCTCATTGTCTAAACTTTTAGTCGGCGCCTCGCTGGGTAAAAGCTTAGTCATTTCTAAATGCAACTATTGGTACACTTACCAAAATTATTCCCAAGGGTATAATTGCTTTATTCCTATCCTTCTTGTAAGCATTCGGTCGCTCTTTAGAAATTCTACAATTTCAAGACCTAAAATATCAAGGCTTATTCAAATTATTTGTACTTTTCGAAATACTTGTTAAGAAACAAACTTCTTTGAACAGATACACAATAAATCCGTTACTCTTTGTCTTGCCAGACCACCACCCTTCCCCATAGTAGGTGTATTTATGCTTGAGAGGGAATACACTATAGCAGCTTTCTTGCGAACAGCCCAAGTTCCAGCTGCGTTTCCTGTTAGCTTCGCCCAGGTCCCTACCCACTTTAGATATCGGAGAGTGGATTTGCAGTGGCAGCTGCCTTTGAGTATACTTAAAGTTAAAATTATAACTTCTGTTGGACTCTCGTCCTATTTTTCCATCCTTTTTCTCCAGTCCGAAACCCACTTCTCTTTCTTCATCATCTTCCCTTGGGGGTTAGGTTAATCCCAAGCTAATAATCTACCCACCTTGGTTTTCGTTTTAGTTTCCATTCCAATGTCATTTTCGCTATCGCCCAGACCATTAGGGACCGATAACAACAATTATCATCAGCATCATTGTATTTTAATACTCTTCCGAATCACACTCAAAAGATCACGCTCATATTCATGAATTCTGCAGTACCTAAAAATACCTAAATGATATGCGAGTACCTAAAATACCAAATTGCAGTTATCTTCCATTTATTGTAATAGGCCTGTATTTTAAATTTTTAGTCCATAAGTTTTAAAAGTAAACCACAAGACAGTGTTTATTCCTAGCTCTACTTGATTGAGAGAACCCCTACATGCCAGAAATTACAATTAATACTTTCAGCACTTTTCAGCTTATATCTTATTTTTGGGTCAGTGTCGTAACTAGGATTTGCATCTGGAGGAGGAGTGAAATCTGTACTAACTGACTTTTTGGCTTTGTGTTGGTTGTTTTCTACTATATTTTCTCCTTTTGCTTTGTATTTTTTGTTTGTTTGTGTTTGTTTACTGCTATTGATTTTGAATTTTTCTTTTTTCTTTGTGATTTTGGATTTTTGGTTCTGTGTATGTGTTCTGCTTTTTCTTTTGTTTTTGAATTTTGTTTATTGCTTGGTGTGTTTCTGCTTTTTCTTTTGTTTTCGAATTTTGTTTATTGCTTTGTGTGTTTCTGCTTTTTCTTTTCTTTTTGAATGTTGTTTATTGCTTTGTGTGTTTCTGCTTTTTCTTTTGTTTTTGAATGTTGTTTATTGCTTTGTGTGTTTCTGCTTTTTCTTTTGTTTTTGAATGTTGTTTTTAGCTTTGTGTTTTACTGTTTTTCTTTTGTTCTTGAATGTTGTTTGTTGTTTTGTGTTTTTCTGCTCTTGTTTTTGCTTTTTGCTTTTTTGTTTTGTGTTTGTGTATTGCTTTCTCTTTTGGTCATGCGTTTGTTTTTGCTTTTTGCTTTGTGTGGGGGGTTAAATAAGACAATGAATGAAACCAAACCTACACATTTTCATGTTTGATCTCGATAACATTTGATACATTTTATTTGCACCTCTCAAAAGCTCGGCCTAGCACTAAATATTTTACACAAGTAAACATAAATGTTCTCAAATTATCCAGTCTTTTGTCATTAATCCAAAACAAAATTCTTTTTCAAAATATTTGTTATTGAATTACGTTCTGTTTAATTTATTTGGCTCTGAGGGATGGGGGGAGGGATTGATCCCCCTAATGACACCCCGTAGTTACGCCACTGTGTTGGGTTATGTATTGTCATGTAAATGGGGAGACATTGTTTTCAAGTTCCCTTTCTTCTAAATAAACAAAGTTAATTAAATGACCTAGAGTGTGAAAATCATCTCTGGTATCCTTGGTTTTATTGAATTTGATTAATTAACATATTTAAGGAGAGCAAATATTGCCCAAAAGTGTGTTTCCCGTAATAATAATTTGAAAAAGGAAGTGTCATTATGTTATTTACACTCTCGTTGCAATCAAATTTTCTACTAATAATTAGGCATTAATGTTAAACTTTGCGCAGTTTATATCAACTTACTATAAGGACAATTTCAGAAGAGGAGGAAAATTCTCCCCAAAGGACGCACTCATCCTTCAAGATAATCAATCACCTAGAAGTAGTTTCAAAATTCAAATATAGGCTATTGGAGTTAATCTCCAAACAACACTGACATCATTCAACATTCGTGTGAAAGAAAGAGCAACAGCAGCGATAAAAGCAATTTACCACATTCAACAGCCTCAAAAACTCTCAATAAAAACGGCTAATACATTATTTAAAACGGCCATAGCACTAATAGCGACTTACGGAATCCACATAATTTGGGACAAACTAAAAGAGAACGACCTATTAGCATTAAAGAAAGTAATAATAATAATAATAATAATAATAATAATAATAATAATAATAATCACACAGATCATTCAGGACATTTGGCGAAGTGAAAAAATACCGGACGAATGGAAATGCGCACTCATCCACCCACTCCACAAGAAAGGAGATAAATCTGATGTAAATAACTATAGAGGAATTTCCCTCTTACCCATCGCTTATAAAATCCTCTCCGCCTGTCTTTTACAACGCACGCAAGAACAACTCGAGCCACTCATCGGTGAATATCAGGTTGGCTTCAGACCAAACAGATCAGCCGTCGAACAAGTCTTCAATCTGATATCCACCTTGAAACTTCGAGCCACACGAAATCTCCCAACCATCTGTACATTTGTCGACTTTCAGGAGGCTTATGACCCCATTGATCGAAAATCTCTTTTTAATGTACTCTAAGAAAACCATCTCGATCCGGAGACGAGACGACTCATCCAACAAACCTTAACCGACACAATTTCCAAGGTCAAATTCATTGGAGAGATCTCCCAACCTTTTCCCATTAAAACTGGTGTTCGGCAGGGTGATGGACTTTCTCCATTGCTGTTCAACATCGTTCTCGATAAGGTCATCAAAGAATGGGAAAAATAATTAAAAAGTCGCAACATATGGAAACCTGTCGTGTTAGGAAGACAGAAGGATAATATCAATGTTACATGCTTAGCTTTTGCTGATGATTTGGCAATCCTCTCCGGAGATGAACGAACGGCAATTCACCAGATTGAAGTCCTCAAAGAATTTGCTGGGAAAGTAGGGTTGCAAATCTCCTTCACAAAAACTGAATTCATGGCTACAAAACACATTGTAACCCAAACTTTGGTAACAAAATACGGTTCAATCAACAAGGTTAATCATTTCAAATACTTAGGTGAAATTATTGAACCTACAGGCACAGAAAGAATAGCGCAAAGAACACGTGAACTCAAAATGCGGAAAGCATATGGGAAAACCGCAAATATCTACAACAAAAAATGCATGAGCATTAACACAAAAATTCGACATTACGCGATGGTCATCAAACCCGAAACACTCTACGCCAGTGAGACCTTAAACCTCAATTATAAAGGGGATCTTGAAAACATCAAGAAAGCTGAAAGGAAAATCATCCGAAAAATTCTTGGCCCAAGACTTACAGATGAAGGATACCGTTTACAATCGCACAAGATCACAGAAAAATATTCAAATATTGAAACCGATTTCCGTAAACGACGCTTGAAATTTTATGGACACATTATGAGGCTAGATGACAACAGATTAACAAAGAAAATATTTATGTACTCACAAAAATTAAAGACGACAACGGTTTGGAATAAACAAGTCCAAACTGATCTCAATAACGCCAACATCACACCCACAGATATCGAAGACCGCAAAACTTTCAGACATAAGATCTACACTTGGGAAGCTGCATCACAAGATAAGCCCAGCAGACCTAGGGGAAAATGGACTGACGAACGTCGAGCTAAACATAGCGACATGATGAAAGAATTCTGGAAGTACAAGAAAAATAACAGCAACAGATCATAACTTGCTTTATGTGATCCTGTATGGGTCGAAACATTCTAAATGAAAATCCACAGCCTGCTTCCAGTCTCCGACCGGGTCAGGAATGGAATGAATGAAGCCCCCATCTAGCGGCGAGGATATGAACTGTGCCGGCTGCCGAGGCCTGACGCACTCCTCTGGGGCAATGATTATATGAATGACAGATGAAATGAAATGATAGTGGAGAGTGTTGCTGGAATGAAATTTTGACAGGGAAAACCGGAGTACCCGGAGAAAAACCTGTCTGCCTCCGTTTTGTCCAGCACAGATCTCACATGGAGTGACCGGGATTTGAACCACGGACCCAGCGGTGAGAGGCCGGCGTGCTGCCGCCTAAGCCACGGAGGCTTCCGAAACATTCTAAATAAATAAATAAATAAATAAATAAATAAATAAATAAATAAATAAATAAATAAATAATATCGTATGGGCTCGGTGCCGGGTGCAAGCTTTGTTAATTGACACCCAGAGGGCAGCTTGCATGTCAAATTTCGTCGTTCTTTTGAACGCTATGAAAGTCAAGGAGGTTAGATATCTAAGCTCCTTGACACTACAGCGCTTTCTAGTAGAGAATGGAGGAACTTTGTGTTGGCGGAAAATCCCGAGATTAATTTTGCCATTGAACACGGCCTACTGAATTCAAATGGGTTCTTTAACATGCCAACAACGTATGACATCCATATCGTGATTTTTGTCGCCTTTCAAAAATCACTTACCACGGCCAGGGCCGAACCTGCAAGCTTGGGGTTGGTAATCCGGCACGTTAACCACTCACCCACCGTGGCAGGCATTAGAGAAAGTCAAAGCCCGCTATATGAAAAGAGTCTTGGGTATCGGGAAGACAGCGCTGTCAAGACTGGCTTGTATAAGTTATGTCTTCACAAAAGAAATGTTCTTCATAGAAGACATTAGACTGCAGAATGATGCTACTTTGTGTACATTCAAATAGGTGATACTGTGTGCAGGATTGGTTGCAGAGTTCACAGCTGCATTGACTGTCGGCATTGTGGTAACCTTTCCTGTTGCAGATTTTATGGTGGACGCCGTGTATTGCTACTCGGGTGTAGAGGTGTCGTAGTTCATAGCCGGCTGATCTCCATTCCTTCTTCTTCATGGCTGGGGTGCGGTAGAAATCGGGGTCTATTTCTGTTGATTTCTGTGCTCTTTCTTCCAGGAACTTGATGCATGCTTGTGTTTGAATCAGGTTGTGTTTTAATATTAGGTCTTCTATAAATGTTTTTGTTCCCACCAGTTGATAAGCTAATCTGGTTGGGACGTACTTGATAGGCTACGCACAGGGTTTTCTTGAGGTATCTGGCTTTAACTCTAACCAGGTCTTCGATGATTTTGTAGTTCAAGTGTGGCCAAATTATTTCAATTGCGTATGATGCTATTGGGGCGATTTTCAGATTGAACAGTGAAATTGATGTTTCTAGTGAGAGGCTATGAAGTCTTTTGATTTCCATTGTGGCTTTTATTGCGGAGATTGATATTTCCTCAACATGTCCTGTGAAGGTGAATCCGGTGACCTGCAGAGTTATTTGTACGCCAATTGGATTGGAATAATGTACCGTAGGTTACTCAGTTTTGTACTTTTCACATTGTGCGCTGTTTCAATAATAAGGACAATTTACTGTAGGCTATATTGTCAATGATGCTGATGGTTGAATCCTTCAGCCATACCCACAAATTTTATTTTGGAAGTGTTAATATTACTAAAAAAAAATATTAACTCTTTGTCTCCTTGACCTAAAGTATATGAAACAATTTTTTAAAAATAAAAACAATTAAAATTAAATAGTTTTAAAAATGGCAGGCCTAATATTAATATAATTAAAAATAAATACAGTCATACAAATTAAAATTATAATACTTTTATATCCTTAATTTTTAGAACATTAAAATGTTAATGAAAATAAAAGTTAAAATTATTAATTAATATTAGGGTAAAACAATTAAAATATGATAATTAACTTAAATTAGAATTTAAATTAAATAAGCTTATAAAAATTTAAAATTTTATTATTTTATAATCTTATTTTAAGAAAATTTAAATATTAAAGAAAACAAAAATTGTAATTAATTATTAATTAATTAATTAATATTAATATTAGGGTAAAACAATTAAAATTAAGTTAAAATAAATATGAATAAAAAAATGAATAAATAAATAAATAAATCTATAAAAATACTAAAATGACAATTCTAAAATCCTAAAAATCCGCTCCCTAGTGATCACCAAACGTGATAAAACGAGGATCAAGACGCGAACATTCTCTGCGACTGATGCAGTCTGAGAGAGAGCGCTACTTCTTAATCACCCTGTTCCGCGGGGGAGGGAAATGGGAGGGAATTATGATGCGCTCCTGACCACGCCCATCTCTTCTCTTATTGGTCGCTCAGCATCATGATATAAATCTGACGGTCTTGAGTTACAGTAATTTGTTCATAGAAAACCTCTGTCGATAAATAATGGAACTTAACCCTCCTCTCTGCTACGAGTCTGGAGTGAAATATGGTCATGTAGTAGTTTCTTAGGTTGAGGTCAGTTTTACGCACGCGGTAAAATATATCGTTATCAGCTCATCACCGTCTACTCTGGTCTTCCAGCCCTTATAGGGCAAAACAAGTGTTTATTAGCCTACTTTTCACATTTTGCATAAATGAGGAAAAAGTAGACTTATGAGATCGATCCGGAAAAATGTGTGTCTGTCTGTCTGTCCTTCTGTTTGTTTGGCCGCGTGTGTGTCCCCCCTATCAACTCCTAAACGGCTGCAGCAATCAAAACCAAATGTAGTATGAGTAAAGATGTATAGGCCTACCGGAATATCTCACGTCCATATTTGAAAATGATGCCAGTGCTACCAACTGCTGAAAAAACGCACAAGAAATTTGAGCTCCATGTTCGATATCTTGGAAGGTATGCATGGGAGCTATTCCAAAATAGGCACACATGTAGATAACACTATTTCAGTTTAATTTCCAGGAGGCCATACATGACAGTGTTGCCAAAATAATTTTAAGCCTTCTGATAGGTCCAATTTTTAAATGCATATAACTTCGACACTAACAATTGGATTTCAACCAAATTTTGTATGTAATATGTGTACATAAACAGATATGACTAAGCGTGTTCTTAAGAGCCACCAGGGCTGCCAACTGTTAATAATTGATCACTCTATTATTTTATCCTAATACCAATATATCGGGAAGTATGCAAGCCGACAGCTTTAAACTATGCACACGTATAGTACCTGACATTTTAGATTAATTTTGGAGTAACGTATATACTTCAGTTCTACCAACATGATTCTAGCCTGCTGATAGGGCCAATTTTTAAATATATGTAACTTCTATACTAACAAATGCATTTCATCCAAAATTGGCACAACAAGATATTATAATATTTCAGATTAGGCTATTTCTGACCAGCACACGCATGACATTGTTGCCAACATGCTTTTACGCGTGCTGATAGATCCAATGTCTAACTGCATGTAACGTCCATTGGACTTCAACCAAATTCTGTATTCTGTACCTTAAGAGATGGATCTAAGAATATTTTTACGTGCCACCCCTAGTGGCACTTTTGTTAACTGGATTACGGTGGGCAGGAAGCACAACACCAATTACTGCTTAAAGAAATAATTAACTTTATTGTGGCCAGAAATATACACTACTCAACAGCAAATAGCAATTATTTGCTTACTCCAGTTTCCTCAAGTCGAGAATACTTCCCCTTTCACTTGTCAACAGACCACAGTTAATCGCTCGTAATGAGGTGGCCCCGTACGCTAGCTCGAAATAGCTGCACTAGCTCTGTCACTCACTGTTTCACAAGCACCACAATCACTTCCTCGGTGTCAAGAGAATCAGCTTCACTCGCTCAAAACACAGTTCCTCTGTAGGAGTCTCACTTCCCCGCTCCACTAGGGGTTTCGCAAGTCACCACACTTCTGTCGCTCACGATAATCGCTCACACTAGCTCGTAAAACACAACAACCACTGCTTGACGGGTCACTCTTATATAGCCGGCCGGTGACTCAATAAATGCTTCTAGATCCATCCAGAGTCCACGGCTTCTCGAGGTTTCCAGCGCTGGTCCAGTCACGAATGTTCTGGACTATCCCTTTGTCCTAGTAGCCCTGTTGCATAAGGCGCGCGCAATACAGGAGGCAGGGCACAGCCCAGCCCTGGGGCAGTTGTGACTCACGCGGCGAGTGATGACACAAACTCACAGCCGTAACACCACCCCCTTCCTAAAAAGGCTGATCGTCCCGATCAATCATTGGTCCGTCTGTGTCCCTCCGTAGGCTGCCAGGCGATCTCGATGCACGATCTTCATCTTCGCCCTCGGGCTCCGCTGGATCCTGTAGACGACATCGTTGATTCGTTTCACGACTCGGTACGGGCCCTCCCAGGACTTCTGCAGTTTGGGTGACAGGCCTTTCTTCCGTAATGGGTTGAAGAGCCAGACCAGGTCGTTCTCGTGGAATCCTCCGGCATCCGTCTGCTGGTCGTATCGGGTCTTCATTCGGTCGGTCTCGATCCGTAGTTTCCTCCTCGCGAACGCGTGCACGTCCTCCAGTTGGTCGACCAGTTCTTGACAATACTGACTTACCGGGATCGGATCATTTCCAGGTCGGCCGAAGGCAAGATCGACGGGTAGACGGAGCTCCCTCCCAAACATGGCCCGGGCTGGTGTGCACCCGGTGGCTTCATGCTCGGCGGCGCGGTAGGCCAGGAGAAATAGTGGAAGATGCTTGTCCCAATCCCTCTGGTGCTCGCTGACAACTATTCGGAGATGGTTCTCGATGGTGCGATTGAATCGCTCTACCATCCCGTCGGACTGAGGGTGTAGCGGCGTTGTCCTTGTCTTCCGGATTCCCAGCAGCTGGCATAGGTTCTGGAACACCTGCGACTCGAAGTTCCTCCCTTGTTCGGAGTGCAGCTCCAGGGGTACTCCGTACCGGCTGACGAATTCCTTCACCAGGGTCGCTGCGATCGTCGCGGCTTCTTGGTTAGGGAGTGCATACGCCTCCGGCCATTTGGTAAAGTAGTCGCTGACGACTAATATGTAGCGGTTCCCTGCCTCGCTTAACGGGAATGGCCCAGCAACATCGATGGCCACTCTCTGCATGGGGCCGCCCACGTTGTAGGTCTTCAGTGGACCCCGTCGTCTTCGTCCTGGGCCCTTGCTGGCTGCGCAATCGTGGCACCTCGCGCAGTGGTTCTCCACGTCTGTTCGGCATCCGATCCAGTAGAACCGCTCTCTCAGCTTCTCCAGGGTCTTCTTTATCCCTAGGTGTCCTCCAGATGATCCTCCATGAACTTCCTTCAGGACTTCCTCCGTCATAGCCTTTGGAACGACGACTTGTTCCCGATATGTCTTCCCGTCGGTGCTCTCCCAGGCGCGGCAGATGAGGCCATCCCTTACAATCAGCGAGTCCCACTGCGCCCAGTAGGACTTAAACTTTGGGCTGCAGTCACTCACAATGTTCCACCCGGGTCTGGGGACACAGGCCCCCTTCCATTCGGCTATCAGTCCCAGGTCATCATCTTCTGCTTGTGCCCGCGTGAAAGTTTCGCGGCTCCAGTTCCCTTGAAGTTCCACAGTAGTCCTTCGGCACTGTATCCCGGTGTTCTCCTCCCTCCTAGTACAGAAGGTGCAGTCTTCGGGGCACGGTCTTCGTGACAGGGCGTCGGCGTTAGAATGCAGTTGGCCTTTCCTGTGCTGAATCTCAAAGTTGTACTGTTCAAGCCTCTCTAACCACCGCGCGAGTTGACCCTCGGGCTGCTTGAAGTTCAGGAGCCACCGCAGGGATGCATGGTCGGTACTGATGAGAAATTCTTGCCCGTACAGGTACTTGTGGAAGTGTTCAATGGTCTTCACGATGTCGAGCAGCTCCTTCCTGGTGACGCAGTAGTTCCTTTCTGGCTTTGACAAGGCCTTGCTGAAGTAGGCCACTACTCTTTCCTCGCCGTCCACTACTTGCGACAGGATTCCCCCTATGCCAAAGTCGCTGGCATCGGTATCGACGATGAACCTTGTTCCAGGTCTGGGGTAGGCCAAAATAGGCGCGGTGCACAGAGCCTGCTTGAGTTGTTCGAAGGCACTGTGGCATTCTGCTGTCCACGTGAAGAGTTGGTCCTTCTCAGTCAGTCGATGTAAAGGTTTGGCGATGTCGGCGAATCCCCTCACGAAGCGACGGTAATAAGTGCAGAGTCCCAGGAAGCTTCGTAGTTGGGACTTGTCCTTCGGAACTGGCCACTCCCTCACAGCTGCGGTCTTCTCTGGGTCGGTGCGCACCCCTTCCTCGGAGACGATATGCCCAAGGTACTGGACCCGCTTCTGGAAGAGCTGACACTTCTTGGGGCTCAACTTCAGCTGGGCAGCCCGTAGCTTCAACAAGATCTCCTTCAGGTTGCTGTAGTGCTCCTCGAAGCTTCTCCCCAGAACGATGACGTCGTCTAGGTAGACCAGGCAGGTCTTCCAGTGTAGTCCCCTCAGAATGGACTCCATTAGCCTTTCGAAGGTCGCAGGGGCGTTGCACAGACTGAATGGCATGACGGTGAACTGCCAGAGCCCGCTGCCCACAGAGAACGCCGTTTTCTCGCGGTCCTTAGGGTGGACCTCCACCTGCCAGTAGCCACTCTTCAAATCCAAGGTGGAGAACCATCTCGACCCTGATATGGTGTCCAGGGTATCGTCGATCCGGGGTAGAGGGTAGCTGTCCTTCTTCGTGACGTCATTCACCCGCCTGTAATCCACGCAGAACCTGGTGGAACCGTCCAGTAATTGGTGTTGTGCTTCCTACCCACCGTAATCCAGTTAACAAAAGTGCCACTAGGGGTGGCACGTAACAACTGGTGTCAGAAGCCGGATTACGAACTCAAGCACAACACCTGACGGTCCTGGTTTCAAAACCCGAGCAGGTCATTTTCTCTAATTTTCCTGTGAGTGCATGCCCTTTACAAGACAAACAACTAAAATGGAGGAGAAATTGGCAGCACTGCTAGAAAAGTTAAATGGCATGGAAACCAAGATGGAAGACGGCCAGAAGAAGATGGAGGATGGCCAGAAGAAGATGGAGGATGGCCAGAAGAAGTTAGCAGAGGACCTGAAGGACAGCCAAAATAAGTTAGCAGAGGACCTAACCGCCAAATTTCTGGATGGCCAGAAAAATCTGGAAGACTGTCTGCTGACGAAATTAGAGGAGAGCCAAAGGAAATTAGAACAGGGCCTACGTGAGGAAGTCGCAGCAGTGGAAAAGAAGTTCGACGCCTTACAAGTGGAAGTCGCCGAGCTGCGCCTACGCCCGCTGATGGGGGTGGAGGAGAAATTCAACGCCTTACAAGTGGAAGTTGCCGAGCTGTGCCAACGCCCGCTGATGGGGGTGGAGGAGAAATTCAACGCCTTAAAAAAGGAAGTTGCCGAGCTGCGCCAACGCCCACTGACGGGGGTGAAAGAGGAATTCAACGCACTACGAGAGGAAGTTGCCGAGCTGCGCCAACGCCCGCCCACCGTTACACCGGGAATATCAGGAACGGGACATAGCAGAGTGACGCCCCCAACCTTCGACGGAAAGGTCCCGTGGAGCACCTACTTACGTCAGTTCGAGGCAGCCTGTTCCATAAATAACTGGAACAACACAGAAAAGGCTACAGCTCTCATTGTAGCGCTGAGAGGCGACGCCCTTAACGTCCTTCAGGCCATCCCGACTGGATCCCAGGACTACGCTGCACTGATCGCCCATATGGAGTCCCGATATGGAGATAGCCATCTTCAGCAGGCCTACCAGATGCAGCTCCGGACCCGGGTACAGAAGAACGCGGAAACCCTGCAGGAGTTCGAGATGGACATCGCACGCCTCGTAAGGCTCGCCTACCCAACAGCGCCGGCCGACTTTCTGGAGCAGATAGCGACGCAGACTTTCACCGACGGACTACGGGACTCGGACACTCAACAGGCGCTGCGACTAGCGCGCAATAAGACCCTGGCAGATGCGCTGAGCCACGCACTTGAATTCGAGACGGCAAAACAGGCATCCAGAATGCACGCGCGGGTGCGTCGAGTGGACGTCGACGAACCAGCAAAAACCAACGAGACCAAGCCCCTGGCCGACGAATTGATGGAGGCGCTAAGCCGTTTCTTCGATAGTGGCGGCACCACCAGCAACGACACAGCCGGAAGACACCCGGAGAGGCGGCCCGGAAGAGGACTACCGACCTGCTGGGCCTGCGGTAAGAAAGGCCACCTGAGCAAGGACTGCGGTGATCGCCGCCGCCGAGGGTATCCGACGGGAAATCAGTCGTCTGAAAACCGCGCGGCCCAGGGAAACGAGTATTAGCCAGCCTTGGGGGGCAAAGGTTGGCTTGTGACAGTCGTCAAGCCCCGGCAGTCCAAGTGCGTGTGACGAAGTTACGGAGGGACAATAGCAGCCTGTTGGTAGACGGAGTCATCAACGGAGTGAGCTGGCCCATGCTGATCGACACGGGAGCATCGAGGACCATCGTCAATCCCACTTCTGACACCAGTTGTTACGTGCCACCCCTAGTGGCACTTTTGTTAACTGGATTACGGTGGGTAGGAAGCACAACACCAATTACTGCTTAAAGAAATAATTAACTTTATTGTGGCCAGAAATATACACTACTCAACAGCAAATAGCAATTATTTGCTTACTCCAGTTTCCTCAAGTCGAGAATACTTCCCCTTTCACTTGTCAACAGACCACAGTTAATCCCTCGTAATGAGGTGGCCCCGTACGCTAGCTCGAAATAGCTGCACTAGCTCTGTCACTCACTGTTTCACAAGCACCACAATCACTTCCTCGGTGTCAAGAGAATCAGCTTCACTCGCTCAAAGCACAGTTCCTCTGTAGGAGTCTCACTTCCCCGCTCCACTAGGGGTTTCGCAAGTCACCACACTTCTGTCGCTCACGATAATCGCTCACACTAGCTCGTAAAACACAACAACCACTGCTTGACGGGTCACTCTTATATAGCCGGCCGGTGACTGAATAAATGCTTCTAGATCCATCCAGAGTCCACGGCTTCTCGAGGTTTCCAGCGCTGGTCCAGTCACGAATGTTCTGGACTATCCCTTTGTCCTAGTAGTCCTGTTGCATAAGGCGCGCGCAATACAGGAGGCAGGGCACAGCCCAGCCCTGGGGCAGTTGTGACTCACGCGGCGAGTGATGACACAAACTCACAGCCGTAACACCATGTTCAGTCACCAGGGCTGCCAACTGTAGTGCTCTATTAGGCTACATTATACCAGGTATATTTCTAACTAATTAAACATTTCGATAATACCAACTTAATTTCGTCATTATTCTAGATAGGTTCATACACTGTAGATTAATCATTGGCATGAATCTTAATTTTAAGAAAAGTAGGCTCTTTAGTTCGTTACGGAACTTTTTGTTTTTTATGTGCTTTTACATTTTATTTTACTTTAAATATAATAATAATAATAATAATGTTATTTTTTGTTTCTGTAATTTTAATGCTTTTATGGAAGTGAAGATTCAAGGAGAAATAATTTCAACTCTGAGATTTGCTGATGACATCGTCATCTTGGCCGACAAGCCGGAGGTTTTGAATGAGTTCTTGACTGGTATGGACTCCGTCTTACGGAAAGAATTCATGATGAAAATTAATAAATGTAAAACAAAAATATTGAAATGCAGCCGAAATAAATCAGAAACCTCTATGGACATCAAATTGGCAGGTGAAAAGCTGAAGGAAGTAGGAGACTTCTGTTACTTAGGAAGCAAAATAACCAATGATGGACGAAGCAAAGAGGATATAAAAAGTAGGTTGGCTCAGGCAAGGGAAGCATTTCTACAAATCAGGAATCTGTTGACATCGATTATAAATTTAGGTATTAGGAAGTCATTTTTGAAAGCCTTTGTCTGGAGCGTGGCGCTCTATGGAAGTGAAACTTGAACTGTTGGTGCAGCAGAAAAGAGGAGAATTGATGCATTTGAAATGTGGTGTTACAGAAGAGTGATGAAGATCAGATGGATAGATAGGGTTACAAACGAAGAGGTATTAAGACGAGTGGGAGAGGAGAGATGTTTCTGACGACTGCTAATGAAGAGAAGAGATAGGTTGGTGGGACACATACTAAGACACCCAGGAATAGCAAGCTTAATTATGGAAGGAAGGGTCGAGGACAAGAACTGTAGGGGTAGACCAAGGTTAGAATGTGTTAAACAGATTGTCTCTGATGTAGGGTGTGGTAGCTATGGAGAGATGAAACGATTAGCTCAGCACAGGGAGGCATGGAGTGCTGCATCAAACCAGTTAAAAGACTGAAGACTCAAACAACAACACGGACCACCCCCTATCAGTTGTAACCTAAACCTTCATCGGCGCCTTACCCATAACAAAATACACACCCTACATCCGAGGCAGTCTGTTTATCATACTGTAACCTTGGCCTACACCTACAGTTCTTGTCTTCAACCTTTCCTTTACCGGGTGAGTTAGCCGCGGTCGTTACGGCATGACTGTTGGCAGTCGCTCACATCCGGGAGGCGAGGAGGTTCGAATCCCCCCGCCGGCAACCTTGAAGATGGTCTTCTGTGGTTTCCCATCTTCCTTCCAGGCAAATGCCGGGGTTGGTCCCTAACTACTGTATAGGCCACAGCCACTACCTTCCAACTCCTCGCCCTTCCCTTCCAATTTTCCTCCCCAACGGTACTTGTAGCTCACCCATTGGGTGTCCGTCTCGAAGCAGCAACAAAACTGGCGAGCCGAACATGTCCTCGGACACTCCCGGCACTAAAAGCCATACGCTAAAAAATTAAAAAACCCTTCCTTTCATAACTAAATTTGCTATTCCTGGGTGCCTTAGTAAGTTATATGTCCTACCAACCTATCTCTTCTCTTCATTAGCAGTCGCCAGAAACATCTCTCCTCTCCCACTCGTCTTAATCCCTCTTCATTTGTTACTCAATCTACCCAGTCATCATAATCATTCTCCTGTAACACCACATTTCAAACGCTTCTATTCGCCTCTTTTCCGCCGCACCAACAGTCCATGTTTTACTTCCATAGAGCTCCACGCTCCAGACAAAGCCTTTCAGAAATTACTTTCTATGAATCTATATTTGATGTCAAGAAATTTATTTTCTCTAGAAATGCTTTCCTTGTTTGAGCCAACCTATTTCTTTTTTATCCTCTTTTCTTTGTCCATCACTGGTTATTTTGCTTCCTAAATTATAGCAGAAGACTTCTACATCCTTTAGCTCTCCATCTGCCAAATTGACGTCATAGGGTTTGTTGATTTATTTCAGCTGCATTCCATTACTTTTGTTTTACATTCACAGATTTTCATCATGAATTATTTCCTCAAGACGGAGTCCATAGTCCACCATTTAGGTTAAGAACTCATTCAAATCCTCTGGCATGTCGGCTAATTAGATGGCAATGTCATCAGCAAATATCAAGGTTTGAAATTATTTCTGATAGAATCTTTGGTTGGTTCCTTAGTTTAGGGGCTGCAACAACGCGGTCATGTAGTCCCGTGTACTTTGGGTATGTCTAGAATCTGTCTGATAACCGATGTTAATTGCGATGGCTGTATTACTGTGTTTTACCTGTAATTCAGGTAAGGACTGCAGACGATCAATTTCATGCACTTCCTACTTTTGCAACCAAATGCTACCGTCAACGGCACCTAGTTGAGAACTTGGCTACTAGATGCCACCGCAACCAGCACCCGGTGGCGATTGTAGGAACTTAAGAGTTTGCCACGGTGGGTGAGTGTTCAACGTGTCGGTCTACTAAACCTAAGTTTGCAGGTTCGCTCCTGGCCGTGGTAAGTGATTTTTGAAAGGCGGCAAAAATTACGACACCGTGTCATACGATGATGGCATGTCAAAGAACCCATTTGAATTCAGTAGGCCGTGTTCATAATGGCAAAATTAATCTCGGGAGTTTCCGCCAACACAAAGTTCCTCATTTCTCTACTAGAAAGCGCTATAGTGTTCAAGGAGCTTAGATATCTAACCTCTTTGACTTTCATAGTGCTTCAAGGAACAATGAAATTCGACATGCAAGCTACCCTTTGGGTGTCAAATTACAAAGCTTGCACCCGGCAACCGAGGCCATACGATATTATTATTATTATTATTATTATATGAGTGTTAATCAAATCTAACCTACAGATTTTGCTTCACATGATTGTAGTTAGTGAAAGGTTCTTTTACATGCCATAAATATATATAACATGGGCCCGTCGACTTAACTTCCCCTCCGAAGGAAGGCATACTGAGGGATTTTAAACGTTCTTAAAAATCCGACTATTTCGGCATGGTTTGAACCCACGATCTTGGGCATAGGATCTCAACGTGCTACCAACTAAGCCATTGCTAGAATCTTTACTTGTAGGCTACTTAAAATTTTTCTTTACGGTAATTTCCTTCATTGCTTGTCCAAAGTATTGATAGAAAAGGGTGGGTTATAAGTTGTAGCCTTGCCTTACACCCTTCTGAATACCAGCTTCTCTCTCATGTCTTTCGGCTCGAATGCCGTTTGGTTTCTGTATAGGCTAGATCTGTGCCGGATTAAGGTAAAATGAGGTCCAAGTCCCTCAGATTTTTGGGGGCCCTTTATTTTTTTCTAATAATTTTTATTTTTTAGCACCTGTACATTTAATTTTTTAATACAAGAGTTCTTTTTCTCAAGATGAATAATACACTTTTTATTAGATCATACATAGGCCTACATATATACATACCTTTCAATTGAAATGATCATCGTTATTTGAAAACATTTCAGATGATTTGATGAACAATTTTACAAAACATACTATTTTTAACTTCTGTTAAATGTAATCATTTTTTTCTGTTTTTTTTTTCGGTCATTGAAATCTTCTAAAATGTCATCAATATCAATTTCCCGCAGAACATCTGACTCGATATACATTTTAAACTTAGCATGTCTAATCGTTCCTGTGACAAGATACTTCTTAGCGCACTTTTGATCCGTTTCAATTTTGAAAACGAGCTCTCCGCAGAACAATTCGTTATCATGAGGGTCAGGAAAATGCAAAAAGCAATTTCAACGTTCGGAAAAACAGACTCAAGCTTGTCTCGAAAAAGAATTTTGTAAAGTTCAGAATGAGTGAACTCAGTTTTTAAAGGACAAAATTTTTCTAAATCTTCGGAATAAAATTGAACTAAATTAGAAATTGCTTGGGGGCCCCAGATAAATGGGGGCCCCAGGCCTGGGACTAGTCGGGCCTAATGGATGATCCAGCACTGGGCTAGATTGAAGATCACCCTCCTATCCCTGTACTTAATTCCAATCCTTTTCAAAATGCAAAATAACTTACTCCAATCAACGTTGTCAAAAGCCTTTTCTAAGTAGACCTACATGATTCAATGTCAGGATGATTGGTCCGCAGACTTCTACGGGTTAGGAAATGGCCTACTGGATTTGGGGGTTAATATTAATGCCTTTAACAATCTCAGCCATCGAAGAATGTTAATGTTCCCTCTTTATTTTTGTTTTCTTCCACACTTCTTATCGACGGATCGGCTGTGAAGCGAGAACCATTAAGCGTTTTTCTTTTTTTCCCCCCTTTTTTTTCTTACCTCGGAGAATCGCGCGCGACAATGGACTGAAGTTGTGATCGTTTAACGTAGTCTTCAGAGGGGGGCCTTGCCTCAGAAAACACCTGCGCATCGCATCGCATCGCATCTGACAGCGCCGCAGACAAATGACATTCGGGTTGCGAAACTGGAGATTAGAGTGATATTTCATGGACGAAGTGTAGCGAATGGTTCGTTTTTCTCCTACTCAACTCGTGTGTAATGTTCTTCTTAATAACGGCCATTTATTACTTCTCCCTGCCTATTATTTATATCTGAGGAATTCTATACTCACAAAATAATTACAGAAATTTATTTTCGCATTACTGAAGAATCACTTTTGTATCTTTCTGAAGACATAATGCATGCAGTGATGGATTCAAAGGGTACGGCCCCCCAGAGGCTCACATCTAGTGGGACGTGGGTTGGTGACCACGGGGCCCCAGCTGAGTCCCGCATTGCTTCCACTTACTGTACTTGTACCGGGCTCCCCTCTGTCTTCTTTACTGTCGACCTCACATGGTCAACTCTTGTTCTCTTCCAACCCCGACGGTATTAGGGTATCCGAGGCCTAGGGAGTCTCTTCCTTTCCCGCCTTAATTGGCCCTAGTCTCATCTTTTCTGATACCCTCCTTCTGCGAGGGGTCAGCATTCTTTTTCTTTTCACGTTCTCTTCTGCCTTCTGCTCAAGGCCCTCAAGGAGGCAGGGTGTATGTAGCCCCTCCACTTCTGCTACACCCTCAGGGGCTCACGGCTGGTGATCTCGGGAGTTGGCGACCCCGAGGATTCCTGAACTGGGTCCGGTTTCCCCCTTTTGTCAATTACCTGTGGGGCGAACCCTCTCCTCTTTCACTTTCCTATCTGCCTTTCATGGCTCTCCTTCCTTCCAAGTCCCTCAATCCGCATTCTTCGAGGGTTGAGGGCATTTCTTTTCCTCCTGTCCTTTATTTGCCTTATTCTCCTTTTGTTTTCCATTTTTTCTTCTAGTATATAAGTTAGTAGTTAGTTTTAGTTATAGTTTACATTTCATTATCCCCTTCACGATCACCCAAACCATTAGGGGCCGATAACCTAGATGTTAGGCCCCTTAAAACCACAATCATCATCATCATCAAAGGACACGGGAGTGGAGTGAGTCCCCCTTCAAACCCACCCCTTTGATTTCTTAGGGATCACAACTACTAGGACTTACCGTCTTACCTTAACTGTTACCAATAAGGTTCGGATGATAAGGAAAAGTCATATTTTTTCCTGAGCTCGTTTTATCTGAAATCTGAAAAATAAGTTCGAATGACGGGTCCCTGGACATGTTTAAAGCAATTTGATATTGCCTATAAATGCATATTTCGGCCATTTTTATTGTTTTGGTCATATTTTAGTGATATAAGGTCATGAAATGAAAATCCACAGCCTGCTTCCAGTCTCCGACCGGGTCAGGAATGGAATGAATGAAGCCCCCATCTAGTGGCGAGGATATGAACTGTGCCGGCTGCCGCGGCCTGACGCACTCCTCTGGGGCAATGATTAAATGCATGACAGATGAAATGAAATGATAGTGGAGAGTGTTGCTGGAATGAAATTTTGACAGGGAAAACCGGAGTACCCGGAGAAAAACCTGTCTGCCTCCGTTTTGTTCAGCACATATCTCACATGGAGTAGCCGGGATTTGAACCACGGACCCAGCGGTGAGAGACCGGCGTGCTGCCGCCTAAGCCACGGAGGCTTCGATATAAGGTCATATTTGGTTATAATATCAGCATTTTTATTTAAATTGAGGCGTCGTTAACAAGGTAGGCCTAGTCTACTTGTTATCTGCGTCGAGTTTCAAACACAGGTTTTCCGAATAGTGTAGTAGATACAGTATATTTTTCTTTCTTTTCCCAGAACGGGCAGATAGCAGGTTTAGAAGACCTGATTCCAAGAAGGCGCTCCTCTACGGACGTCTTTTAGCACATTTTACTGGACAAGTTAGATTGCGACACTGAACGTATGAGCTCACGGAACATGACGATAGTGTGCTTCCGCTTTTCAACAGGATGTCACTCCAGTAGATATATTTAGCTCAGAAGCAATTAGCAAACAAGGAAATGCCATGTTATGTCTTTTAGGAAAACCGAGCAAGAACTGCATCTTAAGGCTATGATACTGAATGAATGTTGAAAATTTTAATGTACTGTAGCTCTCTGTCAGTTTGTATGATTAAATGTGTCTGGTGTATTATCGCTGATCACGTTTTGGCACTTAAGACGTTTAATGTGTGTTAGTGATACTCTACCTATCCCAAAACTTCATGACATATTTCATAGTTTTTAGGTCATATTTTATAGTTTTAGGTCATATTTTATAGTTTTTAGGACATATTTGCTTGCATATTTTGTACTTCTTTAGGTCTTCAACTTTCGAACCCTAGTTATCAGCAATGTAAAATAGTCTCTAACTGTTGTTTGCTTCTGGTTGTCTCTCAAAAGTCCGTTAATGAATCTTTTATATTCATAATGTTTTTGGAAGTCCACTGACTTACGCTGAACACCTTGTCACAAGATATTTAGCGCCTGTCGCATTTCAGAATTCGTTGGTGTTCGGGAGGTTTCGGCAACTTCGTCATCATCAGCATCGCTATCTTTTGCTCCATGTTCTTCACCTCTCATCTGACTCTGTGTAAGTAACTTAACTGCGTCACTTAATGTCGTCTTCTGTCTGTTTCGCATCAGTAATGCTGCCCTCATCAATGTTCATCCATTCTTGAATTTCATCTTCCACCCTGAAGACAGCTGTGTAGCGGCTTCGGTAGCGTAGTCGGTAGCATGCTGAGCTTCCATGCCCAAGATAACGGGTTCAAACCCGGCCGAAGCCGTTGGATATTTTAAGAGCGTTAAAAAACCCTCAGTATGCCTTCCTTCGGAGGGGAAGTAAAGCCTGCGGTCTCATGTCATAGATTTATGGCATGTTAAAATAAATCTTCCACTAATTACACCTGTGTGAAGCTAAATTGGATAGGTTAAGAATGTAAACAACGCTCTTAGGTTTCTACGTTCGTTGCCAAGTGCCGACTGCGGTGGCGTCTAGTAGCTAAGTTCTGAACTTGACCTAGTAGTCGTTGACGGTGGCGCTTGGCGGCAAAAGTAGGAACTATTTGAAAAATTCTAAGTTGCAGTCTGTACTTAAATTAAAAAACAGATAACACACACTAATACAGTCAACACAATTAACACCGGTTATCAGACAGATTCTACACACTCCCAAAGTACACGGGGCTACATGACCGCGTTGTCGCAGCTCCTAAACTTAATAACCAACCAACCAAGACAGCTGCAGTGTATAAACGGGGTTTTAAGGGTTGGGAGCATTTTCTTTGTATGAACGTGACTCGCATACTTGAGAACGTAATCCTTGAAAACAAATGTGATTACATAAACTGAATTCATGATCACAATAAACGGAAGATTTTCAATGTTTTAGTATTTGTTTGACATTTTGAAAACGATTGGAATGAAGTACAGGGATAGGGGGTGATCTACAATCTATACAGAACCCAGACAGCAGTCATTCGAGCTGAAGGACATGAGAGAGAATCTGGTATTCAGAAAGGTGTAAGGGAAGGCTGTAAATTATCACCCATAAGTTTCAATCTTTACATTGAAGAACTAATGAAGGAAATTGGAGAAAAAAATTAAAGTGGGAGTTAAGAATCAAGAGGAAATAACTTCAACTCTGAGATTTGCTGATAACATCGTCATCTTGGCCGACACGTCTGAGGATTGGAATGAGTTTTGACTGGTATGCACTCCTTCTTGAGGAAAATCAATAAATGTAAAATAGAAATATTGAAATGCAGCCGAAATAAATCGGAAATCTCTATGGACATCAAATTGGCAGGTGAAAAGCTAAAGGAACTAGGAGACTTCTGTTACTTAGGAAGCGAAATACCCGGTGATGGACGAAGCAAAGAGGATATAAAAAGTATGTTGGCCCAGGCAAGGAAAGCATTTCTACAGAAAAGGAATCTGTTGACATCGAATAAAGATTTAAGTTTTAGGAAGTCATTTTTGAAAGCCTTTATCTGGAGCGTGGCGCTCTATGGAAGTGAAATTTGGATTATTGGTGCAGCAGAAAAGAGGAGAATTGAAGCGTTTGAAGTGTGGTGTTAGAGGATAATGATGAAGATCAGATGGATTACAAATGCAGAGGTACTAAACCAAGTGGGAGAGGATAGATGTTTCTGGCGACTGCTAATGAAGAGAAGAGAGAGGTTGGCAGGACACATACTAAGAGACGCAGGAATAGCAAGCTTAGTTATGGAAGGAAGGGTCGAGGACAAGAACTCAAGATTTTGCTTTCTTGTTTTGTATGTATTTAATTAGTGGTCCGCTCCCAATGATCAGTGTTTCAGAGGATTATGGACCACGGTGTTTGTGCTTTGGCTGTTGTCTGCCACTTCTGGTATTTTTATGGATTGTTTGGTGGCTGCTTTCGTGCTGGAATTTGAGCCTTTTTATTGGACCAGTTTTCTTGCTGAACTCTATTTTACGTTCCTCGGACCATTTCCTGGACGGGTTGTGGTGAACTTCTGTAATGGATGTAAGGAAAGGTCTGGTTTCAACTGTCAGACGATAGAGACTACTGTCATTTATTGTACATTGCTGAATAATAGGCTAAGTTCAGCAAGATTCTTCTCAATTTGTTTGATCCACAGGGACCCAGTGCCTTCAAGATCTTATAGGACAGCCATTCTGTACAGCTGTCGTAGAAAGCCAGGCGTCTCCTTCTGATGGCATCGCTGAGGTTTTCCTAGTATTTGTAGAGTTCGCAATTTGGTTTGTACCATCGTCTTCCATCTGGTAAGATTATATTATTATTATTGTAGCTTGCCACGGTGGGTGAATGGTTATCGTGTCGGATTTCAACCCCCCCCCCAAGCTTGCAGGTTCGCTCCTGGCCGTGATAATTGATATTTGTAAGGTGGCAAAAATAACGACACGCATGTCATACCATGTTGGCATGTTAAAGAACCCATTTGAATTCAGTAGGTCATGTTCATAATGGCAAAATTAATCTCGGGATTTTCCGCCAGCACAAAGTTCCTCATTTCTCTACTAGAAAGCGCTATAGTGTCAAGGAGCTTAGATATCTAACCTCCTTGACTTTCATAGTGCTTCAAGGAACAACAAAATTCGTGATGCAAGCTGCCCTCTGGGTGTCAAATAACAAAGCTTGCACCCGGCACCCGAGGTCATACGATATTATTATTGATATTGTTATTTTACTTTACTTCCAGAACATTATTTGTCAAATATATATGGCAACTATGCAGATTATAACAAAACAAGATGTTCAGTAAAGAACATATAGCCTACTTTCTCCTAAATGTATGAGTATAGTTATAACTCGTTGTTATTATCAAAGAGTATAATAGAACTATTCTTTGTTGAAGACCTTAGAAACGATTTACCTCTACCAAACGCCACGACCTAGATAAAAACTGCTACCATCATTGAAGAAAGAAAGAAAGAAAGAAAGATAAGAAGTATATCAAGAATGTTACGGATCTGGAGACATAATCGACCGGACTGGCGGCGTGGCTCAGCGGTAACGTTCTCGCTTGCTGGGCCCTAGGTTGCAGGTTCGTATCCTGGCGCAGTCAGCTGGCATTTGAGGGTGCACAAATGCGAGGGAGCCGTGTCAGTACATTTACTGGCACGTTAAAGATCCCCTTCGGGCCAAAATTCCGGCACCCCGGTGTCTCTAAAAGCAGCAGTAGTTAAAAGGGATGTAAAACCAATAACATTATTATTATTATTATTACGACCTGCCGTGGGCAACATCCAACTTTGAGTTGAGGCATGTCTTTACACGTCTGGTTGTGCATGGCTTTCACAACCCTAATTGAATTAACAAATCTTTCCATGACCCTACAGAGACGTGTGTATACAAACTATGTGGATATTTTCGATAATATAATCCTAACAGAGCGAGTGCATTCTAGCGGCCAGAATAAGAAACTTTTCAATAAAATCTGGAAGTTACCTTTTTGGCAGCTAGGTGTCTCGAGTAAATCTGCTGGCGAATTATGTTTTAATTAAATATATATTTTACACCATAATGTGGACAATATAACGCTTAATAACATTTTCAAGTAACGCAAAATAGGCTGTTACAAACCCTTTAAAATAAAAAGTTAAAATGTATCGTAGTATCAACTTGTCATTCTTCAAATTCGATGCGCATAGAATGATAATGGTATAGTAATCAATGGATCCCCACGTAGACTAGTCGGGACATCTAGTGGTGAAATATCGAACAATATAATCCTAACAGAGCGAGTGCATTCTAGCGGCCAGAAGAAGAAACTTTTCAATAAAATCTGGAAGTTACCTTTTTGGCAGCTAGATGTCTCGAGTAAATCTGCTGGCGAATTATGTTTTAATTAAATATATATTTTACACCATAATTTGCACAATATAACGCTTAATTTTAAAACATCTGAGTCATTACAAAACAATAAACATATAACATTTCAAGCAAAAAACCTAGCTCTGATCGGGTTTGAACCATAGGCATCTGAGCGACAGGCTATCGCTCTACCACTGAGCTAATTGTGTCAACGAATATCGTTCTATTTAAAATGACTTACATAGAACTTGTTAGCAAATAATGATTTATACTAAACGATATCATCACTGGAGTATATTATTTATATATAAAGCATTTCATACAAAGTTTTTTTTTTTTCAGTACGCTATATTGCATTCAATACTCAAATTAGTGAAATATAAGTCAGGCACAAGATATCCGCTGCCATCTTGTCTTATTACTGAATCAGTTCAGCTTTTTAAAATCACGTCTGCACTATAGTATTACAAAATAAACTTTTAATTTCGAACGTGCCTCTTCCTTTAGAACAGTTAAAACGATTCTCGGCTCGATAATCGGAACTGGTGGGTCCCATGATATGGATTATAAAGTTTGCATAATTCGCACGGCCGCCATCCTGAAATGGTATGGCGGACGACCTTGTAGTTTGGTCACAAGACGCATCCTATACGAAGGTATGTTGTTACCAAATTTGGTAGAGATCGGATGATTTGGTTAGTCGTTATTTGATTTTACGTTTTGAACGTTTGAGTGGCCGCCATTCAGTTTTAGTAAAGATGGCGGCGATATAAAACATGACACTGAGGTGTCCTTTGCTAGTGCTACCTTTGTACCAAATTTCGTTCAATTCGCATTCACCGTGTTCGAATTGATAGGGGGGGACAGACATTCAGAGTACACACACTCACACACACACAGACACACACACACACACACACACACACACACACACACAGACTCACACACACACATACACACACACACACACACAGACTCACACACACACATACACACACACAGACAGACACACTTTTTTCGCCCTGTGTTGATCTCATAAGTCTACTTTCATTTTTTGCAAAAATCGAAAGTAGGCTAAAAATCAGAGCAAAATCACCACCTTAAATTCATGAATTTTCTTACTAATCTGGTTGTCGCTATGATGACTGCTTCTTGCATTGACTTGCATAAATAATTGGTGTCAACATCCAGTTCTTTCAACCCCTGCAGTAGACTCCTTGGTACAACGCCAGTGTTTGAGATGATCTCCACCTTTCCAATCTGCTATTGATTGCTGATAGTCTCCACTAGGTCTTTATAGGCCTACTACGAGCATATCTTGAGATCTTCTCGTCGTGCATTGCATGTAAGTTGTTGCAGTTGGGAAGTGTTAGGCTACATCAACTAGGATGGCTTCCTTATCCTTCTTATTGATGACTACAATATCAGGCCTGTTTTGGCAGACTGTCCGCTCGGTCAATAGGCCTATAGTAGTAGTCTCAAGCATGGACATCATAATGACGTCTGATTTGGGGACCTGGTGCTCTAATGAGATCCTTATGCCCCGTATTAAGAGGAAATCTCCAAACAACGATATCCTTTCCTTCCTCAGCTGAAGGTCGCCGAATTGAACTTTGGTAATCAACATCACCGGGAGGATCGTGGAAAATGAACGAGAAGCCGGCAGCCGACTACCATTTACAATACAGATCTTGGAAGACGCTAAATAGACTGAGAACTGGTGTAATTCGGTGCAAAAGCAATTTAAAGAAGTGGGGATACAGTGCTGAAGAATTTTGTAAATGTGGTGAAAAACAAGACCCTGAACATCTTCTGAATTGCAGCATGTTACTAAGACCACGTGATATGCAGGACTTGATAGAAGCCAATGACTGTGCCATTCTAACAGTTGAACACTGAAGAATTGAAATTTAGTGCAATTTATAGCCTAGCCTATGCATATTTGAAAGTGTTTTGGACTAGGAGAAATAAATAAGAGAATTTAAATGTTAAGAAAATAATAATTCCCAATTGGATGTATATATAAGGTGCGTTCAAAAAGTAACAAGCCTAAGGCTGGAATGCGCAAACCAGTGACTATATGGGCTAATCGTGGCGTGTGTAACGAGGTGTGGTTCCGACCAGAGCGTGGAAGGTCACAGCCCGTCGCTAGAGGGGCACGCGTGCACGTCACGTGACGATACAAAGCGAGCAGCAGCATGGATCAATCGTCCAACGCTGCCAGTCGCATTGCAAACAGTGACATGGAGGCGTCAATCGAAGAGCAAAGAGGTGTTGTTCGGTTTCTGACAGCGGAAGGAGTAGGGGGAACGGACATTCATCGCCGAATGTCATAAGTGTACGGCGAACACTGCATGTCCCTTGCAAGGGTCAAGGCGTGGCACAAGCGCTTGAGGGAAGGACAGGTGTCGTTAGCCGATGATGCCCGGTCTGGGGCTCCCCCCTGCATTACTGATGACAACGTCCAGCTGGTTGATGCACTCATTACCCAGGAGCGCCGAGTGACAGTGAACGCCATAGCCGCCGTGGTCGCTCCACGACAATGCACGACCTCATACGGCCAACACAGTCGCGGCACTCCTGCAGAAATTCAAATGGGAGGTTCTCGGCCACACTCCATACAGTCCAGACCTCTCTCCTTGTGATGTGCCATGTTTGGTCCCCTGTAAAGGGCTCTGCGGGGCCAACGATTCACCTCGGACGCCGACGTCCAGCTGTACGTGCGGAACTGGTTCACATCGCAGCCCAGGGAAGTTTATGAGACAGCCATCCACCGCCTCGTGCACAGTGGGACAAGTGCCTCAACAGCCAGGGCCAATACTTCTAACATACAGATAATGGTTTCTGTAATTATGCATCCGGCTCGTTATTTTTTGAAAGCAACTTATATACATGTAAGTGCACTTACCGTGAATTTAATATATTCATCGGTAAGTGCTTTGTATGAGATGTGGTTTTGCATGAATATAATAGTGAAATTGAGACTACACTCGTAGTCAGATGGCAGTGCTCAGTGCCATCCAGGGAGGCAAATAAATGCGGCCTTGTTGACCATTTGCCCCCCGGAGGGCAGCTTTGTAGAGGCCATGCAGCAGAAGCATCAGTATTTTAATATGTAGGCCTATGCTAATAATAAGACAAAAGTTTAGTGCTTTTCAGTCGGTCAACACGAATGTACCCAAAAAGAGCTGGGTTGTGCCCTAATCCTGAAATAAATTACATGAGATTAATAAATACACTAGGATGACCAGTTTCGATCGTCAAGCGATCATCATCAGATCCATTACACTTAGGCTATAACATCTATGTTTGAGAATACAGGTGAAAAATATATACAATATGTACAATTATTTAGTTGCAGTGTTGGTAATGGAACTGTCGGTGTAGGCGCTAAATGTATTGTTACGTGCCACCCCCCTAGTGGCACTTTTGTTAACTGGATTACGGTGGGTAGGAAGCACAACACCAATTACTGCTTAAAGAAGTAATTTACTTTATTGCGGCCAGAAAATTACACTAATCAGCAAATACAAGCAATTAGGAGCCTTATTCCAGTTTCCTCAAGTCTCTTCCTTGAGCGCTCTTGGCCCACTTGTCAACAGATCACAGAAGTTAATCCGTCCTAATGAGTACGGTGGCCTTGACAGAAACTACCTGCTCCTCTCTTTTATGTTCACCGACCACAATTACTTACGTTCACTTGCTGCAGGCTATTTCGCTGTCCACACGCTGGAGAAACAATGTCACTGGATTTCTACACCACAATATCTCAGACACTCAGTGAAAGCACACTCACTCAGGCAGTCCCCTGTATGTTCCTCACTTCGCCGCTACACTAGGGGTTTCGCAAGTCACCACACTTCTGTCGCTCAGAATAAACGCTCACACTAGCTCGTAAAACACAACAACAACTGTTTCACGGGTCACTCTTATATAGCAGGCCGGCGACTCAATAAATGGTTCTAGATCCATCCAGAGTCCACGGCTTCTCGAGGTTTCCATCGCTGGTCCAGTCACGAATCTTCTGGACTATCCCTTTGTCTGTAGTAGCCCTGTTGCATAAGGCGCGCGCAATACAGGAGGCAAGCCACAGCCCAGCCCCTGGGGCAGTTGTGACTCAAGCGGCGAGCGATGACACAAACTCACAGCCGTAACACCACCCCCTTCCTAAAAAGGCTGATCGTCCCGATCAATCATTGGTCCGTCTGTGTCCCTCCGTAGGCTGCCAGGCGATCTCGATGCACGATCTTCATCTACGCCCTCGGGCTCCGCTGGATCCTGTAGACGACATCGTTGATCCGTTTCACGGGCCCTCCCAGGACTTCTGCAGTTTGGGTGACAGGCCTTTCTTCCGTAATGGGTTGAAGAGCCAGACCAGGTCGTCCTCGTGGAATCCTCCGGCCTCCGTCTGCTGGTCGTATCGGGTCTTCATTCGGTCGGTCTCGATCCGCAGTTTCCTCCTCGCGAACGCGTGCACGTCTTCCAGTTGGTCGACCAGCTCTTGACAATACTGGCTTACCGGGATCGGATCATTCCCAGGTCGGCCGAAGGCAAGATCGACGGGTAGACGGAGCTCCCTCCCAAACATGGCCTGGGCTGGTGTGCACCCGGTGGCTTCATGCACGGCGGCGCGGTAGGCCAGGAGAAATAGTGGAAGATGCTTGTCCCAATCCCTCTGGTGCTCGCTGACAACTATTCGGAGATGGTTCTCGATGGTGCGATTGAATCGCTCTACCATCCCGTCGGACTGAGGGTGTAGCGGCGTTGTCCTTGTCTTCCGGATTCCCAGCAGCTGGCATAGGTTCTGAAACACCTGCGACTCGAAGTTCCTCCCTTGGTCGGAGTGCAACTCCAGGGGTACTCCGTACCGGCTGACGAATTCCTTCACCAGGGTCTCTGCGATCGTCGCGGCTTCTTGGTTAGGGAGCGCATACGCCTCCGGCCATTTGGTAAAGTAGTCGCTGACGACTAATATGTAGCGGTTCCCTGCCTCGCTTAACGGGAATGGCCCAGCAACATCGATGGCCACTCTCTCCATGGGGCCGCCCACGTTGTAGGTCTTCAGTGGACCCCGTCGTCTTCGTCCTGGGCCCTTGCTGGCTGCGCAATCGTTGCACCTCGCGCAGTGATTCTCCACGTCTGTTCGGCATCCGATCCAGTAGAACCGCTCTCTCAGCTTCTCCAGGGTCTTCTTTATCCCTAGGTGTCCACCAGATGATCCTCCATGCACTTCCTTCAGGACTTCCTCCGTCATAGCCTTTGGAACGACGACTTGTTCCCGAGATGTCTTCCCGTCGGTGCTCTCCCAGGTACGGCAGATGAGGCCATCCCTTACAATCAGCGAGTCCCACTGTGCCCAGTAGGACTTAAACTTTGGGCTGCAGTCACTCACAATGTTCCACCCGGGTCTGGGGACACAGGCCCTCTTCCATTCGGCTATCAGTCCCAGGTCATCATCTTCCGCTTGCGCCCGCGTGAAAGATTCGCGGCTCCAGCTCCCTTGAAGTTCCACGGTAGTCCTTCGGCACTGTATCCCGGTGTTCTCCTCCCTTCGGGCACAGAAGGTGCAGTCTTCGGGGCACGGTCTTCGTGACAGGGCGTCGGCGTTAGAATGCAGTTGGCCTTTCCTGTGCTGAATCTCAAAGTTATACTGTTGAAGCCTCTCTAACCACCGCGCGAGTTGACCCTCGGGCTGCTTGAAGTTCAGGAGCCACCGCAGGGATGCATGGTCGGTCCTGATGAGAAATTCTTGCCCGTACAGGTACTTGTGGAAGTGTTCAATGGTCTTCGCGATGGCGAGCAGCTCCTTCCTGGTGACGCAGTAGTTCCTTTCTGGCTTTGACAAGGCTTTGCTGAAGTAGGCCACTACTCTCTCCTCGCCGTCCACTACCTGCGACAGGATTCCCCCTATGCCAAAGTCGCTGGCATCGGTATCGACGATGAACCTTGTTCCAGGTCTGGGGTAGGCCAGAATAGGCGCGGTGCACAGAGCCTGCTTGAGTTGTTCGAAGGCACTGTGGCATTCTGCTGTCCACGTGAAGAGTTGGTCCTTCTCAGTCAGTCGATGTAAAGGTTTGGCGATGTCGGCGAATCCTCTCACGAAGCGACGGTAATAAGTGCAGAGTCCCAGGAAGCTTCGTAGTTGGGACTTGTCCTTCGGAACTGGCCACTCCCTCACAACTGCGGTCTTCTCTGGGTCGGTGCGCACCCCTTCCTCGGAGACGATATGCCCAAGGTACTGGACCCGCGTCTGGAAGAGCTGACACTTCTTGGGGCTCAACTTCAGCTGGGCAGCCCGTAGCTTCAACAAGATCTCCTTCAGATTGCTGTAGTGCTCCTCGAAGCTCCTTCCCAGAACGATGACGTCGTCTAGGTATACCAGGCAGGTCTTCCAGTGTAGTCCCCTCAGAATGGACTCCATTAGCCTTTCGAAGGTCGCAGGGGCGTTGCAGAGACCGAATGGCATGACGGTGAACTGCCAGAGCCCGCTGCCCACAGAGAACGCCGTTTTCTCGCGGTCCTTAGGGTGGACCTCCACCTGCCAGTAGCCACTCTTCAAATCCAAGGTGGAGAACCATCTTGACCCTGATATGGTGTCCAGCGTGTCGTCGATCCGGGGTAGAGGGTAGCTGTCCTTCTTCGTGACGTCGTTCACCCGCCTGTAGTCCACGCAGAACCTGGTGGAACCGTCCTTCTTCACAAGCACGACCGGAGAACTCCAAGGACTATGTGATGGCTCGACCACCCCTTGCTCCTTCATCTCTTCTACCATCCGGTCGACTTCGGCTTGCTTGGCGAGCGGGACACGTCGGAATGGGGCCCTAATCGGTGCGCTGTCCCCAACGTCGATTCTGTGCTGGACCAAGCTTGTCCTGCCGAAGTCTTTGCTCCCCACGGAGAAGACATCCTGGAATTCGCGTAGCAGGTCCTGAAGTTGGCGTGATTGTTCCTCGTCTAAATATTCCTGGGATCCTTGGTACAGCTTCTGTAGTTCTTCTGGGAGTGTGCGTCTTCTTCGGTTGTCAGTCTGCAGGTGTCCGTCCGTCGTGTCGGTGATGCGGGCAATCCAGGTAACGGGCTCGCAGACTCCTAGGTTGGTGTCCCGGAGAACCGTAATGTCGTAGTCGTTCAGGTTGGACAGGCGGACGTACGGCCGAGACGTCGTGTTGATGAGGGTCTTGGCAACTAGCAACCCTTTTGTCTGGATGTCCTCATATTTTGGCTCGATGACAGCCGCCACTCCCTCAGCAGTTCCGTCGACAATTACGGCAGCGCTGACTTCCATCCTGGCGGGAACGATGACGTCTTCTCTCAGCCTTACTCGTCGTGCGGTGATGGACTCGTGCGCAGGTTGCAAAGCAAGTTCCTCACCTCCGAAGTGCAGAGTGTTGGCACTCAGATCCAAGATGATGTTGTTCTGGTCCAGGAAGTCCAGTCCGATGATCACTTCATTTGATACGTCAGCCACAAGCACTGGATGCTTTATCGCCCGTCGACCAATGACGAACTCCAGTGATGCTTCGCCATGTACCGGTGCGGTCTCTCCGGTCGCGGTTATTAGCTGGAGGTTCCTTTGTGTGGGTTGCACTCTCCACTTCGGGATCACAGTGCGATTGACGATGGTCCTCGATGCTCCCGTGTCGATCAGCATGGGCCAGCTCACTCCGTTGATGACTCCGTCGACCATCAGGCTGCTATTGTCCCTCCGTAACTTCGTCACACGCACTTGGACTGCCGGGGCTTAACGACTGTCACAAGCCAACCTTTGCCCCCCAAGGCTGGCTAATACTCGTCTCCCTGGGCCGCGCGGTTTTCAGACGACTGATTTCCCGTCGGATACCCTCGGCGGCGGCGATCACCGCTGTCCTTGCTCAGGTGGCCTTTCTTACCGCAGGCCCAGCAGGTCGGTAGTCCTCTTCCCGGCCGCCTCTCCGGTTGTCTTCCGGCTGTGTCGTTGCTGGTGGTGCCGCGACTATCGAAGAAACGGCTTAGCGCCTCCATCAATTCGTCGGCCAGGGGCTTGGTCTCGTTGGTTTTTGCTGGTTCATCGACGTCCACTTGACGCACCCGCGCGTGCATTCTGGATGCCTGTTTTGCCGTCTCGAATTCAAGTGCGTGGCTCAGCGCATCTGCCAGGGTCTTATTGCGCGCGAGTCGCAGCGCCTGTTGAGTGTCCGAGTCCCGTAGCCCGTCGGTGAAGGTCTGCGTCGCTATCTGCTCCAGAAAGTCGGCCGGCGCTGTTGGGTAGGCAAGCCTTACGAGGCGTGCGATGTCCATCTCGAACTCCTGCAGGGTTTCCGCGTTCTTCTGTATCCGGGTCCGGAGCTGCATCTGGTAGGCCTGCTGAAGATGGCTATCTCCATATCGGGACTCCATATGGGCGATCAGTGAAGCGTAGTCCTGGGATCCAGTCGGGATGGCCTGAAGGACGTTAAGGGCGTCACCTCTCAGCGCTATAATGAGAGCTGTAGCCTTTTCTGTGTTGTTCCAGTTATTTATGGAACAGGCCGCCTCGAACTGACGTAAGTAGGTGCTCCACGGCACCTTTCCGTCGAAGGTTGGGGGCGTCACTCTGCTATGTCCCGTTCCTGATATTCCCGGTGTAACGGTGGGCGGGCGTTGGCGCAGCTCGGCAACTTCCTCTTGTAGGGCTTTGACTCTCTCATCCACCCCGGTCGGCGGGCGTCGGCGCAGCTCGGCGACTTCCTCTTGTAGGGCTTTGAATCTATCTTCCATCCCTGTCGGCGGGAGTCGGCGCAGCTCAGCAAATTCCTTTTGTAGAGCGTTGAATCTCTCTTCCACCCCCATCAGCGGTCGTTGGCACAGCTCGGCAACTTCCACTTGCAAGGCGTTGAATTTCTCCTCCACCCCCATCAGCGGGCGTTGGCGCAGCTCGGCAACTTCCACTTGCAAGGTGTTGAACTTCTCCTCCACTGCCGCGACTTCCTCACGTAGGCCCTGTTCTAATTTCCTTTGGCTCTCCTCTAATTTCGTCAGCAGACACTCTTCCAGATTTTTCTGGCCATCCAGAAATTTGGCGGTTAGGTCCTCTGCTAACTTATTCTGGCTGTCTTCCATCTGCTTCAGGTCCTCCGCTAACTTATTTTGGCCTTCTTCTAATTTGGAAGTTAGGTCCTCTGCTAACTTATTTTGGCTGTCCTTCAGGTCCTCTGCTAACTTCTTCTGGCCATCCTCCATCTTCTTCTGGCCGTCTTCCATTCTGGCAGTTAGGTCCTTGGTTAAATTCTTCTGGCCGTCTTCCATTTTGGCAGTTAGGTCCTTGGTTAAATTCTTCTGGCCGTCTTCTATGCCATTTAACTTTTCTAGCAATGCTGCCAATTGCGCCTCCCTTTTAGTTGTTTGCCTTGTAAAGGGCATGCACTCACAGGAAAATTAGAGAAAATGACCTGCTCGGGTTTTGAAACCAGGACCGTCAGGTGTTGTGCTTGAGTTCGTAATCCGGCTTCTGACACCAGTTGTTACGTGCCACCCCCTAGTGGCACTTATGTTAACTGGATTACGGTGGGGGTACAAAGCACAACACCAATTACAGCTTAAAGAAATAATTAACTTTATTGTGGCCAGAAAATTACACTAGTCAGCAAATACAAGCAATTAGGAGCCTTATTCCAGTTTCCTCAAGTCTCTTCCTTGAGCGCTCTTGGCCCTTCCACTTGTCAACAGATCACAGAAGTTAATCCGTCCTAATGAGTACGGTGGCCTTGACAGAAACTACCTGCTCCTCTCTTTTATGTTCACCGACCACAATTACTTACGTTCACTTGCTGCAGGCTATTTCGCTGTCCACACGCTGGAGAAACAACGTCACTGGATTTCTACACCACAATATCTCAGACACTCAGTGAAAGCACACTCACTCAGGCAGTCCCCTGTATGTTCCTCACTTCGCCGCTACACTAGGGGTTTCGCAAGTCACCACACTTCTGTCGCTCAGAATAAACGCTCACACTAGCTCGTAAAACACAACAACAACTGCTTCACGGGTCACTCTTATATAGCAGGCCGGTGACTCAATAAATGGTTCTAGATCCATCCAGAGTCCACGGCTTCTCGAGGTTTCCATCGCTGGTCCAGTCACGAATCTTCTGGACTATCCCTTTGTCTGTAGTAGCCCTGTTGCATAAGGCGCGCGCAATACAGGAGGCAAGCCACAGCCCAGCCCATGGGGCAGTTGTGACTCAAGCGGCGAGCGATGACACAAACTCACAGCCGTAACAGTAAATCTAATGTTAGGTGAACTTATAAAATGGTGATAAAAATCCGGAATTTGTCTGTTTTGGGTGATTATATGGTTATACAAAATCAACTATGGTTATACTGTAATAATACAGGCTGATACTTATCCGGTTGTCTCCCTAACTGGAACTTCAAGCAGTTTCGTGTTCACTCTGGCACCAGTTATGGTCGACTAACCCGGGTGTTAACTGGGTGGAACTGGTTTTTTCCTTTCTCCCCCTTTTGTTCCTACGTTCTTTCTGAGGTCAGTGCCATGTTTATTTTTGTGACGTTGCCAAATCTAGATAAGAATGTATGGGTACATTCTATTTGGGTACATTCTTGTTGACCGACTGAAAAGCACCAAACTTTTGTTTACTTAGGCAACACTGAAAAATGGCTTCAAACCTCACAATGTTAATAATAAGAATAAAAATAAAATTGGTTAATTTGTTAAAATAGTTCGTTATGAAGGAAGAAGTGAAGGCTACTACGATCCCAATAGAGACGATAGGTTTTATTTTCCATGATGCACTCTGGGAGGTGTTGATAGTGTGACAGACTTTGTGACGTCCCAGAAGCTATCAGCCAGTTCTTGGTGCAAAATTTTAGCCACTGTGTCATGTCTTCGTCTGTATTCTGTACCGTTCATCCAGACGTAATACGATACATAGTCTCCGACACAGGGCGTCGTAGCAACACCTATCGTCTTGAAGAGTTCCATTTTAATGAACTGGTGTTGGAATGACCTGGTCTTGAATTGCTACCATAAATCCTTAAGTTTCGGTGAAGATCTGCCCAGTAGTTAGTCAAAAGTTCGACGCTACCATATCGACATAGGCTTGACTTAATTCTTGCGAATTCTTCCTGTGTAGCTATTTTGCCATCCACGCATTCTGTTTCTGAATAAGGGCCGATAACCTAGATGTTAGGCCCCTTAAAACAACAATTATCATCATCATCATGTCACTCCATGTGAGATCTGTGCTGGACAAAACGGAGGCAGACAGGTTTTTCTCCGGGTACTCCGGTTTTTCCTGTCAAAATTTCATTCCAGCAACACTCTCCACTTTCATTCCATTTCATATGTCATTCATTTATTCATTGCCCCAGAGGAGTGCGTCAGGCCTCGGCAGCCGGCACAGTCCATACCCTCGCCGCTAGATGGGGGCTTCATTCATTCCATTCCTGACCCGGTCGGAGACTGGAAGCAGGCTGTGGATTTTCATTTCATCATGTTTCTGAATAGGCTATAATTGGTTATATGATTAACAATTTGTTGTTCAAAAAGAGGGTATATTGGCATTCACAGCCAGTGAATTAAAACTCAGCAATCTTTCTAGGTTTATGCCGTGTCTTGTGGGGGTTTCGCCTAGGACACCAAGCTGGGTCATCAGCGGGCTCTTGGTGTCCTAGGCGAAACCCCACACAAGACACGGCACAAACCTAGAACGATTGCTGGGTTTTAATTTGTTGTTCACTCAAGATCAGTGGCGTGAAGTCATCAGCATCACAGATGACTTTGTGGAGGTTAGAATTACTTCGACGAAAATACTCCCTCAGACTATTATTATTATTATTATTATTATTATTATTATTATTATTATTATTATTATTATTACCTTGAAGGGAGGGACGCCGGCCTGTCCCCTTGCCTTGCCGGAAGGCTCCAGTAATCTCTGCTATGACGAACAGTCTACAGTAATTCCATTAGCGTAGCCTAATTAAAACTCATACAAGAGGGCTCGTTACTCCACAATAATTTCATAATGACACCCACATGGGTCATTGGAGAGACTTAATAACTCTCCATTGTGAGCTCTTCCAAGCCACAAACACACAGCCAAGTAAGGATGGAAGGAATGAGGTAGGAAGGAAGTTAGGAAGCAAGTTAGGAAGCAAGGAAGTTAGGAAGCAAGGAAGTTACGAAGCAAAGAAGTTAGGAAGGAAGTTAGGAAGGAAGGAAGTTAGGAAGGAAGTTAGGAAAGAAGCAAGGAAGGAAGGAAGTTAGGAAGGAAGTTAGGAAGGACGTTAGGAAGGAAGTTAAGAAGCAAGGAAGGTAGGACGTTAGGTAGGAAGGAAGGTAGGACGTTAGGTAGGAAGTTAGGAAGGAAGTTAGGAAGCAAGTTAGGAAGCAAGTTAGGAAGGAAGTTAGGAAGGAAGTTAGGAGTTTAATTTTTGATAGGTAACGGTAACTTTATTAGTTTGTAGTGATGGAGGACAAGTTATGTAACCTAGCTATGTAGAGATGAAACGATTAGCTCAGGACAGGGGATGCATGGAGTGCTGCATTAAACCAGTCAAAAGACTAAAGACTCAAACACACACATACCACAGTATCTTTAACGTAGCAACTTTAAAAAGTAGACCAAATTACCCTGAATTCATTCATTTGACGTTCTCCCATAAAGATAAATAGCCTATTACGGATATGCAAATCAATCCCTGATTTTGAACTAGTATTTTTGTCTCAATACTGTAGCCAACTTCTTCTCCCGCTTGTAGGTCTATCCTTTCTGTGCAACTACGTTCATGTAATGTGGATTGTGGGGCAGACAACAAGCAACATCCTCATTATCCAGAGGACGTACTCAACCAATCGAGGTTAAGTGTTCATTAGATACAAGATAGGTCTGTCCTTTAGGAGGAATTGAAGGTTGATATAGTCCAGAGTCATCTTACTTTAACCAATAACAAAACAAGCTATCAAAGTAGGAGTCAAGAAATAATCACTACTCTGAGATTTGCTGATAACATTGTCGTCTTAACCGAGGCGACTTCGGTGGCGTAGTTGGTAGCATGCTGAGCTTCTATGCCCAAGGTCGCGGGTTCAAACCCTGCCGAAGTCATCGGATTTATTAAGAGCGTTAAAAATCCCTCAGAATGGCTTTCTTTGGAGGAGAAGTAAAGCCGGCGGTCCCATGTCATAGATTTATGGCATGTAATAGAACCTTCCAATAATTACATTTGTGTGAAGTTAAATTATAGGTTAGATTCGACTAAAGCTCTTAGGTTCCAACGTTCGTCGCCAGCAGCCAACTGCGGTGGGATCTAGTAACCATGTTCAGAACTAGTTGTCGTGACGGTGGCGTTTGGTAGCAAAAGTAGGAACTAGCCTACTTGAAAATTGAATGTCTACAGTCATTAATTGAATTAAAACCAGATAACACACACTAATACAGACATCACAATTAACACCGTTTATCAGACAGATTCTTTACACACCCAAAGTACACGGCGTTGTCGCAGCCCCTAAACTGAACAACCAATCATCTTAACCGATTCACCAATGGAGTCGAATGAGTTTTTAAATGGTATGGACACCGTCACGAGGAAAAAAAATCCATGATGAAAATCAATAAATGTAAAACAACAATATTGGAATGCAGCCGAAATAGATCAGAAACCCTCCAATAGGCCTAGACGTCAAATTAGCAGGTGAGATGCTAAAGGAAGTAGGAGACTTCTGCTACTTAGGAAGCAAACATCAGTGCTGGACGAAGCAAAGAGGATATGAAAAGTATGTTGGCTCAGGCAAGGAAAGCATTTCTACAGAAAGTTGTTGTTGTTGTTGTTGATGATGATGATGATGATGATGATGATGATAATTGTTGTTTGGGGCCTAACATCTAGGTTATCGGCCCCTAATGGTTTGGGTGATAGTGAAAGATGAGATGAGAATGAAAACTATAACTAATACTAACTACAGACTTACATACTAGAAGAAGAAATGGTAAACAAATAAAGGATAAGGCAAATAAAGGACAGGGAGGAAAGAGGATTGAGGGACTTGTGAGGAAGGAGAGCCATGAAAGGCGGATAGAAAAGGGGAAAGAGGAGAGTGCCCGCCCCAAAGTAAGAGGAAAAAGGGGACAAAACGGACCCAGCTCAGGAATCCCTCGGGGTCGCAAACTCCCAAACTCACCAGCCGTGAGCCCTTGAGGGTGTAGCAATATCCAGGGTGCACCCGAAGTGCTCCTTCAGGGCCTTATGCAGAAGGCAGGAGATAACATGAAAAGAAAAAGAAGGCTGACCCCTCGAAGAATGAGGGTATCAGGAAATATGAGACAAGGGCCAATTAAGGCGGGAAAGTGAAAGACTCCCTTGGCCTCGGATACCCTAATACCGTCGGGGTTGGAAAAGTAAAAGAGGTGACCAAGAGAGGTCGACAGGAAAGAAGACGGAGAGCAGTCTGGCACAAGTAAGTGGAAGCAATAGCCTACCGGACTCAGCTGGCGTCCCGTGGTTGCCAACCCACGTCTCACTAGATGTGAGCCCCTGAGGGGTCTACAGAAAGTAAATATGTTGATATCAATAGATTTTGGTTACATTGTCAGTAACTTATTTAAGGTGTCGTGGACTATGACGTTGGAGTCCGAAGATGCATTCTTGTTCTTTCATTTGGAGATCTTGGTCGTTGCGGTAATTTAGCCCCATGTACTTCGGTGTATTTTGAATCTTGTTTGATAACCTGTGGTGTTGTAATGGCTTTATTAGTGACGACCGTGGCGTTTGGAAGAATGGATGGTGCCGATCACTTGTTGTGAGCCCTTCCCTCGATGCGTGCAAAGGAAAGGTGTCTCATATGATGGGATGGAGGAGTGGCTGAGCTGAGTCAGAGTCATTATGTTAACCACAAGGATTGGGCAGCGCTCACCGGGAAACAAAACAAGTGTTAACTGGCCCAAGGCGCTGGCAGCAGCATGGCGTCCACACCCGCCATCTTGAGCCCATCATCTTATCAATATACTGTTGTACAACACCTGTTTAGATCAGCGATCGAAAACATTACATCTTGTGAACAAGTCAGACTTGCCGACGGGCAGTGTTACCAACCATCAGCTATGTAGTCGAGTTCGGAGCAAAGAAGAAATTAAGATATTTATTCTTTGAAAGAAAAGAAAAAAGTCGCCCCCGTGGTGTAGTGGTCAGCGTGCTTAGCTGCCACCCCGGAGGTCTGAGGTTCAATTTCTGGCTCTGCCACGAAATTTGAAAGTGGTATATAGAGAGTCGACTATATCTTTTTTTTTTCGTTTCTTTGTAATTGTAATTGTTCTATCCTTTCATTTGTAGGATACCAGAAGGCCATTTGAGTCGTCCAGTTGCAAAACTCATTTAATCCACTGGTGAATAAGGATCATGTCGTAAAATTATGTATTTTATATATATTTTTTTTTTTAATTTTTTGTTTTTGTTTTGTTTTATTTTGATTTTGTTTTGTTTATTATTTATTTTATTTTGTTTAGTTTAATTTGATTTTCCAGAAAACAAACATAAAACCAAAAACAAAAAACACGAAGCAAGAAGAAAAATTCAAAATCAAAAGCAAAAACAGAAACTAAAAACATGAATCACAAAGTAAAAAGCAAAATCAGAAAACAAACACAAAAACAAAACAAAGAAAGAAAAGCAAAAAGTAAAATTATAAAGGAAAAGCACAAAGCAAACACAAAACCGAAAACCAAAATACACAAAGGCAAAAGAAAAAAAGTCCTCTCAGCACGCCGGAAGGCGGAGGTGGATTTCACCGGACAAACTTGGGGATAGGCGAAAATGGCAGAATATGCAGGTTTTTCGTAGAAGGATCAGACCTCATTTATTGCGAGAAAGTATTTTATAATTGGAGATTAATTAACTTTGTTTTTCGTCATTTTATGCATATTTTAAACATTTTATTGTCTTATGATGACGGTAACCTTCTTGTCATTTGGAGTCCATTTTTAGCCTATTTTCAATTTTGAAACAAGTAGTTCCGTGAAGAACTATACAGCCTATTTTCATATATCCTACTTATGTTAATTGCCTCTATCAACATACACAATTTCAGTTTGATTGCTATAATAGATTCGTAGATATTGAGAACCGACTAAATATTTCGGATGGTCGCCATGTTGGATTTTATATATGTAGGTCCTAGAGTTATGTACTGTTACATGCAGATTATTGTGAACGTGTAGCATTCAGACTTCAATCGCATAATTAGGACACAAGAAAAAACAAGGAGATTTAAAAATGTTCACAGCTGCCATCTTGAGGTTATGGAAACAATTGAAATAAATTAGATGCCAGTGGATTAACATTCGGATAAAGATTTACTGTACGAAGTTTCACTGCACGCGGATGGTTAAATTGCGAGAAACGTCCATGTGAATATTTATAATTCGCGTCACCGCCATGTTGGATTTGTGATCACCAGGTTATTTAAAGTCCTATAGGTGAACTTAAGTTCATAGCCCCTATAAACATTAAAAAATGCAGTTTGATTGTTAAATAGATTCGTAGATATTCAGTATCGTCTAAATATTTCGGATGGTCGCCATGTTGGATTGTCAAATGTATAGGCCATAGAGTCATGTACCATTAAAGGAAAATTATTGCGTAGGTTCATTATTCAAACTTTCACTTCGATCGCATGACTACATCACAAGAAATAAAAACTTAATTTTAAAATTCGCACTGCCGCCATCTTGAGGTTATGTAAACAATTGAACTAAATTAGATACCAGTGGATTACAATGTGTATAAATATTTCCTGTACCAGGTTTCAGTGCGCTTGGAAGATTAAATCGCGAGAAAGGTCTATTTAAAATGTTCAAATTCGCTTAGCCGCCATGTTCGTTTTGTAGTTAACCGGTTTTTGAAAATCTTATAGATGGACTTCCAGTAGTGCCCTTTATCTCCGTACAAAATTTTAGGGAGATACCGCTAATAGTTTCAGAGATATAGAATGCCGGTGAAATATTTCGCACATCCGCCATCTTGTGATTATGTAAACAATTGAACGAAGTTAGATGTCGGTGCATTACCATGTATATAAACATATACTGTACCAAGTTTCATTGCGTTTGGTTGGTCAAATCGCGAGAAACGTCTATTTAAAAGTCGCAAATTCGCTTGGCCGCCATGTTGGTCTTGTAGTTACCATGTTTTCAAAAGTCACATAAGTGAACTTATAGTAGTCCCCTCTGTCACCATAGAAAATGTCAGGGTAATATCGGTAATAGTTTCGGAGATATTGAATGCTGGTGAAATATTTCGCACAGCCGCCATGTTGGATTGGTGAGTCGTAACAAAATTTGAAGGGCACGGTCGAGGTCGCCGGGAATAGTGCTATGAACTTTCCGAGTTTCATTGAAATCGCTCCTGCCGTTTAGATTTTTTTAGGGGGGGACACACACACGAATCACACACACACACACACACACACACACACACACGCACACACACACGGACAAAAGGTGATCTCATAAGCCTATTTTTTCAAAATTGAAAATAGGCTAAAAAATAGGCTTATGAGACCACCTTTTGTCCGTGTGTGTGTGCGTGTGCGTGTGTGTGTGTGTGTGTGTGTGTGTGTGTGTGTGTGTGAGGTGTGTGTGTGTCCCCCCCTAATAAAATCTAAACGGCTGGAGCGATTTCAATGAAAGTCGGTAAGTTCATAGCATCATTCCCGGCGACCTCGACCGTGCCCTTCAGATTTTGTTACTTCTCACCAATCCAACATGGCGGCTGTGCGAAATATTTCACTAGCTTTCAATATCTCCGAAACTATTACCGATATCGCCCTGAAATTGTGTACGGTGATAAAGGGCACTACTAGAAGTTCACCTATGAGACTTTCAAAAACCTGGTGACTATAAAACCAACATGGCGGTCAAGCGAAGTTGAGACTTTTAAATAGACTTTTCTCGCGATTTAACTATCCAAACGTAATGAAACTTGGTACAGCAAATGTTTATACACATTGTAATGCACTGGAGTCTAATTTAATTCAATTGTTTACATAACCTCAAAATGGCGGCTGTGCGAAATATTTCACTGACATTCTATATCTCCGAAACTATTACAAGTATCACCCTGCAATTGTGTACGGTGATAAAGGGTACTGATACAAGTTTACCCATGTATATTTCATAAACCTGTAAAGTACAAAACGAACATGGCCACATAGCGAATTTGAAATATTTTAATATATTTTTCTCGTGATTTAACTCTCTGAGCGCAGTGAAATGTGGTACAGTAAATGATTTTGCAGATTGTAATGCACTGCCATTTAATTTAATTCAATTGTTTACATAACTACAAGATGGCGGCTGTGCGAAATTTTACAATTAAGTATTTATTTCTTGTGTCGTAATCATGCGATCGAAGTGAAAGTTTGAATAATGAACCTAGGCAATAATTGTCCTTGAATGGTACATAACTCTATGGCTTATACATATAATAATCCTAAATGGCGAGCTTCCGAAATATTTAGACGGTTCTCAATATCTATGAATCTTTTACAGCAACCAAACTGTTTTTTTTAATGTTCATAGAGACTATGAACATATGTTCACCTATAGGACTTTAAGTAACCTGGTAAGCACAAATCCAACATGGCGCCGACGCGAAGTATAAATATTTAAATTGACGTTTCTCGCGAATTAACTATCCGAGTGCCGTGAAACGTTGCACATTAAATGCTTGTACAAATGTTGATCCACTGGCATCTAATTTATTTCAATTGTTTGCATAATCACAAGATGGCTGCTGTGCGTAATTTTAAAATCTCGTTTTTACTTCTTGTGTTCTAATCATGCGATTGAAGTTTGAATACCACCCGTACACAATAATCTTAATGTAATAGTACAAAAATAATAATCCAACCTGGCGACCATCTGAAATATTTAGACGGTTCTCAATATCTACGAACCTGTTACAGCAATTAAACTGAAATTTTGTATGTTGATAGAGGCAATTAACATGAGCAGGATATATGAAAATAGGCTGTATAGTTCTTCACGGAACTACTTGTTATACTTGTGGTCACACTGTCCTTATGCAAGGTTTCGACACTGATGTGTAACTATGTAACGGTCTGTTACTTCTTCACGCAAAATTATAACTCCCGCAGAGATTTTGGTTGGTTCCTCAGTTTAGGGGCTGCGACAACGCGGTCATGTAACCCCCTGTACTTTGGGTGAGTGTAGAATCTGTCTGATAAACGGTGTGAATTGTGATGGCTGTATTAGTCTGTAATTCAGATAAGGACTGCAGACGGTCAATTTCAAGCAGTAGTTCCTAATGTTGCTACCAGATACTACCGTCAACGACACCTAGCTGAGAACTTGGCTACTGGATGCCACAGCAACCAGCAACTCGCAACGAACGTTGGAACTTCCCCTCCAAAAAGAAAGCATACTGGGGGATTTTTTGCGCTCTTAGAAAATCCGACGACTTTGGCCGGCTTTGAACCCGCGTCCTTGGGCATAGTAGTTTAGCATGCTACCAGTTACGTCACCGAAGCCGCTTCACACTTAGTCAGATGGAAATCGAATCTGATCTCGTGCAAGTGCGTTGTCATGGCAACGTCTGATTTAGTAGTGTTGCCATGGCAACCACTGATAGCTCTTGGCATTTTCTTATAATTTCGAAATCATTTTTCTCATCCCTTGGCGTAATGGTGGGTCATATCAAAAATTCTCAGACAAACGTTTTAGGTAATTATTAGGGGAATATTGCCCATTTTGTACGGTTTTGATATTGTGCCTATTAAGGGAGATATGATTAATGTTTCCCGAAAAACCCACTTTTTCCCACCTCTTTGGTCAATGGTTGGTGCTATAAAAAACTCTTCAACATAAATTTTTGGGCTTTATCCGACACATAGTATGAACTTTGGACGGATTCGATATTTCACATATTAAGAGAGTTATAGCAATATTTCACTTTTTCGAAACAAAAGCCCCCCATTTTCACCCCCTTCGACCGATTTAGCCCAGTAACGAACTCGACCGAGATTTTATAGGTATTCATATTCGGTAAAAAATTCAAAGTGATTGGTGAAAAATTACGGCAGTTATCGTGTCCACAAGAAACTGATATACATATATATATACATACATAAATTATATATACACTTTTGAACTGACGGTGGTTTTGGGGTTTGGGGGATGTGAAACGCGAAGATATGTCGAAATTTTCCGGAAGTCGAAACATGGGACCCATTGCAATAGTTAGCTTTCTAATGAAATCTACCTAACAGTAGAAAACACCAAACACAAAAGATACGCAAGGCAATGTCCAGAGAAACCTTTCTCATGAAAATGATTCTTATTCACAAGTCATATTCGAGTTTTGCAACTGGACGACTCATTTGTCGTTCGTTTTAATTTGTTTTCCGGTTATGTATCGGCAGTGAATGATTTATTGGTTTTTCATTGGATAACTAATCGGGAAGTAAATAATTAAATTTATTATTTTTAACAAACTCATCACGAAAGAAATGTAATCTCCACAAAAAATATTTTTGTCCCGTCATATTCGGTATCTGGCCCTCTGTGCTACGTATCTACAAACATAGCAACTAACTTTCTTGCTGAATAAATACAGTGGAACTTGGATAATTCGAACCTCAAGGGACCAGTTAAAAATTCAAATTATCCAAAAATTCGAATTAAGAAAGTTCTTTGAAAAGGGTAGAGAAAATAATATTACGTTTATATACCGGTAATGATTTACGTTCAACAAGGCAACGGTACTGTATAATGACTGTATCGTGATTTACCTCAAAAGTTTCAAATGATAAAATGAAACCAAAATTTACTGTTCACCTATTTAACGACAGTAGTAATCCAGAAATCTAGATAAGTCTTAGAGAAATCTACAATTTTTCAAAAAGGTTTGAGTTTTTTACCTGCTTTCCTATGATTAAGTCTCGCGGCCATCACAAAAGAATCTAACAAATTTAAGGATCGGAAAACAGGATCACTTAGCCTACGTCATTTCTACTAAAAAAAAACGCCTAAGTTCTGTGATGTGGTTTGTCATTTTTCGGGAATTCCTCACCTAACTATTTGGCTTCCGATCGGCTTTTTACTCGTAAAAACTTCAAACTATCAAAATATAATTCGAATTAACAACGATTTTTTAGCATTGATTGTATATAAAATGCTAGGGACCAACAGAAAAATTCGAATTAAAGAAGATTTCGAATTATAGATGTTCGAATTAGCCACGTTTCACTGTACCAACGACAATGATGGCGACGCTGTACAATATTTCTAGCCGACGAACTTATAGTTTATTGCCTGCTTGCGAGATCGAAACTGCATGTTAATTCCTCGAAGACGGACCTCCATGGCTAAGGCGGCAGCACGCTGGCCTCTCACCTCTGGGTCCGTGGTTCAAATCTCGGTCACTCCATGTGAGATTTGTGCTGGACAAAGCGGGGGCAGACAGGTTTTCCTCCAGGTACTCCGGTTTTCCCTGTCAAAACTTTAATTCCAGCAACACTCTCCACTATCATTTCATTTCATCTGTCATTCATTTAATCATTGCCCCTGAGGAGTTCGACAAGCTTCGGCACCCGGCACAGTTCATATCCTGGCCGCTAGATGGGTTGGGGGCTTCATTCATTCCATTCCCGGTCGGACGACTGGACAGGCAGTGGATTTTCATTTTCAATATGAGGACTGGAACGGGGTCTACTCAGCCTCGGGTGGTCTAAATGAGTAGAGAGGGTTCGATTCCCACATCAGCCATCCTCGAAGTGGTTTTCCGTGGTTTTCCCACTTCGTTTTCGGGCAAATGCTGGGATGGTACTGATATCGCGCCAGGAGTTGGCAGTTGGGTTTGAACTGCAGATCGCGTATGGTGCATTCCAAAAACATTAAGTTAGTCACAACTTGCTTCACTCATTCAGCACATTCCTTCTTTCACTGGCTGAGTGTCGTCTGCTGCAATAACAACGATTGGCATGCGAGAAGCCGATATATTTAGGTTTGGAATATGCGGGCCGCGCATGCATACAACAAGACCCACCGCACCCCGTCGCAGCGTGTTGAACTGCCATCTCCTGACGCGATGACATTAGTCTACCTACCGAAAGGCCACGGACGCCTCCTCCCCTCTTCCGTGTCTATCCTTCCCACTCTTCCCATCCCCTCATCAGGCCCCCATTTCGCTTTGCAGGTGAGGCCGTCTGGGTGAAGCGCTAGTCACACTCCCCAGTTGTATCCTCCGACTCAGAATCTCAAGCTCCAGGACACTGCCCTCAGTGGCGTTAGAGGTGGGATCCCTCGCTTAATCCGTGGGAAAAGCCATTCCTGGAGGATGAACCGTAAACGAAAGAAAAAATGGCACCAGAAAAGTGCTGCCAACATTGGATTATTGTTCCAACAAAGAAAAAGGTCAGAAAGAATATCCATTCGATGTTATACAGTAGATTATTTGATTTCAGTAGATGATGCCATGCTCTGGCAGAAACAACGTCTAACCATTATTATTCCCGTTTTGCAACGGGGTCGGGGGATGAGATGCGATATTTTTACTGTCGGATGCCCTTCCTTATGCCAACCTCATGAGAGGAGTTAATGAGAGATTATATAATAATAATATCATACTAGCATTACCCGTCGCGGCTTCGCCCGCGAATATTCTAGTTGTAAAGAGTACACTTAGCAAAATCTCAATCATGAATGCTATGACTGATTTATCCTTGGTATGAATAATCAGACTTTATCAATTCAGCTACTGGTGCAGTGGTCAGGGGTTTGTCATTCCTTCATAGGTATATCAGAGCGAAGTTAGTTTTCTGGGAATATCACAGACACTGTTAATTTAAGGCCTTTAAATGTGGTTTTCGGAGACCCTTTATAGTCGGGTGAAAAAGACCTTTCGTACCACACTGAACACTCACACGTGAAAATTGCGTGAACAAATTCTAGAGAGCCCCTTGACCCCCTTAAGCGCATTATACTGTATGTATTGATGAATTTTACAGCTTAATTTGGTTCAGTGATAACCTTATAACCGTCTGGAAACTTTCACTGTAATGTAATAATTGGAATTGCATTGCGTCTTACAGAAATAGATGGAACTGTGAGATTCTGTTACCATGGTTACCGTGTTGCATTCTTTCATTATGTCATTGTAAATATACATGTTCTAAGGTATTTATTTAATTGTGAGGCATTTAAAGAGTGAGTGAGTGCGTTTCGCTTACGCATTGGGTTATGCTGAACCTGTAGGTACCCCATATGTGTAGGTTGGTGGTAATGTGACCTTATTTTAGGTACAAAACTGGAATGGGATCTTAGCAGAATGATATAGGGAGGGATGGTCTCAGTGCCGGGTGCAAGCTTTGTTAATTAACACCCAGAGGGCAGCTTGCGTGTCGAATTTAATGCTCCTTGGAGCGCTATGAATGTCAAGGAGGTTAGACATGTAGGCCTAAGCTCCTTGACACTATAGCGCTTTCTTGTAGAGAATGGAGGAACTTTTTGTGTTGGTGGAAGATTCCGAGATAAATATTGCCATTATGAACACAGCCTACTGAATTCAAATGGGTTCTTTAACATACCAACAACGTATGACATGCGTGTTGTGATTTTTGTCGCCTTTCAAAAATCACTTACCACGGCCAGGAGCAAACCTTTAAGCTTGGGGTTGGTAGTTCGACACGATAACCTCACACCCACCGTGGCAAGCAGGGATTATATGAATGTTGGCGAATGAAACTGGGCAAGGATGTGGAAGGAAGTGGTCGTGGTCTGTCCCAGCATTTGCCTGGAGTTTAAAATGGGAAACCACGGAAAACTAATTTCAAGAACGACCGACGGTGGGGCTCGAACACACGTCTACCGAGTTCGCAGAGAGCTTGGCCCCATGGCCTAGCTCTGCGCGTTAGCGAGCGTAGATACCGCTGTCGGTGCTCAGGCAGAAATAATACACTCGATATATTGGTTGAGGGGCGCTATAGAAGTAAAAGTTGACTAACACCAAGTGGAATAATTAGGCTATGGTAGCTCTGACTTATGAACCACTGACTGATTTCAATAATTTTGAGACACACTGGTTAGCATTCTTGTTTTATGGAAATGTTAGTAGTGGCTTTAAATAACCTTGCATATTAGATGGACAAAATAACGGAGGAAGAATTTAATAGGCTATGAGAATAAATATAAACAAAACAAAAATTTTGGTCCGCAGTAGTAATGGCGAAATGCAGACAGCAATAGAGTTAAGAAATGAAACGATACAAGAAGTGAATGATTTTAATTACCTGGGAAGTAAAATAACGAATGATGGAAAAAGCAGCAGATAAATATTAAGTAGGATTGCCCAAGCCAAGAATGCTTTCTATAAAAAGAAGAACCTATTTACTGCAAAGAACATAAGTCTTGATGTGAGGAAACAAATGTTGAAGACCTATGTCGCGCTATATGGCAGCGAATCTTGGACAATAGGAGAGAGAGAGAGAGAGAGAGGAAAAGACTACTAGCATTTGAAACCTGGTGCTATAGAAGGATTATGAAAATCAGCTGGAAAGAAATGATCACAAATGAGGAAGTCTTTAGAAGAGTGGAAGAGAAAAGATGCTTCCTTAAATATTTAAAAAGAAGACGGAATCACCTCGTGGGACACATACTGCGACACAATGGACTGATTAAGATTATAATCGGGGGAACAGTAGACGGCAAGAATTATAGAGGAAGACCCAGACTGGAGTACATGAGTCAAATACTGCAAGATATGGGTTGTGGCTCATACTGTGAACGGAAGAGGAAGGCGGAGAGACGGGAAGAATGGCGAGCTGCTGCCAACCAGCCTCACGGCTGTTAACCACAGAGAGAGATTAAAAAGGTGCAATATGACCTAATATATTTACAGTACATGCTTTCTAAAAACGAGTGTTAATAACGTAGTGAAATGTTATTTTTATTATTAATTCCACATTCAAACCTAAGAGATTGTTAAAATCTACGCTGATTTCATGAATAGGTCAACGATAAAAAATAATGTATTCCTCAATTTTTTATAGCAGAATGTCTCAAGAGACTCGCGGAAAGCAGCATATTCTTCACCTATTCTTGCGTTAAAAACTGCGGCCCAAATCACATTTCCTGTAAAAGGGAAAGAAAATGCCCTAAGTTAAAAATTCTACCAAGTTTAGTTACAGTTAAATATTTTCTGATAGGCTGCAACAATTGGCAAGTTTTTCAATTTTTAGCGCCGCTAACCCACAGAAACCTTGCGGCGGCCAGCGGATACCATATTTAAAGTCCACCACGTACCCCTAAAATTATTACCAAAATATTACCTTAAAACATTAATACTGATGACATATGACAATAATTTTGAAAATGACCCAAATATGCATTTATGTTCGACCCTGACTATTATATGTCAGAAAACTGTACTATAATGAGGCTCATTATAACACTATTTTTAATTATGAAACAGTTTCTCCCACCAATCAGAGCTCAAGAACAGTTGTTTGACCAATTAAATAAGGATATCATCGCACCTGCGTTGAGTTCCAAGGCCTTCTAATTTAAATTTTACTGCCTGGCCAAGTGTCATAGTAGGGTATCGAGGAGGCCATGGTCAAATACAAGGTATTCTCTGCGTCTCATGCGCTCTGTACAGTACATAAAACTGGCGAAATCTCGACAGATATTTATGAATATTTATGTTCGAACATAAAATAGTTATAATAATATTGTCGTCGAACATAAACAGTCGTATGCAACTCGCCTATAATGGTAATTAAGACACTCGTATTGAAATTATAAAACTCGCGTACGCTCGTTTCATAAACATACTCGTGACTTAATTATTGCCTTTATGGGCTCGTTGCATAATGTAGACTACTATTATATCTTTATAGTCTATATAAAATTGAAGGTCACGTGGTAGTTTGTAAATGTGTACTGTATGTCTCCTATACCATTCATCCCATTGCGATGAAACTTGAGTGAGTTGTTGTATACACTCCAGGGAAGGTTTGTGGCTTAGTAAATCCATTTTACAATAGATAGCGCACGAGTAGTTTCAACAAATGTGTGACGGCCCACGAATCATTTCAACAAAATTCCGCCTGCGTTCATATATCATTCATCCGATTGCTATGAAACTTCGGCGAGTTGTTATGTACACTCCAGGGTAGGTTTCTGGCTTAGTAAATCCATTTTATAATCGATAGCGCACGAGTAGTTTCAACAAATCAGTGACGGCCCACGAATCGTTTCAAAAGCAATCCGCCTGCGTTCATACGCCATTCATCCGATTGCGATGAAATTTGGGCGAGTTGTTGTGTACACTCCAGGGAAGGAATCTGACTCAGTAAATCCATTTTACAATAGGTAGCGCACGACTAGTTTCAACAAATGAGTGACGGCGCGCGAATCGTTTCAACCAAGTTCCGCCTGCGTTCATATCGTCTACCATTCATCTGATTGCGACGAAATTTGGGTGAGTTGTTGTGTACACTCCAGGGAAGGCTTCTGACTTAGTAAATCCATTTTACAATAGGTAGCGCACGAGTAGTTTCAACAAATGAGTGACGGCGCGCGAGTCGTTTCAACAAAATTCCGCCTGCGTTCATACACCATTCATCCGATTGCGATGAAATCTGGGCGAGTTGTTGTGTACACTCCAGGGAAGGATTCTGACTTAGTAACTTAAATCCATTTTACAATAGGTAGCGCACGATTAGTTTCAACAAATGAGTGACGGCGCGCGAATCGTTTTAACAAAGTTCCGCCTGCGTTCATATAGTCTACTGTCGACCAAAGTATTATGTGTACTCGAGTTTGAAGGTTGTTTGTGAAGTAACCAATAGACCTACATAACATCCAATAACATCATCATTTTCGTCGTTCTATTTTACGTTAGTTCATGTAGGTTTAGATTTTTAAATTTGTATTTTAATATTTTTTATCGCAGTTGGAACACAAAAAGTGCACGTTTTTAAGCGTGTTTCAACCATGCGTCACATTTAAGAATTATTATCTCAAAAGCCCGTCATCAGATCGAATCCAAATTTTAACACAATAGCCTATACATTGGAATGTTGTATAACTGGTTTATTAATTTCACAATTTTGTGTGTCCAAGAAACAAAGTTGTTATCATTGTTGCAAGGTAACTTTTTCTCGGCTCGGGGTGGTTGGAAAATGTAGTTCTTGGTTGCGTTGTAATCGTTATACATCAAAAAGTTATGCTGTATGACTGTGAAATACGTAAATTAGTCCACTTATTTTATATAGGTTTGTATTTGTACGAGGAAATAACACATGGTTCACCTGCTAACCGCTCCGGCTAAAGCTGTACAGCGTTGCTGAGAAGGAGCCCATCACTTCCGAGCGAGACGCGCCATGCTGCGTGTGGGCACCATTTTGGCAACGCTGTACAGGTTTTGCCGGAGCGGCTAGCAGGTGAAACATGTGTTATTTCCCCGTAGAAATACAAACCGATATAAATAAGTGAATTAATTTACGTATTTCACAATCATACAGCATAACTTTTCGTTGTATAAGGATTACAATGCAACCAAGAACTACATTTTCCAACCACCCCGAGCCGAGAAAAAGTTACCTTACAAAAATGATAACAACTTTGTTTCCTGGACACACACAATTTTGAAATTAATAAACCAGTTATACAACATTCCAATGTATATTGTGTTAAAATTTGGATTCGATCTGATGACGGGTTTGTGAGATAATACTCGTAATTCGTAAATGTGACGCATGGTTGAAACACGCTTAGAAACGGGCACTCTTTGTGTTCCAACTGCGATAAAAATATTAAAATATAAATTAAAAATTCCAAACCTACAGGACCTAGCGTAAAATAGAACGAAGAAAATGATGATGTTATTGGATTTTATGTAGGTCTGTTGGTTACTTCGCAAACAACCTTCAAACTCGAGTGCACATAATACTTTGGTCGACAGTAGGCTACCATTCATCTCATTGCGATTAAACTAGAGAGAGTTGTTGTACAAACTCCAGGGAAAGTTTCTGACTTAGTAAATCCGTTTTACAATAGGTAGCGCACGAGTAGTTTCAACAAATGAGTGACGCGCGCGAATCGTTTTAACAAAGTTCCGTCTGCGTTCATCTAGGCTACCATTCATCCCATTGCGATGAAACTTGAATGAGTTGTTGTATACACTTCAGGGAAGGTTTCTGACTTAGTAAATCCATTTTACAATAGGTAGCGCACGAGTTGGTTCAACAAATGATTGACGGCACGCGAATCGTTTCAACAAAGTTCCGCCTGCGTCCATATAGTCTACCATTCATCTGATTGCGACGAAACTTTGGTGAGTTGTTGTGGACGCTCCCACGAATGTTTCTGAATTAGTAAATCCACTTTACAATGGGTAGCGCACGAGTAGTTTTAACAAATGAGTGACGGCGCGCGGTTTCGTTTCAACAAAGTTCCATCCGCGATGAAACTTTGGTGAGTTGTTGTGCACGCTGCCAGGAATGTTTTTGAATTATAAAATCCAATTTACAGTAGTTTAGAGGCAGTCAACGGAAAACGAAAAAAAATCTTGTGTGTCCAAAAACACCTCAACAAACAAAACTACAACGCCAACACTTTCTTTGTTTGGCATTGCAACGCGTACCGGATACAGCTTGTGCTCTGTAAAATCCATCTAAAAAGAATCAGGAACATTAAACTCCTGCTTAATTACACGTTTTAATGGAAATGAAGTCAAGGAAAAAATGACATTTCCTAAACATCCGAACCTAAGAATCAGTCATTCATTCTGATAAGACTAATGGTGCAAGGCCCTGCTAAGAACCGCAGTGGACTTAGAAACAAATGAAGACAATCAGACGCACATGGCGTCTTTCTCATCGTCCGCTTGGCACCGCTAGCTCTCCAAGACAAAGTACGTGAGAGATATTTATTTTAGCAGTCACGGACAAAAAAGAGGATGGGTTAATGAGTTTCTAGCTGAATTATTGTTAACTGTTGGGACAATTAAAGCGTATTCATTGCCATCTTCTTTCAACTTAAACATCATCTTCTTATTTCCAGTTTTGTAAATTAATATTTCTGATGACCAGGGCCCGGATTTTGATGACCTAATAATGTTTAAAGCTTTATAGAGCAAACATTTTGTTTTTTACTTTAATTCTTTTATGTAAATTTTCATTCCATATCTAATTTTGATTTTGATTTTTAATATTCAATATTATTTTTTAATAAATTTTAAAAATTATCTATTTATTTAATATTTTTAATTTTATAATCTTAATTTTATTTTAATTTTTAGTGTGTTTCATTTTAATTTTTAGTGTCCTTTATGTTTTATTTTAAGGTTTAGGGTGCTTTATATTAATTTGTATATTTATGTTTTATTTTATTGTTATTTTTGATAATTTTGATTATATTTACTTGTTGAAATTCTATCCAGCACCATAAAACTTGACAGATATAATATTTGCTTATCAGAAATATTACATCTACAAGAAATGTTGTTGTAATTAGGCTGAAAGTTTCAACTATTAGCATCTTTGATAATAGCCTACAAACTCTTTTTATACATGGTTAATATAGACTACAGACCACTATCCTATAAAGGTTTAGAATGACCTATAAAATGACTGCAAAAATTCCATAAAATGAAGCTAAAACTTAAAAAAATTACCTACAAATTTGAATGAAACACATAATTTCATCACACAAAAAAGCAAACAGAGTACGTAATGGTATGTTGAAATGTTTTTAATAGGTATGTAATATAATTTAATTAATTGACAAATACAAATTATTTGCACTGAAATACTGCTTATTAATTCAGTCTAGTGTGTCTCCTGGAATTTGGATATTCCAAGAAATAAGGGTTGAACAAAATTGTGAAGATTCTCATTTCTTCGTATTCATTCTCGCTTTCAGTTCCGTTTATACCCAGTACCATACGCAAAAACAAAATGCATCATAAACAATTAAAAATGCGAGAAAATGACTCGTAAAGTATAAAATATTCTAATAAATTCCATAAAATGACATAATAAAAAATCACAAAAAACACGATTTAACAAGAAATACCAATCAGAATGCAATGAAAATATTTTCATGTAATGAAAACACATGAATACTGAGGATGAACCACCATGAATGGTAGCCTATATTGTAAATAGTATGTTTTAAAAAATGTATAATTTGTTTTTCAAAATGTCAAGTTTTTTTGGCTTAATTTTCCAAGTATATCTCAATTATTAGCCTATTTTCATTTTTGAAAAAAATAAATAGGCTTATGAGATCACCTCTTGTCCGTGTGTCTGTCTGTGTGTGCGTGTGTGATGGTGTGTATCCCCCCTAATAACTTCTAAACGGCTGGAGCGATTTCAATGAAACTCAGTAAGTTCATAGCACTATTCCGGATGACGCCGACCGTGCCCTTCAAATTTTGTTACGTCTCACCAATCCAACATGGCGGCTGTGCGCAATACTTCACCAGCATTCAATATCTCCTAAACTATTACCGATATCACCCTGAAATATTTTATGGTGATAAAAGGAACTACTAGAAGTTCACCTATGTGACTTTCGAAAACCTGGTAACTACAAAACCAACATGGCGGCCAAGCGAAGTTGAGACTTTTAAATAGACGTTTCTCGCGATTTAACAAGCCAAACGCAATAAAACTTGCTACAGTATATGTTTATAATCATTGTAATCACCGACATCTAACTTCGTTCAATTGTTTACATAACCTCAAGATGGCGACTGTGCGAAATATTTCACCGGCATTCTATATCTCTGAAATTATTAGCGGTATCACCCTGAATTTTGTACGGAGATAAAGGGCACTACTGGATGTTCATCTATAAGACTTTCAAAAACCGGCTAACTACAAAACGAATATGGCGGCCAAGCGAGGTTGAAAATTTTAAATAGACCGTTCTCGCGATGTAATGATCCTCTCGCAATGAAACTTGGTACAGGAAATGTTTATACACATTGTATTGCACTGGTATCTAATTTAGTTCAATTGTTTACATAACCTCAAGATGGCGGCTGTGCGAATTTTAAAATTAAGTTTTTATTTATTGTGCCGTAATCATGCGATCGAACTGAAAGTTTGAATAATGAACCTACGCAATAATTTTCGTTTAATGGTACATGACTCTATGGCCTATACTTATAACAATCCAACATGGCGACCATCCTAAATAATTAGATGGATCTCAATATCTACGAATCTATTACAACAATCAAAGTGAATTTTTTAATGTTCATAGGGGCTATGAACATAAGTTCACCTATAGAACTTTCAATAACCTGGTGATCACAAATCCAACATGGCGGCGACGCGAAGTATAAATATTCAAAATATTCACAAGGTCGTTTCTCGCAATTTAACCATCCGAGTACAGTGACACTTGGTAGACTATAGTAAATCCTTATACAAATAATAATCCAATGGCATCTAATTTTTTTTTCAATTGTTTCCATAACCACAAGATGGCAGCTGTGCGAAATTTTTGGTTTCTCTAATTCTAATGGTTATATACTTATTTTTAATTTTCAATTTATGTTCTTATAGATTTAATTTTGATTTTTCTCTATCGTATTAATTAACCAATTTCCACTTGATTTTATAATATTTTCATCATTTTTTATAGTTAGGCTATGTTTATTATTTTAATTTTTATATTTCTTTTATTTTTGTATTTTTTCCGGATTTATATTTTATTTTTATACTTAAATTGTTAATGTTTTTAGTTTTTTTAAATTTATCCAACACATTACGTCAAGTAATTTTTAGACACACTAGCACTTCGGCAAGAAAATTCTCCGAAGTTTGGCTTAAAAATTCAACTATCAGCATCTTTGAAAGCATAAATTGTCCTTATGACAGGTGATTAATATAGAGACCACTATCCCATAATGGGTTAAAGAAAGGTACTATCCCGGCATTTGCCTGGATGGTGTGTGGAAAAAACCGACGTAAACCACACTCAGGACATTCACTGTTAGTACCGGGATTTCAACATCTCATCTCCAGACTTTCTACTGCTGCACGATTTAACGGAGTGTCTTATTTTATTTGTCGAGAATCTCCAGAATATTCTGTCCTTACAGAAAGTTTAGGGACAGGCCCAAATTTCGTTTGAATCAAAATAAATGGTTGTATTTTTTTCTGATTTTCCACGGAATTTTGCTTTTGTTTGCAATATATCGCTTCTTATTTAAGGAAGATTGAATTTCAATACCTTTTGAATGCAAATCGAATGTTATACTTCGTTTTTAAATAAGTTTTGATGATCGGTTCAAAGTTTATTATATTTGATAACTTTATTTTTTGGCACATTGCCCCAAAAGTAACAGCATTTCATTCATTGTTTTCCATGATGATATTAGGTTATTATACATCTATGTGATGGGTTTTCATTTAAAATTTCGCAGCTCTAGCCCTAATAGACTACATTTGGAGGGCTAAAAAACTCCTGTTTCTCCGACTAAAATGTGTTTTTCTCAAACACTGCTTGTTCTACAGCTATGAAATTTTTACTGCAGTTTTACTACAACATAGACTATCAATCATAAAAATAAAAAGATGTTCAGTAAAGAACATATAGCCTACTTTCTCCTAAATGCATGGGTATTGTTGTAACTCTTTGTCCTTTTCATAGAGTATAATTGAATGTTGGTTATAGTAGCTTGTTGAAATACAACGTGCAGTACGGATATTAAACATGGATATGTGGTGCCCTTTGCTAGTGCTACCTCTGTAAATATTTCATTCAATTCGGTTTCACCGTGTTTGAATTGATATGGGGAATGGATTTGCAAACTATTGGGCTGATGACGTTGTAGTCAGTTATAAGATGCTTTCCACAAAAAGGCATGTTGTTGCAAAATCTGGTAGAGATCAAATTATTAGGATGGTCGTAATTTGATTTAAGCTTTTAACATTTGGGTGGCCGTCATTCCGTTTCCGTCAAGATGGTGGCGTTATAGAACATGACACTGAGGTGCCCTTTGCTAGTGCTACCTCTGTACCAAATTTCGTTTAATTCGGTTTCACCGTGTTTGAATTGATAGGGGGAATCGATTTGCACACATACTTGGCCACCATCTGCAAAATATTGGGTTGATGATCTTGCAGTTTGGTCAGAATATGCTTCCCACATAAAGATATGTTGTTGCAAAATTTGGTAGAGACTAGATTATTAGGTTGGTAGTAATTACATTTTAGCTTTTAACATTTGGGTGGCCGCGATTACGTTTCCGTCAAGATGGCGGTGATATAAAACATGACACTGAGGTGCCCTTTGCTAGTGCTATCTCTGTACCAAATTTCGTTCCATTCGGCTTCACCGTGTTCGAATTGATAGGGGGAATCGATTTACACACAAAGATGGCCGCCATCCCCAAAATATTAGGCTAATGACCTATTAGTTTGGTCAAAGGATGCTTCCTCCATAAAGGTATGTTGTTGCAAAATTTGGTAGAGACCGGATGATTAGGTTAATCGTAATTTGATTTAAGCTTTGAACATTTGTGTGGCCGCCATTACGTTTCCGTCAATATGGCGGCGATATAAAACATTACCCTGAGGTGCCCTTTGCTAGTGCTACCTCTGTACCAAATTTCGTTCCATTCGGTTTCACCGTGTTCGAATTAATAGGGGGATTCAATTTTCACACAAAGATGGCCACCATCCGCAAACTATTAGGCTGATGACCTATTAGTTTGGTCAAAGAATGCTCCCCCCATAAAGGTATGTTGTTGTAAAATTTGGTAGAGATCGGATGATTAGGTTAGTCGTAATTTGATTTAAGCTTTGAACATTTGTGTGGCCGCCATTACGTTTCCGTCAAGATGGCGGCGATATAAAACATGACACTGAGGTGTCCTTTGCTAGTGCTACCTTTGTACCAAATTTCGTTCAATTCGCGTTCACCGTGTTTGAATTGATAGGGGGGACAGACATTCAGAGTACACACACTCTCTCACACACACACACACATACACACACACACACAGACAGACACACTTTTTTCGCCCGGTGTTGATCTCATAAGTCTACTTTATTTTTTGCAAAAATCGAAAGTAGGCTAAAAATTCAACCTGGGTACAAAAGTTACTACTCATTTGGTCGCCTCAAACAAACTTTTTTTTCTGGTAATTTTGGCGACAAATTTGGTCAATTTCGTTCCACGATAACTTCCGATTGGCAACACTTCGAGAAAGCGGCCACAGCGGATCCATCACAAACAAGACATGGAGAAAACATCGGCGCAATCAGAATAGCTCGAAGTGTTGCCAATCGGAAGTTATCGCAGAACGAAATTAATCATTTTTGCCGCCAAAATTACCGGGGAAGAAAGTTTGTTTGAGAGGTGGCCAAATGAGTAGTATCGTTTTTCACCCAGGTTTTATTTTTAGCCTACTTTTCATATTTTGCAAAAATGAGGAAAAAGTAGACTTATGAGATCGATCCGGGAAAATGTGTGTGCCTGTCTGTCTGTCTGTCTGGCTATGTGTGAGTCCCCCCCCCCCCCCTCTATCAACTCCTAAACGGCTGCAGCAATCGAAACCAAATTTAGTATGAGTAAAGATGTATACCGGAATATCTCAAGCCCATATTTGAGAATGATGTCAGTGCTACCAACTGCTGAAAAACGCAATAGAAATTTGAGCTCCTTGTTGGATACCATGGAAGGTTTGCATGGGAGCTATTCCAAAATTGACACACATGTAGATAATACTATTTCAGTTTAATTTCCAGGAGGCCATACATGACAGTGTTGCCAAAATAATTTTAAGCCTTCTGAGAGGTCCGAATTTTAAATGCATATAACTTCTACACTATTAATTGGATTTCAACCAAATTTTGTATGTAATATGTGTACATAAACTGATATGACTGAGTGTATTCTTAAGAGCCACCAGGGCTGCCAACTGTTAATAATTTCTCTCTCTATTTTCTTCATCCAAATACCAATATATCAGAAAGTATGCAAGCCGACAGCTTGAAACTATGCACACGTATAGTACCTGACATTTTAGATTAATTTAGAGTAACTTATATACTTCAGTTCTACCAACATGATTCTAAGCCTGCTGATAGGACCAATATTTAAATACATGTAACTGCTATACTCTCAGTTGGATTTCAACCAAATTTCGTATGTGCTATGTGTAACATAGCAGATATGACTATGTATTCTTAAGAGCAACCAGGGCTGCCAATTGTTAATAAATGCTGTATATATTTTTTTACCCTAATGTCAATATATCAGAAAGTATGCAAGCCAACAGCTCTATACTTTGCAAACGTATAGCACCTGACACTCTAGATTAATTTGGAGTAATTAATATGTCAGTGCTGCCAACATGATTCTATGCTTGCTGTACGGTCCAATTTTAAAATAGATGTAACTAGATAGATGTAATACAATAATAATAATAATAATAATAATAATAATAATAATAATAATATTAATAATAATGGGGATGAAGCTGATTCCTGCAAGTGGTGTCCCTGCATAGGTACTGGAATAGAATTTCTAGTACTGAACTGAACGTCAGCATTCCAAAAGCATTTCAATTCATTTGTGTTACGATGGGAAATGATATAATGAATAGGTCCTTTTCAGGACCAAAGCTAACTATTGTCTCGATTAATGAAAAGGGTGTGACAGTGGCCCGCTTCTGGGCGAAGACAATCTAATTCGAGACGTTGTTGTATGTATTATTCCTTTTTAATATTGTGTATCATCCCTCTGTGTATGTTGTAATGCTTTTGACTCGAATAAAAAAATAAATAATAGTAATAATAATAATAATAATAATAATAATAACACTGGGGAACAGCCATTTTGTTGTCTTAGATCTGTGACTTGTTCTTAACTAATTTTTGGTCTCTGAATTAAAAAATGTTAGCAGTTATTCTCTATCAGGGACACTAGGGCTGAGTTTTTAGGCAAAAATGACAAAATAACTGTTTTTTGTTTTTTCCATATATATATATATATCTTATGGACCCATGTGGATCATTACAGTAAAACAATTTTCATGCACCGCCATTTTTAAACGCTCAGCGACATTTTTAAATCTCCTCTGCCTAAAAAGAAGATGGAACGCAAATCATAGAAAGTAGGCTATAATTTTAAAGCTAGAAATCCTAGAAAGTCGTAGGTTAACTCAAACGAAAGGTCTCCATGCTCTTTATCTCTACAACAAAACATTGTATTTTTCACATTTTTCCCACAAAAGTTTCATTGGGTGAGCCAAACTGGTTAATATAGTATGCGATTTTATAAAAATGCTTTTATATCCAAACATCGTTTTTAGGTAATCAAAATGCTCCATGTGCATGCGGTATTCACCAATTTTACTTAAAAAATCACTGGATATTCAGAAACACATGTGTTGCAAGATAACATTGCAATATCTCCAGCCGTTTTGTAAATTACAGACCAAAAAATTAAAAAACTATGAAAAATTATCAAAATTCATAAGACATGATGGCACATAAAGAAAAAATTAATCGGACAGGATACATGTGTCACTTTCCTGAAATGTCTCAATGTTATAATATTTAGAATAGTTTTATGTATATGTAATAAAAATATCAAGCGTTTTACACAATTTCTAATGCGCATGGAGCATTTTGATCACACGGTATATTTTAATAATATAATTAGTAAAAAATCAATTACATTTCATTCAATTGTTTTCAAATTTGGTATGTGACTTAGTGTTAATATTCTATGTATGCAGTTTAAATTTCAACTCATTCTGATAATAAATGTGGAAGTTGAAAAACTCAGTCCTAGTGTCCCTTAACTAATTTTTGGTCTCTGAATTCAAAAATGTTAGCAGTTTTTCTCTATCACGTCAAGTTTTTAAACTACAGGATACTCTCTCTTTACCCTGTAAGTCATACAAACTGGGCACACAAAGGAAAATAAAGTGGGTACTAACCAAACGTATTAGAATATTAGAATATTATAATATTTTATTTATTCATTCATTCAAAGGTTATTATAATATTAAAAGTTAAATTGTGTTTATTCAAATAATAATAATAATAAAATATATTAGGGTACAAAAATTTCGCGTATAACTTTTCCTACAATGTTCAATCTGGGGACATTCTCGCTTGATGCTCCAACAGTAGTCACCCATCATACTGATATCCCATCTTCCTTGATACCTTGCCTCCATGACCTTCAAATCTTTGTAGAATCGCTCACCCTGTTCATCGCTAACAGCACCAAGATTTTCTGGAAAGTTAGCAAGATGGCTATGTAAGAAATGCAGTTTGATACTCATGTTACATCCAAGCTTTTTAAAGCTCTATAAGAGTTGTTGAACAATTTTGACGTAATTCTGGGCTAGTATATTTCCTAGAAAGTCCTTGACAATACTTTTGAATGCCAACCAAGCATTCTTTTCAAGTTCGGTCATTGTTTCTATGAAACGTTCATCTTTAATAAGTTGCCGAATCTGTGGCCCATCAAAGACACAAGCCTTTAGGACCTAGTTTTATAAGCAAAGGCCGAAATATAATGTTTTTTCTGTCGACAAGTGGCTGACTTACAATGTTTGGATCACCAGGTTGCAGGTCAGATCTTGGCGCCACTTTGACTGAACCCAATGCTTCTCACGAGCTCTGCTGTCCCACATACACAGAAAACACGGATTCTTGGTATATCAGCGTAATCGCATGCGCAACAACTATAGAAAAAAAACTTTACGTCATACGAAAAAACTAATTACAGTTTTGGAATCAGCATGTCAATTTACCTTTAAACAGCCTAAAAATCGAAGTCAACAGAATTTAAGTTACAAACTGTTCCCCTGTGTAATAATAATAATAACATGTAAAACAATGACTGAGATGTTGTTACTTTAGAGACAAAATGTGCATGAAACGAAATTTAGACCTGTCTTTAAACTTTCTGCAAGCACAGTGGTCTATTTTCATTTTAAATGGGCGGTGTAAAGGGAAGTTGCTAGCTCTGATATCCTGAGAGTGTATCGTCAAGCACCTGGGGTGCCGTAAGAGACGATGACGTGATCAGTGATTGGTTAACTCTTATTAATAATTATCTCGATATTTGACAGCCCACTCATTTGTAATCATTACTGCCACGTGTAAATGGCCCCATCAATCTCTATCTAGACTTGTCTTACAAGAGAAAATAATACACGTGGGCGGCGCTGTTGGTGCCTGTTCCATTCATTAAAAAAAAACTATCTCGACACGCTGGAAGGCGGAGGTAGATTTCACCGGGCAAACTAGGGGATAGACGAAAAAGGGCGGGCATCAATTCCACTCGGGTACCTGAGTCAGGTAGCCAGGGTTACCTCAATTCCACTCGACACTCCAGGTAGTCGCCAGAGGAGTTCCTCAACTCCGCTCGGTCGCGGTCTCTTTATCCTTATGCATTCTTAGAACGACACAAGTCTTCCAATGCTCACTTCTACCATTGATTATAATCAATGCTTCTAATATAACTAATAGAACTTCTAATAATGATACCTAATTATGTATAACTTCTCAAAATAACCTACCGTGGTCAGTTATATTTCAGCAGTACAATAACCACTGCTTCAGTGTTTACATTTTAAGTTTACTAAAATAAGTGAAACAGCTAATTTCAAAAGATAGAGTAGAATTGTTTAACTTTTTGTTGTTACTTGGTCTACTCCTCATTTAACAATTTCTTATCACTTGTAAACTGATAAGAACAGACGGGATGATTGCATAGAAAAAGTGGTGTGCAGACGATATCTTAAATCCGAATAGATGTTACGGTAAACTAGCCTAGGTCTATAAGAGTTAGAATTCATAACTAATTTGTTGTGTGGGAATGCAGCTGATTATTCCGTTCTAGGCTGGAAAACAGTATTTTCAGCATCCGCAGCTGATATCGACAATATTTTTTTAGGTACAAATTATACACCTATTATTGTCTAAATTTAATTTTATAATGTCTGACTAGGTTAAAAAACATAGAAACATTTAATTATGCACATGTTAAAAACAATGCATAAAATTTGTAGAAAAAATAGAAAACTTGGCAGACTTATTTAAAAGAATATTATGATTAATTTTAAATCACTTGCATTTTCTGCCCTATAAGTTATAATTCGCCAAACACTTTATACCTGATTTAACGAATGAGCGGACTTGACATCAGAGCGGTATGCGAGCAGGAGGGTTATGACATTTGTTTGCGTCATTGGGTATAACCCCTTTGTCGACCCCTTGCTAAGGCCGGAGCGGAGTTGAGGAACTCATTTTTGGGTCCCTTGGAGGTCCGAGTGGAGTTAAGGAAAATCGAGGGGAATTGATGTTCGACCGACGAAAATAGGCAAAATATGGAGGTTTTCGTAGATGGACCAGACCACAGTTTATACATCTCATTATGAGAAAATATTTTACAATTGGACCTTAATAAGATTTGTTTTTCGCCTTTTTATGCATATTTTTTTATCAACATTTTATCATCTTTTAGGGACGGTAACCTTTCCGTCATTTGGGGTCAATTTTTATACTGGTGGTCACACTGTCCTTATGCAAGGTTTCGACACTGATGTGTAACTATCTAACGGTCTGTTACTTCTTCACGTAAACTTTTATCTCCCGCAGAGATGTTGGTTGGGTCCTCAGTTCAGGGGCTGCGACAACGCGGTCATGTAGCCCCGTGTACTTTGGGTGTGTGTAGAATCTGTCTGATAACCGGTGTTGTTTGTGATGACTGTATTAGTTTGTAATTCAGGTAAGGACTGCAGACATTCAATTTTCAATAGTTCCTACTTTTGCTACCAAATGCTACCGTTAACGACCAACTAGTTGTGAACTTGGTTACTAGATGCCATCGCAGTCGTCTCTTGGCGACGAAAGTTAGATCTTAGTAGAGCTTTAATCAAATCTGACCTAGAAATTTAGCTTCACACAATTGTAGTTAGTGGAAGGATCTTTTACATGCCATAAATCTTTGACATGGGCCCGCCGGCTTTACTTCCCCTCCGAAAGAAGGCATACTGAAGGATTTTTAACGATCTTAAAAAATCTGACAACTTTGGCCGGGTTTGAACCCGCGACCTTGGGCATAGAATCTCAGCAAGCTAACAACTACGCCACCGAAGCCGCCTGATTCGTAAAGATAATATTGTAATTAGACCTACTGTGCATAGAAATCCTTTCCCTGGATATGACCGACATATTTATTTTGTCGTTATTGGTATATTTTAGGGACTTGTAACATCGAGGAGACCAGGCCCGTCTACTTGTGAAGGCCTATGTCATGAATTTGTCTGATATAATCAGTGTTTCGTTGATGACAGTATGATAGAATTGTGTGAAACTGTATGGGGGACAGAGGCTGATAAGTAGGGAGCGGATTTTTAGCCTATTTTCAGTTTTGAAAAAAAAAAAAAAAAAAAAAAAGGCTTATGAGATCACCTTTTGTCCGTGTGTGCGTGTGTGTGCGTGTGTGTGTGATTCGTGTGTGTGTCCCCCCCTAATAAAATCTAAATGGCAGGAGCGATTTCAATGAAACTCGGAAAGTTCATAGCACTATTCCCGGCGACCTCGATCGTGCCCTTCAAATTTTGTTACGACTCACCAATATAACATGGCGGCTGTGCGAAATATTTCACCAGCATTCAATATCTCCGAAACTATTACCGATATTACCCTGACATTTTCTATGGTGATAGAGGGAACTACTATAAGTTCACTTATGTGACTTTTGAAAACCTGGTAACTACAAAACCAACATGGAGGCCAAGCGAATTTGCGATTTTTAAATAGACGTTTCTCGTGATTTGACCAACCAAACGCAAAGAAACTTGGTACAGTATATGTTTATATACATTGTAATGCATCGACATCTAACTTCGTTCAATTGTTTACATAATCACAAGATGGCGGATGTGCGAAATATTTCACCGGCATTCTATATCTCTGAAACTATTAGCGGTATCTCCCTAAAATTTTGTACGGAGATAAAGGGCACTACTGAAAGTCCATCTATAAGACTTTCAAAAACCGGTTAACTACAAAACGAACATGGCGGCCAAGCGAATTTGAAAATTTTAAATAGACTTTTCTCGCGATTTAATGTTCCAAGCGCACTGAAACCTGGTACAGGAAATATTTATACACATTGTAATCCAATGGTATCTAATTTAGTTCAATTGTTTACATAACCTCAAGATGGCGGCAGTGCGAATTTTAAAATTAAGTTTTTATTTCTTGTGATGTAGTCATGCGATCGAAGTGAAAGTTTGAATAATGAACCTAAGCAATAATTTTCCTTTAATGGTACATGACTCTATGGCCTATACATTTAACAATCCAACATGGCGACCATCCGAAATATTTAGACGATACTGAATATCTACGAATCTATTTTAGCAATCAAACTGCATTTTTTAATGTTCATAGGGGCTATGAACTTAAGTTCACCTATAGGACTTTAAATAACCTGGTGATCACAAATCCAACATGGCGGTGACGCGAATTATAAATATTCACATGGACGTTTCTCGCAATTTCACCATGCGAGTGCAGTGAAACTTGGTACAGTAAATCCTTATACGAATGTTAATCCACTGGCATCTAATTTATTTCAATTGTTTCCATAGCCTCAAGATGGCAGCTGTGAAAAATTTTAAAATCTCCTTGTGTTTTCTTGTGTCCTAATTATGCGATTGAAGTTTGAATACTACACGTTCACAATAATCTTCATGTAACAGTACATAACTCTAGGACCTACATATATAAAATCCAACATGACGACCATCCGAAATATTTAGTCGGTTCTTAATATCTACGAATCTATTACAGCAATCAAACAGAAATTATTTATGTTGATAGTGGCAATTAACATAAGTAGGATGTATGAAAATAGGCTGTATAGTTTTTCACGGAACTACTTGTTTGAAAATTCATATGCGTATTTGCAAATGCATACTTTGTGGGCATTTTGGATTTATTGCATACTAGCTGAAGTACCCGTGCCTCGCTACGGGTCATAAATAAATTAAAATGTGAAGGTGACAGTTAAAACAGGGGATAGGCGAGGTGCTGCGCGGTGGGAGAGTAAGGATAGAACATTTTGTCCAACTACACCACTCGGCGTTGACCGTGCTTTATAGCACAAATTTAGGTTTTACTCGCTAACCGATGGAGATACACGAAAGGTGATAAGGACCTTACGGATAGAAAATTAAATTTTAAATCTCGCATTAGCCATCGTAAGTTTGATATTTCTTAGCGTTCTCTTTTTATTTTAAATGGAAATATGAAAGTTTGAATCCAAAGGCTGTAGTGATGTCACTAAAATGGTCGCCATATTTAAATAGTGCAAAGTATCGAACTCAAACGTAGCCTATATGTTAACCAGGTAAATCAGCTACTTCCATGTAAAATTTCATGTAAATGGGACCAGTGGTTCACAGACACACTCCATCTCATTTTTATATATTAGTATAGATTCTGAACATAACAGCATATTTTAGCTGAAATTAAGTACAATTTAAAATATCATGAACAAAATTGTTTTCGTCTACGTATTAGACATCCCTTATAAGCAATTTTTTGAGCTATAGATAACGGGAGAACAGCCTTTTCCGCGAGCATGCTGCTGGCTATTTAAAGAAGGGAATGGAGAAGGAAATTACTTTCACCATCTCGGCAGCCAGTAGCCTGGGGTTAGTTTTGTAGTGAGTTTCTTCAGTTAATGTGTTACTTAAGTTTGCATATTCTTTACTTTAAGTTGTTTGAAGCCATTTTTCAGTGTTGCCTTAGTAAACAAAAGTTTGGTGCTTTTCAGTCGGTCAACACGAATGTACCCAAAAGAGTTGGGTTATTCCCTAATCCTGATAAATATTACATGAGATTAATAAATACACTAGGTCCACTGGACCATCCAGACGGCGCTCCCCGAGCGCTAGTACTCCGGCCGCACTCTACGCCAGTACTCCGAGCGCTTTGTTGGAAGGTAGTTTCAGAAGTGGTGGGAGGAGCTTGGCTGGCTGAGCGCGCTGAAGTGTGCAGCCGATCCATCAGTCGCTTCTTCTTTTTTATGTACCGTCTCTTCTCAGGAGGTTGGCAACCATCATTGAGACTCTTGCTTTAGATGATGCAGCACGAAACAGCTCAATAGTGGAACAATTGAACCAAGTTTTCAGATTATCGATCCAAGAAATGCGTCTTCTTCCTGGTATTCTTTTGCCTTGTAACTTCCCTTGAATGACCAGCTGCAGCAGATGATATTTCTCTCCTCTCATCACATGACCCAGACACTGCAGTTTTCTAATTTTGACAGTAATTAATATTTCCTTTCCCTTTCCCATCCACCTCATCACCTCATCGTTGGTGACCTTATCTTCCCAACCTAGCCTCAGTATCCTTCTGTACGTCCATAGCTCAAATGCCTCCAATCTGTCCATTTCTCTTTTCTTTGTGGTCCAGGTCTCAACTCCATAGAACTAGGTGGAGAAGACATAGCATCTCAGAAGTCTAATTTTTAGATGTAAATTAAGGTCTCGGCTACAGAACCCTCTCCTCATTTTATTGAATGCATTTCTGGCTTGACCGATCCTGGACTTTATCTCCTCAGTACAGTCAATGTAGCAGTTCACATTTGTTCCTAAATACTTGTACTTTGTCACTTGCTGTACTGTCTCTCCATTGATTATCAAGCTCTCTTGATGTTGTGTTCGTGATACTACCATAAAACGTGTCTTACTGACATTAAGTGGTAATCCCCATTGTTCACGTGCCTCCACGACTTTGTTAGTCAGTCGCTGTAAATCTTGTAGACCTTCTGCGAATAACAACGTGTCATCTGCAAATCTTAAGTTGTTTATTATTTTTCCATTAACTCTAATTCCTGCTGTTTCTTCCTCTAAAGCTACGTGTTATATTTCTTCTGAGTATTGATTAAACAGCATAGGAGACAAGACACAACCTTGTCTAACACCACGTTTTATTTCCACCTCTTCAGATAGCTCCCTACCTTCCTTTATGACCGCAGTCTGTTTGTAATGAATATTACTAATGATTCTAATGTCAGTCGCTAGTCTAGTCCAATGCGCTTTGTTGACAGCGTATAAGTAAATCAGTTTCGCAGGGGCCTTTAAAGCAGAATGGGAAATTTCATTTTTCTGTACAGCTTATAAAAGGCACGCCAAATGTTTAGTGTGCAACTGAGCTGTAATGTGTTAAAAAGAACACAATTTGTTGTTGAATTTTTCTCTCTAATATGTTCACATTTCAGTTTGGAATAAATCACAATATTCTTTACTTAACACTTGTGTTCGTTTCCTGCACATTCCATACATTGGAGTACCATTCGATTTGTATATGCGGTATACTTGCTATGGCAAAACAGCCCTATTAATATGTCAACAATCCCACAAGAGCCGTTGACCGCACGACTGTACGTACGTGTCTAGTCAGCGTGGTCCGAACATCGTCCGTCTGTCTCAGGTCTCCTCGCTACCACAGTGTAGTGGTGGTAGGGGAAGGAGCGCTAGTCTGACCGGCTGGGTGAAACTTTATAGGGTGTTTTGGTGCCAACGCTAGCTTGCCTTGTAGTAGTACCTGCTGACAACGTTAAAAACGCTAGCTGTCATCGCGTACGACGATGTAGTTGAGTTGTACTTCTATAGAGGGCAGGAAAATTGGAAAATTAGTGAGTATTCTTGTTAATGTTGTATATTTAATTAGTATTTGAATATATATCAATAGTAAATACATATTGCAGTGCTTAGAAAGGAATACAATCGGTTTCGAATAATATTATACGAAGAAATTGAATTATATTGAATCACACATCGAATTTAGTCGATACACTGCGCTCGAAAACGATATCAGATACTATCGATATAATTCAAACTAAGAGCTGGTTGTTCCAACGCTTCCCGTAATTCAAACGTGATATTTCTTAATTCGATTGATAGGGAGTACCGCACGGACAATTAAATAATACTGGTGTGTGATAAGTGCAGCTGTAATTTTGTCTTACAATTAATTTTTAATATTGTAGTATAGTAGCCTACTCTTTCTCTTTGTACATATCTGAGGGATAGGCCTATGTCATGCTATGTGCTTTGTGGAAACATCCACAACTATTCTGATAGAGCCTATGTTTTCTTCTCTACCTGATATCACAGGGGGAAGAAATCGCCTATTATTAAACCAATTACTAAAATATGAAAGAAAGAAAGAAAGGAATATAAAGTAGTGGTGGGGTGATAGAGTAGGGGAAAGGGAGGGGTAGGTACGGGCCGGTAGGGGAGAGGAGCGAGTAGGCCAAGTCGGGGACGGATCGCGCTCGAGAGTGCATCTTCGCGCCATCTCATATTGTCAGTTGGAACTACTTGCGTCGAGCAATAGGTTGGTGTCAAAATTTTGCATTAAGTTGCAGCTCTACCCATATATCCTCCTTGAGTCTGACTGCCCAGTGCTCCCCGAGCGCTATGACTGGATGGCCCTGCATTAGGATGACCAGTTTCGATCGTCAAGCGATCATCATCTGATCCATTACATTTAGGCTTACTTTCAGACATAGATTTTATAGCCTAAGTGTATTGGATCTGATGATGAACGCTTGACGATTGAAACGGGTCATCCTAGAGTATTTATTGATCTCAGGATTAGGGAATAATCCATCTCATTTGGGTACAATCGTGTTGACCGACTGAAAAGCACCAAACGTTTATTTCCGTTACTCTTAAGGCTCGGCCACACAGAAGGCGGTCGCCGAGGCGGTCTGCGATATGGGGACGTCATATAGAACACGATACCTTTGTGTGAGCGGTCCAGTCTGGTCGCTTCCTTCTAGAGAATATGTAGTTAGTTATTATTATTGAGTATGCGCTCGGACGAAGAACAACTCCTCCTCGTATTTGCTTTGCAAAACACAAAGAAGAAAAGACAATGTTAGGTGAATGACATCAATAAGAAGAGAGAGAAATTGAGAGAACACCACCGCTTGTGTATCGAACTGGAGTCACATGAAGATAGGTTTCTCGAGTAGGCCTATTTTCGTATGTCGCGAGAATGTTTCGAGGAATTGCACGATTCCATGCTTCAGCCTTCTTTAAAACATTTTTACAATGTTCGTGTGAACTGTCGAAGAAATGTGTGTATTTACGCACAGTTTTAATAAATACTTCAGTTTGGTCACTCATCACAATCGAAGGCAGCACGGCGATCAGGCGGGCAATCTGTAAATTTGTATAACCGGATCGCTCGTCGTCGCGTCAAAGACTAGCGGGTGACGGACTGCGTTCTGTGTGACGGGCTTAATACAACTTTGGGTAATACAACTGGACCGCCTGACTGCCTCGGTCAGATATCGCTTCCCGCCGCGACAGACCGCTTTCTGTGTGACCGAGCCTTTAATGCCTTAAGGCTTGGTCAAACAGGACGCGGGCTGCCCGCGCCAACGGAGCGACCGCAGCCCGTCGGGGACTGTGGTGGTCAAACTGAATACGGACAAGTCAAGGCGAACCAGTGTAAAAGCAATCGCGATCAAGTGCATGCCATAGTGTTTTCTGTTCGTGGTGTTAATTCAACATCTCCAGCAATTCCTCGGTCGAAGAATTGCTTCTTCTGTACCCTTAGAGTCAAGCGAGACGTAAAAGAAAATGGGTGCATGATAGACTACTAATGAAAAATGACAGGAGTTGGGCGAGTATCACAAACTATGCTGTGAGTTGAGGTCATTTCCAGATCGTCTTTTCGTATATTTTCGAATAACTGTAGAACGCACTCGCGTTTGCATAACTTCTCCGTTTCGTCTGCCATGATTCCAGACCGCGCGGTCTTTGTGGAAAATCACAACTGCTTACTTGCCCGCCGCGAACTAGATTGGTCTGCAACGGTAGACCGCCTTCTGTTTAACCAGGATACAGAGTTCGCAGTGGTCGGGCGGGCTGGTTCGCGCGGGCAGCCCACTTCCTGTTTGACCGAGCCTTAAAGAGAAGAGCAGCAGAATGTATTAAATCAGTGGGTGTCAGGTAATAGTGATTATTCAACTGATAGCGTTGTCGTATATTGTCAAATATGCTCTAAGGAAGAGAAATGTGAAAAGAAATTTCAACTTGTACAACATGCAATCACGACCGTACATATTACGGCAAAGGAGGGAAAGAAGAGTGAACAAGATTGTTAAGTGCATATTTTTCAAATTTTTAATGCATATTTATGTTCGACCATGTCGAAATGTAAATATTATATGTCAGAAAACTGTATCATAATGAGGGTCATTATAGTAGGCCTACTATGTTTTCATTATGAGACAGTTTCTCCAGCCAATCAGAGCTCATTCATTGACCAATTAGGTAAGGATAGCTTCGCGCATGCGCTCAAAATCCAACATGTCTGACATGAATAAATTAAATTATTTGTAAGTTCAAATTGGATATCGGATCAACCATTGTAGTTTCAATCCCAAACACAAAGACAAAATCAGCACGAACTTTTACGGTAACAAGAAAATACTATGACACATGCGAGGAATTTATGAATAGGGCCTATAAGTTCAGAAGTTAGCAACACAGCATCCTTCTACATAAATTACCGACATGGAAATTGCACCGTCCCATATGTTCGCGTAAATAAACTGGCGAATATGAGACATGAAATAGCACTGTACCTTAATATCCCCAACACCAATTTCAAACCTCTTCGGTGACAATATTAGTGAATGCTAGTTCTGATCGGCACTAGACATCATGCAGGCTGTAAACAATAGCATTGCCAAGCAAAGTAAATGGTCTCTGCTTTCGAAATTCTTTGACCCACTCATGCGCTCTGTTCAGTTGCAAACCACCCAGCGCGCTCTGCTCACTAATTGAAGTTACTGAATCCCACAGATATGTATGAATATTTATGTTAAAACATATAATAAAGTTATAATTATCGTTGAACATAAACAGTCGTATGCAACTCGCCTATAATGGTAATTAAGACACTCGTATGAAAATTATAAAACTCGCTACGCTCGTTTTATAAACATACTCGTGTCTTAGTTATTGTCATTATAGGCTCGTTGCATAATGTACTATTTCTACATTTTAGTGCATAATTGCATGCATATTTTACACATTTTAGTGCATAAATGTCCGGTCCCTAGGCTGATGACCAAGATGTGACCTGCACGAATTGACAACAACAACAACAACAACAACAACAACAAAAACGAAGGCTTGAAACAAAGGCTACAGAGTTCAGTAACCTGATTTGTTTTTCTTTTCTATTGTCTTGTTCAGCTAACTCATTTGAATTGGAGAGCTTCACAGATTTCCACTCGATTTAAGTCAATTATGAACAGAATGACTCAACACTCAATAGGCTGCTAAGTTATTTACCGTGTGATACCATTAGGGGCTCACAACTAATGAGGCGTGGGTTGAAGACCGGGGTGGTGCAGACCCAGTGTCCTCACTTGATGTTTTCGTCTGCCTTCCAGTAATAATAATAATATTAATAATAATAATAATAATAATAATATTAATAATAAAATATATCAAAGTTCTTCCACTACATTAAGAAAAGGAGCAGATGACCTCGTAGTTCCGCCCCTTAAAACAACAACAACTAACTAACTACATTAAGAAACATAAAATCATCTATACTCTTTTATTCGTCTATCGTTTTATAACTTATAAGTATCACATGCGTCCAACAAGTGCAATCTAATTGTCTGGTTGGTTGGTTCCTTAGTTTAGCGGCTGTGACAACGCAGTCATGTAGCCCCGTGTACTTTGGGTGTGTGTAGAATCTGTCTGATAACCGGTGTTAATTGTGATGGCTGTATTAGTGTGTGTTATCTGTAATTCAGGTAAGACTGTAGACGATCAATTTCAAGTAGTTCCTACTTTTGCTACCAAATACTACCATCAACGACACATAGCTGTGAATTTGGCTATTAGATGCCACCGCAATCTGCACCTAGCGGCGAACGTTGGAACGTATTTATTTATTTATTTATTTATTTATTTATTTAGAAGCCTCCGTGGCTTAGGCGGCAGCACGCCGGCCTCTCACCGCTGGGTCCGTGGTTCAAATCCCGGTCATTCCCTGTGAGATCTGTGCTGGACAAAACGGAGGCAGACAGGTTTTTCTCCGGGTACTCCGGTTTTCCCTGTAAAAATTTCATTCCAGCAACACTCTCCACTATCATTTCATTTCATCTGTCATTCATTTAATCATTGCCCCAGAGGAGTGCGTCAGGCCTCGGCAGCCGGCACAGTCCATATCCTCGCCGCTAGATGGGGGCTTCATTCATTCCATTCCTGACCCGGTCGGAGACTGGAAGCAGGCTGTGGATTTTCATTTATTTATTTATTTATTTATTTATTTATTTAGCGTATGGCTTTTAGTGCCGGGAGTGTCCGAGGACATGTTCGGCTCACCAGAGGCTGTAGCTGCTTCAAGCGGACACCCATAGGGTGAGCTACAAGTTCCGTTCAATTTCAAGTAGTTCCAACTTTCGCTACAAGATATCACTGACACCTAGTGATGAACGTTGGAACTTTGATAGAGCGTTACGACGAGACCAACCTTGAAATTTAGTTTCACACAAGTTTAGTTAGTGGAAGGATCTTTTACATGCCATAAATACAACATATAACATGGGACCGCCGGCTTTACTTCCCCTAACGTTGGAACTTATAGAGCGTTAATCAAATCTAACCTACAAATTTAGCTTCACACAATTGTAGTTACCGGTAGTGGAAGGTTCTTTTACATGCCATAAATCTATGACATGGGCCCGTCTGCTTTACTTCCCCTCCGAAGGAAGGCATACTGAGGGATTTTTAACGCTCTTAAAAAGTTCGACGACTTCGGCCAGGTTTGAACCCGCGATCTTGGGGATAGAAGCTCAGCATTCTACCAACTACGCCACCGAAGACGCTTCAAGTCTCGACTGAACTAGAACGCATAGATAGTGGTGGCCGGCTTGAATATGCGCAGTGCTGCAGCAGACTGAATAAGTATCAAAATTTTACAATTAATTTACTGAATAACCAGTTAGCTTTCTGCTCGGAAAAGATTCTGAGACATCAGAACTTCGATCTTCCCAATGTGGTATCTGCCCTGGATTGTAAGATGTGTTATACATTTCTAAGTGCCCATTTCAATATTATTCTCGTTGTTGTTAGTAATTACTGCACGGTAGTCATAAGTAGGCCTAATATGTTAGTGTTAAGAACATAATGCTCCTATATATTCAATGTAAACCTACATATTAACATTATTGTAATCTAAGTAACTTAAATAATTTTTATTCGTCAAATGGAGCAATAATATGGCTCCCAACAAACCAATGGAAGATTAAACGTGTAAAGAAATTTAAATACCTGGGTGAGGTAATCCAACAAAATGGCCTAGAAGAGGAAGCGATTAATCTTAGAATCTGGAAATTAGACCAAGCCTACCTGACGAAAAATCTCTATAATAAGAAGTCGCTGAGCACTGGAGCCAAATTAAGACACTACATCACGGTTGTCAAACCTGAAGCATTATATGCTTCGGAGAATTTGACTATGAACAGACCGGGACTAGTCGACCAGTTAGTCAAAAGAGAACGCAGGGTATTGAGAAACATTTTAGGCAACAGATGGGTTGACGGACACTTACGTTTGAAGTCAAACGAAGAGTTATATAGAAAGATAGAACCAGTCACGTCAGCAATAAAGAGGAAAACGTTGTTGTTCTATGGACACATTTTCTGAATGTCCAACGATCGTCTAACAAAGAAAATTTGGAATTTCGTGAAACCAAAGAGGAAAAAATTGGCATGGTTCGAAGAATGTAACAAAGACCTTATAGAAATTGGTATTCCGGACTGCAAAATTATGAACAGGTGTGAGTTCAGACACCTAATCAAAAATTACCAATGATTTAAGGTAGGGGCAGAACACAAAAGACGGAGGGGACCTCTTTCAGAAGATCGGAAGAAGGAGCAGAGTGATGGGCTCAAGAGATACTGGCAGGACATCAAAGCTGGCAGACGATCTAGAACGAAACTTTGATTTTGATTGTTACTCTGTAGTCCTTAGTGGCTCAATTCGAATATATATATACACACATCAAAAAAAGTTTTGCATCACCTCGGTTCCCAGATCTCCGGCATATAGACGTTGACTGTGTATATTGTATCCAAGATACAGTCCCTTTGACTGTTCATAGATGTCACTAAAACTGCTCAAAGATGTAAACAACCATGCATGAGCAGGGCCTATTAGACGGAGGGGGTACGACAGCCTATCAGTTCCAGTCATTCCACCAGGACGAAGGTACGCTGCTCATGTTGTCTGTAGTTCTACCATGCCTAGAAGGTCAATACCGCAGTTCGATCGCGTCCGCATTGTTACTTTGTGTCAAGAAGGGCTCTCAACAAGGGAAGTTTCCAGGCGTCTCAGAGTGAACCAAAGCGATGTTGTTCGGACATGGAGGAGGTACAGAGATACAGGAACTGTCGATGACAGGCCTCGCTCAGGCCGCCCAAGGGCTACTACTGTAGTGGATGACCGCTACTTACGGATTGCCGCTCGGAGGAACCCTGACAGCAATGCCACCATGTTGAATAATGCGTTTCGTTCAGCCGCAGGACGTCGTGTTTCAACTCAAACTGTGCGCAATAGGCTGCATGATGCGCAACTTCACTCCCGACGTCCATGGCGAGGTCCAGCTTTGCAACCCCGACACCATGCAGCGCGGTACAGATGGGCCCAACAACATGCTGAATGGACCCCACGGAATTGGCATCACGTTCTCTTCACCGATGAGTGTCGCATATGCCTTCAACCAGACAATCGTCGGAGACGTGTTTGGAGGCACCCTGGTCAGGCTGAACGTCTTAGACACACTGTCCAGCGAGTGCAGCAAGGTGGTGGTTCCCTGATGTTTTGGGGTGGCATTATGTGGGGCCGACGTACGCCACTGGTGGTCATGGAAGGCTCCGAAACGGCTTTACGATACCTGAATGACATCCTCCGACCCATAGTGCAACCATATCGGCAGAATATTGGAGAGGCATTTGTCTTCATGGACGACAATTCTCGACCTCATCGTGCACATCTTGTGAATGCGTTCCTTCAAGATAACGACATCGCTCGACTACAGTGGCCAGCATGTTCGCCAGACATGAACCCTATCGAACATGCCTGGGATATGTTGAAAAGGGCTGTTTATGGACGTCTTGACCCACCAACCACTCTGAGAGATTTACGCCGAATTGTCGTTGAGGAGTGGGACAATTTGGACCAACAGTGTCTTGATGAACTTGTGGATAGTATGCCACGACGAATACAGGCATGCATCAATGCAAGAGGACGTGCAACTGGGTATTAGAGGTAGTGGTGTGTACTGCAATCTGGACCACAAATGCTGAAAGTCTAGCTGTATGATGGTACAACATGCAATGTGTGGGTCTCATGAGCAATAAAACGAGCTGAAATGTTGTTTGTGTTGATCTCTATTCCCTTTGTATTTAACGGTTCCGGAACTCTTGGAACCGAGGGGATGCAAAACTTTTTTTGATGTGTGTATATATATATTGAACCCGCTGAGCTAAGGTTCATGTGATATTTTTCACGACAGCACATTTATGATGGGATGTAGTACCTTTGAACACACCCAGAAAGCTACGAGAAGCTGAGAGCTTATACTATTCTCTTTGAAGTAGCGGAGAATCGCACTTTTGACTTTGGTGAAGTCTGCTAATTATTTATCTGAGGTCTTATTAATCAATTTTATCTTTCCACGAGGCTCAGAATATTCCATTTCGTCATTCAGCATTATCGAAACATTTTGGGGAATGTTTTTTTCGCTTTAAGGTAAGGTAATATCATTGCAGATACGCAAATCGGAATGTAAGTGGTCGCTCAACGACTTAGTTCGACGACTTGCTTCCACGAGGAACGCAGTTCCTTGCACTACGTCTGGAGAATCCGCCCTGTGTAGGCGTGTTATTATATCCGTCGCATTAGACGTGGCCAACAGTCCGCTTTTCAGCGTGGAAATCATTATCGGGTGCAATCGAGCACAATTATACCAAGATTCACTGTTGTTGAAGTGCAGTGATCAACGCGAATTGTATTGTGAATTATCAGCACTACGTCTGGAGAATCCGCCCTGTGTAGGCGTGTTATTATATCCGTCGCATAAGACGTGGCAAACAGTCCGCTTTTCAGCGTGGAAATCATTATCAGGTGGCATCGAGCACGATTATACTACGAATCACTGTTATTGATGTGCAGTGATCAACGCAAATTGTACAGTGAATTATTTGGCAAGTATTGTGAAATTTACGACATTACTGTAGCACCACATTTTTACACCCACGTGTTTGTGGAGGGCCGAGAGCCTGGTGCGAAAATATACAGGTAAATGTGAAATTACTACTTTGAACACGTGTGATTATAAAATTACATTATATAGTAATTGCTACGGTGAATTTATCCGTAGTAAAACGACGGCCATTTCACGGATGCCACGTGATAGAAAAAGTAGCGTCTGTACACGTGTGGAACCGCAGAACAGTGCATGGCCATTTATCATTTACATCTGCAAAGTGTAGAGGCTGTGTTGTCAGTTATATTTAAAGCCTGTGATATCTACGACGAAATACTGTAATCTTCAAGTGATAATAATGAACTACTACAAGTCTTATTCTACCGCCCACGTGGTTAACATTTTCAACACCATGTTCGAGACCGAGACCATGGGCTAATACCATTATGGTATGAGGGAGATGTCTGGGATGGGACCAGCTTGATTATGGAACTTCTAGAACATCAGACGAGGAGGAAGGAACCGAGGATGCCTTTCCTAGGCATGTCCAGTCCATTCACGAGGTCAACTACAGGGACAGACCAAACCCTGGTCTTTGGGAGAGCCCAGATGGAAGTTCTGATGAGGACGATGCCAACCCTGAAAGCCAGAGGCGCTTTTGTTCAACCCTTGTTGTTAGATAGAGAGCTAAGTGTGGACTCCTCCGTATCGTGAGTTTTGTACACCCTTCCTTGTTCTAGTTTCTGGTGGTATAGTTAGACTAGTGTAGTTTGTGAACCAACCGAACTTAGTGACAGCCATTTCATAGGTAGGGAATGTAATTTAGTCTAATTAGATGTCATTTATTTGCAGTGATTGTGAGTCACCCTTGGGTCTGACATTTTGGTCAACCCTGGTGCAGCTTGATGGACTTCGTAGGACGCCAATTTCTATCTATTGCTAAACGTGACTGTAGTCATTTTGAGGCTACTTTGTTTAACCCTATTTGGGGTGTTTTTCAAGTCTTTGCAGACTTTAGTTATGGCAATCAGATGCCATGGTTATATTTCTTTAACTGCACTTTTTGCGGCCAGTTAATGATACACCCCTGACTTCGTTAGAGTAGTCGTATCAGTTGGGTAATCGACTGTAATTACCAGTTTTGTAACTGAATTATATTTCATTTGAGATGAGCTCAGAAGCCATCCTGGTCAAGTGTAGACCTTATAAGTAAAAGGGATATTTCATCGTTGCCTAGCATCGAACCCAGTTCCCAGCGTATCATTAAGCAGATCCAGCAGAGAGTGGTATTTGCGCCACAATTATTATTTTGTTAGTGTCATGTGTGATGACACGTGTTTATTTGATGTTTGATACTACTAGAGTATTTTATCCTTGAGAGCAGAGAGCTCCAGCAATGAGTGACATTGCTACCTTTTAAACGTCTTTGATATGAAAGACAGAGTTATATGATTGTATTCAGATTTATAGCGTGCTTTTTATGCACATATTCTTCGAGGTTTATAACCTATGGTAAAGGTATTATTATGAGGCCAGTTTTACTGTTATTTACTTGCTTAAATTGCCGGCCTAGTTAGTGTGTTGTGTCATACAGCGCAGGAATCTTGTAGCCTGCGGCGACACGAACAGGTTTTGTGACCCAGCGCCCGTGTGAGAGCGCATGCTTCTAAGTGAGACGGACTCATGTTAACATAGGACCGAATGCTTTGAGCATTCACTTTCGCTTTCATTGCAATTATAGCTTATGGAACCCAGTGTTCATTCTTGTATCTGAACATATGTTCTGGAGATTGTCATTTGTTAGTTAAACGTTGTTGCGTGTACCGTTGTTTTGATGAGTACAGTTATGTCAGGTTTCTATAGTACGTTGTAGGCTAGCCCCGCTAGGGAGGTTTTTCATGAATGATGGTATTGTGTGTACCATGTCCGGGATTGTTCCCGTTGACCAGATGGTTAGGGAGGGTAACTGATTGTGTCCAGGCCCATCCCAGAGTTATTGAACGCGAGCTGTGCGCCGCTGGTAACTTGTGTTATTGTGTGTCCGAGTTGTTATTGCTCGTTGATTGTATTCCGACTTTTGAGTCGAGGCTTTTTTGGCAGAGATGATCTCAGGGGAGACGCTCCGTGCCCAGGCTTGTCAGTATTATTCGCCATAAACCAACGATAACCTAAACAGACATCTTAATAATAAAACGCATAATTTTGATAAAACAAAAGCTAACTAACCAATCCTTTCTGCTTAACCTTGTTCATGTGCATTTGGAACCTGCTGATATAGCCGTGTTTATGAAGGTATTTCCTGGAGGAAATGACTTGAGGACAGCTGACACATTTTTGTTGTGACTGAAGCTTGCTCGAACCTAGAGTTCGTAGCTGGTGGAGCGCAGGCCATACGATGTTAGACGTAGTCTTTACTACGCAGTCATCACCGTAACTACACACATTAGATGACTATGGCTTACAAAGAGTAAACCAAGGTGCAGGCAGGCATTTGAATAAAACTGTGGTCTCTTATTTATTTATTAATGATAATGTAAAAGTGTACGAATCCTCTATGTTACCCTATTGTGTGCTGATTAGCACCTAGTTCATAAGAACGACTTAGATGTTTTTTTTATGGCTGTTCACTTAGCGTTGAATGTAATTGTTTGTTATTACGGACGTCACCGCCGTAAATTTTATTAATTGATAGTACTTAGCTAGATGAATTAACGTTAAATGTAAATGTGGAGACGGTATCATCCTAACTTAGATTTGTTTTGCTACCCTGTTAAATGTAAATTCCAATATTAGCTTGATTTTGTAACTTGACCTAGGAATTTGCGTCGTACCATTTTCCTAGTGTTGCTGTTGTTGCTTTATTATTGAGGGACAGATCTTTCGCGAGGGTTTACTGTAACTTCTCAGGTAGGGACCTGCTCTTTATTTTTGATTATTTTTTAGCTTGCGGATTAGCCGATAGAAACCTTCCGAACTAGGCTAGGGGTTTGTAAAATTTACAATAAATTTTCACGGTGTTTTACATAAGTCTGGATGTTTCTTTTCTCAGTCTAGTTTTTAAGGTGAACCTTTCCTTAGGCAGTCTATGACCTTCGTCACCATGTACCACGATCCCCGTGGACTACTGTTTCTCGTGCCGCTTTGGCCTATTTGGAAGTTCACCTGATCCTCTCGGCAGTTAGGTCCGGCGGATGAGATGTTAGGAAAGTCATTGCGGTTGTTGGCTATCCTGGCAGCTCCTCTGACGGGCTCAATATATATATATCAGGCAAAAAAGGTGTGGTGTTTTTTTTTTAAATTTATACCGTTCGTGCAGGATCCGCTTGCCAATATTGCCAATGTTAAACAATGACACCGAGACATCGTCCAACGATCGATTGCGGACACATACGAGGCTTTTAATAAGTAATGAGTGGATAATAGTCTAATAATAATAATAAGCCTCGCTTGTGGGAGGGAGGGTTAATGTAATTAATAATGGATGTAGGGTAGTGAATTAAGATTGTGGATGTAGGAGTGCTGTAATTGGCTGTAATTTGAATGGATTGGTGTAACGGGGTGTGAGCTGTTCTGTGATTGGCTGATAGTTTCGGTCGATTTTGGGGTATTTGTTGATAGTAATGATGCTGTATTATGTTGGATTAATGTTATTTATATGTGCTTCAATTAGTTTGGTAGGGGAGGGGAAGTAAAGCCAGCGGTCCCATGTCATAGATTTATGGCATGTAAAGGATCCTTCCACAGACTAAACTTGTGTGGAGCTAAATTTGTTAGGTTAGATTTCGTCAGAACGCTCTATCAAAGTTGCAACGTTCACCACTAGGTATCATTGATATCTGGTAGCGAAAGTTGGAACTACTTGAAATTGAGCAGAACTTGTAGCTCACCCTAAGGGTGTCCGCTGGAAGCAGCTATAGACTCAGGCGAGCCGAACATGTCCTCGGACACTCCCGGCACTAAAAGCCATGAAAATCCACAGCCTGCTTCCAGTCGACCGGCCGGGTAAGAAAATGGAAATAATGAAGCCACCATCTAGCGGCGAGGATATAAAATGTGCCGGCTGCCGAAGCCTGTCGCACTCCCCTGGGGCAATGATTAAATGAATGACAGATGAAATGAAATGATAGTGGAAAGTGTTGGTGGAATGAAATTGTGGTAGGAAAACCGGAGTACCCGGAGAAAAACCTGTCTGCCTCCGCTTTGTCAAGCACAAATATCACATGGAGAGACCAGGATTTGAACCACGGATCCAGCAGTGACAGGCCGGTGTGCTGCCGCCTAAGCCACGGAGACTACACTAAAAGCCATACGATAAATAAATAAGTTTGGTAAGTTTTTGGGTGATTTTACTGGCAATTGAAGATTCTTAGTAGTTGGACGTTGCAGGGGATGCTGTGATTGGTTGGCTTGGCCGCATGTGAATTGAGTTTAACTTATGTTTATTATTAATAACTACAAGACCCGTGCTGCTCCGCAGCATTCACTTCAACAATCCTACAACACTTCTGTCCATATGCCATTTACATGTCTTCATGCTAGTGACCTGAACAGACATTTACGGTACCGTCGCTTTTGGGTAAATGATGAAGTAGACTTATGAGATCAAATGTGTGGGTGTCTGCCTGTCCTCTGTGTGTGTGTCCCACTATTTACCCCGCGTAAGCTTAAAAGGCGCACGGACGTCAGGTTCCAGACGCAATTCTGAAAAGCCGAGGTGAACAGCTAACTCCAAACACATAAGCTATTGGCTACTCTTCTCTGAAGAATTAACTCGACACGACTCGGCAGTTTGATGCTGGCTGAAGCTAGGGTGATAGGTCGCTCGCAAGCTCGTAAACTCACTCTGAAGATAGTAATTTAAATTTCCACTGAATGGAGATTGCTGGAAGAAATGAAAACGTAAAAACACTTACTGTGGTCGATGTGGGAGCTGTCGCGGACTTTCTTGCAGAACTTTTCATGCTGAACAATTCTCAGAGAATATCGATATTTTAACGGTTTACCCAGTGTAAGCTTAAAAGACACATGGACGTTAGGTTTTTCTTCAACTCAATTCACTGAAATCGTAAATGCTCGGCTTCTTTTGGTCATAAATAAATGTTTTTCTACCTAATCCTTCATCGAGAAATCCTTTACAGAATGGTGAAAACCGCATCATAATCCATCAAGTTGCTCTCGAGATTACCCGTTACATCCAAGAATTGGGAACTTTGCTTTATACTAAGTAGATAGAGATATCCACACAATTTAAGGCTACAGCGGTACAGTTTGGTGATTTGTCTACTTATGAACAGTGGTATTTAAAATAAAAGATGGGACTCTTATATTTAGAGATGTAACTCTTGGTTAACATATAGAGGTGTGCAAATTAATAGAATTTAGGGCTACCGATGAGACACGGATTGACGTGTACCCGTGTAACCCGTGACACGTGTACACGGGTAGGTAAGCTCTAAGAATCCGTGTAGCAGTAAGTACACGGGTACACGGGTAGTACCACCCGTGTACCCGTGTATGAAGGTCCGCGTACACGGGTTTCACGGGTATATATGTCTTTTCGTGTGCCCATGTGGCTTTCTCGATTTTGGAAGAATGTTTTTGACATTTTGTTGCACTAATGGCCCATTTAATTGAAAAAAATGTGGAATCGGGAAGACGAACACAGCAAACATAAAAATATAAAGTTTTTGCTATTACGAAGAATAAGTGAAACGACAACACTGCGTATTTTGTGAAAGGATGTTTTCGAAATACTATGAACACGGCACCGAATGATTCAAATTTTCGGGCACCGCGCATCCCTTATTCGTTAGGGTGCCCCTGGTGGGCGTTCATTTCAGTACGAACATAATAGTCAAACCACAGCTAGCACGCGCTGCGTGGTAGAGGAGAAGCAGTTGGGTATGTAAGTACGCGGAACGGAAAGGAGATAAGGCCTATTGCTCTCTATGTTCTCCTACCGAAAACAATGAGTATTCCTGTGCTTGTGGGTCTACGGGAGCCATCGGACGCCAATTGAAAACGATACACCGGAAGATGGAAAATCAACAAACGTCGCCAAGCAAACGTGGATAAGTAATTATGTATACAAATTGTGTAACGCCATACGTATGCGTAAGCGTACCGTGGTTACCACGACCTCCTACAGAAATGTCTTTCCGATTTGACAATAAATAGTCTAGTACTGTTTACGTTGGTTTTGTTTACATACGACCAACTTCTGTGAACAACACACTTCCATGGCTAGACGCAAGCGCTTCCGCGACACTCCCACCGCCTTTGGTCATCAGGCCATGTCATCAGCGCCGAAGGCGAAGTGGTGTAGCGCCGGCGCCGCGGCGCTGCCTTCCCCAAAGGGAACTGGGCATATGTTGAAATTTACCGCTTTCCCAGACATTTCAGTCTAATGTAGACTACTTGACTGATTCGCTACGATCTGTATTATTTTCGGTTCATGCCACCGTCACACTCGCTTATCCACTTACCGCGCGCCACCATGGCAGCACGCCACCGCTCACTCCGTCGCGCACCGGTATTTAGCGCACACGTTAAAAAGGAATATACGAGCCTTACAGTAGTCGCATATGATGTGTAACATGTGACATGTTATCCTACTATGTGTGTCCCGGGAGCGCAAATCCCTTGTTAACAGTGAACTCTGTTGGTCATTGAAATAACTACTTGTATAATCCAGTGCAAATTCCTGACCTTAATAGATCATAATTGTTATTTGCTAAGACGTTGTATCTTAATCCATTGATAACATTCATTTTGGGAGGACATATTTAGGTCTGTGTTTACAGCGTTGGTCTCCCAACCTGCCGGCTGGGGTTCTAATCCTAACAGAGTTGTATTTTTTTTGCTTGATTTTTTATATTTATTGTTATTTGAGTACTGAGGCGTTATACAATTGAGCGTTATATTGTGAAGTTTACAATGGAAAATATATATTAAATTAAAACAAAGTTCTCCAATGGATCTGCAGTAGTGACATCTACCTTCAACTAGTTGAATTATGGTATGCGGGAGCACGGCCGACTGGATGCGCTCGCATCCAGTTGGCCGTGGCGGAAGCAATCCACTGCCTACTTGATGCGAGCTGCGCTCTATACCGGCCAGTTAGTAAACCAATGCCAGCGATGTTATTGAAAATGGCCTCTTTTTGCTGATAGAGTGCACTGCTAAGTATCGGCGTCATTAAAAATTAGGTGTGCAGAATGTATATTAAATGTGTTTCCCCCAGTGATACGTTTAGACCAACGAAGTTTCAATTATTGTTAGTGGTCTGTGTTAATATACTGAATTCCTATGTTGTTTGGAGTGTTTGTTGATGCGATATAGATTCCACATAGCCACATGGCCGACAGTACATCGAGTGCTCACATTAAAGAATACAGCAAAAGTATGAAGATTTAATAAATCGTAATTGTTTTCAGCATGAAAATGATTTATTGTAGGAATATCTTAAATGGGGTCTCTAAACCTTGAACTAAACCGTATGCGATATACATTCTCCATAGCCACATGGCTTACAGTACGTCGTTGTACCGATCTCCGCCACCACGCGCGCTCATTGTTTCAGTCCCATGCACTTCCGTCCCATCCACTTCCGTCCCTTTTCCAAAATCACTTCCACAAAAATGTCCAGCTACCGAGTGCCACAAAAATATCCAGATACCGAGTGGAAAGATGTTACACATCAATAAAAAGCGATAGTTCTTCGCATAAGTCATACAACTCTTCGATGACGTATACTATTTAGATGGTGGATTGTTAAAATGAGGGAAATAGCATACCGTAAATTATAAAAGGTCCCAACAATTAGACAGATGGGCTTATCGGGAACGCAACGGTGGCGACCTACGGGAGCTTCAGGACGAGCGTGCGCGGCGTGGGGTTGTGCCTGGCGGCGTGTGCCGTGTACATAGACAATTTCACAGATATTAGCGAATCAGTCGAGTCATCCTGCTCTCCGAACAGAAATGGCCGGACAAGCGTGCATTTCAATCGTTGTCAAGTGCAATATTCACGGTGGTGGCGCGTACCGGCGAAATGGAAAGGCGGTGATCTTGTTTATCTCCAATGCAATTTTCCACGATTTGCGCTTATAATGCACAGGACCTTCCTCGTTGTGAAGGTTTTCATTTCGCACCGACATTAAAAATGATATGGTATTATTACAGGCATGAAGCGGAGGCAACAAAGGAAGACACTGAAGATGGTGACCATGTTGATGATGAGGAGCAGGAACAGGTACGGTCATCCCGAGCCAAGAGACGACGCAGGCGACGTGTGGAAGGTAACGCACACCGTCCGTGCGATACCATACGCTCAGAGGAAATACATCAGGCTCTTGCAAGGATGGTTGCTGTGAACCAACTGCCTTTGTCATTTTGTGCCAGTGATGGGTTTAGGCAGTTCATGGCAGTTGTAGAGCCCAATTACTTGTGTATTTCAGAGGATGCCCTTAAGCGGAGACTGGCTCTACTAGCCGATGGTGTCAAAGAGAATGTGCGGTGTGAACTATCAGCGGCATCAAGCGTTGCCCTTACATCTGACTGTTGGACATCTCACTCACTAACCTCTTTCCTGACGGTAACGGCTCACACCATCGACTCCCAGTGGGTTCCAAAGGCGATGACGCTTATCACGCATGAAATGGAAGACCGCCACACCTCAGAAAATCTGGCATCGGAATTGCAATTGGTTTCAGAAGAATGGAATGTGCAGGACAAGATCACCGCCATCGTCACTGCCAACGCGTACAACGTCGTCAACGCTGTGCGCGCTCTTGATGTGCTGGAGAAGGATAAAGTGATTTGTGCTGCACATTCTGTACAGCTTGCTGCAAACAAGGCTCTTGCTCATGGAAAGGCTGCTAAAGTGTGTCTGAATGCAAGAAAGTTAGTTGGCCATTTTCGGCACTCTAACGTTGCCGCTAGTGCGCTGACAAAAATGCAAGCACAACTTTCAATGCCCGAACAACCCCTGATTCAGAGCTGCAACACCCGCTGGAATTCAACTTTTGCCATGATCGAGCGCCTTTTGAAAAACAGGAACCCCGTCAGCAACGTCCTATGTGACCGGACATGCACGCCAATGGCCACAGCACAGAAGCTCCAAGTAACTGAACAGGAGTTGCATCACATGGAGGTTTTAAACGAGCTCCTTAAACCTGTGGAAGTGGTAACCACTCTCTTTTGCGGTGACAATTCTCCCATATCGATGGTCCGGCCACTAATACAGACGCTAATTAAAAGTCACCTCAGCACCCAGGAGTTGTCGGACGACAGCTTCCTAGAGGACGTGCAGTCTACCTTGGTCTGTGAATTTAACGATCGGTTCGGCCTCCTATGGATAAATGATAGTACTGTCACAGCCAGACAGATTGCATCTTTCCTCGACCCGAGGTATAAGGATTTGGTAGATGAGACAGCAGAGGCTCGACGATGTATTCGCGACAGAGTGCTTCATAAGCTTCAGAGCGATGCACCAGCTGAAGTCTTGGTTAATCCCGATCAACCCTCCACCAGTAGTGCCCTGGAGTTCTTGTATCAAATGCCATGTGGGAGAAAGAACCGCCCTGAATCTCAATTTGAAGATTTTCTTTCGGAGGCACAGATTCGTTTTGACATGAACCCGTTCGAGTGGTGGAAAGCAAGGGAACACAAATATCCTACGGTTGCTGCTCTAGCGAAAAAATACTTGTGTATTCCAGCAACATCCACAAGCTCCGAAAGGTGCTTTTCCTCTGCTGGAAACATTGTCACAGCCAAACGGAATTTTATTCTGCCATAAAATGTAAACCTCTTAGTATTCTTGTTCCAAAACAAAGCTTTCTTAAAGTAAATTGGTCAATGAGTCATAATTCTAGAAATTGTTGTTCTTATTATACTGTAATATTTTGTATTCGTTTCCTACGCCTGATATTTTAATTTTGTTGTTTCGTTACATTCTGGTCAAATGATAGTGCAAATAATAAATTATATTCCGTTACATATAGTTTTGTATCTACTCCTCTCTCACCCTCGGAACTAACCTTTATAATCAATCAAATAATTAATTAATTTCACACTGCTTCGATTCGAATAAACGCGTGCGGACACATTGCACACGCAAACACGATTTCTAAATGCATGTATAAATGGCACGATATTGCCGTGAACAGATGTTCGAGCAAGTTTACCAGACACGGCACTCTTTAACAATATTCGATGTGACCCGTGTACCCGGTCGTAATTACACGAATACACGGGTACACGGGTAAATAGTAGAAACCGGATTCTTAGCACACGGATCTTAAAAACACGGCTGTGCGGGTACACGGGTAATAGGGAGCACTATTAGAATTAAATAAATAATTTTAATTAGTCGTTATTACTTTTATTCAAAATAATTTTATTGACCAACTTCTTTTGTTGTCCTACATAGTAGTGTTTCCACTCCAGTGGAATTACACCTTTTCCCATAAGGAATTGCGTCTGGAAACTTTCTGATTATTGGATTCCGAGGGATATCTGAGCTGGGTCCATTTTCAATATTTCATTGACTTTAGAATTCAAGTCGGGTGATTTCAATGCATAGTTCATGAATCTTTGAATAGTTCAATAGCGTTCAGCAGTTAAAAGAACCCAAATCCCTCCGCTGTAAATTTACACGTAAAGTAGAGTGAAGTAATACAAACGAAACGTGTGGCATTTTGCATTTGCAAGGCTCCTCTGTTAGTGGAAATTCTAAAAAATCATTTTAATTTGAGTTTCTTAAATGAAAATATAAATAGGAGTCGTGGTTAAACATTTGATGTAATTTCATCGCCTTGTAAACATACTTAGTGCAATAAACCGTGAAAAGTAAAAATGCAATTTTGGAAAACTGACATCGAATCTAATAATTTGCACATCTCTGTAAAGACAGCTATCGCCTCCACCCCTAGAAATAGAATAGTAAGCAAAGGCGATTGATGTGAAATGAAAACATAACTCACACAGAAGGAATTAATATTTATTAAGCTCTAAATTTGATTGAGTATATCTTTGTTATAGAACTGAGGGAATGAAATAACAGGTTGTAGGATAGTAATCACCGATGTAGGACAATAGTAATTTTTTTACCATTACCACATGACAGTTATCGTATTAGGGATGTGGACGTCCTTGTATAATTGTTATTTAATCTGTGCCCCGTTTGCTGAGGTCTGTGCTTCTCCGCAACATTCGTTTCAAAATTCTAATAGTACTTTCTTCCATTCGACATTTGCTGTTCGCTTGCCTTTTGGTTCTATTTGAACTTTGACGTCATGAAAGGATTTTGCTCGCGATAGTGCGACATACAGTAAAGTTGTCCGTGGCTAAACACCGGTTGAGGTAAATAAATGCATACTTGATCTAGTGTTTGACCTTGAGATTTATTGATAGTTATACAAAAAGCCAAACGTACTGGAAACTGCCTCCTTTTGAAGGAAAATGGCATAGAAGTATCTGATGGCGTAAGGTCAAGGCGAGGGAGTAGGACATTGTTTCCAACATTTACGCCAGTGATAATTTCCAGGTGTAAGCAATTGTCATGCATATTCCAAACCAACAGTCTAGTACCGTTCAACAGACCTTGGGTAACATTAATATTTCTCAACAAAATCACAATTGAGCCTTCTTTTAATCGAAGGATATGAGGTGGCAATCCACTTATGCCTATGCTGTCTAAAAATTCTATTGGGAATTCTAGAAGTACACTCTCATTTTCAGTAATCAAATTATTCACACTGATGTAAGTTCTCGATGATCCTGGGATTAGGTCTAAAACTTTGTCATTGATTTCTTTACAATGTTCATTTTTAGCCTATTTTCAATTTTGGAAAAAAATAGGCTTATGAGATCACCTTTTGTCCGAGTGTGTGCGTGTGTGTGTGTGTGTTTGAGGTATGTGTGTGTGTGTTTGAGGTATGTGTGTGTGTCCCCCTAATAAATTCTAAACGGCTGGAGCGATTTCAATGAAATTCGGTAAGTTCATAGCACTATTCCGGGCGACCCCGACCGTGCCCTTTGAATTTTGTTACGTCTCACCAATCCAACATGGCGGCTGTGCGAAATATTTCACCAGCATTCAATATCTCCGAAACTATTACCGATATCACCCTGGATTTTTTGCGGTGATAAAGGGAACTACTAGAAGTTCACCTATGTGACTCATGAAACACTGGTAACTGCAAAACCAACATGGCGGCCAAGCGAAGTTGCGACTTTTAAATAGACGTTTCTCGAGATTTAACCAACCAAACGCAATTAAATTTCGTACAGTATATGTTTACCACTTTGTAATGCATCGACATCTAACTTCGTTCAATTGTTTACATAACCACAAGATGGCGGTTGTGCGAAATATTTCACCGGCATTCTATATCTCTGATACTATTAGCGGTATCACCCTGAAATTTTGAACGGAGATAAAGGGCACTGCTGGAAGTTCACCTTTAAGATTTTCAAAAACTGGTTAACTACAAAACGAACATGGCAGCCAAGCGAATTTGAAAATTTAAATAGACCTTTCTCGCGATTCAATGTTCCGAACGCATTGAAACTTGGTACAGGAAATGTTTATACACATTGTAATGCACTGGTATCTAATTTATTTCAATTGTTTACATAACCTCAAGATGGCGGCTGTGCGAATTTTAAAAATAAGTTTTTATTTCTTGTGTCGTAATTATGCGATCGAAGTGAAAGTTTGAAAAATGAACCTACGCAATAATTTTCCTTTAATGGTACATGACTCTATGGCCTATACATTTAACAATCCAACATGGCGACCAACCGAAATATTTAGACGGCTATGAATATCTACGAACCTATTACAGCAATCAAACTGAATATTTTTATGTTCATAGGGGCTATGAACATAAGTTTACCTATAGGACTTTCAATAACCTGGCGATCACAACTCCAACATGGCGGCGACGCGAAGTACAAATATTCACATGGACGTTTCTCGCAATTTAACCATCCGATTGCAGTGAAACTTGGTACAGTAAATCATTATATGAATGTTAATCCACTGGCATCTAATTTAGTTCAATTGTTTCCATAACCACAAGATGGCAGCTGTGCGAAATATTAAAATCTAGTTTTTTCTTCTTGTGTTTAGATCGTAGGCTTTCGCGGCCGGTGTCAAGTTTATCATCTTGGATTACAGGATTGAGCCGCGTCGCATATCGGTTATTATTTCCCGACGTTTCGGCTGACATTGCAGCAGCCTTAATCATGGGTAGGTACGAGTTGGTGTCCGTACTCAAACTAACGGTTGTGTCCTAATCATGCCAATGAAGTTTGAATGCTACACGTACACAATAATCTTCATGTAAAAGTACATAAATCTAGGACCTACATAAATTAAGTCCAACATGGCGACCATCCGAAATATTTAGTCGGTTCTCAATATCTACGAATCTATTACAGCAATCAAACTGAAATTTTGTATGTTGATAGTGACAATTAACATAAGTAGGATATATGAAAATAGGCTGTATAGTTCTTCACGGAACTACTTGTTAGGTGCTAAAATCGCTATTTTTGAAAAGCGTGAAATATTTTTCAGCGTGGGACTAATTCTGAATTTTCTCCATCGACGTGAGGGTATTCACCGTTACCAATTTGTATCAAAAAGATTGCAAAGTCACGTTGATCTGTATCCGCTCGCATATTTTTGTTGAGTTTAAAAATTTTGAGTAATGGCCTCAAAGGGGAGAACCTTACTGACATTTGGACTGATGCTGGTTTAGATGCGTGAGGCACAACAGGCAATACCTGCCTAAAATCTCCACCTAAGACGATAATTTTTCTTCCGAAAGGCACGTCGTTATTTATGATGTCCTAGAGCAACCGATTTACACACATCAACGCGTGCTTATTAGCCATAGGGGCTTCATCCCAGATGATAAGTTTTGCTGAACGAATATAAAAAGCTTCCTTGCTGTTAACTTTTATTCCTGATACAGAATTTTCATGTAAATGTAACTTAAAGGTAACTTGAACTGGCTGTGTACAGTGCGCCCCTGAGGTAGTAACATTGCTGCAATACCAGTCCATGCTACAGAAACTACATTTAACCCCAAATTTGTGCAACTGTGAATCAAGCATTGGTAAAGAAATGTTTTCCCGGTGCCCCCTGGACCGTCAATGAAATATGCATTACTCATCCTTTCATTGCTTTTTGTACTAACTCCAAAATTTCTGTAATTATAGCCGTTTGGTTTCCATTTGCTTGGTTTATCATCCGACTTATTTGATCCTCAATAAGTTTTGGATAATTCATTTTTAAATTTGTCTGAGGGAAATTATCAATAATAGCTGGCAATTTGAGAGAAGTAATGGGAAGACCATGGAACTTTAATGTATTAGAAATATGTATAAGAGTGAACTGATATGCAATGTTAGGTTCGTGAAACTGCAGATAATCTTCTGATAATGAATTCTTGAAAATGTCCCATAACTATCTTACATTAGAAGGGGTCTGAAAGATACGTACGTAAGGAAACAGTTGTCGTAACTGAGAAGGCATCTGAAATTGTGACGCCTCTGCCAAACAACGCTGCCATTCAGAATCGTCAATCAGCAAACCTCACTCCTTAGCTGTTTCTTTAAAAGTAGAATAGACAACGGCTATGTATATTCGTAGATCCTGGAAGCTGGTAGCACCTATGACGTGAAGCAATAACAGGCGTAAATAATACCTTTATGATTCTGTAGGCAAAACATTATACATTCTGCCTATAGTTTTTGAAACATTTTTTCTTTTTTACCACTGGCAGTTGCTCTTATTCCAGACGTTATGTACTGGTGTTTCAGGATATATATATGGACTTCTGGCTTGCGAATCTTGATTTAACTTGAACCACGCTTGTAATTCCGTGTTGCGCAACTGTGCTTGAAGTAAAATATCAGGAGCGTTATCAATTTTAAAATAGATATTTTGCCAAGTTTGGCAAGTGAACTGGTAATCGCACGATAGAATGTGACTGTTCATGCATGTGAAATGAAAATATCCTGAATGCGGCTTCTGTTGGACCAATTTATCTAGTATTTAGGAAAGAAGTAATTTCATCGTAGTTCATCGTTTCGCCTTCAGGACATATTTTAACAATGCAGCAGTCATGAACTTTATACACATACTTGTGGATTTTAATATATAAGATACTTGTGGATGTATTTAACACTCCGAACACTTGAGCATTTTTCAACATTAATATGAGCTTGCAAGTAAAGTAAAAGAAATGGATTGTAGGGAACAATGAATCGACTATCGATTTCAATGTTAATGCCTCGAATTGTTTTTATAATAATCCGTCCATTATTTCTTCTCCTATACGAAGGATAACCATTGGCATTATCTTTGGTCTCTTCCTGAAACTGTTTAGGGAAATCTTTCTTACATACGTCATCTTTCTTACAGACTGAAGAAGGATTCAAAGATCCGCGAGGACCATGTACCATATGACGCCTTACCAACTCGTATAGCGCTTCATCCTCGAGATCTGGTATTTCGGCTGACACCACAGTGTCAATGACAGAAATTTCTCGAAACTTACAATCTTTCGTTAATGTTAAGAGTAAATGGATGTGCGGGAGACCTCGTTTTTGAAATTCCACTGTATATAGTGTGCCCAATCAGTCACGGCAGTCTGGCATCGAACTCAGGTCTCATCAGAGAAGACCAGGCACATGGTTATGCCTAGAGTCGAACCATTGATCTCTGCGGGGGAGCGATTCAGGGAACCCAAAGAGCAATGAGAGGTATACTGGCATATAATAATGTAGCATGATTTCACGATCTATAGGTGAATATCATAGCAATTTAAGGGAAGAACTGTAGCCAAATGCAAGGAAATATACATTTTCAGAGCATACGAAAATGAGAGGAGGCCAGTTTGAAGTTTTACAAATGACCCTTAGCAAGTGGGCGGAGAGCCTAGGCGCCGACCGAACTATTTACGTCTGGAGCAGGAAGACAGCTCAAAATTAATGACCCGGATATCCACCGCTTGACAACGGTGAAACTGAGGGTAGGGATGATGGCTCATGGAAATTAATTAATTACAGCCAAGTGGAGTATTGAAATGCATTGAAATATACACCCAGGTGAATATATTCACGGAGAGGTAATTTAGGAGTGGTTTTTCACCTAAATTAAGGCCTATATCTCCAAATGAACGAATTACAACCTAGCCTACGCTCAAGAGCAGTGACTTTGTGACCAGTCAACGGGGAATTACCACGATGGCGTGCCCACGCGCTGAACTAAGGCAATTAATTGTAATTAATTGGCCGAAGCGATCGCCGGCACGCGAATGGTTTTGAAACCTCCACACCTAAATAAACAAGATGTAGATGTCATTTCGGCTGAAGAGGTATTATTTCAAGAAAGGAGTCGCTCTCATGGGTCCAGTGGACTATTTTGTACGAGAAACCTTTATATATGGGGAGCAAGGCAAGCCAAGCCAGTCGTTCTACAGTTGTTCCACAGTCGCTCTACAGTTGTTCTACAGTTATTCTACAGTATACACGTAACTAAGAGGCTGCTAGTAGCGCGCCAAATGTTAAAGTATCAACGCGCCGCCGTTGGAGAACAATAGAAGCAAGTTATAAGCTTCATAAGTAATCATGAAGTGCGTCGAAAGTAAATTAATACAGATATTTACCTATTATCTGACGCAAATATAAATTCGCCACAGCGAAAAGGGAACTTATAATGTTTTTGAACAGTTCTTATACCGGGAGGTATTGTCAGAATTATATATGACATCATCATCAGGATCACTACAATGATGGGAGCTTGGAAATCATTGCCACCTAATCTGGATAGTGAGCTGAACAAGATTGCAGGGAACGAGGATCGAACGTCCGTAAAACGCTGTTAGATTTTCACGGAGACCAGCGGTTGTCATAATTGCAGCGCATCTCTGAGATCAGGCGTAGGAGAAGTCCAATTTAAGGATCAACATGTGAAGTAGTGGATAAATGTATATAAATTGTGAAATAGTGATTTAAAGTGTTCATGTGTATAGTGATTAATATGCAGTGTATAGCAGTGATAAAGGCCATTGATAAAAATATGTGTATCATGTGGAAAGTGTATGAATCTAAGTGGTGTGTAAAGGATAACATGATGGCTTAATTCAAGCGTCATGGTAGCGCTAAAGCTGAAGCGCTGGCACTATCCAGCAAAGAGGAAAAAGTGAGTACCCATTTTTTTATAATGTCATTATAACTAAATTGTTCACTATGTAACGATTTATCACTTTGAGAATAGGATGTAATAGTCACTTACTGAACGAGTTTTCACCACTCGTCTTGAATAAAATATGGCTTGGAAGGTGATTTGTTTAAGGCCATTCAGGCAAAAATAGTGATGGATGTAACGGTAACGTTAAATGATAATAATAATAATATTATGGGGTCGGCAACAGTAAAGTAATAGGCATTTTTGGCCTAAATAATGTTCAAATAGTGTCATGTCTAATATAAAGATACTGTATTTTGGTAAACAGTAAGAGTATAACGTGAAATATAGAGAAATACGAGAGCTTTTTCAGTGTCAGTGAAATATGAATGAATATTTGATATGGTCAATCCTTAGGATTATGTTTGATGACCATTAAAGTAAAGTAAGCCAGTAATTTTATTACATTTTGTTAGGAGCTATGTAAAGCTTTGGCTTAAGTGGTATGGCAGAGAGAACGCGGGTGCCTTAATAATGGAGTCATCTATGTGAAGTATTGTTTGAGCCGCATGTAAGCGTGCAGAATTAACGTAGAATCCAGTGATTTACGTAATAAATATTGCGGGGACAAACTAGTATAGCTTGCGCGTTAGGTGAGAAGTTGGCTGAATCTACGAGTAGTATCGCCCTTGAGCATACTGTATTATACGCAGCGAATTGGACAGAGCCTGTCTGTATCCAACGCTTGCTTGAATTATGCCACTATTGACGTCCGTCGAGACGCTGTGAGCATGTGTGTGCTAATGACCTACCCTGAGGTAAGGATCATATTCGTCGTTTAGGAACGCAGATTTCCTTATATTTTATTGACAGCTGCTGGTGAAAGTCGTTGATTTTCACTATGATGCGCGTCTAAAAGCCACTAGTAGTCACCATAGAACGGCAAGGCTATCACTAGAATTCCACCCCAGCCATGAATGTTAATTAAGGAGCCAGTTGAGCCCAAGACACTATAAAGATAGGTGTTAAATATTTAAATGACTCAATTACTTAGGGGCCACACTTAGCGTTACTCCAGTACTGCATTTTGTAAACAAACCTGACCTTGATCTTGACAGCAGAGAGAGGGGGGATTGTAGACCACTTCTGCGGCGGCCATCTTGGCTAGCCAGCTGGAACGAATTTTATTGCTTGCTGAGGGAGAGGAAGGTCGTTCGACCGGTCCCTTGTAAGTTAGAGTCACAATAGGACACTGAGGAATCTCGATATTTAAATATGCATTTAAGATATGATTATTTTGATGATGCCAATTGAATTGAACGGTGGGTTGCAACTCACATACGTCGTTGGATCATAGAAATCAGATAATATTTGGCTCAGTTATTCTCTGAGGAGGAAAGCTGAACCAAAATAATGTAGGCATCTTCTTTTAGAGTGCATTTTGCCAGTTCCTGCTAATTTATGCAGACGGGTATGTGTTTTCCCAGAACATGACACATTTGTAACGATGATAAGCCCGACAAGACCCAGAAAATCGTTATATGGTGAAACTATAAAATATTCTATCCATGTTTGTTTTGGAAGGGATAAGTACCACTTTTCTTAAAGCGTTCGTATGGATGGAAAGATGGAAGATGATTCACACAACACAACAAATATTTGTTAATGATTGCAGAAAATAATGAATTCATGCTAATCAAGGTAAATGCCATAAGAAATGGAGTAATGTTTTATTAATATCATTTTTATGTGATATGTGATTTTTGTGTTATGATACTCCCATTAACTAAAATTGTGTCAGTTGATGAACACTGTGGAAACCCATGGAAGTCTGAAAATATCATTGACAGGATGCTAGAATTAGATTTGAGTGCAGTGTAGCACTATTTTAAGAAGAAAGCTCACAGAATAACCCTATTTTTATTTGTGGGAATTAAATATAATTTGTCCTTTATTTGTATTTGTTGTATAGCCATGATTTTAGACCAGTAAATTGTTCATTTTTAGGAAAGTGTTGTGTATTTCCTGTAGAGTAGTTACCTGGTAGGCTCAAATCCTGAGCATGTGGTCGTATAGTGGGCAGGAACGTCCAATACCTCGAAAGACCGTGAGTTAGTTGGGATACGAACACATGGTCCACATGATGACAATCGGGTACAATAGATATGCTTTTACCGACAATTTCCTTAACATCAATCAATCGTAGCAATTCCTTTACTTTGAAATGGAAAACTCTCACTTCAATATCAGGCCTATTATTAGCCGTTTCCCAGAGATGAATGCTCTTAAGTGTTTCTGGCCAGCCCGCATTATAAGTGAACGTAATGAATAAATCTGGCTTTCCAAAGTTCCTCACTATCGCCATCGCATCCTGATAATTTTGCAATATTTTCCTTGGGCTACCTGTAAAAGAAGATGGCAAAACTACAATACGACTGACTCTGAGATTTTCATTTTCTGCTCGTACATGCAAGGCGTCTGCTAAACCGGCATATGTATCAACTCGTAACTTCGTTTGTTGATGACGTATATATTTTAACCGGTCACCTTCCATACGACAGTAGTAATCCACGAATAAATATCCATTTTGCAAACTTGAGCAGCGACAACTAACTCAACATGACCTCCATGAACACCATTCATAGACATATACAAAATCCACAGCCTGCTTCCAGTCTCCGACCGGGTCAGGAATGGAATGAATGAAGCCCCCATCTAGCGGCGAGGATATGAACTGAGCCGGCTGCCGAGGCCTGACGCACTCCTCTGGGGCAATGATTAAATGCATGACAGATGAAATGAAACGATAGTGGAGAGTGTTGCTGGAATGAATTTTTGACAGGGAAAACCGGAGTACCCGGAGAAAAACCTGTCTGCCTCCGTTTTGTCCAGCACAGATCTCACATGGAGTGACCGGGATTTGAACCACGGACCCAGCAGTGAGAGGCCGGCGTGCTGCCGCCTAAGCCACGGAGGCTTATTCATAGACATATACATTTTGTAATCATCGCTCGTATTGATAGCAGTTTCGTAGGCCTACATATCGCTGTTCCTGTTGCCAACAATAAAGGAAGAATAATTATTCCATTTTCTGTAACATGTTCTACAATTCGCTTTCTAACCTGTGTAAATAAACTCTGACTGTTGTACTTCCAATATGCCAATGACAAGAACTGACAATTACCGTCACCTTTAATCTTTATAACATTTCTAATTGAGTGTCGCCTCTCATTCATCATAATATGATTCATTGTATTGATTGAGCACACAAACTATAAGGACGAATGATGAAACGAAAAGAAGACAGTTTGTAGCTGGTGAGACCAAAGACTATATAACAGAAAGATCGGATACACAATACAAAATGGTGGTTCCAACATTCGACTGTAGCGGCATCTTCGTGAAATTAGTTGTCTTTCGTATACAGTATCACGGCCGACTGAATGCGCTCATACCGGCCTAGACAATGAGACCTTTTTCATGAAATCTTGTTAGTTACTCAACTGCTCACACAGCGCTGTTCACCAAGCATTGCACGACTAAGACTTATCTCTACTTAGTGTAAAACAAAGTTCCCGATTCTTGGATATCACGGGTAATCTCGAGAACCACTGGATGGATTTTGATGCGGCTTTCACCATTCTGTACAGGTAATATCGAGGAAGATTTCTGTAGAAAATAATTTATTTATGATCAAAGGGAGCCAAGTAGTAACGATTTTAGATTTCAGTGAATAGGTCGAAGAAAGAACTTGACGTCAGTGCGCTTTTTAAGCTTACGCGGGACAAACCGTTAAAAATATCAATATACTATGAGTGTAAGAATTGTTCAGCATGAAAAATTGTACTAAAAAGTCCGCGTGAGCATATCTCTATCTTCGATACATCGCCCACTATAAGTGTTTTTAGTTTGGACGGGAGGGGGATTTGGCTTGCACCTCGCCATTCTTAAATTACGTCTGACAGAATTCCTTGCACATTCATAACTGTTCCCGGGCGAAGCCGGGGCGGGTTGCTAGTGACACTATTATATTATCATTATAATTCCCACAATATCAAAATGCAAATTATATCACAAAATAAAATAGCGTGCTAATAAATCTAAGAGAAATTAGACATACCTTGCACCTCGTTACAGTTGAATTCGATCAGAATCACTCGGTTTTCATTAAAGTTTATGCATTTTTCTGCTAAACGGTTTGGAAGTTCGGCAACAGGAAACTAGGACTGTTATTTACTTAATATTTATCTTTGTATTTTTGTACTATTTGTGTTCATGATTTCATTACATTGTCAGAATTACCGACAGTAGTGGCTACGTTGGCTAAAGCGCAGCGTTAGGCCATGGGGCCAAGCTCTCTGCTGACTCGGTAGACGCGTGTGTTCGAGCCCCACCGTCGGCCGTCCTTGAAATGATTTCCCGTGGTTTCCCATTTTTCAACACCAGGCAAATTCTGGGACGGTACCTTCTAACAGGCCACGGCCGCTTCCTTCCACATCCTTGCCCAGTTTCATTCATCTTCATCCATTCCATCTCTCATCCTGACGCGCAGGTCGCCCACGGGTGTCGACTAGAAAAACCTGCACTCGGCCTCTCAGGAGGCCACACGAAAAAATGTCAGAATTAATGCTTTAATTAGTAGGGTATACTCTTCAGTGTACCTATTATAAATAAAAACCGTGAGGTTTCTCACCTCCCCATATTACGAAACCCAGTTGCCTAATACGGGGAAAGTGCACTTTTAAAGTTAACAATAATATCAGAGGGTATTACAACATCAAACGTGCCCATATTTGTAATATACGTAGTATATCGCCTGAGGTTTACTTTGGTGAGAAAACCAAAATTATTCCGTTCCTTCTTAAGTCTAATGTGAGCCCTATAAAAAAACTCCCCATATTTGGCGACTTTCCTCTACCCATTTTTAGAAGATACCTTATGCACTGGACAGCTGAATCCGTGATTAATTGTATAGGTAGCTTCGTAAGTCTCAGAACTCAGGAAGTCCTTTCTAGCAGTGTTACTAGCAGCTTTCAAAGTTTCAAGGTAAGAAAGAAAATATTCCTCTAGCCAGTTTAGGCGACTGACATTTAATGAGAAAAAATGCCCTTTATCTGGATTTCTAGACTGAATATGATGATATGTGATGCTTACGTCATGCATAGCGAACCATTTATTAACGTTTTTTTTTTTTTTTAAATGGTTGCTTCTGCGTCCATGAATGTGTACGCTTCCGGGTGCATGCCAATATTTTCTTTCAGTGTACTAATGGCACCAATAACTTCTGACGAGAACACTTCCTTGGCACGCCGAACATTCATTTTTTCAAATTTAGTGGGTTCGATGTGTTTTTTAGTGAGGTGTCTGACCGGTTTGACGATCTCACCCTTTTGCATTGTGTATAGTAATGACAAGTATTTCCCTGAAATTATTCCAGTACCATCAGTCATCTCTCGTTACAGAAACTGCGTTCTAATGGTTTTTTTTAGAATGTGACATTGATCAAAACTAGGGAATAGATTCCTAGACTCGTCGTATGGGTGATTGACCATTGGTTGCAAATTCCCTCCCCCTAAATGCCTCATCATTGTAGTGTTAGTTTTGTGATTATCAGAGACAGTTATTATAATTATGAAACCGCATTGTTCAACCTCGAGAATAACGTCCAGCAGGAGTTTATGTAAGTCCCGTCCTGACAGCTGCTTCGTGAAAAAGAAGGCACACGGTATCTGGTAATTTGTCGAAAGATCTCTTAGCACAAAACACAACACACGATTAGCTGCTACTTGTTCCCGGTGTAATTTTGATCCTCTCTTTCCTTTTAATGAGACGGTGCTGCAGTAGTGTCCTTGTACCCGAAGAAGGTGCAAGGTATGTCTAATTTCTCTTAGATTTATTAGCACGCTATTTTATTTTGTGATATAATTTTAATTTTGATAATGCGGAAATTATAATGATAATAATTATATAGTGTCACTAGCAACCCACCCCGGCTTCGCCCGGGAACAGTTATGAATGTGCAAGGAATTCCTGTCAGACGTAATTTAAGAATGGCGAGGTGCAAGTCAAATGCCCCTCCCGTCCAAACTAAAAACACTTATAGTGGGCGATGTATCGAAGATAGAGATATGCTCTCGCGGACTTTTTTGTAGAATTTCTCACGCTGAACAATTCTTACACTCATAATATAGTGATATTTTTAACTGTTCGCCCAGTGTAAGCTTAAAAAGCGCACGGACGCCAGGCTATTTTTTCGACCTTTTCACTGAAATCGTTACTGCTTGGCTCCCTTTGGTCATAAATAAATTATTTTCTACACAAATCTTCCTCGAGATCACCTTTACAGAATGGTGAAAGCAGCATCAAAATCCATCCAGTGGTTCTTGAGATTACACATTTAATATACGTACTGTACAGCTGATTCCTTATCGCGCCTATAATGGGAGGGGAGTGCGCTCTACCGGCAACGAGTAGAAACTTTCCAATTAGATGTTATACATGGGTTCTGACTGGGAATGTCAAAGCCGGTATAGAGCGCAGCTCGTATTCAGTCGGCCGTGACAGTATTTGTTGTCATTCAAAGAGATGTTGACATGACAATGTCATTAGCAAAATGACTGCTGATTGTGCATGAGCATTTCAGTCTCAAAGTAATCCATTCTTTGAGAAGTTTTAATTGAATTATATGCACAGAATCCCCTTCTGCTTATTGTATGGATACACGCGACATTAGCCCCAAGTGGAACAGGTAGAAGTTAACGATATCATGTATGGATACATGCGACATTAGCGCCCGCGTGGAGTAGGTAGAAGTTAACGATATCATGACGTAATTAGGGAACTCTCTGTTAATATCAAGTTAGATTTATTATTGGGGCGGTGTTGCATGTCATGATACAGTGTTAGTCGTTGTCGCCTAGCGACAATATGTCCGTCAAGTCATTCGATTCTATTTTCGTGAGACCTTGAAGGAAGTAATATTCGAAATTATTTTAATACACGAATGATATAATCAAGTAAGATGGGTATCAATCGACGGTGCTTGACGGGCATTACATTTTAAGACAACAAACGTCGTCGTAGTGCAAATACTTCCCGAGATATATCAGTTTTAGTAAATGGTGAAATTTTTTGAAAACTATTTTATTAAATAAGATAATTATTGTAATGGGCAATTGTTATTTGTTGTGTAGGTGGATTTGTCATTTCCCAGGCCGCGACATGTCTTACCGATCTCCTTACATGTACTGTATGTCATATCCGTGGGATCTTTGATGAAGCAAGTGTGGTAATTGTCTCATTTTTTTATTGTTTTCACCATGGAGAAACATAATTTCGTTGTTGGAACTCTCGAAAATGATGAGTTTGGATTCTGCGCGCGAAAAACAAAATGGCGGCCATCGCAAACCCTTTTTCAAATTTATCTAAATAACCATTGGGATTACGAAAAACATTTTGTAGTGACAGAAGCCATTTTTCAGTGTTGACTCTTTCTGTTAAAGAAACCTTTTTCAGTCGGTCAACACGAATTGTGCCCAATTAGGCTACATTAGGCGGGAAACAAGTATATTGTTTTAGATCCCTTATTTGGGGGTGGATCTAAAAGGGAGAGTTGTTGTACTAATTTATAAGGTGGTGCCTAAAAGGGTAGCTTCCCTTGTCAGGGTAAGCTGACCAGTGTAGAGTGTTGTGGTGTGCTAGGAACTAGGGGGCGTTCCTATGAATAATGTAATAGTGTTTGGAGGGATGGGACCCGCTGCAAAGGGTCGTTGTGCTGGTCGCTCAGCTCAGCTGACTGCTTATTATGTAACTGACTCTGTTCGTATCAGCCGAGTGGCACGCGCTGCTTGCTGGCAGCCGAGCCGGCTCGAGAAACACAAAGGTACCTGAGTTAGCGCTATTGGGCTACCGTCTGTCACGTCTTTACGTGACGGGAGTAAGGAAGGGCGTTGGGATGTAAAAAGGCGTATAAACAGTAAAGCGTGTGTAGAGTGTGGACCAAGTGTTTTATTGGTCTGTGATTCTGATTGTGAGTCCCTTGTAGGGAATGAAATTATGTTCACAATGTATTACAAGTGTTGGGTTACAGGTTACAAAGTAGGAACTCTGAACACGATTGACTGACTCACCTCGGTTGACACCAGCGTAGCCTCGGGCCGTCTCGATGAAGCACTGACAATGGAGAGATCCTTTGACCTCATTAGGATGCCTTCTTATCAGTGGCGGCTGGTGATTTTTCACTTGGTGGTGCCAGCAAATACATAATTTGCAATACAATCATTCAAAGTTGCAGGTACCGGTAGTGCATACTTTATGCAATAAGTTATATGTTTAACATTATTTAACTGTGCTATTGTAGAAGACGTTTTTAATTGAAGTGTCAGCTGAAGTGAATTGAGAAATTGCGTAACTACTACAAATATTTTAATCTCGGGATTTTTCGCCAAAACAAAAGTTCCTCCTTTCTCTACTAGAAAGTGCTATAGTGTCAAGGAGCTTAGATATCTAACTTTCTTGACTTTCATGGCCCTCCAAGGAACAACAAATATTCGACATGCAAGCTGCCCTTTGGGTGTCAAACAACAAAGCTTGCACCTGGCACCGAGGCCATACAATATTATATCATACACATATTTTGATCGATATGCATTTTAAATAAAAACCATTTTTAAGAATTATAATTGAACAAACCTCTCAGAAAAATAATTTGAAGAAAACAACATATGCTAGGCCTACTCACCAAAAATATATGTTCCAAAACCTCGATCGACACCTTCATTTGAATTAATAAGAGCGGTGCTGAAAGTCCATTCTTCGTTCTTTCTTGTAGGCAAATACGTCTATCACCTTTGAATTGAAGTTCTCAATCTTGTTCACAAATGATTTCTCACACGACAACATTCCTAAGGCACTTAATCTCTCTTCCTTCATTGTGTTCCGAAGAAAGGTCTTTATCCGTTTGAGCATTGAGAAACACCGCTCCGCTTCCGATGTTGAGAGAGGCATTGTGATCAGCCACTTCAAGATTTTGATTGTCTCTTCAAAAGTATCACATAGCTCATCTTCCAGAATCAACGACAGAAATGGAACGGCACCAGAGACCGCTCTCAATTCAGGCCTAGCATAGAATACTTGCAGCTCACCCTTCAACTTTCTTTTATCATGAAATGTATATACGCTCGTCATTTCGTCAAGGTACAGGTCTGGGAAGCTTTTGATATAATTGTCAAAATATTGAACTGCGAATAGGTTGGTAGCTGTGAGGTGTCCAGTGAACTGAAAGCGAATTTTTATATCTGAAAGGATAGCATCACATACTTCCAGAGCGTCCCTTTTTCTACAGTCCTCATTAATCCGGGGTCTTTTAGAAGGTAAGGATTCGCCTCTTTCGATAAAAGTCTCATTCATTATTTCATCAATATTGCCCCTGATTGCCTGTATGGTGCCTTCAAAATGCTGAATGTCTTGTTTCACTTTAATTGGGTCAGTAATTCTCTTTTGCAGCTGATTAAAAATTATGTCAACATGAGGCATTATCTTATTGAAAAATGTTAGCCAGAAAATGAATTTCTTGTCATTAAGCCTTTGCTTGTATGCTCCAGCTTTTTCAATGGTGGAAGGTAACTTAATGGACCCATTGCTTTTGATGGATTCCATAACTTTGACGAGGTGTTCCCTATTTTCATAAATATCTTTCACAGCACGCGAATGGTAATTCCATCGTGTGAGTGATTCTCGAGGCAAACTTTTCTCTATGATCTCGCGCAACACTTTCGATCTTTGTGGCGAATGCGAAAAAATGAACAAATTCCTGTGGGATGAGCGAAAAAGATGCGAACCTGTCGATTAACGGAGGCTGCTGTGGACATTATGAGATTAAGTTGTTGCGCATAGCAATGAATAACATTTGCATTAGGGTACTTATCCTTGATTAACTTTTGCACACCATTTAATCCATCACTCACAACGGATGCTCCGTCATAACTTTGGGCAATCAATTTAGTGGGTTGATCACCCACTAAGGGGTCGATTTCACTTAAAATGCTGTCTGCGATGACATGAGCATTTTGGCCATCAGGATTAATAAAGTTCCAAAATCTTTCTACTGTTCTTCCTTCAACAACGTAGCGCAACACAATAACCAATTGATAATTGCAAGACACATGAGTTGTTTCATCAGCGATTATTGCTATATTGTCAGCCTTTTTTTATTTCTTTGGACACTTCGTCGTGATACACCTGGAGCATGCATTCGAGCAGTTGGTTTTGAATAGTCTTGGAGATGCCTTTAAACACAGGCGACTGGCTGAGATGAACTTTCAAGTCCTTATCCAATTCAGCACTAAACTGAATCAATTCGCGAAATACGCCTTTGTTTTCGAATGTTTCTGTTTCATCATGTCCGCTAAGGGCTAATTCCAAGGCACCACAAAATCGGATACAGTTTATAATTAAATTTAAGACATACCTATTCTTATCTACTTGTTTGTTGTGAGTGATAATAGTTTGTCTGTACTGACTATCCAACCTGCTTTGAATGTTCGTTTTGCCCAGAAATGAGAGGCTTAAAACATTATCCATATGTCGCTTTGATGATTCATGGACTTTAATTTTAGACCATATGTGTCCTATATCCCTAATACCTGTCTTACTCCAACTCCCATCACCGCCGAACAACACACAAGGAAGACAGAAGAATGCATTGTCTTCTTCGGAACCACAAATCCATTTGTTTTTGCTATAAATTTCCGGATTGAATTTGTGGCATCGATTTTTTGAACGTTGCTGGAGATTTAAATTAGGAAGTGGCCTACCCAGTTTTTTATGTCTATTTTTTCAGTGAGGGTCCTATTGCTAAATGGAGATTGTAACAACTCGCTTATTTTATTCACTGTTACACTTCCGAAAGGTGACACAGAGCCCATTGAGATTTCTACGGCTTCGTACGTCGCGCTCGAGCTATGCGATCTTCAAACATGAAACAAATCAAATTTTATTAAGGGACCTAGCTTGCATATATCGATTCAAAAAGCACACTTAGATTAAAACGGTGATTATATGGTCAATGCCGCATGATACACAATGCTATGCAAGTTTAAGTAACATGTCTATATAGGAATAAATAAGCATGGCTATTGCTAACACACACGCGCGCACAGCCTCTTTGTCGCAATTTCAGTTGCTGTCTCTAAATAAATAGGTGAGATGAAATGAACACGATGACCTACCTCTAAGACAATCTTACTTATCGTACATACGGATTGATTGGAAAGGATAACCCCTGCATCTAATATAAATTAACACAAAAGCTATTTAACGACGGACACTATTCATACACATTTGCAGTCAAACTTTAGAATTTGTGTTTACGCTTGGGACGTGAAACTGTGCCGCCAAATTAAATTAACGAAACACAGTAAAACTCGTTGAAAAATTCCGAATTTTTACATTACAAAGAGAGAACAAATAATCCCCGTCATCAATATGAGCCTGAAAAAGTTGCTAAATGTCAAACAATAAAGAACTAAAACTATTTTGTGGTTTGAATTTATTTAATAGTCTAGACACAGTGATATATCGTCAAGCTGGTATCACTGGAGGTGTGTTGCCATATACTGTACTCTAGTGGTTGAAAGATAAAGCAGTTCAGCAGTTCTAACGTGTATGTAATGTGCCCTTGAACCTGTGACGTGCTGCTATCTCGTGGATAGGATTGAAGCTCCGCGTCACGGGGCCGTTGGCTCTACCTCAGGGTAATATGCGTCTCAACACAACACAAACAAACTCAAGCCAAACTAGTCCTTATTGCAGTACAGTGTCTGATGCGGTCTGATATTCGTAGGTAGTGCCGGTTGGCTCTGGCTCAGTAATTCAATAAAGCGCCAGCAGAACGCATGTCAGTTTGACGCTCGTTCAAATAAATGCAGAATATGCATACAATTTCCTCAAAGTGTAAATGTAATATAAACTGTTCTTAAGAGGGAAAAGTCACATATTCTCTCTTCATTACATTGGTGGTGCCATGGCACACGGGCACCACCTCAGGAACCGCCCCTGCTTCTTATACCCTCTGGCGCTATGTTGTCAGCAATGTGTTGGCCCAGTTACTAGTATGTAGGTATGTGTAACTATTGTGCAAGGACTGGGCTGCTTTTAGAGTGGCAAGCCGTCCCTGCTAAGTTTTATGGATGTTGGGCCGGCTTTCCAAGGGTTGCCATTTAGGGGATTTAGCCAGATGCCGGGGGGATGGACTCCAAGGGGTGCATACCCCTGGGAGGCTGTACAAGCGTCTTCCTTCATTTGTTCGCGTCCTCGCGAACGGGAACGGAACTGGAGGTTGGGGTGTTGACGTAGTGGTCCTTGAAACCCCCTCGTATCTCCTGGTGGTGTCGTATCGAAGTGTGGGTGTGAGGTCAGCCCGTGTTCAGAGGGGAGGGTTATGGGATTTACAGATATATGTATACGCTGATATTGACATTGTGAAAAAACAAACAAAAAAATTGACATTGCGAAAGATTTGATTAACATTGGGAAAAAAATTGACATTTGAGAAAAATTTAACATTAAAATAAATTCGACATGTAAAAAAAATTGCCCTTGCTATTGCTGGCATATGGCTAGTTTAAAAAAAAACATGGTTTCTGATGGTGATGTGTTACATATTTGTGCAGGGAGGAAAAACCCAGGGCCGAACGGATGATTGCGTCGTCCGCCCCATCTTAGGGAAAAAATGCTCCCTGCAATAAGAAAGGTAGAAGAAAATAGAAAAATGGGTGTTCCAGGGTATAATTTAAGGGAAATATTCAAAAGTATTTATTTGTTTGGGAAAAAACGGAACACCCTGACAAATGGGGAAGTTAGAAGAAGGAAAAATGAAAGAAAACAAATCATACACATTATGTACATTGACATCTTGATAAACAAACAAAAATATATAGCGTTTAATGTACTATGTTGCGATTCTGACATTGAGGAATATTGTCGCTTTCCAGTGGAATAATTGTATGAAGTTTATCCTTAAAAATTATGAATTACAATGGCCTTATGTCTAGTGGAATAATTGTATAAAGTTTATCCTTAAAAATTATGAATTACAGTGGTCTTATGTCTACTTAAGTGCGCTAATCCCTTATAAATCTAGTTTTTGTGAGGTACCTCGCGTGCACGCTACCCGTCTGTACGTACGCTTGCCGACTCACGGCTGATCCTGTATGGCCACTTCTTGGTACGGTATAGTGGTCGTACCGCTTGCACGTATTCTTAATACCTAATCTGTGAAGCATCCTCTGTGGGTGAATGCTTTCACACTTGACAATGAGAGTCACTGCCACAAATCGGTTGCGCCCTCATTGTCGTAATCTGCGTCGCATTTTGACGCTTTTATGTGGTTCTATTTAGTTGATCTGCCAGTAAGCCTGGTACCCCACAGGCACCAGTCCTGCTGTGCAGATTTTTTTTTTTTTTTGGAGTGTGTAGCTGAAAAAGAAAAATGTGGTGAGTGTTTGCGAGTGTGTCGGGATTAGTGCAAGTTGACGTATATAAAAAATTAAAAAAAATAGTACACAATCATGGCATGCCGTAAATAATATGCCACTGCTATATGGTAGTGAAATTCCTGTCACCAGTTTCCTGTATCTGGTGACGATGCCTGTGAAAAAAATGGCGAGGGTTAGAAAAAACATATTAGTATGACATATTCTCTATGTCGCTTCCTGTGTCATAGTTTTCACTGGCTGAAGCTCCTCTTTCTCTGAAAAAAAAAGCATGATTAATGTGAATTAGCTGCATGCCTGGGCTTACCCTATACGGTGCCGTGATGCCGTAAATAATATATAGTTGGTCTTACCCCGGTAGCGGAATTGTGGTTACCGGGTGCCGATATATTCCACTTTGATTATGCCTATTGTACTATATTATATATTATCCTATATTATAGTGTATTGTCGGACTTACCCTAATGCCGGGTTTGGCGGTCATCAGGAGCCGACCGGCGTTACTTAATACTATCTATCTTAATTATAGTCTAATAATAAAAAAAAAACTATTTCTAAGCCGAGAGGGTTGCCTTAATCTATTGCCGAAATGTGCTGCGCCATACCTGGCAACAGCGGTGAATAAATTTGCTTAATCCTAGGTTGCGTGTCAAATGCAACCGTCTTACAACTAAATTTGGCCTAGGACGATCGCCTGGGGCAATTAAATCCCCAGGACACCACCCGCACGAGCCCCAGAAACACCGGTTGTCTCTAGGGTCGCTAGATTCCGTCCCCTTAACTCTAGGTGTCGACGTCTATTACTAGTACTAATCTATTCGCAGGCGGCTTACGGTGCCACTAAGCTAACCGTTTCGCCCGCTGTAACTTCCTTGTTCATGACCGTTTGCTGTTCCGATTTAACGTAGTTGAGCCGCCCACTTGGCTCCTGTGAGGTGCGCGCACTGCCCCTCTCTTAATGCCCATTGACTGCCCGCTGCGTCGCCATTTATGTGGGCATTGGACAGTGTGGTCCAATGGCATAATATCCTCCAGGAAGGAAGCGTCCGGGGAGTCCTCTTCGCCTGTGTCGGCCGCAATAGTAATGATTCATGTGTCCACCGGGAAGGGAGCGTCCGGGGAATCCTCTTCGCCTGTGTCGGCATTGCTGGGTTGGCCCACTGAACCCCTTTGAGTGCCCGCTATGCTACTCATTTAAGAACTCTGGCGACCCGTTGTCGTCCATTTACGTGGGCGCAGGACCGAATGAGCGCGTACATTCCATATATATATATATTCATATTTCATTCTTCATTATTGATTACCGTCGTGGTCTTCACCTTCACCTCGCGGGGTAAGGACTTGTCGGATCTAGGATTGGTCCTGCTGAACCCTTGGATCCTGCTTCACTCCTGACGAATAGGAGTCTGACTCCCCGCCATGGAAGTCCTACTTACGTAAATTGAACTAACAGTCTAGTCATAATATGGGGTCGTCTCTAGGGATAGCTCCCGAGGCCGGCGGTGAGTGAGCTATTTCTCCCGCCATTCTCAGAAAGTCTCCCTGCAGGTCTTGGCCTCGACGACCGTGGCACAAAGTGGGTGTAGCATCCCTTCCTCCCAGGGGCGGTTTATGCGCACCTAGGATTCCAGAGCTTGCCCGACCAGGCCGCGAATGCTTTGACCTTACGTAGTTCGTCTATTTGGTCAGGTCAGTGATTTGGTGAGCCAACTGGGGTAAGGGTCCACATCGCCTTCCCCAGCTCTGCTCCAGTGTGGTCCCTCCTGACCTTCGGCTTACACCGTTGTCAACCATCAGATCGTATCAGATTCCTTTGTAAGAAGAAAAAATGTGTCGTAACCTGTGTAAATAGTTTAATCTCTGTGTAAAATGTAAAATATTTCCAGTGTAGCGGGGTTGTAGATCTTCTAAGTACATAGGCTACTTCTGGCCTACCATCGCTACGTCAGCTTTCCAGCAATAATGCTTTCTTTACCTTAATGGAGGTGTTAGTAGGGTCTGTAATGTCAGGTACCCTGTTATTAGGATTTGGGGGTAATTATTTGTTGAGTGGGCTTAAAGTATGGTAGGAAAAGTTTACGCACCTTTGGGTTCCACGTTATTGGTGGCCTGAAACCGGTGATGCCACTGGGATGCTTCGATAGTGAGTGGAGTGGGGAGGTAATTCCCGGGATTGCAAAGATACGAAAATTCATGCAGGTTTGATATTAAAATCCCTGGTAATTGGATGGGATACTCATGCATGTGTCTGGACATGAAGTTTCTGCCTTCATGTACGGATAGGTGTAGGGTGGGGCATAATACCAATATATCCCTTTCATGCGGGAGAGTTTAAGTACTAAAGAATGGTTAGTATATATCTATGGCCTCCTCTCTCATTTGGAGAGGCGCATTATGCTTCTTTAATGTTTGCTGAGCCACCCCTAATACTCAGGTGGTGCAACGTGGCTCAAGGCGTAGCATGCCTGCTCTTTAGACGCATGAAGTCCATCAACCCCTTGTGTGTATTTTGTAATGTAGTGTAGCTGTGTTTGGTCGTGTAGATGTGTTTGCGTTGTTTATGTTGGGCGTGAGAAGGTTATGGGAAGGGAGTAAGGTGGTACGCTGGTAGCCTGTTCTCCTGTCGTCCTCCCTTGGTCCATGTTGGCTTTCTATCCGCGCCTTGGGATAGTAGAGCTGCATGACCTAATCTGGTCGGCCATTTGCAGTGTAGATGTGGCCAGTGGTCGTAGTGCGACTGGTCATGTGCTAGTCATCTGTAATGACTCCTATGCCTTACGAGCGATAAGAGAAGTTATTAGGGGGGAGATCTTGTCTGTGTTTGCTCCTAATTGTTGAGTGCGTGTGCGTGTGTGTGCCTATGTACCGCTACACCACGCGGACGGTTGGTCTGTTGCAGGCCAAGTCGTAATATGTATCGCCTGTGTGGGCAGAAGGCGCCCGTGGCTTGCCAACGTCTTTGCGAACGTGCCCTTGAGGCCCAGGATAAGTTCCGCTGTGTCACGTCTTGTCCATTGCCAAATGTTTTTGCAGTGTGGAAAAAAAAATGTATGGTGTTATAATTGTTATGTGTTTGTAATTTCATGGTCACTGGCGCAACGCAATAGTGTCTCGTCACCGCATTATTGCAGTGTAACTAGTCTGCTGTCAGCAGTTAGTATGTGCAATAGCAGGCCGGGAAGTTACTGTTTGTCATCCGCTGGTATGTGCCTTTCTGCACGAATGCAAGTGTGGACATTGTTTTGGATTCCTAGCGGCCTAATGTAGCAATTCGCCCTAGTTAGGTAATGACGTCGTGTGGCCATTGTTTCCTAAGACTTGTGTCTTGTGAAATTTTCCTACCTGTATCTGTGAAATGTATCCTCTATGCCTGGTGTAATTCGAAATTTAATGTCTGGCTTTTGGTGGGAGGAAATGTAGTATTCCCTGTACATGCGCTTGTATGGGCCAATTTCAGTATGATTGGACGCCTGAATAGCTGTTCTCCTTTGTGTCCAAATTTTTACTGGAACTCAGACCCGTGACCTTGTGTCATTCCCTGTGTTTTATGTTTGCGTTGTGTTCCAGGGCTTGGGGCTTTCCCAGTGTGGTTTTTGCTTGTGTTCCGTGTACCAAAAATACCATTGGATAGTTAGTTTTTGGTACGCGTGTGGTGTGTGGTCATGGGTTCGAATCCGGTTGTCTGTAAAGACGTGGTGTGATCATTTCCGTGCCTCATATAATATGGCACGTTCCCGTGGATGTGCAATGCGCAAATGAAAGCATGCATACCTGTGTAGAGTCTGTATGTTTTTGATTTCCCCTTGTAGTGTAATTTTGGAAGATATAGGGTCTCTAAATCGGGCGTGAATGATGCCGTGCGCTCTGCTCTGAGAGCTGTTGTCTGTAAGCGTACAGGTTATCACTGAGGCCTGCGTTCTTGCTGAGTATGGCGGTATCGGATTGCAATGTCCTGCGCGCACGCTCGTTACTTGTCTTGATAACGCTGTATGTCCGGCACATGTGTTTTTAATCGCTTACTTGCTGTGACTGTGATGAGTGCTTTTCGCATTGTGACAGAAAAGAGGGGAATTTGTGGTTTAACGTGACCGTATCTGGAGATCATGAGCTACGGGATTTCCGTTTTACTTGGAATCCAAACCACAGGCCATGGCATTTCACTTCGGAAATCTCATATGCGTTGGCCGTACTTGTAGAAGAACCTTCCATTGACTACATTTGTGTCCCCAGATTTTGTGTTAACTGTATCGTTGTTCAAGTATGTTCCTTATCCCTGGAGAAAATGTCGTTGTACGCGAGTGTGTCTGGTCCGCTAGTCGCGTGTTTGGTGACCAGATGCCAGAGGCGATTTTATTGTTTTTCGTTTATGACCCGCTGTTAGTGGGACTGTCCCAATTAGTCTTAGCTTCCCCATTATTCTATTCTAAAACTGGATATCTGCCCAACCTTATATTCCTGGTATTCAGAAGGTTGCGGGTTTGGAGACCGTCTTTTACCCAGAGTAATTGTTTCTGGCATCATTAAGGTTGTGTCTCCGGGACAGTTCTGGTGAGTGTTAGGATCGTATCTGTCGTTGAGAAAAAGTCATGTTAGAGGCGTGTAATGTTTAACGTGTACCTATGTATTAAATATATATATGCTTAACTTGGCCACCTTTCTTTCATCGGGCCTAATGCCTGCGTCTTAATAATAAAAAAAAATGAGCTGTGCCCCGCTCTGGATTAAGAGAGCACTTTGAAAGAAAATAATAGCAGGTGCCGATAGTCTCCAAAAATTATGTCGTGAACACTATAAAAAATGTTTAAAAAAATGTGCTTGGGACCTGAGCGTAGTATTTACAATTTTGGTAACGTGAGTACTACTGTAATCTGGTTACGTCTCAGGGGAATCTACCGACACTGTCTAGTACACATTAGGAAGGCCATTGCAAGACGTAATTGATACACTTGTATCCACGTCACGAGCAAAGCCAGTGCACTATGGGAGTCAAACCTGCCCTTCAAAGTAATTGTAACTCAACAAAATGCCAGTGTCTCGTCCCGGTGTGCAATTGGGCCTTTCAATTGGTTAAAGCACACCTCCCCAAATTTTTGAAACTAGTTTGAGATTCTTAATTCTTGCCACACTTACGGCTTTCGCCCGCAACAAGAGAATCTACCAAACTGTGGAACCATAACATAGAACGTTTAGTCATTTCTACCTAGAAAGACTCACTGAAGCTTTATGCTGTTATTTTATGCTTAAGTTGTGTTCAAAAGATCTCTTTTTCGGCCTGAAGCCTGCTTGGCTTCCACTTGGCTTAGCATATTAGAGACTTTACGTTATGGCGTTAACCACTTCGCCCAATAACCATTGATGGCCTGAGAGAAAAATGCTATGGTTTCGAAAAGAAAAAAAAACAAGAAGGATTTAGAATTGTTCCTTCTAATTTGGCTATTTTGCACTGTATATACATGAAATAAGAAAGAAAAATATGCGATTTTATGTTTATTATTTACTTGTTGGACCATTTTCTCATCGCCCCCGTGTGAAAGAACTTATGTGGCCTATAATGTTGGTGTTAGCGATGTTAGTTTATTTCTGTGGCCCTGGTGGAAGTCGTTATCCTCTTTCGAGCTTCAGTGCTCAGAAAGGTGAAGGGTTTTGCCCTGTTATTAGATTATAGGCCTCTGAAATCCACTGGGGTGTTCCTTTGCTACCTTCCGGCGGAATTTCTAGCAAAGTAAGCTTTGGCCTACTTCCACCGTAGCGCGTGTCTATAGGTTTAAATGTACCTGTATTCGAGGGCCTAATTGTGCTTGACGCTGCCCTAGTAGATTTTACGGGAGTGTGTATGTTTTGGACTGCTTGGTTTTGTGGGGTGGTTAATAACACTTTCCCTAATCCCCGTGTAGTGTGTGGAAGTGCCCGGTCAAAATGTTCGTGCGTATATCGTGCATCCTGAGGGCCTAATACCGGTGTTCGCCTTCGTTCTGGCAAATTTGCCCTTTGAACTGGCGGTAAAGGTCGCTTAATGGCTTGTGTCCGGCCTAGCAATGTGGTGGCGTGTAGTCTGACCGCTTTTCGGCCTGTGGCCACGGCCGACTCCTGCCAATGTGTTAGCCTATCTGTGTACGTGTATGTAGGCTTTATGTACTGTAGGGCGGGCTCTACGTCGTCTGCCCATGACGTGGTTACGTCCCTTTGTTTTCTTGTCATATCGTGTGTGTTTAATGGCCCTGGCTTCAACTCCCTCTCATCCCACTGTTCCGAGGGGATTGTTCTAGGCTCTGCCCCTCGGTTTGGCAAAATTGCCTTCCGATCCGGAGCTGAAGGACGTGTGTATGTGTTAGGTTTATTCTGCAGTAAGTTGGAGCCTAACCTGGCCGTCTTCTTGACTGTGGCCACGGCGAACTCCTTCCATTGTGTGGCAGTACGTGGCGAGAGGGACATCCTCGCAAATTGTCGAGTCAGCGTATCCACGCTTATGTCCTCTCTCGGGTGGGCTGGTGGCCCTACCATGAACTCAAAAATGGCCTTGTTGGCTTGGAGCTCGCGGTATTCATCCCAAATTTGGGTGTACTGCCTATTGAGGCATATGGCCTGTTCAGCGACTTTTGTGTCCTGAGTCCCTATCCGTCTGTGTTTCCCATTGTTGGAACATAAACTCGTGTCGACAGTGTAGTTGCCAGTGTGCTTTTATGATTTGTGTGCGGAGGGTGGGGATTTTCGCCCGAATCTTGCGATTCTTAGCACTGCGGAGTGGCCGGGCAAGGGCTCTTATGATCCGCATGTACTGGGCGTGTAGGAGCTGCTGAAACCTTCTGAGGTAGTCCTGCCTAGTTTCAAAAACTCTGTGCCAGGCAATTAATTCCTGGTACTCCCCAATGCTCCTTAGCACAGCTAGGCGGTATAGGGGGGCCATGTTGAAGGGAGTGTATGTGAAAAATAAAAAAAAATCTGTGCGTGTTTGACAGTGTATTCTTATATTTCTCTGATTCTGTATGGGGCTAGGGGGTTGGTTTATTAAGAATTTCCCCTGTGTAGCTAGTTTGGAGCACACAAAAAAAAATGGTGCTTTTTGTCTGGGGGAAAAATTTTCTCACTAATTTGCTTGGCTTTTTGCGGTACGGAAGGGGTCGTTTTAACTACGAGGGCTCGTTGGTTGAGTCCTTTTCTCTATGCGTAGTACCCCGCCTCCACCAGTGTTTTAGATCCCTTATTTGGGGGTGGATCTAAAAGGGAGAGTTGTTGTACTAATTTATAAGGTGGTGCCTAAAAGGGTAGCTTCCCTTGTCAGGGTAAGCTGACCAGTGTAGAGTGTTGTGGTGTGCTAGGAACTAGGGGGCGTTCCTATGAATAATGTAATAGTGTTTGGAGGGATGGGACCCGCTGCAAAGGGTCGTTGTGCTGGTCGCTCAGCTCAGCTGACTGCTTATTATGTAACTGACTCTGTTCGTATCAGCCGAGTGGCACGCGCTGCTTGCTGGCAGCCGAGCCGGCTCGAGAAACACAAAGGTACCTGAGTTAGCGCTATTGGGCTACCGTCTGTCACGTCTTTACGTGACGGGAGTAAGGAAGGGCGTTGGGATGTAAAAAGGCGTATAAACAGTAAAGCGTGTGTAGAGTGTGGACCAAGTGTTTTATTGGTCTGTGATTCTGATTGTGAGTCCCTTGTAGGGAATGAAATTATGTTCACAATGTATTACAAGTGTTGGGTTACAGGTTACAAAGTAGGAACTCTGAACACGATTGACTGACTCACCTCGGTTGACACCAGCGTAGCCTCGGGCCGTCTCGATGAAGCACTGACAATGGAGAGATCCTTTGACCTCATTAGGATGCCTTCTTATACCCTCTGGCGCTATGTTGTCAGCAATGTGTTGGCCCAGTTACTAGTATGTAGGTATGTGTAACTATTGTGCAAGGACTGGGCTGCTTTTAGAGTGGCAAGCCGTCCCTGCTAAGTTTTATGGATGTTGGGCCGGCTTTCCAAGGGTTGCCATTTAGGGGATTTAGCCAGATGCCGGGGGGATGGACTCCAAGGGGTGCATACCCCTGGGAGGCTGTACAATATACTGCACCCTTCAATAAAGCATGGTTTTCTCAAGAGTCATCTACGGGGTCGTGTTCAGTCCTGACTGCGTTAAACATCAAAGTTCGCTTAAAAACAACATGCTCTAATGAATAGAAAGGTCCATGACAGAGGCTATACTAGAAATAAAATGAATAACAAGTAGAATAAAAGAAATTTAATGACTGAAAATTATGTGCATCATAATAATAATAAATAAAAGAAATCCTCCCTGACTTTCACCCCCTAATAAATAAATATAACACTGAGCGGTAGGAACTCGCTTGTCACATCAAAACAATGTGAATACAGCTTCACACAAATGAAAAATCATAACATAAACTTTGAGCTGTAAGAACTCACTCGTCACAACATATGGATACAAGTCCATTTTCCTGGTCAGGAAGTTACATAATGCGTGGTGTACTGTTCGTTAATAAGAAAATGAGTACTGATGCGAGTCCGTTTACAACTGAAACGGTCGTGTTGCTCACGGAGTTGCATCTTTTAAATCACACTACGGCTATGGGACCCACCCTTAATTAACACACTATAATTACTACTGACACATGCAAGATCTAATAATACTAAAGATGAAGAATCTCCCTGAGGTTCTAGCTGGTGCCAGAGCACATAAATAAACAAAAAGAGCATGCCAGAAATAGGCCAAAACGCTCTCATCACAACTGGGAACATAGCCTCCCGCACCCTAATGCCACACGGGTCATTGAACGCGTAAAATAAACACACAAGAATTAAAGCAAAAGCAACAAAATACAAGCGTAACGGCTGAAAAACTATGTTTACATTTATATAAAACGCCAGACAAACAGGAGTTTCGGAAGCTACCTTACAACTATGGACAGCACCCATTTAATCAATCAAATACTCATTACAACCGATCAGGTTTTGTGAATTTTAAACAACGTCTTAAAATGAAGTACAGGATCGTGGCCTGCTACTAATGACAAGTCGCGTTATCTGATTTGAGCGCGCCCCTCTTGTATGAGTCATCGCTGCCTCAATTATCTCTCTCAGTCCCTCAAGCTAGGTGCCAGTTCCATCTGGAAACGCCAACATATCTCACTCATCCACCTGGATGGCAAGAAAACACAAATATATACCACAAGTCCAGCCTCGCGAGGTCATGAACTGGGCTGACGTGGAGCAAGTCAGAATAATCACAATGATATATTCTCGCTAGCACATCATAAAAATCACACTACGCACCAAAAGCTTGGACTGACTCTCATAAACATACCACTGGGTCGGCTCAAAACAAATCAACAATATTGCGTCCATTGACACATTAAAAAAATACACAACAAAAACTCGGGTGCAAAGTGCCATCCCGTTCAGATCTGCTGGAAAGGCAACTAACAAAATAATCCTGATCCGTCATAAAATTCCACTCACAAATAATCTTTACCCTCCAAATTCTATTTTTAATCTCAAAATTAATTCAGTTCCATTTTTGTTATAAGGCATACCTCCGAATAATAATGCTTGACCGCGATTTTACGCAAGCGAATGCGAGCACGGGCTGCGCGTCACCCCGTAAAGTTGAACCAAACACAAATCACAATATTTACAAATACAAAGCGCTCGGCTTGTCCCATACTTAACGTGTCAGTAAAACAAAAACTACGAATCTACATTACCAAACAAGCAAACAAATATCTACAAAAATATGTCGCATAATACCATAGCTGATTTAATAAATAAATAAATTCATTTGTACTCAATCCTTTAAAACAGCGTCAAGGAAACGTCTGCAGCCATCTCCTTTAAGATGTTTATCTCGTCATTGACATCTTCTGGCAAATGTCCTGCTGGTTCCAAGATCTGGTCTCGTTCCTAGACGTCATCTCGTGCTGAATTAAATAAAGTTTTGTCAGATACACACACGATATATTTCCTATTAAATTCACCTATCAAGTACTAAATTCCTTAACAGTCTATTTGGTGAATTATTTCGATGAACTGGTCCTACTGGTAGTGCTGGGACTACAAATAAATCACTGAAGTTACACTTATAACTTGATGAAAATGTTTCATGTTCAAATACATGAAAAATATTGCAGAGTATGCCTCGTGTCCTCGGACACCTTATGTCCTCAAATGCTCAAATAAAAATCAACGTTACGTCCTCAGACGCACAAATAAAGTATCGACGTTACGTCCTCAGATGCACAAAATAAAGAGTGCTCTCTCGAAGCTTTCTGGATCCTTATAAATGAAACTGACTAGGGTAGGTGTGGAAGGTGATTTATGAAAAAATATTCCATAATAACTATCAGACTAGCATGCGACCGGTATCATTGAGTTCGTAGCAATGTGGAGGTTACGATTATGCTGTAGCTGGCTCGAATCGATCGTGGATTTAATCCGTAGATAACTCCCGCGTTAATTTACCAGCGTGCGTTACCAAGCCGAGTTGCCGCTAAAACAAGGCGTCTTGATATTATTGGTTCAGACACTTGTATGTCTTTGCGCGCTTTTACATGTATTTCTGCGACAGGGAGTGGTTAACATGATGATTGACCAATTACATCGTAGCATTCGATTTTCTTCTTGGCGCCAACACTCATAGCAACAGGCCATATTGTGCGTACCCAAGCCGTCTCCGCGCTAAAAGTTGCACCTGTCCTATGTGTCATGAATATTTATGCTACTTCCTAAAATACCACAGGAGCTTAAACCATTGTGTCCTCTCGGCCACTGATTTCTCAATATTTCCCAACACCGTCTGGCTCTCATATCTGCTGTCTGTAGAAATGTATCAAAAGATGATGAATAATTTATTAGAATCCTTTATACAGCCTGTGGATAAAGGGTTCAATACATACCCTACGAGCTAACACGCTTTTAGCCTATGTACAAGTACCTACTTAATTGGATGATATGTTTGGAACGTCACGCCTTCATCCTCACATCCTGTTCACTTAGGCTTAACTAGTGTACGATAACTTAGTGATGTGCTTATGCTAGGAGATCACAAGGATTGTCTAGCAGCCGTAAGTGGGGTCTTCAACCAAACCCTAAAAAACTGAATACACATGCTTTCATCTGAGCAACATCCTAGCCAACCATGAACTAAACATACAGTATATTTTGAAGGTAGACGTCTGTTCCATAACAAATACCCTAAGTACCTTGGAGTTACACTTGACAGAACGCTGTCCTTTAAACAGTATTTAACGAAGACTTCAGCCAAACTGAGATCAAGAAATAACATCATTCAAAAAGTCACAGTCAGTCTGAAAGACTGGACTTTGTATCATTTTAAATGCTACAAAGGCTGAAAAATGCTCGAAAGGCTGGAAGCTTCTCACTTCGCTCGAAGCCAAAGACTCTTGACATGTTAGAAAACTATCTGCATAATACTTATCCTTATCTTGTTTCAAATTACTCGTGAACGGCAAGTGCAAACCAATGGCAAAGCAAGGTCAAGCGCGCGGGATGCCGTCCCACTCACCAGAGCGCGCGGGGACGTTCCCCTTCCATCCAGTCTATAAACAATTATAGTGGGCGATGTATTGAAGATAGAGATATGCTCTCGCGGACTCTTTTTTGTAGAACTTTTCATGCTGACTATTTCTTACGCTCATAGTATATTGATATGTTTAACGGTTTGCCCAGCGTAAGCTTAAGATGCACACGGACGCCAAGTTTGTTTTCGACTTTTTCACTGAAATCGTTACTGCTTGGCTTCCTTTGATCATACATAAATTATTTCCTACAGAATCTTTCCTCGAGATATCCTTTACAGAATGGTGAAAACCACATCAAACTCCATCCAGTGGTTCTCGAGATTACCCGTGACATCCAAGAATCGGGGATTTTTGTCTTATACTAACGAAGTAGAGATTGTCGGGGAACACATGCACCAAGCTGTACTATGACGTCACATATCTCAGTGCATCTGGGTACATTTCGTCCCGTCACTGTAACGTAACGCCAGACCCCAGCGTAACGACGAAGTCGACAACATCATTTAAAATGATAAAAACTGTGTGGTAAAACTGCTTCTACCCTTCGTTCAACTGCCCTAGGTCTTGTGTACTCAGCAGCAGAATATTGCAGCCCTGTTTGCTTAAACAGTAACCACACGAAGCTAGTAGATGTACAGCTAAACCAAACTATGTGGATTATTACTGGTACAATCAGATCCACACCTGTTTTCTGGCTACCTGTCCTGACCAGTATTGCACCTTCTACGCTAAGAAGAAAGAATATACTCTTGACAGAATATAACAAAATCAGCAACAACCAACAATTGCAAATCCATGAGGGCATACCTGCCATCCAAATCAACCGACTCCGCTCCAGACATCCTGCAATCAGAACAGCGCTCAATCTGGCAAACCATAAATTCAATCTTCATGAAGCCTGGGCAGAAGCATGGTATAATAACACCCCACCAGAGCTACATAATTTTCTCCAATGCAACAACAAATTATGGGAACTTGATTTGCCCCGTAGTACGTGGTGCACTCGGAATAGAATAGACTACGTATCAACCATGGGAGGTGTGGTGACCTTTTTCACAAATGGGGAATGATCGCCTCTCCTTAGTGCTCCTGAGGATACCCGCGTACCGTGGTAACCGATTGGACTTTTTGCATACTACATGTTAATAATTTGTCTGTAAATTTGTAAATCATGTAGCCTATAAATTATTCTTGTCTTCCAAAAGTGATGTGTAAATGCCATACGATTATTACTAATATTTTTTCAGCGTATGGCTTTTAGTGCCGGGAGTGTCCGAGGACATGTTCGGCTCGCCTGATTTGTAGCTGCTTCGAGGCGGAACCCAATGGGTGAGCTACAAGTACCGTCGCGTGTGGAGTGTTGTCTGGGGAGAAAAGTTTGAATGTAAGGACGAGGAGTTGGAAGGTAGCGGCTGTGGCCTATAGTTAGGGATCAACCCCGGCATTTGCCTGGAAGGAAGATGGGAAACCACAGAAGACCATCTTCAAGGTTGCCGGCGGGGGGGATTCGAACCTCCTCGCCTCCCGGATGTGAGCGACTGCCAGCAGTCATGCCGCAACGACCGCGACTAACTTACCCGGTATACTAATAATAATAGTGTACGATATTTATGAATTACCCACTTAAACACAAATATACAACTTACAGTACAATTACAGAAATCCAATATCGTTTAAGATGTGCTAGTGCGGCTTTCGGTCGTCTCCTAAAAAGAGTGTTTGACAATCATGATATCAGTGTGAGAACCAAACTCTACGTTTACAACGCTGTTGTAATCCCTACTCTTATCTATGGTTGCGAGACCTGGACAACTTACAGGAGAAACCTAAAATGCCTGGAAAAATACCATCAACGATGCTTACGGAGAACACTGGAAGTTAAATGGTGAGATCGTCGAACAAACATTGGTATCCTCGAAGATGCCAACACTACAAGCATGGAGGCAAAGGTAGTCAGGCATCAGATACGCTGGGCTGGCCATGTTGTCCGCATGCCAGATACACGCCTCCAGAAGAGAATCATGTACTCCCAACTAAAGAATGGACTGCGTAACCATGGAGGGCAGCTTAAACAATACAAGGATGTCCTTAAACATAACCTCAAAGAGTGTCAAATTGATACGGTCAACTAGGAAACCGCAGCTGAAGATAGAACTAAATGGCGTAAAATTGTATACAACGGAGTTGAACAATTAGAACATGATAGGAGAAGACTAGAAGCTGAAAGGAGGAACCGCAGGAAAGAACGTGCGAATGCATGGGATGGTGTGCCTGCACAATCATCTGCTGATACAACTAGTGTGTGCTGTCACTGCAGTAAAGTGTGTGCTTCCAGAATTGGACTGTTCAGCCATCTGAGACGACACGATACTTCCAAATAGCATTGTATTTTATACTATATATTCGTTGTGGTGTTTGAAGCCATATTTTCAGTGTTGCCTTAGTAAACAAGAGTTTAGTGCTTTTCAGTCGGTCAACACGAATGTACCCAAAAGAGATGGGTTATGCCCTAATCCTGAAATAAATTACATGAGATTAATAAAACACTAGGATGACCAGTTTCGATCGTCAAGCGATCATCATCAGATCCATTACACTTAGGCTACAAAATCTATGTTTGAAATACAGGTGAAAATATTTACAATATGTACAATTATTTAGTTGCAGTATTGGTACTGCAACTGTCAGTGTATGCTAAATGCAGTATATATGTTAGGTGAAATGCTAAATGGTGATAGCTATCCGTAGATTGTACTTTAGAGAGATTATATGGTTGTAAACTATGGTTAAACTATAAAATATAAAATAATATTAACATTCAGCCGTGTGCGAACATATGTGTGACGCAGGGCACAGCTTTACCAACATAGAGTCGGACCTTAAAATAATCCATCACGAATCGAAAGGCAGAGCTCTTGACATAAAGGAAGCAATCGAGATACACCTAGCCAAACGAAACAATCCCAACAATCTAAATGAACACACGTTCATGGAGAGCTCACCCCTCTTCACGCTACTAAAAAACACACCCTGTCGGAAACAAAACACAATTTAGCGACACAGCCAAGCTAGATAAAAAAAGGGGAAATTAGGGGGTTTTTAATAGGTAAATGTTATCTGGATCAGGTGTACGATGTACTTTTCTTCTGCAATAAACCAAGGCCCATATTCGCGGCAGTATTAAAGGTGCCGGGACGTCCTCATAAGACCGTCAACGCTTAGTTCGTATGGGTTATGCTCCACACGTGGCGAGGGCTAATCCACGGTCTTTAATAGTTGTAGACCCACCTCATTCAATAACATGCATCTTATCTAGGTTGGCAACACCTCACATAAACACATCGCTATCACTCCCCACAGCACGTAGGGGCAGGGGGGGGGGAGAAAGCAGGGAAAAACCAGTCGTTAAGATAACCACCGCAGTCGACCGCACAGTGAGTTCCAGTGAGCAGGAAAACTGCGAGTAGCTGTTGTACGGAAGACAATCAGATAAGTAGTTAACCTAAAATTTTATAGTTTAACCATAGTTTACAACCATATAATCTCTCTAAAGTACAATCTACGGATAGCTATCACCATTTAGCATTTCACCTAACATATATACTGCATTTAGCATACACTGACAGTTGCAGTACCAATACTGCAACTAAATAATTGTACATATTGTAAATATTTTCACCTGTATTTCAAACATAGATTTTGTAGCCTAAGTGTAATGGATCTGATGATGATCGCTTGACGATCGAAACTGGTCATCCTAGTGTTTTATTAATCTCATGTAATTTATTTCAGGATTAGGGCATAACCCATCTCTTTTGGGTACATTCGTGTTGACCGACTGAAAAGCACTAAACTCTTGTACTATATATTCGTTGACGAATAAATGCCTATCATCATGGCAAGCCTATACAGTAGCCTATATACAATATTTACACTGGTCAAAAAATGCTTCGCATATTACAAGCTTACAGTATGTATTTGTAGACCAAATATACGGTGCGTTCAAAATGTAACGAGCCGGAGGCTGTAATGCGCAAACTGGTGACGACATCGGCTAATCGTGGCGTGTGTAACGAGGTGTGGTTCCGACCAGAGCGTGGAAGGTCACAGCCCGTCGCTAGAGGGCACGCGTGCACGTCACGTGACGATGCAAAGCGAGCAGCAGCATGCATCAATAGTCCAGCCAAGACCAAGACAGTAGGCCATTCGACATGCTTCCTGGTGTGGTTGAAGACTGTGGGGCACCCATAGGGCACACACTTTGCGCAAGTGCAGTCGTTCCTTCATGATGGTGTGCACACTTCCGACGCTCAATCTGACCACGGCGGCTATGGCGTTCACTGTCACTCGGCGGTCCTGGGTAATGAGTGCATCAACCAGCTGGACGTAGTCACCGGTAATACAAGGGGGTGCCCCAGACCGGGCATCATCGGCTAACGACGCCCGTCCTTCCCTGACGTGCTTGTGCCACGCCTTGACCCTTGCAAGGTACATGCAGTGTTCGCCGTACACTTGTGACATTCGGCGATGAATGTCCGTTCCCCCTACTTCTTTCGCTGTCAGAAAACGAACAACGCCTCTTTGCTCTTCGTCTGTCACCTCCATGTCACTGTTTGCAATGCGACTGGCAGCGTACGACGATTGATGCATGCTGCTGCTCGCTTTGTATCGTCACGTGACGTGCACGCGTTCCCTCTAGCGACGGACTGTGACCTTCCACGGTCTGGTCGGACCCTTACCTCGTTACACACGCCACGATTAGCCAATGTCGTCACCAGTTTGCGCATTACAGCCTCCGGCTCGTTACTTTTTGAACGCACCTTATATAATACACGTGCATTATCCGGTAACTGTTTTTATTTCTTTACTAGTTGATACCCGTCAAAACATGACTGTCATTGGGAAAATATTTACTGAAGGATTCTCTCTCTTAAACAGTATACATTTTTTAACGATTACTTTTCGACACTGTTGCAACTTTAACATCGAAAGATCGACTTCGCAACATATAACAGGCCATGACTAAAACCTGATAGGCAAATAGTTTCCCCCTGAGCTTTATTGATTGTGATAAAGTACGCCAAGCGAATTGGAAAATTGAAGTGTTTTATCGGAAGATGCCGTCAAGTCGAAGGATTGTTGCTCTCTGTCCATTAAGTGATCTGCCTCTACATATACTTACTCTAAAAGTTTGAGCCATAGAGCCCCAGCAACATTTTCCTCTTAAAGACGATCGATGGACGCACAAGCTAACGTTATGGGACCCCAGGACAGGAAGAAGGAACGTGGGTAGACAGAGGACTCGCTGGAAAGACTCAATCGTAATGAAGACAGGCAAACACTGGACGAGGATAGCAAGGGAGAGACAATAATGGAGACGTATGGAACTATAAGAAGGGAAGAGAAGAAGAGCTTCAACAACGAAAGATACTGGTAGACAGCACACCTATGACATGAGATACACTTCTGCAACCTGTAACAAGCCAAACAACGTACAAGGTAATCGACAACAAATAAGCACATACAAAGATACGACAACTGGCCCCCGCCACCTTTCTAGAGAAGAAGATGTAAAGCGAAGTGAAATGTAGTATAGTGATGTGAACTACAGTGAAGTGCAGCAAGTGGAGTAAAAACTTGTACACAATTCCTTAGGACTTGCTCGCCTAACGAGTTTAAACAATAGCACGTCCCTGCTCGTAGGAGGCCTTTGTCCTTATGGGATTATCTAGGCTGTATCTATTTATTATCTATTAATTCTCATCAACAAATATCTCAGTAAGACGCGGCGGGATCCGCCATTTCTCTGGTGGAATAGAGCCATTCTGCGGGGGAGCGACACATAATACATTTTTTTTCAATAATTTAAAAATATACCCTAACATAGGCTTATTTTCCTTTTAAAGACACTCTGCAGATCTACATGCCAAGAGCTCTCGTTAGAATGCATTACGAAGTCAATCGGTTAAGACGTTTTCTCAATTTCGTGGTAACAAAAATCAACTTAGTGTTTTAAATATATAGATAGATGTAGCGTATGGCATTACATATGGAACACAATAATAATAACAAGTACATACAAGCACAGATATCAGCCTTATTACGACCTTGTGTCCAGTCTATTTCTCTAGTCCAGGCTCGATGGTATAGCACTGAAGAAGAACACGTTAGGGTCACCTAGGTAAGCTCATAGTTTGCAATCTTCGGCAATGTGCCTGATGGTCTCGTTCGATGCATGCCGTGCCATTTCGTCCAAATTTCACGAACAGAGGCAGGTGGTTAACTCTCTACCGGCCCACTGGTGCTATTTCGTCCAAATACCTAAGATAGACAGTTTGACAGCTCTACAATAACTGATTCATTTCATTGCGTTTCTTGTTAGAAATAAGTAATATTTTTAAGTTTGTAATAATGGACGTCACTCGCTCCGCTCGTTTGCCACCAGTCAACTATATTTTACAATGAAATGCTTATAATGTAAACAACATAGTGAGAATAAAAACAAATATTTTCACAAATCAGGTGATAATTAAAATATATCCAAAGTTGCATTACTAAAACATATGTTTAAATAAATATCTTATCATATCAAGCAGGAATATTTGTTTATTCATTAAAATTACATGGGGACTTTGAAGGGCTTTGGGGAGGGAGCCCTATGGGAATTTAGGGAAATCATGTCCTTTCGAAACATCTAGGGAATGTTCCCTTTAATGTGACACCTCAATCATCAAAATCGGACTTACAATAAGAAAGTAGTTCACTGTACAAAAAGTCCCTGACGGAATTAAATATAAGATAATATACTCATTATTAACTACACTCCCTCAACCCTTGTCAACATTTCGTCTGGACGAGATGGCAATCATTAACTTGTGAAATAATTTGTAAACCCGAACTGGACGAAATGGCACGTTTTTCATGGAAATTTGTTGATGGACGAAATGGCACCTGGACGAAATGGCACGGATTCGTTCAATGTACAACAATCACAGCAGGGGTTTGGCCACTTCCCCCATTTGTGCAGGTTGTATGCACAAACTCCAAGTCCGATAACAGTGCACGGTACAAACAAACATGTTATCTTAGAGTTAAGTTATCACATGAGGCAATGTTCAAAAACTAAATGTCGTCATACAGCAATGAAAATACGACATCATGCCATAGGCCTATGCAATTATTTTTGGACCAGTTGTAACCGTACATACTTCTTTCTGGGTTATCGGGGCGTGGTTGTTATTTCACAATTAGGGAGTTTTCTTTTAAAAATAACATCTTTCTCCATTTTATTCTTCTAGTATTTAACACTAAGCATCAATCACTAACACTTCACCTCTCGGGATCTTTTCACACAAAACCTTATCTACTTCCAAGACCAAAAACACAATAAACATCTCAACAGATACTAACATGGAACAATACCCTATCTCCAAAGATAAAATGGACAGATACTCTAATACAAAATCTAGCAGTATGGACTTTAACAAGAATAGACATAGATATATCTAAAAACAAAACAGCATCAAAAAGGAACATATAAAAGAAACTATACAAAACATCTAACCTCATTGGCAAGGCCACCTTCCATGCCACACAGAGATGCAAACTGCCCTCCCAGCAAGCGCCATTTCCTTACCTTACAAACCCAAAAGAGCTGAGCCTTGCAATCAGAATGGTTGCAATCGCCCCTCTATGTGATTCTCACGTGAGAAGCACGTGAGTATCACATACATTAAAAATACATACATAAACGTAATATACATCAAGCATAGACTACTAAAAACACACAGAGTACAACAAATTATAGATCATCATCATCATTATCTTCGTCTCCTACAGTTTCTTCCATTCCACCTTCCTGGTTCTTCCTTTTCATCTATTTCTCCTTCTTTCCCATTCTTCTTTCTTCCTATGCCTTCCATCTCGTCTTTTTCTTCATCCGCCATGTCATTCCGTACCTTGTACTCCTCATCTTCCATCTCCACCGTTCCTGTTTCCTTCCCTTCCTCATTTTCTTCTTCTTCAGATCCTTCACACTCTTATCTTCCTTTACCTGACATCTCATCTTCTTCCTACTCCTTTTCTTTGCTTTCCAACTCATCCTTTCATCCATTCTCCTGGTCCTCTTTGTCTTCATTCTCAACCACTTCTTTCTTCTTCTCTTCCACATTTTCCACCTCGTCTGTCTTGTCTTACTCAACAGTTCCTTTCTCTTCTTCCACTTTGTTTTCCCCTGTTTCTTCGTCACCATATCTTCTTCCAGTATGTTGTCTTCTCCATGACCTCTTGCACTTTTACCTTCTTCCTTATCCGTTTCTCCTTTCTCTTCTGCCTTTTCCTTTCTTTCACCTGCCTCCTCTCCGTCAGTTTCTTCCATATCACCTGCTTTCTCACGGCCCCCACATCGCTGATAATTTTCTTGTTTTCCTTCAAGTGAATCACTAATCTCATTCACTTCCTCCTCTTTTATCTTATCCTCCACTTCTTCCTCCTCTACAGCCACTTTCCAGGATTCCAACTCCATACTACTATTAAGTACAGACTTATGGTCCTGTATTTCGTTCCTGAGACTCTCGATCCTTGTGTTCGTGGCCCTGTTGCTCTCCTGAATTAACTTACGTACAAATTCCTTCACTTCTACTATCTGTTTGGTCACTGACACTACATTCTCATTTACAGAGCCTACCTGCTCCTTAATCTCCTTACTCATAGATTCTCCTTGCTTCTTAATCTCTCCTTTTATTTCACTCAGTAGCATTTGTATCAAACTATCGTTCATAACCCCCATTCGTTCCCCTCGTTGGTGTGTCATTTTGTAATTTTTCTAACTTCCCTTTATCGAGCTCCACGTTGAGGCGCAATAATTGTAACCGTACATACTTCTTTCTGGGTTATCGGGGCGTGGTTGTTATTTCACAGTTAGGGAGTTTTCTTTAAAAAATAACATCTTTCTCCATTTTATTCTTCTAGTATTTAACACTAAGCATCAATCACTAACACTTCACCTCTCGGGATCTTTCCACACAAAACCTTATCTACTTCCAAGACCAAAAACACAATAAACATCTCAACAGATACTAACATGGAACAATACCCTATCTCCAAAGATAAAATGGACAGATACTCTAATACAAAATCTAGCAGTATGGACTTTAACAAGAATAGACATAGATATATCTAAAAACAAAACAGCATCTAAAAGGAACATATAAAAGAAACTATACAAAACATCTAACTTCATTGGCAAGGCCTCCTTCCATGCCACACAGAGATGCAAACTGCCCTCCCAGCAAGCGCCATTTCCTTACCTTACAAACCCAAAAGAGCTGAGCCTTGCAATCAGAATGGTTGCACAGTGTATATTACATAAATTTGTTAAAACGTATGTAACGTGTCTACTATTTACAGACAGTTTATTACGCTTTGGTTGCTGAAAGCAGGGAAGAGCTCGAGGATATCATTATGAAAATTAAAGACCAGAGTGAAACCATGGGCTTGTTCTTGAATATCAACAAGACAAAACTATTGACAACAGGTTTACCATCAAACATAATGATAAGTTAATCACAGAGGTGAATAGTTTCTGTTTGTTGGGATCAACCATTAGTAGTAGTGGCTCTTGCAGTCAAGAGATTCGCCGATGACTTGCCCTAGGAAGAGCAGCTTTTAAAGGCCTGGATAAGATCTTCAAGTGTTCCGATGTTTCTTTTTTTTTTTTAATTTAGTGTTATTATCATAAGGGGCACCTGAGCCGAGGCTCGTGATAGTGCAGTACATCAAGATAACAATGGTATTTTAGTAATTACATGCAATTGCAAGTTACATTGTTGAATTCATTAAGAATTTAAATAGTTCTTTCCTGAAAGTTCTCAGTGAGGAGAATTTTTTCAGGCCATCAGCCACTCTATTATATACTGAGAAGTAATGCTATAGTGAATTATTTCCAAACCTGCTGGTGTTTATTACATTACTAGCTGTTACCCGCGGCTTCGCCCGCAATAACATTTGGAATCCCGTTATAACATTAGTTATATAGATAGATAAGCATGGGTCCTAGTGGAAAATAATTCTATCACCTGAAACCAAAAATGCATGGGATGAAAAAAAACATCAAAATATCATGTTGGTTTCGGACCCTAAAAGACGTGAAAAATATAATAAAAGTATTAAAAAAAACTATTTTTTGAATTTTCATTCGAATCAATTTTTATGTCATTCCTGGGACTTAGAAAATTCCGGCCAAAAAATACATAATCATTTATAACTCCCTAAGTATTCGTCGTATGATGAAATAGCAAGAGACAAAAAAGATGTAATGTGTTATTGTCTACAACATAGGCCATGTATAATTTTACACTCAGACATATTACGTCCCCCTTCCCATAATTTCACCCCTCCCCATGGGCCCCTTAAATTGGATTTATGAAAAAACGGTCAAACACCTATTTACTTATTTTTTATGCTGATTTTTTCCCGCTGAGTTCCAAACTCCTGGCCTATGTCGTTTAAGGGATACACGCTCCGTTAGGAATCCTTCAACCCCCACTTTTCACCCCTTTCACCTCATAATATACACCACATTGAAAAACCCTCAGACACGTGTCTTCTTTTTTTTTTTAATGATGAGTTTATATGCCGAGTATCACATCCCCCAATGAAACCAATCGGGAGATATTGCTATTCAATGAAATGCAGGTCTACCCCCTTAACACCCCTTTAGAACCTGAATATCCAAAAATCCTTTCTTAGTGGGCGTTTGCAGCCCTTGAGGAAGCTGCATACCAAATTTCATTCCAATCCGTTCGGTGGTTTCTGAGATTTCGTGATGAATGAATCAGTCAGTCAGTCAGTGAATGAGTGAGTGGTATTTGAGCTTTATTGTAGTAGATAGTGGATATTGCTTGCCTACTAAAATTAGAATGGTTAAGGCACTATTCTATCCCATAGCTACATAGGGTTGTGAAAGCTGGACCATAAGGAAACGAGATAGGAAGTATATTTATGCTTTTGAGCTCTGTTGTTTGAGAAGGATACTGCGTATTCCTTGGACAGCCAAGAAGACAATGTATGGGTATTCAAAAATTCAAACCAGATTTGTCTCTTACAGCTGTCATATTTTGGACACATTATGAGGCGTTCTGATTCTTTGGAAAAGACGAGGGCGGCCAGCATTGAGATGGATCGACTCCATCAAATCCAATATGAATATGTCAGTGAAGGATCTGAAGTAAAATATATGGCTGAAGACCGAATCATATGGAGACAGTCCATCCATGAAGTCGCTAGGAGTCAACGCCGACTTGAAGGCACCTGATCATCATCATAATACACTTCTATGGTTGTTGCGTAATTATCTATACCGGTATATTAAAAATATTTATGAAAACTTATCCTAGTCCGTCCGGCCATTCTATCCGGTCGATGATCTTCATTCTTTTTTTAAATGAAAGGTATTCATGCACAGATTTGTTATCAAGTATTACAAATCACTTAACTGCCGCCTTCCTCAAATTCTTTGATTTTTTCAACTTTTTCCTACTTTTTCCAACTTTGAAGCAATCATATATTTGGTTCTAATTACGGTACGCAGATCGTTGTGATCTAAGAACACTCAGTGACTCAAGCGCTTTCATTGGAGCTCTTAACTATTCACATCGCCTGATTCTGAGGAAAGTTATGAGTGAACATTCGATATTACATCTCATTTTTTCAACATTTTTTCTCATTGTAGCAATCATATCTTTGGTTATAATTGAGTTAAACAGTTCGTTTTGGTCTAAGAGCAATCAGTGGATCAAGCTATTTCTTTTGAAGTATTAAATATTTAAATGGGTTGATTCTGAGGAATGTTATGAGTGCCGAAGCGAATATTAGAAATATTTATGAAAACTTAACCGAGTCCGTCCGGCCATTCTATCCGGTCGATTTCCTTGATTCTTTTTTTAAATGTAAGGTATTCATGCAAGGATTTGTTATCAAGTGTTACAAAATCACTTCCTCAAATTATTTGATTTTTTCAACTTTTTCCAACTTTGTTTCTCATTGAAGCAATCATATCTATGGTTCTAATTGAGGTACGCAGTACGATTGGTTCTAAGAACACTCAGTGAGTCAAACTCTTTCATTGGAGCTCTTGACTATTCAAATCAGCCCAGTTTTTAAGGAAAGTTATGAAAGGACATAGGACAATAATTGTAGGTTGCCTTATCCCGAGGATAAACATTTAAAGATGTAAAAGTAGAAATTAAACCTAAGGGTCGACGCACAGCGAACATTGTCTGGAAGGAAGTATTGTGTAATAAATGTTAAAAGCTATTGCATAATGTCGTTATTTTTTAATTCCAATACTGAAAAATAATGCTGCGGAGCAGCACGGGCGCCCTAGTTATTATTATTATTATTATTATTATTATTAATGAGGATTAAATATGTAGTATGTTGTCTATGGAATTGTTATTATGAATAATATCAGTAGTGGTGTTGTCTGCACTATTTTGTTATTATTGTTCTAAATCAACCGCTCCTATCAGCCTAAAAGCTTTTTTTTTTTTGTCGTTTACCCTCCAGGTTGGTGGAACCCACGGACTCAGCGAGGGAACTCACCACTACCACCTCTACGGGCAGTGTCCTAGAGCTGGGAACATCGAATCAGAAGGGATACAGCTGGTGAGGTGGGATTGGCAACTCGCCCAGGCGGCCTCACCTGCAAAGCGAACAGGGGCCTCATGAGGGAAGGGAAGGGATGGTGAGGATGGATAGGCAAGGAAGAGGGAAGGAGGCGGCCGTGGCCTTGAAGAAGGTACCATCCCGGCATTTGCCCGAAGACCAAGTGGGAAACCACGGAAAACCACTTCGAGGATGGCTGAGGGGGAATCGAACCCCCTCTACTCATTTGGGCCACCCGAGGCTGAGTAGACCCCGTTCCAGTCCTCGTACCACTTTTCAAATTTCGTGGCAGAGCCGGGAATCGAACCCAGGACCACCGGGGTGGCAGCTAACCATGCTGACCGCTACGCTACGGAGGCGACCCTAAAAGTATTGGCCCAATTGTATTGTAATATCTCGTGTGGCGAATACACAAATACAAAAATACACAAATGCACTGAATCTAATGGAATTATGTCAACCTATCTGGTTTTTAGGACTGATCCTTGTAGCGTCCGTTTCCACTGCGTTCCTCCAGCGGTGCAGGCTACTTACTTACTGTACGTAATACAAATTTCTTAAACATAATAGAAAAACATTATTTTTACACAACAAAATATTACTACATCAATTCTGTATCAGAATAGGCGAGTTGCATACGACTGTATTGCATACGACTGTTTATGTTCGACGATAATTATTATAACTATTTTATGTTCGAACATAAATATTCATAAATATCTGTCGAGATTTCGCCAGTTTTTATGTATTGAACAAAGCGCATGAGACGCAGAGAATGCCTTAAAATACTGTTAGGGGGCATGGTGGCGCAGCGGTCAAGCTGTTGGCCTCTCACCACGGCAGACCGGGTTCGATTCCCGGTCAATGCATGCGAGATTTTCAAAGTGAAATACCATGTCCTGTCGTTCGGATTCCACGTAAAAAGGAGGTCCCATGGCTTATGATCTCGCGATTAACGGTCAAATAAAACTACAATCTTCTTCGTTCCTTAAAATACTGTTATCTCGTTATCTGTTGATTAGAAAGTTTCTTACAAGGGATGTCCAACAAGCAGGCAAAAACAATTTTGTTCAAGATATTTTAAATTATACTTAGTCCTAATTTCAAATGTGGGTAGCTGGCTGCGTGGCTCGCTTGCTGTGCCCAAGGTTGCAGGATCAAATCTTGGCGCAGCCAGCTGGCATTTGAGGGTGCGGAAATGCGATGGAGCCGTGTTAGTAGATTTACTAGCACGTTAAAGATCCCCTTCGGGCCAAAATTCTGACACTCCGGCATCTCTAAAAGCCGCAGACGTTAAAAGGGACGTAAAACAAATAAAATGATTATATTCAAATACAGGCCTATATGCAATACATCCAATAAACCAACAACATATGCATATTCAAAAAATCAGGTCCCTAGTGATGACAAACCAACAAAATCCCACTTCTCCAACGGGAATCGTGCAAACCACCTACCCGCAGGGCCGGTCGCCATATGAGGAGTCCTTGGCCCAACTAAGGAATGTTAGAGGAAGTGTTTATTTACCAAGTAAACTCTAAACCCGACATCTGGTCAGGGCACACGCCTCTTCCTGTACCCACCACTCCCCTCTGCGTGTGTGGCTTCCTCAGAGGTCTTCCTTCCTTTGGACATCGTCATTATAGTCCAAGTGAACTTAAGTTATTAACATTGCAACTTTACCATTTGTCCCCCATCGCTACAACCACAGTGATTATAGTTCACGTCACCTTAAATAAGTTACTAACAATGTTATCTTACCATTTGTCCTCCATCACTACAAACATGGTGGCTATAGTCCGCGTCACCTTAAATAAGTTACTAACAACGTAACTTTAGTCTACCATTTGTCCCCCATCACTACAAACATGGTGGCTATAGTCCACGTCACCTTAAATAAGTTACTAACAATATAACCTTACCACTTATCCCCCATCACTACAAACATGGTGATTCTAGTCCACGTCACCTTAAATAAGTTACTAATAATGTAACCTTACCATTTGTCCCCCATCACTACAAACATGGTGATTCTAGTCCACGTCACCTTAAATAAGTTACTAATAATGTAACCTTACCATTTGTCCCCCATCACTACAAACATGGTGATTATAGTCCGCGTCACCTTAAATAAGTTACTAACAATGTGTCCTTACCACTTGTCCCCCATCACTACAAATATGGTGATTATAGTCCACGTCACCTTAAATAAGTTACTAATAATGTACCGTAACCTTACCATTTGTGTCCCATCACTACAAACATGGTGATTATAGTCCGCGTCACCTTAAATAAGTTACTAACAATGTAACCTTTCCATTTGTCCCCCATCACTACAAACATGGTGATTATAGTCCGCGTCACATTACATAATTTACTAACAATGTAACCTTACCATTTGTCCCCCATCACTACAAACATGGTGATTATAGTCCGCGTCACATTACATAATTTACTAACAATGTAACCTTACCATTTGTCCTCCATCACTACAAACATGGTGATTATAGTCCACGTCACCTTAAATAAGTTCCCAACAATGTTACCTTTCCATTTCCCCCCATCACTACAAATATGCAGATTATAGTCCGCGTCGCTTTAAATAAGTTACTAAAATGTAACCTTACCATTTGTCCCATTATTACAAACATGGTGAAACAGGACACTTTTGCACTTACCTTGTAAATACAGGTTATCACACAAATTCAACACCCATTCAAGTACACGGGGCTGATGACCTAATACGTCCCAAGCCCCTAAATAACAGCTACGATGCCCATTGATATTTGGAACTGGGAATCATGAGGAGGTATACCTATATAACATGGTGCTGGCTGACAGCCTTCAATCAATAGGACCATCATAAATCTTACCCAAGGACCCGGATGGACTTCGTACTTTGTGTGTAGAAGTGACCACAAACCCTCGAGCCAGGCCTTGTAAATCTTACCCTCAATAAATCGATAGCCATGGTCATTTTTATTGCACTCCATTGGAACATGTTTGGATACAAGTCAACTTTATTGTGGGATTTCTCTTTTCCGGAGTGGTTTTGTAAACATAATGCGTCATGAAAACAAACGTATTGCCAGCTGTCAATGTTGTGGCTGGTAGAGGAGGGGGTGGGGGTTGGGGAAGGGGGTGGGGGTGGGGGGGGGGGGGTGGAAGGGGGTTTTTCAAGCAGGGACGTATTCAGATGTAGGATTTTTTTATTTTTTTCGAGTGATAAGCACAGCAAAAATAAGCATAAGAAACAAGCCAAAGGTTGATAGAATAAAGGCTAATACAATGTAGATGGAGGATGAAAAGGCTGCACTCCGAAATTCTCCTAATATTCCTAAAAAGAAATAGATTTTAAAGGCAATCGCAAATATCTTGCGTAACGAGGTTTGTCTTAAGTAAAAAATAAATTTAAAAAAATGGAAACTTGTGGTTTTACGTAAACTTTAATCTCATGATCATGATCCACGGAACCTCTTTTTTACGTGGAATCCTAACCACAGGACATGGCATTTTACTTAGTAAATCTCACATTGACTCTACTGAACGGGAATTGAACCCGGTCTATCTTGGTGAGAGGCAAACAGCTTGACCGCTGCACCACCACGATTGTTGGTTGGTTCCTCAGTTTAGGGGCTGCGACAACGTGGTCATGTAGCCCCGTGTACTTTGGGTGTGTGTAGAATCTGTGTGATAAACCAGTGTTAATTGTGATGGCTGTATTAGTGTGTGTTATCTGTTTTTAATTCAAGTAAGGACTGCAGACATTCAATTTCCAAGTAGTTCCTACTTTTGCTACCAAACGCCACCGTCAACTAGTTCTGAACTTGGTCGGCTCCTGGCGACGATCGTATAATTTAGCTTCACACAAGTGTAATTAGTGGAAGGTTCTTTTACATGCCATAAATCTATGACATGGGACCGCCGGCTTTACTTCCCCTCCGAACGAAGGCATACTCAAGGATTTTAACGCTCTTAAAAATCCGATAACCTCGGCCGGGTTTGAACCCGCGATCTTGGGCAAAGAAGCTAAGCATGCTTACCAGCCTCGCCTTTGGTAAAAAAAAAAGACAACTTGCGATTTTACGTAACCATTAATCTCGTGATCATGATCCACGGATCCTATTTTTACGTGGAATCTGGACCAACGGACATGGAATTTTACTTCGTAAATCTCTCATAATACTGAACGGGAATCGAACCTGGTCTAGCTTGGTGTGAGGAAAACTGCTTGACCACTTCACCACTACGCCCCCGTTGACTTAGTTAGCTGGTAATTGTTGTTATAAGGGCCGGAACAGAGGGATGATCTGTAGAAAAGATAATTAAAGCTGCTGTTGTGGTTAGGGGCATTACGACATAGTGATAGGAGACGTCTTTACGACCGAGACTTTACACTCTCCTCTTTGCTGTCCTTAAATAATATGTTAATTATTAAAATTCAATAAAACCAAGAATGCCAGAGGTGATTTTTACACTTTGGCTCGTTTAATGAACTTTTTATTTTATTTCGAATGTAGGATTCCTGGAAATAATAAGAGATGTATCCCCACTTTCACACATATCATTTGTTGATTTTAAGAAAGCCTTTGATTTTGTTGACAGAAACAGACTTATTGACATATTGGCCAGGGATTGTGTCCCCCAACAGTTAATTGATACCATTTACAACATGTACCTATAGTGGTACTCTTATTGCAGTAAGGTTAAGTAATCATAAATCCGAGTGGAAGCCAATCAGCAGAGGGGTAAAACAAGGCTGTGGACTCTCTCCATTGCTATTCATAATCTGCATGGATGCTATAATAAAGGAATGGAGGTGTGAAAGGCATGGTTCAATACCTATCAGCAGGCATCTAAGAAATTTAGACGCTATACTATTTACTGATGATGTTGCATTGGTAGCAGCATCTGAAGATGATCTGCAGTGGTCAGTATTCAACCTCCAGAAAGTGGCATCAAAATTCAGCATGTGCATTTCTACTGAAAAGACTAAAGTAATGGCCTTTAAAGGTAAGGACCCCATCCCCAGTAAAATTTGTCTGGATGGTAAAATTTTAGAAAGAGTTAACGAATTCAAGTATTTAGGATATAATTTATCTTTTCAAGAAGAACGAGACATAACTGCAAAAATAACTAATTATACCAGAACAACAGGAATCATCAATCACGTCATGAAGCCATCTCTTGTCCAAAGGCATACACGCTTGCGTTTGTATAACACATTAGCCAGAGCAACCCTGTGCTATGGCAGCGAGGCATGGACAATAAGATCTCAGGACATCTCCAGACTCACAGCACGCGAAATGACCTTTATGCGCCGAACAGCAGGCTATACTAAATGGGATCATAAGAGAAACGAGGATGTGCTGAAGGAACTAAAAGTGAAACCAATAACTACAAACATTTGTGACTACCAAGAGAACTGGAAGCGTCATGTCCAAAGGATGGAACCTGGAAGATTACCAAAGGAGATCCTTCGCTACCAGCCACGGGGAAATAGATCGATAGGACGTCCGATGAAGAGATGGAGAGAAAGTGCAAGACCGTAACGGGACATTTGGCCCAATACTTGGAAGGAAGATGATGATGATGTATCCCCACTTTCCTGACAGTGAATAGCCTAACCAAACAATCTCAATAAACTGTAAAGTGCTGAAAACATTGGAATTTTCTGGCAGATAGGATTTCTCTCAATCAACTAGAGCTAGGAATAAACACTGTCTTGTGGTTTACTTTTACAAATTATGGACTAAAACTTCAAATATACTGCAACTAGCAACCCGACCCGGCTTCGCCCGGGAACAGTTATGAATGCATTACGTGAGAAGCCCTTTTTTTTCCAATGACCTCCTTTGGTCATAAATAAATTATTTTCTACAGAAACCTTTCTCGAGATATCCTTTACAGAATGGTGAAATCCGCATCAAAATCCATTCAGTGGTTCTCGAGTTTACCCGTAACATCCAAGAATAGGGGACTTTGTGTTATACTAAGTAGAGATAATTGGAACAAAACCCGAAATTAGGTACATTAGGTGCTCGCATATTTTATTAATCTCATGTAATTCATTTCAGGATTAGGGAATAACCCATCTCATTTGGGTACAATCGTGTTGACCGACTGAAAAGTACCGAACTTTTGTTTACTACAGAATTCATGAATATGGTTTTTTCAGTGTGATTCGGAAAAGTATTAAAATAAAACTCAGCTATTTTTCTAGGTTTATTCCGTGTCTTGTGTGGGGTTTCGCACAGGAACACCAAGCCGGCTCATCAGCGTGCTCTTGGTGTCCATGTCCGGACTCCTACAGGAGTAGCGAACTCTACCCTACTTTCCTTTTTATGAAGCGCACATGTGCCTCTTTACTACGAGAGCTAGCAGCCTAACCTCCCTATGAAGGCTTCCAATAAGATAGAATATTGGCTTTGACGGCCAGTAAAGAGGCGCAGATGAGCTTCATAAAAAGGGACGTAGCGCGCAGTTCGCTACACCTGTGGGGGTCCGGGTTGGGACACCCAGAGCTCGCTGATGAGCTAGCTTGGTGTTTCTAGGTGAAACCCCACACAGGACACGGCAAAAACCTAGAAAAATTGCTGAGTTGTAATTCACTGGCCGTGAAAGCCAATATAATATCATCTTTTTGGAAGTATTTTTGTAATTAGAAGTGAGGAATTAAGTAGGTAAATACCTAAGAATCCGGCCCCTACTTATGATATTTACAATATAAAGTGTACAGTGTTGCCATAATGTTTAGGGACACCCGTATATTTCAGACTTGAACAGATTGTCCCTATAGTTTTAAGCTTAAGATGTATTTTAAGTATAACTAATGTAAAGTACTCTAATATCGTGTTTGGTTGAAAAATTGAGAACTGTTGCTCAAATAGTTCATGAGTTATAATTTTGTTTATCTTTTATGGCCACCAATTAGTACGTTTGATTTTGAAGAAACCAAATAATATAATTAAAAAGCTATCCAACAATGCATGCTGATTGTCACGTGGTTACTAGGAGATAACAACAGCTTTTTTTTTCTTCCGAATTTGGCCGCCTGTGGACCGCATGGAACCTAAGACTTTCTGGTTAATCTCCTCTTCTCTTCCCAAAACCTCTTCATTCGTTCACTTCTGATCTTTCGCTCCTCCTCGGATATTACCAGTTTGGCTCTAATTTTAGGTGTTTTCTCCTCGAACATTTTGATGTTGTCAATTCGGTTTCTAAACTCTTTTCTGTTGTGGATCACATCCACTGTGAGTCCACTTTCCTTGGCGTCTCTTTTAACCTCTTCTGCCCACTTAGTTGTAGCCTTCAGCTCTGTAATATACTTGAATATCCTCTTAGTCAGTCGGTTCTCGTCCATTCTCACCAAATGTCCGTAGAATTTCAACCTTCGCTTCCGCATTGTGTCAGTAATTTTTTCAGTATGTTTATAGAGGTCATCATTCTTTCTGTTCTTCCATGTCCCGTCAGGAGTTTTCTGTGGTCCTAAAATTTTCCGCAAAATTTTCTTCTCCTTTTTTTCCAGTTCCTGAAGATCCCCTTTTTTTTATTCAGTGTCAAGCACTCCGAGGCGTACAGACCCTCTGGCTTTACTACTGTGCAGTAGTGTCTGAGTTTTGTCTAGTAGGATATTGCTCGTTTGTTGTATCTGTTCTGGGTTAACCTATAAGCCAAATCCAATTTTCTAGCTCTTGCCCTATTTGCTTCTTTATCTTTGAACTGAGGCAGCTCGCGCGATGAAGTTTTCTTGGCTGGTTTTCTTGTGTTGCAGTGGTGGTGAAGCAGCTGCGCGCGCTATCACCAGCCTACAGGCCTACTGGTTGTGGCAATACTAAAGTCGGTGTTATTAAGCCTAAAATGTACGGGAAATTAAATTTTACTAAAATGATGGCAAAATGAGTAAGAACTTCTTTAAAACCTTCAAACAGGGGTCATATTAAAGCTGTTGTTATCTCCTAGGAACTACATAACAATCAGCATGCATTGTTGTATAGCTTTTTAATTATATGCTTTAGTATCTTCAAAATCGAACTTACTTTTTGGTGGCCATAAAAGACAATATACATATATATAACGCATGACCTATTTGAGCTACAGTGCTCAAAAATTCAACCAAACACGATATTAGAGTACACTAGTTGTACTTAAAATACATCATAATTTTAAAACTATAGAGACAGTCTGTTAAAGTCTGAAAATACGAGTGTCCCTAAACCTTTTGGCAACACTGTACACTTATTTAGTTGTAGTAGTAGACTAATTAAACTAACACAAGTAGTCAATATTTGTGTTTTTTTTTCTCTTTTTGTTGAGATACTGATATTGGTGATTGACCTTCAAGTTTGATTATGTGATTGTTATTAAATGGTCAGGTTATTGTAGATTGTGAACTTAGCTGTTTGAGAAATATGTTGACCGTTTTCGTGGAGCTGTCGTCTCCCGCTGCCTGCCCTGAAATACCCTAGAGCAGGGGTTCCCAACCTGGGGGGCGTGGGGCTTTACCAGGAGGGGTGGGGGCGTGAAGTGATTTCCGATTTTTTTTTTTAAACTCGAATATTACAATATTTTTTTAAATCGAGTTTACCCGCCTGGGTTGTGGATCACACGGACTCAGCGAGGGAACTCACCCCTACCGCCCTTTCAGGCAGTGTCCTAGAGCTGGGAACATCTAATCGGAATAGATACAACTGGTGAGGTGGGATCAGCACCTAGCCCAGGCGGCCTTACCTGCAAAGCGAACAGGGGCCACATGAGGGAAGGGAGTGGAAGGTTAGGATGGATAGGCAAGGAAGAGGGAAGGAGGTGGCCGTGGCCTTACAGAAGGTTCCATCCCGGCATTTCCCCGAAGACGAAGTGGGAAACCACGGAAAACCACTTCTTGGATGGGAGAGGTGGGAATCGAACCCCCTCCCGTTCCAGACCTCATCCCACTTTTCAAATTTCGTGGCAGAGCCGGGAATCGAACCCAGGACCTCCGGGGCAGCAGCTAAACGTGCTGACCGCTAAGCTACGGAGGCCTAATAATATGTTTCGAATCTCGCACCAAGTCAATCGTTCGAAAGCACTGGTAATTGCCAACTGTCGGCACAAACCTCTGTGGAGCAGCGAGGTTGGAGGTGAAATAAAGAATTTACTGTGTTGTAAGGAGCAAAATCAAGCCTGAGAGATGGTTCCTAAATATTAGGACTGCGACACTTTTGGGTAAACTGTCTTTCAGTGTATCCTGAAATAGCCGAAGTTGCATTGCGTGTCATTGTCCCATTTTCAAAGACATATTTATGCGAGTCAGGATTTTCAACGCCGAGTTTCATAAACACAAAGCAGCGCAGTCGGCTTGATGTTGCAAGTGATCTCCGCTGTGCTCTGTCAAATACCAAACCAATCATACCCAATCTTAACAAGAGAAAACAGTGTCAACCCTCTCACTGACATTTTAAAACTAATTTAAGGATTTATTGTAAAATTGTGTTCTTTGTATTGTGCAAAAATGAAGTTAGTATGTAATTGATATAAAGCGCGTATTGCATATTATTTTTTCAGAAATAATTAGGTTAGGTCTGTTTCCTCCAAGTCAGTTTATCGAAGAGGTTATAGAAGCGACCGGGGGCGGGGGCGATGACCACTCGTATCTGAAAAGGGGGTGTCAGCTGGCAAAGGTAGGTTGGGAACCACTGCCCTAGAGTTTCCAGAAACATCCAACACACATTCCACACGATGTAGGAAAGCCCCTTCAATGAAGCAACAACAACAACAACAGTCCTGAACCCTTGTTGGAGGTGGGGTTTGGAGAGATTGTGTCCTGGAAAGTTGTAGTCTATTATTCAGTATCCCGATTGTTTTGTGTCCCTGACAAACGGATATTTACAACTGCCTCACTGACTTACTTTCTACTGGCGTCCTTCACTCACATTTGGGTGGTCGTCAAAGTTTGCTGAACTCAGGGCAATAAACATGTCTTCATTACTCTTGGCACATGCTGGTGTCTGTCTACTTTGCAATTCATTCTTAACCCTTATTGTGCTAGGGACCGATATATCGGCCACGTTTTAGGTAGATTTCATTAGAAAGCGTTTAGATATCTAACCTCGTTGGGAGACCGTCATTTTGTGTAGGCTAAGGATAGATCATACAAGATCCACCCTCTTGTACCTAATGAGAAGGGAAGACACCCCACTTTGTACCAGTGGAACCGTTTTCACCGTGGCCCACATTTTAACCGATTGTGTGGATCTTGCTGACTTGCGAAGAAACCTTGGTTTGCAGATGACACTCAAACTTATAGCGGTGGCTGCTGATCTCGTCAGTCACTTTATAAGTGAGAGTGGGTTACGGCCAGCAATCTAAATTTTCCAGTGTAAATTGACTCAACGACTTGTTCGTTTTTGAATGCAGCATTTTTACTTTCCGTATTTTTTTTAAAATATTATAATTATTAGTTTTATTTATTTTTTCTTTTATTAATTTTCGGTCTTTTCAAATTTAGGTGTCCACCTCTAAATTTTAAATTCCATTCCAAATTTGAATACATAAATTCGTGTTAAGAGGGGCAGATTACATCGCAGTTCCACCCCTTAAAACAGCAAAAACAAACAAACTAACTAACCAACTATATAACCTCCTTGACTTTCATAGCACTCCAAGGAGCAATCTAATTCGGCATGCAAGCTGCCCTCTGGGCGTCAATTAACAAAGCACCCGGCACCCGAGGCCAAACGATATTATTACGTTATTAGAAAGCTATCTATTGCAATGGATACCATGTTGGGACTTCCGGAAAATTTCGACATCTTCGCGTTTTACATCCTCCAGATCCCAAAAGTTCATATATCTATATATGATGACCTTTTAGTTCCACCCCTTAAAACAACAATAACTAACTATCTCTATATCGCTTTTTTGAAGACACGATAACTACCGCCATTTACCATCAATCACTTTCAAATGTATACATAAAATATTAGTCTACCTTATAAAATATCGGTCGAGTTAGTAAATGGGCAAAATCGGACCAAGGGTTTGGAAATTGGGGGCCATTTTCGAAAAATTGAAATATCTCTATAACTTCCTTAATATATAAAACATCCTTTCAAAGTTAATACAATTCTTCGGATAAGGACCAAAACTTATCTCAGTACAGTTTTTTTGATAGCACCAACCATTGACCAAAGGGGTGGGAAAAATTGAGTTTTCTTTAGAAAAATGATACTTCCCTTAATAGGCGCAATATCAAAACCGTTAAAAATTGTCAATAGTCCTCTATACAATACCTAAAACTTTTTTCTCTGAAAGATTTTTTGATATGACCCACCTTTACGCTAAGGGATGAGCAAAATATTCTCGATGAAAATGCCAAGTTGATGAGGGAAGAGATAAGCCGAAGATACAGTAGGTATCAAATTATCGCTGAATGTACTACGCATGTCATCAAAGCAATATTAGCTTGCCACGGTGGGTGAGTGGTTAACGTGTCGGTCTACTCACCCCAAGCTTGCAGGTTCGCACCTGGCCGTGCTAAGCGATTTTTGAAAGGTGGCAAAAATTACGAAACGCATGACATACGATGTTGGCATGTCAAAGAACCCATTTGAATTCAGTAGGCCGTGTTCATAATGGCAAAATTAATATCGGGAGTTTCCGCCAACACAAAGTTCCTAATTTCTCTACTAGAAAGCGCTATAGTGTTCAAGGAGCTTAGATATCTAACCTCCTTGACTTTCATAGTGCTTCGTGGAACGACGAAATTCGACATGCAAGCTACCCTCTGGGTGTCAAATTACAAAGCTTGCACCCGGCACCCGAGGCCATACGATATTAATATTATTATTATTATTATTATTATTATTATTATTATTATTATTATTATTATTAAAGCAATATTGATGTTTTGACAGCCGTGTTGTTCTACAGACGAGACTGTTGATGGGATCGTCATCAAGAATATGAGTCTTTTGAGTATGATTCGGGAAAGTAGTAAAGTAATTTATGTTTGTATTTAGAGGTAAGGGGAAAATCTAGGTAAAAAGCTAAGAATCCGGTCCCACACACCCTGAATACATGGGGCTATATGGCCATGATGTAGGAGCCCCTACAGTAAGCAACAACAAGCTAGGAGTGTCACTGTAGAGCAGGTGCCGAGTGTAGGTGGCCTGGCCTGGCCTGCCAGCTTTACGACTTCCACCGGTCAAGACGCCACGCCTCATTGTCTGCAGCAAAGACGATGGATGGTCAGTACTGGACAGCTGGTTGTAGGTCTACTGCAGCGTTCTTTCAAATTTTGAGAGGGGGTGGCAGGACTGTGTAACAGTAGTATTGTTGTCATTTAGACTTTCACGGCCCGTGTTATTATTCATAATGTTGAATTTTGGGCTTATGCCGTGTTTTATTATATTGCAATTCGACGCGTTTCGAAAGAAACCATGTCTTTCATCGTCAGGAATAATCTGGAATACGACAATGTTGCTAAGAGAAAGCAACGAAGAACATATAGATGGTGCCCAAAGATGGACGCCATTATAGCCCCATGTTAGGGACAACGGAAAGCAGCAGTGAATTACTTTCTCAGGGTTCTGATAATAGGTAGCCAGGATTCACTGAGATTGTAGCCGGTGTCGCGGTTGAAATTATCTGGGTGTTTACGTATTTCAACCGCCTCCCTGATGATTCTGGGACGATATTGCTTTATACGGGCAAGAACATCCACCCCTTGGAACATGACATCATGGCCAGGTGTTAAAGCATGATCGGCAACAGCTGATTTATCAGGTTGAATGAGCCTGATACATCTATTATGTTCCTTAATGCGAGTGCATATTGTTCTCGAAGTCTGCCCGATGTAAACCTTGCCACAAGTACAGGGAACTCTGTAGATACCCGGTTGTTGCAATTTAGGCAAACTGTCCTTAGTTGGTCGCAGGAGTTGCCTAATCTTAACAGAAGTTCCAAATACAGTCCGTATGTTGTATCGACGTAGGATCTTAGCAATACGATCCGTTGTGTTATGTATGTACGGAAGGTAAGCAGTTCCTCTTACATCTCTTTTCTCAACTGACGTCCTATTATTATTTTTTGGTTTCAGAACCGTAGAAATCAAAGCCTTGCTATAACCGTTGCTCTCAAAGGTGGTTCGCAGGGTGTTAATTTCTTCTTGTAAAGAAGACACTTCACAAATCCTCCTAGCCCTGGTAGTTAGAGTTGTAAGGATACCATGTTTCTGGGCAGGGTGATGGTGAGAACTTGCGTGGAGATATCTATTGGTGTGTGTTGGCTTACGAAAAACGCTGTGTCCTAAAGATCCATCACCCTGCCCAGAAACATGGTATCCTTACAACTCTAACTACCAGGGCTAGGAGGATTTGTGAAGTGTCTTCTTTACAAGAAGAAATTAACACCCTGCGAACCACCTTTGAGAGCAACGGTTATAGCAAGGCTTTGATTTCTACGGTTCTGAAACCAAAAAATAATAATAGGACGTCAGTTGAGAAAAGAGATGTAAGAGGAACTGCTTACCTTCCGTACATACATAACACAACGGATCGTATTGCTAAGATCCTACGTCGATACAACATACGGACTGTATTTGGAACTTCTGTTAAGATTAGGCAACTCCTGCGACCAACTAAGGACAGTTTGCCTAAATTGCAACAACCGGGTATCTACAGAGTTCCCTGTACTTGTGGCAAGGTTTACATCGGGCAGACTTCGAGAACAATATGCACTCGCATTAAGGAACATAATAGATGTATCAGGCTCATTCAACCTGATAAATCAGCTGTTGCCGATCATGCTTTAACACCTGGCCATGATGTCATGTTCCAAGGGGTGGATGTTCTTGCCCGTATAAAGCAATATCGTCCCAGAATCATCAGGGAGGCGGTTGAAATACGTAAACACCCAGATAATTTCAACCGCGACACCGGCTACAATCTCAGTGAATCCTGGCTACCTATTATCAGAACCCTGAGAAAGTAATTCACTGCTGCTTTCCGTTGTCCCTAACATGGGGCTATAATGGCGTCCATCTTTGGGCACCATCTATATGTTCTTCGTTGCTTTCTCTTAGCAACATTGTCGTATTCCAGATTATTCCTGACGATGAAAGACATGGTTTCTTTCGAAACGCGTCGAATTGCAATATAATAAAACACGGCATAAGCCCAAAATTCAACATTATGAATAATAACACGGGCCGTGAAAGTCTAAATGACAATATTAGAAACCTCTATGGGGAGGATATTTTCCGACTGATGTCTAGATTTAGTAGGTTACGCCGCAAGAAGGTGTGTCTAATCTCTTCACTCGCTTTTCTCCTAAGATGCCGGGATCATGATATTCTACCGAATTTTGTTATGTTGAAGCATTCCTTCAGAACACCTAAGGCAACGAGAATCTATCGTCGTGCAAGCAAGGCGTTATTGATAGAGAGGTTACAGCATACTCGTAAGCAGTTGGATTTTATTTCGAGGGAGTTACTACAGCTACATCTACGCCTCTCAAACTTCGTAAGTGAGGAATTATGGAAGATCTTTGATCGTATTTCTTCAGTGCAAGCTAACAGCGTTCTAGATCAGGTGAGGGACAGACATATTTCCAAATATGATAGGTTATGTCAGTTGCAGAAACCTCAAGCCATTAGACTTGATGCTAACAAGGTTGTCGTAAATTTGTCCAGCAAGCCCCTAAGTGATACCCAACAGGCAGTTCTCGCTAAAGGTCTCAATTTTGCTGTAGCGCCTAGAAGAATTCCTATTGAAGAACTCATTACATCCGTAGAATCCTCAGTACATCACCTCACACCTGAAGAGGCCGAGGAAGCCAGGCAAGAATGTTCCCGAGTTCTCAAGACCGCTAAGCCACCTAACACCAACTTAAAACAAGGCGAAAGCCGGGCACTTAAAGATCTAAGGGACAATTCTGATATTATCGTTCTCCCCGCTGACAAGGGTAACGCGACAGTGGTATTGGATAAGGTTGATTATGATTCCAAGATCTCGTCTTTGTTATCAGATCCTGTATATAGGATTAATAGTCGTGATCCTACTACTCGCTACTCAAATGTCACCGTAAAATTGATCAAGCAATCATCTATTCCAGCGGATGCAGCGAAGACTCTCCTTCCAGGGGATGCTATTCCTCCGAGACTCTATGGTCTTCCTAAAATACATAAGGAAGATGTTCCTCTTAGACCTATTGTTAGTACGATTGGTTCTCCTACATATGCCCTTTCCAAATACTTAGGTAGACTACTTCAGCCGCTTCTGGGTAACACGCCTTCGTACATTAAGGATTCCACACACTTCGTGGAAAAGTTAAAAGCTATAACACTTCAGCCGGGTGATATTCTAGTGAGTCTCGACGTGGTGTCTCTGTTTACGAGAGTACCTATTGATGGTGTTATGTCTCTCATTAATGGCTTTTTTCCTGAAGACATCACAAGACTTTTTTATCACTGCATGACCTCCTCCTACTTTCTATGGAATGGGAATTTTTATGAGCAGACTGATGGTGTGGCCATGGGTAGTCCTCTCTCTCCTGTTGTGGCTAATTTCTTCATGGAGAACTTTGAAGAGAAAGCTTTGTCGTCGGCTCCTTTCAAACCGAAGATCTGGTGGCGTTATGTGGATGACACGTTCGTTGTTTGGACGGAAGGTGAGGAAAATCTTAGCCATTTCCTGGATCACCTTAATCTTCAGCACCCTTCTATTTGTTTCACCATGGAAAAGGAATCTGACGGAAAAATACCTTTTTTAGATGTTCTCGTCACCAAGAAAGAGGATGGATCTTTAGGACACAGCGTTTTTCGTAAGCCAACACACACCAATAGATATCTCCACGCAAGTTCTCACCATCACCCTGCCCAGAAACATGGTATCCTTACAACTCTAACTACCAGGGCTAGGAGGATTTGTGAAGTGTCTTCTTTACAAGAAGAAATTAACACCCTGCGAACCACCTTTGAGAGCAACGGTTATAGCAAGGCTTTGATTTCTACGGTTCTGAAACCAAAAAATAATAATAGGACGTCAGTTGAGAAAAGAGATGTAAGAGGAACTGCTTACCTTCCGTACATACATAACACAACGGATCGTATTGCTAAGATCCTACGTCGATACAACATACGGACTGTATTTGGAACTTCTGTTAAGATTAGGCAACTCCTGCGACCAACTAAGGACAGTTTGCCTAAATTGCAACAACCGGGTATCTACAGAGTTCCCTGTACTTGTGGCAAGGTTTACATCGGGCAGACTTCGAGAACAATATGCACTCGCATTAAGGAACATAATAGATGTATCAGGCTCATTCAACCTGATAAATCAGCTGTTGCCGATCATGCTTTAACACCTGGCCATGATGTCATGTTCCAAGGGGTGGATGTTCTTGCCCGTATAAAGCAATATCGTCCCAGAATCATCAGGGAGGCGGTTGAAATACGTAAACACCCAGATAATTTCAACCGCGACACCGGCTACAATCTCAGTGAATCCTGGCTACCTATTATCAGAACCCTGAGAAAGTAATTCACTGCTGCTTTCCGTTGTCCCTAACATGGGGCTATAATGGCGTCCATCTTTGGGCACCATCTATATGTTCTTCGTTGCTTTCTCTTAGCAACATTGTCGTATTCCAGATTATTCCTGACGATGAAAGACATGGTTTCTTTCGAAACGCGTCGAATTGCAATATAATAAAACACGGCATAAGCCCAAAATTCAACATTATGAATAGTAGTATTGTTGTTAGAACGGTGAAACATTGAGATCATTTACCTCTATTGATAAGTGAATATTATAGCTGTCTCTAAAAGTAAAGAATTATGAATCCATGGTTGGTTGGTTGGTTGGTTGGTTGGTTTAGGGGCTGCGACAACGTGGTAATGTTACCCCGTGTACTTTGGGGGTGTGTAGAATCTGTCTGATAACCGGTGTTAATTGTGATGACTGTATTATTGTGTGTTATCTATTCAAACAGCACAGGAACTGGTTAGGAAGGTTTGTGATCCAAAAGCTGATTGGCAACACGAGTGGAACAGCATAGCTCCGGTGCAATGGCAGGCATTGTTCAACATTCAAAATCCGCAAGACATGGGTAACTCTCAACGGAGTACGTACTCACCACGGGAGATGCGGATCAATGATGTTTAAGTGGGGTATGCGATCTTCCCCAACCTGTGATTGTGGTGCAGCTAGACTGACTATGGACCATATTGTTACTGAGTGTATTAGTAGGGCATTCACTGGATCAACACAGAACTATGTAATAGCCTCTACTGAAGCCATAAGATGGCTAGAAAATTTAGACATTAATCTCTGAACAACCTTTCCCTTGCATGATTGTTACAGTTGTAAAGTGTTACGGTACCTATTGTATGCACGTATAGGCCTATTGTTTATGTTGATTGTTTTGTGTTGTACCATACGATAATAATAATAATAATAATAATAATAATAATAATAATAATAATAATAATAATAATAATAATGTGTTTTAAATTCAAGTAAGGACTGCAGACGATAATTTCAAGTAGTACTTACTTTCACTACCAAATGCTACCGTCTACGACACCTAGCTGTGAACTTGGCTACTACTGGATGACATCGCAACCAGTGCCCGGTGACGAACGTTGGAACTTCAGAGCCTTAATCAAACCTAATCTATAAATTTTGCTTCACACAAGTTTAGTTAGTGGAAGGTTCTTTTACATGTCATAAATCTGTGACATGGGCCCGCCGGCTTTACTTCCCCTCCGATGGAAGGCATACTGAGGGATTTAAATAAATCCGACGACTTCGGCCGGGTTTGAACCCACGACCTTGGGCATAGATGCTCAGCATGCAACCAACTACGCCACCGAAGCTGTCTATAATCCATAAACCTAACTTAAGCCTAGGTTTATTCTGTTTCTGACCTAGATTATCAATAGGGTTGGGTTTTAATGCCCTATAAAACATTGAAAAATGCACTTTAGAAAATGCAGGTATGGCCTAAATAATCTTAAAAATATTACCTATAAAATTTATAAAAAGCCCTTAAAATTGCAAACGTTTAACTCTGATATGTGGTTTGTAAATATAAATTCAAAATTACATAGAATAAAATAGTTTCTGAAGATTGAAAGGGGAACACTAAGAAGGATTTACGGCCCAAGAGTGGTACAGGGAAACAAGGAGGTACAGTATATGAAAGGGAGGAAGATCTGGAAACAACGATCAGGAAAAGACGACTGAGTTTCTATGGACACATGGTCAGAATGAATCCAGCAAGGATGAATAAACAAATTTTTGATAAAATATGCAATCTGAAGAGCCAGAGGCTAACTCAAGCAGATGATGGAAGATGATGATGATGATGATGATGATGATAATTGTTGTTTTAAGGGGCCTAACATCTAGGTTATCGGCCCTTAATGGTTTGGGTGATCGTGAAGATGATAATAAAATGTAAACTATAACTAAAACTAACTACTAACTTATATACATGAAGAAGAAATGGAAAACAAAAGGAGCATAAGGCAAATAAAGGAAAGGAGGAGAATGCGGATTGAGGGACTTGGAATGAAGGAGAGCCATAAAAGGCAGATAGGAAAGTGAAAGAGGAGAGGGTCCGCCCCCACAGGTAATGGAGAAAAGGGGGAAAACCGGACCCAGCTCAGGAATCCCTCGGGGTCGCCAACTCCCGAACTCACCAGCCGCGAGCCCCTGAGGGTGTAGCAATATCTAGAGTGCACCATAAGTGGTGGGGCTACAAACACCCCGCCTCCTTAAGGGCCTTGAGCACAAGGCAGGAGATAAAAGGAAAATAAAATCAAGGCTGACCCCTCGCAGAAGGAGGGTATCAGAAAAGATGAGACAAGGGCCAAATAAGGCGGCAAAGGAAATTACTCCCTAGCCCTCGGATACCCTAATACCGTCGGGGTTCGAAGAGAACAAGAGTTGACCAAGTGAGATCGACAGGAAAGAAGACGGAGAGGAGCCCGGCACAAGTAAGTGGAAGCAATGCCGGAGTCAGCTGGAGCCTCGTGGTCGCCAACCCACGTCCCACTAGATGTGAGTCCCTGGGGGGATGATGGAAGAACTCAGGAGGCTAGGAATCACAGATGAAGACTGTCAAGACAGAAAAACAATTCAGGGAAATACTTTCTAACATAAAGGTTCTTGTGGAGGAAAAGAGAGAGCGCACACGAGGAGAGAAAGGCGCAACACTCTGGAAGAAAGAAGGAATAGTTGCTTCGGTGGCGTAGTCGGTAGCATGCTAAGCTTCTATGGCCAAGGTCGCGGGTTCAAACCCAGCCGAAGTCGTCGGATATTTTAAGAGCGATAAAAATCCCTCAGTATGCCTTCCTTTGGAGGGGCAGTAAAGCCTTCCACTAATTACACTTGTGTGAAGCTAAATTATAGGTCAGAATTCATAACGCTCTATTAGTTCCAACGTTCGCCGTCAGGTACTGACAGCGATGCCATCTAGTAGGCAAGTCCGCAAGCTAGGTGTCGTGGACGGTAGCATTGGTAGCAAAAGTAGGAACTACTTGAAAATTGAACGTCTGCAGTCCTTACTTAATAGTAATAAAAAATAAAGATACGAGCCTTACAGTAGTCGCATATGATGTGTAACATCTGACATATTATCCTACTCGTATACTGCACAGCATGGACATTCTTAAAATGTTAATTTACACTCCATTTTCATACTGGTACTATGATGGATGTATAGATTGAATTGGAGATATGCTACTGTCACATTTGTGGTGCAGCGGCCAAGCTGTTAGTCTCTCACCAAGGTAGACCGGGTTTGATTCCCGGTCAATACATGTGAGATTTTCGAATTGAAATGCCATGTCCTGTGGTTCGCATTCCACGTAAAAGGGAGGTACCGTGGATCATGATCGTGAGATTAACGGACACGCAAAACTACAAGCTTCCTTCCTTCCTTTTACATTAATAATTCATAATAACAAAGTGGCACACAACGTCGACAGTACTCTCAAATACTGTGAGCACATTCCTCAGTAACTATAACATTCATTATTCTCAAGGATCTCATACAGTTCGTCTTAAACAATCAAAACATGGCTTCCTACAATCATGAAATGACCTAGTCTCACATATGATGAAAATACAACTTTTATTCCACTCATATAACAGCATTCTGTTATGCATTTAATATTTGACTACTCACCCACAGCTTGGCAATAATGCCGCTTACTTAAATGTCATTGTCGTCTTTGTCCTACCCCATGTGATATTCATCCTTGAACGTGAAGCTTCATAAACTGCTCAATGACAAATGAAAGTCTGTGAAACATTTGCCACTGTGCTCGTCAAACCAGTGCCTGCTAAATGCACTGCCTACTGTATTACCATAACATTCTTGCGCTACAGAGCACACACTGCCTTGTTTCCAATACACACATTTTCAATTGTACATCCAGCTGGCAGTGCGTCTTCACTTCCGTCCGATCCACTTCCGTTGGAGCCACTTCCGCCCGATTCACTTCCGTCCCATTTTTGTGGCAGTGCGTCTTCACTTCCGTCCGATCCACTTCCGTTCGATCCACTTCCGCCCGATTCACTTCCGTCCCCAATTTTCAAAATCACTCCCACAAAACTATCCGGCAACCGAGCGGAAAGATGTTACACATCAAAAACAGATACGACATAGCCTACTAATACAGCCATCACAATTAACACCGGTTATCAGACAGAATGTGAAGCAGTTCAAGTACTTGGGAAACGTGCTGACAAAAGATGCTCAATGCACAAATTAAATTCGCGCCAGAATCGCCACGACCAAAGCCGCATTCAACAAGAAGAGGACTATGCTCACCAGCAAGTTGGGTTTAGACCTAAGGAAGAAATTGTTGAAGGTGTTACGTCTGGAGCATTGAACTGTACGGGGCAGAGACGTGGACAGTGAGAAAAAAGGAAAGAAAATACTTAGAAAGTTTTGAAATGTGGTGCTGGAGGAGAATAGAGAAGATCAAGTGGACAGATCGTGTGACAAACGATGCTGTACTGAGAAGAAAACTTTTCTGAATACAATTCTTCAGAGGAAGGCCAACTGGATTGGACACATACTTAGACATGAGGGGCTCATGCACGACGTCATTGAAGGGAAGATCTAAGGAACGATAGGACGGGGAAGAAGAAGAATTCAACATCTGGATGATATGAAATATGGAAGGAGTTACAGCAGACTGAAGGAAGAAGCAGAAGACCGGGAACATTGGCATCAGAAATTCCCTGTACGAAGACATGGACCTGCCACTAGGCAGAATACTGTATAATAATAATAATCAGACAGATTCTACACACACCCAAAGTACACGAGGCTAAATGACCACGTTCGCAGCCCCTAAACTGAGGAACCAACCAATCAACCAATAATGAAGGGAACATGGAGGAAGAGGACGGTAGAAAAAGCGACGAAGGAGGGAATGAGCGAGATTTGCGTGGTCCTTAGTTTTGGCCGGTTTGCAAGGAGGGGAATCTGTTTAGTAAAGTACAAGTTTATTTAATGAAGTTACAGAAATATTTAAAAAATATACACAAATTACGAAGTGATTTGTTTTTCATTTTACTGGCAAGTATTGAGCGTTCATTTTATCAGTCCTGAATTTCATTGTACAATAAACACCATTTGCAGATTTTCGAAGCCAAATGACTGCCCAACAATGCCTTGTACATTGAGAAGCTCCTTTCCACTTGTACTGCTACTAAAGTAAACTATGTCACTTGCTTCTAACTCTCCTTTTAGTTCTGCAAGACAAAATGTCTCACCCGACAGAGGATCTGTAATTATTGAAGACAATGCAGCAAAAAACTTTAGTTTTGTTCAAAAGTAGCATCAATTTCTTCGCTACATCCTTCCCCACAATATCATAGGTTTATGGCATGATAAAGAACATTCCACTAATTACACTTGTATGAAGCTAAATATAGGTTATATTTGACTAACGCTCTTAGGTTCCAACGTTCGTCGCCAGGAGCCGACTGCAATGGCATCTAGTAACCAAGTTCAGAATTAGTTTGTCGTTGATGGTGGCATTTGGTAGCAAAACTTGGAACTACTTGAAAATCGAATGTCTGCAGTCCGTACTTGAATTGAAACCAGATAACACACACTAATACAGCCATCACAATTAACATAGTTTATCAGACAGATTCTACACACACCCAAAGTACACGGGACTACATGACCACGTTGTCGCAGCCCCTAAATTGAGGAACCAACCAACCATCCTTCCCCACCTTGCCTTTACATTTTCTAAGTCACTCGCCACTTTTCTTCACGAATTCTCTCTGCTAACTTAACTCCAGATTATTCCAAACAAGTTATTAATAACATCAGGTGGAAATCCATCATCCAACATTTACTAAAGGCAAAGCCTGGTCGCTGCAGCAACATTTGACAGTATTCTGCTCGTCTCTTCACGCTGCCATTAGAATCACAATATGCCAGTTCTCCAATGGAGTTCTTGATGTAGGCTACGACATCCTTGGAAGTCCCCTAGGTTTCTTTCCCATTACTTTGCCCTCGATAATGGCTTGGAGAGGAGAGTCGTGCCTTAATACATCTCCAAGAAACTTTGCTTTCCTCTTTTTTTATTGTTTTTAATAAACACTAGCTTGCCACGGCCGGTGAGTGATTATTGTGTCGGAGTTCTAACCCCAAGCTAGAAGGTTCGCTCCTGGCCGTGGTAAGTGATTCTTGTAAGGGGACAAAAATCACTGTACGCATGTCATACGTTGTTGGCATGTTAAATAACCCATTTGAATTCAGTAGGCCGTGTTCATAATGGCAAAATTAGTCTCGGGATTTTCCGCCAACACAAAAGTTCCTCCTTTCTCTACTAGAAAACGCTATAGTGTCAAGGAGCTTATCTAACCTCCTTGACTTTCATAGCGTTCCAAGGAACGACTAAATTCGACATAAAAGCTGCCCTCTGGGCGTCAATTAACAAAGCTTGCAGCCGGCACCCGAGGCCATCCATTATTATTATTGGTATATTGGCTTTCACGGCCGGTGAATTAAAACTCAGCAATTCTTCTAGGTTTGTGCCGTGTCTTGTGTGGGTTTCGCCTAGGACACCAAGCTGGCTCATCGGCGGGCTCTTGGTGTCCCCGCCCGGACCCCCACTGGAGTAGCGAACTGCGCGCCACCTCCCTTTATATAAGGTGCAACTGCAGCTCTTGACTGCGAGAACGAAAAGCCCAAGCAGCCATAACAAGACACGGCACAAACCTAGAAGAATTGCTGAGTTATTATTATTATTATTATTGTTATTATAAACATTGATCCCCCTTCACGTCTGCAGAACAATTATTTGTTTTCCTGTCCATCCACCTTGTTCTTGTCATTCTTCTCCAAAACCACATTTCTGCAGCCTTAAGTTTTGTTCCCTCCAGTTTCCCTAATATCCAGGTTTCACATCCCTACAGTTAGAATCCAAAAAGGTAAAATACACCCAAGAAAGTCTTCAAATGCATATAAAATGCAATTAACACCGATAAGAATTGAAAAATGCATAAAAATGCAATAAAACCCCTTAAAAATCCCACGAAAATTAGAGAAAAATGCAAAAAATAATGCACTGACAAATATGCATAGTTGAACACTTCTCACTCTGAAACACATTTATATTTAACTCACAAGGGGAGGATACGATACATGGGTCACCGATTCGAACCATCTTTAGTACACGTGTAAGGCTTAACCAGGCGTATATCAGGTGCAAGTAGTAAGGTGCGTCCATGTGCGTTGTACGCTAGCAAGAATCCAACGAGCGCGTGGTGCAGCGGTAAGAGCCCTGCTTCGTAAGCACGGGATCGCTGGTTCGAATCTCACCATTCTGCCTTTTCAGTGTGTGTTTTTTTTCTGTAACCATTGTCAATTTCCAACCAATACCCATAGCAAGAGTCACTGCTTACGGGGTGGTCAGATGGTTTACAGACGTGCAATGAACGGAATTGACTGGGCCTTCAACGTATATGCATACATATGATAGAATACACCCGACCGTGTTTTTTTTTTTTTTTTTTTTTTTTAGTCGTTTACCCTCCAGGTAGGTGGAACCCACGGACTCAGCAAGGGAACTCACCACTACCGCCTCTACGGGCAGTGTCCTAGAGCTGGGAACATCGAATCGGAAGGAATACAACTGGTGAGGTGGGATTGGCACCTCGCCCAGGCGGCCTCACCTGCAAAGCGAACAGGGGCCTCATGAGGGAAGGTAAGGGAAGGTTAGGATGGATAGACAAGGAAGAGGGAAGGAGGCGGCCGTGACCTTGAAGAAGGTACCATCCCGGCATTTGCCCGAAGACGAAGTGGGAAACCACGGAAAACCACTTCGAGGATGGCTGAGGGGGAATCGAACCCCCTCTACTCATTTGGGCCACCCGAGGCTGAGTAGACCCCGTTCCAGTCCTCGTACCACTTTTCAAATTTAGGGCAGAGCCGGGAATCGAACCCAGGACCTCCGGGGCGGCAGCTAACCGTGCTGACCGCTACGCTACGGAGGCGACTACCGTGTATAATACCAATGTATTTGCAATGCCGATACTGTACATTATGTAATGTCACAAACGTTGACCCCCATACGATGATTTCAGAATCCCTTTTCCCGCTCACAAAACACGTTATTACAATTGACTGCAAAATGAACATTATTCACGACACCTACAGTTGTACGAATTGCCTATGTTTACAAAGAAAAAAGCTCTCGGGTGGGACTCGACCCAGCGATCCCACGCTTACCAAGCAGGGCTCTTACCGATGCACCACGCGCTCCTTGCCTTTATGTTAACGTACAAAGCACATGAACGCCGTACAGCAATTACGAATAATTTATAATTAATTTCTCGGATTCGGCCGAGAAGCGCACCTTACTACTTGCGCCAGGTATACGCCTAGTCATGCCCTACACGTGTACTAAGGATGGTTCGAATTGGTGACCCATGCATCGTATCCTCCCCTTGTCAGTAATGATGAAGTGAATGCTTTGGTATTTGAGATGATGTGGTGATTTGGGGAAAGGGAGAAAAGGAAGTACAAAAGAGACTGGACATTTGGAATGAAAATTTGAAGGAGTTTGGAATGGCCGCCTAAGCCACGGAGGCTTCACACTGGTAACGAATAAAAGGCAAAATAGTAAATCTGTTGTCATGTACTGTGGAAAAGAGAAAAAGAAAAGTCAAGTGAACATGGATGGGGTACGGTTAGAGAATGTAGAACAGTTTACATATCTAGGTAGCACTATAAATGGAAGTAATGACATCAACATTGAAATTAATAACAGACTAAGTAAAGGTACAATATTTTATCACCAAGTCAGAGAACGTTTATGGGATGACAAAGTACCCAAGAGAACGAAATTAATATTATATAAACAGTACTGTATTTCATACCAATTGTAACATATGGACTGGAAACACTGGTAACGAATGAAAAACCACAGCCTGCTTCCAGTCTCTGACCGGGTCAGGAATGGAATGAATGAAGCCCCCATCTAGCGGCGAGGATATGAACTGTGCCGGCTGCCGAGACCTGACGCACTCCTCTGGGGCAATGATTAAATGAATGACAGATGAAATGAAATGATAGTGGAGAGTGTTGCTGGAATGACATTTTGACAGGGAAAACCGGAGTACCCGGAGAAAAACCTGTCTGCCTCCGTTTTGTCCAGCACAGATCTCACATGGAGTGACCGGGATTTGAACCACGGACCCAGCGGTGAGAGGCCGGCGTGCTGCCGCCTAAGCCACGGAGGCTTCACACTGGTAACGAATAAAAGGCAAAATAGTAAGATACAAGCTGTTGAAATGAAATTTTTAAGAACTTTAGCTAAAAAGACAAGAAGGGATAGAATTCAAAATATTAAAATCAGAGAAGTCGCCTCCGTAGCGTAGCGGTCAGCATGGTTAGCTGCCGCCCCGGAGGTCCTGGGTTCGATTCCCGGCTCTGCCACGAAATATGAAAAGTGGTACGAGGACTGGAACGGGGTCTACTCAGCCTCGGGTGGCCCAAATGAGTAGAAGGGGTTCGATTCCCCCTCAGCCATCCTCGAAGTGGTTTTCCGTGGTTTCCCACTTCGTCTTCGTGCAAATGCCGGGATAGTACCTTCTTCAAGGCCACGGCCACCTCCTTCCCTCTTCCTTGTCTATCCATCCTAACCATCCCTTACCTTCCCTCATGAGGACCCTGTTCGCTTTGCAGGTGAGGCCGCCTGGGCGAGGTGCCAATCCCACCTCACCAGCTGTATCCCTTCCGATTCGATGTTCCCAGCTCTAGGACACAGCCCGTAGAGGCGGTAGTGGTGAGTTCCCTCGCTGAGTCCATGGGTTCCACCTACCTGGAGGTTAAACGACAAAAAAAAAACCAACAGAGAAGAGTTAAATATGGAAGATACAGAAAGCAAGGTTACGTTGGTTCGGACATGTAAAAAGAATGGGTAAGGAAAGAGTAGCAAGAAGGGAATTAGAAAGTGAAGTCAAGGGAAAGAGACCAGTTGGATGACCGAGAAGAAGGTGGTTGGACCAAATTTTGAAGGACATTGGAGAAGCTGGATTTGATGTGGCAGAAGTGATGGAACAGGAAAAATGGAATTACCGAAAGGAGTGGAGGAGGCTTGTAAACCATACCCGGGGGACTGGAGTGGGACTTTGATGATGATGATGATGATGATTAATAAATTGGGCTTACCAAATATAAAGATCGAAATCATAGCCCAAGTTATCAGACACTTTCCACACACACCCAAATATACGGACTACATGACTGTGAAGTCGCTAAGCCTCCAAATGAATCAACAACAGCATTAATTAATTATTTATGAATTGCAGCCAATGGCCATAGCTGGATATTTTTGATTGGAAGTCCCAGAACTCCCAACAAGTTCAATTTCAAGTACAGTGGAACGTGGCTAATTCGAACTTCTGTAATTCGAAATCTTCTTTAATTCGAATTTTTCTCTTGGCCCCTAGTATTTTATATACAATCAATGCTAAAAAAATCGTGGTTAATTCGAATTATATTTTGGATAATTCGAAATTTTTAGTGTAAAAAGCCGATAGGAAGCCAAACAGTTGGGACAGTTCCCGATAAAACTGTTCCGAGTGCAGCCCAAGCAACAAACCACATCACAGAACTGACGCGGTTTTTTTTTTGAAAGTAGAAATGACGTAAGTGATTCGTTTCAGTTCCTTAAATTTGTTAGATTCTTTTGTGATGGCTGAGAAACTTAATTGTAGGAAACAGGTAAAAATCTCAAACTATTTTGAAAAACAGTAGATTTCTCTCAGACTAACCAGATTGCTGGATTAGTACTGTCGTTAAATAGGTGAATAGTACATTTCGGTTTTATATTTCATTTGAAACTTTTGAGGTTATTCACGATACAGTCTTTTTAAAGTACAGTTGTCCATTAATCTGCTTTGTTGAACGTAAATCATTATGTAAACATAACACAATATCTTTTCTCTACCCTTTTCAAAGAACTTTCTTAATTCGAATTTTTGGATAATTCGAATTTTTTAATTGGTCCCTTGAGGTTCGAATTATCCAAGTTCCACTGTAGTTACAACTTTGGCTACTGGATGCTACTGTCACTACACCTAGCGGCGAACGTTGGAACTTCTACCGATTCTAACTAGGCAAATATAACCTACAAATTTTGCTACACAGTACCAATTAATTGTAGTGGTTACGCAGGGCCGTATTTCTAAAGAGGCTAAGTAGGCTGCAACCTAGAGCGGCAAATTTTCAGGGGCGGCAGTTTGGCAATTTATTCAAAACCTAAAATGAAGTATTTCAAACGTTAATAATATTTTCCGTACGAATTTAAGAATACCTGTTACTTAAAATATGTTTTATTCTTTAAACATAGCCTACTTCCTAAAAATAGAACATAATACAAATTCACAGCACGTAATCTTGTATTAACTTTCTTGTAGTGCAATGTAATTTGGTTTGAAAGCACTGGCACAAGCACAGCATTCGATCTGACAACGCTGTAGCCGATCTGGCAAAACTGTTGGTGGAAGGCCCAGTGGCTCCGCTGTCAGTAGTGTTGTGTCAGTCTAGTCGGTCTGAGTCTGGAGCAGTCATTCATGTCTAATTGAAAATGAAAATCCACAGCCTGCTTCCAGTCTCCGACCGGGTCAGGAATGGAATGAATGAAGCCCCTATCTAGCGGCGAGGATATGAACTGTGCCGGCTGCCGAGGCCTGACGCACTCCTCTGGGGCAATGATTAAATGAATGACAGAGGAAATGAAATGATAGTGGAGAGTGTTGCTGGAATGAAATGTTGACAGGGAAAACCGGAGTACCCCGGAGAAAAATCTGTCTGCCTCCGTTTTGTCCAGCACAGATCTCACATGGAGTGACCGGGATTTGAACCACGGACCCAGCGGTGAGAGTCCGGCGTGCTGCCGCCTAAGCCACGGAGGCTTAAGTTACATGTCTAATTAAAAATATATATTTAAAAAAATGTGTAAAATAGTGATCACTTAACTCCAAGAACAAATTAATTAAGTTCCAATCCCATTTTGTTTTACGAATCTTAAAAAATGTAAGTAAAAAAGCAAGATAGTTAGTTATTGTTGTTTAAAGGGGCGGAACTACGAGGTCATCTGCCCCCTAAAATAAGTTAGATGACTAATTTCATTACATGATTTATTATGCAAACCATTAAAATTGTAGTTTTATCTAAACTAAATGAACTTTATGTTAAAAAAAGGATGAAAACGCCAATGAACTCGATCCTTTTGTTGTATAAAACAAATGTATTTAGCAAATATGAACTATTGAGGGGGTGGCAAATGGACTTAATCCTATAGGCGGCATACTCTTAAATCCGGCTCTGTGGTGACGTACCATCAATCTATGACATGGGACCGCCGGCTTTACTTCCCCTCCGAAGGAAGGCATACTGAAGGATTTTAACGCTCTTGAAAATCCGATGACTTCGACCGGGTTTGAACCCGCGATCTTGGGCACAGCAGTTTAGTAGCTACCGACTACGCCACCGAAGTGGCCAAACACATTGAATTTTACTTCACCTTGAGTTTAAGTAGGTCTGCCAATGGAAGTTATGAAACTGAAGTGACAGCCAGTCTGAAAGACTAGACTTTGTATCATTTTAAATGCTACAAATGCTGAAAAATGCTAGAAAGGCTGGAGGCTTCTCGCTTCGCTCGAAGCCAAAGACTCTTGATATGTTAGAAAATTATCTGCATAATACTTATCTTGCTTTATAATACTTTACCTTGTTTCAAATTACTCGCAAACGGCAAGTGCAAACCAAGGTCAAGCGCGCGGGATGCCATTACGCTCACTAGAGCGCGCGGGGACGTGCCCCTTCCATCCAGTCTAAAAACACTTATAGTGGGCGATGTATTGAAGATAGAGATAAGTTATGCTCTCGCGGACTTTTTTGCAGAACTTTTCATGCTGACCAATTCTTACGCTCATTGTATATTGATATGTTTAACGGTTTGCCCAGCGTAAGCCAAGTTTGTTTTCGACTTTTTCACTGAAATCGTTACTGCTTGGCTTCCTTTGATCATACATAAATTATTTTCTACAGAATCTTTCCTCGAGATATCATTTACAGAATGGTGAAAACCGCATCAAAATCCTTCCAGTGGTTCTCGGGATTACCCGTGACATACAAGAATCGGGAAGTTTTGTCTTATACTAACGAAGTAGAGATTGACGGGGAATACATGCACCAAGCGGTACTATGACGTCACATACCTCAGTGCATCTGGGTACATTTCGTCCCGTCACCGTAACGTAACGCCAGACCCCAGCGTAACGACGAAGTCGACAAGATCATTTAAAATGATAAAAAAAATGTTTGGCAACGCTTTCTAAAGGATATTAGAAAAGGTTTTTATTCGTCAATGTTGGCAACCTAGGTTCCAAATCGAACATCTAAATCCGCTGTTGTCAACTAGGGCAGCCTATCAAATTCAAAGACCTCCTTTCGTTCCATTCAGTCTGCATCCCTTTGGGACACCATTAGCATTACAATCATAAACAGAGGATACGAAACGAAATGAAAATGTCAAGCTTTCATTAAAACAGCGATATTAATACAAGACCACGTAGAACATTACCGTTAAATCGTGTACAGAACCCGCCAAATCCTCCTGAACTATTTGGCTTCACGTGTGTGGGTGAAAACAACAAAGCCCTCTCCCTCTCCCTCCCCTAACTTCCCCTCACACCTCCAAACATCATAACAATGACACAACGTTACACTGTCATTTGTTATTCTTTCAAATTCCACGGCCCTCTGCTCTGAGAATGAAGAGGGAACCTTTTCGGGTCATAAATTATATGGCCTTGACTTTTTAAAAGTGAGTTGTCTCCGTCTTGCCTTCTCCTTGAAACCACCCACATTTTGGAATATAGCCCATAGGGTGGATCAAAAGTTGTGCGAACATCATGACTTAACCCTTTTATGCCAGGTGGATGAACAGTTTTCAATCAGCAGAATTGATCTTCGGCCGGTCAACACGAGTGCCCAGCAACTTCGCCCGGTATATTTAACGGTTTACACAGCGTAAGCGTAAAAATCCCAGACGCAATTCAGAAAAGCCGAGGTGAACAGCGAATCTCCAAACGCATTTCTCTGAAGTCTTAACTTGACACGAATCGACAGTTTGACGCTTGCCGGAGCTGGAGTGATAGACTCGCTTGCTAGCTCGTAAACTCGCTCCTAAGCTAGTAATTTAAATTTCCACTGGATGGAGATTGTTGGAAGAAATGAAAACGTAAAAACACTTATAGTGGGGGATGTATTAAAGATAGAGATATGCTGTAGCGAACTTTCTTGTAGAATTTTTCATGCTGAACAATTCTTACACTCATACTATAATACAGTATATTATACTGTAGATATTTTTAAGGGTTTACCCAGTGTAAGCTTAAAAGGCGCACGGATGGCAAGTTTGTCTTTAACTCGATTCAACTAGGCGTCCTTTTGTCATAAATGAAAGTTTCTCTACAGAAACTTTCCTCGAAAAATCCTTTACAGAATGGTGAAAACCGCTTCAAAATCCATCCTGTGGTTCTCGAGATTACCCGTTACTCCCAATGAAAACGTAAAAACACTTATAGTTGGCGATGTATTAAAGATAGAGATAGTCTATGCTGTCTGGGATTTTTTGTACAACTTTTCATGCTGAACAATTCTTACACTCATACTTGTATATACGCTTAGATATTATTAACGGTTTAGCCAGCGTAAGCTTAAAAGGCACACGGACGGCAGGTTTTTCTTCGACTCGATTCACTGAAATCGTTACTGCTCGGCTTCCTTTGGTCATAAATGAATGTTTCTCTACAGAAACCTTCCTCAAGATATCCTTTACAGAATGGTGAAAGCCGCATTAAAATCCATCCAGTGGTTCTCGAGATTACCCGTTACATCCAAGAATCGGGGACTTGGTTTATACTATGTAGAGATACGAGTATAAAAATGAATGTTTCTTGGTAGTTTCATCCGATAGCGATGAAACTTGGATGAGTTGTTGTACACACACCCGGGAAGGTTTCTCAATCAGTAAATCTATTTAACAATGGGTGGTTCACGAGTCGGTTCAACAAATGAATTTGGCGCGTGAGTAGTTTCAACAAATGAGTTTTGGCGCGCTAGTTGTTTGAACAAATCAACTTTGGAAAATCCATGCTTCTAACAAGGACAGCTGTTTGTGACCTGCTCACGTGTCGCAAAGCCTTCGGAATTATTCAGGAATGCACCAGACGGAGAAACAAAAATGATTGTGTATCCAAAGACACTTCAATTAACAAAATTACAACACACCCACTTTCGTTCGTTCTTTCTTTCTTTCTTTCTTTATTTATTTCTTTGGTTAGCATTTCAACGCATGCCGGTTGCAACTAGTCTTAATGAATGTTACATGAATTAAAATGTGGGTGGGGGGTGGAAGATCAGTTTCGCTCGTCAAGCAAGCATTATCGGAACCAAATAGGCTACAGGGCAGCGGCGTCGGTGGCATAGTCAGTAGCATGCTGAACTTCTATGCCCAAGGTTGCGGGTTCAAACCCAGCCGAAGTCGTCAGATTTTTTAAGAGCTTTAAAAATCCCTCAGTATGCCTTCCTTCAGAGGGAAAGTAAAGCCGGCGGTCCCATGTCATAGATTTAAGGCATGAAAAATAACCTTCCATTAATTACACTAGTGTGAAGCTAAATTATAGGTTATCTTTGACTAACGCTCATAGGTTCCAATGTTCGTCGCCACAAGCCGACTGCGGTGGCATCTAGTAACCAAGTGCCGAAATAGTTGGTCGTTGATGGTGGCGTTTGGTAGCAAAAGTTGGAACTACTTGAAAATCGAATGTATGCAGTCCTTACTTGAATTAAAAACAGATAACACACACTAATATAATCATCACAATTAACACCGGTTATCCGACATATTCTACACACACCCAAAGTACGCGGGGCTACATGACCGCGTTGTCGCAGCCCCTAAACTGAGGAACCAACCAACCTAGGCTATAGGTTTAGGTGGTTAATTAGAGATCCATAAATATGTTTATTGAAACACGAGGAACTGCTTTTACTTTGAAGAAATGTAACAATCGACAAAAGGCAAAGACAAAACAGGAAGAAGTTTCACATCCAAAGAGGTTTCAGTAGTCGACAGAAATGTTGAGTTCGTACACTGGGGTCCGCCACAAGGCTATTGGTCTAAAAGTCATTTCTCACAGCCTTGCAACCTTATAGATATTAAAATAAATAGTGTAGTTCTTTTTATCTTTTTTTTGGGTGGGGGTGCTGTGCCACCTCGTGGTGTAGCGGCTAGGAATCTTGGCTGTCGCCCCGGGTGGAGATCCGGTTTCGATTCCTTGCTCTGCCAAGAAATTTAATTCTGGTCTGAATGCTGGAATAGTGGGGTACATTCAGCCTCGTGAAGCAAAACTGAGGAGAAGCGGGTCCGATTCCTACCTCAGCCATCCAGAAAATGGTGTTCTGTGGTATCGCACTTCTACTCCAGTCAAATGCCGGAATCGTTCCTAACTTAAACTCATAGCCACCTCCTTTCAAATCCTCACCTGAATTACAAATGCACACACTAATACAGCCATCACAATATCACAGGTTATCAGAGAAATTACGGACACCCAAAATATTAGAGGCCGAAAGCCTAGCTAGATGTTAGGCCATTTAAATCGCAATCATCATCATCATCATCATCATCATTATCAACAACAACAACAACAACAACAACATGTCGTTCGCCTTGTTGCGTAGTGTTTAGCATTCTTGGTGTCACCGTGGAGGTCCGGGTTCGATTCCAGGCTCTGCCAAGAAATTTAATTCTGGTTTGAGGGCTGGAACGGGGTACACTCAGCCTCGTGAGGCAAAACTAAGAATAGGTGGGTTCGATTCCTACCGCAGCCATCCTGGAAGTGATTATCCGTTGATTCACCACTTCTACGCCACGCAAATGCCGGGATGGTACCTAATTTAAGGCCATGGCTGCTTCCTCTTCAAATCCTACCTCATTAAATTACACATTTTAATATTCATCTTGCATACAATGAGCAAGTATCCGCGATGGCAAACAGTAGACTACCTATAATAGGCTACAACTTTTCGTCCGTCACTTCAATACGCTGCCGAAGTCAACGTCACTTCCGCTCCGCAACTGGAGCAATACAACATGGCTCCCTTGTAGCTTGCTTCAGTCTTTGAGCCGTCATTATTTCCTATTTGTATCGTATAAAACTGTACATGCATGGATGTCCAGAGGCAAGAAAGCATAGAAAAGTATATTTTCCACAGTAATTTAACGTAATTGTCCTACGAGATGCACATTAAGTCTTAGAACATAAGTCGTAGAGACGTGGCCTACGATATATACCTTAAATGAAGTGAAAACATGAAAATATAACATTTCTGGATATTGTGAATCACGTCCCGTATGAATGACCCATACTAAGGAAAATATAGTACCCTAGGCCCTACCAGTAAGTGACGAATAAAATGAACTTAGGTCTATCAATGCATAAGGGAACAGTTTAAAATATTTGGGTGAGAGTTTAGGCCAAATCTCTTCAACAGCTATAGAGGAAACAAAGACTGCATTTCAATACAATTTGTGTGTTTACCACAACGCCGCGTTTGTCTGAAAACGAATCAAATTAACAAAGCCTAACCTGTGTGCTCACTAACAGGTTAGAGAAGTCTACAATTAAGGCCTATCGTCCTACCTCATTCTAAATAATGGGGCACTTTTCCTATCCTAGCTTTAAATATAATCACAACAATCATAACAAGACTTGCCACTCCATCACTTCAGAAATAAGCAGTATTCATTGGCTTGAATAATGTCACTATACGGTACTGTAACTTTGTTGCAGGGTGTAGGCCTAGGCTACTGGTAGGCCTACATGATAATTGTTTTCTGTGCAATAAATAAAATATTTAGGCAGAAATTTTCAGTCTGGGATAGGCCTAATTGTTATTTGGAAACACAATTCACTGCTTAAATAGATTAAGTGAAAAATCACCACTCAGAAAAGTTGTAGGATAAAATTTATTGGCGTTAGTGAATCAGCTGTAAGGTTATGTAGTTTGTTGTTTATAATACTTATAGTACAAACCATATTTAATTACAACTACACTCCCCACATGAACCAAAAACCCCTTTATGTGACATATTATACCCTTGGAAAATAGCATGTAGACAAGATTCAAAATTTCGGGGTCGTAATGGATTCTTGTGAATGTGATTTAGAGGTTTTGCTATCAACATAACTTCCAGGGTTAATAAGGTTAACTTATTATTACAAAGCCAAGAAAAACAACAGGATCTACTAACAAATGAAATTTAATAACTGAATCAAACATAAAACACTTAACGATAAAAAAACCACCCTTATATTGTTCACTCGCACGTGAACAGATCTGACACTGACCAGCCTGACGTACCATGATAACACGGCATGCCAGCTGTCAAACAAGCATTGTGACTGCAATGTCACTTAATTCAAAGTAACAAAGAAAACGGATCACAAGATCCAAAAATAACAAAACAAATAAAATAGTACAAGAATTTAATATTTACGAGCGACACGGGTTTTAAGACTAGTTCAAGTAATGAGCATTTTGACGGGCACTCGTTTCCGACCAAAACAGTCGGTTCGGGAACGAACTCCGTACTGCGAAGGACGAATTACGGAAATGTGGGAACAACAATTACATATTTATACACTACTGACATGCTCTAACCTTAGATTACCACAACCAAATACACGTGTGTATTATTTAAATTAAGGGCTGCGGAATTACCGTCTTATACCTTAAACACTAGGAAAGCATAACATGACATGAACATGTTTGGCCGGTTGCCATATTATATTTATAATAAATACAATGGCCTTGAAAATAAGAGCCAACAACAACAAAATACAAATTTTAATTCTCACGCCAGAAAATTTGGCGTTTTAAAACAATGAACAAATAAGTCGTAGTCATGATAAAAGAAACTTGGATCGACAACATGGCAACTCCCCTAATTAAACCAAATAAAATAACCTTAACTCATTAGGCTTTAAAGCAAACATAACGTGTCATAACCGAGCTGGGGACAGCCGGGCCTGTTATCACATCTCCGAGTGAGTGGCTGATTTCTTCCCCCACGTAGTAATTAGTGCCACGCTAAATATAGATTCTGGCCCATAGCCAGCGTCCAGCACCTTTGCTAATCGCCACCTGTTAAACGCGTACAAACAAAATATCACATTATCTCAAAATATCCTCTCAGGGATTTTTAAGAACACATCTCCAGGTCAAACTTACCCCCAAGGGTAACTAATTTGCCGGAATGATGTCGCAGTCAAGGACAGACTTTACCTCTCCTCATCATCATCACTTACACCCAAACACACGTGGCACTTTTCTCGAAGATCTCGTCGTAGCATGAATCAGCACACCCCTCAGATAAATGACACATAACATCCAAATGACAATAAAGAATTAATAACTGGAATCAGACTTAGCCCGAGTTATCAAAGCAACAAAACACTAATTTTCCCCCCACGTAGTAATTAGTTTAACATATCATTAATTCAGTCCATTTATCATTGTCGTTCCTAGGTTCTCATTCATGGCTACACTTTTTATTGATACGTTAATCATATGCGGCCATTTCGCTATAAGAATTACGTATATATAAGGACAACATTTAAGTTACAAAATTTACTGTACAACATAATTGTCACGCAATGCCAAAATTTACTACACGCATGTCAGTTAAGAAATCAAACCCTAAAATTTAAATTAAACCACACAAATAAAATCTGTACAAAGTTCCACACATCTCTCGCGATTCCCCTCGTCCAAAATCAATAAATCAATTTTTTAATACTCATCACTTAAACTGCTTTCCAGAGGCCTTCCACCTCGTCATCTCCCATCATTAGGCCTTTTAGCCCATAAAACTCATGGTAATGGAGGATGAAACTTGTTGTCTTCTCTCCATGGTCGTCATCTTGCTGCTGTTAAAACACAATTAAATTAAAGTTTTAAAACTGTTCTATCTGCGTTATGAGTATTTTATTTCCTCATATAGTCCTATGCAGAATCGTAGACTTTCCCTATTCTATGGCTAATTGCCATCTCACAATTTATGAAATTTATAACTTCGTTGTCGACACACAACTAGAATTTTAAAACCATACCGTCTTAAGGACGTCTTAAAATGACTGTCGAAGAATAATTAGGAGTGCCCCCGTTCATCTCAGACATTTGTATATATACAGAAAGCCTAAAGTTTCAATGATGGGAGAAAATAGCTCCTTAATATTTTAAATAATGGGCCTATAATTATGTGTGACCTCTCAAAAATCTTGTATTTTCTCACAGGTCGCGAATCTGCCGCAGAACATGCAAACCGATCGCTAGATCTTTATATAACCGATTGGCGCGCAAAACACACTGACGCTATGTTCTGGCGTCATGTTTTCTTATTGGTCAGATAAGTTGGCGTCGGAGTTCTGACCTTACAAATCCCGCCCTTATATTGACGTCACGACACTTGTCCTCTCTCTCACTCCTTGCCTTGTACCCAGCATTTTGGCCTGTCGATGGTCACGTACGCCACAGCGTCATATCTGATTTTCTCAGAAATATAAGAATAGCATTGGTTGTGAAACTGTCGGTCGTTTCCAGCCAGCACGTAGCCCGTCTTACCAAGTCCAGATTACTTGCTACATCAATTTTACTCAAATATCCAGCATATCATGTATTTAGTATTTCCAGCGTTTTTTAATAATATGAAACATTATTATTGGACACAATGATAAGGGTTCATCATATGTCCTAAATATCTCTCTATATTCGATATACTCTATCCACTAAATGATAAATATTTATAATTTGTAGTACCCGCCATGCAATTCTTGCCTCAGGAGTGAGGTCAACTTTATTCATACTATCTCGCAAAATTCTCGTACTTTATCCATAAAATTTCACTTCTATTTTGTAGCTCCAACACTGTAGTTCATCTTCACGGGAGGCTTTTGCCTTATTTCACGCGTATTACACATTTTTATCCACAAAATTCAAGACGCCGCGCAGCGTTAATGCAGCTTCCTATGTATAAAAAACCTAGCAACCAGTTGTTTGGGTCCAATGTGGCTGCGCCCATACGGTTGCTAGGCGCGTCACTTTGGCAGCGTATACCTACGTTCATCAATATATTTGTTATGACGTCGTTCTATGGGTCGTAGACATGATTCCTGTAGATGTTACAGGAGCCTTTCAAAGTTGACAGTACGATCAAATCTTTGCTCAATCCAAAGGTCCTATAAAAATCCATGAAAAAACGTTGAATAGTTTCTCTTGCTCCAGTTAGAAGACCAATAATATAAATTGTCTCGAGGTGATATTTGTCTCGGTCGTACGGAATCGTGCTTTCGTAGTATCGCCTCCTTTCCTCATCCACGTCTTTGAGTTGATTTTGATCTGACTACAGACATCTCAGTGACACAGGTTATCAGACAAATTCTACACACGGGGCTACATCACCACGATGTCGCAAAGCCCCTAATGAATCAACAACAACAACAACAACATCCACATGTCATCATCATCATCACTATCAAATGACTCAAAGAAACTACTGAGCATTGTCATTACACTTCTTATGGGTATGCATGGGGTCATAGGTACAGTAAACAGTGAAATAGGCCTATAACTGGATATAAATTGATATCAAGCCCTACAAAATATTAAATATTTCAAAAAATTACCACCGTACATCAAATATAGGTCCTAAACCAGCGGACCCGTGCGAGAAATCTCCCATGTTCATAAACCACACTTTCCCCAATAGGTTTATAATGAGAGACTTAAGGAGAAAGGTTGTTATGTTTTTATTTCAACCAAATGATTATTGAACACTATTAGGTACATTTCAGTTAACTTAAGAAGGCGATCACTGAAAATTGGATCATCGAAACACTCACCGGCTATTCGATATTTATGAAATTATACGATTTGAGTAGCCTACACATTCCTTTCATTTAGTTTTTCTGAAATCCATGCAAAATGATAAAGGAAAGACCCCAGAATGATAAAATGACATGAAACATGAGTCATAGTGGCCAACATTTGAAGTGCACAGCAATTATGGATCATATTTTCCGACAGCAACAGTATCTGCAAATCACTCACTTTGTACATTTTTTAAAGTCTTTGTTTAAAGAAATTAGAGTGCAATTCGTCACTGCTAATGTCGATTCCCTTTCATTTGAATGCTCATTTGTCACGATCGGTCGCTTGTGAGCGCCCCAGGAGGGATCTATACTACTGAAATATTATAACTTATATGACTTTTCAAATTGGCCAAATAATATATAATACCGTGTAATGAATAACATCTTTCACCTACTGTGTAAATCTAAGCCTATACAACTACGTGGGCAGTTTAGTTCCTCTTTGTCTGCTATTTTCCGAGAAAAGTGTACCCAAAGAGATGAAAACATTCTCAAAAATTATCTTTCAGGATAAATTTAAAATGTATTTTATATAAACTGAGCATTTGAATCATACCAATATTCCTCCCCTGGGTTGAGGAGATATCACTAAATGCATGTGTGAAGTTTGAATGCTTTGAAATTAATGGTATAGACGTGAGAAGGTCTCACAGTTTATCGTAGGTTAATATTGTGTCAGTTCCAAGGTGAACTCTAAAATGTGTCCTTAAATGAAGCTACACTAACGAATCTATCGGAACGAACTTTTGGTTCATTCTGTGAAAGTGGCCATTCTGCGACTGTCTTGGCTCGAAGTCAGCTTTCCTTATAATACTGCCATCCTCACAACCCAAGCGCAAACAATTGCCAAGTGTGAGGTGACGTACAATGGACGGAAGAAAATCGACCCCCTGTTGATCCGTCTTTAACTGCAGCGCGTGCTGTTGTGCGCAGAGACATCTGCGGGCCACGTCCGGAACAAGACATTACTGCAACAATGATACATTTAGTTCATCTTCTTTGAAAAGAATGTGGCCTCTAACTTTCAAGCCAAACACTTCCTCAAAAGAAAGACTAGATAAATCACATTTTCTTTCTTCAACTCCTTGGAATCATCGCTGAAGCCGCAGTGATTTAGTTCGGAACGGTGCTTAGTATCGGGAACAATATAATTCTCTTGCCAAACCAAAACAGTTCAAAATACCAATACTAGACACTTGCTGCTAAAACAGTCCACATCTATGTAAGTTAGTGACGATCCTATAGTGACTTGGCCTTATAGTAACTCAGATGTATAGATTAGGATCACCTCACAATTGCTTGCCACGGTGGGTAAGTGGTTATCGTGTCACACTACCAACCCCAAGCTTGCATATTCGCTCCTTGCCCTGGTACGTGTCGTCTCAAAACTCACGAATTTCAAGATGGGGATTAGTAAAATTAGGTTCTAACCGGTTTCTTTAACAGGGCCAGTCTCAAAACTCACGAACCAAGCCATAGCCACCTATAAGAATATAGGTAGCCATGACCAAGCCAGTTCATTGGGAAAAGGTGCATTGCTAGATCCAGGCAGAACTGTTTGCCCTCTTGTAATTGGCACCTCTCTCATCATGTTGTTGTTGTTTTTGATTCTTTTAGGGTTTTTGCGGCATCGTGGTCATGTACTTGGGTGGGCATAGAATTTGTCTGATAACCTGCGTCACAATGACGTCTGTACAATACAAACGAAATCCCATTCTACAAACATGGGTTGAAGGGCAGTGAGCTCTCCGGAGTCGTGAGTTTTGAGACTATTATTATAATATACCTTCAGCTACTAGTTTATTGTCGTGAGTTTTGATACTATTTGTTACTATTTTTAGCTCGTGAGTTTTGAGACGTAACCCCGTGGTAAGTGATGTTAAAAGGCGACAATAATCACGACATGCATGTCATACTTTGTTGGTATGTTAAAGAACCCATTTGAATTCTGTAGGCCGTGTTCATAATGACAAAATTAATCACGGGATTTTCCACTAACACAAATGTTCCTCCTATCCTACTAGAAAGCGATGTAGTGTCAAGGAACTTAGATATCTAACCCCCTTGACTATCAAAGCGCTCCAAGGTACGACAAAAGTCGACATGCAAGCTGCCCTGTGGGAGCAAATAACAAAGCTTGCACCCGGTACCCCGAGGCCATACGATATTATTATTTCCCCCAGGGGCTCACATCTAGTGGGACGTGGGTTGATGACCACGGGACCGCAGCTGAGTCCGGCATTGCTTCCACTTACTTGTACCGGGCTCCTCTACGTCTTCTTTCCTGTCGACCTCCCTTGGTCAACTCTTGTTCTTTTCCGACCCCGACGGTATTATGGTATCCGAGGCCTAGAGAGTCTTTCACTTTCTCGCCTCAATTGGCCCTTGTCTCATCTTTCCTGATCCCTCCTTCTTTGAGGGGTCAGCCCTCTTGTTTTCTTTTCATTATATTTCCTTTTCTCTTTAAGATTCCCGCACTGTTTTTGTTAATTGGCTCTCCGTGTATCTAAATTCCCTTTAGCGATTTTTTTAGCATCTATCTACACTCCATTTTGTAGGTATTTTCAATCTACGTTGCATTTTGTAAGTCTTTTCGATCTGCATTGCATTTTGCGAGTGTTTTCAGCCTCCGTTGCATTTTGTAAGGATTGACAATCTAAATCGCTTTTTTAGTAAGTCTTTATATTTCCGGGTCGGGACTTTTGTGAGTATTTTGAATTTCAATTGCATTTTGTAAGCATTTTCAACCTAAACCGCTTTTTGCAAGTATTTTCAATCTAAATTGCATTTTGCATAGTTGGCATTTTGCAAGTATTTTGATTCTTAATTACATTTTGGGGTATTTTGAATCTGAATTACGTTTTGTAAGTATTTTCAATCTACATTGCATTCTGTAAGTATTGTCTATCCAAATGAGTAGTTAATATCTACCGTGCATTTTGTAAGCAATTTCAATTTCAATTGCATTTTGTAAGCATTTTGAATTTCAATTGCACTTAGTGAATATTTTGGATTGGAAATGGGAGCTTTCAATCTGAATTGCATTGTGTATTTTCAATTTCAATTGCATTGTGTAGGTATTTTGAACCTCAACTGCATTTTGTACGTATTTTCAATCTCATTTGTATTTTGTAAATATTTTGAATATCAATTGTATTTTGTAAGTATTTCGACTCTACATTGCATTTTGTACGTATTTTGAACCTAAACAACATTTTGTGCGTATTTTTCAAACAATTCCTTTTGTGAGTATTTTCGTTCTAACTTCCCTTTTGTAAGTACAGTAGTACCATTCTCCATTTTGTGAGTAGATTCAATGAGTTCCTTTTTGTAAGTAGTTTACGTCTCACTTAATTTTCGTTCTGGTTTCCACTTAATTGTCATTTTTGCTGTCTCCCAGACCATTAGCGGCCGTTAACCTAGATGTTAGGCCCCTTAAAATAACAATTATCATCATCATCATCATATTATTATTATTATTATTATTATTATTACCTCACAATCAACGATCTCGAAAGAATTGAGTGTGTCGAGTCACGATTCTAAAAATATGTGCTGAGAGTTGGAAAGATGGCCCCTACAAGATTGGTATAAGTTACGAGCTAGCCCTCAGGTTGAAAATACCATTTCCATCTACATGACCATCTGCATACATACTAGTGTGTAGAAAAGCAAAGAGAAAAGAGATCGATCCAGACTTCTAAATCACTGGCGCCATTTCATTCAATAATTTCATTCCCCAAGCGCGATTGCCAAGGCTGTGTATAAACGAGAAAAGCGACGCATCGAGTCGGCTGTGCTATGACAAACATCTGCTCTTGAAAAAACAGCATGGCTATACACGGCCTACTAGATGCGAGAAGCTCGTATCCAGTCGGCCGTGGGCTATTTGATAACTCACACCAGATGGCAAGGAGATAGCAAGTCATTTGTTTCTAATCATCTGGCGTTATTCATTGTATTTCTGTTGCAGTTCTTTTAATGACTGGAGGACACTTCTATACGGGGGTTTATTTGTTATTAATTTCACTCAAGCGTTTAGAATTCGCACTCACACATATCGAAAACGATTAATTATCACATCTAATAAAAGGCTGAAATGTTGCAACTCTTTTCAATTATTTTTTCCACTGCAGATGTCTTCAGGTAACAGCGGGGTTTCCGAAACCTTTAAATGGAAAATGGTCATTAATGCGGTATGGTTCTACTATTCTTTATGGAGTTATAAAATATATGAAGGACCCATCGAAAGAAGGGGCTGGCTGCTAATTTAAGTCGCAATTTTGAAATGTTCATTAAATGAAGTCTAATTATTTTCAAAAATAATAATCAGATATAATTGATTTCTTTCTTAGTACAGTATTTTAACTTAGCCTAGAGCTGGTAATACGGAAGTGATGTTTGGGTAATCAATTAATAACTTTGCCACGGTGGGTGAGTGGTTATCCTGTCGGATTACTAACCCCCAAGCTTGCAGGTTCGCTCCTGGCCGTGGTAAGTAATTTTTGAAAGGCGGCAAAAATCACGAGACGCATGCCATACGATGTTGCCATGGTAAAGATAGTGGCAAAATTAATCTCGGGATTTTCCGCCAACACAAAGTTCCTAATTTCTCTACTAGAAAGCGCTATAGTGTCAAGGAGCTTAGATATCTAACCTCTTTGACTTTCATAGTGCTTCAAGACAAACAAACAACCCCTGGCACTATACAGCCCATGAAGGGCCTAGGCCGACCAAGCGACCGCTGCCGAGCCATTTGGCCTGCAGATATTGGGGTGACGCGTGAGTAGCGCATCGGGTCCCCTCGGCCGTTAATCTTGGTTTTCGTGATCGTGGCGCTGCCTCACTGTCAGACAGCTACTCAATTGTCCTCACGAGGCTGAGTGCACCCCGTTCCAACCCTCACGTCAATTTTAAAATCCCTGACGGAGCCGGGAATCGAACCCGGGGCCTCCGGGTGAGAGGCAGGCACGCCACCCCAACACATTGGGCCGGCATAGTGCTTCAAGGAACAACAAAATTCGACATGCAAGGCTGCCCTCTGGGTGTCAAATAACAAAGCTTGCACCTCGGCACCCGAGGCCATACGACATTATTATTCATTATTATAATCGAATAATTTGAAATTATTTGAAAACGACTAATCGATTGATCTAGTGACCATTCAATCGACCAACAGAATAGGCTAATATATTAAACGGCTATCCGAAGAATGGATTAATTGATTAGTAGATAGGAAAAGAAGTTTAAATGAGAGACCATCGCTTACATTGAGTTACGCTTAAGGACTGGAACAGACCTCTGAGAGAAGAAGAGTGGAGGGACAAGAGAAGCTGGCCTTAAACTGGATAAGGGGGAAGGATGATGATGATAATGATAATGATTGAAGTATAAAGCCCAGTTTTCTTCGCGAAATATCAGGTCTTTTGTATGTAGCCTATTCCCCGACATTGTACATAATTCACAGTTCTCAAATTAAATTGAACCTAAAACAGTTGTTGTTGATTCATTATGGGATTTGCGACATTGTGTACTTGTAGCCCCGTGTACTTGTGTGTGTGTAGAATTTGTCTGATAATCTATGCCACTCTAATATCTCTACTAGTGTATTGTCATTTGTCGCTTTTCAGTCGGTCAACACGATTGTTCCCAATGAATGGGTGGGATACAAGATATAAATGTGTGAATAATCTCCTGGAAAAAAAATGCATGTTACGTTTCAAGTTGTCTTTGCATTTTCACTAGAAATGGCGTTCTCGCCTACTGTTCTCTAGGTTGCAGGATCGAATCCTGGCACAGTCAGCTGGCATTTGAGGAGTCGCAAATGCGAGGGAGCCGTGTCAGTAGATTTACTGGCACGTTATTGATCCCCTTCGGGGCGAAATTCCGGCATCCCGGCGTCTCTAAAAGCCAGAGTAGTTAAAAGGGACGTAAAACCCATACCATTATTATTATTATTATATATTTATTTACATTGTTTAGACCCAAAGGATCACATTAAGCAAATTATGTTCTGGTGCTGTTCTTCTTGTCCTTCCAGAACTCCGTCATCATCTCACTGTGTCGGACTCGACGTTCCTCCGCCCATCCTTTCCCTGGTCTCCTTGGTCGATCTTCATGTGTGACTTCCCAACTGTGGATCTTATGTGGGAATGTCATTCGATCGTCTATGTCTATTGGTATGATGTTGGCACTTTCGAGATCAATTTGGACTTGGGTAACCCAGACTGTTGTCACTTTAAGTTTCCGTAAGTAAGTCAATATTCTCTTTGTTAGCCGGTCGTCATTCAGTCTCATAATGTGGCCGTAGAATCTCAGTCGTCGCTTGCGGAAATCAGACTCGATGTTAGATTATTATTATTATTATTATTATTATTATTATTATTATTATTATTGTCTTCCATGCCTCCATTTCTTTACATGTCCTTCAAACCTCATTCTTCGAGGGCTGAGAACATTTCTGCTCCCTGTCTTTTACGAGCACCCCCTTATTCCTTTTTATTTCTGTTCTTTTCTTCTTCTAATATGCGTTCAACTCGTAGTGTAGTGGTTAGCTTTCTTGGCTGTCACTGCAGAGTTCCGGGTTTGAATCCCGTCTGTGCCAAGAAGTATAGGCTAATTCTGGTCTGTGGGCTGGAACGGTACATTTAGTCTCGTGAGGCAGACCTAAAAAGAAATGCGTACGATGTGGATTCTCCACATCAGCACCAGGCGAATGCCTTTCCCCAAATTCTCTCACAGCCATCTGAATGACACATGTTATCAAACAAATTCCACTCACACCCAAGTACTCGAGGTTGATGACTTAGATGTCCCAAGCCCCTAGAACAAATTAACAACAACAATCATATTTTCTCTTGACCTCCCTTGGTTCCTCCCTCTACAGTAGTTTGTAAGCCAGCATGAATATTACGTGGACTAATGAAGGGATTGTTTCTGATATACACCCCCCATTATCAGTCTACAATAGTTAATAAGCTAGCCTCAATGAAGCCCTAACAAGTCGCCTCGTTATGTGTAGGAAGATCATTACCGGGGATAATAATAAAATAATGGAAATTATCTACAGAGTGAGTCAGTATGTACGAACCGAATACAGAGGGTTGATAGTATCAGTGATTCTGGAGTAAAAACATTAGATAAAAGCATGCCCTATTCTAACTAATCCTGAGATACATCATTTGATTACAGAAAGATGACTTTTAATCCTTCCATGGTAAGTAGGTTAACTCCTATAATGGTAATCTGAGCGAGTATGATCAATAAAGGCAGCACACTACACTCTGATTACCACTTGATATTAGAAAGATTCCGTTTGACAGGTACAGTCTCCCACGAGAACACTAAAGGTCAAGTGTCTCAGCTCAAAGAGAATCGTATTCCTTATTATCGGATTGTGGATTTAAAGGAAGAACCCAGGCTCACTCGAGCCGTTACACGTATCAAGTCAAAGTCCTCCGTTACTCCAGAATGTGAACCGTTCCTCACTCTTAGCTGTGTCAAGTCAAAGTCCTCCGTTACCCCGGAATGTGAACCATACCTCATTCTTAGCTGTGTCAAGTCAAAGCCCTCTGTTACTCCAGAATGTGAATCGTTCCTCATTCTTAGATGTGTCAAGTCAAAGTCCTGTGTTACCCCGGAATGTGAACCGTTCCTCAATCTTAGCTGTGTCAAGTCAAAGCCCTGAGTTACCCCGGAATGTGAACCATTCCTCATTCTTAGCTGTGTCAAGTCAAAGCCCTCTGTTACTCCAGAATGTGAACCATTCCTCATTCTTAGTTGTGTCAAATTAAAGCCCTCTGTTACCCCGGAATGTGAACCATTCCTCATTCTTACGCTGTGACACGTCGAAGCCCTCTGTTACCCAGGAATGTGAACCATTCCTCATTCATACGCTGTGTCAAATCAAAGCCCTCTGTTACCCGGAATGTGAACCATTCCTCATTCTTAGCTGTGTCAAGTCAAAGCCCTCTGTTACTCCAGAATGTGAACCATTCCTCATTCTTAGCTGTGTCAAATCAAAGCTTTCTGTTACCCCGCAATGTGAACCATTCCTCATTCTTACGCTGTGTCAAGTCAAACCCCTCTGATACTCCAGAATGTGAACCATAACTCATTCTTACGCTGTGACAACTCAAAGCCCTCTGTTACCCCGGAATGTGAACCATTCCTCATTCTTACGTTGTGTCAAGTCAAACCCCTCTGATACTCCAGAATGTGAACCATACCTCATTCTTACGCTGTGTTAAGTCAAAGCTCTCTGTTACTCTGGAATGTGAACCGTTCCTCATTCTTAGCTGTGTCAAGTCAAAGCCCTGAGTCACCCCGAGTAGGGGGGAGCTAGGAGTTCTAACGAGTGTCATGGCCGCCGCGTGAGTCTAAGCCGATAACTCTCGAACCAGTGGTCGGATATTCACGAATAAAGTGTTATTGGACTCGGGCTGACGGGGGCTTTGCTATGGACCACTCGTTATATTTTTGAATTTTTTTTTGAAAATTTTTGTTTTCGAAAGTAGGTAATAGTTTGAAAATCAAACATGATAGAACGTTGTGCCATGGTTCAAACGAATGGTCTTTATGACCTTTATTTTCTATAGTAAAACTTTTTTAATTTTTATGTTTTTTTGGAAAAACTCGAATTTTGAAAATTCTATATTTCGGAAACTAGGAACTCTACAAAAAGAATTGTTTAACGTCAATCAATGATCCCTACCCCCTCTACCCCCCAAAAAAATTTCAAGTTTCTAGGATGAAAACCTGCAGTAGTGGGATGATGACAGAGCTGCTTCCAAAAGCAAGTGGTGAGCCCCTGCGACCTTGGAATGGAAGGAGCCATGCTAGGAGGGCGTGCTTGGATTCGTTTTTTTCGTCTCGTCGTGCTCTTTACGGGAATGTCGGTGTCTAAAATGTGAAAATCTGGAAACACAGTCTTTTTGGGGTAAAAACGTGATTTTAGACTTTTTGCTATATCTCACGAACCAATAACGCTAGAGGCGTGTTCGACAGGTCCAAGGACTCGGGGTAACGTCCTCTCTGCTATGGACTACCCGTTATAATTTTTAATAAAATTGGAAACTCGGTTTTGGGGTAAACAAGTGTTTTTTGTGATTTTGTCGATATCTCACGAAGCAATAACGCTAGAGGCATGTACGATGGGTCCAAGGATTCGGACAGACGTCCTCTTTGCTATGAACTACTCGTTGTAATTTTAAAAAAATTTGGAAACGCGATTTTGGGGTAAACACGTGTTTTTTGTGATTTTTGCCGACATCTCACGAACCAATAACGCTAGAGACATGTACGAGGTGTCCTAGGACTCGGGCTAACACCCCCTTTCAAATGTGGTAGATTTTTTTTTCAAAAAATAATTCACATGGGTCTAACGCCATACATGTTGAAAAAACGTTTTCTTTTTCATTGCCTGTTTATAATGTCCATGAAGCGTGGCGGTTGAGAGAGAGACGATACGGCTGGGTGTGTGTGTGTGTGTTTCAACGAACCTGTCGCTGACCACGGTGGCTGTGTTCAATAGATCAATCGCTATTTCGACGGGTCGGTGTATGACAGAGCGAGGGTACGTTTTTTCACACCTTTTACCTTTGACGTGTAAACGGTGATGAGAACTTGATTCTATGTTGGTCGAAGCGAGTACAGAAAACCAATTTACAGGAGGTGAAGGTCATTTGAGCTTATTGGAAGGCTCCGGTCTGACTTGACAACAGGTGCAATGGAAAAAATGACCAAGACGCTTGAAGGTGAAATAATCTGACCATCGTGGTGGCAGGGGAGTGCGAAAGGCGTGCACACATGTGAAACCACAGGCACGCTAAACCAGTGACATCCTGTCTTGCTTCGTACGTGACAAAATGCAAGTCCATGTGAAATTTGATCTACCGCAGGTGTTCACCTTGGACGTTATCTGTCCACGTGCATGATAACTGTTAACAAGTGACATCCTGTTTTGCTTCGTACGTGACAAAATGCAAGTTCATGTGAAATTTGATTCGCCACAGGTGTTCACTTTGGGCGTTAGCTGTCCACGTGACCGATAACAGAATGGTCAAAGCGTGGGAAAAAATGATTATACATGCAACGTAGCATATATAAAGACATGTCGTTATCATTTCCACTCTCACTTGGGTGGACTACCTTTGAACACATTGCGTTGCGTGAAACACTTGGTCTTGATTAACAGTTTTGGTGTTGGTGGAAAATACTTAACCTTGTTGTGGGGTAGGTATATACATATATATATTTATTCATTTATACATTTATTGATTAATATATATATTTACAAGCAATTATTTATTGATTAGGTAATTAATGATTTTATTTATTTGTTTGCAGATAACCGGCATACCTTACATGTCTGAGGGAGAAGAAACCATTGCACTTTTGAGCCCACTAGAAGGGAAGAACAACAAGTCACTGCAAGTAAAGGTGAGATGATTTTTTTTAACTAACTTGTTTCATTTTTTTGTTTTATGTTTTATTTTATGAAATGTATGTATTAACTTGAATTTAGGTATTTATAGCGGTTTATTTTATTTATTTTTAGAAACTTGGAAGGAATAGTCTTACCGACGTAGTAGTCGCTGAAAAAAAAAACGAAACGCACTAAAGCGAAACCACTGCCAAAGAGTGAACTGTTTAAAACTCAGGTAAGTCCAACTTAAAAATGCTATTCCATTTTACCACTACTGAAAACTCGTAGACAAAAAAAATTCATTACCTGTACATGACTGGGACAATGATTGCTTTCTTGATTAATGGCTATGTTGTTGTTGTTGACTGGGAAAAGTACAAGGCCATGTTGGATTTTCTAAAAATAAAAATAATAAATTTAATTTATGGGTGGTTCCCTATGGACTCAACGAATATCCACAGGTTTGAACATGATAATGTGAACAAAATGACATGACATTCATTTTTGTTTATATATTGGTTAAAGGGAGGGTGGGGGAATGTAAATGACTGTAGCTTTATAAAAAAAGAAAATAAGTACATGGGTTACTGTTAGTGCCAACATACAGTTTATTTTTAATGGTGTTTTGATATATTAATGCCAATTAACGTTAACGTTTTATTTACAAGTATTGATTGATTGATTGAGTGATGGGTTATTTGGTTTGCTTTTAGGTGTCGTCATGTGCCATTAACGTAATGAACAGACAGTGAACAAGCATGCATTATGCTTTAAAGTGCTCTTGTGCAATGTTAATAACTTACAATAAGAAAAAGTTTTATTATAACACATGGCGTTAGTACCAAATACAACAAGTGAGCAAGTTGGTTTACCACGTGGGTTAAATTTAAAATCAGAACATGATCGATGGTTAACACTTGAATCCTGGCCTGTAGGCTTTTTGTCGACGCATGAACTTGCAAAAGCCGGTTTTTTTACTTGAACCGAGAAGATGTGGTGCGCTGTGTGTTTTGTCGTATTGAACTTTCACACTGGGAAGAAGGGGATGATCCCTTTAGAGACCATTTGCGATGGTCTCCTCACTGTCCTTACATGCTTGGAAAGCAAGTGGGTAACCTACCCGTGCATTCATTTTACCGAACCACAAGGCCTTTGGCCGCTACTTACGTTGCTGAATCACAAATAAATAATAATAATGATGTATTACCAGTCAACGGTAGTGTCGATATATGTGGTCCATATGCCATAGACAGTGTTGAATTGGCGTGTGCTTTTGAAAAATTGGGAGTTTGCAAGACTAAAGCACTAGCACACCCAGAGTACAGCTCTGTTGAAAAACGTTTCGAATCTTATAAAAATGTTTGGCCATTAATATTAAAACACCTTACCAAACAGCTAAGTGAAGCTGGATTTTTTTATACTGGTGAAGGGGATAAAACAATATGTTTTTATTGCGGATTTGCTTTAAAGGATTGGCAAATGACTGATGACCCTTTAGTGCAACATGCTCGTTGGTTACCAAACTGTAAATACATGGTGTTGCTTAAAGGTCAGGAATTTGTGAACACTATTCGTAAAGAAAAAGTGATTGCAGCACAAGACATAAAAGTGCCTTTAGAGTTAGAGCACGCGGAGCAAATACATAAGGCTGAAAGAAAAGACTTGTCTCACGAACAGATACAAAAGTGTGACCAACAATTATGTAAAATTTGTTATCAAGATGAACTAGGTGTTGTATTTTTACCCTGTGGACACATGATAGCCTGTGTCAAATGTGCATTAAAACTTAACACTTGTGCTATATGCAGAAAAGTAGTATCTGCTACAGTTAGGGCATTTCTTGCATAACTCGTATAATTTATTCGCCATGCATAGTGCAAAATCCCTAATTGCACAATATTATTAAAGCTGTTTTAGAGTGTAATAGATATGCTTTTCATTTGTTTATAGACTACTACAATGAATGTTTTGAATGCTGTGGGACAATCATGTGGCTTAGAGACAAAGAAGCTCAGCGAATTGCCAACGCATATTCCATTCCGCATTATCAAGATTCGGAAATTGAAAACAGCATATGGTGATCGTGTACTTTGTGTATGTGAAAACTTTGAGACATTTCTGCCTATACGGTTTAATGATATGTCGGAAAGTGTTTTTGATGAAGTCAATAATGCTGTGCAACCTGTACACTTAATTTATGAAGGTTTTAAAAACAATAGGTGCATGATTCGTTTTAAGTAAATAAAAAAAGTCAAATAATAATGGAAGATATAAGTCATGACAATGGACTGAAAGAAAAAATATGTGTATAGAATAATAATGTCTTAGTGTTTAGTATTGTCTTAAAAATATTATCATGAAACCAAAAAATGTATATAAAGTTTGTAAATAAATGAAAATAATGGTACAATGTTGTTTTATTTTCTATAGAAGTCAGAATATTTAACATTGCAGAGTATACATGATTATGACAATAAAAAGCACACTTAATACAAGTCTTTGCCTTTACGATAGTGTGTTATAGTTTTAAAAACAAAGCTTGTTGTAGATCTTTTTTCTTCCACGGTAAACAATAGGCATGAAAACGTTATTGTCCTGTTTTGGATCATTATCACTATCATAATCATAAGCTGCATGATCTATATCACTATTATTATAATCACTATAATTATCCTCAACATTATCCTCAACATTACTAAAACCAGTTAAATATTCCTGGTCCTCTTCCTGTTCCTCTTCCTCTTCCTCTACAGTGTCCTCGTGTAGAGTCTGCGTGGCTTTTGATAATGTTAAGGGTTTTTTGAACATTGAATTATTTTCAATAGTAGTATTGTTTTGTAGCACTTGCTTTTTAACATTTTCATGATTTTCTGTTGACAGCAACAGTGTTTCATGCAGTACACTACATTGATGATCACTGACACTTAAAACCACACTATTTTTGCTTTTTAGCTCACTGCGACATTGTTTTGAACGTTGTTTTGTACAACGCCAAATAACAGTTCCATTTTTATTGGTTCGTTTCACAATATATGAATATCCTTTATAGAATGCATGAGGCTTACCATACCTAGTCACAGATACTTCCATATCAACTGTCAAGCTTAGACTAAGCTCTAGTAAAGACAACTTGGTAATAAGAACAATAGATTAATGTGCGAGCATATATGGGTGCAAATGTGGGAGCAAAAAAAAGTGGGAGCAAAAAGTGGGAGCAAGAATTGGGAGCAAAAAAGTGGGAGCAAAAAGTGGGAGCAAAAATTGGGAGCAAAAAGTGGGAGCAAAAAGTGGGAGCAAAAATTGGGAGCAAAAAGTGGGAGCAAAAGTGGGAGCAAAAGTGAGTGTAAAAGTGAGTGCAAACGTGGGTTCAAAAGTGAGTGCAAAAGTGAATGTAAAAGTGGGTGCAAAAGTGGGTGAAAAAGTGGGTGCAAAAGTGGGTGCAAGAGTGAGTGCAAAAGTGGGTGAAAAAGTGGGTGCGAAAGTGGGTGCAAAAGTGAGTGCAAAAGTGGGTGCAAAAGTGAATGCAAAAGTGGGAGCAAAAAGTGGGAGCAAAAAGTGGGAGCAAAAAGTGGGAGCAAAAGTGGGAGCAAAAGTGAGTGTAAAAGTGAGTGCAAACGTGGGTTCAAAAGTGAGTGCAAAAGTGAATGTAAAAGTGGGTGCAAAAGTGGGTGCAAGAGTGGGTGCAAAAGTGGGTGCAAAAGTGGGCGAAAAAGTGGGTGCAAAAGTGGGTGCACGAGTGGGTGCAAAAGTGGGTGAAAAAGTGGGTGCGAAAGTGGGTGCAAAAGTGAGTGCAAAAGTGGGTGCAAAAGTGAATGCAAAAGTGGGTGCAAAAGTGGGAGCAAAAACTGGGAGCAAAAAGGGGGAGCAAAAAGTGGGATCTGAAGAAAGTAGGAGCAATTATGAGAGTAAATGTGAAAGGAAAAGTGGGAGCAAGTATGGGAGCAAATGTGAAAGCAAAAGTGGGAGCAAAAAGTGAGAGAAAAAAGTGAGAGCAAAAAGTGGGAGCAAATATGAGAGCAAAAAAAAAGTAGGAGCAAGTATGGGAGCAAATGTGAAAGCAAAAGGGGGAGAAAAAAGTGAGAGAAAAAAGTGGGACCAAAAAGTGTAAGCAAAAGTGGGAGCAAATATGAGAGCAAAAAAATGTGGGAGCAAAAAGTGGGAGCAAAACGTGTAAGCAGAAGTGGGAGCAAACAAGTGTGAGCAAATATGGGAGCAGAAAGTGGGAGCAAATGTGAAAGCAAAAGTGGGAGCAAAAAGAGCGAGCAAAAGTGAGTGCACAAAGGGGGAGCAAAATGTGTGAGTAAAAAGTGGGGTCAAATGTGGTGTTTTACTAAAACAATCCCCCCTAACCTAACCTAACCTAACTTTACTCAACCTAATTTCACCTAACCTAACTTCACCTAACCTAACCTTCCAACTCTCAGATCAAAAATTAAATTCTGGCTATAGTCGCGTTGGAATCCAAAACCTCTGGGATAACACCCAAGTATACTAGCCACTACACCGCGAAATGGGCAAATTATCATGCAACACAACACAAAAATAAAAAGTTTTCTGTAGTGTAACTCATTGGCTGACAATCATAGTTGAGAATTCAAACCCAAGACCTCAGGACTTTAGTTTTGAACATTATCAGAAATATTATTCCATTTACATTTTGCTGTTGCTTATAGTTATAAGAGTTGGCATTAATATGGGAGCAAAAGTGAAAGCAAAAAGTGGGTGCAAGCATGGCTGGTTGTAGAGACTTTCATATCAACTAATACACATAAATTAAATTTTAGTAAAGTGACTTGGCTAATAATAATAATAATATTAACAGTTTTAAAAAAATTCAAGGGGATTGATATTTTTCAGGGTGTAATTTCCAAAGTACTGTCAAGAATAATAATTACATGAACAGATTCCAAGAACTCTAGAGTGCTTTTAAGGTTAATGATTGGCTAGGAGTGAGATAGAGCTAGCTAACCTAAGTTAACCTCAGCTCAGTAAACCTAACCTTGTCACATGGCATGTTCTACAAGTATAGACTTGCTTTGAGACTGGCTATGACATCACAGATGAATGGCGGTGGGAGGCTGGCAAAAAGGACAATGTTTTTGGGTAATAAAAAGTCGTGTCCAGCCTCCCACCGCCATTCATCTGTGACGTCATAGCCAGTCTCAAAGCAAGTCTATACTTGTAGAACATGCCATGTGACAAGGTTAGGTTTACTGAGCTGAGGTTAACTTAGGTTAGCTAGCTCTATCTCACTCCTAGCCAATCATTAACCTTAAAAGCACTCTAGAGTTCTTGGAATCTGTTCATGTAATTATTATTCTTGACAGTACTTTGGAAATTACACCCTGAAAAATATCAATCCCCTTGAATTTTTTTAAAACTGTTAATATTATTATTATTATTATTATTAGCCAAGTCACTTTACTAAAATTTAATTTATGTGTATTAGTTGATATGAAAGTCTCTACAACCAGCCATGCTTGCACCCACTTTTTGCTTTCACTTTTGCTCCCATATTAATGCCAACTCTTATAACTATAAGCAACAGCAAAATGTAAATGGAATAATATTTCTGATAATGTTCAAAACTAAAGTCCTGAGGTCTTGGGTTTGAATTCTCAACTATGATTGTCAGCCAATGAGTTACACTACAGAAAACTTTTTATTTTTGTGTTGTGTTGCATGATAATTTGCCCATTTCGCGGTGTAGTGGCTAGTATACTTGGGTGTTATCCCAGAGGTTTTGGATTCCAACGCGACTATAGCCAGAATTTAATTTTTGATCTGAGAGTTGGAAGGTTAGGTTAGGTGAAGTTAGGTTAGGTGAAATTAGGTTGAGTAAAGTTAGGTTAGGTTAGGTTAGGGGGGATTGTTTTAGTAAAACACCACATTTGACCCCACTTTTTACTCACACATTTTGCTCCCCCTTTGTGCACTCACTTTTGCTCGCTCTTTTTGCTCCCACTTTTGCTTTCACATTTGCTCCCACTTTCTGCTCCCATATTTGCTCACACTTGTTTGCTCCCACTTCTGCTTACACGTTTTGCTCCCACTTTTTGCTCCCACATTTTTTTGCTCTCATATTTGCTCCCACTTTTGCTTACACTTTTTGGTCCCACTTTTTTCTCTCACTTTTTTCTCCCCCTTTTGCTTTCACATTTGCTCCCATACTTGCTCCTACTTTTTTTTTGCTCTCATATTTGCTCCCACTTTTTGCTCTCACTTTTTTCTCTCACTTTTTGCTCCCACTTTTGCTTTCACATTTGCTCCCATACTTGCTCCCACTTTTCCTTTCACATTTACTCTCATAATTGCTCCTACTTTCTTCAGATCCCACTTTATGCTCCCACTTTTTGCTCCCAGTTTTTGCTCCCACTTTTGCACCCACTTTTGCATTCACTTTTGCACCCACTTTTGCACTCACTTTTGCACCCACTTTCGCACCCACTTTTTCACCCACTTTTGCACCCACTCGTGCACCCACTTTTGCACCCACTTTTTCGCCCACTTTTGCACCCACTTTTTCACCCACTCTTGCACCCACTTTTGCACCCACTTTTACATTCACTTTTGCACTCACTTTTGAACCCACGTTTGCACTCACTTTTACACTCACTTTTGCTCCCACTTTTGCTCCCACTTTTTGCTCCCAATTTTTGCTCCCACTTTTTGCTCCCACTTTTTGCTCCCACTTTTGCATTCACTTTTGCACCCACTTTTGCACTCACTTTTGCACCCACTTTCGCACCCACTTTTTCACCCACTTTTGCACTCACTCTTGCACCCACTTTTGCACCCACTTTTTCACCCACTTTTGCACCCACTTTTGCACCCACTTTTACATTCACTTTTGCACTCACTTTTGAACCCACGTTTGCACTCACTTTTACACTCACTTTTGCTCCCACTTTTGCTCCCACTTTTGCTCCCACTTTTTGCTCCCAATTTTTGCTCCCACTTTTTGCTCCCACTTTTTGCTCCCAATTTTTGCTCCCACTTTTTGCTCCCACTTTTTTGCTCCCAATTCTTGCTCCCACTTTTTGCTCCCACTTTTTTTTGCTCCCACATTTGCACCCATATATGCTCGCACATTAATCTATTGTTCTTATTACCAAGTTGTCTTTACTAGAGCTTAGTCTAAGCTTGACAGTTGATATGGAAGTATCTGTGACTAAGTATGGTAAGCCTCATGCATTCTATAAAGGATATTCATATATTGTGAAACGAACCAATAAAATGGAACTGTTATTTGGCGTTGTACAAAACAACGTTCAAAACAATGTCGCAGTGAGCTAAAAAGCAAAAATAGTGTGGTTTTAAGTGTCAGTGATCATCAATGTAGTGTACTGCATGAAACACTGTTGCTGTCAACAGAAAATCATGAAAATGTTAAAAAGCAAGTGCTACAAAACAATACTACTATTGAAAATAATTCAATGTTCAAAAAACCCTTAACATTATCAAAAGCCACGCAGACTCTACACGAGGACACTGTAGAGGAAGAGGAAGAGGAACAGGAAGAGGACCAGGAATATTTAACTGGTTTTAGTAATGTTGAGGATAATGTTGAGGATAATTATAGTGATTATAATAATAGTGATATAGATCATGCAGCTTATGATTATGATAGTGATAATGATCCAAAACAGGACAATAACGTTTTCATGCCTATTGTTTACCGTGGAAGAAAAAAGATCTACAACAAGCTTTGTTTTTAAAACTATAACACACTATCGTAAAGGCAAAGACTTGTATTAAGTGTGCTTTTTATTGTCATAATCATGTATACTCTGCAATGTTAAATATTCTGACTTCTATAGAAAATAAAACAACATTGTACCATTATTTTCATTTATTTACAAACTTTATATACATTTTTTGGTTTCATGATAATATTTTTAAGACAATACTAAACACTAAGACATTATTATTCTATACACATATTTTTTCTTTCAGTCCATTGTCATGACTTATATCTTCCATTATTATTTGACTTTTTTTTATTTACTTAAAACGAATCATGCACCTATTGTTTTTAAAACCTTCATAAATTAAGTGTACAGGTTGCACAGCATTATTGACTTCATCAAAAACACTTTCCGACATATCATTAAACCGTATAGGCAGAAATGTCTCAAAGTTTTCACATACACAAAGTACACGATCACCATATGCTGTTTTCAATTTCCGAATCTTGATAATGCGGAATGGAATATGCGTTGGCAATTCGCTGAGCTTCTTTGTCTCTAAGCCACATGATTGTCCCACAGCATTCAAAACATTCATTGTAGTAGTCTATAAACAAATGAAAAGCATATCTATTACACTCTAAAACAGCTTTAATAATATTGTGCAATTAGGGATTTTGCACTATGCATGGCGAATAAATTATACGAGTTATGCAAGAAATGCCCTAACTGTAGCAGATACTACTTTTCTGCATATAGCACAAGTGTTAAGTTTTAATGCACATTTGACACAGGCTATCATGTGTCCACAGGGTAAAAATACAACACCTAGTTCATCTTGATAACAAATTTTACATAATTGTTGGTCACACTTTTGTATCTGTTCGTGAGACAAGTCTTTTCTTTCAGCCTTATGTATTTGCTCCGCGTGCTCTAACTCTAAAGGCACTTTTATGTCTTGTGCTGCAATCACTTTTTCTTTACGAATAGTGTTCACAAATTCCTGACCTTTAAGCAACACCATGTATTTACAGTTTGGTAACCAACGAGCATGTTGCACTAAAGGGTCATCAGTCATTTGCCAATCCTTTAAAGCAAATCCGCAATAAAAACATATTGTTTTATCCCCTTCACCAGTATAAAAAAATCCAGCTTCACTTAGCTGTTTGGTAAGGTGTTTTAATATTAATGGCCAAACATTTTTATAAGATTCGAAACGTTTTTCAACAGAGCTGTACTCTGGGTGTGCTAGTGCTTTAGTCTTGCAAACTCCCAATTTTTCAAAAGCACACGCCAATTCAACACTGTCTATGGCATATGGACCACATATATCGACACTACCGTTGACTGGTAATACATCATTATTATTATTTATTTGTGATTCAGCAACGTAAGTAGCGGCCAAAGGCCTTGTGGTTCGGTAAAATGAATGCACGGGTAGGTTACCCACTTGCTTTCCAAGCATGTAAGGACAGTGAGGAGACCATCGCAAATGGTCTCTAAAGGAATCATCCCCTTCTTCCCAGTGTGAAAGTTCAATACGACAAAACACACAGCGCACCACATCTTCTCGGTTCAAGTAAAAAAACCGGCTTTTGCAAGTTCATGCGTCGACAAAAAGCCTACAGGCCAGGATTCAAGTGTTAACCATCGATCATGTTCTGATTTTAAATTTAACCCACGTGGTAAACCAACTTGCTCACTTGTTGTATTTGGTACTAACGCCATGTGTTATAATAAAACTTTTTCTTATTGTAAGTTATTAACATTGCACAAGAGCACTTTAAACCATAATGCATGCTTGTTCACTGTCTGTTCATTACGTTAATGGCACATGACGACACCTAAAAGCAAACAAAATAACCCATCACTCAATCAATCAATCAATACTTGTAAATAAAACGTTAACGTTAATTGGCATTAATATATCAAAACACCATTAAAAATAAACTGTATGTTGGCACTAACAGTAACCCATGTACTTATTTTCTTTTTTTATAAAGCTACAGTCATTTACATTCCCCCACCCTCCCTTTAACCAATATATAAACAAAAATGAATGTCATGTCATTTTGTTCACACTATCATGTTCAAACCTGTGGATATTCGTTGAGTCCATAGGGAACCACCCATAAATTAAATTTATTATTTTTATTTTTAGAAAATCCAACATGGCCTTGTACTTTTCCCAGTCAACAACAACAACATAGCCATTAATCAAGAAAGCAATCATTGTCCCAGTCATGTACAGGTAATGAATTTTTTTTGTCTACGAGTTTTCAGTAGTGGTAAAATGGAATAGCATTTTTAAGTTGGACTTACCTGAGTTTTAAACAGTTCACTCTTTGGCAGTGGTTTCGCTTTAGTGCGTTTCGTTTTTTTTTCAGCGACTACTACGTCGGTAAGACTATTCTTTCCAAGTTTCTAAAAATAAATAAAATAAACCGCTATAAATACCTAAATTCAAGTTAATACATACATTTCATAAAATAAAACATAAAACAAAAAAATGAAACAAGTTAGTTTAAAAAAATCATCTCACCTTTACTTGCAGTGACTTGTTGTTCTTCCCTTCTAGTGGGCTCAAAAGTGCAATGGTTTCTTCTCCCTCAGACATGTAAGGTATGCCGGTTATCTGCAAACAAATAAATAAAATCATTAATTACCTAATCAATAAATAATTGCTTGTAAATATATATATTAATCAATAAATGTATAAATGAATAAATATATATATGTATATACCTACCCCACAACAAGGTTAAGTATTTTCCACCAACACCAAAACTGTTAATCAAGACCAAGTGTTTCACGCAACGCAATGTGTTCAAAGGTAGTCCACCCAAGTGAGAGTGGAAATGATAACGACATGTCTTTATATATGCTACGTTGCATGTATAATCATTTTTTCCCACGCTTTGACCATTCTGTTATCGGTCACGTGGACAGCTAACGCCCAAAGTGAACACCTGTGGCGAATCAAATTTCACATGAACTTGCATTTTGTCACGTACGAAGCAAAACAGGATGTCACTTGTTAACAGTTATCATGCACGTGGACAGATAACGTCCAAGGTGAACACCTGCGGTAGATCAAATTTCACATGGACTTGCATTTTGTCACGTACGAAGCAAGACAGGATGTCACTGGTTTAGCGTGCCTGTGGTTTCACATGTGTGCACGCCTTTCGCACTCCCCTGCCACCACGATGGTCAGATTATTTCACCTTCAAGCGTCTTGGTCATTTTTTCCATTGCACCTGTTGTCAAGTCAGACCGGAGCCTTCCAATAAGCTCAAATGACCTTCACCTCCTGTAAGTTGGTTTTCTGTACTCGCTTCGACCAACATAGAATCAAGTTCTCATCACCGTTTACACGTCAAAGGTAAAAGGTGTGAAAAAACGTACCCTCGCTCTGTCATACACCGACCCGTCGAAATAGCGATTGATCTATTGAACACAGCCACCGTGGTCAGCGACAGGTTCGTTGAAACACACACACACACACCCAGCCGTATCGTCTCTCTCTCAACCGCCACGCTTCATGGACATTATAAACAGGCAAAGAAAAAGAAAACGTTTTTTCAACATGTATGGCGTTAGACCCATGTGAATTATTTTTTGAAAAAAAAATCTACCACATTTGAAAGGGGGTGTTAGCCCGAGTCCTAGGACACCTCGTACATGTCTCTAGCGTTATTGGTTCGTGAGATATCGGCAAAAATCACAAAAAACACGTGTTTACCCCAAAATCGCGTTTCCAAAATTTTTTAAAATTACAACGAGTAGTTCATAGCAAAGAGGACGTCTGTCCGAATCCTTGGACCCATCGTACATGCCTCTAGCGTTATTGCTTCGTGAGATATCGACAAAATCACAAAAAACACGTGTTTACCCCAAAACCGAGTTTCCAATTTTATTAAAAATTATAACGAGTAGTCCATAGCAGAGAGGACGTTACCCCGAGTCCTTGGACCTGTCGAACACGCCTCTAGCGTTATTGGTTCGTGAGATATAGCAAAAAGTCTAAAATCACGTTTTTACCCCAAAAAGACTGTGTTTCCAGATTTTCACATTTTAGACACCGACATTCCCGTAAAGAGCACGACGAGACGAAAAAAACGAATCCAAGCACGCCCTCCTAGCATGGCTCCTTCCATTCCAAGGTCGCAGGGGCTCACCACTTGCTTTTGGAAGCAGCTCTGTCATCATCCCACTACTGCAGGTTTTCATCCTAGAGACTTGAAATTTTTTTGGGAAGTAGAGGGGGTAGGGATCATTGATTGACGTTAAACAATTTTTTTTGTAGAGTTCCTAGTTTCCGAAATATAGAATTTTCAAAATTCGAGTTTTTCCAAAAAAACATAAAAATTAAAAAAGGTTTACTATAGAAAATAAAGGTCATAAAGACCATTCGTTTGAACCATGGCACAACGTTCTATCATGTTTGATTTTCAAACTATTACCTACTTTCGAAAACAAAAATTTAAAAAAAAAAATTCAAAAATATAACGAGTGGTCCATAGCAAAGCCCCCGTCAGCCCGAGTCCAATAACACTTTATTCGTGAATATCCGACCACTGGTTCGAGAGTTATCGGCTTAGACTCACGCGGCGGCCATGACACTCGTTAGAACTCCTAGCTCCCCCCTACTACCCCGGAATGTGAACCATTCCTCATTCTTAGCTGTGTTAAGTCAAAGCCCTCTGTTACCCCGGAATGTGAACCAGCCCTCATTCTTACGCTGTGACAAGTCGAAGCCCTCTGTTACCCCGGAATGTGAACCATTCCTCATTCTTACGCTGTGTCAAGTCAAACCCCTCTGACACTCTGGAATGTGAACCATACCTCATTCTTACGCTGTGTCAAGTCAAAGCTCTCTGTTGCCCTGGAATGTGAACCGTTCCTCATTCTTAGCTGTGTCAAGTCAAAGCCCTGAGTTACCCTGGAATGTGAACCATTCCTCATTCTTAGCTGTGTCAAGTCAAAGCCCTCTGTTCCCCGGAATGTAAACCAGTCCTCATTCTTACGCTGTGACAAGTCGAAGCCCTCTGTTACCCCGGAATGTGAACCATTCCTCATTCTTACGCTCTGTCAAGTCAAAGCTCTCTGTTACCCTGGAATGTGAATCATTCCTCATTCTTACTTTGTGTCAAGTCAAAGCTCTCTGTTAACCCGGAATGTGAACCATTCCTCATTCTTACGCTGTGTCAAGTCAAAGCCCTCTGTTATTCCAGAATGTGAACCATTCCTCATTCTTACGCTGTATCGAGTCAAAGACCTCCGTTACCCCAGAATGTGGACCATTCCTCATTCGTACGCTGTGTCAAGTCAAAGCCCTCTGTTACCCCAGAATGTGAACCATTCCTCATTCTTAGGTGCCTGTACACTGGAGAGCTTTTTCCCTAGCTAGACCGTAGAGTAGCTCGTGTTAGGGCGCTCTAAGCTCCTCTCCAGTGTACACAGGTGGTAGAGAACCCTAGCAGAGACCACTCTAAGCTCCAGCTCAAGATTGCCGACTGTACGGTGTAAAAAGTATTTGGGCGCCCTAGCTAGACCAGTCTAGCTCCATTCAACCGGTTGAATATTGGAAAGTGCTATACGTAAAGTCAGTGGTGGATTGTTCTGGTTATTTTAGGTAGATTTCATTAGAAAGCTGACTATTGCAATGGGTACCATGTTTCGATCTCCGAAAAATTTCGACATATCTTCGCGTTTCACATTCCCCAGACCCCAAAACCACCGTCAGTTCAAAAGTTTATATATAATTTATGTATATATGTCTATGATGAACCCGCTGAGCTATGGTTCATGTGATATTTTTTATGACGGAACATTTATGATGGGATGTTGTACCTTTGAACACACCCAGGAAGCCACGTGGAGCTGAGAGCTCACGCGATACTCTTGGAAGTAGCGTTGGATCGCACTTTTGACTTTGGTGAGAACTGCTAATTATTTATCTGAGGTCTTATTAATTAATTTTATTCTTTCTCAAGACTCAGAATATTCCATTTCGTCATGCTGCATTATTAAAACATTTTTGAGAATGTTATTTTAGCTTAAGGTAAGGTAATACCCTTGCAGATACGCAAATAGGAACGTAAGTAGTCGCTCAACGACTTCGGTTTGACGACCTACTTCCTTGAGACACCCAGTGCCTTGCACTACGTCTGGAGAATCCGCCCAGTGCAGGCGTGTAAGTGTATTTGTCCTGTAAGACATAGAAGAATATCCGCTTGTTAGCGTTGAATTGGTTATCAGGGGCCATCGTGCACTGGCATATTGTAAAATACTGGTATTTATGCACAGTGAGCCACAGAAACATATTGAAGATAATTATTGGCAAGTATTAGTGAATTATATAATTTTACCGGAACACCACATTTTAGTACCCACGTGTTTGTGGAGGGCCAAATGCCTTGTGGAAAATATACAGGTAAACGTGTTGCAACTACTTCAAATAAGTGTGATTATAATTGTGTAACATATTTGGATTGCCAGAGTGAAGTTTTTATTTCCAAAACGACGTACATTTTACCGATGCTGCATGATAGAAAAGTGGCGTCATTAGCACGTGCAGAATCATAGAGCAGTGCTATCTCACGTATCTATTCACATCCACGAAATTAAGGCTGTGTTGTCAATTACTATCAAAGCCTACAACACTTACGACGAACATTATATTTTTGGAAAGTGAAAGAATGAATTTCATAATTTATTTCACCGTCAACGTGACCGGACTATACCACACCATGCTTGAATCAGTCATCATGGGCTAATACCATTCTGGTATGAGGGTGATGTTTCTACGAGAACTAGCATGATGGTGGAGCTTGCAGAACCGAGGACGAGAAGGAAGGAATCCAAGATGCCATTTCCAGGCATATCCAGCATATCCACGGAGTTGTCGACAGGGATGAATCGAACCCTGGTCTTTGGAGGAGTCCAGATGGGAATCCTGATGAGGATAATACCGTTCCAGAGATCCAGAGAGGAATTTGTACAACCCTGGTTATTGAATAGAGGGCTGAGTGATAGCTTCTCCATGTCGTGAGTTTTTGGACATCCCTTCTCTTGTTCTAGTTCTGGTGGTATATTAGATTTAATGTAGTTTGTGAATCAACCACACTCTGTGTCAGCCATTTTTCTAGGTAGGGATTGTATCTAGTTTAATTTAATGTCATTTATTTCAGTATAGTGAGACACCCTTGGGTCTGACATTTTGGTTAACCCTGGTGCAGCTTGATGAACGTAGTAGAACGTCAAAGCCTATCTTTTGCTAGATGTGACCGTAGTCATTCGAGGCTATTTTGTACAACCCTGGTTGGGGTGATTTTTTTTCAAGTCTTTGCTGACTTTAGTTATGACAATCAGATGTCATGGTTATTTCTTTGACTGCATTCTTTGCAGCCAGTTTTGATACACCCCTGACTTTCGTTAGAACAGTCGTATCAGTTAGGCAATCGACTGTAATTGCCAGTTTTGTAAATGCATTATATTTTCATTTTGAATAAGCTCAGAAGCTATTCTTGGTCAAGTTTGAACCTAACAACTAGAAGGAATGTTTCGTTGCCTAGCATCGAACTCAGTTCCCAACGTATCATTAAGCGGATCCTTGTATGGAATCTGCGCCACAATTTTCATTTTGCTTGTGTCATGTAAGACACGTTTTTATTTGATGTTGTACTAGCAACTACTGAATTGTATTTTGAGAACAAAGAGCTCCAGTGATTGTAAGATTACTATCATTTAGACGTCTTTGGTAGAAAGACGGAATTACATTATTCTATTCAGATTTATTGCGTGTTTTTTATACACGGACTCTTTAGAGGTTCATAACCCATGGTAAAGTTTTTTATGAACAGGCCAGATGTATAGTTTTATTTTGATTAAATCGCCGGCCTTGAATAATGTGTGTTTTGTGTCGACCGAACGCAGGAATGTGGTAGCCTGCTGGTGACATAAACTGGTTTTGTAATCCAGTGCCCTTTAGAGCACGCTTCATCTGTTTGCGAGACAGGACTACTTTGACAAGAGACAGAATGCAATTGTATTCGCTCTTTCTTTCGTTGCAACTTAGCTTATGTAACCCAGTTTCAACCCTGTCTCAGATCACATGTTTTATAGATTGCTTTTTGTTCGTTGAGCGCACTTCTTGCGTGTACCGTCTTGACGTGTACAATTAGGTCAGGTTTTCTATAGTGAGTTGCAGGCGACCCTGTTAAATGCAGGAATTTATTGTATGAAGGTACTTGTGATTACCTTGTCCGGGAGGGTTCCCGTTGACTAGATGTTATTGGAAGGTAACTGTTGTGGACAGGCCTATCCCAGATTTATTGAATGCGAGCTTTGCGCCGCTGGTAACCCGTGTTATTGTGTGTCCGAGTTGTTGTTGCTCGTTGATCTTATTCCGACTGTTGAGTCGAGGCTTTTTGGTGGAGAATGATCTCAGTGTAGACACTCCGTGCCCGAGCTATTGTCAGTATTATTCGCCATAAACCAACGATACACCTAAAACCGACATCTTAATAATAAAACGCATAATTTTGGTAAAACGAAAGCTAACTAATGAATTCTTTCTACCTAACTTTGTTCTGTTGCATTTTGGAACTGTTGACATAGCCGTGCAGTTGAAGGTAATTTCCTTGTGTGGAAATGACTAGGACAGTTGACACTTTTGTAGCGACCTGAAGCATGCGCGAACCTAGAGTTCGTAGCTTGTGGAGCTCAGGCCATGCGATGTCAGACGTGGTCTCAACTACGCATTCGTCACCGTAATTACACACATTAGATGACTATGGCTTACAAAGAGTAAACCATGGTGTAGGCAGGAATTTAATAAAGATTTGTGTCTATTTCATTACTTATTTATGATCTACAAGTGTGTAAATCCTACATGTTACTTTATTGTGTGCTGATAGCACGTAGTTATTAAGAATAATTAAATGTTTTTCATGGCTGTACACTTAGATTTGTTGTAATTGTTTTCTGTTACGGACGTCATCGCCGTAAATTTTGTTATTAACTGTTAGGACTTAGCTAGATGATTACCGTTAAATGTAAATGTGGAAATGGTATCATCCTAACTTAGATTTGTTTTGCTACCCTGTTAAATGTAAATTCTGATATTAGCTTAATCTTGTAACTTGAACTAGGGACTTGCGTCGTACCATTTTCCTAGTGTTGCTGTTGTTGCTTTATTATTGTGAGTTAGATCTTTCGCGAGGGTTTCAAGTAACTTCTCAGGTAGGGACCTGCTCTTTATTTTCTTTTGTTTATTAGCTTGCGGACTAGCCGATTATAACCCTCCGAACTTGGCTAGCGGCTTGTGAATTTTAATAAATGTTCACGGTGTTTTACTTAAGTCTGGATGTTTAATTTCTCAGTCTAGTTTTGAGGTGAACCTTTCCTTAGGCAGTCTATGACCATCGTCACCATGTACCACGATCCCCGTGGACTACAGTGTCTCGTGCCGCTTAGCCTATTAGGAAGTTCACCTGATCCTCACGGTAATTTTATTCGACTTATGGGATGTTAGGAAAGTCATCGCGGTTGTTGACTCGACTAACGGTCTCATAAAATGGCGCACAACGTTGTGGGCGGACTTGGTCGCATAAAATGGCGCCCAACTCATGTGCCAACGTTAACGTGGTGACCGTCAGTACCATGTTACTTTGGAGGATCTTAATGTTGATTAATGGTAAATTGACAGGACTGGGACGAACTTAGAAAGTCGTACTGCAGATCAATTGACCGCATGGCATTCATGTTTGATAGAAGTCCATGGGGTGAGGCTTTAGTGTTAGATAAATGATGGATAGGGTTTTCTTTGATGATGCTTCATCCTGAGTAAATGTAATACTTTGCTTTACTCGCCGTTGTCTTTGTAAATGTAGAAGCACTTAGTTTGCATACTCCAGCTGTACTCGTGATATTTATATAAATGAAACAAGCTTTATACCACCAAGTAACTAATCATAGCTGTAAGTTCTAGTAGAGATTGATCCCTCACTTTCTCATATATATTTCTTGTCAAATGGATGAGGAAACGATTCGTCGCGTGTTTGGAGAGATGATGGCAGGTGTGAATTCTAATCTCCAACAAATTACTGCTGACCTAGGTGAAGTCCGGGGTGACTTGGGTCAAAATACTCAAACTGTCAACACTGTTAGTGGTCATGTAGACCAAGTAAGACAGGACGTTCACAATGTTAGACTAGATTTAAAGGTAAACACCCAATCTATAAACAATGTTAGACTAGATTTAGAAGTAAACACCCAATCTATAAACAATGTTAGTGATCATGTAGACCAAGTAAGACAGGGCGTTCACAATGTTCGACTAGATTTAGAGATAAATACTCAATCTGTTAATGATGTCAGGACTGATTTAACCCAAGTCAGGGCTGATATGGACGCATTTATGGTCGAAGCCAGAAATGATCTCGCGGCAGGTTTAGCGGCAGTTAGGGTTGATGTCATACGACACCATCAGGAGGCTAACCAGCGTGTAGATTGCCTAACAGACCAAATGAATAGAGCTAGGGAGGATGTGCAAAACCGACTGGAGGAGCACACGGCTCAAATTCAAACCACCATAAATAGAGTCCAGATAGACATGAAAGCTGACCTGGAACACACTCGGGAAGAATTCGGGACTCGATTGACGCACGTCGAGGGATTCATGGACACTGTAAAAAAAGGACATGACAACCATGAATATCGGATTAGTTCCCATGAGAGGAGCTGCGAATGCTGTGAACAATAATGTTAGGACGATCGTTGACGGCATGTTAGAGGTCAGAGACGAACTAAACGTTAACAGGAGAAACATTTCTGAACTAACGGAAACCGTAGCAAGCCTACGCGAAACAGTGAATGTTCATCATGAGGAACATAACATTGACCTCATGTTACTAAGAGGGGACCTCAACGAACATAAGACCATAGTAGAGGCCAAGGTAGCCGAGGTCAAAGACAACATGTCAAGAGTCGAGGGAGAGATCGATTCTTTACAAAAGCGATTTGAGGAGGTCACAGTAAACGAAAGGTTAGACCTTAGCCATAACCTCAGAACGGCCATACGCGAGGTAGACGCGAACCTCAAGGGAAAGGTCGATAGAATCGAATTACAATTGAATGACTTAGGCAACAAAGTCGCGGCCAGAACTATTCAAGGACTTGAAGGCATAGAATGACGTCTTGACAGACTCGAAACGACTCCTAGGGAGAGACACTTACACTCACAAGTGGGAGAATCTCAGGAAACACCCGTTTCTCAATCTGAAGGAATGATGCCAACTCATTTTCAGTCCAGCGCACCTACAGAACCACAACCTTTACAATTCACTGGTTCAGCGCCGAGCCAGGTTTTGAACTCTAACGCCCATCCTTTTCGACCAGCACCATGTCAACCTAATAATGAGATAAATACACCTACGCATGACTATATGCAGAACACATTTAGACCCGCGCATGCGCAGGGAACTGTGACGATAATACGTTCGAGAGAGGAGCAACCTGCTCGCTTCTCCGGAACTGGAAGTGGTGTTACTCCAGTGGAATTTCTAGCCAATGTCGAAAGCTATCTGAGAGATACGATGGTAACTCCAGAGAGGGAACTCAGAGTCATAGAACGTTTGCTTGAGGGGCAAGCCAGTACCTGGTTTAGAGCATTTAGATACTCGTTTACAGGCTACCAGGACTTTAAGGAAGCATTACTAAGGACGTATTGGTCGAGTGACATTCAGCAGAGCATCCGAGCTGAAATGTATACTCGTAGATACAGCTCGAATACGCCTACTCGTTATGCGAACTACTTCGCTATACAGCTTGCGAAGCTTAGTTGTCTTCAGCCTCCGTTGTCTGAACAAGATTTAGTTAACACCATTGTTTGGCAGTACCCTGCGGACGTACAACGTGTGTTGATCGCTGCAGGGGCATCCACGTTTCAACAATGTGACCAGATTCTGCGACGCTTGGATGCGAACACGGAACAGTTCCCGACACACCGTCAGCAGAAGGCTGACAGGCGCGAGGAAAGACACACAAACTTGACCACTGTTGATAAAGTAAGCCAGACTCCGCAACAAATGCAAACACAAGAGAGTTCTGGGCATCGTGATGATAACTACAACTATCGTAGGAGGGAATGGATCAATGCTCCATATGCTCGAGATCAACAAGATGACCGTCGTAGTCATTGGAATAGGAGATTCGACCGAGGGACGAATGATAACCAACGTCACGAAAATTACCACCGCGGGAATAACAGAAGAAACCAACAGCACGGAAGTATCCGAAGGGACTATCGATACGCTAGAGGATATAACCGAGATAGAGACCCTAGATACCAGCCAGACAGAGATTGGAAAGGAAGAGCACGGGAGAGCCGTGAATACCTCCAACAACTAAGAGAGCTGCAAATCCAAGAAGAGGGAGAACGGAGCCCAACTTCAAGGGAAAATAGAGATTCGGCGCAGGAGACGGAGCACAACCAGCCCAGTACTTCTCGCCAGGATAATAAAAAACGCCGAAAAATTAACAGATTCTTGTCAGGTTGAGCACCGAGTAACTGCTACCATATTACTCTGGGAGTGAATCCAAGAAGACTTGTTGGACGAACGACGAACGACGAACCACAATTATGAGTTGACCCGTCTGCCCAAGATAGTAGCCACTTTGAACGAAGTCAACGTAGTCATTCTCATTGATACTGGGGCAATGATAAGTGTTATTTCCGCCGATTGCCATGCCAGATTAAAGGCCAACTCTGAGGCGACAGAGCTGCCTGTTTCAGCTGTAAGAGTCAGAGGTGTCATACCCGACCGTGTTGTGACGTGCAAAATCCAGATTCTTTGTACTCGGAAGATTTCAAATCATGTGTATTTGCACGAATTTCTTGTGATGAAGGGCTTGCATCATGACGCCATACTAGGCGCAGACTTCATTAGAAAATATGATGGTATCATTGACATGGGCCGTAACACGGTAGAGTTCAAGCCGAACGAACCCATTCAGATGAACCTAATCGAAGAAGAACCGGAATTCCTATCCGAAGTCGACGTAGTCGAAAACTTGAATGGCAAGGAAATTGACGAGACACTCGATGCCGACGAAGAGGCAGAATCATTATCAGCACCCACACGAGAGAATCTTGATATAATATTGAACGAATACAGGGACATATTCGACACCACACCTGGTGAGATATTAGACTACGAATACGACCTTGTGCTACTGGGTGATTCCCCATTCCAGAAGAAAATTTACCCGATTGCTGAGAAACATCGTGAAGAAGCTGCTAAGAAGATCCATGAGATGGAAGCAGCAGGCACAATCAAGAAGTCACCGACTCCTTTCTTGAATCCCATAACGCCTGTGGTTAAGGTAGATGGAAGCTTGAGACTTTGCCTCGATGCCAGAGCCTTGAATGAACGCCTAGCTCCTGAGCACGACAGACCGCCCAAGATTAGAGACATTCTCAGGAAGTTCAAAGGAAAAAGGATATTTTCATCATTGGACTTGGTTCAGTCTTATTACCGTATCAGATTATCTGAGCATACTCAGAAATATACTGGATTCCTGTTTGATCAGACTACTTATGTCTTTCGAAAACAACCATTTGGATTGAAAAATGCCGGAGCCGCATTAATCAGAGCACTTGATGCCAAGCTGACTCCTGAAGTGAAGCAGAGAGTAATATGTTATGAGGATGACATAATCATAGCTTCAGAAAGAGAAGAAGAGCATTTAAAGACATTGCGCCTTTTTTTTTTGAGAATCTTCGACAGGCGAATTTTAAGGTCAAATTTGACAAGTGTCGATTCTTTCAGATAGAAGTGAAATTCGTAGGACACATAATCAATGGAGAAGGATACAGACCAAATCCGGCAAAAATTAGAACTGTTGCTGCATTTCCAACGCCAACCCGTGTGAAACACGTGAGACAATTCTTAGGAATTCTCCAATTCTTTGCTGCTCATTGTGAGAAGTATTCCGAGACTGTCGCACCTCTGCAAGGATTACTGAAAAAGAACTGCAGGTGGAACTGGAATGATGAATGCGAGAGAGATTTCAGGAGAGCTAAACAGATGCTAGTGGACTCAATTCAGTTAGAATATCCAGATTATTCCCGGAACATTATTCTAGAAACTGATGCATCTGCCATTGGTATAGGAGCCATTTTACTGCAGGAGGATGATGAGAAGAAACGTCATTACATCGCTTTCTTAAGCCGACGTTTAAGAGCACATGAATCTCACTACTTCACGACCGAGATAGAAGCACTTGCGATAGTTAACGCACTTGAATACTGACAGAAACTTCTGTTAGGCCAGAGGATTATTGTGAGGACCGATCACCATGCACTGACCTTCATCTTAAGAACAAGACTGGCAAGCGACAGGATCACACGTTGGACGCTGTTTCTCCAACAGTTCGATTTGGAAATAGTTTATCGACCAGGCAGAGAGAATGTGTTGGCCGACATCCTCAGCCGGAATCCTGAAGCTACTGTTAATGCCATAGACATCGAGGGAGAATGCGAGGAACACCTTCGCCGACTTCGTCATCTACCCGAAGGACAGCGACGTGAGGAGGAACTCAGGCACATTATCCGTTTCCTGGAACGAAGAATGGATCCACAGGATGCTTATTATGCGAGAATTGCTGCTGTTGCAGATAATTACTTGATTTATCATCGTGTATTATACAAGTTTGTGGACGAGGACCACACTCAACTGCGTGCAGTTATTCCTAGGAGATACCAAGAATCTGTTATTCTTATGGTTCATCTATCCATTGGTCATGGTGGAACAGACAAAACCATCGCAACCATCAAAGAGTCTTTTACATGGAAAGGGTTAGGAGCCACCGTTAGACAGTGTTTACGTGCTTGCGACGCATGCCAGCGGAACAAGTACACGTCACAATTGTTGAAGGAACAACCTAGACCAATACTCCCAACTCAACCTAGAGAGTTATACGCACAGGACCTGTATGGCCCAATACCTAAGGCTCGTCGTGGGAATCGATACATCGTTGTAACTATTGATGTGTTCACGAAATATACGATGCTTCATCCGAATCAAAAAGCCACTGCACATCAGATTATTCAGAGGATTAGACGTCAAGTGAAACCGGAGGCAGGAAAGCCACAATTCCTGTTGACTGATCACGGATCACAGTACACCTCGGCAGAATTTGCCAATGCTATGAATGAGCTTGAAATAGGTCATGTTTTATCATCTATTCGTCATCCAGAGAGCAGCCCAGCAGAATGCGTGATGTCTATTATCGCAAAATTCTGTCGATTATATTGCCAAGAAGAACACTGGCGATGGACTGAAGTCCTAGTCACTATGGCAAAGTGTATAATTCAACAGTCCATGAGAGCACTGGTCAAATACCTATGGTCCTGCATTTGAACCAGATGCCGTTGAGAATATGGGATCGTGTGATTGTAAATCCACCTTGTTTACAACCATCACATGTCAGCAGACTTTTAGCTGCAAGGGAAACTATGGACAGACAAGCTGCCAAGCGCTTGAGAAGAACTAGACGCCAGAGATTTAGAGAACCACTAGTTGAGGGAGACCTTATCCTCATAAGGAGACCCGGAATTTCAAGCCCTAGAGACCGCATATATGGGAAATTTCTATCCTTATATTATGGCCCTAGTCGTATCCGACAGCCTTTGAACAATGGAAGTTATGTAGTAGAAGGCATTAGGACAGGAGAGCGCATTGGAACCTTTAATGCAGCCAATCTGAAAAAATATCACACTTGAATGAATTTCAAGTCAAATAAAAATGTCGTCCCAACATTTTATTTGAAACGACGGAGAGGCAGATGAACCCGCTGAGCTATGGTTCATGTGATATTTTTTTATGACAGAACATTTATGATAGGATGTTGTACCTTTGAACACACCCAGGAAGCCACGTGGAGCTGAGAGCTCACGCGATACTCTTTGAAGTAGCGTTGGATCGCACTTTTGACTTTGGTGAGAACTGCTAATTATTTATCTGAGGTCTTATTAATTAATTTTATTCTTTCTCAAGACTCAGAATATTCCATTTCGTCATGCTGCATTATTAAAACATTTTTGAGAATGTTATTTTAGCTTAAGGTAAGGTAATACCCTTGCAGATACGCAAATAGGAACGTAAGTAGTCGCTCAACGACTTCGGTTTGACGACCTACTTCCTTGAGACACCCAGTGCCTTGCACTACGTCTGAAGAATCCGCCCAGTGCAGGCGTGTAAGTGTATTTGTCCTGTAAGACATAGAAGAATATCCGCTTGTTAGCGTTGAATTGGTTATCAGGTGCCATCGTGCACTGGCATATTGTAAAATACTGGTATTTATGCACAGTGAGCCACAGAAACATATTGAAGATAATTATTGGCAAGTATTAGTGAATTATATAATTTTACCGGAACACCACATTTTAGTACCCCGTGCTTGTGGAGGGCCAAATGCCTTGTGGAAAATATACAGGTAAACGTGTTGCAACTACTTCAAATAAGTGTGATTATAATTGTGTAACATATTTGGATTGCCAGAGTGAAGTTTTTATTTCCAAAACGACGTACATATTACCGATGCTGCATGATAGAAAAGTAGCGTCATTAGCACGTGCAGAATCATAGAGCAGTGCTATCTCACGTATCTATTCACATCCACGAAATTAAGGCTGTGTTGTCAATTACTATCAAAGCCTACAACACTTACGACGAACATTATATTTTTGGAAAGTGAAAGAATGAATTTCATAATTTATTTCACCGTCAACGTGACCAGACTATTCCACACTATGCTTGAATCAGTCATCATGGGCTAATACCATTCTGGTATGAGGGTGATGTTTCTACGAGAACTAGCATGATGGTGGAGCTTGCAGAACCGAGGACGAGAAGGAAGGAATCCAAGATGCCATTTCCAGGCATATCCAGCATATCCACGGAGTTGTCGACAGGGATGAATCGAACCCTGGTCTTTGGAGGAGTCCAGATGGGAATCCTGATGAGGATAATACCGTTCCAGAGATCCAGAGAGGAATTTGTACAACCCTGGTTATTGAATAGAGGGCTGAGTGATAGCTTCTCCATGTCGTGAGTTTTTGGACATCCCTTCTCTTGTTCTAGTTCTGGTGGTATATTAGATTTAATGTAGTTTGTGAATCAACCACACTCTGTGTCAGCCATTTTTCTAGGTAGGGATTGTATCTAGTTTAATTTAATGTCATTTATTTCAGTATAGTGAGACACCCTTGGGACTGACATTTTGGTTAACCCTGGTGCAGCTTGATGAACGTCGTAGAACGTCAAAGCCTATCTTTTGCTAGATGTGACCGTAGTCATTCGAGGCTATTTTGTACAACCCTGGTTGGGGTGATTTTTTTTCAAGTCTTTGCTGACTTTAGTTATGACAATCAGATGTCATGGTTATTTCTTTGACTGCATTCTTTGCAGCCAGTTTTGATACACCCCTGACTTTCGTTAGAACAGTCGTATCAGTTAGGCAATCGACTGTAATTGCCAGTTTTGTAAATGCATTATATTTTCATTTTGAATAAGCTCAGAAGCTATTCTTGGTCAAGTTTGAACCTAACAACTAGAAGGAATGTTTCGTTGCCTAGCATCGAACTCAGTTCCCAACGTATCATTAAGCGGATCCTTGTATGGAATCTGCGCCACAATTATCATTTTGCTTGTGTCATGTAAGACACGTTTTTATTTGATGTTGTACTAGCAACTACTGAATTGTATTTTGAGAACAAAGAGCTCCAGTGATTGTAAGATTACTATCATTTAGACGTCTTTGGTAGAAAGACGGAATTACATTATTCTATTCAGATTTATTGCGTTTTTTTTATACACGGACTCTTTAGAGGTTCATAACCCATGGTAAAGTTTTTTATGAACAGGCCAGATGTATAGTTTTATTTTGATTAAATCGCCGGCCTTGAATAATGTGTGTTTTGTGTCGACCGAACGCAGGAATGTGGTAGCCTGCTGGTGACATAAACTGGTTTTGTAATCCAGTGCCCTTGAGAGCACGCTTCATCTGTTTGCGAGACAGGACTACTTTGACAAGAGACAGAATGCAATTGTATTCGCTCTTTCTTTCATTGCAACTTAGCTTATGTAACCCAGTTTCAACCCTGTCTCAGATCACATGTTTTATAGATTGCTTTTTGTTCGTTGAGCGCACTTCTTGCGTGTACCGTCTTGACGTGTACAATTAGGTCAGGTTTCCTATAGTGAGTTGCAGGAGACCCTGTTAAATGCAGGAATTTATTGTATGAAGGTACTTGTGATTACCTTGTCCGGTAGTGTTCTCGTTGACTAGATGTTATTGGAAGGTAACTGTTGTGGACAGGCCTATCCCAGAGTTATTGAATGCGAGCTTTGCGCCACTGGTAACCCGTGTTATTGTGTGTCCGAGTTGTTATTGCTCGTTGATCTTATTCCGACTGTTGAGTCGAGGCTTTTTGGTGGAGAATGATCTCAGTGTAGACACTCCGTGCCCGAGCTATTGTCAGTATTATTCGCCATAAACCAACGATAAACCTAAAACCGACATCTTAATAATAAAACGCATAATTTTGTTAAAACGAAAGCTAACTAATGAATTCTTTCTATCTAACTTTGTTCTGTTGCATTTTGGAACTGTTGACATAGCCGTGCAGTTGAAGGTAATTTCCTTGTGTGGAAATGACTAGGACAGTTGACACTTTTGTAGCGACCTGAAGCATGCGCGAACCTAGAGTTCGTAGCTTGTGGAGCTCAGGCCATGCGATGTCAGACGTGGTCTCAACTACGCATTCATCACCGTAATTACACACATTAGATGACTATGGCTTACAAAGAGTAAACCAAGGTGTAGGCAGGAATTTAATAAAGATTTGTGTCTATTTCATTACTTATTTATGATCTACAAGTGTGTAAATCCTACATGTTACCTTATTGTGTGCTGATAGCACGTAGTTATTAAGAATAATTAAATGTTTTTCATGGCTGTACACTTAGATTTGTTGTAATTGTTTTCTGTTACGGCCGTCATCGCCGTAAATTTTGTTATTACCTGTTAGGACTTAGCTAGATGATTACCGTTAAATGTAAATGTGGAAATGGTATCATCCTAACTTAGATTTGTTTTGCTACCCTGTTAAATGTAAATTCTGATATTAGCTTAATCTTGTAACTTGAACTAGGGACTTGCGTCGTACCATTTTCCTAGTGTTGCTGTTGTTGCTTTATTATTGTGAGTTAGATCTTTCGCGAGGGTTTTAAGTAACTTCTCAGGTAGGGACCTGCTCTTTATTTTCTTTTGTTTATTAGCTTGCGGACTAGCCGATTATAACCCTCTGAACTAGGCTAGGGGCTTGTGAATTTTAATAAATTTTCACGGTGTTTTACTTAAGTCTGGATGTTTAATTTCTCAGTCTAGTTTTGAGGTGAACCTTTCCTTAGGCAGTCTATGACCATCGTCACCATGTACCACGATCCCCGTGGACTACAGTGTCTCGTGCCGCTTAGCCTATTAGGAAGTTCACCTGATGCTCACGGTAATTTTATTCGACTTATGGGATGTTAGGAAAGTCATCGTGGTTGTTGACTCGACTAACGGTCTCAATATGCATATGTATAAGTTTCTTGTGGACACGATAACTGCCGTAATTTTGTACCAATCACTTTGAATTTTTACATAATATGTATCCCTATAAAATCTCGGTCGAGTTCGTTAATGGGCAAAATTGGTCGAAGGGGGGTAAAAATGGGTGGCTTTTTCAAAAAATTGAATTATCACTATAACTCTCTTAATATGTGAAATATCAAATCCCTTCAAAGTTCATATTATGTGTCGGATAAGTGCCAAAAATTTATGTTTAAAAAGTTTTTTGATAGCACCAACCATTGACCAATGGGGTGGAAAGAAGTGGGGTTTTCGGGAAACATTAATCATATCTCTCTTAATAGGCACAATATCAAAACCGTACAAAATGGACGAAATTCCCCTAATAATTATCTAAAACGTTTGTCTGAAATATTTTTTGATACAACCCACCAATACGCCAAGGGATGAGAAAAATGTTTTCGGAATTAGAAGAAAATGCCAAGAGCCATCAGAGGTTACCATGACAACGCTTCTAAATTGATTAGGGATGAGCTATTAGAGGTTGCCATGACAACGAGATCACATTCAGTTTTCCATCTGCCTATGTGGGAAGCGGCTTCGGTGACGTAGCCTAGCTGGTAGCATGCTGAACTTCTATGCCCAAGGTCGCGGGTTCAAAGCCGGCCGAAGTCGTCGGATTTTCAAAGAGCGCTAAAATCCCTCAGTATCTTTCCTTCAGGGGGGAAGTCCAACGTTCGTTGCAAGTTACTGGTTACGGTGGCATCTAGTAGCCAAGTTCACAGCTAGGTGTCGTTGACGGTATATTTGGTACCAACATTAGGAACTACTACTTGAAATTGACCGTCTGCAGTCCTTACCTGAATTACAGACTAATACAGCCATCACAATTAACACCGTTTATCAGACAGATTCTACACACACCCAAAGTACACGGGGTTACATGACCGCGTTGTCGCAGCCCTAAACTGAGAAATCAACCAACATCTCTGCGGGAGATAAAATTTGACGTGAAGAAGTAACAGACTGTTAGATAGTTGCACATCAGTTCCAAACCTTGCATAAGGGCAGTGTGAGCACAAGTATAACAAGTAGTTCCGTGAAGAACTATACAGCCTATTTTCATATATCCTACTCATGTTAATTGCCACTATCAACATACAACATTTCAGTTTTATTGCTGTAACAGATTCGTAGATATTGAGAACCGTCTAAATATTTCAGATTGTCGCCAGGTTGGATTCTTATTTTTGTACTATTACATTAATATTATTGCGTACGTGTGGTATTCAAACTTCAATCGCATGATTAGAACACAAGAAGTAAATAAAAACGAGACTTTACAATTACGCACAGCAGCCATCTTGTGATTATGCAAACAATTGAAATAATTAGATGACAGTGGATCAACATTTGTATAAGCATTTAACGTGCAACGTTTAACGGCACTCGGATAGTTAATTCGCGAGAAACGTCCATTTAAATATTTATACTTCGCGTCGCCGCCATGTTGGATTTGTGCTCACCAGGTTACTGAAGTCATATAGGTGAACATATGTTCATAGTCTCTATGAACAAAAGAAAATTCAGTTTGGTTGCTGTAAAAGATTCTTAGATATTGAGAACCGTCTAAATATTTCGGAAGTTCACCATTTAGGATTGTTATATGTATAGGCCATAGAGTTATGTACCATTCAAGGACAATTATTGCCTTTATTCAAACTTTCACTTCGATCGCTTGATTACGACACAAGAAATAAAAAAAAAATTAAAATTTCGCACAGCCGCCATCTTGAGGTAATGTAAACAATTGAATTAAATTAGATGGCAGTGCATTACAATCTGCAAAATCATTTACTGTACCACATTTCACTGGGCTCAGAGAGTTAAATCACGAGAAAAGTCTATTAAAATATTTCAAATTCGCTTGGTCGCCATGTTCGTTTTGTACTTAACAGGTTTATGAGATATACATAGGTAAACTTGTATCAGTACCCTTTATCACCGTACACAATTACAGGGTGATATCTGTAATAGTTTCGTTGATATCGAATGTCAGTGAAATATTTCGCACAGCCGCCATTTTGAAGTTATGTAAACAATTGAACTAAATTAGACTCCAGTGCATTACAATGTATATAAACATTTGCTGTACCAAGTTTCATTACGTTTGGATAGTTAAATCGCGAGAAAAGTCTATTTAAATGTATCAAATTCGCTTTACCGCCATGTTGGTTTTGTAGTCACCAGGTTTTTGAAAGTCTCATAGGTGAACTTCTAGTAGTGCCCTTTATCACCGTACACTATTTCAGCGCGATATCGGTAATAGTTTGGGAGATATTGAATGCTAGTGAAATATTTCGCACATCCACCATGTTGGATTGGTGAGAGGTAACAAAATTTGAAGGTCACGGTCGAGGTCGCCGGGAATAATGCTATGATCTTACTGAGTTTCATTGAAATCGCTCCAGCAGTTTAGATTTTATTAGGGACACACACACACACATACACACACACACACACACACACACACACACGCACACACACATGGACAAAAGGTGATCTCATAAGCCTATTTTTTCAAAATTGAAAATAGGCTAAAAATGGACCCCAAATGACAAGACAATAAAATGTTAAAAATATGCATAGTAAGACGAAAGAAAAGTTAGTTGAGCTCCAATTACATTGTAAAATACTTTCTCGCAATAAATGAGGTCTGATCCTTCTACGAAAACCTTCATATTTTGCCTATTATAGCCTATCCCCTAGTTTGCCCGGTGAAATCGACTTCCGCCTTCCAGCGTGCCGAGAGGATTTTTTTAATGGAAAACATACATTCTGAAGCATAGAGACTTTCCGGCTTAATTACCGTATTGTAATGTTGGATTATTTATTTATTTAATTATTTATATACTCATAACTAGGGCTCGGATTATTAGGGGCTAAAAATTGGGAAAATATTTAATTTTTAAGTATTAAAAATACCTGAAGTATGTGACAAAAAAGTAAAAGTATTTAATTATAATTTAGTTTCTTATTGTGAATATAAACAATATGCAGTACTCATGAATGCAATTTATTCTATGTCTCACTAACTGCTGAAGAGATAGCGGGTTCAAACCCGGCCGAAGCCGTCGGATTTTTTAAGAGCGTTAAAAATCCCTCAGTATGCCTTCCTTCGGAGGGGAAGTAAAGCCGGCGGTCCCATGTCATATATTTATGGCATGTTAAAGATCCTTCCACTAATTGCACCTGTGTGAAGCTAAATTGGATAGGTTAAGAATGTAAACAACGCTCTTAGGTTTCTATGTTCGTTGCCAAGAGCCGACTGCGGCGGCATCTAGTAGCTCAGTCCTGAACTTGGCCTAGTAGTCGTTGACGGTGGCGCTTGGCGGCAAAAGTAGGAACTATTTGAAAAATTCTTAGTTGCAGTACTTAAATTAACAAACAGATAACACACACTAATACAGTCATCACAATTAACACCGGTTATCAGACAGATTCTACACACACCCAAAGTACACGGGGCTACATGACCGCGTTGTCGCAGCCCCTAAACTTAAGAACCAACCAACCATAACTGCTGAAGCATTTCAATACACAACGAGATACATCACAAATAACTAATAACCGACGATTATCGCGAAACCTTTATTCTGAAGGCGCGAAATTGTGGCAATATGTTTCTCGCCCTTGAGCTGTTGTGTAACTTGAGATTGTTGTTCAGCCTCGATTGCTTTCCCACATGGTTGGCAGAACAGAACGCCTCCATCAGAAGTAAAATTATCTTTAAATTCTGCAACAGACGATAACTTGTAGTTGCTTTTGCTTTAGGTATCGTAGAACTACCTTACACTTCACAGTGCCAGAAATTAACTAACTGCATGTGAGTAACACTGGTTCCAGGTAGCTAGGGGGGAATGTCTAGCACGTGGTTCAATATGGCTATGGACAAGGAAATCCCCGGCTTCCACAGTGAGTGGCACGGGGCCACACATTACGAATAACACAGTTGCAAGCTGACATACGCTCTGCATGACGATTAATGAGCGCACATGTTCTTCCCCGTTGAAGTAACACAGAACAATAAACTGAAAGATCTAGAATACTGATTTTAAAAATGTAAATATTATGGATTTTATGTGCTTACATGTAAAAAGCAGGAATTTATGTATGTATAGAAAAATGCTTAATATATGTATTTACATAAAAAATATTTATTTACCTAAAAATCCGAGCACTACTCATAACAGGTTACAGCCTAATTATAAGTAAAACATAAAATATGATTTACACTTTATCTCCTTAAGCTAATCGAAATTTAATGTTTTCAGTACCCAATTGTAATGGGTGGTTCCCTAATCCTGAAAAAAAAATTACATGAGATTAATAAATAATTAATACCGTAATGAATATCCAACTGTATTTATTAATGCCAACGAAAGGAAAACCCTGATTAGGGAACAACCAATTACACTTGGGTACAATCATGTTGACCGACTGCATAGCACTAGACTAAATTTCGATTACTGAGGCAACACTGAAAAATGGCTTCAAACTCCATAATGCTCTTAATCCAATAATAATAATAATAATAATTTGCAATTGCCATCCAAGATCAAGGCATTGTTACAAAAAAACTAGCATTACCCGACGCGGGTTCACCCGCGAATATTCTAGTTGTAAAGAGATCACTTAACCGGCCGCGGTGGCCGAGAGCGATAACGCGCTACCTCGTGCCTCGCTGGCATCGGGAGAGCGTGGGTTCGAATCACACCTCGGCCGTCCTGAAAATGGTTTTCGTGGTTTCCCATTTTCACCACCAGGAAAATGCCGGGGGCGGTTCCTTTCAATAGGTCCACGGCCGATTTCCTTCCAATATCCCTTCCCTGACCTGTCCTGAAAAGAGAAGTACATGGCCATTGGCTGCGTTAATAAAAAGAAAGAGTAGGCCTACACTTAGTAAAATCTCAATAATGAATGCTATGACTGATTTATTCTTGGTTTGTCATTCCTTCATAGGTATATCAGAGCGAAGTTAGTTTTCTGGGAATATCACAGACACTGTTAATTTAAGGGCCTTTAAATATGGTTTGCGGAGACCCTTTATAGTCGGGTGTAAAAGACTTTCGTACCACACTCACACGTGAAAATTGCGTGGAAAAATTCTAGAGTGCCCCTTGACCCCCTCAAGCGCATTATACTGTATGTATTGATGAATTTTACAGCTTAATTTGGTTCAGTGATAACCTTATAACCGCCTGGAAACTTTCACAGTAATGTAATAATTGGAATTGCATTGAGTCTTACAGAAATAGATGGACCTGTGAGATTCTATTACCATGGTTACCGTGTTGCATTATTTCATTGTAAATATACATGTTTTAAGGTATTTATTTAATCGTGAGGCATTTAAAGGGTAAGTGAGTGCGTTTCGCTTACGCATTGGGTTATGCTGAACCTGTAGGTACCCCATATGTGTAGGATGGTGTTAATGGGACCTTATTTTCGGTACAAAATTGGAATGGGACCTTAGCAGAATAATATAGGGAGGGATAATTATAAGAAACTAACAAGGCCACCAACGCGCCACGAAGCAGCTCTTAAGTGGCCTCGTCTGAAGGGGCCCTAATTAGTGGAGGAGTCAGTGTGGCCCTTAGGCTAAAAAGTTTGGAGACCCCTGTCCTACGCGGCCAGTATTGAAAGACAAATGATACGCCAGAAGAAGCAGTGCATTATTGTGAAATTGTTAGAATCCAGCCGCTTCCGTGGCGTAGTTGGTAGCATGCTGAACCGTTGTGCCCAAGATAGTGGGTTCAACCCGGCCGAAATCGTCGGATTTTTTAAGAGCGTTAAAAATCCTTCAGTATGCCTTCCTTCGGAGGGAAAGTAAAGCCGGCGGTCCCATGTCATAGATTTATGGCAAGTAAAAGAACCTTCCACAGACTAAACTTGTGTGAAGCGAAATTGTTAGGTTAGATTTCGTCGGAGCGCCCTATAAAAGTTCCAACGTTCACCACTAGGTATCATTGATATCTTGTAGCGAACATTGGAACTACTTGAAATTGAACGGATCTTGTAGCTCACCCTAAGGGTGTCCGCTGGAAGTAGCTACAGACTCAGGCGAGCCGAAGATATCCTCGGACACTCCCGGCACTAAAAGCCATACGATAAATAAATAAATAAATAAATAAATGTTAGAATCCATTACTAGGAAACAGCTCCTTTCCAATCGAAAATTATTAGTGCTAGTAGCAATTGCAAGACCATCTTCAGCAGGAAGACGCGAAGATCAGCCTACGAAATTATCGGTAATTATTGGAGAACTAGAAGAGTTGACCAAAGCCAAGAAGGGCGAAGATAAGCCTACGAAATTATCGGTAATTATTGGGAAACTAGAAGAGTTGACCAAAGTCAAAAAGGAACAACAGAAAGGGAGCCACAGGTTTGACAGGGCGAAGAGATTGCGGCGGAAGAAGAACAAACGCGGACTCTCAGTGCATTAGTGTCGTAAGTCAAAAAAAGTTGATTTTGAGATATTTACATACATTATCAGAATGCAATCTATCCAATGTATTACCGTAGTAAAAATAATTCTGTATAATCTCCATAGATGGCAGGCTAATACAGTATTACAACTAGCCATTTTGATATAACTGTCCAGTGCATTAGTGTATTAACAGAGATACTATAGTAATGCTCCAGACTACTGCTGTAGAATTCTTGAAGCAGTAGAGCATTATCACCGATATTACGTCCAGACTGCAGTGTTTGATTACAACTATTGCAATACGTGTAGAGTGTTGATTGAACAGAAAATGAGTCGTACGTTCTCAAATACCCTTTCAAGGGGGGAACTGATGGTATCACTAGTTAACCAAGAGGTTTGCAAGAGGAATAATGTAATTACTTCATATATGCCTGCTAATGTGGTGGCTGTAAGAGAAGAAGAAACAGTGTGTCACATAATCACAATCCAATGAAGATAATAGCCCCCAGGTTAGTGTTTTCAATTTTAATCATTTACTGATATGAACATAGTATTTATAATGTGTTCTTTATCTTTTAGCCTTGAAAGTGTACGAAACAATATGCTATAGGCCATTCAATACTGATATCAAGTCTTAGCACTAACAGCAAAATAATACGAAGTACTGTAGTACTATTGCAAAGTAACAATAATAAATGAAAATCCACAGCCTGCTTCCAGTCTGCGGCCCAGGCAGTACTTATGGATGGTGACAAAGAGGAAGGCAAGTTAGCGTGTTGCAATGATTGCCACAGAAGCAGAGCTTGGTAGCTATTCTTGAAAACGGCCGGGTAAGCTGAGTTCAAGGCCAAATTGTGTAACAACATGTACCAGAATTGGAGTCATAAGGGGATGGTCACGAGTTTCTTGCAACCGACCTACGATTGAATCACCCAATCAGGAGAGACCAAGCCTAAACCACGCGATGGGTGGCGTCACTGGTAAAAAGCGCGCGGAATTGATTATCTAAAGAACCGCCGATCCGAATTATCTCCGCATGAGTGCGCTGAGACGTTTGAATTAATTGATGAAGATTGACACTAGTCCCATGTTTGTGAGATGAAAACTCTAGAAAATTTTTCTTAATTCACCCCACTCCACCTCACTCTGTCAGTTTCCAATAAATTGATCGACGAAACGCTGTTTCGATGTCTATCTGTTTGGAGCTCTGGTGAGCTAACTTCACGCCAGATGGTGCAGTGATTTTAACGCTTTAATATTATTTGAAGACTATCTGTTTGAGCTCTGGTGAGCTAACTTCACGCCAGTTTGCGTGGCGACTTTAGTACTCTAATATTATCTTGAAGACAACTATTTTCAGCTCTTAGGGGCAAGACTTGAGTAACATTCCAATTAGCGCTCAACCCGACCGAAGGTCCGCGCAGAGCAGTAGAGATTACCGAGCGAGATAACGACTGCGAGACAGGCAGATTTAAAACTTGTATTGTCAAGCCAGTGACGATGGGTTTGAAGTGTACATTTCATGTAAATTTTTACTGTATTTTTTCAAGTGTTGTATGGTGCGTGTGTAAGCGAGAGCTAGGGAAAGTCTTCGTTGATTAATCGCATAGGACAATTCGTGGGAGAAATTAGTAACTCACAAGCGATTATAGCCAGGTCATTTTATAATAACATTGAACTTTTCTTCCAAAGAGACTACACCAAGATGTCCGACGTGTGGTCAGGAGCCGGAGTGATGTCCAACGCTTCTACGAAGACAACGATGGAAGGCTAATTTTCCCGTAGGGAAATGAGCCGAGATGCAAGTCATATGTCCTACAAGCTGATACGGTTATGTACAAAAATTGATTATTTCAATATCTAGTTAGATTGGCGGGGGAACTTTGTAAATAGTTCATTTTAGTCTTTTTCTTGTTTTAGATTGTATTTCTTGTACCGACATTAAACGTTTTAAATGTACGTTGGCACGTGGCCAAAGTTGTTTGTTGTGTATTATTTTCTTTGGAGTCATATTTAAAGTACACGGCGCGTGTACGTGATTTATTCCATGCGAATGCGAAACCCGTTACATTCGATAAGTGGTGCTTTATTAAAGTTCATATTTTGTTGATAGGAAAGGGAGGTAATTACTGTAAGATGTTTGCTGAACAGGTTATTATTCATATTAGGGTTGCCGAGTGCAACAACTTAAGATGTAATTGTAGAACACCTTAGTTCTAATTTTTTAGATTTTTTTTGAGTCCTTTTCAGGTTCGATAGTCACTGGCATTGAACGGAGGTGCCAGAAGGTGGAATATTTATGTCATTTTATTTCAGGTTCTGTCAAACCCATACGTGTGATTCTGTGTGTGTTATTGTGTCAGGTGTGTGTTTTGATTCTACGTGAAGAGGGGTAGAGGTCCTACCGCCCTCATATTTTTGTTGTTGTTGTATTTTTGATGGAAAGGCAGGGTGCTCTGAGGAGACCGCTGTTCCTTGTCCATATGCTGATTCTTGGATTTCCTAGGGGAAATGCTGAGATGTATTTCGTTCTGACACACACACACGTATTATTGTGCTTTGGGGCACGCTTCTTCGAGACTGGAGCCCGTGCCTTGGGAGGTCGAGGTTATTTTGACACGTGGGTTGACAGATATGCAGATTTCCACGAATCGCCCGTCTAGCCTGGTGACTTATTTTGTTAGGCAGTCCTATGTTCCGACTGGCCCCTTTAAGCTTTCATTTAGCAAACCTGTTCTTTGTGATGGTTATTTTGAACCATAATTAATTCGGGAGTTCGCCATGTTTGTGACGGATTACAGCATGTCGTATGGATGGAATGTTGTGTTAATAATGTAAATGTTGGCTTTGAGCCTAGTGATTGTTTATGACTCAGTTCATGTCATTTAGTGTGTGACACCCGCGTGGTGTAGTGGTAGTATACTTGTAAAAATGACGGCGGTCATATGTGTATTTCTTTTGTTGGCCACGTGTTTAACTTACTTGTGTTGATTTGTGAGAAGTCCTAATTTTAGGCAGTAATGTTTTGCTACGGCAGTTTTGATTTCAATTTCATGCGGAAATTATTGTGTTGTTTATTTTAAGTATAGGAAGTGTCGGTTTAGTTTTAAGTAGTGTTGTATAGTTGTTCCCCGCGTCTGTCTAGCTCTAAGTAATGCGGATTCGTCTTCTGAAAGTTTATTCCGGATGATGACGAATCATGCATTCAATTGTACTCATCGTGAAGCATGTAGAACAGCACTCGCGCATACATTGTCATTATTGTTGATTTTTTTCTTGGGACACTTGGTCCGAGTAATAATCTCTCCTGAGATTTGGCCTAGTTTTGGCAAATTTAATTTATTCAGTGGGAGTCATTATGGGAGTTTTGTTTGTTAATTCCTTTTGTAAATAGCTGATCTGTTATTAAATTCATTTGTTATAACCCTGGCTTCACTTTTTCCTGCATGTTACTTTGTTATATGTTACCCTGCATGTTAATGAAGGGCTTTAACAACAACTTACGATATGGACTGTTACACCCCCCGAAACTGAGTCTCACAAGCTTCTTTGCAAGGGTTCATAAAACAAAAATGGCTGCCCAAGTGGGGATTGTTGTTGTTGTTGCTTCGCTGATCTCATATTTATTTCGTTGAGAAATGATGCCAGGTCAAGCGGGCAAAGTAAATTCAGTAATTTGAGGCGATGTTGTACCGCCATGTGCATTAGTAAAATCACTGAGTTCCTAAAGTTAGAAATATTGAACAAGGTTAGAGTTTGATATTGTATTTGTTATAAACTTGTTCTGGCGCCCGGCATTAAAATTAGAAAATTTGCATATTATCGAACTCAGTCAAAGCAGGAAGGTGTTGCCTTATATTTGGCATCTAATTAACTTCGGTTAATTGGTGTTGTTCGTAAATTCTGTTGGTTAGGAATTTAAAAGCAGATCACTAGGGAGTTATTTTGTTGTTTGGAAATAAGAGTAATTTTATTCAGTAAATTTTGATTACTGAAATTTTTATTAAATTAGAATCAGTAATATTTAAATATTATGACATGTATGCGTGTGTATGACTGAAATCTCGGTGCATGACCCTGTTTTTCTCTGATTATATTTGTGCATTGTGCAATGGCGAGTGTTGAAGAAATCAAGGGATTGTTAGAACAGATGTCCGCGAAAACGGAAAAACAGTTAAAGAACATGAAGGAGGAGATAAGTGAAGACAATGAAAAACAGTTAAATAAACAATTAGAAATTCAGCGTGAGCATAGCGATAAACAGTTAAATGACATTACGGTCCAATTACAAGCGCAGAAGTTAGATAATGAAAAACAGTTAAACGACATTACGATGCAATTGCAGACACAAACAGAACAGTTAGAAATTCAACGTGAGAATAGTGAAAAACAGTTACAAGACATGAGCGGTAACATTACGGTCCAATTACAGGTCCAGAAATTGGACACTGATAAACAATTAAACGAATTGAATCACAAACTATCAGAACAGGCGATAACACAAACAGTACAAACAGAGCAATTAGGAAAGATCACTCATGACATAAATCAAAGTGTTAGGGAGGTAGAGAAACTGGCAGGTGAGGTCGCGGAGAATAACGCCAAACAATTAGGTGAAATTAAAAAGTTGGAGTCGAAATTTGACAATAAACTCATACAATTTGATGAAATGGTGGCCGATAAATTAAAGCAAATCGAGGCAGCATGCGTCAACAACACGGCGGGAATAAAGAGCACACAGGATAAATTACAGCAACAGATTAATTCAGTCGACAGCAACGTACTTGAATTAATAAAGGAAATCGATAAACTTGAGATCAAAACAGAAACAGAACGTATGCATTTGCGTGAAAATTTGGAAGACCAATTAATTAAAACCCAGCAGGTCATAAGAGAAGAGGTCGGAGAACAATTAGTTAAAACCCAAGAGGTAATACGAGAAGAGGTAGGAGAACAGCTCAATAAAAATCGGGATAATCTGGAAGACCAATTAATTAAAACCCAGCAGGTTATAAGAGAAGAGGTCGGAGAACAATTAGTCAAAACACAGCAGCAGATACAAGAAATAGGGGAACAGCTGGAGAAGAGTCAGGAAAGGAAGGAAGAGAAAATTAGCAGTTTGAAGAGCAGGATCCGAAGAGAATGGGAGCAGCAGGTCAACGAAACGAAGGAAGACAAGCTGACAATTTTAAAGCGCTTAGGTGAATACAATTCGAGAATGCAGACTTTGGAGGAAAACGTAAAATCCAAATTCCAAGAGCACACAGATATGATAATTAAAAATGAAATCAGATCATTAGAGAACGCAACATTATTTTCGGCAGAAAATGTAGTAGGCAAGCAGGGAAGCATTGGAAGTCCGGTGGGCTTGAAGTTGGCTGAGGATAACAGCCGAGTCCTAAATTAACGAGCAACGCATTCCAACAGTACAGGGGAGAGACGTCCACACCGCAACCCGACTTGGCACCCGCCCAAGTAATTCAGGTCATTAGGGGGAATTATTTCAAACCCGATAAATTCAGGGAGCTCACAGGAACCACTCCCAAAGCTTTTTTACGTCAGTTGAATGACTATTTTAATGATCAACATATCAGTCCCGCAAAACAGTTGCGATTTGTGGAAAAGTTTTTAGAGGGCCCAAGCTTAATCTGGTTCTTGAGCTTTAAATATACATTCACCGACATGGCACAATTCAGAGAAGCGTTCTTAAAGAAGTTCTGGAGTCCTTCTTTGCAGCAGGGATTAAGAATGGATCTGTACACTAGAAAATATCACAGCACGCATCCGACCAGATTTGCAGAATTCTTTAGCCAACAGCTGGTTAAATTCCGCGATTTTGACGACCCCCCTAGTGAAGAAAACATGGTTCTAACCATCGGGAAACAACTTCCTATGAGCATTCAACAGCTGTTAGTAGCCGGAAATATTAAGACCGCAGTGCGGGCTGAAGAGTTACTCCGCCATTTAGACGAGACAAGTATGGTTAGTCCACAGACAGGGAGGAGAATCTTGGAATGTGTCAACACGGCAGAAGTGGTTCAGGGACACCAAACTAGTCACAACCAGGGGAACCAAATAAAAACCCAATCTACGGGAACGCAGTTTACACCGAGACGGCAAGACTATGATGGCCGTAATCAATTCAACCAGAATAATCGAAATTTTCAGAATCGCCGAGAAACTATAACCAAAACAATCAGAACCAGCAAAATCAATGGACGTACCAGCGAGAATACACCAACTGGAGGGGAAACCAAAGGCAGGGTAGACCTTACCAAAGGAATGGAGATGGCAGGTGGAACAACACGAGGAACTATCGCCAAGATAATCGGGGAGACTATCGCAACAATTGGGATGAGCGGTACGTCGAATCGCAGAAGTATTTAGATCAGTTAAATGCCGAAGAGACGGAGAAAGAGAAGTGGGGGCGTGCAATGGCGAATAGACAGAGCCCGGATAATCACCAAGGAGAGGGGCGGAAAGTTTATTACGGCAGCAAGAGAGGCGCGATGACAACCGGCGGAACTCAACGAATGGGTCCCGGGATAAAAAATAAAACTCAAATGAACCAAAACCTGATAGCCTGAATATGGAGGACGCCAGGGAGCGGGAAGAGCTGATTGTTGCTAATATAGAAGAGTGGGCAGCATTCCCGGACGATTGCCTGGAGGAAGTGGTGAAGGACCGAGAAAATGTCATCAGACAATTGCCGATTATTTACGCACATATTGGAGGTATGAGGGTGAGATGCTTAAATGACACAGGTAGCCAGGTGAGCCTAGTCACAGAGGTATTGTTAAAAGAAATCGGAAGTAAACAAACTGTTCCAATTATGCCTGTCCCGTTAATGAAAGTCAGAGGGGTCATTCCCGACAAGACCATAAGTTGTAAGCAGCAAGCATATTTAGACCTGGAAATATTGAACCACACATTTTCGCAAACATTCATTGTCATACCGAAGATGAATTATAACATCATTTTGGGAGCCAACTTTATCTGTGATTTCCATGCTGTAATTGACTTACATAACAACATTCTAAGCTTCAAACAAGTTGAGGGGTTGAATCATGTGGGTTTAAACATGGAGGAAAGTCCACTAGAGAGAGAGGCGAATACTTGGGTCACTGAAGAATGCACTAATGAGGTGATCAGAGATAAGAACTTGACGGAGGAGCGAGTTAACCAGACAGCAGTGGTTGAAATTGACAGCCGAGATATTTCGCAGGAACTTTGGGTACATTTGGCGGAAGAAGAAATTAGCCGATCCAATTTCAAATTCTACTTCAGGAGCGGCTTAAGGAGGCAATAGTAGGGGAACCTGATAGAAGAAAACTGGAAGAAATTTTGAGATTTCATAAAGGAGCTTTCGACACCATCCCTGGAAAAGTTTTGAATTTCCAATATGCCATGCAAGTTACTGACTGGACCCCATTTAAAAAGTAAATTGTACCCGATCCCAGAGAAACATTTTGCTCAGGTGAAGGACATCACTAGTAATTTATTAGATTCCGGCATGATAAGAAAAGCAGCTACCCCGTACCTAAACGCAATATTGGCTGTGGCCAAGCCAAATGGATCAATTAGGTTATGCCTAGACGCGCGAGTTTTGAACAGTAAACTGCTAGTTGAGCATGACCAAGCACATAGGATCAAGGATGTTTAGAAGGGCTTCCGTGGGAAGAAGATTTATTCGAGTTTCGACTTGACAAATAGTTTCCACCATCTTGAACTTGAAGAAAAATCCCAACTATTGACGGGATTTTTATTCGATAACCAAAGTTATATCTGGTCTCGGATGCCCTTTGGTGTAAAAACGGCTGGATGTGCACTGATAAGAGCACTAGATAGGAATCTGACTGAGGAGGTCAAGAGCTTCACTACGAGATATGTTGACGACATATTAATTGCATCTGAAACAATGGAGGAACACTTGGTAAACCTAAACTTCTGGATAACTTGAGAACCATGAACTTCAAAATTAATCTAAAGAAATCACACTTTTGCCAGAGCGAGATTCTGTATTTGGGTCATATAATTGATGTTGAGGGCGTGAGACCTAATCCAGCGAAAATTGATGCCATCAAGAAATTTCCCACACCAACTAAAGTCAAACATGTAAGAGCGTTTTTGGGAGTGACAGGTTTCTTCAAAGAGAATTGTCCTGGATACACGAAAACAGTAGCACCTATGCAAGAGATGTTAAAGAAGTCAAATCGATGGTCGTGGAATGAGGAGTGCGACAGGTCCTTTAGAGCTACGAAAGACTTACTGGAAAACTGTGTGAAGCTAGGGTATCCAGACTTTGAGAATAAATTTATTATTCAAGCAGATGATTCATTGATTGGAATCGGTGCTATGCTGTACCAAGAGGACGCTGAAGAACCCAAGAAGAGATCATATTTGGCATTTACGAGTCGAAAATTGAGGAAGCACGAGAGGAACTACACTGTGACGGAGCTTGAGCTGCTGGCGATTTTATAGTCTCTTCAACAATGGCGCAAGATGATTTTCGGTTATGCCATTATTGTCAGAACCGACCACCATGCACTGACCTTTCTATTCAAGACGACGATGGCAAGTGAGAGAGTTACGCGTTGGTCCATCTACATACAGCAGTTTGACATTACAATAGAGCATTGCCCTGGAAGGATGAACGTCATACCAGATGCTTTGAGCAGGAATCCTGAAGATGAGAACGAGGTAACGGCGGAAGTTCACCATATAACACTAACACCTAAGGCTCGTGAGTTTTTGGAGAAACTAAAGGAAATTCGGAAGGAACAAGAAGCAGACCCATGGATGATGAATATGATCAAGTTCTACAGGAAGGATTTACAACCTGATTCACCTGAATACCGAGAAGCCCGTGCAAAAGAAGCGAGATTTCACTACTTAAATAACCTTTTGCATAAGTACGTGGATGAGCATCATACCAAACTGCGAATCCTAGTTCCAGCATCACTACAGAGAGGATTGACGTGGCATGTCCACGAGAGCCTAGCACATATCGGCACGGACAAGACAGAAGCTACGATAGGGGAGACTTTTACTTGGCCTAAGATGCGATTTACTATTGTAGAAGTAATAAGAACTTGTAACGCGTGCCAGCGCACTAAGCCAAACAACTTCATTATGAAACAACCTCCAAGACCACTATTACCTCAAAATCCATGCGAGATGCTCGCTATCGACTGTTTTGGCCCTCTGGTTAAAGGGAAACGTGGATGCCGACACCTTCTGGTGTGTGTCGATGTATTTTCAAAGATGGTAGTGTTATGTCCAATCCAAAAGACGACATCAAAACAAGTCCTCAGTAGAATTCAGAACAAAGTTATTCCGTTGCTTGGGAAGCCGGAATCCATTTTATCAGACCATGGTACTTATTTCACGAGCAATGTTTTTAGGCAAGGTCTGGAGAGCTTGGGGATAAAACATATATTTTCGAGCATTCGTCATCCTTGTGGGAATCCGAGCGAGAGAACGATTCGCTGTGTTGCCAAGTACTACAGAGTAATGATTCCTAACGATCATAATGAGTGGGTTGACAAAGTAGGAGATATTGAGATGTGCATGTACACCACTAAGCACGAGTCGACCGGTCAAGTCCCACTAATTGTACACCACAACAGGTTGCCAGAGAGATCTTGGGACAAGATTATTCCATGTCCAAGGGATCCACTATTAGCGCATGAGTTGCGAATTCAGCGAACGAGAGAGCACATGAGGATTCAAGCGGACCGAAGACTGAGAAGGTACAGAGAAGAGAAGTTTCACCGGGAATTACAGGAACAAGAGCTAGTGCTTGTCCGCAGACCACCGATATCTGATCCCAAAAACAAAGTGTTTGCAAAATTCTGTCCAAAATTTATTGGCCCGTTCCGTGTCATTAAGAATCTGGGTAACAATGCTTACAGGCTTGAAGAAGTGAGCACTGGTGCTAAATCTGTCTTCAATAGCGCCAACTTAAAACCATATTACAGAAGAGAACCATTTGATGAATAAGCAGGATTATGTGTGCAGAAGAATTATTGCAGAATTTTATTTTGAGAGCCAACACTCAAATGTACGTGGCCATGGAGCACCTGGGGAGAGAGCGTGCTTTGTTTGTAAACAACAAGACAGCTGAGACGACAGGAGTGGTAATCACGTGAGGAGAAGGGGAGGTCTAGCGAGACGTATGAATGACATTCCAGCAAGGAGCGCGCACACTAATTGGGTCAGTGGAGTGTACATTCAAGCAGCTGAGTGAGTTATTAAAGAGATGTTGTTGTTACTACTGTGGATATTGTTTTTGAAATCCAAATCAATCACTTGCTTCGAATTTCAAAACCTTGCTGAGGATAAATGAACCCTTATTAATCTGCGATAAATAAGTATTCATGATTTATTATTATTATTACTGCGGCCCAGACAGTACTTATGGATGGTGACAAAGAGGAAGGCAAGTTAGCGTGTTGCAATGATTGCCACAGAAGCAGAGCTTGGTAGCTATTCTTGAAAACGGCCGGGTAAGCTGAGTTCAAGGCCAAATTGTGTAACAACATGCACCAGAATTGGAGTCATAATGGGATGGTCACGAGTTTCTTGCAACCGACCTACGATTGAATCACCCAATCAGGAGAGACCAAGCCTAAACCACGCGATGGGTGGCGTCTGGTAAAAAGCGCGCGGAATTGATTATCTAAAGAACCGCCGATCCGAATTATCTCCACATGAGTGCGCTGAGACGTTTGAATTAATTGATGAAGATTGACACTAGTCCCATGTGTGTGAGATGAAAACTCTAGAAATTATTTCTTAATTCACCCCACTCCACCTCACTCTGTCAGTTTACAATAAATTGATCGACGAAACGCTGTTTCGATGTCTATCTGTTTGGAGCTCTGGTGAGCTAACTTCACGCCAGTTTGTGTAGTGATTTTAACTCTTTAATATTATTTGAAGACTATCTGTTTGAGCTCTGGTGAGCTAACTTCACGCCAGTTTGCGTAGTGATTTTTAAAGCTCTAATATTATTTGAAGTCTAACGTTTTGAGCTCTGGTAAGCTAACTTCACGCCAGTTTGCGTGGCGACTTTAGTACTCTAATATTATCTTGAAGACAACTATTTTCAGCTCTTAGGGGCAAGACTTGAGTAACATTCCAATTAGCGCTCAACCCGACCGAAGGTCCACGCAGAGCAGTAGAGATTACCGAGCGAGATAACGACTGCGAGACAGGCAGATTTAAAACTTGTATTGTCAAGCCAGTGACGATGGGTTTGAAGTGTACATTTCATGTAAATTTTTACTGTATTTTTTCAAGTGTTGTATTGTGCGTGTGTAAGCGAGAGCTAAGGAAAGTCTTCGTTGATTAATCGCATAGGACAATTCGTGGGAGAAATTAGTAACTCACAAGCGATTATAGCCAGGTCATTTTATAACAACATTGAACTTTTCTTCCAAAGAGACTACACCAAGATGTCCGACGTGTGGTCAGGAGCCGGAGTGATGTCCAACGCTTCTACGAAGACAACGATGGAAGGCTAATTTTCCCGTAGGGAAATGAGCCGAGATGCAAGTCATATGTTCTACAAGCTGATACGGTGATGTACAAAAATTGATTATTTCAATATGTAGTTAGATTGGCGGGGGAACTTTGTAAATAGTTCATTTTAGTCTTTTTCTTGTTTTAGATTGTATTTCTTGTACCGACATTAAACGTTTTAAATGTACGTTGGCACGTGGCCAAAGTTGTTTGTTGTGTATTATTTTCTTTGGAGTCATATTTAAAGTACACGGCGCGTGTACGTGATTTATTCCATGCGAATGCGAAACCCGTTACATTCGATAAGTGGTGCTTTATTAAAGTTCATATTTTGTTGATAGGAAAGGGAGGTAATTACTGTAAGATGTTTGCTGAACAGGTTATTATTCATATTAGGGTTGCCGAGTGCAACAACTTAAGATGTAATTGTAGAACACCTTAGTTCTAATTTTTTAGATTTTTTTTGAGTCCTTTTCAGGTTCGATAGTCACTGGCATTGAACGGAGGTGCCAGCAGGTGGAATATTTATGTCATTTTATTTCAGGTTCTGTCAAACCCATACGTGTGATTCTGTGTGTGTTATTGTGTCAGGTGTGTGTTTTGATTCTACGTGAAGAGGGGTAGAGGTCCTACCGCCCTCATATTTTTGTTGTTGTTGTATTTTTGATGGAAAGGCAGGGTGCTCTGAGGAGACCGCTGTTCCTTGTCCATATGCTGATTCTTGGATTTCCTAGGGGAAATGCTGAGATGTATTTCGTTCTGACACACACACACGTATTATTGTGCTTTGGGGCACGCTTCTTCGAGACTGGAGCCCGTGCCTTGGGAGGTCGAGGTTATTTTGACACGTGGGTTGACAGATATGCAGATTTCCACGAATCGCCCGTCTAGCCTGGTGACTTATTTTGTTAGGCAGTCCTATGTTCCGACTGGACCCTTTAAGCTTTCATTTAGCAAACCTGTTCTTTGTGATGGTTATTTTGAACCATAATTAATTCGGGAGTTCGCCATGTTTGTGACGGATTACTGCATGTCGTATGGATGGAATGTTGTGTTAATAATGTAAATGTTGGCTTTGAGCCTAGTGATTGTTTATGACTCAGTTCATGTAATTTAGTGTGTGACACCCGCGTGGTGTAGTGGTAGTATACTTGTAAAAATGACGGCGGTCATATGTGTATTTCTTTTGTTGGTCACGTGTTTAATTTACTTGTGTTGATTCGTGAGAAGTCCTAATTTTAGGCAGTAATGTTTTGCTACGGCAGTTTTGATTCCAATTCCATGCGGAAATTGTTGTGTTGTTTATTTTAAGTATATGAAGTGTCGGTTTAGTTTTAAGTAGTGTTGTATAGTTGTTCCCCGCGTCTGTCTAGCTCTAAGTAATGCGGATTCATCTTCTGAAAGTTTATTCCGGATGATGACGAATCATGCATTCAATTGTACTCATCGTGAAGCATGTAGAACAGCACTCGCACATACATTGTCATTATTGTTGATTTTTTTCTTGGGACACTTGGTCCGAGTAATAATCTCTCCTGAGATTTGGCCTAGTTTTGGCAAATTTAATTTATTCAGTGGGAGTCATTATGGGAGTTTTGTTTGTTAATTCCTTTTGTAAATAGCTGATCTGTTATTAAATTCATTTGTTATAACCCTGGCTTCACTTTTTTCTGCATGTTATTTTGTTATATGTTACCCTGCATGTTAATGAAGCGCTTTAACAACAACTTACGATATGGACTGTTACACCCCCCGAAACTGAGTCTCATAAGCTTCTTTGCAAGGGTTCAATATGTAGGCCATAGAGTTATGTAGTCTACTATTAGATGACGATTTTTGCGTTGGTTCATTATTCAAACATTCACGCCATCGCTTGATTAATACACAAGAAATAAAAACTTAATTTTAAAATTGCGCACAGCCGCCATCTTGAAGCTATGTAAACAATTGAACTAAATTAGATGCCAGTGCATTAAAATGTGTATATACATTTACTGTATCAAATTTCACTGCGCACAGATGGTTAAATCGCGAGAAAAGTCTATTAAAATATTTCACCTTCGCTTGGCCGCCATGTTCATTTTGTATGTTACAGGTTTTTGGTAGTCTCACAGCCGAACTTCTAGTAGCACCCTTTACCACCGTACAAAATTTCAGGGTGATATCAGTAATAGTTTCGGAGATATAGAATGCCAGTCAAATATTTCGCACAGCCGCCATCTTGAGGTTATGTACACAAATGAACTAAATTAAATGCCAGTGCATTACAATGTACATAAACATTTGCTGTACCAAGTTGCATTGCATTTGGATGGTTATCGCGAGAAAAGTCTATTTAAAAGTTTCAATTTCGCTTGGCCGCCATGTTCGTTTCAGAGTGATATCAGTAATAGTTTCGGAGATATAGAATGCCGGTCAAATATTTTGCACAGCCGCCATGTCGGATTGGTGAGACGTAATAAAATTTAAAGGTCGGGGTCGGCTGTAATAGTACTATGACCTTGAAATAGCTCTAGCCGTTTAGAAGTTATTAGGGGGAGGCACACACAAAAACACACACACACACGGGCAAAAGTTGATCTCATAAGCCTATTTTTTTTCATAAATTAAAATAAGCTAAAAATGGCTCAATCAGGAATATTATTGAAAATACAGTGAACTGCTTTCTATATTCTGTGTTAAAAAAGTTTCTGAAATTAAGAATGAATTACCACAGTATTTTAGGGAATAAATTACAGCAGCTATACAGACTTAGGTTGAAAGAAAAAGGGGATGTACTTGTAGCATTTCAGAAATTCTGAATATGACTTAGTGCATTACTGTCATGACTCAAAACCAGTGACTTAATTTGCTAAAAAAAAAAAGAGGATATTTCACTTGATTTTCACCATCATATGTTAAACAAGTATTTCCGTGAAGAACTACACAGCCTATTTTCATATATCCTACATATGTTAATTGCCTCTATCTACATACAAAATTTCAGTTTGATTACTGTAATAGATTCGCAGATATTGAGAGCCGACTAAATATTTCGGATGGTCGCCATGTAGGATTTTATATATGTAGGTCCTAGCGTTATGTACTGTTACATGAAGATTATTGTGTACGTGTAGCATTCAAACTTCAATCGCATGATTAGGTCACAAGACGTAACAAGGAGATTTTGAAATTTCGCACAGCTGCCAACTTGTGGTTATGGAAACAATTGAAATAAATTAGATGCCAGCGGATTAACATTCATATAAGGATTTACTGTCCCAAGTTACTCTGCACTCGGATGGTTAAATTGCGAGAAACGTCCATGTGAATATTTATATTTCGCGTCGCCACCATGTTGGATTTGTGATCACCAGGTTATTTCAAGTCCTATAGGTGAACTTAAGTTCATAGCCCCTATGGACATAAAAAATTCAGTTTGATTGCTCTAATAGATTCGTAGATATTCAGAGCCGTATAAATATTTCGGATGGTCGCCATGTTGGATTGTTAAATGTATAGGCCATAGAGTCATGTACCATTAAAGGAAAATTATTGCGTAGGTTCATTATTCAAACTTTTACATCGATAGCATGATTACGACACAAGAAATAAAAACTTAATTTTAAAATTCTCCAAAGTCGCCATCTTGAGGTTATGTAAACAATTGAACTAAATTAGATACCAGTGTATTACAATGTGTAAAAACATTTTCCTGTACCAGATTTCATTGAGGTTGGACCATTAAATCGCGAGAAAGGTCTATTTAAAATTTTCAAATTCGCCGCCATGTTCGTTTTGTAGTTAACCAGTTTTTGAAAGTCTTATAGATGATTTTCCAGTAGTGCCCTTTATCGCAGTACAAAATTTAAGGGTGATATCGCTAATAGTTTCAGAGATATAGAATGCCGGTGAAATATTTCGCACATCCGGCATCTTGTGGTTATGTAAACAATTGAACCAAGTTAGATGTCGGTGCATTACAATGTTTATAAACATATACTGTACCAAGTTTTATTGCGTTTGGTTGGTTAAATCGTTAGAAACGTCTATTTAAAAGTCGCAAATTCGCGTGGCCGCCATGTTGATTTTGTAGTTACTAGTTTTTCAAAAGTCACATAGGTAAACTTCTAGTAGTTCTCTTTATCACCGTAAAAATTTCCAGGGTGATATCGGGAATAGTTTCGGAGATATTGAATGCTGGTGAAATATTTCGTACAGCCGCCATGTTGGATTGGTGAGACGTAACAAAATTTGAAGGGCACGGTCGGGGTCGTCCGGAATAGTGCTAGGAACGTACCGTGTTTCATTGAAATCGCTCCAGCCGTTTAGATTTTATTAGGGGGACACACACACACCGACAAAAGGTGATCTCATAAGCCTATTGAAAATAGGCTAAAAAGAACTTTAAGAATTTGAATATAGAAATGTTAAGATTAGAAGTATTTCTTTTCTTCGTTTGCATCTTCAAAGTCAACCTTCTCGTAACAAGCAATTTTGAGTTGATACACCCGCACTGTGGGTACGTAAAGGTTGATGGACCGTTTCTCCAGTTAAAAAGTCTTCTCGGCACGCCGGAAGGCGGAGGTAGATTTCACCGGACAAACTTGGGGATAGGCGAAAATAGGCAGAATATGCAGGTTTTCGTAGAAGGATCAGACCTCATTTATTGCGTGAAAGTATTTTATTATTGGAGATTAATTAACTTTGTGTTTTGTCATTTTATGCATATTTTAAACATGTTTTTGTCTTATGATGACGGTAACCTTCTTGTCATTTGGAGTCCATTTTTATACTTGTGGTCACACTGTCCTTATGCAAGGTTTCGACACTGATGTGTAACTATGTAACGGTCTGTTACTTCTTCACGCAAAATTATATCTCCCGCAGATATTGGTTGGTTCCTCAGTTTAGGGGCTGCGACAACGCGGTCATGTAACCCCGTGTACTTTGGGTGAGTGTAGAATCTGTCTGATAAACGGCGTGAATTGTGATGGCTGTATTAGTCTGTAATTCAGGTAAGGAATGCAGACGTTCAATTTCAAGCAGTAGTTCCTAATGTTGCTACCAGATACTACCGTCAACGACACCTAGCTGTGAACTTGGCTACTAGATGCCACCACAATCAGCAACTCGCAACGAACGTTGGAACCTCCCCTCCAAAGGAAAGCATACTGAGGGATTTTTAGCGCTCTTAGAAAATCCGACGACTTTGGCCGGCTTTGAACCCGCGACCTTGGGCATAGAAGTTCAGCATGCTACCAGTTACGTCACCGAAGCCGCTTCACACTTAGTCAGATGGAAATCTGAATCTGATCTCGCGCAAGTGCTTTGTCATGGCAACGTCTGATGGCTCATCCCTCATCAATTTAGTAGTGTTGCCATGGCAACCACTGATAGCTCTTGGCATTTTCTTATAAGCGGCTTCGGTGGCGTAGTTGGTAGCATGCTGAGCTTCTATGCCCAAGATAGCGGGTTCAAATCCGGCCGAAGCCGTCGGATTTTTTAAGAGCGTTAAAAATCCCTCAGTATGCCTTCCTTCGGAGGGGAAGTAAAGCCGGCGGTCCCATGTCATAGATTTATGGCATGTTAAAGATCTTTCCACTAATTACACCTGTGTGAAACTAAATTGGATAGGTTAAGAATGTAAACAACGCTCTTAGGTTGCTACGTTCGTTGCCAAGAGCCGACTGCGGTGGCGTCTAGTAGCTAGTTCTGAACTAGGCCTAGTAGTCGTTGACGGTGGCGTTTGGCGGCAAAAGTAGGAACTATTTGAAAATTCAAAGTTGCAGTCCCTACTTGAATTAAAAAAAGTCCTCTCGGCACGCCGGAAGGCGGAGGTAGATTTCACCGGACAAACTTGGGGATAGTCGAAAATAGGCAGAATATGCAGGTTTTCGTAGAAGGATCAGACCACATTTATTGCGTGAAAGTATTTTATAATTGGAGATTAATTAACTTTGTTTTTCGTCATTTTATGCATATTTTAAACATTCTATTGTCTTATGATGACGGTAACCTTCTTGTCATTTGGAGTCCATTTTTATACTTGTGGTCACACTGTCCTTATGCAAAGTTTCGACACTGATGTGTAACTATGTAACGGTCTGTTACTTCTTCACGCAAAATTATATCTCCCGCAGAGATGTTGGTTGGTTCCTCAGTTTAGGGGCTGCGACAACGTGGTCATGTAACCCCGTGTACTTTGGGTGAGTGTAGAATCTGTCTGATAAACGGTGTGAATTGTGATAGCTATATTAGTCTGTAATTCAGGTAAGGAATGCAGACGCTCAATTTCAAGCAGTAGTTCCTAATGTTGCTACCAGATACTACCGTCAACGACACCTAGCTGTGAACTTGGCTACTAGATGCCACCGCAATCAGCAACTCGCAACGAACGTTGGAACTTCCCCTCCAAAGGAAAGCATACTGAGGGATTTTTAGCGCTCTTAGAAAATCTGACGACTTTGGCCGGCTTTGAACCCGCGACCTTGGGCATAGGAGTTCAGCATGCTACCAGCTAAGTCACCGAAGCCGCATCACACTTAGTCAGATGGAAATCTGAATCTGATCTCGCGCAAGTGCGTTGTCATGGCAACGTCTGATGGCTCATCCCTCATCAATTTAGTAGTGTTGCCATGTCAACCACTGATAGCTCTTGGCATTTTCTTACAATTCCGAAATCATTTTTCTCATCCCTTGGCGTAATGGTGGCTCATATCAAAAATTCTTTCAGACAAAAGTTTTAGGTAATTATTAGGGGAATATTGTCCATTTTGTACGGTTTTGATATTGTGCCTATTAACAGAGATATGATTAATGTTTCCCGAAAAAAACACTTTTTCCCACCCCTTTGGTCAATGGTTGGTGCTATCAAAAAACGTTTTAAACATAAATTTCTGAGCTTTATCCGACACATAGTATGAACTTTGAACGGATTCGATATTTCACATATTAAGAGAGTTATAGCAATATTTCATTTTTTCGAAAAAAAAAGTCCCCCATTTTCATCCCCTTCGACCGATTTAGCCCAGTAACGAACTCGTCCGAGATTTTATGGGTATACATTTCGGTAAAAAATTCAAAGTGATTGGTGCAAAATTACGGCAGTTATCGTGTCCACAAGAAACTGATATACATATATATACATATATTACATAAATTATATATAAACTTTTGAACTGACGGTGGTTTTGGGGCCTGGGGGATGTGAAACGCGAAGATATGTCGAAATTTTCCCGAAATCGAAACATGGTACCCATTGCAATAGTTAGCTTTCTAATGAAATCTACCTAAAATACTGCCGTCAACGACACCTAGCTGTGAACTTGGCTACTAGATGCCACCTCAATCAGCAACTCGCAACGAACGTTGGAACTTCCCCTCCGAAGGAAAGCAAACTCAGGTTTTTAGCGTTCTTAATAAATCCGACGACTTCAGCCGGGTTTGAACCCGCGACCTTGGGCATAGAAGTTCAGCATGCTACCAGTTCCGATACCGAAGTCGCTTCCCACTGACATATGAAAACTGAATGTGATCTCGTGCAGTGGCGTTGTCATAGCAACTGCTGATGGTCATCCCTTATCAATTAAAAGTAAAGTTGTCATGGCAACCTCTCTTGGCACTTGGCATTTTCTTATAATTTAAATCATTTTGTTCACCCCGTGGCGTAATGGTGGGTCATATCAAAAATTCTTTCAGACAAAAGTTTTAGGTAATTATTGGAGGAATATTGTCCATTTTGTGCGGTTTTGATATTGTGCCTATTAACAGAGATATGATTAATGTTTCCCGAAAAACCCACTTTTTCCCACCCCTTTGGTCAATGGTTGGTGCTATCAAAAAACTTATTTGACATAAATTTTTGGCACTTATCCGACACATATTATGAACTTTGAAGGGATTCGATATTTCATGTATTAAGAGAGTTATAGCGATATTTCACATTTTCGAAAAAAGCCCCCCATTTTTATCCCCTTTGACCGATTTTGCCCATTAACGAACTCGACCGAGATTTTATAGGGATACATTTTATGTAAAAAAATCAAAGTGATTGGTGCAAAATTACGGAAGTTATCGTGTCCACAAGAAACTGATATATATATATATATATATATATATATATAGATAGATACATATATACATAAATTATATGTAAACTTTTGAACTGACGGTGGTTTTTGGGTCTGGGGGATGTAAAACGCGAAGATATGTCGAAATTTTCCGGAAGTCGAAACATGGGACCCATTGCAATAGTTAGCTTTCTAAAGAAATCTACCTAAAAACAGATACACACACTAATACAGTCATCACAATTAACACCGGTTATCAGACAGATTCTACACACACCCAAAGTACACGGGGCTACATGACCGCGTTGTCGCAGCCCCTAAACTAAGGAACCAACCAACCAACCAATTTTCTTATAATTCCGAAATCATTTTTCTCATCCCTTGGCGTAATGGTGGGTCATATCAAAAATTCTTTCAGACAAAAGTTTAGGTAATTATTTTGGGGAATATTGTCCATTTTGTACGGTTTTGAAATTGTGCCTATTAAGAGAGATATGATTAATGTTTCCTGAAAAACCCACTTTTTCCCACCCCTTTGGTCAATGGTTGGTGCTATAAAAATACTCTTCAAACATGAATTTTTGAGCTTTATCCGACACATAGTATGAACTTTGAACAGATTCGATATTTCACATATTAAGAGAGTTATAGTAATATTTCATTTTTTCGAAAAAAGTCCCCCATTTTCATCCCCTTCGACCGATTTATCCCAGTAACGAACTCGACCGAGATTTTACGGGTATACATATTCGGTAATAAATTCAAAGTGATTGGTGCAAAATTACGGCAGTTATCGAGTCCACAAGATACTGATATACATATATATATATATATATATATATATATATATATATATATATATACATAAATTATATATAAACTTTTGAACTGACGGTGGTTTTGGGGTCTGGGGGATGTGAAACGCGAAGATATGTCGAAATTTTCCGGAAATCGAAACATGGTACCCATTGCAATAGTTAGCTTTCTAATGAAATCTACCTAAAATACTACCATCAACGACATCTAGCTGTGAACTTGGCTACTAGATGCCCCCGGAACCATCAACTCGCAACGAATGTTGGAACTTCCCCTCCGTAGGAAAGCAAACTCAGTTTTTTTTAGCGCTCTTAGTAAATCCGACTTCAGCCGGGTTTGAACCCGCGACCTTGGGCATAGAAGTTCAGCATGCTACCAGTTCCTATACCGAAGTCGCTTCCCACAGACAGATGGAAAACTGTATGTTATCTCGTGCAGTGGCGTTGTCATAGCAACTGCTGATGGCTCATCCCTTAACAATTAAAAGTAAAGTTGTCATGGCAACCTCTCTTGGCACTTGGCATTTTCTTATAATTTAAATAATTTTGCTCACCCCGTGGCGTAATGGTGGGTTATATCAAAAATTCTTTCAGACAAAAGTATTAGGTAATTATTGGAGGAATATTGTCCATTTTGTACGGTTTTGATATTGTGCCTATTAACAGAGATATGATTAATGTTTCCCGAAAAACCCACTTTTTCCCACCCCTTTGGTCAATGGTTGGTGCTATCAAAAAACTTTTCAAACATAAATTTTAGGGCCTTGTCCGACACATAGTATGAACTTTGAATGGATTCAATATTTCAGATATTAAGAGAGTTATAGCGATATTTCACTTTTTCGAAAAATGCCTCCCATTTTCACCCCCTTTGACCGATTTTGCCCATTAACGAACTCGACCGAAATTTTAAGGGGATACATATTATGTAAAAAATTCAAAGTGATTGGTGCAAAATTACGGCAGTTATCGTGTCCACAAGAAACTGATATACATATATATATACATACATACATAAATAATATATAAACTTTTGAACTGACGGTGGTTTTGGGGTCAGGGGGATGTGAAACGCGAAGATATGTTGAAATTTTCCGAAAGTCGAAACATGGGACCCATTGCAATAGTTAGCTTTCTAATGAAATCTACCTAAGAACGCGCACGGTTGGTATTTTATTTTATTCGTTCAAAGCGTAATCGGTTTTGGAATTGTTATGTAATTTCTCTCCATACAATCAATTAGGGTATTTGTAGTGAATAATATTGCGATATATAGGGTAACTATGCCTAAGGTAAGCCAGCCTCCAGTAATCAGCGATGTCGTGATATTTCCCCCGTAATACATTTGTTTGGAACCTAACTGTCAATTAATCCGAGTCCCAGTACTCAGCTACCCTTGATACATATATTCGGACTAATGCTGCCCTCTACCGGGACTATTTGAAACTTCCAAGAAGAGACTACTGTCGACCAAAATATTATGTTCACTCGAGTTTGAAGGTTGTTTGTGAAGTAACCAATAGACCTACATAAAATCCAATAACATCATCATTTTCGTCGTTCTATTTTACGTTAGTTCATGTAGGTTTGGCATTTTTAATTTATATTTTAATATTTTTTATCGCAGTTGGAACACAAAAAGTGCCCGTTTTTAAGCGTGTTTCAACTATGCGTCACATTTAAGAATTATTATCTCACAAACCCGTCATCAGATCGAATCCAAACTTTAACACAATATACATTGGAATGTTGTATAACTGGTTTATTAATTTCAGCATTTTGTGTGTTCAAGAACGAAAGTTGTTATCATTTTTGTAAGGTAGTCTAACTTTTTCTCGGCTTGGAGTCGTTGGAAAATGTAGTTCTTGGTTGCGTTGTAACCCTTATACATCAAAAGATTATGCTGTATGACTGTAAAATTCATAAATTAATTCACTTATTTTATATCGGTTTGTATTTGTACGGGGAATTAAGACATGGTTCACCAGCTAGCCGCTCAGGGAAATGCTGTACAGCGTTGCTGATATGGAGCCCATCACTTACGACCGACGCTCGCCAGACCCGTGATGGAGCCCATCTTGGCAACGTTGTACAGCTTTCACCGGAGCGGCTAACTGGTGAACCATGTCTTAATTCCCCGTACAAATACAAACTGATATAAAATAAGTGAATTAATTTACGTATTTCACAATCATACAGCATACCTTTTTGATGTATAAGGATTACAACGCAACCAAGAACTACATTTTCCAACGACCCCGAGCCGAGAAAAAGTTACCTTACAAAAATAATAACAACTTTGTTTCTTGGACACAGAAAATTTTGAAATGAATAAACCAGTTATACAACATTCCAATGTATATTGTGTTAAAATTTAGATACGATCTGATGACGGATTTGTGAGATAATAATTCTTAAATGTGACGCATGGTTGAACGACGTTTAAAAACGGGCCCTTTTTGTGTTCCAACTGCGATAAAAATTACTAAAATATAAATTAAAACGTCCAAACCTACATGAACTAACGTAAAATAGAACGATGAAAATGATGATGTTATTGGATTTTATGTAGGTCTACTGGTTACTTCACAAACGACCTTCAAACTAGAGTACACATAATATTTTGGTCGACAGTAGTTTGCTGCCTACCAGCATCATGGCAGTTGCAGTTTTTAAACTAACTGCAGCCCATTGATTGACAGGTCAGTATTATGCTTTCTTTAAACACAAATCAATCAATTATGGTTGTAATACAATAACAAAGGATGAATTTGAAGTGTTTTCATGAAGCTTTTGTGTTTCTGTATTTACTAACCTACAATTTTGGGAGGCTGACTATAGGGACAGTGGTAGCATCAAAATCCAGTACTCGGCCTAGGAGGCCGAGTACTGGTGTTTCGTCTTATTTTAATTATAAAGGTGCCTGTACACTGTAGAGCTTTTGCCCTCGCTAGAGCGTAGAGTAGCTCTAGCTAGGGCACTCTAAGCTCCTCTCCAGTGTACACAGGTGGTAGAGAACCCTAGCGGAGACCGCTCTAAGCTCTAGCTAGGGCCGGCTGACTCTACGGTGTAAACAGTATTTGGGTGCCCTAGCTAGACCAGTCTAGCTCTATTCGATCGGTTGAATATTGGAAAGTGCTCTATGTAGAGTCAGTTGTGGATTGTTGGGGTTATTTGTTTGTTGTTAACTATAGTGTTTGAATATGGCTGAACTTGTGTGGAGTCGCGAAAAAACAATAACATTAATTGAAAATATTGAAACCCATCCAGAAACTTTGAATTGTACTCGGAAAGAATACAGAGACAAAAATTTGAAGGCACAGTTGTTTCGGGTGATCCCTTTTGCTGATCCTGGGGTTAATTTTGGCCAAAATATAATCATAGTCATTTTTGTTCATTCAGAATCTTCTGAACATAACTCTTGCATTAGGTTAGCGTGCATTTCTTCGTATTCTCTTTTTGATATCCAATTCCTCACCCACAACCTTCTTTTCCTCTTCATAGTTTTCTTTTTTGACAAGGCACACACAACCACCACAAATGCTAAAAGCTCTCTTGAAGACATTTCAACTCACAACATAGCGCAAAAAACCTAGACTCACACTGCTCTCAGAATGTTTTAGCGCTGCTCTACCTGGTGCATTTACGATTGACAGTGTACACAGGTTCAGAGAGTGCTCTAGGTAGATTTGTCTATCTCCGCTCTACGAATGCTCTACCTAGGGAAAATTAGTCTACAGTGTACACGCACTCAGTTTAGCTACGGCGGTCTAGCTAGACTTGCTCTATGAAAATCACTCCCCAGTGAACAGGCACCTTTATAGTGATTGAATATGGCTGAATTAGTGTGGAGTGGCTTAAAAACTATAACATTAATTGAACACATTGAAGCCTATCCAGAAACTTGGAATTGTACTCTGAAAGAATACAGAGACAGAATTAATTTGAAAGCACAGTCGTTTCGGGTGATGGCAGAAGCTATGGGAAGCACTATGCTGATCCTGGGAGGGTAATGTTGGCCAAAATATAATCATGGTCATTTTTGCTCATTCTTAAAAAGTTCTTTTACGCTTTAGAATCTTCTGAACCTAACTTTTGCAATAATTTGGCGTTCTTTCCCTCGTATTCTGTTTTCCTCTTCATAGTTTTCTTTTTTAACAAGGCAGGGGCGTGGTGGCGCAGCGGTCAAGCTGTATGCCTCTCACCAAGGCGGACCGGGTTCGATTCCCGGTCAATGCATGTGAGATTTTCGATGTGAAATGCCATGTCTTGTGGTTCGGATTCCACGTAAAACGGAGGTCCAGTGGCTTATGATCGCGAGATTAACGGTCACGTTAAACTACAAGCTTTTTTTTAAACTAGGCACACACAACCCCACAGGTGCTAAACGCTGTCTTGAAGACATTTTAACTTCACTACACAGCGCAAAAAACCTAGACGCACACTGCTCTCAGAAATTCTTAGCGCTGCTCTAGCTAGTGCATTTACGTTTGTCAGTGTACACAGGTTCAGAGAGTGCTCTAGGTAGATGTGTCTATCTCTGCTCTACGAATTCTCTACCTAGGGAAAAATACTCTACTGTGTACACGCACTCAGTTTAGCTAGAGCGGTCTAGCTAGACTTGCTCTATGAAAATCACTCCCCAGTGTACAGGCACCTTTACTTTGTGTCAAGTCAAAGCCCTCTGTTACCCCAAAATGTGAACCATTCCTCATTCTTACTGTGTCGAGTCAAAACCCTCTGTAACCCCAGAATACGAACCATTCCTCATTTGTGTATGCTGTTGGAACGATATTTGTTTTTATTGACATTTGAAATTACGAATTTAAATGAAGATGTATAACACTAAAGATACAGCATCCTAATTTGGACCAGGAATGGCGACCACAGGACCCAAGATGAATCAGACGTTGCTTCTTACTTGTTCCAGACTCCCCTGTTTTATCTGTACCGTCAACCAGGGCCTTTCATTTTCTCGTCTGAATTGGCCCTTATCTTATTTTTCCTGGTATAATCATTCTTCCAATGGTAAGACATCTTCTTTTCTTCTTTAAATAACATCTCCTGCCTCCTTTAAAAAGCCCTGAAGGAGGCAGGGTGTGTTTTGCCCTATCACGCACTGTACACCCTCAATGGCTCACGGTTGGTGAGTTCGGGAGTTAGTGATCTCGAGGGATTCCTGCGATGTGACCGTTTATCCCATTTCTCCCCTTGAATATGGGGTAGACTCCTATTAGGCATTTTATTCTGTTATTTCTTTCAAAGTCCCTCATTCCTAGAGGGCTGATGGCATTTTCCATTATCTTCTTCTCACTATCATTAGTGGGAAAAGACCTAGATGTTCGCCCCTTAAAACAACACCTGCAACTGCGATAAGTAGACTACATTTGAAATAAATAAATAAATAAATACATAAATAAATAAACAGTGGCTCTTGAACACAGGAGACTCAAACTAGATAAGGCTTACCATGCCTGTAGAAAACTATATGCTTCAAAAAATGTGTCGTTGAATGTCAAACTAAGACACTACAATGCAGTAGTCAGACCTTCAGTCCTCTATGCAGCAGAGTGCCTATGTCTAACTAAGAAGACCCCATTAAGAGCCCTCGAGGTACAAGAAAGAAAGTTCCTGAGACAGATAGTAGGACCAAGAATTCTACCAGATGGAAGCCGATGGTATCAACCAAATCATGAGCTATATAAACACCAAGAAAATCTCATAGATGCCATCAGAAGAAGGCGACTGGCTTTTTACGAACATCTATTAAGAATGGACTCAAACAGGTTATCCCATAGGATCTTCAAGGCTGCTAACAAGGGCAAAGCTACTGGATTCTTGTGGAAGAAGCAAGTGGAGAAGGAACTTTCGGAACTCCATATAAATGAAAATGACATAGCCGACCGGAGTAACTATCATACAGCTCTTAAAATTCAATCCTTCGTAACATCCCTCACAAAAGTTACCCACAGACCAAAAGACGAGACTAGGAAATGGTCTGAGGAGCGTAATATTCAATTTAGGCGGAAAATGAAGGACTACTGGGCCATCAGAAAAGCTCGAGGTACCAACATGAAAGCAGCTGCCAAACCCACCACTAAGAACACCAATCGTGGCAAGCCTGACGATGACATCAAGAAACAGCTAAAACACAAGCACCGTGGTCCATAGATGGCCCTAACGAAATTAAAAAATAAATAAATAAACTCCGCCCCTGCCGGTCCCAAGCCCGGCGCCTGATCATGCAAGAGGTGAGGAAGGAGGAGAGGGAGGAGTAATAACCTCGTTAAAAAACCTGGGTCCGTCTGGCTCCGGATGGTAGTACTCAGTAAGGGCCTCTGCCTAGAGTTATTAGGTGAATCCTGGTCAACGGTTTCAAAGGCGGATGAAGAATTTCAATTCTCAACGGTGGCGAGAGCGGAGGAACCTTGTAGAATAAACAATCATTTCGGACTAACAATCCGATCTTACTTTGAAATATAATTCCTACCCTTTACTATCACAATTTCATTTGCAGAATGGAAAGGTCGCTGAAAGAAAGCACTACCCCGGGTAGTAACTGGAAGGTTATAGGACATAACGTACCACTGACATAACGTTCCACCGGACATAACGTACCACTTGGCCCGCTGATTACCTGCGAAGGGTCAGCTAATGACCTTAAAATATTTAGAAGAGAACATAACGTACCACTTGAAGGAGTGGGAAGTATTTAGGGTGCATGAAACCCTAACCTCAAGGCCTCTTGCTCGGAATTGCTCAATTAATCCTGGTAATAAATACGTGGGCAGTAACATAACATAAACTAATACAAAATATGATAAGTTTTTGGATTCCCATCACACCTAATTCAGGCTTTGGACTGACAAAATGTTTATAAACATTTTGGCGTGCTTAAAATCAGCTGTGGTTAAGCTCTGGTCATTTTTCGTTTTCTTTACTAAGTTTTTTTAAAATTTTAAATTGTTTATTGCGGCTTTTATATCCTAGCGAATAGCAAGTTCGTTATGGGATGTTTCATTCTAAGTGAACGGCAAGTTCGCCATGTGAAGTTTCATTCCAAGTTCTGCGAATATGAGAGAGCTCTCAAGCAAGATTTCAAGTTTCCATTCTCTTCATACTGCTTCATTATTCTGTCAAGCCGTTCATCATACTCGACATATTTCTTCTTTCTCTTTGAACTTTCAACGTACAATTCGTACTTCATCCGTCGAAGTGCACACATAAATCGCCCTTATTCGTTGTACACAACTCCATGTTACAATACCAAAATGTTTAAAGCCGCACAGTGTGATCGCCACTGATGTTTATGTGGTAATGAACCTGTAATTGGAATGCCCGTCTGACATCAAGTGGTACGTTATGTCCTAGCGTAACTATTTGGGGATTACGGGAAAACCGTTCTTAGGTAGATAACGACCTAGGTGGTACGTTATGTCCTCGAAAATCAAGTGGTACGTTTTGTCCGTGGTACGTTATGTCCGGACACCAACTCGAAAGGGAAATCCACCATCGCATTATGCAATGCATCGGGACCTCGGACTTTGGGGAGTCCCAGCATCTGCACAACAGACGAGTCGGAGCGTCTGGGCACACCTTCCAAATTTATATTCAAGAAGTATTTCATCGGAACTATTAATGTCAACTCTCTTCTCCGAGTAGGCAAACAGAAAGAAATGGAAAAGCTCTTGGACAAACACCAAATCCAGATTCTAGCTGTACAAGAGATAAGATTTCTAGACGACCACATAACAGAAACTCAAAACTACAGGGTATTCAAAGGAAAGCCGGCGGTAATGATAATAACTAACCTGCCCCTGCTCGAGACCGCCTTCTACGTGCATAAGAAGATTGTTAACAGCGTCGTAGACTTCACATCTAAATCTGAAAGATTGTCTTTACTAACTATTCAGTGCAAGAATAAGAAGTATACTTTTATCAACTGCCACGCTCCCATCAACGAAGACAACAAGCAAAACCCCCAGAAAGTGGATGATTTTTGGGATCTTCTGGAAACTAAAATCGCCAGGATACCAGAAAATCACATGAAAATTCTTCTGGGAGATTTCAACGCACAGGTAGGGACAGAGAGAAAATACAGAGCCATAGTAGGAGACTACCCAGCACATACGAGGACTAACAAGAACGAGGAAAGACTCCTTGGACTCTACAAATCGTTCCAGTTGAGACTAATGTCCACATACTTCCGGAAACTTCCTAGAAAAGCAAAGACCTGGATATCTCCAAATCCCACCCTAGGAGAATTCCAACTGGACCACATAGCGATAACCAGAACAAGCACCAGAGAGGTGATGAACGTCAAAGTGATCAGAAATGGTGAATTCGATTCCGACCACTACCTCTCCAAAGTTAAAATCCGCTTTCCCCCATCCAACCAAAGGAACCGCCCACCCAGAATGACCAGATACAACATTAACCGAATAAACATCACAGAAAACATCATTAAGAACTTTAGGGAAGAGATCCACACCGTTAACACGAAGAGCTGGCAAGACCTCAGCACGAGGATTAATGGTGCCGCAAAGAAGACACTAGGGCTGGCAAAAAGGAAACGAGCAATCTGGTGGAACGAAGCATGCGAGGAATCACTCGAGGAAAGATCTGAGAAATGGAGAAAATGGAAATGTTTCGGAAAGACGGTACACTTGGAACAATTCAGGTGTCAAAGGAAGGAAACTTCCATGGTATTTCGACGGTCAAAACGATCATTTGAGAAGGCACAGTTGGAAGACCTTGAAACTAATTTCACCAAAAATAATTCCAGAGATTTCTATCAGACCTTTAAGAACAAACTCAGAGGATACCAATCACCAAGTATGAGCTTCAGAAATGAACATGGAAAAATCGGTTTGAACAACCAAGAAAACAGCGAGATACTTGCAAGGTATTTTAATAATCTCTTGAACTGCCCACCACCTACCTCCAAACTAGAACTTCTGCCGCCACTGGAGGACCAAGGAGAGAACTTACCAGCAGCGAAGGAAGAAATCAAGAATGCCTTACGAAGTCTGAAAAACAACAAGGCTAGTGGCGAAGACTCGATAACGGCAGAAATGTTGAAATGGGCGGAACCGGAAATCCTGGACGACTTACATCAAATATTTCAGACAGAGAAGATACCAGAACAATGGAAAACAGCGTTGATTCACCCCATCCATAAGAAATGGGACAAAAAAGACGTCAATAACTATAGAGGTGTCTCCTTACTTCCGGTCGCATATAAAATCCTTTCAAAGATACTCCTGAGTAGAATAGAGGAGACCCTTGATAAACATCTTGGGGAGTACCAAGGAGGGTTCCGAAAAGGTCGCTCCTGCACAGAGCAGATCTTCAACTTGAAATCAATAATCCGGCATAGCATGCTGAGCTCCAAAAAATTGTAGTATCTTTCATAGATTTCAAAAAGGCTTTTGACTCGGTGGACAGAGAAACCCTGGACGGTATCATTCGAGAATTCGGGGTGAAGCCCAAGTTGGCCAACATAATCAAAGATACATTAACAGGCACAAGATCCAAAGTGAAGTTCATGGGAGAACTGTCCCGGTCGTTTGAAATCAAGACGGGTGTAAGACAAGGCGATGGACTTACACCAATACTATTCAACTGCATCCTGGAAAAGATCGTACGAATGTGGAACTCAGAGCTCATAAATCAAGGAATAAGCCCGATCTGCTTAGGGAGGAAATCAGGAGGGATTAAAGTCAACTGTTTGGCCTTTGCAGATAATTTTGCGATACTCTCGGAAAGCCCAAGGGAACCGATCACTCAGATTAACCTCTTAGAAAAGTTCGCCAGTAAGACGGGACTCAGGATCTCGATAGAGAAAACAAAATTCATGATAAATGACGCACAAGGACCGAAATTCCTTGAAACGGAGATAGGGCGGATTCAGAGAGTAAAGAAATTTAAATACCTCGGTGAAACGATACATGACAATGGTCTAGAGAAAGCTGCGGTAGGCGATAGGATCTCAAAAATGGAGAGAGCGTATGGGCTTACAAAAACATCTATAAAAAGAAATGCGTATCCTGGAACGCCAAAATAAAGCACTACGTCACTGTAGTCAAAACAGAATGCCTGTACGCCTGTGAATGCCTTTCAATGAACTATAGGCTAGAGAAGTTGAAGGTTCTGGAAAGAAGAATCCTCCGGGAAATCATGGGCGCAATCCAGACGGAAACAGGATGGAAACTTCGGAGCAACGCCGAAGTCTACCAGAATGTAGAAAAAATCTCGGCGACCATGAGGAAACGGAGGCTAATATTTCTTGGACACACGTACAGATTGGACAAATCCAGATTAACCAAGCAGTTGTTTGACTACTTCTGGAACAAAAAAACAACAACATCATGGATTAAGGAAACTCGGAAAGACCTTGAGAGAACTAACATCCAGGAGGCCCAAATGTTGGAAAGGGATACGTTTCGAAACAGGATACACAATTTGGAAGGGTTTCACGACGAGAGACGAGCTACAAAGACCGGAAGAGCTTGGACGGCCGAACAACGGCAGCAGCACAGCGATCGTATGAAGGAGTACTGGAGACAGTGGAATTTACAACTAAAACAGTGATATTGTAGTGTGATCCTCAGTGGTCAATTCGCAAGTAAAAAATAAATTAATAAATAAATAGGGGCTTAGCGGCTTCGGTGGCGTAGTTGATAGCATGCTGAACTGCTCTGCCCAAGGTCTTGGGTTCAAATCTGGCCAAAGTCGTCGGATTTTTAAGAGCGTTAAAATCCCTCATTATGCCTTCCTTCGGAGGGGAAGTAAAGCCGGCGGACCAATGTCATAGATTTATGGCATGTAAAAGAACCTACCAACCAATTGGTGGTGTGTAGCAAAATTTGTAGGCTAGTTAGCCTATATTTAGCTGGTTAGGAAACGTTCAATCAAGTTCCAATTTTCACCGCTAGATTAGTGACATTGGCATCTAATAGCCAAAGTTGGAACTACTTGAAATTGAACATTCAATCATCTTCATTCATTTCATCTCTCATTAACTCCTCTCGTGAGTTTGGCGTCGGGTAGGGCATCCGGCCGTATTAACTATCAGGCACGTGGAATTTTATCGCATCTCATCCCCGACCCTGTTGGAAACGGGATTAAGGAAACTGGGACGTGTGATAGGCTAAAAATGTCAATTTTATTTTAGCTTAAAAAAATCTCTCATCTTTTCTGAAGAATTTGGAGTATTGTGCTGAAGTGATATTTGATGCAATAAAATTAGGTTTAAACATAATGTTTTAAGGCTATACTGTAGCATCTAACCAAACATTCTTTTCGTGCTTTTCGTATATCATATTTTTAGCCTACTTTTCACATTTTGCAAAAATGAGAAAAAAGTAGACTTATGAGATCGATCCGGGAAAATGCGTGTCTGTCTGGCTGTGTGTGTATCCCCCCTATCAACTCCTAAACGGCTGCAGCAATCAAAACCAAATTTAGTATGAGTAAAGATGTGCACCGGAATATCTCACGTCCATATTTGAAAATGATGTCAGTGCTACCAACTGCCGAAAAAACGCCTAGAAATTTGAGCTCCATGTTGGATATCTCGCAAGGTATGCATGGGAGCTATTCCAAAATTGGTACACATGCAGATAATACTATTTCAGTTTAATTTCCAGGAGGCCAACAATGACAGTGATGCTAAAATAATTTTAAGCCTGCCGATAGGTCCAATGTTTAAATGCATATAACTTCTACTCTATCAATTGTATTTCAACCAAATTTTGTATGTAATATCTGTACATAAACAGATATGATTGAGCGAATTCTTAAGAGCCACCAGGGCTGCCAACTGTTAATAATTGCTCTCTCTATTTTTTTATCCAAGTACCAATATATCAGAAAGTATGCAAGCCAACAGCTTTAAACGATGCACACGTATATTCTGACATTTTAGATTAATTTGGAGTAACTTATATACGTCAGTTCTACCAACATGATTATAAGCCTGCTGATAGTACCAATTTTTAAATACATGTAACTTCTATACTATCAGTTGGATTTCAACCAAGTTTCGTATGTGCTATGTGTACCATAACAGATATGACTGTAAGTATTGTTAAGATCAATCAGGGCTGCCAACTGTTAATAAATGCTGTCCATATTTTTTTTTACCCTAATATCAATATATCAGAAAGTATGCAAGCCAACAGCTCTATACTTTCCACACGTATGGCACCTGACATTGTAGATTAATTTGGAGTAATTAATACAAGGCAGTGCTGCCAACATGATTTTATGCCTGCTGATATGTCCTATTTTAAAATACATGTAACTTCTATACTAACAAATGGATTTCATCCAAAATTGGCACAACAAGATATCATAATATTTCAGATTATTTCTGACCAGCACACGCATGGTATTGTTGGCAACATGCTTTTACGCGTGCTGATAGATCCAATGTCTAACTGCATGTAACGTCCATTGGACTTCAACCTAATTTTGTATTCTGTACCTTAAGAGATGGAACTAAGAATATATTCAGTCACCAGGGCTGCCAACTGTAGTGCTCTATTAAGCTACATTATACCAGGTATATTTTGAACTAATTTGATATTTCGATATTACCAACTTACTGTAATTTTGTCATTATTCTAGATAGGTTCATATACTGTAGAATAATCATTGGCATGAAAACTGGGCTGTATAGTTCTTCACGGAACTTCTTGTTTGAAATGTCATGTACCATTTTGTCGGAAACTATCTGATCAATGTATTTGAATCTTGGTAGTCTCTAAGACACTATATAGATCTACTAGAGGAAGTAAATCTTGATTAGTTATGGAGCCCAGCTTGAAAAGCACTGACAATTTTACAGAAAATTTCAAGTTTTCAATAAGAATGTAAAATCATAAAAACAAAACAAAAAACAGCCTGTAAACAATAGGACAATACTTTTACTTCAGTAGATCAAAAATGATTTAAATATTATGCATGCAAAGTTTGTTGGGTTTGATTTGAGTAGCCTATTTGCTCAGAAAAAGGGACATGAGTTAAGGGAATTTTTAACAATATATTGTTTTAAGATTGTTTGTGTAATGCTCTCTCAGACACAGAATATTCCACATAGAAGATTCAAATTCTACCCAAATAATGATGAATGTACTCTGAATATACCAAAAGAACACTCAAGTTTCTGAGATATGTAATTAAACATCGGAAGCTACATTTTTCTATCGATTCACACGCCCCAGTTCCCTTAATAAGGGGTAGACAAAGAATTCATTTTCGGGCCTTGGGTCATCTTGTTCGTCTGCCCCGTGTAGTAAATTCAGAGACCGTAATTTTGCTCTAGAGCAGTTCCAAGGGATGCTCAGCCCTAACATGCTGTAGTTAGAAACATCTGTGCCCTACCTCCTACATCCATAGCAGGTAAAAAGGAAAGAAGCTTAACAGTTTTACGCGACCTTTAATCTCGCGATCATGAGCCAGGGGCACCCTTCTTACGAGGAATCCGATCCACACGAAGTGACATTCCACTTCGAAAATCTCACATGCTTTAACCGAGAATCGAACCTCATCCATCTTGCCAGTATGATGATGTTGTTTTAAGGGAGGCAAAGAGTTTGATAGGTTTACAGAAGAGCGCAAATTCATTCATTTAATATTTCTTTTAAATACGAATTATATAATTTTATTTAATTTTTTGTTCTTCTTATTTTTTATGTTCTTTTACTTTATTTTTTGTTTTTTATTTTTCTTAGTGATTTTTATTTTTAATGTTTAAGGCTTTTAAATTATCTTTGTTTTTTATAGTTTAATAGTTTTACTTTTTTTTAGTCGTTTACCCTCCAGGTTGGTGGAACCCACGGACTCAGCGAGGGAACTCACCACTACCGCCTCTACGGGCAGTGTCCTAGAGCTGGGAACATCGAATCGGAAGGGATACAACTGGTGAGGTGGGATTGGCACCTCGCCCAGGCGGCCTCACCTGCAAAGCGAACAGGGGCCTCATGAGGGATGGTTAGGATGGATAGACAAGGAAGAGGAAAGGAGGCGGCCGTGGCCTTGAAGAAGGTACCATCCCGGCATTTGCCCGAAGACGAAGTGGGAAACCACGGAAAACCACTCATTTGGGCCACCCGAGGCTGAGTAGACCCCATTCCAGTCCTCGTACCACTTTTTAAATTTCGTGGCAGAGCCGGGAATCGAACCCAGGACCTCCGGGGCGGCATAGTTTTCCTTAATTATTTTTTTATTTAAAATTTTTATTTGTTTATTTAAACAAATATTATTTTTATTTTTTGTGTTTTTACGTTTTTATAGTTCATTTAAATCTCCAAATATTTCTTTTTAAATTTAATTTTATTTCATCTTTTGTAAATTTTAATTTTATTATTTTATTTTATTTTATTTTAATTTAATTTAAGCTAATTTACCGTAATTTTGCAATTTATTTATTCATTTATTTGTTTATGTGCTTAATTGCTTGTTTGTTTATTTATTTATTTATTTAATATGCTTTTCGACACATTCTAAAAGGCCCCTGTTAAAACAGGGTAAACCGAACTTAAGTAAGACTTAATATTCCATAAATTGTCGAGTATCCTCCCCTTATCATCTTGTATTCCGTCACGTACAGGATAGAAGTATTAGTTCCTAAATTATTTCAACATCTTGTGTATTCTTCATTAAGAGGGCGTGCCTCTCCCCATATTTTCACGTTAACGACCAACACAAATCTTCATAACACCACTTCTCGTTTTACCTCGATGTTTCCAAAACTTGTCGAGAATTTCCTTCCAGGCTTTATTTCATATTTTCTTCTCCTCCCCTTCTTTTTTTGCAACAAAAATAAAACACGATGAAGTAGTGGGAGGTGTTGTAGCGGGAAGCGTGTTGCTTTTGTTTTATGGGTCTCGTTATTAGTTTGGAGAAGGCCGCTTGGAGCGCTAATGAAAAACAAGTGGTAAGTGCTCCCGGGGAGGGATTGAGTTGTGATGTGAGTGATGGCCAAGGTGTTGAAGAAAGTGAACCATAATAATGGAAGATATATTGTAACACCTAGCTGCGGTGGAATATCTTAGCGAATTTTTATTTTGTTTATTAAGATGTTGTACAAAGCAACTCCTATACTTAGTCTATACTGAACTATTAGGTTGGTGCATAAGTCCGTAGCGTGTTTGTTTTGTTTGTTGATATTCCGGTTGCTATGGTCTCATTTGTCGACTGTCATTGTTGCTTTGTAGTTCAATCATAGCGTTCAATGTTTGTTCTTGAGTTTACATATTGAAGTTTTGTCATTTGCAGATAGTGAGGGGAGCCTTGGGCGCTAGAAAATAGAGTGCCAAGTAAGAAATTGCAACATTTCCGACAGATCCTTGTCCTTGAATTCAATAGAGGGACGAAAGCAGCGGAGGCGGCCAGAAACATTATTGCGCCATGTAGGGGGACATTGCTATTGAAGAGATCACGGCAAGAAAGAGGTTTTCTGGTTTTAAGGTGGGTCGTTTAGACCTCAGTGACTCCCCACGTTCAGGAAAGCCGTCGGAATTTACACGCATTAATTAACAATGATCCACGTCAGTATACACGAGAACTGACAAATGTTATGAACTGCGATCATTCCACCATTGTGCGACATTTGCATTGAATGGATACCGCATGCTCTAAGCCAAAATCACAAAAATCAGCGGGTAGCCATAATTCCATCTCTGCTTGCTCGTTATCAATTGTCTCGTGACCAACATCGACCATTCTTATACTGTATCGTTACTGTTGACGAGAAATGGTGTCTTCACGCCAACATAAGGAGAAGAAAGGACTGGTTAAGTCCAAAAAGACAAGCAACTCCCCGTACAAGGACCTGCGCGCATCCACAAAAGATAATGTTATGCATTTGGTGGAACACCGACGGTGTGCTGTACTACGAATTGCTTCCTCGAGGTGTAACTATCACTGCTGACATTTATTGCCAACGACTGAGACGTCCAGCAGATGCAATCCAAGAAAAACAACCAACAAGACTGCGTGAAATGATGCTCCTCCATGATAACGCCCGCCCGCACTCTGCTAATCTGACAAAAAACACTATACAGGAGCTGGGCTGGGAAATCATTCCGCACGCACCTTATTCGCCCGATCATGCACCCTCAGATTTTCACCTTTTCCGCTCTCTATCGTATTACCTTCAAGGAAATTCCTTTCCGGATGAAGATGCGCTCTGAACATGGCTTGACGAATTTTTCAACTCAAAACCTCGTGATTTCTACAGGCGCGGAATTGAAAAATTACCACACCGTTGGCAGACGGTTGTAGATAGTGAAGGAGAATTTGTTACTGGTGATTAACTTCTCTTAATAACGTCTAATAAACTTATAAACTTGATGTGGATAAACTTATGGAAAACGCTACGAACTTATGCACCAACCCGCTGGCCAAAAAAAATAAAAAAAAAAAATCGTAACACTTGGATATTTTCAAAGAATGTACACAACATAATTTTTCTAGCATTATTTTGAAACTTAAATGCAAGGAAGATAAACAGCCACTTCATTTTAGGGGGGGGGGGAAGGGGGCAGCGTGGCGCAGTTGGTAGAGGTGCTGAGCTTCTAACTGAAAGGGAGTTGGTTCGATCCCCACCCAGGTAGTGATCTTAGAAACATAACTACCACTTTCGGAAACGCAAATAGCCCTGGGGTTCACTCAGCCTACACCAGAAATTAGTACCAGGGTAATTCCTTGGAGCAAAGACGACCGGGCGTGGAGCTGACAACTCCATCCCATCTAGTGCCGAAGGGTGGAAGCCTCTAACTTCCACTACTCCCAGGGCCTCCATGGCCTGTACGGAGTTGGCTTTGCCGTCCCGTGGTGTTGGGGTAATGCACCTGCCCCTCACCGGGAGGCTCTGGGTTCGATTCCCGGCTCCGTCAGGGATTTTAAAACTGACGTGAGGGTTGGAACGGGGTGTACTCAGCCTCGTGAGGACAATTGAGTAGCTGTCTGACAGTGAAACAGCGCCCCGATCCCGAAAACCATGATTAACGGCCGAGGGGACTCGATGCGCTGATCACGCGTCACCCCAATATCTGCAGGCCAAATGGCTGGGCAGCGGTCGCTTGGACGGCCTAGGCCGAATTTCTTTTTTTTTAAATTTATTTTAAGGGAGAAGGTAAGACCTCCATGTTGTACCAGTGGAGCCGTTTTCACCGTGGCCCACATTTTAACCGAGTGTGTGGATCCTGCTTACGGTACTTACGAAGAAACCTGGGTTTGCAGATGACACTCAAACTTATATTAGCCGATGACGCGGTGGCTGTAGATCGCGTTATCCGCATTATAAGTGAGAGTGGGTTAGGGCCAACAATCTAAATTGTCCAGTGTACATGGCAGTGGCGACTGGCGGATAATTATTCTGCGTGTTGCACTATTTTCATTCAGTGGGAGGGGGGGGGGGGGTAGGTGTTAGGGTAAAAGACTGCGTGATATCAGAGAAAACTGCATTAAATTGCGGGGTAAAAAACAAAGTACAGTGAAACCTCTCTAAAAGACCACCCCCTCTTAAAGGCCGATTTTCCTTGGAACCGATTTAAAACCTCATAAGGTCAATGTATTTGTTACCTCTATTTAAGGACCACCCCTCTCCCCGAACAAAGACCAGCATTTTCTCAGTCTGACCTCTTTCCAAAGACCACTTCTCGTTTGCCTTCCCATTGGAGATGGTGATGGTTGGTTGGTTCCTTAGTTTAGGGGCTGCGACAACGTGGTCATGTAGCCCCGTGTACTTTGGGTGTGTGTAGAATCTGTCTGATAACCGGTGTTAATTGTGATGACTGTATTAGTGTGTGTATCTGTTTTTTTAATTCAAGTAAGGACTGCAACTTTGAATTTTTCCTACTTTTGCCGCCAAACGCCACCGTCAACAACTACTAGGCCTAGTTAAGAACTTACCTACTAGACGCCACCGCAGTCGGCTCTTGGCTACGAACGTAGCAACCTAGGAGCGTTGTTTACATTCTTAACCCATACAATTTAGTTTCACACCGGTGTAATTAGTGGAAAGTTCTTTAACATGCCACAAATCTATGACATGGGACCGCCGGCTTTACTTCCCCTCCGAAGGAAGGGATACTGAGGGATTTTTAACGCTCTTAAAAAATCCGACGGCTTCGGCCGGGTTTGAACCCGTGACCTTGGGCATAGAAGCTCAGCATGCTACCAACTACGCCACCGTAGTCGCCTAGCTGGTGATGAGGGTGATGATGTAAACAATGGTTCTTGTGGCACAGAACTGCATCAGCATACAATGTCATTAGAACAAGTGTTATGTAACGTATAAAATACAAAAAAAAACGGCTCTCCTAGAAGATTGTTCGAACCCAGAATAAATTAATGGACTTTCTAACTCACTCAGTGATATTCTAGAAAGTGACATGGTTAAAAAAAAAAAGATGTGCTAATCTGAAACAGAGATCAATCTGTGTCCTTTTTAAATGACAGAGCTCAGAAAATAACTAACTCTAATTCATTTGTACTAAATGTGAACCAATGCAGATAAATTGTAATCAAGTAGGCCTATGTGTTCCAACAGTACTTCATTAATAATGCAGTATAAAATTATTTTTTATGTCTACCCCTATTAAGAGACCCCCCTTTAAAAGACCAGTTTTCCATGAAACCGTCACTGGTCTCTTAATAGAGGTTCCACTGTACCTCAATCATCACGAATGCCGCAGTTCATTGAACATCACATGGTCATCGGATCAAATAGATGATACGTTAGTCTACATGAAAACCTTCACAAGAACAAAACAACGTAAGGGCGAGAAACAACCGCCAGTGTCACAAGTATGCACAAAATACATTGCAAGACATAATATCGGCAGTTGACAGTTGACGGAGCTCCCTTGTAGCAGTCAGCGGGCAACGACCAGCTGAGTTAAATGTTGGGATATGACTTACTTGGTCTAGCATCTCTGCCATACCCTCCAGGCCTTCACTATTGAGATCTGGTCGGTGCTCGGGCCTGGCAACGACCAAACGGACGAGAGAGCCCAGACAGTTGACGCACTTTGCTTTCTCAGACAGTTCACAGTAACTTACTACTAGATTTTCTTAATTAATAAAGAATAAAATTATGAATTCCTATAGGCCTACATATAAAAGGAAACGTACAACTTTTATTACTAAAATAGTACATTATGCAACGAGCCTATAATGGCTATAATTAAGACAAGAGTATTTTTATAAAACGAGCGTATGCGAGTTTTATAATTTCCATACGAGTGTCTTAATTACCATTATAGGCGATTTGCATACGACTGTTTATGTTCGACGATAATTATAATTTTATTATTTGTTTTAACATAAATATTCATAAATATCTGTTGAGAGTCAGCTACTTGAACTTTGTGATCGCAGAGCGAGCGTTGGGTGTTATATCTCTGTCTTTCAAGAGCTTTGGACGACCGACGCATGCACTCTGTGTGCTTGCAATGCCATATGCAGCCCATATGTTTACATCTGCCGCCCCTCAGTAATATTGTCACTGGAGTTGTTTGAAGACAATGAATGCGCTGTGTAGAAATTATATTAAGGTATAGTGCTATTTCTTGTCTCATATTAGCCAGTTTATTTACGCGAACATATGGACGGTGCGTATTCCATGCCGGTAATTTATTATAGTTCGATGTTGTGTTTATGTCCGACATGTTGGACTTTGAGCGCACGCGTGAAGGTATCGTTACCTAATTGGTCAATAAACGAGCTCTGATTGGCTGGAGAAACTGTATCATAATGAAAAAGAGTGTTATAATGACCATCATTATGATACAGTTTTCTGGCACATAATAGTGAGGGTCGAACATAAATATTATTACGGTATTAATTGGGTTTCTTGAATTAATCTGGTCGTTGTGCAACTCTGCAACCTTATTGTCGGCCGCCACAGGTAGCCTACATTGACTCAACGACTTGTTCGTTTTTTAATGCAGAATTTTTGTTTTTCGTAACTTAATTTTTGTTTATATTACAATTATTAGTTTTATTTAATTTGCAAGAGCCTCCGTGGCTTAGGTGGCAGCTCGCCGGCCTCTCAGCACTGGGTACGTGGTTCAAATCCCGGTCACTCCATGAAAGATTTGTGCTGGACAAAGCGGAGGCGGACAGGTTTTTCTCCGGGTACTCCGGTTTTCCCTGTCACAATTTCATTCCTGCAACACTTTCCACTATCATTTCATTTCATCTGTCATTCATTTAATCATTGTCCCAGGGGAGTGTGACAGGCTTCGGCAGCCGGCACAGTTCATATCCTCGCCGCTAGATGGGGGCTTCATTCATTCCATTCCCTGACCCGGTCGGTCGACTGGAAGCAGGCTGTGGATTTTAACTTCATTTCATTTAATTTGTAATTAAAAAATCGGAGTTTCCAAATTTAGGTGTCCACCTCCAAATTTTAAATTCCATTCCAAATTTGTATACTTTAATCTGTGTTAGGAGGGGCAGATGACCTCATAGTTCCGCCCCATAAAACAACAATGACTAACTATAACTTAAAGATCATTTTCACTTAAAATTACTTGAGTATAAATGAATATTTTTGATTTTTGGAAAATTTCCAATATTTTGTGCTTAAACCAAAATCACTGCCAATATAATCCTTCCATATTTAGTCTTAACTCATCTTTACTGTAACCAAATTTCTGGATCATATAGGAAGTACTGAATAACAAGTCATTAGATAAGAACGGAGACTCACGGATGCCGCGTGGCGGCCAGGGCACTGGTGATAACAGCAGCGTTGTTGTTGTTGTTGTTTGAGTCTTCAGTCTTTTGACTGGTTTGATGCAGCCCTCCATGTCTCCCTTTCCTGAGCTAATCGTTTCATCTCTACATAGCCACCACACCCTACATCCGAGGCAATCTGTTTAACATATTCTAACCTTGGTGTACCCTTACAGTTCTTGTCCTCGACCCTTCCTTCCATAACTAAGCTTGCTATTCCTGGGTATCATAGTATGTGTCCTACCAACCTATCTCTTCTCTTCATTAGCAGTCACCAGAAACATCTTTTCTCTCCCACTAGTCTTAATACCTCTTCGTGTGTAATCCTATCTACCCATCTGATCTTCATCATTCTCCTGTAACACCACATTTCAATCGCTTCAATTCTCCTATTTTCTGCTGCACCAATAGTCCATGTTTCACTTCCATAGAGCGCCACGCTCCAGACAAAGGTTTTCAAAATTGACTTTTAATACCTAAATCTATATTCGATGTCAACAGATTCCTTTTCTGTAGAAATGCCTTCCTTGCCTGAGCCAACCTACTTTTTATATCCTCTTTGCTTCGTCCATCACTGGTTATCTTGCTTCCTAATAACAGAAGTCTCCTACTTTTCCCTGTCAATTTGATGTGCCCAACTATTTCAACACATTTACACATTTTAACGCATTTAATAATAATCATTATTTACATGAATTTTAGAGTAGTTCCTTGAAATGCAGTCCTTCAATTTCTAAACACACGTTGCAGGAAGTTGTAGGAAGTTTTGTTGGACTACACTCTCTGTAATTCATCCTCACTGATATATCGTTCTCAAGAGTCTCAAGAGTACGCGGAAAGTTTCTGTATAGCCTACCTTTTTTTTAAGGCTCCCCCACATGTAAAAATCGCACAGCGCTGAAACTTTCAAACTAATTTACGGCAAACTTCTTCTTGAGAAGATAAGTTTTCACTAGGAAAATGCGATGTTTTGTTCCATATCTAACCATGTTCACGGGATACGAGGAGGCTACGGTTCTTCACAACAAGTCTAAATTATCACAGCTAAAGTATCTTGTCAGCTGAGTATGTGGGGGCTTCGGGGGCGTAGTTGGTTGCATGCTGAACTGCTGTCCCAAATTAGCGGGTTCAAACCCGGCCGAAGTCGTCGGATTTTTTAAGAGCGTTAAAATCCTTCAGTATGCCTTCCTTTGGAGGGGAAATAAAGCTGGCGGACCCATGTCATAGGTTTATGGCATGTAAAAGATCCTTCCACAGACTTAACTTGTGTGAAGCTAAATTTCCAGGTTAGATTTCGTCGGAACGCTCTATCAAAGTTCCAACGTTCACCACTAGGTATCATTGATATCTCCCCTCAGGGGCTCACATCTAGTGGGACGTGGGTTGGCGACCACGGGACCCCAGCAGAGTCCGGCATTGCTTCCACTTACTTGTGCCGGGCTCCCCTCTGTCTTCTTTCATGTCAACCTCACTTGGTCAACTCTTGTTCTCTTCCGACCCCGACGGTATTACGGTATGCGAGGTCTAGGGAGTCCCTTCCTTTCCCGCCTTAATTGGCCCTTGTCTCATCTTTTCTGATACCCTCCTTCTGAGAGGGGTCAGCCTTCTTTTTCTTTTCATGTTATCTCCTGCCTTCTGCTCAAGGCCCTCAAGGAGCCCCACCACTTCTGGTGCACCCAGGATATTGCTACACCCTCAGGGGCTCACGGCTGGTGAGTTGGGGAGTTGGCGATCCCGAGGGATTCCTGAGCTGGGTCCAGTTTTCCTCTTTTGTCCCTTACCTGTGGGATGGACCCTCTCCTCTTTCACTTTCCTATCTGCCTTTCATGGCTCTCCTTCCTTCCAAGTCCCTCAATCCACATTCTTCGAGGGTTGAGGGCATTTCCTTTCCTGAAAATGAAAATCCACAGCCTGTTTCCAGTCTTCGACCGGGTCAGGAATGGAATGAATGAAGCCCCCATCTAGCGGCGAGGATATGAACTGTGCCGGCTGCCGAGGCCTGACGCACTCCTCTGGGGCAATGATTAAATGAATGACAGATGAAATGAAATTATAGTGGAGAGTGTTGCTGGAATGAAATGTCCTGTCCTTTATTTGCCTTACTCTCATTTTGTTTTCCATTTCTTCTTCTAGTATCTAAGTTAGTAGTTAGTTTTAGTTATAAGTTTACATTTCATTTTCATCTTCACGATCACCCAAACCATTAGGCGCCGATAACCAAGATGTTAGGCCCCTTAAAACAACAATTGTCATTATCATCATCATTGATATCTGGTAGCGGGAGTTGGAACTACTTGAAATTGAACGGAACTTGAAGCTCACCCTTTAGGGTGTCCACTGGAAGCAGCTACAGACTCAGGCGAGCCAACATGTCCTCGGACATTCCCGGCACTAAAAGCCATACGATAGATAAATAAATAAATAAGCTGAGTATGTAATAAATGCTATGCCAGCATTCAGGGCTTCACGGTGGGCTGTTGTAATCGGCACATAGTACAGGGTGCCAGGGAATGCTCTCCGCAGCGTCTATGTGTTGTTGCAAGAGGTGGCATCAGCAGTTTTAATCAAGGAGAAGATCCGCTTGGTAAACCTGCTGTAGTCTATTCGCAGAAGGTGCCCGTAGAACTTCACCCGCCTACGTCGCTTGGTGGCATTGGCCGTTTCCAACCGTAGCGTCGATACAGTCCGGAGTTTGCTTTTAGTAGGTCATTAGCCTACTTTCGATTTTTGCAAAAAATGAAAGTAGACATGAGATCAACACAGGGCGAAAAATTGTGTGACTGTCTGTGTGTCTGTGTGTGGGTGGGTGAGTGTGTGTGTGTGTGTGTGTGTGTGTACTCTGAATGTCTGTCCCCACCTATCAATTCGAACACGGTGAATCCGAATTGAACGAAATTTCGTACAGAGGTAGCACTAGCAAAGGGCTCCACAGTGTCATGTTTTATATCGCCGCCATCTTGACGGAAACGTAATGGCGGCCACCCAAATGTTAAAAGCTTAAATCAAATTACGACCAAACGAATCATCTGATCTCTACCAATTTTTGCAACATTATACCTCTGCATACGAATAATCTTTTGACCATTCTACAAGGTCATCAGCCCAATAATTTGCGGATGGCAGCCATGTTTGTGTGCAAATCGATTCCCCCTATCTAATCAAACACGGTGAAACCGAATTGAACGACATTGGTAAAGAGGTAGCACTAGCAAAGGCCACCTCAGTGTCATGTTTTATATCTCTGCCATCTTGACGAAAACGTAATGGCGACCACCCAAATGTTAAAAGCTTAAATCACATTACGACCAAACGAATCATCTGATCTCTACCAATTTCTGCAACATTATACCTCTGCATACAAATAATCTTTTGACCAATATACAAGGTCATCAGCCCAATAATTTGCGGATGGTGGCCATGTTTGTGTGCAAATCGATTCCCCCTATCTATTCAAACACGGTGAAACCAAATTGATCGAAATTTGGTACAGAGGTAGCACTAGCAAAGGGCACCTCAGTGTCATGTTTTATATCGCCGCCATCTTAACGGAAACTTAATGGCGGCCATCCAAATGTTAAAAGCTTAAATCAAATTACGATCACCCTAATCATCTGATCTCTACTAAATCTTGCAACAGCATACCTTGATGTGGTAAGCATCTTATGACCGAACGACAAGGTCATCAGCCCAATAGTATACAGATAGCGGCCATGTATGTGTGCAAATCGATTCCCCCGATGAATTCAGACACGGTGAAACCGAATTGAACGAAATTTGGTACAGAGGTAGCACTAGCAAAGGCCACCTCATTGTAATATTTTATATCGCCGCCATCTTGACGGAAACGTAATGGCGGCCACTCAAATGTTAAAAGATTAAATCAAATTACGGCCAACCTAATAATCTGATCTCTACCAAATTTTGCAACAACATACCTTTTTGTGGGAAGCATCTTTTGACTGAAATACAAGGTCATCAGCCCAATAGTTTGCAGATAGCAGCCATGTATGTGTGCAAATAGATTCACCATATCATTTCAAACACGGTGAAACCGAATTGAATGAAATTTTGTACAGAGGTAGCACTAGCAAAGGACACCTCATATTCATGTTTAATATCCGTATAACACGTTGTATTTCAACAAGCTACTATAACCAACATTCAATTAAACTCCTTTAAAAGGACAAAGAGTTGTAACAATACCGATGCATTTAGGATAAAGTTGGCTATATGTTCTTTACTCAACATCTTGTTCATTCATTCATTCGTGTAAGAAACACTTACAGTGTGAAATTGAATATACAATACATACATAATGTATAAGGTCCTACAGGAACCCTGAAAAGTGACGGCTAACGGGGCTCTGGTGAAGCTACGATTGGCCCAGCAAGCCAGTAGTGGATAAAACCAAATGCTTTCAAAAATGGAACGAGCCTCGGACAGGATGGATTTAATAGACGACGACACGGCTGTACACACGGACTAAGATTTGGAACTTTAAACCTAAGAACGCTGACGGGGAAGGTGGAGGAGATAGTGGATATGATGGAAAGAAGGAAGTTGGATTTATTGGGATTGGCAGAAACAAAGTGGAAAGGGGAAGGAAGGAGAGTACTGAGAAAAGGCTATAGACTGTACTGGAGTGGGAACGAAGAGGGAAAGAGGAATGGAGTGGGAGTAGTAGTACGAGATGGTTTAAAAGAAGAAGTGAGGAGAATAAGTGATAGGATGATGAAAGTGAAAGTAGCACTGAGGGGAGAGACCGTAGAAATAGTGCAAGTATATGCTCCACAAGTAGGCTGCGCTTCTGAAGAGAAGGAGGAGTTTGAAGAGGAATTGCAGAAGCAGCTGGTAGGAAGAAATATGATTGTTATGGGGGACCTCAATGCCCATGTAGGAAGAGAAAGACAAGGTTATGAGAGTATTCTAGGACCAGAGGGTTGGGGTGGAAGAAATGAGGAAGGAAAGAGACTGTTGGACTTCTGCCAGAGGAACAGCCTGCTAGTTGGGAACTCCTGGTTTAAGAAAAGAGAGAGCCACACAATCACATGGTACAGTGATGACTTGACCAGGAAGTCGGTGGTCGACTATATACTGTATGAGAAAGAACTAAATAAGAACATCACGGACATCAAGGTTATACCATCGGAGAACCTGGATAGCGACCATCGATTACTGGTAATGAACCTGAGAGGGAGTAAGGAGAAGAAAGGGACTGAGAACCAGGAAAGACGTATAAGGATATGGAAACTGAAAGAAGGGGATAGAAGGGTCGAGTACCTCAAAATGGTAAAGGAAGGAATTCCAACAGATGAAGAAAGAGGGGTGGAAGAGGAATGGGCTAGATTTAAGAAGACACTAGTGGGTGCAGCAGAAGCAGTATGTGGGAGGACAAGTAGTAAGAAGAGGTGGAAGGAAACACCATGGTGGAATGAGAAGACAAAAGATATAGTAAGGGAAAAGAATAGAGCCTTTAGGAGGTGGTATCAAAATAGGACGGTAGAGACAAGGGAAGAGTACCAGGAAAGAAAGAAGGAGGTGAAGAGAGTGGTGGCTGAGGAGAGAAGGAAGTGGATGGAAGAGTGGACAAAGATGATGGAGGAGGATAGTGAAGGTACAAAAAAGGTCCTGTATGGGATGGTAAAAAATAAGAGGCGGAAGGATCCTACGGATTATGTTAGAATGGTGAACAAAAGGGGACAAGAGATAGAAAATAGGGAAGAACTGAAGAAAATGTGGAAAGAATATTTTGAAGAACTTCTGAACCCAAATGGAAAAGATGGTGAGGAGGAAGAAATCGGGGAAGAGGAAGATGAACTGCAAACAGAAAAGGACTTAACATGGAAAGAAGTGGAAGATGCAGTGAACAAGATGAAAGGAGGGAAGGCACCGGGTGTGGATGAGTTGAGTGTGGAGATGGTGAGAGCAGCAGGAGAGGTGGGGATACAGTGGCTGTACCGAGTGATGAGGACAGCATGGAAGGAAAGGAAGACCCCAGAGGACTGGAAAAAAGGAATCATTGTCCCGATCTTCAAGAAAGGTAGTAGAACAGATTGCAGAAACTATCGGGGAATAACACTGATGAGTCATTGTGCAAAGATCTTCGAGAAAGTTTTGGAAAAGAGAATTAGGACAAGGATAGAAGGAGGGATGAGGGAAGAACAACATGGCTTCAGAGCAGGAAGGTCCACAGTGGATTTGATTTTTGCTGTAAGGCAGTTACAAGAACAGCACTATGAGTATGGAACAGATCTACTGATGGCCTTCCTGGACATTGAGAAAGCATATGACAGTGTATGCAGAAACAAAGTATGGAAGTCCCTGGAGGATAGAGGAGTAGAGAAATGGACTATAAAGAGGATAAAGGAGATGTACAAGGGAAGCGTGAGCTGTGTGAAAGTGGGAGGAGAGAGATCTGACTGGTTGGAACAAAGAAACGGCCTGAAACAAGGAAGTGCACTGTCACCGTTACTTTTCATTGTGGTGACGGATGACATAATGACCCGAGTGGCACAAGTAATTGGGGACGGAAAGATGAAAGCAATGGTGTTTGCAGATGATTTGATGATTTGGGGAAACAAGGAGGAGGAGGTACAGGAACAGTTGGACGTGTGGGAAGGAATAATACAAGGATATGGGATGAAATTTAGCATAAATAAGAGTGAGATGGTGATCACAACAAGGAAGAAGGAAAGAACCACAACGGGAATAACAATTGGTGGGGAACAGCTGAAGAAAGTGGAGAGTTTTAAGTATCTGGGAAGCCTGATACAAGATAATGGAAGAAACGATAGAGAAATAAATGAGTGGGGGAGGCAGGCAGAAGCATTTCGGAGGAGTGTGAGAAGCATGTTATGGAGCAAGGATGTCCCTCAGAACAGCAAATAGATCATATATCGGACGTACTATGTCCCTATCCTGACGTATGCCGCGGAGACCTGGGTTATGAAAGGAAGGGAGAAGAGCAAAATACAGGCCAGTGAGATGAGGTTCTTGAGAAGCAGTATTGGAGCTACAAAGATGGACAGAATAAGAAATGAGAGGACCAGAGAATTAATGAAGGAGGAACCATTACAGGATGGTATAGAGAAATCTAGACTTAGATGGTATGGACATGTAAAACGAATGGAGGAGAAGAGGATACCCAGGAGAGTACATGAGACGAAGTGGGAAGGAAAGAGACCGAGGGGAAGACCGAGAGACAGGTGGCTGAAGGGGGTGGAAGACAGCGTGAAGAAGAGAGGAGAAGACTGGACAAGGGTGGAGGCTGAGAGATGGTGGGAAGACAGAAGACGTTGGAGAGGCTTGTGTTCCAAACAGACCCGGCCAGTGGCTGGAAACTGTGCAAGATGATGATGATGATGATGACATAATATTATATACAAAATTTTAAATTTCAATTTTTTCAAACTACTGTATAGCCGCCCAGAAGTTGGCGACCTCTATGGCATTAGATGTTGCGTGTAACAGGTCTTCTAGCGTAGTCTAGATGTTGTTGGGCAGTGACTGCACTGAAGCAGATTGTAGGACGTCTGCATTGTTCCACATTCACAAAACAGTGACTCCGTATGGAAACCCCATTTCAATAAGTTACTTTTGCATCTTGTGACACCCGACCGAAGTCTGTTGAGTGATCTCCATGTACTCCATTTCTCTGTGAAACCGGCTGGTAGTTTTTCAGAGGGTGAAAATCATTGTCCAGAGCTGTAGAACCTTGCACGCCACAAATTGGTTCGGGATTGTTGTGAAGTCCCGACAAGAGTTTCTATTGTTTTCAGGAAGCTTTTCCTAGATTTTAGTCGGGGTTTTGCAGGTCGATGTCCAAACAGAAGATGGGCTTCAGAAGTTTCTGCCCTTTTTTTCTTCTCATTTTTAGTCGGTAGGTTGCATCTGGTAGCAATCTCGGCCCATGCAATTTCCTGAGGATTCGTCTTTCGACCTTATTACTCTTATAACTATTATAATTTTGTCTTACATTCAGACTGGTGTAAATTCTGAAAAGCAATATTACAAAATTATATAGGACAGTCACACCTCCCCACCAACCTCTTTGCACATCCCCAGGAGAGGCACACCTCACAGGTTAAGAACCCCTCTCCTAAATGAATTAAAATCATCATTGCCAATTGCTACTTCCCAAATATCGATACAATATACAAAATACAGAAAATATACCAATAATTGCATGTAAGTCTGACGAAAGGAAATTGTCTCGTGCTTTTACTCTGTTTCCATGAGCTTGACAGAGAGCTCGTCGTGTTCCAGAAGGAAATAAAGCCTGGCGCCGCTTGACATTGATCGTCGTAATGCAGACAAATGAGTCTGGAAGGTGGGGGTTGTGTCCAAGTGACTGATTGAGTGTCAGGGAGGAACAGTTTAAAAGGTACATCTGCATCTATCGTCATTGTCTCCGTAACCATAGCAATTCTCCTTGACCCGAGGGTTGTTGTACTGTAAGTTTTACGTATTTCCAGCAAATATTACCTTGTTTTCTTTTATACAAAACCAGCAAAACAATGCCAATGGTACGCGTCAACTTAAATAAGTTACTAACAATGTAACCTTACAACTTTTCCCCCATCATTACAAACATAGTGATTATAGTCCACGCCACCTTAAATAAATTACTAACAATGTAACCTTAGACTACCACTTGTCCCCCATCACTACAAACATTGTGATTATAGTCCGCGTCACCTTAAATAAATTACTAACAATGTAACCTTAGACTACCACTTGTCCCCCATCATTACAAACATGGTGATTATAGTCCACGTCACCTTAAATAAGTTACTAACAATGTAACCTTACCATTTGTCCTCCATCGCTACAAACATGGTGATTATAGTCCACGTCACCTTAAATAAGTTACTAACAATGTAACCTTGCCATTTGTCCTCCATCGCTACAAACATGGTGATTATAGTCCACGTCGCCTTAAATAAGTTATAAACAATGTAACCTTACCATTTGTCCCCCATCACTACAAACATGGTGTTTATAGTCTGGTGTCACCGTAAACAAGTTATTAACAATATAACCAATGTGGTGGTGTAGCGATCAAACTCTTTAATATTTGCCCCTCACCACGGTAGACCGGGTCATATTTTCGATGTGAAATGCCATGTCCTGTGGTTCGGATTGCACGTAAAGAGGAGCTCTCGTGGCTCATGATTGTGAGATTAACAGTCACTTTTAATCTACAGTATAAGCTTTGTAGTGTAATTGTTTTTGTTTTCATATAACCTTCATTCACAATCTCCCACCTCTACTCCAGTCAAATGCTGGGATGGTTCCTAACTTAAGGCCACGGCCACCTCCTTCCAAATCCTATCCTCAATTTGGAAATACACACATTAGTACAGCCATTACAAAGACAAAGGTTATTACACAAATTCCTCACACACCCAAATACTCTGGGTTATTTGATCGCGTTGTCGCAGCCCCTAAACTGAGGAACCAACCAACCAATCTCATTGTAAGACGGTATTCTCAGCTGACGAACTTTCTCCATGGAACCAAAGCCGAAGAAAGGAGCTAAGTGGCGAAAGTTAATGGTCGAATCGACTGCGATAGATCGTACTGGGGTTGAAATTCAGAAGGCAGTGCATTGCCCAAGTGGAATATCTTCCAACGCAACATGTCCCATTTCACTTTGCTTCCGATTGGCCTCGATATTGTGAATGTTGTCAATTCATTTTTATGCTGCGCCGACGACTGATAGTTTGTTCTTGTACGAACGGGTGCATTTATATCATACTAGCTGAAGTACCCGTGCCTCGCTACGGGTCATAAATAAATTAAAATGTGAAGGTGACAGTTAAAACAGGGGATATGCGAGGTGCAGCGCTGAGGGAGAGTAAGAATGGAACATTTTGTCCAACTACACCGCTCGGCGTTGCCCGTGTTTTATAGCACAAATTTAGGTTTTACTCGCTAACCGTTGGAGATTCACAAAAAGTGATAAGTACCTTTCGGACAGAAAATTAAATTTTAAACCTCGTATATGACATCGAAAGTTTGCTATTTCTTAGCTTTCTCTATGTATTTGAAATGGAAACATGAAAGTTTGAAACCAAAGGGTGTAGTGACGTCACTAATATGGTCGCCACATTTACGTAGTGCAAAGTATCGAAATCAAAAGTAGCCTATATATTAACCAGGTAAATCAGCTACATCCATGTACAATTTGATGTATAGAATTTAATAGACAGCGTCTCATGCCGCGAGTTAAATATTTACATAATGAAAGTTAATATTGTGGGAATTCTGAACAGGAAGAGTGAGCATATTAACCTACTAGAGAGCATTTTCGTAGCAAGAGGTTACATCACCGCATGCTGCAAAGTGAAGGCAAGCTGCTACAGCAAATAAGGAGATTACCAATAGTTTTCGCAATATAACACCCTTTATAGGGCAAAGGACTGGGGATATAAAATATATATATATATTTTTGCACATTTGTAATTGGGGGGTGATAGATGAGTAGGAATATGCAACACTTTTATGGGTGTGGGCTCTATTTTATGAAATATGGGGTGGGAAATTATCATCCCACTGTCCACACCCGACAGTATGTTTTCTTAAATGAGCAATGGGGTAATAATCTCCCACCTCCAAATTATGATGATACTGTGTTTATCACTCAATAATGAGGTTTATTTAACTGGATATAATATATAAAAACACCCATCACGCTCTATAATTTTAAAAAAAGTAACTCCCACGCAACACAAGGTCAGTGACCTATATCATCTTTGCCGAAAACTGCACAAAAAATATAAAAGTGGTTTTGGAATGTTAAAAGTTAGTATATTCGAATATAATTCAATAATTTCAAAATAGCATTTACCAAAAACATAGAAAATTAATTTTAAAAATCTTCTATTCAATGGCAAACACCCTGCGCAGGATAATTATTTCCATTCTAGCTGAAATATATTTACTCGAGTGACCAAAACCATTATTAACATTGTATTTCAGTTAAATGCCAACGTTTACAAATCTCTTATCATACTAATATATAAAAATGAGATGTGTTTGTCTGTATGTCGTCCTGCTACTCAATCACGCAATAACCACTGGTCCGATTGAAATGAAATGTAGCTGATTTACCAGGTTTACACATAGGCTACTTTTGATTTCGATATTTTGCACTATTTTGAAATGGTGACTATATTCATATTTCCATTTCAAATAAAAAGAGAATGCTAAGAAATAGCAAACTTTTGATGGCACATATGAGCTTTAAATTTTAATTTTCTATCCGAAAGGTCCTTATCACTTTTCGTGTATCTCCAACGGTTAGCGAGTAAAACCTAATAATATTTGCTATAAAACACGGTCAACGCTGAGCGATGTTAGTCTATGTTAGTCTCTACATGAACTGTTTTATTTATAGAGGTAGTTTGGGGCTCCGAAACGAGACGTGATTTTGAGTCAAATTTTATACTCTTTGTGCCGGTTATTGTATGAGAGTATTTGGAACTTTACGCTGTTTTACAATGTTATAGTGCTTTCTACTTTGCACGATGTGCTTTCATCCTTTTTATCGATTTGTTTTTTGTTAACTGAATATTTCTGTTGGCCAATATTTATCTGCTTTTTGTCGTTTCTTACCATGATCAGAAACTCAAATTCACAGACGAATGTGTCGAAGACTACCGTCTGTCCCATTAGTGTATTTAGTGTTCACATTAATCTTACTGCAGAACTGGGCAAATTTATTTCAATAAAGTTGTTATTTTGTCTTTCATTGCCAATAAAAAATAACGCACAAATCACGGCGTAAACCTAGAAAAGTTCCTGAGTTTTAATTGCTTGGCCCTGAAATTCAATATACAATCATTTTGGAAGCCTTTATAGGGAGGTGAAAGACTGTTTTAGCGTTTAGCTCTCGCAGTAATGTAGCGGAGGTGTTCTGAATAAGAATTGAGATATCGCGCAGTTTGCTACTCCTTTGGTAGTCCGCAAATAGACCAGAATAGCCCGCTGATGAACCATCTCGGAGTTACTGGGCGTTATCTCGCACAAGACATGGCATAAACTCAGAAAAATGTTCTGTGATTAATTTGTTTTTGTTATTATTACTTGGGATGATTGAAGTTTGTTCCGTTACTGTTACTCTTTATCATGACATGATTCGTAATTTCCGCAATATTACTTATTGCGGATATGATAATTGCTATCAAGTTTGATGTATTTTAGCATAATGTTTATATGTTTAAATATAGTATGAAAACGTTAAACGATGGGTGTTCAATATTTAAGACAGGTTATTTAACTTTTACTACATAGAAGCTGATATTTATTTCCAATATATAAACGCACTTTCTCACCTACAGAGCGGAGGCAGACAGGCTTTTCTCCGGGTACTCCGGTTTTCCCTGTCACAATTTCATTCCAGCAACAATCTCCACTATCATTTAATTTCATATGTCATTCATTTAATCATTGCCCCAGGGGAGTGCGACAGGCTTCAGCAGCCGGCACAGTTCATATCCTCGCTGCTAGATAGGGGTTTCATGCATTCCATTCCCGGACCCGGTCGGTCGACTATAATAATAATATCGTATGGCCTCGGGTGCCTGGTGCAAGCTTTGTTAATTGACACCCAGAGGGTAGCTTGCATGTCGAATTTCGTCAAGGTGGTTAGATATCTAAACTCCTTGACACTACAGCGCTTTCAAGTAGAGAATGGAGGAACTTTGTGTTGGCGGAAAATCCCGAGATTAATTTTGCCATTGAACACGGCCTACTGAATTCAAATGGGTTCTTTAACATGCCAACAACGTATGACATGAGTGTCGTGATTTTTGTCGCCTTCAAAAATCACTTACCACGACCAGGGGCGAACCTGCAATCTTGGGGTTGGTAGTCCGACACTATAACCACTCACCCACCGTGGCAAGCGGTCGGTCGACTGAAAGCAGGCTGAGGATTTTCACTTTCCTACCTCTGATTAATAATTGGGTGAGTGAAAATGCATGTAGTCTACACGTCGTCATGTAGTTGGTAACATGGAAATAACATAACTACATTAGGAATGTGTGATTATATATATTAATGATATAGGCCAACAAGTACAAAAAGCCGTTCGAAGAACGGGTAATTCAGATAGTCTTCAATAAAAACACCTTCTTCTGTAAAACAATGCATTTCTTTCAGTCAACACAACCGAACTGGCGAGCACGTGCACTGTGGAGACCACTGGGATATATGCTTCCCACCTTTGGTTTCTGATGACAGTATACATCAAATAAAGTTTTCAATATTTCTGTGCATCTAGATTGTGGATGCTCTATAAATAGCCTACATGGTGGGAAGATAGTATCCGAAGGACCTATAAAGTGTTTCTCTTACAACTCTTGCAAATAAGCCTATATGTGAAGAGGCTTGTAGCTAATATTTTAGTTTGGAAGTGGCTTATCCCTTGAATTTTAAAACTTATTTTCTGGCAAGGCTCTTCCGGTCTATTCAGTACTTTCTGCGACTGGAACCCATTCCCTTATTATTATTATTTTTATTTTGCAGAGGCAGACTCTCTCACTGATCCATTGAAGTAGCTGCAACGCCACTAAATTAAGGGCAAGTAAAAATAAGTTTTCCCTTCCTCTCCACTGCAGTATTTCACATAGGTTACTTATTACTATGTTCTACCCTATAGTTACAAGATGCCAAGCAGACAAGAATTTCGTATGTTATAAATAAAATTTCCCTCACGATAAGAAGAACCCCCTGCAGATTTTAAATTGATCAGCCTTGTTATAAAGATATGAGAGAAGTTATATCCAACCCCCCATACGGGCCATAACACATTGTGGCGTGATATATCGTCGTTCGCCCGCCATCGCGTTCCCTGCTTCACAAGCCGTAATGGATGTCTCCATTATACCAGCACTGGATGTAATAATAATGATAATAATAATAATAATAATAATAATAATAATAATAATAGAATAAATAATGGGTTTAGAATCAGCAAGATAGTTAAATATAAAATAGTACAACTTCTCTTGACCAGAATCAAAGTAAAACAATTATTAAACTACTGAAATTAGCCAAAATACATATAGGCCTACGGGGGCTTTTTTTTTCAAGTTCCGATGGACTGTATAATAATAACAGATTGACATACCAAAATGATTTTACTACTAAATGTTTGCTTGTTTTATTCTTATGTCGCTTGCCACGGTGGGTGAGTGGATAGCGTGTCGGTCTACTAACCGCAAGATTGCAGGTTCGCTCCTGGCCGTGGTAAGTGATTTTTGAAAGGCGGCAAAAATATGATACGCATGTCATACGATGTTGGTATGTCAAAGAACCCATTTGAATTCAGTAGGCCGAGTTCATATTGGCAAAATTAATCTCGGGAGTTTCCGCCAACACAAAGTTCCTCATTTCTCTACTAGAAAGCGCTATAGTGTTCAAGGAGCTTAGATATCTAACATCTAACCTGTTTGACTTTCATAGTCAAGGAACAACGAAATTCGACATGCAAGCTACCCTCTGGGTGTCAAATAACAAAACTTGCACCCGGCACCGAGGCCATACGATATTAAAATATTAAATTAAATTATTCTTATGTCTCAACATAATCGCCAAAACGATTGAAACATTTGTCGTATCGTTACACCAGCTTTCCAATGCCCTCGGCAAAAGATTCTGCCGCCACTGAAGGGGGTACGTCTGGACATTCTCCTGAAGTTTTTCCTTTTTGACGAGACGTTGCCTCCCAACCATACCTTCAATTCTCGATGAAGGTGAAAATCATTCAGTGCTGGTTTGGACTAAACGGCAGATGGTTCAAAAAAATCACACTAAAATTCTTCGAAAAAGTCTATCGTAACGTTGGAACAGTGTGGTCGTTAATGATTTTCACCTTTTTCGAGAATTGAAGGTATGGTTGGGCTGCAACGCCTCGCCAAAAAGGAAAAACTTAAGGAAACTCTCCAGACGTACCCTCCTCAGTGGCGGCAGTTTTTTTTTTTTTTTTTTGCCGAGGTCATTGGAAAGCTGGTGTAACGATACGACAAATGTTTCAATCGTTTTGTTGATTATGTTGAGACATAAGAATAAAACAAGCGAGCATTTAGTAGTAAAAAATTGGCAGTCAGTCTGAAAGACTAGACTTTGTATCATTTTAAATGCTACAAATGCTAAAAAATGCTAGAAAGGCTGGAGGCTTCTCGCTTCGCTCGAAGCCAAAGACTCTTGACATGTTAGAAAATTACCTGCATAATACTTATCTTGCTTATCTTGTTTCAAATTACTCGCGAACGGCAAGTGAAAACCAAGGACAAAGCAAGGCCAAGCGCGCTGGATGCCGTCACGCTCACCAGAGCGCGCGGGGACGTGCCCCTTCCATCCAGTCTAAAAACACTTATAGTGGGCGATGTATTGAAGATAGAGATATGCTCTCGCGGACTTTTTGGTAGAACTTTTCATGCTGATCAATTCGTACGCTCATAGTACATTGCTATTTTTAACGGTTTGCCCAGCGTAAGCTTAAGAAGCGCACGGACGCCAAGCTTGTTTTCGACTTTTCACTGAAATCGTTACTGCTTGGCTTCCTTTGATCAAACATAAATTATTTTCTACAAAATCTTTCCTCGAGATATCCTTTGCAGAATGCTGAACACCACATCAAAATCCATCCAGTGGTTCTCGAGATTACCCGTGACATCCAAGAATCGGGGATTTTTGTCCTATACTAACGAAGTAGAGATTGTCGGGGAACACATACACCAAGCGGTACTATGACGTCACACACCTCAGTGCATCTGGGTACATTTCGTCCCGTCACTGTAACGTAACGCCAGACCCCAGCGTAACGACGAAGTTGACAAGATCATTTAAAATGATAAAATCAGTTTGGTATGTCAATCTGTTATTTTTATACAGTTCATCCGAACTTGAAAAGATAACAGCCCTCCTAATAATGGTAGGGAAAAAGTCTGGAGATGATAAAGTAATAGATTGTTTACTTCGCCACTGTCTATAACCCACCCAGCCACCCCAAATATGATCACGACTTATATATATGACATTCCAGCTGACTGAACCATTTTTAGCATGTAGTGCAATCAGTAATTTTCGTCCAGACTGTCATCCAACCAAGTAGCGACTCGACAGTTTGCTGCTGGCTGTATCTGGGGGTAATAGGCTCACCCGCTAGCTAGGCTGTAACTGGGAAGATAGGCTCGCCTGCTAGCTAGCTCGTAAACTGTCGCCTCAGTAATTGAATGGAGATTGTTGGAAGAAATGAAATCGTAAAAACACTCATAGTGGGCGATGTATTGAAGATAGAGATATACTCTCGCGGACTCTTTTGTAGAACTTTTCATGCTGAACAATTCCTACACTCATAGTATATTGACATGTTTAACGGTTTGGCTAGTGTAAGCTTGAAAATCACACGGACGCCAGGTTTTTTCCCCGACATTTTCACTGAAATCGTTACTGCTTGGCTTCCTTTGATCATAAATAAATAATTTTCAACAGAAACTTCCTCGAGATATCCTTTACAGAATGGTGAAAACTACATCAAAATCCATCCAGTGGTTCTCGAGATTACCCGTGACATCCAAGAATCGGGGACTTTGTTCTATACTAAGTAGAGACAAGTTAGTCAACACTTGTGTAACGTGTCAACTACAGTATTTACAGACAGTAAATTACACTCCTATGGTTGTTCCGTTACTATTAATGTGGATTAAGTATGGGGAGCGTGATGACGGAGTGGCTTCGCTGCTCGTCGTTCACCCGGACGACCGGAGTTCGAATCCCGGTGATAGCAGGGTGGAATTTTCACCTGAAAAATCACGTGACGTCATGAAAGGCATCTGGCCTTAAATCCCCGGCCAAAACCAAAAATGAGGCTGATAATAATACTAATAATAATATCGTATAGCCTCGGATGCCGGGTGCAAGCTTTGTAATTTGACACCCAGAGGGTAGCTTGCATGTCGAATTTCGTTGTTCCTTGAATCACTATGAAAGTCAAGGAGGTTAGATATCTAAGCTCCTTGAACACTATAGCGCTTTCTAGTAGAGAAATGAGAAACTGTGTGTTGGCGGAAACTCCCGAGATTAATTTTGCCATTATGAACACGGCCTACTGAATTCAAATGGTTCTTTGACATGTCAACATCGTATGACATTGTGTCGCAATTTTTGCCGCCTTTCAATAATCACTTACCACGGCCAGGAGCGAACCTGCAATCTTGGGGTTAGTAGACCGACACGATATCCACTCACCCACCGTGGCAAGCTATGAGGCTGATTGGCCCCGGCGACCCTAATTAATTGGGAAAAGCCGAAGAAAGTTTCTTTTTAAAATGAGAATTACGTATGTAGCCTGTGTTGTCTATTGAATTGTTATTAATAATTTCAGTAGTGATGCTGTCTGCACTATTTTGTTATTATTGTTCTAAATCAACCGCTCCTATCAGCCTAAAGGTATTGGCCTAATTGTATTGTAATATCTCGTGTGGCTAATATACAAATACAAAAATACACAAAAGCACTGAATGAATGTCAAACTATCTGGTTTTTAGAACTGTTCCTTGTGGCGTCCAGTTCCGTTGTATTCCTCCAGCGGTTTGGGCACAGTTTGTGTTGACCGACTGAAAATCGCTTCTATCACGACAATTTGAGAAATAATAATAATAATAATAATGTTATTGGTTTTACGTCCCTTTTAACTACACTGGCTTTTAGAGACGCCGGGGTGCCGGAATTTTGCCCCGAAGGGGATCTTTAACGTGCCAGTAATGAACCCTTTATCCTCTGTTGTATAAATGATTCTATGTTTTATTTCTTCAATTAATAAATATTTCCACCAGCATCATGAAAGTAGCCAGACGGAGATGAGGAAATTTCAAGCATTTGTTGGAGACAGCGGGGACATACCTGCGACAGTTTAACAAAAGGCTAAATACTTTAGCTGTGAAAGGAAATAGCCTAGCGATGTGTCAGAAGGACAGGTGTGGCCCACCTCAAAATAGGAGCGACGCGCAGTGAGACATGGTTCTGGTATGTTCATTGTAATATTCGCGCCTAGAAGAAATATGATGCAGTAACGTGAGTGGCTGATGAAGATAATAGACACTCCTACGACGCCAAGATATGCTAAAAACCGCCAAGTTACAGAAAATGTGGGAACCAATGAGAGAAGAATGCCTATTTAGCGCGGCAGGTCTAGCGTGGGCACGCTCGGCTAGCATTCACGCGGGAGATCGCCTAGACAAAATCTCTACGATCGATTCTAGGATTAATGGGCATATTCTTGACCTGTGCAATGTTACGAGTTCAGTGATATTTATTTCATTCCTGTACCACCATTATTTCGAGAAATTTTTATATAATCCCCCCCCATCAAGACCTAGGGCCAGTTCATTTATAAGTGGCGTGAAAAGCCAAGACAAGGGCTATTATTTTGTGTGTCGTGGACACAGGTTGACTATTACTTTGTGCGTCTACGGACGTAGACTATTATTTTGTGTGTCGTGGACACAGGTTGACTTTTTACTTGTGTTCGTCTGAGGACGGAACGTATTACATTTGTGTGTCGAAGACACAAGTTTATTATTTATTTTGTGCGTCTAAGGACGTAGGCTGTTATACTTTTGCGTGTCATGAGGACATAGAAGTTATTGTAAATGTGTTAAATTCAGTGATAGATAGTCACAGTACTATATTTTGTAGGGGCAGTATCGTCGATAATTCGCCAACAAACTGTTACGGGGAAAGTAGTACCTGGAACGGCGAATTTAGTAGTCAGATATCAAGTGTATAATAATCTAACTTTCTGAATCAGCACGAGAGATGACATCGATTACCATAGAAGAAGTTTGGAATTCTCAACACTCCGTCCAGATGGCTGAGATGATATAAGAAGCATTCAATTGGGAGAAGGCAGCTGATGTTCTTTGACGGGTGACTGAACGAGAGATGAGTACAATATAATATTCTTTATTATTTGATAAATTAACTTATGGTTTATGGGACATATTTTTGTAAATACTTTGCTTGTGTGATTAACGTAGTATTTTAGTTTTGGTCTGACACACCTTTTGCATGGAAACAGCTCGCATATGTTACTAGTGGAAGGTTCTTGTTTTTGTTTGTTGTTTTAACTAACGTAGCTATGTGAACGGCCGTGTTTGCATATGTTACGCAATGCGGTTAAAAACGTCTCTCGGAGATATGTTGTGTTTCAGAAGTAGGACTGAGTTAATATAACGATACAGTAGATTGGAGGGTAATTAAATTATTTAAGGTTTATTATTGATCAGATTCAATGAGATTATTGGCTTTGGAGCAATGTAATTTGTGACGAAGAGCAATCAACTCTATCGTAGGTTGTATTTTTTTTTTAAATGTTTGCGAGCATCTATTCAGCAGACCTGTGTGAAAATCGTCATGTCATTCCCAGAGGTGTGATTGTGTGTATTTTGTGGTCATTACAAGCGGGATTTTCAGCTTAGACTGATTTCTGTCAGCTTGGTGCCATGTCCATATTGTAACCTTGCGAGGGCAATTGTGGATATTTTGATTATTGTCTGACCATATGTTGAGGTGGTTGAGATTTTGTTGCTGTTGGTTCCTTGAGATAACGGCACAGCTGGTCAGTTATTTATATACACTGGAGTTGGGAAATGACGAGTATTGAGAAGGGGGAGATGTTTCACAAGGCGGTCTGAACGTTGCAAGCAAGGTCATTAGTGAGGAGCGCTTATTGACTCCGTAATTACTTGAAATACAGAATAAGAACTGATCAATGGTAAAAATTGTTTAAATAAATGGGAGTTGCCTACGAATTACGATAATCTCCGAAGCGTTACCTTAACATGCAGTTTTGTTCATATAAAGTAATCTTAGCCGGCCAGGCTTTTGTTGTTGTTGGTTTAGTCCATGTTTATTTTCTTTATCAGTGACCCGTGAAGTCACGTGCAATGCTGTCTTTCCTTGTGTGTTTATTGAGCAATTGGCCAGGTTGGCAGCTCAGCTTGTTAAGTGCGTCATCGCACTAATGAGGGTCTCAGGGAGATTCCTGAAAATAGTAGATTTGTAGTATGGGTGTCAGCATTAGATTTTAAGGGTTTTTATTAATGTCATGCCCATATCCATAAACGTTGATTTACGCGATGATTGTTCGTGAGCACCGTGGCTGTTAACCCGTTGTAAACGAACAGTCATCCAAGTACTCATTTCTCGTAGTTAGTCATCACGCGTACATAAAAATCCAAATGCAAGGTAGTGGAACATGGATCCACATTTTTATAAAGGGGGAGATCCGTCTGACTCCTCAACATTGATAGATGTTCCTGTCATGGGAAAATTCAGGGAGGATATTTCTATTATTGTTGTTTATTTTCTTTTTATGCACAATTAGTCATTAAATCATGTTATTATTTTACGTCTTGTCTCCTTACTTTCTTAATTATAGTTTTAATCCTATGACCCTTGCCTCAGTAGAGCATGTTGTTTGGCGGACGTAAATATCACACTCTGAACTGAGCGCGACCCCTTGATCAAGATTCTTGCACATAAACACTGCTATTCTGAAGGGTTCAGTAAATCTACGGACACGGCTCCCTCGCATTTGCGCACCCTCAAATGCCAGCTGACTGCGCCAGGATACGAACCTGCAACCTCGGGCCCAGCAGAATTTGAGAAAGTACAGCGTCAGTGAGTGTAGGCTATTCACATTAATCATCTCCACTTCACAATTGCGACATCGAAATCACCCCAGTTGGAGAGAAGAATAAAAAACAATCCTTCTTTTTCTTTGATAATTTACAAAGGGGAATAAGTTACAACTGGTTGGTTGGTTCCTCAGTTTAGGGGTTGCAGCAACGTGGTCATGTAGCTCCGTGTACTTTGGGTGTGTGTAGAATTTCTCTCTTTTTTTCGTGTGGCCTCCTGAGAGGCCGAGTGCAGGTCTTTCTAGTCGACGCCCGTCGGCGACCTGCGCGTCGGGATGAGAGATGGAATGGATGAAGATGAATCAAACTGGGCAAGGATGTGGAAGGAAGTGGTCGTGGCCTGTCAGATGGTACCGCCCCAGCATTTGCCTGGTGTTGAAGATGAGAAACCACGGAAAACCATTTCAAGGACGGCCGACGGTGGGGCTCGAACCCACGCGTCTACCGAGTCAGCAGAGAGCTTGGCCCACGACCTAACGCTGCGCTTTAGGCAGCGTAGCCACTGCTGTCGGTTGGAATTTCTCTGATAACCGGTGTTAATTGTGATGGCTGTATTAGTGTGTGTTATCTGCGATTCAGGCAAGTACTGAAGACGATCAATTTCAAGTAGTTCCAACTTTTGCTACCAAACTCCACCGTCAACGACCAACTAGTTCTGAACATTGTTACTAGATGCCAGCGCAGTTGGCTCCTGGCGACGAACGTTGGAACCTAAGAGCGTTAGTCAAACATTTAGTATATTTTAGCTTCACACAGGTGTAATTAGTGGAAGGTTCTTTATCATGTCATAAATCTATGACATGGGTCTGCCAGCTTTACTTCCCCTCCGAAGGAAGGCATACTGAGGGATTTTTAACGCTCTTAAAAATCTGACGACTTCAGCCGGGTTTGAACCCGCGACCTTAGGCATAGGAGCTCAGCATGCTACCGAATACGCCACCGAAGCCGCCGTGTTATAACTGTACGATTTTATTCATAAAAACTGTGTCTACAAAGTTTCCATGAAGGGCATCTTATCTACGGTATAAGGCAGTGATCTTCAAACAGGGTGTCAGGACACCCCGGGGTGTCACGTGCTACCATCAAGGGTGTCGTGAGAGATTTCCCAACACTAAATGTAAACCAATATGACTGGATAAGAAATCCTTTTTCACCCTCCAGCTATTGTGAACTTCAACTCATCGAAGAGGAGGAACTGGCGGAACTTAAAAACAGCCCGACTTTAAAACTCAAGTGCCAAGAGTCAGAATTAGCTTCTGGGTTTATATTCAACAAGATCTTCCTTGCCTGAGTAAAAGAGGCCTCATCGTTTCGTTGCAGTTTTCTACGACATATTCGTGTGAAAGTGCGTTTTCTGTTATGGCTAATACAAAAACACTTAAACTTGGCTGGAAGTTTGGGAATATTCGATAGTAGATACGTAAGAGTTTCTCCTGCATCCGACCTGATATAAGGAAGATTTGTAATGATCGCCAAGTCCATAGCAGACATCGAATTGGAACATCAAGGTGCACGCTTTGTATCTATGAGTAAGGTGTTTAATATAGCTTGACACTGAATAAAAAAAGGGGATCTTCAGGAACTGGAAAAAAGGAGAGGAAAATTTTGCGGAAAATTTTAGGACCACAGAAAACTGCTGACGGGACATGAAAGAATAGAAAGAATGTTGACCTCTATAAACACACTCAAAAATTACTGTCACAATGCGGAAGCGAAGGTTGAAATTCTACGGACATTTGGTGAGAATGGACGAGAACCGACTGACTAAGAGGATATTCAAGTATATTACAGAGCTGAAGGCTACAACTAAATGGGTAGAAGAGGTTAAAAGAGACGCCAAGGAAAGTGGACTCACAGTGGATGTGATCCACAACAGAAAATAGTTTGGTTGGTTGGTTGGTTGGTTCTTAAGTTTAGGGGCTGCGACAACGCGGTCATGTAGCCCCGTGTACTTTGGGTGTGTGTAGAATCTGTCTGATAACCGGTGTTAATTGTGATGACTGTATTAGTGTGTGTATCTGTTTTTTAATTTTAAGTACTGCAACTTATAATTTTTCAAATAGTTCCTACTTTTGCCGCCAAGCGCCACCGTCAACGACTACTAGGTCTAATTCAGAACTTAGCTACTAGACGCCACCGCAGTCAGCGCTTGGCAACGAACGTAGAAACCTAAGAGCGTTGTTTACATTCTTAACCTATCCAATTTAGCTTCACACAGGTGCAATTAGTGGAAGGATCTTTAACATGCCATAAATCTATGACATGGGACCGCCGGCTTTACTTCCCCTCCGAAGGAAGGCATACTGAGGGATTTTTAACGCTCTTAAAAAATCCGACGGCTTCGGCCGGGTTTGAACCCGCTATCTTGGGCATAGAAGCTCAGCATGCTACCAACTACGCCACCGAAGCCGCTAAAAAAAAAAAAAAAAAAAAAAAAAAAAAAAAATAGTTTAGAAACCGAATTGACAACATCAAGATGTTCGAGGAGAAAACACCTAAAATTAGAGCCAAACTAGTAATATCCGAGGAGGAGCGAAAGATCAAAAGTGAACGAATGAAGAGGTTTTGGGAAGAGAAGAGGAGATTAACCAGAAAGCCTTAGGTTCCATGCGGTCCACAGGCGGCCAAATTCGGAAGAAAAAAATAGCCTATTAGACTATACTACACTGTATATCTACGTACGGTATATGAACAATTTAAATTTCTTTAAAATGAATCTCCTTTGTTAAAATAATCGATGTATGTAATTAATACTGTATAATTAAATGGGTGTCATGTATAATTATGTGCACTAATAGCGTGTCGCCATGAGAAAAAGTTTGGAAAGCTCTGGTATAAGGTAGCGCTGAACACAGCGTAAACTACATAAATATGTCCTAAATTAGGTGAATATAGCATAATCTAGCCGAATATGACCTGAAACAAGCTGAATATAACCTAAATTAGCTGAAAATGTACAAAAACTAGCTGAATACCACCAAACTCTAGTTGAATATATATATTAAAACAGTGTGCCATCTCTTCTTCTTCTTCTTCTTCTTTCGATTCGGCCATCTAAGGACCACGTCATTTCAACTGTTTCTTGCTGCATCGAGCTTTAACATCCTCCCAGTACTTTCGCATTAGTTCTCGATGCTGTTGTTTCCTTTCTGCAGTCCATTTCTTGCCAGTTGGAAGCTTTGGCTTTTCTTGGAAACTTCGGTGTGCTGTTAGTCTTTGTTTAAGGGTGGCACGTTCCCAAATATCGTTGCCCTTACCCCATTATTATTATCATTATCATACATTTTTCATTATCACGTAAACCTGGATGTTAGTCACATTAAAACAGCAATCTCCATCACCAGAGTACAATTTGAGGAGGGGGGGATTGCGACTTGCGCGAGGCCGAGTATTTCTGCACAGCCTGTACGGGAACAGCATGTATGTTTTATTATTAAAAGCACTACATCACACATAGAGTAGTTGGGTGTAAACAACACTTTATTAAAGCCAAACTTGGGCCTTTATTACACTCACAGAGATATGTGGCGTCCCGCTGTGAGACATGACAATCAAGTACGAGGCTCCTTTTCGCTCAAGTGGAAGGGAATTTGGCTCCAGAACACTTCCTCTGACTTTCATAACTTCTCACCCCGTGTCTTGTTTGATATTGGCTGACTTTTTTGACTCATAATACGAGGGAACTTCCCAAAGTAATGGTTACTTAGTTTAGGGGCTGCGGCAAACGCGGTCATTTAGCCCTGTATACTTTGTATGTGTGTGTAGAATCTGTCTGATAATAATAATAATAATAATAATAATAATAATAATAATCGTAGGTCCCAGGAATCAACCTGAGAGGAGACCTTGTTTCTCTGGGCAAATGGGAGTGAAATGCGTCGTTGCTAGTCATCTGCAACATTAATATATTGGATTCAGCAAGAGAATCCAACTAGCCTCTTTCACTTCAACTCCAGTACATAACCTACAAGAGGTGCCCCTGTTAAACCGAGCAACCCAGTGGAAGGTTGGGTAACCAATCCTAGCGGGAAACTGGGTCGGTGAGCCGATCAGTGCTGGGGGCTCCAAGGCTCACAACCTTGGCAGTATCCTTGTCAGTGTGAAACATCACTGGCCTAATTCAACAGTCTTTCAACTGTTAAAAGCATGGAGGAAAGTTCAGCAAATGCTACTACCCAAGGTGGTAACCAATCCACCGTCGCTTCGAGTGACCCATGCAAGCCTTCGGAATCTGGGGAGCTTGCACCGAAATGCTTGGAGGTATCGGAGACTCCACGAAAGATCAAGCATAGAGCCAAGAATTTCTTTGCTACCTTTAACACAAATTCTCTGCGGAAGGTTGGAAAATTAAAACAACTCACGGATGCTCTAACTGAACATCAGGTCCAAATTGCGGCAGTTCAGGAAACACGATTTACTGATGAGCATGCCTTTGAATCAGAAGGCTACAGAATCTTCAAGGGTAAGCCAGGTAAACGTGTTATAGAAACGGCTCCCCAACTCGATACTGGATATGTAGTCAACAAGAAGATTCTAGACTCCATCACAAATTTCACTTCTGTAAGCAGTCGAGTCTCGACCCTTTCCTTTCGAAGTACAAATAAAATGTATACTATTGTGAACGTTCATGCACCGATCAACGTAGCGAACAAGAAAGACCCGGAAGGAACTGATCGATTCTGGGAAGAACTTGAAGACATTTTATCGAAGATTCCAGACAAACATAATATCATTTTACTTGGGGATTTCAATGCCCAGGTAGGCAAAGAAAGAAAATTTCGAAACATTGTTGGAAATTACTCCGCTCATCACAGAATGAATCGTAATGGAGAACGGCTAATAGAGCTATGTAGGGCCTTCAACCTGGTAATGAAATCCACTGCTTTCAAACATCTGCCCAGGAAACAAAAGACCTGGAAATCCCCAAATCCCAGTCTTGGCGAATTCCAGATTGATCACGTCGCAATTGCACGGAAAGCTCAAAGAGAAATTCAGAATGTGAAAGTTCTACGAAATGCAAAACTGGACTCGGATCATTATCTATCTAAAATTAAAATCAAACTCCTCCCGAGAAACACACGGAGGTTCCGAGCCAAAAAGACTGAAAGATATGATGTTGAAACAAGATGTTCAGCAAAGAACATATAGCCTACTTTCTCCTAAATGTATGGGTATATTTATGACTCTTTGTCCTCATCCCTAACACAATCACCCCTACCACAATGTATTGTTTGTTTTCTTTTATATTGATAATAAGCCAGTAAGTGTCAAAATCAATATTATATACTTTATGATGATTGAATAACAAAACTACTAACTTATTGTAATGCATTCACGTCCGTTAATCTCTATATTAAGCCAGCCTGCAAAATTAAGAATCTTCCGCCCCAATCACAGTAGGTGGTGCTGCGACCTATCAGTGAATTAATCTTTATCTTGTACGCCTATGCACTGCCATCGTAATGTACTACGATGGCAGTGTTCTATGGGTGTTGAATGAGTAGGCAGTTTAAAGTAGCCAAGAGGGAGGCGATCCAGCTGGCAGTGTTTAAAGGTATTCGGAGCGCGATCGTGGCTAATAGTTGAACTACCAGTATTACAAAATTGCCATACTTCAGGAGGCCAGCTCAGGCATTTACACAGCGTTATGTTTGGAACAATATTACCCACATAACCCACAAGAGGACAGCACCGTACAGAGGCATTAAGAAGGCTGTGGTTAATGACAACGTGTATCTAGTTCTTCTATTCTCCTTTTCCTAATGGCTTCTGTTTATGTGCGATGCTGGGACTGTGATTTTATTAATATACGAGTGTATACTTTATCCTCTCCTTTGAGCTAAATGACATTTTATTCAGTATCTGTGGAAAAAGCTCGTGCACATCATTTGTAAAAGAATTCAAGAAAAAAACACCTAACTGTAGCAGTACTCGATCCCCAGTCAACTGCGTGTCAGACTAACATGCTAGCCCAGAGCTAACCGTATCCATGACGTCAGGTGTTCTTAACTGACATATTAGATACAAACTGTTGGCAAATAATGACTTTAAATAAACGATTTCTTCACTGCAGTACATCTTCATTAAAGATCATTTCATACAAAGTTTATATTATTGTATCAGTACGGTATATCACATACAACATACTAAAACTACTGAAATATAAGACAGGCACATGAGGACAGCTGCCATCTTGTCGTGTGACACAAACGGCTCAGCTCTTTTAAGCCACTCATACTGTATAATATTATAATATTAAATTATAATAAATAACGGATCACGACCTTCAGGATAGCTTAAACCCCCCTAGGCTCGATAATCGGAATTGGTGGGTCTTAAGCTATTTATTAAAATGGTTGCATAATTCACACGGCCGCCATCCTGAAATGACATGGCCGATGACCTTGAATTTTGGATGAAAGACGCGTCCTATATAAAGGTATGTTGTCACCGAATTTGGTAGAGATCGGATGATTAGTGTAGCCGTAATTTGATTTTACGTTTTGAACATTTGAGTGGCCACCATTCTGTTTTGGTAAAGATGGCGGCGATATAAAGTATGACACTGAGGTGTCCTTTACTAGTGCTACCTCTGTACCAAATTTCGTTCAATTCGGTTTCACCGTGTTCGAATTGATAGGGGGGGACAGACATTCAGAGTACACACACTCACACACACACAGACACACACACACACACACAGACTCACACACACACATACACACACACACACACAGACTCACACACACACATACACACACACAGACAGACACACTTTTTTCGCCCTGTGTTGATCTCATAAGTCTACTTTCATTTTTTGCAAAAATCGAAAGTAGGCTAAAAACTGGCGTCCGGTAATGAGTTTACACGAAAACTACAAACTGTGGATGCAGAGAACTGGGAACAACTGCGAGAGGCGCTGGTTGAGACAGCAAAAGAGACCGTCCTACTAACTAAAACGAGGAAGCATGCATGGTGGAACAGTGAATGTGACGCAGTAATAAGGAAGAGACAGCATGCCTGGCAGAAATGGAATTCGCAACAAAATCAAGTCAACTGGACAGACTTCTTGAATGAGAGAACGAGTGCAGCAAAAACCATCCGCAATGCTAAACGTGCCTTTCATAAAAACCAGATGGATCAAATCGAACAGGATTTCCAGAAGAAGAATATGCGCAACTTCTATAGAACATTTAAAAGCAACTTGAAGAAATATAGCCCTCCATGTCTTCAGTTCAGGGATTGCAATGGAAAACTAGTTTATAGCGACAAAGATAATTGTCAGGTGCTTGCAAAATATTTTGAGTCCCTTCTTAACTGTGAGACTCCAAGTTCCATATTCACATTTAATGACCGTGCGCAAGTCCACCCAGATTCCTCTTCACCCACGAAAGAAGAAGTCAAACAGTTTATCCGATCTCTAAAGAACCATAAAGCTCCAGGTGAAGACTCGATAATCGCTGAACTGTGGAAGTTTGCTAGTGACAATACAGTGGATAAATTAACGGACATCATACACGAAATTTGGGATACCGAAAGACTTCCAAGTGATTGGACTTCTGCTTTAATCCACCCCCTTCATAAGTAAGGCGATAAAGCAGATGTTAACAACTATCGAGGTATCTCCCTCCTACTGATAACTTACAAAATCCTCTCAAAAGCTCTTCAAACTAGGGCTGAAGAACAGCTAGATACAGAACTGGGTGATTATCAAGGAGGTTTTAGGAAGGTACGGTCATGTGTGGAGCAAATCATGAATCTCAAATCTATCCTTTCATATCTGAAACTAAGGAGCAAGAAATTTGTAGTAACTTTCAATGATTTTAAGAAAGCTTATGACTCCATTGATCGGACTACCCTACTTAAGATTCTAAAGGAGTTCGGCCTAGACAACAAAACCAGAGCGATCATCCAACAGACTCTCACCAACACCACTTCAAAAGTTAAGTTTAGAGGCGAGATTTCCAATGCCTTCGAGATAAGGACAGGAGTTCGACAGGGAGATGGTCTCTCGCCTCTACTATTCAACTGCGTTCTTGAGAAAGTTATCCGTGAGTGGCGCAAAACAATGAGTGATGAAGGGGTCGAAAATGGAATCAGACTTGGTCACAAGAATAAGAACCTATCAATTGACTGTCTAGCCTTTGCAGATGACCTTGCGGTTTTTGCAGATTCGTTGGATACGGCCAGGAAACAGATCAACCAGCTTCAAACACAAGCTGCAAAGGCGGGCCTCCTGATCTCTTTCGAGAAAACAGAATTTATTACTAACATCAAAAAGGCTCCAAAACATATTGAAGTGAATCATGGGAAAATCAAGCGGGTTGTGAAATTTAAGTATCTTGGGGAATGGATAGACCCTACAATGTCCGAAAACGAGGCTTTTGCGTCACGCTTGAATAAAATTGAAATGGCTTACCATCTAACTAAGAATGTGTACAACAAAAGATCTATATCCCTGAATGCAAAACTGAAGCACTACTGCACGGTCATCCGGCCAGAAGCTTTGTATGTAGCGGAATGTCTCTCCGTGAATAGAAAAGGCATAATGGAAAAACTGGAGACCAAGGAAAGGAAGATATTGAGGAAAATCCTGGGTCCAGTCAAAGAATACGGCGAGTTCCGAAGACGCCACAACCACGAGTTGTACACTCACGTAGAGAAAATAACGGACGTGATGAGAAAAAGGAGGATTTCTTTTTATGGACATATAACCCGAATGAAATCAACACGGCTATCCAACAGAATTTTTGCTTTTCTCCGTGAGAAAAAGACAAAGGGGGCCTGGTTCAATGAAGTAGAGAAAGATCTGTTGGAGACTGGGATAACACATGAAGATATCCAAGAGCGTGGCCCACTTAGGGAGAAACTTCAGAAACATCGGAATTTTCAACTTAAGCCGAAGCTAAAAACCGGGAAGGCGTGGACGACAGAGAGAAAGGTGCAACATCGATTGCGAATGAAGGAGTACTGGGCTAACATTAAAATGCAGAAAAATCAGTTGACATGACGTGGTCCTTAGTTGGCCGTAACGAAGGAATAATAATAATAATAATAATAATAATAATAATAATAATAACTTCTTGAGAAAGTTATTCGAGAATGGCGTAAAGAATTGTGTAAGGATGGTATAGAGAATGGGGTCAGACTAGGTTGTAAGAACAAAAACCTGACAATCGACTGTTTAGCTTTCGCAGATGATGTTGCAATTTTCTCTAATTCTCTTGACACAGCCACACAACAAATCAATCAATTACAGGTGCAAGCAGCAAAGGCAGGTCTTCAGATTTCGTTTGAGAAAACGCAGTTTATAACGAACATCAAGTCGGAACCCAGAGAACTTACGGTGAATGGAGGACAAATAAAACAGGTAGAGAAATTCAAATACCTGGGTGAATGGATTGAGCCCAACATTCGTGAAAAGGAAGCCTTCGTTGCACGGATTAACAAAATGGAAATGGCTTACCATTTAACCAAAGACATTTACAAATCACGATCAATGTCCTTCAAGGCCAAACTGAGGCACTTTGTTACCGTTATTCGCTCGGAGGCGTTATATGCATCAGAATGCCTGGCGATGAATAAGAAAGGCCTGGCAGAACAACTCGAAGCCAAAGAGAGGAAGATACTGAGAAAGATCTTGGGCCCGGTCAAGGAACGAGGAGAGTATAGAAGACGACACAACGATGAACTCTATCTACATGTGGAGAAAATAACGGACACCATTCGCAAAAGAAGACTCTCCTTTTATGGCCATTTAACACGAATGAACTCCGGAAGATTGTCCAATCGAATCTGTGCCTACTTTGTGGGAAAGAAAACCAAAGGGATCTGGTTTACAGAGGTGGAAAAAGACCTACAAGAACTGGGGATATCACATGAGGACATCTTGGAACGTGACTCTTTGAAGAAGAAACTTCAGCCAAAACCTATATTGAAAACCGGCAAGAAGTGGACCGAAGAACGAAGGGAAGCTCACCGAAGAAGAATGCGCGAATACTGGGCCAATGTGAAAGAACGAGGGAAAAGGCAGTTGAAATAACGTGGTCCATAGACGACCGAAACGATAAAAAAAAAAAAAAAATAATAATAATAATAATAATAATAATAATATCGTATGGCCTCGGAGGCCGGGTGCAAGCTTTGCTGTTTGACACCCATATGGCAGCTTGCATGCTGAATTTTGTTGTTCCTTGAAGCACTATGAAAGTCAAGGAGGTTAGATATCTGAGCTCCTTGACACTATAGCGCTTTCTAGTAGAGAAATGAGGAACTTAGTGCCGGCAGAAAATCCCGAGATTAATTTTGCCATTATGAACACGGCCTACTGAATTCAAATGGGTTCTTGAACATGCCAACATCATATGACATGCGTGTCGTGAATTTTTGTCATCTTTCAAAAAATCTCTTACCACGGCCAGGAGCGAACCTGCAAGCTTGGGGTTAGTACTCTGACACGATGAACACTCCCCCACCGTGGAAAGCTTTAATTCAACTCAAGACTGCGCACGATAATTGCAAGTAGTTCCTACTTTCGCTACCAAATGCTGCCATCCACGACACCTAGCTGTGAACTTGGCTACTACTAGATGCCATCCCAACCAGCGCCCAGTGACGAACGTTGGAACTTAAAGAGCATTAATCAAACCTAATGTACAAATTTTGATTCACACAAGTTAAGTTAGTGGAAGGTTCTTTTACATGCCATAAATCTATGACATGGGCCCGCCGGCTTTACTTCCCCTCTGAAGGAAGGCATACTGAGGGATTTTTAACACTCTTAAAAAATCCGACGACTTTGGCCGGGTTTGAACCCGTGACCTTAGGCATAGAATCTCAGCATGCTACCTACTACGCCATTCCGAAAGTAAGTTTCGTCATTTTATTTTCACGAGCAGATGGTACACCAAGTGACACACACTTGTTCAACAACGGAAGGAGCGCCAGTGGAGGGGGAATGACGCATGCGCAGAGCACCAACGAAGTGAGAGGAGCAGCAGACCGGCGTGCTCGATATCATTCGAGTACAACTCACGATGGCAGACAGATGTGTACTGACAACGCGGTCGCCAATGGAAGAGCGTGTTGTTATCCGGTATGAATGTGCACGTGGAACTAGAGTGTGTGTGGTGAAGCGGTCATGTCTCGTCAAATGGTCGGTCGCTGGTGTTGTATGTTCACGGCAGAGTGTGGAGGATGGGCGTCCCTCCACATACGTCTAATGTGGTAAGGAAGGTTGTATCAACTATGCATCTCCTGAAAAGAACTGTTTCTTACACCCCTCCTAACATACGTAAGCTCTTCGTCCAAACTCTCATTTTTCCAATCACTGATTATGGCTCTGCTGTATACAATGATTTACCAGAAACACAGAACATCAAATTACAAAGAGTTCAGAATGCATGTGTTCGGTACATTCTGGATGTAAGGCGAGATGAACATATCACACCTTACTACGTGCAGCTGAAATGACTGAAACTCCACGAGCGCAGGCAGTTATCAGTTGCCATTCTGACACATAAAATATTACATACCAAGACACCGTTATATCTCTACAATGCCTTTACGCCAATGCATTCTGTTCATAATCGAGAAAATAGATTCACAAAATTAACACTCCAGATTCCTATACACCGAACCATGAAGTTCAATAAATCTTTTGTTTGCACAGCCTCACGCCTCTTCAACACCTTCGATTTATATAAGTTCGTCAACATTGCAAGCACTGCAGCTTTCAAAAGACATCTTTCATCCCGCTTCTTGGAGCAGTATACCTCTCACATTTGATTACTGTATTATGTTAAAATACTTTTTTTTAAGTTCAATTATACCTAACACAAGGACAATAGCTGACAACCTGTCTACTTTAATAGCTTTTCTTGTACAGTATATAGTGTTTGTTTTTCGAGCTGATAGTCTGTATGCACTCTCACTCTTTTGTATATAATTTTTCCAATATAATTATTATTATTATTATTATTGTATTTTTACTATCTTTTTGTTACTATAATTGTTAGACTATGATTATTTATATTGTGAATGTATGTGAAATGTTTTATTTTTATAAGCCCTAATCTTATTTTATGTAGGGCGCTACTGTAAAGGAGCTCTTAAGCTCTAAGTGTAGCCGTGAAAATAAAATCAATCAATCAATCAATCACATCCATGAATGAAAACATTATTGCTCGAGTACAGGACATAGTGTTAGTGGACAGGAGCATAACTGTGGCAGACTGAGTATTGGTTATGCCCGGGCCCATCACATGCTTCATGATGCCGCAATCTCGGGACGTCACTTTCACACCAATGATGAGGTTGAGCAGGCTGTGCGACAATAAATTCCTAGCATTGCAGGGCACCGAGTTTTACCAGAATGGTTTATTCAAACTGATTGCACGCAACAACAAGTGTCTCAATGTCAGTGGCGACCATGTCTAAACATAGTGCAAGGTGTATAGTTCATGATGCCATGGTGCATGTCCGTTTGGCAATAAAGAGTCCCTGGGAAAAATATGATGAAACTTATTTTCGGAGCCTCCCTTGTACAAGTCCCGCAAACTATAGCTCATCCACGGAATCTGTGAAGTAGGTTTGCACATGACGGCACACGGAGAAAGTAAAAAGAGAATGCGATGGACGGAGCTTAGCAGCTCAGCCATTGCGAATGCTGGTTGAAGCCAAGGTTGTCAAGACATACAACTTTGTGTAACAAATAGGTTTAAAAATATACCGTAGCCTACTTTCCAAATTAAACTTTTTTTGGAAAACATCTAAAAAATATAATGTTTTGTTCTAACGATAAAGGGTATAGAGACTTTTCGTTTAAGCCATTGCACAACGTTCTGCAATAATTAATGGTTTTAAAAACATAGCCTACTTTCCAATTTTTTATTTTTTATTAAAAAAATATGACAAGTAGTCCTTAGAAAAGGGGGGATTCATCCCGAGTCATATGACACCTCACATGTCCATATCCGATTATTGGTTAACGAGATATCGAGTTGGACTCGCGCGGCGGCCATGACACTATTTTAGAACCCCCCTGTGGCATCGCACCTCATTGGACCAGTCAGCCGAGTCACACCTCTGCGCAGGCTACGTGTTTTCACACGGGCACTTCGCAGATTGCATGGACGGAGTATAGTTCTATACGGAGTCGACAAAGACGACTAGATATGGTTTTAAAAGGGAGCCTGTTTGTTAATGGGATCGCCATATCGTCAGTATTGTGCAACATTGTAGATATTAAAATAAACTAGAGGGTCAGTGCCAGAAATCTCTCATGTGTTAAACCACCTGCTCTGATTTACTGTTATGCGGGCTGGACGCGACACAGTTCTGGCAGGAGCTATCGTCTTGTTTAATAATTTAAACTCACTTTATAAACAAATAAATATAGTTCCTTTGACTTTTCAATAAACGCAAGATTTTTCCTATACTATTGAGACGATTTGGAAAATTTTGGTACAAATCGCACCTTCTAACTAACAATGGTATAGATCTATTAAACCCCCAGGGGCTCAAAACTTGTGGGACGTGGGTTGGCGACCACGGGATCTCAACTGAGTCCGGCATTGCTTCCACTTACTTGTGCCGGACTCCTCTCTGTTGTCTTTCCTCTCGACCTACCTTGGTCAACTCTTGTTCTCTCCGACCCCAACGGTATCCGAGGCCTAGGGAGTCTTTCACTTTCCCGCCTTAATTGGCCCTTGTCTCATCTTTCCTGATCCCTCAAACATCGGGGGTCAGATCTCTTGTTTTCTTTTCTTTGTATGTCCTGCCTTCTGCTCAAGGCCCTCAAGGAGGCAGGGTGTGTGTAGCCACATCACTTATGGTGCACCCTGGATTGTGCTCCACATCAGCGGCTCCCGTTTGGTGAGTTCGGGAGTTAACGACGCGGGGGCTTCCTGAGCTGGGTTCGGTTTTTCTCCTTCTTCCATTGCCTTTGGGGCGCGGGTGGTCCCTCTCCTCTTCACCTTTCCTGACTGCTTTTCTTTTGGCTCTCCTTTCTTCCAAGTCCCTTAATACTCGTTCTTCGAGGGTTGAGCGCATTTCCTTTTCTCCTGTCTTTTGTTTCCCTTATTCTTATTTTTGTTTTCCATTTCTTATTATAGTTTGAAAGTTTGTAGTTAGTTTTAGTTATATTTTTCATTTCATTTACGTTTTCACTATCCCCCAAACCATTAAGGGCCGATAATCCAGATGTTAGGCCCCTTCAAACGACAATACTATCATCATCAGACCTTTTAATCACTTCTTGCTGAAGAAGAACGCCCTGAGGATTGAAATATGAACACGTTCTGTAACATTTGCAGATTGACTAAAGGTGGTTATCATGAATAATTTGACCACCTCATTGTGTAGAAACTAGCATCCTTGGCTGACCGTCATCTCTCAGAGGTCTTGATTCGATTCCCGGCTCTGCCAAGAAATTTCAATTCTGGTGTGAGGGCCGAAACGGGGCATACTAAGCCTTGTAAGGCAGAACTGAGAAGAGGGGGTGTGTTTGATTCCCACCTCAGACATACTGGAAGAGGTTTTCCGTGGTTTCCCCACTCCCACTTCAACTCCAGGCAATTGCAGGGATGGTTCCTAACTGAAGGCAACGGCTACCTCCTTTCCAATCCTATCCCAAATTCACAAATACACACACTAGTATAGCCATAATAACAACACAGGTTATCACCCAAATACACAGGTCTATATGACCACGATGTCGCAGCCCCTAAAATAAGCAACAACAGAATTGTTATTGTTATTATTCCCCTTTTCAACAGGGTCTGGGGTGAGATGCGATGAAGGGCTATGTGGCTGGCGATTTTTTACGGCCGGATACCCTTCCTAACACCAACCTCATGAGAAGAGTTAATGAATCAAGAAGATTTAAACTGGGCGAAAAAGCGGCCGTGGCCGTCCCAGCATTTGCCTGGAGTTGAAAAAGAGGGACCACGGAAAACCATTTCAAAGACGGCTGACGGTGAGGCTCGAACCCCACATCTACCGAGTCGGCAGAGAGCTTAAACTCATAGGCTAGCGAGCGTCGGTAAGCAACAACAAAATGAATAATTTTATTATTTGAATGTTAGTCAATACGAAAACCATCAAGGTTGATATTTTTGTCTCAGGGATGTTTCCTAACTTAAGGCCACAGCCGCCTCCTTCCCAATTCTCACCCTAAGTACGAATACACGCACACTACTACAGACCAGTGGCGTAACTACGAGGAGGAGGGGGTGGGAGTGGGGGAGGGGGGGGGGGGTCATCACAGGGATCAATCCCCTTCAGAGCCAAATAATGAAAACATAAAATTCGATGAGATTTCTTAATTTTGAATAAAAATAATCTTTGGATTTTAAATAATTTCTTTTCACTCGTGTAACATTTTTAGCCTATTTTAGTTAATAAAAAATAGGCTTATGAGATCACCTTTTGTCCGTGTATGTGTGTGTGTGTCCGTAATAAAATCTAAATGGCTGGAGCGATTTTAATGAAACTCAGTAGGGTCATAGTAATATTTTGTCCAACCCCGACCGTGCCTTTCAAATTTAATTACGTCTCACCAATCCAACATGGCAGCTGTGTGAAATATTTCACCGGCATTCTATATCTCCGAAACTATTACTAATATCACTCCAAAGGTTTGTAGGGTGATAAAGGGCACTACTAGATCACCCATGTGACCTACAAAAATCTGTGTAGTACAAAACGAACATGGCGGCCAAGAAAAGTATAAACATTTAAATAGACTTTTGCCACGATTTAACCATCCAAGCGCAGTGAAAGATGGTACAGCAAATGTTTTGCGAAATTTCAAAATTAAGTTTTTATTTCTTGTGTCCTAGACATTCGATCGAAGTAAAAGTTTGAATAATGAACTTACGTAAAAATCGTCATATATTAGTGCATAACTCCATGGCCTACATAAAATATAAAAATCCAACATGGCGACCATCCGAAATATTTCGACAGATCTCAATATCTACTAATCTATGACAGCAATCAATCTGAAATTTCTGTATGTTGATTAACATAAGTTCGCCTATGGGACTTTCAATGACCTGGTGGGCACAAATCCAAGATGGCGACGCGAAATTTAAATACTTAAATGGACGTTTCACGCGATTTAGCTTTCCGAGCGCTGTGAGACTTGTTACGGTAAATGCTTGTACAAATTTTAATTAGCGGCTTCGGTGGGGTAGTTGGTAGCATACTGAACTTCTATGACCAAGATCGCGGGTTCAAACCCGGTCGAAGTCGTCGGATTGTTAAGAGCGTTAAAAATCCATCAGTATGCCTTCCTTCGCAGTGGAAGTAAAGCCGGCGGTCCCATGTCATAGATTAATGGCAAGTTAAAGAACATTCCACCAATTGCACCTGTGTGAAGCTAAACATTTGACAAACGCTCTTAGGTTCCTACGTTCGTCGCCAGGAGCCGACTGCGGTGGTGTCTGGTAACCAAGTTCTTAACTAGTAGTCGCTGACGGTGGCGTTTGGTGGCAAAAGTAGTTACTACTTGAAAAAAAAAAAACAATGTCTGCAGTCCTTAAATGAATTGAAAACAGATAACACACACTAATACAGTCATCACAATTAACACCGGTTATCAGACAGATTCTACGTACACCCAAAGTAGGCTACACGGGGCTACATGACCGCGTTGTCACAGCCCCAAAACTAAGGAACCAACCAACCAACCAACCAACCAACCAACCTTCATTTTCAAGTCACTAGGAAAAACAGAACAGTCAAAATCCTAAAGTTAGAGAGAAGAATAGCTAGAACATGCATAAATAAGAAATATCAGAAAGATGGACAGTGTTAGAAAGTGCCAAATGAAGTGGTATAGGCTTACGGTGAATTGGAGCCCATCACAGATACTAAGGAGGAAGGGAGGAAGGAAGTTTTCAGTTTTACGTGACCGTTAATCATGCGATCATGAGCCATGAAACCTCCTTTTTACGTGGAATCCGAACCACAGGACATGGCATTACTCTTCCAAAATCCCACATGCATTGAAAGGGAATCGAACCCGGTCCACCTTGGTGAGAGACCAGCAGCTTGACCGCTGCTCCACCACGCCCCCTCATCTCAGATACTATACGGAAGAAACGGATCTCTTTTTGTGGTCACATTATGAGGACACCGAAATCCAGATTTCCTAGAAGAATATAGAGAAACTCTGGAATATGAAGCAACAAGTAGGATGGAATAAAGGACATTAGAGAGAATGTTATGAAAATAGTCTCCGTGGCTTAGTCGGCAGCACGCCGGCCTCTCACCGCTGGGTCCGTGGTTCAAATCCCGGTCACTCCATGTGAGATCTGTGCTGGACAAAACGGAGGCAGACAGGTTTTTCTCCGGGTACTCCGGTTTTCCCTGTCACAATTTCATTCCAGCAACACTCTCCCCTATCATTTCATTTCATCTGTCATTCATTTAATCATTGCCCCAGAGGAGTGAGTCAGGCCTCGGCAGCCGGCACAGTTCATATCCTCGCCGCTAGATGGGGGGGGGCTTCATTCATTCCATTCCTGACCCGGTCGGTGACTGGAAGCAGGCTGTGGATTTTCATTTTTCAGAGAGAATGTTATGAAAGAACTAGAAATAACCTTGGAAGACTTGCAAAACAAAAGAAAGAAATTAAAGAACCTCTAAAACATAAAAATAAGATTTCAACCAAAAATAGACAAACGAAATACGATACAGTAAAAAGTGTATTTACGGATGAGGAACGTCAAAGAATATCAGAATAAATGATAAGAATAATACGAATAATAAAAATAAGAAGAATAAGAAAAAAAACTTTCTTCGGCTTTTCCCAATTAATTGGGGTCGCTGGAGCCAACTAGTCTCATTTTGGTTTTAGCCGGGGATTTAAGGCCGGATGCCCTTCCTGACGCCACGTGATTTCTCAGGCAAAAATTCCACCCCGCTAAGACGGGCAGCTAAGCCACAACGCCATCACGTTCCCCAATAAGAAGATTAAGAATAAGAATAAAAATAAGAAGAACAACAAGAATGATGAGAATGATAAAAATAATATGAACTAGGGCGCCCGTGCTGCTCTGCAACATTATTTTTCAGTATTGGATTTAAAAAATAAAGAAATTATGTAATAGTTTATGACATTTATTTCACAATACTTCCTTCCAGAGAATGTTCGTTGTGCGTCGACCCTTAAGTTTAATTTCTATGTTAACATCTTGTAATATCGAATGCCCACTCATAACTTTCCTCAGAATCAGCCGATTTGAATAGTGAAGAGCTCCGAAGATAGTGCTTGATTCACAGAGTGTTCTTAGACCAAATCGACCTGCATACCTCAATTAGAACCAAAGATATGATTGCTTGAATGAGAAGCAAGGTTGGAAAAAGTTGAAAAAAAAAATGAAAAAAAATATCAAATACTTGATAACAAATCTGTGCATTAATGCCTTCATTAAAAAAAAAAGAATGAAGAAAATCGACCGGATAGAATGGCCGGACGGACTCGGATAAGTTTTCATAAATATTTTTAATCCATAGACTACTAATATATAACAAGTAGTTCCGTGAAGAACTATACAGCCTATTTTCATATATCCTGCTCATGTTAATTGCCTCTATCAACTTACAAAATTTCAGTTTAATTGCTGTAACAGATTCGTAGATATTGAGAACCGTCTAAATATTTCAGATGGTCGCCAGGTTGGATTTTTATTTTTGTACTATTACATTAAGATTATTGTGTACGTGTGGTATACAAACTTCAATCGCATGATTAGAACACAAGAAGTAAAAAAGAGATTTTAAAATTACGCACAGCAGCCATCTTGTGATTATGCAAACAATTGAAATAAATTAGATGCCAGTGGATCAACATTTGTATAAGCATTTAACGTGCAACGTTTCACGGCACTCGGATAGTTAATTCGCGAGAAACGTCCATTTAAATATTTATAATTCACGTCGCCGCCATGTTGGATTTGTGCTCACCAGGTTACTGAAAGTCCTATAGGTGAACATGATGTTCATAGTCTCTATGAACATAAAAAAATCAGTTTGGTTGCTGTAAAAGATTCATAGATATTGAGAACCGTCTAAATATTTCGGAAGCTCGCCATTTAGGATTGTTATATGTATAGGCCATAGAGTTATGTACCATTCAAGGACAATTATTGCCTTGGTTCATTATTCAAACTTTCACTTCGATCGCATGATTACGACACAAGAAATAAAAACTTAAATTTTAAAATTTCGCACAGCCGCCATCTTGAGGTTATGTAAACAATTGAATTAAGTTAGATGGCAGTGCATTACAAACTGCAAAATCATTTATTGTACCACATTTCACGGCGCTCAGAGAGTTAAATCACGAGAAAAGTCTATTAAAATATTTCAAATTCGCTTGGTCGCCATGTTCGTTTTGTACTTTACAGGTTTATGAAATATACATAGGTAAACTTGTATCAGTACCCTTTATCACCGTACTAAGTTGCAGGGTGATATCTTTAATAGTTTCGGAGATATAGAATATCAGTGAAATATTTCGCACAGCCACCATTTTGAGGTTATGTAAACAATTGAACTAAATTAGACTCCAGTGCATTACAATATGTATAAACAATTGTTGTACCAAGTTTCATTACATTTGGATAGTTAAATCGCGAGAAAAGTCTATTTAAAAGTCTCAACTTCGCTTGGCCGCCATGTTGGTTTTGTAGTCACCAGGTTTTTGAAAGTCTCATAGGTGAACTTCTAGTAGTGCCTTTTATCACAGTACACAATTTCAGGGCGATATCGGTAATAGTTTCGGTGATATTGAATGCTAGTGAAATATTTCGCACAGCCACCATGTTGGATTGGTGAGACGTAACAAAATTTGAAGGGCACGGTCGAGGTCGCCGGGAATAGCGCTATGAACTTACCGAGTTTCATTGAAATCGTTCCGTCCGTTTAGATTTTATTAGGGGGGACACACACACACACCTCTCACACACACACACACACACACACACACACACACACACACACGGACAAAAGGTGATCTCATAAGCCTATTTTTTCAAAATTGAAAATAGGCTAAAAATGAGATGGTGTGTGTCTGTCTGTGTGTTACTCAATCAAGCCAGAACCACTGGTCCGATTGAAATGAAATTTTGCATCGATGTAGCTGATTTTCCAGGTTCACATACAGGCTACTTTTGATTTCGATATTTTGCACCATTTAAAAATGGTGACCATTTTAGTGATGTTTTGTTTCAAAATTTCATATTTCCATTTCAAATAAAAAGAGAACGCTAAGAAATAGCAAACCTTTGATCGCATATACGAGGTTTAAAATTTAATTTTCTATCCGAAGGGTCCTTAACACTTTTCGTGTATCTCCAACGGTTAGCGAGTAAAAGCTAAATGTGTGCTATAAAACATGGTCAACGCGAAGTTAGTCTATGTTAGGTTAGGTTTTTCTCCTGGTACTCCGGTTTTCCCTGTCAACATTTCATTCCTGCAACAATCTCCACTATCATTTAATTTCATCTGTCAATAATTTAATCATTGCCCCAGGGGAGTGCGACAGGCCTCGGCAGCCGGCACAGTTCATATCCCCGCTGCTAGATGGGGGTTTCATTCATTCCATTCTCTGACCCTGTCAGTCGACTGAAAACTGGCTGTGGATTTTCACTTTCCTACCACTGATTAATAATTGGGTGAGTGAAAAAGCATGTAGTCTACACATTAGGTAGTTGGTAATTTGGAAATAACATAACTGCATTACGAATGTGTGATTATATGAATGATTTAGGCCAGCAAGTACTAAAAGCCGTTCGAAGAACAGGTACTTCAGCTAGTATATAGATAATTAGAAAAATAAAAAAGGAAAAGAAGAAGATTAAGAAGATTAAGAAGAAGAAGATTAAGAAAAAGAAAATTAAGAAGAAGAAAAAGCAGAAGAAGAAGAACAAGAAGAAGATGAAAGAAGAAGAGGATTAAAAAGAAGAGGAAGATTATGAAGAAGAATCATGAAAATAGGAATAGGAAGAGGAGGAGGAGGAAGAATCCTTTAACGTTGAACGTTGTTTCCGACGACTCTGATAGTTGTCCTCCCTGCTGCAGCTTGTTGGAGAGGCATCACTTGAATGTGAGGTGTTCCGCACGTACAGGTCGAGTGCCTGCAGTCCGCCTGTTGAGAGTCCTCGTGTTGAGTGAGCTGCACACGAGCTCAGCAGGTAGCACAGTGCACGCACGGGCACTCTGAGCAGCTGCCCTCTCTCCAGTCAACAAACACAACGCAGACGGTCACCAGTTTTACTGTAGTTCCATATACAGTAGACTAATGAAGGAAATTGAAGAAAAATTTAAAGTGGGAGTGAAGATTCAAGGAGAAATAATTTCAACTCTGAGATTTGCCTATGAAATCGTCATCTTGGCCGACACGCCTGAGGATTTGAATGAGTTTTTGAATGGTATGGATTCCGTCTTGAGGGAAAAATTCAGGATGAAAATTAATAAATGTAAAACAAAAAGAAGATGTTCAGCAAAGAACATATAGCCTACTTTCTCCGAAATGCATGGGTATTGTTATAATTCTTTGTCCTTTTCAAGGAGTATACTTGAATGTTGATTGTAGTAGCTTATTGAAATACAAAGTGTTATACGGATACATGAATATGAGGTGCCCTTTGTTAGTGCTACGTCTGTACAAAAATTCATTCAATTCGGTTTCACCGTGTTTGAATTGATAAGGTGAATCGATTTGCACACATACATAGCCGCTATCTTCAAACTATTGGGCTGATGACCTTGTAGTTCAATTAAAAGATGCTTCCCACAAAAAGGCATGTTGTTGAAAAATTTGGTAGAGATAAAATAATTAGGTTGGTCGTAATTTAATTTAAGCTTTTAACATTTGAGTGGCCGCCATTCTGTTTCCGTCAAGATGGCGGCGATATAAAACATGACGCTGAGGTGCCCTTTGCTAGTGCTACCTCTGTACCAAATTTCGTTAAATTCGGTTTTACCGTGTTCGAATTGATAGGGGGGGGGGACAGGCATTCAGAGTACTCACACACAGACAGACTCACAAAATTTTCGCCCTGTGTTGATCTCATAGGACTACTTTATTTTTTTTTTGCAAAAATTGAAAGTAGGCTAATAATGGAATGCAGCCGAAATAAATCAGAATCCTCTATGGACATCAAATTGGCAGGTGAAAAACTAAAGGAAGTAAGTGACTTCTGTTACTTAGGAAGCAAACTAACCAGTGATGGATGAAGCAAAGAGGATATAAAAAGTAGGTTAGCTCAGGCAAGGAAAGCATTTATACAGAAAAGGAATCTGTTGACATCGAATATAGATTTAGGTGTTAGGAAGTTATTTTTGAAGGCGTTTGTTTGGAGCGTGGTGCTCTATGGAAGTGAAACTTGGACTATTGGTGCAGCAGAAATGAGGAGAATTGTAGCGTTTGTAATGTGTCGAACAAAGCACTGGTGGCAGCAGCAACGTAGCGCCCGACTAGTTTAACACATTTAATTTACACTTTTTAACGTAACTTATTTCATAATGTAGTGATTTGAAGCCATTCTTTCAGTAATGCCTTTATAAAATTGTCAGTTTTGCTCTACAGTCGGTCAACATGATTATGCCCAATGAATGGGCGGGGTGCAATGTATAAATATAACAAGTAGTTCCGTGAAGTACTATACAGCCTATTTTCATATATCCTGCTCATGTTAATTGTCTCTATCAACATACAAAATTTGAGCTTAATTGCTGTAACAGATTCGTAGATATTGAGAACCGTCTAAATATTTCATATGGTCGCCAGGATGGATTTTTATTTTTGTTCTCTTACATTAAGATTATTGTGTACGTGTGGTATTCTAACTTCAATCGCATGATTAGAACACAAGAAGTAAAAACGAGATTTTAAAAGTACGCACACCAGCCATCTTGTGATTATGCAAACAATTGAAATAAATTACATGCCAGTGGATCAACATTTGTATAAGCATTTAACGTGCAACGTTTCACGGCACTCGGATAGTTAATTCGCGAGAAACGTCCATTTAAATATTTATACTTCGCGTCGCCGCCATGTTGGATTTGTGCTCACCAGGTTACTGAAAGTCCTATAGGTGAACATATGTTCATAGTCTCTATGAACATAAAAAAATTCAGTTTGGTTGCTGTAAAAGATTCATAGATATTGAGAACCGTCTAAATATTTCGGAAGCTCGCCATTTAGGATTGTTATATGTATAGGCCATAGAGTTATGTACCATTCAAGGACAATTATTGCCTAGCTTCATTATTCAAACTTTCACTTCGATCGCATGATTACGACACAAGAAATAAAAACTTAATTTTAAAATTTCGTACAGCCGCCATCTTGAGATATGTAAACAATTGAATTAAATTAGATGGCAGTGCATTACAATCTGCATAATCATTTACTGTACCACATTTCACTGCGCTCAGAGAGTAAAATCACGAGAAAAGTGTATTCAAATATTTCAAATTCGCTTGGTCGCCATGTTCGTTTTGTACATTACAGGTTTATAAAATATACATAGGTAAACTTGTATCAGTACCCTTTATCACCGTACAAAATTGCATGATGATATCTGTAGTAGTTTCGGAGATATAGAATGTCAGTGAAATATTTCGCACAGCCGCCATTTTGAGGTTATGTAAACAATTGAACTAAATTAGACTCCAGTGCATCACAATTTGTATAAACATTTGCTGTACCAAGTTTCATTACGTTTGGATAGTTAAATCGCGAGAAATGTCTATTTAAAAGTCTCAATTTCGCTTGACCGCCATGTTGGTTTTGTAGTCACCAGGTTTTTGAAAGTCTCATAGGTGAACTTCTAGTAGTGCCCTTTATCACCGTACACAATTTCAGGGCGATATCGGTAATAGTTTCGGAAATATTGAATGCTAGTGAATTATTTCGCACAGCCGCCATGTTGGATTGGTGAGATGTAACAAAATTTGAAGGCCACGGTCGAGCTCGCCGGGATTAGTGCTATGAACTTAGCGAGTTTCATTGAAATCGCTCCAGCCGTTTAGATTTTATTAGGGGGGGGGGGGGGGGCACACACACACACGGACAAAAGGTGATCTCATAAGCCTATTTTTTCAAAATTGAAAATAGGCTAAAAATGGTAATGTTACATTGTTAGTAACGCTTGCAACGGTGGGTGAGTGGTTATCGTGTCGGACTACCAACCCAAATCTTACAGGTTCGCTCCTGGCGACAAAAAATCACGACACGCATGTCATACGTTGTTGGCATGTTAAAGAACCCATTTGAATTCAGTAGGCCGTGTTCATAGTGGCAAAATTAATCCCGGTATTTTCCGCCAACACAAAGTTTCTCCATTCTCTACTAGAAAGCGCTATGGTGACAAGGAGCTTAGATATCTAACCTCCTTGACTTTCATAGCGTCCAAGGAACGACAAAATTCGACATGCAAGGTGCCCTCTGGGCTGCAAATAACAAACCTTGCACCCGGCACCCAAGGCCATAAGATATTATTACTATTATTATTATTATTATTGTGTATCTACAGTAATTCAAAGTGACGCGAGCGGCTTCGGTGGCGTAGTCGGTAGCATGCTGAGCTTCTATACCCAAGGTCGCGGGTTCAAACCCGGCCGAAGTCGTCGGATTTTCTAAGAGCGTTAAAATTCCCTCAGTTTGCCCTTCGTTCGGAGAGGAAGTGAAGCCGTCGGGCCCATGTCACACTGTAGATTTATGGCATGGAAAGGAACCTTCCATAATTACACTTGTGTGAAGCTAAATTATAGGTTAGATTTGACTAACGCTCTTAGGTTCCAAAGTTCGTCGCCAGGAGCCGACTGAGGTGATATCTAGTAACCAAGTTCAGAACTAGTTGTCGATGACAGTGACATTTGGTAGCAAAAGTAGGAACTTTTGAAAATTGAATGTCTGCAGTCCTTATTTGAATAAAAAAAGATAAAACACACTAATACAGCCATCACAATTAACACCGGTTATCAGACAGATTCTACACACACCCAAAGTACTCGGGACTAGGCCTACATGACCGCGTTGTCGCAGCCCCTAAACTGAGGAACCAACCAACCAAATTGACGCGGACTATAATCACTAGGGTTCGGAAGTTTAAGACGTAACGAAGTACAAAATATAAAAGCAAATGCAGTATGCCCTAAAAACTATAAATTATGACCTAAACTATGAAATATCACTTGCATTTTTGGGATAGGTAGAGTATCACTAACATTAATTGCCAAAGCGTGACATCCTGTTGAAAGGCGGAAGCACACTATCGTCATATTCCGTGATCTCATGCGTACAGTGTCGCAATCCAACTTGTCTAGAAAGATGTGCTAAAAAGACGTCCGTAGAGGAGCGCCTTCTCGGAATCAGGTCTTCTAAACCTGCTATCAGCCTGTTCTGGGAAAAGAAAGAAAAATACTGGATATCTACTGCACTATTTGGAAATCCTGTGTTTGAAACTCGACGCGTACCTTGTTAACGATGCCTCAATTTAAACGAAAATGCTGAAATTATAACCAAATATGACCTTATATCACTAAAATATCACCTAATGTGACCGAAACAATAAAAATGGCCGAAGTATGCATTTATAGGCTTTAAACGTGGTCAGGGACCCATCATTCATACTTATTTTTCAGATTTCGGGTAAAATGAGCTCAGGAAAAAAAATATGACTTTTCCTTAACTTCCGAACCTTAATAATCACCATGTTTGTAGTGATGGGGGGGGGGGGGGACAAACGGTAAGGCTACATTGTTAGTTACGTGTATTTCAAGGTGACATGGACTGTAGTTGAAGTTTTCTTTCAGTTCATATTAATTCTTTCATTATCAGCATTTTATTATTGGTAGATGACCCATAAGTTTGGCCCATTAAACCGCAATCATCACCACCTCAAATTGCAGAATTGATCAATTTACCGACATTCGGTGTAATGACATGTACAACATACACGCCTTGCCACTGATACGAGTGACTGTCGGCTCTCGGCTTGTTTGTGTCACTAGTCGCAGTGGGGGATGCCTGTAGACTCGCCCCATTGTACTAATTGCTTCCCCTCACTTCACAATTGGCACGCACAATCTCTCCTGGGGGGTCTTATATACCACCCCGGGGGACAATATTTTTATTATATTTAAATCAGTGGTCCTGAAATGCAGAGCGGCTGTTAAATGTGTGCTAACCGCACATTTCCAACAGTGAGCTCTACGGGGAACCCCCATACAAACTGCTCCCCTACCTTGCAATGCATTGGCACAAGACGCTCCTGCTTTGGCGTCACGGGAACACAAGTCAAACCTAACGGTTCCTTAGTAAAGAAAAAACAAGTTAGAATTCAATGGCTTCTGAGCTTACAAGATTGAGCCTTTATTTCACCACGTGGTTCCTCATTCGCAAAAATCTTCCTTTGTTGTTAAGCAAGTTATCTAGGGCACAAAAATTAACATAGGAAACTTACAAAAAGAAATGCTCATCAATTAATGTGGTTTTTTGGTCGTGTGGCCTCCTGAGAGGCCGAGTGCAGGTCTTTCTATTCGACGCCCGTGGGTGACCTGCGCGTCGGGATGAGAGATGGAATGGATGAAGATGAATGAAACTGGGCAAGGATGTGGAAGGAAGCGGCCGTGGCCTGTCAGAAGGTACTGTCCCAGCATTTGCCTGGTGTTGAAAATGGGAAACTACGGAAAACCATTTCAAGGACAGCCGACGGTGGGGCTCGAACCCACGCGTCTACCGAGTCAGCAGAGAGCTTGGCCCCATGGACTAACGCAGCGCTTTAGCCAGCGTAGCCACTACTGTCGGTGTTCAATTAATGTAAAAAACCGGATGCCACATACGCAGCAGAAACATTATTCCAACTAAATGAACATTCTAAAACCGACAGATGACAGAAGATCGAAAGGCGAAATGGAAGAACTTGTATCAATAAAAGTTAGAAAAAAGATGGGCAATGGCGAATAATACCTAACAATATTGTCTATAACAACCTAGAACCCATTACTGATACCATGCGAAAGAAAAAACTAGGATTCGTTGGGCACATCATTCGAATGCCGGTCACGTTTTCTAAAGCAACTAGTAGGCCCTACAGTACAATCTTGCTTCAAAAAACACAACAACTCGCATCATGGCGCGTCTCGCTCGGAAGTGATGGGCTCCATCTCAGCAACGCTGTACAACTTTTCCTGGAGCGGCTAGCTGGTGAACCATGTGTTATTTCCTCGTAGAAATACAAACCGATATAAAATAAGTGAATTAATTTACATATTTCACAGTCATACATCATAACTTCTTGATGTATAACGATTACAACGCAGCCAAGAACTACATTTTCCAACCACCCCGAGCCGAGAAAAAGTTACCTTACAACAATGATAACAACTTTGTTTCTTGGACACACAAAATTGTGAAATTAATAAACCAGTTATACAACATTCCAATGTATATTGTGCTAACATTTGGATTCGATATGATGACGGGCTTTTGAGATAGTAATTCTTAAATGTGACGCATGGTTAAAAACCCGCTTAAAAACGTGCATTTTTTGTGTTCCAACTGCGATAAAAATATTAAAATATAAATTAAACAAGAAGTTCCGTTAAGAACTACACAGCCTACTTTTCACGCCAATGATTATTCTACAGAATATGAACCTATCTAGAATAATGACGAAATTAAGTTGCTAATATCGAAATTTCCAATTAGTTCGAAATACTGTATACCTGGCTTAATGTATCCTAATAGAGCACTACAGTTGGCAGCCCTGATGACTGAATATATTCTTAGTTCCATCTCTTAAGGTACAAAATACAAAATTTGGTTGAAGTCCAATGAATCGCATGGACGTTACATGCAGTTAAACATTGGATCCAACAGCGCGCGTAAAATCATGTTGGCAACAATGTCATGCATGTATTGGTCAGAAATAATCTGAAATAATATGATCTATTGTTGTGCCAATTTTGAATGAAATCCATTAGTTAGTATAGAAGTTACATGCATTTTAAAATTGGACCTATCAGCAGGCTTAGAATCATGTTGGCAGCACTGACGTATATTAGTTACTCCAAATTCGTCTAGAATGCCAGGTACTATACGTGTGCAAATTTTAGAGCTATTGGCTTGCATACTTTCTGATATATTGATATTAGGGTAACAAAAATAGGGACAGCACATATTAACAGTTGGCAGCCCTGGTTGCTCCTTAGAATACGCATAGTCATATCTGTTATGGTACACATAACACATACGAAATTTGGTTGAAATCCAAATGATAGTATGGAAGTTGCATGTATTTAAAGTTGGACCTGTCAGCAGGCTTAGAATCATGTTGGTAGCACTGACGTATATAAGTTACTCCAAATTAATATAAAATGTCAGGTACTATACGTGTGCATAGTTTAAAGCTGTCGGCTTGCATACTTTCTGATATATTGGTATTTGGATAAAATAAATTAGGAGCATTTATTAACAGTTGGCAGCCCTGATAGGTCTTAAGAATACGCTCAGTCATATCTGGTTATGTACACATACAACATACGAAATTTGGTTGAATTCCAATTCATAGTGTAGAAGTTATATGCATTTAAAAATTGGACCTATCAGGAGGCTTATAATCATTTTGGCAACACTGCCATGTTTGGCCTCCTGGAAATTAAATTGAAATATTATGGTCTGTACGTGTGCCAATTTTGAAATAGCTCCCATTCATACTTTCCAAGATATCCAACATGGAGCTCAAATTTCAATTGCGATTTTTTAGCAGTTGGTAGCACTGACATCATTTTCAAATATGGCCGTGAGATATTCAGGTGTAGATCTTTACTCCTACCAAATTTTGTTTCGATTGCTGCAGCCGTTTAGGAGTTGATAGGGGGGGACACACACACAGCCAGACAGACAGACAGAAGGACAGACAGACAGACAGACAGACAGACAGACAGACAGACACACATTTGCCCGATCTCATAAGTCTACTTTTTTCTCATTTTTGCAAAATGTGAAAAGTAGGCTAAAAATCCAAACCTACATGAACTAACGTAAAATAGAACGACGAAAATGTTGATGGTATTGGATTTTATGTTGGTCTATTGGTTACTTAACAAACAACCTTCAAACTCGAGTACACATAATACTTTGGTCGACAGTAGATCACCCACGACGCAAAACAAAAATGGCGATGGCTATGCAAGCCAAGATACATAAAAAACGCGAGCAAGGAGAATGAACACGGCTACACAAGAAATGACATATATCGATCGACAATCGATAGTCTTTTTCCTCTCCTATAGCGTCTGCCACTTATCATGTCGCTTACGAACCATTTCATCTCATTGTGGATTTTTTTCATATATGACAAGGCAGAAAACAGTTGAAGACCCCACGGAAAGAACGGCGTAAGTCCATTATTTTCGGAAATTAGCTTATGGCGCATTCTAGTGGCCAGCCATCGTCACTACAGATTAGTTGAAATGAATTTCAAATAAAGCGGATAGTCACCGAGTGTAACTTTAGTTGTTATCTAATTTACATGTACTTCCTTTATAAGAAATACACTATATAAGCCTAACAAAAAACACCGACGCACCGGGGTGGCGTTGTCCGATTGTAAGGAAATTATGTATGCAAAGACATTCGGACCGAACATGCAACTGATTAAAGCTTCGTGTCCAATGAATGAATAACGGGAGCTCCCGCGCATCCGAACTGCGCATGCATCAGGCGCGATTCGGAAGCGTATGCTCAAAGTAGCTGTTGCATTTGACTGCGATATCTGAACGTCGGCTGTAAGAATGCCACGCCGAAGGATTCGTGCCCATTACGAGCTGATGTCAGAGTTTGAAAGAGGTCATGCGATCGGATTGAAAGAAGCTGGTTGGTCGAATCGAGCTGTCGCTGGACATTTGGGTCGAAGTGATGCGGCGATCAGACGATGCTGGCAAGCGTGGGTCAGCAACGGCAGGCATCAGCGTCAGAACGGCAGTGGTCGACCGAGGGCCACAACAGCACGGACAGACAGAGCAATTGTCAGAACAGCTGTCACAGCACCGGAGTCGTCGTTATCAACGATCCAGCGTGTGACCCGCACACATGTGTCCACCATGACCATCAATAGACGCCTGAGCGACGGGAATTTGCGCTCGAGCCGCCCGTTACGCCGCTTACCACTTACGTCTATTCACCGTCAAGTCAGATTACAGTGCTGCCGCCCTCGAGCAACGTGGAACTGTGCTAACTGGGGACGTATAGTCTTTAGTGACGAGTCCCGTTTCCAATGGTGCCCTGACGACAACAGCAGACGTGTTTGGAGACGTCCAGGCCAGTGTGGGGATCTTGCCTTGACTATCGCACGCCACACAGCCCCACAACAGGGGGTGATGGTCTGGGGTGCCATCTCCTTTGATAGCCGGACCCCTCTGGTAGTCATTCCTGGCACACTGACAGCACAGCGGTATGTTGATGACATTCTACAGCCGGTTGTGTTACCGTCCTTCAGCGACATCCACGCCTTACTTTCCAACAGGACAACGCCCAGCCGGTCACGGCACGAGTTGCTATGGACTGTCTTCAAGCTTGCCCTATCCTTCCTTGGCCAGCTCGGTCGCCTGATCTCTCTCCAATAGAGCACATTTGGGACGTCATGGGAAGACGATTGCGAACATCCCGGAATGTCGCCGATTTAGCCCAACAGTTGGAGACCATTTGGCACGAAATTCCGCAGGACACCATCCGGGAACTTGATCAGTCTATGCCACGTCGAGTGACAGCTTGCATCCAGGCCAGGGGTGAACCAATATATTGTAACGACCTAACTCTGCAATAAATCATTTGATTGTTCTGCACTTTCGATCGTTTGTTTTTCTATGTCTGTTCCTCACATCCAACGATTTTTATCGCCATCGGACAATTCCTTCCAGGTGCGTGTTTTGTTTGTTTGTTATACAGTGTACATTTGTCAAAAAATACTATATTGCTTACCCTAAATTGTTTTTTATTTTAAGTATTTCCTTTTAGTGTGGAAAGTTTTAGTTCGCTCTTCTGAAAAATTTACAGAATGTGACTTACCCCGTTTTTTCCCGTGGAGTCTTCAGTTCTGTTTTGGAACAGAAAAAAGGAACTATTATGTTCGACCCTGACTATTATATGTCAGAAAACTGTACTATAATAAGGCTCATTATAACACTATTTTTCATTATAAAACAGTTTCTCCCACCAATCAGAGCTCAAGAAACAGTTGTTTGACCAATAAGATAACTAGATGCGCTGAGTTCCACGGCCTTCCAATTTGAATTTCACTGCCTGGCCTAGTGTCATAGTAGGGTAATCGAGGAGGCCATGGTCAAATACAAAGCATTCTCTGCGTCTCATGCGCTCTGTACAGTACATAAAACTGGCGAAATCTCGACAGATATTTATGAATATTTATGTTCGAACATAAAATAGTTATACAAATTATCGTCGAACATAAACAGTCGTATGTAACTCGCCTATAATGGTAATTAAGACACTCGTATGGAAATTATAAAACGAGCGTATACTCGTGTCTTAATTATTGCCATTATAGGCTCGTTGCATAATGTACTATTGTGAAAAATAAAAAACAATCTAAAATGTTCAAATTTAGTTAAATTATTTATTAATTGCCGAAAAATTCCGGTTTACAGCGATTAACGACAAAAAGAATGCTAAATTCGCGAGTCATAGATTTTTTGTGATTTTTCACTAGTAGAAACGTGTAATTGTATGATTTTTTAAAAGTAGAACATGCTCTAAACCAATGTTTATTTATTTTAATTGTTTTTTTTGGTGATTTTATGAATCACGAATTTTGACTGTCTCTAATCATCATTATCATCTACATCCTTTCAGCGGGCCGGGTGGGATATCAGTGGACAAGATGCGTCCATCTATTTCTATCGTTGTAATCTCCCTGTATATCTTACAACGTTGTTCCTTTCCGTAGATCTTCATTGATCTAACCACCTTCTTCTGGGATGACCAAAGTGTCTCCTTACTTCCATTTAAGCCTTGTAATGCGCATTCTTTCTTCCAATGTTAAGGTCACCTGTATATCCCCCTTAATCGGTAGTGGCACGCACTTAAATTCTAACAAGGAAAGTATCAGGTAAAACAGGTCGAAACTTATCTTGAAACTTTATGGACGCAATCGTTGTACTATAAGACAGGGCCATCCAGTCATTGCGGTCACCCCCCCAGGGGCTCACATCTTGTGGGCGTGGGTTGGCGACCACGGGGCCCCAGCTGAGTCCGGCATTGCTTCCACTTACTTGTGCCGGGCTCCTCTCTGTCTTCTTTCCTGTCGACCTCACTTGGTCAACTCTTGTTCTCTTCTGACCCCGACGGTATTAGGGTATCCGAGGCCTAGGGAGTCTCTTCCTTTCCCGCCTTAATTGGCCCTTGTCTCATCTTTTCTGACACCCTCCTTCTGCGAGGAGTCAGCCTTCTTTTTCTCTTCCTTTTACCTCCTGCCTTGTGCTCTAGGCCCTTAAGGAGGCAGGGTGTATGTAGCCCCACCACTTCTGGTGCACCCTCGATAATGCTACACCCTCAGGGGCTCACGGCTGGTGAGTTCGGGAGTTGGCGACCCCGAGGGATTCCTGAGCTGGGTCCGTTTTCCCCTTTTGTCCCTTACCTTTGGGGCGGACCCTCTCCTCTTTCACTTTCCTATATGCCTTTCATGGCTCTCCTTCCTTCCAAGTCCCTCAATCCGCCTTCTCCGAGGGTTGAGAGCATTTCTTTTCCTTCTGTCCTTTTATTTGCCTTATTCTCCTTTAGCTTTCCATTTCTTCTTCTAGTATATAGGTTAGTAGTTAGTTTTAGTTTTAAGTTCGCTTTTCATTTTCATCTTCACGATCACCCAAACCATCAGGGGCCGATAACCTAGATGTTAGGCCCCTTAAAACAACAATTATCATCATCATCATCATCATCATTGTGGTCGGGGAGCACTGGGCAGTCAGACTAGCGCTCCTTCCCCTACCACCACTACACTGTGGCAGCGAGGAGACGGACGGTGTTCGGACCACGCTGACTAGATACAGTACAGTCGTGCGGCTCTTGTGGGATTGTTGACATATTAATAGGGCTGTTTTTCCATAACAAATATACCGCATATACAAATCTAATGATAGTCTACTCTGATGAATGGAATGTGCGGGAAACGAACACAAGTGTTCAGCAAAGAATATTGTGATTTATATCCAAACTGAAATGTGAACATAACAGAGAGGAAAATTCAACAACAAATTGTATTCTTTTTAACACATTACATCTCTGTTGCACACTAAACATTTGGCATGCCCTTTATAAGCTGTACAGAAAAATGAAATTTCTCAGTCTGCTTTAAAGACTGCTGCTTCACCGCTCCTTTCTTTGTATGCTGTTCGGTCATTACCACTGCCAAACTGATTTACTTACACGCTGTCAACAAAGCGCATTGGACTAGACTAGCAACTGATGGATCGGCTGCACACTTCAGCGTGCTCAGCCAGCCAAGCTCCTCCCACCACTTCTGAAACTACCTTCCAACATAGCGCTCGGAGCACTGGCTTAGAGCGTGGCCGGAGCACTAGCGCTCTGGGAGCGCTGCCTGAATGGCCCTGCTATAAGAGGAAAATGTGCCGAAAATCAGCTGCCAGACTGAACAGCAAGGCTCAAGTGAAGTTGGTACCATTGCCTAATATAAGCCGTATTCAACATGGAGACGTGTTTTTTCGTCGGGTTATTACTTGAAAGTGAATGTTGATAATTTCCTTATTTTAAAATATGAACGTGGTGTTTTTTTAATTAAGATTGTTTATAGTCGCTTTAACTTAGATGTCTTATCGCGACTCCTATATCTAGTCATTAGGGCTACATGAAATATTGTAGATACATTAACAATAACATGATAGGAACATTAAAGATTAGATTAGATTAGATTAGATTAGAATAGATTTTTTATTTATCCATTTGATCAATTACATGTATACAATACATTTTTGATATAGGACACGTCAGAAATTACATCTGAAATATAAAAGAACTTAAGGTATATATTAAAAATACTATAACTATTTATAACATATTATAATAATAGATCCTAAGAGATACAATCTTACTGGACAACTATTTACACCTTACTCTATTATCACAATATGAAAACTTAATTCTATAAATACAATAACTTACAGGTGGGTATTACAATTAAAATAGAAAGGTAAAATATAATTATAGATTTCATCGCTCCTATACGCTAAGATATTCAACTACAGAGTAAAACTGACACTGCAGATAAGCTTTCAACATTCTTTCAAAGGTTTTAAATTTTGGAGCCAATTTTATTTACTGGGAAGTTTATTGTATAATTTAACTCCTGTGTTAAAAGTTCCTTTTTGATACATGCAAGTGTGTGTCTGTGTGTGTGTGTGTGTGAAATATGAATGTTTTGATTATGTCTTGTGTTATGCCTATGAAGTTCATTGTTTGTTTTAAGAAAGATATCTTTATTCATTAAATTGTTAAAAAAATACTTTCAAAAATATGAATGCAGGGCAGATATATGAAAAAATACAAGTACTGTGATTTGACACTCGTATTTTGGAATATAAACCAGTTTCTTTGAAGAAATGGATGATTTGGTTTGGAATATAAACCAGTGTCTTTGAAGAAATGGATGATTTGGTCACACAGTGAAGGAGATGTGAGGGCTTCTTTAATCTTCCTAGGAATACCATTGGCTGTACTGTAGACAATTAGTGATGATGTGCTTCACAGTCAGCACGCTGTTACATGTTGTGCAGATGGGAGGCTGTTTCTTCTCAAGATGGTAGCTATGAGATATCTTGGAGTGACCTGACCTTATTCGGGATAGTAAAATTTGGCCCTGCCTGTGAAGGTGACGGACATCATATGGTATTACAGAATCCGTAGATATTTCATGAAGCTTACTGTTGGAGATTTTAATCCAATTCATCTTCCACTAAAAAGATGGTAGCCTATATTGGCTTTCACGGCCAGTGAATTAAAACTCAGCAATCTTTCTAGGTTTGTGCCGTGTCTTGTGTGGGGTTTAGCCTAGGCTCTTGGTGTCCCCACCCGGACCCCCACAGGAGTAGAGAACTGAGCGCTACCTCCCTTTTTATGAAGCGCACCGGCACATCTTTACTGCGAGAATAAAAAGATCAAGCAGCCATAACCTCCCTATGAAGGCTTCCAAAAACATGGTATATTGACTTTCACGGCCAGAGAATTAAAACTCAGCAATCTTTCTAGGCTTGGGGCGGAAGATGACATCTGCAACATCCGCCCATTTACTTACCACTGCCAAAACCAGGAGCCAAACCTCGGATCTGTACAGCTGCATGGGGTGTGTTATATCACGGAGGTGGGCTGGTGTATGTGTATGTCTCGCGGGGGGTCGTCTGCCCCCCTCTGGGGGGTCGCCATCACAATATTTTCTGCCACCGTGGAGAGTGAGTGCTCTTCAATGGGATCAACATCTGTGTGGTATTGGTGACTTGGGACCACCTACTGTACCATCAGAACGTGCCCGAACAACATCTGCCCTCTTCACAAATCACTACCAATCGTTCCAAAAGACATTAGATGTGTGTTTGCGGGCGGCTTGCAGTATGCGTATCATGCAGATCTACGAGCTATTAGGAAGATTTCATTAGAATGCTACCTATTGCAATGGGCACCATGTTGCGTCTTCCAGGGAAATTTCGACATAAATCTTCGCGTTTCAAATTCCCCAGACCCCAAAATCACAGTCAATTCAAAAGTTATGTATATATAAATTATATATACCGTAATCACTAAGGTTCGGATGTTAAGGAAAAGTAATATTTTTAGCCGTGCCAGGTGCAGCTTCCATGGGGGAGGAGCTCTGAACTGAGTAAGGGCTTTTCTGTACTCTGTGGAAGACGGATCTGGGCGGGGAAGTCCTCAACCCCGACACGGCGCGTCCCAATGGCTGATAGGGGCTCTTGTTGAGAGTGGTGCTTGCACCCGCGGATCAACTGAGGACATGATATAGTGGCAGCAGCTATATCATTATTGTTGATACAAGATCGATCTGTCGACCTTGCATCAGCAAACAGCTGCATCATATCATGGCATCCTTGGATGTTGGGATGTGATGTGGTTACTGCGCATTGAGGAAGGCAACGGGAAACCACCTCAATTATTTTTCCCCAGGATAATCTTCATGGCTGAAAACCCAATTACATTGGCCCTTAGTCCCGGGCAGACCTTAAGTGGTCAGAGGGTGCGAAGAATCTCCCGGTCAGCCCTGAAGATAGGAACGTGGAATGTACGGAGTATGTTTGAAGCAGGAAAGATTCACAATACAATTCATGAGATGAAGAGGATGAATGTGTCCATAATGGGTATAAGTGAGATGAGATGGCCGGGGACAGGAGATTGTAATGTGGAGGATTGCATGATATACTACAGTGGTAATAATGATGCCAGGCATTTGCATGGAGTGGGTTTTATAGTGGACAAAAGTTTGCAGTCTGCTGTTATCAGTTGTATACCATTCTCCAGTAGAATAATGATGTTAAAGTTACGTGGTAAACCTTTCCACATTAATCTCATTCAAGTGTATGCCCCTACTAGTGACAAAAGCGATGAAGAGGTTGAGGAATTCTATGCCCAAATTCAGACCGTCCTCAAAGACACCAAAGCACATGATGTAACCCTTGTTATGGGAGATTTTAATGCAAAAGTTGGGAAAGGTTCTGAAGAACACATTGTGGGCCAGTGGGGTCTCGGACAAAGAAACAACAGAGGGGATCGTTTAGTGCAGTTTTGTAGAGAGGAGAACTTTGTCATTGCTAATACTTGGTTTAAGCTTCCTGCCAGGAGACTTTATACGTGGAATGCACCTGCTGATAGTCCAGACAACATCATAAGAAATCAAATTGATTTCATTCTAATTAAAAACAGATTTAGAAACAGCGTGATTTTTGCAAAAACCTATCCAGGAGCAGATGTTCCTTCTGACCACAATCCTCTCATTAGCAAGATTTGTGTCCGGCTTAACAAGATTCCGATAAAAACAACACAAAATAAATATGATACTGATGCCCTTCGGGAAATAAATACAAGGTCACAGGTGGCTGCTGCTCTTACCACTGATCTTAAGACGTTGAATTCAAATGACATGCAGCCCTTGGAACTTTGGGACACTTTTAAAACCTCATTGAAGAGGGTTGGAGATCATTTTCTTAAGAACAAGAGACAACATAAAAAAAGGAAGGCATGGATGACGGATGAAATATTGAATCTAATGGATAAAAGAAGAGAAGTCAAAGGAAGAGATAATGAAGAATATTGGTTTATTCATAGATTGATAAAGAATAAGATCAGGCAAGCCAAGGAAGTTTGGATGTCAGATAGGTGCAAAGAAATTGAAGAACTTAATAGTAAATATGATACTTTCCAGGTCCATAAGAAAATCAAAGAAGTTTCAGGTAGACACAGGAAAAGAAACACAGTCAACTTAGTTGATAGTCAAGGTAACACGGTATTTGAAGTTGAAGAAAAATTACAGGTTTGGGAAAAATATATACAAGAGCTTTTTAATGATGATCATCGTCCTTCCCGACCCGAAATTCCTTCAGTTGTTGGACCCATGATCACCATGGATGAAGTGAAATATGCGATTAGGATAGCGAAAAATGGTAAGGCTCCTGGTCAAGATGACATTCCAGTGGAATTATTGAAGATCTTGGATGATGATAGCATTGTGACGCTCACTAATTTATATAACAAGATATACGACACGGGCATATTACCAGAAGACTGGCTCTTGTCTACATTTATTGCTCTTCCGAAGAAACCGATGGCTAAGTCATGTAGTGACTTCAGGACAATCAGTCTTATGAGTCATGTGCTCAAGATATTTCTCAAAGTTATCCATAATCGCATATACAGGAAATGCGAGATGAATATCAGTGACACGCAGTTTGGGTTCCGCAACGGTCTAGGAACTCGTGAGGCATTATTTGCGCTTCAAGTTCTTTTCCAGAGATGCCGTGAGGTGAATCAGGATGTATATGCATGTTTTCTGGACTATGCAAAAGCCTTTGACCGTTGTCAGCATGATAAGTTGTATAATGCACTCAAGAACTCAGGAATAGATGAGAAAGACATTCGGATCATCATTAATTTATACTGGGGTCAAAAGGCTAGTATCAGAATTGATGGACATATATCGAGATCAGTGGAAATAATGCGTGGTGTGAGACAAGGATGCATTCTTTCACCACTTCTTTATAATATCTATGCAGAACAGATTTTCTCCGAGGCACTTGATGGCATTCAACAAGGTATTAAGGTCAATGGTAATTATATTAATAATATACGGTACGCAGATGATACTGTATTGATTGCAAATAGTTTCGAAGGACTTAAAGAGATTGTTACTATGGTATATCAAAAGAGTAAACAATATGGCCTTGACCTCAACATTAAGAAAACAAAATATATGATAATATCGCGAAAACCAGCATTGTCACAAATCCTTTTAGTCGATGGACATCAGATTGAGCGAGTCAAGAGTTTGGTTTATTTAGGACAGAATATTAATGAGAATTGGGATCCTTCGGTTGAAATAAGATGCCGTATAGAGAAGGCTAGATCCATCTTTATGACAATGAAACAACTACTATGCTGTCGAGATCTCAGTATGACGCTTAAGAAAAGAATTGTGAAGTGTTATGTTGTCTCCACCCTTCTTTATGGTGTTGAAGCTTGGACCTTGTCCGTAGCTACAGAAAAGAAGATTCGAGCTTTTGAAATGTGGATATACCGGCGGATTCTTAAAATTTCGTGGACAGAACATGTGAGTAATGCCGAGGTTCTTCAGCGTGTGAGCAGCCAACCTGAGCTGTTAAACACAATTAAGAAGAGGAAATTGGAATACTTGGGACACATGATGAGGAATCCAAAATACCGTCTGCTCCAAGTTATACTTCAGGGTAAAATTGAAGGACGGCGTGGACCAGGAAGGAGACGAATAACTTGGATGGATAATTTAAAAACGTGGTTTGGGCTGTCTTCCACGGAACTCTTCAGGATTGCACAGGATAAGAAGGTGTTAGCCATGGTGGTAGCCAACGTCCGTATCGGATAAGGTAGAAGAAGAAGAAGAAGAATATTTTTAGCCTATTTTCAATTTTGAAAAAATAGGCTTATGAGATCACCTTTTGTCCGTGTGTGTGTGCGTGTGTGTGTGTGTGTGTGTGTGTGTGAGGTGTGTGTGTGTGTCCCCTAATAACTTTTGAACGGCTGGAGCGATTTCAATGAAACTCGGCAAAGTCATAGCACCATTCTGGCTGACCCCAACCGTGCCCTTCAAATGTTATTGTTTCTCACCAATCCAACATGGCGGCTGTGCAAAATATTTCACCAGCATTCAGTATCTCCGAAACTATTACCGATATCACCCTGAAATTATGTACGGTGATAAAGGGTACTACTAGAAGTTCACCTATGAGACTTTCAAAAACCTGGTAACTACAAAACGAACATGGCGGTCAAGCGAAGTTGAGACTTTTAAATAGACTTTTCTCGCGATCTAACCATCCAAACTTAATGAAACTTGGTACAGCAAATGTTTATACACATTGCAATGCACTGCCATCTAATTTAGTTCAATTGTTTACATAACCTCAAAATGGCGGCTGTGGGAAATATTTCACCGGCATTCTATATCTCCTAAACTATTACAGATATCAACCTGAAATTTAGTACGGTGATAAAGGGCACTACTATAAGTTTATCAATGTAACGTTCATAAACCTGTAAAGTACAAGACGAACATGGCGGCCAAGCGAATTTGAAATATTTTAATAGACTTTTCTCGTGAATTAACTCTCTGAGCGCACTGAAATGTGGTACAGTAAATAATTTTGCAGATTGTAATGTACTGCCATCTAATTTAATTCAATTGTTTACATAACCTCAAGATGGCGGCTGTGCGATATTTTGAAATTAAGTTTTTATTTCTTGTGTCGTAATCATGCGATCGAAGTGAAAGTTTGAATAATAAACTTACGCAATAATTTCCCTTTAATGGTACATAACTCTATGGCCTATACATATAACAATCCAAAATGGCGAGCATCCGAAATATTTAGACGTTTCTTAATATCTACGAATCTTTCACAGCAATCAAATTGAATTCTTTTATGTTCATAGAGGCTATGAACATAAGTTCACCTATAGGACTTTCAGTAACCTGGTGAGCACAAATCCAACATGGCGGCGACGCGAACTATACATATTTACATGGACGTTTCTCGTGATTTATCCATCCGAGTGCAGTGAAACATTGCACGTTAAATACTTATACAAATGTTAATCCACTGGGATCTAATTTATTTCAATTGTTTTCATTACTACAAGATGGCAGCTGTGCGAAATTTTAAAATCTCATTTTTACTTCTAGTGTTCTAATGATGCGATGGAACGTTGAATACCACACGTACACAATAATATTCATGTAATAGCACATAAATAAAAATCCAACCTGCGAACCATCTGAAATATTTAGACGGTTCTCAATATCTACGAATCTGTTACTGCAATTAAGCTGAAATTTTGTACGTTGATAGAGTCAGTTAACATGAGTAGGATATATGAAAATAGGCTGTATAGTTCTTCAAGGAACTACTTGTTTTTCCTGAGCTCATTTTGACCAAGATCTGAAAAATAAGTTTGAATGACGGGTCCCTGACCACGTTTAAAGCAATTTGATGTTGCCTATAAATGCATATTTCGGCCATTTTTATTGTTTTGGTCATAGTTTAGTGATATAAGGTCATATTTGGTTATAATTTCAGCATTTGTGTTTAAATTGAGGCGTCGTTAACAAGGTGCGTGTTATCTGCGTCGAGTTTCAAACACAGAATTTCCGAATAGTGTAGTAGATATATTTTTCTTTCATTTCCCGGAACAAGCAGATAGCAGGCTTAGAAGACCTGATTCCAAGAAGGTGCAATAAACTTCCTGTTAGGCAGTGTCTTCTAACTTACGCCGACATATATCATAAAGCAAACTAATACTTCGTTTTTTTTCCTTTCTTTTTTCTTTTAGGAAAACCGAGCAAGAACTGCATCTCAAGGCTATGATACTGAATGAATGTTGAACATTTTAATGTACTGTAGCTCTCTGTCAGTTTGTGTGATTAAACGTGTCTGGTGTATTATCGCTGATCACGTTTTGGCACTTAAGACGTTTACTGTATGATAGTGATACTCCATCTATCCCAAAAATTAATGTCATATTTCGTAGTATTTTAGGTCATATTTTATAGTTTTTAGGTCATATTTAGCTAGTTTTAAGGCATATTTGCTTGCATATTTTGTGCGTCTTTAGGTCTTAAACTTCCGAATCCTAGTAATCACTTTCTTGTGGTTACAATAACTACCGCTATTTTCTACCTATCACTTTAAAATCTCTACTTACTGTAGTATAAAACATAGTCCCCGATTCTTGCATGTCACGGGTAATCTCGAGAACCACTGGATGGATTTTGATGCGGTTTTCACCATTCTGTAAAGGATATCTCGAGGAAGGTTTCTTTAGAAAATAGTTTAATTATGATCAAATGAAGCCAAGCACTAACGATTTCAGTGAAAAAGTCGAAAAAAAAAACTGGCGTCCGTACGCTTTTTAAGCTTACGCTGGGCAAACCGTTAAAAATATCAATATACAATGACTGTAAGAATTGTTCAGCATGAAAGTTCTACAAAAAAAAAGTCCATGAGAGCATATCTCTATCTTTAATACATCTCCCACCATAAGTGGATTTACGTTTTCATTTATTCCAACAATCTCCATTCAATTACTGAAGAGACAGTTTACGAGCTAGCTAGGGACGAGCCTATCACCCCAGTTACAGCCTGGCTAGTGGGCGAGCCTATTACCCCAGATACAGCCAGCAGCAAACTGTTGAGTCGTGTAGAGTGGAGATGAGGCTTCTCGTTTGCTTAACTTACAGTAACTGTGGAACTTTTGTATTGTACAACAATTAGCAAATTTAGTGAATTCAAAATATTTTTCTTGACCGCTGAAATGTGAAATCTATCCCCGCTTCCCGGCGTGCAGAGAGGGATTTTTTAAAAAAATTAAGTATGGTCCGTTTTGTAATAAAATAAACTGTACTGCCAAATAGTCGATGGGTTTTAGCTAGTAAATCGTGAATTGTACAAATATCACGATCCATACAAGTTACGCTATAAATCAGTCAGCTGGCATTTGAGGGTGCACAAATGAGAGGGACCCGTGTCAGTAGATTTACTGGAACGTTAAAGATCTCTTTCGGGGCAAAATTGCAGCACTCTGGTGTCTCTAAAAGCCACAGTAGTTAAAAGAGACGTATGACCCGTGTTATTATTATTGCTATCACATTCATTTCATATCGTCGGCTTGTTTGCAAGACGGTATGACTACTTCACTCAAGGTGGCACATTATTATTATTATTATTATTATTATTATTATTATTATTATCATTATTATTATTATTATATTGTTACTAGTGGGCCCGTGCGAGCTTTCGCAACGTGAATGTAGGTTTATGGGGTAGTAGAGAAGAATGTGGGTGAACGAAGTTTTAAATATTGAAGAAATGTATTTATTGCTGTTAAACGGCATACGTACATGAGAAGAACACAAAGAATTATGTAGAACAGTGTTTTGTACTTGTCACAGCACCTCTTTGTTGACAATATTCGATGTTACAACGAATTCATCGGTTATTGTTTGCTCGGGAGTTTCTTCTACAGCAATTTTTACATTTGCAAAGGATTGAACCCTAGAGAAAGTCTTGGCGAGACCACACCGGAGCCATCTGCTGAGAGACTCCTCAGCTGGCAGTACGCCGCGCTCCTGCCAGATGGCTGCCGCCGCCGCACTGCCCTGCGCTTTAGCGGCAGGCTCGCCAGGTTACGGCGCTCCCATTGTAAATGTACATTTTTTAAGGTATTCATTTAATTGTGAGGCATTTAAGGAGGAAGTGAGTGCGTTTCGGGCACACATGGGGCTATGCTGAACCTGTAAGTACCCCATATGTGTAGGTTGGTATTAACATGACCTTATTTTCGGTACAAAACCGGAATGGGACCTTAGCAGAATAATATAGGGAGGATTATTATAATTTATTTCCAAGCGAAGGAACTAAGGATCACGCAACAACTTTATTTCTTTTTCTTTTCATTTGCCTGGAGATTCCTCTGTCTCCAAGATTCCTTCATTGGCGTGTTTCCTTTGATCTTCTGTCCAAGTTCGTCCACTTGTCTTAGGTCTTCCTTCATCTTGAAACCCTTCCAGATGTTTCACTTTACTCTTAAATTCACTTTTCTTTAGCATTTGAGACTCTGTGTTGTTCAACTTTTCTAAATCTTTCCTAACTTCCTTAGTCCACGTTGTAGTGGTCTTCTTCTTCCAGAGATAGTCGAATATTTGCTTGGTTAATCTCTGTTTGTGCATTCTGTATAGATGCCCAAGGAATGTCCGCCTCCTCTTCCGCATAGTCTCTAAGATTCTTTCCACGTTCTGGTAGACTTCTTTGTTACTTCGCAGTTTCCATCCGTCTTCAGTCCGAACTGCACCCATGATTTTTCATAGAATTCTCCTTTCCAGGACTTCTAGTTTTTCGAGGCTATAGTTCATCGAGAGGCATTCACTGGCAAAGGGACATTCAGTTTTTACGACAGTGGTATAATGCCTATTATAGAATGATATAAAAATCTTGACGTGTATTTGCCAGGTGTTGTAGAAAAAAAAACTTTGGAATACGTGTGGCGAATTTATTATGAAGTGTTGAGAAATGTAAATTCCAAAGTTTTTCTCTGCAATACCTGGCAAATACACATCAAGCATCATTTTTAGAACCTAAGTTTTTCAACATACAGTACATTTTTTCACATACACATCTGCTCATTTGTACGCAGTGTTTCAAGACATTTTTTAATGCATTATTAACAAAATTACTGTAACAGATCTGTTTTTTTGTTGTTGAAATTTTACTCTGTGAACTTTTGGTATGGTACTACTCAGTTACGTGTCATTAGGGTTCGGAAGTTTGGACCTAAAGAAGTACAAAATATGCAAGCAAATATGCCCTAAAAACTACCTAAATGTGACCTAAAAAAACATGGCATTTCCTTGTTTGTTAATTGCTTCTGAGCTAAATATATCTACTGGAGTGACATTCTATTGAAAGGTGGAATCACACTATCGTCATGTTCTGTGACCTCATGCGTACAGTGTCGCAATCTAACTTGTCCAGAAAGATGTGCTAAAAGACATGCGTAGAGGAGCGCCTTCTTGGAATCAGGTCTTCTAAACCTGCATCTGCCTGTTCCGGGAAAATAAAGAAAAATACATCTACTACACTATTCGGAAATCCTGTGTTTGAAACTCGACGCAGATAACACGCACCTTGTTAACGACGCCTCAATTTAAACACAAATGCTGAAATTATAACCAAATATGACCTTATATCACTAAACTATGACCAAAACAATCAAAATGGCCGAAATATGCATTTATAGGCAACATCAAATTGCTTTAAACGTGGTCAGAGACCCATCATTCAAACTTATTTTTCAAATTTCGGGTAAAATGAGCTCAGAAAAAAAAAAAGACTTTTACTTAACTTCCGAACCTTACTCATCATTAGGGCCCGGATGTTGATGACATGTCATCTCTTTACTGATCTGTCTAAAACAATGCTGAAATACATAGAAACTCCGGCGGGCCACCCCGTCTTCAAACATGGCATTTATATTTTGCATTCTTTTGCATTTTTTTGCTATTTTTCCAATTTAAGACCATTTTCTTAAGTTTGGTAGATTTTTTGGTCATATTTTAGAGAAATCACCCTTTTAAGGACATTTTTTCCCCAATTTAGTCAAGTCACTGCTTTATATGAGGGAGTTACGTCTCTCAGAGTTAAGAAGAAACTAGTAGCTATGAATATAAACCTTTTGTTAAGTGCTAGAAATCTATTTTGATTGACTTTTCAGTTTGAGCTTCTGATGTCATTTTTGAAATATTGGTGAGTTTATTATTATAAGATCATTTTCTCCATTTTATAGTGCATTTTTCGAATTTTTGAAATATTAGTGAGTTTAGTCTATTATTATAAGATCATTGTCTCCATTTTATAGTGCATTTTTCGAATTTTTGAAATATTAGTGAGTTTAGTCTATTATTATAAGATCATTTTCTCCATTTTATAGTGCATTTTTCGATTTTTTAGGTCATTAATTACAGTCATTTTTGAAAATTTTAAGTGCATTTTTTAAACTTCTTTACGGTATCATCATCCGAGCCCTACTCATCATATACCAGCTGACGAAGGTCGCAATGGGACTGAATCTGTCAATATACTAAATATTGACTTTAGGTAAAAATAAATACTTGAATATAATGCCTTATTGAAATGAAAATCCACAGCCTGCTTCCAGTCTCCGACCGGGTCAGGAATGGAATGACTGAAGCCCCCATCTAGCGGCGAGGATATGAACTGTGCCGGCTGCATAGGCCTGACGCACTCCTCTGGGGCAATGATTAAATGAATGACAGATGAAATGAAATGATAGTGGAGAGTGTTGCTGGAATGAAATTTTGACAGGGAAAACCGGAGTACCCGGAGAAAAACCTGTCTGCCTCCGTTCTGTCCAGCACAGATCTCACATGGAGTGACCGGGATTTGAACCACGGACCCAGCGGTGAGAGGCCGACGTGCTGCCGCCTAAGCCACGGAGGCTTCATAATGCCTTATTATTTATTATTAATAATAATGATGATGTTTTACATAATTATGCCCATCTGGGGATCACGATAGAACTTATTTTGCTAATAATGTTTTTTCTTTCTCCCTAAATCTCTTCATCTGGGCACTGGAAATCTACCTCTTTTCTTCCGGCCATGATTTCTTGGTCCTGGTAGTATTTTTCTCAGAGAAATGATGGTTATTGATTAATGTTCTGAACTGAAATCGATCTTCCTTTGTAATAACAATTTCTTGATGATCCTTTTTTCTATTTCACTAAGCCGGTTGTTCTTGACTTTCATTGAGAGAGCAACGTTGTTGAGCCTGTCTTTGTTCATTATAAGAATGTGGCCGTAGAACTTCAATCGCCCTTTCCTAAAGATGTCAGTGTTATTTTCAGCTCCTGAGACTTCCGTTTCATCCTGATTTCTTCTGAGCAGACTAGACCAAAGATTTTCCTCAATATTTTCCTTTCTAATTTCTCTACGTCTTTAACCGTTTTGATGCCAAGCTATTATGAGTGGTTATGTTAAAAATGCCAAACCAAATATCGTGAAATTTCAAAAATATTATCCCCTGCCTATATTTTTTTTAGAATGCTGATATTTTTCCGTATCAGGTAATATATATTTCAAACGTATTTGATCCCCAGTAATTAAAACAAAGCTTAATTTGTTTCATTAAAAATAATTATTTATTTTATAATTTGTATTGGAAATTTTTCAATGTCGTTGTCATCAATCGTAAATTAATTCTCATACACTTCAGTTAGCGTTGAAACCTTACGTATCCTCTCTTAATTCAAAGAACTACCATTATTATCGCCAAGTGTCCAAATTAGCTCCGGCTAAGAACACACACAACTTCAAAAGTTCGTACACTGACTACAGCATGTTCAAGGAATACTTATTACTAATCTAGTTATTCACGGAACTTAAAAATATAGACATTTTCAGCGAGAATTATTCCCACGTCGTCTTAGCTACAACAGTCGTAGTACTGCTTGGCTGGAAGTAATAAAATAAACTTTTATAAAAATGGGGCCGATATATCGTCCCGTGGCACTATAAGGGTTAATAACAGACCTGCTTCCATTGATCATGGATTCCGAGGAATATAGCGCTTCATTTTTGATTACTGCGGTATAATGTCTTATTTTTTCATTCTTCGATGTTGAATTTTAGCCTATTTTTATTTATGAAAAAAAAAAAAGGCTTATCAGATCACCTTTTGTCCATGTGTGTGTGTGTATGCGAGCGTATGTGTATTTCCCCCTAATAACTTCTAAACGTCTAATGTGATTTCAATGAAACTCGGTACGGTCATAGTACCATTTCGGCCGATCCCGACAGTGTCCCTTCAAATTTTATTACCTCTCACTAATCCAATTTGACGGCTGAGCAAAATATTTCACCGGCATTCCATATCTCCGAAACTATTACTCATATCACCCTGAAATTTTGTACGGTGATATACTAGAAGTTCGCTATGAGACTTTCAAAAACCTGTTAACTACTGTACAAAACCAACATGGCGGCCAAGCATAGTTGAAACTTTTAAATAGATTTTTCTGGCGATCCAAACGCAGTGAAACTTGGTACAGTAAGTGCCTATACATATTCTAATGCTCTGGCATCTAATATAGTTCAATTTTTCACATAACTTAAAGATGGCGTCTGTGCGCAATTTGAAAATTAAGTTTTTATTTCTTGTGTATTAATCATGCGATCGAAGTGTATATTTGAATAATGAACCTACGCAAAAATCGTCATCTAATATTACATAACTCGATGGGCTACATATATTAAAATCCATCATGGCGACCATCCGAAATGTTTATACGGTTCTCTATACCTACGAATCTACTACAGCAATCAAACTGAAAGTTTGTATGTTGATAGAGGCAATTAACATAAGTAGGATATATGAAAATAGGCTGTTTAGTTCTTCACGGAACTACTTGCTGTTATATCTTTTCCATGTGATTCTATAGGCCTTCTGTAATTTAGAAAGTCTCTCTTTGTTTCTCCTTGATTCAATTCTGAAGGCTGAATTACTTCTCCTAAGTACTTGAATTTAATGAATTTTGCCGATTATAGTCTTTAGAAGCTTTCCATCTAGGTAACGAGCGGATCCTTCAATGTATTGGCTTTTTTCATGTGATATTTGGAGCCCGGACTATTCTGAAATTTCGTGAAGTATTTTATTATTATTATTATTATTTTCGTTTCGGTCGTCTAGGGACCACGAGCCAATTTCTATGCTTTGTCCTTTGCTGTTCCTTCTTCTTCCTCCAGCAATCCTTCATCTCACTATGTTTCCTCTTCCTTTACTCGGACCATTTCGAGCCGGTTTTCTTTCCCTTCATCCCGTGGAATCCTTCCATTTTTAGCACTTTTTGCCTAAAAATATCTCTCTGTGGCGTATCTTCTTCTCTGATATTATGTCTTTCCAATTCCTTTTTGACTTCTTTTACCCAGGTTGTTGTTGACTTCTTGTTCCACAGGAATGTTAAGTTCTGCTTGGTTATCCTACTGTCATCCATCCTGTAAAAATGTCCAAAAAATAGCAATCTCCTCGTCCGTATTGTTTCTGATATGTTTCCTATTTTTTGATATATTTCATCATTACTTCTTAATTTCCAAAATTCTGCAGTGTTTTAAGGACCGAGTATTTTGCGTATAATTCTTCTTTCTTTCTATTTTTTTAATCGTTATGCCCAACTACGGAGCGCGTTTGAACTTATTTTGCACAATGTCCCTTCTTCTTTCCTCCCCAACATCTCTTCATTCGTTCGCTGTGTTCTTTTCTGCGTGCTTCTGTCCAGCCTGTATTTTTAGCCTATTTTCAATTAAAAAAAAAGGCTTATGAGATCACCTTTTGTCCGTGTGTGTGTGCGTGTGTGTGTGTGTGTGTGTGTGAGGTGTGTGTGTGTGTGTGTCCCTAATAAAATCTAAACGGCTGGAGCGATTTCAATGAAACTCGATAAGTTCATAGCACTATTTCCGGCGACCTCAATCGTGCCCTTGAAATTTTGTTACGTATCACCAATGCAACATGGCGGCTGCGCGAAATATTACGCTAGCATTCAATATCTCCGAAACTATTACCGATATCGCCCTGAAATTGTGTACGGTGATAAAGGGCACTACTAGAAGTTCACCTATGAGACTTTCAAAAACCTGGTGACTACAAAACCAACATGGCGGTCAAGCGAATTTGAGACTTTTAAATAGACTTTTCTCGCGATTTAAATATCCAAACGTAATGAAACTTGGTACAGCAAATGTTTATACACATTGTAATGCACTGGAGTCTAATTTAGTTCAATTGTTTACATAACCTCAAAATGGCGGCTGTGCGAAATATTTCACTGACATTCTATATCTCCGAAACTATTACAAATATCACCCTGCAATTTTGTACGGTGATTAAGGGTACTGATGCAAGTTTACCTATGTATATTTTATAAACCTGTAAAGTAGAAAACGAACATGGTGACCAAGCGAATTTGAAATATTTTAATAGACTTTTCTCGTGATTTAACTCTCCGAGCGCAGTGAAATGTGGTACAGTAAATGATTTTGCAGATTGTAATGCACTGCCATCTAATTTAATTCAATTGTATACATAACCTCAAGATGGCGGTTGTGCGAACTTTTAAAATTAAGATTTTATTTCTTGTGTCGTAATCATGCGATCGAAGTAAAAGTTTGAATAATGAACCTAGGCAATAATTGTCCTTGAATGGTACATAACTCTATGGCCTATATATTTAACAATCCAACATGGCGACCATCCGAAATATTTAGACGGTTCTCAATGTCTATGAATCTTTTACAGCAACCAAACTGATTTTTTTTATGTTCATAGAGACTATGAGCATATGTCCACCTATAGGACTTCAGTAACCTGGTGAGCACAAATCCAACATGGACGTTTCTCGCGAATTAACTATCCGAGTGCCGTGAAACGTTGCACGTTAAATGCTTATACAAATGTTGATCCACTGGCATCTAATTTATTTCAATTGTTTGCATAATCACAAGATGGCTGCTGTGCGTAATTTTAAAATCTCGTTTTTACTTCTTGTGTTCTAATCATGCGATTGAAGTTTGAATACCACACGTACACAATAATCTTAATGTAATAGTACAAAAATAAAAATCCAACCTGGCGACCATCTTAAATATTTAGACGGTTCTCAATATCTACGAATCTGTTACAGCAATTTAACTGAAATTTTGTATGTTGATAGAGGCAATTAACATGAGCAGGATATATGAAAATAGGCTGTATAGTTCTTCACGGAACTACTTGTTCCTTTTAGGTTTCTCTGAAAATGTATGTTTGTTTACTAGGCTTCTAAATTTTACTCTATCTGGAATGGTTTTCTCAGCAATACCCAATACCCATGTATTTCTGTAACCAATTGTTGCGGATTTTCAGGTTTAGCGCTAGATTTAGAATTCTCTTTGTCAGTCTGTCGTTATCCATTCTGTGAAGGTGTCCGTAGAATTTTAATCGTCGTTTTCTGATATTATCTGTGATTTTTCTGCGAATTAAAAAAAATCATGTGGTTTCCTTTTCATCCAAATTCCATTTTTGAACTTTGGTCCTAGGATTTTTTTCTGAGAATTTTCCTGTCTTGTTTCTCGATGACCTGCCCCTTTATCAGTGTTTTGGATGCATACAGTGCCTCTGGTTTGATGACTGTGTTGTAGTGTCGTAATTTTGCATTCTTTGATATACTGCTCGGTTCCAAGCTCTGTGAACTTGCGGCAGGCGCGGATCTAGAGCTTGTTTTTTTTTTTTTTTTTTTTTTTTTTTTTGGGGGGGGGGGTGGTCAGAGAATCGATCTTGAGTTTGGCTTTGGGGGGGGGGGGGTCAGAGAATCGAAATTGTTAAGAAAAATGGTATCACTAAAAACGCAATCACAAAATAACCAAACGTACAAAACCAGACCAATTTTTTTGCAAGCTTCATGGATAGAAATTTGATGCGTTTAGCGAACCAAAAATATTCGTACAAATTGCAACGGAGTGTTTTGCGACTTTTACATCGACCTTCGAGAAAAGTATCAAGGTACGTTACAGTTTCGGCAAGTCAAGTTGGTGCCGATAAAGGGAGAAAGTCACAGCTCCAATTGTCAACCAAGCTTGCAGTTTGGACGTCGGCAAAAATTTTTGATGCGAAAAAAGACCTAAATTCCTATCCGTTCATTGCTGCACATTCATCGTGACATCACTATAAACTTCGATTCGGTAATCACAAGGTTTGCTAAACAAAGTAGACGAGTTGATTTTGTTGTATAAATAATCGTTTTTGATATAAGAGTCTTGAAGTTGTAAATATGTACAGTTGTAACAGAACATAATAATTCTAATAAAGATATTTCCGTATTGAATAAACTGAAAAAAAAAAGTTTTTCAGTTAAAATTCGTTAAGATTTATTTGTCTGGTAATTGTGTTTTCGTTTTTTGAGTTTGCAAAAAAAATTTGGTCTCCGTTTAAGGGGGGGGGGGGATCATGACCCCCGTGACCCCCCCCCCCCCCTTTGAATCCGCGCCTGACTTGCGGGATGAAGAGCAGAGGCAGGGTAGGAGCAGGCGAGAATTGAGAAGCCTGTCGACAGCCCGCCGTGTTACCTGACATTCTCGTCTATTCCAATACTGCTAACATGGGTCTTTTCTGAAACCAGTGTGGCGTTGGGAATGAGTGACTGAGTCACCGACTAATGTATTTGCTTCTGTTACTACGCAAGGACCGAGAAACCTCATCATTCGTCACCACCACTACTCATAGTCTGCGATGCACATTCCTCTCTGTCAGTAGATTTACTGGCACGTTAAAGATCCCCTTCGGGGCAAAATTCCGGCACCCCGGCGTCTCTAAAAGCCAGTGTAGTTAAAAGGGACGTAAAACCAATAACATTATTATTATTACATTCCTCTCAGGTCCTCGCAGCTTAGAATCGAGCAGTACGTCTTTTGTTGTATCCGTTCCATGTGTTTTTGTAAGCCCTTTGCAATTTAGCAGTTATTTCTTTGTTAGCTTCCTGATTAGGAACTAAAGAGCTCCTCATGACTTCATTTTTTCTTTGGCGCCAATATTCCTTCATTCTCTTGCTTGCACTTCTTTCTGTCGGTCTACTAACCCCAAGATTGCAGGTTCGCTCCTGGCCGTGGTAAGTGATTTTTGAAAGGCGGCAGAAATACGACACGCATGCCATACGATGTTGGCATGTCAAAGAACCCATTTGAATTCAGCAGGCTGTGTTCATAATGGCAAAATTAATCTCGGGAGTTTCCGCCAACACAAAGTTCTTCATTTCTCTACTAGAAAGCGCTATAGTGTTCAAGGAGCTTAGATATCTAACCTCCTTCGACATGCTAGCTACCCTCTGGGTGTCAAATTACAAAGCTTGCACCCGGCACCCGAGGCCATACGATATTATTATTATTATTATTATTATTATTATTATTATTATTATTATTATTATTATTCATTCATTCAATTTCGCTAATCGGCCAACTAGGGACTACGATAAGCCTCATTTTACATTCTGGCATTTGCTCATATTTCGCTTGATCCACATTGCCTTCATGAGCTCACTGTGTTTAGCACAACGTTCCTCTGTCCATTTCGCACCAGTTGTCCGTTTTTCGTCCCGGAAAGTCCCAAACGTCTTGATGGCTGCTCTATAAAGATTTCAGTCTTGTGCATCTTCAGCTCGTATTCCCATTTCTTTCAGATCTTTCTGGACGTTAACATACCACGGCATTGTAGTTTTTGGTTTTGAGTTGAATATTATTATTATTGTTCTTGTTGCTATTAAAGGCAACACAAAAGGAAATTAATGACACTTTTCTACTTCTTCTGCCATTGTCAATAAAGTAAATCGAACATTTTTAAATCCCGACGATAGTGCTGACAGAATTCGTATTCTGCTCATACAGATAACCCTGAAAGGGGAGATCTTAATAAACCTATCTCTGAGGTCACTTTGTTAATTTCATCACCTTATCTCAACTCGTTAATGGTCCGTATCACTCATCGCGATCCGAATCTCATTTCTAGATATTAAATTTATTTCTGAGGGAGACCTTGAGCCATTCAGACAAGAGTTCCATTTTCTTTTCTTTTCCTCTCCCCTTTGAGTTCACAGCGCGAGAGTCAAGAACCATTCCCTTCCTTTTAATTCGTCGGACCGATTGTGCTTTGTTCGTCGCTTTAGTTCCATGCGCCGCCGCTAGTAGCTGACCAGTCATCGTCCCATCAATTTAATTGTTTTCTTTTCTTTGTAATCTCTTAGATAAAGCAGACGGATGCTCCGTCTCGCTTATTCCTTTCTTTCCTTCTTTTTTGTTCACCTTTTTGATTCAAGGAAATTAAATGCAAAGAAGTAAATTCGGGGTTCTTTCCGAGTGTTTTGATACGTATTTGTCACGGAGTGTGAAATGATACCTAAATAATTTAACTCGATCCATTATTTTTTGTTCTTATTATGGAGTCTGTTTCTTTGATTGTGGACAAACACCGCCAGGGTTCGTTGATGTTAAGTCATTGTTGTTTCCGGCTACCGTGGACAATAAAATATTTTAGGAAATAAGGAAGGAAAGAAGGAAAGGAAGGAAGTTAGGAAGTTATGAAGTTATGGAGGAAGTTAGGAAGTTATGAAGGAAGGAAGTTAGGAAGTTATGAAGTTATGAAGGAAGGAAGTTAGGAAGTTATGAAGGAAGGAAGTTAAAAAGTTAAGAAGGAAGGAAGTTAGAGAGTTAGGAAGGATGGAAGGAAGTTAGAAAGTTAAGAAGGAAGGAAGGATGGAAGCAATGAGCTAGGAAAGAAAATAGGAAGTTATGAAGGGAGGGAGAAAGTTAGGAAGAAAGTTAGGAAGGAAGTTAGGAAGTTATAAAAGAAGGAAGAATGGAAGGGCCAGTATTAGACGAAAGTAGTTAGGCCACACATGCAACACTAGCTGCAGCAAGTTCGGAGATTGCAGGTTTGAATGCCGGTGACGGTGGCTACTTTAAGTGTGGTTTTTCCACGATTCCTTCAGGCAAATGCCAGTATAGTATCTTATTATAGGCTAAATCCCGGAGCACATTCCTCTTCCTTGTCCCTAATACAGTTACACACACTACTAAAGTAAGGAGCAGATGATCTCGTAGTTCCTCCCCTTAAAACAACAATAACTACTAGGCTACTACTTAAGCCCTCATCACATAAATACAGATAATCAGACAAGTCCCACACACACCCAACTACACGGGGCTGATGACTACGATGAAGGAAAAGAAGAAAAAGGTTGTAGTTTTACGTGACCGTTAATCTCGCGATCATGAGCCACGGGAACCCCTTTCTACGTGGAATCCGAACCACAGGACATGACATTTCATTTTGAAAATCTCTCGTGGTGAGAGGCCAACAGCTTGAACACTACGCCCCATGATGTCCAGAGCACCGAACATGAACAATTAACAATAACAAGACTGGCTTAATTATTTCCATGTATTAGTTGGTTGTTTTCTTTATTTTGGGGCTGCTACAACGCGGTCATGTAGCCCCGTGTACTTTGGGTGTGTGTAGAATCTGTCTGATAACTGGTGTTAATTGTGATGGCTGTATTAATGTGTGTTATCTGTGATTCAGGCAGAAGGACGGCAGACGATTAATTTTTTCAAGTAGTTCCTACTTTTTCCACCAAATGCTACCGTCCACGACACCTAGCTGCGGACGCGGCTACAAAATGCCTTTGCTGTCAGCACCCGGTGGCAACGTTGGAACTAATAGAGCGTTATCAATCTAACCTGTCGCCTCCGTAGCGTAGCGGTCAGCATGGTTAGCTGCCGCCCCGGAGGTCCTGGGTTCGATTCCCGGCTCTGCCACGAAATTTGAAAAGTGGTATGAGGACTGGAACGGGGTCTACTCAGCCTCGGGTGGTCCAAATGAGTAGAGGGGGTTCGATTCCCACCTCAGCCATCCTCGAAGTGGTTTTCCGTGGTTTCCCAATTCGTCTTCGGGAAAATGCCGGGATGGTACCTACTGTAAGGCCACGGCCGCCTCCTTCCCTCTTCCTAGCCTATCCATCCCAATCTTCCATCCCTTCCCATCCCTCATGAGGCCCCTGTTCGCTTTGCAGGTGAGGCCGCCTGGGCGAAGTGCTGATCACAGCTCCCCAGTTGTATCCATCCCGACCAGATGTTCCAAGCTCCAGGACACTGCCCATAGAGGCGGTAGAGGTGAGTTCCCTCGCTGAGTCCGTGGCAACCACCAACCTAGAGGGTAAATTGACTAAATAAAACAAAATCAAACTAACCTACACATTTTTGCTTCCACACGTGGAATTAGTGGAAGGTTCTTTTTCATGCCATAAATCTATGACATGGGACCACTGGCTTTACTTCCCCTCCTAAGGAAGGCATACTGAGCGATTTTTAACGCTCTTAAAAAAATCCGACGACTTCGGTTGGATTTGAACCCGCGATATTGGGCATAGAAGCTCAGCATGCCACCAACTACGCCACCATGTATTGTGTGGCATTCCATTTTCTAAACTGCCTCATTTGGATATGCGTCTACTACTGCTTCTACTAATACAGACACTACAGTGACACATGCTGTCATACAAATACTACATGCACCCAAGTACGCGTGGCTACATGACACAGATATCGCAAAGCAACAACAAAAGCTACTACAAAAGGAAATTATGACGAGGGCGGCTTCGGTGGCGTACTTGGTAACTTGCTGAGATTCTATGCCCAAGGTCGCGGGTTCGAACCCGGCTGAAGTCGTCGGATTTTTTAAGAGCGTTAAAAATCCCTCAGCATGCCTTCCTTCGAAGGAGAAGTAAAGCCGGCGCTCCCATGCCATAGATTTATGGCATGATGAAGAACCTCCCACTAACTACACTTGTGTGAAGATAAATTATATGTTAGATTTGACTAACACTCTTAGGTTCCAACGTTCGTCGCCAGGAGTCGACTGCGATGGCATCTAGTACCCACGTTCAGAACTAGTTGGTCGTTGACGGTGGCGTTTGGTAGCAAACGTTGGAACTACTTGAAAAATGAATGTCTACAGTCCTTACTTGAATTAAAACCAGATAACACACACACTAATACAGCCATCAAAATTGACACTGGTTATCAGACAGATTCTACACACACCCAAACGGGGCTACATGACAGCGTTGTCGCAGACCCTAAACTGAGGAACCAACCAACCAAAATATGAGGCGGTGTAAAACTTGTGTAACACAGTGTACCGGTGTGATGATACGAGTTGTATTCACACCGAAGAGGAACAGAGGGAATGGAGTTGCCCCTCCCCCTTCCACTCGAAGAATTAATCGGAAAGAAGACAATAGCCTCTGGACGCTGCTGGATATTCCAACTGTTGTGTTTGTCGGCAACAATCGCTCAGTGGGAAGTGTCGGGCCTGCGGGCCATGCAAGTGTTAATGAAACACCGACCAAAAAGTGCGCGACTAATTGTTACTCAGACTGGCCGATCATTATTAATTATCGATACATGGAAATGATTGTTACAGCAGTGATGCCAACCTAACCAGTTGCTGTTATAGTGCATAATTGTAGTCCGTGCCATCTTAAATACGTTACTAACACTGTAACCTTACCATTTGTTCCACATCACTACAAACATGGTGATTATAGTTCACGTAACCTTAAATAAGTTACTAACAATGTAACCTTACCATTTGTCCCCCATCACTACAAACATGGTGATTATAGTTCACGTAACCTTAAATACGTGACTAACAATGTAACCTTACCATTTGTCCCCCATCACTACAAACATGGTGATTATAGTTCACGTAACCTTAAATACGTGACTAACAATGTAACCTTAACATTTGTCCCCCATCACTACAAACATGGTGATTATAGTTCACGTAACCTTAAATAAGTTACTAACAATGTAACCTTACCATTTGTCCCCCAACACTACAAACATGGTGATTATAGTCCGCGTCACCCTAAATACGTTACTAACAATGTAACCTTATCATTTGTCCCCCATCACTACAAACATAGTGATTATAGTCCACATCACCTTAAATAAGTTACTAACAATGTAACCTTAGACCACTATTTGTCCCCCATTAATACAAACATGGTGATTATAGTCCGCGTCACCTTAAATAAGTTGCAGTAAGTTTAATTACATATTAAGCTAAGAACTATTAAAAATATTAAATGACGGGTGGTTATCAACAAGGGTAGTCTGCAATATCCCGGGTCTCTTCGCTACTATTTTAGAATTTCACCTAGTAACCCTAATTATTTTTTATATCGTATGGCCTCGGATGCCGAGTGCAAGGTTTGTTATTTGACACCCAAAGGGTAGCTTGCATGTCGAATTTCGTTGTGCCTTGAAGCTCTATGAAAGTCAAGGAGGTTAGATATCTAAGCTCCTTGAATACTATAGTGCTTTCTAGTAGAGAAATGAGGAACTTTGTGTTGGCGGAAACTCTCGATATTAATTTTGCCATTATGAACATTGCCTACTGAATTCAAATGGGTTCTTTGACATGCCAACATCGAAGGCCTTTACATGGTGTCGTAATTTTTGCCGCCTTTCAAAAATCACTTACCACGGCCAGGAGCGAACCTGAAAGCTTGGGGGTTAGTAGACCGACACGTTAACCACTCACCCACCGTGGCAAGCCACCCTAATTATTAAACAGCACAAAAGCACTCCATCAGGAGTGACTGATGAAAGCTAATCATTAGCCAAAGCATGTATTATTTCTAGGAGTAAAAGTGGAGTGATAGTAAAATGAAATTTGTGTTTAAAATTGGACGTTATCGTTGTGGATCTTGAACTCAAAAACGGGAAAAAATATGTAGATCATGGCCAAGGTTATGGACATGGACACATTTTATATCTAGTGACAACATTTTAACGAGAAATATTCTAGAGAAACTGTGTGGTACAACGTGGGTTCGTCTGCTTGTACACTAGGACTGGTTTACCCAGTAGCTGAATACTGAGCGTCCTCCTGGATGAGTGGTGTCGTGCCGTTTGCGACCGTGCCAGATGCGTCCCGTGCCGAAAGCGACCCACCAATTCGCCATCGTGCCTCTATCGACCCAAGCACTAATGTATCGGTGAAATCTGGGAATTTCTAACACATCTGTCTCTGCTAAAATTCCGCTTAGGTTAGGTTAGGCGCCGTAAAAATTGAAGAGCGTAGTTCCAAAGTGAGCCTCCGAGGCTTAGGCGGCAGACCGCCGGCCTCTCACCGCTGGGCCCGTGGTTCAAATCCCGGTCACTCCATGTGAGATCTGTGACAAAACGGAGGTAGACAGGTTTTTCTCCGGGTACTCCGGTTTTCCCTGTCAATATTTCATTCCAGCAACACTCTCCCCTATCATTTCATTTCATCTGTCATTCATCTAATCATTGCCCCAGAGGAGTGCGACAGTCTTCGGCAGCCGGCACAGTTCACATCCTCGCCGCTAGATGTGGGCTTCATTCATTCCATTCCTGACCCGGTCGGGGACTGGAAGCAGGCTGTGGATTTTCATTTCATTTCCAAAGTAACGTAAATCCAAAATTGTCGGTTTTTAGTTTATTCTTTCATAAGCAAGTTTATAGGTTCTCTCAACGTATAGCAAAGGTTTTAAGTCGCAATACATTGTATACCCCATATTAATAGAGATCTAAGGGCTAAGTTTATTTGCAAAGTGTTGTAACTCCAACGTGTAGGCTATTTCCAATGTGTATTATATCCATGTTGACCAATCCGTTGGCTCTCTGGACATCACGTGATATCACGTGATAAATCAAGGTCATGGCTAACTTTGAAGAATGTGTAGACAGTGATCTTCAACCCGCGGCCCGTGGGCCGCTTGCGGCCCACCGCGTATATTTCAGCGGCCCGCAAAACGATTTAGTTTCAATAATTCATATTTGATGGTATTTCGATAGCCACAGCAGTGTTATGTTGATGTACCGATGATAAAAAGAACAAAGAGTTCAGAAGATTGCATCATTTTGTTGAATTTTAAATGTTATCATACTTCGTAGGACGTAGTAGCGAATTTTGTAACTGGCAAAACAAGAGTGGCAACCCTGTGACTCAAGGTCAGTCAACTGAGACTGCTTTCCACTAATCAGTATCACCTGATCTCTCCTAGCGAGTGAACGTTTGTTTATATTTGTGAATAATGGCTATGAGTAGTAACAAACGGAAAATTGCTATTTTGTACTCCATTTGGTGTGAATGCGGAAGACTATCCCGGTAACATACAAATGGAACTTATTGAGTTTCAGTGTAATACCAATTTACAGGAGAAATTCTAAAATTTTTATCTTTTGGAGTTTGTATGTTGAAAAAGATCAATTTCCATCAATCAGATCTCATGTTCTGTGGACAGCATCCCTTTTTGGCAGCACTTACATCTGTGAGCAGCTATTTTCCAAAATAAAGAATGTGAAGTGGAAATTGAGGAATCGTGTTTCTGACACTCATTTAGAAAACTCTCTTCGAATTGCTTCATCCAACATAAATGCCAATGCTGACAGATTAGTGATGATGATGATGATAATTGTTGTTTAAAGGGGCCTAACATCTAGGTTATCGGCCCCAAACAGATTAGTGAAAGAGAAACAGTGTCAGATTTCTCATTGAACTAAAAAACATTAAAATTTTAATTTAGTTTTGTATTTTGTAACATATTTTAATATTGATTTCACTGTAATTTTAAAACAAAAAAACTTATTTTAGAAAATGATGTTTTTTTTCTTCCAAGTTGAAATACAATATACTGTATATAATAAGATTAATGCGGCCCTAAAGGCCTTTCATAACAAAAATTTGGCCCTTCATTAAAATGAAGACCACTGGCGTAGAGCATCAGTTTGTGTTTGTTGTGTTTAAACCATTTAAACGTTCATGAATGCCACTCAAAGCTTATGTCAATTAATGATTTATTTCCAAAACGTCCTAACTCCAACTTACAGGAGACGATTACCACAATTTCTAATGATAGGAGATTTTTAAAACACAGTGTCATGATTTGCATAAAAGTAATGAATGAAATTGCATTATATTCATAATCATATCTGAATTAAATTATACGAAGACGCTAAAACGCGATTTCTGATGTTTTGCATTTCATGGATTTACGTCACTTTGGGAATAAGATCTTCAATTCTTCTCTCGAACAATGGGTCGCATGGGGCACTGTAAGCTCCTAGCAGGTTTGTTACAGCCACGATTTGTACTGGGTCGCATCCGGCACGGTCGCAATCGGCCCGTAATCGGATGAGTAGTGCTCATACCAAGCGTGTTGATATTTAGCTCAACCAAACTATGCGCATCATCTCAGGGACAATTAGGCCTAGATGTACTCCGGCATATTGGCTGCCAGTGCTAAGTCACATTCCACCTTCAAGTATGAGACGAGACCATGGACTTACGAAGGTGTATAGTGCCATCTGCAAAAATCCTCATCTTCCCGTGCACCATGTGTTGTTGTTTGAGTCTTCAGTCTTTTGACTGGTTTGATGCAGCTCTCCATGCCTCCCTGTCCTGAGCTAATCGTTTCATCACGTAACATATTCTAACCTTGGTCTACCCCTACAGTTCTTGTCCTCGACCCTTCCTTCCATAACTAAGCTTGCTATTCCTGGGTGTCTTAGTATGTGTCCTACCAACATATCTCTTCGCATCATAAGCAGTCGCCAGAAACATCTCTCCTCTCCCACTAGTCTTAATACCTCTTCGTTTGTAATCCTATCTACCCAACTGATCTTCATCATTCTCCTGTAACACCACATTTCAAACGCTTCAATTCTCCTCTTTTCTGCTGCCCCAATAGTCCAGGTTTCACTTCCATAGAGCGCCACGCTCCAGACAAAGGCCTTCAAAAATGATTTCCTAACACTTTAATCTATATTCGATGTCAACAGATTCTTTTTCTGTAGAAATGCTTTCCTTGCCCGAGCTAACCTACTTTTTATATCCTCTTTGCTTCGTCCATTACTGGTTATTTTGCTTCCTAAGTAACAGAAGTCTCCTACTTCCCTTAGTTTTTCATCTGCCAATTTGATGTCCATTTATTTCGGCTGCATTCGAATATTTTTGTTTCACATTGCACCATGATCTTCCTGATCTTCCCGCTCGCCACCCTCCGCTGACTACTGAAAGAAGGCTCGTTGAAAGTGAGTTCAACGTGACTTCCCGTTGGTAGCAGTTCTGGTCGATCTCTGCTACACCGGAACAACAAACTAAGCTATGCATTACAACCAAGCCACCGGGCTTTGAGCTTCCTAGAAAAATTTGGTCTACCCCAAATAGAATTAGAACAAATTGTGACGCATGGTTGAAACACGCTTAAAAACGGGCACATTTTGTGTTCCAACTGTGATAAAAAATATTAAAATATAAATTAAAAATTCCAAACCTACATGAACTAACGTAAAATAGAACGACGAAAATGATGATGTTATTGGATTTTATGTAGGTCTATTGGTTACTTCGCAAACAACCTTCAAACTCGAGTGCACATAATACTTTGGTCGACAGTAGTTCAATAATACCCATAAACATCTTACAGTGGTGAATTCAGAGACTTCTTCCTAGGGGCACCACAGTCTCTTCATTATCATTCAAATCTTGATGTAAACTTATAAATAATTTTATGTATGCCACACGATAAATAAATAAACAATAAATTCAAGTAAGGACTACAGACGATAATTTCAATTAGTTCCTACCAAATGCTACTGTCCACGACACCTAGCTGTGAACTTGGCTATTACTAGATGCCATCGCAATCAGCGTCTGGTGATGAACGTTGGAACTTAGGAGCATTAATCAAACCTAACCTAGAAATTTTGTTTCACACAAGTTAACATGCCATAAATCTATGACATGGGCCCGCTGGCTTTACTTCCCCTCCGAAGGAAGGCATACTACTGAGGGATTTTTAACGCTCTTAAAAATCCGATGACTTCGGTCGGGTTTGAATCCGCGACCTTGGGCTTAGAAGCTCAGCATGCTACCGACTACGCCACCGAAGCCACCTACCACAAGTCTATCAATGTAAATGGATATTTACAATTATCGCGTAGCGGGGGCAGGCGCGGATTCAAGGGGGGGGGGGGGGTTCACGGGGGTCATGACCCCCCCAAACGGAGACCAATTTTTTTTTGCAAACTCAAAAAACGAAAACACAAAAACCAGACAAATAAAACTTAACGAATTTTAACTGACAAACAGGTTTTTTTTCATTTTATTCATTACTGAAAATATCTTCATTGCAATTATTATGTTCTGTTACAAGTGTACATATTTACAACTTCATACCTGTTATATAAAAACGATTATTTATATAACAAACTCAACTCGTCTATTTTGTTTAGAAATCCTTGTGATTGCCGAATCGATGTTTATAATGATGTCACGATGAATGTGCAGCATTGCACGGATAGGATTTTGGGGCCTCTTTCGTATCAAAAGTTTTGCCGACGTCCAAACTGCAAGCTTGGTTGGCAATTTAAGCTGTGACTTTCTCCCTTTGTCGGTACCAACTCTACTTGCCGAAACTGTAACGTACCTTGATACTTTTCTCGAAGCTCGATGTAAAAGTCGCAAAACACGCCTTTGCAATTTGTACGAATATTTTTGGTGCGCTAAACGCATCAAATTTCTATCCATGTACCTTGAAAAAAAAAACTGGTTTGGTTTTGTACGTTTGGTTATTTTATGATTGCGTGTTTATTCATACCAATTTTCTTAACAATTTTGATTTTCTGACCCCCCCCCCCCCCAAAAAAAAAAGCCAAACTCTAGATCCGCGCCTGAGCGGGGGTGCATTTTATGTAGACCCTACTATATAGGCCTACGTTAAGTGGAAATACGATCAGGATGGTAGATGAGGTAAGGGAGGAATTGAACTTTCCATTAGATACACTCGCCCCTCCTTGAAATCCTGGCCACGTCACTTGGTGAATCAGTCCCATTTGAAATGCAGATGAGCCACTTGTTAAACACCCTATACTCACTGGGAGGAGCGTATATAGCGTGGGCGGGCTCCCCAAGATCGGACGTGAAGAAGCAGCGTCTGTGAGAAGGTGTTAAAAAGCACCCTCCCCTCACTGAATGGATTCGCTGCAACAATTAGACAGTCACTCATTGAAGACACCGACCAGTCATGCCAAACTTCATCACGATATACAGTGGAACGTGACTAATTCGAACTTCTATAATTCGAATTTTTCTGGTGGCTTCGGTGGCATAGTCGGTAGCATGCTGAGCTTCTATGCCCAAGATAGCGGGTTCAAACCCGGCCGAAGCCGTCGGATTTTTTAAGAGCGTTAAAAATCCCTCAGTATGCCTTCCTTCGGAGGGGAAGTAAAGCTGGCGGTCCCATGTCATAGATTTATGGCATGTTAAAGATCCTTCCACTAATTGCACCTGTGTGAAGCTAAATTGGACAGATTAAGAATGTAAACAACGCTCTCAGGTTTCTACGTGCGTTGCCAAGCGCCGACTGCAGTGGCGTCTATTAGCTAAGTTCTGAATTAGGCCTAGTAGTCGTTGACGGTGGCGCTTGGCGGCAAAAGTAGGAACTATTTGAAAAATTATAAGTTGCAGTACTTAAAATTAAAAAACAGATACACACACTAATACAGTCATCACAATTAACACCGGTTATCAGACAGATTCTACACACACCCCAAGTACACGGGGCTACATGACCGCAGCCCCCAAACTTAAGAACCAACCAACCAACGAATTTTTCTCTTGGTCCCTGGCATTTTATATACAATCAATGCTAAAAAATCGTGGTTAATTCTAATTATATTTTGGATAATTCGAAGTTCTTACGTCCTGCCATCTCGTACGAGGACTTTGTCAACGTGGACAAAATTTCGCAGTTTGTGGTAAGCTGACCGACGCAGAAATCATCGCCGATGTACTGAACTCTGAAAAACAAGATGGAGACGACGCATCTGGCGATGAACTCATGGAGGAAGTTCCCGCAAAAACTCCTCCGAGTGCAGCCCAAGCAACAAACCACATCACAGAACTTAGGCGTTGCTTAAATTGGTTAGATTCTTTTGTGATGGCCGAGAGACTATTGTACGAAACAGGTAGAAGTCTCAAACCTTTTTTGAAAAACAGTAGGTTTCTCTAAGACTTAACATATTGCTGGATTACTACTGTCGTTAAATGGGTGAATAGTACATTTAGGTTTTATTTTATCATTTGAAACTTTTGAGGTTATTCACGACACAGTCATTATACAGTACCGTTGTCTGTTAATCTGCTTTTTTGAACGTAAATCATTATGTAAACGTAAACATAGTATATAGGCTAAGCATTTTACTTGTTAAAAACCTATGTAATATTATGTTTAATAAAGGTTCTTGGATGAAAACTTAAAATTTGAATATATTCTATACCCTTTTCAAAGAACTTTCTTAATTCGAATTTTTGGATAATTTGATTTTTTCACTGGTCCTTGAGGTTCAAATTAACCAAGTTCCACTGTACAATGTTTTAGTCCTCATGTGATACGTGATATGTAGGGCCCGGATGTTAATGCCGTAAAAAAGTTTAAAAAATGCACTTAACATTTTCAAAAATGACTGCAATAAATTATCTAAAAATTCGAAGAATGCACTATAAAATGGAGAAAATGATCTTAATAAACTCACCAATATTTTAAACATTTGAAAAATGCACTATAAAATGGAGAAAATGAACTGAGACAAGAATATACACCCCTCCCCCCTTTCTACCAAGCCACAGCTGATCTTGGTCAACAGAGCAGGAAACATTCTATTCCGCTAATAACTGGTTTGCGACGAAAACAAGAGCGTCTTCATCCAAGTTATATATTTTTCTACTTACAGCAATTGCGAAATACTTTATTTCAATCTTTTAAATTATCTTGTATCAGCTACTGGCTTCTTCTTAACTCTAAATTGGGAAAAAAATACCTTAAAAGGCCGATTTATCTAAAATATGACCAAAAAAATCTACCAAACTTAAAAAAAAATGCTCTTAAATTGGAAAATTAACAAATAATGCAAAGAGATGCAAAATAAAAATGACGTAGCCTATTTGAAGACGGGATGGCCCGTCTGGAGTTTCTATGCACAGAGAGCGGCAAAACGATCTGACGGGTTTTAAATCACTACAACACAAACATTTTAAATGATACAAACTCTTTTATTACTTATAACAGCAAGGTGTACATGTCAATTAATGGAAAACATGAAAGAACAATAGATTTTAACTTTTAAGATTTGAAGATAACGTCTTTCAAATGATGCCCATCATTTGCCATGCGCCAAAAAGATCTGACGGTTTATGTCGTTGTACGGCTGAGCGAGTCGAAGAGGACGCGTTCCATCTCGTAACACAATTTTGTAATGGGTGAGTAATTTTAGAGCTACAGGTTCAGCCTTAAAACGTACGTCGACAGGCCGTACAAGGTCAGCCAGGACACCAGAAAATGTTGAGCGAGTGAGACAAGCTGTGGAAACCAGTCCACGGCGGCCGGCTCGTAAACAAGCTGCTGCGTCTGATCGAACAGTGAGACGAATATTGCGTTTCGATTTGCATTTTCATCCGTATAAAATGGTTATTGTCCAGCAGTTGAAGCCTAATGACTATGCAAAGCTTCAGTGCAAAACTGGAAGAATGCATGGCAAAAGATGGGCATCATTTGAAAGACGTTATCTTCAAATCTTAAAAGTTAAAATCTATTGTTCTTTCATGTTTTCCATTAATTGACATGCACACCTTGCTGTTATAAGTAAATAAAAGAGTTTGTATCATTTAAAATGTTTGTGTTGTTGTGATTTAAAAACCGTCAGATCTTTTTGCCGCTTCCTGTACTTCAGCATTGTTTTAGACAACTCAGTAAAAAGATGAGACGCCATCAACATCCGGGCCCTAGTGATATGTAGGACTCCAAGGTTTGTGACATACTATTTGATTTACCCGGCGTTATTCGGGGGATGTTTAGTCAATTTTAGTCAATTTTACCCTCCAGGTTGGTAGTTCTCACGGACTCAGCGAGGGAACTCACCACTACCGCCTTTCCAGGCAGTGCCCTAGAGCTGGGAACACTTGGTCGGAGTGGATACAACTTGTGAGGTGTGATCAGCACTTCGCCTAGGTGGCTCACCTGCAAAGCGAACAGGGTCCTCATGAGGGATGGGAAGGGAGGGGAAGATGGGGATGGATAGGCGAGGAAGAGGGAAGGAGGTGGCCGTGGCCTTACAGTAGGTACCATCCCGCCGGCATGTGTCCGAAGACGAAGTGGGAAACCACGGAAAACCACTTCGAGGATGGCTGAGGTGGAATCGAACCCCCCCCCCCCTACTCATTTGGGCCACCCGAGGCTGAGTAGACCCCGTTTCTGTCTTCATAGCACTTTTCAAATTTCTTGGCTGAGTCGGAAATCGAACCCGCGGTGACAGCCAAGAATGCTAACCACCACGCAACGAGGCAGAAGAACCAATATTAAGACATGACAAGTCATCTGAGCCCTGGTCATCACATAAATTCAGGTATCAGACAAATTCATCACACATCAACTACAGTACTTGGGGCTGATGACCAAGATGTCCCGAGTCCAACAAATGAATTAACAACAACTGATCTCAGTCTACACTGCAAAAAATAGCTTGCCACGGTGGGTGAGTGGTTATCGTATCGGACTATCAACCCCAAGCTTGCAGGTTCGCTCCTGGCCGTGGTAAGTGAATTTTCAAAGGCGACAAAAATCACGGTACGCATGTCATACGTTGTTGGCATGTTAAAGAACCCATTTGAATTCAGTAGGCCGAGTTGATAATGGCAAAATTAATCTCGGCATTTTCCGCCAGCACAAAGTTCCTCCTTTCTCTAATAATAATAATAATAATAATAATAATAATAATAATATCGTATGGCCTCGGTACCGGGTCAAGCTTTTTATTTGACACCCAGAGGGTAGCTTGCATGTCAAATTTCGTTGTTCCTTGAATCACTATGAAAGTCAAGGAGGTTAGATATCTAAGCTCCTTGAACACTATAGCGCTTTCTAGTAGAGAAATGAGGAACATTGTGTTGGCGGAAACTCCCGAGATTAATTTTGCCATTATGAACACGGGTTCAAATGGGTTCTTTAACATGCCAACATCGTATGACATGCGCGTCGTATTTTTGCCGCCTTTCAAAAATCACTTACCACGGCCAGGAGCGAACCTGAAATCTTGGGTTTAGTAGACCGACACGTTAACCACTCACCCACTGTGGCAAGCTCTTTCTCTACTAGGAAAGCGGCTTCGCTGGCGTAGTTGGCAGCATGCTGAGATTCTATGCCCAAGATCGCGGGTTCAAACCCGGCTGAAGTCGGATTTTTTAAGAGCGTTGAAAATCCTTCAGTATGCCTTCCTTCGGAGGGAAATTAAAGCCGGCGGTCCTATGTCATAGATTTATGGCATGTTAAAGAACCTTCCACTAATTACACCTGTGTGAAGCTAAATTGTCATCATCATCATGTTTTTCAGTCAAGCGACTGGTCTGCCCCTACAATGAGTCTTCTCCACGTTGTTCGGTCTTGTGTTGTCCTTTTGACCATTTCATAATTTCGTAGGCCAGAGCTATCTAGGAAGGATCTCATGAAAGTGTTCCGTGGCCTCCCGCGAGGTCGTTTTCCAGGTATTTTGCCTTCTAGTATGTCGATCAACAGCCCACCATGTCGTAACCTGTGGCCAAGCCAGGTGGATCTCCTTCTATATATCTGGCGGATCATTTGCCGTTTTTCCTTTATTCGATCCAGCACCGTTATGTTGGTCATTTTCTCTACCCAGCTGATCTTTTCCATTCGGCGCCAACACCACATCTCAAACGCTTCTAGTCGTTTAATGTCACCTCTATTCATTGACCAGGTCTCACTGCAGTACATTGCAACTGGCCATATGTAGGTCTTAACCAGTTGTTTTCTAAGGCTGAGGAACATCGAGTGTTAACAATTAGAGAATGCTTTTCACGGAATGCCTGCTTGGCTATGGCTATACGGCTCCTGATTTCAACTTCACATCGTAGGTCTTCTGTGATGATCTGACCTAGGTATTTAAAACGATTGACCTGTTGTACTGGTTCTTTATTTATGGTAATATTTAGTTGGTGTTGATGCTTACTTATCACCAGAATCTTGGTCTTCTTAAAATTGATTTTCATTCCATATTCTGTAGCTGTATCATTTAAACATTGCAGCATGTTTGTTAATGTATGCGGATTTACTGCAAGTAATGCCAGATCATCAGCAAATTTAATATTCTTGATATGTCTTCCACCAACTTTCACTCCCATATTAGAACCTTTAAAAGCCCACTTAGTTATAGATTCAGCGAAGGCATTGAACAGTCCAGGGGACAGCAAACAACCTTGTCGCATACCTTTGCGGATCTTAGCGGGTTCTGATACGTCATTTCCAAGCCGAACAACAGCAGTTTGATTTATATACAGATCAAATATTAATCTGATTAATCGATGGGGACAACCTAAATTGTAGGTTAGGTTAAACATTTGACAAACGCTCTTAGGTTCCGACGTTCGTCGCCAGGAGCCGACTGCTGTGGCATCTGGTAACTAATTTCTGAACTAGTGGTCGTTGACCGCTGCGTTCGGCGGCAAAAGTACAGTAGGAACTACTTGAAAAAAAAAAAAATGTCTGTAGTCCTTACTTGAATTGAAAACAGATAACACACACTAATACAGTCATCACAATTAACACCGGCTATCAGACAGATTCTACACACACCCAAAATACACGGGGCAACATGACCGCGTTGTCGCAGCCCCTAAACTGAGGAACCAACCTCTCTACTAGAAAGCGCTGTAGTGTCAAGGAGCTTCGATATATAACCTCCTTGACTTTCATAGCGCTCCAAGGAGCAACGAAAATTCAACATGCAAGCTTCCCTCTGGGTGTCAAATAACAAAGCTTCCACCCGGCAGCCGAAGCCATACGATATTATTATTATTACTGCAAAAAATAAAAAATAAAAGCACTATGGTTTGTGGGGCAGCCCCGTGGTATTAGGGTAGCGCGCCTGCCTCTCTCTCACCCGGAGGCTCCGGGTTCAATTCCCGGCTCCGTCAGGGATTTTAAAACTGACGTGAGGGTAGGAACGGGGTGCACTGTGCCTCGTGAGGACAATTGAGTGGCTGTCTGACAGTGAGGCAGCGCCCCGATCACGAAAACCAAGATTAACGGCCGAGGGGACCCGATGCGCTGATCACGCGTCACCCAAATATCTGCAGGTTAAATGGCTGGGCAGTAGGCCCTTCATGGGCTGTATAGTGCCAGGGATTGACTTTTTTTTTACTATGGTTGGTAGTGCCCGAGACCGGCACTGATTGTGAATCTCGAGCGATGTTGCATGACTGCCACAGCTTCTCCTCTCATAAATATTCCACTAAGTTTATTAAAGTTTTTCTTTTTTGGAAGCTAATTTGATTATAATGAAATATTTACGGAAGGTAGATTTAATTAAAAGTCTTGGTTTTTAATTCAGTTTTTGCACGTAATGAGAGTTTCATTACTACGTTAGTTTCACCCGCAAGGGGTAATGTTTTAATTGAAACGAATGTACCACAGAATATTCTTCCTACAAGGATCTTGTTTTCTCTTGCGTGGGTTATCCTGGGTCCATGGCCGCAAGATTGGCTCGCAACAGCTTCATAAATCCTTTCCGGTCAACTTAATTATTTCTTCTTCATTCTTCGAATAAGCCAACTATGGACTACGCAGGTTAATCAAAAAAAGTGACAGTCTGAAAGACTAGACTTTGTATCATTTTAAATGTTATAAATGCTGACGAATGCTAGAATGGCTGGAGGCTTCTCGCTTCGCTCGAAGCCAAAGACTCTTGACATGTTAGAAAATGATCTGCATAATACTTATCTTGCTTATCTTGTTTCAAATTACTCGCGAACAGCAAGTGCAAACCAAGGCCAAAGCAAGGTCAAGCGAGCGGGATGCCGCACGCTCACCAGAGAGCGCGGGGACGTGCCCCTTCCATCCACTCTAAAAACACTTACTGTATAGTAAGCGATGTATTGAAGATAGAGATATGCTCTCGCGAACTTTTTTGTAGAACTTTTCATGCTGACCAATTCTTGATATTTTTAACGGTTTGCCCAGCGCACGGACGCCAAGTTTGTTTTCGACTTTTTCACTGAAATCGTTACTGCTTGGCTTCCTTTGATCATACATAAATTATTTTCTACAGAATCTCTCCTCGAGATATCCTTTACAGAATGGTGAAAACCGCATCAAAATCCATCCAGTGGTTCTCGAGATTACCCGTGACATCCAAGAATCGGAGATTTTTTTCTTATACTAACGAAGTAGAGATTGTCGGGGTACACATGCACCGAGCGGTACTACGACGTCACAGACCTAAGTGCAACTGGGTACATTTCGTCCCGTCACCGTAACGTAACGCCAGACCCCAGCGTAACGACGAAGTCGACAAGATCATTTAAAATGATAAAATGGTTTTCAGCTAGCTGAGTTGGGATTGGTTTCACGTTCTTAAGAGTCTTCTTCCTAGCCCATATCTCCTTCATTTTCTGACTTTGTAATTGTTTAGCTGCTTCTGACCTCTTTGGTCTCTGCCCTTTCTTAAGTTTAATCTGTGGGTCTTCTTATAACATTTTCCGGAAAGTTTGTCTGTCTTGTATAACAGATTCAGAGATGTTAGAGGTTTGCAGAGCTTGTTGAACTGGCTGTACCACCGTGATGTTGTTTTCTTGCCGGATTTCTTGTGGATTACTCTGGTCAATCTTGACTCGCTCATTTTCTCAAGGTGTCGGTAGAATTGGAGGCGTCTCTTGATTATTGTGTCCATTAGAGGTTCTTGCCTTATGTATAGATCATCGTTGAGCCTGTGATAGGCCCTACCTTTCTCCATTTATGATCCTTGGGCCCAATAATGTATTATCCCTCCCTATAGGCTATTATTCTGCTAAGATCCCATTCCAGTTTTGTACCGAAAATAAGGTCCCATTAACACCAACCTACACATATGGGATACCTACAGGTTCAGCATAACCCAATGCGTACGCGAAACGCACTCACTTACTCTTTAAATGCCTCACAATTAAATAAATACCTTAAAACATGTATATTTATAATAAAATAATGAGAGAATGCAACACGGTAACCATGGAAACAGAATCTCACAGGTCCATCTATTTCTGTAAGACGCAATGCAATTCCAATTATTACATTACTGTGAAAGTTTCCAGACGGTTATAAGGTTATCACTGAACCAAATTAAGCTGTAAAATTCATCAATACATACAGTATAATGCGCTTAAGGGGGTCAGAGCACTCTAGAATTTTTCACGCTATCTTCACGTGTGAGTGTGGTACGAAAGGTATTTTTCACCCGACTATAAAGGGTCTCCGAAAACCACATTTAAAGGCCCTTAAATTAACAGTGTCTGTGATATTCCCAGAAAACTAACTTCGCTCTGATATACTGAACCCATGTACCATTGGTTCAAGGGGTCGAATCCATGTACACACATCAAAAAAAGTTTTGCATCACCTCGGTTCCCAGATCTCCGGCATATAGACGTTGACTGTGTATATTGTATCCAAGATACAGTCCCTTTGACTGTTCATAGATGTCACTAAAACTGCTCAAAGATGTAAACAACCATGCATGAGCAGGGCCTATTAGACGGAGGGGGTACGACAGCCGATCAGTTCCAGTCATTCCACCAGGACGAAGGTACGCTGCTCATGTTGTCTGTAGTTCTACCATGCCTAGAAGGTCAATACCGCAGTTCGATCGCGTCCGCATTGTTACTTTGTGTCAAGAAGGGCTATCAACAAGGGAAGTTTCCAGGCGTCTCAGAGTGAACCAAAGCGATGTTGTTCGGACATGGAGGAGGTACAGAGATACAGGAACTGTCGATGACAGGCCTCGCTCAGGCCGCCCAAGGGCTACTACTGTAGTGGATGACCGCTACTTACGGATTGCCGCTCGGAGGAACCCTGACAGCAATGCCACCATGTTGAATAATGCGTTTCGTTCAGCCACAGGACGTCGTGTTTCAACTCAAACTGTGCGCAATAGGCTGCATGATGCGCAACTTCACTCCCGACGTCCATGGCGAGGTCCAGCTTTGCAACCCCGACACCATGCAGCGCGGTACAGATGGGCCCAACAACATGCTGAATGGACCCCACGGAATTGGCATCACGTTCTCTTCACCGATGAGTGTCGCATATGCCTTCAACCAGACAATCGTCGGAGACGTGTTTGGAGGCACCCTGGTCAGGCTGAACGTCTTAGACACACTGTCCAGCGAGTGCAGCAAAGTGGTGGTTCCCTGATGTTTTGGGGAGGCATTATGTGGGACCGACGTACGCCACTGGTGGTCATGGAAGGCTCCGAAACGGCTTTACGATACCTGAATGACATCCTCCGACCCATAGTGCAACCATATCGGCAGAATATTGGAGAGGCATTTGTCTTCATGGACGACAATTCTCGACCTCATCGTGCACATCTTGTGAATGCGTTCCTTCAAGATAACGACATCGCTCGACTACAGTGGCCAGCATGTTCGCCAGACATGAACCCTATCGAACATGCCTGGGATATGTTGAAAAGGGCTGTTTATGGACGTCTTGACCCACCAACCACTCTGAGAGATTTACGCCGAATTGTCGTTGAGGAGTGGGACAATTTGGACCAACAGTGTCTTGATGAACTTGTGGATAGTATGCCACGGCGAATACAGGCATGCATCAATGCAAGAGGACGTGCTACTGGGTATTAGAGGTAGTGGTGTGTACTGCAATCTGGACCACAAATGCTGAAAGTCTAGCTGTATGATGGTACAACATGCAATGTGTGGGTCTCATGAGCAATAAAACGAGCTGAAATGTTGTTTGTGTTGATCTCTATTCCCTTTGTATTTAACGGTTCCGGAACTCTTGGAACCGAGGTGATGCAAAACTTTTTTTGATGTGTGTATTATGGTAAAAAGAAGGAAGGAAATATACAGTCTTCAGTGGAACATAGAAATATTTTATACGAGAGGGCGAGCATAACGTTGTGCAAGAAAGGAGAGCCCAGGTGGCCAGGAAATGATATCATGCATGACGCACAGATAAGGAGCGAATTATGGCTATAATTATAACGAGTGGAACTTTCCGTCGGAGTGACTGCGAGCATGTTTCGGAAATTGCTCTTACGTTGCAGGAAAATGGCATCGTCGCAGTTGTGCAAGAAGAATAATAATTAGATTTAAGCCATTTGCAAGAATAAAATTAACTAAAGAAATACATCATTGTGAATCATTTCCGAAGAGAGATTTTTGTGTGGAGAAAAAGGTTTTAATAATTGCCTAGTAAAGAAGTGCAAACGTGGCCATACGTCATTAAAAGTTCCCCGAGACCCGAGGAGGTGGGGATTAAAAATCAACTGTAACACCCACATATCTGAAGACCAAATTTTATTTAATATCTCAGTATTGCACGATCGATTTTAATGCGCAAAGAAGTCAGTTTACGTTTAGAAAACGAGCTTTCCAGAGATATAATTTTTAAAAGTGTGCGACCATTGCTTCAAAAGTTGGTTATGAAAAAGACGAGGATTTTATCTTTTTTTAGCCAAAGAGTATAAAAGTCCTGGCAGAGCCAGACAAATCATGCAGTTTCAAATAGCCCGAGGGGGCGTCACTGTGCTACATCACCACCATTCAGTTTACCAAAGACGCCGGAGAGCGTGGTACTGTTTCAAAGTACATGCAGTTAAGAACAGACCTCATGCAGAGGTGCTGCATCACATCGTATATGCAGATTCGGACAGCCCGAGGGGGCGTCAAGCTACATCACATCGATTGCAGTTACTAGTCAGCCCGGGGGGGGGTCGTGACGTTGGAGCATCATCACCGCAAAGTATTATTCCGTCCAGGGGACGTGAAGCTATATCACCGTAAATGCAGTACTTACTAGACCTAGAGAGGTCGTGATACTCTGTATCACCAGCGTGCACGATGAAGCATCAGAGTGGCCGAGAAGTATCATCAAAGTATCGCCGTGTGAAGACTTAGGAAAATCCTAATACAGGATTTAGTTCCGCCAGTATCAGTCTTATAGTGAAAAGTTCAGTATTACAGCCAAAGTAGGTTGCGAACTTAAAGAATAGGCGATAGGTCTTCAAATAACAGTTCATTTAAACGACCGAAAGTGTCGTAACCTTTTGAAGTACCATAATAGCGAAACAAACATTCCATCAATGTTAAAGAACCCGATCAGGGTCGGACAAAATAAGGGCCGCATAGTATTCTGAAAAGTTAGGAATTAGAGAACAGAAAAATCAGGAGTGAGAATTTAATTTGAGACGTTGTTTCAAGGAAACAAACGAACTATAAAAAGCACTAAGTTACGTATTGAAGGAGGAGCCTTAGATGCTAGAAAATAGTAGGCCACCGATAGAGTACTTGGGAGAGCGTGAACATGACAGACTTTCGCTAGACACACTAATAGTGTCTAGAAAGAAACAATTTCGAGATAATAATAATAATAGCCGATCGTCAGGAAACCGGATTTGAAGAAGTACCATTCCAGGGAGGGGTAGAGTGTTCGAGACTTTCATATTCTGGTCAGATAGGGAGCCGACATCTACTAGTTTCACCCTTGGAGACGGGGAAGAGAGAAATCACGTGTGTAAAGGCTAAAATCAAAGCCTTAATGATAAAAGCAGTGTATTGTAAATATAGGAAATTTGTGTTAGTGTAATAATTTTTCAGTGAATTCATTTGTGCAGTATAAAAGAATACGGAATTGTATTCAAAATGTTACCAGTGTATAAGGTATATAAGTTACATGTGTGTCAAGAAATGTCAGTGTATGAAATGGAATTAGGGAAGATGGCTTAAACACATTCAAGTGGGCGACATGAAACATCGTTGGAAAATACGGTCGAGGACCGTCTTATCATGTGAGTAACCATTTCATTATGTCATGTGTTGGGAGATGTTTGCGTGCAATCCACCTGAGAATGAGATAATAGGGATGTTTTTGTATAATAAATAACAGAATAATAGCGCGATCTGAACAACTAAAATTGAGAAAATATAAAATGATTCTGTGAAATGAATAAATCCCTTATGGGAAATGTATGAAATAAAATATCAGTGTATTTGATAAATGATTTAATTATATGAAAGCAAGCGTAATAATAATAATGATCACAATTAGATAAATGAAGATTATGATGAATTATATGAAAGTAGTAGCTTTTGAGCTCCTTTAAAGGAATAAATACATGTTGTGAACATATGTTCTTAAGGTAAAGCGATTATTGTACGGGAGAGGATTAATATAAAATTGAGATATAGATCAAATGTGATTTTGAATTTATCAGTTCTTTGAAGGCAATTTGGAAATAAAGGATAAGCGTAATGTATCGCATTGAAGTAAATTTGTCACGCTAGGAAGGCGTTGAACCTAAATATACTTGGTAAATTTAATTATGAGGGGCAGTTGGTCGTGGTAATTGAGCTATAGTAAGTCCTCTATATAGTGATGTGGATCACGAGGCCATGTGTGTTGTGTTATAATAAGGTGCGAATTTATTGTATTATGAGCGCAGGTTATTAGGTCGAGGCCGCCCTAAGTCGCATTTATATAAGTCCTCCAGTATGGGATTGGTTCCCGAGGCAGTTGAGAGAGTCGAACCCCGATTCGTCGAGTTGTTGAAGCCCCTAAATATTCGTTGTTGTATGTGAATTACTCTTACCCACCAATGAGGATACTTCATAATTAATAAATGCCAAGGCTACGAGAATGGTCTAATGAAAATAATAATGTTGTAAAGTAAGTAAATGAGAAGCCAGGTCTGTTCAAAGAACTGCATTTAAGAAACAGCTGTGTTGAAACTAGGAGTAGCTCGTCCCATGGGGGCGATGGCCGTGAAGTCTCCCTCCCTACAATAACTCACGCTAAGTGTCCAGGCTAGACCCCTTGTCATTGATGTTGCGGTCGGTCGGGGATCCGTCTGTTTTGAAGTTATAGTACGCTAGCTTGTTTAGAGTTTGTTTAACGACCCGGTCTTCGAACCGAGGTTCTTGTAGATGAAGATTACCGCTTGCAAGTTCAGATCGTTGCTTTCTTATGAGATAATGGCCTTTTAAGACAGATAATAATAAATCCCTAATGTAATGTTATAAGTATGAGGTAATGATTCACGAGTTCAGTGAAGACAATTAGATTTCGGGAGTGATCTTAATTTTTGGACTAGTTCAAGTAGTCTTCAGAAACTCGGGAGTGCGCAAATGTTTTCCCGATCACTGTAGTGAATTGTTGATTTGAGAGAGATGGTAACTGAGAACATTGAGAAAGCCCAAAGTTTAAGCAAAGTAGTAAAAGCACTTTAATAAGAATTTTATATTGTGTTAATTATAAAATACTCATATAAAAGGAAGTGATATGCAGTAAAAGTGATGACACAGTTTATATTGGAAAGTATAGAGCCTATTGGAGCTCTGAATTGTATGGAAATTTAAAAAGGACACTATATGGAAGTGAAAATAGAGATATATTTGTTGGTTTATGAGAAACCATTTATTTATGATTTAACATTTGTTTTATTTTGTATTCCTTGTTTACTTTGAACAAGTTAGAATGGGTCAGTATTGTATTTGTTTAATTTGTTGTAGCGCCATATAATTGTGGAATTAAATGTTTTATAGTAGGAGTTGATTTTGTTTTTATTTTGGAAGTGTATCCTCTATTTAATCCAAAATGTGTAAGTCACAGAGTGGGAGAACATACCATAACCCCAAAATCCCGATTTGAGCATTGCTGGCATACTGTGATTTGCATATTTCATGCTAAATGGGCACAATACCTATGAAGGAATGACAAACCCCTAACCACTGAACCAGTAGCTGAATTGATAAAGTATGATTATTCATACCAAGGATAAATCAGTCATAGCATTCATGAATGAGATTTTGCTAAGTGTACTCTTACAACTAGGATGTTCGCGGGCGAAGCTACGATGGGTAATGCTAGTATTTATTAAACACAATGTGTACAGAAAGAATGAAAAGTGAGTTACATTATTGTCGTGATTTCACCAATCTTTAGTTTGTTCAATTAGTGATAATGTCCTATTATTTTACACTCCTGCAGGTGATATTTGGGGCACGGTTCATTACATAGCTTACAGATGCAGCTGTCCTTAGGATAGTGGTAGGCGCTTTCCGTGCAAATCTTTCCAGGAAAGCCGTGTACTGCAAATCGTGTGTAGAGGTGTCGGAGTTGGATGTTTGGTCCTTTCCAGGAGTCTGTTGTCATTGCGTCTGTTTCTGTTATCTCCTCCGGGATCTGTCTTGCTTTGCTGCTCCTCTCTTCGATGAAGGTTGCATAAAATGCTTAGAGGCATGAATTTTTCGGACTAATTTATGAACGATTTCGCGAGAAAGACACTAATTTTCACGTTATTTCGCGAAATAGATATTGTTGTATCGCTTTAATGAAATTCTAAAATAAATCATTAAAGGTTTCATTATTGTGGTTCTGAATTATTTATATCAATGGTAGATGTATAAATTACTACAGAGAGTTTAGTTTTTTTGTAACGGAGACCCTCGCTTGCCCGCTCGCCCGCGTTGCACTCCTGTCTCCCGCCAGGCCCTTTGCCGTTATGCGGCGCTCGCGCGGCACTGAGCCATTGAGTATAGGAATTTGTACTTAAATTTGTACTTCAATGTGATCCTTGACCAATTTTTTGACGAACTGACTTACGGAGAGCGATTGTCAAATTACTTTCAACAATATTCTGCCACTGCTCACACTGCCGAAGCATCCAAGACAGAATTGCGTCGCATTTTCGGTACGAGGATTATAAGTCGGAACGTGTGGCCCCCGCGAAGCCCAGACTTATTACCATGTGACGTTTAGTTGTGGGGGACGCTTAAAAATAGAGTGTATGCGAGAAACCCTCCACTATAAATGAGCTTAAAGACTATATTACAGCTGAAATACAGTCAATCGCTGCTGAGGAAGTTCAGAGAGTAAGTGCCAGTTTCATAAAATGGTGCCAGCGATGTGTAGCAGTGAATGGTGAACATTTTCAGCACCAGCTGTGAACTAGGTAAGTACAAATTCCTATACTCAATGACTCAGAGCAGCGCGGGTGCCGCATAACGGCAAAGTGCGTGGCGGGAGACAGGCTCGCGCCACGGGCGAGTGAGCAAGCGAGGGTCTCCGTTACATACAAACTAAACTCTCTGTAGTAAGCAGCCAATATTATGTTATTATATTCCTCATTTTGCATTAATCTTAATGTTAGCAGTGACTGAATTATTTCAACTTGTTGAATCTTTCTTCGCTCTTCTCTTTCTTTTCATACCCAATCTTGGAACAAAATTTTAAGCTCGTTATTCACTACAGATTTCGCTGTAATATCCCGCTTATCGCCAAATATTTGAATTTCACTTTAGAATGGCCTTATCGCTTTCATTCGCGAACATAATATCCCTTCTTTTCTTAACCAGTAACATGTGATTCGTAAAGGCATCGCAGAATCGCTTCAAAATATTTCTGTCGCGTTTATCGTTAATGCGAAAAATTCATGCCTCTACATAGACTACTGTATCATCATCATGTTTTTCAGTCAAGCGACTGGTCTGCCCCAACAATGAGTCTTTTCCACGTTGTTCGGTCTTGTGCTGTCCTTTTGACCACTTCATAACTTCGTAGGCCAGAACTATGTAATAAAGATCTCATAAAAGTATTCCGTGGCCTCCCGCGAGGGCGTATCCAGGTGTTTTGCCTTCTAGTATGTCGATCATCAGGCCACCATGTCGTAACCTGTGGCCAAGCCAGGTGGATCTCCATCTATTGATCTGGCGGATAATTTGCCGTTTTTCCTTTATTCGATCCAGCACCGTTATGGTGGTCATTTTCTCTACCCAGCTGATCTTTTCCATTCGGCGCTAACACCACATCTCAAACGCTTCTAGTCGTTTAATGTCACCTGTATTCATTGTCCAGGTCTCCCTGCAGTACATTGCAACTGGCCATATGTAGGTCTTAACCAGTTGTTTTCTAAGGCTGAGGGACATCGAGCGTTCACAAATTAGAGAATGCTTTTCACGGAATGCCTGCTTAGCCATGGCTATACGGCTTCTGATTTCAACTTCACATCGTAGGTCTTCTGTGAATATCTGACCAAGGTATTTAAATCGGCAAACCTGTTGTAGCCTACTGGTTCTTTATTTATCGTTATATTTAGTTGGTATTGATGCTTACTTATCACCAGGAACTTGGTCTTCTTATAATTGATTTCCATTCCGTATTCTGTAGCTGTATCATTTAAACATTGCAACATGTTTGTTAATGTATGCAGATCTACTGCAAGTAATGCCAGATCATCAGCAAATTTAATATTCTGGATATGTCTTCTACCAACTTTCACTCCCATATTAGAACCTTTAAAAGACCACTTTGTTATAGCTTCAGCGAAGGTATTGAACTGTAGGCTATACTTAATAATAATCCTTCCACGATGGATCAATGGTAATGTGTCAGCCTCGTACTTAAATTCTTAGGGTATGGGTTCTGTCTTGAAGAAGGAAGCCATGATAAAAATCAATAAATAATGGAATACAGCCTAAAGAAATCATAAAATCCTATTGACGTCAAATTGACAGCTGAATAGCTACTTAGAAAGCAAAATAACTAGTGATGGACCAAGCAAAGAGGATATAGAATGTAGTTTGGCTCAGGCAAGGAAAGCATTTCTACAGAAAATAAATTTGTTGACATCAAAATATGTAGATTTAGGTATTAGGAAGTGATTTTTGAAAGCCTTTGTCTGGAGCGTGGCGCTCTATGGAAGTGAAACTTGGACTGTTGGCGCAGCAGAAAAGAGGAGAATAGAAGCGTTTGAAATGTGGTGTTACAGGAGAATGATGAAGATCAGATGAGTAGATAGGTATAAGGGCGAGTGGGACGGGAGAGATGTTTCTGGTGACAGCTAATGAAGAGAAGAGATAGGTTGCCACCCAGGGGCTCACATCTAGTGGGACGAGGGATAGCGACCACGGGACCCCAGCTGAGTCCAGCATTGCTTCCACTTACTCGTGCCGGGCTCCTCTCCGTCTTCTTTCCTGTCGACCTCCCTTGGTCAACTCTTGTTCTTTTCCGACCCAGACGGTATTAGGGTATCCGAGGTTTAGGGAGACTTTCCCGCCTTAGTTGACCCTTGTCTCAACTTTCCTGATACCCTCATTTTTCGAGGGGTCAGCCTTCTTTTTTTCTTTTCATTATATTTCCTTTTCTCTTTAAGATAGGGGCCGATAACCTCGATGTTAGGCCCCTTAAAACAACAATTATCATCATCATCATCATCATCTCTTTAAGATTCCCGCACTGTTTTGGTTTATTGGCTCTCCGTGTATCTAAATTCCCTTTAGCGATTTTTTTTTGCATCTACACTCCAATTTGTAGGTATTTTCAATCTACGTTGCATTTTGTAAGTTTTTTCGATCTAAGTTGCGTTTTGCGAGAGTTTTCAACCTCAATTACATTTTGTAAGGACTGACAATCTAAATTGCTTTTTAGTAGACCTAAGTCTTTCAATAATGTTGGGAGTCCTGAGATCCGATTGTGACTATTATGAATTTCAATAGCAATTTGTAAGTACAGTATTTTCAACCTAAACCGCTTTTTGCAAGTATTTTCAATCTAAATTGCATTTTGTATGGTGGGCATTCTGCAAGTATTTTGATTTTCAATTGTATTTTGTGGGTATCTTGAATCTAAATTACATTTTGTAACTATTTTCAATCTAAATTGCTTTTTGTAAGTATTATCCATCCAAATGAGTAGTTTGAATTTACCGTACATTTTGTAAGCATTTTCAATTTCAATTGCCTTTTGTAAGCATTTTGAATTTCAATTGCATTTTGTAAGTATTTTGGACCTGAAAAGGGATTTTTTTTTCAATCTGAATTGCATTGTGTATCTTCAATTTCAATTGCATTTTGTAAGTATTTTGAACCTCAATTGCATTTTGTACGTAGGCCTATTTCCAATCGCATTTGCATTTTGTAAGTATTTCGAGTCTACATTGCATTTTGTACGTATTTTGAACCTAACCTACATTTTGTACGTATTTTTTCAATCTATTCCTTTTGTGAGTATTTTCGTTCTAAATTCCCTTTTGTAAGTATTACCACTCTCCATTTTGCATTCCTTAATCTGTGTTAAGAGGTAACTTTAATCAAATTATTTGTAAGGATATCCATTTTATTTAATTTCAAATTGATTATATTATTTTATGTATTTTACAAGAACACTTATCCATTAGATTTTATATCTTACAAGAACACTTATCCATTATATTTTATATTTTACAAGAACACTTATCCATTAGATTTTATATTTTACAAGAACACTTATCCATTAGATTTTATATTTTACAAGAACACTTATCCATTAGATTTTATATTTTACAAGAATACTTATCCATTAGATTTTATATTTTACAAGAATTCTTATCCATTAGATTTTATATTTTACAAGAATTCTGATCCATTAGATTTTATATTTTACAAGAATACTTATCCATTAGATTTTATATTTTACAAGAACACTTATCCATTAGATTTTATATTTTACAAGAACACTTATCCATTATATTTTATATTTTACAAGAACACTTATCCATTAGATTTTATAACTTACAAGAACACTTATCCATTAGATTTTATATTTTACAAGAACACTTATCCATTATATTTTATATTTTACAAGAACACTTATCCATTATATTTTATATTTTACAAGAACACTTATCCATTATATTTTATATTTTACAAGAATACTTATCCATTAGATTTTATATTTTACAAGAATTCTTATCCATTAGATTTTATATTTTACAAGAATACTTATCCATTAGATTTTATATTTTACAAGAATTCTTATCCATTATATTTTATATTTTACAAGAATACTTATCCATTATATTTTATATTTTACAAGAATACTTATCCATTAGATTTTATATTTTACAAGAATACTTATCCATTAGATTTTATATTTTACAAGAATACTTATCCATTAGATTTTATATTTTACAAGAATATTTATCCATTAGATTTTATATTTTACAAGAATACTTATCCATTAGATTTTATATTTTACAAGAATACTTATCCATTATATTTTATATTTTACACGAATATTTATCCATTAGATTTTATATTTTACAAGAATTCTTATCCATTAGATGTTATATTTTACAAGAATACTTATCCATTAGATTTTATATTTTACAAGAATACTTATCCATTAGATTTTATATTTTACAAGAATAATTATCCATTAGATTTTATATTTTACAAGAATACTTATCTATTAGATTTTATATTTTACAAGAATAGGCTACTTATCCATTGTATTTTATATTTTACAAGAATACTTATCCATTAGATTGTATATTTTATAAGAATACTTATCCATAAAATTTTATATATTTATCGTTCTTATTCATTTACTTCCAGGTTCTTCATTTCATCCTGTATATATTTTCGTTAACTTCATTTCTCAACAGTTTTATTAGATTAGTTTCTTAAGGTTTGATTCTAATTTGGTGAAAAAGCTCCCATTGTTGGTTCGAAGCATGTACTAATTTGAATATAACTTGTATTAGTTAGTTATTGAGGATTCAAGAGGCGGAACTACGAGGTCATCTGCCCCTAATTTGTATTGATTGGCGGAGAATTTTAATTATTATTTGTAAGCTATTCATGGAAGTAAGAAAGAAAACGAAAATTTCAAGAGAGATAGTGACGTGCATTTTCATTGAAGAGTTAGAAAAGAATAATTGCAGGTTGATGGTGGTGGTTGTTGTTGTTTTTTCAAAGAGTGAAACATCTAGGCTATCGTTGGTGTTGTTGGAGTCTTCAGTCTTTTGACTGATTTGATGCAGCTCTCCATTTCTCCCTGTCCTGAGTTAATCGTTTCATCTATACATAGCTACCACACCCTACATCCGAGGCAATCTGTTTAACATATTCTAACCTTGGTCTACCCCTACAGTTCTTGTCCTCGCCCCTTCCTTCCATAACTAAGCTTGCTATTCTTGGGTGTCTTAGTATGTGTCCTACCAACTTATCTCTTCTCTTCATTAGCAGTCGCCAGAAACATCTCTCCTCTCCCACTCGTCTTAATACCTCTTCGTTTGTAACCCTATATACCCATCTGATCATTATTCTCCTGTAACACCATATTTCAAAAGCTTCAATTCTCCTCTTTTCAGCTGCACCAACAGTCCAAGTTTCACTTCCATAGAGCGCCACGCTCCAGACAAAGGCTTACAAAAATGACTTCCTAATACCTAAATCTATATTCGATATCAACAGATTCCTTTTTTTTTGTTGTAGAAATGCTTTCCTTGCCTGAGCCAACCTACTTTTTATATCCTCTTTGCTTCGTCCATCACTGGTTATTTTTCTTCCTAAGTAACAGAAGTCTCCTACTTCCTTCAGCTTTTCCCTTGCCAATTTGATGTCCATAGAGGTTTCTGATTTATTTCTGCTGCATTCCAGTATTTTTGGTTTACATTTATTAATTTTCGTCATGAAGGCTATTCATTCCGTAAGACGGAGTCCATACCATTCAAAAACTCATTCAAATCCTCAGGCGTGTCGGCAAAGATGACTATGTCATCGGCAAATCTTAAAGTTGAAATTATTTCTTCCTTGAATCTTCACTCCCATTTTAAATTTTTCTCCAATTTTTTCTAGGCTATCTACCCGTAATTAATTGAGTGATAGTGATTATGAATAAACTGACCTACGTACCACAAGAAGAAAAGGACAAAGGAAAAAGAAAAGAGACATAAGAGTCAAGGAAAGGAAATTCCCTCATACCTCAAAGAGTTCAGAACCCACCCGACTTAGGGGAAACATATTCGAGATGGCGCCTTCAGTGGCGTAGTTGGTAACATGCTGAGCTTCTACGCCCAAAATCGCGGGTTCAAACTTGGCCGAAGTCGTCGGATTTTTTTGAGAGCGTTAAAAATCCCTCAGTATGCCTTCCTTCGGATGGGAAGTAAACCCGGCGGTCCAATGTCATAGATTTATAGCATGTAAAAGAACCTTCCACTGACTGCACTTGTGTGAAGCCAAAATGTGTAGGTTAGAATAAAAAGCTATATTAGTTCCAACGTTGATCACCAGGTGCTGGCTGCGATGGCATCTAGTTGACAAGTCCTCAGCTAGGTGTCGTGGACGATAGCATTTGGTAGCAAAAGTAGGAACTACTTGAAAATTGAACATCTGGAGTCCTTACTAGAATCACAGATAACACACACTAATACGGCCATCACAATTAACACCGGTTATCAGACAAATTCTACACACACCCAAAGTACGCAGGACTACATGGCCACGTTGTCGCAGCCCCTAAACTAAGAAACCAACCAACATATTCGAGACGTGAGGATTATTTGCAAGTACGTTACGTTGAGACTATACAGACGGCCACCCCCAGTTCGCCCCACAGCCTTCTAAACCTACTGGACTTTCGAAAACATATTCTAGATGTGAGGATTATTTGCAAGTACGCTACGTTGAGACGGTAATGATGGTTACTCCCAGTTCTCCCCACAGCCTTCTGAATCCACTTGACTTCTCATAAACATATTCTAGATTTGAGGAATATCTGCAAGTACGCTACGTTGAGACGGTAATGATGGTTACTCCCAGTTCGCCCCACAGCCTACTGAATCCACTTGACTTCTCATAAACATATTCTAGATGTGAGGATTATTTGCAAGTACGCTATGTTGAGATGGTAAAGATGGTTACTCCCAGTTCACCCCACAGCCTTCTGAATCCACTTGACTTCTCATAAACATAGTCTAGATGTGAGGATTATTTGCAAGTACGCTATGTTGAGACGGTAATGATGGTTACTCCCAGTTCGCCCCACAGCCTTCTGAACCCACTTGACTTCTCATAAACATATTCTAGATGTGAGGATTATTTGCAAGTACGCTATGTTGAGACGGTAATGATGGTTACTCCCAGTTCTAACTACAGCCTTCTGAACCCACTTGACTTCTCATAAACATATTCTAGATGTGAGGATTATTTGCAAGTACGCTATGTTGAGACGGTAAAGATGGTTACTCCCAGTTCACCCCACAGCCTTCTGAACCCACTTGACTTCTCATAAACATATTCTAGATGTGAGGATTATTTGCAAGTACGCTATGTTGAGACGGTAAAGATGGTTACTCCCAGTTCTAACCACAGCCTTCTGAACCCACCCGAATTCTGGGAAATATAAGGTGCGTTTAAAAAAGTAACAAGCCGAAGGCTGTAATGCGCAAACCGGTGACGACATCGGCTAATCGTGGCGTGTGTAACGAGGTGTGGTTCTGACCAAAGCGTGGAATGTCACAGCCCGTCGCTAGAGAGCACGCGTACACGTCACGTGACGATACAAAGCGAGCAGCAGCATGCATCAATCGTCCAACCAAGACCAAGACAGTAGGCCATTCGGCATGCGTCCTGGTGTGGTTGAAGGCTGTGGGGCACCATTGGGCACACACTTTCCGCAAGTGCAGTCGTTCCTTCATGATGGTGTGCACACTTCCGACGGTCAATCCCACCACGGCGGCTATGGCGTTCACTACCACTCGGCGGTCCTGGGTAATGAGTGCATCAACCAGCTGGACGTTGTCATCGGTAATGCAGGAGGGTGCCCCTGACCGGGCATCATCGGCTATCGACACCCGTTCTTCCCTGAAGCGCTTGTAACACGCCTTGACCCTTGCAAGGGACATGCAGTGTTCGCCGTACACTTGTGACATTAGGCGATGAATGTCCGTTCTCCCTACTCCTTTCGCTGTCAGAAACCGAACAACACCTCTTTGCTCTTCGTTTGACGCCTCCATGTCACTGTTTTCAAAGCGACTGTCAGCGTTGGACGATTGAAGCATGCTGCTGCTCGATTTGTATCGTCACGTGACGTGCAAGCGTGCCCTCTAGCGACGAGATGTGACCTTCCACGCTCTGGTCGGAACCACACCTGGTTACACACGCTACGATTAGCCAATGTTGTCACCGGTTTGCGCATCACAGCCTCCGGCTCGTTACTTTTTGAACGCACCTTATATTTTCGAGATGTGAAGATTATTTTGAGAGTACTGTATAGGCCTGCTACATTGAAACGGTACAGATGGCCACTCCCAGTGCACCGGAAGCGAGTAAGTTTGGTTGGTTCCTCAGTTTAGGGGCTGCGACAACGTGGCCATGTAGCCCCGTGTACTTTGGGTGTGTACTGTGTGTAGAATCTGTCTGATAACCGGTGTCAATTGTGATGGCTGTATTAGTGTGTGTTATCTGCTTTCAGCCTACTTTTCATATTTTGCAAAAATGAGGAAAAAGTAGACTTATGAGATCGATCCGTGAAAATGTGTGGCTGTCTGTCCTTCTGTCTGGCTGGCTGTGTGTGTGTCCCCCCCCCCCCCTATCAACTCCTAAACGACTGCAGAAATCGAAACCAAATTAAGTATGAGTAAAGATGTATACCAGAATATCTCACTTCCATATTTGAAAATAATGTCAATCCTACCAAGTGCTGAAAAAACGCACTAGAAATTTGAGCTCCATGTTGGATATCTTGGAAGGTATGCATGGGAGCTATTCCAAAATTAGCACACATGTAGATAATACTATTTTAGTTTAATTTCCAGGAGGCCATACATGACAGTGTTGCCAAAATAATTTTAAGCCTTCTGATAGGTCCAACATTTAAATGCCTATACCTTCTACACTATCAATTGGATTTCAACCAAATTTTGTGTGTAATATGTGTACATAAACAGATATGACTGAGCGTATTCTTAAGAGCCACCAGGGCTGCCAACTGTTAATAATTGCTCTCTCTATTATTTTATCCAAATACCAATATATCAGAAAGTATGCAAGCCGACAGCTTTAAACTATGCACACGCTCAGTACCTGACATTTTAAACTGATTTGGGAGTAACTTATTGAACCCTTGCAAAGAAGCATATGAGACTCAGATTCGGGGCGTAACAGGTCATATTCGTAAGTTGCTGTCAGGGCGCTTCATTAACTTGCAGGGTAACATATAACAAAATAACATGCAGGAAAGAGTGAAGCCAGGGTTAAAAACAACTGAATTTAATAACAAATCACCATATTTACACATAAACAATTAACAACAAAAACTCCCAACTGACTCCCGCTTAATAAAAATGCCAAAAACTTAGGCGATATCTCTGGAGAGATTAATTACCTGGACCAAGTGTCCTTAAATAAAAGATACAAAAGTGACCATATAAGTGCGTACGCCGTTCTACATGCACCACGATGTGTACTTTGAATGCGTGATTCGTTATCATCCAGAATGACCCTTCAAACAACGAATCCGCATTTCCTAGAGCTAGACCGACACAAGGGAACACAACTACAATACATTAAATTAAACCGACACTTCCTAAATCTACTATAAACAAACACAAAAATTTCCGTGTGAAATTGGACTTAAATTGCCGTAGCAACATTTACTGCCTAAAAACTTAGGACTTCTCACACAAATCAACACAAGTACATTAACACGTGACCAATAGCAAAAATACTCAAATGACCGCTGTCAAAATTTACAAATACTCTACCACTACACCACACGGGTGTGACAAACAAAAATTACATGAAATCGAGTCATCAACAAAGCAATAGGCAAACAGCCCACATTTACGTTAATCACAATATTCTTATCCATACAAGGTACAACAATCCGTTACACACATGGCGAACTCCCCCATTAATTATGGCTTAAAAATTAGCCATCACAATGAACAGGTTTGCTACATGAAAGCTTACAGGGTTCAGTCGGACAAAGGACTGCCTATCAAAATAAGTCACAGGCAAAACGGGCGGTTTGTGGAACACTGCATGTCTGTCAACCCACGTGTCAATAACCTCGACCTCCCAGAACATGGGGTCGAACCTCGAAGAAATGTGCCCCAAAGCACAATAATACGTGTGTGTCAGAAAAACATATGGACAAGAATCAGCAGTCTCCCAAGAGCACTCTGTCTTTCCATCTAAAATACAACAGCAGCAAAAATATATAAGGGCGGTAGGACAACTACCCCCTCCTCACGGAGAATCAACACACACTAGACACATCAACACACACTGAATCACACGTATGGGTTGTGACAGACCCTGAAATAAAAGACACAAATAATATCCACATGCTGGCGCCATCGTTCTATGCCGTGACTAGTCACCTGAAAAGGACTCAAGAAAAATCTATCAAAATTAGAACGAAGGTGTTCTACAATTACTTTTAAGTTGGTGCACTCGGCTACCCTAACATGAATAATAACCTGTTCAGCAAAATGTTTTACAATCATTTCCTCCCATTCCTATTTCAAAATATTAACGTTAATAAAGCACCATTTATCGAATGTAACGGGTTCCGCAATTGCAAGGATAAAAATCACGCACGCACGCCGTGTACATTACACATGACTCAAGAAAAATCAAAATATCAACAAACACATTGGCCACGCGCCAACGGACATTTAAACATATAGTGTCGGTACAAGAAAAACAGCTAAAAACAAGAAAGAAAAACATGACTATTTACCAAGTTCCCCGGCCAAATCTAACTACATAATTGAAATAATCCAATTTTAGTACATCACCGCTTCTGCATGTAGGACTAAGGACATCCTCCTCAACCCATTGCCCTATGGACAATTTAGCACTCCATAGTAGTCGTCTGCGTTGATTTCTTGAAGCTCATCCCAACTTCAAACCACGTGCTGATCATCTTGGTCTCGACTCCTTGGCAGAAAAGTTCAATGTTAAATATTTGCCTATCTATAATCGCTTGCAGGCTACTCAGTTCACCCACAATTGTCCTACTGCGATTAATAGCGAAGACTGGCCCTAATTATATCGCACATACGCACTATAAAAACACATACAATACACACAATTTATACATAAAATATACATCTCGAGTCCGCGCCACTGGCTCGTTAACAAGTTCAAAATCCTGGCTGCACTCGCAGTCGCTATCTCGTCCGGTATTTCCGTCCCGTCTTATGGACTTCGGTTCTGGTAAGCGCTAATGAGGGTGACACGATACTTCCCCCTTAAAGTTGAACTCGTCGTCTTTAAAAGAATGTTACAGTTTATCACGCGCTGGCGTGAAATATTTAGATCACACAACTTAGTTGATTTTAGAACAAAATGTATTATAGCTTTTAAAATTCGATACTGCAAACGCGGCGACTTTAGCTTCCCAGAGCTCAGAAAATAAAATTAGCTTCACTGATTTTAGAGCGTAAAATTCACACTTCAAACTGGCGTGGAGTATGCCTCTGAAGGCTCCACACAATAAGTACTCAGATAAATTCGAGCGTCAAAATCACACTTCAAACTGGCGTGGAGTATGCCTCTGAAGGCTCCACAAGAATAGTACTCAGATTGGCGTCAGGCCAAACTATTTATGAGAAACTGACAAGGGCGGCGGAGTGGGGCGGAGTCGGATAAAAACTTCCAGAGTTTATGTCTCACAAAGATGGGGCTAGTGTCATTCTTCTCCAAATGAATCCAACGTCTCAAATTACTCGAGCGGAGATTAATCCGTTCGACGGTTCCTTAGATACACACTTCCGCGCGCTTTTTACTACTGACGCCGTCCACCTCGTGGTCACGGCTTGGTCTCTTGAGATTGGCTGATTCAATCGTATGTTCGTTGAGAGGACCTCGTGATTCTCCCTTTATGTCTCCAATTTTGGTACAGTAGTTGCACAATTTGGCCTTGAACTCGACTAATTCTGGCCGTCCCCAGGAATAGCTACCAACTCAGCTTCTGTTGCAACCATTACGAAATGCTGGCCTCCCTAATATCCAAGTCGACTTCCTTATGTGCTGCCTGGGCCGTAGTAATAATAATAATAAATATGAATACTTATTTATCGAAGATCAATAAGGGTTCATTTATCCTCAGCAAGGTTTTGAAATTCGAAACAATTTATTGGTTTGGATTTCAAAAACAAAATCCACTGTAGTAACAACACATCTCTTTAAATCTCACTCAGCTGCTCGAGTGTATGCCCCTCTGACTCAATTAGTGTGCTCCCTTCTCGCTGGAATGTCATTCATATTTTCTCTAGGTCTCCCCCTTCTCCTCACGTAGTTGCCACTCCCGTCGTCTCAGCTGCTCGTTGTTTACAAACAAAGTGCGTACTCAGGCGCTCCCCGTAGGTTTGAGTGTTGGCTCTCAAAATAAATAAATTTCTGGCAATACAGATTCTGCATAATCATCTTTCCTAATCATCAAATGGTTCCCTTCTGTAGTACGGTTTCAAATTGGCGCTATTAAAAACAGATTTTGCACCAGTGCTCACTTCTTCTAATCTGTAGGCATTGTTACCCAGATTCTTAATTACCCGGAACGGGCCAATGAATTTTGGACAGAACTTGGCGAAGACTTTGTTCTTAGGGTCGGAGATCGGTGGTCTACGAACCAGCACTAATTCTTGTTCTTGTAACTCTCGGTGAAACTTCTTTCCTCGGTACCGTCTCAGCCTTCGGTCCGCTTGGTTCCTCATGTGCTCCCTCGTTCGCTGGATTCGCAAATCATGCGCTAATAATGGATCCCTTGGGCAAGGAATGATCTTGTCCCAAGTTCTTTCCGGCAATATGTTGTGGTGTACAATCAGTGGGACTTGACCCGTCGACTCGTGCTTAGTAGTGTTCATGCACATCTCAATTTCCCCTACTTTGTCTACCCATTTATTGTGTTCGTTAGGAATCATTACTCTGTAGTATTTAGCGACACAGCGAATTGTTCTTTCGCTCGGATTTCCACAAGGATGACGAATACTCGAAAATATGTGTTTGATTCCTAGGCTCTCCAAACCTTGCCTTAAAACATTGCTTGTGAAATAGGTACCGTGATCTGATAGAATGGATTCCGGCTTCCCAAGCATCGGAATGACTTTGTTCTTAATTCGACTAAGGACTTGTCTTGATGTCGTCTTCTGAATAGGACATAGCACGACCATCTTCGAAAATACATCGACACATACCAAGAGGTGTCGGCATCCACGCTTTCCTTTTACTAAAGGACCAAAGCAATCAATCGCGAGCATCTCGCATGGTTTCTGCGGTAATAGTGGTCTTGGAGGTTGTTTCAGAATAAAGTTGTTCGGATTTGTGCGCTGACAAGCGTCACACGTTCTAATTACTTCAACAATGGTGAATCTCATCTTGGGCCAAGTAAAGGTCTCCCCTATCGTAGCTTCAGTCTTATCCGTGCCGATATGTGCTAGGCTCTCGTGAACATGCCAAGTTAATCCCCTCTGTAGTGATGCTGGAACTAAGATCCGCAGTTTAGTATGATGCTCATCTACGTACTTATGTAACAAGTTATTCAAGTAGTGAAATCTCGCTTGTTTAGCACTGGCTTCCCGGTACTCCGGTGAATTTGGTTGTAACTCCTTCCTATAGAATTTTATCATCATCATCATCATCCATGGGTCAGCTTCTTGCTCCTTCCGAATATCCTTCAATCTTGCCAAAAACTCACGAGCCTTAGGTGTCATGGTAATATTGTGAACTTCCGCTGTTACTTCGTTTCCGTCCTCAGGGTTTCTACTCAAGGCATCTGGTATGACGTTCAATTTCCCAGGACAATGTTCTATTGTGATGTCAAACTGCTGTATGTAGATGGACCAGCGCGTAACTCTCTCACTTGCTATTGTTGTCTTAAATAAAAATGTCAGTGCATGGTGGTCGGTTCTAACAATGATGGAATAACCGTAGATCATCTTGCGCCACCGTTGGAGAGAATATAGAATTGCTAGTAGCTCAAGTTCCGTAACTGTGTAGTTCCTCTCATGTTTCCGTAATTTACGACTCGTAAATGCCAAATAGGATTTCTTCTTGGGTTCTTCAGCGTCCTCTTGGTACAGCATAGCACCAATCCCAATTAACGAAGCATCTGCTTGAATGATAAATTGTTTCTCAAAATCCGGATATCCAAGTTTCACACAGTTTTCCAATAAATCCTTCGTTGCTTTAAAAGACCTGTCGCACTCCTCGTTCCACGACCATCGATTCGCTTTCTTCAACATCTCCTGCATGGGCGCTACTGTTTCTGTGTAACCAGGGCAATTTTCTTTGAAGAAACCTGTCACTCCCAAAAATGCTCTAACATGCTTGACTTTGGTAGGTGTGGGAAATTTCTTAATAGCATCAGTCTTGGCTGGATTAGGCCGCACGCCCTCGACATCAATTATATGTCCCAAATATAAAATTTCGCTCTGGCAAAAATGTGACTTTTTTAAGTTGATCTTGAAGTTCATGGTTCTCAGGTTGTCCAGCAGTTTATTTAAATTTATCAAGTGTTCTTCCATTGTCTCAGAAGCGATTAATATGTCATCAACATATCTCGTGGTGAAGTTCTTGACCTCCTCAGTCAGATTTCTATCGAGTGCTCTAATGAGTGCACATCCCGCAGTTTTCACGCCAAAGGGCATTCGACACCAGATATAATTTTGATTATCGAATAAAAATCCCGTCAACAGTTGGGATTTTTCTTCAAGTTCAAGATGGTGGAAACTATTCGTCAAATCAACACTTGAGTATATCTTCTTCCCACGGAAGCCTTTCAAAACATCTTTGATCCTCGGTGCTTGGTCGTGCTCAACTAGCAGTTTGCTATTTAAAACTCGCGCGTCTAGGCACAGCCTAATTGATCCGTTTGGCTTGGTCACAGCCAATATTGCGTTCAGATAAGGAGTTGCAGCTTTCCTTATCATGCCAGAATCTAATAAGTTAGTAATGATATCCCTCACCTGAGAAAAATGCTTCTCTGGGATCGGGTACAATTTACTTTTAAATGGGGTCCAATCTGTTACCTGCATCGCATATTGAAAATTTAAAACTTTCCCAGGTACGGTGTCAAAAGCTCCTTTATGTAATCTTAAAATTTCTTCCAATCTTCTTCTATCAGATTCCCCTACGATGGCTTCCTTAAGTCGCTCCTGAAGTAGAATTTCGAATTTGGTTCCGCCCATTTCTTCTTCCGCCAAATGCACCCAAAGTTCCTGCGACATATCTCGGCTGTCCATTTCTAGCACTGCTGTCTGGTTAACTTGCTCTCCCCTCAAGATCTTATCTCCGGCCTCATTAGTGCATTCCTCAACAACCCAAGTATTTGCCTCTCTCTCCAGCGGATTCTCTTCCATATTTAAACCCACATGATCCAATCCTTCTACTTGTTTGAAGCTTACAGTGTTGTTATGTAAATCAATTACAGCATGAAAATCGCAGATGAAGTTGGCTCCTAAAATTATATTGTAGTTCATCTTTGGAATAACAATGAATGTTTGTGAAAAAGTATGGTTCAATATTTCCAGATCTAGAAATGCTTGCTGTTTACAATTCATAGTTTTGTCAGGAATGACACCTCTGACTTTCATTAGCGGTACCGGCATAATAGGAACAGTCTGTTTTCTTGCTATTTCTTTTATCAAAATTTCAGTGACTAAGCTCACCTGGCTACCTGTATCAATCAAACATCTCACCCTCATACCTCCAATATGCGCGTAAATAATTGGTAGCTGTCTGATAACATTTTCACGGTTCTTCACCACTTCCTCCAGGCAGTCGTCTGGGAATGCTACCCACTCTTCTATATTGCCCACTATCGTCTCTTCTTGCTCCCTGGCGATCTCCGTTTTTAGCCTGTCTCCTTTCAGTTCATTTGGTTTTTTTTTTATCCCGGGCCCCATTAGATGTGTTTCGCCGGTTATCATTCTGTCGCTCCTGTTGCCTCAGTAAACTCTCTGCTCCTTCTCCTTGATGGTTGTCTGGGCTCTGTCTGTTCGCCATGGCACGCCCCCACTTCTCCTTCTCCGCTTCTTCATTACTTAATTGATTCAAGTATTTACGGGATTCAATATATCGTTCGTCCCAGTTATTCCTATAATCCCCTCTGTTTTCTTGGCGATAGTCCCTGCCGTTACTCCATCTACCATCTCCATTTCTTTGGTAAGGTCTACCTTGTCTCTGGTTTCCCCTCCAATTCGTGTATTCCCGCTGGTACGTCCACTGATTATTTTGATTTTGGTTATTCTGATGATATCTCCCGCGGTTATTCTGATAATTCTGATTGTTGTTATGGAACTGGTTTCGGCCGTCAAAATCTTGTCTTCTTGGCGTGAACTGTGTCCCTGTGGACTGTGTCTTACTTTGGTTCCCCTGGCCGTGGTTATTTTGGAGTCCCTGAACTACCTCTGCCGTGTTGACACATTCCAAATTCCTTCTTCCTGTCTGTGGGCTTACCATACTCGTCTCATCTAAGTGTCTGAGTAATTCTTCGGCTTGGACTGCGGTCTGAATATTTCCTGCGACTAATAATTGTTGGATATGCATTGGGAGTTGTTTTCCGATGGTTAGAACCATATTCGGCTCGCTAGGCGGGTCATCAAAATCCCTGAATTTTACCAATTGCTGACTGAAGAATTCTGAAAAACGGGTTGGATGTGTACTGTGGTATTTGCGCGTGTACAGGTCCATTCTTAACCCTTGCTGTAACGAAGGACTCCAAAACTTCTTCAAAAACGCCTCGCGGAATTGAGCCATGTCTGTAAACGTGTACTTGAAACTTAAAAACCAGGTCAGGCTAGGTCCTTCTAAAAATTTCTCCACCAGTCTTAATTGTTTCTCCGGGCCGATGTGTTGGTCATTAAAGTAGTCAGTTAATTGCCGTAGAAATGCTTTGGGAGTGGTTCCTGAATGTTCTTTAAACTTATCGGGCTTAAAATCATTACCCCGAATGACTTGGATGACTTGGGCTGGTGCCAAGTTCGGTTGCGGAGTTGAAGTCTCCCCCCTGTACTGCTGGAATGCATTAGTCGTTAGTCTGGGACTTTGACCCCGACTCGTGTCCTCAGCCAACTTCGAACCTGCCGGACTTCCAATACTTGTTTGCTTTTCCGGAATATTTTCGTTTGAAAATAATGTCGCATTCTCTAACGATCTAATCTCGTTTTTTATGATTAATTCTGAATGTTCCTGTAATTTCGACTTCATATTTTCCTCCAGTGCCTGCATTCGCTTTAAAACTGCCAGCCTGTCTTCCTTATTCGCATGAGCCTGCTGGTCCCAATCTCGCCGGATCCTACTTTTTAAGCTATTTATTTTCTCCTCGTTCCTCTCCTGATTTTTCTCTAGCTCTTCACTTATCCGTTCCTGCGTTTTCACTAGTTGTTCCCCCACCTCTTCTCTCATAGCCTCTTGCGTTTTTATTAGCTGACCTTCCAAATTATCCTGAGTTTTGACGAGCTGCTCCCCTACTTCTTGTCTTATGACCTCTTGTGTGTTTATTAGCTGGCCTTCCATCTCTTTTCTTATGATCTCTTGTGTTCTGCCTAATTGCTCCTCTAAATTTTCCCGCAAGTGTATCTGCTCGGTTTCAGCCTTAACTTCGACTTTATCTATTTCCTTTATTAATTCCAGCACGTTGTTATCTACCGAATTAATTTGCTGCTGTAGTTTCTCTTGGGTCTTCTTCACTCCCGCGGTGTTACTGACACATGCTGCCTCTATCTGCTTGAGTTTATCCGCCACCATCTCGTCAAATTGTACTAATTTGTTATCAAATTTCGCCTCCAATTTCTTCATTTCGCCTAACTGTCTGATGTTGTTTTCCGCAACCTCGCCTGCCAGTTTCTCTACTTTTTGAACGCTCTGATTAATATCATTTGTGATTTTTCCTAACTGTTCGGTTTGTGTTACCGCCTGTTGTGACAATCTGTGGTTTAGTTCATTGAATTGTTTGTCCGTGTCTAATTTCTGGACTTCTAACTGGACCGAAATGTTACCGCTCATATCAAGTAATTGTTTTTCACTATGCTCACGCTGAGCTTCTAATTGTTCTTTTAATTGTTCTTCCGTTTTCGCGGACATTTGTTCTAATTGTTTTTCACTATGCTCACGCTGAGCTTCTAATTGTTCTTTTAATTGTTCTTCCGTCTTTACGGACATCTGCACTAATTGTTCTTCCGTTTTCGCGGACATTTGTTCTAATTGTTTTTCACTATGCTCACGCTGAGCTTCTAATTGTTCTTTTAATTGTTCTTCCGTCTTTACGGACATCTGGATCGACATCCGTTCTAACAATGCCTTTATCTCATCAACACTCGCCATTTCACACACAAAATATATTCAGAGAAAAACAGGGTTATGGGCTAAGGTTTCAGCCCTATACGCACATACATGTCACACATTTAAATATTACTGGCTCTAATTTAATGAAAATTTCAGTAACAAAATTTACTGAATACAATGACACTTATTCCCAAACAACAAAATAACCCCTAGTGATCTGCTTTTAAATTCCTAACCAACAGAATTTACGAAACACCAATTAACCGAAGTCAATTAAATGTCAGATATAAGGCAACATCTTCCTGCTTTGACTGAGTTCATTAATAATGCAAATTTCTAATTTTAATGTGGGCGCCAGAACAAGTTTATAACAAATACCAAATCAAATTCTAACCTTGTTCAATATTTCTAACTTTAGGAACTCAGTGATTTTACTAATGCACATGGCGGTACAACATCGCCTCCATTTACTGAATTTACATGTCCGCTTGACCTGGCATCATTTCTCAACGAAATAAATATGAGATCAGCGAAGCAACAACAACAACAATCCCCACTTGGGCAGCCATTTTTGTTTTATGAACCCTTGCAAAGAAGCATATGAGACTCAGATTCGGGGCGTAACAGGTCATATTCGTAAGTTGCTGTCAGGGCGCTTCATTAACTTGCAGGGTAACATATAACAAAATAACATGCAGGAAAGAGTGAAGCCAGGGTTAAAAACAACTGAATTTAATAACAAATCACCATATTTACACATAAACAATTAACAACAAAAACTCCCAACTGACTCCCGCTTAATAAAAATGCCAAAAACTTAGGCGATATCTCTGGAGAGATTAATTACCTGGACCAAGTGTCCTTAAATAAAAGATACAAAAGTGACCATATAAGTGCGTACGCCGTTCTACATGCACCACGATGTGTACTTTGAATGCGTGATTCGTTATCATCCAGAATGACCCTTCAAACAACGAATCCGCATTTCCTAGAGCTAGACCGACACAAGGGAACACAACTACAATACATTAAATTAAACCGACACTTCCTAAATCTACTATAAACAAACACAAAAATTTCCGTGTGAAATTGGACTTAAATTGCCGTAGCAACATTTACTGCCTAAAAACTTAGGACTTCTCACACAAATCAACACAAGTACATTAACACGTGACCAATAGAAAAAATACTCAAATGACCGCTGTCAAAATTTACAAATACTCTACCACTACACCACACGGGTGTGACAAACAAAAATTACATGAAATCGAGTCATCAACAAAGCAATAGGCAAACAGCCCACATTTACGTTAATCACAATATTCTTATCCATACAAGGTACAACAATCCGTTACACACATGGCGAACTCCCCCATTAATTATGGCTTAAAAATTAGCCATCACAATGAACAGGTTTGCTACATGAAAGCTTACAGGGTTCAGTCGGACAAAGGACTGCCTATCAAAATAAGTCACAGGCAAAACGGGCGGTTTGTGGAACACTGCATGTCTGTCAACCCACGTGTCAATAACCTCGACCTCCCAGAACATGGGGTCGAACCTCGAAGAAATGTGCCCCAAAGCACAATAATACGTGTGTGTCAGAAAAACATATGGACAAGAATCAGCAGTCTCCCAAGAGCACTCTGTCTTTCCATCTAAAATACAACAGCAGCAAAAATATATAAGGGCGGTAGGACAACTACCCCCTCCTCACGTAGAATCAACACACACTAGACACATCAACACACACTGAATCACACGTATGGGTTGTGACAGACCCTGAAATAAAAGACACAAATAATATCCACATGCTGGCGCCATCGTTCTATGCCGTGACTAGTCACCTGAAAAGGACTCAAGAAAAATCTATCAAAATTAGAACGAAGGTGTTCTACAATTACTTTTAAGTTGGTGCACTCGGCTACCCTAACATGAATAATAACCTGTTCAGCAAAATGTTTTACAATCATTTCCTCCCATTCCTATTTCAAAATATTAACGTTAATAAAGCACCATTTATCGAATGTAACGGGTTCCGCAATTGCAAGGATAAAAATCACGCACGCACGCCGTGTACATTACACATGACTCAAGAAAAATCAAAATATCAACAAACACATTGGCCACGCGCCAACGGACATTTAAACATATAGTGTCGGTACAAGAAAAACAGCTAAAAACAAGAAAGAAAAACATGACTATTTACAAAGTTCCCCGGCCAAATCTAACTACATAATTGAAATAATCCAATTTTAGTACATCACCGCTTCTGCATGTAGGACTAAGGACATCCTCCTCAACCCATTGCCCTATGGACAATTTAGCACTCCATAGTAGTCGTCTGCGTTGATTTCTTGAAGCTCATCCCAACTTCAAACCACGTGCTGATCATCTTGGTCTCGACTCCTTGGCAGAAAAGTTCAATGTTAAATATTTGCCTATCTATAATCGCTTGCAGGCTACTCAGTTCACCCACAATTGTCCTACTGCGATTAATAGCGAAGACTGGCCCTAATTATATCGCACATACGCACTATAAAAACACATACAATACACACAATTTATACATAAAATATACATCTCGAGTCCGCGCCACTGGCTCGTTAACAAGTTCAAAATCCTGGCTGCACTCGCAGTCGCTATCTCGTCCGGTATTTCCGTCCCGTCTTATGGACTTCGGTTCTGGTAAGCGCTAATGAGGGTGACACGATACTTCCCCCTTAAAGTTGAACTCGTCGTCTTTAAAAGAATGTTACAGTTTATCACGCGCTGGCGTGAAATATTTAGATCACACAACTTAGTTGATTTTAGAACAAAATGTATTATAGCTTTTAAAATTCGATACTGCAAACGCGGCGACTTTAGCTTCCCAGAGCTCAGAAAATAAAATTAGCTTCACTGATTTTAGAGCGTAAAATTCACACATCAAACTGGCGTGGAGTATGCCTCTGAAGGCTCCACACAATAAGTACTCAGATAAATTCGAGCGTCAAAATCACACTTCAAACTGGCGTGGAGTATGCCTCTGAAGGCTCCACAAGAATAGTACTCAGATTGGCGTCAGGCCAAACTATTTATGAGAAACTGACAAGGGCGGCGGAGTGGGGCGGAGTCGGATAAAAACTTCCAGAGTTTATGTCTCACAAAGATGGGGCTAGTGTCATTCTTCTCCAAATGAATCCAACGTCTCAAATTACTCGAGCGGAGATTAATCCGTTCGACGGTTCCTTAGATACACACTTCCGCGCGCTTTTTACTACTGACGCCGTCCACCTCGTGGTCACGGCTTGGTCTCTTGCGATTGGCTGATTCAATCGTATGTTCGTTGAGAGGACCTCGTGATTCTCCCTTTATGTCTCCAATTTTGGTACAGTAGTTGCACAATTTGGCCTTGAACTCGACTAATTCTGGCCGTCCCCAGGAATAGCTACCAACTCAGCTTCTGTTGCAACCATTACGAAATGCTGGCCTCCCTAATATCCAAGTCGACTTCCTTATGTGCTGCCTGGGCCGTAGTAATAATAATAATAAATATGAATACTTATTTATCGAAGATCAATAAGGGTTCATTATATACTTCAGTTCTACCAACATGATTCTAAGCCTGCTGATAGGGCCAATTTTTAATTACATGTAACTTCTATACTATCAGTTGGATTTCAACCAAATTTCGTATGTGCCATGTGTAACATAACAGATATGGCTATAAGTATTATTAAGAGCAATCAGGGTTGCCAACTGTTAATAAATGCTGTCTATATTTTTTAACCTAATATCAATATATCAGGAAGTATGCAAGCCAACAGCCCTATACGTTGCACACGTATAGCACCAGACATTCTAGATTAATTAGGAATAATTGATATACGTCAGTGCTGCCAACATGATTCTATGCCTGCTGATAGGTCCAATTTTGAAATGCATGTAACTTCTATACTAACAAATGGATTTCGTCCAAAATTGGCACAACAAGATATCATAATATTTCAGAATAGGCTATTTCTGACCAGCACACGCATGCCCTTGTTGCCAACATGCTTTTAAGCGTGCTGATAGATCCAATGTCTAACTGCTTGTAACGTTCATTGGAATTCAACCATTTTTTTAATTCTGTACCTTAAGAGATGGAACTAAGAATATATTCAGTCACCAGGGCTGCCAACTGTAATGCTCTATTAGGCTACATATTACCAACTTAATTTTGCCATTATTCTAGATAGGTTTATATACTGTAGATTAATCATTGGCATGAAACTTAATTTTAAGAAAAGTAGGCTCTTTAGTTCGTCACGGAACTTCTTGTTTAATTCAAGTAAGGACTGCAGACATTCAATTTTCAAGTAGTTCCTACTTTTGCTACCAAACGCAACCGTCAACAACAACTAGTTTTGAACGTTGTTACTAGATGCCACCGCAGTCGGCTCCTGGCGATGATCAATGGAACTTAAGAGCGTTAGTCAAATCTAACCTATAATTTAGCTTGACACACGTGTAATTAGTGGAAGGTTCTTTTACATGCCATAAATCTATGACATGGGACCACCGGATTTACTTCTCCTCCGAAGGAAGGCATACTGAGGGATTTTTAACGCTCTTAAAAATCCGACGACTTCGGCCGGGCATAGAAGCTCAGCATGCTACCAACTAGGTCACCGAAAAAAAAAACCGAAGCCGCCGGAAGCGAGTAATTCCTGGGAAACATATTTGAGATGTGAATTCGCGATTACGCTACTTTGAGAAGGTACAGACGGCCACTCCCAGTTCACCCCACAGCCTTCTGAACCCACCGGAAGTGACTCGCACTGACTCCTGGGAAAGTGCAGTTGACTGGTGGTGAATGTCTTTTATAGTGCACACCCTATTATCTCAATTTGACTTGCGTAAGAAAAGATTGCTGTTCAGAGGGGAACGTCACAGATCAACAATACACATTAGAGCGTCCTGCTTCAAGACGGAAGACATGGCACAGCGTTAGGGCAACTGCTAGAATATGCTGCTTTATATGAAATCCATTGGAATTTTCAAATACATACTGTATTAGAAGAATCAAAATGAAACTAGCCTTCCAGAAAACCAAAAATACATACATTAAGAAAACCCTCTCCTGGAACACTAAAATCAGGCATTATAACACCGTAATTAAGCCAGAGGCACTCTTTGAAACAGAAACACTAGTCTTGAGGAGACAAGGGAAAATTGAAAAATTGGAAATCAAAGAGAGAAAAATTTTGAGGAAGATCATAGGTCCTAAATTCCAAAATAACAAACACGTTTTCTATAGGAACGACACCCTGTATGAGAAGTCGGAGAGACTTTCAGATACCATAAGGAATAGAAGGATTGATTTCTATGGACACATCTACCGGATGAATCCTGCCCGATTAACCAAGCAAATCTTTGACTTCTTTTCCAGAAAGAAGATCAAACCTAATTGGTTTACGGAAGTGGAAAAGGACCTGCGAGAGCTTCAGATTACTCATGTTGATGAATGGTACTGCCAAAGCTGTGACCAAAGACAACACCAAGAAGTTCCAAGCCAGAGTCGTCTCCAGAAAGCCGATGCAGATATCACAAGAGGAAAGAAAGAGGAGATCAGATAGAATGAAGAAGTATTGGGAGAAAAGGAGAGCACAAGCATCTAAGAAGTGATTGATCTGACGTACCCCAAAGTGGGTGATTCGAAAAGAAAAGAAGAAGAATAAGAAGCCATTTTTAGTGTTGCCTAGGTGACTAGTTATTAAACACTTTTCTGTCGGTGAATACGAGTGTACCCAATTAGATTAGGCGGGGAGTTGCAATTAATGTGTTAGTGCCTGAAATAAATTACATCAAAATTATTTATACACTTAATAGAATACTTCTGTGTCCGGACAGTTCCCCACACTGACACTTCCACACACTGCCAAAAATACTGACACTTCCCCACAGCCCTTGGACGTGGCTACCTGTTTAATGACTCAGAAATAATCTCGACTGACTGTTCCACACACATCCCCCACCCCCTCCCCCAAGGCTACTATGATAACGATCAAGTTGAAATTTGGCCTACTATTGTTTAGCACTTTTAATATCTCTGGAATCACATATTATATTCTTTAACTACTGAACTACTGTATAAGGTTTGAGGCAAAAATGTTTAATACTCTTCAGCTATTATGAGTACAAGTACAAATACTAGTACATTAAAAATGAGTTGCCTATTCACAGAAAATGGAGTAGGTTAATATTATTGTTGAACAAATATGACAAAAAAAAATACAAAACAACTGACGAAGCCTAGAAAGCTGGTTTTTACACGCCAAAATGATAACGACACCAAAATGATCGGTTTTGTTATTATTTTGCCAGTCCACAGCCTGGATAAAGTGTGATGGAAATCAGACTCTGCATTTATTTTATTTTGATGGAAATTACACTACATCACAATGATATATTCGAGACCGTGTTAGTAATGAAGTAGCCTACATAGACCGAGCTCTTTTCTTCACTCCAAAGGAGTATTATGTTAAGGTGCATTGTCACTGGTGCGGCTGTAACGATGATCGCTGAAGCCTACTGTATAGCCTTAGGGGGGGGATGAGTGTGGAACTATCAGTCGAGATTATGTCTGAGTCATTAAACAGGTAGCCACGTCCAAGGACTTTGGGGAAGTATCAGTATTTTGGGCAGTGCGTGGAAGTGTCAGTGGGGGAACTGTCATGTAATCTACTTCTCATATAGACTACCACAGTCGGACGTAATTTCAGGAAAGTTGAAGGGGAAAGTGTTATTCTTTCGTTATACCCAGGTTGTCTTATCCCCAAGTTTATCCAAGCCACGTTCCTGTATGGTGGTTGTAAGAGGTTGTTTCCGCTTAGTAGACATTGTAATGATACCATAGACTTCCCGCCTAGCTATAGTGTTATGCGGGCTGGACGCAACACAGTTTTACCAGGTGCTATCGTCTTATTTATTTGTTTAAAAGCACTTCATAAACAAATAAGTATATTTCCGTTGACTTTTCAAGAAATGCAAGATTTTTCCTGTACTATTGAGACGATTTGGAAGATTTTGGTACAAACCACACCTTCTAACTCCCTCTGATTTAGGAGCTTGAGTTTTGTAAAACATACACCTTAGCGTGCAGCCTCCGTGGCTTAGGCGGCAGCACGCCGGCCTCTCACCGCTACGGTCACTCCATGTGAGATCTGTGCTGGACAAAACGGAGGCAGACAGGGTTTTCTCCGGGTACTCCGGTTTTCCCTGTCAAAAATTTCATTCCAGAAACACTCTCCACTATCATTTCATTTCATCTGTCATTCATTGACAGAGGAGTGCGTCAGGCCTCGGCAGCCGGCACAGTTCATATCCTCGCCGCTAGATGGGGGCTTCATTCATTCCATTCCTGACCCTGTCGGAGACTGGAAGCAGGCTGTGGATTTTCATTTCACACCTTAGCGTATTATATAATACGATTATGACACATTCATTTCACCACATAAGTGGGACAAATTAACATAACGTCGGCTTGTTTGCAAGACGGTATGGCTCTTCTCTTATTAAGGTGGCACATTAAGAATCGAGCGAACTAGGGAACAGGTCTCCAAGATGACGGCTTTCTGCATGATGATATGTAGGCCAGGATATATTCCCAATTTTTAAAGTTGCGAGCCAATGATTTAGGGATGATGCCGGTAGAAGAAAAGACTATGGGCAGAACCACTACACTTTCCTGTCTCCACATTTGCCGTATTTCCTCAGCCAAGGGCAGATACTTGGCGATCTTCTCACAGCAGGTTTGTTGCAGATTATGGGAATCGGCCACTGCGATATCAATGAGGAAGGTTCTCTTTCGCACTTTGTCCACAAGAATTATATTTGGCTGGTTCACTGGTATCGTTTTATCAGTAATAACTGGTCTGTCCCATAACAACTGTCTTGTGAGTAGGATTTTCCAAAATGGCTTCAGGTTTATTTATTATTTGTTATTATTATTATTATTATTATTATTACTAAATTTAAATAATAGAAGCTGGGTGAACTAGTTCATCTGAAATTGAGAAAAGAGTAAGTGAGGCTAGGAGAACAATTGGAGCATTAAATTCCGTTTTATGGAGCAGAAATATTTTAAACAAAACTAAGAAACTTATTTACAGTTCATTGGTACAAAATATTTTGTTATTTGAAGCAGAAACTTGGACGTTAAACAGAGAGAAAGCAAACAAATTATTAGTAACAGAGATGGATTATTGGAGGAGGGCGGCAAGAAAATCAAGATTGGATAACATTAAAAATACGAGAACTAGAGAAACTATGTAAGTAAAAAAATGTACTGGAAGTGGTTGAAGAAAGAAGATTACAATTGTTTGGACACGTGAAAAGGATGCAAAATAGTAAAATTCCAAATGTAATGTTACATTGGGAAGCTGAAGGCAAACGAATCAGTGTTTTTTGAAAGGGCGTAGGTGAACGAAAGGAAAATGTAAGGAAACTCAATAAAACTTCCCCAAAGGCTAATTTTTTATTTAATTTTTATATTAATGGATTTTGTGACTAACATGCTTTTATGGAACATGTTCCACTCTCTAAAATAATTTTTTTCCAGAAGATATGCGCAAACAAAAATCGTGCAACTATGCCCTTTTTAAAAAATCGAATAATTAGACACAAAAATGTTCATTAAATCGTTCAAAAATGCAATCTATTTGCTAGAGACAGATATTCACACAAATATATGGCAAAGATGGACACAACATGCAATGGATCATTGTAACATATCAGTTTAGGACTTAAATTGGGATTATTTTGCAATACTAAGAAATTAATGCAAATCTAAAGCACAGACATTGTGTTCAGATGGAATGGATTTGCTACACACAAAAATTGCAACAAATCTGAAGCACAGGGAAACACTTACAACATACGAAAGTCATTGTTGGTTGGTTCCTTAGTTTAGGGACTGCGACAACGCGGTCATGTAGTCCCGGGTACTTTGGGTGTGACGCACGTCCGCCCTCTCAAAAAACTCAATATTTATGAACATGATTTTTATACGGAATGAACGCTTGCACAAGCGTCCTTTCAAAGGAAACAGATGGCTCTATCCAAAAGGAAAACAAAACGGCAAAAGTGACAAGAAGGTCCGTGACGAACTAAAGAGCCTACTTTTCTTAAAATTTAAAATTCATATCAATAATTAATCTACTGTATATGGATCTATCTAGAATAATGACGAAATTAAGTTGGTAATATCGAAATTTCTAATTAGTTCGAAATACTGTATACTTGGCAAAATGTAGCCTAATAGAGCACTAAAGTTGGCAGCCCTGGTGACTGAATATATTCTTAGTTTCATCTCTTAGGGTACAGAATACAACATTTGGTTGAAGTCCAATGGATAGCATGGACGTTACATGCAGTTAAACATTGGATCTAACAGCGCGCGTAAAATCATGTTGGCAACAATGTCATGCATGTATTGGTCAGAAATAATCTGTAATATTATGATCTCTTGTTGTGCCAATTTTGAATGAAATCCATTAGTTAGTATAGAAGTTACATGCATTTTAAAATTGGACCAATCAGCAGGCTTAGAATCAATTTGGCAACACTGACATATATTAGTTACTCCAAATTAATCTAGAATGCCAGGTGTGCAAAATTTAGAGCTATTGACTTGCATACTTTCTGATATATTGGTATTAGGGTAACAAAAATAGAGACAGTATTTATTAACAGTTGACAGCCCTGGTTACTCTTAAGAATCGGCATAGTCATATCTGTTACGGTACACATAGCACACACGAAATTTGGTTGAAATCCAAATGATAGTATAGAAGTTACATGCATTTAGATTTGGACCTCTCAGCAGGCTTAGAATCATGTTGGTAGCACTGACGTATATAAGTTACTCCAAATTAATATTGAATGTCAGGTACTATACGTGTGCATAGTTTAAAGCTGTAGGCTTGCATACTTTCTGATGTATGGGTATTTAGATTTTAAAAATGAGAGCATTTATTAACAGTTGGCAGCCCTGGTGGCTCTTAAGATTACGCTCCGTCATATCTGTTTATGTACACATAGCACATACGAAATTTGGTTGAAATCCAATTGGTAGTGTAGAAGTTATAGGCATTTAAAATTTGGATCTATCAGCAGGCTTTTAATCATTTTCGCAACACTGCTATGTATGGCCTCCTGTAAATTAAACTACAATATTATTATCTATACGTGTGCCAATTTTGAAATAGCTCCCGTTCATACCTTCCAAGATATCCAACATGGAGCTCAAATTTCAATTGCGATTTTCCAGCAGTTGGTAGCACTGACATCCTTTTCAAATATGGCCGTGAGATATTCAGGTATAGATCTTTACTCCTACCAAATTTTGTTTCGATTGCTGCAACCGTTTAGGAGTTGATATAGGGGACACACACACACAGCCAGACAGACAGACGGACAGGACAGACAGAAGGACAGACAGACAGACATTTGCCCGATCTCATAAGTCTACTTTTTCCTCATATTTGCAAAATGTGAAAAGTAGGCTAAAAATGTCAAAAAATATCGATTACGCCCTTTCAAAAAACACCGATTGAAATGGAAACGGGGTAAACCAAGAGAACAATGGATGGATTGTGTAAAGAGGTGCATGGGTACCAGAGGCTTAACCGAAATTTGCGGAGGAGTAGAGTGTTTTTGGGTTGAAGAAAACCTACTGTATTTTAGAATATTCCTAATCTTCTTTCTCTTTACATCATTCCCGCTCCTATGTGGGGTCGATGTTTATGACAGCTCTCCTCCATTTAGCCCGGTCATGCACATCCTCTTCTGACAACTGTTTTTCTCTGAGGTCCTCCTGTACACAATCCATTCATCTTCGTTTAGGTCTGCCTCGCATTCTCACTCCCTGTATTTGCATGTCTAGCATCTTCCTCCCCACGTAGGATTCCTCCCTTCTTCTCACATGCCCGTACCATTGAAGTCGCTTTTCTTGTATCTTCTTAGATATTTCCACAACCTTCAATGTTCCTCTTATTTTGACATTTTCCACTCTATCACGCTTAGTCACTCCACTCATCCACCTGAGCATTTTCATTTCCGTGACGTCAAGCCTGTGTGTGTGCGTTTTGCGTGCAGGCCACGTTTCAGAGCCATACAGCAATGCAGGTCTTACGACAGTTTTATATATTTTCCCCTTAACCTTAGGCTTGATCCTGCGGTCACAGAGCACTCCTGACATTTTCCTCCAGTTCATCCATCCTACCTGAATCCTGTGTGACACTTCCAGATCCAGATTTCCATCTCCAGTCACCACCGAACCCAGGTATTTGAACTCATCCACTCTATTTAACGTTTCCCCTTGCATTCTGATCTCACAGTCTTGGTCTGTATTGAACCTCATATACTCTGTCTTCTTCCTGCTAATCCTGAGTCCTCTGTCTTCCAAGGCTGGCCTCCACTGTTCCAGTTTTTTTTCTATGACATCTTTGGTGGTACTACACAACACAATATCGTCCGCAAACATCATGCACCAGGGGGCTTGGTCTCGTAATCTACAAGACATTTCGTCCAGAATTAGGTCAAACAGATATGGACTTAAAGCCGATATTCCTAATAATTACTATTATTACTGTATTTATTAAGAAAATCTTTCAAAAGAATGTAACTTACCTATTTTCCCCCCTCCTGGCCCGTCAACTGGATCCGCCCCTGCTTGGACTTCAGTTAAAGACCGGTGCAGTAATGTGTAAGAGATGCAGGCAGGATGCCTTAAAACTCCCTAGAAGATATGGTAATGCGATAGATTGCAAGTAGACCAGACCGAGTGGTGATGTATGGAGTAGTGTGGGAGGCTGCGTGCCGGCACCCTGCAGGGCGCACGGGGCCCTCATTACTAGGGCCAGCAGGGGAGGGGCCCAGCCTCCTCCGAAATGATGTTTACTCAGCGCAGTGATGAAGTGCTGCTGACAATATATTGTTATTGGCTAGTGATACAAATTCCTCTTCAACCCTGCTTGGCTGGTTCTCTCTTACCACATTTGGTATGCAGTTTTAAGGTGGCCGATGCACTGCGAGGGCATATTTTGGGAATATATTAAATGAATATGCAAATATCCGAAGAATTTTCTTGAATTTTGTGCGTTTTTGTATGATATAAACAATTCTATGAGGGACTCTATTGATTTTCCTTAAGTTGGCATTCTATACGCATCGAATTTGAAGAATGAGAAGTTGATAATACGATAAATATTCATTCTAAAGCGTTTGTAACAACCTACTGAGTGTTATGGCCTCAGGTGCCGGGTGCAAGCTTTGCTATTTGAAAGCCAGAGGGCAGCTTTCATGTCGAATTTTGTTGTTCCTTGAAGTGCTATGAAAGTCAAGGAGGATAGATATCTTTGACATGACACCATCGTATGACATGCGTGTCGTAATTTTTGCCGCCTTTCTAAATCACTTACCACGGCCAGGAGTGAACCTGCAAGCTTGTGGTTAGTAATCCGACACGATAACCACTCACCCACCGTGGCAAGCAAATAATAATAATAATAATAATAATAATAATAATAATAATAATAATAATAATAATATATAGGGATAGGGATATAATAGACCTTCAGTACCACACCCGTACGTGTAAATTGCGTGAACAAATTCTACAGTAGCCCTTGACCCCCTTAAACGAATTATTTGTATTGATGAACTTTACAGCTTAATTTGGTTCCGTGATAACACTATAGCCGTTTGCAAACTTTCACAGTAATGTAATAAATGGAATCGCATTGCGTCTTACAGAAATAGATGGACCTCTGAGATTATGTTGCCATGGTTACCAGCTTGCATCCTTTCATTTGTTTATTCATTAAATTATTAAAGACTAGCAGAAGTACCCGTTCTTCGAACGGTGTTCGGTGTTAACACCAGACATTATCAAGTGAGCTACTGTTGCAGTGGTTAGCGGTTTGATATTCCTTCATAAGTTTATCAGAACGAAGTTAGTTTTCTGGGAATATCACACACACTGTTAATTTAAGGGCCTTACAATGTGGTTTCGGAGACCCTTTATAGACTCCCAAATTTTGTGTCTCACATTGAGAAGCGCAACATATGCTTTGGTCGTCTTTCTAGGATAATTTTTATATTTCGCCTATTTTAGCATGTATTTTGAGAAGTTTTTCCCTATATCCACCCTTCTACTGTATGAAAAGTACGGTGAAGGGTTTTATAAATGATTGGTGTATTGACTCTCATGGTTACCATACCTAATTTTACGATGCATCAAGCATTGGAACACGATTTATAGGCGTAGGCTACATAAAGATACACAGAAAGACAGACAAATCTATTGTCTACAACATATCACCCAGATATCCAAATATGGGTATATCTACCACACAGTATCAAACAAAATCATCCTTACGATGAACCCGTATGTCGACAAAAAAAAAAAAAAAGATTAGTTAAAATGTGTTCTCAAACTAAATTCACCTAACGTGTGCTTCCTGACGTGAAATAGAATTGAAAGCCTTGTACATGAAACGCAATACACGTCACATAAAAACTGACCCTCTACGTTGTGTTAGGTCCCCATACACAGGAAGACCCCTTTCATAAATTATAAAGGCTTGTGGTGCATGAAAAGTCAGATTCTTTAGCCTCAAATTGCCCAAATTCATAAAAGCCGCAAAAAATGCTGGTTCAATTCAGGAATTTTTGAAAATAATGTTGCTGTTTGGAGATATAATAGACCTTCTGTACTATATGTCGCACGTGAAAATTGCATGAACAAATTCTAGGTTACCCCTTGACCCCCTTAATTGCATTGATGAATTATACTGTCTCCGTTGGTTCCGTGATAACCTTATAGCCATTTGCAAACTTTCACAGAAATGTAATAAATGGAGTGGCATTGCTTCTTACAGAAATAGATGGAAAGTTGGATGCCACCCCTTGAGATAATGTTGTCATGGTTACCGATTTGCAATCCTTCAATAGTTTGTTAAATTAAATTTAATTAGTTTTCTGGGAATATTTCAGAAACTGTTGGATTTAGAGCCTTATAATGTAGTTTTCGAGGACCCTTTAGGGCCCCCGAGTTTTGTTTCTGGCACTGAGGGGCTTTGTCTCGTCGTTGAACGCCATAATATAATACTAATAAAAATTATATAATAGGGGGATAGGAATATAATAGACCTGCCTTACCACACCCGCAGGTGTAAATCGCGTGAAAAAATTCTAGAGCACTTCTTGAACACCTTAAGCAAATTATACGTATTGATGAATTTTACAGCTTAATTTGGTTACGTGATAACCTTCTAGCCGTTTGCAAACTTTCACACTAATGTAATTAATGGAATTGCATTGCGTCTTACAGCAATTGATGAACCTCTGTGAATCTGTCGCCAAGGTTACCGGCTTGCATTCATTCATTAGTTTATTAAATGAAATTAGTTTTCTAGGAATATCTCAAAACCAGTTGGTTTTAGGGCCTTAAATTGTGGTTTTTGGGAACCCCGAGTTTTGTCTCTCACATTGAGGGGATGAAAATGAGCTTTGTCTCGTCCTTCTACGCCTATTTCAGCTTGTATTTTAAGGGGGTAGGCCCCGTTTCATGGGCGGCTTCGGTGGCGTAGTTGGTAGCATGCTGAGCTACTATGCCCAAGATAGCGGGGTCAAACCCGGCCGAAGCCGTCGGATTTTTTAAGAGCGTTAAAATCCCTCAGTATGCCTTCCTTTAGAGGGGAAGTAAAGCCGGCGGTCCCATGTTAGTTTTATGGCATGTTAAAGAACCTTCCACTAATTACACCTGTGTGAAGCTAAATTGTATAGGTTAGGAATGTAAACAACGCTCTTAGGTTTCTACGTTCGTTGCCAAGAGCAGACTGCGGTGGCGTCTAGTAGCTAAGTTCTGAACTTGGCCTAGTAATCGTTGACGGTGGTGCTTGGCGGCAAAAGTAGGAACTATTTGAAAAATTCTAAGTTGCAGTACTTAAATTAAAAAAACAGATAACACACACTAATACAGTCATCACGATTAACACCGGTTATTAGACAGATTCTACACACACCCAAAGTACACGGGGCTACATGACCGCGTTGTCGCAGCCCCTAAACTTAAGAACCAACCAACCCCCTTTTATGAGAGTTACGGAGAAGAGTTACATCAATGATTAGTGTCGTGCCTCTGATGGATATCTGTACCAAATTTTACGTTCATACACCCAGCCGTTCTCGAGTTATAACAGAACAAATTTGTCCACAGACAATCAAACAAACAGTCAGACAGACAAAAATTATTTTCGCGCGCATGCATCATAAAACAGTCTGAAACGCGTAAATAACTCAAATTTCCGTAGAAATTCAGAAAAAAACAGACAAACTTTCATTTTTATATATAGAGAGATATCCATCGGTGTTGACCGTGTTTTATTGCACACATGTAGGTTTTACTCGCTAACCGTTGGGGATACACGAAAAGTGATACGGACATTTCGGATAGAAAATTAAATGTTAAAGCTCGTGTATGCCATCAAAAGTTTGCTATTTCTTAGCGTTCCCTTTTATTTGAAATGGAAATATGAAATTTTGAAACCAAAGGGTGTAGTGACGTCACAAATGTGGGTTTTACTCGCTAACCGTTGGAGATACACGACAAGTGATAAGGACCTTTCGAATAGGAAATTAAATGTTAAAGCTCGTGTGTGCCATCAAAAGTTTGCTATTTCTTAGCGTTCTCCATTTTATTTGATATGGAAATATGAAATTTTGAAACCAAAGGGTTTGTGACGTCACTGAAATGGTCGCCATTTTATATTTAATAGTGCAAAATATCGAAATCAAAAGTATCCTATATGTAAACATGGTAAATCAGCTACATCCATGCAAAATTTCATTTAAATCGGACCAGTGGTTCTTACGTTATTGAGTAACACACAGACAGACAGACAGAAAGACACACACCATCTCATTTTTAGCTTACTTTTCACATTTTACAAAAATGAGGAAAAAGTAGACTTATGAGATCGATCCGGGAAAATGTGTGTCTGTCTGTCCTTCTGTCTGTCTGGCTGTGTATGTGTGTGTGTGTTTCCCTATCAACTCCTAAACGGCTGCAGCAATCGAAACCAAAATTAGTATGAGTAAAGAAGTATACCGGAATATCGCACGTCCATATTTGAAAATGATGTCAGTGCTACCAACTGCTGAAAAAACGCACAAGAAATTTGAGCTCCATGTTGGATATCTTGGAAGGTATGCAAGGGAGCGATTCCAAAATTGGCACACATGTAGATAACACTATTTCAGTTTAATTTCCAAGAGGCCATACATGACAGTGTTACCAAAATAATTTTAAGCCTTCTGATATGTCCAATTTTTAAATGCCTATAACTTCTACACTATCAAATGGATTTCAACCAAATTTTGTATGTAATTTGTGTACATAAACAGATATGACTGAGCGTATTCTTAAAAGCCACCAGGGCTGCCAACTGTTAATAATTGCTCTCTCTATTATTTTATCCAAATACCAATATATCTGAAAGTATGCAAGCCGACAGCTTTAAACTATGCACACATATTGTACCTGCCATTTTAGATTAATTTTGGAGTAACTTATATACATCTGTTCTACCAACATGATTCTAAGCTTGCTGATAGGGCCAATTTTTAAATACATGTAACTTCTATACTATCAGTTGGATTTCAACCAAATTTCGTATGTGCTATGTGTAATATAACAGATATGACTATAAGTACTCTTAAGAGCAATCAGGGATGCCAACTGTTAATAAATGATGTCTATATTTTTTTAAGCTAATAACAATATATCAGGAAGTATGCAAGCCAACAGCCCTATACTTTGCACACGTATAGCACCTGACATTCTAAATTAATTTGGAATAATTAATATAAGCCAGTGCTGCCAACATGATTCTATGCCTGCTGATAGGTACAATATTAAAATACATGTAACTTCTATATTAACAAATGGATTTCATCCAAAATTGGCACAACAAGATATCATAATATTTCAGATTAGGCTATTTCTGACCAGCACACGCATGACATTGTTGCCAACATGCTTTTACGCGTGCTGATAGATCCAATGTCTAATTGCATGTAACGTCCATTGGACTTCAACCAATTTTTTTAATTCTGTACCTTAAGAGATGGAACTAAGAATATATTCAGTCACCAGAGCTGCCAACCGTAGTGCTCTATTAGGGTACATTATACCAGGAATATTTCGAACTAATTGGACATTTATATTACCAAAATAATTTCGTCATTATTCTAGATAGGTTCCTATACTGTAGAATAATCAGTGGCAAGAAATGTAGGCTCTTTAGTTCGTCACGGAACTTCTTGTTATATATTAGTATGATAAAGCGCAAAAATTGTGCATATTGATGATAACAAACTGTCATTCACAAAACTCGACAATGGATGATCCCCGATTTGTACAAGAAATGACTTGGTATCTACTACATTGCACACCGCATAATTTACATACGCAGGATTCATCAGGGTCATGAAAGTATTCGGTATTACACAGTTTATGGTGATACCCATGTACCGCCATCGAAATGACAAAGTGTCGCAAGTCTTGATTTGTGTTCATCCATGTCCTAGTCATCATGGCCTCCGTGGTGAAAAACTCGATCCAGATTTCGTCATTTTTCTGTATTCTTTCCTGCATCAGTTTTTCCAGGCGTCTGTGGATGGTAGCCTTCTCTTCATCCGAAGGTCCTCAATGAAGAAGGTCTCCCTGGCGAATTCATATGCTAATCTAGATTTTGTATATTTCGATATCCCCAGGAAGCGCGATTTGTCTGCTTCAAGCGTCCTCAAGTCTGCCAGGGATAAATTCTGCCATATGATTTCAAGTCCACATGTGGCGATGGGCGTTATTTTCGCGTCGAATAATGTCATAGCAGTTCCCAAAGAAATGAAATTAGTTTTCTGGGAATATCTCAAAAACTATTGGTTTTAGGGCCTAAAAATGTGGTTTTCGGGGCCCTTTGAGGGGCTGAAAATAAGCTTTGTCTCGCTTTTCAACGCCTATTTCAACATGTAATTTAAGGGGGTAGGCCCCCTTTTATGACAGGTATGGAGAAGAGTTACATCAATGATTGGTGTCGTGCCTCTGATGGATATCTGTACCAAATTTTACGTTGATCCACCCGGCCGTTCTTGAGTTATAGCCTAAGGGAAAAAAGTTGTCCACACGCAAACAGACAGACAGACATACAGACAGACAGACAAACAAAAATTTTATTTTCGTGCGCATCCGTCATAAAACAGTCTGAAACGCGTTAATAACGCAAATATCCGTAGAAATTAAAAATACGTGACAACCAGTCTGAAAGACTAGACTTTGTATCATTTTAAATGCTACAAATGCTGAAAAATGCAAGAAAGGCTGGAGGCTTCTCGCTTCGGTCGAAGCCAAAGACTCTTAACATGTTAGAAAATAATCTGCATAATACTTATCTTGCTTATCTTGTTTCAAATTACTCGCAAACGGCAAGGGCAAAGCAAAGTCGCGCGCGGGATGCCGTCACGCTCACCAGAGCGCGCGGGGACGTGCCCCTGCCATCCAGTCTAAAAACACTTATAGTGGGCGATGTATTGAAGATAGAGATATGCTCTCGCGGACTATTTTGTAGAACTTTTCATGCTGACCAATTCTTACGCTCATAGTATATTGATATTTTTAACGGTTTGCCCAGCGTAAGCTTAAGAAGCGCACGGAGGCCAAGTTTGTTTTCGACATTTTCACTGAAATCGTTACTGCTTGGCTTCCTTTGATCATAAATTATTTTCTACAGAATCTTTCCTCGAGATATCCTTTACAGAATGGTGAAAACCGCATCAAAATCCATCCAGTGGTTCTCGAGATTACCCATGACATCCAAGAATCGGGGATTTTTGTCTTATACTAACGAAGTAGAGATTGTCGGGGAACACATGCACCAAGCAGTACTATGACGTCACACACCTCAGTGCATCTGGGTACATTTCGTCCCGTTACCGTAACGTAACGCCAGACCCCAGCGTAACGACGAAGTCGACAATTTTATTTAAAATGATAGAAAACCAGGCAAACTTTCATTTTTGTATATAGCCTACAGGGGAAAATGACAAACTGTGTGGAATTGCGCCGGAAAATTAAAATTACTTCGAGATATGGAACCTCGACTTGTAGAAGTCCGACTGTATTTGTGTTTGAACTTAAGGTTGAAACTGTATAGCCATGCCGCTATTAACAGCGAATGCTATAATTGGCGGTGGACTGAATGCACTCCTCTCCCTTCCCTACTTGAAGTTTCTCACGATGTCGAACAACACACGTGCGTGAGTACGGCCGTTGTGTGTGTGTCATTAGACAACGCCACAATGCACGCATTGAACAATCAGCAGGTAAAGTCAAAGAAGTCTTTTATCAACATCTGAGACCGCTCTGAAGGGGGGAGCTTAATGTTCATTCAATACGTAACAATCAGGAAGTCATTGCAAAGATATGAAGTAAACCAGTGGACAGCAGGACCCGTACTCTGTGACGCAATTCATTTTGAAGTGATAGAAGCCATTTTACAGTGTTGCCAGGTTGTATTAAAGAAAGCTTTTCAGTCGGTCTACACAAATTGAGCACAATTATATCACGCGGGAAAACAAGTAACCTACAGTAATTACTAGGGCTCGGATTTTTAGGTACTAAAAATCGGGAAAATATTTATTTTTTATGTATTAAAAATACGTGAAATATGTGACAAAAAGTCTTTTTTTTTTAGTCCTTTACCCTCCATGTTTGTGGAACCCACGGACTCAGCGAGGGAACTCACCACTACCGCCTCTACGGGCAGTGTCCTAGAGCTGGGAACATCGAATCGGAAGGGATACTACTGGTGAGGTGGGATTGCCACCTCGCCCAGGCGGCCTCACTTGCAAAGCGAACAGGGGCCTCATGAGGGAAGGTATGGGATGGTTAGGATGGATAGACTAGGAAGAAGGAAGGAGGCGGCCGTGGCCTTGAAGAAGGTACCATCCCGGCATTTGCCCGAAGACGAAGTGGGAAACCACGGAAAACCACTTCGAGGATGGCTGAGGGGGAATCGAACCCCCTCTACTCATTTGGGCCACCCGAGGCTGAGTAGACCCCGTTCCAGTCCTCCTACCACTTTTCAAATTTCGTGGCAGAGCCGGGAATCGAACCCAGGACCTCCGTGGCGACAGCTAACCATGCTGACCGCTACGCTACGGAGGCGACGTGACAAAAAGTAAAAATATTTAATTATGATTTAGTCTATTAATGTGAATATAAACATGCTATGTACTCGACAAGGCTATCATGAACCGTCTGAGCAGTGCTGTGTGAAGGTCAATGCGAGCGATATCATTTCAAGAAATGCACCAAACGAGGACAATCCCTTATGGACTATAGTGAAATGTAATCTACAGTTAACAGTGTGATACATCTCAATGTATCTTATATATGGCCATTTGGCTGCAATAAAGTTATTATTATAAACAATATGCAGTACCCAGTAATGCAATTTATTCTATGTCTCACTGGCTGCTGAAACATTACAATACACAACGAGATATATCTTCAGGTTGTCCATCACAAATGACCGACGATTATCGCGAAAAAATTATCATGAAGGCCTGAAACTGCAGCAGTATGTTCCATACCCTTGAGGTGTTCTGTAACTTGAGACCGCTGCTCAGCCTTGATTGCTTTCCCACATGGTTGGCAGAACAGAACGCTCCCATCAAAAGTAAAATTATCATTAAATTCTGCAACAGACGATAACTTGTAGTTGTTTTTACTTAAGGCATCGTAGAACTGCCTTACACTTCACAGTGCCAGAAAAGAACTTCTTGTACACTGGTTCCAGGTAGCAGGGGGAGGGGAGGTCTAGCACGTGGTGCAATATGGCTATGGACACGGAAATCCCCAGCTTCAACAGTGAGTGGCACGGGGCGACAAGTTAAGAATAACACAGTTGCAAGCTGACATACGCTCTGCATGAAGATTAGATAGCTCACAGGTTCTTCCCCGTTGAAGTAACACAGAACAAAAATGCAATAAACTGAAAGATTTAGCATACTGGTTTAAAAAAATTAAATATTATGTAGGCTATTTTTATGTGCTAATAAGTGAAAAGCAGGAATTTATGTATTTATAGGAAAAATGCTTAAAATATTGAACCCTTGCAAAGAAGCTTATGAGACTCTATTTCGGGGGGTGTAACAGTCCATATCGTAAGTTGTTGTTAAAGCGCTTCATTAACATGCAGGGTAACATATAACAAAATAACATGCAGGAAAAAGTGAAGCCAGGGTTAAAAACAATGAATTTAATAACAAATCACCTAACTATACAAAAGAATAACAAAAACAAACTCCCAAAAGACTCCCACTTAGTAAAATAAAATATGCCAGAACTAGGCCATATCTCTGGAGAGATTAAATACACGGACAGAGTGTCCTTAAAAAAAATAATCAACAATAGTAACAATGTATGCGCGCGTGTCGTTCTGCATGCTTCACGATGTGTACAATCGAATGCATGATTCGTCATCATCCAGAATAAACATTCAGACAACGAATCCACATTGCTCAGAGCTAGACAGACGCGGGGAACAACTATACAACACTAAAACTAAACCGACACTTCCTATACTTAAAATACACAACACAACAATTTCCAAATGAAATTGGAAACACACTGCCGTAGCAAAAACATTACTGCCTAAAAACTTAGGACTTCTCACACAAATCAACAAAAGTAAGTTAACACGTGACCAATAAAAAAATACACATATGACCGTCGTCAAATTTACAAGTACACTACCTCTACACCACACAGGTGTGACATCTAAATTACATGAATTGAGTCATAAACAAAACAATAGGCTCAAAGCCAACATTTACATTATTAACACAATAGTCTATCCATACAACATGCAACAATCCGTCACACACATGGCGAACTCCCCAATTAATTATGGTTCAAAAATGACCATCACAATGAACAGGTTTGCTACTTGAAAGCTTAAAGGGGCCAGTCGGGACAACAGGACTGCCTATCACAATAAGTCACTAGGCGAGACGGGCGATTTGTGGAAATCTGCATATCTGTCAACCCACGTGTGTATCGAAGAAGCGTGCCCCAAAGCACAAAATACATGTGTGTGTGTCAGAACAAAATATCCCGGCATTTCCACTAGGAAATCCAAGAAATCAGCATATGGACAAGAAACAGCGGTCTCCTTGGAGCACCCTGCCTTTCCATCAAAAATACAACAACAACAAAATACGAGGGCGGTAGGACCTCTACCCCTCTTCACGTAGAATCAACACACACACCTGACACAATAACACACACAGAATCACACGTATGGGTTTGACAGACCCTGAAATAAAAAAAACATAAATATTTTCCACTTGCTGGCGCCATCGTTCCGCGCCGTGACTAATTAACCTGAAAAGGACTCAAAAGAAAATCTATCAAATTAGAACGAAGGTGTTCTACAGTTACATCTTAAATCGTTGCACTTGGCAACCCTAATATGAATAATAACCTGTTCAGCAAACATCTTACAGTAATTACCTCCCTTTTCCTATCACAAATATGAACTTTAATAAAGCACCATTTATCGAATGTAACGGATTTCGCATTTGCATGAATAAACATCACGTACACGCGCCGTGCACATTACATATGACTCCAAGAAAAACAAATATACAACAAACACTTTGGCCACGCGCCAACGTACATTTAAAACAATTAGTGTCGGTACAAAGAAAAAATACTCTAAAACAAGAAAAAGACAAAATTTAACTATTTACAAAGGTTCCCCGGCCAATCTAACTACATAATTGAATAATCAATTGTTGTACGTCACCGTATCAGCTTGCAGAACTTATGACATCAATCTCAGCCCATTTCCCCTATGGAAAAGTTAGCACTTCATAGCCGTCTTCGTTGAAGCGCCGGACGTCATCCCGACTGCTGACCACATGTTGGACATCTTGATGTAGTCTCCTTGGAAGAAAAGTTCAATGATATTATAATATGACCTGGCTATAATCGCTTGTGGGTTACTAAATTCGCCCACAAATAGTCCTATGCGATTAATTACGAAGACTTTCCCTAAATATCGCTCACACACGCGCAATACACACATGAAAAATACACTTTAAAATATACATGAAATACACACTTCGAGTCCAACGCCACTGACTCGACAAACAAGTTACAAAGACTGCCTGACTCACAGTCGCTATCTCGCTCGGTAATCTACTGCTCTGCGCTGCTTTGACCTTCGCTCGGGGAGCGCTAATTAGAACGTTACAAGTCTTCACCCTAAGAGCTGAAATAGTCGTCTTTAAGATAATGTTACAAGTTTGAATCACCACGCACGCTGGCGTGAATTTAGCTCACCAATCGCACAAAGTAATTGACTTCAAATAATTAAGAGCGTCAAAATTTTCTGCGCAAACTAGCGTGAGTTTAGCTCATCAGAACTCACAGATAAAATAACTTCAAATATATCAGAGCGTTAAAAATCGTTATACAAACGGGCGTGAAGTAAGCCTCTCAAGGCTCCAATACGTATGACTTCAAATTATATCAGAGCGTCAAAATCACGATACAAACTGGCGTGAAGTTAGCCTCTCAAGGCTCCAAAACGTATGACATCGAACAGCTTCTCGTCAACCAATTTATTAGAAACTGACAGGGTGCGGAAGAGTGGGGTGGAATTAGAAAAAAAATTCCAGAGTTTTCATCTCACACAGATGGGACTAGTATCAATCTTCTTCAAATAAATCAAACGTCTCATCGCACTCGTGCGGCGATAATTCCGTTCGGCGGTTCTTTAGATAATCAATTCCGCGCGCTTTTTACCACTGACGCCATCCATCGCGTGATCTCGGCGTGGTCTCTCCCGATTGGTTGATTCAATCTCAGGTCGGTTGTAAGTAACTCGTGACTACTCCTTTGTGATTCCAATTCTGGAGCAAGTTGTTACACAATTTGGCCTTGAACTCAAGTTTTCCAGGCCGTTCTTCAAGAATAGCTACCAGCTCTCCTTATGTGGCAATCATTGCGACACGCTACCCTGCCTTTATTCTCGTCAACTTCCTCAAGTACTGTCTGGGCTGCAGTAATAATAATAATAATTTATGAATGCTTATTTATCGTAGATCAATAAGGGTTCAATATGTATTTACATAAAAATATTTATTTTCCTAAAAATCCGAGCCCTACATTACAATAGGCTGCCAGTCTAACACTTTATGCGTTAGTGGTCTATATTATACCCTTAGAAAATAACATGTAGACAAGATTCGAGGTTTCGTGGTCGTAATGGATCCTTGTGAATGTGATTTAGAGATTTTATGCTATCAAAATAAATTCCAGGGTTCATAAGGTTAACTAATTATTACAAAGACAAGAAAACAACAGGATCTACTAACAAATGAAATTTAATAACTTAATCAAACATAAAACACTTAACAATAAACCACCCATAAATTAGTTCACTCGCACGTGAACAGATCTGACACTGACTAGTCTGACGTACCATGATAACACGGCATGACAGCTGTCAAACAAGCGTTGTGACTGCAATGTCACTTAATTCAAAGTAACAAAGGAAAACGGATCACAGGATCCAAAAATAATAACAAATAAAATGGTACAAGAATTTAACATTTATGAGCGACACGCGTTTTAAGACTATTTCAAGTAATGAGCACTTTGACGGGCGCTCGTTTCCGACCAAAACAGTCGGTTCGGGAACGAACTCCGTACTGCGAAGACGAATTACGGAAATATGGGAACAACAATTACATATTTAAATACACTACTGACATGCTCTAAATTTAGATTACCACAAACAAATACACGTGTGTATTATTTAAAATAAGGGCTGCGGAATTACCGTCTTATACCTTAAAGACTAGGAAAGCATAACATGACATGAACAAGTTTGGCCGGTTGCCAAATTATATTTATAATGAATACAATGGCCTTGAAAATAAGAGCCAACAACAACAAATACAAATTTTTAATTTCACGCCGGAAAATTTGTCGTTTAAACAATGAACAAATAAGTCGTAGTCATGATAAAAACCCTCGGATCGACAACATGGCAACTCCCCAAATTAAACCAAATAAAATAACCTTAACTCATTAGGCTTTAAGGCAAACATTTACGTGTCATAACAGAGCTGGAGACAGCCGGGTCTGTTATCGCATATCTGAATAAGTGGCTGATTCCTTCCCCCAACGTAGTAATGTGTGCCACGCTAAATATAGATTCTGGCCCATAGCCAGCGTCCAGCGACCTTCTAATCGTCACCTGTTAAACGCGTAAATACAAAATATCACATTATCACAAAACATCCTCTCAGGGATTTTCAAGAACACATCTTCAGGTCAAACTTTGCCCCAAGGGTAACTAATTTGCCGGAATGATGTCGCAGTCAAGGACAGGCTTACCTTTCCTCATCATCACACTTACACCCAAAAATACGTGGCACTCTCTCGAAGATCTTGTCGCAGCAATGAACCAGCACACCCTTCAGATAAATGACACACAACTTGTCCAAATGACAAGAAAGAATTAATAACTGGAATCAGAATTAGCCCGAGTTATAAAAGCAAATAAAATACTAATTCCCCCCACGTCTAGTTTTAGTTTTACATTATCATTAATTCAGTCCATTTATCATTGTCGTTCCTAGGTTCTCATTCATGGCTACACTTTTTATTGATACGTTAATCATATGCGGCCATTTCGCTATAAGAATTACATATACATAAGGACAACATTTAAGTTACAAAAATTATAGTACAACATAATTGTCACGCAATGCCAAAATTTACTACACGCATGTCAGTTAAGAAATCAAACACTAAATTTAAATTAAACCACACAAATAAAATCTGTACAAAGTTCCACACATCTCTCGCGATTCCCCTCGTCCAAAATCAATAAATCAATTTTTAATACTCATCACTTAAACCGCTTTCCAGAGGCCTCCCGCCTCGTCATCTCCCACCATTAGGCCTTTAGCCCATTACACTCATGGTGATGGAGGATGAAACTTGTTGCCTTCTTTCCATGGTCGACATCTTGCCGCTGTTAAAAACACAATTATATTAAAGTTTTAAAACTGTTCTATCTGCTTTATGAGTATTTTATTTCCTCATATAGTCCTATGCAGAATCGTAGACTTTCCCTATCTTATGGCTAATTGCCATCTCACAAATTATGAAATTATAACTTAGTTATCGACACACAACTAGGATTTTAAAACATAGCCCGTCATAAGGACGTCTTAAATTGACTGTCGAAGAATAATTAGGAGTGCCCCGGTTCATCTCAGACATTTGTTTATATACAGAAAGCCTAAAAGTTCCCAATATTTTAAATAATGGGCCTATAATTATGTGTGACCTCTCAAAAATCTTGTAGTTTCTCACAGGTCGCGAATCTACCGCCGAACACGCAAACCGATCGCTAGATCTTTTATAACCGATTGGCGCGTAAAAACACACTGATGCTATGTTCTGGCGTTCTATCCTATCATTGGTCCGTTAAGTTAGCGTCGGATCTCTGACCTTACAAATCCCGCCCTTATTTTGTCGTCACGACACTTCTCCTCTCTCTCACTCCTTGCCTTGGACCAAGCATCGAGAGTCACGTACGCCTCAGCGTCATACCTGATTTTCTCAGAAGAATAAGAATAGCATTGGTTGTGAAACTGTCGGTAGCTTCCACCCAGCACGTAGCCCAACTTGCCAAGTCCAGTTTGCTTGCTACATCAAATTTACTCAAATATCCAGCATATCGTGTATTTAGTATTTCCAGCAATTTTTAATAATATGAAACATTATTATTGGACACAATGATAAGGGTTCAATATATTAACCACCTAATGTAAAGACAATTTATATTGTCAATGATGCTGATGGTTGAATTTTTCAGCGATATACCATCACATTTTATTTTGAAAGTGTTAATACTGAATTACTCAAAACCAAATATTAACTCTTTATCTCCTTGACCTAGAGTTCATGAAACAATTTCGGTAGTAAAAACAATTAAAATTAAAAAGTTTAAAAATGGTAGGCCTAATGAAATTATAATTAAAATAAAATAACTTATAAAAATTTAAATAATATAAAGTGCGTTCAAAAAGTAACGAGCCAGAGGCTGGAATGCGCAAACCGGTGACAACATCGGCTAATCGTAGCTGGTAACGCGATGTGGTTCCGACCAGAGCGTGGAAGGTCACAGCCCGTCGCTAGAGGGCACGCGTGCACGTCACGTGACGATACAAAGCGAGCAGCAGCATGCACCAATCGCCCAACGCTGCCAGTCACATTGCAAACAGTGACATGGAGGCGTCAAACGAAGAGCAAAGAGGTGTTGTTCGGTTTCTGACAGCGGAAGGAGTAGGGGGAACGGACATTCACCGCCTCGTGTCACAGTGGGACAAGTGCCTCAACAGTCAGGGCCAATACTTCTAACATACAGGTACTGGTTTCTGTAATTATGCCTCCGGCTCGTTACTTTTTGAACGCACCTTATAATACTTTTATAATCTTAATTTTAAGAACATTAAAATGTTAATGTAAACAAAAATTAATAATAGTTTTAATGCAGCCAATGGCCAATGAAAAAGTAAAAAGTACAATGCAGGAACTGTCACTCACTACAAAATTGCGTCAGGGAAGTCAATCTTCTTTTACATTATGATGCATGATATCGGTCACAGGGCTCGCTACATAATTCACATAGGCATGTAGCTGCATTTGGAGTGTGAAAGCCTTTTCTTCCGCAACACCTGAAGTGAAATCCATTGACTGCGAAACGCGTCACAGTGTATCGTAAATCGTAGTCTGCTCTCTTCCAGTCAGATAGAAGTCCCATAGAAGTCCAACCATATTTCTTTCTTTTTTAATTGAAATTCCGCAAGAAGTTCCTGATAGGCAGCGCTAGATGGAAGCTGCATTTGTAGTCTGATTTGCTCAATACAGAATGGCTCAGCAGACAGCTCATACATTAGCCGGGACGGAGTAAATTTCGATACACACAATGCTTTCTTTAGGAAGATAGACTTCCATACTTCCATAGCGTTTCTAAATTCGTAAGATGTGAATTGCGATCCATGATCGGTTAAAAGGTATTCAGGTTTCCCTGCTTCAGGAATCACACTATCTCTAATCCTCTTCAAGATGTAACGTGTATTCGCTTTTTGGATGGGGTGTAACAAAAATTAACATTAAGTTAATAATAATAATTAATATTAGGGTAAAATAATTAATATTTAAATTAAAATAAATAGAAATAAGAGATCTTCAATAATATTCTGCCCCTTAAAGGGTTAAATAGGAACGTTTGATTTAGAACATTAATAAAGCAACAACTAGCTATAGAAGTGAGTAAAAATATCTGCTGTTTGAGTCTTCTGTGTTTTGACTGGTTTGATACAGCTACCCAGCTATCCATGATTTTCTGTCGTGAGCTAATCGTTTCATCTCTACATACTGTAGCTACCACACCCTACATCACAGGCAATCTGTTTAATATGGTCTACCCCTACAGTTCTTGTCCTCGACCCTTCCTTCCATAACTAAGTTTGATATTCCTGGGTGTCTTAGTATGTGTCCTACCAGCCTATCTCCCCCCCCCCCCAGGGGCTCATATCTAGTGGAACGTCGGTTGGCAACCATAGAACCCCAGCTGAGTTCGGCATTAATTCCACTTACTTGTGCCGGGCTCAACTCCGTCTTCATTCCTGTAGACCTCTCTTGGTCAACTCTAACCCGACGGTATTAGGGTATCCGAGGCCTAGGGAGTTTCTTACTTTCCCAACTTAATTGGCCCTTCTCTCATCTTTCCTGATCCCTCCTTCTTCTAGGGATCAGCCTTCTTTTTCTTTTCATTATATTTCCTTTCCTCTTTAAGATTCCCGCATGGCTTTTGTGAATTGGCTTCCAGTGTATCTAAATTCCATTTTGTGAATATTTTGGATCTCACCTGCAATTTGTATGTATTTTCAATCCACATTGCATTTTGTAAGTTCATTCGACCTAAACTCCATTTTGTAAGTATTTTCGAACTAAATTGCATTGTGAAGTATTTTGAATCTCAATTCAATTTTGTCTGTGTTGTTCAATCCAAATTACTTTTTTTTTTTTGGAGTGTTTTCCATCAATTATCTTTCGTAAGTGTTTCCACTCTACTTTTTCTGAGTCTTTTCAATCCAAGTTCCATTTTGTACGTATTTTCAGTCTAACTTAGTTTTCGTTATTGCCATTTTCGCTATCACCCAGACCATCAGGGTTCGATAACCTAGGTGTTAGGCCCCTTAAAACAACAATTATCATCATATCACTTCTCTTCATAAGCGGCTTCAGTGGCGTAGTATGTAGCATGCTGAGCTTCTATGCCCAAGATCGCGGGTTCAAACCCGGCAAAAGCCGTCGGATTTTTTAAGAGCGTTAAAAATCCCTCAGTATTCCTTCCTTCGGAGGGGAAGTAAAGCCGGCGGTCCCATGTCATAAATGTATGGCTTGTTAAAGAACTTTCCACTAATTACACCTGTGTGAAGCTAAATTGTATGTAAACAACGCTCTTAGGTTCCTACGTTCGTTGCCAGAAGCCGACTGCGGTGGCGTCTAGTAGCTAAGTTCTGAACTAGTAGTCGTTGACGGTGGCGTTTGGCGGCAAAAGTAGGAACTATTTGAAAAATTCAAAAGTCTGCAGTCCTTACTTGAATTAAAAAATTCCTCCCGGCACGCCGAAAGGTGGAGGTAGATTTCACCGGGCAACCTAAGGGATAGGCTATAATAGGCGAAATATGCAGGTTTTCGTAGAAGGGTCAGACCTCATTTATTGCGAGAAAGTATTTTACAATGTAATTGGAGCTCAATTAACTTTCCTTTCGTCTTACTATGCATAATTTTTAACATTTTATTGTGTTAGGAGGACGGTAACCTTCTTGTCATTTGGGGTCCATTTTTAGCCTATTTTCAATTTTGAAAAAATAGGCTTATGAGATCACCTTTTGTCCGTGTGTGTGTGCGCGTGTGTGTGTGTGTGTGTGTGTGAGGTGTGTGTGTGTGTGTCCCCTAATAAAATCTTAACGGATGGAGCGATTTCAATGAAACTCGGTAAGTTCATAGCGCTATTCCCGGCGACCTCGACCATGCCCTTCAAATTTTGTTACGTCTCACCAATCCAACATGGCGGCTGTGCGAAATATTTCACTAGCATTCAATATCTCCGAAACTGTTCCCGATATCGCCCTGAAACTGTGTACTGTGATAAACGGCACTACTAGAAGTTCACCTATGAGTCCTTCAAAAACCTGGTGACTACAAAACCAACATGGCGGCCAAGCGAATTTGAGACTTTTAAATAGACTTTTCTCGCGATTTAACTATCCAAACGTAATGAAACTTGGTACAGCAATTCTTTATACACATTGTAATGCATTGAAGTCTAATTTAGTTCAATTGTTTACATAACCTCAAAATGGCGGCTGTGCGAAATATTTCACTGACATTCTATATCTCCGAAACTATTACAGATATCACCCTGAAATTTTGTACGGTGATAAAGGGTACTGATACAAGTTTACATATGTATATTTCATAAACCTGTAAAGTACAAAACGAACATGGCGACCAAGCGAATTTTAAAAATTTTAATATACATTTCTCGTGATTTAACTCTCTGAGGGCCGTGAAATGAGGTACAGTAAATGATTTTGCAGTTTTTAATGCACTACTATCTAACTTAATTCAATTGTTTACATAACGTCAATATGGCGGCTGTACGAAATTTTAAAATTAAGTTTTTATTTCTTGTGTTGTAATCATGCGATCGAAGTGAAAGTTTGAATAATGAAGCTAGGCAATAATTGTCCTTGAATGGTACATAACTCTATGGCCTATACATATAACAATCCTAAATGGCGAGCTTCCGAAATATTTAGACGGTTCTCAATATCTATGAATCTTTTACAGCAACCAAACTGAATTTTTTTATGTTCATAGAGACTATGAACATATGTTCAGCTATAGGACTTTCAGTAACCTGGTGAGCACAAATCCAACATGGCGGCGACGCGAAGTATAAATATTTAAATGGACGTTTCTCGCGAATAAACTATCCGAGTGCCGTGAAACGTTGCACGTTAAATGCTTATACAAATGTTGATCCACTGGCATCTAATTTATTTCAATTGTTTGCATAATCATAAGATGGCTGCTGTGCGTAATTTTAAAATCTCGTTTTTACTTCTTGTGTTCTAATCATGCGATTGAAGTTTGAATACCACACGTACACAATAATCTTAATGTAATAGTACAAAAATAAAAATCCAACCTGGCGACCATCTGAAATATTTAGACGGTTCTCAATATCTACGAATCTGTTACAGCAATTATACTGACATTTTGTATGTTGATAGTGGCAATTAACATGAGCAGGATATATGAAAATAGGCTGTATAGTTCTTCACGGAACTACTTGTTATACTTGTGGTCACACCGTCCTTATGCAAGGTTTGGAACTGATGTGTAGCTATCTAACAGTCTGTTACTTCTTCACGTCAAATTTTATCTCCCGCAGAGATGTTGGTTGGTTCCTCAGTTTAGGGCTGCGACAACGCGGTCATGTAACCCCGTGTACTTTGGGTGTGTGTAGAATCTGTCTGATAAACGGTGTTAAGTGTGACGGTTGTATTTGTCTGTAATTCAGGTAAGGACTGCAGACGGTCAATTTCAAGTAGTAGTTCCTAATGTTGGTACCAAATATACCGTCAACGACACCTAGCTGTGAACTTGGCTACTAGATGCCACCGCAACCAGTAACTTGCAACGAACGTTGGACTTCCCCTCTGAAGGAAAGCATACTGAGGGATTTTCAGCGCTCTTTGAAAATCCGTCGACTTCGGCCGGCTTTGAACCCGCGACCTTGGGCATAGAAGTTCAGCATGCTACCAGATAGGCTACGTCACCGAAGCCGCTTCCCACATAGTCAGATGGAAATTGAATGTGATCTCGTTGTCATGGCAACCTCTGATAGCTCATCCCTCATCAATTTAGAAGCGTTGTCATGGTAACCTCTGATGGCTCTTGGCATTTTCTTCTAATTCCGTAATCATTTTTCTCATCCCTTGGCGTAATGGTGGGTTGTATCAAAAATTATTTCAGACAAAAGTTTTAGGTAATTATTATGGGAATATTGTCCATTTCGTCCGGTTTTGATATTGTTCCTATTAAGAGAGATATGATTAATGTTTCCCGAAAAACTCACTTTTTTCCACCCCATTGGCCAATGGTTGGTGCTATCAAAAAACTTTTTAAACATAAATTTTTGGCACTTATCCGACACATAATATGAACTTTGAAGGGATTCGATATTTCCCATATTAAGAGAGTTAATGTGATATTTCACTTTTTCGAAAAAAGCCCCCCATTTTTACCCCCTTCGACCGATTTTGCCCATTAACGAACTCGACCGAGATTTTATAGGGATACATATCATGTAAAAAATTCAAAGTGATTGATGCAAAATTACGGCAGTTATTGTGTCCACAAGAAACTGATATATATATATATATATATATAGATAGATAGATAGATAGATAGATAGATACATATATACATAAAATATATACACTTTTGAACTGACGGTGGTTTTGGGGTCTGGGGGATGTGAAACGCGAAGATATGTCGAAATTTTCTGGAAGTCGAAACATGGTACCCATTGCAATAGTTAGCTTTCTAATGAAATCTACCTAAAAACAGATAACACACACTAATACAGTCATCACAATTAACACCGGTTATCAGACAGATTCTACACACACCCAAAGTACACGGGGCTACATGACCGCGTTGCCGCAGCCCCTAAACTGCGGAACCAACCAACCAACCATCTCTTCATAAGAAGTCGCCACAAGCATCTCTCTTGACCGGCTGCGTGGTTCAGCGGTAATATTCTTGCTTGCTGGGGCCAAGGTTGCAGGCTCGTATCCTGGCGCAGTCAGCTGTCATTTGAGTGTGCGCAAATGTGAGGGAGCCGTGTCAGTGGATTTACTGTCATGTTAAAGATACCCTTCGAAGCAACATTCTGGCACCCCGGCGTCTCTAAAAGCCAGTGTAGTTGAAAGGGACGTAAAACCAATTATTATTAAACATCTCTCCTCCCTCAATCGTCTTAACGCCTCTTCATTTGTAACCCTATCTACCCATCTGTTCTTCATCATTTTCCTGTAATACCACATTTCAAATGCTTACACTAGGGGCGAGGTCCGGGTTGTATGGTGGGTAGTCCAGACTCTCCCAGTGAAATGACTGGAGCTTGTTGGCGGTTCTGGTTGCCTCATTTGGTCTCGCAGTGTAATGATCCGCTGAAGAAGTTTCTGGCAGGACAGCGTTTCACGAGCAACGATGCCGCCAAGACAGCTGTCCGACGATGGTTCCACAGTCAGCCAGCTGAATTCTACCACAGGGACATATCAAATTTAGCGCTGCGATGTGACGAAGTTCTGAACAAATGTGGAGACTATGTGGAAAAATAGTGCCTATATTTGTAATTACCTCTAATAATAATAATAATATCGTATGGTCTCGGATGCCAGGTGCAAACATTGTTAATTGACGCCCAGAAGGCAACTTGCATGTCGAATTTTATCGCTCCTTGAAGCGCTATGAAAGTCAAGGAGGTTAGATATCTAAGCTCCTTGACACTATAGCGCTTTCTAGTAGAGAAATAAGGAACTTTGTGTTGGTGGAAAATGTCGAGATTAATTTTGCCATTATGAACACGGCCTACTGAATTCAAATGGGTTCTTTAACATGCCAACATCTTATGACATGCGTATCATGATTTTTGTTGCTTTTTAAAAGTCACTTACCACGGCCAGGAGCGAACCTGAAAGCTTGGGGTTGGCAGACCGACACGATAACCACTCACCCTCCTGTATGTATCTTCTTTGGCTAAAAAAATGTAGGGACAAAAACTTTTCGAAACGCCCACGTAGTTTCCTAGAAAATAATCAATTAAAAGTTGAAAATGAATATGGACAGCATATGACATTCCGACTCCCCTTAAGCTTTCCATGGCGGGGTCGTTCAGGAAGGACTACGATGTTAAAAAGTACGCTGGTATTGTCATATAACATTTCCCACACTTGAACCCAATTCAGCGAGTCAATCAATTATTATTATTATTATTAAAGTCATTCCGACAAAGAGCTTGTAGAAGGGTCTTCGTGGTGACATCTTTTGACTACATTATTTCTCACGGAGTCATAAGGTTTACAAGACTTGTCCTGCTTCCGGTTAAACGGAACAAGGCTCCGGAAGTAGGTGGAGACATCTGTCAAGTCAAGTGTTGTCAGGTCAGAGGGGAGAAAGAATTTGCTCCCTTACGCTAATATATTAGTTTCCAACAAGGGTCTCAAGGCGTGGAGTGAAAAATCTGTCTTCTTTCGCCGAGAAAAATACACACTCACTCGATAATAATAATAATGATCGTGTGACCTCCGGAGAGGCCTAGTGCAGGTCTTTCTAATTGACGCCCGTGGGCGACCTGCGCGTCGTAATGAGGATGGACTGATGATGATGACGTCACATACACCCAGTCCCCTAGCCGCGGGAATTAACCTCAGAAGATTAAAATTCCTGATGGCTCGAACCTGGGCACTTTGGGCCAAAGCCTAGCGCGCTAACCATTTAACCACTGAGCCGGACCACTCACACGATGATGATGATGATGATAATTGTTGTTTTACGGGGCCTAACATCTAGGTTATCGGCCCCTGATGGTTTGGGTGATCGTGAAGATGAAAATGAAATGCAAACTTAAAACTAAAACTAACTACTAACCTACATACTAGAAGAAGAAATGGAAAACTAAAGGAGAATAAGGCAAATAAAGGACAGAAGGAAAAAGAATGCCCTCAACCCTCGTAGAATGCGGATTGAGGGACTTGGAAGGAAGGAGAGCCATGAAAGGCAGATAGGAAAGTGAAAGAGGAGAGGGTCCGCCCCACAGGGAAGGGACAAAAGGGGGAAACCGGTGGGTCCGGTTATCCCTCGGAGTCGCCATCTCCCGAACTCACCAGCCGTGAGCCCCTGAGGGTGTAGCATTATCTAGGGTGCACCAAAAGTGGTGGAGCTACATACATCTGGCCTCCTTGAGGGCCTTGAGCAGAAGGCAGGTGATAACAGGGAAAGAAAAAGAAGGCTGACTCCTTGCAGAAGGAGGGTATCAGAAAAGATGAGACAAGGGCCAATTAAGGCAGGAAATGAAGAGACTCCCTAGGCCTCGGATACCCTAATACCGTCGGGGTCGGAAGAGAATAAGAGTTGACCAAGTGAGGTCGACAGGATAGAAGACGGAGAGGAGCCCGGCACAAGTAAGTGGAAGCAATGCCGGACTCAGCTGGGGCCCCGTGGTCGCCAACCCAAGTCTCACTAGATGTGAGCCCCTGGGGGATCACACACTCACACGAAATTGGTGTTTACGATTATTTGTGGAAATTCGTTGATAATTGAATCGGTCGGAACTGAAAAATATTAAGTCAAAAATTGACATTTTTTAAAGAATTAGTATTCTGAGGTATTGACCCAAAGGCCTTGGAACGTCAGCCGTTAGCTGCGCATAACACATTTTCATCTTACCAGTAGGAGAAATATCACGGAAGCTCACTGGCAAGTCTAAATGATTGTGTCCTGATTGCGACCATTCCAGATTGCGTTCACCTCATTAGCAGTCCAAATTGCGGTCACTTTCATTTTAGGGAAGAATTATAAATATGCCAGCGTCCAGATTGCGGTCATTTTTCTTGGAAGGCCGGTCCTTGGTTCTTGGTTGTTCCCGACTGACTCATACCTTCAGTAAGTTTTGTGGATAACAAGGGGAAACTGATATTCCACTACCTAACCAAAGAATACAGTTCAGTGTTCAGCTGAGCACACCTCATGAAACTTCGCTTAAAAAAAATCAAGTCCCCTCCTAATCTGATAGCACCTCGTAAAGCAATGATTATAACATTTTTATTCTTAAGAATAGTAAGTTCCGTTTATACGTACCTTCGGTCAATAATCTCCCCTTGCATTTTTTGGATTTCTCCTTCAAACAAAGCCATGTAAAAACACCACGTTTACTCGTCCTGTATGGTCTGTAACTATAACCATTCAGTAAAACCGTTTCAATAAATTCCATAACGATACAGAACACGGTTAGTAAACAGAAAAATATTGAACACTGTGGTTGCAGCTTAAGAGACCAAAGAGAACTGACATATGACATGCACCTCAACATTGGCAAGAGGGGTGGAAGTGAAAGGTGAGGAAATCCCCAGGGGAGTTACAACCGGACCGGTCTCCCAAGAAAAGTGATCGCAATCTGGACTACTAATGAGGTGAACGCAATCCGGAATGGTCGCAATCAGGAAGACACCGTCAAAATCCATCACAAAGCAATTTGTTTTGTGGCTTTAAGCCAGAAACCACTGCTACATGTAGTGCGATCAGAGGAGAAAAGCATTACGTCTTTTTTTTTAGCGTATGGCTTTTAGTGCCGGGAGTGTCCGAGGACATGTTCGGCTCGCCAGTTTGTAGCTGCTTCTATGCCGACACCCATGGGATGAGCTACACGTACCGTCACGTGGGGAGTGTTGTCTGGGGAGGAAAGTTTGAATGTGAGGGCAAGAAGTTGGATGGTAGCGGCTGTGGCCTATAGTTAGGGACCAACCCCTGGCATTTGCCTATGGGAAACCGCAGAAGACAATCTTCAAGGTGGCCGGCGGGGGGATTCGAACCTCCTCACCTCCCGGATGTGAGCGACTGCCAGCAGCCACGCCGTAACGACCACGGCTAACTCACCCGGTATACGCTGCCGAAGTGACGCGCCTAGCAACTGCATGGGCGCAGCCACATTGGACCCAAACAACTGGTTGCTAGGTTTTTTATACATAGAAAGCTGCAAGTCTTGTTGTGATTATATTTAGAGCTAGGATAGGAAAAGTGCCCCATTATTTAGAATGAGGTAGGAGTAGGACGATAGGCCTTAATTATAGACTTCTCTAACCTGTTAGTGAGCACACAGGTTAGGCTTTGTTAATTTGATTCGTTTTCAGACAAACGCGGCGTTGTGGTAAACACACAAATTGTATTGAAATGCAGTCTTTGTTTCTTCTATAGCTGTTGATGAAATTTGGCCTAAACTCTCATCCAAATATTTTAAACTGTTCCCTTATGCATTGATAGACCTTAAGTTCATTTTATTCGTTACTTACTGGTAGGGCCTACGGTGGCGTAGTCGGTAGCATGCTGAACTGCTATGCCCAAGATAGCGGGTTCAAACCCGGCCGAAGTCGTCGGATTTTTTAAGAGCGTTAAAAATCCTTCAGTATGCCTTCCTTCGGAGGGGAAGTAAAGCCGGCGGTCCCATGTCATAGATTTATGGCATGTTAAAGATCCTTTCACAGACTAAACTTGTGTAAAGCAAAATTTGTTAGGTTAGATTTCGTCAGAACGCTCTATCAAAGTTCCAACGTTCACCACTAGGTATCATTGATATCTGGTGGCGAAAGTTGGAACTACTTGAAATTGAACGGAACTTGTAGCTCGCCCTTTAGGGTGTCCGCTGGAAGCAGCTACAGACTCAGGCGAGCCGAACATGTCCTCGGACACTCCCGGCACTAAAAGCCATACGATAAATAAATAAGGGCCTACGGTACTTTATTTTCCGTAGTATTGGGTTATTCATGCAGGACGTGATTCACAATATCCAGAAATGTTATATTTTCATGTTTTCACTTAATTTAATGTAAATATCGTAGGCCACATCTCTACGACTTATGTTCTAAGACTTAATGTGCATCTCGTACGCAATATTTTACAACTTTACTGGACAACTATGTTAAATTACTGTGGAAATATACTTTTCTATGCTTTCTTGCCTCTGGATATTCATGCATGTACAGTTTTATACGATACAAATAGGAAATAATGACGGCTCAAAGACTGAAGCAAGCTACAAGGGAGCCATGTTGTATTGCTCCAGTTGCTAAGCAACGGAGCGGAAGTGACGTTGACTTCGGCAGCGTATTAAGTCAATGACTTGCTGCCTTTCAGCGCTGTATTCCGTACTTAATGTTGGCTGCACTGCAAGATTCCCGCGTGTTACAGTGCTATTGAGAATTACATTTGTACAGGGTTTAGGCGGTTTTTGCGTAACAAATGCATTTTAAAATAAAATATCATACGAAATATTCATTCTGGATGACTTTATGCCGCACTTATCTGACCACGGAGCTGAAAGGCATTAAGTCACTTTTGCAAAATTGATTAGAAAACTATGTTAATTACTAGGGCCCGGATGTTGATGCCATTAAAAAGTTTAGAAAATGCACTTAAAATTTTCAAAAATGACATCTGAAGCTCAAACTGAAAAGTCAATCAAAATAGATTTCTAGCACTTAACAAAAGGTTTATGTTCATAGCTACTAGCTTCTTCTTAACTCTGAGAGACGTAACTCCCTCATATAAAGCAGTGATATGACTAAATTGGGGCAAAATGTCCTTAAAAGGTTGATTTCTCTAAAATATGACCAAAAAATCTACCAAACTTAAAAAAATGCTCTTAAAATGGAAAAATAGCAAAAGATGCAAAATAAAAATGACATATTTGAAGACGGGGTGGCTCGTCCAGAGTTTCTATGTACATCAGCATTGTTTCAGACAGCTCAGTAAAAAGATGATATGTCAACAACACCCGGGCCCTATATTAAATTTAAATTAATAACGTTTACACAAACATAACCGGAATAGTTGCTTCACAACGTAGATGACTAATATATTGTGTTTGATAAGTTATGTTCTATTTTGAATGAATATAAAAAAATCCGCCTTTCAATACAATTTATTAATTAGTACTCACAGGTACATGTTTCGGGGGCTTCCACACTCCCCCTTTATCAGCCTGCTTAACAAAATCTTTTAAGAAAAGGGGGAGTGTGAAAGCCCCCTAAACATGTACCTATGAGTACTAATTAGTGAATTGTATTGAAAGGCGGATATTTTAATATTCATTCAAAATATATTTACGTCAATACGGACCATAATAAGCAACATTATGTTCTGTTCTGTCATTGACGTTTTATCTGTCTCCTGAAAAGTATTGAAAGCTGACTTAACGCTTTTCAGTTCCGACCGATTCAATTGTCAAAACCCAAATGCGGGTTTTCAGTTGATTAAGTCGTGTTGTGTACATCATGTACAAACCGTCACGATGTTAAACATGATTTCTTTAAAATCCTTCTCGACGCGTCGGATGGCGGAGGTAGATTTCTCCGGGCAGTGAAATATTTTGAATTTACTAAACTAGCCAACTGTTGTATATCTACAAACCCCCCAGGGGCTCAAATCTGATAGGACGTGGATTGGCGACCACGGGGCCCCAGCTGAGTCCGGCTTTGCTTCCACTTACTTGTGCCGGACTCCTCTCCGTCTTCTTTCCTGTCGACCTCACTTGGTCAACCCTTGTTCTCTTCCGACCCCGACGGTATTAGGGTATCCGAGGCCTAGGGTGTATCTTCCATTCCCGCCTTAATTGGCCCTTGTCTCATCTTTTCTGATACCCTCCTTTTGCGAGGGGTCAGCCTTCTTTTTCTATTCATGATATCTCTTACCTTCCGCTCAATGCCCTCAAGGAGGCAGAGTGTATGTAGCCCCACCACTTCTGGTGCACCCTGGATATTGCTACACCCTCAGGGGCTCACGGCTGGTGAGTTCAAGAGTTGGCGACCCCGAGGGATTCCTGAGCTGGGTCCGGGTTTCCCCTTTTATCCATTGCCTCTGGGGCGTACCCTCTCCTCTTTCACTTTCCTATCGGCCTTTCATGGCTCTCCTTCCTTCCAAGTGCCTCAATCCGCATTCTTCGAGGGTTGAGGGCATTTCTTTTCCTCCTGTCCTTTAATTGCTTTATTCACCTTTTGTTTTCCATTTCTTCTTCTGGTATATAAGTTAATAGTTAGTTTTAGTTATAGTTTACATTTACGTATCACCTTCACCATCACCCAAACCATTAGGGGACGATAACCTAGATATTAGGCCCCTTAAAACAACAATTATCAACATCATTATTTTTTAAATTATTTCGAACTCCAAAACATTTTTTAGAATTAAAGAATTTGCTTAGGGGGGCGGTATTTGGGCACTTTACCGTATAGAAAGGCGAGTTCTATAAACTGGTAACTACCCTTTTACCGTCATGTCAACTAATAAGAGACCAGCATAATATTTCTAATGATACGGTTGATCAGTTTCTCATGCTGGGGAGCAGAATACAGAGTAATGATATGTCACAGAACATGCCAGCACTCCCCGTAGACGAGTCACTTCCGGGCTATTGTTTGCTCGAGCTTTTCAAGTCATCTCCAAGAGTCCAAGCAACGATCTTTCTGGGGCGTAGAAACCCTTTCGTATGAGGGTTGATGAATTCATAATTGAATCGTTTGGAGCTGAGAAACAATCAGTCAAAAATGGTGATTTTTTAAAGAATTAGTATTTTGTATTCTTGGAACGTTCCCCCCAGGGGCTCACATCAAGTGGGACGTGGGTTGGCGACCACGGGGCCCCAGCTGAGTCCGGCATTGCTTCCACTTACTTGTGCTGGGCTCCTCTCTGTCTTGTTGTCTGTCGACCTCACTTGTTCAACTATTGTTCTCTTCCGACCCCGACGGTATTAGGGTATCAGAGGCCTAGGGAGTCTCTTCCTTTCCCGCCTTAATTGGTCCTTGTCTCATCTTTTCTGATACCCTCCTTCTGCGAGGGGTCAGCCTTCTGGTGCACCTTAGATATTGCTACACCTTCAGGGGCTCACGGCTGATGAGTTCGGGAGTTGGCGACCCCGAGAGATTCCTGAGCTGGGTCCGGTTTTCCCCCTTTTATCCATTACCTCTGGGGCAGACCCTCTCTTCTTTCACTTTCCTATCAGCCTTTCATGGCTCTCCTTCCTTCTAAGTCCCTCAATCCGCATTCTTCGAGGGTTGAGGGCATTTCTTTTCCTCCTGTCCTTTAATTGCTTTATTCTCCTTTTGTTTTCCATTTCTCCTTCTAGAATATAAGTTAATAGATAGTTTTAGTTATAGTTTACATTTCATTATTATCTTCACCATCACCCAAACCATTAGGGGCCAATAACCTAGATGTTAGGCCCCTTAAAACAGCTATTATCATCATCGTCATCTTGGAACGTCATAGAAAAGAAATTAGTCAGCCTTCTGTTTAAGCCAGGAACCACCGCTACATGAAGTGCGATCAGAGGAGAAAAGCATTAAGTCCATGACTTGCTGCCTTTCAGTGCCGTATTCCGTACTTAATGTTGGCCACACTGCAAGATTCCCGCGTGTTACAGTGCTATTGTAAATTACATTTGTTCAGGGTTTAGTTTTTTTTTGTTACAAATGCATTTTAAAATAAAATATCATGTGAAATATTAATTCTGGATGGCTTTTTGCCGCACTAAACTGACCACGGTGCTGAAAGGAATTAAGACACGTTTCCAAAATTAATTTGAAAAATATGTTTATTGAATTAAAATTGATATTCCGCTAACACAAATATAACCTGAATAGTTGGTTAAAAGCATAGATGACTAATATAGTGTGTTTGTTAAGTTCTGTTCTGTCAATGACGTTTTATCTGTCTCTCGAAAAGTAGTGAAAATTGACGTAATGCTTTCCAGCTTCTACCGTTTGAATTAGAATGCAAATACTGTTGTCGTTAGCAAAATGGTAGCAAATTCATAATTGCTGTTCACTTATTAACCTTTCTTTGGGGAAGATGACCTTGCTGTTCTTCTCGTTAAAGCAGCAATGACTAACTAACGTTTCTTTCTCATTAGCCTATTTTCTTTTATGAAAAAAATAGGCTTATGAGATCACCTTTTGTCCATGTGTCTGTCTGTGTGTGTAGCTTCTAAACGGCTGGAGCGATTTCAATGAAACTCAGTAAGTTCATAGCACTATTCCGGACGACCCCGACCGTGCCCTTCAAATTTTGGTACGTTTCACCAATTCAACATGGCGGCTGTGCAAAGTATTTCACCAGCATTCAATATCTCCTAAACTATTACCGATATCACCGTGGAATCATTTACGGTGATAAAGAAAACTACTAGAAGTTCACCTATGTGACTTTTGAAAACCTGGTAAGTACAAAACCAACATGGTGGCCAAGCGAAGTTGCGACTTTTAAATAGACGTTTCTCGCAATTTAACCAACCAAACGCAATAAAACTTGGTACAGTATATGTTTATACACATTATAATGCACCGACATCCAACTTCGTTCAATTGATTACATAACCACAAGATGGCAAATGTGCGAAATATTTCACCGGCATTCTATATCTATGAAACTATTAGCGGTATCACCCTGAAATTTTGTACGGAGATAAAGGGCTGTACTGGAAGTTCATCTATAAGACTTTCAAAAACCGGTTAACTACAAAACGAATATGGCTGCCAAACGAAATTCAATATTTTAAATGGACCTTTCACGCGATTTAATGATCCAAACGCAATAATACTTGGTACAGGAAATGTTTATACACATTGTAATGCACTGGTATCTAATTTAGTTCAATTGTTTACATAACCTCAAGATGGCGGCTGTGCGAAATTTAAAAATCTCTTTTTTACTTCTTGTGTCCTAATCATGGGATTGAAGTTTGAAAATCCAACATGGCGACCATCCGCAATATTTGGTCGGTTCTCAATATCTACGAATCTATTACAGCAATCAAACTGAAATTTTATATGTTGATAGAGGCAATTAACATATGTAGGATACATGAAAATAGGCTGTAGCCTATAGTTCATCACGGAACTACTATTACCTTGACAATGTTCACTGGCCGTGAAAACCAATATACCATCTTTTTGGAAGAGTGGTTATGGCTGCTTGTGGGACGTGGGTTGGCGACCACGGGGTCCCAGCTGAGTCCGGCATTGCTTCCACTTACTTGTGCCTGGCTCCTCTCTGTCTTCTTTCCTGTCGACCTCACTTGGTCAACTCTTGTTCTCTTCCGACCCCGACGGTATTAGGGTATCCGAGGCCTAGGGAGTCTCTTCCTTTCCCTCCTTAATAGGCCCTTGTCTCATCTTTTCTGATTCCCTCCTTCTGCGAGGGGTCAGCCTTCTTTTTCTTTTCATGTTATCTCCTGCCTTCTGCTCAAGGCCCTCAAGGAGACCGGGTGTATGTAGCCCCACCACTTTTGGTTCACCCTAGATATTGCTACACCCTCAGGGGCTCACGGCTGGTGAGTTCGGGAGTTGGCGACCCCGAGGGATTCCTGAGCTGGGTCCATTTTCCCCTTTTGTCTCTTACCTTTGGGGGTAACCTCTCCTCTTTCACTTTCCTATCTGCATTTCATGGCTCTCCTTCCTTCCAAGTACCTCAATCCACATTCTTCGAGGGTTGAGGGCATTTCTTTCCCTCCTGTCCTTTATTTGCCTTATTCTCCTTTAGTTTTCCATTTCTTCTTCTAGACTGTGGGTTAGTAGTTAGTTTTAGTTTTAAGTTTGCATTTCATTTTAATCTTCACGATCACCCAAACCATTAGGGGCCGATAACCTAGATGTTAGGCCCCTTAAAACAACAATTATCATCATCATCAGGTTATGGCTGCTTGAGCTTTTAGGTCTCGCAGTAAAGATGCACAGGTGCGCTTCATAAAAAGGGAGAGGGTTCGCCTGTGGGGGTCTGGGTGGGGACACCAAGAGCCCGCTGATGAGCCAGCTTCGTATCCTAGGCGAAACCCTACACAAGACACGGCACAAATCTAGTAAAATTGCTGAGTTTTAATTCACTGGCCGTGAAAGCCAATATACCATCTTTATGGAAACCTTAGATTGCCACGGTGGGTAGTGGTTAACGTGTCGGACTACTAACCCACCAAGCTTGCAGGTTCGCTCCTGGCCGTGGTAAGTGATTTTTGAAAGGCGGCAAAAATTGCGACACCATGTCATACGATGTTGGAATGTCAAAGAACCCATTTGAATTCAGTAGGCCGTGTTCATAATGGCAAAATTAATCTCGGGGGTTTCCGCCAACACAAAGTTCCTCATTTCTCTACTAGAAAGCGCTGTAGTGTCAAGGAGTTTAGATATCTAACCTACTTGACTTTCATAGTGCTTCAAGGAACAACGAAATTCGACATGCAAGCTACCCTTTGGGTGTCAAATGACAAAGCTTGCACCCGGCACCCCAGGCCATAAGATATTATTATTATTATTATGGAAACCTTCATAGGGAGGTCATGGCTGCTTGAGCTTTTAGTTCTTGCAGTAAAGAGGCGCAGGTGCGCTTAATAAAATGGGAGGACGCAGTTCGCTACTCCTGTGGGGGTCCAGGCGGGGATACCAAGAGTCCGCTGATGAGCCAGCTTGGTGTCCTTGGCGAAACCCCACACAAGACAAGGCACAAATCTAGAAGAATTGCTGAGTTAAAATAAGGTTCGACACGTTGGTATTAATTTGCAACGCACTGTACATGATAGACAAGTGAGGTACGATCGCCCGTCCTCTCACAGCAGTGCTCAGAAGGGATTATCATCTGATCGATCCGTTTATCTTATTACAACAGCTGCTATAATCCGTGACATAACCAGGGCCGGATTTAAGAGTAGGCCGCCTATAGGCTAAAGTCCATTTGCCACCCCCTCAATAGTTCATATTTGCTTTATACATTTGTTTTATACAACAAAAGGATAGAGTTCATTGGCGTTTTCATCTTTTTTTTTTACATAAAGTTCATTTAGTTTAGATAAAACTACAAATGTAATGGCTTACATAATAAATGTTATAATGAAAACAGTTTTCCTACACGGTGAAATGAAATAACACAAAATGTAGTCAATTACTGGATTATTTGTTGAAAAATATTGTTACGGCGGTGAGTTGTTTCGTCGCCTCGCCGGTTGCGTCACAGCTGGCCCGGGCTGTGTCCTGCCTCAGTGTGCTACGTGCGCCTTACGCAACGGGCTGCGAAGTGAAAGGGATGGTCCAGAATATTCGTGACCCAGCCAGTGACGGAAATCTCGAGAAGCCGTGTATCCTGGACGATTCTAGAATTCATTGAGTCACCAGCTTGCTATATAAGCGGCCTCAACAGTGAGGGGACCGAGTTTTGAGGACAGTGTTTCTGAGCTAGTGCGTGTTTTTCCTGAGCGACAGAAGTGTGGTGACGTGACTTGCGAAACCCAGTGAGATTCCTTCCGAGACGCGGAGCAGTGTGAGGAGTGTGTACTTGCCTAGGGCGACAGAGACATTGTGGTGAATTACGAAACGCATTGGGCATCTCCTTAGCCAGCGGATAGCGAGGCAGTGTGTGGTGGCGAGTGACTGGCTATCATAAATAACTGTAGTGGAAGTGGACAGGTATTTCGGTGAGTGACAGACCGGCTAGACACCGGCCAGCCAAAATAGCGAACGGACAGCTGCTCGAGAGAGTGAAAGGGAAGTGACGGCAGCGAGAGAGAGAACTAGAGTGAGATACTAGTTGCTTGTATTTGCTATTTGTGTGGTGTATTTTCTGGCCCGCAATAAAGCCAATACGTTTCTTTAAAGTAGTAATTGGTGTTGTGCTTTCTACCAACCGTAATCCAGTTCACAAAAGTGCCACTAGCGGGTGGCACGTAACAATATACAAACTTCTCTAAAACAACTCACCCCACGTAATCTTCGTGTTCAAATTTACATAGCTTTCTTACGAGATTTCTTAATGGCAAACTCGTTAATAATGTCCTCATATGAAAGTGTTTTTGTTGTATTTGCCTCAATACAAAGTAATGAAAGTGAGTTTAACCGTATTTCAGAAATGCTAATTCACAGATAGTTCTTAACTCTTCTAAGGCAGGAACAACTGTAGAAGGACTAAAACATATTTTAAGTAACTTGTATTCTAAAATTCGTACGGAAAATATTATTAACGTATGAAATACTTCATTTTAACTTTTGAATAAATTGCCAAACTGCCGCCCCTGAAAATTTGTCGCTCTAGGCTTCAGCCTACTTAGCCTATTTAGAAATACGGCCCTGGACATAACGATATGTCAGGGTCTCGCTTTTATTGCATGGCATGTGGTCAATTATAACACATGATATACAGTACCGCAGTTACCTTGATTCAGTACTCGTATACAGAATTGTTGTTGTTTTTGCCTTCATTTACGCAAAGTAAGTTGTTGCCTTTCACCAAGGTTCAATTTTCCGTTCAATACATGTGAGATTTTCGAACTGAAATATCATGTCCTCTGGTTCGATTCCTCATAAAACGAAGTCCCGTGACTGATGAGTGCAATATTAACGGTCACGTAAAACTACATGCTTCGTTCCTTTATTTTTAAGGTAAATTTTTATTTTTATTAGACCATGGGTTCTTAACCTGTGGGGTGTGACTAATTTTGTAATATTGCTTTTCGGAGTTTACACCGAAGTCAACGGATTTCTTAAGAGCGTCAAAAAACCCTCAGTATGCCTTCCTTCGGATGGGAAGTAAAGCCGGCGGTCCCATGTCATAGATTTATGGCATGCACAAGAACCTTCCACTAACTACACTTGTGGAAGCTAACATTTGTAGGTTAGTTTGATAACGCTATATTAGTTCCAACGTTCGCCGCCAGGTGCTGACTGCGATAGCATTTATTAGCCACGTCGACAGCTAGGTGTCCTGGACGATAGCATTTGGTAGCAAAAGTAGGAACTACTTGAACAAAATAATCGTCTGCAGTCCTTCTACCTGAATCACAGATAACAAACATTAATACAACCATCACATTTGACACCGGTTATCTGACAAATTCTACACACACCCAAAGTACACGGGGCTACTTGACCTCGTTGTCGCAGCCCCTAAACTAAGGAACCAACCAACCAACCAGAATTTACACCAGTCTGATCGTAAAACATAAAGTTATAAGACTTTTTTTTATACAAAATGACTTTTTACTCGATCGTTTTTAATTGTTTAAATTTACTCAACAACAGTTTGTCTTTACCAAGGTATTCATCGACACTTCCATTAGTCATTTTCTAGAAAATTTTCGTTTTTTTTTAAATGTCTCATTCGATAGTAAGTCCTCTCTAGTTTCCAGAAATATATCGTTTATAGTAGTTTTTATTGTAGTTTAGCTCATTTATATTCACTTTAATGATCGGTGTGCACGCTTTTCAGCAGCTGTCACTTTGACGCATAGGTCCAGCAGATCAAGCACACATTAATCTGGTCATGAAACAGTCTACTCCTGAACTAAAACAATGTACGGGATACTCACAGGTCAGAGAATGAAGAATATTGACCTAAAATCCAAAGAAAATGCAATTTTTTGGAGTTGAAAAGTAAGACTCTTTACTCTGAATGTGTACCTCATTTTTAAGTTACGATTTCTCTCACTTCATTTTTTTTTCAATATTTGTCTTGACTTGGGCAGTTAAAATGTCCACTTAGAATGCAGATATTAGTTTCATTTAAAAACTAAAATATAGACAAATAATGCAGCTATTTTGTAAAGCAGAATGAAGCTGTTAAATTGAAATTAGGGGACGCGCCCCCCAATATTAATTTATTTTTTCAATAAAAATAACGTAAATTGTAAAACAAAGCTAATATATTTGCCTCAATCAATAATGCAAAAACGATTCTGCTATTATTTTTGTGATTAATCTTTGAAAAAGACCCCCCAAATTTATTTAATTTTTATTTTTTGGCAAAAATCCACTAGTTTATATTCTTGGAATCAGTGATATCAATTTCAAAAAAATAAGATATCTTGTAAGGAAATGTCTTTAGTAGTGTCAAGTCAATGAGTAAGTTACCTTTTAAAGTAGGAAGTTGTTTCATTATTATCTCCACTACTATCAAAAGTATAAGTTACAGTGCTGTGTCTTAAGAAAAAAAAAAGTCCTCTCGGCACGCTGGAAGGCGGAGGTAGATTTCACCGGACAAACTTGGGGATAGGCGAAAATAGGCAGAATATGCAGGTTTTCGTAGAAGGATCAGACCTCATTTATTGCGAGAATGTATTTTATAATTGGAGATTAATTAACTTTGTTTTTCGTCATTTTATGCATATTTTAAATATTTTATTGTCTTATGATGACGGTAACCTTCTTGTCATTTGGAGTCCATTTTTAGCCTATTTTCAATTTTGAAAAAATAGGCTTATGAGATCACCTTTTGTCCGTGTGTGTGTGTGCGTGTGCGTGTGTGTGTGTGTGTGTGTGTGAGGTGTGTGTGTGTGTCCCTAATAAAATCTAAACGGCTGGAGCGATTTCAATGAAACTCGGTAAGTTCATAGCACTATTCCCGGCGACCTCGACCGTGCCCTTCAAATTTTGTTACATCTCACCAATCCAACATGGCGGCTGTGCGAAATATTTCACTAGCATTCAATATCTCCGAAACTATTACCAATATCGCCCTGAAATTATATAAGGTGATAAAGGGCACTACTAGAAGTTCACTTATGAGACTTTCAAAAATATGGTGACTACAAAACCAACATGGCGGTCAAGCGAAGTTGAGACTTTTAAGTAGACTTTTCTAGCGATTTAACTATCCAAACGTAATGAAACTTGGTACAGAAAATGTTTATACACATTGCAATACACTGGAGTCTAATTTAGTTCAATTGTTTACATAACCTCAAAATGGCGGCTGTGCGAAATATTTCACTGACATTCTATATCTCCGAAACTATTACAGATATCGCCCTGCAATTTTGTACGGTGATAAAGGGTACTGATACAAGTTTACCTATGTATATTTCATAAACCTGTAAAGTACACAACGAACATGGCGACCAAGCGAATTCGAAATAATTTAATAGACTTTTCTCGTGATTTAACTCTCTGAGCGCAGTGAAATGTGGTACAGTAAATGATTTTGCAGATTGTAATGCACTGTCATCTAATTTAATTCAATTGTTTACATAACCTCAAGATGGCGGCTGTGCGAAATTTTAAAATTAAGTTTTTATTTCTTGTGTCGTAATCATGCGATCGAAGTGAAAGTTTGAATAATAAACCTAGGCAATAATTGTCCTTGAATGGTACATAACTCTATGGCCTATACATATAACAATCCTAAATGGCGAGCTTCCGAAATATTTAGACGGTTCTCAATATCTATGAATCTTTTACAGCAACCAAACTGATTTTTTTTTACGTTCATAGAGACTATGAACATATGTTCACCTACAGGACTTTCAGTAACCTGGTGAGCACAAATCTAACATGGCGGCGACGCGAAGTATAAATATTTAAATGGACGTTTCTCGCGAATCAACTATCCGAGTGCCGTGAAACGTTGCACGTTAAATGCTTATACAAATGTTGATCCACTGGCATCTAATTTATTTCAAATGTTTGCATAATCACAAGATGGCTGCTGTGCGTAATTTTAAAATCTCGTTTTTACTTCTTGTGTTCTAATCATGCGATTGAAGTTTGAATACGACACGCACACAATAATCTTAATGTAATAGTACAAAAATAGAAATCCAACCTGGCGACCATCTGAAATATTTAGACGGTTCTCAATATCTCCGAATCTGTTACAGCAATTAAAGTGAAATTTTGTATGTTGATAGAGGCAATTAACATGAGCAGGATATATGAAAATAGGCTGTATAGTTCTTCACGGAACTACTTGTTATGCTTGTGGTCACACTGTCCTTATGTAAGGTTTCGACACTGATGTGTAACTATGTAACGGTCTGTTACTTCTTCACGCAAAATTATATCTCCCGCAGAGATTTTGGTTGGTTCCTCAGTTTAGGGGCTGCGACAACGCGGTCATGTAACCCCGTGTACTTTGGGTGAGTGTAGAATCTGTCTGATAAACGGTGTGAATTGTGATGGCTGTATTAGTCTGTAATTCAGGTAAAGACTGCAGACGGTCAATTTCAAGCAGTAGTTCCTAATGTTGCTACCAGATACTACCGTCAACGACACCTAGCTGTGAACTTGGCTACTAGATGCCACCACAACCAGCAACTCGCAACGAACGTTGGAACTTCCCCTCCAAAGGAAAGCATACTGAGGGATTTTTAGTGCTCTTAGAAAATCCGACGACTTTGGCTGGCTTTGAACCCGCGACCTTGGGCATAGAAGTTCAGCATGCTACCTACCAGTTACGTCACCGAAGCCGCTTCACACTTAGTCAGATGGAAATCTGAATCTGATCTCGTGCAAGTGCGTTGTCATGGCAACGTCTAAAGGCTCATCCCTCATCAATTTAGTAGTGTTGCCATGGCAACCTGTGATAGCTCTTGGCATTTTCTGATAATTCCGAAATCAATTTTCTCATCCCTTGGCGTAATGGTGGGTCATATCAGAATTTTTTTCAGACAAAGGTTTTAGGTAATTATTAGGGGAATATTGTCCATTTCGTACGGTTTGGATATTGGGCCTATTAAGAGAGATATGATTAATGTTTCCCGAAAAAAACACTTGTTTCCACCCCTTTGGTCAATGGTTGGTGCTATAAAAAGAACTCTTCAAACATAAATTTTTGGGCTTTATCCGACACATAGTATGAACTTTGAACGGATTCGATATTTCACATATTAAGAGAGTTATAGCAATATTTCACTTTTTCCAAAAAAAAAGCCCCCCATTTTCACCCCCCTTCGACCGATTTAGCCCAGTAACGAACTCGACCGAGATTTTATAGGTATACATATTCGGTAAAAAATTCAAAGTGATTGGTGCAAAATTACGGCAGTTATCGTGTCCACAAGAAACTGATATACACATAAACTTTTGAACTGGCGGTGGTTTTGGGGTCTGGGGTATGTGAAACGCGAAGATATGACGAAATTTTCCGGAAGTCGAAACATGGTACTCATTGCAATAGTTAGCTTTCTAATGAATTCTACCTAAAATGAGGAAGTACAGTGATGAATATGTTAAATATGGGTTAACATGCAACCTTGGTCGTGATGGAATTGAAAAACCGCAGTGTTCCAAAGGTGCCAAAATTCTTTGCAATGTTCCCCCAGGGTTTCATACCTTGTGCGACGTGGGATGGTGACCACGGGACCCCAGCTGAGTTTGGCATTACTTTCACTATCTTGTGCCGGGCTCCTCTCTGTTATCTTTCCTATCGACCTCCCTTGGTCATCTCTTGTTCTTTTACGACCCCGATGGTATTAGGGTGTCCAAGGACTAGGGAGTCTTTTACTTACCCGCCTTAATTGGCCCTTGTCTCATCATTCTTTCCTGATACAGTGGAACTTGGATAATTCGAACTTCTATAATTCGAAGGTCGCCTCCGTAGCGTAGAGGTCAGCATGGTTAGCTGCCGCCCCGGAGGTCCTGGGTTCCATTCCCGGCTCTGCCACGACATTTGACAAGTGGTATGAGGACTGGAACGGGATCTACTCATCCTCGGGTGGTCCAAATGAGTAGAGAGGGTTCGATTCCCACCTCAGCCATCCTCGAAGTGGTTTTCCGTGGTTTCCAACTTCGTCTTCGGGCAAATGCCGGGATGGTACCTACTGTAAGGCCACGGCCGCCTCCTTCCCTCTTCCTAGCCTATCCATCCATCCCTTCCCATCCTTCATGAGGCCCCTGTTCGCTTTGCAGGTGAGGCCGCCTGGGCGAAGTGCTGATCAAAGTTCCCCAGTTGTATCCATCCCGACCAGAAGTTCCAGGCTCCAGGACACTGACCATAGAGGCGGTAGTGGTGAGTTCCCTGGCTGAGTCCGTGGGAACCACCAACCTAGAGGGTAACTTGACTGAATAAAAAAATAAAAATAAAATATATAATTCGAAATCGTCTTTAATTCGAACATTTTCTTGGTCTCTAGCATTTTTTATGTAAACAATGTTAAAAGATCGTGGATAATTCGATTTTTTGTTTGTTAATTCGAACTATTTACGTCAACGGTAGAAAGCAGTGTTGTATTTAATTACTCGTATATTTTCTAAAACAATATTGTCAAGGCAGTGTTGGAATGCGACCAAGTTCCCAGTTGACGGTTGGGAGGAAATTGTGATTGTTCCTATCTCGTGTGAAGAATTTGTTAATGTTGCAGTGTGTGGCGAGCTTTGTGATGCGGTCATAATCACCGAGGTAAACAGTAACGCCAACCAAGCTACAGGTGACTCATCTGAACATGAGGACGGTGATTCTTTGGAGGATCAGGAACGACCACTGATCTCTATACATGGATCGTTGATGGCAGCTCTCCGCTGCACGAGAAAGTACGCCAGGTTGAGCGCACTGTCCGCCATGTTGGCGTACCCATTCTAGAGCTCTCCTTATGGGGAAGCAATGATAATCTAGTCAATTTTAAAACGTAATTAATGGTGCGTTGGAGCAAATAAAAATATAGAGATATGTTGACTCGTAGCATAAGGGCATTGGGATCACTGACACGTCTTTCCGAGGTCAGTAAATCTCCGGGATATCAATAAAAATGAATGTATAATAACAGTTGACAAATATCAACTTAGGTGCTGAGTACTCGCAATTAGCGATCAGTAACAGAGTAACGAGTGAAAAAAAATATTCTAGAAACATTTTTGTAAATTGTATATACGGTATACATGTATATATGCCACGAAATTATGCATTCTTCAAATGATGTACCTATAAACGTAGCTCACTATACAGGCCTAGATTCGACATATCGTAATCGGTGCTTGGTGATGAATTCCTGTTTCCATGAAATAACTAACACTTCCCCCAAGTAATCCCAGCACTCTACATCAAATACTACAGCATTTTATCACGCTAGCAGCACAATAAACTTAATAATAACGGGAAGTAGATCAAAGCCAAAACTGCACTTTAAGCCAAACCAATTTCACTCCTCAGCTCTACATAAAACTTAACACAACTAAAAACCTACTCAAAATAAACTCTCCCCACCGTTTTACAACTATTAAGTGAACTATTCGCACCCAGAACCGAAAAACCCTGAAATGGGATGAAATTTAAACACGCAATAGCCTAGCCCGATCACGTCTGCTTCAGCACCACCGCATATGTATACTTAACTTAACAATAACTTCAAAATTACGGCTAAGTGACCTATCTGCCTGAGAAGTAAAGGTGTTACCGGCTTGCCTGGGATGATGGGTCACCAAACCGGTACTTATAACTAAGATTTTACGCTTTAAATAACCAAATTCAGCCCATTTTACAACTACATGAAACACAAAATATTTACTGGCAGTATAAATGTATGTGTAACATCAAACTGCCAGTAACCAATCACAGATCCGGATTCGCAATATTACACCATGCGCTCGCTGCCATCTTGCTACACCTGTCATCGTCTATTCGGCTTACTGCTGCCTTAGCTACCAGCCATCCATGTGTAGAGATCTGTGGGAACGACCGATTCCGAGTGTGGCAGAATCGTCCAATTACGTCCAACTACTCAGAATATTTTTTGAAAATCAACACAACATATGTGATTCTATTTTTCAGTCACTAACAACAAGCAACAACAACAATGAATTACCCGGGTACTCATTTTTGTTGTAGACTGAGTGATCTCCAGGGTTCATATATTCATATATTACTCGTGAGAAAATTAAATCAAGAAGGCAATCTACTATCTCGGACTTTTTTGACAAACAGTAAATGTTATTTACTGTGTCTAGTACCGTTGTACAGTACATACTAATAGTATCTAAAATATGTTTTTTTTATTAATCTTAAAGTCTGAGTAATTTTTGAATAATTTTGTTTAATTCGAATTATTTCTTAATTCGATTTTTTAAATTGTCCCATGAAATTCGAATTATCCAAGTTTCGCTGTACCTCATTCTTCGATGGATCGGGCCTTGTTTTCTTTCCATTGCATCTCCTGCCCAAGGCCCTCAAGGAGACAGGGTGTGTGTAGCCACACCACTTATGGTGCACCCTGGATTGTGCAACACCCTCAAGGGTTCACGTCTGGTGAGTTCGGGAGTTGACGACCCTGAGGGCTTCCTGAGCTGGGTCCGGTTTTTCTCCTTCTTCCATTGGCTTTGGGGCGGTCCCTCTCCTGTTTCCCTACCCTCTCTACTGTTCGTGACTCTCCTTTCTTCCAAGTCCCTTAATCCTGCAGTGCTCGCGCGGCGTCTGACATACTCCACACTACAGTAGTTGAGCCTATTAGCCTACTTTCGATTTTTGTAAAATATGAAAGTAGACTTATGAGATCAACACGGGCCAAAAAATTGTGTGTCTGTCTGTGTGTCTGTGAGTCTGTGTGTCTGTGAGTGTGTGTACTCATAATGTCTTCCCCCCCCCCTATCAATTCGAACACGGTGAAACCGAATTGAACGAAATTTGGTACAGAGGTTGCACTAGCAAAGGGCACCTCAGTGTCATATTTTATATCGCCGCCATCTTGACGGAAACGTAATGGCGGCCACCCAAATGTTAAAAGCTTAAATCAAATTACGACCAACCTAATCATTTAATCTCTGCCAAATTTTGCAACATACCCTTTTGTTTTAAGCATATTTTGACTGAACTACAAGGTCATCTGCCCAATAATTTGCAGATAGTGCCCATGTATGTGTGCAAATCGATTCGCCATATCAATTCAAACACGGTGAAACCGAATTGAATGAAATTTTGTACAGAGGTAGCACTAGCAAAGGGCACCTCATATTCATGTTTAATATCCGTATAAAACGTTGTATTTCAATAAGCTACTACAACCAGCATTCAATTAAACTCCTTGAAAAGTACAAGGAGTTATAACAATACCCACGCTTAAGAAGAAAGTAGGCTGTATGTTCCGACCGGGTGAAACTTTATAGGGTGTTTTGGTACCAACGCTAGCTTGCCTTGTAGTAGCACCTGCTGACAACGTTAAAAACGCTAGCTGTCATCGCGTACGACGATGTAGTTGAGTTGCACTTCTATAGATGGCAGCAAAATCGGAAAATTGGTGAGTGTTCTTGTTAATGTTGTATATTTAATTAACATTTGAATATATATCAATAGTAAATACATATTGCAGTGCTTAGTAAAGAATACAATCGGTTTCGAACAATATTATACGAAGAAATTGAATTATATTGAATCACACATCGATTTTAGTCGATACACTGCGCTCGAAACGATATCAGATACTATCGATATAATTCAAAGTAAGAGCTGGTGGCTGGTTGTTCGAACGCTTCCCGTAATTCAAACGTGATATTTCTTAATTCGATTGATAGGAAGTACAGCACGGACAATTAAATAATACTGGTGTGTGATAAGTGCAGCTGTAATTTTGTCTTACAATTCATTTTTAATATTATAGTATAGTAGCCTACTCTTTCTATTTGTACATATCTGTGGGGTAGGCCTATGTCATGCTATGTGCTTTGTGGAAACATCCACAGCTAATCTGATAGAGCCTATGTTTTCTTCTCTACCTGATATCACAGGGGGAAGAAATCGCCTATTATTAGACCAATTACTAAAATATGAAAGAAAGAAAGAAAGAAAGAAAGAAAGAAAGAAAGAAAGGAATATAAAGTAGAGGAGGGGGGATAGGGTAGGGGAAAGGGTGGGATAGGTACGGGCCGGGTGGGGAGAGGAGCGAGTAGGCCAGGTCGGGGACGGATCGCGCTCGAGAGTGCATCGTCGCGCCATCACATATTGTCAGTTGGAACTATTTGCGTCGAGCAATAGGTTGGGGTAAAAATTTTGCATTAAGTTGCAGCTCTACCCATATATCCTCCTTGGTATGTTCTTTACTGAACTTCTTGTTTTTGTAAGTGAAAGGAAACTTCCAAGGCCACTGACCGGAAATTCCATCTCCCTTTCAAGTGACTATTGTATTCATAACCAACGTAATAATGTGTCAGAGCGCCAGTGTTAGTCTAGCGCGTGTGGTGGTGAGTCATTTTACACGAGTGTGTACGGAGTCTGGCAGACGCCACGCGACATTCGCTGCGATAAAGAAAGTACTCGTTCTCAAGTATTCTCTTCAAAAAATTTACCGTAATTATTCTTCATGGTGTCTTATATTGCATGGCTTCTTGCTGAAACGTTATATTTTCACGTTTTTCACGTTTTTAGGGCTGGAAATGAGTGGAAAGGAGAGGAGATATACCGGTATCCTCAATCGTCTTGATGTAAGAAGGATTGTGCAGAATTTGCTTGAGGAATATGATCCTGAAGATGATGAAGGTGCATTGTACAGTGATGAGGAGGAAGATATTCTTGAATCCAGGAGTGAAAGTACTGATACGGAACAAGAATTAGGCAGTAGTGATGAACCAGGGGAAAATGAAAGTGATTGTTTCGTAGGGAGATATAAAGTTTCTAAGTGGCGTAAGACTAATCCTCCTAGAAATGTTCGAACCCGCCGACAAAATATCGTCAAACATTTACCTGGTGTGAAAGGTGTTTTGAAGCTCGCTAAGACTCCTAAAGAATGCTGGGAATTATTCTTTGATGGTATTATATTGTTACGGCTGTGAGTTTGTTTCGTCGCCTCGCCGCGTGAGTCACCGCCGCCCCAGGGCTATGCTCTGCCTCTGCGCCTTACACAACGGGCTGCGCGGACAAAGGGGATGGTCCAGAATATTCGTGACCCAGCCAGTGATGGATATCTCGAGAAGCCGTGAATCCTGGACGGGTCTAGAAGCATTCATTGAGTCACCTGCCTGCTATATAAAGCGGCCTCACCAGCGAGAGAGGGACAGTGTTTTCGAGCTAGTGCGCGCTTTTACCTGAGCGACAGTTGTTGGTGACGTGACTTGCGAAACCCTAGTGAACCTGATTCTCTTGACAGCGAAGGAGTGTGAAGCCTACGGAGGAACTGTGTCTTGAGCGAGTGTGTTTTCCAGTGAAACAGAGGTTAGTGTGGTGAATTGCGAAAACACCGGGGGCTGTTTCCCTAGCCAGCGGACAGCGAAGCAAAGTGTAGTGGTGAGTGACCGGCTATCGTAAATAACGGTAGCCTGTGTATTCAAGGAAGTGTTGCAGGTAGTTCTATCGAGGCCACCGGTCCCATTAGGAGGGATTAACTTCTGTGGCTTATTGACAAGTGAAAGGCAAGTGTTTCCTACAAGAGGAAACTAGAGAGAGATACTAATTGCTTGTATTTGCTATTTCTGTGGTGTATCTTTCTGGCCCGCAATAAAGCTAATACGTTTCTTTAAAGGAACAATTCGTGTTGTGCTTCTACCCATCGTAATCCAGTTAACGGAAGTGCCACTAGGGGGTGGCACGTAACAATATTCATCTTATGCAATACATTATAAATGTGCTTCGATAGTTGCTTTTATATTGTTTTAGATCCCTTAGTTGGGGGTAGTTGGATCTAGAACGGATGTGTTAGTGTAGCAATTTATAAGGTGATGTCTAGGAGGGGGTAGCTTCCCGTAGCTGGGTAAGCTGACCAGTGTAGAGTGTTGTTTAGTGTTAGGATGCTAGGGGATGCTCTTATAAAGACGTAGGTGTATTTCAGGTGATGAAACTTTGTGTACAGGTTAACGTACTAGCCTCTCAGCTGATTGGAGAGTTATATAACCGACGTGCGTGCATCAGCGATGTTGCGGCTCGATGCTCTGGCAGTCGGGCCGCTGCGTGAAGTACAATGAAGCTTGCGCTAGCAACTATTTGGCTACTGTATGTCACGGCTAATCGTGACGGAAATCAGGAAAGGCGTTGGGACGTAAAGAGGCGTGTAAATAGTAAGACAAGTGTAGTGTACTGACCAAGTATTTATTGGTCAGTGATGTATGAAATAGTAAGTCCCTTTTAGGGAAATGTAATAAGTGTTACAAGTTTGAGTGTACAATTTGTGGGTAAAGGTTACAAAATATGGGATCTCTGAACACTGCTGACTCACCTGATGATAACAGCTAGGGCCTCCGGGGGACACACTGTATGACTGGTAATTGAGAGAGGCCCTGTCCTCCTTAAGGTCCTTCTTATATGCTTTGGTGCTGCTTCGTCGGCATTCCAATGGCATAGCTGCCCCAGTTAGTTATAGTATAGGTGTTATGTGTGTGATGCAAGTATTTGGCAAGCCTACCGAGCTGGCCGGCTGCCCTTGCTGTATAAAAGATACTGTTCTGGACTTACGAGATTTGCCAGTTAGGGGTGGTTTAAATAGATGATGGGGGATGGCTTCCAGGGGGTGCAGACCCCTGGGGGACTGTACAAGCCTCTTCCTCTATTTAGTTCGCGTCCCCGCGAACGGGAACGGAACGTGAGGATGGGGTGTCGATGTAGTAGTTTGTTCCTGAATCTTCCTTGTATCTCCTGTTGGTGTCTTCTTCGTCGTATAGGTGTAGTGATGTCGTGTTGATATGTCGATGTCGTGTAGGTGTGAGATCAGCTCGTGTTCAGAGGGGTGGGTTTTGGGATATACATATATATATTTGACAATTTAAAATAGTGCATGAGAAAAAAAATTGACATCGTAATATATAAAAAATTCCAAAGAAAAAACATGGTTATGATAATATATTGTTGTGCAGGGAGGAAAAAACCCAGGGCTGGACGGATGATTGTTCCGTCCTCCTCTGTCTTGGGGAAAAAATTGCTCCCTGCAATGAGAAAGATAGAAGAAGTAGAAAAAATAGGTGTTCCAGGGTATAAGTTAAGGGAAATATTCAAAATGTGTTTATTGAGTTGGGATAAAACGGAACACCTTTACAAATTGGGAATTTTGAAGAAAGAAAATGAAAGAAAACCAATCATAAACATGGTGTACATGTGATCTTAAAAAGAGTATACCGTTTAATATGTGCTTTTGGGATGTGCATATATTAGGGTTTATGCATATCAGTTATCACCTCCGCAGACAATATGGGGGTGCGAAGTATTATTTATATATTTGTAGTAGAATAATTGCCCGTGGGCGCCTTAATTTGTGTTAAGTTACAATCTTACAATTATCAATTACAATTAACTTACGACGTACTTAAGCGCGCTAATTTTCTATGATCCTAGTTTATATGGTACCTCGCGTGCACGCTACCCCTTTGTATGTATGTCTCGTCTGACGGCTACTCCTTTACGGCCATTTCCTGGTATGGTTTAGTGGTCGTGCCGCTTGAAACATATCCCTATTCTGTGAAGCATCCTCTGTGGGCGAATGCCTTCACACTTGACAATGAGAGTCGCCGCCACAAGTCGGTTGCGCCCTCATTGCCGTAAGTTGCGTCGCATTTTGACGCTTTACTTTCTTCTGTTTACGTTGATCTGCCAGCGAGCCTGATATCCCACAGGTATCAGCCCTGCTATGCAGATTTTTGGAGTGTAGCTGTAAAAAATGTGGTGAGTATGTGAGATTGTGTTAGGATTAGTGCAAATTAACGTATAAAAAATAGTACATAATCATGGCATGCCGCAAATAATATGATGCTGCTATATGGCAGTGAAATCCCTGTCACCAGTTTCCTATATCTGGTGACGCCGCCTGAAAAGTGGAGAGGTTAAAAAAAACATATTAGTATGGCATATTCTCTATGTCGCTTCCTGTGTCAGTGTTTTTACTGGCTGAAGCTCTTCTTTCTCTGAAAAAAAAAATAGCATGATTAGTGTTAATTTGATGTATGACCGGGCTTACCCTACACGGTGCCGTAATGTTGTTTCTTATTCTCAAGGTGTTTATATAACCTAATTAATCTAGTTAATCTATTTAATGTATTACCTTAATACCACTTATCTTACTATGTAGTCTTAATATGTTGTCGGACTTACCCCGGTAGCGGAATTTTGGTTACCGGGTGCCGAGATATTCTACCTTAATTATGGTAAATAAAACAAGTAGTTCCGTGAAGAACTATACAGCCTATTTTCATATATCCTACTTATGTTAATTGCCACTATCAACATACACAATTTCTGTTTGATTGCTGTAATAGATTCGTAGATATTAAGAACCGACTAAATATTTCGGATGTTGGATTTTATATATGTAGGTCCTAGAGTTATGTACTGTTACATGCAGATTATTGTGAACGTGTAATATTCAAACTTCAATCGCATAATTAGGACACAAGAAAAAACAAGGAGATTTTAAAATTTTTCACAGCTGCCATCTTGAGGTTATGGAAACAATTGAAATAAATTAGATGCCAGTGGATTAACATTCGTATAAGGATTTACTGTACCAAGTTTCACTGCACTCGGATGGTTAAATTGCGAGAAACGTCCATGTAAATATTTATAATTCGCGTCACCGCCATGTTGGATTTGTGATCACCAAGTTATTTAAAGTCCTATAGGTGAACTTAAGTTCATACCCCTATGAACATTAAAAAATGCAGTTTGATTGCTAAAATAGATTCGTAGATATTCAGTATCGTCTGAATATTTCGGATGGTCGCCATGTTGGATTGTTAAATGTATAGGCCATAGAGTCATGTACCATTAAAGGAAAATTATTGCGTAGGTTCATTATTCAAACTTTCACTTCGATCGCATGACTACATCACAAGAAATAAAAACTTAATTTTAAAATTCGCACTGCCGCCATCTTGAGGTTATGTAAACAATTGAACTAAATTAGATACCAGTGGAATACAATGTGTATAAATATTTCCTCTACCACGTTTCAGTGCGCTTGGAACATTAAATCGCGAAAAGGTCTATTTAAAATTTTCAAATTCGCTTGGCCGCCATGTTCGTTTTGTAGTTAACCGGTTTTTCAAAGTCTTATAGATGGACTTCCAGTAGTGCCCTTTATCTCCGTACAAAATTTTAGGGAGATACCGCTAATAATTTCAGAGATATAGAATGCCGGTGAAATATTTCGCACATCCGCCATCTTGTGATTATGTAAACAATTGAACGAAGTTAGATGTCGGTGCATTACAATGTATATAAACATATACTGTACCAAGTTTCATTTCGTTTGGTTGGTCAAATCACGAGAAACGTCTATTTAAAAGTCGCAAATTCGCTTAGCCTCCATGTTGGTTTTGTAGTTACCAGGTTTTCAAAAGTCACATAAGTGAACTTATAGTAGTTCCCTCTATCACCATATAAAATGTCAGGGTAATATCGGTAATAGTTTCGGAGATATTGAATGCTGGTGAAATATTTCGCACAGCCGCCATGTTGGATCGGTGAGTCGCAACAAAATTTGAAGGGCACGCTCGAGGTCGCCGGGAATAGTGCTATGAACTTTCCGAGTTTTATTGAAATCGCTCCTGCCGTTTAGATTTTATTAGGGGGGGACACACACACGAATCACACACACACACACACGCACACACACACGGACAAAAGGTGATCTCATAAGCCTATTTTTTCAAAATTGAAAATAGGCTAAAAATGGTTGCTATGATTAAGCCGAATGGGTGGCCTTATTCTATTGCCGAAATATGCTGTGCTCTTATTTAGCAACAGCGGTTAGTAAATTTGCTTAATCCTAAGTTGCGTGTCAAATGCAACTGTCTTACAGTTAACATTTTGACCAGGGCGATCGCCCGGGGCAGCGTTAACTTCCCAGATCACCACCCGTACGTATCCTAGAAACACCGGTTGTCTCTAGAACCGCCGGATTCCGCCCCCTTAATACTAGTTGTCGACGCTTATGCTAATGATTACTAACTAGTATTAACTTAGTCGCAGGCGGCTTACGGTGCTTCTAAGCAAACCGTTTCACCCGCTGTATTTATCTGCTCATTGCCGTTGTATCTGCATTGTTGTCGTTGTTGGGTCTGCCGACTTTAACCCCTATGAGTTGCTCGCGATGCCCCTCTTTTAATGCCCTTGACTGCCCGCTGCGCCACCATTTATGTGGGCATTGGACATCGTCCAATGGCATAGTATCATCTTCGCCTTTATTGGCAATACTCGTATTCTCTTCGCCTTTATTCGCAGTAATAATAATCTCTTCGCCTTTATTCGCAGTAATAATAATCTCTTCGCCTATATTCGCAGTAATAATAATCTCTTCGCCACTGTTGGCCGCAATAATACTTCACTCCCGCGCATAGGAGTCTCGCTTCTCGCTGTAGAAGCTCTACTTACTTATATGCTAAACTAATAGTCTAGTCATAACTTGGTCGTCCCTAGAGTCAACTCCTGAGTCCGGCGTGGAGCTAGCTATTTCTCCCACCATCCTCAGAAAGTCTCCCCTGCAGGTCTTGGCTTCGATGACCGTGGCACATAGTGGGTGTAGCATCTCTTCGTCCCGGGAACAGGCTAGGCCCCCTGGGATTCCGAAGCTTACCCGTGCCAGGCCGTGAATGCCTCAACCTTACGTGGTTCGTCTTTTTGGTCTAGTCGTGAAGTTACCTAGGGTAGGCTGAACATCGCCTTCCCCGCTCTGCTCCAGTGTGGTTCCTCTGGCCTTCAGCTTACGCTGTTATCACCAATCAGCGTGTTATCAGATTCCTTTGAGTTATCTATATATATAAAAATATAGTGTAACCTGAAAATAATTTGCTGTGTAAACATTTTCAAGTGTTTTGGGGTTGTAGAGACTTCTAAGTGCATAGACTACTTTAGGTCTACTGTGCTAGGTCGGATTTCCAGCTGTAATGCTCTGTTAACTTTCATAGAGGCGTTAGTAGGGTTTATGACATTAGGTTCCCTGTTATTAGGATACGGGGGTCGTTATTTGTAGAGTAGGCTGAAAGCATGGTAGGAAAGGGTTGTGCATCTTTGGGCTTCATGTAAATGGTGGCCTGAAGCCGGTGATGCTACCAGGATTGCTCTTACAATGAGTGGACGGGGGCAGGTATTTCCCGGGATTGCAAAAATATAAAAATTCCATGCAGGTTTGATAGTGATAACCCTTGGTGTATGGATGGGATACTCCATGCATGTATCTGGATATGAGGCATATCCGCACTCATGTAAGGATGGGTATAGGGTGAGGCGTAATAATAATATGTCCCTTCATGCGGGATTATTTAATTAAAAAAATTGTTAATATATATAACTTTGGCCTCATCTCTTACTTAGAGATGCGCATTACGCTTAATTGTTGTTTTCCGACACACCCCTAATATTCAGGTGTTAGCATTGTGATCCAGGGCGTAGTAAGCCCTCTCTTTAAACGCATGAAGTCTATCAACCCCGATGCATATTTTGTCATGTAGTTTTATGTGTTTTTATGTGTTTTTATGTCTGTGTTGGCTGATGTTGGAAGTGGGAAGGTTGTGGAAGGGGAGTAAGGTATTAAAATGGTAGCCTGTGGGTGGGATTATCCACCTATGCTCCTGTCACTCTACCTTGGTCCATGTGTGCTTTCTATCCGCTTCTATGATAGTAAAGTGTAGTGACGCTGTGACGTCACGGCCTAATGTGTCCTTCCATTTGTAGTGTGAATGTAGCAATTGATCATAGTGTGCCTGGCCATGTCCTGATAGCCTGTAATGCTTTTTAGAAATAAAATCGAGAAAAGGAGTTATTAGGGGGGGGGGGTAGGTCTTGTTCCTTCAGAGCCCCTGTCTGTATTCGCCCCTGATTAGTGAGCGCGTGTGTATGGAACTGTGTTCCTCTACGCCATGCGGGCGGACGGCCTGTTATAGGCTAAGTCCTATCGGAGTGTCAGATGGCGCTTGCAACTTGTCAACATCTTTGAGATATGTCCCTGTGGCCCTAAGGTAAGTCCGGTTTACTATGTCTATACCTTGCTAAATGTCACAATTGTTTTTGCAGTGCTGAAAAATGTGTGGCATTATAATTGCTTTGTGTTTATGATTTCATGGGCACTTCTGATATAACAATAGTGTCTGTCGTCGGCAGTGTGGCAATACGGCGAAATCTGCAAGTCAGTATTTTCGTCATGTTGTGCTTTCATTTGTTTGTGTACGTGACTTTTCGCCAGTATGTGAGTGTTGTCACTGTTTTAGATTCCGGGCGGACCAATGTGTCAATCTGTCCTATTTTTGCTAGTACTTCTGTGTGGACACTATTCCATAAGACTTTTTGCCTTATGAAATTTCTATACCTGTGTCTGGGAAATCTATTTTCTATGTCAGGTGTAATTGAAATTTATGCATGGTGTTTGACCGGAGGAAATGTGGTATTACTTTTTTATGTACTTGTATGGGCCAATTTCGGTGTGATTGGAAGCCTGGATAGTTGTTTTCCACGGTGTCCGATTTTTTACTGGGCATTTGGACCCGTGATCTCATGTCATTCTCTGTGTTCTATGTCTGCGTTGTGTTTTTGGGATTTAGGTGTCCTCAGTGTGGTTTTTGCATGTGTCTCTCGTACCAAAAATACCGTTGGTTAGTTAGTTTTTGGTACGAGTGTGGTGTGTGGTTATGAGTTCGGACCCGGCTTGCTGTAAGGACTTGGTATGACGATATCTATGCCGTATATATCATGGCAGATGTATCGTGTATTTGCAATGCGCAAATGAAAGTACGCATTGCCGTGAAGAGTTTGTGTGTTTTTGAATTCTCCTCGTAGTGTAATTTGGGGAGTTATGGGGTTCTGGACTTGGCATGAATGAAGGTGTATGTCCCGCTTCCAGAGCTGCCTGTATATTGCTGTCTGTTTGTGCCAGCAAAGGTCGCTCACGAGGCGTGTGTTATCGCTGACGGCGATAGTCTCGAGTTTCATTGACTTGTGCGTTATCTTGTTACTTGCTTGACAATGCTCCGTGTTTCCGGCTCGTGTATGTGTGAACTTGAGTGCTGTCTCTGTAATTGCGAGTGGGGCTTTCCGCAATGTGAAAGAACCTTTCATTAACTACATTCGTGCCCCCAAATTTTGTGTTAATGTAGCGTGGGTCGAATATATCCCTATTAATGGTACTAAATGTCGTTATGCACGCGTGTCTCCGGGCCGCTAGTCGCGTGTTTGGTGACTAGGTGCCGGAGGGGATTTTGTTGTTTTCCGCTTATGAACATCTGTTAGTAGAACTGTCCCAATCGGTTTTAGATCCCCTACTTTCCTATCCTACAACCAATCTGTTTTAGATTCCTTAGTTTCCTATCCTGCAACTGGATAGCTACCCGACCTTACATTCCTGGTATTCAGAAGGATGCGGGTTTTGAGACCGTCTTTAACCAGAGTAATTGTTTCTGGTGCCATCCTAGGCTGTGTCTCCGGACAGTTCTGTCAAGTGTTAGGGTCGTATCCCGGTGCGGTCAGCGAGGTCCGAAGGCTATTTCTTGGCCTTCTTTCCACGTCTGCCAGTGGGATCACTTCCCTTTCTTTTGATAGTGTTCCCGCCTGTACGTGTAGGTGTTGTTTGGCGGGTGTGATATGCCTTCATCCGGCGGGCGTGTATAGTGTCTTTAATGAGTTTTCTCCCATGGCGCACGCTGACTATGTAATTTAGGTCAGATACCTTCCTGCAGACTTTGAAGGGACCTGACCAGCGTGGCAGGAGGAACTCAGACACATTTTTCTTACGGGCAGAATTGGAGACCATGACCAATTGCCCTGGTGTATATTCCACGGTCTTCCTATGCCGGTCGTACCGTTCTTTTTGTTTCTTTTGCGCCGCGGCTATGTTCTTTCTAGCGTTCATGCGAGCTATCTGCAAATGCTCTAGCCGGGCGGCATTGTCTGTGTAAGTGTCCTGTGGGATGCATATATTGTCAATGGGACTTCTGGGCGTGTATCCGTGCAGTAGGAAGTGTGGAGAGTGTTTTGTAGCCGTGGATATGGAAGTGTTATAACTAAAAGTTATGGGCTGCAGATAATCATCCCAGTCTGTTCCTGCATCCCCTGTGAATTTAGCCAGCGCTATTCCCAGTATTTTGTTCATACTCTCCGTGAGTCCGTTGGTTTGCGGGGAAAAACTCGTGGTAGTGTATGCCTTAATCCTGAGTATCTCCAAAAACTGTTGGAGCACTCTCGAGGTGAAAATAGTACCTCGGTCGGATAGTAAGGTTTGGAATAGGCCATATCGTGTAACTATGTCAAATAAGAATTCGGCTATGCTGTTCGTGTCTGCTTTGGGAACAGCCTTCGTAATCATGTATCGGGTGAGATACTCGGTGGCGACCAGGATATATTTATTGCCTTTCTGAGTTGTCGTAATAGGGCCTTTGACATCTATTCCGACTCTGTGAAATAACTCTCCTACGGGAATTGGGTTGAGTAATCCATGAGGCTTGCCAGGCCTTGTTTTGAATCGCTGGCAAGTGTGACATGTCTTTACGAAGGTGTCTATGTCGGCCTTCATGTTTACCCAATAGTACTTGTCATGGATTCTAAGGTATGTTTTGTGCGTACCTAAATGTGCCCCTGCCAGTGGGCTATTGTGGTGTCCGATCATGATATTCTCTTTCAATGACTCCGGAACCGCTATAGGTGCGTTATCGTGCGTGGCTGTGGGCTTAAATTTCTGTACCCCGTCTCTGTCTAGGAAAAATCGCCTAGACAGCCGTGCTGTCTTGGAGTCCACTTTATCCAAGTTTTCTAGTGCCAATAGAATCTGTTTCAAGTACGGATCACTTTCTTGCTCCTGTTTGATGTTAATCACCGTCAGGGCAAAAGTGGGCATGTCGTCCCAGTCGTGGTCCTTACTGTCATCCGGGGGATCGGCTACTGGCAGCCTAGACAACCCATCTGCGTCTAGGTGTGTAGCGCCTTTCTTGTGTTTGACCACGAAGTTATATTCATACAGGCGGAATATAAACCTGTTGAGCCGCGAATTTGGGTTTTTAAATTTGTACCAAAAAAGCAAGCTCGCGTGGTCAGTCACTACCGTGAACTGGATACCGTAGAGGTATACCCTAAAATAGTTCACTCCCCACGAAAATGCCAGCATTTCCCGCTCTGTGGCAGAGTATCTAGTCTCAACGGCCGTTAGCTTCCTGCTAGCGAAAGCGACGGGCCGTATCCGCCCTTCTGCGTCTTCCTGCAATAGGGCCGCCCCCAGCCCATACAGGCTGGCATCCACGTGTAAAAATGTGGGCCTATCGCTGTGGAAGTGTTGCAGTAATGGTGGTGAGGTCAATAGTTGCTTCAGTGTGTTGAAGGCATCTATGTGTTCCTGCTTGATGCTGAAGGGCGTTTTTTCACGTGTGAGCTCAGTTAGGGGATGGGCGATGTGTGCAAACCTGTAGATGTACTTCCTGTAATACGACGCCAGCCCAATAAAACTGCGCAATTGTTTCAAATTTGTGGGCATTGGGATGCCCGTTATTGCGTCAGTTTTCGCTGGGTCGGGAATAATGCCCTCTCTGTTTACAATGTGGCCCAATATGTTAATCTGCTGTCTGGCAAATTGACATTTCGCAGGTTTAAGCCTTAACTTGGCCTCTCTGATCCTTGCGAAAGCCTCCTCCAAATGTACGATATGTTCGTCAAAGGTATGGGAGAAAACCGTTATGTCGTCCACGTAGACTAATACGGAATGTCACTTAAGACCTGAAAATGTCTTATCCACTAGCTTTTGGAAGGTTTGGCTGGCGTTCCGGAGGCCCATTGGTAACCTTGTGTAGGTATATAGCCCGTTCTCTGTAACGAACGCCAGCTTGTGCCTATCTGGTTCATAGACGGGGATTGAATAGAATCCACTATAGCAATCCATCGAACTGAACCAGCTAGCTCCGCCAAGGGCGTCCAAATAGGTGTCTGCCCTTGGTAGTGGATAACTATCATTTTCGACTAACTTATTGAGCCTACGGTAGTCAGTACAAAATCTGTGAGATCCGTCCCGTTTTTTGGTCAGCAGAACTGGAGAGCTGTAACTTGAAATAACGGGAACAATGACTCCTGCCTCGAGCATCTCTGAGATCTGAGCGTCGATGGCGTGTCTCTCCTTCTGGCTCACTCTGAAGGGAGGCTGGTGTACTGGCCGGTCACTAGTGAGTGTGACGTGGTGTTCAATGAGGTCTGTCACAGCGAGATCCTTCATTGAATGGGCAAAAATATCCCTGTTGGTCTTCAGGAGCTCCGTGAGCCTTTTATTTTGCTCCGGAGTCAGGTCCTGTCCATGGGGGTGTTTGGCCGCCTTATCTGTGTGTGTGCTGGCTGATAGTGTGCAGTGTAGAGGCCTGATGCTCGTGATTTTCTCGCTCCGCTCGAATCCCATCTGTGTTCCTGGTGTATATCATGGGATGTGTGGTGAGCCTCTGGTCGTGCTTTAAGAGCATCTGACCGCTAGCGAAATGTATGCTAGCCTCATATTTAGCGAGGAAATCCATGCCAATTATGGCTGACGCAGAAAGATGTTCTATAACGAACATGGGGTGTACTGTGGCAAAATGGTCTAGCCTAAGATGTATGTTTGCCACCCCCGCGTTTTCTAGCGTCTGAGCATTGGCCGCTACCAGCCGGATGTCACCCGTGACATCGCGTATTTGGCCTTCGGTAACGTGTCTTCTATTAACACAACTTACCGCTGCCCCAGTGTCAATTAGGGCCTGCACTCTGTGCCCATTTATGTTGGCGTGTATCGTGAGGGCCGATACCTGAAATCCATTGCCCTGCACCGATGTATTGTGTAGGGTATATGTTGTTGTTGTTGTTGTTACCGGAGTGACATCTGTCCTGGGAAGGCATGGAGCGGGCCGCTTATCGTACCGGGCACTCTTAGCTTCTCGGCTTGCTTCCTGTCCTGAGTGCTTTGCCTCGGTCAGCAAAGTGGGCTCACCCAGTACATTGCCAGCTCTCTTAACCGGTCTTGCTGTTAGAATAGAAGTCTGCTGGCGAACGTTTAATGTATTAATCGTTCCCAGCCTTTGTGTAGTTGTGTTGTTGTTGTTTTCTTCCTCTCGGGAAGGTGTGTCTGTGAACGTGACCCTGAGCTTGCCCTTGTTACCCCGTTTTTTGTTCCAGGCGGTCGCGAGTTCGACTCCTGTTGCTGGCTTCCCAATGCCGAGCGAGCTCGCGTCCTGAGCCTGTGTGTGGTCACTTCCTACCCTTCGTTGTGGTGTAGGGGGTACGGTTTTCTGTTTGGATGGTGTGGGTGTGTTCTCAGTCTGTTTGTGCGCAATTATGAGGGGTGTATAATGTACCGCCTTAGGGTTCCCTGTAAAAAGTATATGCAGGTCCCTGTCAAATCCCGCAGTTGAAAATAGCGGGGGCAAGTGCACGTCAGTGTATACGTGGATATTGGCTTTAAGCACCTTGCCGAGAGCGGTCACCTCTACGGCACTGGCATAGGTGCCGCCCCTACCCATGTATTTCTTATAATCCTCCCCGGTCTGAAATGGGTTTTCCCGCTCGTCCGACACAAAGTCTCGGTACTCTTTCCAGTTGGCCAGGATATGTTTGACCGTTTCCTGCCTGTATTCCTTATGATGGTCCCCGTTATGCCGAACCAGGAAGCTAATAGTCCTAAACAGGCAGTTGCCGTCTCCTTGTACGGGGTGTGTCTGGAGACGGCCCGGGGGCGGATCGTCAGCCTTAGCTTTAGCTGGCTTCTTCTTCCCCTTACTCTTACGAGTTTGCTTGGGGGAAGGGCCTTTCTGGTGTTGTGTTGGGGGAGGAACCTCAGCTGCTTCATCAGCCAGCCGAACCTCCCCGTCTAGGCGTTTTTTTGGAACGTAGGTGTACGCCTGCCTGTACTGTATGTGCGCCCCCCCTCGGGGTGGCTGCGCCAGCTCCCCGCCTGCGGTGTGTGGCTAGGTGTGGGGAGTATTGCCCCCTTTCTGTCCGGCGGGGTGTCTCATCCCTGAACTCCCTCGGGTGTTCGTCGGGGAGGGGGTAGTGTTCCGGGCCCTTTGTGTATTTATCTATATTGTCCCGTCCTCTTGTGGGTTTTCTTCCCTGGCGGTTATTGCCCGGTGGTCCGTTTCCCTGTCTCCGCCAAGGTGGGGTGTATGTCTGCTGCTGCGGGGGCGGGTTTTCCCGTCGATTCCCCTTTTCCCTATACTGGGTAGCTGCATACCCCTGTCTGGTCGGGGGTGGGTTTCCTCGCCGGTCCCCATTTCCCCTGTACTGCGGGGGTGCATAGCTTTGCCTGCGCGGGGGCGGGTTCTCCCGATATTCCCCATTTTTCCCTGTACTGCGGGGCTGCATAGCCTTGCCTGCTTGGGGGCGAGTTTTCCCGGTACTCCCTGTCTGCCCTGTATTGTGGGGCAGCGTAGGACTGTCTACTTGGTGGCGGGCTGTTTCGTCGGGGGATGGTGTGCTCGTACTCCTCAGGGTAGTACTCCTGTGTGTACGGGGATGGTGATCGCCGTGAGGGGTATGTCGGCTCTGTGTCCGTTTACGATACCGGTGAATACCGAGGAGGGTAGTGTGGCCTATCCTGTGCGTGAGGTGTTGTTGGCCGCTGTGGAGGGTAGTAATTTTCCTCCCTCCCGTAGCGTCTCCTCTCTGTGTACCCCCTGTCCCTCTCAGGATAATAGCGCTCTTGTGTGTCTATGTGTTCATCCCTTAGCGGTCTCCCGCCTGCTTGGATGGCAGCTATGGTTAACTTCTCCATCCTGTCCACTAATTCGTCCATTTTATGATTAGTGTCGTCCTTTTGTGTCTGAAAGTGCAGATCCACGGCTTTTTCCGTAGCTTTTTCCGTGATCTTTCTCCCTTCCTCTATGGTCTTTATGTTGTTCAACATATGTTGGACCGTGGGGTTGTTCATGATACAACACTTTTCCACTATGGATGGTCTAAGGCCCTGCATTAACAGCTTGACTTTCTGTTTGTTCGTCATAGCTGCGTTATACTTATCGCACATTATCAACTTTACGTTGATGTATGCCTGGGCGCTTTCTTTGGGTCCCTGTGACCTCTGTCTAATTTGGTCGTACAGGTCGTCATCATCTGGTATGAGCTTGAATTCACTTTTCAACTGTAAAGTGATTTCCTCCCATGTGGCAGCTTCTAGTGTGTCCTCATGGAGCTCATACCATGTCATGGCCGCCTTTGTGAGGTATGCAGGAAGGAGCCGTTTTCTGACTTCCTCGCTCCAATCATTGATCCGAGCCGTTCTATTGAAGGCCTTGAGGTATTCCTCGGGATCCTGGCCTTCCCCCGTGAACTTTGTGGGGTGGATCATGGGGTACTCAGTGTGTCTGTTCATTTCGTTTTCAGCTGTCTCTTGTTGGCTGTGTAGTGATTGCGATCTGTCTATGTTGTTCGCACCACTGTCGTGTGCCGAGGTGTTTGGTCTGTTCAGAGGGGAATTAGCCTCGCTTCCCGTGTACGACACTTGTGTTATGTTACCAGGTGGCTCGTCACCTGATATGTCGGTACTGATTGATGGCGTGTTGTCGTAGTGTGTGGATTTGACTACGTTTACAGTCCTGTCTAAATCCTGTTTCACAGTTTCCAGAATAGTGTGGATGTCTAGAACTGCCTCTGTCGTGTGACTATCTGACTTAACCGCGTCTGTCTCTAGTAACTGTGTAATGCGCTCGAGCAGATTACCAGTTTTCTGCTCTGTGATTTGCAGTTGCTGCAACAATAGGGGGTGGAGTGTTGGCAGGCAATCTACTTAACTAGCGCTGGATATTGGTGACTCTTGTCTGAGTTCACTGGCCTGGGATCGTGTAAAGTGTATAACTTGCGCTGCCGCTGCAGGGTGTTGAGAGCGGATCTCTGATGTCTTGAATTCAAGTTCCCTAAGAAGTTGTACTGCAGTCTGGTCAGCTATTAAGTCACTGTTCTTAATTTTTAGCTTCGGCAGGAGTGGAGTTGTACTAGCCGATAAATGGTGCGCAATGTCTCTTAGTGTGGTTCTAAATGTGGACATTTAATTTCCACCGACTTTGCACTATGGGGCGGATGGGGGTGGGTGTAATAATACAAACTCCTATGTAATAAAAAAAATGTGTGACCTAATATGAGATCAATTTTTTTTCCCCAGTCTCGCTTGGCTGTATGCGGTACGGGCCGTTTTGACCACGAGAACTCGTTGTATGAGCCCTATTTTACTGTGCGTGGTACCCGGCCTCCACCAATCTGTTTTAGATCCCTTAGTTGGGGGTAGTTGGATCTAGAACGGATGTGTTAGTGTAGCAATTTATAAGGTGATGCCTAGGAGGGGGTAGCTTCCCGTAGCTGGGTAAGCTGACCAGTGTAGAGTGTTGTTTAGTGTTAGGATGCTAGGGGATGCTCTTATAAAGACGTAGGTGTATTTCAGGGGATGAAACTTTGTGTGCAGGTTAACGTACTAGCCTCTCAGCTGATTGGAGAGTTATATAACCGACGTGCGTGCGTCAGCGATGTTGCGGCTCGATGCTCTGGCAGTCGGGCCGCTGCGTGAAGTACAATGAAGCTTGCGCTAGCAACTATTTGGCTACTGTATGTCACGGCTAATCGTGACGGAAATCAGGAAAGGCGTTGGGACGTAAAGAGGCGTGTAAATAGTAAGACAAGTGTAGTGTACTGACCAAGTATTTATTGGTCAGTGATGTATGAAATAGTAAGTCCCTTTTAGGGAAATGTAATAAGTGTTACAAGTTTGAGTGTACAATTTGTGGGTAAAGGTTACAAAATATAGGATCTCTGAACACTGCTGACTCACCTGATGATAACAGCTAGGGCCTCCGGCGGACACACTGTATGACTGGTAATTAAGAGAGGCCCTGTCCTCCTTAAGGTCCTTCTTATATGCTTTGGTGCTGCTTCGTCGGCATTCCAATGGCATAGCTGCCCCAGTTAGTTATAGTATAGGTGTTATGTGTGTGATGCAAGTATTTGGCAAGCCTACCGAGCTGGCCGGCTGCCCTTGCTGTATAAAAGATACTGTTCTGGACTTACGAGATTTGCCAGTTAGGGGTGGTTTAAATAGATGATGGGGGATGGCTTCCAGGGTTGCAGACCCCTGGGGGACTGTACAATATCAATATAAAAGATTAATTATTTTTTCAAAATGCCCTGAAATTAGTTTAAATCGTTAATCACAACTTGGTATAGCAGAAATGCCTCTGAAACGAAATGGCGTCTCCCAGACGCCACACGACCTTCTATGATGTAAAATACTGCACGAGCACTGCAGGGTTAATTCTCATTATTCGAGGGTTGAGAGCATTTCCTTTCCTCCTGTCTTTTATTTACATTCTCCTCCTTTTGTTCCCCATTTCCTGTTCTAGTTTGTAAGTCAGTAGTTAGTTTTAGTTGCAGGTTTCATTTATCACCCTAACCATTATGTGCCGATAACCTAGATGTTAGCTTACCACGGTGGGTATGTGGTTCTCGTGTGGGACTACCAACCCCAACCTTGCAGGTTCACTCCTGGCCGTGCTAAGTGATTTTTGAAAGGCGACAAAAATCACGATACGCATGTTATATAAGGTGCGTTCAAAAAGTGACGAGCCGGAGGCTGTAATGCGCAAACCGGTGACGACATCGGATAATCGTGGCGTGTGTAACGAGGTGTGGTTCAGACCAGAGCGTGGGGGCACGCATGCACGTCACGTGACGATACAAAGCGAGCAGCAACATGCATCAATCGTCCAACGCTACCAGTCGCATTGCAAACAGTGACATGGAGGCGTCAACCGAAGAGCAAAGAGGTGTTGTTCGGTTTCTGACAGCGGAAGGAGTAGGGGGAACGGACATTCATCGCCGAATGTCACAAGTGTACGGCGAACACTGCATGTCCCTTGCAAGGGTCAAGGCGTGGCACAAGCGCTTCAGGGAAGGACGGGTGTCGTTAGCCGATGATGTCCGGTCTGGGGCACCCCCCTGCATTACCGATGACAACGTCCAGCTGGTTGATGCACTCATTACCCAGGACCGCCGAGTGACAGTGAACGCCATAGACGCCGTGGTCGGATTGAGAGTCGGAAGTGTGCACACCATCATGAAGGAACGACTGCACTTGCGGAAAGTGTGTGCCCAATGGGTGCCCCACAGTCTTCAACCTCACCAGGAAGCATGTCGAATGGCCTACTGTCTAGGTCTTGGTTGGACGATTGATGCATCCTGCTGCTCGCTTTGTATCGTCTCGTGACGTGCACGCGTGCTCTCTAGCGACGGGCTGTGACCTTCCATGCTCTGGTCGGAACCACACCTCGCTACACACGCCACGATTAGCCGATATCGTCACCGGTTTGCGCATTACAGCCTCCGGCTCGTTACTTTTTGAATGCACCTTATATGTTGTTGGCATGTTAAATAACCCATTTGAATTTAGTAGGCCGTATTCATAATGGCAAAATTAATCTCGGGATTTTTCGCCACACAAAAAGTTCCTCCATTCTCTACTAGAACGTGCTATACAGTAGTGTCAATGAGCTTAGATATCTAACCCCCTTGACTTTCATAGCGCACCAAGGAGCATCAAATTCGACATGCAAGCTGCCCTCTGGGCGTTAATTAAACAAGCTCTCATCTGGCACCTGAGGTCATAAGATATTATGCTTGCCACGGTGGGTGAGTGATTATTGTGTCGGACTACCAACCCCAAGCTAGCAAGTTCGCTCCTGGCCGTGGCAAGTGATTTTTTGAAAGACGGCAAAAATATACGACACGCATGTCATACGATGTTGCATGTGAAAGAACCCATTTGAATTCAGTAGGCCGAGTTCATAATGGCAAAATTAATGGTTCACCAGTTAGCCGCTCCGGTGAAAGCTGTACAGCGTTGCCAAGATGGGCTCCATCACGCGTCATGGCGCGCCTCGCTCGGAAGTGATGGGCTCCGTATCATCAACGCTGTACAGCATTTCCCGGAGCAGCTAGCTGGTGACCCATGTCTTAAATCCCCGTACAAATACAAACCGATATAAAATAAGTGAATTAATTTACGTATTTAACAGTCATACAGCATTACTTTTTGATGTATAAGGATTACAACGCACCCAGGAACTACATTTTCCAACGACCCCGAGCCGAGAAAAGTTACCTTACAAAAATGATAACAACTTTCGTTCTTGAACACACAAAATTTTGAAATTAATAAACCAGTTATACACACTCCAATGTATATTGTGTTAAAATTTGGATTCGATCTAATGACGGGTTTGTGAGATAATAATTCTTAAATGTGAAGCATGGTTGAAACACGCTTCAAAACGGGCACTTTTTGTGTTTCAGCTGCGATTAAAAATATTAAAATATAAATTAAAAATTCCAAACCTACATGAACTAACGTAAAATAGAACGACGAAAATGACGATGTTATTGGATTTTATGTAGGTCTATTGGTTACTTCACATACAATCTTCAAACTCAAGTGCACATAATATTTGGGTCGACAGTAGTCATTCGTTGGCAGAAACTATCGACTAGATAGTCGTCTACTTTCAGTCGAAAGGTTACCTGAATTCGCATAGCTCCTAAGCGTGTCGTTTCATGTATTCGACTGAAAGTAGTCGCTTCTAGGTGGCGTAAAAAGCAGTGTATGCCATTACCCGCGGAGTTCAGTTATACCAACAGATGAAAAACGAACTTCTCAACCGACGTATTTTTGCAGATGTCAGTTTGGTCCACGCGACACTCGGCAACATGCAATTGGTCAAAGTTATTTATTTTTACTGAGTTTCTAAATGGTGGTTGCGGCGTCGTGTAGAGTGCAGCCATTATTTCCAATGTTACACATTTCATTTAATGCAAAATGTGTCTCAGTAATGTTCCCCGATATTGGTAAAGGGCACATTACCTGTATGTACTGTGGATAAGTGAAGCAATAGAGCAATACATAATTTAATTACTAGAACTGAAAGGGAGTACATACGTACCGCAAACAATTCCATAGCCAACATAGAAATAATCACACATCATTTTTAGCCTACTTTCGATTTTTGCAAAATATGAAAGTAGACTGATGCGATCTATACAGGGCCAAAAATTGTGTCTGTGTGAGTGTGTGTACTCGGAATGTCTGTCCCCCTATCAATTCGAACACGGTGAATCCGAATTGAACGAAATTTGGTTCAGAGGTAGCACTAGCAAAGGACACCTCAGTGTCCTATTTTATATCACCGCCATCTTAACGAAAACGTAATGGCGGCCACCCCAATGATAAAAGCACAAATCAAATTATGACCAAGCCAATCATCTGATCTCTACTCAATTTTGCAACATTATACCTTCATGTATGAAGAATCTTTTGACCAAACTACAAGATCATCAGCCCAATACTTTGTAGATGGCGGCCATGTATGTGTGCAAATCGATTCCCCCTATCAATTCAAACACGGTGAAACCGAATTGAACGAAATTTGGTACGGAGGTAGCACTAGCAAAGTGTCCCCCAGTGTCATGTTTATATCGCCGCCATCTTGACGGAAACATAATGGTGGCCACCCAAATGTGCAAAGATTGAATCAAATTATGACTAACCTAATCATCCGATCTCTACCAAATTCTACAACAACTTATATGCGTATGGCAAGCGTCGCTTTACTAAACTACAACGTCATCGGCCCATTAGTTTGCATATGGTGGCCTTGTATGTGTGCAAATCAGTTCTCCCTATCAATTCAAACACGGTAAAACCGAATTGAATGAAATTTGGTACAGAGGTAGCATTAGAAAAGGGCACCTCAGTGTCATGTTTTATATCACCGCCATCTTGACGGAAACGGAATAGTGGCCACCCGAATGCTAAAAGCTTAAATCAAATTACGATCAACCTAATCATTTGATCTCTACCAAATTTTGCAACAACATACGTGTTTGTGGGAGGCATCTTTTGACTGAACTACAAGGTCATTAGGCCAATAGTTTGCAAATAGCGGCCATGTATGTGTGCAAATCGATTCCCCATATCAATTCAAACACGGTGAAGCCGAATTGAATATTTTTTTTTTTTACAGAGGTAGCACTAGAAAAGGGCACCTCATATTCATGTTTAATATCCGTATAGCACGTTCTATTTCAACAAGCTACTACAACCAACATTCAATTATACTCCTTGAAATGGACAAAGAGTTATAACAATACCCATTTATTTAGGAGAAAGTAGGCTATATGTTCTTTACTGAACATCTTGTTTTTAATGCCACAAAATAAATGCAAACTATTTCCATAGAGCCACAAACAAGTAATTTAATCCTATCTAAAGTAATGCCGTTAACTTACGCTTAATACCGCTTATTTACTTATGTATTGTATGGTAGGTATTGTAGAAAAGACAGCATCCATACTACACATATTTATACACTGACGAACTACTCATAGGGTTAGTACTGCTTTTCTGACTCTGAGAGGAAAGAAATGACAAACTACCACACTCCTCATCTTGCCTAGTACGCCTCAATATAGCGCTGCCTTGGGGTTTTGAGGGTATCTACCCACATAACCTAACGGTGGTACTTTTTGAAGATCCAACCAGCCTTCGGGCTGACTATCTAACACACCAGACTAATCTACCATTTTAAAACCTTTTTTAGTGGTCATTTAGCCCCGAGTACTTGGGTGTGTGTGTAATTTTGTCTGATAACCTGTGTTATGGGCTGTATTAGAGTTTGCATTTGTAATGCAGGTGAGGTTTGGGAAGGAGCCGGCCGTAGCCGTAAATTAGGAACCATTCCGGCAATTGCCTAGAGTAGAAGTGGGAAACCACAGAGAACCACTTCCAGCATGGCTGAGCTAAGAATCGAACCCACGTCTAGTTCCAATTTTATCTCCCGAGCGTGAGTGACAGTGAACAGATTCACCCGTTGTAGCTCTGAGGTACACTATCGTATTCATAGATAGCGTTACGTGAACCGTTAAATACATGGCAGACACGCAGCGCCATGCGTTTTAGAATCAAACAGCGTTCTCTCCAGACTGCCAATTATATGCAAGAATTATTGACCTAAGACAATTGCACTATCATTATTGTCTAAATACGATATATGTTTAGATGTATAAAAATATTCTAAATCCAAATAAAATAAATACTTGATTATACATGTACATTGTTAGCTTTTAAGAGATTTCAACGTTCTTCACACTGGCAGTTTCAGAATATCTATCTTGATATAAATATCCACGGTCACAAAATGTGTATAAAATAATATTATATTTTAACTCTGTTATTATGCAAGTCTCCGCGCTTCGGCATGCCATTCTGTAGGCTGCTCCGTGACGTCACCGGGTGTTCACTTTCCCGACCGACCATGTTTAACAGTGGAATAACATACAGCTCACAGCTGTCTAAGGCAACAAAAAGGGTCGCTTTTAAAGAGATATATGAATGTGCTGGTCCTCGCATATCCTGCTGTCAACTAATCTCTTATATAAAATCAAGTGTCCTGACTGACTCATCATCGCCCAGCCAAAACTATTAATGTTAGAATCTTGAAATTTTGGGGTTATGTTCATTGTATGTGGAAAATGCCCACTAAGGAGGGATTTCTGAATATTCAGGTTCTAAAGGGGTGTTAAGGTGGTACACCTGCATTTCATTGAATAACAATATCTCCGGTTTGGTTTCATTGAGGGATGTGATACTCGGTATATAAACTCATCATTAAAAATAAGAAGACATATGTCTGAGGGTTTTTCGATGTGGTGTATATTATGCGTTGAATGGGGGTGAAAAGTGGGGGTTGAAGGATTCCTAACGGAGCGTGTATCTCTTAAACGACATAGGCGAGAAATTTGAAACTCTGCGGAAAAAACAGCTTAAAAAATAAGTAAATAGGTGTTTGACCGTTTTTTCATAAATCCAATTTAAGGGGTCGGTGGGGAGGGGTGAAATTCTGGGGGATAAAAAACAGGAAATAAAATGTCCTAACTGATTGACTGACAGACTCACTCATCAAACTCAGGGGGGAAAAACTGCTTAAAATAAGTAAATAGGTGTTCGACAGTTTTTTTTCTTCATAAATCCAATTTAAGGGGTTCGTGGGGAGGGGTGAAATTCTGAAAAAAGAAAATTGAAAGAAAAAGTCCTGACACTCACCATCGCCCAGCCAAAATTATTGAAGTTAGAAACATGACATTTTGGGGATATGATCATTGTATGTAAAAACGTCCACTAAGGGAGGATTTTTGGATATTCAGGTTCTAATGGGGTCTTAAGGGGGTTATACCTGCATTACATTAAATAACAATAACTCCTGATTGGTTTCATTGGGAGATGTGATACTCGACATATAAACTCACCATTAAAAACAAGTAGTTCCGTGAAGAACTATACAGCCTATTTTCATATATCCTACTCATGTTAATTGCCTCTATCTACATACAAAATTTCAGTTTAATTGCTGTAACAGATTCGTAGATATTGAGAACCGTCTAAATATTTCAGATGGTCGCCAGGTTGGATTTTTATTTTTGTACTATTACACTAAGATTATTGTGTACGTGTGGTATACAAACTTCAATCGCATGATTAGAACACAAGAAGTAAAAACGAGATTTTAAAACTACGCACAGCAGCCATCTTGTGATTATGCTAACAATTGAAATAAATTAGATGCCAGTGGATCAACATTTGTATAAGCATTTAACATGCAACGTTTCACGGCATTCGGATAGTTAATTCGCGAGAAACGTCCATTTAAATATTTATACTTCGCGTCGCCGCCATGTTGGATTTGTGCTCACCAGGTTGCTGAAAGTCCTACAGGTGAGCATATGTTCATAGTCTCTATGAACATAAAAAAATTCAGTTTGGTTGCTGTAAAAGATTCATAGATATTGAGAACCGTCTAAATATTTCGGAAGCTCGCCATTTAGGATTGTTATATGTATAGGCCATAGAGTTATGTACCATTCAAGGACAATTATTGCCTAGGTTCATTATTCAAACTTTCACTTCGATCGCATGATTACGACACAAGAAATAAAAACCTAATTTTAAAATTTCGCACAGCCGCCATCTTGAGGTTATGTAAACAATTGAATTAAATTAGATGGCAGTGCATTACAAACTGCAAAATCATTTACTATACCACATTTCACGGCGCTCAGAGAGTAAAATCACGGGAAAAGTCTATGAAAATATTTCAAATTCGCTTGGTCGCCATGTTCGTTTTTTACTTTACAGGTTTATGAAATATACATAGGTAAACTTGTATCAGTACCCTTTATCACCGTACAAAATTGCAGGGTGATATCTGTAATAGTTTCGGAGATATAGAATGTCAGTGAAATATTTCGCACAGCCGCCATTTTGAGGTTATGTAAGAAATTGAACTAAATTAGACTCCAGTGCATTACAATGTGTATAAACAATCGCTGTACCAAGTTTCATTTCGTTTGGATAGTTAAATCGCGAGAAAAGTCTATTTAAAAGTCTCAAATTCGCTTGGCCACCATGTTGGTTTTGTAGTCACCAGATTTATGAAAGTCTCATAGGTGAGCTTCTAGTAGTGCCCTTTATCACAGTACACAATTTCAGGGCGATATCGGTAATAATTTCGGAGATATTGAATGCTAGGGAAATATTTCGCACAGCCTCCATGTTGGATTGGTGAGACGTAACAAAATTTGAAGGGCACGGTCAAGGTCGCCGGGAATAGCGTCATGAACTTACCGAGTTTCATTGCAATCGCTCCAGCCGTTTAGATTTTATTAGGGACACACACACACACACACACACACACACACACACACGGACAAAAGGTGATCTCATAAGCCTATTTTTTCAAAATTGAAAATAGGCTAATAAGAAGACACATGTCTGAGGGTTTTCCGATGAGGTGTATATTATGGGGTGAAAAGTGGGGGTTGAAGGATTCCTAACGGACCGTGTATCTCTTAAATGACATAGGCGAGGAGTTTGAAACTCAGCGAAAACAAGATGTTCGGTAAAGAACATATAGCCTACTTTCTCCGAAATGTATGGGTATAGTTATAACTCTCTGTCCTTATCATCTCCTAATTTCTTCCTATTTGAAGTGCAAATTGGCACACAGGATTTGAACAGTGGCGTTCAAACCATAGTTTATAATTTACCCCAGCATTTTGCAATTTCATCAGCAAACACTCCAAACACCGACTACTTACAATAATTGAAACTTCGTTGCTCTAATAAGGCCCATCTACAATGCGCAGTCGGCAGTCCGTAGTTGGTAGTCCTCGGTCGGCAGTCGCGATCGACTCCGTGTATACTATAGGCACCATACACAACATGAAGTTGCAGTTGGTAGCTGGCAGTTGGCAGTCGAGAATTTTATCCTTGACTGCCAACTACCCGACTGCAGCAATGTAATAGCCAATCAGAGCAGATCAGAAACTGACGTCACGTTGTTGTTCTGTGTCGTGTACGAATGATATAGAACTAAGTGAAGTAACTTCGCAACCCGTTAATTTATAGGCTAATCTTAAATACACGGTATAACAAAATAATCCATCTCCAAATCATCCATATTGCAAGTTTTGAGATTATCAACAACGCCTCTGTGCACAAGGAATAAACGAATGTTACTGTATTATTACCAACATTATTACTCCTAGCAGTCGTTAAGACTGGGTTCACTAACTGGCCGGTATAGAGCGCTGCTCGAATCTATAGTTTCTGCATAGTACAACTGAAGGCTGGAAGATGTCACTCCGGTGGAGAATGTCGTTTTTTTAAATATATAATTTCCATTGCAAAAAGCACCATATAAAGCTTTATTTTATAACGTCTCAGTACTCAAGAAACAATAAATATAAAAACTAGTCGTGATATCTAGTTGTGAAATATCGAACAATATAATCCTAACAGAGCGAGTGCATTCTAGCGGCCAGAAGAAGAAACTTTTCAATAAAATCTGTTACGTTTTGTCAGCTAGATGTCTCGATTAAATCTGCTGGCGAATTATGTTTTAATTAAGTATATGTTTTGCACCGTAATATGCACAATATAACGCTTAATTTTAAAACGTCTGAGTCATTACAAAGCAACAAATATGTAAAATGTCAAGCAAAATACATATCTCTGATGGGGTTTGAACCATAGGCATATGAATGATAGACTAACGCTTTACCACGGAGCCATTTGTGCCAACGAACATTGATCTATATAAAATGACTTACATAGAACTTGTTAGCAAATAATGATTTATACTAAACGATTTCATCACTGAAGTATATTATTTATATATAAAGCATTTCATACAAAGTTTATTTATTTTGTTTCAGTACGCTATATTGCATGCAATACTCAAATTAGTGAAATATAAGTCAGGCACAAGATATCCGCTGCCATCTTGTCTTATTAATGAATCAGCTGAGCTTTTTAAAATCACGTCTGCACTATAGTATTACAAAATAAACTTTTAATTTCGTACGTGCCTCTTCCTTTAGAACAGTTAAAACGATTCTCGGCTCGATAATCGGAACTGGTGGGTCCCATGATATGGATTATAAAGTTTGCATAATTCGCACGGCCGCCATCCTGAAATGGTATGGCGGACGACCTTGTAGTTTGGTCACAAGACGCATCCTATACGAAGGTATGTTGTTACCAAATTTGGTAGAGATTGGATGATTTGGTTAGTCGTTATTTGATTTTACGTTTTGAACGTTTGAGTGGCCGCCATTCAGTTTTAGTAAAGATGGCGGCGATATAAAACATGACACTGAGGTGTCCTTTGCTAGTGCTACCTTTGTACCAAATTTCGTTCAATTCGCATTCACCGTGTTCGAATTGATAGGGGGGGGGGACAGACATTCAGAGTACACACACTCACACACACACACACAGACTCACACACACACATACACACACACAGACTCACACACACACATACACACACACAGACAGACACACTTTTTTCGCCCTGTGTTGATCTCATAAGTCTACTTTCATTTTTTGCAAAAATCGAAAGTAGGCTAAAAATCAGCTTAAAAGATAAGTAAATAGGTGTTCGACCGTTTTCTTTTTAATAAATCCGATTTAAGGGGCCCATGGGGAGGTGTGAAATTGTGGGGCAAAAAAAAAAAACAGGAAAGAAAGTGTCCTAACTGAATGACTGACTCACTCACTCATCATCGCCCAGCCAAAATTATTGAAGTTAGAAACATGACATTTTGGGGATATGTTCGTTGTATGTCAAAACCGTACACTAAGGGAGGATTTTCGGATATTCAGGTTCTAAAGGGGTCTTAAGGGGGTTAAACCTGTATTTTATTGAATAACAATATCTCACGAGTGGTTTGATTTGTGGATGTGATACTCGGCATATAAACTAATCATTAAAAATAAGCAGACATTTGACTAAGGGTTTTTCGATGTGGTGTATATTATAAGGTGAAAGGGGTGAAAAGTGGGGGTTGAAGGATTCCTAACGGAGCGTGTATTTCTTAAACGACATAGGCGAGAAGTTTGAAACTCAGCGGGAAAATACACCTTAAAAATAAGTAAATCGGTGTTCGACCATTTTTTCATAAATTCAATTTAAGGGGCCAATGGGGTGGGGTGAAATTCTGGAAAAGAAAAGGAGAGAAAGTGTCGTAACTAACTGACTAACTCACTCACTCATCAAACTCAGGGGAAAAAGACAGCTTAAAAAATAAATTAATAGGTGTTCGAGCGTTTCTTCATAAATCCAATTTAAGGGGCCCATGGGGAGGGGTAAAATTCTGGTAAAAATAATTGAAAGAAAATGACCTGACTGACTCACTCACTCATCATCGCCCAGAGAAAACTATTGAAGTTGGAAACATTTAAATTTTGAGAATATGTTCGCTGTATGTCGAAAACGTCAACTAAGGAAGGATTTTTGTTTATTCGAGTTCTGAAGAGTTGTTAAGGGGGTAAACGTGCATTTCATTGAATAACGATATCTCATGAGTTGTTTCTTTGGGGATGTGATATTCGGCATATAAACTAATCATTAAAAATAAGCAGACATATGTCTAAGGGTTTATTGATGTGGTTTAAATTATGAGGTGAAAGGGTGAACATTGGGGATTGAAGGATCCTTAACGGAGCGTGTATCTCTTAAACGACATAGGCGAGAAGTTTGAAATTCAGCGAAAGAGAAACAGATTAAAATATAAGTAAATAGGTGTTCGACCCGTTTTTTTTCATAAATCCAATTTAAGGGGCCCTTGGAGAGGGGCGAAATTCTGAAGAAGAAGAAAAAAACAGGAAAGAAAGTGTTCTAACTGATTAACTCACTCACTCATCAAACTCAGGGGGGAAGAACAGCTTAAAAATAAGTAAATAGGTGTTCGATCGTTTTTTTTTCATAAATCCAATTTATGGTGTCCATGAGAGGGGAAAAATTCTGAAAAATAAATGAAAGAAAATGTCCTGACTCACTCACTCACTCATCATCGCCCAGCCAAAATTATCGAAGTTAGAAACATGAAATTTTGGGGTTATGTTCGTTGTATGTCGAAAACGTCCACTAAGGAAGGATATTTGGATATTCAGGTTCTAAAGAGGTGTTAAGGGGGTAGACCTGCATTTAATTGAATAACAATATCTCCCGATTGGTTTCCTTGGGGGATGCGATACTCGGCATATAAACTCATCATTAAGAATAAGCAGACACATGTCTGAGGGTTTTTCGATGTAGTGTATATTATGAGGTGTACAGTATGTGTGAGAAGTGGGGGTTGAAGGATTCCTAACGGAGCAAGTATCTCCTAAAAGACAGAGGCTTAAAGTATGAAACTCAGGGGGGAAAATAAGCTTGAAAAATAAGTAAATAGGTGGTCGACCGTTTTTTCATAAATCTAATTTAAGGGGCCCATGGGGAGGGGTGAAATTCTGGGGAAAGAAGTCCACTAAGGAAGGGTTTTTGGATATTCACTCATCATCCCCCAGCCAAACCTATTGCAGTTAGAAACTTGAAATTTTGGGGATATGTTCGTTCTATGCCGAAAACGTCCAATAAGGAAGGATTTTTGGATATTCATGTTCTGAAGGGGTGTTAAGGGGGTTAAACTTGCATTTCATTGATTAACAATATCTCACGAGTTGTTTCATTTGGGGATGTGATATTCGGCATATAAATTAATCAATAAAAATAAGCAGACATAAGTCTAAGGGTTTATCGATATGGGGCATATTATGAGGTGAAAGGGGTTTAAATTGGGGGTTGAAGGATTCTTAACGGAGCGTGTATCTCTTAAACGATATTAGCAAGAAGTTTGAAATTCAGCGGAAAATAATCAGCTTAAAAATAAGTAAATAGGTGTTCGAAAGTTTTTTTCATAAATCCCATTTAAGGGGTTCATGGGGAGGGGTGAAATTCTCAAAAATAATTGAAAGAAAATATCGTGATTGACTCACTCACTCATCATCGCCTAGCCAAAGTTATTGAAATTAGAAACATGAAATTTTGAGGATATGTTCGTTGTACTGTATGTCGAAAACGTCCACTAAGGAAAGATTTTTGGATATTCAGGTTCTAAAGCGGTTTTAAGGGGGTAAACGTTTATTTCATTGAATAACAATATCTCACGAGTGGTTTCATTTGGGGATGTGATACTTGGCATGTAAACTAATCATTTAAAATAAGCTGACACATGTCTAGTGGGTTTTCGACGTGGTGTATATTATGAGTGAGAGGGGTGAAAAGTGGGGGTCGAAGGATTCCTAACGGACCGTGCATCTCTTAAACGATATAGACGAGGAGTTTGAAACTCTGAGGAAAACAATCAGCTTAATAATAAGTAAATATATAATTAAATAAATAGGTGTTGGACCGTTTTTTCATAAATCCAATTTAAGGGGCCCATGGAGAGGGGTGAAATTCTGGAAGAAAAACGTCCAATAAGGAAGTATTTTTGGATATTTACTCTCATCGACCAACCAAAACTATTAAAGTTAGAAGAATGAGTGTCGAAAACGTCTACTAAGGAGGGATTTTTGGATATTCAGGTTCTAAAGAGGTGTTAATGGGGTTGAACCTGCATTTCATTGAATAACAATATGACACGACTATGACGCGAGCGAAGCCGCGGGTACCTGCTAGTACCCTATAAAGGGCTTATCACTACTGTCTGTACCATTAAACTTGCTACACTCCTGTCAGGAGACTAATAAAATAACCCGGTCAATGCATGTGAGATTTTGAAAGTGAAATGCTATTTTCTGTGGTTCGGATTCCACGTAAAAAGGAAGTCCCGTGACTCATAATCACAAGATTCACGGTCATGTAAAACTACAATCTTCTTACTAATAAAATAAAACTCCAAAATGAAATGTTGAAAATTAATCAGTGAGATAAACATAATTGAACCAAGAGCTAAACGGTTATCGGAGTCCCAAGTCTGACTACTGTGTGACCAGGACGTAGTGTAGTGGTTAACATTCGTGGCTGTCCGGGTACACTCAGCCTCGTGAGGCAAAGCTGAGAAGATGTGGGTTCGATTCCCACCTCAGCCAGCCTGGAAGTGGTTTTCCGTGGTTTGCCACCGCCGGGATGGTTCCTAACTTAGGCCACGGCCACCTTCTTCTCAATCCTCATCTGGTTTACAAATACACATACACCGCAATAACACAGGTTACCAGACACATTTAACACACACCCAAATGCACGGGGCTAAATGGCCACGATGTCCAAACTCCTCAAATGAATCAACAGTTATATTTTGGGCTGCACCCAACTGATTTACTACCTCTTGAAAAGTACTGTAGTTTTAAATAAGGAATATAATAAAATGCTAAATAATCAATAAGCTACTTGCATTGGACACTTAAATTCTTTGGCATTGTATCGTGCAAATAACTTGAAACGTGAGAGTATTCTGGACTCTCATAATATACCGTACATAGGTCATACAAATGCACATCTTTTAAATAGGTTAAATATCGTAGTTATCAGTTCTTAACATTTTCTAGAATCAGGCACACCCTCGCAGGAAGTTGTGGTACAGTTACGAAAGGACTCTCACGCTTACGGTACTACAGTGTCTTTCTTATCGGCCTGGTAAAATACAGGGTGTTTCAAAAAGAATATACGTATTTTGCATGCATATATTTATTAAACTTTAAGACATACGAGTATGAAACTTTACACACATATTTACCAACCTCTCGAGTTTGGATTACAGATGATCAATATGTCCTTCATCAGCGACACGAACAGTATGACACCGATACTCAAATTCCTCCCATACTCGGATAATCATTTCCTTCGTCACTGATGTTATGGCAGTACAGACCCAGTTATTCAACTCTTCCAGGTTCTGTGGGAGTGGTGGTACATAAACGTTGTCTTTAACGAAACCCCACAGGAAGAAGTCACAGGGTGTCAAATCCGGTGACCGTGGAGCCCAGCTGTGACAGACTAAGTCGTCAGCTCCTTGACGACTTATCCAACGGATCGGTAGAGTTTCATTCAGATATTCACGCACTTGGCGACTCCTGTGAGGGGGTGGGGCACCCCCTTGTTGAAAATTGAAGTTGTCTTCTTGCAGCCTCGGAAACAACCAGTTTTGTAGCATAGCGAGATACTGCTGACCGTTAACCGTGTTTCCATCAAAGAAGAATGGGCCGTAAACTGATGATCGGGATATCGCACAAAACACATTGACATTGGGCGAATCTCGTGCATGTTCAATGACTGCATGTGGGTTCTGTAGGTCCCAAATTCGAACATTGTGTTTGTTTACCTGACCACTAACATGGAAAGTCGCTTAATCACTGAACATGTGTTTTACGAAAGTGTTATCATTGTCAATAGCATCATGAATCTCGTTACAAAGTGCCACACGTTTGCGTTTGTTATCAGGACGCAGAGCTTGTAACAGCTGTAACTTGTACGGCTTCATAGCCAACCGACGTCTCAAAACACGCGCCAAATTGTTGTTGTAGGCAGTTGTAACTCCCGACTGGCACAAAGAGTTGATTTTGAAGGACAACGTTGGAAAGCAGTTTGAATTCGTTCAAGATTTTCTTCAGAAACACGACGGCAGCCAGGGCTCTTCCCTTTGCATACACATCCTGTATCTACAAACTGCGAATGTTCCACCCATTCGGAGGATCAATTTGGTACCTCAACCTGAAACGCCTTTGCACTGTAATCACGGAATTGCACTTCGCAAACTCGAGAACACATATTGATTTCTGCTGCGGAGTAGCCTTTTTAAACATATGACGGTTACCGAGCTAAACAGAAATCACTGACATCTCGCGGCTATTAATATAAACTAGACAATGTATTCGTTTATCCAATAGCCGAGCCGAGGCGCAGCGATCAATAGTTTGGACAAAATAATACTTTGTAATACGTATATTCTTTTTGAAACACCCTGTATAGGCTGGCTGCGTGGCTCAGCGATAACGTTCTCGCCTGCTATGCCCAAGGTTGCTGGATCGAATCCTGGTGCAATCAGCTGGCATTTGAGGGTGCGCAAATGCGAGGGAGCCGTATTAACAGATTTACTGGCACGTAAGTGATCCCTTTAGAGGCAAAATTCCGGCACCCCGGCGTCTCTAAAGGCAGCTTTATTGCTAGACAGATAAAATGGCAGCAGTTAAAAGGGACGTACAACCAATAACATTAATTATATTATCTAGCAATATAGCAGCTGCATTAATATTGTTACGCCTGTGAGTTTGTGTCATCACTCGCCGCATGAGTCACAACTGCCCCAGGGCTGGGCTGTGTCCTGCCTCCTGTATTGCGCGCGCCTTATGCAACAGGGCTACTAAGACAAAGGGATAGTCCAGAATATTCGTGACTGGACCAGCGATGGAAACCTCGAGAAGCCGTGAACCCTGGATGGATCTAGAAGCATTTATTGAGTCACCGGCCTGCTATATAAGTGCGACCTGTCTAGCAGTTGTTGTTGTTGTTGTGTTTTACGAGCTAGTGCGAGCGATTATCTTGTGCGACAGAAGTGTGGTGACGAAGTGCTGTGCGAGTTACGAAATCCAGTGACATTGTTTCTCCAGCTTGTGGACAGCGGAATAGCCTTCAGCAAGTGATCGTAAGTAATTGTGGTCGGAGAACATAAAGGAGAGGAGCAGGTAGTTTCTGTCAAGGCCACCGTACTCATTAGGACGGATTAACTTCTGTGGTCTGTTGACAAGTGAATGGGGCTAAGAGCGCTCAAGGAAGAGACTTGAGGAAACTGGAGTAAGGCTCCTAATTGCTTGTATCTGCTGACTAATGTAATTTTCTGGCCACAATAAAGTTAATTATTTCTTTAAGCAGTAATTGGTGTTGTGCTTTGTACCCCCACCGTAATCCAGTTAACAAAAGTGCCACTAGGGGGTGGCACGTAACAACTGGTGTCAGAAGCCGGATTACGAACTCAAGCACAACACCTGACGGTCCTGGTTTCAAAACCCGAGCAGGTCAATTTTTTTAAAATTTTCCTGTGAGCGCATGCCCTTTACAAGACAAACAGCTAAAATGGAAGGGCAATTCGCAGCATTGCTAGAGAAGTTAAATGGCATGGAAACCAAGATGGAAGTCGGCCAGAAGAAATTAGCCAAGGACCTGAAGGATGACCTGAAGAAGATGGAAGACGGCCAGAAGAAGATGGAGGACGGCCAGAAGAAGTTATCCGAGGACCTAACTGCCAAACTAGAAGACGGCCAGAAGAAGATGGAAGACGGCCAGAATAAGTTAGCAGAGGACCTAACCGCCAAATTTCTGGATGGCCAGAAAAATCTGGAAGAGTGTCTGCTGACGAAATTAGAGGAGAGCCAAAGGAAACTAGAACAGGGCCTACGTGAGGAAGTCGCAGCAGTGGAAAAGAAGTTCGACGCCTTACAAGTGGAAGTTGCCGAGCTGCGCCAACGCCCGCTGATGGGGGTGGAGGAGAAATTCAACGCCTTACAAGTGGAAGTTGCCGAGCTGCGCCAACGCCCGCTGATGGGGGTGGAGGAGAAATTCAACGCCTTGCAAGTGGAAGTTGTCGAGCTGTGCCAACGACCGCTGATGGGGGTGGAGGAGAAATTCAACGCCTTACAAGTGGAAGTTGCCGAGCTGTGCCAACGCCCGCTGATGGGGGTGGAGGAGAAATTCAACGCCTTACAAAAGGAAGTTGCCGAGCTGCGCCAACGCCCACTGACGGGTTGGAAGAGAAATTCAACGCTCTACGAGAGGAAGTTGCCGAGCTGCGCCAACGCCCGCCCACCGTTACACCGGGAATATCAGGAACGGGACATAGCAGAGTGACGCCCCCAACCTTCGACGGAAAGGTCCCGTGGAGCACCTACTTACGTCAGTTCGAGGCGGCATGTTCCATAAATAACTGGAACAACACAGAAAAGGCTACAGCTCTCATTGTAGCGCTGAGAGGTGACGCCCTTAACGTCCTTCAGGCCATCCCGACTGGATCCCAGGACTACGCTTCACTGATCGCCCATATGGAGTCCCGATATGGAGATAGCCATCTTCAGCAGGCCTACCAGATGCAGCTCCGGACCCGGGTACAGAAGAACGCGGAAACCCTGCAGGAGTTCGAGATGGACATCGCACGCCTCGTAAGGCTCGCCTATCCAACAGCGCCGGCCAACTTCCTGGAACAGATTGCGACGCAGACCTTCACCGACGGGCTTCGGGACTCGGACACTCAACAGGCGCTGCGACTCGTGCGCAATAAGACCCTGGCAGATGCGCTGAGCCACGCACTTGAGTTCGAGACGGCAAAACAGGCATCCAGAATGCACGCGCGGGTGCGTCAAGTGGACGTCGACGAACCAGTAAAAACCAACGTGACCAAGCCCCTGGCCGACGAATTAATGGAGGTGCTAAGCCGTTTCTTCGATAGTCGCGGCACCACCAGCAACGACTCAGCCGGAAGGCAACCGGAGAGGCGGCCCGGAAGAGGACTACCGACCTGCTGGACCTGCGGTAAGAAAGGCCACCTGAGCAAGGACTGCGGTGATCGCCGCCGCCGTGGGTATCCGACGGGAAATCAGTCGTCTGAAAACCGCGCGACCCAGGGAAACGAGTATTAGCCAGCCTTGGCGGGGCAAAGGTTGGCTTGTGACAGTCGTCAAGCCCCGGCATTCCTGGTTCGTGTGTCGAAGTTACGGAGGGACAATAGCAGCCTGATGGTCGACGGAGACGTCAACGGAGAGAGCTGGCCCATGCTAATCGACACGGGAGCATCGAGGACCATCGTCAGTCCCACCGTGATCCCGAAGTGGAGAGTGCAACCCACACAAATGAACCTCCAGTTAATAACCGCGACCGGAGAGACCGCACCGGTACATGGCGAAGCATCACTGGAGTTCGTCATTGGTCGACGGGCGATAAAGCATCCAGTGCTTGTGGCTGACGTATCAAATGAAGTGATCATCGGACTGGACTTCCTGGACCAGAACAACATCATCTTGGATCTGAGTACCAACACTCTGCACTTCGGAGGTGAGGAACTTGCTTTGCAACCTGCGCACGAGTCCATCACCGCACGACGAGTAAGGCTGAGAGAAGACGTCATCGTTCCCGCCAGGACGGAGGTCAGCGCTGCCGTAATTGTCGACGGAACTGCTGAGGGAGTGGCGGCTGTCATCGAGCCAAAATATGAGGACATCCAGACAAAAGGATTGCTAGTTGCCAAGACTCTCATCAACACGACGTCTCGGCCGTACGTCCGCCTGTCCAACCTGAACGACTACGACATTACGGTTCACCGGGACACCAACCTAGGATTCTGCGAGCCCGTTACCTGGATTGCCCGCATCACAGATACGACGGACGGACACCTGCAGACGGACAACCGAAGAAGACGCGCCCTGCCAGAAGAACTACTGACGCTGTACCAAGGATCCCAGGTCCATTTAGACGAAGAGCAATCACGCCAACTTCAGGACCTGCTACGCGAATTCCAGGACGTCTTCTCCGTGGGGAGCAAAGACTTCGGCAGGACAAGCTTGGTCCAGCACAGAATCGACGTTGGGGACAGCGCACCGATTAGGGCCCCATTCCGACGTGTCCCGCTCGCCAAGCAAGCCGAAGTCGACCGGATGGTAGAAGAGATGAAGGAGCAAGGGGTGATAGAGCCATCACATAGTCCTTGGAGTTCTCCGGTCGTGCTAGTGAAGAAGAAGGACGGTTCCACCAGGTTCTGCGTGGACTACAGGCGGGTGAACGACGTCACGAAGAAGGACAGCTACCCTCTACCCCGGATCGACGACACGCTGGACACCATATCAGGATCAAGATGGTTCTCCACCTTGGATTTGAAGAGTGGCTACTGGCAGGTGGAGGTCCACCCTAAGGACCGCGAGAAAACGGCGTTCTCTGTGGGCAGCGGGCTCTGGCAGTTCACCGTCATGCCATTCAGTCTGTGCAACGCCCCTGCAACCTTCGAAAGGCTAATGGAGTCCATTCTGAGGGGACTACACTGGAAGACCTGCCTGGTATACCTAGACGACGTCATCGTTCTGGGGAGGAGCTTCGAGGTGCACTACAGCAACCTGAAGGAGATCTTGTTGAAGCTACGGGCTGCCCAGCTGAAGTTGAGCCCCAAGAAGTGTCAGCTCTTCCAGAAGCGGGTCCAGTACCTTGGGCATATCGTCTCCGAGGAAGGGGTGCGCACCGACCCAGAGAAGACCGCAGCTGTGAGGGAGTGGCCAGTTCCGAAGGACAAGTCCCAACTACGAAGCTTCCTGGGACTCTGCACTTATTATCGTCGCTTCGTGAGAGGATTCGCCGACATCGCCAAACCTTTACATCGACTGACTGAGAAGGACCAACTCTTCACGTGGACAGCAGAATGCCACAGTGCCTTCGAAAAACTCAAGCAGGCTCTGTGCACCGCACCTATTCTGGTCTACCCCAGACCTGGAACAAGGTTCATCGTCGATACCGATGCCAGCGACTTTGGCATAGGGGGAATCCTGTCGCAAGTAGTGGACGGCGAGGAGAGAGTAGTGGCCTACTTCAGCAAGGCCCTGTCAAAGCCAGAAAGGAACTACTGCGTCACCAGGAAGGAGCTGCTCACCATCGTGAAGACCATTGAACACTTCCACAAGTACCTGTACGGGCAAGAATTTCTCATCAGGACCGACCATGCATCCCTGCGGTGGCTCCTGACCTTCAAGCAGCCCGAGGGTCAACTCGCGCGGTGGTTAGAGAGACTTCAACAGTACAACTTTGAGATTCAGCACAGGAAAGGCCAACTGCATTCTAACGCCGACGCCCTGTCACGAACACCGTGCCCCGAAGACTGCACCTTCTGTGCCCGAAGGGAGGAGAACACCGGGATACAGTGCCGACGGACTACTGTGAAACTTCAGGGGAACTGGAGCCGCGAATCTTTCACGCGGGCACAAGCAGAAGATGATGACCTGGGACTGATAGCCGAATGGAAGAGGGCCTATGTCCCCAGACCCGGGTGGAACATTGTGAGTGACTGCAGCCCAAAGTTTAAGTCCTACTGGGCACAGTGGGACTCGCTGATTGTAAGGGATGGCCTCATCTGCCGCGCCTGGGAGAGCACCGACGGGAAGACATCTCGGGAACAAGTCGTCGTTCCAAAGGCTATGACGGAGGAAGTCCTGAAGGAAGTTCATGGAGGATCATCTGGTGGACACCTAGGGATAACGAAGACCCTGGAGAAGTTGAGAGAGCGGTTCTACTGGATCGGATGCCGAACAGACGTGGAGAACCACTGCGCGAGGTGCCACGATTGCGCAGCCAGCAAGGGCCCAGGACGAAGACGACGGGGTCCACTGAAGACCTACAACGTGGGCGGCCCCATGGAGAGAGTGGCCATCGATGTTGCTGGGCCATTCCCGTTAAGCGAGGCAGGGAACCGCTACATATTAGTCGTCAGCGACTACTTTACCAAATAGCCGGAGGCGTATGCGCTCCCTAACCAAGAAGCCGCGACGATTGCAGAGACCCTGGTGAAGGAATTCGTCAGCCGGTACGGAGTACCCCTGGAGCTGCACTCCGACCAAGGGAGGAACTTCGAGTCGCAGGTGTTCCAGAACCTATGCCAGCTGCTCGGAATCCGGAAGACAAGGACAACGCCGCTACACCCTCAGTCCGACGGGATGGTGGAGCGATTCAATCGCACCATCGAAAACCATCTCCGAATAGTCGTCAGCGAGCACCAGAGGGATTGGGACAAACATCTTCCACTATTTCTCCTGGCCTACCGCGCCGCCGTGCATGAAGCCACCGGGTGCACACCAGCCCGGCCATGTTTGGGAGGGAGCTCCGTCTACCTGTCGATCTTGCCTTCGGCCGACCTGGGAATGATCCGATCCCGGTAAGCCAGTATTTTCAAGAACTGGTCGACCAACTGGAGGACGTACACGCGTTCACGAGGAGGAAACTACGGATCGAGACCGACCGAATGAAGACCCGATACGACCAGCAGACGGATGCTGGCGGATTCCACGAGGACGACCTGGTCTGGCTCTTCAACCCATTACGGAAGAAAGGCCTGTCACCCAAACTGCAGAAGTCCTGGGAGGGCCCGTACCGAGTCATGAAACGGATCAACGATGTCGTCTACAGGATCCAGCGGAGCCCGAGGGCGAAGATGAAGATCGTGCATCGAGATCGCCTGGCAGCCTCTGGAGGGACACAGACGGACCAATGATTGATCGGGACGATCAGACTTTTTAGGAAGGGGGTGGTGTTACGCCTGTGAGTTTGTGTCATCACTCGCCGCATGAGTCACAACTGCCCCAGGGCTGGGCTGTGTCCTGCCTCCTGTATTGCGCGCGCCTTATGCAACAGGGCTACTAAGACAAAGGGATAGTCCAGAATATTCGTGACTGGACCAGCGATGGAAACCTCGAGAAGCCGTGAACCCTGGATGGATCTAGACGCATTTATTGAGTCACCGGCCTGCTAGCAGTCACCTGTCTAGCAGTTGTTGTTGTTGTTGTGTTTTACGAGCTAGTGCGAGCGATTATCTTGTGCGACAGAAGTGTGGTGACGAAGTGCTGTGCGAGTTACGAAATCCAGTGACATTGTTTCTCCAGCTTGTGGACAGCGGAATAGCCTGCAGCAAGTGATCGTAAGTAATTGTGGTCGGAGAACATAAAGGAGAGGAGCAGGTAGTTTCTGTCAAGGCCACCGTACTCATTAGGACGGATTAACTTCTGTGGTCTGTTGACAAGTGAAAGGGGCTAAGAGCGCTCAAGGAAGAGACTTGAGGAAACTGGAGTAAGGCTCCTAATTGCGTGTATCTGCTGACTAGTGTAATTTTCTGGCCACAATAAAGTTAATTATTTCTTTACGCAGTAATTGGTGTTGTGCTTTGTACCCCCACCGTAATCCAGTTAACAAAAGTGCCACTAGGGGGTGGCACGTAACAATATAATCTCTCGTGACCTGGCTACGCACGCATTTTGCCGGTGCCCCGCTTTATTGCTAGACCGATGAAAATGGCTCTGTAATATTGTGAGCATCTGAGTTAGAGTCGACTTATCTTGGTATTGAGTGATCTAACGCGCTCGCCAGAAGCTGAAAATTAAAACTTGCTACCAGTTGCATCGGTAATACTTCTCCAACATGACAGAAAAATTGAGCGTTTCTTTTTTAAGTTTAATCCCTATTGCTTACATCGTTGTGTAAATAATTTGACTTTACTATCGTTGGTTATACCGCAGGGATGATTGGATATCCATCATTTCAAAGGGGAGACTTAATCGTCCAACACATGAGTGGCTCAATAAAATAATTGAATTTCAAGTTTTGTTCTTTTCATGGACGAACTAGATCGAAAAAGAAAAATGTAATGACCTACCTACCTGACCACCTTAATAAAATAAAAATTCCCGGAAGTAAAATGAGAAGACAATTCGTTTATACGTGAGGACAAGGACTTTTATCAGAATCCGCCTCCTGAATAGGAATATCAAGATCAAATTACAGGAGAAATAAGCAGCAAAAAAGAACAAACTCAGGGTCGCTTGGTCATCTAAAACTCATTCGCATAAAATGTAAGGGGACTGATCATTTACATACCAATGTTACTTTAATAATGTATGTTGTTGAGACTGGGACATCTTGATCATCAGCTCCGTGTACTTGTGTGTTCAATTTGTAATCCATGCTTTTGAGGTGACTGTTGTAGTGTGTGCGTGTGACTGTGATTATTAGGGACGGAAATGGGGTATGTACTCCGGAACTTGAAACAAGGTACTATCTCGGCATTTGCCTGGAGGGAGCGTGGAAAGCCGCTGTCAGCGCCGGGATTTGAACCTCTTAACTCCCGACTTACTGCAGCTTCCCATCGCGGTCGTAGTGAGCAATTTAACGCGCTTGGCTACACCGCAGGTTCGCTAAAGCATGATTATGTAGCGTAGTTAATCTAAAATATTTTTTTGTGTTTTTATGAAGGTTGGTTGGTTGGTTCCTTAGTTTAGGGGCTGCGACAACGCGGTCATGTAGCCCCGTGTACTTTGGGTGTGTGTAGAATCTGTCTGATAACCAGTGTTAATTGTGATTACTGTATTAATGTGTGTAACTGGTTTTTTTTTTAAGTAAGGACTGCAACTTTGAATTTTTCAAATAGTTCCTACTTTTGCCGCCAAATGCCACCGTCAACGACTACTAGGCCTAGTTCAGAACTCAGCTACTAGACGCCACCGCAGTCGGCTCTTGGCAACGAACGTAGTAACCTAAGAGCGTAGTTTACATTCTTAACCTATACAATTTAGTTTCACACAGGTGTAATTAGTGGAAAGTTCTTTAACATGCCATAAATCTATGACATGGGACCGCCGGCTTTACTTCCCCTCTGAAGGAAGGCATACTGAGGGATTTTTAACGCTCTTAAAAATCCGACGGCTTCGGCCGGGTTTGAACCCGCTATCTTGGGCATAGAAGCTCAGCATTATTTCGCATTATAAACCACTGCAATATATTGTTTATACCTTTCTCTTTATAACGTGCATTTGCCTGGGGGGAAGTGTTGAAAACCACAGTCAGGTAGACGCTGTCAGCGCCGTGATTTGAACCTCTGAATTCCCGACTTACTGCAGCTTCCCATCGCGGTCGTAGCGAGCAATTTAACGCACTTGACTACACCGCAGGATCGCTAAAGCATGATTATGTAGCCTATCGCTATTGCTATATTTCGTATTTCTATCCTTAACACGTCTGTTATTGTGTTTTGTGAGATTCTTCTTTAGCTCAGCTGACAATAAGGTGCGGCAGCGTAGTTAATAGTCTTATTTTTTGTGTGCTTATGAAGTATATTTCGCATTACAAACCACTGCAATATATTGTTTATACCCAGGCGTGGATTCAAGGGGAGGGGGGGGGGGGGAAGGTCACGGGGGTCATGACCCCTCCCCCCGAACGGAGACCATTTTTTTTGCCAACTCAAAAAAAGTAAACACAATAACCAGACAAATAAAACTTAACGAATTTTAACTGAAAAACAGTATTTTTTTCATTTTATTCAATACTGAATTATCTTTATTGGAATTATTATGTTCTGTTACAACTGTACATATTTACTACTTCATACCTATTATATAAAAACGATTAATTATAAATCAAAATCAACTCGTCTATTTTGTTTAGCAAACCTTGTAATTAACCGAATCGATGTTTATAGTGATGTCACGATGAATGTGCAGCAATGCACGGATAGGAATTCGGGGCTTTTTTCGCACCAAAAAATTTTGCCGACGTCCAAACTGCAAGCTTGGTTGGCAATTTAAGCTGTGACTTTCTACCTTTGTCGGTACCAACTCGACTTGCCGAAACTGTGACGTACCTTGATACTTTTCTCGAAGCTCGATGCAAAAGTCGCAAAACACGCCGTTGCAATTTGTACGAATTTTTTTGGTGCACTAAACGCATCAAATTTCTATCCAGGTAGCTTGCAAAAAAATTGGTCTGGTTTTGTACGTTTGGTTATTTTGTGATTGCGTTTTTAGAGATACCATTTTTCTTAACAATTTCGATTCTCTGACCTCCCCCAAAGCCAAACTCTAGATCCGCGCCTGTTTATACCTTTCTCTTTATAACGTGCATGTTGCCATTATTGTGATTGTATACCAAGAGCGGAACAGAGAAGCGAAATATAACTGTGTTTCCCGTAGGAATGCATTGTAAATATCAGCTGGTATACGCCTGTTACATCCGAGCTGCGTCACAGCGTAGCAGCCAATGGGAGCGAGAGGCACCGGAGTGTCCTACCTTATAGTCAACATACCTGGTCATTCTTCAAATTCGTCTATGGTTCTACAGTTCTTTGTAAACCTCGGCCTCTGCAACAACCTTCCGCCATTTATCTCGTTCCAAGTGTGCTTCAAATGGAAATGGTCTAAAAACCGGAAGATTCTTTGATCCCAATTTCTCACTGAAATGTTTTTATAGATGTAAGTAGTGTGGTAATACGGGTTCTGTCCACTAACTTATTGAGCCCTCCTCGTATTTGCCCCGAACCTGATATCTCGCTAACCAATCATGGGATTTGAACATACAGGGTGTCCTAGCACTCGTAGTGATGCCCCCTACTTTCCTATAGGCTCGTTGTTTAATTAAAAGACCAAAACTAAAAGGTCATCCGCTTTTAATATCTCGCGAACCAATTTATACATATGGGGTGTCCTAGCACTTGCAGTAATGCCCCCTCTTTTCCTATAGCTTGTGTTATTTAATTGAAGGACCAAAACTAATAGATCATTCGCTTTTAATATATCCTGAACCCATGGTTGGATTTGAGCATATGGGGTGTCCTAGGAATCGTGGTGAACCCCCCTTTCCTATGGACGTTTTATGTCCACTCTAAAATAGTGCTAGGTTGTAGGTTCTGTGTTACTTAGGAATTTGTGAGCCCCTGCGACCTTGGAATGGAAGGAGTCATGCTAGGAGGGCGTGCTTGGATTCGTTTTTTTCGTCTCGTTGCGCTCTTTACGGGAATGTAGGTGTCGAAAAGCTGAACATAGCATTTTGGGTCTAAAAATGCGTTTTTCACAATTATGCTCATTTTTGGAAAGCCGAAAACGTGACGATGACGTGGTCGATAGTATTTTTTCGTCTCGTCGTCCTCTTTACGGGGATGTAGGTATGGAAAAGGTAAAAATCTGGAAACATGGTTTTTTGATGGAAGATGGGTTTTTGTGATTTTCCCTAATATTGCGAAAACGGAAAACGTGATGATGACGTGCATGGAAATTTATAAACTTATGGCGTCGATTTATTATTGTTTCAGAATGAAGACGTGTATGGCGTGAACAGGCTTTAACTACCGTCACGCTTGCGAAAAAAAAAGGTGAGCTGTGAATATAGATTAATTCTTTTCTTTGTAAATGACCTTGTTACTTTTTGACTGAGTGTCTTATCTATGTGTGCACACTTGAAACCTTTTGTTTTTAGCAACTCTTATGAATGAATGAATGAATGAATGGATGAATGAATGAATGAATGAATGAATGAATGCACATGTTTAATGTATATAACCATGACTAATAACGGATTGTATTGGTTTGTTTTTCAGATAAATCGTTGGAAACAAAAACAAGAGAAACCTTGTCGGTGATACAAAAACTACAGAAACCTTGTTGGTGATCATCTCCTGCTGGGGCCAATTGCTACAACCATTGCGTACCTGTGAGCGTGATTGTGTGCCAGTCAGTGAAAGCGATAAGTGCGACCGTTTGGAATTGCAGGTTTTGGATTAACCTATTCTAAGGTAAGGGTTGCACGTTTATTAGTCCATTTTATAATCTTGTCTATATCAGAGAGTGAAGTGTTAGTGTGGCAGCCTTTGGCCAAATGTTTCAAAACGCGAGTTTGCTCCGGCCGAATTTACATTGCGAATCACTGTCTGTCGCCTAAAGATTTTGTGGAATTATGTTTTACCATTTTTTTTGAGTGAATGTGAACAAGGCTTAAGATTGCATTAGGCTTTAAAAATAAATTTCGGACTACTATGTGAATTTACGTTGATAAAAAATAATGTTGAAGAGAAACACACCTTCAACCTTTGTACAAAAATGGAGAAAGTACTGATAGCCGATAATCTGGAAACGTGGTATCAGGAGAAAGCTATTCAAGCGCTTATCACAAAATTTGATAATATGCAACAGGGTCCCAGTGGCGTGGCCCTCAATAGTATTGCCTATTTGCAAATCAATATTTGTAAATGCAATCCATTGAATGCAGGAAGTAGCTATATTGCCACACCGAGCTTTATCTCTTCCAGAAAGGCAGTGATCAACATACGCAACAAAGACGATTACTGCTTTTTGTGGAGTATAGTTAGCTGTCTGCAACCCTGTCAAGTCAGTCATTGTGATTTGCCAGGGAAGTACAAAGATGTGTTTAATCACATGAAACAAACTCTCAATCTCGAGCGTGCTTCATTTCCCATGCCTCTAGATAAAATTCAATTATTTGAAAAAGATAATCCAAATTTCTCCTTCATGGTGTATGGCATCGAGGGATCCAATATTGTGGGCCCCTTGTATGCCACCAAACAGGTAAAGCAACATCACATTCACCTGATTTTCCTGTCTGATGGGGATAAAAGCCATTATTGCTGGATAAAGAATTTAAGTAGATTGGTAAGCAATCAAATGTCCAATGATAAGTGTGCAATACACATTTGTGAGCGCTGCCTTCAATATTTTACAACTGCTGAACTTTTACAACGACATACGGAAGACTGTGAAGGGCAGATGGCAGTAAAGCTAGTCTTGCCCGAAGGGAATGAGGCAGTCTTAAAATTTAAGGCCAATAATAAACAAGACATAGTACCATTTACTGTTTAAGCTGATTTTGAGGCCCTCACCGTTCCCATTCAGGGATGTGAACCAAGCCCCCATACAAGCTCAACCTATCCAGTGCATAAACATGAGCCTTTTGCTGTAGCCTATTATGTTGTCTGTCACTATGATAATTCACAATGTGAGTATGTAAGTCACAAAGGTCAGGATTGTGCGCGGTGGTTTGTTGATCAAATGGCGGCTTTAGCAGGCAAAGTAGAAAACATTTTGGACAACCCTCTACCAATTCAAATGAATGACGTACTGCAAAGAGAATATGATCAAGCCACCACCTGCCACATATGTGAAAAGCCCATTTTAGGCGGAGAAAAAAAGTAAGAGACCACTGCCACAGGACAGGGCATTTTAGAGGTGCTGCTCATTGCGAATGCACTTTGAAGTACTCTACACCTCGCTTCCTCCCTGTCTTCTTACACAATTTCTCCCGGTATGACCTTCACTTCATTGTAAAACAATTTGTTCATGTAGATAAGAGCACATTCAGCATTCTAGCTAAGAACCATGAGAGCTTTACCTCACTTTCATGGAGAAAAGGAAGCATGAGCATTCGCTTTCTCGACTCATTCAAGTTTATGTCTAGTTCGCTGGATAGTCTTGTGAAAGGCTTAAGCGAAGATGAGTTGAAACATACCCATTCCCACATTACGGATAAAAATCAATTTAAATTGTGTGTTCGTAAAGGCCATTTTCCTTATGATTATGTGGGAAGTTACGAGGTGCTTTAAGAAACGATTTTGCCGCCAAGAGAAAAAATCTTTTCTCAGTTAACACAAAGCACCATCAGTGAAGAAGACTATGCCCACGCATACCGTGTTTGGCGAGTGTTTGGCATAGAAACCATGGAACAGTATGCTATACACTACTTAAAATTAGACGTGTTGTTGTTGACAGACGTGTTTGAAACGTTTCGTCAGCTATGTCACACGATCTATGGCCTTGACCCCACCCACTACTTTACCAGTCCAAGGTTAAGTTGGGACGCTGCCTTCAAATTTACCCACATTGAGCTTGATTTACTGACGGATCCTGATATGGTACTGATGATGGAAAAAGGGATTCGTGGGGGGTTCGTATCGCTCAATCAGCGACATGCCAAGGCAAATAATCATTACATGCCTGATTATTATCCCGAAGAACCTGAATCCTACCTAATGTATTTCGATGTAAACAATTTATACGGTCACGCTATGAGTCGACCACTGCCGTACAGAAACTTTGTCTGGCTGTCTGAGGATGAAATTAAAGATTTTAATGTGCATAGTGCCAGCAAGCAACAGGACGTAGGGTATGTTCTTGACGTTGACTTAGCTTCTCCCCCCCGATCTCAGACAGCGACACGGTGATTTCCCCTTTTGCATAGAGAAAATGGTGCCGCCCGAGAGTAAGGGCAATCATAAGAAATTGATGGGTACCTTGTATGATAAAAATCACTATGTGTTGCATATTGACATGCTGCTAGAATGCTTAGCCCAGGGCTTAACCCTGAAAAAAAAATCCATAGAAACCGTGGTTGAAACCATACATGGATTTAAATACTAGTCACAGACAAAGTGCCACTCAACCATTTCAAATAAACTTTTTTAAACTGATGAATAATTGTATCTATGGCAAGAGTTTGGAAAATGTACGGCAGTATAGGGACATTAAATTCGTCAACACATGACATGGCAGATGGGGAGCTCAAAAATATATTGCAAAACCAAATTTCAAATCTTTAAACATTATTGATCATGATCTACTGACTATTGAACTTGCCAAAACCAAAGTGGTCATGAATAAGCCTATCTATTTAGGCCAAGTCATTGTAGACTTTTCAAAATTGCACATGTATAAATTCCATTATGGTTCTGCAATGCAGCGATTTGGTACCATTTCCTTGTTATTTACAGACACGGATAGTTTTATTTACCATATCCGTGACTGTGATCCGTATGTCGTTATCAAACAAAATCCAAAATGGTTTGACACGTTCTCGTTTAGTGAGAAGAACGTGTTCGATATCCCCCGTCTGAAAAAGAAAGAAATTGGTTTAATGAAAGATGAGTGTTCAGACACCATGATGACTGAGTTTGTAGGTCTCGCTCCGAAAATGTATAGTTTTCGACAGGTGGATCGATGCGAATCTATGCGAGTCAAAGGGATTATCCAGCATGTGGTTAAACAACTCTGTGTGGATGATTATTTACATGTCCTTCAGACCCACACAGGCATGACACATAGTCAGTTTAGGATTCTCTCGAAAAATCATGATTTATTTTTAATGAAACAGTGAAAACAAACACTCGCATTGTTGGACGACAAGACACAGTGGTGTCAGGATATGATGAGAAGCGTCCCATTTGGTTACAACCAGTAATGGTTGTTGCTATTGTTGTTGTACAACACGGAAAGTGTTTGTTTTGGTTGCTATCAAATGCGAGATGCCATTTTGAGCCTCGGAATAAAGATAAAATTTGTAGTGTATCATATAATTTTTGTTTTTTAACCTGTGTGCATGGATGTACGCATGGATGTGTGAATGCATGTAAATAGTTGTACATAAACTTTATGCCTTCTGCTATTTGCCTGTCAACACATGAAGAGAGTCATACATCGACGTTTGCATGGCTCCCTGTGCACAGGCTAGATTAAAAACATGTTGGCTTTTTTAGGTTAGGTCGCTTAGTAGTCCTCATGTTTCAGCAAAGTGTGCACTTTCTCACTAGGCACAGCTTAATAGGCCACACTAGGTTGTGGCTTAGTAGGCCTCATGCAAGAACAAAAAACAAATATCTGCTGCTTTTACTGTGGACAATCTCTCACTTTATGGCTAGAGTTATGAGTGGTGATATATTTGAAAAGAACACCAATCCAATATCTGAACAGATTTTTTTAAACCTGTTGCATGTTATGCTTGAGGCCTACAGCTAAAAAAAAAAGTCAACGGACAGATGGTTATTTATTTGTGTTTTGCTTAATTTTTATTTTCTTTTTGCTATTGACTCAGGGGACAGACAGTGTATAGAGTACATAGTATTTTTTATTTATTCACTTAGTAAACAGCAACGACTACTTTTCAGATTCAATAATGAGCCATGATGAAGATTGTTTGATCGTCACAAAACACACCACGTTCAATGAATATGCCACGATGGTGTCTCATAATCCTCAACGTGTGGCCTATCCTTCAGAATATAGAAACACGAAAGTACACATTGATACCACGTTTTATGACAGCATCATTGATCGTGATGATAATGATGATGATTTGTTTCATGACCCAGGGCATCACTTTTGTAAATCCTGTATGCTAAATTTTGGTTTTGAAAATAATGTATCCACGCAAGTGATTCGTAAAGCATGGTACGGTTTAACCATGAATCATGTGATTCTTAAATTAGCTGACGAGGATCATTTTGCAGATTTCTGGTGTACAATATGTACAAAACCCCTGTTTAATGTTTATTTTCCATTAACCTCTCAAATGTTTTGTTTTCATTTTTATAAATTTCCTGCTGAGGAACGAATCACTTCGTATCGACAACAAGCATTTCGCCAACTTTGTCTTAGCTTACCTATCAATCAATATTCGCCTCATAGAATGAGATTTGGTAGAAACTAACAACATCATGTCATGATTATGGCTTTTTTGTTTACATTCGGCTTTCAGGTGCATACTTGACGTTTAGAATACATTTGGCTATTTTTTTGTTTGTTTTAGTTTATCGTGTATTCACGTTGATGAACACATACACACTGGTTGTAATTTGTAGTTTTGAATTTTGTTTCTTTCTTGGTTTGTTGGATGTAGACATGGTTATTAAATGCATAGCGTGTTAACTTTGCCTTTTATAGGTTACCAACAGAATTCAGATGTTTGCTCTTTGTATCTGTTGATACTATTTATTTAACAGAATGCAGTGTGAATTTGCACAACAACAGGGCAAACGAATACAAGTCATTCGACAAGGGGATGATAGGCTAATTCCCATTCACAACAGAGACATGCATTTACCTCCAAGAGATCTTGAAAATGATTCACACTTAATTTTGATAAAACATTTCCTATTAAATAATTTCCAAATGTATGTTTTGACTGAAAATGATACAAACATTAATATTATATTTTTGTTAATTTATCCAATACTATTTATCTACAACTTTAGGTCATAAACACTCAGGCTTTAAAAAAACAACAACACACTTTGATGTACAGACAAAGTTATTGTTGTTGTTGTTGATGTAATATAAGAACGAGAGTGTTAGAAAGTAACGCTCTTTTCTTTGGTTATAGACAACCATGGATGCCTTGAACGCCATTGGTCAAGATTGTGGCTTTGCACGCAAGAAAATGAGTGAATTGCCTACGCAAACACCCTTTCGCATACATAAAATTCAAAAACTAAAAACCAAATTTGGTGAACGAGCTCTTTGCACATGTCAAGATGTTGAGACATTTCTTCCCACACGATTTAATAACCTACCTGATAATGTCATGGAAGATGTCAATTCCAGTATTCACCCTGTCTATTTAATCTATGAGGGTGAAAAAAATAATCGATGCATGGTTCATTTTGTAAAAATTGAAAACGAATAATCATTGTACGCTAGCCGTGACTTTTTGTTTATTCATGCACTACTCTTCAATAACTATACGGTAATAAAATAAAATAATTTTTTGGTGCTCAACAGTTTGATGTTTATTAATTGTTGCTCAACGTTTACAATGATAAATAATAATAAAAATAAATTTTCTAAACTTATGCTTAATGGTAGAATTTTTTGTTTGTTTTTTGAACCTTAAGTCATGTCATTACAATGATGTCTATGAAGAGCATAGGTGAATGCTAATTTTTGTAAGTTCTCTTAATTGGAGATTTTTTTAGCCTTAGGCTACGTGAATAGAATCATGCCTATGATGCATGTTTATAATTAGTTTACCTGTTTTTACTTTTCATGTACATAAATAGTTTTTTTAATAAGTTGAAATGTTATGCACTTAAGGCTCGCTTGTTCATTCAGCAGTCCCTTATGCACTACAGCCACAAGTAAGAAATAAAAAGTTAGAGACACATATTTTTAACAAGAAATCTATTAAACACTATTTACTAAATAAATAAATAATTTAAAGTTAACGTCACATTGCCTTTACTGCCGACATGGTTTTGCACTAAACCTTTTTTTTTCAAATTCTAATAACATGTTATTTTATTCAATAATAAGCGTTTAACAAAAACCTGGTTCTAGAGTAGATAAAGATTTCATACGCCAGTATCACGTACTTTTAAAAACATGATTCTGGTTTACCTGTGGTTGCAGTGCGTGACGGGTTGTTAGATCATCAACAAGCGAGCCTTAAGCACATGACGTTTCAACTTACTTTATGAATAATAATAATAATAATAATAATAATAATAATAATGGACTGTTGTCCTTTTTATTGTTTGTGATTTAAAATAGCATTTATAGCAATTTTTAAGCAATTTTTAATTATTATTATTATAATGATGTTACTATTGATGAATAATAATGGACTTTTGTCCTTTTTTGATTGTTTGTGATTTAAACATAGGTTTAGTACAATTACCATGTATATAATTTTTGGGGAGCGTGATGGCGCAGTGGCTTAGATGCTCGTCTTTCACCCGGACGGCCGGGGTTCGAATCCCGGTGACAGCGGGGTGGAATTTTCACCTGAAAAATCACGTGGCGTCAGGAAGGGCATCCGGCCTTAAATCCCCGGCCAAAACCAAAAAATGAGCCTGGTTGTCTCCGGCGACCCCAATTAATTGGTAAAAAGCCGATAAAAGAAGAAGACCATGTATATAATTTTTTATAATAATAATGATGAAACTATTAGTTAAAATGATAGACTTTTGTCCTTTTTTATTGTTTGTGATTGAAAAATAGATTTACTACAATTAGTATTTTTTAATTTTTTTTTATAACGATGCACTGCTGTCCCTTTTTTTATTGTTTGTCATTGATGTCATTTTATACATTTTGTTTATAATTATAATGATGAAACTATGAGTGAATAATAATGAAAAAAAACACAACATGGACTCTTGTCTTTTTATTTATTTTTTGTCATGATAACAGTGATACTATACATTTTTTTAAAATAAATTCCCCATGTTAAAGTCCATATCTAGATAAAAGTAATTTGCTCTTCATAGCACCAATCACTATAAATGCTGCCATTCGTTCTGCTAGACTGGCATCTGAAGCTGTTAATCGTTGCTTGGCAATGCTTAACAAAACTTTGTCGGCAATGCGTCTTAGTGTGGGATCACTGTTTTCATAGGCTTTATCGTGATTAAGGCATGCATGATCCAAAGCATTGATTCCCATATCCCCTCTCCTCAAACGATCTTGAAGACGAGTACCAGGGCCGCAGAAGTTGTAAGCAGGTATGTGAGCTTCGAATGGTAAGTTTTTAATGATGTTATCAATAATTCCACGGCCAGTACACCTGGGACAAAGAGATTTCAATCGGTGAAAAACACTTTTTGTTGTTGTTGTTGTTGTTGTTGTTGTTCTTCTTCTTCTTCTTCTTGCTATTGTTGTTGTTGTTTGTCGGCGGTTGCTGACGAGCATGGTAGGTGGTGGTTGTTTTCCGCATGACAGCCATGGAATGATGAAACAATGTCTTTACACTGAGTTTTATGACCATGATATAATTTCATTAATTGGCATGTGGCACACTGTCGAATGGAAGGTATTTTTGCCATGGTTAATTGCTTGTGATGGGAAAAATGACTGCATGGTTGTAGTTCACTCAATACAGAGTCGTTAGTCCACTCGGCAGGTGCCTTTTCCCGAATTTCTTTGATTTAGGTAGTGCTAATAATTCATGTTGTGTAAAGCTAATCAGTTTTTTCTTGCACACAAAGAACTTTCCAATAGCCTTGTCGATTGTAGTGGCGGCCATGTCTATAACGTTGATGTTATCACCTCACGTGTACACGTCTCACTGCTATCATTGGACGATACACTTTCAGTTTTAATTTTATTGAACAACTCCCAACATGCACTCGTGGTGAGCCAAGGAAACAATTGCCATGCATGCGCTAAGGCTTTATTCTGAATAGTGTCGCAAGGACAAGTGTCCATGAGCGTTTGCAGGGATGGACAACCCAGATCTAAAAGGTCAATACATTGACAGTGAGAGGGTAAAAATATTTGTAGCCACTGGCGTTTTTCACTCCCTTTAACAAATAAGACATTCGCCGCTGACAAATGGGTTTTCATGACGATGTCAAGATACTTGTAAGAAATATCACCCTTTTTCCATGCTAACTGCAAATGATTTTCAATCCATTGGCTCTGTTTTTTATCTTTTTCACTAAGCAACTCGAAAGCATAGGGAGGTTTAAACACCAAATGAATAGGGTTAGACACCCAAAATGTACTACAATCGATAAAAGCGACTTCCTTAAATATAAATTTGTTGTCTGCAATTTCAAACCCCTGTCAATCCACGATGAGTGTACGCATCATGCTTTTATTTTTACTTGTTACCTCATTGACGTCTAATCAACAACTAACCCATGCCATGGTTTAACATGGCAAAGTCAAAGGACTTTAGGAAAAGAAAAGAAACAAATGAATTGAACAACAGCTAAATATTTTTTGAGGTTTTATTCATAACATAAAAAAACACTTACACTTTTATTACAAAGTTTGTTGGCTTAATTTGGAACAGCATTCAAATGAATAGTCTGCACATACGGTCCACAGGTATCTCCTAGTTTTGCAGGGTCTGGTACAATAGCAGAATAATTCAAACTCCATGGAATATTGCCCACATCATAGCGATTGAGGTAAGAGCAGGATGGAATCCATCGCTGATGATCGCTAAAGGGTCGATCCCCTATTTCCCAGTTTCCAATTTCAATGTTGCAAAAAATACACTTGACCACATCCCCACATTTTAAGTAATAAAATCCGCTCGCAGCCAATTCTCCACAATCCATAAAGGGAACTGTCCATGTTTCAAAAGTTTTCAGACGATTAAATTCACATTTTAAATTCCATGGTTTGTCTATCACGTTGTTGTTGTTGCTGTTGCTTATTGAGGGACACATGATGTTTGTTGTCGTTGTATGTGCGCACAGTGCCAGAGCGCAACAGATACTGTGCATGCAGACGCTTATCATCAATCCTATGAATGATGATCTTTTTTTTTTCACTCGACCACAGATGGCTTACATGCAGGTGACATAATTGGACAAAGGATAATATTTCACTTGTCTAGCATGAATAATCAAACAGTAGGCACTGGTATGGTCTGGGACATTTTCTTGTGTTTCAAAATCTACCCTTAAATCAATGGTGGTGATTTTCACAGATTCTTCTAGATACGAACAGTCGAAAACAATCAGTGGTGCTATTGTTTTAAACCCTGGTGGCGACAACATAGGACAATATAATAAGACGATTGAAATTTAGCAAACATGTCATAAAGGGGACCAAACTTATTTTTTGAAAAATTGAGTTCCAACCCCTCATAGGGAAAGCAAACATTATTTAAAAATAGTCGTATATTTCTCAAGTGAATGTGATCAAACAAGGTGACATCTTTGCTTTGTAGGTATTTTCTATTGGTTTGAAAACCAATAATAACATAGAGGGGTCTCTCGGTAGAGCGAGCCGATTTGACACTCCAACTATGTGTGTCTGTGGTAGGTAGCAAGGGGTATTCATGTAGACACCAACTTCGAAAGGCGATAGGCAAGGCTTTATCTTTTTGCACCAAATTTAACATGCTTAGCTTTTTACGATCCGATAGCGTCACATGGGGCACTTTCCATAGTAATCGAAGCAGTTGAATTTTTGGGTCTATCACTTGGTCAGAGGCTCCTTTCAGCGCATTATAATCACTGCGGTCTCTCACCAGATACAAACTTTGCCTTGCGTTTAAAATAATACGCTTGTGATCTTCGGCAAAGCCAAGGAGTAATTTTAAGGGTAGGAAGCCTGTAAAAGTGCCATCGGTATGAACTAGACAGTCATTGCTAGTGTTGGGACACCATCCTGCCATAGAAAGCGTTTTACTTTCCTCCTCGCTATAGGATGGATATAATTTCATAAGACTAGTCATGCCCACATTTCGAGTCATATCCATGACAATATCATTTATCACATAACGTACTTCAGAAAACAGAAAAGCCAAACCATGATTCGCCAACGCAGACGTTGTGGGTGTGCTGCCATCGGCTTTCATCAATTTACCCTCAATTTGAAGGACACTTTCATGAGGTAGAGTAAAAATATCTTGATTGTTAATGATGAATTGAATCTCGTCATTGTTATTCAGTCCTGTTGCTTGAGGTTGATAGGAATGCATATCAATGCGCACGACGCCATCTTCCACTTGTATGGGATTTAACACTTGCAACAGCTCTTTGTTCATGATTGGGGTGTAGCGTATAACCAATGCGTTGTAAGCGTTGTCGGTTTACTCGTGTCAACCGTTTCATACACGGCGGGCAACTAACCGACCTCGTAGACGTTGTTGTTGCTTTATAGATAAATTTCATAGCGTCTTTAAAACCAACTTGTAGGTCACAGGGGTGTTGGCGTCCAAAGCAATCAGTTTTTGGTTTCTATTCACTAAGCGTAAGGTAATATTACTAATATCACTGACACACACAGGATGATATAGAACCACTGAAGGGTTTTCACGAATAATACAGCCGCAAGGAGAGGTGACAATAAAATCATACAGGGAATGGCTTTGTTCTTGATTCGTAAATACTTCTCTAATAATATTGCAAGTCACAGAAATGTGATGGTCCTCGATGAATTTCACTGGATAATCTGATTTATGGGGATGGTGAGCTGCCAACACTCTTGGTTTAAATCCTAGTAAAGACCAATAGAATGAACTCGTGTTTCAAAGTCAATGTTAAAAGTAGAGAAAATACGACAGCGATGAGTTATTGTATTGGCTGTAAGTTCAAATTTGTGTGTCCCATCCGCAAATGGTTTGACACCAAATTGTTTTATCATCGACACGCTAATGGCGCCATGCACATCGTCTATGGTATAACCTCCAGGGGGTAGTCTCAACATATACTCATCATAATAAAATTTGTCATTAATATCCAGTTGAATATTGTAAATTCTGTTGTAACTTTCCAAAGAAATTAATCCTAGCACATAGGATTGTTCTGAATGCAATTCAATGGGGGGGGGAATCCAGGGACACTTCAGGCCCGCGACTGTGCACGGTAAAGGTCTTGGCGTTGACATTCATTATAATGAAACTGTTGGCTTAACGCGACCTCTTATATAAAAAATGTAAACTCAAACGGCCACACTCTTGACTGTCAAGGGTTTGTTGACGATTCACATTATAGAATATCTTTACCCGGTTTCCCAAATAACGTAACAACTCGATCGGGGGTGGTAAATTTCCATAACTGTCAAAGTACCATACTGTGGAACCTTGTTTCACATAGGCTACAAAATGGGTTCCTGGGCCTGCATCATCATCTAAATTCATCATGGCTCGTTCTTCTTTCCACGGTGCTTTGGGTAATTCATTTCGCATAAATACACCTCGAAAATGAGAAATCTTTAGTTGTTTGGCATAGCTTTCCACTTCTTCATGGGTCATGGCATGACGAGGCAGTTGCCTTAAGTGCTTATCGATGATGGACATTTTTTTCCCCTTAGACGGTAGGCCACTACCTTGTGGATAAAAGACTGGATTTAAAGGATTGCCATTTCCAGCTCCCATCGCAATGGCTTCTAACGTTTTATTGTGTCGCTCGCTTTCTTTGAGTTATTGCTTGCCTTGCTCGACGGCTTTTATGGTTTTCGCTACAGCGCTGGAACCACCCAAAAGGGACCCCAAAGCTGCCAACCCTGCAAATAAAGCCGGCAAAAAACCCCCACGCTTAGCAACAGGAATGACTCGCCCACGTTTTTAGCCTACTTTCGATTTTTGCAAAAAATGAAAGTAGACTTATGAGATCACTACAGGGCGAAAAAAAGTGTGTCTGTCTGTGTGTGTGTGTGTGTGTGTGTGTGTATGTGTGTGTGTGAGTCAGTGTGTGTGTGTGTGTGTGTGTGTGAGTGAGTGTACTCTGAATGTCTGTCCCCCCTATCAATTCGAACACGGTGAGCGCAAATTGAACGAAATTTGGTACAAAGGTAGCACTAGCAAAAGACACCTCAGTGTCATGTTTTATATCGCCGCCATCTTGATGGAAACGTACTGGCGGCCACACAAATGTTCAGAGCTTAAATCAAATTACGACTAACCTAATCATGCGATCTCTACCAAATTTTGCAACAACATACCTTTATGAAGGGAGCATCCTTTGACAAATGTAATAGGTCATTAGCCTAATAGTTTGCGGATGGCGGCCATCATTGTGTCAAAATCGATTACCCCTATTAATTCGAACACGGTGAAACCGAATGGAATGAAATTTGGTACAGTGGTAGCACTAGCAAAGGGCACCTCAGTGTCATGTTTTATATTACCGCCATCTTGACGGAAACGTAATGGCGGCCACACAAATGTTCAAAGCTTAAATCAAATTACGACTAACCTAATCATGCGATCTCTACCAAATTTTGCAACAACATACCTTTATGGAGGAAGCATCCTTTGACAAATCTAATAGGTCATTAGCCTAATAGTTTGCGGATGGCGGCCATCTTTGTGTCAAAATCGATTACCCCTATTAATTCGAACACGGTGAAACCGAATGGAATGAAATTTGGTACAGAGATAGCAGTAGCAAAGGGCACCTCAGTGTCATGTTTTATATCGCCGCCATCTTGACGGAAACGTACTGGCGGCCACACAAATATTCAAAGCTTAAATTAAATTACGATTAACCTAATCATCCGATCTCTACCAAATTTTGCATCAACATACCATTATGGAGGGAGCATCCTTTGACCAAACTAATAGGTCATTAGCCTAATATTTTGCGGATGGCGGCCATCATTGTGTCAAAATCGATTACCCCTATTAATTCGAACACGGTGAAACCGAATGGAATGAAATTTGGTACAGTGGTAGCACTAGCAAAGGGCACCTCAGTGTCATGTTTTATATCACCGCCATCTTGACGGAAACGTAATGGCGGCCACACAAATGTTCAAAGCTTAAATCAAATTACGACTAACCTAATCATGCGATCTCTACCAAATTTTGCAACAACGAATCTTTATGTGGGAAGCATATTCTGACAAAACTGCTAGATCATCAGCCCAATAGTTTGCAGATGGTGGCCAAGTATGTGTGCAAATCGATTCCCCCTATCAATTCAAACACGGTGAAACCGAATTGAACGAAATTTGGTACAGAGGTAGCACTAGCAAAAGGCACCTCAGTGTCATGTTTTATATCGCCGCCATCTTGACGGAAACGGAATGACGGCCACCCAAATGTTTAAAGCTTAAATCAAATTTCGACCATCCTAATAATTTGATCTCTACCGGATTTTGCAACAACATGCCTTTTTGTGGAAAGCATCTTATGACTGACTACAAGGTCATCAGCCCAATAGTTTGCAAATAGCGGCCATGTATGTGTGCATATCCATTCCCCGGATCAATTCAAACACGGTGAAACCGAATTGAATGATTTTTTTTACAGAGGTAGCACTAGCAAAGGGCACCTCATATTCATGTTTAATATCCCTATAGCACGTTGTATTTCAACAAGCTACTACAACCAACATTCAATTATACTCCTTGAAAAGGACAAAGAGTTATAACAATACTCATGCATTTAGGAGAAAGTAGGCTATATGTTCTTTACTGAACATCTTGTTTCTTTCTTCCTTTTCTTTTTATCGATACATGATGCTGCGATTTCGAAGCTGTAGACAATCGCACCGCTTGTAAAGCTTTCTCGATAGCCACTCTTTTTAGATTTTTTAGTTTTTTTAAGTTTTACACTGGGTGTGAGGCAGATCGACTTGGTTTCCGACCTGGCTTTTTTCTCTTTTTGAGATTTGTTTTTTCATGTACATGGCATATCTTTTTTTCACCATGCTGCTACTTGGTGAACCTTTCACAGCAAACATTCGATAACAACTAACGTAGAGAACCTTATTTCATAGCAGTATATTCCAATTCTATATAAGGCGGAAAATAATTCACCGTTTTCCCAGCTTCCTTTTCCTCAAACGTAAGCATAAGATGAAAGGATAATTCATCTCCAACATTTACACTTTGGTGGTTGTGGGCCAACACTCTATCACCGTTTAGTTGTATTTTTAAATGTTTCTCATCAGGCATGGCATATTTAATATAAATTACACCATCATAATGCAGTCGATAACGACTTAAACCGGTAGCAAGCATATAGGTAAGATCATCATTCACCAGTGGTGGTGGGGAATGGTTTCTGTCATTGTCCAGTTTTTGATTTGACAGGTTCACTAAAAATACAGATGGGACAAATTTTACAAAGCCTTTTCATTTGATAGGCCACATCACGTTTCGTGCAGACATCATTTTCGTCTCGAGGCTCTTGCACATCAATAATACGATGATGATTGTCTGAATAGCCCTCAGTGGTTAGTCTCGGGGCCATGTGATAGACACTTTGCACTTTGCGATCGACATAGCTTTTTGTTGCCACATCTCGTGTCTGTTTTGACAAAGAGGCGGCCGTGGCCATGGTTACACGAGCTCTCCCAAACACGTCCATGGTGATAGACGTTAACTAACCTATCCTACTCACCGCTTGCCTATATATATATATAAACCTTATACACACATGAAAATAACTCAGTCGTCGACACAATGGAATTAATGAAACAACCCCATGCTTTGCCCGTCTCTGATTTGGTTTCAGAGCTATCACTGTCCGTGTGCGAACCTAAACGTCATGGCACCCTATTCCCATCTTCCGTTCGATGTATTATGGTAGGGCCTTGGGGTTGTGGAAAGACCAATGCTTTGCTGAACATTATTACCGCGCCTCTTGGCCTACGATTTCAAAATATTTATATTTTTGCCAAATCCTTGTACCAGCCTCTGTACGTGTATCTGAAACAAATTATGTCTTCGTTAAATAAAGAAGCCATGGGTTATTTTACATTCACCTCACCTCAAGATGTCATTCAACCTGACCGCATTCAACCAGATTCCATTATAATTTTTGATGATATTGCCACTCAACGACAGGCCATTATTCAAAAGTATTTTAGTAAGGGACGCCATAAACAAGTGGATTGTTTTTATCTGGCTCAGACCTATTCCAAAATCCCCAAACAGTTGATTCGTGACAATGCCAATCTCATCGTTCTCTTCCGCCAAGAATCTAGAAATCTCTAACATATTTTTCAAGATCATGTGAATCCAGATACGTCCATTACAGCTTTCACGCATTTGTGTGCTTCGTGTTGGAACCATCATCCCCATGGCTGTTTGGTCATAATTAAACAGAGTGAACGATGTGAGGGACGTTATCGCTTGGGTTTTGATCATTTTATTTCTGTTTAAAAAGACCCAGGGTTGGACATTTCCTGTTAGTGTGTCTTTACCTTCACCATGGCGAACGCCATAGGGTACAAGAAACATGTTCAAATCAAGCAGCGTATTATTGAGGCACGAAATACGATTCGACATAAATTTCGTGAATTGCAACGTTTAAAAAACGTCAATCCTTTACCCATGATAAAACATGCTCCATCATCGGTTGATCCCATGAGGTTCAAACCTAATGCTTTTGCTGCTACTGCTGCTGCTGCTACCTCTCAAACCAAACCCTTAACAAGTTCAAAATTTACTCAAACAGATTCCACACGACAGGTAAAATCCTCCTCCTCCTCCTCCTCTAATATTAGTGAACAAGAACATCAAGAACATGAAGAAGAAGAAGAACAACAAAGTGAAAGTGAAAGCGAAAGCGTATTTAATTCTGAAAGAAAAAAAATCCTCACCCCTTCAACAGTTTCTAAAAACAAAACAAAAATCTTCCGGCATAGTGGCAACACCGTCTTCCTCCACATCCTCTCCGTTTTCACAAGTCTTGGCAACCCCTCAAAATAAAGCTCAACTCAAAAACATTTTAATCAAACATTATGGGGCAATCCTGGAACCGTATCTGACCCTTCTATTTATTGGAAAGACAGATACCACGTATGGTGTTCGCTATGAGAATGATAGTTTTAAAATTGGGGATTCATCCATTAAATTTGCTCGTACGAAAGCTGTCATTAAAAATATCAACTATAAATTAACACCAGGTCTGTTAAAGCTGCTATTTTCTCGCACCCCCTCGACACAAGATTTTGCGTCCGAGGACCTTGCTAAATATAAATCCATTTTATTAGACACCAACGCTCACAAAAGAAACTATAAATCCTCTCAGCAGGTCAATGCCAATATATCCCAAAAATATAAAACCATCATTGCAAACATCTTTGGTAAGCAAAAACATCACTCTGCCTCTGGTGTAAGGTTTAAGAAATTAAAACCCTACCTAGATATAACCTTTTGGAATAATCCCAATCAGTTAGTAGAGCGCTTATACTTGCTTCATGCATCAAAACAAGCTGGTCACACTGGACATGAGACAGAAATCGTCCACATTGAACAACAACTCCGAGATGCTAAAATTATCTTATAAGCCATCACCCATCAAAGTGGGCATTGCTCATGAATTGCATAAACCAGCCCGACGCATTTATGAATGTCGTCGTGTCATTTCCAAAGGGATCGATGAACTTTGGCAGGCAGACCTGGTTGAAATGATACCTTATTCTAACGTTAACGACGGTGTACGCTATATGTTGACCGTCATTGATGTCTATTCCAAAATGGCTTTTGTTCAACCAGTTAAAAATAAAACTGGTGTCTTAGTCACAAAGGCCTTTCAACATATTATTGAACAATCAAAACGTCAACCTCACTTGTTACAAACCGATCAGGGGAAAGAAATTTTCAACAAGGATTTCTCTAGTTTTCTCAAATCTAAGGATATTCACCATTATACCACCTATTGCAATCTCAAAGCTAGCATAGTTGAACGTTTCAATCGAACATTAAAAAGTTATATGTGGAAAGAGTTTACTATACATGGTTCCTATCGATGGATAGACTGGTTACCTCAACTTGTGTCACGCTACAACAACACCATTCATCCACCATCGGCATGAAACCTCGCCTCGTCACCAAGAACCTACCCAGACTCAATAGACTGTTTAACCCTATAAAAAGGGTAGACCCAAGGCGACATCGCCTTAGAATTGGAGATTTTGTTCGCACACATAGAAGTGTGTTTTCAAAATAGTATACTCCACAATGGTCGACAGAAATTTTTAAAATTCGCCAAGTCAAGCTAGGTCAACCAGTGACGTATCTCTTAGAAGATCAGAGCGGTCAACCCATTCAGGGACGATTCTATTATGAAGAAGTGCAAAAAACATTATATCCCAACGATTATCTCATTGAACGAGTAATTAAAGTCAAAGGTGCAAAATATTTTGTAAAGTGGTTAGGGTTTCCTTCCACGTATAATTCATGGTTCAATAAACATAATTTTTGTAATAAAACCCTATTTATTTAGTTATTTAGGAAAAAAAATCCATTTCCAAAAAGATGTATCACTTGACTTTTCATTAATCCCACCCGTTTGTTTATTACATGTCCAATAACCTCTTTGTTCAAGCCCTTGCCAATCTTTTATCATGATGTTAAACACCCACCTATCGTTTCGAACTTTGCGTTGCATGATGAGTCCATAATGAACCAAGGCTATGACATACACAGTATAAAGCCGCACACAGTATAATGACACCTGCCTCTTATCTCTCTGCTGCGAGGCACGTACGATGATAAGACCCCTTGTCTTGTCTGGCTCGCCGTGGGTCAGCCTCAATACTTTCAATTCCAATTTCATCAAGCAAGTTCTCTCTCTGCATGTGAGCCCAGTCAAGCCATGTCAAATAATAATAATAATAATAATGCATAGGTGTTTTACCAACATCATAGCGCATAACATAACGTGACTTCAAATCTGGTTTCTTACTTTTTCCCCATTTTCCTCAACGATCTCGAAAAAAATGACGGAAACCATGATTTCTGCTTTTCCATACCTACATCTTCGTAAAGAGAACAACGACACAAATACATCAATATGCCCGTCATAAAAAATCGCCTCATTCGTTTTCCAAATAACGCGAAAATGAACAAAAACACCTTTTCCATAAGAAAACGTGTTTACAGCTTTTTACCTTTTCCATACCTACATCTCCGTAAAGAGGACAACGAGGCGAAAAAATACTATCACGCACGTCATCATCACGTTTTCCATTTTCGCAATATTAGGGAAAATCACAAAAACCCATGTTCCATCAAAATCATGTTTCCAGCTTTTTACCTTTTCCATACCTACATCCCCGTAAAGAGGACGACGAGACGAAACAAGTAGTTCCGTGAAGAACTATACAGCCTATTTTCATATATCCTACTCACGTTAATTGCCTCAATCTACATACAAAATTTCAGTTTAATTGCTGTAACAGATTCGTAGATATTGAGAACCGTCTAAATATTTCAGATGGTCGCCAGGTTGGATTTTTATTTTTGTACTATTACATTAAAATTATTGTGTACGTGTGGTATTCAAACTTCAATCGCATGATTAGAACACAAGAAGTAAAAACGAGATTTTAAAATTACGCACAGCAGCCATCTTGTGATTATGCAAACAATTGAAATAAATTAGATGCCAGTGGATCAACATTTGTATAAGCATTTAACATGCAACGTTCCACGGCACTCGGATAGTTAATTCGCGAGAAACGTCCATTTAAATATTTATACTTCGCGTCGCCGCCATGTTGGATTTGTGCTCACCAGGTTACTGAAAGTCCTACAGGTGAGCATATGTTCATAGTCTCTATGAACATTAAAAAATTCAGTTTGGTTGCTGTAAAAGATTCATAGATATTGAGAACCGTCTAAATATTTCGGAAGCTCGCCATTTAGGATTGTTATATGTATAGGCCATAGAGTTATGCACCATTCAAGGACAATTATTGCCTAGGTTCATTATTCAAACTTTCACTTCGATCGCATGATTACGACACAAGAAATAAAAACCTAATTTAAAATTTCGCACAGTCGCCATCTTGAGGTTATGTAAACAATTGAATTAAATTAGATGGCAGTGCATTACAAACTGCAAAATCATTTACTGTACCACATTTCACGGCGCTCAGAGAGTAAAATCACGGGAAAAGTCTATGAAAATATTTCAAATTCGCTTGGTCGCCATGTTCGTTTTTTACTTTACAGATTTATGAAATATACATAGGTAAACTTGTATCAGTACCCTCTATCACCGTACAAAATTGCAGGGTGATATCTGTAATAGTTTCGGAGATATAGAATGTCAGTGAAATATTTCGCACAGCCGCCATTTTGAGGTTATGTAAGCAATTGAACTTAATTAGACTCCAGTGCATTACAATGTGTACAAACAATTGCTGTACCAAGATTCATTTCGTTTGGATAGTTAAATCGCGAGAAAAGTCTATTTAAATGTCTCAAATTCGCTTGGCCGCCATGTTGGTTTTGTAGTCACCAGGTTTTTGAAAGTCTCATAGGTGAACTTCTAGTAGTGCCCTTTATCACAGTACACAATTTCAGGGCGATATCGGTAATAGTTTCGGAGATATTGAATGCTAGGGAAATATTTCGCACAGACGCCATGTTGGATTGGTGAGACGTAACAAAATTTGAAGGGCACGGTCAAGGTCGCCGGGAATAGCGTTATGAACTTACCGAGTTTCATCCCAATCGCTCCAGCCGTTTATATTTTAATAGGACACACACACACACACGCACACACACACACACGAACAAAAGGTGATCTCATAAGCCTATTATTTCAAAATTGAAAATAGGCTAATAAGAAGACACATGTCTGAGGGTTTTCCGATGAGGTGTATATTATGGGGTGAAAAGTGGGGGTTGAAGGATTCCTAACGGACCGTGTATCTCTTAAATGACATAGGCGAGGAGTTTGAAACTCAGCGAAAAAAAATCAGCTTAAAAGATAAGTAAATAGGTGTTCGACCGTTTTCTTTTTAATAAATCCAATTTAAGGGGCCCATGGGGAGGTATGAAATTGTGGGGCGAAAAAACAGGAAAGAAAGTGTCCTAACTGAATGACTGACTCACTCACTCATCAAACTCAGGGGGAAAAACTGCGTAAAAATAAGTAAATAGGTGTTCGACAGTTTTTTTTCATTAATCCAATTTAAGGGGTCATGGGGAGGAGTGAAATTCTGAAAAAAAAAATGAAAGAAAATGTCCTGACTCACTCACTCATCATCGCCCAGCGAAAATTATTGAAGTTAGAAACATGACATTTTGGGGATATGTTCGTTGTATGTCAAAACCGTACACTAAGGGAGGATTTTCGGATATTCAGGTTCTAAAGGTGTCTTGAGAGGGTTAAACCTGCATTTTATTGAATAACAATATCTCACGAGTGCTTTCACTTGTGGATGTGATACTCGGCATATAAACTAATCATTAAAAATAAGCAGACATTTGACTAAGGGTTTTTCGATGTGGTGTATATTATAAGGTGAAAGGGGTGAAAAGTGGGGGTTGAAGGATTCCTAACGGTGCGTGTATTTCTTAAACGACATAGGCGAGAAGTTTGAAACTCAGCGGGAAAAAACACCTTAAAAATAAGTAAATCGGTGTTCGACCATTTTTTCATAAATTCAATTTAAGGGGCCAATGGGGTGGGGTGAAATTCTGGAAAAGAAAAGGAGAGAAAGTGTCCTAACTGACTGACTAACTCACTCACTCATCGAACTCAGGGGAAAAAGACAGCTTAAAAAATAAATTGATAGGTGTTCGAGCGTTTCTTCATAAATCCAATTTAAGGGGCCCATGGGGAAGGGTAAAATTCTGGTAAAAATAATTGAAAGAAAATGACCTGACTGACTCACTCACTCATCCTCGCCCAGAGAAAACTATTGAAGTTGGAAACATTTAAATTTTGAGAATATGTTCGCTGTATGTCGAAAACGTCAACTAAAGAAGGATTTTTGTTTATTCGAGTTCTGAAGAGTTGTTAAGGGGGTAAACGTGCATTCCATTGAATAACGATATCTCATGAGTTGTTTCTTTGGGGATGTGATATTCGGCATATAAACTAATCATTAAAAATAAGCAGACATATGTCGAAGGGTTTATTGATGTGGTTTATGTTATGAGGTGAAAGGGTGAACATTGGGGATTGAAGGATCCTTAACGGAGCGTGTATCTCTTAAACGACATAGGCGAGAAGTTTGAAATTCAGCGAAAGAGAAACAGATAAAAATATAAGTAAATAGGTGTTCGACCCGTTTTTTCATAAATCCAATTTAAGGGACCCTTGGAGAGGGGCGAAATTCTGAAGAAGAAGAAAAAAAAAACAGGAAAGAAAGTGTTCTAACTGATTAACTCACTCACTCATCAAACTCAGGGGGGAAGAACAGCTTAAAAATAAGTAAATATGTGTTCGATCATTTTTTTTTTTCATAAATCCAATTTATGGGGTTCATGAGAGGGGAAAAATTCTGAAAAATAAATGAAAGAAAATGTCCTGACTCACTCACTCACTCATCATCGCCCAGCCAAAATTATCGAAGTTAGAAACATGAAATTTTGGGGTTATGTTCGTTGTATGTCGAAAACGTCCACTAAGGAAGGATATTTGGATATTCAGGTTCTAAAGAGGTGTTAAGGGGGTAGACCTGCATTTAATTGAATAACAATATCTCCCGATTGGTTTCCTTGGGGGATGCGATACTCGGCATATAAACTCATCATTAAGAATAAGCAGACACATGTCTGAGGGTTTTTCGATGTAGTGTATATTATGAGGTGTACAGTATGTGTGAAAAGTGGGGGTTGAAGGATTCCTAACGGAGCAAGTATCTCCTAAAAGACAGAGGCATAAAGTATGAAACTCAGGGGGGAAAATAAGCTTGAAAAATAAGTAAATAGGTGGTCGACCGTTTTTTCATAAATCCAATTTAAGGGGCCCATGGGGAGGGGTGAAATTCTGGGGAAAGAAGTCTACTAAGGAAGGATTTTTGGATATTCACTCATCATCCCCCAGCCAAACCTATTGCAGTTAGAAACTTGAAATTTTGGGGATATGTTCGTTCTATGTCGAAAACGTCCAATAAGGAAGGATTTTTGGATATTCATGTTCTGAAGGGGTGTTAAGGGGGTTAAACTTGCATTTCATTGATTAACAATATCTCACGAGTTGTTTCATTTGGGGATGTGATATTCGGCATATAAATTAATCAATAAAAATAAGCAGACATAAGTCTAAGGGTTTATCGATATGGGGCATATTATGAGGTGAAAGGGGTTTAAATTGGGTGTTGAAGGATTCTTAACGGAGCGTGTATCTCTTAAACGATATTAGCAAGAAGTTTGAAATTCAGCGGAAAATAATCAGCTTAAAAATAAGTAAATAGGTGTTCGAAAGTTTTTTTTCATAAATCCCATTTAAGGGGTTCATGGGGAGGGGTGAAATTCTCAAAAATAATTTAAAGAAAATGTCGTGACTGACTCACTCACTCATCATCGCCTAGCCAAAGTTATTGAAATTAGAAACATGAAATTTTGGGGATATGATCGTTGTACTGTTTGTCGAAAACGTCCACTAAGGAAAGATTTTTGGATATTCAGGTTCTAAAGCGGTTTTAAGGGGGTAAACGTTTATTTCATTGAATAACAATATCTCACGAGTGGTTTCATTTGGGGATGTGATACTTGGCATGTAAACTAATCATTAAAAACAAGATGTTCAGCAAAGAACATATAGCCTACTTTCTCCTAAATGTATGGGTATCTTTATGACTCTTTGTCCTCATCGCTAAAACAATCACCCCAACCACAATGTATTGTTTGTTTTCTTTTATATTGATAATAAGCCAGTAAGTGTCAAGATCAATATTGTATACTTTATGATGATTGAATAACAAAACTACTAACTTATTGTAATGCATTCACGTCCGTTAATCTCTATATTAAGCCAGCCTGCAACATTAAGAATCTTCCGCCCCAATCATCTTCCGCCCCAATCACAGTAGGTGGTGCTGCGACCTATCAGTGAATTAATCTTTATCTTGTACGCCTATGCACTGCCATCGTAATGTACTACGATGGCAGTGTTCTATGGGTGTTGAATGAGTAGGCAGTTTAAAGTAGCCAAGAGGGAGGCGATCCAGCTGGCAGTGTTTAAAGGTATTCGGAGCGCGATCGTGGCTAATAGTTGAACTACCAGTATTACAAAATTGCCATACTTCAGGAGGCCAGCTCAGGCATTTACACAGCGTTATGTTTGGAACAATATTACCCCCATAACCCACAAGAGGACAGCACCGTACAGAGGCATTAAGAAGGCTGTGGTTAATGACAACGTGTATCTAATTCTTCTATTCTCCTTTTTCTAATGTCTTCTGTTTATGTGCGATGCTGGGACTGTGATTTTATTAATATACGAGTGTATACTTTATCCTCTCCTTTGAGCTAAATGACATTTTATTCAGTATCTGTGGGAAAAGCTCGTGCACATCATTTGTAAAAGAATTCAAGAAAAAAAACCTCACTGTAGCAGTATTCGATCCCCAGTCAACTGCGTGTCAGACTGACATGCTAGCCCAGAGCTAACCGTATCCATGACGTCAGGTGTTCTTAACTGACATATTAGATACAAACTGTTGGCAAATAATGACTTTAAATAAACGATTTCTTCACTGCAGTACATCTTCGTTAAAGATCATTTCATACAAAGTTTATATTATTGTATCAGTACGGTATATCACATACAACATACTAAAACTACTGAAATATAAGACAGGCACATGAGGACAGCTGCCATCTTGTCGTGTGACACAAACGGCTCAGCTCTTTTAAGCCACTCATACTGTATAATATTATAATATTAAATTATAATAAATAACGGATCACGACCTTCAGGATAGCTTAAACTCCCCTAGGCTCGATAATCGGAATTGGTGGTTCTTAAGCTATTTATTAAAATGGTTGCATAATTCACACGGCCGCCATCCTGAAATGGCATGGCCGATGACCTTGAATTTTGGGTGAAAGACGCGTCCTATATAAAGGTATGTTGTCACCAAATTTGGTAGAGATCGGATGATTAGTTTAGCCGTAATTTGATTTTACGTTTTGAACATTTGAGTGGCCGCCATTCTGTTTTGGTAAAGATGGCGGCGATATAAAGTATGACACTGAGGTGTCCTTTACTAGTTCTACATCTGTACCAAATTTCGTTCAATTCGGTTTCACCGTGTTCGAATTGATAGGGGGGACAGACATTCAGAGTACACACACTCACACACACACAGACACACACACACACACACAGAGACTCACACACACACACACACACACACATACACACACACACACACACACACACAGACTCACACACACACATACACACACAGACAGACACACTTTTTTCGCCCTGTGTTGATCTCATAAGTCTACTTTCATTTTTTGCAAAAATCGATAGTAGGCTAATAAGCTGACACATGTCGAGTGGGTTTTCGACGTGGTGTATATTATGAGTGAGAGGGGTGAAAAGTGGGGGTCGAAGGATTCCTAACGGACCGTGCATCTCTTAAACGATATAGACGAGGAGTTTGAAACTCTGAGGAAAACAATCAGCTTAATAATAGATAAATATATAATTAAATAAATAGGTGTTCGACCGCTTTTTCATAAATCCAATTTAAGGGGCCCATGGAGAGGGGTGAAATTCTGGAAGAAAAACGTCCACTAAGGAAGTATTTTTGGATATTTACTCTCATCGACCAACCAAAACTATTAAAGTTAGAAGAATGAGTGTCGAAAACGTCTACTAAGGAGGGATTTTTGGATATTCAGGTTCTAAAGAGGTGTTAATGGGGTTGAACCTGCATTTCATTGAATAACAATATGACACGACTATGACGCGAGCGAAGCCGCGGGTACCTGCTAGTACCCTATACAGGGCTTATCAGTACTGTCTGTACCATTAAACTTGCTACACTCCTGTCAGGAGACCAATAAAATAACCCGGTCAATGCATGTGAGATTTTGAAAGTGAAATGCTATTTTCTGTGGTTCGGATTCCACGTAAAAAGGAAGTCCCGTGACTCATAATCACAAGATTCACGGTCATGTAAAACTACAATCTTCTTACTAATAAAATAAAACTCCAAAATGAAATGTTGAAAATTAATCAGTGAGATAAACATAATTGAACCAAGAGCTAAACGGTTATCGGAGTCCCGAGTCTGACTACTGTGTGACCAGCACGTAGTGTAGTGGTTAACATTCGTGGCTGTCCGGGTACACTCAGCCTCGTGAGGCAAAACTGAGAAGATGTGGGTTCGATTCCCACCTCAGCCAGCCTGGAAGTGGTTTTCCGTGGTTTGCCACCGCCGGGATGGTTCCTAACTTAGGCCACGGCCACCTTCTTCTCAATCTTCATCTGGTTTACAAATACACATACACCACAATAACACAGGTTGTCAGACACATTTAACACACACCCAAATGCACGGGGCTAAATGGCCACGATGTCCTAACTCCTCAAATGAATCAACAGTTATATTTTGGGCTGCACCCAACTGATTTACTACCTCTTGAAAAGTACTGTAGTTTTAAATAAGGAATATAATAAAATGCTAAATAATCAATAAGCTACTTGCATTGGACACTTAAATTCTTTGGCATTGTATCGTGCAAATAACTTGAAACGTGAGAGTATTCTGGACTCTCATAATATACCGTACATAGGTCATACAAATGATTACATGACAGTTCCCCACACTGACACTTCCACACACTGCCCAAAATACTGACACTTCCACACAGTCCTTGGACGCGGCTACCTGTTTAATGACTCAGAAATATTCCCGATTGACATTTCCACACACATTCCCCCACCCCTAGGGCTACAGACTTCAGTGATCATCGTTACAGCCGCACCTGTGACAATGCACCTTAACATAATACTCATTTGGAGTGGCTGGCTGCGTGGCTCAGGGGAACGTTCTCGCTTGCTGGGCCCAAGGTTGCAGGTTCGTATCCTGGCGCAGTCAGCTGGCATTTCAGGGTGCGCAAATGCGAGGGAGCCGTGTCCGTAGATTTACTGGCACGTTAAAGATCCCCTTCGGGGCAAAATTCCGGCACCCCGGCGTCTCTAAAAGCCAGTGTAGTTAAAAGGGACGTAAAACCAACAACATTATTTATTATCATTTGGAGTGAAGAAAAGCGCTCGGTCTCTGTACTTCATTACATACCACGGTCTCGAAAATATAATTGTGATGTAGTGTAATTACCATCAAAATAAAATAAATGCCGAGTCTGATTTCCATCACACTTTATTCAGGCTGTGGACTGGCAACATAATAACAAAACCGATCAGTTTGGTGTTGTTATCATTTAGGCGTGTTTAAAATCAGCTTTCTAGGCTTCGTCAGTTGATTTCTATTTTTTAGCCTACTTTTCACATTTTGCAAAAATGAGGAAAAAGTAGACTTATGAGATCGGGCAAATGTGTTTCTGTCTGTCCTTCTGTCTGTCTGTCTGTCTGGCTGTGTGTGTGTCCCCCCTATCAACTCCTAAACGGCTGGAGCAATCGAAACAAAATTTGGTAGGAGTAAAGATCTATACCTGAATATCTCACGGCCATATCTGAAAATGATGTCAGTGCTACCAACTGCTAAAAAATCGCAATTGAAATTTGAGTCCATCCATTGGACTTCAACCAAATTTTGTATTCTGTACCTTAAGAGATGGAACTAAGAATATATTCAGTCAGCAGGGCTGCCAACTGTAATTCTCTATTAGGCTACATTATGCCAGGTATACAGTATTTCAAACTTATTAGAAATTTCGATATTACCAACTTAATTTCGTCATTATTCTAGATAGATCCATATACAGTAGATTAATCATTGGCATGATTCTTAAATTTTAAGAAAAGTAGGCTCTTTAGTTCGTCACGGAACTTCTTGTTATTTATTTTTATTTGTTTTTGTTTTTGTCATATTTGTTCAACAATAATATTAACCTACTCCATTTTTTGTGAATAGGCAACTTGCCTTCACAAAACTTTTCATATTTTTGTCATTTTCGAACTTTTTCTGAATGTTCTCAATCCATCCGTCCAGTTTGACATATTTTCGTCTTCTTTTTTTTCCTTCCATGTTGATCACGGCCTTTAAAAAATGCGCAGTTTGTCTTATCAGCTTCCGTCTTGAACCCTTTGACAACCTTTTTTAATTTGGGGTGAGGTCTCCCGACAAGATTGTTGAGTCGGTTGTTCCAGCCCTCAACGACATTTGTTGGCCTGTGTCGTGCTTGGTGGCAGTTCCACATCTCGATTGGAATGTCTTGGTTATCTAGCCAGTTGTCAACGAAGTAGTCAACTTGATCTTTTCCGTAGTAGCCTTGGGGGAGAGGGGTGATGTGTGTGGAAATGTCAGTCGAGATTATTTCTGAGTCATTAAACAGGTAGCCACGTCCAAGGACTGTGTGGAAGTGTCAGTATTTTGGGCAGTGTGTGGAAGTGTCAGTGTGGGGAACTGTCCGGACACCATACAAATGTACATCTTTTAAATAGGTTAAATATCGTAGTTATCAGTTCTTAACAGTTTCTAGAATCAGGCACACCCTCGCAGGAAGTTGTGGTACAGTTACAAAATGACTCTCGCGCTTACAAAACTACAGGGTCTTTCTTATCGGTCTAGTAATATAAAGGCTGGCTGCGTGGCTCAGCGGTAACGTTCTCGCCTGCTATGCCCAAGGTTTCTGGATCGAATCCTGGTGCAGTCAGCTGGCATTTGAGGGTGCGCAAATGCGAGGGAGCCGTGTTAACAGATTTACTGGCACGTAAGTGATCCCTTTAGAGGCAAAATTCCGGCACCCCGGCGTCTCTAAAGGCAGCTTTATTGCTAGACAGATAAAATGGCAGCAGTTAAAAGGGACGTACAACCAATAACATTAATTATATTATCTAGCAATATAGCAGCTGCATTAATATAATCTCTCGTCATCCGGCTACGCACGCATTTTGCCGGTGCCCCGCTTTATTGCTAGACCGATGAAAATGGCTCTGTAATATTGTGAGCATCTGAGTTAGAGTCGACTTATCTTGGTATTGAGTGATCTAACGCGCTCGCCAGAAGCTGAAAATTAAAACTTGCTACCAGTTGCATCGGTAATACTTCTCCAGCACGGTCAGAAAAACTGAGCGTTTCTTTTTTTTTAGTTTAATCCCTCTTGCTTACATCGTTGTGTAAATAATTTGACTTTACTATCGTTGGTTATACTGCAGGGATGATTGGATATCCATCATTTATAAGGGGAATCGTCCAACACATGAGTGGCTCCATAAAATAATTGAATTTCAAGTTTTGTTCTCTTCATGGACGAACTATATCGAAAAAGAAAAATGTAATGACCTACCTGACCACCTTAATAAAATCAAAATTCCCGGAAGTAAAATGAGAAGATAATTCATTTATACGAGAGGACAAGGACTTTTATCAGAATCCGTCACCTGAATAGGAATATCAAGATCAAATCACTGGAGAAATATGCAGCAAAAAAAGAACAAACTCTGGGTCGCTTGGTCATCTAAATTTCAAGTCGCATAAAATGTAAGGGGACTGATCATTTTCATACCAATGTTACTTTAATAATGTATGTTGTTGAGACAGGGACATCTTGATCATCAGCTCCGTGTACTTGTGTGTTCAATTTGTAATCCGTGCTTTTGAGGTGACTGTTGTAATGTGTGTGTGACTGTGATTATTAGGGACGGAAATGGGGTAAGTGCTCCGGAACTTGAAACAAGGTACTATCTTGGCATTTGCCTGGAGGGAGTGTTGAAAACCACAGTCAGGTAGACGCTGTCAGCGCCGTGATTTGAACCTCGGAACTCCCGACTTACTTCAGCTTCCCATCGCGGTCGTAGCGAGCAATTTAACGCACTTGGCTACACCGCAGGATCGCTAAAGCATGATTATGTAGCCTATCGCTATTGCAATATTTCGTATTTCTATCCTTAGCACGTCTGTTATTGTGTTTTGTGAGGTTCTTCTTTAGCTCACCTGATATGGTGCGGTAGCGTAGCTAATCTGAAGTATAATTGATGTGTAACATCTTTCCGCTCGGTTGCTGGATAGTTTTGTGGGAGTGATTTTGAAAATTGTGGACGGAAGTGGATCGGAACGATCGAGCTGGCAGTGGTGGATCGAACGGAAGTATGCCCTGCCCGCTTGATCGATCGAACGGAAGTGTAATAGCTGGCAGTGGTGGAAAACGGAAGTAGGGTAAGGTCGGGGGAATCGGGTCAAAAATAGGAAAACTATGATTTGCAGTCAACTAGTCACCATAAACTCTGATTATTACAAATATCTTTCAAGAGCCACCTTTCAGCTACAGACATCAATACATAACAGTTTATAAATATTGTTCACTGTTTATAAAAATACGTTTTAAAAGAGTCCTGCATGACCCTATTCGCCTTTCTCGGGTGAGGTGAATCGGGTCACAGTGTCTGGCGAATAGGGTCAATCCAAAATTTTGAAATAACACTCATGAGCAACACATTTTCCACAAATGAAACGTTTCTCCTTTTAGCACCAACACAGTTCTCAAGGTACCATTCCCTTCCCTTGCATTGACACTGAATCCAGTCCCCAAGTTTAACTGACATTGGATCCGTGTATTTGATGCTGGAGAGTTCACATGAGGTGTCATTTTCCTCACCATCCGCTTCTTCCACTGATTCAGATGACTCTGATGGTGATGATGGTTATCGTATATTACCCTTACGCAATTTTTTGGTAAATTGCAGTCTCTTTTCCAGTTTCCAGTTTCTTACATCCGTTGAATCTAACGGGAACCCACAACCAGACAGTTTCAGGATTCGAGAAACAAACGTAATTTTCTTGGTCTTTTTTCAAATATAGGCCTACTGAACCCTTATTGATCTACGATAAATAAGTATTCATAATTTATTATTATTATTACTGCAGCCCAGGCAGTACTTGTGGAAGTTGATGAGGATAAAGGCAAGGTAGCGTGTCGCAATGATTGCCACAGAAGTAGCTCTTGGTAGCTATTCTTGAAAACGGCCGGCTAAGCTGAGTTCAAGGCCAAATTGTGTAACATCTTGCACCAGAATTGGACTCATAAAGGGATGGTCACGAGTTTCTTGCAACCGACCTACGATTGAATCACCCAATCAGGAGAGACCAAGCCGAGATCACGCGATGGATGGCGTCAGTGGTAAAAAGCGCGCGGAATTGATTATCTAAAGAACCGCCGATCAGAATTATCTCCGCATGAGTGTGCTGAGACGTTTGAATTATTTGATGAAGATTGACACTAGCCCCGTGTGTGTGAGATGAAAACTCTGGAAAATTTTTCTTAATTTACCCCACTCTTCATCCCCCTGTCAGTTTCTAATAAATTGATCGATGAGACGCTGTTCGATGTCATTCGTTTTGGAGCTCTGAGGAGCTAACTTCACGCCAGTTTGTGTAAGGATTTTAACGCTCTAATATTATTCGAAGTCATTTTATTTTTGAGCTCTGATGAGCTAACTTCACGTCAGTTTGTGTAGCGATTTTTATGCTCTAATATATTATTTGAAGTCTAATACTTTGTGGGCTTTGTGAGCTAACTTCACACCAGTTTGCGTGGTGATTTAAAACTCGTATATTATCTTAAATACAACTATTTCAGCTCTTAGGGGGCAAGACTTGAGTAACATTTTAATTAGCGCTCCAGCCCGAGCGAAGGTCAAGCAGAGCAGTAGAGATTACCGAGCGAGATAGCGACACAGTCAGACTTTAAAACTTGTATTGTCGAGCCAGTGACGATGGACTCGAAGTGTATATTTCATGTAAATTTTTATTGTATTTTTCATGTGTGTATCGTGCGTGTGTGAGCAAGAGTAGGGAAAGTCTTCGTGATTAATCGCATAGGACTATTTGTGGGCGAATTTAGTAACTCACAAGCGATTATAGCCAGGTCAAATTATAATAACATTGAACTTTTCTTCCAAAGAGACTACACCAAGATGTCCGACGTGTGGTCAGGAGCCGGAGTGATGTCCGACGCTTCTATGAAGACGACGATGCAGTGCTAATTTTCCCGTGGGGAAATGGGCTGAGATGGAGGTCATATGTTCTACAAGCTGAGACGGTGATGCACAACAATTGATTATTCAATTATGTAGTTAGATTGGCGGGGGAACTTTGTAAATAGTTCATTGTCTTTTTCTTGTTTTAGAGTGTTTTTCTTGTACCGACACTAAATGTTTTAAATGTACGTTGGCACGTGGCCAAACTGTTTGTTGTGTATTTTTTTTTCTTTGGAGTCATATTTAATGTACACGGCGCGTGTACGTGATTTTTATGCATGCAAATGCGAAACCCGTTACATTCGATAAGTGGTGCTTTATTAAAGTTCATATTTTGATAGGAAAGGGAGGTTATTACTGTACGATGTTTTGCTGAACAGGTTATTATTCATATTAGGGTTGCCGAGTGCAACAATTTAAGATGTAATTGTAGAACACCTTAGTTCTAATTTGATAGATTTTTTGAGTCCTTTTCAGGTTTATTAGTCACGGCGTAGAACGGAGGCGCCAGCAAGTGGAACATATTTATGTCATTTTATTTCAGGGTCTGTCAAACCCATACGTGTGATTCTGTGTGTGTTACTGTGTCAGGTGTGTGTTGATTCTACGTGTAGAGGGGTAGAGGTCCTACCGCCCTCATATTTTGTTGTTGTTGTATTTTGATGGAAAGACAGGGTGCTCCAGGGAGACCGCTGTACCTTGTCCAGATGCTGATTCTTGGATTTCCTAGGGGAAATGCCGGGATATTTTGTTCTGACACACACACGTATTATTGTGCTTTGGGGCACGCTTCTTCGAGATTCGATCCCGTCCCTTGGGAGGTCGAGGTTATTTGACACGTGGGTTGACAGATATGCAGATTTCCACGAATCGCCCGTCTCGCCTGGTGACTTATTTTGTTAGGCAGTCCTATTTTCCGACTGGCCCCTTTAAGCTTTCAAGTAGCAAACCTGTTTCATTGTGATGGTTATTTTGAACCATAATTAATTGGGGAGTTCGCCATGTGTGTGACGGATTATTGCATGTTGTATGGATAGAATATTGTGTTAATAATGTAAATGTTGGCTTTGAGCCTAGTGATTTGTTTATGACTCAATTCATGTAATTTTGTAGGTGACGCCTGTGTGGTGTAGTGGTAGTGTACTTGTAAAAATGACGGCGGTCATATGTGTATTTTCTTTTATTGGTCACGTGTTAACTTACTTGTGTTGGTTTGTGTGAGAAGTCCTAATTTTAGGCAGTAATGTTTTTGCTACGGCAGTTTTGATTCCAATTTCATGCGGAAATTAATGTGTTGTTTATTGTAAGTATAGGAAGTGTCGGTTTAGTTTTTAGTGTTGTATAGTTGTTCCCCGCGTCTGTCTAGCTCTAAGCAATGTGGAATCGTCGTCTGAAAGTTTATTCTGGATGATGACGAATCATGCATTCGATTGTACTCATCGTGAAGCATGTAGAACAGCACGCGCGCATACATTTGTCACTTTTGTTGATTTTCTTTGGGACACTTGGTCCAAGTATTAATCTCTCCAGAGATTTGGCCTAGTTTTGGCATATTTAATTTTATTCAGTGGGAGTCATATGGGAGTTTGTTTTGTTAATTTTTTTTGTGTGTAAATAGCTGTTCTGTTATTAAATTCATTTGTTTTAACCCTGGCTTCACTTTTTCCTGAATGTTATTTTGTTATATGTTACCCTGCATGTTAATGAAGCGCTTTAACAACAACTTACGATATGGACTGTTACACCCCCCGAAACTGAGTCTCATAAGCTTCTTTGCAAGGGTTCAATACTTTGACCACCCCTTGTCTTCGCAGGAGCATCCATACCACTTTGCAGTTGCCTTTGAAGGCATGAATGCGGAACTCCAAAGGACTCTGCCGCATGGCACTTGCTTCTACCCCCGCAGAAAGCTGTAATTTCTCTTTGCATATCATCCTCGGTCCACTGAGAGCTGGTTTTCCTTTTATATTTCCCCATCAGTAATTTGATGCGAAATAGAATAAATTATTGAAAGGAAAATGCGAGGGAAATATTGACGCTATTCACTTGCATTTATGTGACCCTATTCCCACGAAATGCAGCATTTAATTTTCTACGTTGGCAAACCTGCACGAGACAGTAAAAGCGCGGAACGACATAACCGCTTTCATAATAATATATCAGTCTCTTTTATGGCAAATATTAAATCTATTAATAATACAATTATCGCAGCCAGTTCAATATAAAATTAATACTATTTTGAAAACAAAAATAAAAATCGAAAATTATCTGAAACAGCACGAACTTATTCAATAATAACACACAAACAAAGACGACTCCAGTAGCTACTTGTCACCAGCTTACAGACGAAGTTAAGATGCGTGCCGCTAGATGAGAGTACTTCCTTGAGTGTGTTTCATTTGGTGGCTACGAGAAATTTTTTAAAATTGACCCGATTCATCTGTTGACCCGATTCGTCAGTCCATACCCTATGCACTGCCCGCTCGATCAATCGAACGGAAGTGTACTAGCTGGCAGTGGTGGAAAACGGAAGTATGCACTGCCCGCTCGATCGATCGAACGGAAGTGTACTAGCTGGCAGTGGTGGAAAACGGAAGTATGCACTGCCCGCTCGATCGATAGAACGGAAGTGTACTAGCTGGCAGTGGTGGAACGAACGGAAGTATAAGTTGCAATGCCAACTCGATCGATCGATCCAGCGGGCAGTGGTAAGACCCAGCTGGCAGTGGTACGAGAAACAATGAGCGCGCGGTGTCGGAAATTGATACCATGACGTACTCTCGGCCATGTGGAATGTATACGACATACTGAACGGAAAACGCTCATGCGAACTCTGGTGTCAAGTGATTGAAACAAAGCACATGGTACATGTTCGAAGTCTTCGTATCTGTATTTAAATGGTAAAATGCCTTAATATCAAACATTGTAAGTAGTCGGCATTGCCGGTATTATGTTTCTGCACAATGGCTATTCAAATATTAACCCACATCACGGTAATGCTGTCCTCAATATAATATAATCGTTGTGGTTAAACGAGAATTGAACAAGCCTTCATGAACTCTTGCTGAATACATTCTCTTTACGTACAAGAGGGCCTATTCATAAGGCATTTTAAACTCAATTTCACGCAGGAACATTATCGAAACAAGCAAAATATAAATGAAACTTAATTCCGTAATGCAGTATTGTTGGAACCTGGAAATAAGTCACCAGCTTGTGCACGAAATTTGTGTACTCGAAATAGCCGTGGTGTTAGTGCTTATGACTGTTAATCTAGAGATCTTGGGTTCGAATCCCGGACGGGGTAGATATTTTGGTACCAGATTATCATTTTAAAGGATATTTATCATATCAATATGACTCATTTTAACAGAATCACTATGAAATTACGTGTTGATCTGTGAATGAAGAGGACCTGTTTATAAGGAATTTAAGGTTATGAGCGGTGTCGCGTCTATTAATCTAGTTGATCCATATCGTATTCTTTATTTAGGCTAGTGCTGGTGGAAGCTACAAATCATCTAATAAAATGAGTTCCGTATTATAAACTACAATATCTGTAAAACACTCCCTTTTACAATAGATTAATATTTGTGCCAATAATAGTATAAAATACCGGTGTATCAACAATTTCACGTGAGGTTTCTTCTATGTCAGATGTTACACATCATATGCGACTACTGTAAGGCTCGTAATTTTTTTTGTGTGTGTTTATGAAGTACTAGCTGAAGTACCCGTGCTTCGCTACGCGTCATAAATAAATTAAAATATAATAATAATATCGTATGGCCTCGGGTGCCTGGTGCAAGCTTTGTTAATTGACACCCAGAGGGTAGCTTGCATGACGAAATTCGTCGTTCCTTTGAACGCTATGAAAGTCAAGGAGGTTAGATATCTAAACTCCTTGGCACTACAGCGCTCTCAAGTAGAGAATGGAGGAACTTTGTGTTGGCGGAAAATCCCGAGATTAATTTTGCCATTGAACACGGCCTACTGAATTCAAATGGGTTCTTTAACATGCCAACAACGTATGACATGAGTGTCGTGATTTTTGTCGCCTTTCAAAAATCACTTACCACGGTCAGGGGCAAACCTGCAATCTTGGGGTTGGTAGTCCGACACTATAACCACTCACCCACCGTGGCAAGCAATTAAAATATGAAGGTGACAGTTAAAACAGGGGATAGGCGAGGTGCTGCGCAGAGGGAGATTAAGGATGGAACATTTTGTCCAACTACACCGCTCGGCGTTGACCGTGTTTTATAGCACAAATTTAGGTTTTACTCGCTAACGGTTGGAGATACCTTTCGGATAGAAAATGTAATTTTTAACCTCGTATATACCATCAAAAGTTTGCTATTTCTTAGCGTTCTCTTTGTATTTGAAATGGAAATATGAAAGTTTTAAACCAAAGGGCGTAGTGAAGTCACTAAAATGGTCGCCATCTTTAAATAGTACAAAGTATTGAAATCAAAAGTAACCTATATGTTAACCAGGTAAATCAGCTACTTCCATGTAAAGTTCATGTAAATCGGACCAGTGGTACTTGCGTGATTGAGTAATACATAGACGCACATCATCTGATTTTTAGCCTCGCTTCGCTCGCGTCATAGTCTTGTCATATAGTTATTCAATGAATAACCCATTAACACCCCTTTAGAACCTGAATATCCAAAAATCCCTCCTTGGTATACGTTTTCGACACACAACAAACATATCCCCAAAATATCATTCTTCTAACTTTAATCGTTTGGGTTGGTCGATGAGAGTGAACATCCAAAAATCCTTCCTTAGGGGACATTTTTCTTCCAGAATTTCACCCCTCCCCATAGGCCCCTTAAATTGGATTTATGAAAAAACGGTCGAACACATATTTATTTATTTATTTATTTATTTATTTATTTATTTATTTATTTATTTATTTATTTATTTATTTATTTATTTATTTATTTTTAAGCTGATTGATTTCCTCCGAGTTTCAAACTCCTCGCCTATGTCGTTTAAGAGATACACGGTCCGTTAGGAATCTTTCAACCCCCACTTTTCATCCCTTTCACCTCATAATATACACTACATCGAAAAACCATTAGACATGTGTCAGCTTACTTTTAATGATTAGTATATATGCCAAGTATCACATCCCCAAATGAAACCACTCATGAGATATTGTTATTCAATGAAATGCACGTTTACCCCCCTTAACACCTATTTAGAACCTGAATATTCAAAACTCTTTCCTTAGTGGACGTTTTCGACATACAACGAACATATCCCCAAAATTTCATGTTTCTAACTTTAATAATTTTGGCTGGGCTATGATGAGTGAGTGAGTCAGTCAGGACATTTCCTTTCATTTATTTTTGATAATTTCATCCCTCCCCATGAACCCCTTAAATTGGATTTATGAAACAAACGGTCGAACACCTATTTACTTATTTAAAGCTGTTTTCCCCCTGAGTTTGATGAGTGAGTGAGTCAATCATTTAGGACACTTTCTTTCCTGTTTTTTCCCCCAGAATTTCACCTCTCTCCAAGGGCCCCTTAAATTGGATTTATGAAAAAAAAAAAAACAGTCGAACACCTATTTACTTGTATTTTAAGCTGTTCTTTTTCCGCCAAATTTCAAACTTCTCGCCTATGTCCTTTAAAAGATACACGCTCCGTCAAGAATCCCTCAACCCCCAATTTTCACCCCTATCACCTCATAATATACACCACATCGATAAACCCTTAGATATATGTCTGATTATTTTTAATGATTAGTTTATATACCGAATATCACATCCCCTAAGAAACAACTACTGACATATCGTTATTCAATGAAATGCACGTTTACCCCCTTAACATCTCTTTAAAACCCGAATAAACAAAAATCATTCCTTAGTTGACGTTTTCGACATACAGCGAACATATTCCCAAAATTTCATGTTTCCAACTTTAATACACACATCAAAAAAAGTTTTGCATCACCTCGGTTCCCAGATCTCCGGCATATAGACGTTGACTGTGTATATTGTATCCAAGATACAGTCCCTTTGACTGTTCATAGATGTCACTAAAACTGCTCAAAGATGTAAACAACCATGCATGAGCAGGGCCTATTAGACGGAGGGGGTACGACAGCCGATCAGTTCCAGTCATTCCACCAGGACGAAGGTACGCTGCTCATGTTGTCTGTAGTTCTACCATGCCTAGAAGGTCAATACCGCAGTTCGATCGCGTCCGCATTGTTACTTTGTGTCAAGAAGGGCTCTCAATAAGGGAAGTTTCCAGGCGTCTCAGAGTGAACCAAAGCGATGTTGTTCGGACATGGAGGAGGTACAGAGATACAGGAACTGTCGATGACAGGCCTCGCTCAGGCCGCCCAAGGGCTACTACTGTAGTGGATGACCGCTACTTACGGATTGCCGCTCGGAGGAACCCTGACAGCAATGCCACCATGTTGAATAATGCGTTTCGTTCAGCCACAGGACGTCGTGTTTCAACTCAAACTGTGCGCAATAGGCTGCATGATGTGCAACTTCACTCCCGACGTCCATGGCGAGGTCCAGCTTTGCAACCCCGACACCATGCACCGCGGTACAGATGGGCCCAACAACATGCTGAATCGACCCCACGGAATTGGCATCACGTTCTCTTCACCGAAGAGTGTCGCATATGCCTTCAACCAGACAATCGTCGGAGACGTGTTTGGAGGCACCCTGGTCAGGCTGAACGTCTTAGACACACTGTCCAGCGAGTGCAGCAAGGTGGTGGTTCCCTGATGTTTTGGGGTGGCATTATGTGGGGCCGACGTACGCCACTGGTGGTCATGGAAGGCTCCGAAACGGCTTTACGATACCTGAATGACATCCTCCGACCCATAGTGCAACCATATCGGCAGAATATTGGAGAGGCATTTGTCTTCATGGACGACAATTCTCGACCTCATCGTGCACATCTTGTGAATGCGTTCCTTCAAGATAACGACATCGCTCGACTACAGTGGCCAGCATGTTCGCCAGACATGAACCCTATCGAACATGCCTGGGATATGTTGAAAAGGGCTGTTTATGGACGTCTTGACCCACCAACCACTCTGAGAGATTTACGCCGAATTGTCGTTGAGGAGTGGGACAATTTGGACCAACAGTGTCTTGATGAACTTGTGGATAGTATGCCACGGCGAATACAGGCATGCATCAATGCAAGAGGACGTGCTACTGGGTATTAGAGGTAGTGGTGTGTACTGCAATCTGGACCACAAATGCTGAAAGTCTAGCTGTATGATGGTACAACATGCAATGTGTGGGTCTCATGAGCAATAAAACGAGCTGAAATGTTGTTTGTGTTGATCTCTATTCCCTTTGTATTTAACGGTTCCGGAACTCTTGGAACCGAGGTGATGCAAAACGTTTTTTGATGTGTGTAGTTTTCGCTGGGCGTGATGAGTGAGTGAGTCAGACAGGGCATTTTCTTTCAATTATTTTTACCAGAATTTCACCCCTCCCCATGGGCCCCTTAAATTGGATTGATGAAAAAACGCTTGAACACCTATTAACTTATTTTTAAAGCTGTCTTTTTCCCCTGAGTTTGGTGAGTGAGTGAGTTAGTCAGTTAGGACACTTTCTCTCCTTTTTTCCCCCAGAATTCCACCCCACTCCATTGGCCCCTTAAATTAATTTATGAAAAAACGGTCGAACACCGATTTACTTATCTTCTTAGCTGATGTTTTTTCGCTGCGTTTCAAATTTCTCGCCCATGTCGTTAAAGAGATAGGCCTACACGCTCCGTTAGGAATCCTTCAACCCCCACTTTTCACCCCTTTCACCTCATAATAATACACCACATCGAAAAACCCTTAGACACATGTCTGCTTATTTTTAATGATTAGTTTATATGCCGAGTATCACATCCACAAATGAAACCACTCGTGAGATATTGTTATTCAATGAAATTCAGGTTTAACCCCCTTAAGACCCCTTTAGAGCCTGAATATCCAAAAATCCTCCCTTAGTGTACGGTTTTGGCATACAACGAACATATCCCCAAAATGCCATGTTTCCAACTTCAATATTTTTGGCTGGGCGGTGATGAGTGAGTGAATGAGTCAGGACATTTTCTTTCATTTTTTTTCCTTCAGAATTTCACCCCTCCCGATGAACCCCTTCAAATTGATTGATAAAAAAAACTGTCGAACAGCTATTTACTTACTTTAAAGCAGTTTTTCCCCCTGAGTTTGATGAGTGAGTGAGTCAGTCAATCAGTTAGGACATTTTCTTTCCTGTCCCTCCCCCCCTCCCCCACAGAATTTCACCCCCCCCCCCATGGGCCTCTTAAATTGGATTTATGAAAAAACGGTCAAACACATATTTACTTATTTTTATGCTGATTTTTTTCCGCTGAGTTTCAAACTCCTCGCCTATGTCGTTTAAGACATACACGCTCCGTTAGGAATCTTTCAATCCCTACTTTTCACCCCTTTCACCTCATAATATACACCTCATCGAAAAACCCTCAGACACGTGTCTTACTTTTTAATGATGAGTTTATATGCCGTGTATCACATCCCCCAATGAAACCAATCGGGAGATATTGTTATTCAATGAAATGCAGGTTTAACCCCATTAAGACCCCTTTAGAACCTGAATATCCGAAAATCCTCCCTTAGTAGACTGTTTTGAAATACAATGAACATATCCCCAAACTGTCATGTTTCTAACTTCAATAATTTTGGCTGGGCGATGATGAGTGATTGAGTGAGTGAGTGAGTGAGTCAGGACATTTTCTTTCAATTTTCTTTTTTCAGAATTTCACCCCTCCCCATGAACCCCTTAAATTTGATTTATGAAAAAAAAAATTTCGAGCCGCTATTTACTTACTTTAAAGCAGTTTTTCCCCCTGAGTTTGATGAGTGAGTCAGTCAGTCAATCAGTTAGGACTCTTTCTTTCCTGTTTCTCCCCCCCCTCCCGAATTTCACCCCTCCCCATGGGCCCCTTAAATTGGATTTATGATAAAACGGTCAAACAAATATTTACTTATTTTTATGCTGATTTTTTCCCGCTGAGTTTCAAACTCCTCGCCTATGTCGTTTAAGAGATACACGCTCCGTTAGGAATCTTTCAATCCCCACTTTTGACCCCTTTCAGCTCATAATATACACCACATCGAAAAACCCTCCTGCTCGTGTCTTCTTATTTTTAATGATGAGTTTATGTGCCGAGTATCACATCCCCCAATGAAACCAATCGGGTGATATTGCTGTTCAATGAAATGCAGGTCTACCCCCTAAACACCCCTTTAGAACCAGAATATCCAAAAATCCTCTCTTAGTGGGCATTTGCGGCCCTTGGGGAAGCTGCATACCAAATTTCATTCCAATCCGTTTGATGGTTTCTGAGATTTCGTGATGAATGAATGAGTGAGTGAGTGGTATTTGACAAATATGTAGTACAAGATAGTGTCAAGTCTTTGTTATGCTAAACTCGGTTGACAGTGCTGTGTGAGTAGGTGAGTAACTAACGGGATTTCAAGTAAAGATCCTCATTTTCTATACCGGTAGTGCAGAGCGCAAATGGCATCCAGTCGGCCGTGTCTCGACTTGAGCTATGTTGCCATGGAAACTATCCGCCTTGCCATTCCTTCATGAGTATATTTTATGATTTGATTAGCCTGTGCTTGAGTGCAAAAGGGCCGAAATCAGAAGAATGGGAAAGACGATCGAAAATTCATGTAGCCAGCGGTTCCTTCTGGGTCCTAAACTATGTGTATGCAAAATTCGGTTGAGATTGGTGTAACGGTGTAGATTTGTATACGGAACAGACCCACCCACATACATACCCACATACATACATACAGACTTTCACTTTTATATATAAGACTAGCTGCAGTACCCGTGCTTCGCTACGCGTCATAAATAAATTAAAATGTGAGGGTGACAGTTAAAACAGGGGATAGGCGAGATGCTGTGCAGAGGGAGATTAAGGATGGAACATTTTGTCCAACTACACCGCTCGGCGTTGACCGTGTTTTATAGCACAAATTTAGGTTTTACTCGCAAACCGTTGGAGATACCTTTCAGATAGAAAATGTAATTTTAAACCTCGTATATGCCATCAAAAGTTTGCTATTTCTTAGCGTTATCTTTTTATTTGAAATGGAAATATGAAAGTTTGAAACCAAAGGGTGTCGTGACGTCACTAAAATGGTCGCCATCTTTAAATAGTGCAAATTATTGAAATCAAAAGTAACCTATATGTTAACCAGGTAAATCAGCTACTTCCATGTACAATTCATGTAAATCGGACCAGTGGTATGCGTGATTGAGTAATACACACACACCATCTCATTTTTAGCCTCGCTTCGCTCGCGTCATAGTCGTGTCATATTGTTATTCAATGAAATGCAGGTTTAATCCCGTTAACACCCCTTTTGAACCTGAATATCCAAAAATCCCTCCTTAGTAGACATTTTCGACACACAACAAACATATCCCCAAAATATCAATCTTCTAACTTTAATAGTTTTGGTTGGTCGATGAGAGTGAACATCCAAGAATTCCTTCCTTAGTGGACGTTTTTCTTCCAGAATTTCACCCCTCCCCATAGGCTCCTTAAATTGCATTTATGAAAAAAACGGTCGAACACCTATTTATTTTATTTATTTATTTATTTATTTATTTATTTGTTTTTAAGCTGATTGATTTCCTCCGAGTTTCAAACACCTCGCTTATGTCGTTTAAGAGATACACGCTCCGTTAGGAATCTTTCAAACCCCACTTTCATCCCTTTCACCTTATAATATACACTACATCGAAAAACCATTAGACATGTGTCAGCTTATTTTAATGATTAGAATATATGCCAAGTATCACATCCCCAAATGAAACCACTCGTGAGATATTGTTATTCAATGAAATGCACATTTACCCCTTAACACCTCTTTAGAACCTGAATATCCAAAACTCTTTCCTTAGTGGACGTTTTCGACATACAACGAACATATCCCCAAAATTTCATGTTTCTAACTTCAATAATTTTGGCTGGGCGATGATGAGTGAGTGAGTCAGTCAGGACATTTTCTTTCAATTATTTTTGATAATTTCACCCCTCCCCATGAACCCCTTAAATTGGATTTATGAAACAAACGGTCGAACACCTATTTACTTATTTAAAGCTGTTTTCCCCCTGAGTTTGATGAGTGAGTGTGTCAATCATTTAGGACACTTTCTTTCCTGTTTTTTCCCCCCAGAATTTCACCCCTCTCCAAGGGCCCCTCAAATTGGATTTATGACAAAAGGGTCGAACACCTATTTACTTGTCTTTAAAGCTGTTTTTCCCGTCGAATTTCAAACTTCTCGCCAATGTCGTTTCAGAGATACACGCTCCGTTAAGAATCCTTCAACCCCCAATTTTCACCCCTTTCACCTCATAATATACACCACATCGATAAACCCTTAGACATATGTCTGATTATTTTTAATGATTAGTTTATATACCGAAAAACACATCCCGAAAGAAACAACTCATGAGATATCGTTATTCAATGAAATGCACGTTTACCCCCTTAACACCTCTTTAAAACCCGAATAAACAAAAATCATTCCTCAGTTGACGTTTTCGACATACAACGAACATATTCCCAAAATTTCATGTATCCAACTTGAATAGTTTTCGTTGGGCGTGATGAGTGAGTGAGTCAGACAGGACATTTTCTTTCAATTTTTTTTACCAGAATTTCACCCCTCCCCACGGGCCTCTTAAATTGGATTGATGAAAAAACGCTTGAACACCTATTAACTTGTTTTTTAAGTTGTCTTTTTCCCCTGAGTTTGATGAGGGAGTGAGTTAGTCAGTCAGTTAGGACACTTTCTCTCCTTTTTCCCCCAGAATTTCACACCACCCCATTGGCCCCTTAAATTAATTTATGAAAAAACGGTCGAACACCGATTTACTTACTATTTAAGCTGATGTTTTTCGCTGAGTTTCAAATTTCTCGCCTATGCCATTTAAGAGATAGGCCTACACGCTCCGTTAGGAATCCTTCAACCCCCACTTTTCATCCCTTTCACCTCATAATAATACACCACATCGAAAAACCCTTAGACACATGTCTGCTTATTTTTAAGGATTAGTTTATATGCCGAGTATCACATCCACAAATAAAACCACTCGTGATATATTGTTATTCAATGAAATGCAGGCTTAACCCCCTTAAGACCCCTTTAGAACCTGAATATCCAAAAATCCTCCCTTAGTGTACGGTTTTGACATACAACAAACATATCCCCAAACTGCCATGTTTCCAACTTCAATATTTTTGGCTGGGCGATGATGAGTGAGAGAATGAGTCAGGACATTTTCTTTCATTTTTTTTCCTTGAGAATTTCACCCCTCCCGATGAACCCCTTATATTTGATTGTTCAAAAAAACTGTCGAAAAGCTATTTACTTACTTTACAGCAGTTCCCCCCCCCCTAAGTTTGATGAGTGAGTCAGTCAGTCAATCAGTTAGGACACTTTCTTTTCTGTCCCCCCCCCCCTCCCAGAATTTCACCCCTCCCCATGGGACCCTTAAATTGAATTTATGAAAAAACGGTCAAACACATATTTATTATTTTTATCCTGATTTTTTTCCGCTGTGTTTCAAACTCCTCACCTATGTCGTTTAAGAGATACACGCTCCGTTAGGAATCTTTCAATCCCCACTTTTCACCCCTTTCACCTCATAATATACACCACATCGAAAAACCCTCAGACACGTGTCTTCTTACTTTTTAATGATGAGTTTATATGCCGTGTATCACATCCCCCAATGAAACCAATCGGGAGATATTGTTATTCAATGAAATGCAGGTTTAACCCCCTTAAGACCCCTTTAGAACCTGAATATCCGATAATCCTCCCTTAGTAGACGGTTTTGACAAACAATGAATACATCCCCAAACTGTCATGTTTCTAACTTCAATAATTTTGGCTGGGCGATGATGAGTGAGTGAGGGAGTCAGGACATTTTCTTTCAATTTTCTTTTTTCAGAAATTCACCCCTCCCCATGAACCCCTTAAATTTGATTTATGAAAAAAAAAAAACTGTCGAACAGCTATTTACTTACTTACTTACTTACTTACTTTTCCCCTGAGTTTGATGAGTGAGTCAGTCAGTCAATCAGTTAGGACTCTTTCTTTCCTTTTTCTCCCCCCCCCTCCAGAATTTCACCCCTTCCCATGGGCCCCTTAAATTGTATTTATGATAAAACGGTCAAACACATATTTACTTATTTTTATGCTGATTTTTTCCCGCTGAGTTTCAAACCCCTCGCCTATGTCGTTTAAGAGATACACGCTCCGTTAGGAATCTTTTAATCCCCACTTTTCACCCGTTTCACCTCATAATATATACCACATCGAAAAACCCTCAGACACATGTATTCTTATTTTTAATGATTAGTTTATATGCCGAGTATCACATCCCCCAATGAAACCAATCGGGAGAGTTTGCTATTCAATGAAAGGCAGGTCTACCCCCTTAACACCCCTTTAGAACCTGAATATGCAAAAATCCTCTCTTAGTGGGCATTTGCGTCCCTTGAGGAAGCTGCATACCAAATTTCATTCCAATCCGTTCGGTGGTTTCTGAGATTTCGTTATGAATGAATGAGTGAGTGAGTGAGTGGTATTTGACAAATATATAGTAGAAGATGGTGTCAAGCCTTTGTTATGCTAAACTCGGTTGACAGTGCTGTGTGAGTAGTTAAGTAACTAACGGGATTTCAAGTGAAGATCCTCATTTTCTATACCGGTAGTGCAGAGCGCGAATGGCATCCAGTCGGCCGTGTCTCGACTTGAGCTATGTTGCCATGGAAACTATCTGCCTTGCCATTCCTTCATGAGTATATTTTATGATTTGATTAGCCTGTGCTTGAGTGCAAAAGGGCCGAAATCAGAAGAATGAGAAAGACTATCGAAAATTCATGTAGCCAGCGGTTCGTTCTGGGTCCTAAACTATGTGTATGCAAAATTTGGTTGAGATTGGTGAAACGGTGTAGATTTGTATACGGAACAGACCCACCTACATACCCACATACATACATACATACAGACTTTCACTTTTATATATAAGACTAGCTGAAGTACCCGTGCTACGCTACGCGTCATAAATAAATTAAAATGTGAAGGTGACAGTTAAAACAGGGGATAGGCGAGGTGCTGCGCAGAGGGAGATTAAGGATGGAACATTTTGTCCAACTACACCGCTCGGCGTTGACCGTGTTTTATAGCACAAATTTAGGTTTTACTCGCTAACAGTTGCAGATACCTTTCGGATAGGAAATGTAGTTTTAAACCTCGCATATGCCATGAAAAGTTTGCTATTCCTTAGCGTTCTCTTTTTATTTGAAATGGAAATATGAAAGTTTGAAACCAAAGGGTGTAGTGACGTCACTAAAATGGTCGCCATTTTAAATAGTGCAAAGTATTGAAATCAAAAGTAACCTATATGTTAACCAGGAAAATCAGCTACTTCCATGTAAAATTCACGTAAATCAGACCAGTGGTACTTGCGAGATTGAGTAATACACAGACACACACCATCTCAATTTTAGCCTCGCTTCGCTCACGTCATAGTCGTATCATATTGTTTTTCAATGAAATGCAGGTTTAACCCCGTTAACACCCCTTTATAACCTGAATACCCAAAAATCCCTCCTTAGTAGACGTTTTCGACACACGACAAACATATCCCCAAAATATCATTCTTCTAACTTTAATAGTTTTGGTTGGTCGATGAGAGCAAACATCCAAAAATCCTTCCTTAGTGGACGTTTGTCTTCCAGAAGTTCACCCCTCCCCATATGCCCCTTAAATTGCATTTATGAAAACACGGTCGAACACCTATTTATTTAATTTATTTATTCATTTATTTATTTATTTATTTATTTATTTTTAAGCTGATAGATTTCCTCCGAGTTTCAGACTCCTCCCTATGTCGTTTAAGAGATACACGCTCAGTTAGGAATCTTTCAACCCCCACTTTTCATCCCTTTCACCTCATAATATACACTACATCGAAAAACCATTAGACATGTGTCAGCTTATTTTTAATGATTAGTATATGTGCCAAGTATCACATCCCCAAATGAAACCACTCGTGCTTTCAATGGAAAGCACGTTTACCCCCTTAACACCTCTTTAGAACCTGAATATCCAAAACTCTTTCCTTAGTGGACGTTTTCGACATACAACGAACATATCCCCAAAATTTCATGTTTCTAACTTCAATAATTTTGGCTGGGCGATGATGAGTGAGTGAGTCAGTCAGGACATTTTCTTTCATTTATTTTTGATAATTTCACCCGTCCCCATGAACCCCTTAAATTGGATTTATGAAACAAACGGTCAAACACCTATTTACTTATTTAAAGCTGTTTTCCCCCTGAGTTTGATGAGTGAGTAAGTGAGTCAATCAGTTAGGACACTTTCTTTCCTGTTTTTCCCCCCATAATTTCACCCCTCTCCAAGAGCCCCTTAAATTGGATTTATGAAAAAACGTTCGGACACCTATTTACTTGTATTTTAAGCTGTTTTTTCCCACCGAATTTCAAACTTCACGCCTATGTCGTTTCAGAGATACACGCTCCGTCAAGAATCCCCCAACCCCCAATTTTCACCCCTTTCACCTCATAATATACACCACATCGATAAACCCTTAGACATATTGTACCCATGTGAGTAATCTCGATGGTAAATATGCAGCTGCCTCCAGCTAGCATCAGGTCTCAGGCGCGTGCCGTTCCCCCAAATGAGCAGTGCATATTTTGGATTTGAGGCTATAAGGTAACAACTCTACAATAACAAGGCACAACTCTATTCTAAAACTTTAATTCAGTAACTAAAAATCATGGCTTCAAACACAAAAACAATCCCAAAACCAAAAAAAAACAAAGCAAACAAAAGTTTTACTTCCACAATCCACAAATAAACAAAAATGAAATCATAATAAAATCATATTAAACCATAAAGCTGTACCCTTATGTGAACTACATAAAGATATTCTAGTGCGCTGATGCACCTACGACTTCAATACAAACTGTACATTAACATAACAGTCATACGATGTGACTTCTTTAATATCACAAATTAATTATTCCTTAAACCTCTTGGTTTTAACAATTATGTGTGCCGTGCGCGTTTTGATTTTTCTCTTCTCACCAAACAAATGCTTGCATGCATTTACCTATCCGGACGTTGCACCGCAATCAACGTGCAACTCCCTAATTATGTAAGCTACCCCTCCACTTCCTCTATTTATATGGTTCCACTGCATGCTGTATGTGATTCCTAGATAAAACGTTACGTTATAGCTTGGGTCGGATGGTACAATAGATTACCTTGCTCTCGTGGCGATTGGCATCTGGTAACTAACTTCAAAACTTGGTTTCAGTGACAGTACAAATACATCATCTAACTATTCGTCAGATAGCTAAAATAATGAACCATCAGGATAATCTGTAATTATCCATGTGTTCCTAAACCACATGGCTACATTACTCAACATAACAATCTTTCATTATATGTCATTTACCAGGGTCTAAAATCTGTCCCTTTCAACTTGCCTTGACGGTTCGAGTTTAGACTGCAGACCCTCGGCTAGAGGAGTCCGCACACAATAGAAAGTGGGATGGGTGTTCCACCAATTACCTCGACCCTCCTTAAAGGTTTTGAATGCTTTCCTTTCTAAGCAGTAAAGATTTACAAGACAAATACTGTCGTCTGACCGACACACATATCCCAAAGGATCTTAATTGACTATTATGCAAACAGGTATTGAATGAGCTTTTATAATTACTCCTACACAGAGGATATAATAATTACTGGCCTCACACGGGTCCATTCAACATGAAGGTTCGGGGTTCGTAATGCATTAGTCTAACGGGTGACCGATGTCTCAAGTAAAATATAGGCGCTCACTGCAGCTGGCGCCATGAGTTTCGCTACCACAAGCGGAATAACTCATCAAATAAGTTCTCGGGAGACCATAGAGTTTCGAGGTGTCCTCGTTCTCCTCGTCTCTATCACAGGATCCCAACCCGGAACACTTTCATATCCTTCCTCAGAGCTAGGGTACACACTACAACTCTGGCATAAAATTATATCTCCACTTATGCCCTTGACATAGGAGATTTCATACGTAGAATAGACCATCTGGCCCCTTACTCAATGCTACGACCTCCGACCTATATTATTAAGAGAAATCTATCAATTTACTCTATAAGCTTCTCATATAAGCTGCAAATTCAATTCACTAAAAGCTCTTTCATGCCTGGCATCATTATTGAATATATGCAATATTCTGATATAAAACTTCTTTCCTTAATTACTGTAACGTAATCTTACTGTATCATCTTACTGCTTAGATTGATAAGTCTTGCAATTAGCGTAAATCTCTCGCTTATAACATTTATTTGTTTCCTGATGTGTTCATTCATACTTTTAATATTCATTATTATTATTACCATTAATCTCACTGACATAAATGACCAAAATCATTACTTTATTATTCTTATATAGCTTACCAAAAATCCGATATAGCTGAACGTCTTAAAATCCGAACAATCGCGTTCGTCACATTTACATAACTGATTGCCATTCTTAATTTATAGTGGGAATAATTACTCCACTTAATGATGCAAATTAACATCTCAACTCTATAAAGAATCAACACAATAATGATCAAACATGGAGGATCTGCCTCCTAAACTGATTTTTACTGGCATCTTTAAGGAATTCACAACATGCAATGGCCCATATTTCTACATAATCATAACTTGTGGGGTACTTACATTTCTATAGGCGTCTATGGTGGCTCCGACCAATCATATTTCTCCATGTCGCCCGCCATTAGCAGGTTTAACGCGACATATTCATCTTGCAAACACACATTTTATAACACATAATTTTCATCAACAACACGACACGTTGCATAACTCTCAGGAAGCTATTGCTCCCACACATATGAAACACTTATCTAATCACTACTTTAAAGGATATTTTACATATGTTGTACACTTAACACACGTCACTTTATACACTTTTCAATGCTGAAATTCCCTAGCAAAGATCGAAATTGCAGGTGTCGACAGCATCTCCCGTGCTCCGATCAACTCCTGATTGAAAGTCTGGTTTACCTGCTCTCGGGATTCACCAACAGTTTTTATATCCTACTCCTACGGTAAGCGTCCTGCGCTGCATAAATATGCTAGCTCCCGTCTTGAGTGTTAACATACGGTACTCTCATGACATTACCAAACACGTCATAGAGTTTCATTTAGCGCATACCATCGTAATTACCCATACGATCAGTCAATACTTTACACATTGCGCTCAACACTGTCCAATACTTTACACAAATAATTATTTACAATAGTTCTGCCATTAGCCTACACGGTGCTTCGTAACTGAACACGGCATAGTTCGTACTGCTGATTATGCCTATAGCACGACTATTATTCATACAAGCTTATTAAATGCTTCATTTACATGTACCAGTCTTTGTTCGGCGTCTATTATGAGTAGAACCGCCATGCGTTCTGCCTTGACGAACTTGCTTCACAGTGGCTGTACCTGACTGAAGATTCACTTGAAGACTGCTCGTACCTTACTTGAAGACTGCTGTATACTGCTTACATACTGTCTCGTACTGCCCTCGTACTTGTTGCATACTGATTGCAACTTACTGCAACTGAGCTACAACTGGGTAACTTCTATCGTCGTGAAGACTGCGTAAGACTGCAACTTGAACTGTAACTGGGTGTAAACTGCACGTGAACTGCGCGTAGACTGAGCTTGAACTGCGTGAGACTGGGTTTCAACTGGGCGCTCCTCCAAGGGTCTACTCCCTTATATCGTATTCCCACGGAAATTAGGGCGAAATCTTCCCGCGTAATCTTGGCTCCTCTCACAGCGTGAATCTGGTCTCCAAACCATGATCATTGGGTTCCTCTTTCTTCAAAGATTCCAAAACTATCTGCGTGAAAAGGAATCGCTCGTCCAATTAATTAATATTAATTCCTTTCTCCTTAGCGTGGGACGCTATCTTACGGGTATTCCCCGGCAACATTCTCAAATCTATCCGCGCACAATGGTCGTTTTACAGTCCTTCCGCACATCATTAAATATGCCCCAATTTCGCAGGTAAAAGGCTCTAAAATTAGCCTCCTGCCAAAAGATTCATCTGTGAGCAACTCTCATCTCAATTCGTTGCTCCAATCACGAGTAATCAATGATTTTCCTGGGCATCTCTCCTCCCACTCCTCAAATCTATTCTCCGTCGGGGAATAACTGGGTCATTATTCAGGCCTCCCCCTTGCTCCAGACGACAGAATGGGGTCACAGAGATGGACATGGCTCCACTGGGCCCCACCCACAATTCTGGGCTAATTTGTAAAATGTCAACTCTGTCCTCTCCGTGCTTCAAGCCTCGTATAGCCTACACCAAGTAGTCTAATAATGCTGTAATCTGCTCATTATTCCCTGCATTATTTTAATAAATAATGTCATTGCACCAAAAATCACACCAGTGATTAAATATACACTTCTTTCGAGGGGTTTTTACCATGAAACTGCCTCTACAGATCTCTGGTTCGTTCCCTGGTGGAACCTTTATACTGAGATCACAGTCTCTGAGAACCACGTTCAATTCCAGTCAGCATAACCTCCTCGGGTTCATATTCCCCTTGCGAAACTTATAAAAGTCAATTGCAAGTGGCTTTCTATAAGTAACCAGCTGACTGTCTACCACTGTCTATGTTTACATCTGGGGTCCTTCACCTCGTCTGGCTGCGAGTAGGTTAGTACTGTTCCCCCTTCCACACTCGGCCTTCTTCCTAAGCTGTTCATTCTCCATGCGGAGGGTCGCGTTTATGGCTTCAACCTCTCTCGCCACTCTGACCATTTCTTCATAGAATTCTCGCAGACACTGGCATTCTTTCTTTTTCTTCGCTTACACTGGGTAAACTGTCTGCTTCTCGTCCCGTCTTGCCGTTCCAACTTTCAGGTCTAACTGCTTGACTGACTTCGCTCTCCCCGTTGAGTTGGGTGTGCGTTACCAATACTTCTTCTTGTTCGTCGAATTCTTCTGGCGAGTAATAAACTTTTAAGTTGGCTACGTTCATAACGACCTCGTTTCCATTTTCTAGATGCCTTAACCTGTATGCATTGTTCTGGAGGTCTCTAATCACCTCGAACGGGCCGTGGTAAGAAAAATTGAACTTTTTATACTTGCGTGCCTCTGGATCTGAACTGGCGGGTTTCTTTATTAAAACTTTCTCTCCCACGAGAAGCGGTCTATGATACCTCTTCGCACGATTTCTTCTCTGACGTCTCTCCGCCTGTGCTTTGAGATATTCAGAGGTTCGTTGGATCCTCAATTCTCTACCTGGCTGTGCATCTACTGGCAATGGAATAACACCAGTCCACGGTCTCTCTGGTCTTTGATCCAGATGTAGAGTCACGGGAACCTGACCTGTCGCCTCATGTACAGTATTATTTATACAGTATTCAATGACTTCTAGAAATTCTATCCAACGCCAATTCTCCTCAGAGCAGTAGATCTTCATGTATTTCTGGATCTCTCTCATTACTCTTTCAACTGGACTTGCCTCAGGATGGCGAATGGTAGATAAAATCTGCCTAATTCCTAGAGTTTCCAGTTCTCGACGAAATTCTGCACTTGTAAAGCAACTTCCGTGGTCCGAGAGAATGTTATCCGGCTTCCCAAGAATCGGAATAACTCTCTCTTTCAGGCGCTTCAAGACCTGTTTTGAACCTGTCTTTTGTATGGGGCATAACACCACCATTTTCGAAAATACATCCATGGCTACAAAAATGTGTCTATTGCCTCTACGTGCTCTAGGCAATGGTCCAAAGTTGTCTATACTCAATAGCTGCCTTGGCTTCTCCGGTAACAACGGGATAGGTCGTTGCCTCATTAAAAAGGGATTTGGCTTAACCCTTTGGCATAGATCACATGTCCTAATAGTATTTCTCACCGTTTCTCTCAATTTTGGCCAAGTAAATGCTTCCTTCAACAGAGCACAGATTTTATCTATCCCCGGATGTCCAAATGCTCTGTGGGCTAGCCATACCAATCTTCTCTGCAAAGATGCAGGAATTACAATCCTTTGACGTGTATGATCTACATCGTCCCACTTGTGTAATATCTGATTATACCATACATACTCTGTTGCCAATGCCTCCGCCTCTCTGTATACCGCAGTTCCCCTTGCTAAGCGTACCTCAAAATAATCGATCATCATCTTCAACCATGGGTCTTCGCGTTGTAGGTTGGTAAGATTCCTTAAGTCATCCAACGTCTTCTGATCTCGATTCTCAATCTGGACAGCTAGCGCTTCCTCTTCTCTAGGGTAACGACTTAATTTGTCCGGTATTACATTCTCTTTCCCTGAACAGTATTCAATTTCCACATTAAATTGCTGGATATACAGGGACCATCTTGTCAATCTCTGGCTAGACAAATCTGTCTTTAACAAAAATGTTAAAGCTTTATGGTCTGTTCTAAGGACTATTCGGAAGCCATACACGAGTTTGTGCCAAGATTGCAACGCGTACAAAATCGCGAGCAACTCTATCTCTGTGATCGTGTAGTTTTTCTCATGGGCTTTCAGTCTCCTGCTTATAAAGGCGATAAAAACTTTCTTCTCAGGCTGGTCAACATTTTCCTGGAATAGCATCGCTCCAATCCCAATAAGTGATGCATCCGTCTGTATGATGAACTTCTGGGTATAATCCGGGTATCCCAGCTTCACATATTCCAAAAGCATTTGTTTTGACCTCACGAATGCTTCCTGACATTGCTCCGTCCAATTCCATCTGCCGCCTTTCTTCAATAGGTCCTGCAGGGGTGCTACTGTCGCAGTATAGTTTGGGCAGTGGTTCGAAAAGAATCCAATTACTCCCAAATACTGTCGGACGTGCTTTACTTTCGTGGGTCGAGGGAAATTTCGAATTACCTCCAATTTATCTGGGTTAGGCTTCACTCCATTTGCATCAATAACATGCCCTAGGAATTTAACTTCCCTCTGACAGAAGTGCGATTTCTTGATATTAACCTTAAAGTTAGCTTCTCGAAGGTCATCTAGCAACTTCTTCAGGTCTCTCATGTGCTCCTCCAGAGATTCTGATGTAAGTAGAATGTCGTCTACATATCTGATGGTACTCTCTTTAACCTCATCTGATAGATTGCGATCTAACGCTCTTATCAGGGCTGAACCAGCTGTTTTCAACCCAAAAGGTAGCCTTAAAAATGTGAACGTATGTTGATCAAACATAAATCCTGTCAACAGACTAGTTTTCTTCTCTAATTCAAGATGGTGGAAACTGGATGTGATATCCAAATTTGTGAATATGGTTTTCCCTTTAAACTTCCTGAGGATCTCTTTAATAGGTGGCACTTGATCAAATTCCGGAATTACTCGCAAATTTAAGCGTCTCAGGTCCAGGCAGACTCTGACAGATCCGTCTGTCTTTGGTACAATTACCAATGGACTTACATAAGGCGTAGGTGTCTTCTCAATAACACCGGCCTCCAACATCTCCTGAATTGCCTCTTTCACTTTAGCATGATGCTTTTCAGCTATAGGGTAGGGTTTCTGCCTAAATGGTGTCCAATCACTGACTTGAAAAGCATAAGTGAAGTTCTTTATCCGACCAGGTCTCGAATCAAAGACTTCCTTCTGTTCCAGTAATAACTGCTTTAAATTTTCCTTCTCTTTTAGCCCAATTTTCGCTTCTTCTAGCTTTTCCGAAATATATTCTTCCAATTTGGGTTCCAGATCTTTTTCCAAGTCTGTGGCTAGTGTTGTAAGCTCCTCTTCTAACTGCTCAATAGCTAACACTCCCTCCTCAGCCACATCTCTGTATGTATGCCATACTTGTTCACTTGATCCTGGTTCAATCTCATTGAGTGCGACCTCTAAGCCTTCAGCTTCTTCATTCACATGGAACATAACCCTGTCCTGTGCTAGGTCGATTATCACTATGTATTCCCTTATAAACTCTGCCCCAATGAGTAGGTTATAAGGCAGTTTGTTTACTAACAGAAAACTCTGTGAGAAAATAGAGCCTCCTATCTGTAAATCTAGGAATACCTGGTATTTACATATCATTGTTCGGTCTGGAATTACCCCTTTAATCTTGACACTAGAGATCGGTATTTTCAAAATGTTCTCTCTCCGGGCTATTTCATTATATAGAGCTTGTGTCATGAGGCTCACTGTTGACCCTGTGTCTAGCAGACTTCTTACTTTTAATCCTGCCACTCTTACAATTATAATAGGCAATTCTCTCTTGACCATGACCTGTGGTCCTCCTGTATCCTCAATCAGCTCTTCTGGTTTGGCTATCCAATTGATGATGTTAATAGACTTCCATCCATCAGTCTCAAACTCTTCTAATTTTGGCGTTTTTTTTTTCTTCAGCGCCCGCCCCCTTGGAGTTTCTTCTCTCCTGTTCGCTGCGCTGTAGTTCCAAACTCTTAGCTCCATCTCCATATCTGTCTGGCGATGTCCTGTTCTGCATGACTTCTTGCCATCGAACTTGTTGTTTCTGGGGCTCATCTCCCCTTTCTTCGAGGTATCGCAAAGAAGCATGATATCGTTCTTCTACCTCGTCATCGAAGTTACTTCTTCTTTCTTGGGGTCTCCAATTTCTATTATTGCCTTCTTGGCCATTATTACCTCCATTGTTATGGTACGGTTTGCCCCTGTTATTCTGCTTATTCCACGAGCTTCGACCTCTTCCTCCACTATTAGCATTTCCTTTGAATTTTGACTGCCATCTTCTGGGTTCCTGTTCCCATTGCCGTCCATAGGAATCTAAGGTTTCTGTGCTCGTAGCTTTGTTGTTCCTTGGAGCTTGCTGTTGGTCAGTCTGTGTGTTGGTCACGTGGACTTGTTCCACGGTTCGACTCTGACGCATTGTATTTGCTGTGGTGAGGTCCAGTTGCCTTAGAACTGTCTCCATTTCCATAGCAGTTTTCGCATTAGCCGAGATTAGTAGCCTTTGGATCTCGTATGGAAGCTGTTTGGCGATAGCAATACATAGCTCCAGTTCGCTTGGTTTTTGATCCAGCTCTTTAAAGCGACACATCTGCGATATGAAAAATTCTGCGTACTTTGTTGGATTATTAGTACTGTATTTCTTTGCATATAAATCCAACCGTAAATTCTGTTGGGTCGCGGCGTCCCAATATCTCTTCAAGAATGCCTCACGGAACTCCTCAACAGTATCAAAAGTGTAACGGAAGCTGCGAAACCATAATGCGCACTCTCCCTCTGTTAACTTCTCTATAGCACGTAGCCTACGCTCCTGCGGTATTCGTGCATCATTCAGATATTCAGTCACTTCCTTTAACCAATATTTTGGTGTCATACTACAGTGGCTACCTGAAAATTTCCTTGGTTTTTCTTCGCTTGCCCTAATGACGTTTATCACCTGGGTGTGCATAGCATTTTCATGTGGCGTCGATGCCGCAATTGGTACACCTGGCGTCATATAAGGACTTTCCCCTGGGCTTGTAGCATTCCTGCTCATAGGTTGGGTTTCCAAGTCTGCCCACCTTGTTTTCCTCATATCCTCCATGCTGCCTTCACTTGACTTAGGACCTTTCAGAAGCGTTTCCTCATGTGCTATTATCCTAGTCTCCATTTGATTGTGGCGCATCTCTGCACTTTCTAGGCGAGTAATGACTTCTTTCTCTATTCTTGTAAGCCTATCTCGGTTTTCCTCGGCTACTTGAAATATTTTCACCTTGTCTTCTTTCAGACTTTGTTTGAAATGGGATATTTCATCCTCTACATCTTCTTTAATTTGAGCAAGGGTCTTGTCGCTTGCCTCTGTTTTCTGGCCTTCTCTTATTTCGAGTTCTTCTCTTAACCCTTTAATTTCATCTTGAATGTGTCCATTGACCTTAGACAATTCGTTCCGGACCTTGGTGATCTCACCTCTATTCTCCTCTTGCCTTTTGTTAACTATGACAATGTCACTTTGAACTTGGTCCAGTTCTTGATGAACTTTGCCCATCTGACTTTTCACGTTGCTTACCAGCTCCTGACTTTCATGAGCGATAGCCTTAATTTTGCCTATTTCCTGGCATTGACCTAATAAATTCTGGTCCTGTTTCTTGAGGTCACCGTTAATTGCTCTAGCATAGCTTTTCAATTTCTGGTTCCATTTGGAGTCGTTCTCCTCTAATCTCTGGTCTACCGTTTTTGTAAACTCTGCGAACTGTTTCGCTTGGCGTTCGAGATTCGCCTCATTTTGGATTTGAATATCCTTAATGTCGTTAGACAACGCATCTAATCTACTGTTGGTTTCCTCCTGAGCATGCTTACACGCTTGTAAATTACCCTCAAGTTTGGCTTCTATAGCCTCGAAACGTTTATCAGTTTTAACCTGCATTTCCGATACAATGCTTACAACAGTCTCTGTTACTTCGGTCTTAATTACCTCTTGCATTTGACCAAACTTATTATTTAGTTCAGCTTTATTTGCATCTAAACGGTTGTTTATTTCAACCTGAGTTGCATTAATTGCCTCCTGATTGGCATCTAAACGAGTGTTTATGCTATCCTGGAAAGCCTTGGCTTCCAGTTTATTCTGCTCGTTAGCAGCATCAAAATGCTGTTTCAATCCTGCAATAACCTGCAAGATTTCCTCCGTACCTGACATTTTACAATAACACACTGAAATATGCAGGCAGGCTTCCTGGAAAAATATGTGGATACGTTTCGAAGAGAAACATCAAACACTGCACACATATTGTGAAGTCGTACAAAACCTGATAATATTATGGTGGATTGTGGATCTGGTATGTAGCGCTCATACCCTTGGGCAATTCTCTTCTCAATAGAGAGATTCTGCGTTACATAAAAAGCCTACTGAATTCAAAAATCACTCAAACACAGTTTGAGGCAAAACAATTACTATGGTTTTCCCCATGAAATACCATAAAAATCTCTGGGTTTTCCCTAAATCCCATAAGCTCCACGTACCTGGGCGCCATGATAATTAATAGACTCATGTATGCCATGCATGTGCAATGCCAAGATCGCTCATATTGCACTGACGCAGGCGGTTCCATAATGAATTAATACCGTCCCACGTCGCTTGGGCCATGATAATAAGAGTGTCATACTTACAAAGGAGTAGAACTTGTACTTATACATCTATCAAAATTTATATGTACGTATCGGAACTTAGCTAGGATAGGAGCGGTCATTCCCTACTTCGTTAATTCTTACTTTAATAGAGTTGTGTGCACTAGATCTGACCGACTTTAGTTGTACCGATAGCTCAAATCACAGTATAGGACATCAAATCCCATGTACCCATGTGAGTAATCTCGATGGTAAATATGCAGCTGCCTCCAGCTAGCATCAGGTCTCAGGCGCGTGCCGTTCCCCCAAATGAGCAGTGCATATTTTGGATTTGAGGCTATAAGGTAACAACTCTACAATAACAAGGCACAACTCTATTCTAAAACTTTAATTCAGTAACTAAAAATCATGGCTTCAAACACAAAAACAATCCCAAAACCAAAAAAAAAAAAACAAAGCAAACAAAAGTTTTACTTCCACAATCCACAAATAAACAAAAATGAAATCATAATAAAATCATATTAAACCATAAAGCTGTACCCTTATGTGAACTACATAAAGATATTCTAGTGCGCTGATGCACCTACGACTTCAATACAAACTGTACATTAACATAACAGTCATACGATGTGACTTCTTTAATATCACAAATTAATTATTCCTTAAACCTCTTGGTTTTAACAATTATGTGTGCCGTGCGTGTTTTGATTTTTCTCTTCTCACCAAACAAATGCTTGCATGCATTTACCTATCCGGACGTTGCACCGCAATCAACGTGCAACTCCCTAATTATGTAAGCTACCCCTCCACTTCCTCTATTTATATGGTTCCACTGCATGCTGTATGTGATTCCTAGATAAAACGTTACGTTATAGCTTGGGTCGGATGGTACAATAGATTACCTTGCTCTCGTGGCGATTGGCATCTGGTAACTAACTTCAAAACTTGGTTTCAGTGACAGTACAAATACATCATCTAACTATTCGTCAGATAGCTAAAATAATGAACCATCAGGATAATCTGTAATTATCCATGTGTTCCTAAACCACATGGCTACATTACTCAATATAACAATCTTTCATTATATGTCATTTACCAGGGTCTAAAATCTGTCCCTTTCAACTTGCCTTGACGGTTCGAGTTTAGACTGCAGACCCTCGGCTAGAGGAGTCCGCACACAATAGAAAGTGGGATGGGTGTTCCACCAATTACCTCGACCCTCCTTAAAGGTTTTGAATGCTTTCCTTTCTAAGCAGTAAAGATTTACAAGACAAATACTGTCGTCTGACCGACACACATATCCCAAAGGATCTTAATTGACTATTATGCAAACAGGTATTGAATGAGCTTTTATAATTACTCCTACACAGAGGATATAATAATTACTGGCCTCACACGGGTCCATTCAACATGAAGGTTCGGGGTTCGTAACGCATTAGTCTAACGGGTGACCGATGTCTCAAGTAAAATATAGGCGCTCACTGCAGCTGGCGCCATGAGTTTCGCTACCACAAGCGGAATAACTCATCAAATAAGTTCTCGGGAGACCATAGAGTTTCGAGGTGTCCTCGTTCTCCTCGTCTCTATCACAGGATCCCAACCCGGAACACTTTCATATCCTTCCTCAGAGCTAGGGTACACACTACAACTCTGGCATAAAATTATATCTCCACTTATGCCCTTGACATAGGAGATTTCATACGTAGAATAGACCATCTGGCCCCTTACTCAATGCTACGACCTCCGACCTATATTATTAAGAGAAATCTATCAATTTACTCTATAAGCTTCTCATATAAGCTGCAAATTCAATTCACTAAAAGCTCTTTCATGCCTGGCATCATTATTGAATATATGCAATATTCTGATATAAAACTTCTTTCCTTAATTACTGTAACGTAATCTTACTGTATCATCTTACTGCTTAGATTGATAAGTCTTGCAATTAGCGTAAATCTCTCGCTTATAACATTTATTTGTTTCCTGATGTGTTCATTCATACTTTTAATATTCATTATTATTATTACCATTAATCTCACTGACATAAATGACCAAAATCATTACTTTATTATTCTTATATAGCTTACCAAAAATCCGACATAGCTGAACGTCTTAAAATCCGAACAATCGCGTTCGTCACATTTACATAACTGATTGCCATTCTTAATTTATAGTGGGAATAATTACTCCACTTAATGATGCAAATTAACATCTCAACTCTATAAAGAATCAACACAATAATGATCAAACATGGAGGATCTGCCTCCTAAACTGATTTTTACTGGCATCTTTAAGGAATTCACAACATGCAATGGCCCATATTTCTACATAATCATAACTTGTGGGGTACTTACATTTCTATAGGCGTCTATGGTGGCTCCGACCAATCATATTTCTCCATGTCGCCCGCCATTAGCAGGTTTAACGCGACATATTCATCTTGCAAACACACATTTTATAACACATAATTTTCATCAACAACACGACACGTTGCATAACTCTCAGGAAGCTATTGCTCCCACACATATGAAACACTTATCTAATCACTACTTTAAAGGATATTTTACATATGTTGTACACTTAACACACGTCACTTTATACACTTTTCAATGCTGAAATTCCCTAGCAAAGATCGAAATTGCAGGTGTCGACAGCATCTCCCGTGCTCCGATCAACTCCTGATTGAAAGTCTGGTTTACCTGCTCTCGGGATTCACCAACAGTTTTTATATCCTACTCCTACGGTAAGCGTCCTGCGCTGCATAAATATGCTAGCTCCCGTCTTGAGTGTTAACATCCGGTACTCTCATGACATTACCAAACACGTCATAGAGTTTCATTTAGCGCATACCATCGTAATTACCCATACGATCAGTCAATACTTTACACATTGCGCTCAACACTGTCCAATACTTTACACAAATAATTATTTACAATAGTTCTGCCATTAGCCTACACGGTGCTTCGTAACTGAACACGGCATAGTTCGTACTGCTGATTATGCCTATAGCACGACTATTATTCATACAAGCTTATTAAATGCTTCATTTACATGTACCAGTCTTTGTTCGGCGTCTATTATGAGTAGAACCGCCATGCGTTCTGCCTTGACGAACTTGCTTCACAGTGGCTGTACCTGACTGAAGATTCACTTGAAAACTGCTCGTAACTTACTTGAAGACTGCTGTATACTGCTTACATACTGTCTCGTACTGCCCTCGTACTTGTTGCATACTGATTGCAACTTACTGCAACTGAGCTACAACTGGGTAACTTCTAACGTCGTGAAGACTGCGTAAGACTGCAACTTGAACTGTAACTGGGTGCAAACTGCACGTGAACTGCGCGTAGACTGAGCTTGAACTGCGTGAGACTGGGTTTCAACTGGGCGCTCCTCCAAGGGTCTACTCCCTTATATCGTATTCCCACGGAAATTAGGGCGAAATCTTCCCGCGTAATCTTGGCTCCTCTCACAGCGTGAATCTGGTCTCCAAACCATGATCATTGGGTTCCTCTTTCTTCACAGATTCCAAAACTATCTGCGTGCAAAGGAATCGCTCGTCCAATTAATTAATATTAATTCCTTTCTCCATAGCGTGGGACGCTATCTTACGGGTATTCCCCGGCAACATTCTCAAATCTATCCGCGCACAATGGTCGTTTTACAGTCCTTCCGCACATCATTAAATATGCCCCAATTTCGCAGGTAAAATGCTCTAAAATTAGCCTCCTGCCAAAAGATTCATCTGTGAGCAACTCTCATCTCAATTCGTTGCTCCAATCACGAGTAATCAATGATTTTCCTGGGCATCTCTCCTCCCACTCCTCAAATCTATTCTCCGTCGGGGAATAACTGGGTCATTATTCAGGCCTCCCCCTTGCTCCAGACGACAGAATGGGGTCACAGAGATGGACATGGCTCCACTGGGCCCCACCCACAATTCTGGGCTAATTTGTAAAATGTCAACTCTGTCCTCTCCGTGCTTCAAGCCTCGTATAGCCTACACCAAGTAGTCTAATAATGCTGTAATCTGCTCATTATTCCCTGCATTATTTTAATAAATAATGTCATTGCACCAAAAATCACACCAGTGATTAAATATACACTTCTTTCGAGGGGTTTTTACCATGAAACTGCCTCTACAGATCTCTGGTTCGTTCCCTGGTGGAACCTTTATACTGAGATCACAGTCTCTGAGAACCACGTTCAATTCCAGTCAGCATAACCTCCTCGGGTTCAATATGTCTGATTATTTTTAATGATTATTTTATATACCGAATATCACATCCCCCAAACAAACAACTCATGAGATATCGTTATTCAATGAAATGCACGTTTACCCCCTTGACACGTCTCTAAAACCCGAATAAACAAAAATCATTCCTTAGTTAACGTTTTCGACATACAGCGAACATGTTCCCAAAATTTCATGTTTCCAACTTTAATAGTTTTCGCTGGGCGTGATGAGTGAATGAGTGAGTCAGACAGGACATTTTCTTTCATTTATTTTACCAGAATTTCACCCCTCCCCATGGGCCCCTTAAATTGGATTGATTAAAAATCGCTTGAACACCTATTAACTTATTTCTTAAGCTGTCTTTTTCCCCTGAGTCAGTCGGTTAGGACACTTTCTCTCCTTTTTATCCCCAGAATTTCACCCCACCCCATTGGCCCCTTAAATTAATTTATGAAAAAACAGTCGAAAACCGATTTACTTACTTTTTAAGCTGATTTTTTTTTCGCTGAGTTTCAAATTTCTCGCCTATGTCGTTTAAGAGATAGGCCTACACGCTCCATTAGGAATCCTTCAACCCCCAATTTTCAGCCCTTTCAACTCATAATAATACACCACATCGAAAAACGCTTAGACACATGTCTGCGTATTTTTAATGATTAGTTTATATGCCGAGTATCACATCCACAAATGAAACCACTCTTAAGATATTGATATTCAATGAAATGCAGGTTTAACCCCCTTAAGACTCCTTTAGAACCTGAATATCCAAAAAACCTCCCTTAGTGTACGGTTTTGACATACAACGAACATATCCCCGAAATGTCAAGTTTCCAACTTCAATATTTTTGGCTGGGCGATGATGAGTGAGAGAGTAACTGAGTGAGTCTGGACATTTTCTTTCAATTTTCTTTTTTCAGAATTTCACCCCTCCCCATGAACTCCTTAAATTTGATTTATGAAAAAAAAAAAAAACTTTCGAACAGCTATTTACTTAATTTAAAGCAGTTTTTCCCCCCTGAGTTTGATGAGTGAGCCAGTCAGTCAATCAGTTAGGACACTTTCTTTCCTGTTCCCCCCCCCCCAGAATTTCATCTCTCCCCATGGGCCCCTTAAATTGGATTTATGAAAAAACTGTCAAACACATATTTACTTCTTTTTTATGTTGATTTTTTTCGCTGTGTTTCAAACTCCTCGCCTATGTCGTTTAAGAGACACACGCACCGTTAAGAATCTTTTAATCCCCACTTTTCACCCCTTTCACCTCTTAATATACACCACATCGAAAAACCCTCAGACACATGTCTTCTTATTTTTAATGATGAGTTTATATGCCGAGTATCACATCCCCCCATGAAACCAATCGGGAGATATTGCTATTCAATTAAATGCAGGTCTACCCCCTTAACACCCCTTTAGAACCTGAATAGCCAAAATTTCTCTCTTAGAGGGCATTTGCGGCCCTTGAGGAAGCTGCATACAGATTTCATTCCAATCCGTTCGGTGGTTTCTGAGATTTCGTGATGAATAAATGAATGAGTGAGTGAGTGAGTGAGTGGTATTTGACAAGTATATAGTAGAAAGAAGATAGTGTCAAGTCTTTGTTATGCTAAACTCGGTTGACTGTGCTGTGTGAGCAATTGAGTAACTAACGGGATTTCAAGTAAAGATCCTCATTTTCTATACCGGTAGTGCAGAGCGCAATTGGCATCAAGTCGGCCGTGTCTCGACTTGAGCTATGTTGCCATGGAAACTATCTGCCTTGCCATTCCTTCATGTGTATATTTTATGATTTGATTAGCCTGTTTTTGAGTGAAAAAGGGCCAAAATCAGAAGAATGAGAAAGACTATCGAAAATTAATGTAGCCAGCGGTTCCTTCTGGGTCCTAAACTATGTGTGTGCAAAATATGGTTGAGATTGGTGGAACGGTGTAGATTTGTATACGGAACCAACATATATACATACATACATACATACATACAGACTTTCACTTTTATATATTAAATATTTCGCATTACAAACCACTGCAATATATTGTTTATACCTTTCTCTTTTTAACGTTCATATTGCCATTATTGTGATTGTATACCACGAGCGGAAAAGAGAAGCGAAACATGATTGTGTTTCCCGTAAGAATGCATTGTAAATATCAGCTGGTATGCGCCTGCCACATCCGAGCTGCGTCACAGTGTAGCAGCCAATTGGAGCGAGAGGCACCGGAGTGTCCTACCTTATAGTCTACTTCCCTTGTCATTATTCATATTCGTCTATGGTTCTACAGTTCTTTGTAAACCTTGGCCTCTGCAATAACCTTCCGCCATTTATCTCGTTCCAAGTGTGTTTCAAATGGAAATGGTCTAAAAACCGGAAGATTCTTTGATCCCAATATCTCACTGTTTTTTTTTTATAGATGTACTGTAATTCATTTTATGGTCGACGATGTCGAAATGTAAATATTATAGTCTATGTCAGAAAACTGTATCATAATGAGACTCATTATAGAAGAAGTTTCCATTATGGGACAGTTTCTCCCACCAATCAGAGCTCACGAAACAGTTGTTTGACCAATTAGGTAAGGATAGCATCGCACCTGAATTTAAATTTCACTGCGTGGCCTAATGTCATAGTGGGGTAATCGAAGAGGCCATGATCAAATACAAGGTATTCTCTGAGTCCCATGCGCTCTGTTTAGTACTTAGGTTGGTTGTTTCTTAAGTTTAGGGGCTGCGAGAACGCGGTCATGTAGCCCCGTGTACTTTGGGTGAGTGTAGAATCTGTCTGATAACCGGTGTTAATTGTGATGACTGTATTAGTGTGTGTATCTGTTTTAATTCAAGTAAGGACTGCTGGCGAAATCTCGACAGATATTTATTAATATTTATGTTCGAACATAAAATAGTTATATTAATTATCGTCGAACATAAACAGTCGTATGCAACTCGCCTATAATGGTACTTAGGACACTCGTATGGAAATTATAAAATTCGTATACGCTCCTTTTATAAACATACTCGTCTCTTAATTATTGTCATTATAGGCTCGTTGCATAATGTACTATTTTGTAACTTTGCAACATGTTATTGTTTGAGTCTTCAGTCTTTTGACTGGTTTTATGCAGCAATCCATGTAGTCAACTCGATGAGTAAATTGACAGTATATTTAAATTCAAACTTATAGGTAATTTTTTTAATTTTCGGGTCATTTTATGTGATTATTGCAATCATTTTTTAAACAAAATTAATGCCATTGAATACGGCGCCCTGATCATGATTATGATATGTAGTAGAGCCATGTAATAACAAGATGTTCAGTAAAGAACATATAGCCTACTTTCTCCTGAATGCATGGGTATTGTTATAACTCTTTGTCCTTTTCAAGGAGTATAATTGAATGTTGGTTGTAGTAGCTTGTTGAAATACAACGTGCTATAGGGATATTAAACATGAATAGGAGGTGCCCTTTGCTAGTGCTACCTCTGTAAAAAAATTCATTCAATTCGGTTTCACCCTGTTTGAATTGATATGGGGAATGGAGTTGCACACATACTTAGCCACCATCTGCAAACTATTGGGCTGATGACCTTGTAGTCAGTCATAAGATGCTTTCCACAAAAAGGCATGTTGTTGCAAAATTTGGTAGAGACTAGATTATTAGGATGGTCGTAATTACATTTTAGCTTTTAATATTTTGGTGGCCGCGATTACGTTTCCGTCAAGATGGCGGCGATATAAACATGACACTGAGGTGCCCTTTGCTAGTGCTACCTCTGTACCAAATTTCGTTCCATTCGGTTTCACCGTGTTCGAATTAATAGGGGGAATCGATTTTCACACAAAGATGGCCGCCATCCGCAAAATATTAGGCTAATGACCTATCAGTTTGGTCAAAGGATGCTCCCTCCATAAAGGTATGTTGTTGCAAAATTTGGTAGAGATCGGATGATTAGGTTAATCATAATTTGATTTAAGCTTTGAACATTTGTGTGGCCGCCATTACGTTTCCGTCAAGATGGCGGCGATATAAAACATGACACTGAGGTGCTCTTTGCTAGTGCTACCTCTGTACCAAATTTCGTTCCATTCGGTTTCACCGTGTTCGAATTAATAGGGGGAATCGATTTTGACACAAAGATGGCCGCCATCCGCAAACAATTAGGCTAATGACCTATTAGTTTGGTCAAAGGATGCTCCCTCCATAAAGGTATGTTGTTGCAAAATTTGGTAGAGATCGGATGATTAGGTTAGTCGTAATTTGATTTACGCTTTGAACATTTGTGTGGCCGCCATTACGTTTCCGTCAAGATGGCGGCGATATAAAACATGACACTGAGGTGCCCTTTGCTAGTGCTACCTTTGTACCAAATTTCACAAAATTCGCGTTCACCGTGTTGGAATTGATAGGGGGGGGGGGGCAGACATTCAGAGTACACACACTCGCACACACACACACACACACACACACAGACTCAAACACGCACACATACACACACACAGACAGACTCACTTTTTTCGCCCTGTGTTGATCTCATAAGTCTACTTTCATTTTTTGCAAAAATCGAAAGTAGGCTAAAAATACGTATGGTCATTAGATGAAATGTTTATTTTGAAAACAAAAACCTAATCTTCGGATTAGAGCAAAAGCAGAAAAAAAGCAAATACGAAAGAAAATAAAAACCAAAGACACAAAGCAAAAGCAAATGCCAAAGCTGAAAACAACAAACACGAGACCATAAACAAGCAAAAAACAGATTAAAACGAAAGCAAAATCAAAAACCAAAAACACAAAATAAAAACAAAGGAAAAATCAGAAACACAAAGCAAAAACAAAAGCAAAAACAAAAGAAAAACACAATACGAAAGCAAAAACCAAAAACACAAAGGAAAAACAAAAGAAAATAAAAAACCAAAAATACAAACCAAAACGAAAGCGAAAGCAGAAAACAACAAGATGTTCGGGAAAGAACATATAGCCTACTTTCTCCGAAATGTATGGGTATAGTTATAACTCTCTGTCCTTATCATCTCCTAATTTCTTCCTATTTGAAGTGCAAATTGGCACACAGGATTTGAACAGTGGCGTTCAAACCATAGTTTATAATTTACCCCAGCATTTTGCAATTTCATCAGCAAACACTCCAAACACCGACTACTTACAATAATTGAAACTTCGTTGCTCTAATAAGGCCCATCTTCAATGCGCAGTCGGCAGTCCGTAGTTGGTAGTCCTCGGTCGGCAGTCGCGATCGACTCCGTGTATACTATAGGCACCATACACAACATGAAGTTGCAGTTGGTAGCTGGCAGTTGGCAGTCGAGAATTTTATCCTTGACTGCCAACTACCCGACTGCAGCAATGTAATAGCCAATCAGAGCAGATCAGAAACTGACGTCACGTTGTTGTTCTGTGTCGTGTACGAATGATATAGAACTAAGTGAAGTAGCTTCGCAACCCGTAAATTTATAGGCTAATCTTAAATACACGGTATAACAAAATAATCCATCTCCAAATCATCCATATTGCAAGTTTTGAGATTATCAACAACGCCTCTGTGCACAAGGAATAAACGAATGTTACTGTCTTATTACTCCTAGCAGTCGTTAAGACTGGGTTCACTAACTGGCCGGTATAGAGCGCTGCTCGAATCTATAGTTTCTGCATAGTACAACTGAAGGATGGAAGATGTCACTCCAGTGGAGAATGTCTTTTTTTTTAATATATAATTTCCATTGCAAAAAGCACCATATAAAGCTTTATTTTATAACGTCTCAGTACTCAAGAAACAATAAATATAAAAACTAGTCGTGATATCTAGTTGTGAAATATCGAACAATATAATCCTAACAGAGCGAGTGCATTCTAGCGGCCAGAAGAAGAAACTTTTCAATAAAATCTGTTACCTTTTTGTCAGCTAGATGTCTCGATTAAATCTGCTGGCGAATTATGTTTTAATTAAGTATATGTTTTGCACCGTAATATGCACAATATAACGCTTAATTTTAAAACGTCTGAGTCATTACAAAGCAACAAATATGTAAAATGTCAAGCAAAAAACATATCTCTGATGGGGTTTGAACCATAGGCATATGAATGACAGACTAACGCTTTACCACTGAGCCATTTGTGCCAACGAACATTGATCCATATAAAATGACTTACATAGAACTTGTTAGCAAATAATGATTTATACTAAACGATTTCATCACTGAAGTATATTATTTATATATAAAGCATTTCATACAAAGTTTATTTATTTTGTTTTAGTACGCTATATTGCATGCAATACTCAAATTAGTGAAATATAAGTCAGGCACAAGATATCCGCTGCCATCTTGTCTTATTAATGAATCAGCTGAGCTTTTTAAAATCACGTCTGCACTATAGTATTACAAAATAAACTTTTAATTTCGCACGTGCCTCTTCCTTTAGAACAGTTAAAACGATTCTCGGCTCGATAATCGGAACTGGTGGGTCCCATGATATGGATTATAAAGTTTGCATAATTCGCACGGCCGCCATCCTGAAATGGTATGGCGGACGACCTTGTAGTTTGGTCACAAGACGCATCCTATACGAAGGTATGTTGTTACCAAATTTGGTAGAGATTGGATGATTTGGTTAGTCGTTATTTGATTTTACGTTTTGAACGTTTGAGTGGCCGCCATTCAGTTTTAGTAAAGATGGCGGCGATATAAAACATGACACTGAGGTGTCCTTTGCTAGTGCTACCTTTGTACCAAATTTCGTTCAATTCGCATTCACCGTGTTCGAATTGATAGGGGGGGACAGACATTCAGAGTACACACACTCACACACACACACACAGACTCACACACACACATACACACACACAGACTCACACACACACATACACACACACAGACAGACACACTTTTTTTCGCCCTGTGTTGATCTCATAAGTCTACTTTCATTTTTTGCAAAAATCGAAAGTAGGCTAACAAACACGATACCATATACAAAAAGCACAACGCAAAATCAAAAAATGAAAACAAACAAAAAAAAATTACTCTCGGCACGCCGGATGGTGGAGATAGATTTCACCGGGCAAACTAGGGGATAGGCGAAATTAGGCAGAACATGCAGGTTTTCGTAGAAGGATCAGACCTCATTTATTGCGAGAAAGTAATTTACTATTGGAGTTTAATTAATTTGGTTTTTCGTATTTTATGCATATTTTTAACATTTTATTGCCTTATGGGGACGGTAACCTTCTCGTCATTTGGGGTCTATTTTTAGCCTATTTTCATTTTATGAAAAAAATAGGCTTATGAGATCACCTTTTGTCCGTGAGTCTGTGTGTGTGTGATGGTGTGTGTGTGTGTGTGTGTGTCCTAATAACTTCTAAACAGCTGGAGCGATTTCAGTGAAACTCTGTAAGATCATAGCACCATTCTGGTCGACCCCGACCGTGCACTTCAAATTTTATTGTCTCTCACCAATCCAACATGGCGGCTGTGCGAAATATTTCACCAGCATTCAGTAGAGCAGACGCAAGAAAAGCTTGCCGAAAGAAGGTGCGCAAATCTTCGGCCATGTTCGGGTGTTCGGTAGTGGCATACAACGCCCTTCCCACTTCCCGGCCGTAGCTGGCTAGCAGCAGTTCTGAACGGATCGTCTGCCCAGGCTTGGCCGGCTAACCGTGGCTGGGGTTCAAGTGAGATCTCAGCGCGTGTATGTAATGTCTTACACAGTAATAGCCTAAAAATACTGTTGAAGATGCAGGAAACAACAAAGAGATTAAGAATGATCTAATCGTAAAATAGCAGTAAACTTACCTAATGGCCAATTCCTAGTTCACGTCTTCTGAAAGAGGTTGAAAGCCAGCCACTCATATATCCTTCACTGTCATCTGTGCTATTGGTGCTGGAGTCACTGTCACTATCACTATCGTCCCCCAGATTAATGATTATGCGGTCTGATACTTCATCCATTATGTGATCGCTGTCAATGTACTTCTTCGCAATGTCTATTACGTGCCTACACCGACTCGACCATTGTTCTGCTCCAGTTGACGCAACTATTTCCATAAGCAATGTTCTTGCATCATCAAGTTTGAAAGTAACATTCTTTTCAGCTACATAATTTTTAACATGAGCCCAAATCATTTCGATAGGATTCAAGTCAGGGTGGTACGGTGGTAGACGCAAGATCGTGTGTCCATAGGTAGCAAGCAGTGTATCGATTTTATACGTCTTATAGCGTGGTTTATGGGATTTAATCAAAGCGTACAGTTGAGGTTTTATAATCTCTGTAGAAAATTGAATACCCTTATCGGTCAACCAATCCTGCATAACCGTTTTTCGGGAAGATGATGTGGGTGCGCCCTCACATTGGACATTATGGTACGAGGCATTGTCAATCACGACTACAGAATTGGTTGGCAAATTGGGAATTAATTTCTCTGTCAGATATTTTTCGTAATTTCTATAGTTCATCTCATCGTGATAGTCCCCTGTTGTTTGGTTGGATTTGAAAACCAACAAAGCATTTGGAACGAAACCTGCATCTGAACCGGCATGTACCACGATTAATCTTTGCCCTTTCGAGATAGGTGACTTCAGTCCATGAAAAGAACCGTCACTCCAAGCCCTTGGCTTAATGTGCGAACTATGCAAATATGTCTCATCAGTGTAAACAATAGGCCTACCCTGTTGTCGGTAACGCCTTATGCTCTGTAAGTACTGCATACGTAGGAGCCTTATGTCAGGATTCTCCATAAGTATTCTACGCATGTCTTCTGTCTTCCTCCATCTAAAGCCTAGGCCTCGAACTATCTTGCTTAATGTTCGTACCCCACCTTTAAAATTTATATCCTCAGCCAGTTTCCCACGGATCTTTTCCAGCGTTGGCCTCTCGTCTTTGGTATTGTGAAAATTATGAATCGTACACCTGACCACGCATTTATCAAAATCGTCTAACTTACACTTATTGACTTACACTTCTCTTTCCAGGCATTGAAAATGAATCCAACTCACCACTTTCAATTCTTTTGGCGCCTTGTATTATATTCCGCACCGACCTTTCTGACACACTTGTTGCTTCAGCCACTTTATTTTGAATTGCGCATATGTTTCCAACTTCCCTAGTTTGACTGAGTAAAGTTTTGGCACTCCCTAATTTAGAGCGAAACGGTGGCATTGCTAAGTACACTGAATATTATACACAATTTTCAAGGCTTTAGGTATTCAACTAACGCACTTTCAGCTACGAAATATACATAAAATAGTAATAATACACGCACACGTGTGATGCCTCCTGCTCTCTACGTTTGGTTTACAGCTGTAGACCGTCTCGGAGCGAGCAGCGTTCTTGAAGAGTTGAGTGAGCAGTGAGCCCGGTAATCAGCATTACAGGAGCCCCGCAATGAGCATTAAAATACGCCGATTGATATTGGTATCTGCGCATCGTTGAGTTTCGGCAAGCTTTTCTTGCGTCTGCTCTACCTCAAAAACTATTACCGATATCACCTTGAAATTGTGTACAGTGATAAAGAGCGCTACTAGAAGTTCACGTATGACACTTTAAAAACCTAGTAACTACAATACCAACATGGCGCCTAAGCGAAGTTGAGATTTGTAAATAGACTCTTCTCGCGATTTAACCATCCAAACGTAATGAAACTTGGTACAGCAAATGTTTATACACATTGTAATGCACTGGCATCTAATTTAGTTCAATTGTTTGCATAACCTCAAAATGGCGACTGTGCGAAATATTTCACCGGTATTCCATATCTCCGAAACTATTACAGATATCGCCCTGAAATTTTGTACGGCGATAAAGGGCACGGGTACGAGTTTATCTATATAACGTTCATAAACCTCTAAAGTAAAAACCGAACATGGCGTCCACGCGAAGTTGAAACATTTTAACAGATTTTAATCGTGATTTAACTCTCTGAGCGCAGTGAAATGTGTTACAGTAAATGATTATACATATTGTAATGCACTGGCATCTAATTTAGTTCAATTTTTTACATAACCTCAAGATGGCGGCTGTGCAAAATTTTAAAATTATTATTTTTATTTCTTGTGTCGTAATCATGCGATCGATGTGAAAGTTGAATAATGAACCTACACAATAATTTTCCTCTAATGGTACATAACTCTATGGCCTGTACATATAACAATCCAAAATGGCGAGCATCCGAAATATTTAGACGGTTCTCAATATCCACGAATCTTTTACAGCAATTAAACTGAATTTTTTATGTTCATAGAGGCTATGAACATAAGTTCACCTATAGGACTTTCAGTAACCTGGTGAGCACAAATCCAACATGGCGGCGGCGCGAAGTATACATATTTAAATGGACGTTTCTCGCGATTTAACCATCCGAGTGCAGTGAAACTTTGCACATTAGATGCTTATACAAATATTAATCCAATCTGATTTATTTAAATTATTTTCTGAATCACAAGATGGCAGCTGTGCCAAATTTTAAAATCTCGTGTTTACTTCTTGTGTTCTAATCACGCTATTGAAGTTTGAATATCACACGTACACAAAAATCTTCATGTAATAGTCAACCCCTGGCACTATACAGCCCATGACGGGCTAAGGCCGAACAAACGACCGCTGCCCAGCCATTCGGCCTGCAGAAATTGGGGTGACGCGTGATCAGCGCGTCGGGTCCCCTCGGCCGTTAATCTTGGTTTTTGTGATCGGGGCGCTGTCTCACTGTCAGACAGCTACTCAATTGTCCTCACGAGGCTGAGCGCACCCCGTTCCAACCCTCACGTCAGTTTTAAAATCCCTGACCGAGCCGGGGATCGAACCCGGGCCTCCTGGTGAGAGGCAGGCACGCTACTCCAACACCACGGGGCCGGCTTCATGTAATAGTACATAAATAAAAGTCCAACCTGCGAACCATCTGAAATATTTAAACGGTTCTCAATATCTACGAGACAATCACAACCTTCAAACTGAAATTTTGTATGTTGATAGTGGCAATTAACATAAGTAGGATACATGAAAATAGGCTGTATAGTTCTTCACGGAACTACTTGTTATACTTGTGGTCACTCTGCCCTTATGCAAGGTTTCGACACTGATGTGTAACTATCTAACGGTCTGTTAATTCTTCACGCAAAATTTTATCTCCCGCAGTGATTTTGGTTGGTTCCTCAGTTTAGGGGCTGCGACAACGCGGTCATGTAGCTCCGTGTACTTTGGGTGAGTGTAGAATCTGTCTGATCCGGTGTTAATTGTGATGGCTGTATTAGTGTGTGTTATCTGAATTCAGGTAAGCACTGCAGACAATAATTTCAAGTAGTTCCTACTTTTGCTACCAAATGCTACCGTCCACGACACCTAGCTTGCGGAATTGGTTACTAGATGGCATCGCAGTCAGGACCTGGTGGCGAACGTGGGAACTAATAGAGCGTTGTCAATTCTAACCTACAAATTTCGGATTCACAAAAGTGTAGTTAGTGGAGCCTACTGAGGGATTTTAACGCTCTTAAAAATCCTACGACTTCGGCCGGGTTTGAACATAAAAGCTCAGCATGCTACCAACTACGCCAACGAAGCCGCCGGATAGACATTTCTGAACAGAATTGATAGTAAGTAACATCGATAGGCTTCGCTTAAGATATATCGATAGACCCGAATCAAATAAATATAGAACATTAAGTTACACTTCTAGCGTTTTTCATATAATGGAAAGAAAAGAAGACATTTTCCTTGCTTTCCCATGATCAGGGGCGATCATTTTTAGCCTACTTTTCACATTTTGCAAAAAAGAGGAAAAAGTAGACTTATGAGATCGGGCAAATGTGTGTGTGTCTGTTTGTCTGTCTGTCTGTCCTTCTGTCTGTCTGGCTGGCTGTGTGTGGGTCCCCCCCCCCCCCCAATCAACTCCTAAATGGCTGCAGCAAACGAAACAAAATTTGGTAGGAGTTAAGACCTATACCTGAATATCTCACGGCCATATTTGAAAATGATGTCAGTGCTACCAACTGCTGAAAAATCGCATTTGAAATTTGAGCTCCATGTTGGATATCTTGGAAGGTATCAATCGTAGCTATTTCAAAATTTGGCACACGTATATATAATAATATTGCAGTTTAATTTCCAGGAGGCCATACATGGCAGTGTTGCCAAAATGATTCTAAGCCTGCTGATATGTCCAAGTTTTAAATGCATATAACTTCTACACTATCAATTGCAATTCAACCAAATTTCGTATGTGCTATGTGTACATAAACAGATATGACTGAGCGTATTCTTAAGAGCCACCAGGGCTGCCAACTGTTAATAAATTATCTCAATTTGTTTTAATCCAAATACCCATATATCAGAAAGTATGCAAGCCGACAGTTTTAAACTACGCACACGTATAGTACCTGACATTCTATATTAATTTGGAGTAACTTATATACGTCAGTGCTACCAACATGATTCTAAGCCTGCTGAGACGTCCAACTTTAAATTCATGTAACTTCTATACTAACTAATGGATTTCATTCAAAATTGGCACAACAATAGATCATATTATTTCAGATTATTTCTGACCAATACATGCATGGCATTGTTGCCAACATGATTTTACGCGCGCTGTTAGATCCAATGTTTAACTGCATGTAAAGTCCATGCTATCCATTGGACTTCAACCAAATTTTGTATTCTGTACCCTAAGAAATGGATCTAAGAATATATTCAGTCACCAGGGCTGCCAACGGTAGTGCTTTAGTAGGCTACATTATGCAGGGTATACAGTATTTCGAACTAATTAGAAATTCGATATTACCAACTTAATTTCCTCATTAATCATTGGCATGAATCTTAAATTTTAAGAAAAGTAGGCTCTTTAGTTCGTCAAGGAACTTCTTGTTTTTTACAGAATAGAAATAGGGTAGAGTCAAGTTACTCCGTGATATCAAATAACACCGTGATAAAGCATATTTACTATATCACGACGTAGGTTCAATTCCGAAAGTTCTAAGTTTTTACCAACAGATGGCAGTAGAAACCAGGAATCCAGGAAGCCCTTGCGCTCTCTCTTTGGCCAACTCGAAGACGTTTTAAAAAAATATTCACAGAGAGTTAACATTTCAACAAGTGATCCACATCCAGTGATATCAGTGGTGAAGATTTTAATTTCTTATAAACAGCTTTTTCATTGTATAAGTGTCAATTTAACACCAGTCAGAGGTAAGATACAGACCATTCGCATTTAAAACGTACATGGATGTAGTGTTACGCATGCATGGTGCGTGAGCTTCGCAATAAGTTCGTTTTTCTTAGGTTGGACACTGAGATGGCACCAAAACGGAATTAAGTGGCTCGTTCCTACAAAGCTCAAACACTTAAATGAGTATTGCGGTTGGTGAAGGAAGAGGCGTGGACAGTCTTCAAGGCCAGTTGACGTTTTAATATCCCGTGGAGTTCACAAAAGGATTATTGCACAAACTATTTAGCCGATCCAAGAAGTGGATCCCTTGCGAAAATTGGAAAGCCATTTCTTATGCCACCTGAACTTGAAGAGAAAATAGTGTGTCAGAATAGACACAATAGATCGGTATAGGCCTAATTCCAGACCCCAGAACAATGACGATGATGGTTGTGGTGCGTGCGGTGGCTCCCCTTGCGGATGACGCCAAGAGGAAGAATGGAGCCGAATGGATTGAATGCCAGTTTTGTAATGTCTGGTAGCTACTATGTCTATTTTATGTGTGATATGTGCGAGGAATCAGACAGTGACTAAGAAGAGCCAAGTAGACTTAAAATATGTTTAATGGATTTCTTTCCTATTTTTTCTTGTTAAGTGAAATGTTTCAATATGGGCAATATGGCGTAATGGAAACTTATGCTTACAATTTGAACACTTTCATTACATTAAACATTAGTTTTAACGCTTAAAATGTGCACTGAATGGTAAACACTATGCTATCATGGAGTAACTCGAATATCACGGCGTTACCTAATTCTACTACCGAAATTTGTTAGTTAATAACATTTATGTTCGACCCTGACTATTATGTGTCTGAAAACTGTATCATAATGATGGTCATTATAACACTATTATTCATTATGAAACAGTTTCTACCACCAATCACAGCTCAAGAAACAAATTTTTTGACAAATTAGATAAGGATACCTTCGCGCATGCTCTCAAAATCCAACATGTCTATATAAATTACCGAAAGTGCACCGTCCAAATGTTCGCGTAAATAAACTGGTGAATATGAGACAAGAAATAGCACTGTACCTTAATATACCTAAATCCAATTTCTACTCGGCGCGTTGATTTCAAACGACTACGGTGACAGTTTTGCTGAATACTGGTTCACGATCTGCACATCTGGCATTGAATCACACAGAGCGCATGCGTCGGCCGGCCAGAGAGCTTGGAAAAGGGAGATGTGCTACCTAGCGCACCACCCGATCACAAAATTCTAGTTACTGAACAGATATGTATGAATATTTATGTTAAAACATGTAATAAAGTTATAATTATCGTCGAACATAAACAGTCGCATGCAACTCGCCTATAATGGTAATTAAGACACTCGTATGGAAATTATAAAACTCGCTAAAGCTCGTTTTATAAAGACACTCGTGTCTTAATTATAGCCATTATAGGCTCATTGCATAATGTACTATTAATATCTTATGTATATTTGTAAGATATATGCCTGACATGTTCCGTAGGATATCCCTCTTTAACATGAAACGAATCGAAATAAATGAAACCTAAAATTTCTGAAATAGTAACAAAAAAAAAGCTTAGTATCACGGAATTACTTGACTTTACCCTACATACTGCTTGCGCTTTCATCGCTGTCTATTTGAACTACTAAAAATAGTTGGCTTCAAACCCATCATAAGAGTATCACCGACGCGAAGTGGATAACAAACTATCGAAATACCTCCAAACTTTTCTACTTTGGTCAAAAACTACAATATCGTTTGGCGAAGAATAATTATATCATTCTATCAGTTTGATAAAAATAGAGTATATAAGTCAACGCTAAAAGCATTATGACTTTTAATTGTAAACACCCGTATGTTTCGGATCAGTGTTGAGTTATAAGTAGGCTAAGCCGATATTGATAATGAAATAGAAGGCCTACATTATGCAACGAGCCTATAATGGCACTAAGTAAGACACGAATATTTTCCATACGAGTGTCTTAGTTACCATTAAGGTAAACGTACCAGTAATAGACACTGGATTAGTAATTGACACTTGTCCTCTAAAATTTTAAAAATAAGGTTTGCGAGCAAAGATAACAGTAGAACTAAGTGTGGTGGTGTAGATCGCACCCTCTAGGAGCTGACATACGAACTACTGTTGCCACCACGCCAACCAAGCAGTCGCACTCGCATGTCTGTGGAGCGAGGATGTCGGGTGTGTTTACTTAAGAGAATTTCTTAACGATTTGTTTAAGGAGGTGAGTTTTAATTTAGGCTATACATTTTTTTTTGTGCTTACAGCCTAGATACTTATTTTGGTAATTTTTTTGTCAGGAAGTAGTGTAAATTTCGTATCTTATGCTTCTTCAGTTTTAAAACAACCTGGTTACGAAATAGAACACTTGTCTATTACTAGGTCCTTATTTCAATTCTAAACTAGTTATAAGACACCTATGTCTACTACTGGGTATATTGACTGTTTTTATTTCACTTATTGCTTTTGCTGCGAATGGTTGTAGTATATTTCATGGAGAATGTCTGTTTTGGTTTGATTTTGTTCTGACTACAGGGACTAGTAATTGACAGGGGTGTCTATTTCTGATGCATTAGGGTGTCTATTATTGAATTATAAGGTGTAATATTTCAACAGTCTCCTTTTCATAAATTAGATATGTGTATTTTATATATTGTGCGCCCTACTTGTGAGCTAATAGAGGGGTTTCTTTGTTTTTAGAGCGATATCATGGGGCCTAAGCCTAAACAAAGAAAAATCTGGAATTATCCTGAAGAAAATATGCGTAATGCAATTAAAGACGTGAAAAGAGATGTTCCTATGGCTACTGCAGGGAGACAACATAGTGTTCCTCGAATTACACTTAAGTATAAGGCAAAGGGAAAGTCTCCAATAGCTCGGAAGAAAAGGCCTTGTTCTACTCTCAACTCTGAGGAAGAGAAAACCGTCTGTGACGGGATTATATCTGTGGCAAAGTCTGTATTTCCTGTTTCAAAAGATGACGTGTTGAATAGTGTTCATCAGCTAATAAAAAAATTGAAAAGGGAGAACAAATTTGTAAATGAACGACCTGGTCGGTCCTAGTTCAATAGTTTTTTGAGGAGAAATCTCAGTATCTCCTGTCGTGTTGCCCAGAATGTAACCTCAACCAGGGCTGCAGTGTGGGAAGAAGATATGCTAAACTGGCATAGAGACGTAGAAGTCTACTTGAAGAATCATGATTTTATTTTCTGTTCTCCAGGACCCTACTAGAGTTTTCAATGCAGATAAGTCAGCATTTTTTTCTCAACCCAAAAGGAAGCAAAATGCTTGCTCAAAACGGAGACAAAAGTGTTTACCAGCAAGTAAATCCAGATGAAAATGAGTCTCTAACCTTCCTTTTTACAGGCAATGCTGATGGTCAGCTTGCCCCACCTCTTGTGGTCTTTAAGTATGAAAGAATTCCTCAGGACTTAGCCAACAGCGTTCCCAAGGAATGGGGAATTGAAAAGTCAGAGACTGGTTGGATGACGGGTGCACTGTTCTACGAATTTATAGCTAACATTTTCCACCCATGGATAGTTGAGAAGAAAATTCAACTCCCAGTTCTTCTCTTTGTTGATGGGCACTCATCTCAGTGGTCAAGCTCTCACCAAGGTGGACTGGGTTCGATTTCCGGTCAATGCATGTGAGATTTTAGAAGTGAAATGCCATGCTCTGTGGTTCAGATTCCACGTAAAAAGGAGGTCCCGTGGCTCATAATCACAAGATTCACGGTCACGTAAAACTACAATCTTTCTTTCCTTTCACTCTGTCTACTAGCAGATTTTGTGAAGAACATGGCATAACAGTGATAGCACTTCTTCCAGACGCTACACATCTTCTGCAATCGATGGATGTCGCTGTATTCGAGTCACTAAAACTGCATTGGAAGACATTTTTTTTTATCAGAATGAGTTGAAATTTCAACTGCATACTTAGAATAGTAACACCAAGTCACATACCAAATTTGAAAACAATTGGATGAAATGTAATTGATTTTTTACTAATTGAAATGAAAAATGAAAATCCACAGCCTGCTTCCAGTCTCCGACCGGGTCAGGAATGGGATGAATGAAGCCCCCATCTAGCGGCGAGGATATGAACTGTGCCGGCTGCCGAAGCCTGTCGCACTCTCCTGGGGCAATGATTAAATGAATGACAGATGAAATGAAATGATAGTGGAGAGTGTTGCTGGAATGAAATTTTGACAGGGAAAACCGGAGTACCCGGAGAAAAGCCTGTCTGCCTCCGTTTTGTCCAGCACAGATCTCACATGGAGTGACCTGGATTTGAACCACGGACCCAGCGGTGAGAGGCCGGCGTGCTGCCGCCTAAGCCACGGAGGCTTTGATTTTTTACTAATTATATAATTAAAATTTACCGTGTAATCAAAATGCTCCATGCGCATTAGAAATTGTGTAAAACGCTTGATATTTTCATTACATATACATAAAACTTTTCTTAATATTATAACAGTGAGACATTTCAGGAAAGTGATACATGTAAGCTGTCAGATTAATTTTTTCTTGATGTGACATCATGTTTTATGAATTTTGATCATTTTTCATAGATTTTTTATTTTTTGGTGTGTAATTTACAACGTGACTGGGGATATCGCAATGCTATCTTACAACACATGTGTTTCTGAATATCCATTGATTTTTTTAAGTAAAATTGGTGAATATCCCATGCACATGGGGCATTTTGATTACCTAAAAATGTTTTTTGAAGATAAAAGCATTTTTATAAAACCGCATGCTATATTAACCAGTTTGGCTCACCCAATGAAATTTTATGGAAAAAATCTGAAAAATACAATGTTTTGTTGTAGAGATAAAGAGCATAGAGACCTTTCGTTTGAGTTAACTTACGACTTTCTAGGATTTCTAGTTTTAAAAGTATAGCCTACTTTCATATGATTTGCCTTCCATCTTCTTTTTACGCAGAGGATATTTAAAAATGTCACTGAGCCTTTAAAAATGGCTGTGCATGAAAACTTTTTATTGAAATGATCCTCAGGGGTCCATAAGATATATATATGGAAATAACACAGTTATTTTGTCATTTTTGCCTAAAAAGTCAGCCCTACTGTCCCTTAAGAAGAAAGGATTTCTCGTTGCATTTAAAGGAAGTGATTGTTGAAAAATATTCGCCATCAAGTCTACAAAGTGGCTTCCGAAAATGTGGGATCCCAGCGCTCCAACAGCTGGACAAGTAAAAGTGTTGAAATGAACAAATCTGTATTAAATGAGAAAGATTTAGCCATCGCTCTTCATGTCCTTGAAAATTTTACAGTTGAAGAAAGAATTGAGACTTTTAGATCGTCACAAAGTTGGGATGGTTCATTAGAACAAAAATCTCTATTTGAATTGTGGCGAAGCATCAGAATAGCAATGGACAACAGCCCAACTCCAAATGGTGATTTATCTTCTAATGTTCAGGGCAAAGAAGTGTCAGAAACTGTTTTGGAAACAGTCTCCCAAGATACTGATGTCACTCAAGTTCCCATACCGAGTACATCTTTCAGTGAACGTAGCGGAGTAATAAATAATGATATAGCAAGTACTCCTGCAACCAATAATGTTCATTCACAGATTAGTCCTGAGCATCACATTCTTAACACTTAGAGCGTGGGCGCCGTAATATTACGTTGATCGATTTCTCGCGCTTTGTGTTGGAGACGAACGTAATATTACAGCTCTAGCACTCGCGTGTGGGTGCCAGTAAGCATGAAGTTGCACATACTATCGCTAGATAGCACCACGTCACTGCTCAGCGGAAGAATATCGATCTGTTCGAAGGCAAGCGATGCATGTTCAGGTAGGTCAAATCTGTTTTGCTCTCCTTTGTTTTTATTCTTTGTGGACAGATTTTTTTCTCGCCAAAACGTCTAGTTTATTCTATGACTAGTATATTTGGGGTTATAATTCGCATTACAGATTCTGACGCAAACAGGGTTGGCATGTTTAAAACAACATGTTTTAAACAGGGTGTTTAAAACTGTTTAAAACAATGCACATTGTTTAAAATTAGTTTTAAACTCAATGCTTCAAACAACCGTCTAAAATATGTTCTTTAGAAGATATTTTTTTCTTTCATAGACTATTTTTAATTAATCATTTTGCAATACAGTAGAGTACAGTGGTCTTCTCTGCCTTCTACTGAAGGTTTTACGTCATAATATATAGTTTATAGAGTGATTTTGTAATGGTTTTGATGTCCTTGTTAAAAAAATTTGCAAGCGAACATCCATCAGAAAATATAGGGATGTATTTAAAATATTATAAATCCAAATGTCACTGCCACTTTGTCTTTATTCAACAGGTTTCTTGTTGAGTTCACGAAAAACACAAACTAGTTTGGCAGCCTTCTCAGTCCCTAACCTATTCCTGACTTTGCTATGCACAAACCCAAAAGTGGAGAAAAGATGTTCTATCCCAGCTGATGAAGCAACTGCACTATGCAGCTGATGTGCTAGGCCTGAAGTTGTGTGATGAATGTTATTCTGCAGTGCCACCCACCATGTCAGGGGTTTAATTTCTTTTTGTATTGCAGGACCAAACAGGTATTCCTTGAAGAGTGAATATTTTGCTTTGTACTTAATTAGGTCAGGCATTGCATCTGGGTGGTAAGCTTCAACATACTCCATAGCAGAATGATATTGTTCTTCACTCAGTCTTTGTCCTTGAAAGCGTGGATCCATGAGATTGGCAAGGAGATGGGTTATCAGTTACAGCGGTGTTAAATCGTTTCATGAATGTCTTTAAGTCATTGGGATTGTTTTCATTTTTGAAAAAATGAGCAGGCCAAGCCAAACCTCTACTGCTTCCCCAATGGTACAGTCATCATGCTGCTGCATCTTATCTAATGAAACTGATGTAGTCTTAAGTTTTTTGAGATAGACTTGAACATTTTTGTTTAAAACATGTTCTGAATATAAAAAAAGTTTAAAACAAAAAAAAAAATGTTTTATTAAAAAAAACTGTTATTTTGCCAACCCTGGACGCAACCGAAGAGACGTTCTCCCTTCTACTTCTGCCGGCACGCCCGCTCGTTCCAGGAAGGGAGCGCGCGCAATCAGCTGTTTACGGCATTATTATTATTATTATTATTATTATTATTATTATTATTGTTATTAGTATTATATTTTTACAATATAGTTTATTTCAATCGTGTCAGATTTTTATTAAATTTGTAGTGTAAGGATTCGGAAATCGAACGGACTTCTCAATTTATTTGTAACTCAAACCACATTCAGTTTGTGCCATTCTGAACATCGCCATAAATTCTGAAAATCAGCAAGCGCACGGGAAAGGAACAACATTTAAGGCATCACCATTGTAAGTGTTAATACTGCGCCTGCAACGCAAGATAAAACTGCACATTCCAATTCGACACCCAGCCCCTTTAAAAGAGCACTATTCTGGCCAAAACCACCAAAAAAAACAAGAAAAAGATATGTTCAAAGGAAACTATACCGAGTGCCATCACTTCACAGCAATGGCAAGAATACCACGAACACAAGGAAATGAAAAAAAGAAGAGAGAACTCGAAGAGCAGAAGAAGGAGAGGACCTTGAATAGAATGAAAAAGAAGGAAGAAAAGGAAGAAGAAGAAAAAATACCGTCAGTCTGAAAGACTAGACTTTATATCATTTCTAATGACGCATGCTACAAATGCTACACATGTTAGAAAGGCTCAGGAGGGCTCTCTCAACAGACTCCATTACCCATTAACTTAGGCTTCCCGCGCGGGCACCTCTTGAAGGGTCACCCTGTATTTGAGTCTGACATCTTTTACAACTCTTTAAGAGTCACCCATTATTTGAATCAGATATCTTGCAAACCTCTTCAAGGGTCACCCTTTATTTGAATTGAATCTAACATACTGTACAACTCGTTAAGTGTCACCCTGTAATTTGCTCTGACATTCTGCACACCTCTTTAGGGGGCACCCTGTATTCTTATCTGGCATCGTGTATATCTCTTTAGAAGTCACCCTGTAATCTTGTGTGACATCTTGTACACCTCTTTAGGAGTCATCCTGTATTCTTGTCTGACATCTTGTGCACCTCTTTAGGAGTCACCCTGTATTCTTCTCTGCCATCTTGTACACCACTTTAAGAGTCACCTTGTATTCTTATCTGGCATCTTGTACACCACTTTAAGAGTCATCCTGTAATCTTCTCTGCCATCTTGTACACCTCTTTAAGAGTCACCTTGTATTCTTATCTGGCATCATGTATATCTCTTTAGGAGTCACCCTGTATTCTTCTCTGCCATCTTGTACACCTCTTTAAGAGTCACCTTGTATTCTTATCCAGCATCTTGTATATCTCTTTAGGAGTCAGGTATGCTTATCTGGCATCTTGAACTGTATTTTGCTCTGACATCCTGCACACCTCTTTAGAAGACACCCTGTATTCTTATCTGGCATCTTGTATATCTCTTTAGAAGTCACCCTGTATTCTTGTGTGACATCTTGTTCACCTCTTTAGGAGTCACCCTGTATTCTTGTCTGACATCTTGTGCACCTCTTTAGGAGTCACCCTGTATTCTTCTCTGCCATCTTTTACACCTCTTTAAGAGTCACCTTGTATTCTTATCTGGCATCTTGTATATCTCTTTAGGAGTCACCCTGTATTCTTATCTGGCATCTTGTACACCTCTTTAGGAGTCACCCTGTATTGTTATCTGGCATCTTGTACAGTATTTTGTTCTGACATCCTGCACACCTTCTTAGGAGGCACCCTGTATTCTTATATGGCATCTTGTATATATCTTTATACGTCACCCTGTATTCTTGTCTGACATCTTGTACACCTCTTTAGGAGTCACCCTGTATTCTTCTCTGCCATCTTGTACACCTCTTTAAGAGTCACCTTGTATTCTTATCTAGAGTCTTGCATATCTCTTTAGAAGTCACCCTGTATTCTTATCTGGCATCTTGTACACCTCTTTAGGAGCCACCATGTATTCTTTCCGCTTCGCTCAAAGCCCCAGGTCACTCGACGCCCCAGGACTCATCAACAGACTCCATTAACCATTAGCTTCTGCTTCCCGCGTGGCTGCATGACGTCACGCACTCGCTTCCCGCGTGGCTGCATGACGTCACTTCCCGCGCGGCTGCATGACGTCACTTCCGTCTCCGTAACGCATAACTTTAGACTCAAGCATAACGACGAAGTTGACAAGATCATTTGAAATGATAAAAGGAGAAAGACACAAGAAAACCTAAGCGTAGGAAGAGGAAGCAGACAGTGATATATTCGTCTTCGGGAGACGATTCCGAGTGAATTCCATCAGGAAGTTGCATGGACGATGTAACTTTCGAATTAGGAAGCAGCGATCAATTTCAGAGTGATGCAGAAATACCGGAAGAGGACGTAGGTGGAGAGCGTAGAGCACCGGAAGAATTTAATAAGCAGCTGTCGCACAGTGAATTTACACCTAAAAGTGCAACGGGAAATGTAGAAATTCAAGAAGAGAAAGTAGGCGAAGAGCGCAATGCCTTGGCCAAACGGGCGGGCATCAATTCCACCCAGGAATTCCAGTCAGGTATCCAGGGTTACCTCAATTCCACCCGGTCCTCAAAGGGACCCAGAAATGAGTTCCTCAACTCCGCCCAGGCTTTTCCCCAATGACGTAAACAAATGTCATAACCCTCCTGCTCGCATACCAAGGGCCGTGTCAAGCACCTTATGCAGCGCATGAGTAGAACAAAATAGAAAACTTGGCAGACTTATGTAAAAGAATATTATGATTAATTTTAAATCACCACCACCAAGTCCGCTCAATCGTTAAATCAGATATAAACATAATACAAAGAGCTAGATATTAATCACTGTTGTTAAATAAAAATATGGACAGGTATTTAATAAAATAAGAAAAATCAGCATCTTAATATCACATAAATATTTACTTCATTTCAAACTATACAAAAAACATTAGATGAAACTCTTTTCATTCCCTAACCATTGCGTGAGAAACACACTTCACCCAAAAATATGAACACCTGAGAGCTTGTGTTGTCGTGTGGAATGCAAGAATTCGCTCATGCGCTGCAGAAGGTGTTTGACGTTGACCCGGCCCTTGGTAAGCGACCAGGAGGGTTATGACATTTGTTTACGTCATTGGGGATAACCCCTTTGCCGACCCCTTGTCAAAACCTTAGCAGAGTTGAGGAACTTATTTTTGGGTCCCTTGGAGGACCAGGTGGAATTGAGAAAAATCGGGCGGAAATGATGTTCGACCGGCCAAACTACACCTGAAAGAGTCACGGAAAATGATTTTACAGTCATTTCCTTAGACGGGAAGAAAAAGAAGATCAAACAAGTTTGTCATGTTCAAGAGGTGAGTGAAAACGGGGATTAGCGAGTTCTTCCCCTTTGCCCATGTAATCGACTTTAAACTGTATTCATGAAGAACACTCAAGAGCTGATGATCAATTTTGATCAGATTATTGAGGTTCTTTCTCCTCCCCATGTTTTCGGCATAGCAGAAAATAAACGATATCAGTTTGAAATGCCAATTGAAGTAAGTTCAATGTGATAAATTAATTTCAATTAATTTCCAAGTTGGCAGTTAAAGTGAAAGGTCGTGTTTTTTCCGAGCTCTCAGGTGTGCTGAAATGGGCTGTTCACTGGAGTGTTATCGCGCGAGGATCGGACTGTGGTATGCGAAGGGTAGTCGGGATTTCCGGTGTTTGTGTGTGCGTACGGGACCTAGTAACTTGTGGTTTATAGCCCTAGTGATAGCTGCGTTGTTAGTTATTGGTGGAGTGGAAGTGAATCCAGGCCCTGATACTCAAAATGTGAATCAGGCAAATGATCTAGTGGCAGCCCTATAGTGTTCGACGTGCAGTAGAACATTGAAGAACGGTGTTCAGTGTGGACTATGTGAGAAATGGTTTCACTTCGGCTGTATAAAGGTCAAGAAGGAGGATTGTGATGTCGGGAATTGGTTTTGTAAAGTATGTGATTCGCCGGACTGTTTGAGGGTGCAAATCAAAGCAAGGGATCAAATAATACAGGAACTTAGAACAAAGCTTCGTGAATCAGAGGAAACGGTGAAGGATGTGACTGAACGGCTTTCTACTGGGATCAGTGTGGGAGAGTGCGTGCAGGAGCAAACTGAGGATGACGTTATCATAATGAGTGATTCTATGATACGATGGAGTGCGAATATCTCGAGGAAATCAGGTGCAAAAGTGCGGTGTTATCCGGGGATTAAAATTGACCAGCTTGCCCAACAAATGGAAGAAGCAAATGTAGAGGACTGTGACAAAGTTAAAGTGTTGTTGCTCCATGTAGGGACGAACGATTTGAAGAAGAGGGCTACAGCTGATTACATCATGTGGGAGCTCTACGAACTAGGCAGAAAAGCTAAAAGCAAGTTTAGAAATGCAAAAATTATAATGAGTGGCATTGTTCGGTGGGGAGATGTTCCGTTAAGGCGAGTTAAGACTGTAAATGACCGCATGGACTGGGTTTGTGCACAACTGGGATTAGTGTACGTAGATGCTGACTGCTGGATTGGTGGCCGTGACTTCGCCCGAAACGGGCTGCATTTAAATCGACGGGGCGCTTTCAACCTAGGGAGACTACATGACAGGGTCATCGGTTCGTGCCGGCCATTGTGAGGAGGAGCAGGTCCAGAGGTTGCCAGCCGACGGGAACAGAAGGAGCTACTTCGGGATATTTGCTGCGGTGGTAAGACTCTAAGATTACTGCAGGTTAATTGTCAGAGTTTAGGAAATAAATTAATTGAATTTTGGAATCTTGTAGAGACGTATTCTCCGGACATTGTCATTGCTACTGAATCTTGGTTATATGAGGATATAAATAGTAATGAAATAATTCAAGGGACCTATGAAATGTACAGAAGGGATCGGGGGAAGCGAGGTGGTGGGCTATTTATTTGTGTGCGCAAAAATATAGCTAGTTTCTTAAAGTGGGCTGATACTGATCATGAAATGTTATGTGTACAAATTTCGGATAAAGGGAATAAATTCCCTCTTCAGGTGATAGGGGCGTATAGAGCACCGAAATATAACTTTTCGCTTCTCGACACACTGTATGATAAAACTTGTGCGGGCAATGCTATGAAAAAGAGCATAATAATTGCCGGAGATTTAAACCTCCCCAAAGTAGACTGGTCTGGTGAGTCAACTAGCTGTGGTCAAGCTCAGAGCGCTGCAAACAAATTCTTAAGGGAGGGGGGATTTTCCCAAGTAGTTGACTTCCCAACTAGAGGCAAGAATACCTTAGATGTTCATCTCGTAAGTCCTGTGGAGCTGTATATTAACTGTCTGAATGTACCAGGAATTAGTGACCATTCTGGGGTTGAATTAAATATTAGATACGGTGACATTACAAAATTAGACTCTGATGTAGCAAATAAGATCATATTCCAGTATCGCAGGGCGGATCAGGGCAAATTTCAGGGGTATTTGAATGAGCTATTTGTAGGATGGGCATCGGAAGGAAATCACATTTATATCCTGAGGACTAACTTTATGAAAATTTTTAATAGCGCTATTGATAAATTTGTTCCATTTAAATTACTGAAACAAAACCCAGTTCCTGAGTATTACACACGGGAAATCAGAAGTCTTAAGCGGAAAATTAGGAAATTATACAATAAAAGACATGATAGTGACAAGTATATGTTGAAATTTAAGTCCTTATCAAGAGAGCTCGTTTTAAAAAAGAGGGCTGCTTATGACAATTATATGCAAGGTTTACTTGGTTCGGGAGGCGATGGGTGGAAAAAAATACAGTTATGTTAGGAGAAGAAAGGGAAATTCAAATAATTTGTCGATGATAATGTCCGGTGACGGTAAATTAATTACTGAGAAGCAGGCCAATGCTAATTAATTAAATGTATTTTATGGTAGTGTGTTTAATGAATCCAATAGCTGTGTGTTGGACCTTAACGGTGAATCAGGGGCTCCACTTCTCCAAATAAACCAGTCAGCAATTGTAAAGCTAATACAAACTTTACGTTACAGTATATCGAAGGGTCCTGATAATATTGTTAGAGAAGTACTTAAACTAGGAGGTAGGGCTGTGGCACGATACTTAGAGGTGATGTTTAATGTGTCCATAAACAATGCGCAAATCCCGGATGACTGGAAAAGACCTACGGTAGTCCCAATATTTAAGGGAGGGAGCAGACTTGAATTGGGCAACTACAGGCCGGTTAGTCTTACGTCCATCGTTTGTAAACAGATGGAGCATCTCATTTGCGACTACTTGAGGGAACAGTGGGAAACATTATCATGGTTTAATAGTAGGCAACATGGATTTCGGAAAGCTTACTCATGCGAGAGTCAGATGCTATCACTTTTTCAAGATATTAGCGAATCGTTAGACGATGGAGTTTCAGTCGACGCCGTAGTTATAGATTTTGCGAAGGCATTTGATGTCGTGCCGCATGACATGCTACTCCACAAATTAGCTTCGACAAAAATTGATAGAAGAGTAATTTTATGGATCCAAGAATTTTTGACGGGTCGTTCCCAGAAAGTGAAAGTTGAAGGCCAATTCTCGGATGAAATTACCGTAACGTCGGGTATCCCTCAGGGCAGCGTAATCGGAACTTTGTTATTTTTGGCGTTTATAAATGACTTATCAAATGGGATTCGCAGTGACTGTCGATTGTTTGCGGATGATTGTGTAATATATCGAAAGTTACATGACTCACAAGACAATGCAGTACTTCAAGATGACCTGAACCTGGTCTATAAGTGGGCGATTGAAAATAAAATGAAAATAAACACAAGAAAATGTAGTCTAATAAAAATAGGGAAAGTGCGAAGGCAAGATTTTCAATATAACATTGGCTCGGAAATACTTGTAGAAGAAGATTCTTGCAAATATTTGGGCGTTCACGTAACAAATGTTATGAAATGGAGTAACTTAGTCATATAGGATGTGTAGTTTCTAAAGCTTACAAATCCCTGCACTTTGTAATGAGGGAATTAAAAGGAAGTAGTACCTCTGCTAACGAATTAGGATATTTGTCACTTGTAAGACCTATTCTGGAATACGCCTCGGCAGTTTGGGATCCGTATCAAGCAGGGCTCATACATGAGTTGGAAATGGTACAAAGAAAGGCGCTAGATTTGTGCTCAGTGACTTTAATCCCAGGAGCAGTGTGAGCCGTATGTTAAAGAAACTTGGGTGGGAATCACTTGAGGCTAGGAGGATGAAATCTAGACTCTGCGCTATGTACAACACGTATACAAATCATCCAGCATGGGGTGAGCTTAGCAAACGTATGGAAAAGCCTACTTACATGGGTAGGAGCGATCATCCTTTCAAAGTTAAGGGCCGACCACAGCGAACAAATTATGGTAAATATTCTTTCGTAAACCGTGCCATTGATAATTGGAACTCTCTACCTACCGCAGTCTTAGAGCCTTTTCCCAAACATATAGGTGTGTTTAAGAAAAGACTGACTATTTGTGTAAATACTCCAGTTTAATTGTTAGTGAATTGTTATGTACAGTTATTTATTTGTTATGTATATCTAATTTGCCTCCGGGGGACACACCCCCAATTGCAAATAAACGAATGAATGAATGAATGAATGAATGAAAAAGTACCTTAACTTACTTCTGTTAATCAAGTACTGTATATATGTGATGTACATTTGTAAATAAACATAAAATACTCAGTTAACTAATTTAGGACAATTTTCTCCCAGACCCTTGTCAATTACTGGTACACACGTGTGTCTAATACAAGAATTATTTTAAAAATGTGTGTCAATTAAAACAAAAGTTTGGTGCTTTTCGGTCGGACAACACGAATGTACCCAAAAGAGACACTCTTCGAAATGTTTCTGTCCATCCAGAAATTTGGTAGTCAGGTCCTCTGCTAACTTATTCTGACCGTCTTCCATCTTTTTCAGGTCCTCTGCTAACTTCTTCTGGCTGTCCTCTAATTTGGAAGTTAGGTCCTTGGCTAAATTATTCTGGCTGTCCTCTAATTTGGAAGTTAGGTCCTTGGCTAAATTCTTCTGACCATCTTCCATCTTCTTCAAGTCCTCTGCTAAATTCTTCTGGCCATCTTCCATCTTCTTCTAGCCGTCCTCCATCTTCTTCTGGCCGTCCTCCATCTTGGTTTCCATGCCACTTAACTTTTCCAGCAGTAGTTGTAATTGCGCATCCATTTTAGTTGTTTGTCTTGTGATGGGCATGCACTCACAGGAGAATTAGTGAACTGTGGTAAAATGAACTGTACGAGTTTTGAAACCAGGACCTTCAGGTGTTGTGCTTGGGTTCGTAATCCGGCTTCTGACACCAGTTGTTACGTACTACCCCTAGTAGCAAATTCGTTAATTGGATCAAAGTAGGCAAAGCACAACACAAATGGTCCTTTAAAAGAAATATTAGCTTTATTGCAGGTCGGAAATATACACCACACAATAGGCACATAAAAACCATTAGCTGTCTTCGGCAAGTTTGCTCCCTTATAGAGAACACTCACCCTTTCCCTTGCTCATGCAGTTAATCCCTCACTAATGAGACCGGTATCCTCGCTAGAAATAACAACAACTCTTCCTCAAGTTCACAAGCCACAGTCTGTCACTCACTCTTCTTGAATACTACACACTGTTTTGCAATTTACACGTCACCGCATTACCTATTTCGCACAGGTATAAAAAAACACACTCACTCGTCCCCTGGCCAGAATCGCTCTTATATAGGGGCTGATGATTCAACCGATGTTTCTAGAGTAGACCAGGGTTCACAGCTACTCTCAGGCCTTCTCAAGAATTCCAACCTAGGTGGGCCGCGAACGTTCAGGATAATGCCCTTTTGTCCTCATTGCTCAAGCGGCCGGCCGTCACAGAGTCCGGGGGTAGCCTCGGACGGCTGTGAGTCACGCGCGAGGGAATGAAGCAACCCCGCAGTCGAAACAATACTATAACACAACATTATTATTGCTAATATTCCCGCTAACCTTTCCGCCTACACAGTCGTAACAATTGGCTGGAAATAATACACAGGGCAGATTACACCAAGCGCTCAAAAATACTCAGGTAAGAAGTTAAAGGAGCGTAATTCTAGGTTATCTGCCACTAAACGAAAGGATGATAATAGACATGAATATGAGATTGGAAACGAAAAACTGTAATATATCTATAGTAACTTACATTCTAGAAGAAGAAATAGGGAAAAGATGGATTACGGGGAATTAAAAGAAATGTCCTAAACACTCGAAGCATGAGGATTGAGGCACTTGGAAGAAAGTAGAGCAGTAAAAGATAGGAAAGGGAACAAGGAGAGTGTTAGCCCTAATGTGACTGGAAAAAGAAGAAAGTGTCCTCTCAGCACGCTGGAAGGCGGTGATAGATTTCACCGGGCAAACTAGGGAATAGTCTATAAGAGGCAAAATATGCAAAATATTGCGAGAAAGTATTTTACGATTCGAGCTTAATTAACTTTTTTGTTTCGTCTTTCTATGCATATTTTTAGCATTTTGTTGTCTTTTGAGGACGGTAACTTTCTTATCATTTGGGGTCCATTTTTATACTTGTGCTCACACCGTCCTTATGCAAGGTTGGGGGCTGATGTGTAACTATCTAACAGTCTGCTACTTCTTCACGCTAAATTTTATCTCCCGCAGAGATGTTGGTTGGTTCCTCAGTTTAGGGGCTGCGACAACGCGGTCATGTAGCCCCGTGTACTTTGGGTGTTGTAGAATCTGTCTGATAACCGGTGTTAATTGTGATGGTTGTATTAGTGTGTAATTCAGGTAAGGACTGCAGACGGCCAATTTCAAGTAGTAGTTCCTAATTTTGGCACCAAATACTACCGTCAACGACACCTAGCTGTGAACTTGGCAACTATATGCCACCGCAACCAGCAACTTTCAACGAACGTTGGAACTTCCCCTCCGAAGGAAAGCATAGGCTACTGAGGGATTTTTAGCGCTCTTAGAAAATCCGACGACTTCGGCCGGCTTTTAACCCGCGACCTTGGGCATGCTACCAATTACGTCACCGAAGCCGCTTCCCACAGAGTCAGATGGAAAACTGAATGTGATCTCGTGCAATGGCGTTGTCATGGCAACCTCTGATAGCTCACCCCTCATTAATTTAGAAGCGTTGTCATGGTAACCTCTGATGGCCCTTTGCATCTCTATAAAAATGAAAGTTTGTCTGTTTTTTCTGAATTTCCACGGAAATTTGCGATATTTGCGCGTTTTAGACTATTTTAAGACGGATGCGCGCAAAAATGAAATTTTTGTCTGTCTGTGGACAATTTTTTGTGTCCTTAAAACTCGAGAACTGCTGGGTGAATCAACGTAAAATTTGATACAGACATCCATCAGAGGCACGACACTTATCATTGATGTAACTCTTCTCCGTACCTCTCATAAAAGGGGGCCTACCCCCTTAAAATACATGCTGAAATAGGCGTAGAAGGGTGAAACAAAGCTCATTTTCAGCCCCTCAATGTGAGACGCGAAACTCGGGGGCCCTTAAACTAATGAAATAATGCAAGCTGGTAACCCTGGCAACACAATCTCAGGAGTCCATCTGTTTCTGTAAGACGCAATGCCATTCCATTTATTACATTACTGTGAAAGTTCGCAAACGGCGATAAGGTTGTCACGGAACATACTTAAGCTGTAAAATTCATCAATACGTCTGGCGAGGGAGTCGTGTCCGTAGATTTACTGGCACGTTAAAGATCCCCTTCGGGGCAAAATTCCGGCACCCCGGCGTCTCTAAAAGCCAGTGTAGTTAAAAGGGACGTAAAACCAATAACATTATTATATCATCAATACGTATATAATGCGCTCAAGGGGGTCAAGGGGTACTCTAGAATTTGTTCACGCCATTTACACGCGCGGGTATGGTACGGAAGTTCTATTATATCCCTATCCCTATATTGTTATATTATTATTATTATTATAGTTATTATCATTATTATGGCATACAATGACGAGACAAAGCTCATTTTCAACCCCTTGGTGTCAGACACAAAACTCGGAACCCCTAAAGAGCCGTGAAGGGTCCCCGAAAACTACATTTTAAGGCTCTAAAACCAACAGTTCCTTAGATATTCCCAGAAAACTAATTTCATTTAATAAACTAATGAAGGATTGCAAGCCAGTAACCATGACAACGGTATCTCAAGAGGTGACATCCAACTTTCAATCTAATTCTGTAATGCCACTCCACTTATTACATGTCTGTGAAAGTTTGGAAATGGCTATAAGGTTATCACGGAACCAACTAAAACTGTAAAATTCGTCAATGCGCTTAAGGGGTTCAAGGAGTACCCCAGATTTCTTCACACAACTTACACGTGTGATATGCCGTACAGAAGGTCTATTATATCTCCAAACAGCAACGTTATTTTCAAAAATTCCTGATTTGAAATTTTTTGCTGCTTTTAGGAATTTAGGCCATTGGAGGCTAAAAAACCTGAATTTTCATGCACCATAAGCCTTTACAGTTTATTAAAAGGGTCTCCCTGTGGTTGGGCACTTGACAAAACGGTGAGGGTCAGTTTGTATGTGACGTGTATTGCGTTCGTCTACGAGGTTTTCAATTTTATTTTCACATCAGGAAGAACACGTTAGGTAAATTTAGTTTGAGAGCACATTTAACTAATATTTTTTCTTTACGACAAACAGGTTCCAAGCCCCAAACAATAGCAATAGTAGCTCGACTGATAACGTCTGGTTATTAATACCGAAGACCGTTCGAAGAATGGGTACTTCTGCTAGTTTTCTTATAATTCCGAAATAATTTTTCTCATCCCTTGGTGTAATGGTGGGTCATATCAAAATTATTTCAGACAAAAGTTTTAGGTAATTATTAGGGAAATATTGTCCATTTTGTACAGTTTTGATATTGTGCCTATTAAGAGAGATATGATTAATGTTTACCGAAAAACCCACTTTTTCCCACCCCTTTGGTCAATGGTTGGGGTCTGGGGGATGTGAAACGCGAAGATATGTCGAAATTTTCCGGAAGTCGAAACATGGTACCCATTGCAGTAGTTAGCTTTTAATGAAATCTACCTAAAAACGCACACAAAGTAAAAAAAAAATTCACAACAATTCAAATGCAAAATCAAAAACAAACACTAGCCTAAATCAAAAGCAACAAGAAGTTCCGTAACGAACTAAAGAGCCTACTTTTCTTAAAATTTAAGATTCGTGCCAATGATTAATCTATATGGATCTATCTAGAATAATGACGAAATTAAGTTGGTAATATCGAAATTACTAATTAGTTCGAAATACTGTATATGCTACATGGCATAATGTAGCCTAATAGAGAACTACAGTTGGCAGCCCTGGTGACTGAATATATTCTTGGTTCCATCTCTTAAGGTACAGAATACAAAATTTGGTTGAAGTCCAATGGATAGCATGGACGTTACATGCAGTTAAACATTGGATCTAACAGCGCGCGTAAAATCATGTTGGCAACAATGACATACGTGTATTGGTCAGAAATAATCTGAAATATTATGATCTCTTGTTGTGCCATCTTTGGATGAAATCCATTAGCTAACATAGAAGTTACTGCTATTTTAATATTGGACATAACAGCAGGCTTAGAATCATGTTGGCAGCACTGACATATATTAGTTACACCAAATTAATCTAGAATGTCAGATACTATACGTGCGCAAAGTTTGGAGCTGTTGCCTCGCTTACTTTCTGATATATTGGTATTTGGATGAAAAATAGAGAGAGCATTTATTGACAGTTGGCAGCCACGGTGGCTCTTAAGAATACGCTCATACATATCTGTTTATGTACACATACTACATACGAAATTTGGTTGAATTCCAATTGATAGCGTAGGAGTGATATGCATTTAAAAATTGGACCTATCAGTAGGCTTAGAATCATTTTGGCAACACTGTCATGTATGGCCTCCTGAAAATTAAACTGAAGTATAATTATCTATATGCGTGCCAATTTTGGAATAGTTTCCATTTATACATTCCAAGATATCCAACATGGAGCTCAAATTTCAATTGTGATTTTTCAGCAGTTGGTAGCACTGACATCTTTTTCAAGTATGACATTGAGATGTTGCGGTATAGATCTTTACTCATACCAAACTTGGTTTCGATTGCTGCAGCCGTTTAGGAGTTGATAGGGGGACACACACAGAGACAGACAGATAGAAGGACAGATAGACAGACAGAAATTTTCCCGGATCGATATCATAAGTCTACTTTTTCCTCATATTTGCAAAATGTGAAACGTAGGCTAACAACAGACTAAAAACCTAAAACAAAATCTAAAGTGAATACAAAAGTGAGAAAAAACAAATGAAAACATTTGAAAGAAAATAGTTCTGTCCAAAAATGGTATAGAGCTAGTAAAACGCTCTTTAGTTCACTCATCCCCCCTCCAGAAGCAAATCCTAGCTAAGCCACTGTTGATCTGTGATACGGTTTGTGCGTAACTTGACGTGATAAATAATGTAGGATACAGTTGACTAAACTTGTCGCGTACCGCAAGGAACAGACAAATTGGGAGGTGACGTCATATCTGTCGGACTTCCGGTGTAGCCACCAATCTCACGCCATGCCTCTCCTCTCCTTTCCAGTTTCTAAGCGGACCACAAATTAGCCTCGAGCGACATAACAATATACCTCCCACTGTTATGGGCTGCGAAATGTCCCGTCCTCAAACATCTTTATTTATTTTGATTTAAAGGAAGCCTTCTTCATATGCATTTATATTGTCTGCCTAATATTTCCGGACTATCCGCCGTCACGGTTACACAACACATGTAAAACATTTAGATGGTAAGATCTGCATACAAATATATTGATGATTTATATATCCTGACAGGCGTGTATTCAGAATATACTGTAGATTTTTCCAACAATCGAACTTCGATAACTCGCAATCCTCCCTATATTATTCTGCTAAGGTCCCATTCCAGTTTTGTACCGAAAATAAGGTCCCATTAACACCAACCTACACATATGGGCTACCTACAGGTTCATCATAACTCAATGCGTAAGCGAAACGCACTCACTTACTCTTTAAATGCCTCACAATTAAATAAATACCTTAAAACATGTATATTTACAATGAAATAATGAATGAATGCTACACGGTAGCCATGGTAACAGAATCTCACTGGTCCATCTATTTCTGTAAGACGCAATGCAATTCCAATTATTACATTACTGTGAAAGTTTCCAGACGGTTATAACGATATCACTGAACCAAATTAACCTGTAAATTTCATCAATATTTTATACAGTGTAATGCGCTTAAGGGGGTCAAGGGGCACTCTAGATTTTTTTCACGCAATTTTCACGTGTGAGTGTGATACGAAAGGTTTTTTTCACCCGACTATAAAGGGTCTCCGAAAACCACATTTAAAGGCCCTTAAATTAACAGTGTGATATTCCCAGAAAACTAACTTCGCTCTGATATACCTATGAAGGAATGGCAAACCCCTAACCACTGCACCAGTAACTGAATTGATAAAGGCTGATTATTCATACGAAGGATAAATCAGTCATAGCATTCATGATTGAGATTTAGCTAAGTGTACTCTTTAATAGTTATTAACAAGAAAAGTACATCCGCCTGAATCAATACTATAAAGAAATATTAATTATTAAACTTGTTTTCAGTAATGTTTCGAGGATTAATTACATTTTATCCCCTTCATCAGCTATTGAAAAACACAAAACAAAGCGTAGCACAGTGATAAGATACGTATTTAAATTTAATATGGTGCACCATAAAATTAGGTTATAAGAAGAGAATAAAATGAAATGAAAGTAGAAGGTGACGGTGATCAGCTTGCAGGTGCTTATGACAAATAGTAGTTCCGTATTGAAGCTTGAAAGGGTGGGTATGGAACACCAATACTTCACCAATCCGTGTAGATCTATAATAAATGAAGAGCCTGTATCCAATTTTAGTCTTTTCAAAACAAAGTGGCTTCAAGAAAATCCAGGTGATGGAATGTGATCTCTTGGCAAAGAGAGGTTAGTTGGAAGCATAAGGTATATGAGGTTAGGAAAATGTTACATTCAACAATAGACAAATCATTTTCTGCTTGAAGCCACATTGTTTTGAAAAGGCTAAAATTGGATACAGGCTCTTCATTTATTACTGATCTACACGGATTGGTGAAGTATTGGTGTTCCATATCCACCCTTTCAAGCTTCAATACGGAACTATTATTTGTCATAAGCACCTGCAAGCTGATCACCGTCACCTTCTAGTTTCATTTCATTTTATTCTCTTCTTATAACCTAAATTTTATGGTGCACCATATTAGATTTAAATATGTATCTTATTACTGTGCTACGCTTTGTTTTGTGTTTTTCAATAGCTGATGAAGGGGATAAAATGTAATTAATCCTCGAAACATGTACTGAAAACAAGTTTATTTATTTTTTCTTTATAGTATTGATTCAGGCGGATGTACTTTTCTTGTTAATAACTATTCTAGTATATCAATACGGAACCACCATGAGTCATTTAAATAGTGTAAGTGTACTCTTTACGACTAGAATATTCGCGGGCGAAGCCGCGACGGGTAATGCTAGTATTTATTATTTCCCGAACAAACGTCCTATAATTTGCATGAATTTTTTCCTCTTTAGCCCTTTATACCTTTAGGTGAGTGGTCTTGAATCTATATATTAACATCCTCCTATAAGGACAATTTATCTTGTCAATGATGCCGATGGTTGAATCTTTCAGCGATATACCAACACATTTTATTTTGGAAGTGTAAATATTGCCGAAATCCAAATTTTATCTCTTTATCTCCTTGACCGAAAGTACATCAAACAATTTTTTTCAATAAAAACAATTAATATCAAAAAAGTTTTAAAAATGTTAGGCCTAATAAAATTATAATGAAATATAAGTAACCTTATAAAAATAAAAATTATAATACTTATATCATCTTAATTTTAAGGACATTAAAATGTTAAATAATACAAAAATTAACATTAAGTTAATAATAATTAATATTAGGGTAAAATAATTAATATTAAATTAAGATTTTTTTTTTTTTTTTTAGCGTATGGCTTTTAGTGCCGGGAGTGTCCGAGGACATGTTCGGCTCGCCAGTTTTGTAGCTGCTTCGAGACGGACACCCAATGGGTGAGCTACAAGTACCGTTGGGGAGGAAAGTTGGAAGGGAAGGGCGAGGAGTTGAAAGGTAGCGGCTGTGGCCTATAGTTAGGGACCAACCCCGGCATTTGCCTGGAAGGAAGATGGGAAACCACAGAAGACCATCTTCAAGGTTGCCGGCGGGGGGATTCAAACCTCCTCGCCTCACGGATGTGAGCGACTGCCATTAGTCATGCCGTAACGACCTCGGCTAACTCACCATTAAATTAAGATAAATACAAATAAAATATATTTTATAAAGGCTTAATTCGAATTTCTATAACTTAACTCAAAGTTTTCGATATCTCAGATCTTAAATTATATCCCTGGCACTTATCTGGAACATTGACGTATTTTTTGGTTGGTTGGTTCCTTAGTTTGGTTGGTTGGTTCCTTAGTTTAGGGGCAGCGACAATGCGGGCATGTAGCCCCGTGTACTTTGGGTGTGTGTAGAAACTGTCTGATAACCGGTGTTAATTGTGATGACTGTATTAGTGTGTGTTATCTGTTTTTAATTTCAGTACAGACTGCAACTTAGAATTTTTCAAATAGTTCCTACTTTTGCCGCCAAGCGCCACCGTAAACGACTACTAGGCCAAGTTCAGAACTTAGCTACTAGACGACACCGCAGTCGGCTCTTGGCAACGAAAGTAGAAACCTAAGAGCGTTGTTTACATTCTTAACCTATCCAATTTTGCTTCACACAGGTGTAATTAGTGGAAGGTTCTTTAACATGCCATAAATCTATGACATGGGACCGCCGGCTTTACTTTCCCTCCGAAGGAAGGCATACTGAGGGATTTTTAACACTCTTAAAAAATCCGACGGCTTCGGCCAGGTTTGAACCCGCTATCTTGGGCATAGAAGCTCAGCATGCTACCGACTACGCCACCGAAGCCGCCGTTCCTTAGTTTAGGGGCTGCAACATCGCGGTCATGTAGCCCCGTGTACTTTGGGTGTGTGTAGAATCTGTCTGATAACCGGTGTTAATTGTGATGACTGAATTAATGTGTGTTATCTGTAATTCAGGTAAGGACTGCAGACGACCAATTTCAAGTAGTTCCTACTTTTGCTACCGTCAACGACACCTAGCTGTGAACTTGGCTACTACATGCCACCGCAATCGGCACCTGGCGGTGAACGTTGGAACATAATAGAGTGTTAATTAAATCTAACCTACAAATTTAGCTTCACACAATTGTAGTTAGTGGAAGGTTCTTTTACATGCCATAAATCTATGACGTGGGCCCGCTGGCTTTACTTCACCTGCAAAAGAAGGCATACTGAGGGATTTTTAACTCTCTTAAAAATCCGACGACTTCGGCTGGGTTTGAACCCGCGATCTTGGACATAGAAGCTCAGCATGCTACCAACTACGCCACCGAAGCCACGCATGCATTTTTACAGTGCAACTTGTTTCATACATCACTGAATGTGGTTGAGAGCGGAAGATCGTGCACAGAAAATGAAGCAGACGAAGTTGACTGATTTCTCAAGTAATGAAAAAGTTGATAAAAGCCCGTCTACATTTTGTATTGTTAAATTTAACTTACTTAGATAATTAACTCATAAAGTGATAAAAATGTCTTGCTTAACTCAACAAATTGCTAGCGTTTCGCCCCAGTGTGCCAATTGGGCTCTTCAGTTGGTAAAGGCACACCTACCAAGACGGGTAGCAAAGCGTCTTGCATGGCCTTCTCAGTGTGTACCTGCTACGCGTCTTGGTAGGTGTACTGTACCTTTACCAACTGAAGAGCCCAATTGGCCCACTGGGGCGAAACGCTAGCAATTTGTTGAGTTAAGCAAGATATTTTTATCACTTTATGTATTAATTATAATGGCTCAACGGACAATATTCATTTTGATTCTCTTTCGAGAACACTTGATTACTTCGATAATGTAATAAAGCTGTCATAATTACCAACATCCATTCTTCTTTTTCTCTCGAATTGGCCTACTTAGGTCCACGTTTATTCAACTGGAGCGTCATGATCTTCGCCCAGTATTGACGCATTTTCTGCCGGTGTAACTCCTTACTTTCAGTAGTCCAGGGGGGTACCTTTCCTCCGAGGTTTCTCCTGAAAAACATGGACTTCCTTCAAAGCACGCCTCAGAGCCTGTCTGTCATGCAGACCTAATATTTCCAGTTCGTTAATATCTTTCTCAGTTTCTGTCAACCACGTGGTACGAACTTTCTTATTGTGCCAGAAACTAAGCAATCGTTTGGTCAATCTTGAGGAAGGTAATCTCCTCTCTCGCACTATCAGATTATTTATTTATTTATTTATTTATTTATTTATTTATTTATCGTATGGCTTTTAGTGCCGGGAGTATCCGAGGACATGTTCGACTCCACAAAGGCTGTTGCAGCTTCAAGCGGACACCCATAGAGTAAGCTACAGGTTCCGTTCAAATTCAAGTAGTTTCAACTTTTGCTACCAGATGTCAATGATACCTAGTGGTGAACGTTGGAACTTTGATAGAGCGTTTCAACGAAATATAACTTGAAAATTTAGCTTCACACAAGTTTAATTAGTGGAAGGTTCTTTTACATGCCATAAATCTATGACATGGGACCACTGGCTTTACTTCCCCTCCGAAGGAAGGCATACTGAAAGATTTTAACGCTCTTAAAAATGCGACGACTTCGGCCGGGTTTGAACCCGCTATCATGGGCACAGCAGTTCAGCATGCTACCAACTACGCCACAATCAGATAGTTTCTCTATATGTTCGTAGAGATCGGAGTTGTGTCGCCTACGAAATTCTTCATCTACCATTACAGGACTAAGGATCTTCCGGAGAATTCTCCTCTCTCTAATTTCCATCTTCTCCATCAGACGCCTTTGGTTTAAAGAAAGACACTCCTTGGCATACAAGGCTTCTGACCTTATGACTGACTTATAATATTTCAATTTCAAGTTACGAGATAAGCACTTCTTGTTGTAAGTGTTCTTCGTCAACTGATAGGCCATTTCTAATTTATTGACTCTCGTGGATAACGTTGCCCTTTCAGATTACTTATTAGTACATAAATTTAGACAACTACGAGGGCTTTTTTAAAGTAATGGCCGATTTTTTTTACAAATTAACCGAACATTTTAATTTGAAACCACAGTTATTTTTAGATTTTACATACCTTCCTCTATTTTCCTACATAGTTGCCTTGTTTATTTAGGCACTTGTCATACCTTAAAACTAAGTTCTGAAATTCCTCTGTATAAAGGTTTGCCGCCTGCTCTGGCAACCAAGAATTCACGGCTGTTTTCACTTCTTCATTGTCGGCGACACTTGAGGAAACCCCATTGATAGAGTGGTTATCGTGAATCTTCGGTCCTCGTGAATTTTCATGTCAATTGAAGTCACCAAGTCATCTGAACATTTTCACGGCCACTTTTGAACTCGCGCACCCATTTTCGCACTTTACCTTCCGTCATTGCATTATCACCATACACCTCACAAAGCTGGCGATGAATGTCAGCAGCCGACATGTTTCTTGCACTCAAAAAACGTATCACAGATCGTACCTCACACGCGGCTGGCGAATCAATAATCTTGAACATTGTAAAGATACACAGTTCAGCGTACAGGTTAGCTACACAGCTGCAAATAACACCTGCATGTTCGCAAAGGATGCCGGGAGGTAGTTAGTTAGTTAGTTAGTTAGTTAGTTTGTAGCGCGCACGCTTGTTGTGGCTTGTTACGTGCTTTGAAAAATAAAACCGGGCCTTACTTAAATAACAGCCCTCGTATGTTGTAAGCGAGACGTTCTCAACCTAGTGGTCACGAGCTCAAGCTCCTCTGAGATAGATTCTTCAACTCAAATTCTATCGTACGGAGCAGAATAATTGTGTTTTCACTATTAGAATATTCATGGAGATAAAGTTGACACGATAAGCTTTGCTGATGACATAGCGCTAATTGCAGAAATTGAACATGACTTACAAAAGATCCTGAGTAAAATGGGCAAAATAATGGAGGAAGAATTTAATATGAGAATAAATACAAATAAAACAAACATTTTGGTCTGCAGTAGAAATGGCGAAAACCAGACATCAATAGAGTTAAGAAATGAAAAGATACAAGAAGTGAATGAGTTTAATTTTCTGGGAAGTAAAATAACGAATGATGGATGAAGCAGCAGAGAGATATCATGTAGGATTACCTAAGCCAAGATCGCTTTCTATAAAAAGAAGAACCTATTTACTGCAAAGAACATAAGTCTTGATGTGAGGAATCAAAATAATAGGAGAGAGAGAGAGAGAGAGAGGAAAAGACTACTAGCATTTGAAACCTGGTGCTATAGAAGGATTATGCAAATCAGCTGGAAAGAAATGATCACTAATGAGGAAGTCTTTAGAAGAGTGGGAGAGAGAAGATGCTTCCTTGAATATTAAAAAAAAGACGGAATCACCTCGTGGGCCACATACTGCGACACAATGGACTGATTAAGCTTATAATCGAGGGAACAGTAGACGGCAAGAATTATAGAGGAAGACCCAGACTGGAGTGCATGAGTCAAATACTGGAAGATCCGGGACCAACATTAAGAAGTGGGGACTACCTTTTGAACAGGGGCGTATATACAATTTTTCTTCGGGGGGGGGGGGGGGGGGGTGCTGACTATCCTGGAAAATTGTGAGTATCCTCAGGAGATTGTCACCACAAAATACCCAGAAATATCAACCAATACCTTAGAGCATATGACTCTGTGTAATTATTTTAGATAAGAGTCAATTATAAAATTCTAAGTTTATACAGGATGTTTCAAAAATACTTTTACAAACTTTGGGTATTGGTTTCTTACACAAAACAAGGAAAAGAGTTCATATAGCCTACACATGTCCCAAAATTCTTCGTTTTCGATTTATTAATGAAAGAACATTGTACAGTGACACATTAATTGACAGCCTGTTTGGAAGTGTTTAACACATGGACACATAGGCCTATCAAAAGAAGGTTCCTGACTCCAACAAAAGTAATACTGTTACAGTATAACCCCTCAAATCCGAACTAATTGGGGCTGTAGCCTGTTCGGATTTGAATTTGTTCGGATTAGCCGAAAGATATCCATAACATAATGACCAGCCCTCGTTACGGTATAGGACTTTAGCCTACATTGAGCGAGAAAGGCTGGTTTGGCAACAGCGAACATGAAATAGTGAGTCTGGTCCAAAGTGAACATGACGGCAATGTAGCTAATGACAATGAGGAAGAAGAAACTTCGGCAGACAATGTGACTTATACTGAAGCTGCATCTGCTGTTGACATCGCATTGCGCTTCGTAGAACAACACGCAGTAGCCACGCCAAACGATGACATCTTAGTGCGACGCTGACGCGCAATTGCCTCCGCGGGGAGGTTTTCGTCACTTCTACAATATTGAAGATAACTGATTTCAAGTGAATGATTACGTGATATTTTGTGTGTTTCTATTGCTATTTCATTGTTTTAGCAAAGTGATTACCTACGGAATAATAATAACCAACGTTTCCGTTTCTCAATCCTGGGTGGGATAAGTAGTCTATGGAGGCATTTTTACACCATGCTAACTGTACTTCTTGTTAATGTTTCAACTAATTATGTAGAATGCGGTCATAATGCAGAGTATATGATTGCTTTATGACTAAATATTTTTTCAAACTTCAGATTGTCAAAAGATCCTCGTTCGGATTACCCGGGATTTCGGATTTCTGAGGTTCGGATATGAGGGGTTTCACTGTATATGCACAGGTGTTCCATAATCCTTTGTTTTCCCGGGAGGGACTGTTGAACACATTGGTATACTGACAACTTGCGCCCGGATGTTGATGACATGTCATCTTTTTACTGAGCTGTCTAAAACAATGCTGAAGTACATAGAAACTCCGGACGGGCCACACCGTCTTGAAGTATGTCATTAGCCTACTTTCGATTTTTGCAAAAAATGAAAGTAGACTTATGAGATCAACACAGGGCGAAAAAAGTGTGTCTGTCTGTGTGTGTGTATGTGTGTGTGTGAGTCTGTGTGTGTGTGTATGTGTGTGTGTGAGTCTGTGTGTGTGTGTGTCTGTGTCTGTGTGTGTGTGAGTGTGTGTACTCTGAATGTCTGTCCCCCCCTATCAATTCGAACACGGTGAATGCGAATTGAACGAAATTTGGTACAAAGGTAGCACTAGCAATGGACACCTCAGTGTCATGTTTTATATCGCCGCCATCTTGACGGAAACGTAATGGCGGCCACACAAATGTTCAAAGCTTAAATCAAATTACGACTAACCTAATCATCCGATCTCTACCAAATTTTGCAACAACATACCTTTATGGGGGGAGCATCCTTTGACCAAACCAATAGGTCATCAGCGTAATAGTTTGCGGATGGCGGCCATCTTTGTGTGAAAATCGATTCTCCCTATTAATTCGAACACGGTGCAACCGAATGGAACGAAATTTGGTACAGAGGTAGTACAAACAAAAGGCACCTCAGTGCCATGTTTTACATCGCCGCCATCTTGACGGAAACGTAATGGCGGCCACACAAATGTTCAAAGCTTAAATCAAATTACGACTAACCTAATCATCCGATCTCTACCAAATTTTGCAACAACATACCTTTATTGGGGGAGCATAATTTGACCAAACTAATAGGTCATCAGCCTAATAGTTTGCGGATGGCGGCCATCTTTGTGTGAAAATCGATTCCCCCTATTAATTCGAACAAGGTGCAACCGAATGGAACGAAATTTGGTACAGAGGTAGTACAAACAAAAGGCACCTCAGTGTCATGTTTTACATTGCCGCCATCTTGACGGAAACGTAATGGCGGCCACACAAATGTTCAAAGCTTAAATCAAATTACGATTAACCTAATCATCCGATCTCTACCAAATTTTGCAGCAACATACCCTTATAGAGGAAGCATCCTTTGACCAATTGAATAGGTCATTAGCCTAATAGTTTGCTGATGGCGGCCATATTTGTGTGAAAATCAATTCCCCCTATTAATTCAAACACGGTGAAACCGAATGGAACAAAATTTGGTACAGAGGTAGCACTAACAAAGGGTATCTCAGTGTCATGTCTTATATCGCCGCCATATTGACAGAAACGTAATGGCGGCCACACAAATGTTCAAAGCTTAAGTTAAATTACGACTAACATAACCGTCCGATCTCTACCAAACTTTGCAACAACATACCTTTATGGAGGGAGCATCCTTTGACCAATCTAATAGGTTATTAGCCTAATAGTTTGCGGATGGCGGCCATCTTTATGTCAAAATTGATTCCCCCTATTAATTCGAACACGGTGGAACCGAATGGAACGAAATTTGGTACAGAGGTAGCACTAGCAAAGGGCACCTCAGTGTCATGTTTTATATCGCCGCCATCTTGACTGAAACGTAATGGCGGCCACACGAATGTTCAAAGCTTAAATCAAATTACGATTAACCTTATCATCCGATCTCTACCAAATTTTGCAACTACATACCATTATGGAGGGAGCATCCTTTGACCAATCTAATAGGTCATCAGCGTAATAGTTTGCGGATGGCGGCCATCTTTGTGTGAAAATCGATTCCCCTATTAATTCGAACACGGTGCAACCGAATGGAACGAAATTCGGTACAGAGGTAGTACTAACAAAAGGCACCTCAGTGTCATATTTTATATCGCCGCCATCCTGACGGAAACGTAATGGCGGTCACACGAATGTTCAAAGCTTAAATCAAATTACGATTAACCTAATCATCCGATCTCTACCAAATTTTGAAACAACATACCCTTACAGAGGAAGCATCCTTTGACCATATGAATAGGTCATTAGCCTAATAGTTTGCGGATGGCGGCCATCTTTGTGTCAGAATCGATTCTCCCAATTAATTCAAACACGGCGTAACCGAATGGAACGAAATTTGGTACAGAGATAGCACTAGCAAAGGGCATCTCAGTGTCATGATTAATATCGCCGCCGTCTTGACGGAAACGTAATGGCGGCCACACAAATGTTCAATGCTTAAATCAAATTACGACTAACATAACCATCCGATTCCTACCAAACTTTGCAACAACATACCTTTATGGAGAGAGCATCCTTTGACCAATCTAATATGTCATTAGCCTAATAGTTTGCGGATGGCGGCCATCTTTATGTCAAAATTGATTCCCCCTATTAATTCGAACACGGTGGAACCGAATGAACGAAATTTGGTACAGAGGTAGCACTAGCAAAGGGCACCTCAGTGTCATGTTTTATATCACCGCTATCTTGACGGAAAAGTAATCGCGGCCACCCAAATGTTAAAAGCTAAAATGTAATTACGACCAACCTAATAATCTAGTCTCTACCAAATTTTGCAACACCATATCTTTATGTGGGAAACATATTCTGACCAAACTGCAAGAACATCAGCCCAATAGTTTGCAGATGGTGGCCAAGTATGTGTGCAAATCGATTCCCCCTATCAATTCAAACACGGTGAAACCGAATTGAACGAAATTTGGTACAGAGGTAGCACTAGCAAAGAGCACCTCATATTCATGTTTAATATCCCTATAACACGTTGTATTTCAACAAGCTACTACAACCAACATTCAATCATACTCCTTGAAAAGGACAAAGAGTTATAACAATACCCATGGATTTAGGAGAAAGTAGGCTATATGTTCTTTACTGAACATCTTGTTTTTATTTTGCTTCTGTATGCATTTTTTGCTATTTTTCCATTTAAGAGCATTTTTTTAAGTTTGGTAGATTTTTTGGTCATATTTTAGAGAAATCGGCCTTTTTCCCCAATTTAGTCATGTCACAGCTTTATATGAGGGAGTTACGTCTCTCAGAGTTAAGAAGAAGATAGTAGCTGATACAAGATAGTTTAAAATATTGAAATAAAGTATTTCGGTATTGCTATTAGTAGAAAAATATATATCCAGGATGCAGAAGAACGGTACTATAGATATACAGATGCTCTTGTTTTCGTCGCAAACCAGTTATTAGCTGAATAGAATGTTTCCTGCTCTGTTGACCATGATCAGCTTAGGCGGGGGTAGAAAGGGGAAGGGGTGTATATTCTTGTCTCAGTTAATTTTCTCCATTTTATAGTGAATTTTTCGAATTTTTAGGTAATTTATTACAGTCATTTTTGAAAATTTTAGTGCATTTTTTCAAACATTTTTACGGCTTCAACATCCGGGCCATACTGATAACACTTCACCACTCACAGCTCACAACAAGTGCTCGAAATGACCTCCCCTTGCGTCGAGACATGCATGAACACGTCGCATCATAGACTGCCGGACCTGTTCAAATCAAACGTACCTGATGAATATACCCATGTGTTAACCACTCCCTCCCGGGACAACAAAGGGGTCGGGGACACATGGTCATATGACATTGTTTTCTTCTGTCGATGTCGGGAACCCATCCCCGAAGTTTGTCAAAGTATTTTTGAAACACCCAGTATAGCCTACAACCTGCAATATTAGTGGCAACACACAAAAAAAGTTATAAAATACAACACAACACACAAATAAAATTTTATACTTAAACTTTTCAGTTTTTCCTCACAAGGCTGAGTTTACCCCGTTCCAACCCTTAGACCAGAATTCAAATTCCTTGTCAGAGCCAAGAATCGAAAACGGACCTTCGGGGAGGCAGCCAAGAATGCTAGCTAGCGCTAGTCTAAATACAATCTTAATATCATCATACTAATATATAAAAATGAGATGGTGTGTGTCTGTCTGTCTGTCTGTTACTCAATAACGCAAGAACCACTGGTCCGATTTAAATGAAATTTTGCATGGATGTAGCTGATTTACCATGTTTACATAAAGGATACTTTTAATTTCGATATTATTCACTATTAAAAAATGGCAACCATTTTAGTGACGTCACTACACCCTTTGGTTTCAAAATTTCATATTTCCATATCAAATAAAAAGAGAACGCTAAGAAATAGCAAACTTTTGATGGCACATATGAGCTTCAAAATTTAATTTCCTATCCGAAAGGTCCTTATCACTTTTCGTGTATCTCCAACGGTTAGCGAGTAAAATCCACATATGTGACGTCACTACACCCTTTGGTTTCAAAATTTCATATTTCCATTTCAAATAAAAAGAGAACGCTAAGAAATAGCAAACGTTTGATGCATACACGAGATTTAACATTTAATTTTCTATCCAAAAGGTCCTTATCACTTTTCGCGTATCTCCAACGGTTAGCGAGTAAAACCTAAATTTGTGCAATAAAACACGGTCAACACCGAGCAGTGCAGTACATCTCTACGTACATAAAAAATTAAAGTTTGTATGTTTTTTTCGCAATTTCTACGGAAATTTGAGTTATTTACGCGTTTCAGACTGTTTTATTAAGGATGCGCGCGAAAATAATTTTTTGGTCTGTCTGTCTGTCTGTTTGTTTGTCTGTGGACAACTTTGTTCCCTTATAACTCGAGAACGGCTGGGTGTATCAACGTAAAATTTGGTACAGATATCCATCAGAGGCACGACACTAATCATTAATGCAACCCTTCTCCGTACCTCTCATAAAAGAGGGCCTACCCCCTTAAAATACATGCTGAAATAGGAGTAGAAGGACGAGACAAAGATAATTTTCAGCCCCTCAATGTGAGAGACAAAACTCGGGGGCCCTAAAGGGTCCCCGAAATCCACATTTTAAAGCCCTAAACCAACCATTTTTGAGATATTCCCAGAAAACTAATTTCATTTAATAAACTAATGAACGAATACAAGCCGGTAACCATGGCAACATATTCTCAGAGGTCCATCTATTGCTGTAAGATGCAATGCAATTCCATTAATTACATTGGTGTGAAAGTTTGCAAACGGCTAAAAGGTTATCACGGAACCAAATTAAGCTGTAAAATTCATCAATACGTATAATGCGCTTAAGGGGGTCAAGGGGTACACTAGAATTTTTTCACGCGATTTACACCTGCGGGTGTGGTACGGCAGGTCTATTATATTCCTATCCCTATATTATATTATTATTATTAGTATTATATTATGGCGTACAACGACGATACAAAGCCCCTCGGTGCCAGAAACAAAACTTGGGGGCCTCGAAAACTACAGTACCTGAAATATTCCCAGAAAACTAATATAATTTAACAAACTAACGAAGGAATGGAAATCGGTAACCATGACAACATTATCTCAAGGGGTGGCATCCAACTTTCCATCTATTTCTGTAAGAAGCAATATCACTCCATTTATACCTTGCCACGGTGGGTGAGTGGATAGCGTGTCGGTCTACTAACCCCAAGATTGCAGGTTCACTCCTGGCCGTGGTACAGGCCGGACGTTTGTTTTAGACGAGTGAAAAATCTTAATGGAAGCCTGGAGGCGAGTTACTACAGTACCTGTGTTGTTATCAGCTGCCCCAAGCGCTCCGATGATTGATAAAGCTGTTTCACACTATTGCTGACGTATAGTCACTGGCAAATATAATGACGTTCTGTTCGTAACTACGTAACGTGTACTTCCGTGTCACACAATACTTCGACGTGGACTGTACTGTCTGCTCAAGTCTGGAATTCCATTACATCAGATCGGTGGTGACAAATGTGAAGTGATAGGGCGAGAGAGTGACTGTGTACAGGCTCACCCGCAGGCTTGAATGTCAAGGGCAATCGTCTAAAACAAACGTCCGGCCTGTACGTGATTTTTGAAAGGCGGCAAAAATACGACTCGCATGTCATACGATGTTGGCATGTCAAAGAACCCATTTGAATTCAGTAGGCCGTGTTCATAATGGCAAAATTAACCTCAGGGGTTTCCGCCAACACAAAGTTCCTCATTTATTTACTAGAAAGCGCTATAGTGTTCAAGGAGCTTAGATATCTACCCTCCTTGACTTTCATAGTGATTCAAGGAACAACGAAATTTCGACATGGAAGCTACCCTCTGGGTGTCAAATTACGAAGCTTGCACCCGGCCACCGAGGCCATACGATATCATTATTATTTGGCTACTCCATTTATTACATTTCTGTGAAAGTTTGCAAATGGCTATAAGGTTATCACGGAACCAATGTAGACTGTATAATTCGTCAATGCAATTAAGGGGGTCAAGGGGAAACCTAGATTTTTTTCATGCAATTTCACGTGCGACATATAGTACAGAAAGTCTATTATATCTACAAACAGAAACATTATTTTCAAAAATTCCTGAATTGAATCAGCCTTTTTTGCGTCTTTTAGGAATTTGGGCCATTGGAGGCTAAAGAATCTGAATTTTCATGCACCACAAGCCTTTATAATTTATGAAAGTGGTCTTCCTGTGTATGGGGACCTAACACAACGTAGAGGGACATTTTTTATGTGAGGTGTATTGCGTTTCGACTACAAGGCTTTCAATTCTATTTCGCAGTCAGCTGGCATTTGAGGGTGCGCAAATGCGAGGGAGCCGTGTCAGTAGATTTACTGGCACGTTAAAGATCCCCTTCGGGGCAAAATTCCGGCACCCCGGCGTCTCTAAATGCCTGTGCAGTTAAAAGGGACGTAAAACCAATAACATTATTATTATATCAATTCTATTTCACGTCATGAAGTACACGTTAGGTGAATTTAGTTTGAGAGCAGATTTTAACTAATATTTTTTTTTGTCGACATACGGGTTCATCGTAAGGATGATTTTGTTTGATACGTATGGTAGATATACCATATTTGGATATCTGGGTGATATGTTGTAGACAATAGTATTGTCTGTCTGTCTTTCTGTGTATCTTTATGTACGCCTATAAATCGTCTTCGGATGCTTGGTGCATCGTAAAATTAGGTATGGTAAACATGAGTCAATACACCAATCATTTATAAAACTCCTCACCGTACTTTCCATACAGTAGAAGGGTGGATATAGGGATAAACTTCTCAAAATACATGCTAAAATAGGCGAAATATAAAAATTATCATAGAAGGACGATCAAAGCATATGTTGCGCTTCTCATTGTGAGACACAAAATTCGCGAGTCTATAAGGGGTCGCCGAAAACCTCATTTTAAGGCCCTTAAATTAACAGTGTGTGTGATATTCCCAGAAAACTAACTTCGTTCTGATAAACTTATGAAGGAATGACAAGCCGCTATCCATTGCAACAGTAGCTCAATTGATAATGTCTGGTGTTAATATATAACACCGTTCGAAGAACGGGTACTTCTGCTAGTTAGCCAATAAGTTAAGATTAGCGGACCCATCCGAGATCTCTCGCATGTTCATAAACCACACTTTTCCCAATAGGTTTATAATGAGAGATTTAAGGAGAAAGGTTGTTATGTTTTTATTTCAACCAAATGATTATAGAACACTATTTACATTCCAGTTAGAATTCCAAGTTCTACGTTCCCTAACTTAAGAAGGCAATCACTGAAAATTGGATCATCATAACATTCACCGGTTATTCGATATTTATGAAATTATACAATCTGAGTACTCATTCCTTTGATTTACTGTTTCTGAAATCCATGCAAAATGATAAAGGAAAGACCTCAGAATGTTAAAATGATATGAGACAGGCGTCAAAGTGGCCAAAATGTGAAGTGGACAGCAATTATGGAGCGTATTTTCCTACAGCAACAGTATCTGCAAATCGCACACTTCGTACAGTTTTTAAAGAAATTATAGAAATTAGAGAGCAATTCGTCACTGCTAATGTCTATTCTCTTTCATTTGAATACTCATTTGTCACGTTCGCAGGAGGGTATTGGTACTACTGAAATAATATAGGATATGATGATTAGGGTACAACCAAATTTACAATTAGCCTATTTTATGTTTTCACCAAAGCAACACATTCATAATTTTTATTGTTTTTTTCGGGGGGGGGGGGAGGGGGGTTCTAAAGCCCCCTTAGCTCCCCCCTTATATACGTCGCTCATTGAAAGTCGACCTGTGTGATTGTGGTGAAGAACAAACCATGGCCCAACTCCTCAACTGCAGCGTCGACCTCTCCAGTGCTCCATGGATCATCTAGTGAAGGCTACACCAACGGCCTGGACATCGCAAAATATTGGTCCAACGTTGTTGTTTAGTGAAACATTTGTCTTTATGTTCGACCCTGACTATTATAAGTCAGAAAACTGTACTATAATGAGGCTCATTATAGCACTATTTTCCATTATGAAACAGTTTCTCCCACCAACCAGAGCTCAAGAAACAGTTGTTTGACCAATTAGATAAGGATTGCATCGCACCTGCGCTGAGTTTCACGGCCTTCTAATTTAAATTTCACTGCGTGTCCTAGTGTCATCGTAGGGTAATCGAGGATGCCATGGTCAAATACAAGGCATTCTCTGCGTCTCATGCGCTCTGTTCAGTACAGAAAACTGGTGAAATCTCGACAGATATTTATGAATATTTATGTCCGAATATAAAATAGTTATAATAATTATCGTCGAACATAACAGTCGTATGCAACTCGCCTATAATGGTAATTAAGACACGAGTATGTTTATAAAACGAGCCTACGCGAGTTTTATAATTTCCATACTCGTGTCTTAATATTATTCCCATTATAGGCTCGTTGCATAATGTACTATTTTGATGCTACTCCTCTTTTTTTAAAATTATTGATTTATGTGTCTCCTGACAAGAGTAAATAAATTACAAGTTTTGACAGTTAGAAATGTTATCATTTTGTGTATATACTATTCTTAATCTACAGTAAAATGGTGGTTTCGGTGGCGTAGTTCGTAGCACGCTGAGCTTCTATGCCCAAGATCGTGGGTTCAAACCCGGCGAAGTCGTCGGATTTTTTAAGAGCGTTAAAAATCCCTCAGTATGCCTTCCTTCGGAGGGGAAGTAAAGCCGGCGGGCCCATATCATAGATTTATGGCTTGTAAAAGAACCTTCTACTAACTTCAACTGTGTGAAACAAAATTTGTAGGTTAGGTTTGATTAATGCTATTAAGTTCCAACGTTCGTCGCCAGGTGCTGGTTTCGATGGCATCTAGTAGCCACGTTCGTAGCTAGGTGTCGTGGACGGTAGCATTTGGTAGCAAAAGTAGGAACTAGCCTACTTGAAATTATCGTCTGCAGTCCTTACTTGAATTAAAAACAGATAAAACACCCTAATACAGCCATCACAATTAACACCGGTTATCAGACAGATTCTACACACACCCAAAGTACACGGCGCAACAAGACCGCGTTATCGCAGCCCCTAAACTAAGGAACCAACCAATCCATTCAGTGGAAATTTAAAGCTTCGGAGTGAGTTTACGAGCTAGCGAGCAAGCCTATCAGCATCAAACTGCCGAGTCGTGTCGAGTTAGGACTTCAGAAGCGGCTTCGGTGTCGTAGCATGATGAACTGCTGTGCCCAAGTTCACGAGTTCAAAACCAGCCGAAGTCGTCGGATTTTTAAGGGCGTTATAATTCTTCAGTATGCCTTCCTTCGGAGGGGAAGTAAAGCCGGTCATAGATTTATGGCATTTAAAAGATCCTTCCACTAACTAAACTTGTGTGAAGGTAAATTTCTTGGTTAGATTTCGTTGAAACGCTCTATAAAAGTTCCATCGTTCACAACTAGGTGTCAAAGACATTTGGTAGCGAAAGTTGGAATTACTTGATATTGAAGCCTCTGGCGAGCCGAACATTTCCTTGGACACCCCCGGCACTAAAAGCCATACGCCAAATAAATGAATAAGGACTTCAGAGAAGAGTATACAGCATGTGTTATTTAAAAAATATAATAATAATTTACCACTTTGAGTGTTTTCTGACCACGGATATTCAGAAGACTTAGAGACTTCATGGTCATTCCACCGGGCGAAGCCGGGTACTAATGCTAATAATACATAAATAATAACAATCATCATACCATTAGAGCCTCCGTGGCTTCTGCGGCAGCACGCCGGCCTCTCACCGCTGAGTTCGTGGTTCAAATCCCGGTCACTCCATGTGAGATTTGTGCTGGCCAAAGCGGAGGCAGACAGGTTTATCTCCGAGTACTCCGGTTTTCCCTGTCACAATTTCATTCCAGCAACACTCTCCACTATCATTTCATTTCATCTGTCATTCATTTAATCATTGCCCCAGAGGAGTGCAACAGGCTTCGGCAGCCGGCACAGTCCATATCCTCGCCGCTCGATGGGGGCTTCATTCATTCCATTCCTGACCCAGTCGGAGACTGGAAGCAGGCTGTGGATTTTCATTTTCATTTCATCATCAGAGTCGCCTCCGTAGCTTAGCGGTCGGCATGGTTAGCTGCCGCCCCGGAGGTCCTGGGTTCGATTCCCGGCTCTGCCATGAAATTTGCAAAGTGGTATGAGGACTGGAACGGGGTCTACTCAGCCTCGGGTGGTCCAAATGAGTAGAGGGGGTTTGATTCCCACCTCAGCCATCCTCGACATGGTTTTCCGTGGTTTCCCGCTTCGTCTTCCGTCAAATGCCGGGATGGTAGCCTACCTACTGTAAGGCCACGGCCGCCTCCTTTCCTCTTCCTCGCCTATCCATCCCAATCTTCCTTTCCCTTCCCGTCCCTCATGAGGCCCCTGTTCGCTTTGCAGGTGAGGCCACCTGGGCGAAGTGCAGATCACACCTCCCCAGTTGTATCCAAACCGACCAAGTGTTCCCAGCTCTAGGACACTGCATTGAAAGGCGGTAGTGGTGAGTTCCCTCGCTGAGTCCGTGGGAACCACCAACCTAGAGGGTAAATTGACTAAATATAAAAAAAAATCATCATCATACCATTCAGACATTGGCCACACGTTTGGTGCTACAACCTGAACAACGACAAACAGGTGTCCTGAAGTGAATTCGCCCTACCTAACCTTATTGAAGTATGCAAAAGGATTGAAGGCATATTTTGTTTTTCAAACTGAAGAGAATGACTGCCCCAGTATGTTTTGTGAGCCCCTCCCCTAGCACCTCCAATAAGGCAGACTTTCTTATGTTTATACATGAGATGGCCGGCCGTAGCGTGAGTGAGGCACGGCAAGGCAAGGCCCCCTGTGGGGAAGCGATTTATTCTGACGTAGCGCTCGAATACATTGGCTTAGATATTATCGCTGTAGCAGTAAGCGCTGCCTACCAGGAAGACATAAACCCGTCAATATCCTAAGTGTGTGCTGTGCTTCAACGCTTTATGGTTCAACCCGTCAACAAAAATTAAAAGATCCTGGGACCTGGAAACCTTTCTTTAATAATTCATTCGTGGATTCATTCATTTATTCGCAAATGGGGGTAATTATCCTGTGGAAAATTGTACACACAAAAACAATATTTTTTTAGTCCTTTACCCTCCATGTTTGTGGAACCCACGGACTCAGCGAGGGATCTCACCACTACCGCCTCTACGGGCAGTGTCCTAGAGCTGGGAACATCGAATCGGAAGGGATACAACTGGTGAGGTGGGATTGGCACCACGCCCAGGCGGCCTCACCTGCAAAGCGAACAGGGGCCTCATGAGGGAAGGTAAGGGATGGTTAGGATGGATAGACAAGGAAGAGGGAAGAAGGCGGCCGTGGCCTTGAAGAAGGTACCATCCTGGCATTTGCCCGAAGACTAAGTGGGAAACCACGGAAAACTACTTCGAGGATGGCTGAGGGGGAATCGAACCCCCTCTACTCATTTGGGCCAGCCCAGGCTGAGTAGACCCCGTTCCAGTCCTCGTACCACTTTTCGAATTTCGTGGCAGAGCCGGGAATCGAACCCAGGACCTCCGGGGCGGCTGCTAACCATGCTGACCGCTACGCTACGGAGGTGACACAAAAACAATTACCAACAATACTATCAAACACACTTATAATGCACACAAGTAGCGATATGGGAACTATAATAATTACTAGGGCTCAAATTTTTAGGTGATAAAAATCCTGAAAATATTTATTTTTTATGTATTAAAAATACCAGAAATATGTGACAAAAAAGTAAAAATATGTAATTATAATTTAGTGAATATAAACAATATGCAGTATTCACGAATGCAATTTATGCTATGCCTCACTGACTACTGAAGAATTTCAATACACAACGAGATACATCTTCAGGTTGTCCATCACAAATGACCGACGATTACCGCGAAACACTTCTTCTGAAGGGGCGAAACTGCGACAATATGTTCCTTGCCCACGACGTGTTGTGTAACTTGAGATCGCTGTTCAGCCTTGATTGCTTTCCCACATGGTTGGCAGAACAGAACGCCCCCGTCAGAAGTAAAATTGTCTTTAAATTCTGCAAATGACGATAACTTGTAGTTGCTTTTACTTTAGGTATCGCAGAACTGCGTTACACTTCACAGTTCCAGAAATGAACTGCATGTGAGTGAGTAACACAGAACAAAAATGCAATAAAATGAAAGTTCTACCATACTGATTTAAAAAAAAATTGTAAATATTACGTATTTTTATGTGCTAGAAGTGAAAAACAGGTATTTATGTATTTATAGAAAATATGCTTAAAATATGTATTTACATAAAAATATGTATTTACCTAAAAATCTGAGCCCTAGTAATTATTACATCGGAGTATTTATACAAAATTTTAGTCTTTTCTCAAACACATCAATACAATTAGGTAAAGGCTCTAAGACTGTGGCAGGTAATGATTTCCAATTATCAATGGCACAATGAAAATCCACAGCCTGCTTCCGGTCGACCGACCGGGTCAGGGAATGGAATGAATGAAGCCCCCATCTAGTGGCGAGGATATGAACTGTGCCGGCTGCCGAAGCCTGTCCCACTCCTCTGAGGCAATGATTAAATGAATGACAGATGAAATGAAGTGATAGTGGAGAGTGTTGCTGGAATGAAATTGGTGACAGGGAAAAGAGGAGTACCCGGAGAGAAACCCGTCTGGCTCCGTTTTGTCCAGCACAGATCTCACATGGAGTGACTGGGATTTGAAGCACGAACCCAGCGGTGAGAGGCCGGCGTGCTGCCGCCTAAGCCACGGAGGCACTGTGTTATTTTGTAATACTCCGTAATATCGTATTTCTTTCAGGTAAGGACATGTAATGATTTCCAATTATTATCAATAGGCCTACGACAATTGTATGTATGTCTACCCCTTATTATTCCCGTTTTTCCAACGTGGTCGGGGATGAGATGCGATGGAAGTCTTTGTGGCGATGGTTTTTACGGCCGGATGCCCTTCCTGACGCCAACCTCATGAGAGGAGTTAATGAGAGATGAAGTGAATGATGGTGTATGCAACTGGGCAAGGATGTGGAAGGAAGCGGCCATGGCCTGCCAGAAGGTACCGTCCCAGCATTTGCCTGGTGTTGAAAATGGGAAACCATGGAAAACCATTTCAAGGACGGCCGACGGTGGGGCTCGAACCCACGCGTCTACCGAGTCTGCAGAGAGCTTGGCCCCATCACCTAATGCTGCGCTTTAGCCAGCGTAGCCATTACCGTCGGTAATAGGGCTACTACAATAATTCATAAAGTAACACATCCCATAATTCTCCGTCCGGCTCCGTGGCTAAATGGTTAGCACGCTAGGCTTTGGCCCAAAGTGCCCCGGATTCGATTCCCGGCCGAGCCATCAGGGATTTTAATCTCCTAGGGTTAATTCCCGTGGCTCGGGGACTGGGTGTATGTGACGTCTACATCATCACTTCATCCTCATTACGACGTGCAGGTCGCCCACGGGCGTCAACTAGAAAGACCTGCACTAGGCCTCTCCGGAGGTCACACGATCATTGTTTATTACCCTTAATAGGTCCTTGGGATACTATCTTCCCACCATGTATTTATAGAACGGTGTTAGGGAGAGAATTTTCCCACCTCATTCATTTCAAGCAGTTCCACATGTATCGACAAGCTAGATGCCGAGAGATATTGAAAACTCATTAATTTGATATATACTGACAACAGAAACCAGAGGTGGGAAGCATATATCTCAGTGGTCTCCACAGTGCACGTGCTCGCCAGTTCGGCTGTGTTGAGTGAATGAAATGCATTGTTTTACAGAAAAAGGTGTTTTTATTGAAGATAAACGTTGGTATATAACTGAAATACAATGTTAATAATTGTTTTGATCACTTGAGTACATATATTTCAGCTAGAATGGAAATTATTATCCTGCTCAGGGTGTTTGCCATTGAATAGAAGATATTTAAAATTAATTTTCTGTGTTTTTGGTAAATGAATGAATGAAAATCCACTGCCTGCTTCCAGTCTCCGACCGGGTCAGGAATGGAATGAATGAAGCCCCTATCTAGCGGCGAGGATATGAACTGTGCTGGCTGCCGAGGCCTGACGCACTCCTCTGGGGCAATGATTAAATTAATGACAGATGAAATGAAATGATAAGGAAGAGTGTTGCCGGAATGAAATTGTGACAGGGAAAACCGGAGTACCCGGAGAAAAACCTGTCTGCCTCCGTTTTGTCCAGCACAGATCTCACATGGAGTGACCGGGATTTGAACCACGGACCCAGCGGTGAGAGGCCATCGTGCTGCCGCCTAAGCCACGGAGGCTTCGTGTTTTTGGTAAATACTATTTTGAAATTATTGAATTATATTCGTATATACTAACTTTTAACATTCCAAAATCACTTTTATATTTTTGTGCAGTTTTCGGCAAAGATGATATAGGTCACTGACCTTGTGTTGCGTGGAAGTTACGTTTTTTTTTTACATTATAGTGCGTGATGGGTATTTTTATATATTATATCCTGTTAAATACACCTCATTATTGAGTGATAAACAGAGTAGCATCATAATTTGCAGGTGGGAATTTATTACCCAATTGCTCAATTAAGAAAACATACTGTCGGGTATGGGCAGTGGGATAATAATTTCCCACCCCATATTTCATAAAATAGAATCCACACCCATAACATTGTTGCATACTCCTACTCATCTATCACCCCCCAATTACAAATATGCAATATATATATATATATATATATTGAACCCTTATTGATCTTCGATAAATAAGTATTCATATTTATTATTATTATTACTACGGCCCAGGCAGCACATAAGGAAGTCGACTTGAATATTAGGGAGGCCAGCATTTCGTAATGATTGCAACAGAAGCTGAGTTGGTAGCTATTCCTGGGGGACGGCCAGAATTAGTCGAGTTCAAGGCCAAATTGTGCAACTACTGTACCAAAATTGGAGACATAAAGGGAGAATCACGAGGTCCTCTCAACGAACATACGATTGAATCAGCCAATCGCAAGAGACCAAGCCGTGACCACGAGGTGGACGGCGTCAGTAGTAAAAAGCGCGCGGAAGTGTGTATCTAAGGAACCGCCGAACGGATTAATCTCCGCTCGAGTAATTTGAGACGTTGGATTTATTTGGAGAAGAATGACACTAGCCCCATCTTTGTGAGACAAAAACTCTGGAAGTTTTTATCCGACTCCGCCCCACTCCGCCGCCCTTGTCAGTTTCTCATAAATAGTCTGGCCTGACGCCAATCTAAGTACTTATCCTGTGGAGCCTTCAGAGGCATACTCCACGCCGGTTTGAAGTGTGATTTTGACGCTCGAATTTATCTAAGCCTATACTTGTGGAGCCTTCAGAGGCATACTCCACGCCAGTTCGAAATATGATTTTTACGCTCTAAAATCAGTGAAGCTAATTTATTTTATGAGCTCTGGGAAGCTAAAGTCGCAGCGTTTGCAGTATCGAATTTTAAAAGCTATAATACATTTTGTTCTAAAATCAACTAAGTTGTGTGATCTAAATATTTCACGCCAGCGCGTGATAAACTGTAACATTCTTTTAAAGACGACGAGTTCAACTTTAAGGGGGAAGTATCGTATCACCCTCATTAGCGCTTACCAGAACCGAAGTCCATAAGACGGGACGGAAATACCGGACGAGATAGCGACTGCGAGTGCAGCCAGGATTTTGAACTTGTTAACGAGCCAGTGGCGCGGACTCGAGATGTATATTTTATGTATAAATTGTGTGTATTGTATGTGTGTTTTTATAGTGCGTATGTGCGATATAATTAGGGCCAGTCTTCGCTATTAATCGCAGTAGGACAATTGTGGGTGAACTGAGTAGCCTGCAAGCGATTATAGATAGGCAAATGTTTAACATTGAACTTTTCTGCCAAGGAGTCGAGACCAAGATGATCAGCACGTGGTTTGAAGTTGGGATGAGCTTCAAGAAATCAACGCAGACGACTACTATGGAGTGCTAAATTGTCCATAGGGCAATGGGTTGAGGAGGATGTCCTTAGTCCTACATGCAGAAGCGGTGATGTACTAAAATTGGATTATTTCAATTATGTAGTTAGATTTGGCCGGGGAACTTTGTAAATAGTCATGTTTTTCTTTCTTGTTTTTAGCTGTTTTTCTTGTACCGACACTATATGTTTAAATGTCCGTTGGCGCGTGGCCAAAGTGTTTGTTGATATTTTGATTTTTTTTTCTTGAGTCATATGTAATGTACGCGGCGTGCGTGCGTGATTTTATCCTTGCAATTGCGGAACCCGTTACATTCGATAAATGGTGCTTTATTAACGTTAATATTTTGAAATAGGAATGGGAGGAAATGATTGTAAAACATTTTGCTGAACAGGTTATTATTCATGTTAGGGTAGCCGAGTGCACCAACTTAAAAGTAATTATAGAACACTTTCGTTCTAATTTGATAGATTTTTCTTGAGTCCTTTTCAGGTGACTAGTCACGGCATAGAACGATGGCGCCAGCATGTGGATATTATTTGTGTCTTTTATTTCAGGGTCTGTCACAACCCATACGTGTGATTCAGTGTGTGTTGATGTGTCTTGTGTGTGTTGATTCTACGTGAGGAGGGGGTAGTTGTCCTACCGCCCTTATATTTTTTGCTGCTGTTGTATTTTTAGATGGAAAGACAGAGTGCTCTTGGGAGACTGCTGATTCTTGTCCATATGTTTTTCTGACACACACGTATTATTGTGCTTTGGGGCACATTTCTTCGAGGTTCGACCCCATGTTCTGGGAGGTCGAGGTTATTGACACGTGGGTTGACAGACATGCAGAGTTCCACAAACCGCCCGTTTTGCCTGTGACTTATTTTGATAGGCAGTCCTTTTGTCCGACTGAAACCTGTAAGCTTTCATGTAGCAAACCTGTTCATTGTGATGGCTAATTTTTAAGCCATAATTAATTGGGGAGTTCGCCATGTGTGTAACGGATTGTTGTACCTTGTATGGATAAGAACATTGTGATTAACGTAAATGTTGGCTGTTTGCCTATTGCTTTGTTGATGACTCGATTTCATGTAATTTTGTTTGTCACACCCGTGTGGTGTAGTGGTAGAGTATTTGTAAATTTTGACAGCGGTCATTTGAGTATTTTTCTATTGGTCACGTGTTAATGTACTTGTGTTGATTTTGTGTGAGAAGTCCTAAGATTTTAGGCAGTAAATGTTGCTACGGCAATTTAAGTCCAATTTCACACGGAAATTTTGTGTTTGTTTATAGTAGATTTAGGAAGTGTCGATTTAACTTAAGTATTGTAGTTGTGTTCCCTTGTGTCGGTCTAGCTCTAGGAAATGCGGATTCGTTGTTTGAAGGGTCATTCTGGATGATAACGAATCACGCATTCAAAGTACACATCGTGGTGCATGTAGAACGGCGTACGCACTTATATGGTCACTTTTGTATCGTTTTATTTAAGGACACTTGGTCCAGGTAATTAATCTCTCCAGAGATATCGCCTAAGTTTTTGGCATTTTTATTAAGCGGGAGTCAGTTGGGAGTTTTTGTTGTTAATTGTTTATGTGTAAATATGGTGATTTGTTATTAAATTCAGTTGTTTTTTTAACCCTGGCTTCACTCTTTCCTGCATGTTATTTTGTTATATGTTACCCTGCAAGTTAATGAAGCGCCCTGACAGCAACTTACGAATATGACCTGTTACGCCCCGAATCTGAGTCTCATATGCTTCTTTGCAAGGGTTCATAAAACAAAAATGGCTGCCCAAGTGGGGATTGTTGTTGTTGTTGCTTCGCTGATCTCATATTTATTTCGTTGAGAAATGATGCCAGGTCAAGCGGACATGTAAATTCAGTAAATGGAGGCGATGTTGTACCGCCATGTGCATTAGTAAAATCACTGAGTTCCTAAAGTTAGAAATATTGAACAAGGTTAGAATTTGATTTGGTATTTGTTATAAACTTGTTCTGGCGCCCACATTAAAATTAGAAATTTGCATTATTAATGAACTCAGTCAAAGCAGGAAGATGTTGCCTTATATCTGACATTTAATTGACTTCGGTTAATTGGTGTTTCGTAAATTCTGTTGGTTAGGAATTTAAAAGCAGATCACTAGGGGTTATTTTGTTGTTTGGGAATAAGTGTCATTGTATTCAGTAAATTTTGTTACTGAAATTTTCATTAAATTAGAGCCAGTAATATTTAAATGTGTGACATGTATGTGCGTATAGGGCTGAAACCTTAGCCCATAACCCTGTTTTTCTCTGAATATATTTGTGTGTGTGAAATGGCGATTATTGATGAAATTAAGGCATTGTTAGAACAGATGTCGATCCAAATGTCCGCGAAAACGGAAGAACAATTAGAACAGATGTCGATCCAAATGTCCGTAAAGACGGAAGAACAATTAAAAGAACAATTAGAAGCTCAGCGTGAGCATAGTGAAAAACAATTAGAACAGATGTCCGCGAAGACGGAAGAACAATTAAAAGAACAATTAGAAGCTCAGCGTGAGCATAGTGAAAAACAATTACTTAATATGAGCGGTAACATTTCGGTCCAGTTAGAAGTCCAGAAATTAGACACTGACAATCAATTCAATGAACTAAACCACAAATTGTCACAACAGGCGGTAACACAAACCGAACAGTTAGGAAAAATCACGAATGATATTAATCAGAGCGTTCAAAAAGTAGAGAAACTGGCAGGCGAGGTTGCGGAAAATAACATCAAACAGTTAGGCGAAATGAAGAAATTGGAGGCGAAATTTGATAACAAATAAGTACAATTTGACGAGATGGTGGCAGATAAACTCAAGCAGATAGAGGCAGCATGTGTCAGTAACACCGCGGGAGTGAAGAAAACCCAAGAGAAACTACAGCAGCAAATTAATTCGGTAGATAACAACGTGCTGGAATTAATAAAGGAAATAGATAAAGTCGAAGTTAAGGCTGAAACCGAGCGGATACACTTGCGGGAAAATTTAGAGGAGCAAATCGGCAGAACACAAGACATCATAAGAAAAGAGATGGAAGGCCAGCTAATAAAAACACAGGAGGTAATAAGACAAGAAGTAGGGGAGCAGCTCGTCAAAACTCAGGATAATTTGGAAGGTCAGCTAATAAAAACGCAAGAGGCTATAAGAGAAGAGGTGGGGGAACAACTAGTGAAAACGCAGGAACGGATAAGTGAAGAGCTAGAGAGAAATCAGGAGAGGAACGAGGAGAAAATAAATAGCTTAAAAAGTAGGATCCGGCGAGATTGGGACCAGCAGGCTCATGCGAATAAGGAAGACAGGCTGGCAGTTTTAAAGCGAATGCAGGCACTGGAGGAAAATATGAAGTCGAAATTACAGGAACACTCAGAATTAATCATAAAGAACGAGATTAGATCGTTAGAGAATGCGACATTATTTTCAAACGAAAATATTCCGGAAAAGCAAACAAGTATTGGAAGTCCGGCAGGTTCGAAGTTGGCTGAGGACACGAGTCGGGGTCAAAGTCCCAGACTAACGACTAATGCATTCCAGCAGTACAGGGGGGAGACTTCAACTCCGCAACCGAACTTGGCACCAGCCCAAGTCATCCAAGTCATTCGGGGTAATGATTTTAAGCCCGATAAGTTTAAAGAACATTCAGGAACCACTCCCAAAGCATTTCTACGGCAATTAACTGACTACTTCAATGACCAACACATCGGCCCGGAGAAACAATTAAGAATGGTGGAGAAATTTTTAGAAGGACCTAGCCTGACCTGGTTTTTAAGTTTCCAGTACACGTTTACAGACATGGCTCAATTCCGCGAGGCGTTTTTGAAGAAGTTTTGGAGTCCTTCGTTACAGCAAGGGTTAAGAATGGACCTGTACACGCGCAAATACCACAGTACACATCCAACCCGTTTTTCAGAATTCTTCAGTCAGCAATTGGTAAAATTCAGGGATTTTGATGACCCGCCTAGCGAGCCGAATATGGTTCTAACCATCGGAAAACAACTCCCAATGCATATCCAACAATTATTAGTCGCAGGAAATATTCAGACCGCAGTCCAAGCCGAAGAATTACTCAGACACTTAGATGAGACGAGTATGGTAAGCCCACAGACAGGAAGAAGGAATTTGGAATGTGTCAACACGGCAGAGGTAGTTCAGGGACTCCAAAATAACCACGGCCAGGGGAACCAAAGTAAGACACAGTCCACAGGGACACAGTTCACGCCAAGAAGACAAGATTTTGACGGCCGAAACCAGTTCCATAACAACAATCAGAATTATCAGAATAACCGCGGGAGATATCATCAGAATAACCAAAATCAAAGTAATCAGTGGACGTACCAGCGGGAATACACGAATTGGAGGGGAAACCAGAGACAAGGTAGACCTTACCAAAGAAATGGAGATGGTAGATGGAGTAACGGCAGGGACTATCGCCAAGAAAACAGAGGAGATTATAGGAATAACTGGGACGAACGATATATTGAATCCCGTAAATACTTGGATCAATTAAGTAATGAAGAAGCGGAGAAGGAGAAGTGGGGGCGTGCCATGGCAAACAGACAGAGCCCAGACAACCATCAAGGAGAAGGAGCAGAGAGTTTACTGAGGCAACAGGAGCGACAGAATGATAACCGGCGAAACACATCTAATGGGGCCCGGGATAAATAAAAAAAAACCCAAATGAACTGAAAGGAGACAGGCTAGAAACGGAGATCGCCAGGGAGCAAGAAGAGATGATAGTGGCCAATATAGAAGAGTGGGTAGCATTCCCAGACGACTGCCTGGAGGAAGTGGTGAAGAACCGTGAAAATGTTATCAGACAGCTACCAATTATTTACGCGCATATTGGAGGTATGAGGGTGAGATGTTTGATTGATACAGGTAGCCAGGTGAGCTTAGTCACTGAAATTTTGATAAAAGAAATAGCAAGAAAACAGACTGTTCCTATTATGCCGGTACCGCTAATGAAAGTCAGAGGTGTCATTCCTGACAAAACTATGAATTGTAAACAGCAAGCATTTCTAGATCTGGAAATATTGAACCATACTTTTTCACAAACATTCATTGTTATTCCAAAGATGAACTACAATATAATTTTAGGAGCCAACTTCATCTGCGATTTTCATGCTGTAATTGATTTACATAACAACACTGTAAGCTTCAAACAAGTAGAAGGATTGGATCATGTGGGTTTAAATATGGAAGAGAATCCGCTGGAAAGAGAGGCCAATACTTGGGTTGTTGAGGAATGCACTAATGAGGCCGGAGATAAGATCTTGAGGGGAGAGCAAGTCAACCAGACAGCAGTGCTAGAGATGGACAGCCGAGATATTTCGCAGGAACTTTGGGTGCATTTGGCGGAAGAAGAAATGGGCGGAACCAAATTCGAAATTCTACTTCAGGAGCGACTTAAGGAAGCCATCGTAGGGGAATCTGATAGAAGAAGATTGGAAGAAATTTTAAGATTACATAAAGGAGCTTTTGACACCGTACCTGGGAAAGTTTTAAATTTTCAATATGCGATGCAGGTCACAGATTGGACCCCATTTAAAAGTAAATTGTACCCGATCCCAGAGAAGCATTTTTCTCAGGTGAGGGATATCATTACTAACTTATTAGATTCTGGCATGATAAGGAAAGCTGCAACTCCTTATCTGAACGCAATATTGGCTGTGACCAAGCCAAACGGATCAATTAGGCTATGCCTAGACGCGCGAGTTTTAAATAGCAAACTGCTAGTTGAGCACGACCAAGCACCGAGGATCAAAGATGTTTTGAAAGGCTTCCGTGGGAAGAAGATATACTCAAGTGTTGATTTGACGAATAGTTTCCACCATCTTGAACTTGAAGAAAAATCCCAACTGTTGACGGGATTTTTATTCGATAATCAAAGTTATATCTGGTGTCGAATGCCCTTTGGCGTGAAAACTGCGGGATGTGCACTCATTAGAGCACTCGATAGAAATCTGACTGAGGAGGTCAAGAACTTCACCACGAGATATGTTGATGACATATTAATCGCTTCTGAGACAATGGAAGAACACTTGATAAATTTAAATAAACTGCTGGACAACCTGAGAACCATGAACTTCAAGATCAACTTAAAAAAGTCACATTTTTGCCAGAGCGAAATTTTATATTTGGGACATATAATTGATGTCGAGGGCGTGCGGCCTAATCCAGCCAAGATTGATGCTATTAAGAAATTTCCCACACCTACCAAAGTCAAACATGTTAGAGCATTTTTGGGAGTGACAGGTTTCTTCAAAGAAAATTGCCCTGGTTACACAGAAACAGTAGCGCCTATGCAGGAGATGTTGAAGAAAGCGAATCGATGGTCGTGGAACGAGGAGTGCGACAGGTCTTTTAAAGCAACGAAGGATTTATTGGAAAACTGTGTGAAACTTGGATATCCGGATTTTGAGAAACAATTTATCATTCAAGCAGATGCTTCGTTAATTGGGATTGGTGCTATGCTGTACCAAGAGGACGCTGAAGAACCCAAGAAGAAATCCTATTTGGCATTCACGAGTCGTAAATTACGGAAACATGAGAGGAACTACACAGTTACGGAACTTGAACTACTAGCAATTCTATATTCTCTCCAACGGTGGCGCAAGATGATCTATGGTTATTCCATCATTGTTAGGACCGACCACCATGCACTGACATTTTTATTTAAGACAACAATAGCAAGTGAGAGAGTTACGCGCTGGTCCATCTACATACAGCAGTTTGACATCACAATAGAGCATTGTCCTGGGAAATTGAACGTCATACCAGATGCCTTGAGTAGAAACCCTGAGGACGGAAACGAAGTAACAGCGGAAGTTCACAATATTACCTTGACACCTAAGGCTCGTGAGTTTTTGGCAAGATTGAAGGATATTCGGAAGGAGCAAGAAGCTGACCCATGGATGATGATGATGATAAAATTCTATAGGAAGGAGTTACAACCAAATTCACCGGAGTACCGGGAAGCCAGTGCTAAACAAGCGAGATTTCATTACTTGAATAACTTGTTACATAAGTACGTGGATGAGCATCATACTAAACTGCGGATCTTAGTTCCAGCATCACTACAGAGGGGATTAACTTGGCATGTTCACGAGAGCCTAGCACATATCGGCACGGATAAGACTGAAGCTACGATAGGGGAGACCTTTACTTGGCCCAAGATGAGATTCACCATTGTTGAAGTAATTAGAACGTGTGACGCTTGTCAGCGCACAAAGCCGAACAACTTTATTCTGAAACAACCTCCAAGACCACTATTACCGCAGAAACCATGCGAGATGCTCGCGATTGATTGCTTTGGTCCTTTAGTAAAAGGAAAGCGTGGATGCCGACACCTCTTGGTATGTGTCGATGTATTTTCGAAGATGGTCGTGCTATGTCCTATTCAGAAGACGACATCAAGACAAGTCCTTAGTCGAATTAAGAACAAAGTCATTCCGATGCTTGGGAAGCCGGAATCCATTCTATCAGATCACGGTACCTATTTCACAAGCAATGTTTTTAGGCAAGGTTTGGAGAGCCTAGGAATAAAACACATATTTTCAAGTATTCGTCATCCTTGTGGAAATCCGAGCGAAAGAACAATTCGCTGTGTCGCTAAATACTACAGAGTAATGATTCCTAACGAACACAATAAATGGGTAGACAAAGTAGGGGAAATTGAGATGTGCATGAACACTACTAAGCACGAGTCGACGGGTCAAGTCCCACTGATTGTACACCACAACATATTGCCGGAAAGAACTTGGGACAAGATCATTCCTTGCCCAAGGGATCCATTATTAGCGCATGATTTGCGAATCCAGCGAACGAGGGAGCACATGAGGAACCAAGCGGACCGAAGGCTGAGACGGTACCGAGGAAAGAAGTTTCACCGAGAGTTACAAGAACAAGAATTAGTGCTGGTTCGTAGACCACCGATCTCCGACCCTAAGAACAAAGTCTTCGCCAAATTCTGTCCGAAATTCATTGGCCCGTTCCGGGTAATTAAGAATCTGGGTAACAATGCCTACAGATTAGAAGAAGTGAGCACTGGTGCAAAATCTGTTTTTAATAGCGCCAATTTGAAACCGTACTACAGAAGGGAACCATTTGATGATTAGGAAAGATGATTATGCAGAATCTGTATTGCCAGAAATTTTTTTTTTTTGAAAGCAAACACTCAAATCCACGGGGAGCGCGTGAGTACGCACTTTGTTTGTAAACAACGAGCTGCTGAGACGACGGGAGTGGCAACTACGTGAGGAGAAGGGGGAGACCGAATGAAAATATGAATGACATTCCAGCGAGAAGGGAGCACACTAAGTGAGTCAGAGGGGCATACACTCGAGCAGCTGAGTGAGATTTAAAGAGATGTGTTGTTACTACAGTGGATTTTGTTTTTGAAATCCAAACCAATAAATTGTTTCGAATTTCAAAACCTTGCTGAGGATAAATGAACCCTTATTGATCTTCGATAAATAAGTATTCATATTTATTATTATTATTACTACGGCCCAGGCAGCACATAAGGAAGTCGACTTGGATATTAGGGAGGCCAGCATTTCGTAATGATTGCAACAGAAGCTGAGTTGGTAGCTATTCCTGGGGGACGGCCAGAATTAGTCGAGTTCAAGGCCAAATTGTGCAACTACTGTACCAAAATTGGAGACATAAAGGGAGAATCACGAGGTCCTCTCAACGAACATACGATTGAATCAGCCAATCGCAAGAGACCAAGCCGTGACCACGAGGTGGACGGCGTCAGTAGTAAAAAGCGCGCGGAAGTGTGTATCTAAGGAACCGCCGAACGGATTAATCTCCGCTCGAGTAATTTGAGACGTTGGATTTATTTGGAGAAGAATGACACTAGCCCCATCTTTGTGAGACAAAAACTCTGGAAGTTTTTATCCGACTCCGCCCCACTCCGCCGCCCTTGTCAGTTTCTCATAAATAGTCTGGCCTGACGCCAATCTAAGTACTTATCCTGTGGAGCCTTCAGAGGCATACTCCACGCCGGTTTGAAGTGTGATTTTGACGCTCGAATTTATCTAAGCCTATACTTGTGGAGCCTTCAGAGGCATACTCCACGCCAGTTCGAAATATGATTTTTACGCTCTAAAATCAGTGAAGCTAATTTATTTTATGAGCTCTGGGAAACTAAAGTCGCAGCGTTTGCAGTATCGAATTTTAAAAGCTATAATACATTTTGTTCTAAAATCAACTAAGTTGTGTGATCTAAATATTTCACGCCAGCGCGTGATAAACTGTAACATTCTTTTAAAGACGACGAGTGCAACTTTAAGGGGGAAGTATCGTATCACCCTCATTAGCGCTTACCAGAACCGAAGTCCATAAGACGGGACGGAAATACCGGACGAGATAGCGACTGCGAGTGCAGCCAGGATTTTGAACTTGTTAACGAGCCAGTGGCGCGGACTCGAGATGTATATTTTATGTATAAATTGTGTGTATTGTATGTGTGTTTTTATAGTGCGTATGTGCGATATAATTAGGGCCAGTCTTCGCTATTAATCGCAGTAGGACAATTGTGGGTGAACTGAGTAGCCTGCAAGCGATTATAGATAGGCAAATGTTTAACATTGAACTTTTCTGCCAAGGAGTCGAGACCAAGATGATCAGCACGTGGTTTGAAGTTGGGATGAGCTTCAAGAAATCAACGCAGACGACTACTATGGAGTGCTAAATTGTCCATAGGGCAATGGGTTGAGGAGGATGTCCTTAGTCCTACATGCAGAAGCGGTGATGTACTAAAATTGGATTATTTCAATTATGTAGTTAGATTTGGCCGGGGAACTTTGTAAATAGTCATGTTTTTCTTTCTTGTTTTTAGCTGTTTTTCTTGTACCGACACTATATGTTTAAATGTCCGTTGGCGCGTGGCCAAAGTGTTTGTTGATATTTTGATTTTTTTTTCTTGAGTCATATGTAATGTACGCGGCGTGCGTGCGTGATTTTATCCTTGCAATTGCGGAACCCGTTACATTCGATAAATGGTGCTTTATTAACGTTAATATTTTGAAATAGGAATGGGAGGAAATGATTGTAAAACATTTTGCTGAACAGGTTATTATTCATGTTAGGGTAGCCGAGTGCACCAACTTAAAAGTAATTATAGAACACTTTCGTTCTAATTTGATAGATTTTTCTTGAGTCCTTTTCAGGTGACTAGTCACGGCATAGAACGATGGCGCCAGCATGTGGATATTATTTGTGTCTTTTATTTCAGGGTCTGTCACAACCCATACGTGTGATTCAGTGTGTGTTGATGTGTCTTGTGTGTGTTGATTCTACGTGAGGAGGGGGTAGTTGTCCTACCGCCCTTATATTTTTTGCTGCTGTTGTATTTTTAGATGGAAAGACAGAGTGCTCTTGGGAGACTGCTGATTCTTGTCCATATGTTTTTCTGACACACACGTATTATTGTGCTTTGGGGCACATTTCTTCGAGGTTCGACCCCATGTTCTGGGAGGTCGAGGTTATTGACACGTGGGTTGACAGACATGCAGAGTTCCACAAACCGCCCGTTTTGCCTGTGACTTATTTTGATAGGCAGTCATTTTGTCCGACTGAAACCTGTAAGCTTTCATGTAGCAAACCTGTTCATTGTGATGGCTAATTTTTAAGCCATAATTAATTGGGGAGTTCGCCATGTGTGTAACGGATTGTTGTACCTTGTATGGATAAGAACATTGTGATTAACGTAAATGTTGGCTGTTTGCCTATTGCTTTGTTGATGACTCGATTTCATGTAATTTTGTTTGTCACACCCGTGTGGTGTAGTGGTAGAGTATTTGTAAATTTTGACAGCGGTCATTTGAGTATTTTTCTATTGGTCACGTGTTAATGTACTTGTGTTGATTTTGTGTGAGAAGTCCTAAGATTTTAGGCAGTAAATGTTGCTACGGCAATTTAAGTCCAATTTCACACGGAAATTTTGTGTTTGTTTATAGTAGATTTAGGAAGTGTCGATTTAACTTAAGTATTGTAGTTGTGTTCCCTTGTGTCGGTCTAGCTCTAGGAAATGCGGATTCGTTGTTTGAAGGGTCATTCTGGATGATAACGAATCACGCATTCAAAGTACACATCGTGGTGCATGTAGAACGGCGTACGCACTTATATGGTCACTTTTGTATCGTTTTATTTAAGGACACTTGGTCCAGGTAATTAATCTCTCCAGAGATATCGCCTAAGTTTTTGGCATTTTTATTAAGCGGGAGTCAGTTGGGAGTTTTTGTTGTTAATTGTTTATGTGTAAATATGGTGATTTGTTATTAAATTCAGTTGTTTTTTTAACCCTGGCTTCACTCTTTCCTGCATGTTATTTTGTTATATGTTACCCTGCAAGTTAATGAAGCGCCCTGACAGCAACTTACGAATATGACCTGTTACGCCCCGAATCTGAGTCTCATATGCTTCTTTGCAAGGGTTCAATATATATATATATATATTTATTTTATATCCCCAGTCCTTTGCCCTATAGGCTAAAGGGATAAACCTTACATCCGAGACAATCTGTATTCTAACATTGGTCTACCCCTACAGTTCTTATACAGTACAGTAGAACATGGCTGCCCTCTATAGATTCAATACAGACTTCCTCTTGGTCCCCCCAGGGGCTCACCTCTGGTGGGACGTGGGATGGCGACCACGGTACCCCATCTGAGTCTGGCATTGCTTCCGCTTACTTGTGTCGGGCTCCTCTCTGTTCTCTTTCCTGTCGACCTCCCTTGGTCAATTCTTGTTCTCTTCTGACCCCGACGGTATTAGGGTATCCGAGGCTTAGGGAGTCTCTTCCTGTCCCGCCTTAATTGGCCCTTCTCTCTTCTTTCCTGATCCCTCATTCTTCTAGGGGTCTGCTTTCTTTTTCTTTTCATTATAGTTCATTTTCTCTTTACGATTCCCGCCCTTTTATTTATTATTGGTCCCCGTGAGTATTTTGAATCTCACCCACATTTTGTAAGCATTTTCAATTTCGATTACATTTTGTAAGTATTGTGAATTTTAATTGTACTTTGTCAGTATTCTGAATTTGAACCGACGTTTTTCCATCTAACTTGCACTGTGTATTTTCAATTTGAATTGCATTTTGTAAGTATTTTGACCCTGAATTGCATTTTGTACGTATTTTCAATTTCAATTGCATTTTGTAAGTATTTTGAACCTAAACTACATTTTGTGCGTATTTTCAGCCTATTTTCATTTATGAAACAAGATGTTCAGTAAAGAACATATAGCCTACTTTCTCCTAAATGTATGAGTATAGTTATAACTCGTTGTTATTATCAAAGAGTATAATAGAACTATTCTTTGTTGAAGGCCAAAGAAACGATTTTCCTCTACCAAACGCCACAATCTAGATAAAAACTGCTACCATCATTGAAGAAAGAAAGATAAGAAGTATCTCAAGAATGTTATGGATCTGGAGACATAATCGACCGGACTGGCTGCGTGGCTCGGCGGTAACGTTCTCGCTTGCTGGGCCCTAGGTTGCAGGTTCGTATCCTGGCGCAGTCAGCTGGCATTTGAGGGTGCACAAATGCGAGGGAGCCGTGTCAGTACATTTACTGGCACGTTAAAGATCCCCTTCGGGCCAAAATTCCGGCACCCCGGTGTCTCTAAAATCAGCAGTAGTTAAAAGGGATGTAAAACCAATAACATTATTATTATTATTATTATTATTATTATTACGACCTGCCGTGGGCAACATCCAACTTTGAGTTGAGGCATGTCTTTACACGTCTGGTTGTGCATGGCTTTCACAACCCTAATTGAATTAACAAATCTTTCCATGACCCTACAGAGACGTGTGTATACAAACTATGTGGATATTTTCGATAATATAATCCTAACAGAGCGAGTGCATTCTAGCGGCCAGAAGAAGAAACTTTTCAATAAAATCTGGAAGTTACCTTTTTGGCAGCTAGGTGTCTCGAGTAAATCTGCTGGCGAATTATGTTTTAATTAAATATATATTTTACACCATAATGTGCACAATATAACGCTTAATAACATTTTCAAGTAACGCAAAATAGGCTGTTACAAACCCTTTAAAATAAAAAGTTAAAATGTATCGTAGTATCATCTTGTCATTCTTCAAATTCGATGCGCATAGAATGATAATAATAAATTTATTAAAGCACAAAATATGCAGTATGAAATTACAACTAGTTTGAACAGAACTGAGACAGAGATAACCTCCTCTGCCCACACCACATCACGTGGTATCGATCACATCTTCTACCACATAGGGCACATACACAATTTAAGTCTGGCTGATGAAATCTTCTGTTATTACACACTTTGAAGTGGAAACCATGTACCGAGAATCTCGTTACCAGGTGCCTCAGCTCGTAGGAGCTCTCTGTCCAGTCCCGTGATGTCATCGCATCAGTCGCGTAAAATTCTTGCCAGATGCTATCTTTCTTAGACTTCATTTCCTGAACTAGTGTCTCAAAACCATGTGTTGTTGGCAAAAGCATCTGCAGTCTCGGTTCTTCAACAAAGGGGAGCTCACTTGAGAGTTCATAAACCAAACGAGAAAGAGTAAATCGGGAGAGGCATAAGACTTTCTTTAGGTAGACAGCCTTGACCTTCTCTATCTCCACTAGATGCTTGTACTTTAGGTGGGACCAAATGTTTTCCAGACCATATGTAATTATCGGGGCGATTTTCAGCCAGAAGAGTTTCATTGCAGTCTTTAAGGAGAGTGTTCTGAGATGCCGTATGTCACTCATGGCCTTTATAGCCGCGTTTGATCTGTCCTTGATGTGGATTGAGAAAACGTCGCCATGCATCTGAAAAGTCACCCCAAGATAGTTGAAGTGTGTCACACACGCCAGTGGTTTATCTCCGTAAAGAATTGTTGCTCCTCTTCCTCCTTTCCGAAAAGACATGGGAACTGTCTTCTTCTCATTCAACTGAAGTTCATTTGATTTCGCCCACTCCGTCACTTTGTTAAAAGCCTGTTGCAGCGCCACTTCACTGGTTGCCGTTAGAACCATGTCATCTGCGTAGATATATAACTTCACGTTTGAGGGTAATACTTGTACAACATCTGCCGTGGAAATAATAAAAAGAATAGGGCTGAGGGGATCCCCTTGCACAACTCCTATTGTCTGTCGTATTTCCTTCGATTTCTCGATTTCATACGAAATGACAACGAAATTTTCACTCAATAACGACCGAACGAGCCTCACCAAATAGTTTTCTGTACCTATTAAGTTTTCTAACTTCCTCACTAGTAATTGCCTATTGTTTGTATCGAAGGCCTTGGCATAATCCAGGAATACTGCATGCAGTTTGCCCCTTTTCCGTGACAAGGCTTCCTCTATGTTAGTTTGTAAACAGGCTATGGCTTGCGTGGCAGATCTTCCCTTTCTGAAGCCAAATTGCTCCTCCGGTAATTGAGCGTCAATGATTTTAGACAGACGATTACATAAAATAATGCTTAGGAGTTTCAGAAGAACTGATTCCAGGGCAATGCCTCTGTATGAATTGGGATCTCCACAGTCTCCCTTACCTTTATAGAGCATTTTTACTAAGGAAGTCCTCCACCTGGCCGGTATGGACCCCTTCATTAGACACTCATTAAACAGTGCAGCTAGGCAGCCGCTTAGTTCCGCCGATGCAATCTTTAGGTGCTCGTTGTAAATAAGATCAAGACCACACGCCTTATGATTCTTCAAATCCTTTATCGTGGTCATCACCTCCTGTTCAGTGATCCTTTCAGAGTTTATTAGGAAAACTGGTTTTGGTGGGGACTGAACAGTTGGCCGAGTATCCCTGTCTTGCAAAATGGCAGTCAGATGCTCTTCCCATCTCTCAATAGGAATATTCCTAGAGTACTTCGGTTTCCTTGGGTTCAGAGTCTTGTAGGGGTTTTCTTCCGCTTCGGATATTAGTTTCCTCTCTTCTTCTTTATTGTAGGAGTCTCTGGTCGTTCGTAGAATGTCCTTATACCATTTCCTCTTGAGCCTATAAACCTGCAGGTTCTGTTCTGATGGATCCACACGGGCTGATTGAAGGGTACCTAATACATCCTTCCTGGCCACGTAACATCTTTCGTTGAACCACTTCTTAGCCTTCCTTACCCGTGGTGATGGGAGCGTGGCCTTTAGTATCAGATCTTCTATGCTAACTATTGCAGCATCCAGCTGACCACTATAGATTAGAGCCAGTATATCATTTATGTCCTGTCCTCTTAGTGAATCTGGATCTAATTTCCGGGATCTTTTTGGGTGACTGACAACCTCCTGAGAGACCGCAGAGGACATTTCAAAAATTGTCAGAACAGGCAAATGTTTCCTTAATGACTCGCCAATGATTCGCTGCTCCACCGTCTTTAAATTGGCTTCATTGGTGAAGACAAGGTCTATAATGCTGGAGCCATTGTGACATAGGTAAGTAGGACTCTTGCATAGGTTGACGAGCGTCAATCCAGTCTCTTCAAAAAACTCCAGAACATGTTTTGTCTTCAGGCTGTGCTTGTCTATACGGCAGTTTAAGTCACCAGCTGCAATAACTGTCTCATTGCAGTCGGTTACCTCTAGTACGCGTGATAACTCATCAATTATTTCGGCTTGAGACATTTCAGGTTGAAAATACATACAAATGATAACACAAAGTTTCGTTCTTATTGCAAGGATGTTTTCTGACTCATAAACTTTCTTGAAGGGCGAAAGCAGAGGTTTCAGGAGACAGGTGAGCCCACCTGATGGTCTTCCTCGGGGTCCCTGCCTTGCTAACACATTTACAGTATAGGCATTACTTGCCTCCCACTCCGTCGTCAACATAGTTTCTGTCAATACCACTACATCATAGTTGTCAAACACGTTGTTGGGCAGAAGACTAATAACACTTCGTAGTCCCTCTACGTTCCATAATAGAACCCTCAACTGTGACCTCACCAGGAAGGACCTATGCAAGATTAGCCCCTCTGTATCCCTGCCTTGGAGCTCGAAAGGGCCGCACGAGAACACCCTTTGGCCAGAATTCAGCCTTCTCTACCAGATCCAAAGCGTTAAAGGGGATTCCTATCTTAAAAGCTTTGTTCGTCCCCACAGTTCTCAATTCTTCACACGTTGTGGGACCTGGGACACCTTTCTTGGAAAATAATGCTTTAAGATTCTCACTGTTTGCCTTGCTTGAGAGCCGTCCCACATATAACCATGCGGTTCCCTCTCCTGCTAGTAAAATGGAGTCTGGAGACTCATCCGTACCAAAAGTAACCTTATTTCTCCTGTCAGTTCTGTGGCGCCTTCTCTGTACTAGCTCGAAACCATCCCCATTAGGAGAGGCCACTTGCTGGGAGGCTTCTACAGTTTCTGATGATAGATCCTGACGTCGTCCGGTGATGACCGGGGATTTCTGCTGCATTGCTTGGTTTGAAGCTCTGACCGATTCCACCACGTAGTGCTGCTTCTCCTGTCTGTTGTTTACGTCCTCCATCTCAGTTCCTAAAGGTTTCCCATGTAATTCCCATCCGCTGCTGTTGGAGGAGGTATCTTTAAAGACTGACTCTCTGCCGCTGAAGTATGATAGTCTATTGTTATTCCTATTTGACCGCTCAGATATTTGCCTTTCAGTGAATACCTTCGACCTGAGATCCTCTGAAGACTCTAGCTGCGTAGTTTGTTCAGCGCAGACATCTCCAATGATAATGGTATAGTAATCAATGGATCCCCACGTAGACTAGTCGTGACATCTATTGGTGAAATATCGAACAATATAATCCTAACCACGGCCGACTGAATACGAGCTGCGCTCTATACCGGCCTTGACATTCCCAGTCAGAACCCATGTATAACATGTAATTGGAAAGTTTCTACTCGTTGCCGGTAGAGCGCACTCCTCTCCCATTATAGGCGCGATACGGAATCAGCTGTACAGTACGTATATTAAATGTGTTATCTCAAGAACCACTGGATGGATTTTGATGCTGCTTTCACCATTCTGTAAAGGTAATCTCGAGGAAGATTTGTGTAGAAAATAATTTATTTATGACCAAAGGGAGCCAAGCAGTAACGATTTCAGTGAAAAGGTCGAAAAAATAGCCTGGCGTCCGTGCGCTTTTTAAGCTTACGCTGGACAAACCGTTAAAAATATCATTATATTATGAGTGTAAGAATTGTTCAGCGTGAGAAATTCTACAAAAAAGTCCGCGAGAGCATATCTCTATCTTCGATACATCGCCCACTATAAGTGTTTTTAGTTTGGACGGGAGGGGCATTTGGCTTGCACCTCGCCATTCTTAAATTACGTCTGACAGGAATTCCTTGCACATTCATAACTGTTCCCGGGCGAAGCCGGGGCGGGTTGCTAGTGACACTATATAATTATTATCATTATAATTTCCGCATTATCAAAATTAAAATTATATCACAAAATAAAATAGCGTGCTAATAAATCTAAGAGAAATTAGACATACCTTGCACCTTCTTGGGGTACAAGGACACTACTCCAGCACCGTCTCATTAAAAGGAAAGAGAGGATCAAAATTACAGCCGGGAACAAGTAGCAGCTAATCGTGTGTTGTGTTTTGTGCTAAGAGATCTTTCGACAAATTATCAGATACCGTGTGCCTTCTTTTTCACGAAGCAGCTGTCAGGACGGGACTTACATAAACTCCTGCTGGACGTTATTCTCGAGGTTGAACAATGCGGTTTCATAATTATAATAACTGTCTCTGATAATCACAAAACTAACACTACAATGATGAGGCATTTAGGGGGAGGGAATTTGCAACCAATGGTCAATCACCCATACGACGAGTCTAGGAATGTATTCCCTAGTTTTGATCATTGTCACATTCTAAAAAAAAAAAAAAAACATTAGAACGCAGTTTCTGTAACGAGAGATGACTGATGGTACTGGAATAATTTCAGGGAAATACTTGTCATTTCTATACACAATGCAAAAGGGTGAGATCGTCAAACCGGTCAGACACCTCACTAAAAACACATCGAACCCACTAAATTTGAAAAAATGACTGTTCGGCGTGCCAAGGAAGTGTTCTCGTCAGAAGTTATTGGTGCCATTAGTACACTGAAAGAAAATATAGGCATGCACCCGGAAGCGTACACATTCATGGACGCAGAAGCAACCATTTTTTTTTGAAAAACGTTAATAAATGGTTCGCTATGCATGACGTAAGCATCACATATCATCATATTCAGTCTAGAAATCCAGATAAAGGGCATATTTTCTCATTAAATGTCAGTCGCCTAAACTGGCTAGAGGAATATTTTCTTTCTTACCTTGAAACTTTGAAAGCTGCTAGTAACGCTGCTAGAAAGGACTTCCTGAGTTCTGAGACTTACGAAGCTACCTATACAATTAATCACGGATTCAGCTGTCCAGTGCATAAGGTATCTTCTAAAAATGGGTAGAGGAAAGTCGCCAAATATGGGGAGTTTTTTTATAGGGCTCACATTAGACATAAGAAGGAACGGAATAATTTTGGTTTTCTCACCAATGTAAACCTCAGGCGATATACTATGTATATTACAAATATGGACACGTTTGATGTTTTAATACCCTCTGATATTATTGTTAACTTTAAAAGTGAACTTTCCCCGTATTAGGCAACCGGGTTTCGTAATATGGGGAGGTGAGAAACCTCGCGGTTTTTATTTATAATAGGTACACTGAATAGTATAACCTACTAATTAAAGCATTAATTCTGACATTTTTTTTCGTGTGGCCTCCTGAGAGGCCGAGTGCAGGTCTTTCTAGTCGACGCCCGTGGGCGACCTGCGCGTCAGGATGAGAGATGGAATGGATGAAGATGAATGAAACTGGGCAAGGATGTGGAAGGAAGCGGCCGTGGCCTGTTAGGAGGTACCGTCTCAGCATTTGCCTGGTGTTGAAAAATGGGAAACCACGGAAAATCATTTCAAGGACGGCCGACGGTGGGGCTCGAACACACGCGTCTACCGAGTCAGCAGAGAGCTTGGCCCCATGGCCTAACGCTGTGCTTTAGCCAGCGTAGCCACTACTGTCGGTAATTCTGACAATGTAATGAAATCATGAACACAAATAGTACAAAAATACAAAAATGAATATTTTAAGTAAATAACAGTCCTAGTTTCCTGTTGCCGAACTTCCAAACCGTTCAGCAGAAAAATGCATAAACTTTAATGAAAACCGAGTGATTCTGATCGAATTCAACTGTAACGAGGTGCAAGGTATGTCTAATTTCTCTTAGATTTATTAGCACGCTATTTTATTTTGTGATATAATTTGCATTTTGATATTGTGGGAATTATAATGATAATATAATAGTGTCACTAGCAACCCACCCCGGCTTCGCCCGGGAACAGTTATGAATGTCCAAGGAATTCCTGTCAGACGTAATTTAAGAATGGCGAGGTGCAAGCCAAATCCCCCTCCCGACCAAACTAAAAACACTTATAGTGGGCGATGTATCGAAGATAGAGATATGCTCACGCGGACTTTTTTGTACAATTTTTCATGCTGAACAATTCTTACACTCATAGTATATTGATATTTTTAACGGTTTGTCCAGCGTAAACTTAAAAAGCGCACGGACGTCAAGTTCTTTCTTCGACCTATTCACTGAAATCTAAAATCGTTACTGCTTGGCTCCCTTTGATCATAAATCAAGTATTTTCTACAGAAATCTTCCTCGATATTACCTGTACAGAATGGTGAAAGCCGCATGAAAATCCATCCAGTGGTTCTCGAGATTACCCGTGATATCCAAGAATCGGGGACTTTGTTTTACGCTAAGTAGAGATAAGTCTTAGTCGTGCAATGCTTGGTGAACAGCGCTGTGTGAGCAGTTGAGTAACTAACAAGATTTCATGAAAAAGGTCTCATTGTCTAGGCCGGTATGAGCGCATTCAGTCGGCCGTGTCCTAACAGAGCGAGTGCATTCTAGCGGCCAGAAGAAGAAACTTTTCAATAAAATCTGGAAGTTACCTTTTTGGCAGCTAGATGTCCCGAGTAAATCTGCTGGCGAATTATGTTTTAATTAAATATATATTTTACACCATAATGTGCACAATATAACGCTTAATTTTAAAACATCTGAGTCATTACAAAACAATAAACATATAACATTTCAAGCAAAAAACCTAGCTCTGATCGGGTTTGAACCATAGGCATTTGAGCGTTAGGCTAACGCTCTACCACTGAACTAATTGTGTCAACGAATATCGTTCTATTTAAAATGACTTACATAGAACTTGTTAGCAAATAATGATTTATACTAAACGATTTCATCACTGGAGTATATTATTTATATATAAAGCATTTCATACAAAGTTTATTTATTTTTTATCAGTACGCTATATTGCATGCAATACTCAAATTAGTGAAATATAAGCCCGGCACAAGATATCCGCTGCCATCTTGTCTTATTACTGAATCAGTTCAGCTTTTTAAAATCACGTCTGCACTATAGTATTACAAAATAAACTTTTAATTTCGAACGTGCCTCTTCCTTTAGAACAGTTAAAACGATTCTCGGCTCGATAATCGGAACTGGTGGGTCCCATGATATGGATTATAAAGTTTGCATAATTCGCACGGCCGCCATCCTGAAATGGTATGGCGGACGACCTTGTAATTTGGTCACAAGACGCATCCTATACGAAGGTATGTTGTTACCAAATTTGGTAGAGATCGGATGATTTGGTTAGTCGTTATTTGATTTTACGTTTTGAACGTTTGAGTGGCCGCCATTCAGTTTTAGTAAAGATGGCGGCAATATAAAACACGACACTGAGGTGTCCTTTGCTAGTGCTACCTTTGTACCAAATTTCGTTCAATTTGCATTCACCGTGTTCGAATTGATAGGGAGGGACAGACATTCAGAGTACACACACTCACACACACACAGACACACACACACACACACACAGACTCACACACACACATACACACACACAGACAGACACACTTTTTTCGCCCTGTGTTGATCTCATAAGTCTACTTTCATTTTTTGCAAAAATCGAAAGTAGGCTAAAAATAGGCTTATGAGATCACCTTTTGTCCGTGTGTCTGTGTGCGCGATGGTGTGCCCCCCCCCCCCCATAATAACTTCTAAACGGCTGGAGCGATTTCAATGAAACTCGGTAAGTTCATAGCACTATTCCGGGCAATCCCGACCGTTCCCGTCAAATTTTGTTACCTCTCACCAATCCAACATGGCGGCTGTGCGAAGTATTTCACCAGCATTCAATATCTCCGAAACTATTACCGATATCACCCTGGAATTTTGTACGGTGATACGAGGAACTACTAGAAGTTCACCTATGTGACTTTTGAAAATCTGGTAACTACAAAACCAACATGGCGGTAAAGCGAATTTGCGACGTTTAAATAGACGTTTCTCGCGATTTAACCAACCAATCGCAATGAAACTTGGTACAGTATATGTTTATACAAATTGTAATGCAGCGACATCTAACTTCGTTCAATTGTTTACATAACCTCAAGATGGCGGCTGTGCGAAATATTTCACCGGCATTCTATATCTCTGAAACTATTACCGGTATCACCATGAAATTTTGTACGGAGATAAAGGGCACTACTGGAAGTTAATCTATGATGCATTCAAAAACCGGTTAACTACAATACGAACATGGCGGCCAAGCGAGGTTGAAAGTTTTAAATAGATATTCCTCGCGATTTATTGATTCAAACGCAATGAAACTTCGTACAGGAAATGTTTATACACATTGTAATGCACTGGTATCTAATTTAGATCAATTGTTTACGTAAACTCAAGATGGCGGCTGTGCGAAATGTTAAAATTAAGTTTTTGGTTTTTGTTTCGTAATCATGTGATCGAAGTGAAAGTTTGAATAATGAAGCTACGCAATCATTTTTCTTTATGGTACATAACTATATGGCCTATACATACAACAATCCAAAATGGCGACCATCCGAAATATTTAGACAGTTCTCAGTATCTACGAATCATTTACAGCAATCGAACAGATTTTGTAATGTTCATAGAGGCTATCAACATAAGTTCATCTATAGGACTTTCAATAACCTGGTGAGTACAAATCTAACATGGCGGCGCCACGAAGTATAAATATTTAAGTGTATGTTTCTCGCGATTTAACCATCCGAGTGCAGTGGAACTTTGTACAGTAAATGCTTATACAAATGTTAATCCACTGGCATCTAATTCATTTCAATTGTTTTCATAACTACAAGATGACAGCTGTGCGAAATTATAAAATCTCGTTTTACTTCATGTGTCCTAATCATGCGATTGAAGTTTGAATACCACACGTAGGCCTACTCAATAATCTCATGTAATAGTACATAAATAAAAATCCAACATGGCGACCATCTGAAATATTTAGACGTTTCTCAATATCTACGAATCTATTAGCCTACAACAATTTGAAATTTTATATGTAGATAGAGCCAATTTACATGAGTAGGATATATGAAAATAGGCTGTATAGTTCTTCACGGAACTACTTGTTCAATCTAAATTCCTCTTGTGAGTATTTTCATTCTAAATTACCGGTCCCTTTTGTCAGTATTTCCACTCTACATTTTATAAGTCATTTCAATCTGAGTTCCATTTTGTAAGAATTTTCTGTCCACCTTAATTTTCGCTTTGGTTTCCATTTCATTGTCATTTTCGCTATCACCCAGACCATTAGGGGCCGATAACCTAGATGTTAGGCCCCTTAAGGGGTGATATAACCGATGAGGTGTCAAAATATCAAAATGTTGACAGATGTGTTGTTTGTACGTATGGCCTCTTTTATACTTTGTGTAAAAATTTCAAGCTCAGTACTCAACTGGAAGTATTTTTAAAATAAATTTATATCTGATGCTGCATGCCTATAGACAAAGTTACTTAAATGTGAGTATAAGAACATATCCAACTTTCAAATGTTGTTTTCTCAATATTAATTTATCCACCACATAGGTACACTTTTCTCTGAAACTCTAAATGCTACATAACTGAAATTTTCAGGGATTGTTTATTGAGTGATTATACACATATGCATGTAGAATTATGCTTGTATTTAACCATGTGTAGAATTTGCATGCATATACATTAATATTTTCACTGAGGTTTATAAAATCCAAAATAAAGAGAACTTTTCACGGTATTTGGATAATTCTTCATAAAGTTCGAGATGGTGACATATATTTAAACTAGGTAAAAGCTCAGGCCAGGATCTTTTATAGTTATGTTGTAAAGTGTACCTAAATAAGAGGATATAACAAACTTTTTGCAGTGACTGTACTGGTGTCATTTTGCCACCCGTGATAGCTGTTGCTTGCCACATAATATATCAAACACCATTAGACAACTGTACAAAGTTTCAATACTCTATGTTTATATTGTTAACTAAGTGAACGTTTTAAAGCCAGGTGTGCATTTTCGGTTACATGTCCCCTTAAAACAACAATTATCATCATCATCATCATCATCATCATCATCATCAAATTCCTAACCTGTCTGGTGGATCCGCGCTTGTCAACATGGCCGTAGCTACCGCCGTGATTTGAAGCTTGGACCCCCGAACGAGCATTTACGCAGTCCCACTGTAGAACATGCCAAAGCTGGAGGGTGCTTTTGACGTTCGCCAAGTCATTTCGTTATCCAAATGGTCGTCTTGTCCTTCATCCCCTGTGCCTCCCCTATGTTTGTCTGTCGCGTGCTGCGACATGTGTTCACACGTGTCGACACGTGGGAGGTGTTGTGACAGGCGACAATCCGTGACGACACCGACCAAGGGTGCCAACCATGACACAATTTATCACGTTAACTTATAGCGTCTGTCATTCTTAATCTCACTGGCCATTCGTAAGGGAAATCTGAATAGAAAACAAGTAGTTCCGTGAAGAACTATACAGCCTATTTTCATATATCCTACTTATGTTAATTGCCACTATCAACATACAACATTTCAGTTTGATTGCTCTAATAGATTAGTAGATATTGAGAACCGTCTAATATTTCGGATGGTCACCATGTTGGATTTTTATATATGTACATCTTCGAGTTATGTGTTATTACATGAAGAATATTGTGTACGTGTAGTATTCAAACTTCAATCCCATGATTAGAACACAAGACATATAAACGAGATTTAAAAATTTCGCACAGCTGCCATGTTGTGGTTATGAAAACAATTGAAATAAATTTGTTGCCAGTGGATTAACATTTGTATAAGCATTTACCGTACCAAGTTTCACTGTACTCGCGAGAAACGTCGATTTAAAAATATATATATATATATTTATTTCGCGTCATCACCATGTTGGATTTGTGCACACCAGGTTATTGAAGGTCCTATAGGTAAACGTATGTTCATAGCCTCTATGAACATTAAAAAAAATCAGTTTGATTGTTGTAAAATATTCGTATATATTGAGAACCGTCTAAATATTTCGGATGGTCGCCATTTTGGAGTGTTATATGTATGGGCCATGCAGCTATGTACCATTAAAGGAAAATTATTGCATAGCTTCATTATGCAAACTTTCACTTCGATCGCATGATTATGGCACAAGAAATAAACTCTTAATTTTAAAATTTCGCACAGCCGTATATTAACTTTATGTAAACAATTGAACTAAATGTGTGTAATCATTTACTGTACCAAAATCATTGCGTTTGGATGGTTAAATCGCGAGAAAAGTATATTTAAAAGTCCCGAATACGCTTGGCCGCCATGCTGGTTTAGTAGTTACCAGGTTTTTGAAAGTTCCATAGATGACCTTCTAGTAGTGCTCTTTATCACCGTACGAAATTCCAGGGTGGTATCGGTAATAGTTTCGGAGATATTGAAGGCTGGTTAAATATTTCGCACAGACGCCATGTTGGATTGGTGATATGTAGTAAAATTTGAAGGGCACGGTCGGGATCGGCTAAAATGGTGCTATGACCTTACCGAGTTTCATTGAAATCGCTACAGCCGTTTAGAAGTTATTAGGGGGACACACACCATCACACACACACGGACAAAAGGTGATCTCATAAGCCTATTTTTTCATCAAATGAATATAGGCTAAAAAGTGGGAGAGCCTTCTCTACAGAACGGAACCTCGCACGGCTGTGTGACGGGCGAAGAGCGTTGAGTCATTTGTCGATTACAAAAGAGCGGGTCGGGAAGTACCGGATGCTGTCATGCCATTTATTATAACTAAGGACCGGAAGTTCATGCAAATTCATATTTTTTCATATTTATGCATAATTTGGTTATCTTGGCACAGTGCATCATAATTTCTCCTTTGCCTGTTTAGTGCATATCTCTGTTTGAGAAGGCCGTATATTCTAATGTCCTGTCGTTTTAAAGCGCTTTTTGTTACTTCATGTTCGTAATCCGAGAGTCTATCAAAGAATAATACTGAAATTATTTTAGTACCAACTGTAATACTCGTACGTGTCAGTGCTTTTTGCGAGTTAATATTCTTTATGTTCATTCTGCGTTGACCATGTAAATATTGTAAAATTATTTTCATTTTTAAAAATTCAATGGCTATTAAAATTATAGGCCTATATGAGTTATAACTAAAAATTAAAAAAATAAAATAATTATTGATGGTCAACACCGCTGGAAGTTCCATAATAGTACATTATGCAACGATCCTATAATGGCTATAATTAACACACGAGTATGTTTATAAAACGAGCGTATGCGAGTTATATAATTTCCATACGAGTGTCTTAATTACCATCATAGGCGAGTTGTATAGGACTGTTTATGTTCGACGATAATTATAACTTTATTATATGTTTTAACATAAATATTCATAAATATCTGTTCAGTCACTAAAATGTTGTGATCGAGTGCTGCGGTGGGTAGTATATCTCTGTTTTCCAAGCTCCCTGGCCGACCAACGCATGCGCTCTGTGTGCTTCAATGCCATATGTTCAGATTGTGCACCAGTATTCAGTAAAACTGTCACCGAAATCGTTTGAAAACAACGCGCTGTGTAGAAATTGGATTTGTGGATATTAAGGTACAGTGCTATTTCTTGTCTCATATTCACCAGTTTATTTACGCAAACATATGGACGGTGCACTTTCGGTAATTTATATAGACATGTTGGATTTTGAGCGCATGCGCGAAGGTATCCTTATATAATTGGTCACACAACTGTTCTTGAGCTGTGATTGGTACATTATGGAACGATCCTATAATGACTATAATTAAGACACGAGTATGTTTATAAAACGAGCGTATGCGAGTTATATAATTTCCATACGAGTGTCTTAATTACCATCATAGGCGAGTTGTATACGACTGTTTATGTTCGACGATAATTATAACTTTATTATATGTTTTAACATAAATAGGCTATTCATAAATATCTGTTCAGTCACTAGAATGTTGTGATCGGGTGCTGCAGTGGGTAGTATATCTCTGTTTTCCAAGCTCCCTGGCCGACCGACGCATGCGCTCTGTGTGCTTCAATGCCATATGTTCAGATTGTGCACCAGTATTCAGTAAAACTGTCACCGAAATCGTTTGAAAACAACGCGCTGTGTAGAAATTGGATTTGGGGATATTAAGGTACAGTGCTATTTCTTGTCTCATATTCACCAGTTTATTTACGCAAACATATGGACGGTGCACTTTCGGTAATTTATATAGACATGTTGGATTTTGAGCGCATGCGCGAAGGTATCCTTATATAATTGGTCACACAACTGTTCATGAGCTGTGATTGGTGGGAGAAACTGTTTCATAATGAAAAATAGTGTTATAATGAGCCTCATTATGATACAGTTTTCTGACACATAATAGTCAGGGTCGAACATAAAATATCATTTACTACTTAGAACTGTTTCTTGGTTTAGAAAAAAAGTGTCCGATATTGTAACAAGGGTTGGGATAGGTCAAAATGAGAAGAAATGTTCCTATAAACGTATGTCCGGTAACAAATACCTGTTGTGATATGAGCTATTTTACCCGCGTGGACGAGGCGTTGTGTTTGGTGGTGCAGGCGTCCTTCCGTTGAAGGTCTTTGCATGAGTCGGATCTTCATTCATAGTATGCGGTTGTGCGGTTCGCCGGACCTTAATCCATTGGATTTCTGGCTATAGGGACATTTAAAGACATTGGTGTATAGCCTACCACATCCTTCGATAATGCGCAGATGTTACAAGAACGTGTGACCAATGAGAGTGCACACATCCGCCAGCAGCCAGGTGTTATTGGACGAGTTGGGTATTCCTTGTGAAGAAGAGCCGAAGCATGTGGTAACTATGTGGTATCCGTGGACAGACCAGTTGAAATCATCACTGCTCCTGGGTGGAGGTGTTGATGGATGTTAGTCCAACGCGTGTTCTGTTGATCGTGGGTGACAGCCAAGTAAGTGTTCATTAGAAGTAGCTGGTAGGATGAGGTCCATTGTTTGAAATGTACAGTGAGTCTCTCTCACGACTCGGACGGCCAGCGCACCAAACTTATCTGCCTCCCGTTGGCTGATCACTTCCTGTTACACAGCGCGCACTTCGCAGTTCTGGTCCATGCTTATAACGTGTATTTAGTGTTCATCTGTCGCTCCAACTATTCTCGAGTTGTGAAGTGTTACTTTCGGGTATGATTCTCATAATGCCTCCACGTGTGTACACGGTAGAGGAAAGGCTATTTATGTACGCTAATTATGTGAAAACAGAGTCTTGCAGGGAAGTCGTTAAACGTTTCATAACACATTTTCCAGGTGTGCGCCCTCCACATAGAGAGACCGTGCGGAAGCTCGTAAACAAATTGAGGGGAACTGGCTCTCTACTCGATAAGCAGCGAAGTGTTATAAAATGTGTACTTAACGAGGAAAAGTAAATGAAATCGCAGAACATATCCGGAGAGAAATAGCCTCAATTACGGAAGGCGAACTTATGCGTGTGAATCGGAGTTTCCTAAGACGATGCCGGAAATGTGTGGATGTAGGAGGAGAACATTTCCAACATCTCCTGTCATAAGGTACGACCTTACTTTATTAATAACTTTATTACTTTCTAAATTTTAATTGGTATCTCATGTCAAGCACGGATAAAGTGAGCCAAGAGCTGTTCTGTTCTTATTGCTCTGCTAAGCCGAGTCAACGGGAGGCAGATCAGCTGGGCGCGCCGGCCGGCCGAGTCGTGAGAGACACTCACTGTAAATACAAAACACAAGTAAAATGGCTCATATCACAACAGGTTTCCGGACATATGTTTATAGGAACATTTTTTCTCATTTTGACCAATACCAACCCCTGTTACAATACCGGACACCTTTTTCGAAACACCCTGTATTAACTACTGTTTGCTGAAGAAACTTACAAAGTAACCGAAACCTGTGCACTGTACTCAAGAAAAATAATTTATTGACTTACGGTGTTAATTTCCTAATGTATTAAACTTTGTCAACAAGAATTTTTTGGGGCAAACATGGTCATTTTGATGTCTTTTCGTACATCTTTACTTAGTATAAAACAAAGTCCCCGATTCTTGGATGTAACGGGTAATATCGAGAACTACTGGATGGATTTTGATGCGGTTTTCACCATTCTGTAAAGGATTTCTCAAGGAAGGTTTCTGTGGGAAAACATTCATTTATGACCAAAGGATTCCGAGCAGTAACGATTTCAGTGAATCGAGTCGAAGATAAACCTGCAGTCCGTGCGCCTTTTAAGCTTATGCTGGGTAAATCGTTAAAGATATCTACCAGAAATGACACAGATACCGGATGCCCTGATAACGACTGAGACCTTCCTATTAGAACCTATAGATATTCCTGGATATTATAGTATACACATGCTCTTCTTTATAATAATTGTATTAATGCAGCCAGAGGCCATGTACTTTTCTTTTCAGGATGGGTCAGGGAAGGGATATTGGAGGGAAATCGGCCGTGGACCTAGTGAAAGGAACCGTCCCGGCATTTGCCTTGTGGTGAAAATGGGAAACCACGAAAACCATTTTCAGGACGGCCGAGATGGGATTCGAACCCACGCTCTCCCGATGCAAGCGAGACACGAGGTAGCGCGTTAGCGCTCTCGGCCAACGCGGCCGGTATGCTCTCGTTTATTGGCACCATATAAGCAACATATAAGGAAGAAAACTTACTCGTATTTAAAAAAAAAGTGTAGTTATACAGAGAGTTTAGTTTGTATGTAACGGAGACCCTCGCTTGCCCGCTCGCCCGCGTTGCGCGCCTGTCTCCCGCCAGGCACTTTGCAGTTATGCGGCGCTCGCGCGGCACTGAGTCATTGAGTATAGGAATTTGTAATTAAAATTGTACTTCAATGTGATCCTTGACCAATTTTTTGACGAACTGACTTACGGAGAGCGATTGTCAAATTACTTTCAACAAGATTCTGCCGAAGCATCCATGACAGAATTTCATCGCATTTTCGGTACGAGGATTATAAGTCGGAACGTGTGGCCCCCGCGAAGCCCAGACTTATCACCATGTGACTTTTATTTGTGGGGGACGTTTAAAAATAGAGTGTATGCGAGAAACCCTCCACTATAAATGAGCTTAAAGACTATTACAGCTGAAATACTGTCAATCGGTGCTGACGAACTTCAGAGAGTAAATGCCAGTTTCATAAAAAGGTGCCAGAGATGTGTAGCAATGAATGGCGAACATTTTCAGCACCAGCTGTGAACTAGGTAAGTACAAATTCCTATACTCAATGACTCAGTGCCGCGCAGGCGCCGCATAACGACAAAGTGCGTGCGGGAGACAGGCTCGCGCCACGGGCGAGCGAGCAAGCGAGGGTCTCCGTTACATACAAACTAAACTCTCTGTATGTCTGTTCGTATTTTCTTTATATCCAAATTAGAAACGCTAAAGAATACGGAGTGATCGTAATTGCCATAGTTATTTCATAGTGCATATTTTTGGAATCGTAATGCATATTTCACCAATAATTAGTTCATATTTCCATGCATATTTATGCATTTAATAGTGCATGAACTTCCGGGGCTTAATTATTACTTACGGAGGTGCCAAGGTACCTCATTGTTAGTTGAAATAAAATACGACTTGTGGTGAAGTACTGTAGGCTATCCCGTATCCAGTGGCGTATGCAGGATCTACGCAGGATTTCCTTCTGCCGGGAGGGGGGGGGGGTCATTACTACAGGGTTTTTCATATAAAATAAGAGCGCCAAGCGGCGGCTTTGTTATCCGCAGCTGCGGTCACCTTGGCCGAGCTTTCGGCGCGCCAAGACCCCCTGCTTTAAGCGTGTGTACAATCCTATATGGTGCAGCGGCCTTGCTAGCGTGTGTACAATGGTGAAATCTTTCTTTAGTTAATTAGTTAGTTATTGTTGATGAAACCAAAATCCCTACTTGTGCTAATTTTGTGAGACCGATCAAGATTCTCGCCAATGTCATCTAGTTCATCCTCTGTTAAAACTGTTCGTGTGCGAGCATGTTTTTTATTGAGCACCGAGCCAGTAGTGTCAAACTTATTTGCAATTAGGTGAATCTGTACTAGTGAAGGTGGCATTTCATCAGGAAATTGCTGAACAAATGCATCACGTACCCGCCGAGCCGACTCGTACTTAAAATAAGTTTTACATAAAAAAATATGATGTTGCAATGATAACTGTCTCACCATGTTAGCACTTGAGGTTTAGACTGGCGACTGAGCAACTGCACGCTTATTGCAATGTCAAGTTCGGTAATATCAATCTGTTATTTTTATACAGTCCATCGGAACTTGAAGAAAAAAAGAAAAAAAAAACAGCCATCGTATGTACTATGCGCGCACTTTCAATACTACAGCAGGGGGCCGTGGCGCGCCACAAGCTCGGCCAAGGTGACCGCAGCTGCGGTTAACAAAGCCGCCGCTTGGCGCTCTTATTTTATATGAAAGACCCTGTATAGAGCAGGGCCATTCACACGGCGCTTTGGTGGAAGGCAGTTTCGGTAGTGTTGGGGGGAGCTTGGCTGGTTGAGCGCGCGGTCTGCCCGCCACGCCGAAGTGAGCAATATTTGGCTCAACGTACATTTGTGAACGTTTCTTTTCGGTTCTTAAGCTTAGCAAAAGTAAACATCGTGCAACCATGAGCGATAGAAACTTGCGCAATTGTTTACGAATAGCTGTGTCCAGAAATATTGTACCCTTCAAACTCTGCAAAAATCCTACAGTCAAACCTGGTTACAGCGAACCTCTGTATTGGTCCCGTCATTTTTACGGTGAAAAACTCTATACAAGAAACTTTTGTACTTCTGTATAAGAGCGTTTTGTTGGACTCGTATACCTCAGTATAGGAGAGAAAGTAGGTTCGTGACATCTACATAAGGAAGTTATGCCTCATTTTTCCTGTCGTTTTCCCTGTTTACTCTCAGCATCAGACTACGTACTGCAGTGTTTCTATTGTCAGAGTAAGTTTACCACGGTGAGTGAGTGGTTATCGTGACGGACTACCAACCCCAAGCTTACAGGTTTGCTCCTGGCCGTGGTAAATGATTTTTTGAAAGGCGACAAAAATCACGACACGCATGTCAAACGTTGTTGGCATGTTAAAGAACCCACTTGAATTCAGTAGGCCGTGTTCATAATGGCAAAATCAATCTCGGGATTTTCCGCCAACACATAGTTCCTCATTTCTCTACTATTATTATTACCACGAAAATGAAATGTTAAATGCACAGTGATCAAAACCTTGACTTAAAACAACAAGTAGCCTGATGAGACAAGACAAAAAGAAAGACTGGCTGAAGAATTGTAAACCAAGTAATCTAAATTCCACGGAGTTATTTATGGGTTAAACAAATTCAATCTTAATACTTCCAAAATAATGTCACAGGTTGATAAAATGCGGATGCCCGGAACCCCTTGACCTAGGGCTCATATTCACTATCTAAGGCCCTGCGATTGTGTAGCAGGACCACTTCACTTCCTAACTTAATTGTTTTGACTTATCTCGAACGTTTGTAGTTTAATGTAGGCTACTATACGGTACCTGAAATATTAAAAAAAACATTTACTTTAAGATGTTCATTACATAAACTCAAAAATAACAAAATCTGCAGAAGAAAAACATTGGTAGGAAAGTATTGGTAAAAAACCGTGGATCACTCAGGATATACTAGAATTGATGGATGAAAGGCGAAAACACAAGAATGTAAGAGATGAAAAGTGGAAAGCAGAATACAGACGTCTGAGAAATGAGATTAACAAGAAGTGCAAGGAAGCGAAAGAAGAATGGTTGAAAGAGAAATGTGTAGGTACCGTATAGAAAATTTATTGAAATTAGGAAAAGTAGACAGAGCTTATCGAAGGATTAAGAATACCTTTTGGGGAAAAGAAGTCTAAGTGCTGTAATATTAAGGACACAAATGGAAAACCTCTAACAGATAGGGAAGAAAAGGTTGAGAGATGGAAAGCTTACATAGAGTGTTTGTATAAGGGAAAGGAGATTGAGAATCATGTAGTGGAAAGGGAGGAGGAAATTAATGAGAATGCAAAAGGAGATTTAATATTGAGATCAGAATTTGACAGCGCATTGGAGGACTTAAGCAGGAACAAAGCACCAGGCATAGATGATATACCGATTGAGTTGCTACGCTGCATAGGAGATGAAGGTCTGATCAGGTTATTTCATTTGGTGTGTAGGATTTATGAGACAGGTGAGGTACCCCCTGATTTCAAGAAGAATGTTATTATCCCTATACCAAAGAAAGTGGGAGCTGACAGATGTGAAGATTACCGTACAATCAGCTTGATTACTCACGCTTCAAAGATCCTGTCTAGAATAATTTACAAGAGGATGGAAAGCCAGATAGAAACGGAGTTGTGTGAAGACCAGTTTGGTTTCAGGAGAAATGTAGGAACAAGGGAAGCTGTACTAAGTCTTAGGCTGATTTTGGAAAGTAGAATAAGGAAAGATAAGAGAACGTTCATGGCATTTGTAGACTTAGGAAAGACTTTTGATAACGTTGATTGGACTAAATTGTTTGACATTTTGAAATCGATTGGAATAAAGTACAGGGATAGGAGGGTGATATACAATCTATACAGAAACCAGACGGCAGTCATTCGAGCTGAAGGACATGAGAGAGAAGCTGGTATTCAGAAAGGTGTAAGGCAAGGCTGCAACTTATCACCCATACTTTTCAATCTTTACATTGAACAAGCAATGAAGGAAATTGGAGAAAAATTTAAAGTGGGAGTGAAGATTCAAGGAGAAATAATTTCGACTCTGAGATTTGCTGATGACATTGTCATCTTGGCCGACAAGCCTTAGGATTTGAATGAGTTTTTGAATGGTATGGACTCCGTCTTACGGAAAGAATACATGATGAAAATGAATAAATGTAAAACAAAAATACTGGAATGCAGCCAAAATAAATCAGAAACCTCTATGGACATCAAAATGGCAGGTGAAACGCTGAAGGAAGTAGTAGACATCTGTTACTTAGGAAGCAAAATAACCAGTGATGGACGAAGCAAAGAGGATATAAAAAGTAGGTTGGCTCAGGCAAGGAAAGCATTTCTACGGAAAAAGGATCTGTTGACATCGAATATAGTGTTACGTGCCACCCCTAGTGGCACTTTTGTTAACTGGATTACGGTGGGTAGGAATCACAACACCAATTACTGCTTAAAGAAATAATTAACTTTATTGTGGCCAGAAATATACACTACTCAACAGCAAATAGCAATTATTTGCTTACTCCAGTTTCCTCAAGTCGAGAATACTTCCCCTTTCACTTGTCAACAGACCACAGTTAATCCCTCGTAATGAGGTGGCCCCGTACGCTAGCTCGAAATAGCTGCACTAGCTCTGTCACTCACTGTTTCACAAGCACCACAATCACTTCCTCGGTGTCACGAGAATCAGCTTCACTCGCTCAAAACACAGTTCCTCTGTAGGAGTCTCACTTCCCCGCTCCACTAGGGGTTTCGCAAGTCACCACACTTCTGTCGCTCACGATAATCGCTCACACTAGCTCGTAAAACACAACAACAACCACTGCTTGACGGGTCACTCTTATATAGCCGGACGGTGACTCAATAAATGCTTCTAGATCCATCCAGAGTCCACGGCTTCTCGAGGTTTCCAGCGCTGGTCCAGTCACGAATGTTCTGGACTATCCCTTTGTCCTAGTAGCCCTGTTGCATAAGGCGCGCGCAATACAGGAGGCAGGGCACAGCCCAGCTGGGTAGTTTATTGGCTGAGGAATAACCCACCCACCAAGGGAAGATGATTAAGAAAAGGAAGTAGATTTTGGATTGGAGAAAAAGGATAGAAAGATAGGAGGAGAGTCCCACAAAATTAATAAGTTTAACTTTAAACACACTTAAAGGTGGTTGCCACCGCAAATCCGTTCTCGGATACCTAAAGTGGGTACGAGCTTGGTCGAAGCTGACTGGAACCGCAGCTAAGACTTGGGCGGTTTGCCAGAGAAAGGCTTTAGTGTATTTCCTCCCAAGCATGCATAAATGTACTATGGGGAAGGGTGATGGTCTGGCCAGACAGATAGTAAAAGCTTTATTGAGTATGAATGAGAGCATGAACCTAGGAAGAGCTAGGAAAGCCAGGATCTTGCCTAACTGTAGTATCAGAGAAATGATGAATCCAAAAACAAATATTTAATTTATTCAACAATGCAAAGAAGTTGATATCTTTAACAAATAAATGTGTTTCAAACTTATTAACAATTTGGGGTCGCAGACCTCTGACAACATTTAGGAATTGCTCCAGGCAAATAACAATTCTTAAGGTTTTAAACCTGGTACTAAAATCTTTATAAGATTTAAACAAATAACCAATGAAGTAATTAAAGTTTGAACGTTAGTTTGGAGTACAAAGAGTGTACCTTAAGAAATTCCTGAGAGAATATTCTAGAAAAAGTGAAAACTTTTAAAATAACAATAAGAAAAACATGAAGAATAAGATAGAAGTTCCTACAACTTCTTATATTTATACAGAATTAACGTTGGTTATTATGCAAATAAGGGCAGGTCACTTACTGTGAAACCTGAAGAAAGTTAAAAGGAAGGTTCTAGACTTCCAAAGTTTGAGCAGGAATCACTAGCCAAATGGGAAAGTTTCCATTTCGTGAAACCTGAACATGACTCGCTCAAAAGTTTAAGGAATTGTTTTCCCTGATTATAGGAAAGGAACAATGTGAATTTGAATCGTGTGTCACACACGTAATTATACAGAATTTAATTAATGTTAAACTAGCAAAGTTGGAAGGGCACTTCGTGAGTGACACCTTATAGAAAAGTTACAATTTTATTAATATGGGTAGTTAGTAGAAGGTTGAGGAAAGATCATTGGGATATAGGATCAATGTTCATGGCCATATTTAATGTAAACGGACGATCCCGACGCGGTAGAAACGTGGAGCAAGCACTGGTTATCACTGTAGTCTATAAAGATGGATGCAAAGTTCACTATAGAAACACTAAAGTTTATGAGAAAGAAAATTATTGCAATTATGGAAATAACTGATTGCACTATATAGGTGAGAGTCTATTTCTTGAGAAAGTTGTGAGTTACAATTAAATGTGCCATAGAACATTCCAGCGGTTCCAGCGGTGGAAGAAAGTTAGCTATTGAGCTTTTAATTCAGGAATGATGTTCTTCAATTTTAAATAACATACTCACAAGTGAGTGAAAATTTCAACGGCAGGACTTGTAGATGAAATACCGAATCTAGAAGGTTCCAGAACGACCTTGGTAGAAAAATGGGGTTGAGAAAATCCAACGGAGGAACTAGCTTGGTGAATTATAGACAGCGGGTATTAGGTAATATCCCACGTAGCGAGAGGATTTCTCATTTGAATAGCTTAAGAAAAGCTCTTTTTTAGTAAGATTAGCTTATAAGAGCAAAAGCTTAACATGGCAAATCCCACGAAGAATGATTTTTGCCCCAAAATAAATAATTTCACACTGTCTATAAAAGTATCGATAAAAGCACGTGGAAGTTAAAACCATGAAGATGAGGTTAAAACTTTAAGATGGTACTTATCTTGATTTCATGTTGAAGGCGAAGTTTCCTTTGATGACAACTACCTTGCCAACATGGCGTAGAAGAGTGTGTGCCTCTTGGTTTGAGGAGACTAGCTCGAGAGGAGCTTTAACTGATCGAGTCAACTGCCGACTGAGAAGTGAGACCTGCTCAACGGAGCACGGAGGGTCCAAGGAAGGGGAAAAGCAAATAAGCAGTTACACATTTAATGGAAGAGGAGCGATCAAAGACAGGGGTCTTGTGATCAAACCGTTAGTGGTCAAGACTTTAACCACCCTGACTCTCCCATCTCTTCCAGGATAACACTCGGTCACTCTACAAGAGATCCAGACTACGGGGGGAGAAACATCCCTAACTAAGACCAAGTCTCCCACTTTAATGTCGGGACTGGAAAGAAACCACTTCTGTCTCCGTTGCAAGGAAGTTAAATATTCCAAGTTCCACCTCTTCCAAAAAGAATTACGGAGGGCTTCAAGTTTACACCAAACAATAGGTAAATCAGAATCCCTGAAAGAATTAGGAAGGGGAGGATGGGCAGAGAGAGAAGTGCGTGTAAGAAAGTGACCAGGTGTGAATGGAAGCAGGTCATCAGGGTCATTGGAAAGCGGAGTTAAAAAACGAGAATTAACTACATCTTCAATCACAAAATAGCTGGAAGCTGAGAGAAATAAAGCACTAGTAAAGATTACGATACGATGAGAAAGAAGAATTGACAAGTTTAAACAAAGCGTATAGAAACAAGTACATCTATTCAGGACAAGAATATACCAAATAAACAAAGAAACTATGCGAGTAGAAAGCAAGAACGCCATAGGTAACAACCTAGTAGCCATAAACAATGACCTTAAGTTATAATGAGTATCAAAGGGGTTACTCGGAAAAATACTTAAGTCAGCGAGAAACGTGACATGACGAGTGTAAATGCAAAAACACATCGAATGTGACGACGAGAAAAAGTAAGTTTGTTCATCAATGAACAATAAGATCGCAAAATATGTAAGCAAAGTACAATACATAAGCGCGTAAAGGATATGTGACGATGTTACGAGACAAGAATCGAAGCAATTGTAGAATACGAGCGTAAGTAAGTGAGATACACAGGCAAGCACGGCCTTGACACACATAGTACAGCGAGATAAGGCATATAAATAGCTGAAAGAGTCCTTAACTGGAACAAGTTTATTTTGGGAAGTAGGTGAACGGCTTCTGTACTTGCAGGAGCGACTCACTAGACAATGGTTGGCAATCAGCCAGAGTTGAGATAAGAGAAACTTGCTTTGAACTTTGTCAAGCGTACAGGAAATAAACAGTGACTTGACCTTACTCGGGCTTGTATACAGACAAATTTGAAAAACAAGCAGTTCAAAGTACACAAACAACACTAGTTGAATCAGCTGTAACTTAAAGCAGATATTCAGGTTGGACGGCATGCAGTCAATCGTAACTTGGACGTGAAAAAGCAATTTAAAGATATATGAAATAGAGTAGTAAATCAATTTCGCATAATTGAGAGGATCACGGAATCCGACAATTTTCGACAGGAAAAAGCTTGATTCTTCCGAAATAGGAAGGGAAGCCGGGACATTGAGAAGGAGGTTATGCATAAGAATAGTTATTCTAGATGTTAGGGAATTCAGATTTTCAAGCGGTTTCAAAAGCGGCTTCCAATTGTGAGGAAGGGGGGAGGAGCCGGCCGTGGCCATCCTTCTAAGTAGCGAAAGAAGTGAAACATGGCTTACAGCAAAGTGATGGAGACTGATAGCCATCTTTTTACACAAGGGGAAGATAGTTTTTAATAGAGAGTTTAAGCAATTACCTGCTATAAAAAATGACATGAGAAGGTAAACGAAATAACACAAAGCAAGGCGAACTTGAATTGCCATCTTGTGCGGGAAGAAGGAAAAACCATTTAAACAACTTACAGAGGTAGTGTTGTTGTTCACGATGAGACATCGTTTCGGCCAGTGTTTTTCAAAAATATTGAGATCTGAAACATGAGCGTTCTCTTTTTCAGAAATAGGATTTATGTCAGCTGTAACGAAATGACATTGCGCTTTGGTTTGAACACTGGGATGCTGAATTTCACCAGTAATAACCCAACCAAAATCGGTGTCTCTGGCGACCACGGTTGAAGATAACTTGCGTGTTTGTTTGCGAAGGCACTTCCAAAAAACATTGGCACTGAAAAGTACATCAATGGGACCTTGAGCATTAAACTGAGGATCAGCTAACCTTAAGTGCGAAGGAATCTTTAAACAGGAGGTATTAATACAGCTGCTAGGAGTGTCCTTGCCAATACTGGTAAGAATGAGACAGTTTAAATTAAGATTGGTGTTTCTTTGGCAAACGTCTCTGATTTTCAATTTTGAAGACTGCTAGACTTGAGTTTTCAAATTGTCAATGCCGGTCACATTGATAGAAGTCGGTGATGACGAAAGACCTAGTTTTTTAATTAATGATTGCGAAACAAAGTTGTGCGTTGAAGCAGAATCGAGAAGACCACGGGTTCGAACCCAATTTCCAAATTTATCTTGGATTTCGAATTGTACAGTGGTCAAAAGGGTTTGCGCACTGTGAGAAGTTTCGGCGTTAGAAATGCAGGAAGAAGCATTAGTTTGTTCGGAGCGGCTCTGCAAGGAGCTTGAAGAGGCGGGTGCTGGTGACCTCGATTTATCGTGAACGTGCAATAAAGAATGATGCGGTTTTTTGCAATGAAAACAGAGATTGGATGACGTGCAGTTTGAAGAAGAATGCTTAGGTGACAAGCAATTGATACAATGTTTGCTATTGAAGACAAACTTCCTTCGATCTTCGACAGACAATTCTTTAAAGGATTTGCACGAATACAATGTGTGAAGCTTTTTACAGAGCGTGCATTTTAACGATTTGTTGAGCGGCCTGATATGTTCTCTTGCATGATTGAAAGAGGCAGAACGGGTTTGCTTGTTCTCGACAGATGGGGGCTGATGTCCCTTTGAAGAAGCAAGTTTTTTTTTTAAAATGTGAGACTGATGATTCGTTTCGACCTTTTCGCACTGAAATGCGAGTGCTGTAAGAACTTGGCATCGACTGTTAAGAAACGAGATTAAGTGTTCGCAGGAAAATTCCTCCTTGCGAGCGAGTTCAATTTCCCAAGCCTTTAAAGTTGAAAAATCGAATCTTGATGTAGCCAGATGAATGAGTATGGTGTCCCATGTTTGGACAGGCTGCTTAAGTTGGTATAATGCTCTAACATTCAACTGCATAGAGTCCAACAGGTTTCTTAAAGAGGTGACGTCATTAGGTTTCACGGCTGGCAGGCTGAAGAGACAGCGTATGTGGCGAGCTACACTTAAACGTAAATTGCCATATATCTCTTTAAGGAGATTAAAGGCGATGTGGTAGTTGTCTGTGCTTAAAGGCAGTGACTCCACTAAGGCTAAGGCCTCGCATTCTAAAGAGGTACGGAGGAAGTAGAACTTATGAATGTCTGGGATTTCATTATTTTCATGAATTAGGGAGCAGTAAAGTTCATAAAAAGAATACCATTCACCTTCCTTGCCTGAGAAGTGCGGTAGGCTTATCTTAGGAAGTAACGGTTTCGGTTTGTTTTCGTGAACTGAAGCGGGTGCGAACTGGGCCGGATTGATGACCCTAGTGTCCGGTTCTGAGATATTGCGGATCAGTTGGTGGGCCTTTGCAATCCCTTCAAAGTACAAAGGTTCGACCTCGTCCCGATCCGATTGAAGTTCTGGGCAAGCGGATTCAATCTCGGTTTGAATTTGGTCATAATAATCATAAGACCGTTCGTACAACTTAAGGCGATGTGTCAAGATGTCTAAATCACACTCGGCGGGATTTAACTTGTTGATAAAATTTCTGAATCTAGTGAGTTGCCCTTTATAGGAAGAACGTCTAGCAATGAGAGTTTCATCTTTTTCAGTAGGAGCCATGACAAAGAGAATAAATTGAAATACAACTCACGAAACTGTAGAACCTCGGAGATGCTGTCAAGCTTGCAGCAGCGAATGGGTAGACAGAACGGGACACACCAAAGGAGACAGGAGCGGCATCTTTCCCGTTCACAGGCTTTGCATGATGTAGTTATAGCTGAAAGATCCAAAGCAGATATTAATAATTTGCAAATTATTGCCAAACAAAAAAAAATGACAAATGGACTCTCCCGGGTTTCTGGTACCAATTTTTGGGTAGTTTATTGGCTGAGGAATAACCCACCCACCAAGGGAAGATGATTAAGAAAAGGAAGTAGATTTTGGATTGGAGAAAAAGGATAGAAAGATAGGAGGAGAGTCCCACAAAATTAATAAGTTTAACTTTAAACACACTTAAAGGTGGTTGCCACCGCAAATCCGTTCTCGGATACCTAAAGTGGGTACGAGCTTGGTCGAAGCTGACTGGAACCGCAGCTAAGACTTGGGCGGTTTGCCAGAGAAAGGCTTTAGTGTATTTCCTCCCAAGCATGCATAAATGTACTATGGGGAAGGGTGATGGTCTGGCCAGACAGATAGTAAAAGCTTTATTGAGTATGAATGAGAGCATGAACCTAGGAAGAGCTAGGAAAGCCAGGATCTTGCCTAACTGTAGTATCAGAGAAATGATGAATCCAAAAACAAATATTTAATTTATTTAACAATGCAAAGAAGTTGATATATTTAACAAATAAATGTGTTTCAATCTTATTAACAATTTGGGGTCGCAGACCTCTGACAACATTTAGGAATTGCTCCAGGCAAATAACAATTCTTAAGGTTTTAAACCTGGTACTAAAATCTTTATAAGATTTAAACAAATAACCAATGAAGTAATTAAAGTTTGAACGTTAGTTTGGAGTACAAAGAGTGTACCTTAAGAAATTCCTGAGAGAATATTCTAGAAAAAGTGAAAACTTTTAAAATAACAATAAGAAAAACATGAAGAATAAGATAGAAGTTCCTACAACTTCTTATATTTATACAGAATTAACGTTGGTTATTATGCAAATAAGGGCAGGTCACTTACTGTGAAACCTGAAGAAAGTTTAAAGGAAGGTTCTAGACTTCCCAAGTTTGAGTAGGAATCACTAGCCAAATGGGAAAGTTTCCATTTCGTGAAACCTGAACATGACTCGCTCAAAAGTTTAAGGAATTGTTTTCCCTGATTATAGGAAAGGAACAATGTGAATTTGAATCGTGTGTCACACACGTAATTATACAGAATTTAATTAATGTTAAACTAGCAAAGTTGGAAGGGCACTTCGTGAGTGACACCTTATAGAAAAGTTACAATTTTATTAATATGGGTGGTTAGTAGAAGGTTGAGGAAAGATCATTGGGATATAGGATCAATGTTCATGGCCATATTTAATGTAAACGGACGATCGCGACGCGGTAGAAACGTGGAGCAAGCACTGGTTATCACTGTAGTCTATAAAGATGGATGCAAAGTTCACTATAGAAACACTAAAGTTTATGAGAAAGAAAATTATTGCAATTATGGAAATAACTGATTGCACTATATAGGTGAGAGTCTATTTCTTGAGAAAGTTGTGAGTTACAATTAAATGTGCCATAGAACATTCCAGCGGTTCCAGCGGTGGAAGAAAGTTAGCTATTGAGCTTTTAATTCAGGAATGATGTTCTTCAATTTTAAATAACATACTCACAAGTGAGTGAAAATTTCAACGGCAGGACTTGTAGATGAAATACCGAATCTAGAAGGTTCCAGAACGACCTTGGTAGAAAAATGGGGTTGAGAAAATCCAACGGAGGAACTAGCTTGGTGAATTATAGACAGCGGGTATTAGGTAATATCCCACGTAGCGAGAGGATTTCTCATTTGAATAGCTTAAGAAAAGCTCTTTTTTAGTAAGATTAGCTTATAAGAGCAAAAGCTTAACATGGCAAATCCCACGAAGAATGATTTTTGCCCCAAAATAAATAATTTCACACTGTCTATAAAAGTATCGATAAAAGCACGTGGAAGTTAAAACCATGAAGATGAGGTTAAAACTTTAAGATGGTACTTATCTTGATTTCATGTTGAAGGCGAAGTTTCCTTTGATGACAAGTACCTTGCCAACATGGCGTAGAAGAGTGTGTGCCTCTTGGTTTGAGGAGACTAGCTCGAGAGGAGCTTTAACTGATCGAGTCAACTGCCGACTGAGAAGTGAGACCTGCTCAACGGAGCACGGAGGGTCCAAGGAAGGGGAAAAGAGTGGGGGGTAGGAGACAAAAGGAGAACATATAAACATTGCCAATGTTACAACAAAAAATGATCTTCTCTTGCTGAGCTGGTCTTCAAAGAGTTGATAACAGATGAAACTAGCGCAGCATGGTGAGTAAAGAAGTAGACGTAGTCCTCTTGCTCAAGGAGAAAATAGCTGGCGATGGTAACAGGATCTGGTAACAAATGGATAAGTAAGTCCTCTAGCACCAGGAAGAATTGAGGAGCTTCAGAGATTCGCTGCGAGATGACGCTAGGTGGGTCACAGAAGTTATATATCTAGAACAGACTTATGAAGACATAAGAGATTTGCCCATCAAGGAGAAAACAGAAGATCACTGTTGGTGTTTGACAAAGAGGAAGGAAGAAATGAACATGCAAGGAGCAATAAAAATTATATCTCAGGTACCGTGTATTCAAAGAATACACCACCAGCCCTGGGGCAGTTGTGACTCACGCGGCGAGTGATGACACAAACTCACAGCCGTAACACCACCCCCTTCCTAAAAAGGCTGATCGTCCCGATCAATCATTGGTCCGTCTGTGTCCCTCCGTAGGCTGCCAGGCGATCTCGATGCACGATTTTCATCTTCGCCCTCGGGCTCCGCTGGATCCTGTAGACGACATCGTTGATTCGTTTCACGAATCGGTACGGGCCCTCCCAGGACTTCTGCAGTTTGGGTGACAGGCCTTTCTTCCGTAATGGGTTGAAGAGCCAGACCAGGTCGTTCTCGTGGAATCCTCCGGCATCTGTCTGCTGGTCGTATCGGGTCTTCATTCGGTCGGTCTCGATCCGCAGTTTCCTCCTCGCGAACGCGTGCACGTCCTCCAGTTGGTCGACCAGTTCTTGACAATACTGGCTTACCGGGATCGGATCATTCCCAGGTCGGCCGAAGGCAAGATCGACGGGTAGACGGAGCTCCCTCCCAAACATGGCCCGGGCTGGTGTGCACCCGGTGGCTTCATGCACGGCGGCGCGGTAGGCCAGGAGAAATAGTGGAAGATGCTTGTCCCAATCCCTCTGGTGCTCGCTGACAACTATTCGGAGATGGTTCTCGATGGTGCGATTGAATCGCTCCACCATCCCGTCGGACTGAGGGTGTAGCGGCGTTGTCCTTGTATTCCGGATTCCCAGCAGCTGGCATAGGTTCTGGAACACCTGCGACTCGAAGTTCCTCCCTTGGTCGGAGTGCAGCTCCAGGGGTACTCCGTACCGGCTGACGAATTCCTTCACCAGGGTCGCTGCGATCGTCGCGGCTTCTTGGTTAGGGAGCGCATACGCCTCCGGCCATTTGGTAAAGTAGTCGCTGACGACTAATATGTAGCGGTTCCCTGCCTCGCTTAACGGGAATGGCCCAGCAACATCGATGGCCACTCTCTCCATGGGGCCGCCCACGTTGTAGGTCTTCAGTGGACCCCGTCGTCTTCGTCCTGGGCCCTTGCTGGCTGCGCAATCGTGGCACCTCGCGCAGTGGTTCTCCACGTCTACTCGGCATCCGATCCAGTAGAACCGCTCTCTCAGCTTCTCCAGGGTCTTCTTTATCCCTAGGTGTCCTCCAGATGATCCTCCATGAACTTCCTTCAGGACTTCCTCCGTCATAGCCTTTGGAACGACGACTTGTTCCCGATATGTCTTCCCGTCGGTGCTCTCCCAGGCGCGGCAGATGAGGCCATCCCTTACAATCAGCGAGTCCCACTGCGCCCAGTAGGACTTAAACTTTGGGCTGCAGTCATTCACAATGTTCCACCTGGGTCTGGGGACACAGGCCCCCTTCCATTCGGCTATCAGTCCCAGGCCTTCATCTTCTGCTTGTGCCCGCGTGAAAGATTCGCGGCTCCAGCTCCCTCGAAGTTCCACAGTAGTCCTTCGGTACTGTATCCCGGTGTTCTCCTCCCTCCTAGTACAGAAGGTGCAGTCTTCGGGGCACGGTCTTCGTGACAGGGCGTCGGCGTTAGAATGCAGTTGGCCTTTCCTGTGCTGAATCTCAAAGTTGTACTGTTGAAGCCTCTCTAACCACCGTGCGAGTTGACCCTCGGGCTGCTTGAAGTTCAGGAGCCACCGCAGGGATGCATGGTCGGTCCTGATGAGAAATTCTTGCCCGTACAGGTACTTGTGGAAGTGTTCAATGGTCTTCACGATGGCGAGCAGCTCCTTCCTGGTGACGCAGTAGTTCCTTTCTGGCTTTGACAAGGCCTTGCTGAAGTAGGCCACTACTCTTTCCTCGCCGTCCACTACTTGCGACAGGATTCCCCCTATGCCAAAGTCGCTGGCATCGCTATCGACGATGAACCTTGTTCCAGGTCTGGGGTAGGCCAAAATAGGCGCGGTGCACAGAGCCTGCTTGAGTTGTTCGAAGGCACTGTGGCATTCTGCTGTCCACGTGAAGAGTTGGTCCTTCTCAGTCAGTCGATGTAAAGGTTTGGCGATGTCGGCGAATCCCCTCACGAAGTGACGGTAATAGGTGCAGAGTCCCAGGAAGCTTCGTAGTTGGGACTTGTCCTTCGGAACTGGCCACTCCCTCACAGCTGCGGTCTTCTCTGGGTCGGTGCGCACCCCTTCCTCGGAGACGATATGCCCAAGGTACTGGACCCGCTTCTGGAAGAGCTGACACTTCTTGGGGCTGAACTTCAGCTGGGCAGCCCGTAGCTTCAACAAGATCTCCTTCAGGTTGCTGTAGTGCTCCTCGAAGCTTCTCCCCAGAACGATGACGTCGTCTAGGTAGACCAGGCAGGTCTTCCAGTGTAGTCCCCTCAGAATGGACTCCATTAGCCTTTCGAAGGTCGCAGGGGCGTTGCACAGACCGAATGGCATGACGGTGAACTGCCAGAGCCCGCTGCCCTCAGAGAACGCCGTTTTCTCGCGGTCCTTAGGGTGGACCTCCACCTGGCAGTAGCCACTCTTCAAATCCAAGGTGGAGAACCATCTCGACCCTGATATGGTGTCCAGGGTATCGTCGATCCGGGGTAGAGGGTAGCTGTCCTTCTTCGTGACGTCATTAACCCGCCTGTAATCCACGCAGAACCTGGTGGAACCGTCCCACTTCATCACTAGCACGACCGGAGAACTCCAAGGACTATGTGATGGCTCGATCACCCCTTGCTCCTTCATCTCTTCTACCATCCGGTCGACTTCGGCTTGCTTGGCGAGCGGGACTCGTCGGAATGGGGCCCTAATCGGTGCGCTGTCCCCAACGTCGATTCTGTGCTGGACCAAGCTTGTCCTGCCGAAGTCTTTGCTCCCCACGGAGAAGACGTCCTGGAATTCGCGTAGCAGGTCCTGAAGTTGGCGTGAATGTTCCTCGTCTAAATGGTCCTGGGATCCTTGGTACAGCTTCTGTAGTTCTTCTGGCAATGTGCGTCTTCTTCGGTTGTCCTTCTGCAGGTGTCCGTCCGTCGTGTCGGTGATGCGGGCAATCCAGGTAACGGGCTCGCAGACTCCTAGGTTGGTGTCCCGGTGAACCGTAATGTCGTAGTCGTTCAGGTTGGACAGGCGGACGTACGGCCGAGACGTCGTGTTGATGAGAGTCTTGGCAACTAGCAATCATTTTGTCTGGATGTCCTCATATTTTGGCTCGATGACAGCCGCCACTCCCTCAGCAGTTCCGTCGACAATTACGGCAGCGCTGACCTCCGTCCTGGCGGGAACGATGACGTCTTCTCTCAGCCTTACTCGACGTGCCGTGATGGACTCGTGTGCAGGTTGCAAAGCAAGTTCCTCACCTCCGAAGTGCAGAGTGTTGGTACTCAGATCCAAGATGATGTTGTTCTGGTCCAGGAAGTCCAGTCCAATGATCACTTCATTTGATACGTCGGCCACAAGCACTGGATGCTTTATCGCCCGTCGACCAATGACGAACTCCAGTGATGCTTCGCCATGTACCGGTGCGGTCTCTCCGGTCGCGGTTATTAGCTGGAGGTTCCTTTGTGTGGGTTGCACTCTCCACTTCGGGATCACGGTGGGGCTGACGATGGTCCTCGATGCTCCCGTGTCGATTAGCATGGGCCAGCTCTCTCCGTTGATGACTCCGTCGACCATCAGGCTGCTATTGTCCCTCCGTAACTTCGTCACACGCACTTGGACTGCCGGGGCTTGACGACTGTCACAAGCCAACCTTTGCCCCCCAAGGCTGGCTAATATTCGTTTCCCTGGGCCGCGCGGTTTTCAGACGACTGATTTCCCGTCGGATACCCTCGGCGGCGGCGATCACCGCAGTCCTTGCTCAGGTGGCCTTTCTTACCGCAGGCCCAGCAGGTCGGTAGTCCTCTTCCGGGCCGCCTCTCCGGTTGTCGTCGTTGCTGGTGGTGCCGCGACTATCGAAGAAACGGCTTAGCGCCTCCATCAATTCGTCGGCCAGAGGCTTGGTCTCGTTGGTTTTTGCTGGTTCGTCGACGTCCACTTGACGCACCCGCGCGTGCATTCTGGATGCCTGTTTTGCCGTCTCGATTTCAAGTGCGTGGCTCAGCGCATCTGCCAGGGTCTTATTGCGCGCGAGTCGCAGCGCCTGCTGAGTGTCCGAGTCCCGTAGCCCGTCGGTGAAAGTCTGCGTCGCTATCTGCTCCAGAAAGTCGGCCGGCGCTGTTGGGTAGGCGAGCCTTACGAGGCGTGCGATGTCCATCTCGAACTCCTGCATGGTTTCCGCGTTCTTCTGTACCCGGGTCCGGAGCTGCATCTGGTAGGCCTGCTGAAGATGGCTATCTCCATATCGGGACTCCATATGGGCGATCAGTGCAGCGTAGTCCTGGGATCCAGTCGGGATGGCCTGAAGGACGTTAAGGGCGTCGCCTCTCAGCGCTACAATGAGAGCTGTAGCCTTTTCTGTGTTGTTCCAGTTATTTATGGAACAGGCTGCCTCGAACTGACGTAAGTAGGTGCTCCACGGGACCTTTCCGTCGAAGGTTGGGGGCGTCACTCTGCTATGTCCCGTTCCTGATATTCCCGGTGTAACGGTGGGCGGGCGTTAGCGCAGCTCGGCAACTTCCTCTCGTAGAGCGTTGAATTCCTCTTTCACCCCCGTCAGTGGGCGTTGGCGCAGCTCGGCAACTTCCATTTGTAAGGCGTTGAATTTCTCCTCCACCCCCATCAGCGGGCGTTGGCACAGCTCGGCAACTTCCACTTGTAAGGCGTTGAATTTCTCCTCCACCCCCATCAGCGGGCGTTGGCGCAGCTCGGCGACTTCCACTTGTAAGGCGTCGAACTTCTTTTCCACTGCTGCGACTTCCTCACGTAGGCCCTGTTCTAATTTCCTTTGGCTCTCCTCTAATTTCGTCAGCAGACACTCTTCCAGATTTTTCTGGCCATCCAGAAATTTGGTGGTTAGGTCCTCTGCTGACTTATTTTGGCTGTCCTTCAGGTCCTCTGCTAACTTCTTCTGGCCATCCTCCATCTTCTTCTGGCCATCCTCCATCTTCTTCTGGCCGTCTTCCATTTTGGCAGTTCGGTCCTTGGTTAAATTCTTCTGGCCGTCCTCCATCTTGGTTTCCATGCCATTTAACTTTTCTAGCAGTGCTGCCAATTTCTCCTCCATTTTAGTTGTTGGTCTTGTAAAGGGCATGCACTCACAGGAAAATTAGAGAAAATGACCTGCTCGGGTTTTGAAACCAGGACCGTCAGGTGTTGTGCTTGAGTTCGTAATCCGGCTTCTGACACCAGTTGTTACGTGCCACACCTAGTGGCACTTTTGTTAACTGGATTACGGTGGGTAGGAAGCACAACACCAATTACTGCTTAAAGAAACAATTAACTTTATTGTGGCCAGAAATATACACTACTCAACAGCAAATAGCAATTATTTGCTTACTCCAGTTTCCTCAAGTCGAGAATACTTCCCCTTTCACTTGTCAACAGACCACAGTTAATCCCTCGTAATGAGGTGGCCCCGTACGCTAGCTCGAAATAGCTGCACTAGCTCTGTCACTCACTGTTTCACAAGCACCACAATCACTTCCTCGGTGTCAAGAGAATCAGCTTCACTCGCTCAAAACACAGTTCCTCTGTAGGAGTCTCACTTCCCCGCTCCACTAGGGGTTTCGCAAGTCACCACACTTCTGTCGCTCACGATAATCGCTCACACTAGCTCGTAAAACACAACAACAACCACTGCTTGACGGGTCACTCTTATATAGACGGCCGGTGACTCAATAAATGCTTCTAGATCCATCCAGAGTCCACGGCTTCTCGAGGTTTCCAGCGCTGGTCCAGTCACGAATGTTCTGGACTATCCCTTTGTCCTAGTAGCCCTGTTGCATAAGGCGCGCGCAATACAGGAGGCAGGGCACAGCCCAGCCCTGGGGCAGTTGTGACTCACGCGGCGAGTGATGACACAAACTCACAGCCGTAACAATAGATTTAGGTATTAGGAAGTCATTTTTGAAAGTCTTTGTCTGGAGCGTGGCACTCTTTGGAAGTGAAACTTGGACTATTGGTGCAGCAGAAAAGAGGAGAATTGAAGCATTTGAAATGTGGTGGTACAGGAGAATGATGAAGATCATATGGGTAGATAGGGTTACAAACGAAGAGGTATTAAGACGAGTGGGAGAGGAGAGACGTGTCTGGCGACTGCTAATGAAGAGAAGAGATAGGTTGGTAGGACACCCAGGAATAGCAAGCTTAGTTATGGATAGAGCCCTGCGCGGATAAACAAAACGTTATCCGCATCCGCCCCGCATCCGCACGACTGTTATCCGCATCCGCCCCACATCCGCAAGTTTGTTATCCGAATCTACTGGCATTACAATCATATTTTCAATGTGTTGCTTTTCAGTATACTTTATCTTTTAGACATTTGAGCAGCAAGTGGTTCCCCTAGGCTTTGTATGTCATGTGCTATGTTTAAAATGCATGTTACACAGCCAGAATTGCAACCCTTTTCAGTTCGGAGTGTTGATTATCCTTAATGACCTAATTTGAATGGAATTAGCGTAAATCATCAACTTACATTTGTCATGAAAAAACATAACGAAAAAAAAAAGTCATGAACATCCGGGCCCTAGTAGGGGATAGTGGGGGAATTGTGCGCACTTAAGCAAGAATCGGTCTTGTGATGGTCTCATAATAGATAACACAGCTGCAGTTAAGAATAAGGGAGCCTTAGTAATCCTATATTCGATGTGGAGAAACAAATTTAATTCAAAAATAAATTTGGTGAATTATAATTCAAAATCTCGCAAATATGCATTTGCGCACCATTACCCACCCTGCAGGGTAATCATGTGCATGGGTTGGGGAATTGTGAGCATGGCATGAATGTTGGAAAGCCATAATAATACAATGTGAATTGGCTGAAACTTGCATTGTGCATTAACATTAGAATATTCCAATGGTTTTTACAATAGCATAACAATGCAATGATACCAAAATTCTGCAGTTTTGGATATTAGAATAAAATATCTTCGTTTCGACAGCATTAAAGGAGGCAATCCAATTTAGGCTTTTTTATTCAGGCTGTCTCAACGTTAATGTAGGATTTCTCTTCAAGAACCCATACAACCAATCGTTGCCTGCTAGATCTTGAACTTTATTGAAATTATGGGAAATCTTGTTCTCCTCTGCAAACATGAACGCAAACCGTCTGACAAGCTTGGTGGGCGTTAAGCTGTAAAATAATTTTGCCAATGTCAAAACGTATTCGGATAATTGTGACTCCATTTCGTTGGTAAAAACAGGTTTACGGCCTAACGGAGGTAGAACAAGCCTATTTTGCAGCAACTGCTTTCATACGGTTGACTCGGAAATGTTTAAACGTCTCCCTAATTCCGTCATTTTCCTCCCATCATCCCCAATAGCACGTAGAGCTTTCTTCAAATTTTCTGCTGGGTAGGAGTTTTTCTCCGTTTTCCGCGTATAATTTCTTGGCATCTGGAGAACAAACACGAAATATTTAGCCATTAATTTCGCGTTACATTTACTTGTATCATTATGTTTTGCACTGATGGAGCCTCCCCGAAGATTGTTAATATTTGCTAGATAAGCACAAATTATGAATACTACAATCGGGCGTACCCTGGGCAACGGTGGCCATAGGCCAGCGGCTGATCCTTCAACCACCGGGAGATATTACATTTTCGACCAGTCTTTTTCAAGACTTTCAATAACTTCAATAAACATCGAAGGCTTATCCAGAGATAAAGCACTTTTACTCGCTGACATGTGCAACCGACTAAAGATCGACATCCTAGTGATGCAAGAAACTCACAGAGGGATCAACAACAACCGACCCAAAATAGAAGGAATGCTACTGGTTGTCGAACGACCCCATGAACAATACGGCAGTGCTGTTTTTGTCAGACCAGAGATTAATGTCAAGTCATCTCAAATGACGTTCAGGAACAATATAGAAATCTCGACTGTAGAATTGGAATCCTGCTGTGTAACATCCATTTACAAACCACCCAATGAACTCTTCTTCTTTGAAAGGCCAAGTAACTTTGACAAGCAGAATATCAAAATTGTCCTGGGGGATTTTAATTGTAAGGGCATCAGTTGGGGATATAATATCACAGACAAGAATGGGGAGGAACTCGAGCAATGGGCAGAGAGGGACCATCATTCAACAGCGGTAGATGGCATAGAGGTTACAACCCTGACAACATTTTCATAAGCGAGCAAGTGACAAAACATGTAGTTAAAGCGGTGGAGGAACCCATCCCTAGGACACAACATAGCCCTATCACATGTTCAGTTCGGGGAGTGGTCAGCCCTGAGGAAGTCCCTTTTAAACGACGTTTCAATTTTAAAAAGGCAAACTGGGAGGGGTTTTCCATTGAGCTGGATGAGGAACTGTCCAATTTACAACCAGAGCCAAGTCATTATGAAGACTTTGTTGACCTTGTGAAGAAGATCTCTCGTAGACATATTCCCCGAGGCTGCCGTACCCAGTTCATTTCTGACCTCAATGCTGATTCTAAGGATCTGTTAAAAGATTACCAGGAGAAGTACGAGACAGACCCTTTTGCAGATGGCACCATTCAGACGGGTGAAGAACTCGTGAGGAGCATCGCTGACGGAAGAAAGGAAAGATGGATGAACTTACTAGCAAACCTTGACATGGCCCAGAACAGTAGAAGAGCATGGAAGCTGGTCAAAAACTTGAGCAACGACCCTAAGAGTCCACCAGTGGATCTCACCAAGGTTACACCAAATCAAATAGCTCATCAGCTGCTCCGTAACGGGAAAACCATCACGAAGACTCAGCCTGTGAAGCTGAAGCCTAGTGAAGATGAGAATAATTTTCTCGGTCGTCCTTTCACATCAGCAGAATTAGAACATGCCATCAAGCTGATGAAAGTCAACAAAGCTGCGGGCCCGGATGACAACAGGACAGAACAAATCAAGAACTTTGGACCAGGAACAATCCAGTGGCTGGTGAATATGATGAATATATGTATCGAGACCCTGCACTTACCAAAGCTGTGGAAGAAAGCTCATGTGGTCGCACTGCTAAAACCAGGCAAGGAACCAACGGATGCAAAGAACTTCCGTTCTGTCTCTCGTCTTTGCCACCTATACAAGGCATTTGAAAGGTTGATCCTTGAAAGAATTGCAACATTCATTGATAACCGGCTAATTCAAGATCAAGCTGGATTTATTTATTTATTTATTTATTTATTGGTGCCTTTATTGTGGCGAAGTTAGGGCTCTAGGCCCTCTCTTACACTTAACCACACACAGTGCAACTTACATGAATACTCACATATGTTATTCTTAACCTACCAAACTTAAATACTAGGAAAACCTTAAATACTAGAATAAAATAAAATAAAATAAAAATTAAATTAAATTAAATTAAATTGGCAACTGCGTGATATTAATTAAGCTATATAATTTAAATGACATACATTTTTAACAAAATTATACTATGGTCATTCACTCACACATTCATACACAAATTGTTCTAGTTGGCCTACGAATTCAAGAGGAAATCTTTACATGCACGTTTGAAAGTTGTTAGGGATGTACAATTTCTGACGTCACGAGGACAGTTATTCCAAATTCTAGTTCCCGACACGAGGAAGGAGTTACTGAAGGCATTTGAATGATGTAGAGGAATTGCAATTATAGATCCAGATCGCGTGTGACGATCATGAAAGGAAGAAAGAAAACGAAAATTACAAGAGAGATAGTGAGGAGTACTTTCATTGAGAAGTCGATAGATGAGGGTACATATGTGCAGGTTTCTTAGTTGTTCTACTTTTAGCCAGGAAAGTAGATCATAAAAAGGAGACTCGTGTGAGGAAAATTTCAAGGAGAAAATAAACATAATGCAGGAATTTAAAGCTCTCTGAAGTTTCTTGTTTTGTTCACCGGTAGCATCTACTAATACAACATCACAGTAGTTAAATATAGGGAGTATCAAGGTTTGGACGAGTTTTATTTTCAAGTTACGGGGTAGAACGGACTGGTGAACCTTAAGTGGATGAAGTGACGAGTAAACTTTCCTGCATGTATTAGTAACGTGCCCATCCCAATTCAAAGTTTCATTTAGTGTGACTCCAAGACTTTTTACCGATTTAGAGTACGGGATAGCAACACCATTAAGTTGAATTAAAGATAGTGGTCTACTGTGTAAATGGAAAAGCAATTTAGAGTGCCCTATTATGATAGCTTGTGTTTTAATTGGGTTGATGGCAAGAGAATTTCAGTTGCATAGCGGCTGATCCTCTTTATATTTAGATTCATATTTTCAATTTCCGCATCTATGTCGTTTACTTTTGTGTGGCAATATATCTGAAGGTCATCAGCATATAGATGGTAGTTGCAGTTTTCCAGTTTCGAAGAGATGTCGTTCAGATATAGAATGAATATAAGGGGGCCGAGAATTGAACCCTGAGGTACTCCATTTATTTTGAACTTCCACTCAGTTCTGTTTTCATTAAGGAGTACACGTTGTCTTCGGTTATGAAGATAGGAGGCGAATAATTTGAGAGCAACGGGGCTAAGATGGAAGGATTGCAATTTAGCCATAAGTATGTCCGTGTTAATGGTGTCGAATGCATTGCTGAAGTCTAGAAGAATGAGTATAGTCACTTTACGCTCATCCATTGCTCGTCTTACGTCATCAGTGATCTTAATGAGTGCAGTAGATGTGCTGTGTCCTTTCTTAAATCCAGATTGTAACGGATCAAGTAGTGAGTATTGCGTCAAATACTGAAGAAGTTGTTCATGCATAAGTTTTTCTAGTATTTTGGAAATTGAGGAAAGTATGCTTACAGGTCGATAGTCGGATGGAGAATTTGCAAGAGAATTTTTCGGAACTGGAATAACTAAAGCATCTTTCCATATTGTTGGGAAGAAACCTTCTAAAAGACATGTGTTACAAATGTGCGTAATGATTGGCAGTAATACTTCTATCAGGTTAACGATAAAGGAAATTGGGATGTCATCTATTCCGACTGCTTGTGATTTGATAGTTTTTTTTTTCTTACGACAGTATCATCTATTTTACGAAACTTGAATAACGGTCGGTGAGGTAGTGGGACACATTGCAGTGAATTTATTGTTGTTTGTATTATTTGGGGATCAGTACTAATTATTTCTCGAGCAAAGTGAGCATTTAATTTATTGGGATTAATATCCTGCTTATTGGTGTTTTTAGTGCGTCTCCCAATACCTACCGACCTGAGTTGCTGCCAGGTGCTCCTAGCATTCAAGTTGCCGGCTAGCTGTTGGAAGTAGGCATACTTTTTATTTCGAATCATTTGTTTAACTCGATTTCTAAGCACACGATATTTTTCAAAATCGTCACTTGATAAGGTCAGCTTATAACGTCTGTGAAGTGCGTCACGTTCGGCCATTGCGGATTTAATGTCACTTGATAGCCAGGGGGCAGCGTTACGAGTGATTTTAGCTGTTCGTTTAGGTGCATGTTTGTCATATAATGAACCCATGTACCATGGCCTCAAAAGGGAGTCGAATCCATGTACTTTGAGAAAGGAATGAAAGAATCATACAGTCTCTAAGGGAACGGAGAGAGATTTCCAGCCAGGATTATAGCCTAACATTGTGCAAGCGCTAGGGCCAGGTGTTCCTTAGATGAGCTCATGCCTCTTGACATTTATAAGGAGTCAGTCATGGATATTATTAGAACGAGTGGAAAGTTTTGACTGTAAGACGAAGAAGCTGGACTCGGAAATTGCTCTTACGTTGCAGGAATATGGCAACCTCGCTGCTGAGTCAGAACAGGAATAATTAAATTTAACCCGTTTACGAGTATAAAAATAAGTAAACAGATACAGTACGGTGAATCAATTTGGATTAGAGATTTTTGTGTAAAGAAAAACCTTGTAAAAATTGCACAGGAGAAAACTGCAAACGCAAGTAGACGTCATTGGGGGTTCACCGAGACCTAAGAAGTGGGAGAATAAAAAAAGAACAGCACCACCCACACAGTTGAGGACGAGAAATTAATTAATATCTCGGAAATGCACGATCGATTTCCTTGCACAGGAAGATTATTTTACGTTTGGAAGACGAGCTGTCTGGAGATACGATTTTTATAATTGTGCGACAATTAGTTCAGAAGTTGGTCACGAAAAGGACTAGGATTTTATCTTTTTGTGACTGAAAGGTATAAAACTCCTGGCCTCACCAAGCCAATCATGCAGTTATTCTGACAGCCCGTGAGGGGGTGTTACTCTGCATCAGTGCATGCAGTCTACGAGAGCCCGTGAGCGGAAGTGCTGCACCACATCGTATACGCAGTATTCAAGAGCCCGTGAGGGGGACGTTAAGCTGTATCAGACATTGATCCAGAGCCTGTGGGAGGCTATGCTACAAGTTCACCGAGTGTAGACCAGTTACGATATAAGTACGCTACGCTGAGGGTTAGCAGTTCGAGACTTTGAAGAGTCCTAAAATATAAAGAACATTAAATATACGGACTTTAAAGCAATATCGCCAAAGTAAGACACAGCGATCAGTAGGGAACTTCGAGTTCCAGAAGAACATTAGTTCAATACAGTTACGAAGTTATAAGAACTCCAACAAATAAACGGCGTTACGTCTAGTAAAGACATTGTTAAAGACATTAAGTCCTGTAAAGGAACCAAACAGTAATTACGATCGCGAAAGATAGAAGTTCAAGCGAAAGGAACTTAGGTTCGAAACCAGAGGGAAACGTACTCTAGTGAGAAAACGTCAAAAATATACGATAGACAGTATACGGTCCTCGAAGGGAGGCCAAGATATAGAAACTAAACGGTACAATAGACAGTATACGGTCCTCGAAGGGAGGCCAAGATATAGAAACTATAGGGGGCGATAGACCACCATATATAAATAGAGGTGACGGCAAAGTAAAGACATTTATCGCCTAGTTAAAGCAGATAAAGTAAAGCCGAGTAATAGACAATAGAAGCGGTTTTGAGAGACTGAAACCAGTAGTTTCCATTGTAAGAGAGAGAAACTTTGAACGAGTAAAATCACACGTCCAATGCAGGTCGATAGGATTCACATCAGGGATCATCAACAGCCGACAGAAATTGTCAAAATCGTTGAGATATGCCCGCGTGATAGGAGTGAAGTGTAAATATTGTAAGAAAAGAAATAAGAGTATCATTTAAAGTGTTTTAGGTAAAGTGAAAGCGTTTTATGCACAGTGATATGTGTTATAATATGTACAAGAGAATCATTTTTAGTGTTTTAATGTGTGTTCAAAACGGATACACCAGTGTATAAGAAAAATGTTGTCAGTGTTAAATATAGTGAATATGTGTCAAGAAATTTCTGTACATAAGATGAGATTGTACAATATGGAGTAGGTCAAGAAGGTGGGCCAAAATGCCACATCAAACGAGAATAAAGGTCAGAAAGCGACCTTAAACATGTAAGTAAAGATTTTCATTATGTTTTGGTGTCGGGAAAATTTTTGTGTACAATTCCACCGGAGTTTTGAGTAGAAGGGATGTTTTTAAATGAATAATAACTAAATAAGAACGCGATCTGAACGAAAATAAAGTTTTAAGAAATAATAAATAATTATGTGAAATAATAAATCCTGTAGAGGAAAGGCATGGAATAAAATGTCAGTATTTAATGAATGTTATAAAAGCAAGCGTGATAATAATAATTATAACAAAGATATTTACATAAAGGTAAATTTGAATTATATGAAAGAAATAGCTTTTGAGCTTTTGTAAGGAATGAAAACATGATGTGAATAACAAGGTAAATAAATCTAAATAAAGATTAAATTGAATGATATAAAAATATAGAACGTTGAATCCTTAACAAATGTATAAGACTTGATGTGAATGCATGTTCTTAAAAGGGGAGCGATTTATTGTCAACGGAAAAGATTAATATAAGAATTAAGATATGTATCAATTGTCACTATGAAATTTATCAGTTCTTTGGAAGACATTCGTCCGTAAAGTAATGTGTAGCGTAATGGAACGCAATTAAATAAAAAGTCACGCTAGGAACGCGTAAAAGTTAAAGTACTTGGTAAATTACTTATGGAGGGTAGTTGATTGCAGTGAATTGAGATATGTTGTAAGTCCTCTAAATTGTGACGTGGATCACGAGGCCATGTGTGTATTATTTAAAAGGGAGCTAATGTATGGTATTATTGAGCGTAGGACCTGTAAGCTACGGCTTGACCCTAAATCGCGTTTTGTATAAGTCCTCTGATGTGGAAATGTTCCCGAGGCATGTTAAGAGATTCGAACCTAGAATCCTCTTGTTGTTAAAGCCCCTAATTATTCGTCGTAGAATGTGTATTAATCTTCCCAATCAATGAGGACCCTCTCATAATTAATAAATGCCAAGGTTACGAAAGTGGTTTATGAGCCAAAGAATATTGTTGAATGAAAATAAGCGAGTAAAAGCCAGGTCTCTCCACAGAACTGAGAATAATGTGAAGGTTTGTTTTAAAGCATTGAAGAGAGCTGCCACCGTAGGTTAGGCAGAGAGTCGCTTTCCTTGTCATAAATCACGCCCGAGTATAATGGCCTGACCCTCATAGAGCGAGGGTGGGTAAAAACCGTCTTGTAAGATGTGTTAAATACACCGTGAGTGTTTAAAGTTGTTAATGACCCGGGCGTTGAACCGAGGTCCTTGTAGATTGATATTATCGCTTGCCAATTCAGATCGTAGTTTTCTTATGTGATAATGGTCTTATAAGACAAATGAATTAAATAAAATCCCTATTGTAATATTGTATGGAAAAGAAGGAATCCACGAGTTTTGTGAAGATAACTAGGTTTCGGGAGTGATCATAGTTTTTGACTTTGTCAAGTAATCTTTATAACTCTGGAGTACACAAATAGTTTTCCCGATCACCGTAGTGAATTTGCAAAACTTGAGAGAGATAGTAAATACGGAGAACATGTGATATGCCCAAATATTGAAGAGAATAATTAACATGTAATTTTAAATGTAATTACATATTTGTTTTGATGATAAGAAAAGATAAAAATAATTCTTGAGGTGTACAAAAATATGACACCATTATTATGGGAAAGTATCGAGCCAAAGAAGCTCGTAGTTATTTGGAACTTTAAGATAAGTACTTTATGGAAGTGAAAATAATCGTGAATTGTTGGTTTTAAAGAAAACCATGTGTTTTAATCTAATATTTGTTTTATTTTTATGCTATTCCTTGTTCACTTTGGACAAGTAGAATGATATTGGTCAGTAGTTTATGTGTTTATTTGTTTGTAGCGCCATAATTTTTGATTAATTAAATGTGTTAAAATAGGGGTTGATTTTGTTGTTATTTTTGCAAGTGTATCCTCTATTTAATCCAAAATATGTAAGTCACAGAGTGGGAGAACTTACCGCAGCCCCGAAAAATCCCGAATTGAGCAATGCTGGCATACTGTGATTTGCATATTTCTTGCTGCAAGGGCACAGGGGGTGAATAGAAGTACTGTGCTTGGATTAATAAAAAAAAATGGTTTTTCGAAATTTTGAATTTTAAATACTTCCATAAAGGTCTTTGAGTTTGAATAAGAATATCAAAAGGGTACGGTGTAGTAAACACCCGTACCAAAGTAAATTTTTAAAGAAATTGGGACACAATGGTTCAGATTACTATCTCTCAAACATGTTCTAGCGATGTGGCATGAGTAGCCTACTGTATTTTTATATTGGAATAAGATGGTGACGATGTTGGAGTTAAAGGAGTGTTTGGATGAACATTTCCAAAAGAATAGGGACGAGATAGTAAAAATAAGTACGAAAAGTACGGAAGATGCAAAAAAAGAGAATAGGGAAGAGAGGCAGGAACTATTGAACGCTATAAAAGCCGATAGCAAAGAAAAGTGGGAGACCATGAACAATAAATTGGGAACAATAGACAATACATTGAGTCTCCAACAGGATGAAAATAACAAAAAGTTGGAATCCATAAATGAAAAGTTAGGATCTATCCAAGCCGATTGTATCAACATGAATAGTACATTGAAGGCTGAGATAGAAAGTAAGTTGGATAATATAAGGACGGAGAATACAGATCATTTTTCAACACAATCCAGGGTTTTGGAGAATACACTAGGAGTAATGGAAGTGAAACTTGAAAATAAATTACATTCGTTTCAGGAGAAGATGATAGCCGATAATGTTATGAAAAGTCAAGCCATGAACACTAAACTAGAGGCCATGGAGACTAAAATACAAAGTAATATAAATGAGAAATTAGAAGAGACAATGAATAATAAATTTCGAGATTTTGACACTGATTTTGGGAGTAAGTTAAAGGAGTTTAAAGGGGAAATCACAAGTGAAATCAAAAAGGAAAACGATGCCTTTAATTCAGGATTGCAAGTCCAAATACATACCTTAAATGAAAATATGGTAAAATCCCAAACTAAGTGTCAAGAAAATTTTGTAAATTTAGAAGGTAATTTTGGGGCTATAAAAATTAAATTAAATAGCATGGAACAAACCTGTAAACAAAATGTAGAGGCATGTGAAAAGAAACTTGTAACCCAGATCCAAGGTGTGCAGAAAAAATTAGAAGCTCAGATAAAATCTAACAGCGATATCTGTAAAACATCCCGGGATGAAATAAAACAAAGTGTGAATGAACTAGGAACCCGATTTGGAAAGGTTGAGGAGAAAGTAGGAACCCTCGAGAACAAAATTGGTGTAGTTCAGACCGAAGTAACTGAGATGAAAAATCAAAATCAAAAGGATGCGCGGGATATGAAAAGTCAATTTGATCTGTTTACCGGGCAGGTAGATGATAACTTAAAGAAGTATGAGGGTGAAATAAATCGAAGATTAGGTATATACGAGGGGCATCTCCAGAGTGAAAGAAAACAACGAGAGGACGAAAATAAGGAAAGTACCCATAAGATAGATGAAATAAGTCAGGGTATTAATGATGTTCAGGGAACCATCGGAACATTAAAGGTCGAAGTAGGAAAAACTCATATGGAAGTAGGCCAGATCCAAAATGACTTGATGATATTATATAAGAGTCAAGGGAAAACTGAGGAAAAACTGGAAGGAATTAAAGTAAATATGGTCAAAGGACAAAGAGAGATGGAGAAAAAGATAAAGGAAATACGAGAAGACCTAGATACCAGAGGTGACGTTAAACCAGAAATTATAACAGAACAGGTCATGGTCATCAAGAAAGAGGTAGAAGAACACTTAAATGAAATCAGGAATAGCTTCAGGAACGACAAAAACCAACTCAAACAAGAACTGGAAACCAGTAAGAAAAATCAGGAAAGAATTCAAAATGAATTAGGATCCCGGTTGGAGAGGACTGAACATAAGAACAGTCAAATGGAAATCCAACTCATGGCTAATGAAGAAAGTGCCCGAAGGGAAAGGAAATTAGAATTTGAGAATCCGGAGGAGTTTCCAAAGACAGGATGGGTAGATTCCCGTGAACAAGGCACAGATACCGATAGGGACTTAGGAGGGGAGAGCCCTTACAAGAACCCAGGATATCCGATGGCGATGTCAACCCCATACATGAACCAGACAAATGGTCAGATAATAAACATTATCAAATCGAATGAGGACAGACCGGTAAAATTTACGGGTAATAACAAGTCAATTACTCCAAAATACTGGCTAAAGGAAGTCGCAGAGTACTTAAACGAAATGAAGGTTCCTCAGGATCGGAGACTGAGAGCTATTGAGAAGTTGTTGGCAGGTGATTGTCTCACCTGGTTCAGAAGCTTCAGGTACACCTTTGATACGGTGGAAAGCTTTAGAGAAGCCTTTTTAAAACGATATTGGGCAGCAGACGTCCAGGAGAATTTGAGGCTAGATCTGTACTCTAGGAAGTACAGCACAAATGCACCAACTAAGTACTCGGAATTTTTTACCGCTCAGCTGTGTAAATTCCGCGAACTTGACATTGCTCCAGCTGAGAACGACCTGTGTGCCGCCATTGCAAGACAACTTCCATATGAGATTCAGAGGCTGTTAATCTCATCCAAAGCCAGAAGTGCTGTGGAAGTGGAGAGTGTATTACGTCAATTAGACATGACGACGTCACACGTAACTCCTAGGCACCAAAGACAGACTTAACAGGTACACATGGCCAGCAGTCAGGAAACCAGCGAAATACCATCGACCAGGAATCAGTCCACCAGCACTGATACTCAAGGACTAGGTCGAGAGTATGGGCACCAAGAGCCTAGAGGAATACAGCCATACCACAGAGGAGGATATCGAGGAAGAAATCGTAGGAATACGGGTTATAGACAACAAGAGAGCCGACCCTATAACAATAACCATCAGAGGCAAGAAAACAGAAAGAAATGGGAGAATTATCCCAGAAGGAACGTAAGGCCAGAGGATAGGGATGATGAATATCGGGCCGAAATAGAGGAAAGATATCAGGAAAGTCTTCGTTACATGAACGAACGACCAGACGAACCTGAAAGGCAAAAAGTCCGTTGGAGTGAGGCAATCAAGAACCGGAAATCACCCGACCGACTAGATGGAGCTCAAAGCTTGGAACTACAAGCTCAGTTAAAGAATGAGGGAAAAGGGAGCCCTCAGGATAAAAAAACACCAAATTTAAATCGTCAAAAGTGGAAACATACCAGGAGCTGGGAGGAGGTAGAAATTGTGAATTGGATAGCAAGACCAGATGAGCTAATTAATGAGGATGTGGAAGGAATCCCACCTATCAAAAGAGAATTACCCATAATTATGCTAAGAATAGAAGGATTACTGGTCAGGGCATTGATTGATACCGGATCAACAATAAGTTTAATTACGCAAACCCTTCTGAATGAATTGGAAACAAGAGGCCGCGTATTAAAAATCCCCACATCAAGTGTAAAGATTAAGGGAATTATCCCTGAAAAATCTTTAACATGCAAATTTCAGGTATACATTGATCTGATCATGGGTAACGCTGAAATTTCGCAATGCTTTTTGCTGGTAAATCAATTACCGTATAATGTCATATTAGGTATTGATTTTATCCGTGAGAACAAGGTCATCATAGACCTAGCGCAAAACTGCATTAGAATCCAAAGAGAGGATGTGGATGAACAAAACATTAACCTACAGGAACAGGATGTGAAAATAGGAGAACAGGTATGGCATGTGGAAGAAGTAACTAAAGAAGCTTATAAGGACATAGAAAGGATATTTGAAGTCCTCAACATAGAACTCGAAGATAATTTGGAAACTGAGTTCGAGACCAACCTGTCAGGAAAAGTAGAGGAAGCTAAAGTGAACCTCGAAAATAAGGAACAATTAAAGAAATTATTATTGAATTTTAGGGACGTATTTGATTCCAAGCCAGGGAAGATTGAAAATTTTAAATACGCGTTCCAAGTCAATGATTGGGCACCGTTCAGACAAAAACCATACCCGGTTGCGGAAAAACATTACCCACAAACTAAGAAAACACTGCAGGAGATGATGAATGCAGGTGTTATAGAAAAGATGGCGACACCATATGTTAGTCCATTAGTGATTGTGAGCAAACCGGATGGCTCAGTAAGGGTGTGTCTAGATGCCAGAAATTTAAATGCAAAAATCATACCAGAAAATGATTCGGCACCACCCATAAAAGAAATACTGAGGAAGTTCAAAGGCAAGAAGATTTTCACAAATATTGACATGACTTCTTCGTATCATCATCTCGAACTGGAAGAGAAAACCAGCTTGTTGACTGGATTTCAGTTCGACCAACAAACCTATTGTTTTAGGAGATGTCCGTTTGGATTGAAGACCGCGGGATCTGCCTTAATAAGAGCGCTTGATCGAAACCTGTCAGAGGAAGTGAAAGAGTGCACTATCCGTTATGTGGATGATATTTTGCTTACCTCGGAGAATATTGAGGAACATTTAGAAAAGTTGAAGAAATTATTGGAAGACTTAAGAAGGGCAAATTTTAAAATCAATTTAAAGATGTCAAATTTTTGTCAAAGACAAGTAAAATTTTTAGGGCATGTGATTGATAAGGATGGTGTTAAACCAAATCCATGCAAATTGGAATCGATAAGGGATTTTCCAAGGCCTTTGAAGGTGAAGAACGTTCGCCAGTTTTTGGGATTGATTGGTTTCTTCTCAGGACATTGTCCATCATACACAAAAACTGTTGCACCACTACAGGACCTTCTAAAGAAGGGGGGCAAGTGGAAATGGACGGAGGAAACAGAAAAAGCATTCGTGGAGGCCAAGGAAATGCTCTTAAACTATGTGAAGCTAGGATATCCTGATTTTAATCAGAAATTTATAATTCAAACAGATGCATCCCAGATTGGAATAGGGGCAATGCTATATCAGGAAAACCCGGATAACCCTGATAAGAAAAATTATCTAGCTTTCACAAGTCGGAGACCGAAACCACACGAGAAAAATTATACGATCAGCGAAATCGAGCTGTTAGCGATATTGCACGCGCTGCAATATTGGCGAAAGATCGTATATGGGTTTCAGGTCATTCTAAGAACGGATCATAAAGCCTTAACCTTTTTGATGAAGACTGATTTATCCAGTCAAAGGTTGATGCGTTGGGCTTTATACATTCAACAGTTTGATGTAAAGATAGAATACTGCCCAGGAAAAGAAAATATAGTTCCAGACTACTTAAGTAGACAGCCAGAGTCCACAGAAGAGGAAGTAATGGCTATTGATTTGGAAGACAGGGATCAGCGTACTCTAAATGAGTTAAGGAGCATTAATCAACGGCAACGTGAGGATCCATGGATGAACATGCTCATATCTTTCCTTGAAGGAAGTTTGATAAGGGGAACACCAGCGTACACAGAAGCTAATAAGATAGCTCAAGATTACACATTTTATAATGGATTATTATATAAGTTTGTGGACTCTGACCATACACGATTAAGGATTGTTGTACCTGCAATTTTGCAGAGGAAAATAGTATGGCTAGCCCATAGATCGTTCGGACATATGGGAGTCGACAAAACAGTCTCGATGCTGAAAGAAGCATTTGTATGGCCGAGACTGAGAGAAACTGTAAGGGACACGCTAAAGACATGTGATTTATGTCAAAGGATCAAACCAAATGCATTTCTGATGAGACAAAAGCCTATACCATTGTTGCCCGAAAGGCCAGGTCAAATCATATCTATTGATAACTTCGGACCTTTGCCAAAGGCAAGAAGAGGAAATCGACACATAATGGTGGCTATGGATGTCTTCACTAAAATGGTTGTCCTTGCTCCCATACAGAAGACTAGTACCAAACAGGTGTTAAAACGACTCAAAGGAAAAGTGATACCGATTCTGGGAAAACCTGAGAATTTGTTGTCGGATCACGGTAGTTGTTTCACCAGTGTAGAGTTCAGACAAGAAGTAGAAAGACTTGGAATACGTCAGATTTTGTCAAGTATTCGCCATCCTGAGGCAAATCCTGTAGAAAGAGTGATGAGGGAGACGGCCAAGTATTGTAGAATATACTGTGCCGAAGAAAATTGGAAGTGGATAGATATCTTGGATATTATCGAATTTTGTATAAACAATACAATCCATGAATCTACTGGATCCTCACGTTGCCGTTGATTAATGCTCCTTAACTCATTTAGAGTACGCTGATCCCTGTCTTCCAAATCAATAGCCATTACTTCCTCTTAATATCTCGGAAATGCACGATCGATTTCCATGCACAGGAAGATTATTTTACGTTTGGAAGACGAGCTGTCTGGAGATACGATTTTTATAATTGTGCGACAATTAGTTCAGAAGTTGGTCACGAAAAGGACTAGGATTTTATCTTTTTGTGACTGAAAGGTATAAAACTCCTGGCCTCACCAAGCCAATCATGCAGTTATTCTGACAGCCCGTGAGGGGGTGTTACTCTGCATCAGTGCATGCAGTCTACGAGAGCCCGTGAGCGGAAGTGCTGCACCACATCGTATACGCAGTATTCAAGAGCCCGTGAGGGGGACGTTAAGCTGTATCAGACATTGATCCAGAGCCTGTGGGAGGCTATGCTACAAGTTCACCGAGTGTAGACCAGTTACGATATAAGTACGCTACGCTGAGGGTTAGCAGTTCGAGACTTTGAAGAGTCCTAAAATATAAAGAACATTAAATATACGGACTTTAAAGCAATATCGCCAAAGTAAGACACAGCGATCAGTAGGGAACTTCGAGTTCCAGAAGAACATTAGTTCAATACAGTTACGAAGTTATAAGAACTCCAACAAATAAACGGCGTTACGTCTAGTAAAGACATTGTTAAAGACATTAAGTCCTGTAAAGGAACCAAACAGTAATTACGATCGCGAAAGATAGAAGTTCAAGCGAAAGGAACTTAGGAACTTAGGTTCGAAACCAGAGGGAAACGTACTCTAGTGAGAAAACGTCAAAAATATACGATAGACAGTATACGGTCCTCGAAGGGAGGCCAAGATATAGAAACTAAACGGTACAATAGACAGTATACGGTCCTCGAAGGGAGGCCAAGATATAGAAACTATAGGGGGCGATAGACCACCATATATAAATAGAGGTGACGGCAAAGTAAAGACATTTATCGCCTAGTTAAAGCAGATACAGTAAAGCCGAGTAATAGACAATAGAAGCGGTTTTGAGAGACTGAAACCAGTGGTTTCCATTGTAAGAGAGAGAAACTTTGAACGAGTAAAATCACACGTCCAATGCAGGTCGATAGGATTCTCATCAGGGATCATCAACAGCCGACAGAAATTGTCAAAATCGTTGAGATACGCCCGTGTGATAGGAGTGAAGTGTAAATATTGTAATTAAAGAAATAAGAGTAAAGTGATATGTGTTATAATATGTACAAGAGTATCATTTTTAGTGTTTTTATGTGTGTTCAAAACGGATACACCAGTGTATAAAAAAATGTTGTCAGTGTTAAACATGAGTTTAGTGCTTTTCAGTCGGTCAACACGAATGTACCCAAAAGAGATGGGTTATGCTCTAATCCTGAAATAAATTACATGAGATTAATCCTAGTGTTTTATTAATCTCATGTAATTTATTTCAGGATTAGAGCATAACCCATCTCTTTTGGGTACATTCGTGTTGACCGACTGAAAAGCACTAAATTCTTGTTTACTAAGGCAACACTGAAAATATGGCTTCAAACACCACAATGTTCACGGCTAGTCAGGCAAATCGTGAAGCCAAGAAATTCAAATCACTCATCCTAGTGTTTTATTAATCTCATGTAATTTATTTCAGGATTAGAGCATAACCCATCTCTTTTGGGTACATTCGTGTTGACCGACTGAAAAGCACTAAACTCTTGTTTACTAAGGCAACACTGAAAATATGGCTTCAAACACCACAGTGTTAAACATAGTGAATATGTGTCAAGAAATTTCTGTACATAAGATGAGATTGTACAATATGGAGTAGGTCAAGAAGGTGGGCCAAAATGTCACATCAAACGAGAATAAAGGTCATAAAGCGACCTTAAACATGTAAGTAAAGATTTTCATTATGTTTTGGTGTCGGGAAAAATTTTGTGTACAATTCCACCGGAGTTTTGAGTAGAAGGGATGTTTTTAAATGAATAATAACTAAATAAGAACGCGATCTGAACGAAAATAAAGTTTTAAAAAATAATAAATAATTATGTGAAATAATAAATCCTGTATAGGAAAGGCATGGAATAAAATGTCAGTATTTAATGAATGTTATAAAAGCAAGCGTGATAATAATAATTATAACAAAGATATTTACATAAAGGTAAATTTGAATTATATGAAAGAAATAGCTTTTGAGCTTTTGTAAGGAATGAAAACATGATGTGAATAACAAGGTAAAGAAATCTAAATAAAGATTAAATTGAATGATATAAAAATATAGAGCGTTGAAGCCTTAACAAATGTATAAGACTTGATGTGAATGCATGTTCTTAAAAGGGGAGCGATTTATTGTCAATGGAAAAGATTAATATAAGAATTAAGATATGTATCAATTGTCACTATGAAATTTATCAGTTCTTTGGAAGACAATCGGCCGTAAAGTAATGTGTAGCGTAATGGAACGCAATTAAATAAAAAGTCACGCTAGGAACGCGTAAAAGTTAAAGTACTTGGTAAATTACTTATGGAGGGTAGTTGATTGCAGTGAATTGAGATATGTTGTAAGTCCTCTAAATTGTGACGTGGATCACGAGGCCATGTGTGTATTATTTAAAAGGGAGCTAATGTATGGTATTATTGAGCGTAGGTCCTGTAAGCTACGGCTTGACCCTAAATCGCGTTTTGTATAAGTCCTCTGATGTGGAAATGTTCCCGAGGCATGTTAAGAGATTCGAACCTAGAATCCTCTTGTTGTTAAAGCCCCTAATTATTCGTCGTAGAATGTGTATTAATCTTCCCAATCAATGAGGACCCTCTCATAATTAATAAATGCCAAGGTTACGAAAGTGGTTTATGAGCCAAAGAATATTGTTGAATGAAAATAAGCGAGTAAAAGCCAGGTCTCTCCACAGAACTGAGAATAATGTGAAGGTTTGTTTTAAAGCATTGAAGAGAGCTGCCACCGTAGGTTAGGCAGAGAGTCGCTTTCCTTGTCATAAATCACGCCCGAGTATAATGGCCTGACCCTCATAGAGCGAGGGTGGGTAAAAACCGTCTTGTAAGATGTGTTAAATACACCGTGAGTGTTTAAAGTTGTTAATGACCCGGGCGTTGAACCGAGGTCCTTGTAGATTGATATTATCGCTTGCCAATTCAGATCGTAGTTTTCTTATGTGATAATGGTCTTATAAGACAAATGAATTAAATAAAATCCCTATTGTAATATTGTATGGAAAAGAAGGAATCCACGAGTTTTGTGAAGATAACTAGGTTTCGGGAGTGATCATAGTTTTTGACTTTGTCAAGTAATCTTTATAACTCTGGAGTACACAAATAGTTTTCCCGATCACCGTAGTGAATTTGCAAAACTTGAGAGAGATAGTAAATACGGAGAACATGTGATATGCCCAAATATTGAAGTGAATAATTAACATGTAATTTTAAATGTAATTATATATTTGTTTTGATGATAAGAAAAGATAAAAATAATTCTTGAGGTGTACAAAAATATGACACCATTATTATGGGAAAGTATCGATCCAAAGAAGCTCGTAGTTATTTGGAACTTTAAGATAAGTACTTTATGGAAGTGAAAATAATCGTGAATTGTTGGTTTTAAAGAAAACCATGTGTTTTAATCTAATATTTGTTTTATTTTTATGCTATTCCTTGTTCACTTTGGACAAGTAGAATGATATTGGTCAGTAGTTTATGTGTTTATTTGTTTGTAGCGCCATAATTTTTGATTAATTAAATGTGTTAAAATAGGAGTTGATTTTGTTGTTATTTTTGCAAGTGTATCCTCTATTTAATCCAAAATATGTAAGTCACAGAGTGGGAGAACTTACCGCAGCCCCGAATAATCCCGAATTGAGCAATGCTGGCATACTGTGATTTGCATATTTCTTGCTGCAAGGGCACAATATTTCCAGCAGTATTGAGTTAAATCTGCTCACCTTTTCATCAACATCAGTCAAGTGTAGTATATCGTTCCATGGACAGAGAATTGCGTCTTGTGTTAGTTCTTGAAGGTTCAATCTTTTCATGTCTCTATATGTTATGTATTTAGGTGCAGATTTTGGAGTTTTTAGAGAATAAGCTAAATAAATCAGGTCGTGTAAAGATATGCCAGGTACTGAAATCTGTCCGTGTTTTAGTATTTTCTGTGGGTTATTTGTGATAATTAAATCAATTAGAGTGCTTGAAGACCCGTGGGGGGTGTGTACGTGGTGAGTAGGACCGAGTGGTAATATTGTCATGTTACAAGAGGTAAACATATTCCGTAAACGATTTGCGTCAGTGGAGTCTATTAATATGTTTGTGTTAAAGTCACCAAATATAAGTACGTGTTCGTAGGTAGGTAACAGTCTTAGTAGAGTTTCTTCAAAATCCATGAAGTTCCCTTCTTTAGGTGGTTTATATACTACACCAATAAGCACTTTAGTCACGTCAACAGTGAGCTCAACAAACATACATTCGGTCAAGGGGTCAGTAGATAGGTTCGATGTTTTTATAATCTTTGCCGTCAAATTGTTTTTATAGAATAAATCTACTCCTCCTCCTCGACGCTTCAGTCTGTTGTGAAAGAGCGAATTGTACCCTACTAGACTTATCATGTTTAAAGGGACAGATTCTTTCATCCAGCTTTCACTAATTGCTACAACGTTTACCATGCTTCCTTCAAAAATAGCTTGGAGCTCAGCGTGATGCGCTATTAAGGACTGGGCATTGACATGTGCACACATCAGTGAACGGGGAAAGGCGGAAAATTCCCTTTCCAGATGATTGCGGGTGGGGGAGACGGAGACAGGGGTTGGGGAGGGCTGGGAGGCTCATTGTCAAGGTGAAGGTCATTATCTCTGTCGGAACTGAATGTAACGGTACCAACTACACTGGCCATAAAACAGAAGAGAGCATGCAACTTACCATTGTTTCCTCATGTATGCACAAGCCACTAGAAGCAATTAAACAACCACTCTCACTGAATTTAAAATTAAACCCCCTATCACTTACACTAAAATTAAAATAATATATTAAACACACACTCACAATTACACACATTAACCTGTTCACTTAACTTCCGATACCTGCCCTTTCATTAAGCAGGCAAGTTCTGCTGGAGTGTTAACATAATGTTTTTTACCGTCAGAATTCACGATCACTATCCGCCCATCCAGAGTGAAGGTGTTCCTTGCTCCAAAGTGATCCCTGGCCTTGTTGAGCATGTCCTTGCGTGATGCTGTGAGGGACTCAGTTATGAGGATCGAAGTCCCTTTGAGAAGCCTCTTGGCGCGCCAGACACGTTCCCTCTCGTGGTAGCGGGTGAACTTAACAATTATTGGTCTTTTACCGGTAACCACCACATCCGCAGACGATCTCTTTGGTTTTCCCAATCGATGACACCGATCGATGCTCATCATAGTCAGTTCTATATTTAGCTTGTCCTTAAGTACCTCCGTTACTCTAGCGTACACGTCTTCGTTGGGAGTTTCACTTACCCCATGTAGCAGTAGGCAGTAGACCAGGGAAATCATGTTCCAGCCAAATTCTGAACCTGACACAGCATATCGAGGATGGCAATGAGAATAAACTTATCACTGGTGTCGCCTTTATAGATCTCAGTGCTGCATATGATACAGTGAACCATAAGAAGCTCTTAACCAAGCTGTACAACATCACTAAGGACATGAATCTAACAAATGTCATACGTGGGATGCTCCAGAACAGAAGGTTTTATGTTACACTTCAAGGGAATAAAAGTCGATGGAGGAACCAGAAGAACGGGTTACCTCAAGGCAGTGTGTTATCCCCATTACTATTCAAATTTTATACAAATGACCAGCCAGAATATTTAGAGGCCATGCGATTTATTTATGTGGATGACACCGCTATTGCTGTACAGGGTAGGAGCTTTGAGGAGGTGGAGGGAAAACTGTCCAATGCTCTTGAGAGATTAGACAATTATTACACCCAGAATCACCTGAAACCTAACCCTGGAAAGACACAAGTATGCGCATTTCATCTTCGCAACAAAGAGGCCCGGAGAAAGTTGAATGTTGTCTGGAGAGGAGTGACACTCGAAAGCTCTGAAACGCCTCGATATTTGGGAATCAAGCTTGATCGTACCCTCAGCTTCAGGAAACATTGAAGAGAATTGAAGTGCAAGATCAGCTCAAGAAATAGCATAATGTGGAAGTTGATAGGTTCAACATGGGGAGAGAACCCTCAGGTTCTACGTTCAACAGCATTGGGACTTTGCTTCGCAGCAGGAGAGTACGGATCATCAGTGTGGGGAGCATCTGCCCATACCAAGCAAGTGGACATAGCTCTTAACGAGTCCACACGTATTGTCACTGGATGTCTGAGACCTACTCCAGTGCAGAAGATCTACCCTCTCGCTGGCATTGCACCTCCAGTTATTCGACGCAGGGTGGCAGCAGAGAAAGAGAGACAAAAGCTTGAAACAGATCCCAGACATTCTATGTTCAACCACAAGGTGACCACTCCTCGCCTAAGATCCAGGAAGAGTTTTATTAAGAGAACAGTACCCCTCCATACCAAGTCAGACGTTCGGCGTGTGTCACTCTGGAAACAAATAGTACCAGAGGGGTTTACCCCTAAAGAAGAACTGAGCAGTGGTAGTCATTTGCCTTATACCACCTGGAGGTCCTTAAACCGGATGCGAACAGGAGTTCCTAAGTGTCGTAGCAACCTTGTGAAGTGGGGTTATGCAGAAGATCCACGATGTGCCTGTGGAGAAATCCAGACTCCACAACACCTGCTCACGTGCAAAGATCTTAATGAAAACTGCAGCCAGGAAGACCTTATGTTGGCCACAGACCGAGGGATAAGAGCTGCTGAGTTCTGGAAAGGAAGAATTTAGTGTGTCTCCCGGACACGGAGAGTAAAGTAAGTATTATGTTTTGCGCACCATTACCCCACTCTGCTTTTAAAACGTAACTCAATGAATACCGGTAAACTAATCTATTATATTGAAAAATAAATACATGCATAAACACTGTAACAACTGGCTTTTAAAACAACATGTAATTTTAAATAATTGTTTCACAACTGTAGGCGTACCTTCTTATTTTGGTTGGTTGGTTCCTTAGTTCAGGGGCTGCGACAACGCGGTCATGTAGCCCCGTGTACTTTGGGTGTGTGTAGAATCTGTCTGATAACCGGTGTTAATTGTGATGACTGTATTAGTGTGTGTATCTGTTTTTTTAATTCAAGTAGGGACTGCAACTTTGAATTTTCAAATAGTTCCTACTTTTGCCGCCAAACGCCACCGTCAACGACTACTAGGCCTAGTTCAGAACTAGCTACTAGACGCCACCGCAGTCGGCTCTTGGCGACGAACGTAGAAACCTAAGAGCGTTGTTTACATTCTTAACCTATCCAATTTAGTTTCACACAGGTGTAATTAGTGGAAAGATCTTTAACATGCCATAAATCTATGACATGGGACCGCCGGCTTTACTTCCCCTCCGAAGGAAGGCATACTGAGGGATTTTTAACGCTCTTAAAAAATCCGACGGCTTCGGCCGGGTTTGAACCCGCTATCTTGGGCATAGAAGCTCAGCATGCTACCAACTACGCCACCGAAGCCGCCTACCTTCTTATTTGCTGGCTACAAAAAATAACATGCAACGTGTACAGTTTTTTCATCCAAACCTGACGGCTATCACATAGCAACTGGCATCATGCTGACTGTCCCTATCTGATAGGTACGATGACAGCTTAAGGGTACCAGGGAACTGAGTTGCTAGTTGTACTACCAACTCGAAAAAACATAGGTGCGCACAATTACCCAACTTTCCCCATGATATTCAACAAGTTCGGATTGTATTCTAAAAACTATCCGCAAAATTACTCCTAATATTATCCGCAGCTTATCCGCAGCCTTGCAAACTATATCCGCATGGCGAAAAATGTTGCGGATATCCGCATCCGCGCAGGGCTTTATAGATCGGGCATGGACCACTCCAGCTTTGAGATGATGCACGTGTTTACTAGAATGGCGGTACACGGTTTCCATCATCTCATCTGTGTGAACACATCATATCATGAGCCAGCTGAGACGTGTGAGTGCAACTTATGCGGACAAGCATGTGGACGCTACCACATATAATTGTGCAAAAAGAAAAACCAATCAATTACAGAACATGCAAACCAAGGCACAAGAATGCGAACTTGAAATTACTTGAATAATTTCTATTGTAATTAAATTTTCCTTTTGTTTTTTATGGCCATTTGGTTGCAATAAAAGTATTATTAAAATGGCGTATTTAGACCATATTTTCACTGTCTTTTCTTTTCTTTCCAAATGCAAGCTTAATTCCTTTAAGAAAATACATGCCTTTTGCATGATTGACGTATAAAAATACTCAGATGTGAACACCCCGGGCTACGCTATTCTGGCCAAGTTAACCGTTACGTGGTCATGTCAACAATCATCTCAAGGTTTAGTGACTAGCATTCTTTGGCTCTCGCCCCAGAGATCCGGGTTCGATTCCTAGTTTTGCCAAGAAATTTAATTCTATTCTGTGGGCGTACCCTTAGCTTTGTGAGACAAAACTGAGAAGACGCAGAATTAATTGTGAACGAGGTATCAGTCTTTTCTTTATCGCCTTCATTTCCCTAATAGGCTATATGATTTTCAAACGTTTATTCATTTCAGGGGGGGGGGGGGGGGGGGGGTGTTATGAATTGTAATTACTAAACAAGGTCCCTTCTTCACCAACTGCACCGGGATATTTGTGTTAAATCACGTAAATACGTGATTTTATATAACTTATTGCTGATTTAACAATGGCAGTCATGTTCGCGACAGCTTATTAATATGTTAAACTGCCACCAAAGCGCCTACAACGAGGCGCACACATGGACGGCACTGGTTGCCAACATGTACCACACGACACACGCAACGTGCTAGCGGGCAAAGGTTGACAAAAAAACAAACATTGATCTGGATGCGTTAGGCTGTAACCATTGTCAATAACCATTGATCTGGACACGGTAGGCTGTAACCATTGTCAAAACCATTGGATTGGACGCGTTAGGCTATTGGAAGGAAGGGTTGAGGACAAGAACTGTAGGGGTGGACCAAGGTTCGAATATGTTAAACTAATTGCCTTGGGGGTAGGGTGTGGTAGCTATGTAGAGATGAAACGATTAGCTCAGGGCAGGGAGCCATGGAGAACTGCATCAAACCAGTCAAAAGACTGAAGACTCAAACAACGTTCATTACGGGTATGAAAATGAATGGTTACCAGTCTGGTTGGTTTCACAGTTTAGGGGCTGAGACATCGCGGTCTTTTAGCCCCGTGTACTTTGGGTGTGTGTAGAATCTGTCTGATAACCGCTGTTAATTGTGATGGCTGTATTAGTGTGTGCTATCTGTTTTTAATTGAAGTAAGGACTGCAGCAGACTTTCAATTTTCAAGTAGTTCATACGACCAACTAGTACTGAACTTGGTTACTAGATGCCACCGAAGTCGGCTCCTGACGACGAACGTTGGAACCTAAGAGCGTTAATCAAATCTAACCTCTAATTTAGCTTCACACAAGTGTAATTAGTGGACATCACTTGGGACCGTCCACTTTACTCCCCCTCCGAAGGAAGTGATAGGCTACTGAGGGATTTTTAACGCTCTTAAAAAATCCGACGACTTCAGCCGGGTTTGAACCGCTCAGCATGCTACCAACTACGCCACCGAAGCAACCAGGTTGCCGGACTGCTACATAATTAATTTCTGTGTTTGGAAATCTACTATAGTACATTGATATAAAATAAAATATGACTACATTTGTATCGTCTTTCAATGAGTTAGACGATTTTTTCTTACGCACGTAATTATTAATAATTTTATTAATGCAGTCAATGGCCATGTACTTTTCTTTTCAGGACGGGTCAGGGAAGGGATATTGGAAGGAAATCGGCCGTGGACCTATTGAAAGGAACTGTCCCGGCATTTGCCTGGGGATGAAAATGGGAAACCACGAAAACCATTTTCAGGACGGCTGAGGTGGGAATCGAACGCACGCTCTCCCGATGCCAGCGAGGCACGAGGTAGCGCCTTAGCGCTCTCGGCCACCGCGGCCGGTAACGCACGTAATTATTGCACCGCCGATTTAGGCATTTGGCTTTATCGTCCCGAATGACAAAGAAGAAAGAAAATTTCCCACTTCTGTTTTCTTCGAAGCAGGTTGCTTCATTATTATAAGTTGCGTTCAAAAAGTAACGAGCCGGAGGCTGTAATGCGCAAACCGGTGACGATATCGGCTAATCGTGGCGTGTGTAACGAGGTGTGGTTCCGACCAGAGCGTGGAAGGTCACAGCCCGTCGCTAGAGGGCACGCGTGCACGCCACGTGACGATACAAAGCTCGCAGCAGCATGCATCAATCGTCCAACCAAGACCAAGACAGTAGACCATTCAACATGCTTCCTGGTGTGGTTGAAGACCGTGGGGAACCCATTGGGCACACACTTTGTGCAAGTGCAGTCGTTCCTTCATGATGGTGTGCACACTTCCGACGTTCAATCCGACCACGGCGGCTATGGCGTTCACTGTCACTCGGCGGTCCTGGGTAATTGCATCAACCAGCTGGACGTTGTCATCGGTAATGCAGGGGGGTGCCCCAGACTGGGCATCATCGGCTAACGACACCCGTCCTTCCCTGAAGCGCCTGTGCCACGCCTTGACCCTTGCAAGGGACATGCAGTGTTCACCGTACACTTGTGACATTCGGCGATGAATGTCCGTTCCCCCTACTCCTTCCGCTGTCAGAAACCGAACAATACCTCTTTGCTCTTCGTTTGACGCCTCCATGTCACTGTTTGCAATGCGACTGGCAGCGTAGGACGATTGCTGCATGCTGCTGCTCGCCTTGTATCGTCATGTGACGTGCACGCTTGCCCTCTAGCGACGGGCTGTGACCTTCCACGCTCTGGTCGGAACCACACCTCGTTACACACGCCACGATTAGCCGATGTCGTCACCGGTTTGCGCATTAATGCCTCCGGCTCGTTACTTTTTGAACGCACCTTATATGTAGTTGTATTACGCCTATCTATTTCACTGATTTAAAAAAAATATTGGGTGTGTACAACTACGATGCGCGACGATATTTGAATAATAATAATGTTATTGGTTTTACGTCCCTTTTAACTACACTGGACGATATTTTAGCGTGACAACTTATTCTCGGACTGATTTCTTCAAACTGTCGCTCTTGCGAAATTTTAGCTTCGTATTTTTAATTCTTTTTTCTTTTCGGAACGGAAAGTTCACAGGCTAAATGAGGAAAAGCCGAGTTGCACTTCCAGGGAAACTCCAAACACAACCAATCTTCTCTGTAGTTTTAACTCAACACGACTCGACAGTTTGCTGCTGGCTGTGTCTGGGGTAATATGTTCGCCCGCTAGCTAGGCTGTAATTGGGGTGATAGACTCGCCCCTAGCCAGCACGTAAACTGTCCCCTCAGTATTTTAATGGAGACTGTTGGAAGAAATGAAAACGTAAAGTCACTTATAGAGGGCGATGTATTATTATCGCGGACAATTTTGTAGAACTTTTTATGCTGAACAATTCTTACACTCATACTGTAGTAGCCTATATAGATATTTTTAACGGTTTACCCAGCGCAAGCTTAAAAAGCGCATGGACGCCATGTGATTATTTCGACTTATTCACTGAATTCATTACTGCTCGGGTTCCTGTGATCATAAATAAATTATTTTCTACAGAAATCTTCCTCGAGATATCCTTTACACAATGGTGTAAACCGCATGAAAATCCATCCAGAGGTTCATCCGTGATATCCAAAATCAACAGTGGCGACACTCGAGTGCAGTAACAGAAGAGAGAGAACGATATCATCACCTTTCACTGTAACACTTTTTCACGAACGTCTCTGTATTCCAACAATTTATTTGACTTTGATGATGATAATTGTTGGTTTAAGGGGCCTAACATCTAGGTTATCGGCCCCTAATGGTTTGGGTGATCGTGGAGATGAAAATTAATTGTAAACTATAACTCAAACTAACTTATATACTAGAAGAAGAAATGGTGAACAAAAGGAGAATAAGGCAAATAAAGGACAGGAAGAAAAGAAATGCCCTCAACCCTCGAAGAATGCGGATTGAGGGACTTGAAAGTTAGGAGAGCCATGAAAGGCAGATAGGAAAGTGAAAGAGGAGAGGGTCTTCCCCACAGGTAATGGACAAAAGGGGGAAAACGGACCCAGTTCAGGAATCCCTCGGGCTCGCCAACTCCCGAACTCACCAGCCGTGAGCCCCTGAGGGTGTAGCATTATCCAGGATGCACCAGAAGTGGTGGGGCTACGTACACCCTGCCTACTTGAGGGCCTTGAGCAGAAGGCAGGAGAGAACATGAAAAGAAAAAGAATGCTGACCCCTCGCAGAAGGAGGGTATCAGAAAAGATTAGACAAGGGTCAATTAAGGCGGGAAAGGAAGAGACTCCCTAGGCCTCGGATACCCTAATACTGTCGAGGTTGTGAACCCTTCAGAATAGCAGTGTTTATATGCAAGAATCTTGATCAAGGGGTCGCGCTCAGTTCCTAGTGTGATGTTTACGTTCGCCAAACAACATGCTCTACTGAGGTAAGGGTCATAGGATTAAAACTATAATTAAAAAAGAAAGGTGACAAGACGTAAAATTATAACATGATTTAATGACTAATAGTGCATAAAAAGAATATAAACAACAAAAATAAAAAAATCCTCCCTGAATTTTCCCATGACAGGAATATCTATCAATTGTTGAGGAGTCAGACGGATCTCCCCTTTTATAAAAATGTGGATCCTGGTTCAACTAACTTGCATTTGGATTTTATGTACGCGTAATGACTAACTACGAGGAATGAGTACTTGGATAACTGATCGTTTACAACGGGTTAACAGCCACGATGCTTACGAACAATCATCTCGTAAATCAACGTTTACGGATATGGGACATGACACTAATAAAAACCTTAAAAAAATTAATGCTGACACACACACTAAAAATCTACTATTTACAGGAATCTCCCTCGAGACCCTCCATTAGCGCGATGACGCACTGGACAAAATGAGCTGCCAACTCCGGCCAATTGCTCAATACACAAACAAGGAAAAGACAGCATCGCACGTGACTTCACGGGTCACTGAAATGGAATATAAACATGGACTAAAACCAACAACAACAAAAGCCTGACCGGCTGAGATGACTTTATATGAACAAAACTGCATGTTAAGCTAACGCTTCGGAGATTATCGTTATTCGTAGGCAACTCCCATTTATTTAAACAATTTTTACCATTGATCAGTTCTTAATTCTGTATTTCAAGTAATCTACGGAGCCAAACAAGCACTCCCCACTAATGACCTCGCTTGCAACCTTCAGTCCACCTTGTGAAACAGCTCCCCCTTCCTCAATACTTGTCATTGCCCCAACACGAGTGTGTAAAAATAACTGACCAGCTGTGCCGTTATCTCAAAGAACCAACAGCAACAAATCTCAACCACCTAAACATATGGTCAGACATTAATCAAAATAACCACAATTGCCCTCGCAAGGTAACAATATGGACTTGGCACCAAGCTGACAGAAATCAGTCTACGCTGAAATTCCCGCTTGTAATGACCACAAAATACACACACTCACACTGCTGGGAATGACATGACGTTTTTCACACAGGTCGGTTGAATAGATGCTCACAAACTATTTAAAAATATTAAAACCTACGATAGAGCTGACTGCTCTTCGTCACAAATCACATTGCTCCAAAGGCAATAATCTCACTGAATCTGATCAATAATAAACCTTAAAAAGGATTAATTACCCTCCAATCTACTGTATAATTATATTAATTCAGTCCTACTTCTGAAACACAACATATCTCCGAGAGACGTTTTTAACCGCATTGCGTAACATATGCAAACACGGTCGTCCACATAGCTACGTTAGTTAAAACAACAAACAAACAAGAACCTTCTACTAATAACATTTATGCGAGCTGTTTCCATGCAAAAGGTGTGTCAGACCAAAACTAAATATACTACGTTAATCAACACAAGCAAAATATTTACAAACCAAAATATGTCCCATATACCATAAGTTAATTTATCAAATAATAATAATATTATTTTGTACTCATCCTCGGCCAGTCACCCGTCAAAGGATATCAGCTGCCATCTCCCAACTGAATGCTTCTTATCTCATCTCAACCATCTGGACGCAGTGTTGATAGTTCCAAACTTCTTCCATGGTAAGCGATGTCATCTCTGTGCTGATTCAAAAAGTTAGATTATTATACACTTGATATCTGACTACTAAATTCGCCGTTTCAGGTACTATTTTCCCCGGAACAGTTTGTTGGCGAATTGTCGATGCTACTGCCCCTACAAAATATAGTACTGTGACTATCTATCACTGAATTTAACACATTTATTAATAATTTCTGTGTCCTCATGACACGCAAAAATATAAGTGTCTACGTCCCTAGACGCGCAAACTGTAAAATAACCTGTGTCCTCGACACACAAAAGGTAATGATAAACTTGTGTCTTCGACACACACAATGTAATAATAAGCCTGTGTCCACCGACACACAAAATATAATCAATGTCTTGCCTCTTCACGCCACTTATAAATGAACCGGCCCTAGGTATTGATAGAGGGGGAAATTATATAAAAATTTCTCAAAATAATAGTGGTACAGGAATGAAATAAATATCACTGAACTCGTAAAATTGCGCAGGTCAAGAATATGCCCATTACTCCTAAAATCGATCGTAGAGATGTTGTCTAGCCGATCTCCCGCGTTAATGCTAGGCATCGCGTGCCCAACCTAGACTTGCCGCGCTCGTAAGCATTCATCTCCCATTGGTTCCACATTTTCTGTAACTTGGCGGTTTTTATCAGACCTTGGCCTCGTAGGAGTGTCTAGCATTTTCATCAGCCACTCACGTTACTGCATCATATTTTTTCTAGGCGCGAATATTACAATCAACATGCCATGAGCGTGTCTCACTTCGCGTCCCTTCTATTTTGAGGTAGCCACCACCTGTCCTTCTGAAACATTGCTATGGTCTTTCTTTTCACAATCCTAAGTATTTAGCCTTTTGTCAAACTGCTGCAGGTATGTCCCCATTGTCTCCAACCAATGCTTGAAATTTCCTCATCTCCGTCTGGCTATTTTCATGACGCTGGTGGAAATATTTATTAATTGAAGAAATAAAACATCGAATCATTTATCCATCAGAGGATTAAGGGTTCAGTTGGAAGAGAACAAGTTATTAAATATTTGACTTTGTCACGTCAAAATGTCGTCTATCAATGCACGCTATTTCGCTCGGCAGCGCGTTACACCGTCAGAGCCGAACTTAGCCGAGTCGCCCCGAGTCGAAACGCTGGTCTGATGCACGGTGCACAGAACCTCTGCGCCTCGGTTTGCATGCGTAATATTTCACACTTTTACAGAAACACTACTCTAGGGACTAGCACCGTTTAGCACGAGCACATACAGTCACACACACCTGGCTACGTCACTGATCTGATGTCACGGGAATTACTGATGTAACACAGAAATGTCTACTCACCCAGGGAATCACATCTAGTGAGACGTGGGTTGACGGCCATGATCGGGGGGGGGGGGGGGGGGGGGGGTGAAAGTTTATAGGGTGTTTTGGTGCAACGCTAGCTTGTCTTGTAGTAGTACTGTCCCCGTTATCAGGATAATAGGCTGTCAGATATCCGCCCCCTCAATCGGATTGCCAATAATCAAACGCACCGGCACAGCTACATCAATGAAAATGGCACTGACAGATACTATCGAGATTAGAGCACAATAGTTAACAAGAAATTATTGTGGAACACACCAAAATATACGGGGGTTCATACTTACCTTTACTTACCTCTTAAATTTATCTCGGGGACTGGGTTGTCAACTGGATCACTTAAAGTATGCCCTCACAATAACCTCCACCATGATATTTAAAATGAACCATAACGAAAACGAGAAACTTTAAACTGCACAATAATTTATTTCACATAAAGAATGAATTTAACAAAAATAAAACAACAAAATCCACGTGGCAATCAGAAGCCATCGTCCACATAACTATGTCCTCCTGTAGAACTTGTATACTCTACATACAATGTTTCAGCTTTCTCAAGCTCAAAATAACGTAAAAATAATAATGCACTTGGAATGGAAACGGGATTTGGGACGAGACACATATATCAATTGGTTTGCGTGTTTATACACATCACATTTTATTTATAGCCACAAGGCTATTATGGAGACGTCCTTGGCCTCTATCATACAGTTGTCCGGGCCAGCTGCAATGCACCTGCATCGTCAAAGTGGACTCACCCCTCCGTTCAACCCTAGCATAAGCGAGTTACATCAGAGCTTAGCTCTCCTTCAAAACACGTTAAATGTCCACATCTCAACTGAAATATTATCACGCAAATCTTTTAAATGCTCCATTCAAACACCAGTGGATTACTCCAACAATCCCAAATCATGTTTAATTGTTCAATTCACTTGCTTAATTAGCGTTGTTTAGAGTATAAAAACGAAACTCTAAATGTTAATAACAAAAGTTCATTAATTATTTATAACAATAATAAATTGTTTATAACAATGTCAAACGACAATTGAAAATTTTAAACACGCCTCTATTAATCCCTTTCATTTCAAATTGTTTAACAAAGATATTTACATAATTATTTACAATATTATATTGTTTATATTATTTATACAAGAAATACATTAAACCACACGTTTATCCGGTTGATAATTACTCAAATTGTGTTGATATAATCGACCAATGAAGGTTAGTTATATTTAACTGTCAAATTCAGGTTTAATAAGGTTTAATAATAATTATTATAAATAATTTTTGTGACGGTAACCTCCATTCAAAATCTTCATCTCAAATTATTTAACACTCTTGTTAACTTTAACAGTATCTTCACATGAATAACTTTCAAAGAACCAGGACAATACATTCAGCGGAAAAATACTTCGCTCAAAACGCACAAAATTGCTCAACAATAGGCCCAGAATTCATCATATATCTTCATATATATGGCATCAAAATCTTCCAAATTACATACAAAAACCTCCACTTATAAATTCATCAACTTCATTTATTACTGTGGGAACCTCCTTCATTATTCAAGGGCATTACTCATCAGCGACTTTTACAGGTCCACTGAACTAACGATTATACATCCATTGTTCCTCTTCAAAAATTCTTATATTCATCAATTGTATTAATGACTGTTATTATTTAACCTTCGTGGGTTTCATTCATGAATCGATATGAAGTAAAAATTTGCCAATCACAAATAAATTTAATAGCAAATACGATTAGACACTCCTCCCTGGTCTATCAAAATTGAGATTAACATCTTCAAAGTAACGCAGTATAAAAATACTATCTTCAAACAAAGTTCAACTAAACTGTAAAATAGTCGAATAGAATACAATTAGATTGTGGAATGCAAACATTATTGTTCCAATCTATAATTGAGAAAAATTCCTATCAAATGTTCATTACTATAGTGTATTCAATAAATTGTAATTAAAGTTCATATTTCATAAAATTGTCTATAATGCAATGATAAATGTCTATGTTGCAATCATGTTCATAAGACGACTAGTATTTCAAAGATCGTCGATAACGTATTAGATTTTAACGCTCTAAAATCATTTAATTATTCTTCTTTCTTGAGGATGACAGAAAATTGGTCAAAGTAATTAACTGAATAGAATTACTTTAATAAAATGACACGCTGTCTGAATTCAACTCTGATATAGAAATCGTTAACTTTACAGTCAAATCGTGACTACAAAAATATGCAAATTACTGAAAGAATCTAAATTATCAGTCTCAACTGATCCAAAATTATTTAAGTATGCCAATGACATAACAATGTCTCAACAAATCGTAGAAAAAGGCATAAATCATCGAAGTGTACTGAGTACAGAAATGTTAATCAAGAAAATGGGGCAAAAGATAGGACAGAAAATATGGGGGAAAAAAGGTTGCTCAGATATCGCTACATGACTCAAATAATACAAGAAACGTTCACGACTACCTTATCAGTTGATTGAAGTTCTAGAGGAAAGTTTTCAAAGAAAACTGCTGTTGGTTCCAATTCACCAGCGTGAAGATGAGCTCCGACCTCGAACCTGGAATCAGCGTCCTCGGAGAATCGAACTGCTTCCTCCTCCGGAAATTGCACTGCTCCATGTATACGAAAGACATCCTTCTGGCAAAACTCTTCTTTATGAGCCGGGTCCTCCCTGGCCTCTCTTGAAAGTTCCCTGAAGTTCCAGTCGTAATTCGCCATGAAGTTTATTGCAGTTATTTCCGCAGAAATATTCATAATCGTGGAGTATGAAAATATTTCCACTGCCATCTGATATAATTCAGCGATGGATTCACGATGCATGAGTGTAGTTGGATGTTCACTACATGCTCGCTTTTGTAGAATGACGATTAACGAAGTTCCATGCTGTTACTTCACTCCATCGATGTATGTCCCAATTGCATTAAAGCCTTAGCCTTCCATCTCAACTTCTGTTATAATCATTGAAAGCACTGCAAGATTATAATGTTCCATAATAGAATGTATCGTTGTAACACCAAACGTATGCTCCAATATCACGGTTGTAACACGTGTCAGCCGTAGTGTATACTGTGGAAATTTTAAAAGTGCTTCTCAAGTGGCGAGAAAATCACTTTTGTCTGCAGCCTTAAAGTGTCAATATCTTTCAAAATATACTCGTGAAATTGTTCAAATGTTCTACACACCTCAATGTTGTACTGCCCAATTGAATTATAATAAAGGCAGAAGTTAACTCTTGATATCTTATCTGGTAGAAACGTTAATGTGAGCGTTTCAACTTCACCTAGTTCCGAACAGCGTAAAATGGAACTGCTCCGTGTTCGTTCGATGCGCCGGGCTTTAACCACACGCTAAAGACAACTTGCTTCACTTATTCACTCGACAATGACTATCTGACATCTGAAATATATATGCGGTATCAGCGGTATGAGAGATATGAGAGCTCCTCTATCCTGTGCACGACCTTTTATCAACTTCTTAAGGGGCGTATCCATCCCTTCCATAGCCTGTTGCTCCGTCATTGCTAGAAGTTTCAACTTTGGCTATACTTGACGGATTTTCAAATTTCAAAAACTCAAAATTAATTTCTTCAAAATTCCAAATCAATGCCATAACTGAAAATAGTTTTCCACAAATCTGCATGCCAAAAGTAATTAAATATCGTAGTTTCAGCAATCTCCGTCTTCCTTCCAAACTATCGTTCATTGGTTCGAGTCTCTCCTCCAATAGCGTCACTTCTTCCTTAGCACAATACCTTGTTTCCTGCGACTGCGTCGTAAATCTCAGATCTTTCTCGAACAAAATCATGACGTCACCAAGAATCTCAGCTCAACCAGCCTACTTGCATGAATTCTACGTCATCCGTGCCTACGTCATGAATATACACGTCACAACTATGACATCCATAACTTTATTCATATTTGCCAATACAGCCATCGTGGTCTCAATATAATTCAATTTACGGGGGCAGTACCTGCTGACAACGTTAAAAACGCTAGCAGTCATCGCGTACGACAATATAGTTGAGTTGTACTTTTATAGATGGCAGCAAAATCGGAAAATTGGTGAGTATTCTTGTTAATGTTGTATATTTAATTAATATTTGAATATATATCAATAGTAAATACATATTGCAGTGCTTAGAAAAGAATACAATCGGTTTCGAGCAATATTATAGGAAGAAATTGAATTATATTGAATCACACATCGATTTTAGTCGATACACTACGCTCGAAAACGATATCAGATACTATCGATATAATTCAAAATATGAGCTGGTTGTTCCAACGCTTCCCGCAATTCAAACGAGATATTTCTTAATTCGATTGATAGGAAGTACCGCACTGACAATTAAATAATACTGGTGTGTTATAAGTTCAGTTGTAATTTTGTCTTACAATTCATTTTTAATATTGTAGTATAGTGGGGAGACCTATGTCATGCTATGTGCTTTGTGGAAACATGGGCTGATAACCTTGAAACATCCACGACTATTCTGAAAGAGCCTATGTGTTCTTCTCTACCTGATATCACGGGGGGAAGAAATCGACTATTATTAGACCAATTACTAAAATATGGTCGCCTCTGTAGCGTAGCGGTCAGCATGGTTAGCTGCCGCCCCGGAGGTCCTGGGTTCGATTCCCGGCTCTGCCACGAAATTTGAATAGTGGTACGAGGACTGGAACGGAGTCTACTCAGCCTCGGGTGGCCCAAATGAGTAGAGGGGGTTCGATTCCCCCTCAGCCATCTTCGAAGTGGTTTTCCGTGGTTTCCCACTTCGTCTTCGGGCAAATGCCGGGATAGTACCTTCTTCAAGGCCACGGCCGCCTCCTTCCCTCTTCCTTGCCTATCCATCCTAACCATCCCTTACCTTCCCTCATGAGGCCCCTGTTCGCTTTGCAGGTGAGGCCGCCTGGGCGAGGTGCCAATCCCACCTCACCAGTTCTATCCCTTCCGATTCGATGTTCCCAGCTCTAGGACACTGCCCGTAGAGGTGGTAGTGGTGAGTTCCCTCGCTGAGTCCGTGGGTTCCACCAACCTGGAGGGTAAACGACTAAAAAACCTAAAATATGACCATTATAAGGCAGGGAAAAGAAAGAAAGAAAGGAAGGAATATAAAGTAGAGGTTGGGGGGGGGGGGGGGGGGCAGGTCGGGGATGGATCGCGCTGGAAAATGCATCGTCGCGCCATCTCATATTGTCAGTTGGAACTACTTGCCGAGCAATTTTGCATTAAGATGCAGCTCTAGCCATAGATCCATCCTCCTTGGCCATGATACTCCAGCTGAGTCCGGCATTGCTTCCACTTACTTGTGCCGGGCTCCTCTTCCTCTTCTTTCCTATCAACCTCTCTTGGTCAACTCTTGTTCTCTTCCGACCCTGACGGTATTAGGGTATCCGAGGCCTAGGGAGTCTCTTCCTTTCCCACCTTAATTGGCCCTTCTCTCCTGATCTTTCCTAATCCCTCATACTTTTAGGGATCAGCTTTCTTTTCCTTTTTCATTATATTTCCTCTTCTCTTTAACATTCCCGCACTTTTTTGTGAATTGGCTCTCCGTGTCTCTATATTAGGCCTACATTTTGCAAATTTATTGAATCTACTCTACATTTTGTGAGTATTTTCAATCAAAATTGCATATTGTAAGTATTTTCAATCTAAATTCCATATTGCGAGTACGGTATTTTCAACCTCAATTGCATTTTGTAAGGATTGGCAATCTAAATTGCTTTTTAGTAAGTTTTTGAATGCGTGTGCGGCTTTTTTGTGAGTATTTTGAATTTCAATTGCATTTTGTAAGTATTTTCAACCTAAATAGCATTTTGCAAGTATTTTCAATCTAAATTGCATTTTGAAAATATTTTGAATCTCAACTGCATTTTGAGAGTATTTTGGATCTCAATTACATTTTGTAAGTATTTTCAATCAAAATTGCACTTTGTACGTACAGTATTGTGAATTCAAATTCCATATTGTCAGTGTTTTCCTCTCTAAATTACATTTTGTGTGTCTTTTCAATCTTTTGTCAGTATTTTCAATCTCCGTTAGTTTTCGTTATGGTTTCCCTCTCATTGTCATTTTCGCTATCATCTAAACCATTAGGGGACGATAACCTAGATGTTCGGCCCCTTAAAACAACAATTATCATCTTGATCATCATCATGTTTCTCATTGTACGAACGTCAAACAAAAAGTGCCTACACGAAATAACATCTTCGTAAGTTGATAGGGACTGACTGGGGCGCCCATGCTGAAATACTACGTATGTCTGCATTACCTCTGTGTTATTCAGCTGCTCAGTGTGCTAGCCCTGTATGGTATCATTCAGCTCATGTAAAACAGGTTGATTTTGCCCTCAACGAGTTCTACAGAATAATTACTGGTTGTCTGAAACCTATACCTGTCCACAAACTACACACATCAAAAAAAGTTTTGCATCACCTCGGTTCCCAGATCTCCGGCATATAGACGTTGACTGTGTATATTGTATCAAAGATACAGTCCCTTTGACTGTTCATAGATGTCACTAAAAGTGCTCAAAGATGTAAACAACCATGCATGAGCAGGGCCTATTAGACGGAGGGGGTACGACAGCCGATCAGTTCCAGTCATTCCACCAGGACGAAGGTACGCTGCTCATGTTGTCTGTAGTTCTACCATGCCTAGAAGGTCAATACCGCAGTTCGATCGCGTCCGCATTGTTACTTTGTGTCAAGAAGGGCTCTCAACAAGGGAAGTTTCCAGGCGTCTCAGAGTGAACCAAAGCGATGTTGTTCGGACATGGAGGAGGTACAGAGATACAGGAACTGTCGATGACAGGCCTAGCTCAGGCCGCTACTTACGGATTGCCGCTCGGAGGAACCCTGACAGCAATGCCACCATGTTGAATAATGCGTTTCGTTCAGCCACAGGACGTCGTGTTTCAACTCAAACTGTGCGCAATAGGCTGCATGATGCGCAACTTCACTCCCGACGTCCATGGCGAGGTCCAGCTTTGCAACCCCGACACCATGCAGCGCGGTACAGATGGGCCCAACAACATGCTGAATGGACCCCACAGAATTGGCATCACGTTCTCTTCACCGATGAGTGTCGCATATGCCTTCAACCAGACAATCGTCGGAGACGTGTTTGGAGGCACCCTGGTCAGGCTGAACGTCTTAGACACACTGTCCAGCGAGTGCAGCAAGGTGGTGGTTCCCTGATGTTTTGGGGTGGCATTATGTGGGGCCGACGTACGCCACTGGTGGTCATGGAAGGCTCCGAAACGGCTTTACGATACCTGAATGACATCCTCCGACCCATAGTGCACCCATATCGGCAGAATATTGGAGAGGCATTTGTCTTCATGGACGACAATTCTCGACCTCATCGTGCACATCTTCTGAATGCGTTCCTTCAAGATAACGACATCGCTCGACTACAGTGGCCAGCATGTTCGCCAGACATGAACCCTATCGAACATGCCTGGGATATGTTGAAAAGGGCTGTTTATGGACGTCTTGACCCACCAACCACTCTGAGAGATTTACGCCGAATTGTCGTTGAGGAGTGGGACAATTTGGACCAACAGTGTCTTGATGAACTTGTGGATAGTATGCCACGACGAATACAGGCATGCATCAATGCAAGAGGACGTGCTACTGGGTATTAGAGGTAGTGGTGTGTACTGCAATCTGGACCACAAATGCTGAAAGTCTAGCTGTATGATGGTACAACATGCAATGTGTGGGTCTCATGAGCAATAAAACGAGCTGAAATGTTGTTTGTGTTGATCTCTATTCCCTTTGTATTTAAAGGTTCCGGAACTCTTGGAACCGAGGTGATGCAAAACTTTTTTTGATGTGTGTACATTCCTTGGCAGAAATAGCCCCTCCTGAGGACGCCGTGAGGTCATAGCACAAACGGAACGAAAAAAGTCCGCAGAGGACCATGCTCACCCTCTCTTTGGTCACTGGCCTCCTAGAAGGTGGCTAAAATCAAGAAACAGTTTTCTGCAAACAACATCGATGCCTACTACAAAACACGAGGTAGCCAGGATACAGCTATGGCAATCCACCATACCACCAGATTGGGTGAAGGCCAAGGAAAGGCTTCCAGTAGGCCACAACAACAACTGGGAAACTTGGCGGTCACTCAACAGACTTCGGACTGGTGTGTTGGGAGATGCAAAGTTAATCTCCACAAATAGGGATACCTACAGGAATCAGAACTCTGTGAGTGTGGGGAGAGACAGACCATGGTCCACCTGTGTTCCTGTGAACTGTGCCCGTGCTCTTGCTCAACGCAGGAGTTAATGGACGGTCATGAAAGGGGTGTGACAGTGGCCCGTTTCTGGGCGAAGAAAAACTAATTCGAGACATTGTTGTAAATAATATTGTATTATTCCTTTGTAATAATGTGTAGGCCTGTTTGTCATCCCTTGATGAATACAGTACATTTGCATTTGTCTGTTGGCACAGGCTAGAGTAAAAGGTGGCTTTTCACCGATGTCTCAGTCTCACTCATGGCTGTGATTATATGGAAGCTACTGTGGTATGGGTGGTGCTTAGTAATGACATTCAGGGCACAGTAAGTGCCTGTGATGCTGTGAAAGGTTCTACTCATAGGGTTAGTACTACTGTTCTGACTCAGTGAGGAAAGCAATGGCAAACTACCTCACTCCTCTTTTTGCCTAGTATGCCTCAATATAAGTCTGCCTTGGGTTTTTGTGGGAATCTACTCACATAACCTAACGGCGGTACTGTTTGAGGATCCAACCAGCCTTCGAGCTGACTACCTAACAGACAATAATGTGTATCATCCCTCTTGTGTATGCGGTATGCATTTGACTCGAATAATAATAATAATAATCATGTTTCTTAACTGGCGTGTATTTTGAGCTTCAGTGCTGTGTGTAATTTTGGTAACTGAATCCCGCTAAACTGCTTGTAAGTTTCTGACTCGACAGAAGTGACTGACTTTAATAGGCTACTATGTATACTTTTATATTTTAAGGATATGCTTCTCAAAAATAGCAATCAGTGTCTCGTGTAAATGAAGAAGAACCGCCCAGAGCCGTGGGCTATAATTTCCGTGTTGACCCAGCCCAGCCCATTCCACAGCCTCCTGAAGCAGGTAGCGAGACGTTTGCTCATTAACAAATGAAGAAGCCAACACATTAGTGGTCACTGCCGCCCATAACACTACCGTGCTGCACGCTTGAAGGCGGGGTTTTGCAGCCGGCTTTGGAATCACTGCGGTCACGTTTCGTCATTAGGAGCTTAATCACGGCCTCCTAAACTGTTACTAACTAGCGGGAGGTGTGTGTATGTGCACACCTCCTCGATGGGAGGCTTCGGTGGCGTAGTCGGTAGCATGCTGAGCTTCTATGCCCAAGATAGCGGGTTCAAACCCGGCCGAAGCCGTCGGATTTTTTAAGAGCGTAAAGCCGGCGGTCCCATGTCATAGATTTATGGCATGTTAAAGAACCTTCCACTAATTGCACCTGTGTGAAGCTAAATTGGATAGGTTAGGAATGTAAACAACGGTCTTAAGTTTCTACGTTCGTTGCCAAGAGCCGACTGCGGTGGCGTCTAGTAGCTTAGTTCTGAACTTGGCCTAGTAGTCGTTGACGGTGGCGCTTTGCGGCAAAAGTAGGAACTATTTGAAAAATTCTAAGTTGCAGTACTTAAATTAAAAAACAGATAACACACACTAATACAGTCATCACAATTAACACCGGTTATCAGACAGATTCTACACACACCCAAAGTACGCGGGGCTACATGACCGCGTTGTCGCAGCCCCTAAACTTAAGAACCAACCAACCAACCAACCAACCAGCCTCCTCGATGCGTTACTTTACTCTTCTATATATAGTCTTATAGCTTGCCACAGTGGGTGAGTGGTTATTGTGTCGGACTACCAACCCCAATCTTGCAGGTTCGCTCCTGACCGTGGTAAGTGACTTTTGAAAGTCGACAAAAATCACGGTCATACGTTATTGGCATGTTAAAGAACACATTTGAATTCAGTAGGTCGTGTTCATAATGGCAAAATTAAATTAATCTCGGGATTTTCCGCCAACACAAAAAAGTTCCACCTTTCTCGACTAGAAGCGGTATAGTGTCAAGGAGCTTGACCAAAGAGCGATAACATTAGACATGCAAGCTGCCCTCTGGGCGTCAATTAACAAAGCTTGCACCTGGCACCCGAGGCCATAGGATATTATTATTATATATGTAGTCCTATACTTCCAGTGTCAGAAAACATTAGTCGCATTTCTTGGTTGGTTGGTTGGTTGGTTGGTTCCTCAGTTTAGGGGCTGCGACAACGTGGTCATGTAGCCCCCTGTATTTTGGGTGTGTGTAAAATCTGTCTGATAACCGGTGTTAATTGTGATGGCTGTATTAGTGTGTGTTATCTGTAGTTCAGGTAAGAACTTCAAATTCAAGTAGTTCCTACTTTTGCTACCAAATGCTACCGCCAGCGACACCTAGCTTTGAACTTGGCTACTAGATGCCACAGCAACCGGCACCATGTGGCGAACGTTGGGACTTAATAGAGCGTTAATCAAATCTAACCTAGAAATTTAGCTTCACACAATTGTAGTCAGTGGAATGTTCTTTTACATGCCATAAATCTATGACATGGGCCCGCCGGTTTTACATCCCCTCCGAAGGAAGGCATAACTTACTGAAGGATTTTAACGCTCTTAAAAATCCGACGACTACAGACGGGTTTGAACCCGCGATCTTGGGCATAGGAGTTTAGCAGCTACCTACTACGCCACCGAAGACGCTTTGTTAATATTATTGTGTACTAACAACCCGACTCGGCTTCTCCCGGGAACAGTTATGAATGCATTACGACATAAGCGCTTTTCTCCAATGTCAATGAACAACAACCAATATCCGTTTTACGTCTCGGCATGATTGGTTAAAATCACTGATTGGTCTATTAATTATATTATCATGGAGATGCATGTGCAACAAATTCTTGTTTTTTTTTTTTTTCGACTTCTCCACTGAAATCGTTACTGCTCGGCTTCCTTTGATCTTAAATAAATCATTTTCTACAGAAATCATCCTCGAGATATCCTTTACAGAGTGGTGAAAACGGCTTCAAAATCCATCCTGTGGTTCTCGAGATTACCCGTAACATCCAAGAATCGGGGACTTAGTTTTACACTAAGTAGAGATAGGCTACGTTTCGAGGTTAACTCCTGTCCTACTTGATGAATCTGGTAAACTTATGTTCACTTTTGAAATATTTTAATCCTAATTGGATCAATATTCTTGGTTGTTTGAATTACATTTGATGACATCATGCTTTGTCAGTTCGAATAGTGCGATCCCAATAGAGCTTGTACAGTGAGATTCTTTTGCTGGAGCGGTTGCGTGAGGCAGAGGTGAGCTAACCAGGGTCATTAAACTCATTAAGTCACTAAACCTTCATCAACGAGGGTGTGTAGTGTCAGCGCACAGATATGAAGGTAGCATAAACAACAGCTGCAAGATTTAATTAAAGAAGCAGAGATGTTCTTTTTTATTTCTTGGGAATCTGGATGACCTCAAGTCACTAGTTAAAGGTTAGAACTTATCTTTCCACAGAAGATACTAAAATGTCCTTCAGCTGACAGAGAGAAATTTTGGAAATTACATCGTTACATTATGTAGCTACTCCTGCACCCCCCTGCGTGTTTACTGTAATTAATCGAAGCATGGACCTAAGCCCGTTTGATGTTAAATTGTGGGTTAATTCTAAATACAAAATGTACAGATCCATTACCGGTACTATAGAGGAGCGGGAGAACAATATACGGCAGCAGATATCCCTCACAACCGAAGGGAATCACAACGTGTTCGCTAATTTATTTACACGGTACTACGCCTGTCTGTCAGCTGAAGGAGAACACTCTCAGCTTCTCCTGTGGATAGGTAAGTTCTTAAATCATGATTTGCTGGTGAATTCACCATTAATTAATGTACTTTGTTACGGTTTTTCACCTGGGCGCAATCCGCGGTACGAGCTCGGTTGGCTAGCGGAAGGCGCGCGCTACCGCACAGTCTGTGGTGGTCCATTCTGTACAAGTGGTCGTAGAAAGCCAGGCGTCTCCTTCTGATGACATCGCTGAGGTTTTCCTGGTGTTTGTCGAGTTCGCAATTTGGTTTGTACCATCGTCTTCCATCTGGCAAGATTCAATTATAATACTTGTTATTATTTATTATTGAACTCCAAGACACATGGCAACCGTGGAGCGCGATGTGTATCGATCGTGAAGTTGACCCAACCCTAAACGAGGAGCGTAATACGGCGATGATATCACCATCTCCCCCTTCGCAGTCAGCATTAAGTGTGTGAACCGTAAACCAATCATCACCCGTAATAAATTCAATTGCTCTGTCAAAATGTCATTAGGACAAACTGCAGTGAATATACAGAGGGGGTTGTGTTTTTATTAAATATTTCCTTCAATTAAACTTGGGTCTTCAGCTGATGTGATCAACCACACCATTTACGAGTCAGGGGTGTACAAGTGTTTGTTTGTTACCATGTGATATTGAATGCAATTTGATAATGCAACTTTACAGTCGGTCATCACTAGAGCTGGGATTCTTAAATAGTATCAGGTGGTAAGTATGTACATAAATATGTAACAAAAAGCATCAAAATATGTAGTAAAATATGTAGAATGGGCAAAATATGTACGAGGGCTATTTTTTAAGTAAGGGCCGTTTTTTAAGCCCGTAGTTAGTGCGCACGCCGCAACAAACGTGCGTGCTACCTCCCGGCATCCTTTGCGAACAAGCAGGCGTCAGTTGCAGCTGTGTAGCTAACCTGTACGCTGAACTGTGCATCTTTACAATGTTCAAGATTATTGATTCGCCCGCCGCTTGTGAGACACGATCTGTGATACGTTTATTGAGTGCAAGAAACATGTCGGCAGCAGACATTCATCGTCAGCTTTGTGAACTGTATGGTGATAATGCAATGACGGAAGGTAAAGTGCGGAAATGGGTACGCGAGTTCAAAAGTGGCCGTGAAAATATTCATGACGATGAACGCTCAGATCTGTGATCACAGATGACTTGGAGACTGCAATTGACACGAAAATTCACGAGGAACGAAGATTCATGATAACCACTCTACCAATGGATTTTCCTCAAGTGTAAATTCTTGGTTGTCAGAGCAGGCGGCAAACTTTTATGCAGAGGGATTTCAGAACTTAGTTTTAAGGTATGACAAGTGCCTAAATAAGCAAGGCAACTATGCAGAAAAATAGAGGAAGGTATGTAAAACCTAAAAATAAATGTGGTTTCAAAATAAAAAAGGTTCGGTTATTTAAATAAAACGACCATTACTTAAGAAACAGCCCTCGTAATAACACACCTGTGATATAAACCTACCATTCTGTCAGTTACAACGCACAAAACAACATAGGTTATATCAAATTTTTTAGCAATAAATGTTTCATGTATTCTGGCGTCATATAGCAACGGTAATTTACGTCTGTGTATTAGGGTTTTTAAATTTCGTTCTATCGTGAATGGGTTCTACGTTGATATCAATTACTTGTAGGTCTTGTGTTATTTCTATCTGACAATTGTTGTTGGTTCTTAGAGAGAGAGTGCTAGGTTTACTATTTTCTTTGTTAGCCTATTGCCATCCATTCTGTATATGTAACCATAACAAATCAGTCTTTCTATCCTGATGGATTTTGTATTTTTTTTTTTTATTTATATTGGGCTGTTTTCCTGTCTGGCCATCCGCTTCAATTATTTAAAAATATACTTTAACTGTGTTATGACGATAAAACTAAGTGTGGAAAGTCTAGAAGTGGTTAAGAGTTTCAAGTATCTGGGATGTGTGACCGCAGAAGATGGAAGGATAAAGGAGGAAATTGGAAAGAGAATACAAAATGAAGCAATTTTTTATCAGAGTGTAAGGGGTATTCTTTGGAACAAAGACGTCCCAAAGAAATGTATTCATATTATTACGAGCCTAGTTAGTTTCCCACCTCAGCCATCCTGGAAGAGTTTTTCCGAGGTTTCCCCACTTCTACTCCAGGCAAATACCGATATGGTTCCTTACTTAAGCAGCTGGAACATGAACTACTACAGAAAGAGAGGAGAGTAGAATACAAGCAGCTGAGATGAAATTTCTAAGAGGCATAGAGATAGCAGAAGATCATGATGATGATAATTGTTGTTTTAAGGGGCCTAACATCTAGGTTATCGGCCCCTAATGGTTTGGGTGATCGTGAAGATGAAAATGAAATGCAAACTATAAGTAAAAACTAACTACGAACTTATATACTAGAAGAAGAAATGGAAAACGAAAGGAGAATAAGGCAAATAAAGGACAGGAGGAAAAGAAATGCCCTCAACCCTCGAAGAATGCGGATTGAGGGACTTGGAAGGAAGGAGAGCCATGAAAGGCAGGTAGGAAAGTGAAAAAGGAGAGGGTCTCCCCACAGGTAAGGGACAAAAGGGGGAAACCGGACCCAGCTCAGGAATCCCTCGGGGTTGCCAACTCCCGAACTCACCAGCCGTGAGCCCCTGAGGGTGTAGCAATATCCAGGGTGCACCAGAAGTGTTGGGGCTACATACACCCTTCCTCCTTGAGGGCCTTGAGCAGAAGGCAGGAGATAACAGGTAAAGGAGGCAGACCCCTCGCAGAAGGAGGGTATCAGAAAAGATGAGACAAGGGCCAATTAAGGCGGGAAAGGAAGAGACTCCCCAGGCCTCGGATACCCTAATACCGTCGGGGTCGGAAGAGAACAAGAGTTGACCAATTGAGGTCGACAGGAAAGAAGACAGAGAGGAGCCCGGCACAAGTAAGTGGAAACAATGCCGGACTCAGCTGTGGCCCCGTGGTCGCCAACCCACATCCCACTAGATGTGAGCCCCTGTGGGGGGGATAGCAGAAGAGATAGAGTTAGAAATAAAGAGATAAGAAAAATGACAGGAATCTTGAAGCTGCAAGACAGGATAGAAACAACAAAGTTAACGTGGTATGGTCACATGATGAGGATGGAAGAGGAGAGAGTACCAAAGGAAGCTTTTTCCGAAATGATACAGGGAAGAGACCAGGAGGAAGACCCCGAAAGAGATGGACGGATACAGTCTGGGAGTCCATAGAGAAGAGGGGAAGAAAACCTGAAGACGTACTTAAAAAAAGGAGAGGAGTGGTGGAGAGACAGACAAAGATGGAGGTCTTTAATTCGCAACCCGAACCAGGAAACTGAAAACGGGAAATGAAGATGATGATATGACGGACAGATGACCTTGCTGTTCTGCTATTCAAAAAAACAATCATATCATTCATCTGTAACTCCTCTCATGAGGTAGGTTACAGGAAGGGCGTTGGTCCGTGCAAACACCTTTTACACGGCTATCCATCGTAGGCTATTTCAACCCCGACCCTATAGAAATGAGTATAATAAGGGATAGACGTATCCTTCATACATATAGCTACACATACACACATACAAGGGCTTAACAACCATGGTATGGAACATGGATTCTTTAGTTAAGGATGAAAGTGCATGGTAGTGCCTCTATTGGATGTTACTGTTAATGCACTGCCTACTAAATCAAATGCATCAAATCAGATTAGCTTATACAAAATCTATTATAGGTATATAGAGGCAGCGTTCATTCCAAACCCAATATCGTACACTTTGACTAGCCTCAGTGGACAAGGACTCCTACTAATGGAATCTAGAAGGCTGCGCTCTTGACAAACCCAATATCATACACTTTGACTAGCCTCAGTGGATAAGGCCTCCTATTAATGGAATCTAGAAGGCAGCGCTCTTGACAAACCCAATATCATACACTTTGACTAGCCTCAGTGGATAAGGCCTCCTATTAATGGAATCTAGAAGGAAGGGCTCTTGCCAAACACAATTTCGTACACTTTGACAAGCCTCAGTGGACAAGGCCTCCTATTAAAGGAATCTAGAAGGCAGTGCTAATGCAAAACCCAATATCGTACACTTTGACTAGCCTCAGTGGACAAGGCCTCCTATTATTGGAATCTAGAAGGCAGCGCTCTTACCAAACCCAATATCATACACTTTGACTTGCCTCAGTGAACAAGGCCCCCTATTAATGAAATCTAGAGGGCAGTGCTCTTGCCAAACCCAATATCGTACACTTTGACTAGCCTCAGTGGACAAGGCCTCCCATTAATGGCATCTAGAAGGCAGCGTTCATGCCAAACCCAATATCGTACACTTTGACTAGCCTCAGTGGACAAGGCCTCCCATTAATGGCATCTAGGAGGCAGCGTTCATGCCAAACCCTATATCGTACACTTTGACTAGCCTCAGTGGACAAGGCCTCCCATTAATGGAGTCTAGAAGGCAGCGCTCATGCCAAACCCAATATCATACACTTTGACTAGCCTCAGTGGAAAAGGCCTCCCATTAATGGAATCTAGAAGGCAGCGCTCATGTCAAACCCAATATCACACACATTGACTAGCCTCAGTGGAAAAGGCCTCCCATTAATGGAATCTAGAAGGCAGCCCTCATGCCAAACCCAATATCATACACTTTGACTAGCCTCAGTGGACAAGATCTCCTAGTAAAGGATTCTAGAAGGCAGCCCTCATGCCAAACCCAATATCATACACTTTGACTTGCCTCAGTGGACAAGGCCTCCTATTAGAGGAATCTAGAAGGCAGTGTTCATGCCAAACCCAGTATCATACACTTTGACTAGCCTCAGTGAACAAGGCCTCCTATTAAAGAAATCTAGAAGGCAGCCCTCATGCCAAACCCAATATCATACACTTTGACTAGCCTCAGTGAACAAGGCCTCCAATTAAAGGCATCTAGAAGGCATCCCTCATGCTAAACCCAATATCATACACACTTTGACTAGCCTCAGTGGACAAGGCCTCCTATTAATGGAATCTAGAAGGCAGCGCTCTTGCCAAACCCAATATCATACACTTTGACTAGCCTCAGTGGACAAGGCCTCCTATTAATGGAATCTACAAGGCAGCGCTCTTGCCAAACCCTATATCATACACTTTGACTAGCCTCAGTGGACAAGGCCTCCCGTTAATGGAATCTAGAAGGCAGCGCTCATGCCAACCCCAATAGCATACACTTTGAATAACCTCAGTGAACAAGGCCTCCTAGTAAAGGAATCTAGAACGCAGCGCTGATGCCAAACCCAATATCATACACTTTGACTAGCCTCAGTGAACAAGGCCTCCCATTAATGGAATCTAGAAGGCAGCGCTCATGTCAAACACAAAATCATACACTTTGACTAGCCTCAGTGGACAAGGCCTCCCATTAATGGAATCTAGAAGGCAGCCCTCATGCCAAACCCAATACCATACACTTTGACTAGCCTCAGTGGACAAGGCCTCCCATTAATGGAATCTAGAAGGCAGCCCTCATGCCAAACCCAATATCATACACTTTGACTAGCCTCAGTGGACAGGATCTCCTAGTAAAGGATTCTAGAAGGCAGCCCTCATGCCAAACCCAATATCATACACTTTGACTTGCCTCAGTGGACAAGGCCTCCTATTAAAGGAATCTAGAAGGCAGTGTTCATGCCAAACCCAATATCATTCACTTTGACTAGCCTCAGTGAACAAGGCCTCCTATTAAAGGAATCTAGAAGGCAGCCCTCATGCTAAACCCAATATCATACACACTTTGACTAGCCTCAGTGGACAAGGCCTCCTATTAATGGAATCTAGAAGGCAGCGCTCTTGCCAAACCCAATATCATACACTTTGACTAGCCTCAGTGGACAAGGCCTCCCGTTAATGGAATCTAGAAGGCAGCGCTCATGCCAACCCCAATAGCATACACTTTGACTAGCCTCAGTGAACAAGGCCTCCTAGTAAAGGAATCTAGAACGCAGCGCTGATGCCAAACCCAATATCATACACTTTGACTAGCCTCAGGGAACAAGGCCGCTTATTAAAGGAATCTAGAAGGCAGCCCTCATGCCAAACCCAATATTATACACTTTGACTTGCCTCAGTGAACTAGGCCTCCTATTAAAGGAATCTAGAAGGCAGCGCTCATGCCAAACCCAATATCATACACTTTGACTAGCTTCAGTGAACAAGGTCTCCTATTAAAGGAATCTAGAAGGCAGCCCTCATGCCAAACCCAATATCATACACTTTGACTAGCCTCAGTGAACAAGGCCTCCTATTAAAGGAATCTAGAAGGCAGCACTCATGCCAAACCCAATATCATACACTTTGACTAGCCTCAGTGAATAAGGCCTCCTATTAAAGGAATCTAGAAGGCAGCCCTTATGCCAAACCCAATATCATACACTTTGACTAGCCTCAGTGAAAAAGGCCTCCTAGTAAAGGAATCTAGAAGGCAGCCCTCAAGCCAAACCCAATATCATACACTTTGACTGGCCTTAGTGAACAAGGCCTCCTATTAAAGGAATCTAGAAGGCAGCCCTCATGCCAAACCCAATAGTATACACTTCGATTAGCCTCAGTGAACAAGGCCTCCCATTAAAGGAGTCTAGAAAGCAGCACTCATGCCAAACCCAATATCATACACTTTGACTTGCCTCAGTGGACAAGGCCTCCTATTAAAGGAATCTAGAAGGCAGTGTTCATGCCAAACCCAATATCATACACTTTGACTAGCCTCCTATTAAAGAAATCTAGAAGGCAGCCCTCATGCCAAACCCAATATCATACACTTTGTCTAGACTCAGTGAACAAGGCCTCCTATTAAAGGAATCTCGAAGGCAGCCCTAATGCCAAACCCAATATCATACACTTTGACTAGCCTCAGTGGACAAGGCCTCCTATTAGTAGTACCTCTGCTAAAGAATTAGGCTATTTGTCACTTGTAAGACCTATTCTGGAATATGCCTCGGTGGTTTGGGATCCATATCAAGTAGGGCTCATCAATGAGTTGGAAATGGTACAAAGAAAGGCCGCTACATTTGTGCTCAGTGACTTTAATCCCAGGAGCAGTGTGAGCCGTATGTTAAAGAAACTTGGGTGGGAATCACTGGAGGCTAGGAGGATGAAATCTAGACTCTGCGCTATGTACAACACGTATACAAATCAACCAGCATGGGGTGAGCTTAGCAAACGATTGGGAAAGCCCACTTACATGGGTAGGAGCGATCATCCTTTCAAAGTTAAGGGCCGACCACAGCGAACAAATTATGGTAAATATTATTTTGTAAACCGTGCCATTGATAACTGGTACTCTCTACCTGCCGCAGTCTTAGAGCCTTTTCCCAAACATATAGGTGTGTTTAAGAAAAGACTGACTATTTGTGTAAATACTCCAGTTTAATTGTTGTATAATTGTTATTGAATTGTTATGTATAATTATTTATTTGTTATGTATATACAATTTGCCACCGGGGGGCACACCCCCCCATTGCAAATAAATGAGTGAATATGAATATGAATATATTAATGGAATCTAGAAGGCAGCGCTCTTGCCAAACCCAATATCATACACTTTGACTAGCCTCAGTGGACAAGGCCTCCTATTAATGGAATCTAGAAGGCAGCGCTCTTGCCAGACCCAATATCATATACTTTGACTAGCCTCAGTGGACAAGCCCTCCTAGTAAAGGAATCTAGAAGGCAGCCCTCATGCCAAACCCAATATCATACACTTTGACTTGCCTCAGTGGACAAGGCCTCCCATTAATGGAATCTAGAAGGCAGCGCTCATGTCAAACCCAATATCATACACTTTGACTAGCCTCAGTGGACAAGGCCTCCTATTAATGGAATCTAGAAGGCAGCGCTCTTGCTAAACCCAATATCACACACTTTGACTAGCCTCAGTGGACAAGGCCTCCTAGTAAAGGAATGTAGAACGTAGTTCACATGTCCAACCCAATTTTGTTCACTTTGACTAGCCTCAGTGGGTCTTGTTTAATCTACAATAGTAATGAATGGCTGTTGGCACCCCTGATTAATATCGTCACCCTATAGGGGTGGCAGTACAGTGTATCAGATTACATTTAACTCGTGTAGATGGAAGGGGGTGTAAATCACCCTCATGTCGCCAAGCCCGCAATTCGATTAGATGTGTAATTTGGGGTCATCACACACAGACACACCATTCTAAGAATAATTAAGTTCAGAGCAAGAGAGAGGGTTGGCTTTAATTGGGTCAGTGGCGGTTGGTCACTCGTAATGTCCGAGGTTGAAACTGAGGAAGTGGATCTCACTAAAGAGCTAACAGTACAACATTGGACATTAAAAAAAATACATAGGCTATTCCTGAATGTATTCTCAAGATGAAACTGTTCTGGGGGAGAGGGATAATATTTCACTTGTCCTTTTTAAGGAGAGAAGCTGGAAATATAAATCAATATTTTGGTTTATATTGAACCCTTATTGATCTTCGATAAATAAGTATTCATATTTATTATTATTATTACTACGGCCCAGGCAGCACATAAGGAAGTCGACTTGGATATTAGGGAGGCCAGCATTTCGTAATGGTTGCAACAGAAGCTGAGTTGGTAGCTATTCCTGGGGACGGCCAGAATTAGTCGAGTTCAAGGCCAAATTGTGCAACTACTGTACCAAAATTGGAGACATAAAGGGAGAATCACGAGGTCCTCTCAACGAACATACGATTGAATCAGCCAATCGCAAGAGACCAAGCCGTGACCACGAGGTGGACGGCGTCAGTAGTAAAAAGCGCGCGGAAGTGTGTATCTAAGGAACCGCCGAACGGATTAATCTCCGCTCGAGTAATTTGAGACGTTGGATTCATTTGGAGAAGAATGACACTAGCCCCATCTTTGTGAGACAAAAACTCTGGAAGTTTTTATCCGACTCCGCCCCACTCCGCCGCCCTTGTCAGTTTCTCATAAATAGTCTGGCCTGACGCCAATCTAAGTACTCAGTTGTGGAGCCTTCAGAGGCATACTCCACGCCAGTTTGAAGTGTGATTTTGACGCTCGAATTTATCTAAGTCTATACTTGTGGAGCCTTCAGAGGCATACTCCACGCCAGTTCGAAATATGATTTTTACGCTCTAAAATCAGTGAAGCTAATTTATTTTATGAGCTCTGGGAAGCTAAAGTCGCAGCGTTTGCAATATCGAATTTTAAAAGCTATAATACATTTTGTTCTAAAATCAACTAAGTTGTGTGATCTAAATATTTCACGCCAGCGCGTGATAAACTGTAACATTCTTTTAAAGACGACAAGTTCAACTTTAAGGGGGAAGTATCGTATCACCCTCATTAGCGCTTACCAGAACCGAAGTCCATAAGACGGGACGGAAATACCGGACGAGATAGCGACTGCGAGTGCAGCCAGGATTTTGAACTTGTTAACGAGCCAGTGGCGCGGACTCGAGATGTATATTTTATGTATAAATTGTGTGTATTGTATGTGTTTTTATAGTGCGTATGTGCGATATAATTAGGGCCAGTCTTCGCTATTAATCGCAGTAGGACAATTGTGGGTGAACTGAGTAGCCTGCAAGCGATTATAGATAGGCAAATGTTTAACATTGAACTTTTCTGCCAAGGAGTCGAGACCAAGATGATCAGCACGTGGTTTGAAGTTGGGATGAGCTTCAAGAAATCAACGCAGACGACTACTATGGAGTGCTAAATTGTCCATAGGGCAATGGGTTGAGGAGGATGTCCTTAGTCCTACATGCAGAAGCGGTGATGTACTAAAATTGGATTATTTCAATTATGTAGTTAGATTTGGCCGGGGAACTTTGTAAATAGTCATGTTTTTCTTTCTTGTTTTTAGCTGTTTTTCTTGTACCGACACTATATGTTTAAATGTCCGTTGGCGCGTGGCCAAAGTGTTTGTTGATATTTTGATTTTTTTTCTTGAGTCATGTGTAATGTACGCGGCGTGCGTGCGTGATTTTATCCTTGCAATTGCGGAACCCGTTACATTCGATAAATGGTGCTTTATTAACGTTAATATTTTGAAATAGGAATGGGAGGAAATGATTGTAAAACATTTTGCTGAACAGGTTATTATTCATGTTAGGGTAGCCGAGTGCACCAACTTAAAAGTAATTGTAGAACACCTTCGTTCTAATTTTGATAGATTTTTCTTGAGTCCTTTTCAGGTGACTAGTCACGGCATAGAACGATGGCGCCAGCATGTGGATATTATTTGTGTCTTTTATTTCAGGGTCTGTCACAACCCATACGTGTGATTCAGTGTGTGTTGATGTGTCTAGTGTGTGTTGATTCTACGTGAGGAGGGGGTAGTTGTCCTACCGCCCTTATATATTTTTGCTGCTGTTGTATTTTTAGATGGAAAGACAGAGTGCTCTTGGGAGACTGCTGATTCTTGTCCATATGTTTTTCTGACACACACACACGTATTATTGTGCTTTGGGCACATTTCTTCGAGGTTCGACCCCATGTTCTGGGAGGTCGAGGTTATTGACACGTGGGTTGACAGACATGCAGAGTTCCACAAACCGCCCGTTTTGCCTGTGACTTATTTTGATAGGCAGTCCTATTTGTCCGACTGAACCCTGTAAGCTTTCATGTAGCAAACCTGTTCATTGTGATGGCTAATTTAAGCCATAATTAATTGGGGAGTTCGCCATGTGTGTAACGGATTGTTGTACCTTGTATGGATAAGAATATTGTGATTAACGTAAATGTTGGCTGTTTGCCTATTGCTTTGTTGATGACTCGATTTCATGTAATTTTGTTTGTCACACCCGTTTGGTGTAGTGGTAGAGTATTTGTAAATTTTGACAGCGGTCATTTGAGTATTTTTTTTCTATTGGTCACGTGTTAATGTACTTGTGTTGATTTGTGTGAGAAGTCCTAAGTTTTTAGGCAGTAAATGTTGCTACGGCAATTTAAGTCCAATTTCACACGGAAATTTTGTGTTTGTTTATAGTAGATTTAGGAAGTGTCGATTTAACTTAAGTATTGTAGTTGTGTTCCCTCGTGTCGGTCTAGCTCTAGGAAATGCGGATTCGTTGTCTGAAGGGTCATTCTGGATGATAACGAATCACGCATTCAAAGTACACATCGTGGTGCATGTAGAACGGCGTACGCACTTATATGGTCATTTTTGTATCGTTTGATTTAAGGACACTTGGTCCAGGTAATTAATCTCTCCAGAGATATCGCCTAGTTTTTGGCATTTTTATTAAGCGGGAGTCAGTTGGGAGTTTTTGTTGTTAATTGTTTATGTGTAAATATGGTGATTTGTTATTAAATTCAGTTGTTTTTAACCCTGGCTTCACTCTTTCCTGCATGTTATTTTGTTATATGTTACCCTGCAAGTTAATGAAGCGCCCTGACAGCAACTTACGAATATGACCTGTTACGCCCCGAATCTGAGTCTCATATGCTTCTTTGCAAGGGTTCATAAAACAAAAATGGCTGCCCAAGTGGGGATTGTTGTTGTTGTTGCTTCGCTGATCTCATATTTATTTCGTTGAGAAATGATGCCAGGTCAAGCGGACATGTAAATTCAGTAAATGGAGGCGATGTTGTACCGCCATGTGCATTAGTAAAATCACTGAGTTCCTAAAGTTAGAAATATTGAACAAGTTTAGAATTTGATTTGGTATTTGTTATAAACTTGTTCTGGCGCCCACATTAAAATTAGAAATTTGCATTATTAATGAACTCAGTCAAAGCAGGAAGATGTTGCCTTATATTTGACATTTAATTGACTTCGGTTAATTGGTGTTTCGTAAATTCTGTTGGTTAGGAATTTAAAAGCAGATCACTAGGGGTTATTTTGTTGTTTGGGAATAAGTGTCATTGTATTCAGTAAATTTTGTTACTGAAATTTTCATTAAATTAGAGCCAGTAATATTTAAATGTGTGACATGTATGTGCGTATAGGGCTGAAACCTTAGCCCATAACCCTGTTTTTCTCTGAATATATTTTGTGTATGATATGGCGAGTGTTGATGAGATAAAGGCATTGTTAGAACAGATGTCGATCCAAATGTCCGCGAAAACGGAAGAACAATTAGTGCAGATGTCCGTAAAGACTAAAGAACAATTAAAAGAACAATTAGAAGCTCAGCGTGAGCATAGTGAAAAACAATTAGAACAGATGTCCGCGAAAACGGAAGAACAATTAGATAAACAATTAAAGAATAATGAAAAACAATTACTTGATATGAGCGGTAACATTTCGGTCCAGTTAGAAGTCCAGAAATTAGACACTGACAAACAATTCAATGAACTAAACCACAAATTGTCACAACAGGCGGTAACACAAACCGAACAGTTAGGAAAAATCACGAATGATATTAATCAGAGCGTTCAAAAAGTAGAGAAACTGGCAGGCGAGGTTGCGGAAAATAACATCAAACAGTTAGGCGAAATGAAGAAATTGGAGGCGAAATTTGACAACAAATTAGTACAATTTGACGAGATGGTGGCAGATAAACTCAAGCAGATAGAGGCAGCATGTGTCAGTAACACCGCGGGAGTGAAGAAAACCCAAGAGAAACTACAGCAGCAAATTAATTCGGTAGATAACAACGTGCTGGAATTAATAAAGGAAATAGATAAAGTCGAAGTTAAGGCTGAAACCGAGCGGATACACTTGCGGGAAAATTTAGAGGAGCAAATCGGCAGAACACAAGACATCATAAGAAAAGAGATGGAAGGCCAGCTAATAAAAACACAGGAGGTCATAAGACAAGAAGTAGGGGAGCAGCTCGTCAAAACTCAGGATAATTTGGAAGAACAACTAGTGAAAACGCAGGAACGGATACGTGAAGAGCTAGAGAACAATCAGGAGAGGAACGAGGAGAAAATAAATAGCTTAAAAAGTAGGATCCGGCGAGATTGGGACCAGCAGGCTCATGCGAATAAGGAAGACAGGCTGGCAGTTTTAAAGCGAATGCAGGCACTGGAGGAAAATATGAAGTCGAAATTACAGGCACACTCAGAATTAATCATAAAAAACGAGATTAGATCGTTAGAGAATGCGACATTATTTTCAAACGAAAATATTCCGGAAAAGCAAACAAGTATTGGAAGTCCGGCAGGTTCGAAGTTGGCTGAGGACACGAGTCGGGGTCAAAGTCCCAGACTAACGACTAATGCATTCCAGCAGTACAGGGGGGAGACTTCAACTCCGCAACCGAACTTGGCACCAGCCCAAGTCATCCAAGTCATTCGGGGTAATGATTTTAAGCCCGATAAGTTTAAAGAACATTCAGGAACCACTCCCAAAGCATTTCTACGGCAATTAACTGACTACTTTAATGACCAACACATCGGCCCGGAGAAACAATTAAGAATGGTGGAGAAATTTTTAGAAGGACCTAGCCTGACCTGGTTTTTAAGTTTCAAGTACACGTTTACAGACATGGCTCAATTCCGCGAGGCGTTTTTGAAGAAGTTTTGGAGTCCTTCGTTACAGCAGGGGTTAAGAATGGACCTGTACACGCGCAAATACCACAGTACACATCCAACCCGTTTTTCAGAATTCTTCAGTCAGCAATTGGTAAAATTCAGGGATTTTGATGACCCGCCTAGCGAGCCGAATATGGTTCTAACCATCGGAAAACAACTCCCAATGCATATCCAACAATTATTAGTCGCAGGAAATATTCAGACCGCAGTCCAAGCCGAAGAATTACTCAGACACTTAGATGAGACGAGTATGGTAAGCCCACAGACAGGAAGAAGGAATTTGGAATGTGTCAACACGGCAGAGGTAGTTCAGGGACTCCAAAATAACCACGGCCAGGGGAACCAAAGTAAGACACAGTCCACAGGGACACAGTTCACGCCAAGAAGACAAGATTTTGACGGCCGAAACCAGTTCCATAACAACAATCAGAATTATCAGAATAACCGCGGGAGATATCATCAGAATAACCAAAATCAAAATAATCAGTGGACGTACCAGCGGGAATACACGAATTGGAGGGGAACCAGAGACAAGGTAGACCTTACCAAAGAAATGGAGATGGTAGATGGAGTTACGGCAGGGACTATCGCCAAGAAAACAGAGGAGATTATAGGAATAACTGGGACGAACGATATATTGAATCCCGTAAATACTTGGATCAATTAAGTAATGAAGAAGCGGAGAAGGAGAAGTGGGGGCGTGCCATGGCAAACAGACAGAGCCCAGACAACCATCAAGGAGAAGGAGCAGAGAGTTTACTGAGGCAACAGGAGCGACAGAATGATAACCGGCGAAACACATCTAATGGGGCCCGGGATAAAAAAAAAACCAAATGAACTGAAAGGAGACAGGCTAAAAACGGAGATCGCCAGGGAGCAAGAAGAGATGATAGTGGCCAATATAGAAGAGTGGGTAGCATTCCCAGACGACTGCCTGGAGGAAGTGGTGAAGAACCGTGAAAATGTTATCAGACAGCTACCAATTATTTACGCGCATATTGGAGGTATGAGGGTGAGATGTTTGATTGATACAGGTAGCCAGGTGTGCTTAGTCACTGAAATTTTGATAAAAGAAATAGCAAGAAAACAGACTGTTCCTATTATGCCGGTACCGCTAATGAAAGTCAGAGGTGTCATTCCTGACAAAACTATGAATTGTAAACAGCAAGCATTTCTAGATCTGGAAATATTGAACCATACTTTTTCACAAACATTCATTGTTATTCCAAAGATGAACTACAATATAATTTTAGGAGCCAACTTCATCTGCGATTTTCATGCTGTAATTGATTTACATAACAATACTGTAAGCTTCAAACAAGTAGAAGGATTGGATCATGTGGGTTTAAATATGGAAGAGAATCCGCTGGAGAGAGAGGCAAATACTTGGGTTGTTGAGGAATGCACTAATGAGGCCGGAGATAAGATCTTGAGGGGAGAGCAAGTTAACCAGACAGCAGTGCTAGAAATGGACAGCCGAGATATTTCGCAGGAACTTTGGGTGCATTTGGCGGAAGAAGAAATGGGCGGAACCAAATTCGAAATTCTACTTCAGGAGCGACTTAAGGAAGCCATCGTAGGGGAATCTGATAGAAGAAGATTGGAAGAAATTTTAAGATTACATAAAGGAGCGTTTGACACCGTACCTGGGAAAGTTTTAAATTTTCAATATGCGATGCAGGTAACAGATTGGACCCCATTCAAAAGTAAATTGTACCCGATCCCAGAGAAGCATTTTTCTCAGGTGAAGGATATTATTACTAACTTATTAGATTCTGGCATGATAAGGAAAGCTGCAACTCCTTATCTGAACGCAATATTGGCTGTGACCAAGCCAAACGGATCAATTAGGCTATGCCTAGACGCGCGAGTTTTAAATAGCAAACTGCTAGTTGAGCACGACCAAGCACCGAGGATCAAAGATGTTTTGAAAGGCTTCCGTGGGAAGAAGATATACTCAAGTGTTGATTTGACGAATAGTTTCCACCATCTTGAACTTGAAGAAAAATCCCAACTGTTGACGGGATTTTTATTCGATAATCAAAGTTATATCTGGTGTCGAATGCCCTTTGGCGTGAAAACTGCGGGATGTGCACTCATTAGAGCACTCGATAGAAATCTGACTGAGGAGGTCAAGAACTTCACCACGAGATATGTTGATGACATATTAATCGCTTCTGAGACAATGGAAGAACACTTGATAAATTTAAATAAACTGCTGGACAACCTGAGAACCATGAACTTCAAGATCAACTTAAAAAAGTCACATTTTTGCCAGAGCGAAATTTTATATTTGGGACATATAATTGATGTCGAGGGCGTGCGGCCTAATCCAGCCAAGATTGATGCTATTAAGAAATTTCCCACACCTACCAAAGTCAAACATGTTAGAGCATTTTTGGGAGTGACAGGTTTCTTCAAAGAAAATTGCCCTGGTTACACAGAAACAGTAGCGCCTATGCAGGAGATGTTGAAGAAAGCGAATCGATGGTCGTGGAACGAGGAGTGCGACAGGTCTTTTAAAGCAACGAAGGATTTATTGGAAAACTGTGTGAAACTTGGATATCCGGATTTTGAGAAACAATTTATCATTCAAGCAGATGCTTCGTTAATTGGGATTGGTGCTATGCTGTACCAAGAGGACGCTGAAGAACCCAAGAAGAAATCCTATTTGGCATTTACGAGTCGTAAATTACGGAAACATGAGAGGAACTACACAGTTACGGAACTTGAGCTACTAGCAATTCTATATTCTCTCCAACAGTGGCGCAAGATGATCTATGGTTATTCCATCATTGTTAGGACCGACCACCATGCACTGACATTTTTATTTAAGACAACAATAGCAAGTGAGAGAGTTACGCGCTGGTCCATCTACATACAGCAGTTTGACATCACAATAGAGCATTGTCCTGGGAAATTGAACGTCATACCAGATGCCTTGAGTAGAAACCCTGAGGACGGAAACGAAGTAACAGCGGAAGTTCACAATATTACCTTGACACCTAAGGCTCGTGAGTTTTTGGCAAGATTGAAGGATATTCGGAAGGAGCAAGAAGCTGACCCATGGATGATGATGATAAAATTCTATAGGAAGGAGTTACCACCAAATTCAGCGGAGTACCGGGAAGCCAGTGCTAAACAAGCGAGATTTCACTACTTGAATAACTTGTTACATAAGTACGTGGATGAGCATCATACTAAACTGCGGATCTTAGTTCCAGCATCACTACAGAGGGGATTAACTTGGCATGTTCACGAGAGCCTAGCACATATCGGCACGGATAAGACTGAAGCTACGATAGGGGAGACCTTTACTTGGCCCAAGATGAGATTCACCATTGTTGAAGTAATTAGAACGTGTGACGCTTGTCAGCGCACAAAGCCGAACAACTTTATTCTGAAACAACCTCCAAGACCACTATTACCGCAGAAACCATGCGAGATGCTCGCGATTGATTGCTTCGGTCCTTTAGTAAAAGGAAAGCGTGGATGCCGACACCTCTTGGTATGTGTCGATGTATTTTCGAAAATGGTCGTGCTATGTCCTATTCAGAAGACGACATCAAGACAAGTCCTTAGTCGAATTAAGAACAAAGTCATTCCGAGGCTTGGGAAGCCGGAATCCATTCTATCAGATCACGGTACCTATTTCACAAGCAATGTTTTTAGGCAAGGTTTGGAGAGCCTAGGAATAAAACACATATTTTCAAGTATTCGTCATCCTTGTGGAAATCCGAGCGAAAGAACAATTCGCTGTGTCGCTAAATACTACAGAGTAATGATTCCTAACGAACACAATAAATGGGTAGACAAAGTAGGGGAAATTGAGAGGTGCATGAACACTACTAAGCACGAGTCGACGGGTCAAGTCCCACTGCTTGTACACCACAACATATTGCCGGAAAGAACTTGGGACAAGATCATTCCTTGCCCAAGGGATCCATTATTAGCGCATGATTTGCGAATCCAGCGAACGAGAGAGCACATGAGGAACCAAGCGGACCGAAGGCTGAGACGGTACCGAGGTAAGAAGTTTCACCGAGAGTTACAAGAACAAGAATTAGTGCTGGTTCGTAGACCACCGATCTCCGACCCTAAGAACAAAGTCTTCGCCAAGTTCTGTCCAAAATTCATTGGCCCGTTCCGGGTAATTAAGAATCTGGGTAACAATGCCTACAGATTAGAAGAAGTGAGCACTGGTGCAAAATCTGTTTTTAATAGCGCCAATTTGAAACCGTACTACAGAAGGGAACCATTTGATGATTAGGAAAGATGATATGTGCAGAATCTGTATTGCCAGAATTTTTTTTTTGAAAGCAAACACTCAAATCCACGGGGAGCGCGTGAGTACGCACTTTGTTTGTAAACAACGAGCAGCTGAGACGACGGGAGCGGCAACTACGTGAGGAGAAGGGGGAGACCTTGAGAAAATATGAATGACATTCCAGCGAGAAGGGAGCACACTAAGTGAGTCAGAGGGACATACACTCGAGCAGCTGAGTGAGATTTAAAGAGATGTGTTGTTACTACAGTGGATTTTGTTTTTGAAATCCAAACCAATAAATTGTTTCGAATTTCAAAACCTTGCTGAGGATAAATGAACCCTTATTGATCTTCGATAAATAAGTATTCATATTTATTATTATTATTACTACGGCCCAGGCAGCACATAAGGAAGTCGACTTGGATATTAGGGAGGCCAGCATTTCGTAATGGTTGCAACAGAAGCTGAGTTGGTAGCTATTCCTGGGGACGGCCAGAATTAGTCGAGTTCAAGGCCAAATTGTGCAACTACTGTACCAAAATTGGAGACATAAAGGGAGAATCACGAGGTCCTCTCAACGAACATACGATTGAATCAGCCAATCGCAAGAGACCAAGCCGTGACCACGAGGTGGACGGCGTCAGTAGTAAAAAGCGCGCGGAAGTGTGTATCTAAGGAACCGCCGAACGGATTAATCTCCGCTCGAGTAATTTGAGACGTTGGATTCATTTGGAGAAGAATGACACTAGCCCCATCTTTGTGAGACAAAAACTCTGGAAGTTTTTATCCGACTCCGCCCCACTCCGCCGCCCTTGTCAGTTTCTCATAAATAGTCTGGCCTGACGCCAATCTAAGTACTCAGTTGTGGAGCCTTCAGAGGCATACTCCACGCCAGTTTGAAGTGTGATTTTGACGCTCGAATTTATCTAAGTCTATACTTGTGGAGCCTTCAGAGGCATACTCCACGCCAGTTCGAAATATGATTTTTACGCTCTAAAATCAGTGAAGCTAATTTATTTTATGAGCTCTGGGAAGCTAAAGTCGCAGCGTTTGCAATATCGAATTTTAAAAGCTATAAAACATTTTGTTCTAAAATCAACTAAGTTGTGTGATCTAAATATTTCACGCCAGCGCGTGATAAACTGTAACATTCTTTTAAAGACGACAAGTTCAACTTTAAGGGGGAAGTATCGTATCACCCTCATTAGCGCTTACCAGAACCGAAGTCCATAAGACGGGACGGAAATACCGGACGAGATAGCGACTGCGAGTGCAGCCAGGATTTTGAACTTGTTAACGAGCCAGTGGCGCGGACTCGAGATGTATATTTTATGTATAAATTGTGTGTATTGTATGTGTTTTTATAGTGCGTATGTGCGATATAATTAGGGCCAGTCTTCGCTATTAATCGCAGTAGGACAATTGTGGGTGAACTGAGTAGCCTGCAAGCGATTATAGATAGGCAAATGTTTAACATTGAACTTTTCTGCCAAGGAGTCGAGACCAAGATGATCAGCACGTGGTTTGAAGTTGGGATGAGCTTCAAGAAATCAACGCAGACGACTACTATGGAGTGCTAAATTGTCCATAGGGCAATGGGTTGAGGAGGATGTCCTTAGTCCTACATGCAGAAGCGGTGATGTACTAAAATTGGATTATTTCAATTATGTAGTTAGATTTGGCCGGGGAACTTTGTAAATAGTCATGTTTTTCTTTCTTGTTTTTAGCTGTTTTTCTTGTACCGACACTATATGTTTAAATGTCCGTTGGCGCGTGGCCAAAGTGTTTGTTGATATTTTGATTTTTTTTCTTGAGTCATGTGTAATGTACGCGGCGTGCGTGCGTGATTTTATCCTTGCAATTGCGGAACCCGTTACATTCGATAAATGGTGCTTTATTAACGTTAATATTTTGAAATAGGAATGGGAGGAAATGATTGTAAAACATTTTGCTGAACAGGTTATTATTCATGTTAGGGTAGCCGAGTGCACCAACTTAAAAGTAATTGTAGAACACCTTCGTTCTAATTTTGATAGATTTTTCTTGAGTCCTTTTCAGGTGACTAGTCACGGCATAGAACGATGGCGCCAGCATGTGGATATTATTTGTGTCTTTTATTTCAGGGTCTGTCACAACCCATACGTGTGATTCAGTGTGTGTTGATGTGTCTAGTGTGTGTTGATTCTACGTGAGGAGGGGGTAGTTGTCCTACCGCCCTTATATATTTTTGCTGCTGTTGTATTTTTAGATGGAAAGACAGAGTGCTCTTGGGAGACTGCTGATTCTTGTCCATATGTTTTTCTGACACACACACGTATTATTGTGCTTTGGGCACATTTCTTCGAGGTTCGACCCCATGTTCTGGGAGGTCGAGGTTATTGACACGTGGGTTGACAGACATGCAGAGTTCCACAAACCGCCCGTTTTGCCTGTGACTTATTTTGATAGGCAGTCCTATTTGTCCGACTGAACCCTGTAAGCTTTCATGTAGCAAACCTGTTCATTGTGATGGCTAATTTAAGCCATAATTAATTGGGGAGTTCGCCATGTGTGTAACGGATTGTTGTACCTTGTATGGATAAGAATATTGTGATTAACGTAAATGTTGGCTGTTTGCCTATTGCTTTGTTGATGACTCGATTTCATGTAATTTTGTTTGTCACACCCGTTTGGTGTAGTGGTAGAGTATTTGTAAATTTTGACAGCGGTCATTTGAGTATTTTTTTTCTATTGGTCACGTGTTAATGTACTTGTGTTGATTTGTGTGAGAAGTCCTAAGTTTTTAGGCAGTAAATGTTGCTACGGCAATTTAAGTCCAATTTCACACGGAAATTTTGTGTTTGTTTATAGTAGATTTAGGAAGTGTCGATTTAACTTAAGTATTGTAGTTGTGTTCCCTCGTGTCGGTCTAGCTCTAGGAAATGCGGATTCGTTGTCTGAAGGGTCATTCTGGATGATAACGAATCACGCATTCAAAGTACACATCGTGGTGCATGTAGAACGGCGTACGCACTTATATGGTCATTTTTGTATCGTTTGATTTAAGGACACTTGGTCCAGGTAATTAATCTCTCCAGAGATATCGCCTAGTTTTTGGCATTTTTATTAAGCGGGTGTCAGTTGGGAGTTTTTGTTGTTAATTGTTTATGTGTAAATATGGTGATTTGTTATTAAATTCAGTTGTTTTTAACCCTGGCTTCACTCTTTCCTGCATGTTATATTGTTATATGTTACCCTGCAAGTTAATGAAGCGCCCTGACAGCAACTTACGAATATGACCTGTTACGCCCCGAATCTGAGTCTCATATGCTTCTTTGCAAGGGTTCAATATAGAGCCTCCGTGTCCTAGGCGGCAGCACGCCGGCCTCTCACCGCTGTGTCCGTGGTTCAAATCCCGGTCACTCCATGTGAGATTTGTGCTGGACAAAGCGGCTGCAGACAGATTTTTCTCCGGGTACTCCGGTTTTCCCTGTCACAAATTCATTCCAGCAACACTATCCAGTATCTTCATTCCCTCTGTCATTCATTTAATCTTTGCTCCATGGGAGTGCGAGAGGCTTCGGCAGCTGGCACAGTTCATATCCTCGCCGCTAGATGGGGGTTTCATTCATTCCATTCCCTGACCCGTCGGTCGACTGTAAGCAGGCTGTGAATTTTTATTTCATTTTGGTTTATATAGCAAAAAAAATGTATTAAATTGAAATGATAGACTGTTTCCTTTACTTATCATGAAGTTATCTGTTATTTCACTAAAAAAAACGTATTGTTCGCAGGTCTGCACACATTAGAATTGGTGCGCTGTCTGCTGAACCTTTTATTTAAGTGACAGTCCACCTCGCTGCCATCCCTGAAGTTCGGGTTCAATTCCTGGCTCCGCCAACAAATTTAATTCTGGTGTGAGGGCCAGAACTGGTTGAGAAGAGGTACAGTAGGTTAGTTTCCCACCTCAGCCATCCTGGAAGAGGATTTCCGTGGTTTCCCCACTTTTCATCTTCATCATCATCATCATCATCAAGTTTCCACTCCAATTTCACGGGTGTGGTTTACGAGCGCTCTCCATTTTAGTCTATTCATATACCACTGCTCCTTCAAGACTTACTAGTTTGAATCTACCATACATCTTGTAAACATTTTCAATTTCAATTGCATTTTGTAAGCATTTTGAATTTCAATTGCACTTTGTAAGTATTTTGGATCTGAAATGGGCGTTTCTCAATCTAAATTGCAATGTGTATTTTGCAATTTCAATTGCATTTTGTAAGTTTTTTGAACCTCAATTGCATTTTGTACGTTTTTTCAATCTCAATTGCATTTTGTAAGTATTTTGATTTTCAAATGTATTTTGTAAGTATTTCGACTCTACGTTGCATTTTGTACGTGTTTTAAACCTAAACTACATTTTGTGCGTATTTTTCAATCTATCCCTTTTGTGAGTATTTTCCTTCTAAATTCCCTTTTGTAAGTATTATACTACCACTCTCCATTTTCTGAGTCGTTTCAATTAGAGTTCCATTTTGTAAGTATTTCCAGCCTCACTTCATTTTCGTTCTGGTTTCCATTTCATTGTCATTTCCGCTATCGCCCAGACCATTAGGGGCCGATAACCTAGATGTTAGGCCCCTTAAAACAACAATTAGCATCATCTTCATCACTTTTAAGACTTCATTCCAGTTGATTCCCTTGGATTTTTATTTCATATCATATTTATTTATCAGTGCCTTACACTATATTTACAGTACATTGAAGGGAGTCTCTGAAAAGAACAAAGCCCCACTTCGCATTCGGGATGCGTCCTTCACTTGGTCCAGCCATCTCCTCCTAGGTTTTCCAACAGGTCCCTTTCCAGTAATCTCAGTATGCAACCATTGTTTTGCAATTCTTCCTTCTGTCATACGTTTGACGTGACCAAACCATCGCAAACGTGCCCTAGTTATGGTCTCCTTCAGGGACTGATTTATTCCAGCTTGTTCTCTAATCTTCTCATTTCTTACTTTGTCTTTCCTAGTTTTTTGAAGTACCTGTGCTTGTTAGAAACTCCCCCATTTCTACTCCGGGCATATACCGAGATAATTCCTTACTTAAGACCACGGCCGCCTCATTCCCAATCCTCACCTGACTTAAGCTACAGATACACACACTACTACAGCCATCACAATAACACATGTTATCAGACAAGTTCTCTACGCACCAATAATATCCCGCAGGGGCTCACAACTTGTGGGACGTGGGTTAGCGACCACGGTACCCCAGCTGAGTCTGGCATTGCTTCCTCTTACTTGTGCCAGGCTCCTCTCTGTTATCTTTCCTGTCGACCTCCCTTGGTCAACTCTTGTTCTTTTCTGACCCCGACGGCATTAGGGAATCCGAGGCCTAGGGAGTCTCTTCCTTTCACGCCTTAGTTGGCTCTTGTATCATCTTTCCTGATCCCTCATTCTTCGATGGGTCAGACCTCTCGTTTTATTTTAATTGTATCTCCTGCCTTCTGCTCAAGGCCCTCAAGGAGGCAGGGTGTGTGTATCCCCAGCACTTATGGTGCGTCCTGGATAGTGCTACAACCTCAAGGGCTCACGAGTGGTGAGTTTGAGAGTTCGCGAACCCAGGGGATTCCTGAGCTGGGTCCGGATATTCCCCTTTTTCTATTGCCTTTGGAGAGGACACTCTCCTCTTTCCCTTTCCTATCTGCCTTTCTTGGCTCTCCTTCCTTCCAAGTCCCTCAGTCCTCATTTTCCGAGGATTGAGGGCATTTCCTTTCCTCCTGTCTTTAATTTATCTTATTCCTCTCTTTTGTTCTTATTTTATTTTAGTTTCATTTTTACGATCACACAACCCATTAGGGGCCGATAACCTAGATGTTAGGCCCCTTAATACAACAATTCTAATCATCTTCACACCAATAACACGGGGTTAAATGACCAGGGTGTCCAAGCCCCTTAAATAAAACAACAACAACAACAACAACAACAGTATTTCCCAGGAGGGAGTGTGGAAAATTCCGGAGAAAAGACACGCTCAGGATAGCTTCTGTCAGCGCCGGGGTGCAAACCTATGATCACCAGACTTGCTGCACCTTCCCGCGTGCCCTCGGTGCACGATTTAACAAGCATGGCTACGTCGTGGGCCCCCCTAGTTAGCCTATTTTCATTTATGAGAATATAGGCTTATGTGATCACCTTTTGTCCGTGTGTGTGTATGTTTTTATTTGTGTCCCCCCCCCTAATAACTTCTAAACGGCAGGAGCGATTTCAATCAAACTCGGTATGGTCATTGCTCCACTTTGACCGACCAGGACCGTGCCCTTCAAATTTTATTGCGTCTCACCAATCCAACATGGCGGCTGTGCGAAATATTTCTCCGGCATTCTATATCTCCGAAACTATTACTGATATCACCCTGAAAATTTGTACGGTGATAAAGTGCACTAGGTTACTAAAAGTTCACCTATGAGACTTTGAAAAACCTGTTAACTACAAAACGACCATGGCGGCCAAGCAGAGTTGAAACTTTTAAATAGACTTTTCTCGCGATTTAACCATCTAAACGCAATGAAACTTGGCACAGCAAATGTCTATGCACATTGTAATACACTGGCATTTAATATAGTTCAATTGTTCAAGATGGCGGCTGTGTGCAATTTTAAAATTAAGTCTTGATTTCTTGTGTATTAATCATGCGATCGAAATGAACGTTTGAATAATGAACCTACGCGAAAATCATCATCTAATAGGAGCCTACATAACTCTATGGCCTCCGTATATGAGAATCCAACATGCGACCAATCGAAATATTTAGACGGTTCACTATCTACGAATCTTTTACAGCAATCAAACTAAAATTTTGTATGTTCACAGTGGCTATGTACATAAGTTCACCTATGGGACTTTCAATAACCTGGTGAACACAAATCCAACATGGCGGCGACGCGAAATATAAATATTGAAATGAACGTTTCTCGCGATTTATCCATCCGAGCGCAGTAAAACTAGGTACGGTAAATGCTTATACACATTTTAATCCACTGGCATCTAATTTATTTATAACCTAGATGTTAGGCCCCTTAAAACAACAATTATCATCATCATCATCATCATCTAATTTATTTCAATTGCTTTCATAACCACAAGATGGTAGCTGAGCGAAATTTTAAAATCTGATCTTCGCATCTTGTGTCCTAATCATGCAATTGAAGTTTGAATACTTCACCTATACAATAATCTTCATGTAATATTTGTCTACATAACTCTAAGTCCAACATATATAAAAATCCTACATGGCGACCATCCGAAATATTTAGACGGTTCACGAATCTATTACAGCAATCAAACTGAAATTTTGTATGTTGATAGAGGCGATTAACATAAGTAGGATATCTGAAAATAGGCTTCACGGAACTACTTGATTTTACGAGAACGCTACAATGTTGTGACGGTTTTTGCTGTTACCAGTATATTAATGTATTCTCGTATAACGTTAATACCCCCCTCAGGTTTGGTGTACATCAGCCCACGATGACAAAGCCGCCTTGTGACGTCACAACAGCGCAATGCACCTGTCGCCTGTTGCCATAGCAACCATAAGAACATTCATTTAATTAAGAAATTCCCTAGCTGATGAGGTGACGGTGAGGGTTCCAAGTTCTGGAATATTCAGTAATGTTTCCCTTCACAGAGTTCCACAATAGAGAACAAGAATCTCATAATAGATGCTGGCTGGTATTGTGCTCTCAGATGCCGGGCATCTACGTTCAAAGTTCCAACAAGAACCTTCCAACAGCCAGACTTTAACCCACTATTATCAAGACGGTGATAGCCTATATTAATAGGCCTAAATGGTATGGACTCCGTTCTGAGGAAAGAATTCATGATGTGAGACAAAAATAATATGGAATGCAGCCGAAAGAAATCAGAGACACTATTGACGTCAGCAGCGTATACAATTTCTTTTCGGAGGGGGGCTGACTATCCTGGAAAATTGTGAGTATACTCAGGGGATTGTTACCACAAAATACCCAGAAATATCAGCCAATACCTTAGAGCATATAACTTTGTGTAATTATTTTAGATAAGATTCAAAGTTTATATAGCCTACAATTACTGGCAATACAAACAAGTAGTTCCGTGAAGAACTATACAGCCTATTTTCATATATCCTACTTATGTAAATCGCCTCTATCAACATACAAAATTTCAGTTTGATTGCTGTAATAGATTCGTAGATATTGAGAACCGACTAAATATTTCGGATGGTCGCCATGTTGGACTTTATATACGTAGGTCCTAAATTTATGTACTGTTACATGAAGATTATTTTGTACGTGTAGCATTCAAATTTCAGTCGCATGATTAGGACACAAGAAGTAACAACTAGATTTTAAACTTTCGCACAGCTGTCATCTTGTGGTTATGGAAACAATTGAAATCAATTAGATGCCAGTGGATTAACATTCATATAAGGATTTACTGTACCAATTTTCACTGCACTCGGATGGTAAAATTGTGAGAAACGTCCATGTGAATATTTATACTTCGCGTCGCCGCCATGTTGGATTTGTGATCACCAGGTTATTGTAAGTCCTATAGGTAAACTTATGTTCATAGCCCCTATGAACATAGAAATATTCAGTTTGATTGCTATAATAGATTTGTAGATATTCATAGCCGTCTAAATATTTCGGATGGTCGCCATGTTGGATTGTTAAATGTATAGGCCATAGAGTCATGTACCATTAAAGGAAAATTTTTGCGTAGGTTCATTATTCAAACTTCCACTTCGATCGCATGATTACGACACCAGAAATAAAAACTTAATTTTAAAATTCGCACAGCCGCCATCTTGAGGTTATGTAAACAATTGAAATAAATTAGCGACCAGTGCATTACAATGTGTATAAACATTTCCTGTACCAAGTTTTAATGCGTTTGGAACATGAAATCGCGAGAAAGGTCTATATAAATTTTCCAATTTTCTTGGCCGCCATGTTTGTTTTGTAGTTAACCGGTTTTTAAAAATCATATAGGTGAACTTCCAGTAGTACCCTTTATCTTCGTACAAAATTTCAGGGTGATACCGCTAATAGTTTCAGAGATATAGAATGCCGGTGAAATATTTCGCACAGCCGCCATCTTGTGGTTATGTAAACAATTGAACGAAGTTAGATGTCAGTGCATTACAATGTGTATAAACATATACTGTACCAAGTTGTATTGCGTTTGGTTGGTTAAATCGCGAGAAACGTCTATTTAAAAGTCGCAACTTCGCTTGACCGCCATGTTGGTTTTGTAGTTACCAGTTTTTCAAGAGTCACATAGGTGAAATTCTAGTAATTCCCTTTATCACCGTAAAAAATTCCAGGGTGATATCGGTAATAGTTTCGGAGATATTCAATGCTGGTGAAATATTTCGCACAGCCGCCATGTTGGATTGGTGAGACGTTAGAAAATTTGAAGGGCACGGTCGGGGTCGCCCGGAATACTGCTATGATCTTACCGAGTTTCATTGAAATCGCTGCAGCCGTTTAGAATCTATTAGGGGACACACACACACACACCTCACACACACACACACACACACACACACACGCGCGCGCGCGGACAAAAGATGATCTCATAAGCCTATTTTTTTTTTCAAAATTAAAAATAGGCTAAAAAAAAGTTGTAAAATACACCACAGCACACGAATAAAATTTCGTACTTAATGAATTTTCTATTATGGTCTATGGAGAATGAATGGCGAATATCTAAATGCTTGTCAATTTATTCAGCAGAAAAGTAATCTTCTATTATTTTTTTATTTTTTACAAATTGATTATTTATTTCTCAAAAGTACCGTACTGTGGAATTCTCAGTTTTCCTTCACAAGGCTGCTTTACTCCGTTCCAGCCCTCAGACCAGAATTAAAATTTCTAGGCAGCCAAGAATGCTAGCCACTACACCACTAGGTAGTCTAATTTCAATCTTAATATTGTTTATAACTTAGCCAATAAGTTAAGATTAGGGTACAACCAAATTTACAATTATGTATGCTTTTACCAAAGCAACACTTTCTTAATTTTTATTGGCTTTTCACGGGGATAGCTGGAGCCTCCACCGCTCCCCCCACATATACGCCCCTGATTGACGTTAAATGGCAGGTGAAAGGCAGGAGAATTCTACTACTTAGGAAGCAAAATAAAGAGTGATGGACGAAGCAAGGAGGATATAAGAAGTAGGTTGGCTCAGGCAAGGAAAGCATTTCTACAGAAAAGAAATATGTTGACATCAAAAAACGATTTATGTTTTAGGAAGCCATTTTAGAAAGCCTTTGTCTGGACTCTGGAGTGTGGCTGTCAATGGAGTGAAGCGGCTTCGGTGGCGTAGTTGGTAGCATACTGAGCTTCTATGCCCAAGATCGCTGGTTCAAACCCGGCCGAAGTCGTCGGATTTTTAAGAGCGTTAAAAATCCCTCAGTATGCCTTCCTTTGGAGGGGAAGTAAAGCCGGCGGGCCAATGTCATAGATTTATGGCATGAAAAAGAACCTTCCACTAACTACACTTGTGGAAGCTAAAATTTGTAGGTTAGTTTGATAACGCTATATTAGTTCCAACGTTCGCCACCAGGTGCTGACTGCAATGTCATTTAGAAGTCACGTCCGCGGCTAGGTGTCGTGGACGGTAGCATCTGGTGGCAAAAGTAGGAACTACCTGAAAAATAATCGTCTGCAGTCCTTCTACCTGAAACACAGATAACACACACTAATTCAGCCATCACAATTAACACCGGTTATCAGACAAATTCTACACAAACCTAAAGTACACGGGGCTACATGACCACGTGCTCGCAGCCCCTAAACCAAGAAACCAACCAACCAGCCATCTATGGAAGTGAAACTTTGACTGTTGGCGCAGCAGAAAAGAGGAGAATAAAAGCATTTGAAATGTGGTGTTACATGAGAATGATGATCTGAATGGTAGATATAGGATGGCCCTCTGTATCGTACTAATCGTTTCATCTCTACATAGCTACCACACCGTACACCCGAAGCAATCTGTTTAACTTATTCTAACCTTGGTCTCCTACAGTTCTTATCCTCGACCCTTCCTTCCATAACTAAGTTTGCTATTCCTGGGTGTTTTAGTATGTGTCCTACCAACCTATCTCTTCTCTTTATTAGCAGTCACCAGAAATATCTCTCCACTGCCAATAGTCTTAATACCTCTTCATTTGTAACCCTATCTACCCATCTGATCTTCATCGTTCTCCTGTAACACCACATTTAAAACGCTTCTGTTCTACTCTTTCTGCTGCACCAACAGTTCAAGTGTTACTTCCATAGAGAGCCACGCTCCAGACAAAGGCTTCCTAAAATGGCTTCCTAATACCTACATCTATATTCGATGCTTTTTAGTAAGTCTTTCAATATAGGGCAGCCTGGGACATTTGTGGGTATTTTGAATTTCAATTGCATTTTTTATGTATTTTCAACCTAAACCGCTTTTTGCAAGTATTTTCAAACGAAATTGCATTTTGTAAGAATTTTAATTTTCAATTGTATTTTGTGGGTATTTTGAATCTAAATTACATTTTGTAAGTATTTTCAATCTAATTTGCATTTTGTAATTATTGTCTGTCAAAATGAGTAGTTTGAATCTATCATACATTCTGTAAGCATTTTCAATTCCAATTGCATTTTGTAGGCATTTTGAATTTCAATTGCACTTTGTGAGTATTTTGCATCTGAAATAGGAGTTTCTCAATCTAAATTGCATTGTGTATTTTCAATTTCAATTTCATTTTGTAAGTATTTTGAATTTCAATTGCATTTTGTAAGTATTTCGACTCTACATTGCATTTTTTACGTATTTTGAACCTACACTACATTTTGTGCGTATTTGTCAATCTATTCCTTTTGTGAGTATTTTCCGTCTAAATTCCCTTTTGCAAGTATTACCATTGTCCATTTTGTGATTCGTTTCAATCTGAGTTAAATTTTGTATTCTCAGTCTCCCTTAATTTTCGTTCTGGTTTCCGTCTCATTGTCATTTTCGCTATCACCCAAACCATTAGGGGTCGATAACCTAGATGTTAGGCTCCTTAAAACAACAATTATCATCATCATCATTACAGTATAGGCTATTCCTTCCTAGCCTTGAACTTCTCCCTGCAAAAGTCACATGTCCGTTACTTTGTGAACACCCAAGTTATTTCTATATTATTTACGGTCGGGTCATATTTACCCATGGCGCCAGTCCTCGTGTGACAATTTCTGCTTACGTTAGTCGTTACTATTTGTAAACAAGAAGTTCCGTGACGAACTAAAGAGCCTACTTTTCTTAAATTTTAAGATTCATGCCAATGATTAATGACGAAATTAAGTTGGTAATATCGAGATTTCTAAATAGATCGAAATACTGTATACCTGGCATAATGTAGCCCAATAAAGCACTACAGTTGGCAGCCCTGGTGACTGAATATATTCTTAGATCCATTTCTTAGGGTACAGAATACAAAATTTGGTTGAAGTCCAATGGATAGCATGGACGTTACATGCAGTTAAACATTGGATCTAATAGCGCGCGTAAAATCATGTTGGCAACAATGCCATGCATGTATTGGTCAGAAATAATCTGAAATAATATGATCTAATGTTGTGCCAATTTTGAATGAAATCCATTAGTTAGCATAGAAGTTACATGAATTTAAAGTTGGACATCTCAGCAGGATTAAAATCATGTTGGTAGCACTGACGTATATAAGTTACTCCAAATTAATATAGAATGTCAGGTACTATACGTGTGCATAGTTTAAAACTGTCGGCTTGCATACTTTCTGATATATTGGTATTTGGATTAAAACAAATTGAGAGCATTTATTAACAGTTGGCAGCCCTGGTGGCTCCTAAGAATACGCTCAGTCATATCTGTGTATGTATACATAGCACATACGAAATTTGGTTGAAATCCTATTGATAGTGTAGAAGTTATATTCATTTAAAATTTGGAATTATCAGCAGGCTTATAATCATTTTGGCAACACTGCCATGTATGTCCTCCTGGAAATTAAACTACAATATTATTATCTATACGTGTGCCAATTTTGAAATAGCTCCGATTCATACCTTCCAAGATATCCAACATGGAGCTCAAATTTCAAATGTGATTTTTCAGCAGTTGGTAGCACTGACATCATTTTCAAATATGGCCGTGAGATATTCAGGTATAGGTCATTACGCATACCAAATTTTGTTTCGTTTGCTGCAGCCGTTTAGGAGTTGATAGGGGGGGGGGACACACACACAGCCAGACAGACAGACAGACAGACAGACAGAAGGACAGACAGACAGACACACATTTGCCCGATCTCATAAGTCTACTTTTTCCTCATTTTTGCAAAATGTGAAAAGTAGGCTAAAAATAAGGGGATAATCCACCTATTTTGGTGCAGCAAAATCACATAGCTCACGTTCTTGTTGGTCCATGTTTAGGGTCTAGGGACACCTTGGTCATCAGTTCCTTTATTCAAAAATAATTGAGATGACTGTTTTGCCGCCAATATCAAGGTCAATTAGGCTCTACTGTTAAGAAAATTATTGTCATTTTCCTGCATGTTAAATTTGAAAAATATAAATGAACCTCATTTTATATTGGCAATAGTTCATAGGAAGACACCAGGTGTAAAATTACTTCGTTAGAATCCCTACGACTACGACAAATGGGATCTGTCTGATAACCGGCGTTAATTGTGATGGCTGTATACTATTAGTGTATGTTAACTGTTTTTAATTCAAGCAAGGACTGCAGACTTTCAATTTTCAAGTAGTTCCAACTTTTGCTACCAAACGCCACCGTCAACGACCAACTAGTTCTGAACTTGGTTACTAGATGCCAACGCAGTCGGCTCCTGGCGACGAACGTTGGAACCTAAGAGTGTTAGTCAAATATAACCTATAATTTAGCTTCACACAAGTGTATTTAGTGGAAGGTACTTTATCATGCCATAAATCTATGACATGGGACAGCCGGTTTTACTTCCCCTCCGAAGGACGGCAAACTGAGGGATTTTTAACACTCTTAAAAAATCCGACAACTTCGACCGGGTTTGAACTCGCGACCTTGGGCATAGAAGCTCAGCATGCTCTGTTAAGAGAGGCAGATGACCTCGCTCTTCCACCCCTTAAAACTCCAATAACTAACAACTCACCCTACTCAACCCTGCGTAATAAACAGACAATATTAGACTGGAGGTTTATTTGATCATTAAGAAGACACCTCGACAGGGAGAATATTAAACTCTGCGAGCTGCCAGAATAGGATTGACAGTTCTCTTATCGCCATGTGGTCTGAGAACGAGATTGCCAAACTGTACAAGCCAGAGATACAGCTGACCAGGCACTGAAGCACGTGGGCTGTAATATTGCAACGCCGAGTATTATGACATCAACTATGGCTGTGTTTCTATCTCCCAAAATTTTAATAATGGCACCCCGTCGTGTTCGTTAAGCCGCCATTTTGGACACGATGACGGCCTAGGGTGGGGGCTTAACGAAGCCCTGAGAATCAAAACGATCTAAAATTTTTCCGAGCATGGTCTCCAATCAAAACGTCCCTGATTGGCTGAGCACTTATTGGGTCCTTCCCGCCACACAGCCGCAATCAAATTCGCCATTAACCTCAATTTAACATAACCTAAGTTACTTAAATTACAAATATTAATAATGTTGGTGAAGGGTGGGTGACTTGTGGATTAGATAAGCCATTTTTAGTGTTGCCTTCTATAGATTTGTGTTTTTTTTGGCAATCTCGTTATCTTGTAGACATTAAGATAAATAGTTATATTTCGGGGGCCTATCACTCAGTAGCGGTTTATCACAACAGTAGCAACTATTACGAATAGCTGTACTATAGTAAGATTTTTCTGCACCTTCGCGAAATAGTGGCAGTGGTTTGAGATTATTTTTGACTACCATTATGGGGCTTTAATAGTTTTTCATAGAGCATTTTTGTTGTCTTGTAGGCATGATTGATTTGACAAGTTAGGTCTGCATGTAGCCTACAGTTTTTTTTCTGGTTTTTGGAATAATGCTCATTCTCATTAACATTAAGTGCAACCGTGTTGACCGACTGAAAGGCATTGAATATTTCGTTTACTAAGGCAGCACTGAAATATGGGTTCCAACACGATATGGACTTGGAACTTATGTTCGCTTAACAAAATAACGATACATCAACAAGTCATCCTTGTAATCTCTGCAAATAATAAAAATATTTCCCATCCAATATAGGCCTATTCATGTTGAACGGTAGAAAGTTATCAACCTTTATTAAGGCAACACTGAAAAATGTTCATTTTGATCTAGCCTACTTACTCGGAGTCATCTGCATCAATGTCCCTAGAGGTTCAGTTTTTTAAATTCTCCCTTTCCTATGGTCAAATAACACATGGATGTTCCCTATTTTTCTTAAGGGGATTCAATGATCTTATGCTGAACTAATTAAGAATAGGGCATGTATCAGGATAAAAATAATGTCCATAACCATCAGAAACTTGAGAACACAGATCAGGAGAATGTTGATCGACCATGGATGCAAGACCAGAAAGTCTTAAAGAGGAGTGTTTCATTTAGAGGCTTGGAACATCATGGTCAAGACCCCTGTACTTGGGTGTGTGCTCAATTTGTTTGAAAACCCGTTGACAGATCATAAGTTAATCTGTGGCTGGAATCCACTCCGTCCTATGCTAAGCTGTGCGTACTGGGCACCATTAGTGTTCTGTGACTACTGTATCAATTTCTGAAAATTGTGTCATAGGCCTATGCATAGACAAGTCGCTGAGAATGTTCTCTGAATGGTGAATACCAGTAGGCTAGCCTACTTAGCTGCCTCCTTCACTAGCATTTCCAGGCACCTGGTTAGTTGGTAAAATGAAATAGAAAAATCACTTGAATTATTCAAGTTGTCCTTGATTGCCCTCGAGGGACAGTGTACCCCATTCCAGATCTTAGTTCAGAATTAGTTTCCTTGACAGAGTTGGAGAAACAGTCACAATACGTATGGTACTACTAGACCTAGTACGGTACATGTAGATGGAAGCATTGTGAGACCAAACACTAGGTAGCTTATGTCCCATTAGTTGGGAGTGTTGGGGAATGGGAGATTGGTTCAACATTTCAGCCTATGTTGTTGTATATTTCATTAATATATGAGATCTAAAAGTGTATCATAGGAATATTAAAGCAAACCATAATACAAGTTGGTCAATTGGATACAACAATTCAATGAAACATTCTGTTAATAATTAGGAAGTGTCGTAGGCAACCAGAGAAGCGACACAAGAAAAAACACCTGAGTCTTCCAGGCAGTTGTCATCAACTGTATTTCACATAGAGAAGAATGACTAAAATGGTTCCTCATGAAAAAAACAACTGGTCAATGGCTTGAAAGACAGTAGTAAGGACTTACATGCTGTCAGTAAAAGTGGAGTTAAGAAAGATGTCTGGAATATTTAAATCAGTAGTTGATAGCCATGATTTTTAAAATTACCATAGTTAATTGCACCTTAATATGATTAGTAGCCTACCGGTATGTGCAAGATTTTAAATGGTAGGTTTTCCTGTGAACCAAAAAACAGCTCTTAACATGGATTATGTTCAGGTTAGGCCTACAAGTTATTGGGAGGGAGGTTTATTTTACATACCTGTTGCACATAAAATGAGCTTCTGATTAGAGCTCTGTGGGAATGTTTAAATGGTTTGATGATACAGGATTTATCAAGCCTCTTTCTATGCATCTTTTAAAAACATTTCAACAATTCATAAATTACTGTCATCATTGCTAATGTCATGTTTATTTATGCAGCATGAGGAATTAGGAGATATAGTAGGATAAAATGCAACTGTGTCATGGAAACCTAAGATGTATTTTTATTTCTCAACTTTATTTTCTGTAGACTCCAATACAGCCCACCACCAGGGAAAAAAAAAGTGTTGGTGATGTTTAATGAGAGCAAATCTTGAAATACTGTGATTTAAGTGGTTGGTATCAAAAGCTGTATAGGAAAAATGAAAATGTGAAGTCACGCCCAAGTTTATGAAGCCTTGCCAGACTCGGCGGAAATTATCTTCGATGCAAATCAAGTCTCAATAGTTAAAACTTTAGGACGACCTTTGACATGAGCACTATAATAGGCCTACATTTAGGATCGACATAGCCTGCAGTAGGTCTTGTGCTACTGTATGCACCTGGGCATGTTTAAAAAAAACTCAGCCTGCAGGTTAATAAGGTAGTATATTACTATAAATCCATCTCAAGCAAATCCAAGAAGTTACCAGACTGAGAAACTACATATCAATATTTAAACAAAAAAAGGGTGGCAGTGCAAACTGCACTTTTAATCCTTGCTTCATTAGTTAAACCATAATATTTGTACATAAATACAGTAAGGACTTCACATTACAAACGGCTACTTAAATTATATGCCTTATTAGGCATAACCTACAAATTACATGTCATGAAATTGGTAAATATAAGCAGACAGCAACATCAATATGCAATGGTCTATAATGTAGTTTTATAGTGCACAAAAGGTTATTGTACTGAATGTTTTTCGAACTGATGAATAAAACTGGTGGAAACGACAGCCAATTGATTTACATCCAAAGTAGTAGAAACTTTCAGTTGATTGGCAAGAGTGTTGATTTGTACTTTTATTTTCACAAATTTTGATGAACAGTGTCACGCGTCAATTTAAATATAAACGCACATACAATTCCTCATCAATAAGTGATTTGCACTTCATACTGTCATGAACTGTAATAGATTTCTAGCAATTTAATTGATGTAGAAATCTATTCCTCTCGCCACCATGTTGGTGATAATTGTAAACAAACCCGCGGGCAGCCAATGGCTGGTAATAATTGCCAGCCAATAACAAGCCAGGATGATGCGGATCATAATTCGCGTTTCACTCTCATTGCGTTTTAACTTGAGATTTCGGATCAGCTGTTCGTTAACGCCACGGGGTGCCATTATTCAAATTTTGGGAGATAGAAACACGCTCTATGCGAACATGCATTGGTCAGTAGGCAGAGGGGTGATGACTGACGTGGAATTTCCGGCGAAATGTCAATCCTATTCTGGCAGCTCACAGAGTATAGCCTCAATTTCAATATGTGCAGACAGAATCTATTCGCCTCCGTGGTGTATTGGTTAGCGTGCTTAACTGCCACCCCGGAGGTCGGAGGTTCGATTCCCGGCTCTGTCAGTGGTATGAGTGTTATGAGGACTAAACAGGGTCTACTCAGCCTGGGGTGGTCCAAATGAGTAGAGGGGGTTCGATTCCCACCTCAGCCTCCTCGAAGTGGTTTTCCGTGGATTCCCACTTCGTCTTCGGGCAAATGCCAGGATGGTCCCTACCGACAGGCCACGGCCGCCTCCTTCCCTCTTCCTTGTCTATCCCTCCCATTCTTCCCATCCCGTCCGTCACGAGGCTTTGCAGGTGAGGCCGTCTGTGCGAGGCGCTAGTCCCGCCTCCCCAGTTGTATCCCCCGACTCGATGTCAAGCTTCAGTACAGGCGGGATCCCTCGCTGAGTCCGTGGGAAAAGCCTACCTGGAGGGTAAACTAACTAGGAACAAAAAATAATTTAATCTGTGTTAATAATAATAATAATAATAATATCGTATGGCCTCGGTGCCGGGTGCAAGCTTTGTTATTTGACACCCAGAGGACAGCTTGCATGTCGAATTTTGTTGTTCCTTGAAGCACTATGAAAGTCAAGGAGGTTAGATATCTAAGCTCCTCGACACAATAGCGCTTTCTAGTAGAGAAATTAAGAACTTTGTGTTGGCGGAAAATCCCGAGATTAATTTTGCCATTATGAACATGGCCTACTGAATTCAAATTGTTTCTTTAACATGCCAACATCGTATGACATGCGCATCGTGATTTTTGCCGTCTTTCAAAAATCACTTACCACAGCCAGGAGCGAACCTGCAAGCTTGGGGTTAGTAGACCGACACGATAGCCACTCACCCACCGTGGCAAGCTAATTTGTGTTAAGAGAGGCAGATGACCTCACTGTTCCGCCCCTTAAAACTCTAATAACTAACATCTCACCCTACTCAACCCTGCGTAATCAACAGACAATATTAGACTGGAGTTTATTTGATCATTAAGAAGACACCTCGACAGGGAGAGTATTAGCCTCAAATTCAATATGTGCAGACAGAAAAGACGATTACGTGAAGGCCACAGATGCCGACCCTCGATTTATTTCCAGGCCGCTACACACGACCCCACTCCCCCGCCCACGACAAAAGGGGGGAAAGGGGGGTTCCTTCCACTCCGTCGCACTTGTAGTGGCTACTAAATATTTTGCTGGTCGCGCCTTCTCAATGCCTCCATTGTGCGCAACAAGACTTTGATGAGAGGGTCTGGTCTGGCCACAATTGTGATGATATGAAGTGAGGCGAAACGTTACGAGAGCACCGACACAATGACTATTTACAGAAGAATACAACAAGCCGTGGGTGCTGGCTGCTACTTCAACATACAATAATATTGTTCGAGACGTGAGTGTGGTTATTACAGTAGTTAGGTTCATTCTTATGAAATACTGTACTGTACTAGCTTTCGTTACGAGTTCATAGAGCAGTCTTTTTGAAACATTTTCAGACTGTAAGCACCATCCTCAGGCCAAACCAAGTACCCGAGCAGCGGTGTCCGGACATAATGTACCACGGACAAAACGTACCACTTGATTTTCGAGGACATAACGTACCACCTACTGTCGACCAAAGTATTATGTGTACTCGAGTTTGAAGGTTGTTTGTTAAGTAACCAATAGACCTACATAAAATCCAATACCATTAACATTTTTGTCGTTCTATTTTACGTTAGTTCATGTAGGTTTTGATTTTTTAGTTTATATTTTAATATTTTTTATTGCAGTTGGAACACAAAAAGTGCACGTTTTTATGTGTGTTTCAACCATGCGTCACATTTAAGAATTATTATCTCAAAAGCCCGTCATCAAATCGAATCCAAATTTTAACACAATATACATTGGAATGTTGTATAACTGGTTTATTAATTTCACAATTTTGTGTGTCCAAGAAACAGAGTTGTTATCATTGTTGTAAGGTAACTTTTTTTCGGCTCGGGGTGGTTGGAAAATGTAGTTCTTGGTTGCGTTGTAATCGTTATACATCAAAACGTTATGCTGTAAGACTGTGAAATACGTAAATTAATTCACTTTTTTATATCGGTTTGTATTTGTACGAGGAAATAACACGTGGTTCACCAGCTAGCCGGTCCGGAAAAAGCTGTACAGCGTTGCTGAGATGGAGCCCATCACTTCCGAGCGTGGAGCCCATCACTTCCGAGCGAGACGCGCCATGATGCGTGTGGGCACAACTTTGACGACGCTGTACAGCTTTTCCTGGAGCGGCTAGGTGGTGAACCATGTGTTATTTCCTCGTACAAATACAAACCGATATAAAATAAGTTAATTAATTTACGTATTTCACAGTCATACAGCATAACGTTTTGATGTATAACGATTACAACGCAACCAAGAACTACATTTTCCAACCACCCCGAGCTGAGAAAAAGTTACCTTACAAAAATGATAACAACTTTGATTTTTGGACACACACAATTTTGAAATTAATAAACCAGTTATACAACATTCCAATGTATATTGTGTTAAAATTTGGATTCAATCTGATGACGGGTTTTTGAGATAATAATCCTTAAATATGACACATGGTTGAAACACGCTTAAAAACGTGCACTTTTTATGTTCCAACTGCGATAAAAAATATTAAAATATAAATTAAAAATTCCAAACCTACATGAACTAACGTAGAATTGAACGGCGAAAATGTTGATGTTATTGGATTTTATGTAGGTCTATTGGTTACTTCACAAACAACCTTCAAACTCGAGCGCACATAATACTTTGGTCGACAGTAGGTGGTTATCTACCTAAGAACGGTTTTCCCCTAATCCCCAAATATTTACGCTAGGACATAACGTTCCACTTGATGTCAGACGGGCATTCCAATTACAGGTTCATTACCACATAAACATCAGTGGCGATCACACTGTGCGGCTTTAACCATCTTGGTATTCTAACATGGAGTTGTGTACAACGAATATGGGTGGTTTATGAGCGCACTTCGACAGATGAAGTACGAATTGTACATTGAAATTTCAAGAGAAAGAAGAAATATATCAAATATGAAGAACGGCTTGACAGAATAATGAAGCGGTATGAAGAGAATGGAAACTTGAAATCTTGCTTGAGAGCTCTCTCATATTCGCAGAACTTGGAATGAAACTTCACATGACAAAAAACAATTTAAAATTTAAAAAAAGCAAAGAAAACGAAAAATGACCAGAGTTTAACCACAGTTGATTTTAAACACGCCAAATTTTTTATAAACATTTTGCCAGTCCAAAGCCTGAATTAGGTGTGATGGGAATCCAAACCCTTATCATATGTTTAATTAGTTTGGTTGGTTGGTTCTTAAGTTTAGGGACTGCGACAACGCGGTACTCTGTGTGTTTGTAGAATCTGTCCGATAACCGGTGTTAATTGTGATGACTGTATTAGTGTGTGTTATCTGTTGTTTTTTTAAATTTAAGTACTGCAACTTAGAATTTTTCAAATAGTTCCTACTTTTGACGCCAAGCGCCACCGTCAACGATTACTAGGGCAAGTTCAGAACTTAGCTACTAGACACCACAGCAGTCGGCTCTTGGTAACGAACATAGAAACCTAAGAGCGTTGTTTACATTCTTAACCTATCCAATTTAGCTTCACACAGGTGGAAGGGTCTTTAACATGCCATAAATCTATGACATGGGACCGCCGGCTTTACTTCCCCTCCGAAGGAAGGCATACTGAGGGATTTTAACGCTCTTAAAAAAATCCGTCGCCTTCGGGTTTGAACCCGCTATCTTGGGCATAGAAGCTCAGCATGCTACCGACTACGCCACCGAAGCCGCCTTAATTAGTTTATGTTATGTTATTGCCCACGTATTTATTACCAGTATTAATTGGGCAATACCGAGCAAGTGGCCTTGCGGTTAGGGTCTCATGAACCCTAAATACTCCCCACTACCGGGTGAGTTAGCCGTGGTCGTTACGGCATGACTGCTGGCAGTCGCTCACATCCGAGAGGCGAGGAGGTTCGAATCCCCACGCCGGCAACCTTGAAGATGGTCTTCTGTGGTTTCCCATCTTCCTTCCAGGCAAATGCCGGGGTTGGTCCCTGACTATAGGCCACAGCCGCTACATTCCAACTCCTCGTCCTTACATCCCATCTTTCCTCCCCAACGGTACTTGTAGCTCACCCATTGGGTGTCCGTCTCGAAGCAGCTACTACACTGGTGAGCCGAACATGTCCTCGGACACTCCCGGCAATAAAAGCCATACGCTAAAAAGAAAAAAAAACTCCCCACTGTTTCAAGTGGTACGTTATGTCCTCTCCTAAATATTTTAAGGTCATTAGCTGACTCTTTGCAGGCAATCAGCCGGCCAAGTGGTACGTTATGTCCTATAACCCGAGCAACATTTAATCGAATATAATAAGGAGAAGACAAGTAGCGGCAGAAGTTGAGAAGAAATAGCAAGAAACAGATCCAAGACATCCAATGTATGGACTTGATGACCATCCACCTAGGCTTAAGTCAAATAGGAGCTTCCTCCAAACAACGATATCTATTCCTTCCTCAGCTGAAGCTCACTGAATTGAACTTTGGAAAACAACATCACCGTGAGGATCGTGGGAAATGAAGGAGAAACTGGCAGCAGGCAACCGTTTACAATACAGATCTTGGAAGACGCTAAACAGACTGAGAACTGGTGTGAGTCGGTTTTAAAGCAATTTGAAGAAGTGGGGATACAGTACTGAAGAACTTTGTAAACGTGGTGAAGATCAAGACCCTGAGCACCTTGTGAATTGCAGCATGTTACCAAGACCATGTGATATGCAGGACTTGATAGAAACCAATGACTGTGCCATTCTATCAGTTGACACTGGAGAAATGAAATTTAGTGCAATTTATATGTTGGCTACATTTGTTTGTGTTTTGGACTCGGATAAATAAATAAATAAACAAATAAATAAATAAAATACACAGAAATTGTCCAACCTCGCACCAGACATCAGAATGAGGCGGCGAAAATTTTACGGCCACATCAGCAAACTCCCACAAACCAAACTCACCAACAAAATTCTTAGATACATACAGCGGCTAAAGTTTACTACACCCTGGATGATGCAAGTCAAAATTGCTGTGGGAAAAGCACAGGTTGGCCCAGAAGACGTCATAGACAAAAGCGTCTTTCGACACAAGTTATTCAAGTGGGAAGTGTTGTCAGAGAAAGCAGCACCTACAGCCTAAAGACCAAGAGGGCCTTTAGTGCACAAATGAAAGAGTTGGCTACAGGAAAAACAGGATGAACAAGTAGACATGATTGCTTCGCGTGGTCTGATAAGCCTGTAATATGTAAAACAAATAATAAAAATACGAGCCTTACAGTAGTCGCATATGATGTGTAACATCTGGCATGTTATTCGAATAATTCCATATGACTTACTCGCATATTTTAAAGAATGAACTCACAGTGCTACCTTGTGCCAGCAAGCGTTGAAGGATTCTCCAATGCATCTGCAGTAGTGACATATACCTGCAACTGTATGCGGGAGCAATCCACTGCCCACTTGATGCGAGCTGCGCTTTATACCGGTCAGTTAGTGAACCCATGCCAGCGGCGTTATTGAAAATGGTCTCTTATTGCCGATATAGCGCACTGCCAAGTATAGGCGCGATTAAAAATTAGGTGTGCAGTAGGTATTGAACCCTTTATCCTCTGACGGATAAATGATTCGATGTTTTATTTCTTCAATTAATTAATATTTCCACCAGCGTCTTGAAATAGCCAGACGAAGATGAGGAAACTTCAAGCATTTGTTGGAGACAGTGGGAACATACCTGCAGCAGTTTGACAAAAGGCTAAATACTTAAGCATTGTGAAAAGAAAGACCCTAGCTATGTTTCAGAAGGACAGGTGGTGGCTACCTCAAAATAGAAGGGACGCGTGGTGAGACACGCTTATGGTATGTGCATTGTACTATTCGCGCCTAGAAAAAATATAATGCAGTAACGTGAGTGGCTGATGATACTACTGGACACTCCTACGAGGCCGAGGTCTGATAAAAACCGCCAAGTTATTGAAACAGTGGAACCAATGAGAGATGAATGCTTTGGGCACGCGACAGCTAGCATTAACGCGGGAGTTCAGCTAGACAACATCTCTACGATCAATTCTAGGATTAATGGGCTTATTCTTGACCTGCGCAATTTTACGAGTTCAGTGATATTTGTTTCATTCCTGTACCACTATTATTTTGAGAAAATTTTATATAATTTCCCCCTCTATCGATATCTAGGGCCAGTTCAGTTATAAGTGGCGTGAAGAGCCAAGACATTGCTATTATACTTTTGTGCGTCGGAGGACGTAGCCTATTATATTGTGTGTGTCGGAAGACACAGGTTACTATTATTTTTGTGCGTCTAAGGACGTCGGCACTTGTACTTTGCGTGTCATGAGGACACAGTCTTTTATTAATACAAATGTGGTAAATTCAGTGTGATAGATAGTCACAGTACTATTTTGGTAGGGACAGTATCATCGACAATTCGCCAACAGACTGTTCTGGGGAATTAAGTACCTAAAACGGCGAATTTAGTAAACAGATATCGAGTGTGAATTAACCTATAACTTTTTGCATCAGCACGAGAGATGACATCGCTTATCCTGGAAGAAGTTTGGAACTGTCAACACTCCATCGAGATGTGGGAGACGAGCTAAGCGGCATTAAGTAGGGAAATGGCTGCAGATGTTCGTTGACGGTGACTGGCAGAGGATGAGTACATGAATAATATTCTTATTATCTGACAAATTAACTTATGGTATATGGGACATATTTTTTTGTAAATATCTTGCTTGTGTTGATTAACGTAGTGTATTTAGTTTTGGTCTGACACACCTTTTGCATGGAAACAGCTCGCACATATTTTATAGTCGTAAGTTCTTGTTTGTTTGATTTAATTAACGTGGCTATATGGACGACCGTGTTCGCATATGTTTACGTAATGCGGTTAAGAAACGTCTCTCGGAGATATGTTGTGTTTCAGAAGTAGGACTGAATTAGTATAATCATGCAGTAGATTGGAGGGTAAATTAATCTTGTAATGTTTATTATTGATCAGATTCAGTGAGTTTATTGCCGTTGGAGCAATGTGAATTGTGGCGAGGAGCAGTCAGCTCTCTCGTAGGTCTTATATTTTTGTAATAGTTTGTGAGGATCTGATTCAGCCGACCTGTGTGAAAAATGTTATGTCATTCCCAGCAGTGTGTGTGTGTGTGTGTATTTTATTGGTCATTACAAGCGGGAATTTAAGCGTGGACTGATTTCTGTCAGCTTGGTGCCAAGTCCATATGGTTACCTTGCGAGGACATATGTGGCTATATCGATTAAGGTCTTACCATATGTTTATGTGGTTGAGATTTGTTGCTGTTGATTCTACGAGATAACGGTCAGTTGGTAAAGCTATTTTTACACACTGGGGCTGGACGATGACAGAGTTGAGGAACGGGGAAGTTGTTTCACAAGGCGGGCTGAAAGGATTGCATCAAGGTCATTATCGGAGTGCTTGTTGGCTCCGTATTTACTTGAAATACAGAATAAGAACTGATCAATGGTAAAAATTGTTTAAATAAATGGGAGTTGCCTACGAATCACTATAATCTCCGAAGCGTTAGCTTAACGTGCATTTTTGTTCATATAAATTAATCTGAGCCGGTGAGGCCTTTGTTGTTGTTGGTTACATTCCATGTTTATGTTCCGTATTAGTGACCCGTGTAGTCACGTGCGATGCTGTCTTTTCCTTGTGTGTGTATTGAGCAATTGGCCGGGTTGGCAGCTCATTTGTCAGATGCGTCATTGCATCGAAGGAGGGTTTCGAGGGAGATTCCTGTAAATATTCGTTTTTAGATTGTGTGTCAGCATTAATTTTTAAGGGTTTTATTAGTGTTGTGTCCCATATCCGTAAACGTTGATTTACGAGATGATTGTTCGTAAGCGTCGTGGCTGTTGCCCGATGTAAACGAACAGTCATCCTAGTACTCATGCCTCGTAGTTAGTCATTACGCGTACATAAAATCCAATGCAAGTTAGTGGAGCTTGGATCCACATATTTTTTATAAGGGGGAGATCCGTCTGACTCCTCAAATTTGATGAATATTTCTGTCATGGGAAGATTCAGGGAGGAAATTTTATATTTGTTGTTGTCTATATTCATTTTATTTGCACTAATAGTCATTAAATTATGTTATTATTTTACGTCTTGTCACTTCCTTTCTTAATTATAGTTTTAATCCTATGACCCTTACCTCAGTAGAGCATGTTGTTTGGCGAACGTAAACATCACACTATGAACTGAGCGCGACCCCTTGATCAAGATTCTTGCTTATAAACACTACAATACCAAAGGGTTCATAGGAGGTAAACTGGCGCGGCCAAGCGTGGGGCGGTTCACTGTGGTGTAACGGCAAAGGAATTGCACATGTCAATGTAAGCGTAGTTGGGTTTACAAACTGACTCAACAATGAAGGTGTATTTTTGTTGCTGGTTCGCTGCTGGAACACATTTAGTTGGCGTATTTGAGTAAAACTGACAGGCCACAAGTGGAGGCAGATATGACAGTATTTTAATCACCGGAAAGAGATATTTTATTAAAAGTAATTGAGGCGAAGAGGATACCGCCAGCTGTGTGAAATATAAATTAAAATCAGGAGTTTGCAATGTAAAATACGGTTCACGTTTTTGTCTATTGAATTAAAGTAAAAAGTAATATACGTGATATCGTGCGCCCAATGATTAAAGTTAAAACTAGATTTGTTTAGAAAGTCAAACTCATGAAAATGTTAGGAGGCTGGTAGCCTTAAATGACAATTAATACTTTGTTAATTAGTCAGTGTTAATATCACATCAGGATAACAATTTAATGACTAAATATGTGTTTGGGTTTAAATTAATTGAGTAAAATTAGAACCACTCAGAGATGCAATCGACTAGTGGGATTAAATGTAAAATATAAATGAACTGAGTAGGGTAAAGAAATTAAATGTGCATTGGGATTATATGTGTGTGTCAGGGGACATTGCTTTATGCCATTTCCCTAATGTCTCATATAAAGTGTATAACAAGGCAACAGTAGAACAGATTCAAAAAATCATTGAGAGTGCAGCTAGGAGGACACAGAAATTGTTGGACACTAAATTGGCGGAACAGAGTGAATCAATAAACACTAAACTATCCGAACAAAGTGAATCACTAAACAATACTATGTTAGAACAAAGTGAGTCTATAAGCAAATTGTCTGAGCAGAGTGAATCACTAAAAACTAAACTATCCGAACAAAGTGAATCACTAAACACTAAACTATCAGAACAGAGTGAATCATTAAACACTAAACTCTCAGAACAGAGCGAATCATTAAACGCGAAATTATCTGAACAAATAAACAGTAGTATGTTAGAACAAAGTGAAGCTATAAAGAAATTGTCTGAGCAGAGTGAATCACTAAAAACTAAACTATCCGAACAAAGTGAATCACTAAACACAAAACTATCTGAACAAAGTGAATCATTGCGGACACAATTAAATAACAGTAGGATTGAACAAAATGAATATCAGGCGGAACAAGCTAGATTACTAAAAAATGAAATCAATGACACTATAAATTCGCAGTTAGAGGCGCAGAATGTTAAAAACACGAACCAATTAGCTTCGTTAACCGCAGAGATGAAGGAACATACTAATCAACAGATGGTATTGCTGGCCCTAGATGTTAGTAAAAACAATGAAAAACAATTAGATCAGATTAAGAAAATGGAAACTATATTTGATCAAAAACTTAGCATTCTGGATGAAACGGTGTTAGGTAAATTAGAGCAAATTGAACTAGCTTGCACTATGAGTACGAGCGAGGTCAAGATAGCTCAGGATAAGTTGGAAGGACGATTTAAGGAAATGGAAAAAAGCGGCAAGGTCATTAAACAACAATTATCAGCGGTAGATGAAAATATATCCGGCATAATTAAAGATATGGATCGTCTCGAAATAAAATCAGCGGAGCAATGGAAAAGCCTAGAAGCGGATCAGGATCAATTAAAGAATACCATCGACGAAAGGTTGAGCCAGATAGAAAGCAATCAGGATGACAATAAAAGCCAGATTGAGAAGAAAGTAAGCACGATTAAGGAGCAAATAAGAAAAGATTGGCGAAAAATAAATATCGATTCTAAAGAGGAAAGATCAACCATCCTTAAGACAGTAGGCGAAAATCATACTCGTATTCAAGCATTAGAGCAAGAAATGAAGAGTAAACTTAAAGAACAAACAGACAGGATCATTAAAGCCGAACTGAGGTCGTTAGAACAATCCTCGATATTTAAAACGGGAACATTGAAAGACAAGCAGGACGACTCAAATAGCCCGGAGGGGACTAGCACAGCAGGAAGTCAGACTCAGACAGAGAGCCCATTAACGACAAACATGGAGGGGTTTCGCAAGAATATTGAAAGGAGTTCCACGCCACAGGACGGTCATCAGCCCACACAACTTATCCAAGTAATTCGCTCGAACGATTATAAACCGCAGAAATACACGGAGAATTCGGGGGTGACACCTAAAGCCTTTATTAAAGAAATTGAAGATCATTACAATGATACTGGGGTACCTGAAGCACGTAGGCTAAGGATGATGGAGAGATTTTTATCAGGAAATGTCCTTACATGGTTTTTAAGCTTCAAATATACATTTGGAACTATGACAGATTTCAAAATCGCGTTTCTGCGCAAGTACTGGTCGCCGGCATTACAACAGAGTTTAAGGATGGAGCTTTACTCTAGGAAATACCAAACTACCCAGCAAACGAATTACTCAGATTTCTTTAACATGCAAATGTTAAAATTTCGCGACCTTGATTACCCTTTAAATGAAGCGGATCTGGTGATGACTATAGCGCGGCAATTACCAGTCAACGTGCAACAAGTACTAGTCGCAGCGAACGTTAGTACGGCATTACATGCAGAACAGATATTACGCCAGATAGATGAGACTACATCTCATAATCATTATAGAGGAGGAGGACAACTGGAGTTAGTCAATACGACAGAGGTCATAAAACCAAAACAGGCAAACACGAAAACGCAGGGTACAAATACAAGCACATCCACACCTAGGCGGAACCAGGAAGAGGTAGAAAACCGACCGTACCAGCGTAACGGGAATAATTACAACAATAGGTCATATCTAGGCAACAATAGATATCAACAGAGAGGGTATCAGCAATGGCGTGAAAATCGAAGAAATGAGAGGCCTTATGGAAGATACGGTGATTACAATGGGAATCAAAGATGGAAAGGAAGGAGAGATCAAAATCAAGGAGAGGCACGAAATTATCGAAATGACTGGGATGATAGGCACGCTCAATCACAAAATTACCTAGAGGAATTACACGCTAGTCAAGGTGGAGAGCAAGGACGATGGGAGAAAGCCATTGGGAACATGAAGAATCCAGACACACATACTGAGGAAGCTGGAAGTCTACTGAGACAAGAGGAAAGTCAGGGGCGTGGGCGACAAAATGATGATGGGAGTCGCAACGGAGCTAAAAAAAAAATTCTAAATTTCGATAAAGGAGACAGTCAACAAACGCAACAGTCGGAAGTTGAAGAGGGATGGATAGTAGCGAACATACAAGAATGGATTGCTTTGCCAGAAGATTGCCTGGAGGAGACGGTGAAACCACGGAACGATGAAATTAGGCAGTTACCTGTTATTAACGCGAGGATTGGTGGAATTAATATAAGATGTTTATTGGATACGGGGTCGCAGATCAGTCTGGTATCGGAGGCCTTGGTTCGAGAGTTGGGACGGAGTCAGAATATTCCTGTGATTCCCGTACCACAACTCAAAGTGAGGGGTGTTATTCCTGAACGCACCGTCACTTGTAAACGTCAGGCATACTTAAAGCTGAACATATTGGAACACACTTTTGGGCAAACATTCAATATCATGGCAAAGATGAATTTCAATATAATTCTTGGTGCAAATTTCATTTGTGACTATCAAGCAGTGATAGATTTGCACAAGAATACAGTCAGTTTTAGAGAGTATGATCAACTGAAGAATGTGGGATGCATATGGATGAAATCACTACCGGAAGAGATGTAAATTCTTGGGTATTAGAAGCAATATCGGAAGAGACGGAAGAGGAGATACGAAAGGCAGAAGATAACATCATAGAAGGAGCTGTTGTGGAACTAGATGAGGAGAAGGAATCCCAGGAGATGTGGTCTTTATTAACAGAAGGAGATGACATTGATGCACAATTTGAAGAGTTACTACAGGAGCGGCTCAATGACATTCAACTTGGGGGTGAACATAGAAAACAATTGGAAGAGATTTTAAGGAAGCACAAATCAGTATTCGATACAGTACCTGGGAAAATATTAAATTTCAAATATTCAATGCAAGTCGAGGATTGGTCACCTTTCAAAAGTAGATTGTACCCAATTCCGGAAAAATATCGTGGTCAAGTCAAGGTCATTATAGATGAGATGTTACAAGCTGGAGTGATAAGGAAGACACCCACACCTTATCTAAATGCGATTTTGGCAGTCACAAAACCAAATGGATCTATTAGACTTTGTTTAGATGCCAGAAATCTCAACACGAGACTCGTTTTTCCTGAGTATGACAGAGCACCAATTATTAGAGACGTACTAAAAGGCTTTAAGAACAAGAGCATCTATTCATCAGTAGACCTGACGAGTTCGTTCCACCATATTGAATTGGATGAGAAGTCACAGCTTCTAACTGGCTTCTTATTCGATAACCAAACGTTTTGTTTCGTCCGAATGCCCTTCGGAGTCAAAACAGCGGGCTGTGCTTTAATCCGACCCCTGGATCGGAATCTAACCGAGGAAGTTAAGGAGATGACGGTGCGCTACATTGATGACATTCTGCTGGCATCCGACAACATTGAAATTCACATGGAAAATTTAGATAAAGTATTAGGCAACCTTAATGCATCAAATTTCAAGGTAAACCTGAAGAAATCGCATTTCTTCAAGAGCGAGATCTTATATTTGGGTCACATCATTGACAAGGAGGGAGTGAAGCCAAACCCAGCTAAGATCGAAGCGATAAAGAATTTCCCTACACCAACGAGAGTCAAGCACATTCGGGCTTTCTTAAGCGTAACGGGATTCTTTAAAGAAAACTGTCCAGGTTACACGGAGACTGTAGCTCCAATGCAGGAAATGCTAAAAAAGAATAATAAATGGTTGTGGAATGCGGAATGCGAGAAGGCGTACCAAGCAACAAAACAGCTACTGGAAAACTGCATTAAGTTAGGATATCCAGATTTCAAGCACAAATTTATAATCCAAGCGGATGCTTCACTAATTGGTATAGGTGCCATGCTCTACCAAGAAGATCCAGCTAACATGCAACATAAAACATATTTGGCATTTGTCAGCCGAAAATTGCGTAAGCACAAGCGCAATTATACTGTAACGGAACTAGAGCTGTTGGCCATCCTTCATGCGCTACAACAATGGAAACGAATAATTTATGGCTACCCTATTGTTGTCAGGACTGATCACAAGGCACTAACATTCTTGTTTAAGATGTCGATGGCAAGCGAACGTGTGACACGTTGGTCTATATATATTCAGCAGTTTAGCATTGAGATTGAACATTGCCCAGGGAAGATGAACGTGATTCCGGATGCACTCAGCAGGAACCTAGAGCCTGATGTTGAAGAAACAGCGATGGTACAACACTTGGAGTTAACACCGAAGGACCGGGAATTCTTGGAGGAGTTACGTGAGATACAGCGAGAACAGGAAGCGGAACCATGGATGATGCTATTAATTCAATACTTCAGAAAGCAGCTACCTACAGGAACACCTGCATTTCGAGAAGCGAAAGCCAAAGAAGGAAGATATGTTTATGTCAACAATTTGCTGCACAAGTGGGTAGATAATGACCACACCAAGTTACGCATACTTGTACCTGCATCGTTACAGCGAGGATTGACATGGCATACTCACGAAAGTTACGGACACGTCGGACTAGACAAGTGCGAAGCGACGATAGGAGAGACATTTACATGGCCACATATGAGAACAACTATATGTGACGTCATTACGACTTGTGATCCTTGTCAGAGGACAAAGCCCAATAACTATTTAATGAGGCAGTATCCTAGACCATTGCTACCTCAGAAACCCTGCGAGCTACTGGCCCTGGACTGTTTCGGCCCAATCCCGAAAGGTAGACGAGGTTGCCGTCACTTGCTAGTGTGCATTGATGTGTTTTCTAAGTTTGTCGTACTATGCCCCATTCAGAAAACTACATCGAAACAAGTACTCAGTCGTATTCGAAACAGAGTTATTCCAATCCTTGGAAAACCAGAATTTATATTGTCAGACCATGGCAGCTATTTTACAAGCGCCGAATTCAAGAAAGGTATGGAGGACATGGGTATAAAACACGTTTTAAGCAGTATCCGACATGCCCAAGCTAATCCAAGTGAGAGAGCAATAAAATGTGTAACATCATACTTGAGAATCTTCATTCCCAAAGAACATCATAAGTGGGTGGATAAAATTAAGGATGTAGAGACATGTATGAATTCTACCAGGCACGAGTCAACAGGACAGATCCCTATGGTCTTACACAAAAACGAGTATCCAGTGAGAACGTGGAAAAGCATCATTAACTGCCCACAAGATCCCATGATAGCACCTGACCTGCGAATAGAGAGAACGAGAGCCTACATGAGAAAACAAGCAGATCGCAGATTACGGCGATTGAGAAATAAGAGATTTCACCGTGATCTAGAAATCAATCAGCTCGTTTTGGTGAAACGACCCGCTACATCGGATCCAGAGAAGAAGATCTTCAGCAAATTCTGTGAAAAGTTCATAGGACCCTATTCTATTGTAAGAAACCTAGGAAATAATGCATACAGAGTGAAAGAGTTAAGCACAGGAACAATGTCGGTCTACAATGCAGCCAACTTAAAAAAGTATCGAAGAAGCGAACCATGGGAGCGCCGAAATAATGATGCAGTTTGAATATATGGACGTCCTATATCAACCAAGTGGACGGGGCGCAGTTGAGTACGGCACGAGAAGAAGGAAGTGGAGAGGGTGTTGACAAACATTAACGAGACGGGCAGAGTGTTGCCTAAGGCATCAGCGCGTCACGCAAGCAGCTGAAACAGTGAGGTCCAAGCAGGAAATAAAACGAGTAAATGCCATTCAAGACAGGAGCGGCTAGACCAAGTAATAGAAAGGGGTGATTCTGAAATAAAACAAATAGGCCAACGGAAGTCTTTTAAAAATTATCGACTTTATCCTAAGTTCGAAATTTTGTGAGTGGAGGAGTTGTGAACCCTTTATCCTCTGACGGATAAATGATTCGATGTTTTATTTCTTCAATTAATTAATATTTCCACCAGCGTCATGAAATAGCCAGACGAAGATGAGGAAACTTCAAGCATTTGTTGGAGACAGTGGGAACATACCTGCAGCAGTTTGACAAAAGGCTAAATACTTTAGCATTGTGAAAAGGAACACCCTAGCTATGTTTCAGAAGGACAGGTGGTGGCTAACTCAAAATAGAAGGGACGCGTGGTGAGACACGCTTATGGTATGTGCATTGTACTATTCGCGCCTAGAAAAAATATAATGCAGTAACGTGAGTGGCTGATGATACTACTGGACACTCCTACGAGGCCAAGGTCTGATAAAAACCGCCAAGTTAATGAAAAAGTGGAACCAATGAGAGATGAATGCTTACGAACGCGCCAAGTCTAGCTTGGGCACGCGACAGCTAGCATTAACGCGGGAGTTCGGCTAGACAACATCTCTACGATCGATTCTAGGATTAATGGGCTTATTCTTGACCTGCGCAATTTTGCGAGTTCAGTGATATTTGTTTCATTCCTGTACCACTATTATTTTGAGAAAATTTTATATAATTTCCCCCTCTATCGATACCTAGGGCCAGTTCATTTATAAGTGGCGTGAAGAGCCAAGACATTGCTATTATACTTTTGTGCGTCGGAGGACGTAGCCTATTATATTGTGTGTGTCGGGAGACACAGGTTACTATTATTTTTGTGCGTCTAAAGACGTCGGCACTTGTACTTTGCGTGTCATGAGGACACAGATTTTTATTAATACAAATGTGGTAAATTCAGTGTGATAGATAGTCACAGTACTATTTTGGTAGGGACAGTATCATCGACAATTCGCCAACAGACTGTTCTGGGGAATTAAGTACCTAAAACGGCGAATTTAGTAAACAGATATCGAGTGTGAATTAACCTATAACTTTTTGCATCAGCATGAGAGATGACATCGCATATCCTGGAAGAAGTTTGGAACTGTCAACACTCCATCGAGATGTGGGAGACGAGCTAAGTGGCAATAAGTAGAGAAATGGCTGCAGATGTTCGTTGACGGTGACTGGCAGAGGATGAGTACATGAATAATATTCTTATTATCTGACTAATTAACTTATGGTATATGGGTCATATTTTGTTTGTAAATATCTTGCTTGTGTTGATTAACGTAGTGTATTTAGTTTTGGTCTGACACACCTTTTGCATGGAAACAGCTCGCACATATTTTATAGTCGTAAGTTCTTGTTTGTTTGATTTAATTAACGTGGCTATATGGACGACCGTGTTCGCATATGTTTACGTAATGCGGTTAAGAAACGTCTCTCGGAGATATGTTGTGTTTCAGAAGTAGGACTGAATTAGTATAATCATGCAGTAGATTGGAGGGTAAATTAATCTTGTAATGTTTATTATTGATCAGATTCAGTGAGTTTATTGCCGTTGGAGCAATGTGAATTGTGGCGAGGAGCAGTCAGCTCTCTCGTAGGTCTTATATTTTTTTAATAGTTTGTGAGGATCTGATCCAGCCGACCTGTGTGAAAAATGTTATGTCATTCCCAGCAGTGTGTGTGTGTGTGTATTTTATTGGTCATTACAAGCGGGAATTTAAGCGCGGACTGATTTCTGTCAGCTTGGTGCCAAGTCCATATGGTTACCTTGCGAGGACATATGTGGCTATATCGATTAAGGTTTTACCATATGTTTATGTGGTTGAGATTTGTTGCTGTTGATTCTACGAGATAACGGTCAGTTGGTAAAGCTATTTTTACACACTGGGGCTGGACGATGACAGAGTTGAGGAAGGGGGAAGTTGTTTCACAAGGCGGGCTGAAAGGATTGCATCAAGGTCATTATCGGAGTGCTTGTTGGCTCCGTATTTACTTGATATACAGAATAAGAACTGATCAATGGTAAAAATTGTTTAAATAAATGGGAGTTGCCTACGAATCACTATAATCTCCGAAGCGTTAGCTTAACGTGCATTTTTGTTCATATAAAGTAATCTGAGCCGGTGAGACCTTTGTTGTTGTTGGTTACATTCCATGTTTATGTTCCGTATTAGTGACCCGTGTAGTCACGTGCGATGCTGTCTTTCCCTTGTGTGTGTATTGAGCAATTGGCCGGGTTGGCAGCTCATTTGTCAGATGCGTCATTGCATCGAAGGAAGGTCTCGAGGGAGACTCCTGTAAATATTAGTTTTTAGATTGTGTGTCAGCATTAATTTTTAAGGGTTTTATTAGTTTTGTGTCCCATATCCGTAAACGTTGATTTACGAGATGATTGTTCGTAAGCGTCGTGGCTGTTACCCGATGTAAACGAACAGTCATCCTAGTACTCATTCCTCGTAGTTAGTCATTACGCGTTCATAAAATACAATGCAAGTTAGTGGAGCTTGGATCCACATATTTTTTATAAGGGGGAGATCCGTCTGACTCCTCAACTTTTGATGACTATTTCTGTCATGGGAAGATTCAGGGAGGAAATTTTATATTTGTTGTTGTCTATATTCATTTTATTTGCACTAATAGTCATTAAATTATGTTATTATTTTACGTCTTGTCACTTCCTTTCTTAATTATAGTTTTAATCCTATGACCCTTACCTCAGTAGAGCATGTTGTTTGGCGAACGTAAACATCACACTATGAACTGAGCGCGACCCCTTGATCAAGATTCTTGCTTATAAACACTGCAATACTAAACGGTTCAGTATATTAATTGCGTTTCTCCCAGTGATACGTTTAGACCAACGAAGTTTCAATTATTGTTAGTAGTCGGTGTTAATATACTGAATTCCTACGTTGTTTGGAGTGTTGCTTGATGCGACATAGCACTCGAGGTATCGAGTGCTTACATTAAATAAGAATACAGCAAAATTATGAAGATTTAATAAATCGTGATTGTTTTCAGCAAATATGATATAATTAATATTTTCACACCAATGAACGACAACTTGAAGATAATTTATTGTAGGAATTTCTTTAATGGGGCCTCCAAACCTTGCGGTAAACCGTATGCGATTTACATTCCACATAACCACATGGCCTACAGTACGTCGTTGTACCGATCTCCGCCACCACGCGCGCTCAATGTTTCCCTCCCATGCACTTCCGTCCAATCCACTTCCGTCTCTTTTCCATAATCACTCCCACAAAAATGTCCAGCTACCGAGTGCCACAAAAATATCCAGATACCGAGTGGAAAGATGTTACACATCAATAAATAAATAAATAAATAAATAAATAAATAAATAAATAAATAAATAAATAAATAAATAAATAAATAAATAAATAAATAAATAGATAAATAAATAATAATAATAATAATAGTAATAATAATAATAATAATTAGACATTACTGCACTGAGCCTCCATGGCTTAGGCGGCAGCACGCCAGCCTCTCACCGCTGGGTCCGGGGTTCAAATCCCGGTCATTCCATGTGAGATCTGTGCTGGACAAAACGGAGGCAGACAGGTTTTTCTCCGGGTACTCCGGTTTTCCCTGTAAACATTTAATTCCAGCAACACTCTCCACTATCATTTCATTTCATCTGTCATTCATTTACTCACTTCCCCAGAGGAGTGCGTCAGGCCTCGGCAGCCGGCACAGTTCATATCCTCGCCGCTAAATGAGGGCTTCATTCATCCATTCCTGACCCGGTCGGAGACTGGAAGCAGGCTGTGGATTTTAATTCATTACTGCACTGTTATTCGACCAGAGGCTCTGTATGCGGCCGAGACTCTAATAATGAACAAGAAAGGTCTAATGGAAAAACTAGAGGCGAAAGAAAGGAAGATTTTGAGGAAAATCCTCGGTCCCATCAAAGAAAACAGCGAGTACAGAAGGCGTCACAACCACGAATTATACAAGCACGTGAAGAAGATCAGTGACACGATTCGAAAAAGGAGGATTGCCTTTTATAGCCACGTGACACAAATGAGCCCAGGCAGGATATCAAAAGGTACTTTCAAGATAAGAAAACCAATGGGGCATGGTTCACGAAAGATGAGAAAGATCTACGTGAAGTGGAAATTTCCCCCAAAGATATCCAGGAGCGTGTTCCACTTCAGGAAAAACTACGTACGCACAAAGGTTTCCAGGAAAAGCCGAAGCTGAAGACAGGGAAGGCGTGGTCCCAAGAGAGAAAAGAACAACACCGGAGACGAATCCGGGCAGTAGTTAGAGCTCGGAAGAAGAGACAGTTGAACTGACGTGGTCCCTAGTTGGCCGAATCGAAGAAAGAAGAATAATACTAACACGGCGATACGATTTGTTGAGAAGGATGTCCCATATTATAAATGCAGACCTGTTCAGGTTCTGAACAATGACAAAGTCAAGATCTTATGGGATTCCAATATATTAACTGATCGTTCTGTAGAAGCCAACAGGCCAGACCTTGTGATATTCGATAAAGATGCACACAAGGCGATGTTGCAGTTCCACTCGATGAAAACCTACAGAATACGTTGGCTGAGAAAAGGCGCAAATACCAGCCACTTGCCGCTGAGCTCAGCCACATAGCCTAAAGGAAGTTATCGTCATCCCAGTTGTTAGCCTACCTTCGATTTTTTGCAAAAAATAAAAGTAGACCTATGAGATCTATACAGGGCCAAAATTTGTGTGTCTGTGTGTGCGTGTGTGAGTGTGTGTACTCTGAATGTCTGTCCCCCCCTATCAATTTGAACATGGTGCAACCGAATTGAACGAAATTTGGTACAGAGGTAGCACTAGCAAATGGCACCTCAGTGTCATGATTTATATTGCCGCCATCTTGACGGAAACGGAATGGCGGCCACCCAAATGTTAAAAGCTTAAATCAAATTACGACTAACCTAATCATCCGATCTCTACTAAATTTTGTAACAACATACCTTTTTATAGGAAACATATTTTGACCAAACTACAAGGTCATCAGCCCAATAGTTTGGAGATAGCGGCCATGTATGTGTGCAAATCGATTCCCCATATCAATTCAAACACGGTGAAACCGAATTGAATGATTTTTTTTACAGATGTAGCACTAGCAAAGGGCACCTCATATTCATGTTTAATATCCGTATAGCACGTTGTATTTCAACAAGCTACCACAAACAAAATTCAATTATACTCCTTGAAATGGACAAAGAGTTATAACAATACCCATGCATTTAGGAGAAAGTAGGCTATATCTTCTTTACTCAACATCTTGTTGACTCTGTGAATGGTTAAGTAACAAAGGTCTGGGAAAATACAAAGGGGAACCTTGGCTTGAAGAGGAACCATATGTAGGATAAATTTCGCCTAAATAAATAATAATAACTAGCATTACCCGTCGCGGCTTCGCCCGCGAATATTCTAGTTGTAAAGAGTACACTTAACAAAATCTCAATCATGAATGCTATGACTGATTTATCCTTGGTATGAATAATCAGACTTTTTCAATTCAGCTACTGGTGCAGTGGTTAGGGGTTTGTCATTCCTTCATAGGTATATCAGAGCGGAGTTAGTTTTCTGGCAATATCACAGACACTGTTAATTTAAGGGCCTTTAAATGTGGTTTTTGGAGACCCTTTATAGTCGGGTGAAAAAGACCTTTCGTACCACACTCACACGTGAAAATTGCGTGAAAAATTCTAGAGTGCCCTTGACCCCCTTAAGCGCATTATACTGTATGTATTGATGAATTTTACAGCTTAATTTGGTTCAGTGATAACCTTATAACCGTCTGGAAACTTTCACAGTAATGTAATAATTGGAATTGCCTTGCGTCTTACAGAAATAGATGGACCTGTGAAATTCTGTTACCATGGTTACCGTGTTGCATTCTTTCATTATTTCATTGTAAATATACATGTTTTAGGGTATTATTTAATTTTGAGGCATTTAAAGAGTAAGTGAGTGCGTTTCGCGTACTTATTGGGTTATGCTGAACCTGTAGGTACCCCATATACTAGGTTGGTGTTAATGGGACCTTATTTTCGGTACAAAACTGGAATGGGACCTTAGCAGAATAATATAGGGAGGGATAACTCAATGTTCTGTGGTGAATTAAGTACAGTTGAACTTGATTACAACGACATCGGCTTCAGCAACAACTCGGTTATACCGTCATGTTCTCTACGGTGCGGACGTACTCCCCACAAGGAACGTGTTCCTCAGCCTTGCTTAATACGACAAATGTTTATACAAGTACGTCATTTTAAGCCTCAGTTGCATTAAGATTTTCTAAGATCCAACGTAGGCATACAAGGAAATCTGTTGTTAAAATCTGGCAACCATGCAAATTATTTTCCTCTCCCCTCTATCATTAGTGCGGCATGTTTCCTCCTATCAATACAATCTGCAAGGCGCCAGGCCTGTTTTAAGGCCAAGGGCATTATTATAGATTCCCCGCCTCATTGTAACCCTTGCGCATTCCACAGAGCTAATTAACAGTAGCAGGCGCGTGTATTCCATGGATGTAAGGAAAGCATTGCTTACCCAAGTAAAATAATGACGGGTACAATAATTATTTATTTTGGTTATAGTGATATTCCAGTCTCTGTGTCCTGTATTGTTTTAATGAACCCATTCACACTTCGTTGTTCTTTGATGCCTACTGCGAGTTCCTTGCGGAGTCGCTTGCAGCAGCACAATAGAGTGACATGCCCTCTTTTGGTATTTCTTGGTACTGCATGGTGAGTGAAAGCGAAGGCTAGGAAGCAATTCCTTAAGTTACATACCATAGGCCGAAAACAAGGAGCGGTCAGTTTTCAAAGATAGTGGGTTTACTCGCCCATTATAGTTTGAAAAAGCGTGTCAGTGTTCGTGTAAAACAGCGTTTTATATGCTGTGTTAAAACGTGTGATTGTTTTACAGTTGTAGGCCGTCATTTTTATAGTTCAGCGATATAATGTTGTCTAATGCAATACAAGGGGGTAGGGTATGCAGTAGACGTTTTTGTTTACACTAGTAGGCGTGAGAAATCTGTAAAAATATGGCACCGGGAGTTGGGTCTAGAGATGACAGCGTGTGATGTGCGGTAAATTTGAGAACAAAATATTAATTTTATTAGGAAGTCGTCCAACTCCTCAATTGAGTAGGCCTATTAACACGAAAGTGAAAGCTTGTATTCGCTATTTTAACTAAACGTATAACATTTATCATTGATTTCAATTCTGATAGATTTACTTTGTAAGTTCAAAATATCCCAGACTTCTACAACTGGGTCTTCAATGATTTTGCGAAGAAAACCATTGCTTACCCTAAGTAAAATTCCACCACACGCCACTAAACAGTTCGCAGCCTACCTGAAGTCAGTTTCCATAGTATGTTTTCACGAAGTGCACATATTTTAGCTCAGTATGGCCTAGAATAGAATTTTTTAACGTTGGAAGAAAAAGTTGCGTGATTCATGAAATTAAAAATGGAATTTGATGGGTGTCGTCAATTTGGCCAAGTTAATTCCATAGTCCAAACGAGTTGGAAGACCAAGGATACAATTGTTTCTGCAATCAAACAGAATAGATCGAAAATGAAGCAGTTACGAAATCCTGTCGTTGATTAGGCGCTGTTTTAATGGTTTAAGCAACAGTGAAGCTACAATGTACTCGCGGTGGGTGAGTGGTTATTGTATCGGTCTACTAACCCCAAGCTTGCAGGTTCGCTCCTGGCCGTGGTAAATGATTTTTTTTTTTGAAAGGCTGCAAAAAATACGACACCATGTCATACGATGTTGGCATGTAAAAGAACCCATTTGAGTTCAGTAGGCCGTGTTCATAATGGCAAAATTAATCTCGGGAGTTTCCGCCAATACAAAGTTCCTAATTTCTCTACTAGAAAGCGCTATAGTGTTCTAAGAGCTTAGATATCTAACCTCCTTGACTTTAGTAGTGCTTCAAGGAACAAAGAAATTTGACATGCAAGCTACCCTTTGGGTGTCAAATAACAAAGATTTCACCCGGCACCTGAGGCCGTACGATATTATTATTAGTATGGTGAAAGCAGAAGAATTTGTCAAGAAATTAAAAGGTGAAGTATTTGCATCAATGAGTGGATCGGCTGACGACAGATAAGCAAGATACAGGTAGTATCCAACTAGATGGGGAAGACTTGCAACGTGTAACAAAATTTCAATATCTAGGCTCTATTTATTTATTTATTTAATCGTATGGTGAATTATATACAAAATTTACATCATACAACATTATCCACATTCTGCAACCAAGTTATGACATTTGGAGTGACATGAAAGTGTTCAGCAGGGTTCCCAGGGAACGAGAACAGAGGGCAGCGTCGGAGCAGATGACCCATTGTCTGCTCCTCTTGATCACAGTCGCACATTGCTGAATTGATCCAGCCCCATCTGTGTTGAAAGAATTTACAGCAGCCATGGCCGGTTCTGAATCTGTTAAGACGGCACCACAGTTTCCTTGGGAGGTCAGAACCTTTCAGTTCCTTTGTAGGATCAAGAGAATGGGCACTTGTCCTCGCTGTTTTGGTTAACCACTCGTTTCTCCAACTTTGGTTTAAATTAAACCCATCCACATACAGTATTTCTGCAGTAACACATGCTGGCCTCCTAGACCGTAGTCGCTGTTGTGAGGGATGGCAAAATTCATGGTATAGTGGTAAAGTAGGTGAAGCCCTGATCTTCTTAGCCTCTCTCAACAATGCTTGTTTCCTTCTTAGATGTGGTGGAGGAATGTGGCTCAGCACAGGCAGCCAATCTAGGATCTATGATCACTAATGATGGAAGTTTGTAGAAGAGGTCAATAGGAGAATCAGCGAAGCTTGGATGAAGTGGCAAACGACGACTGGAGTCACCTGCGATTGAAGGATGAAGGACAACCTAAAGTCAAAGATCTATCGTAATGTCATCCGTACTGTCGCGATGTATGGATGCGAGTGTTGGCCAACAACAACAGTGGCAGAACGTCGCTTAGGTGCGTATACACTCGCGCGCAGCAAGATAGTACGGGGTTTCGAAGCTGCGCGCAAGTGGCGCACGACGATCCATCTCCTGTCGGTTTTTTCCACGCGCACTTTGAGTGTTCGCAGTTCAGATTTGGACGGGATTGTGAGAAGTTCGTTGTTTTTCGCGCGCATCTGATTGCAATATGTGTGCGTTTTAAGTGGTGATAATGGAGTGGTCAGACGAATCTGTGATAAAATTGATCGATGCTTATCGCAAAAAGCCTCTTCTGTGGGATCCTCAACATAAGGATCATTTTAAGAAACCATTAGACTAAAGGCAGAGGCCTGGAGGGAAATAGGAGCTGAGATGGATATATTGTATCTGCGGACCAATGCAAGAAGAAGGTGATATCTCTGCTGTCTTCCTACCGGCGTGAGAAAAGTAAAATAAATCGCAGGGCGGAAATATGTATCTTCTTTGGAAATATGGGGTCCAATATTCTGCAGCAGATTCTCAAAGTCAGAAGGTGACAATCGAGTCAAGTTCTTATACTTGCCGCTTATTTCTTGTGACTTCAAGTCCATCATCAGCTCCGCACCATTCCTTTTTTTTAAACAGGTCAGTGTACCACCAACGTACAGTAGTCGTCGTTTCTTTTTCTTTTTGCATAAACTTGCCATTAAAAAAGCCGCACCACTCTAATCACCGCAATCGCGACGTTTTCCTCGTGCGGCGGAGACATGATATTAATTACCACATTCCAAAATTACTAGAGAATGTTCGTGGGTTCCCTATGGATCGCGGGAGGTTCGTCTAAATAATAATTCTGGACGAGCAACACACGCGCGACGCACGCACCGCGCGCTGTGCGCGGCGCGCAAGTGTATACCCACCTTAAGGTACCATTTGGCTGCACACGACAGAGACAAGCGACCGAGACAGACGACAGAGTTGCGAGATCGAGACAGGTCGCTTTCGATCTGCTCCCCATTCAACCATATGAAGTACATTTGAGTGCGCGAGACGGAGACAGGCGACACAGACCGACGACCGAGATGAACCGTAGGAGACCGCTCTCAGAGCAGTAGTGTCTCACGACAAGCGGATGCAGCACGTGTTTTATGAAGTGATAAAATGTCGGAAATAAAATGTACTTAATCAAACTCATTACGATTTAATCTAAAGTAACTCCTGAACTTTTTTTCTTCTAAAGATAAATGATTCTTTATTAACCAACAGAAAGATCCTTCTTCGCGTCTGGTTTTGAATATTGAACTCATAGGTTTTCTTGGTTTCTTTCGCAACAGATAACACACCAACACATCAACGTCTTCTTCCTCTTCGAGCAACCTTATCATTAGAATATTTTTCGTAACCATTTTTCAAAGAATATGTGCCCGCACATCCCTATAAACACCTACTGTATGTCTAGGCGTGTCGTCAGTCTCGGTCGTCATCAAATTACGTGAGTGTCGACACGTTGACTTGTCTCCGTCTCTCGTCGCTGTCGTCTGTCTCGGTCGCTTGTTTCTGTCGTGTGCAGCCAAATGGTACCTTTAGGCGTTATGGAGACCAAGATGTTGCGATGGACAGCGGGTGTCACCAAATTCGATCATGCTTCTAATGACAACATCAGGAATTGGTTTGGGGTTGCACCAATCAGTGACAAGATGCGGGAGTGCCGTCTGCGTTGGTTAGGGCATGTTCTACGAGCGGAAGTGGACACAATTAATTATTGCAATGACTGGCTACACTATACAAGTCGTCGACAAGAGACCTAAGGGAAGACGGAAGCAACGGTGGGATGATACGCTACATGGAGATCTGAAGAACCAACACATTCATGCTGACATGGCCCGAGGCAGAAACAAATGGCGACAACGTATCCATGTAGCAGACCCTGCAGCTAGGCGGGACAAACGCTAAGGAAGAAGAAGAAGAAGAATGAGTGGATCGACTGAGTCAAACAACGTCACAACATTATTTTCGGCAAAGTGAGCTGTGAAGTTTGGTGAGTACTCGGACAAATTTATTTAATTGTAGTGTGTGCTCATGTAGGCTTAAAGGTGAATATATTGATACGTGCTACCCCTAGTTGCAAGTTCGTTAATTGGATCAAAGTAGGTAAAGCACAACACAAATGGCCCTTTAAAGAAATACTATATTTATTGCAGGTCAGAAAGTTACAACACACAAGAAGTAAATAGAAACAATTAGCTGTCTTACACAAGTTTGCTCCCTTATGGAGAACACTCACCCTTTCACTTGCTCACGCAGTTAATCCCTCACTAATGAGACCAGTATCCTCGCTAGAAATAACAACAACAACTCTTCCTCAAGTTCACAAGCCACAGTCTGTCACTCACTGTTCTTGAATACTACACACTCTTTCTCAATTCACACGTCACCGCATTACCTCTTTCGCACAGGTATAAACACACACACTCACACTTGCCAGGGTCGCTCTTTATATATCAGGGCTGACGACTCACAGATGTTTCTAGAGTAGACCAGGGTTCACAGCTACTCTCAGGCCTTCTCGAGATTTGCAATACTAGGTGGGCCACGAACATTCTGGACCATGCCTTTTGTTCTCGGCCGGCCGGCACAGAGTCCGGGGGTAGCCTCGGGCGGCTGTGAGTCACGCCCGAGGGAATGAAGCAACTCCGCACCCGTAACAATATGAAACAAAATAAGGCTAATGAAGTTTATTCTCTTTCATTTTCCACCTCACTAGACTGAAAATATGAATCTCGGTTACAATCAACGCACGTTTATAACTCGTTTTAAAGCCACGTAAGTCACTTGGCACAGCGTAGACAAAAGGCCATATATGCCTGCAACCGTTTTTAAAATTGATATAGGATTGTACAATTGTAGGAACTTTCGTCTACGCTGTGGAGCACGTGTCTTTTAAATTGCCTATAATACTTATGAGAAAGTTCCAGCATCGATAACATAGATAGTTTGAACAGGTAGCACTGAAACATTGGCTTCAAAACATCGCATGCAGTACGTTTGTTGTTGTTTGGGTCTTCAGTCTTTTGACTGGTTTGATGCAGCTCCCCACGCCTTCCTGTCCTGAACTAATTATCTCATCTCTACATAGCTACCACACCCTACATCCGAGGCGATCTGTTAAAAATAATCTAACCTTGGTCTATCCCTACAGTTCTTGTCCTCGACCCTTCCTTCCATAACTACTGTCGTCCAAAGTATTATGTGCACTCGAGTTTGAAGGTTGTTTGTGAAGTAACCAATAGACCTACATAAAATCCAATAACATCATCATTTTCGTCGTTCTATTTTACGTTAGTTCATGACGCGTGATGAAGCCCATCTTGGCAACGCTGTACAGCTTTCACCGGAGCGGCTAACTGGTGAACCGTGTCTAATTCCCCGTACAAATACAAACCGATATAAAATAAGTGAATTAATGTACGTATTTCACAATCATACAGCATACCTTTTTGATGCATAAGGATTACAACGCGACCAAGAACTACATTTTCAAACCACCCCGAGCCAACAAAAAGTTAAACCACAAAAATGATAACAACTTTGTTTCTTGGACACACAAATTTTAAAATTAATAAACCAGTTATACAACATTCCAATGTATATTGTGTTAAAATTTGGATTCGATCTGATGACGGTTTTGTGAGATAATAATTCTTAAATGTGACGCATGATTGAAACACGCTTAAAAACGGGTACTTTTTGTGTTCCGACTGCGATAAAAAATATTAAAATATAAATTAAAAATTCCAAACCTACATGAACTAACGTAAAATAGAACAACGAAAATGATGATGTTATTGGATTTTATGTAGGTGTATTGGTTACTTCACAAACAACCTTCAAACTCGAGTACACATAATATTTTGGTCGACAGTAAGCTTGCTATTTCTGGGTGTCTTAGTATGTGTCCTACCAACCTATCTCTTTTCTTCATTAGCAGTCGCCAGAAACATCTCTCCTCTCCAACTCGTCTTAATACCACTTCGTTTCTAACCCTATCTACCCATCTGATCTTCATCATTCTCCTGTAACACCACATTTCAAACGCTTCAATTCTCCTCTTTTCAGCTGCACCAATAGTCCAAGTTTCACTTCCATAGAGTGCCACAGTCCAGACTTCTTAATACCTAAATCTATATTCGATGTCAACCAATTCCTTTTCTGTAGAAATGATTTCCTTGCCTGAGCCAACCTACTTTTTATATCCTCTTTGCTACGTCCAATGGTTATTTTGCTTTGTTACGTGCCACCCCCTAGTGGCACTTTTGTTAACTGGATTACGGTGGGTAGGAAGCACAACACCATTTACTGCTTAAAGAAATAACTAACTTTATTGTGGCCAGAAAATTACACTAATCAGCAAATACAAGCAATTAGGAGCCTTACTCCAGTTTCCTCAAGTCTCTTCCTTGAGCGCTTTTGGCCCTTCCACTTGTCAACAGATCACAGAAGTTAATCCGTCCTAATGAGTACGATGGCCTTGACAGAAACTACCTGCTCCTCTCCATTATGTTCACCGACCACAATTACTTACGATCACTTGCTGCAGGCTATTTCGCTGTCCACAAGCTGGGGAAACAATGTCACTGGATTTCGTAACTCGCACAGCACTTCGTCACCACACTTCTGTAGCACAAGATAATCGCTCGCACTAGCTCGTAAAACACAACAACAAAAACTGCTAGACAGGTCGCACTTATATAGCAGGCCGGTGACTCAATAAATGCTTCTAGATCCATCCAGGGTTCACGGCTTCTCGAGGTTTACATCGCTGGTCCAGTCACGAATATTCTGGACTATCCCTTTGTCTTAGTAGCCCTGTTGCATAAGGCGCGCGCAATACAGGAGGCAGGCCACAGCCCAGCCCTGGGGCAGTTGTGACTCATGCGGCGAGTGATGACACAAACTCACAGCCGTAACACCACCCCCTTCCTAAAAAGGCTGATCGTCCCGATCAATCATTGGTCCGTCTGTGTCCCTCCGTAGGCTGCCAGGCGATCTCGATGCACGATCTTCATCTTCGCCCTTGGGCTCCGCTGGATCCTGTAGACGACATCGTTGATCCGTTTCACGACTCGGTATGGGCCCTCCCAGGACTTCTGCAGTTTGGGTGACAGGCCTTTCTTCCGTAATAGGTTGAAGAGCAAGACCAGGTCGTCCTCGTGGAATCCGCCGGCATCCGTCTGCTGGTCGTATCGGGTCTTCATTCGGTCGGCCTCGATCCGTAGTTTCCTCCTCGTGAACGCGTGTACGTCCTCCAGTTGGTCGACCAGTTCTTGACAATACTGGCTTACCGGGATCGGATCATTCCCAGGTCGGCCGAAGGCAAGATCGACAGGTAGACGGAGCTCCCTCCCAAACATGGCCCGGGCTGGTGTGCACCCGGTGGCTTCATGCACGGCGGCGCGGTAGGCCAGGAGAAATAGTGGAAGATGTTTGTCCCAATCCTTCTGGTGCTCGCTGACGACAATTCGGAGATGGTTCTCGATGGTGCGATTGAATCGCTCTACCATCCCGTCGGACTGAGGGTGTAGCGGCGTTGTCCTTGTCTTCCGGATTCCCAGCAGCTGGCATAGGTTCTGGAACACCTGCGACTCGAAGTTCCTCCCTTGGTCGGAGTGCAGCTCCAGGGGTACTCCGTACCGGCTGACGAATTCCTTCACCAGGGTCTCTGCAATCGTCGCGGCTTCTTGGTTAGGGAGCGCATACGCCTCCGGCCATTTGGTAAAATAGTCGCTGACGACTAATATGTAGCGGTTCCCTGCCTCGCTTAACGGGAATGGCCCAGCAACATCGATGGTCACTCTATCCATGGGGCCGCCCACGTTGTAGGTCTTCAGTGGACCCCGTCGTCTTCGTCCTGGGCCCTTGCTGGCTGCGCAATCGTGGCACCTCGCGCAGTGGTTCTCCACGTCTGTTCGGCATCCGATCCAGTAGAACCGCTCTCTCAGCTTCTCCAGGGTCTTCTTTATCCCTAGGTGTCCACCAGATGATCCTCCATGAACTTCTTTCAGGACTTCCTCCGCCATAGCCTTTGGAACGACGACTTGTTCCCGAGATGTCTTCCCGTCGGTGCTCTCCCAGGCGCGGCAGATGAGGCCATCCCTTACAATCAGCGAGTCTCACTGTGCCCAGTAGGACTTAAACTTTGGGCTGCAGTCACTCACAATGTTCCACCCGGGTCTGGGGACACAGGCCCTCTTCCATTCGGCTATCAGTCCCAGGTCATCATCTTCTGCTTGTGCCCGCGTGAAAGATTCGCGGCTCCAGTTCCCCTGAAGTTCCACAGTAGTCCGTCGGCACTGTATCCCGGTGTTCTCCTCCCTTCGAGCACAGAAGGTGCAGTCTTCGGGGCACGGTCTTCGTGACAGGGCGTCGGCGTTAGAATGCAGTTGGCCTATCCTGTGCTGAATCTCAAAGTTGTACTGTTGAAGTCTCTCTCACCACCGCGCGAGTTGACCCTCGGGCTGCTTGAAGTTCAGGAGCCACCGCAGGGATGCATGGTCGGTCCTGATGAGAAATTCTTGCCCGTACAGGTACATGTGGAAGTGTTCAATGGCCTTCACGATGGCGAGCAGCTACTTCCTGGTGGCTTTGACAGGGCCTTGCTGAAGTAGGCCACTACTCTCTCCTCGCCGTCCACTAGTTGCGACAGGATTCCCCCTATGCCAAAGTTGCTGGCATCGGTATCGACGATGAACCTTGTTCCAGGTCTGGGGAAAGCCAGAATAGGTGCGGTGCACAGAGCCTGCTTGAGTTGTTCGAAGGCACTGTGGCATTCTGCTGTCCACGTGAAGAGTTGGTCCTTCTCAGTCAGTCGATGTAAAGGTTTGGCGATGTTGGCGAATCCTCTCACGAAGCGACGGTAATAAGTGCAGAGTCCCAGGAAGATTCGTAGTTGGGACTTGTCTTTCGGAACTGGCCACTCCCTCACAGCTGCGGTCATCTCTGGGTCGGTGCGCACCCCTTCCTCGGAGACGATATGCCCAAGTTACTGGACCCGCTTCTGGAAGAGCTGACACTTCTTGGGGCTCAACTTCAGCTGGGCAGCCCGTAGCTTCAACAAGATCTCCTTCAGGTTGCTGTAGTGCTCCTCGAAGCTCCTCCCCAGAACGATGACGTCGTCTAGGTATACCAGGCAGGTCTTCCAGTGTAGTCCCCTCTGAATGGACTCCATTAGCCTTTCGAAGGTCGCAGGGGCGTTGCACAGACCGAATGGCATGACGGTGAACTGAAAGAGCCCGCTGCCCACAGAGAACGCCGTTTTCTCGTGGTCCTTAGGGTGGACCTCCACCTGCCAGTAGCCACTCTTCAAATCCAAGGTGGAGAACCATCTTGACCCTGATATGGTGTTCAGCGTGTCGTCGATCCGGGGTAGAGGGTAGCTGTCCTTCTTCGTGACGTCGTTCACCCGCCTGTAGTCCACGCAGAACCTGGTGGAACCGTCCTTCTTCTTCACAAGCACGACCGGAGAACTCCAAGGACTATGTGATGGCTCGATCACCCCTTGCTCCTTCATCTCTTCTACCATCCGGTCGACTTCGGCTTGCTTGGCGAGCGGGACACGTCGGAATGGGGCCCTAATCGGTGCGCTGTCCCCAACGTCGATTCTGTGCTGGACCAAGCTTGTCCTGCCGAAGTCTTTGCTCCCCACGGAGAAGACATCCTGGAATTCGCGTAGCAGGTCCTGAAGTTGGCGCGATTGCTCTTCGTCTAAATGGTCCTGGGATCCTTGGTACAGCTTCTGTAGTTCTTCTGGCAGGGCGCGTCTTCTTCGGTTGTCCGTCTGCAGGTGTCCGTCCGTCGTATCTGTGATGCGGCCAATCCAGGTAACGGGCTCGCTGACTCCTAGGTTGGTATCCCGGTGAACCGTAATGTTGTAGTCGTTCAGGTTGGACAGGCGGACGTACGGCCGAGACATCGTGCTGATGAGAGTCTTGGCAACTAGCAATCCTTTTGTCTGGATGTCCTCATATTTTGGCTCGATGACAGCCGCCACTCCCTCAGCAGTTCCGTCGACAATTACGGCAGCGCTGACCTCCGTCCTGGCGGGAACGATGACGTCTTCTCTCAGCCTTACTCGTCGTGCGGTGATGGACTCGTGCGCAGGTTGCAAAGCAAGTTCCTCACCTCCGAAGTGCAGAGTGTTGGTACTCAGATCCAAGATGATGTTGTTCTGGTCCAGGAAGTCCAGTCCAATGATCACTTCATTTGATACGTCGGCCACAAGCACTGGATGCTTTATCGCCCGTCGACCAATGACGAACTCCAGTGATGCTTCGCCATGTACCGGTGCGGTCTCTCCGGTCGCGGTTATTAGCTGGAGGTTCCTTTGTGTGGGTTGAACTCTCCACTTCGGGATCACGGTGGGGCTGACGATGGTCCTCGATGCTCCCGTGTCGATTAGCATGGGCCAGCTCTCTCCGTTGACGACTCCGTCGACCATCAGGCTGCTATTATCCCTCCGTAACTGCGTCACACGAACTTGGACTTGACGACTGCCACAAGCCAACCTTTGTCCCCCTAGGCTGGCTGATACTTGCTTTCCTGGGCCGCGCGGTTTCCCTACGACTGACTGTCCCGACGGAAACCCTTGGCGGCGGCGGACACCGCAGTCCTTGCTCAGGTGGCCTCTCTTACGACAGGTCCAGCAGGTCGGTAGTCCTCTTCCGGGCCGCCTCTCCAGATGTCCTTCGGCTACGTTTTTGCTGGTGGTACTGCGACTATCGAAGAAACGGCTTTGCGCCTCCATTAATTCGTCGGCCAGGGGCTTGGTCTCGTTGGTTTTTACTGGTTCGTTGACGTCCACTTGACGCACCCGCACGTGCTTTCTGGATGCCTGTTTTGCCGTCTCGAACTCAAGTGCGTGGCTCAGCGCATCTGTCAGGGTCTTATTGCGCGCGAGTCGCAGCGCCTGTTGAGTGTCCGAGTCCCGTAGCCCGTCGGTGAAAGTCTGCGTCACTATCTGCTCCAGAAAGTCGGCCGGCGCTGTTGGGTAGGCGAGCCTTACGAGGCGTGCGATGTCCATCTCGAACTCCTGCAGGGTTTCCGCGTTCTTTTGTACCCGGGTCCGGAGCTGCATCTGGTAGGCCTGCTGAAGATGGTTATCTCCATATCGGGACTCCATATGGGCGATCAGTGAAGCGTAGTCCTGGGATCCAGTCGGGATGGCCTGAAGGACGTTAAGGGAGTCACCTCTCTGCGCTACAATGAGAGCTGTAGCCTTTTCAGTGTTGTTCCAGTCATTTATGGAATATGCCGCCTCGAACTGACGTAAGTAGGTGCTCCACGGGACCTTTCCGTCGAAGGTTGGGGGCGTCACTCTGCTATGTCCCGTTCCTGATATTCCCGGTGTAACGGTGGGCGGGCGTTGGCGCAGCTCGGCAACTTACTCTCGTAGAGTTTTGAATTTCTCTTCCACCCCCGTCAGTGGGCGTTGGCGCAGCTCGGCAACTTCCCTTTGTAAGGCGTTGAATTTCTCCTCCACCCCCATCAGCGGGCGTTGGCGCAGCTCGGCAACTTCCACTTGTAAGGCGTCGAACTTCTTTTCCACTGCTGCGACTTCCTCACGTAGGCCCTGTTCTAATTTCCTTTGGCTCTCCTCTAATTTCGTCAGCAGACACTCTTCCAGATTTTTCTGGCCATCCAGAAATTTGGCGGTTAGCTCGTCTGCTAACTTATTCTGGCCGTCTTCCATCTTCTTCTGGCCGTCTTCTAGTTTGGCAGTTAGGTCCTCGGATAACTTCTTCTGGCCGTCTTCTAGTTTGGCAGTTAGGTACTCGGCTAACTTCTTCTGGCCGTCCTCCATCTTCTTCTGGCCGTCCTCCATCTTCTTCTGGCCGTCTTCCATCTTCTTCAGGTCATCCTTAAGGTCCTTGGCTAATTTCTTCTGGCCGACTTCCATCTTGGTTTCCATGCCATTTAACTTTTCTAGCAATGCTGCGCATTGCTCTTCCATTTTAGCTGTTTGTCCTGTAAAGGGCATGCGCTCACAGGAATATATAAAAAAATTGACCTGCTCGGGTTTTGAAACCAGGACCGTCAGGTGTTGTGCTTGAGTTCGTAATCCGGCCTCTGACACCACTTGTTACGTGCCACCCCCTAGTGGCACTTTTGTTAACTGGATTACGGTGGGGGTACAAAGCACAACACCAATTACTGCTTAAAGAAATAATTAACTTTATTGTGGCCAGAAAATTACACTAATCAGCAAATACAAGCAATTAGGAGCCTTACTCCAGTTTCCTCAAGTCTCTTCCTTGAGCACTCTTGGCCCTTCCACTTGTCAACAGATCACAGAAGTTAATCCGTCCTAATGAGTACGGTGGCCTTGACAGAAACTACCTGCTCCTCTCCATTATGTTCACCGACCACAATTACTTACGATCACTTGCTGCAGGCTATTTCGCTGTCCACAAGCTGGAGAAACAATGTCACTGGATTTCGTAACTCGCACAGCACTTCGTCACCACACTTCTGTCGCACAAGATAATCGATCGCACTAGCTCGTAAAACACGACAACAACAACTGCTAGACAGGTCGCACTTATATAGCAGGCCGGTGACTCAATAAATGCTTCTAGATCCATCCAGGGTTCCCGGCTTTTCGAGGTTTCCATCGCTGGTCCAGTCACGAATATTCTGGACTATCCCTTTGTCTTAGTAGCCCTGTTGCATAAGGCGCGCGCAATACAGGAGGCAGGACACAGCCCAGCCCTGGGGCAGTTGTGACACATGCGGCGAGTGATGACACAAACTCACAGCCGTAACACCTTCTTAAGTAACAGAAGTCACCTACTGCCTTTAGTTCTTCATCTGCCATACATTTATAACGACATAATTTTTAAGGTCCCTTGGATGTTGGTAAAAGCAAGGTTGGTTGGTTCTTAAGTTTAGGGGCTGCGACAACGCGGTCATGTAGCCCCGTGTACTTTGGGTGCATGTAGGATCTGTCGGATAACCGGTCTTAATTGTGATGACTGTATTAGTGTGTGTTATCTGTTTTTCAAATCAAGTAAGGACTGCAGAAAAATGATCATATATAGGACGTACTATGTCCCTATCCTGACGTATGCCTCGGAGACCTGGGTTATGAAAGGAAGGGAGAAGAGCAAAATACAGGCCAGTGAGATGAGGTTCTTGAGAAGCAGTATTGGAGCTACAAAGAGGGACAGAATAAGAAATGAGAGGACCAGAGAATTAATGAAGGAGGAACCATTACAGGTTGGTATAGAGAAATCTAGACTTAGATGGTATGGACATGTAAAACGAATGGAGGAGAAGAGTATACCCAGGAGGATACACGAGACGAAGTGGGAAGGAAAGAGACCAAGAGGGAGACCGAGAGACAGGTGGCTGAATGGGGTGGAAGGAAGCGTGAAGAAGAGAGGAGAAGACTGGACAAGGGTGGAGGCTGAGAGATGGTGGGAAGACAGAAGACGTTGGAGAGGCTTGTGTTCCAAACAGACCCGGCCAGTGGCTGGAAACTGTGCAAGATGATGATGATGAAGGACTGCAGACTTTTGAATTTTTCAAATAGTTCCTACTTTTGCTGCCAAACGCCACACAGTTGTAATTAATGGAAGGTTCTTAAATATGCCATAAATCTATGACATGGGACCCCCGGCTTTACTTTCCCTCCGAAGGAAGGCATACTGAGGAATTTTTAACGCTCTTAAAAATCCGACGGCTTCGGCCTGGTTTGAACCCGCGATCTTGGGCATAGAAGCTCAGCATGCTACCAACTACGCCACCGAAGCCGCCTGTATAAGCAAGTTTAGCTGTAATAATAATACTGGAATGTACAGGATCTTTCATATAAAATAAGAGCGCCAAGCGGCGGCTTTGTTAACCGCTGCTGCGGACACCTTGGCCGAGCTTTTGGCGCGCCAAGGCCCCCTGCTTGAAGCGTGTGTGCAATCCTATATGATGCAGCAGCCTTGCTAGCGTGTGTACAATGCTGAAATCTTACTTTAGTTAGTTATTGTTGATGAAACCGAAACCCCTACTTGTGCTAATTTTGTAATTGATTTATTCGGAGACCGTTCAAGATTCTCGCCAATGTCATCTAGCTCATCCTCTGTTAAAACTGTTCGTGTGCGGGCATGTTTTTTATTGAGCACCGAGCCAGTATTGTCAAACTTATTTGCAATTACGTGAATCTGTGCTAGTGAAGGTGGCACTTCATCTGGAAATTGCTGAACAAATGCATCACGTACCCGCCGAGCCGACTCGTACTTAAAATAAGTTTTTCATAAAAAAATACGATGTTGCAATGACAACTTTCTCACCATGTTAGCACTTGAGGTTTAGACTGGCGACTGAGCACCTGCACGCTTATTGCAAGGTCAAGTTTAGTAATGTCATTCTGTTATTTTTATACTGTCCATCGGAACTTGAAGAAAAAAGAAAAAAAAACAGCCATCGTATGTACTATGCGCGCGCTTTCAATACTATAGGGGTTTCGATTTCATCAACAATAACTAACTAAAGTAAGATTTCAGCATTATACACACGCTAGCAAGGCCGCTGCATCATATAGGACTGTACACACGCTTAAAGCAGGGGGCTTGGCTCGCCACAAGCTCGGCCAAGGTGACCGCAGCTACGGTTAACAAAGCCGCCGCTTGGCGCTCTTATTGTATACTAGCAGAAGTACCCATTCTTCGAACGGTCGTCGGTATTAATAAACAGACGTAATCAATTGAGCTACTGTTGCAATGGTTAGGGGCTTGGAACCTGTTTGTCGACAAAGATAAATGATTAGTTGAAATATGCTCTGAAACTAATTTACCTAACGCGTACTTCCTGACGTGAAAATAAAATTGAAAACCTCTTAGAAGAAATGCAATTCACGTCACATAAAAACTGACCCTCACTGTTGTGTCAAGTGCGCATCCAGAGGAAGACCCCTTTAATAAATTATAAAGGTTTGTGGTGCATGAAAATTCAGTTTTTTTTAGCCTCCAATGGCCCAAATTCCTAAAAGCAAAAAAATAAAATAAAAAAATAAACTATTTCAATTCAGGAATTTTTGAAAATAATGCTTCTGTTTGAAGATATAATAGACCTTCTGTACGACACATCGCACGTTTAAGTCTTGTGAAAAAATCGAGGGTACCTCTTGACCCCCTTAAGCGCATTGATGAATTTTACAGTTTTTGTTGGTTCCATGATAACCTTATAGCCATTTGCAAACTTTCACAGAAATTAAATAAATGGAGTGGCATTACTTCTTGCAGAAATAAATGGAAAGTTGGATGTACCTTTTTGAGACACTGTTATCATGGTTACTGGCTTGAATTCCTACATTAGTTTATTAAATGAAATTAGTTTTCTGGGAATATCTCAGAAACTCTTGGTTTTAGAGCATTAAAATGTAGTTTTCGGGGACCCTTTACGACTGTTTAGGGGCCCCGAGGTTTTTTTTCTGACACCAAGGGGCTGAAAATGAGCTTTGTCTCGTCGTTGTAGGGCGTAGTATCATCATCATCATCCTCTTGCACAGTTTCCAGCCGTTGGCCGGGTCTGTTTGGAACACAGGCCACTCCAACGTCTTCTGTCTTCCCACCATCTCTCAGCTTCCACCCCTGTCCAGTCTTCTCCTCTCTTCTTCACGCTTTCTTCCATCCCTTTCAGCCACCTGTCTCTCAGTCTTCCTCTCGGTCTCTTTCCTTCCCACTTCGTCTCGTGTATCATCCTGGGTGTCCTCTTATCCTCCACTCGTTTTACATGTCCATGCCATTTAAGTCTAGATTTCTCTATACCATCCCGTAATGGTTCCTCCTTTATTAATTCTCTGGTCCTCTGATTTCTTATTCTGTCCATCTTTGTAGCTCCAATACTGCTTCTCAAGAACCTCATCTCACTGGCCTGTATTTTGCTCTTCTCCCTTCCTTTCATAACCCAGGTCTCCGAGGCATACGTCAGGATAGGGACATAGTACGTCTGATATATGATCTTTTTGCTGTTCTGAGGGACATCCTTGCTCCATAACATGCTTCTCACATTCCTCCGGAATGCTTCTGCCTGTCTCCCCCGCTCATTTTTTCTCTATAGTTTCTTCCATTATCTTGTATCAGGCTTCCCAGATACCTGAAACTCTCCACTTTCTTCAGCTGTTCCCCACCCATTGTTATTCCCGTTGTGGTTCTTTCCGTCTTCCTTGTTGTGATCACCATCTCACTCTTATTTATGCTAAATTTCATCCCATATCCTTATATTATTCCTTCCCACACGTCCAACTCTTCCTATACCTCCTCCTCCTTGTTTCCCCAAATCATCAAATCATCCGCTAACACCATTGCTTTCATCTTTCCTTCCCCAATTACTTGTGCCACTCGGGTCATTATGTCATCCATCACCACAATGAAAAGTAACGGTGCCAGTGCACTTCCTTGTTTCAGGCCGTTTCTCTGTTCCACCCAGTCCGATCTCTCTCCTCCCACTTTCGCACAGCTCACGCTTCCCTTGTACATCTCCTTTATCCTCCTTATAGTCCATTTTTCTACTCCTCTATCCTCCAGGGACTTCCATACTTTGTTTCTGCACACACTGTCATATGCTTTCTCAATGTCCATGAAGGCCATCAGTAGATCTGTTCCATACTCACAGTGCTGTTCTTGTAACTGCCTTACAGCAAAAATCAAATCCACTGTGGACCTTCCTGCTCTGAAGCCATGTTGTTCTTCCCTCATCCCTCCTTCTATCCTTGTCCTAATTCTCCTTTCCAAAACTTTCTCAAACATCTTTGCACAATGACGCATCAGTTTTATTCCCCGATAGTTTCTGCATTCTGTTCTACTACCTTTCTTGAAGATCAGGACAATTATTCCCTTTTTCCAGTCCTCTGGGGTCTTCCTTTCCGTAGTGTAATAATAATAATAATAATAATGATTATAATAATGATATAACAATATAGGGATAGGGATATAATTGACCTTCCGTAGCACACCAGCACGTGTAAATCGCGTGAAAAAATTCTAGAGTACCCCTTGACCCCCTTAAGCGCATTATATGTATTGATGAATTTTACAGCATAGTTTGGTTCCGTTATAACCTTCTAGCCGTTTGCAAACTACCTCAGTAATGTATTAAGTGGAATTGTATTGCGTCTTGCAGCAATAGATGGACCTGTGAATTTCTGTTGCCATGGTTACCGGCTAGCTTCCTTTCATTATTGTATTAAATGAAATTAATTTTCTGGGAATATCTCAAAAACTGTTGGTTTTAGGACCTTAAAATGTGGTTTTCCCCCGAGTTTCGTTTCTCACATTGAGGGGCTGAAAATGAGCTTTGTGTCGCCCTTCTACGCCTATTTCAGCAAGTATTTTAAGGGGGTAGGCCCCCTTTTATGAGAGGTACAGAGAAGAGTTACATCAATGATTGGTGTCGTGCTTCTGAAGGATATCTGTACCAAATTTTACGTTGATCCACTCAGCCGTTCTCGAGTTATAAGGACACAAAAAATTGTCCACAGACAAACAAACAGACAGACAGACAAAAATTTTATTTTCGCGCGCATCCGTCATAAACAGTCTAAAAGGCGTAAATAACGCAAATTTCCGTAAAAATTCAGAAAAAACAGACAAACTTTCATTCTTATATATATAGAGACTAGCAGAAGTACCCATTCTTCGAACGGTCTTCGGTATTAATAACCAGATGTTATCAATTGAGCTACTGTTGCAATGTTTAGGGGCTTGGAACCTGTTTGTGGGCAAAGAAAAATTATTAGTTAAATGTGTTCTCAAACTAAATTTACCTAACGTGTTCTTCCTGGCGTGAAAATAAAATTGAAAACTTCGTAGAAGAATCGCAATACACGTCACATATGAACTGACCCTAACCGTTGTGTCAAGTGCCCAACTACAGGAAGACCCCTTTTATAAATTATAAAGGCTTGTGGTGCATGAAAATTCAGTGTTTTTAGCCTCCAATGGCCCAAATTCCTAAAATCAGCAAAAAACAGTCTACTATTTCTATTCAGGAATTTTTGAAAATAATGTTGATGTTTGGAGATATAATAGACCTTCTGTGCGACATATCGCACGTGTAAGTCGTGTGAAAAAAATCTAGGGTACTCCATTTGCAACCTTTCACAGAAATGTAATAAATGGAGTGGCATTACTTATTCCAGAAATAGATGGAAAGTTGGATGCCACCTCTTGAGATACTGTTGTCATGGTTAGTGGCTTGCATTCCTTCTTTAGTTTAGTAAATGAAATTAGTTTTCTGGGAATATCTAAGAAACTGTTGGGTTTAGAGCCTTAAAATATAGTTTTCGGGGACCCTTTACGGCTCTTGAGGGGCCCCGAGTTTTGTTTCTGACCCCAAGGGTTTGAAAATGAGCTTTGTCTCTTCGTTGTACGCCATAATAATGATAATAATTAAAATAATAATACCAATAATAATAATATAAACAAGTAGTTCTGTGAAGAACTATACAGCCTATTTTCATATATCTTACTTATGTTAATTGCCTCTAGCAACATACACCATTTCAGTTTGATTGCTGTAATAGATTCGTAGATATTGAGAACCGACTAAAAATTTCGGATGGTCGCCATGTTGGATTTTATATATGTAGGTCCTAGAGTTATGTACTGTTACATGCAGATTATTGTGTACGAGTAGTATTCAAACTACAATCGCATAATTAGGACACAAGAAGTAACAAGGAGATTTTAAAATTTCGCACAGCTGCCATCTTGAGGTCATGGAAACAATTGAAATAAATTAGATGCCCGTGGATTACCATTCGTATAAGGATTTACTCTTCCAAGTTTCACTACACTCGGATGGTGAAATTGCGAGAAACGTCCATGCGAATTTTTATATTTCGTGTCACCTCCATGATGGATTTGTGAACACCAAGTTATTTAAAGTCCTATAGGTGAACTTAAGTTCATAGCCCCTATGAACATTAAGAAATTCAGTTTGATTGCTATAATCGATTCGTAGATATTCAGAGCCGACTAAATATTTTGGATGGTCGCCATGTTGAATTGTTAAATGTATAGGCCATAGAGCCATGTACTATTAAAGGAAAATTATTGCGTAGGTTCAATATTCAAACTATCAATTCGATCGCATGACTACATCACAAGAAATAAGAACTTAATTTTAAAATTCGCACATCCGCCATCTTGAGGTTACGTAAACAATTGAACTAAATTAGATACCAGTGCATTACAATGTGTATAAATATTTCCTGTACCAGATTTCAGTGCGTTTGGATCATTATATCGCGAGAAAGGTCTATTTAAAATTTTCAACTTCGCTTGGCTGCCATGTTCGTTTTTTACTTAACCGGTTTCTGAAAGTCTTATAGATGGACTTCCGTAGTGCCCTTTATCTCCGTAAAAGATTTCAGGGAGATAACGCTAATAGTTTCACAGATATGGAATACCGGTGAAATATTTCGCACATCCGCCATCTTGTGGTTATGTAAACAATTGAACGAAGTTAGATGTCGGTGCATTACAATGTATATAAACATATACTGTACCAAGTTTCATTGCGATTGGTTGGTTAAATCGCGAGAAACGTCTATTTAAAAGTCGCAACTTCGCTTGGCCGCCATGTTCGTTTTGTAGTTACCAGATTTTCAAAAGTCACATAAGTGAACTTATAGTTGTTCCCTTTATCACCATACAAAATGTCAGGGTAATATCGGTAATAGTTTCGGAGATATTGAATGCTGGTGAAATATTTCGCACAGCTGCCATGTTGGATTGGTGAGTCGTAACAAAATTTGAAGGACACGGTCGGGGTTGCAGGGAATAGTGCTATGAACTTACCGAATTTCATTGAAATCGCTCCAGCCGTTTAGATTTTATTAGGGGGGGACACACACACGAATCACACACACACACACACACACACACACGCACACACACACGGACAAAAGGTGATCTCATAAGCCTATTTTTTGAAAATTGAAAATAGGCTAAAAATAGGGATAGGGATATAATAGACCTTCCGGACCATACCCGCACGTGTAAATCGCGTTAAAAAAATTCTAGATTACCCCTTGACCCCTTAAGCACATTATATGTATTGATGAATATTTCTGCTTAATTTGGATCCGTTATAACCTTCTTGCCGTTTGAAAACCTTGACAGTAATGTAATAAATGGAATTGCATTGCGTCTTATAGAAATAGATGGACCTCTGAGATTCAGTTGCCATGGTTACCGCCATGCATTCTTTCATTAATTTATTAAGTGAAATTAGTTTTCTGGGAATATCTCAAAAACTGTTGGTTTTAGGGCCTTAAAATGTGGTTTTCGGGGTCCCTTTAGGGCCCCCGAGTTTCGTTTCTCACATTGAGGGGCTGAAAATGAGCTTTGTTTCACCCTTCTACGCCTATTTTAGCATGTATTTTAAGGGGGTAGGGCCCCTTTTATGAGAGGTACGGAGAAGAGTTACATCAATGTTTAGTGTCGTGCCTCTGATGGATATCTGTATCAAATTTTACGTTGATCCACCCAGCCGTTCTCAAGTAATAAGGACTCGTAGAAGTTGTCCACAGACACACAGACAGACAGACAGACAGACAAAAATTTTATTTTTGCGTGCATCCGTCATAAAACAGCCTAAAACGCGCAAATATCGCAAATTTCCGTGGAAATTCAGAAAAAACAGACAAACTTTCATTTTTATATATATAGAGATGAAAGACCCTGTACAACAAGAAATCGATGTAGACATCATTTATCGATTACAGTAATATACGTGGGGTTGTAGGGTAATAAACATAAAATAGCTCCTCCTGACCGGAGGACGTAGGCTATGGACTCATTCAACAATAACTTTTCAGTCGGTCAACATAAATGGTGTCTAATTACAAGAGCTGGGATTTTTATGTAATATCAAGTGGTATAATATGTAGACTACATAAACATGTAACAAAAAGCACCAAAATATGTAGCAAAATATGTAAATTGGGCAAAATATGTAATATCATATAATTAATATAAACTTACCATTTTGTCAGTTACAACACACTAAACACGCTTCATATTACATTTTATAGCACAGTGAACTATTAAGTATTTGTCGATGTTCTCTGGGATCATAGAAAGGCGTTTGTCACTTAGGATATTCTTATATGCAGAGAAAGATCTTTCAACATCACATGATGTAACCGGGGCAAATTTTAGGAGAGGAATTTTCTTTGGAGAAATGTCCTCGGGAAGATCAACGTCAACTCCATTTGGAATTCGGCACACACTGTGAAATGTTGAATAATCAGGATTTCTCTTCAACACTTTTTGCAATTTACTCAATACACTTGCACCAGTTTCCCCATGCACAGCACTTATCATCCTATCATCCTCGCAAATACCTGTCACTCATAATTACCTTAATCCCCCTGTTTGAGAGGACAGACAACAGCCCCACATTAAGTGTGAAACTTCAATTCAGCAATTTATTTCATATAAAAACAGGAAAACTCTGAAATATGTAATTTTATGTAATATCACTAAGAATATGTAAAATACCCACAAATATGAAAAAATATGTAAAATATGTAATTACATAGAAATCCCAGCTCTACTAATTACATTGGTTGGTTGGTTCCTCAGTTTAGGAGCTGCGGCAACACGGTCATATAGCCCCGTGTACTTTGGGGATTTGTAAAATTTGTCTGATAACCGGTGTTAATTGTGATGGCTGAATTAGTGTGTGTTATCTGTGATTCAGGTAGAAGGACTGCAGACGATTAATTTTTTCAAGTAGTTAATACTTTTGCTACCAAATGCTACCGTCCACGATACCTAGCTGCGGACATGGCAGCAGTCAGCACCTGGCGGCGAACGTTGGAACGTCTTCTTCTTCTTCTTCTCCTTTCGAATAACCCATTTGGAGGGTACGATGAATCAACGTTGGCTATTGTCCATTGTATTCAATTTCCGTTGTTTCCAAATTTCTCTCATCCTTCTAGAGTGACGATCTTTCTCCTCCTGAGTCCACTTTCTGCCAGTTGTTTGTTTCTTCCTTTCTTGAAATTTTGCCTTTTGAATAGCTTCTCTGAAGAGTGATCTGTTTGCTATTGTGTCTGTCTGAATTTTGGCGTTTGTCAAATCTTTGTCAATTTCAATGAACCATGTGGATTTGGAATTGTAACTAGTCAGTAAGTTGAAGATCTGTTTAGTTAGTCTACTATTTTCCATTCTATAGATGTGCCCAAAAAACTGTAATCTTCTCTTTCTCATTACATCAGTTAATTTTTCACATTTCAAATAAAACTCTCTATTTGGTCGTAACCTATATTCTGCGTTATTATTTTGTTTCGCTCCCAGTATTTTTCTCAGAATTCGTCTTTCAGTCTTCTATAATTTGCCTAAATCACCAAATCTTGTTAATTTAAGTGTTTCTGCTGCATACAGAGTTTCAGGTCTGACTACTGTTTGATAATGCCTTAATTTAGTGTTCCAGGATAAGCTTTTTTTATTATATATATCTTTTGTCATATGAAACCACCTTTGTAATTTATGCATACGCGTTTCTATTGCTGTCTTTTCCTGTGAGTCATTCATTATCCACTCTCCTAGGTATTTAAAGGAATTTGTCATGAATTGTGATACTTTTGGGGGGCATCGGTGATGTTTGTCATGAACTTAGTTTTTTCAAATGATATTTGTAGGAAAAAAATATAAAAAAAATCTGAAAATATTTAAATAAGTTAAAGAAACAATTTCTCCGACTTTGGCTGCCTGTTTTTGCAACTCTCTAATTTGTTCTTGGGCAGTATACAGTGAGTCAGTAAGTAATGCAATGTCATCCACAAAAGCTAAACAATCTACAGTGATTTTATTTGGATGTCTTCCTAGTTGAACGCCTTTAGTATTGATGGCTTTCTTCCACTCTCGAAACGTTGGAAGTAACATAGCGTTATCAAACTAACCTACAAATTTTAGCTTCCACAAGTGTAGTTAGTGGAAGGTTCTTCTTCATGCTATAAATCTATGACATGGGACCGCCGGCGTTACTTTCCCTTGGAAGGAAGGCATACTGAGGGATTTTTAACGCTCTTAAAAATCCAACGGACTCGGCCGGGTTTGAACCCGCGATCTTGGGCATAGAAGCCCAGCATGCTACCGACTACTCCACCGAAGCCACTCCCAATATTACATTAGGCGGGATAAAAGAATTTACATGCCCTTGCCTGAAAGAAACGACATATTATTACAGTATTACAAAATAACACCCTTTTATGTACAAAAGCAAGGATGAGATAGGAATCTCTACTACAGACACCACAATAACACAGGTTAAGACAAATTCTACATACACCCAAGTACACGGAGGCCAAAAGACCATGAAGCTCAAGCTTCTAAAATGTATTTCCAACCACCGTATGTAAAATTACTTAATTTGTTCTCTATCACTGGACTGGTTGCGTGGCGTAACGGTACGTTCTCGCCTGCTGTTCCCAAGGTTGCAGGATCGATTCCTGGCGCAGTCAGTTGGCAATCGAGGCTGCGCAAATGCAAGGGAGCCGTGTCAGAGGATCTGGCACGTTAAAGATCTCCTTCGTGACAAAATTCCGGCACCCCGGCGTCTCTCAAAGCCGCAGTAGTTAAAGGGGACGTAAAACCAATAGCATATTAATATTTATTTATTTATTTATGTATTTATTTGTGTATTTATTTATTTATGAATTTATTTATGTATTTATGTATGCATTTATGTATTTATTTATGTAATTATGTATTTATTTATGTATTTATGCAATTATTTATGCATTTATTTATGTATTTATTTACTCATGTATTTATTTGTGTATTTATTTATATATTTAGTTATGTATTTATGTATTTATTTATTTATGTCATTATCTATTTTTGTTTTTATTTATTTACTTTTGTATTTCTTTATTTATGTATTTATGTATTTATTTAGTTATGTATTTATTTATGTATTGATGTATTTATGTATTTATTTATGTATTTATGTATTTATTTATGCATTTATTTATGTATTTATTTATGTATTTATTTATGTATTGATGTATTTATGTATTTATTTATGCATTTATTTATGTATTTATTTATGTATTGATGTATTTATGTATTTATTTATTTATGTGTTTATTTATGTATTGATGTATTTATGTTATTATTTATGTATGTATGTATTTATTCATGTATTTATGTATTTGTTTATGCATTTATTTATGTATTTATGTATTTATTTATGTATTTTTGTATTTCTTTAGTTACGTATTTATTTATGTATTTATGTATTAATTTATTTATGTATTTATTTATGTATTGATGTATTTATTTATGTATTTATTTATGTCATGATGTATTTATGTATTTAACCTATTTATGCATTTATTTATGTATTTATTTATGTTTTATTTATGTATTTATGTATTTATTTATTTTGGTATTTATTTATGTATTTATTTATATATTTATGTATTTATTTATATATGTATTTATTTATGTATTTTTGTATTTATTTATTTATGTATTTATTTAGGTATTTATCAATTTATTTACGTATTAATATATGTATTTATTTATTTACATTGTTTGGACCCAAAGGATCATATTAAGCAATTTATGAGCTGTTACTGTTCTTCTTGTTCTTCCAGAACTCCTTCATCATCTCACTGTGTCAAGCTCGACGTTCCTCCGTCCATCCTTTCCCTGGTCTCCTTGGTCGATCTTCATGTGTGACTTACCAACTGTGGATCTTATGTCGGAACGTCAATGGAACGTCTATGTCTATTGGTGTGATGTTGGCACTTTCTAGATCAATTTTGACTTCGGAAACCCAGACTGTTGACACTTTAATTTTCCGTAAGTAGGTCAAATTTTGTTAGTCGGACGTCATTCGGTGTCATGATGTGGCCGTAGAATCTCGGTCGTCGCTTGCGGAAATCTGACTCGATGTTGGAGTATCTCTCTGTGACTGTGTGCGCATGCAGAAGATATCCATCATCTGTGAGTTTAGGGCCCAATATTTTCCCGATGATTTTTCTCTCAGCCTTCTTGATGTTCTCGAGATCTCCTTTGTAACTTACTGTCGACCAAAATATTATGTGTACTCGAGTTTGAAGGTTGTTTGTGAAGTAACCAATAGACCTACATAAAATCCAATAATATCATCATTTTCGTCGTTCTATTCTACGTTAGTTCATGTAGGTTTAGTCTTTTAATTTATTTTTTAATATTTTTTATCGCAGTTTAAACACAAAAAGTGTTCGTTTCAACCATGCGTCACATTTAAGAATTATTATCTCACAAACCCGACATCAGATCGAATCCAAATTTTAACACAATATACATTGGGATGTTGTGTAACGGGTTTGTTAATTTCAAAATGTTGTGTGTTCAAGAACGAAAGTTGTTATCATTTTTGTAAGGTAACTTTTTGTCGGTTCGGGGTCGTTGGAAAATGTAGTTCTTGGTTGCGTTGTAATCATTATACATCAAAAGGTTATGCTGTATGACTGTGAAATACGTAAATTGATTCACTTATTTTATATCGGTTTGTATTTGTACGGGGAATTGAGACATGGTTCACCAGCTAGCCATTCCGGGAAATGCTGTACAGCGTTGCTGATATGGAGCCCTGCACCTCCGAGCGAGGCGCGCCATGACGCGTGAAGGAGCCCATCTCGCCAACGCTGTACAATGTTTCACCGGAGCGGCTAACTGGTGAACCATGTCTCAATTCCCCGTACAAATACAAACCGATATAAAATAAGTGAATTAATTTACGCATTTCACAGTCATACAGCATAACTTTTTGATGTGTAATGATAACAACGCAACCAAGAACTACATTTTCCAACGACCCCGAGCCGAGAAAAAGTTACCATACAAAAATGATAACAACTTTCGTTCTTTGACACACAAAATTTTGAAATTAATAAACCAGTTATACAACATTCCAATGTATATTGTGTTAAAATTTGGATTCCATCTGATGACGGGTTTGTGAGATGATAATTCTTAAATGTGACGCATGGTTTAAACACGCTTAAAAACGGGCACTTTTTGTGTTCTAACGGCGACAAAAAATATTAAAATATAAATTAAAAATTCCAAACCTACACGAACTAACGTAAAATAGAACGACGATAGTGATGATGTTATGGGATTTTATGTAGGACTATTGGTTACTTCACAAACAACCTTCAAACTCGAGTGCACATAATATTTGGGTCGACAGTAGTTGAGGTTTAGGGTCTCGCTCTCGTAGTGTGTCTCAGGTTTGATGACAGTCGTGTAGTGTTGAATTTTGGTGTTGATGCTCATGCATTTCTTGTTGTAAATATTCGCGATTTTTTTCGTATTGAACCCGATGGGGTTATGCTGACTGGAATCGAACATGGTTCTCAGAGACTGTGATCTCAGTAAAAAGGTTCCACCAGGGAGCGAACCAGAGATCTGTACAGGGAGTTTCTTGGTAAAAACCCCTCGAAAGAGACGTATATTTAATCACTGGTGTGATTTTTGATGAAATGGCATTATTTATTAAAATAATGTAGGAAATAATGAGCGGATTATATCATTATAAGACGATTTGGTGTAAGCTATTGGGAGTTTGAAGCAGAGAGGAGGGCAGAGCTGACATTTACTAATCGGCCCAGAATTGTGGGTTGGTCCCAGTGGAGCCACGTCCATCTCTGTCACCCCATTATGTCGTCTGGAGCAGGGGAGAGGCCTGAAAAATGACACAGTTATTCCCCGACGGAGAATAGATGTAGAGGAGGGGCGGTGGAATGCCCAGAAAAATCATTGATTACTCGTGATTGGAGTAACGAATCGAGATGAGAGTTGCACACAGGTGAATATCTTGGCAAGAAGATAATTTTAGAGTCTTTTACATGCGAAATTGGTGCATATTTAGTGATGTGCGTAAGGACTGTGAAGCGACCATTGTCCGCGGAGGGATGTGAAGATGTTGACGGGGAGTTCCCGACTAGGTAGCGTCCCACGCCATGGAGAAAGGAATTAATATTAATTAATTGAACGAGCGATTCCTTTGCACACATATAGTTTTGGGACCTGTGAAGAGAGAGGAACACAATGATCATGGTTTGAAGACCTGAATCATGCTGTGAGAGGAGCGAAGATTACGCGGGAAGATGTTGCTCTACTTTCTGTGGAAATCCGATATAAGGGAGTAGACCCCAGGAGGAGCCCTCACTTGAACCTCAGTTGTTCTCAGTTGAACCTCTGTTCTCAGTGTTACTCTGTTACTCAGTTGAACCTCACTTTGAAACTCACTCTGTTCTAACTCAGTCAAGCTCAGTCTACATGCCGCCAAGCGCAGTTACAGCCAGTTATTGTCTTACTCAATTGTCAATTGTAGCACAATGGAAATAAGTTGCAATCAGTATGCAGCAAATATGCAGCAGTACGAGACAGCGTGTAAGCCGCAGACAGAAGTCTTCAAATAAGCTACGTGCAGTCTTCGAGTGAAACTTCAGTCAGCTACAGCCAGGGTGAAGCAAGTTCGTCAAGGCATAACGCATGACGGATCTATTCATCGAGACGCCGAACAAAGACTGGTATGTGTAAAAGAAACAGAAAATATGTTTGTATGAATAATAGTCGTGATACAGGCATAATCAGCCGCACGAACTATGACGTGTTCAGTTATGAAGCACCGTATAGACTAACGGTAGCATTATTGTATATAATTATTTGTGAAAGTGTTGAACTTTATTAAGCGCAGTGTGTATTGTATGAACTAATCGTATATGTGTAACTACGATAGAATGCGCTAAAGAAACTTTACTAAGTGTTTGGTATTGCCATGAGAGTACCAGATGGTAACGCTTACTGTAGGAGTAATGATCGTCACAAAAACTGTTGGAGAGTTCCGAGAGCAGATAACCAGACTTTCAATCAGGAGTTGGTAACGTCAGATGCCGTCGACACCTGCAATTTCTATCTCTGCTAGGGAATTTCAGCATTGAAGTGTGTATAAAGTGACGAGTGTTCAGTGTAATGTATATGTAAAAATATCATTTAAAGTAGTGTTTGATGAAGTGTTTCACATGTTTAGGGAGTGATAACTTCCTGAAAGGTATGCAACGTGTCGTGTTGGTGATAGAAATTATGTATAATCAAATGTGTGTAAACAAGAGAAATATGTCGCGTTAAACCCATTATGGCGGGCGACATGGAAGAATATGATTGGTTGGAGCCACCTTAGATGCCTATAGAGATGTAAGTACCCCACAAATTATGGTTATGATTATGTAGAAGTATGGACCGATGCATGTCTGTGATTCCGTAAAGGTATTGTGAATTCCTTATAGATGCCAATAAAAGTCAGTTAGGAGGCTGATCCTCCATGTTTAATCAGTATTGAGTTGATTTTTATAGAGTTGAAATGATGATTTGCATCATTAAGTGGAGTAATTTTTCCCACTATGAATTAAGAATGGCAATCAGTTATGTAAATGTAACGAACGCGATTGTTCGAGTTTAAAACGTCTAGCTATGTCGGAAATTTTGGTAATTTATATGAGAATAATAATAAAGGATGATTTTGGTCATTTATGTCAGTGAGAAATGATGATAATAATAATAATGGTTATTAAGAGTATGAATGAACACATCAGGAAACAGATAAATGTTGTAAGCGAGAATTATCAACGCTAAGTGCAAGACTTATCAATCTAAGCAGGAAGATGTTACAATGAGATTACATTTCAGTAATTATGGAAAGAAGTTTTATATCAGAATATTGCATATATTCGGTAATGATACCAGTAATGAAAGAGCTTTTAGTGGATTGAATTTGCAGCTTAATTGAGAAGCTTATAGAGTAAATGTTAGATTTCTCTTAATATTATAGGTCGGTGTGTCGTAGCATGGAGCATTAGGAGCCAGATAGTCTATTCTACGTATGAATTCTCCTATGTCGTGGACATTGTTGGAGATATTTTATTTGCCAGAGTTTTAGTGAATGGACCCTAGCTCTGAAGAAGGATTGAAATGTGTTCCGGGTTGGAATCCTATGATAGAGTCGAGGATAACAAGGACACCTCGCAGCTCTATGATTTCCCGAGAACTTATGATGAGTTATTTACGCTCGTGGGCAGCGAAAACTCATGGCGACAGTGGTTTTGTGCGCCTATATTATACTTGAGACATCGGTCACCGCCAGGCTCATGCATTACGAACCCCGAACCTTCATGTTGGATGGACCCATGTGAGGCCATTAATTAATCGTTATCCTCGACGTAGGAATAATTACGAAAGCTCATTCAATACCTGTTGGCATAATAGTCAATTAAGATCCTTTGGGAACATGTGTGCCGGTTAGGACACAGTATTTGTCTTGTAAATCTCCACTGCTTAGAGAGGGAAGCTTTCAAACTTTGAGAAAGGTCGAGATAATTGGTGGAACGACCCATCCCACTTTCTATTGTGTAGCGATTTCTTTAGCCGAGGGTCGGTGCCAACCACCCGAACCGCTCAGGCAAGTTATAAAGGGAAGAGATTCTAGACCTTGTTAAAATGACATATAATGCGAGATTGTTATGTTGAGTATTATAGCCATGTGGTTTGTGAACACATGGATAATTATAGTTCATCCTGATGGTTCATTAATTTAGCTATCTGACGAATAGTTACATGATATATTTGTACTGTCACTGGAACCAAGTCATGTAGTTGGTTACTAGATGCCAATCGCCATGAGCGCGAGGTAGTCTATCGTACAATCCGACATAAGCTATAACGTAACGTTTTATATAGGAATCACAGACAGCACGCGGTGAAACCATATAATTGGAGGATGTAGGGGGTAGCTTACATAATTATGGAGTTGCACGTTGATTTTGGTGCAACGTCCAAATAGGTAAATGCATGCAAAGCATTTCATTGGTGAGAAGAAAAATATTAAAACACGCACGGCACACATAATTGTTTAACATAAAGAGGTTTAAGGAATAATCCTTGTTGTAATATTAAAGAAGTCACATTGTATGACTGTTATGTTAATGTAAAGTTGTTTTGAAGTCGTAGGTGCATCAGCGCACTAGTATATCCTTGTGAAGTTCACAGAAGGGTAAAGCATTATGGCTAGGTATGACTTTGTTGTGATTTCATATTTGTTTATTTGTGGATTGTGGAAGTAAAAATTTTGTTTGCTTTTATTTTATGCTTTTTTTTGGGTATTGTTTTGTGTTTGAAGCCATGAGTTATTTTAATGAATTAAAGTTTTAGAATAGAGTTGTGCTTTATCATTGTAGAGTTGATACCTTTTAGCCTCAAATCCAAAATATGCACTGCAAAATTGGGGTTACCGTACACGCCTGAGAGCTGATGCTAGTTGGAGACAGATGCATATTAGTCAACGAGATTACTCACATGGGTACATGGAAATTGATGTCCTATACTGTGATTTGAGCTAAAGGTACGACTAAAGTCGGTCAGATTTAATGCACACAACTCTATTAAAGTAAGAATTAACGAAGTAGGGTGTGACCGCTCCTAATCCATAGCTAAGTTCCGATACGTATATATAAATTTTGATAGATTGTGCTTATCACTACTCATTTATCATGGCCCAAGCCGCGTGGGACGGTATTAACTCTTTATGGAACCGCCTGCGTCAGTGCAATATGAGCGATGTTGGCATTGCACGAACCGGGCAACGATAGATATAATTTATCATGACGCCCATCTGTGGAGTCTATGGTAGTAAAAGCTCTATTAATTTATCATGGCGCCCAGAATACGTGGAACTTATGGGATTTAGGGAAAACCCATAGATTTTTATGGTATTTCATGGGGAAAACCATAGTAATTGTTTTGCCTCAAACTGTGTTTGAGTGATTTTTGAATTCAGTAGGCTTTTTGAGGTAACGCAGAATCTCTCTATTGAGAAGAGAATGGCCTAAGGGTACGAGCGTTACATACCCAATCCACAATCTACTATAATATTATCAGGTTTTGTACGACTTCACAATATGTGTGCAGTGTTTGATGTTTCTCTTCGAAACGTATCCACATATTTTTCCAGGAAGCCTGCCTGCATATTTAAGTGTGTTATTGTAAAATGCCAGGTACGGAGGAGATCTTGCAAGTTATTGCAGGACTGAAACAACATTTTGATGCTGCTAACGAGCAGAATAAACTGGAAACAAAGGCTTTCCAGGAGAGTATAAATAACAGGTTAGATGCCAATCAGGAGGCAATTAATGCAAATCAGGTTGCAATGAACAATAACCAGATTGAATTAAACAACCGTTTAGAGGCAAATAAGGTTGAATATAAAGATGAATTAAACAATAAGTTAGGTCAAATGCAAGAGGTTATTAAGACCGAAGTAACAGATACTGTTGTAAGCATTGTATCGGAAATGCAGGTAAATACTGACAAACGTTTCGAGGCCATAGAAGCCAAACTTGAGGGTAATTTGCAAGCGTGTAGGCATGCTCAGGAGCAAACCAACAGTAAATTAGAGGCGTTGTCTAACGATATTAAGGATATTCAGATCCAAAATGAGGCGAATCTCGAACGCCAAGCGAAACAGTTCGCAGAGTTTACGAAAACAGTAGACCAGAGATTAGAGGAGAACGACTCCAAATGGGATCAGAAATTGAAAAGCTACGCTAGAGCAATTAACGGTGACCTCAAGAAACAGGACCAGAATATATTAGGTCAATGCCAGGAAATAGGCGAAATTAAGGCTATCGCTCAGGAAAATAAGGAGCTGGTAGGCAACGTGAAAGGTCAGATGGGTAAAGTTCATAAAGAACTGGACCAAGTGCAAAGTGATATTGTCATAGTCAATAAAAGACAAGAGGAAAACAGAGGCGAGATCACCAAGGTCCGGAATGAATTGTCTAAAGTCAATGGACACATTCAAGATGAAATTAAAGGTCTGAGAGAAGAACTCGAAATAAGAGAAGGCCAGAAAACAGAGGCAAGCGACAAGACCCTTGCTCAAATTAAAGAGGACGTAGAGGATGAAATATCCCATATCAAACAAAGTCTGAAAGAAGACAAGGTGAAAATCTTTCAAGTAGCCGAGGAAAACCGAGATAGGCTTACGAGAATAGAAAAAGAAGTCATTACTCGCCTAGAAAGAGCAGAAATGCGCCATAACCAAATGGAGACGAGGATAGTAGCACAGGAGGAGACACTTCTGAAATATCCTAAGTCAAGTGAAGGCAGCATAGAGGATATAAGAAAAACAAGGTGGGCAGACCTAGAAACCCAACCTATAAGCAGGAACGCTGCAGGCGCAGGAGAAAGTCCTTACATGACGCCAGGTGTACCAATTGCGGCATCGACGCCACATGAAAACGCGATGCACACCCAGGTGATAAACGTCATTAGGGCAAGCGAAGAAAAACCTAGGAAGTTTTCAGGTAGTCACTGTAGTATGACACCAAAATATTGGTTAAAGGAAGTGACCGAATATCTCAATGATGCACGAATACCGCAGGAGCGTAGGCTACGTGCTATAGAGAAGTTAACAGAGGGGGAGTGCGCATTATGGTTTCGCAGCTTCCGTTACACTTTTGATACTGTTGAGGAATTCCGCGAGGCATTCTTGAAAAGATATTGGGACGCCGCGACTCAGCAGAATTTACGGCTGGATTTGTATGCCAAAAAGTACAGCACGAACAACCCGACGAAGTACGCAGAATTTTTCATATCGCAGATGTGTCGTTTTAAAGAGCTGGATCAAAAACCTAGTGAACTGGAGCTATGCATTGCTATCGCCAAACAGCTTCCATACGAGATCCAAAGGCTACTAATCTCGGCTAATGCGAAAACGGCTATGGAAATGGAGACAGTTCTAAGGCAACTGGACCTCACCACAGCAAATACTATGCGTCAGAGTCGAACCGTGGAACAAGTCCACGTGACCAACACACAGACTGACCAACAGCAAGCTCCAAGGAACAACAAGGCCACGAGCACAGAAACTTTAGATTCCTATGGACGGCAATGGGAACAGGAACCCAGAAAATGGCAGTCAAGGTACAAAGGAAATGCTAATAAAGCAGGAAGAGGTCGAAGTTCGTGGAATAAACACGATAACAGGGGCAAACCGTACCATAACAATGGAGGTAATAATGGCCAGGAAGGCAATAATAGAGATTGGAGACCCCAAGAGAGAAGAAATAACTTCGATGACGAGGCAGAAGAGCGATATCATGCTTCTTTGCGATACCTCGAAGAAAGGGGAGATGAGCCCCAGAAAGCACAAGTCCGCTGGCAAGAAGTCATGCAGAACAGGACATCGCCAGACAGATATGGAGATGGAGCTAAGAGTTTGGAACTACAGCGCAGCGAACAGGAGAGAAGGAACTCCAAAGGGGCGGGCGCTGAAGAAAAAAAAAAACGCCAAAATTAGAAGAGCTCGAGACTGATGGATGGAAGTCTATTAACATCGTCAATTGGATAGCCAAACCAGAAGAATTGATTGAGGATACAGGAGGACCACAGGTCATGGTCAAGAGAGAATTGCCTATTATAATTGTGAGAGTGGCAGGATTAAAAGTCAGAAGTCTGCTAGACACAGGATCAACAGTGAGCCTGATGACACAAGCTCTATATAATGAAATAGCCCGGAGAGAGAACATTTTGAAGATACCGATCTCCAGTGTCAAAATTAAAGGGGTAATTCCAGACAGAACAATGATATGTAAATACCAGGTATTCCTAGATTTACAGATAGGAGGCTCTATTTTCTCACAGAGTTTCCTGTTAGTAAACAAACTACCTTATAACCTACTTATTGGGGCAGAGTTTATAAGGGAATACAGAGTGATAATTGACCTAGCACAGGACAGGGTTATGTTCCATGTGAATGAAGAAGCTGAAGGCTTAGAGGTCGCACTCAATGAAATTGAACCAGGATCCAGTGAACAAGTATGGCATACATACAGAGATGTGGCTGATGAAGAAGTGTTAGCTATGGAGCAGTTAGAAGCGGAGCTCAAAACACTAGCCACAGACTTGGAAAAAGATCTGGAACCCAAATTGGAAGACTACATTTCGGAGAAGCTAGAAGAAGCGAAAATTGGGCTAAAAGAGAAGGAAAATTTAAAGCAGTTATTGCTGGAACAGAAGGAAGTCTTTGATTCGAGACCTGGTCGGATAAAGAACTTCACTTATGCTTTTCAAGTCAGTGATTGGACACCATTTAGGCAGAAACCCTACCCTATAGCTGAAAAGCATTATGCTAAAGTGAAAGAGGCAATTCAGGAGATGTTGGAGGCCGGTGTTATTGAGAAAACACCTACGCCTTATGTAAGTCCATTGGTAATTGTACCAAAGACAGACGGATCTGTCAGAGTCTGCTTGGACCTGAGACGCTTAAATTTGAGAGTTATTCCGGAATTTGACCAAGTGCCACATATTAAAGAGATCCTCAGGAAGTTTAAAGGGAAAACTATATTCTCAAACTTGGATATCACATCCAGTTTCCACCATCTTGAATTAGAGAAGAAAACTAGTCTGTTGACAGGATTTATGTTTGATCAACATACATTCACATTTTTAAGGCTACCTTTTGGGTTGAAAACAGCTGGTTCAGCCCTGATAAGAGCGTTAGATCGCAATCTATCAGATGAGGTTAAAGAGAGTACCATCAGATATGTAGACGACATTCTACTCACATCAGAATCTCTGGAGGAGCACATGAGAGACCTGAAGAAGTTGCTAGATGACCTTCGAGAGGCTAACTTTAAGGTCAATATCAAGAAATCGCACTTCTGTCAGAGGGAAGTTAAATTCCTAGGGCATGTTATTGATGCAAATGGAGTGAAGCCTAACCCAGATAAATTGGAGGTAATTCGGAATTTCCCTCGACCCACGAAAGTAAAGCACGTCCGACAGTATTTGGGAGTAATTGGATTCTTTTCGAACCACTGCCCAAACTATACTGCGACAGTAGCACCACTGCAGGACCTATTGAAGAAAGGCGGCAGATGGAATTGGACGGAGCAATGTCAGGAAGCATTCGTGAGGTCAAAACAAATGCTTTTGGAATATGTGAAACTGGGATACCCAGATTATACCCAGAAGTTCATCATACAGACGGATGCATCACTTATTGGGATTGGAGCGATGCTATTCCAGGAAAATGTTGACCAGCCTGAGAAGAAAGTTTTTATCGCCTTTATCAGCAGAAGACTGAGAGCCCATGAGAAAAATTACACGATCACAGAGATAGAATTGCTCGCAATTTTGTACGCGTTGCAATCGTGGCACAAACTCGTGTACGGCTTCCGAATAGTCCTGAGAACAGACCATAAAGCTTTAACATTTTTGTTAAAGACAGATTTGTCTAGTCAGAGATTGACAAGATGGTCCCTGTATATCCAGCAATTTGATGTGGAAATAGAATATTGTCCAGGGAAAGAGAATGTAATACCGGACATATTAAGTCGTTACCCTAGAGAAGAAGAAGTGCTAGCGGTCCAGATTGAGAATCGAGATCAGAAGACGTTGGATGACTTAAGGAACATTACCAACTTACAACGCGAAGACCCATGGTTGAAGATGATAATCGATTACTTTGAGGGACGATTAGCAAGGGGAACTGCGATATACAGAGAGGCGGAGGCATTGGCAACAGAATATGTATGGTATAATCAGATATTACACAAGTGGGACGATGTGGATCACACACGTCAAAGGATTGTAATTCCTGCATCTCTGCAGAGGAGGTTAGTATGGCTAGCCCACAGAGCATTTGGCCATCCGGGGATTGATAAAATCTGTGCTCTGTTGAAGGAAGTATTTACTTGGCCAAAATTGAGAGAAACGGTGAGAAATGCTATTAGAACATGTGATCTTTGCCAAAGGGTAAAGCCGAATCCCTTTTTAATGAGGCAACGACCTATCCCGTTATTACCAGAGAAGCCAAGGCAGCTATTGAGTATCGACAACTTTGGACCATTGCCTAGAGCACGTAGAGGCAATAGACACATTTTTGTAGCCATGGATGTATTTTCGAAAATGGTGGTGTTGTGCCCCATTCAAAAGACAAGTTCAAAACAGGTCTTGAAGCGCCTGAAAGAGAGAGTTATTCCGATTCTTGGGAAGCCGGATAACATTCTCTCGGACCACGGAAGTTGCTTTACTAGTGCAGAATTTCGTCGAGAACTGGAAACTCTAGGAATTAGGCAGATTTTATCTACCATTCGCCATCCTGAGGCAAGTCCCGTTGAAAGAGTAATGAGAGAGATCCAGAAATACATGAAGATCTACTGTTCTGAAGCGAATTGGCGTTGGATTGAATTTCTAGAAGTCATTGAATACTGTATAAATAATACTGTACATGAGGCGACAGGTCAGGTTCCCGTTACTCTACATCTGGATCAGAGACCAGAGAGACCGTGGAATGGTGTTATTCCATTACCTGTAGACGCACAGCTCGGTAGAGAATTGAGGATCCAACGAACCTCTGAATATCTCAAAGCACAGGCGGAGAGACGTCAGAGAAGGAATCGTGCGAAGAGGTATCATAAACCGCTTCTCGTGGGACAGAAAGTTTTAATTAAGAAACCCGCCAGTTCAGATCCAGAGGCACGGAAGTATAAGAAGTTTAATTTTTCTTACCACGGCCCGTTCGAGGTGATAAGAGACCTCCAGAACAATGCATACAGGTTAAGGCATTTAGAGAATGGAAACGAGGTCGTTATGAACATAGCCAACTTGAAAATTTATTACTCGCCAGAAGAATTCGATGAACCAGAAGAAGAATTAGTAACGCACACCCAACTCAACGTGGAGAGCGGAAGCAGCCAAGCAGGCAGACCTGAATGTTGGAACGGCGAGACGGGACGAGAAGCAGACAGTTTACCCAGTGTAAGCGGAGAGCAGAAAGAATGCCAGTGTTTGCGAGAACTCTATGAAGAAATGGTCAGAGTAGCTAGAGAGGTTGAGGCTGTAAACGCGACCCTTCGCAGGGAGAATAGACAGCTCAGAAACAAGGCCGAGTGTGGAAGGGGGAACACTACTAACCCACTCGTAGCCAGACAAGGTGAAGGACCCCAGACGTAAACACAGACGGTGGTCGACAGTCAGCTGGTTACTTATATAAGCCACTTGCTTTGGACTTTTATAAGTTTTGCAAGGGGAACATGAACCCGATGGGGTTATGCTGACTGGAATCGAACATGGTTCTCAGAGACTGTGATCTCAGTAAAAAGGTTCCACCAGGGAGCGAACCAGAGATCTGTACAGGGAGTTTCTTGGTAAAAACCCCTCGAAAGAGACGTATATTTAATCACTGGTGTGATTTTTGATGAAATGGCATTATTTATTAAAATAATGTAGGAAATAATGAGCGGATTATATCATTATAAGACGATTTGGTGTAAGCTATTGGGAGTTTGAAGCAGAGAGGAGGGCAGAGCTGACATTTACTAATCGGCCCAGAATTGTGGGTTGGTCCCAGTGGAGCCACGTCCATCTCTGTCACCCCATTATGTCGTCTGGAGCAGGGGAGAGGCCTGAAAAATGACACAGTTATTCCCCGACGGAGAATAGATGTAGAGGAGGGGCGGTGGAATGCCCAGAAAAATCATTGATTACTCGTGATTGGAGTAACGAATCGAGATGAGAGTTGCACACAGGTGAATATCTTGGCAAGAAGATAATTTTAGAGTCTTTTACATGCGAAATTGGTGCATATTTAGTGATGTGCGTAAGGACTGTGAAGCGACCATTGTCCGCGGAGGGATGTGAAGATGTTGACGGGGAGTTCCCGACTAGGTAGCGTCCCACGCCATGGAGAAAGGAATTAATATTAATTAATTGAACGAGCGATTCCTTTGCACACATATAGTTTTGGGACCTGTGAAGAGAGAGGAACACAATGATCATGGTTTGAAGACCTGAATCATGCTGTGAGAGGAGCGAAGATTACGCGGGAAGATGTTGCTCTACTTTCTGTGGAAATCCGATATAAGGGAGTAGACCCCAGGAGGAGCCCTCACTTGAACCTCAGTTGTTCTCAGTTGAACCTCTGTTCTCAGTGTTACTCTGTTACTCAGTTGAACCTCACTTTGAAACTCACTCTGTTCTAACTCAGTCAAGCTCAGTCTACATGCCGCCAAGCGCAGTTACAGCCAGTTATTGTCTTACTCAATTGTCAATTGTAGCACAATGGAAATAAGTTGCAATCAGTATGCAGCAAATATGCAGCAGTACGAGACAGCGTGTAAGCCGCAGACAGAAGTCTTCAAATAAGCTACGTGCAGTCTTCGAGTGAAACTTCAGTCAGCTACAGCCAGGGTGAAGCAAGTTCGTCAAGGCATAACGCATGACGGATCTATTCATCGAGACGCCGAACAAAGACTGGTATGTGTAAAAGAAACAGAAAATATGTTTGTATGAATAATAGTCGTGATACAGGCATAATCAGCCGCACGAACTATGACGTGTTCAGTTATGAAGCACCGTATAGACTAACGGTAGCATTATTGTATATAATTATTTGTGAAAGTGTTGAACTTTATTAAGCGCAGTGTGTATTGTATGAACTAATCGTATATGTGTAACTACGATAGAATGCGCTAAAGAAACTTTACTAAGTGTTTGGTATTGCCATGAGAGTACCAGATGGTAACGCTTACTGTAGGAGTAATGATCGTCACAAAAACTGTTGGAGAGTTCCGAGAGCAGATAACCAGACTTTCAATCAGGAGTTGGTAACGTCAGATGCCGTCGACACCTGCAATTTCGATCTCTGCTAGGGAATTTCAGCATTGAAGTGTGTATAAAGTGACGAGTGTTCAGTGTAATGTATATGTAAAAATATCATTTAAAGTAGTGTTTGATGAAGTGTTTCACATGTTTAGGGAGTGATAACTTCCTGAAAGGTATGCAACGTGTCGTGTTGGTGATAGAAATTATGTATAATCAAATGTGTGTAAACAAGAGAAATATGTCGCGTTAAACCCATTATGGCGGGCGACATGGAAGAATATGATTGGTTGGAGCCACCTTAGATGCCTATAGAGATGTAAGTACCCCACAAATTATGGTTATGATTATGTAGAAGTATGGACCGATGCATGTCTGTGATTCCGTAAAGGTATTGTGAATTCCTTATAGATGCCAATAAAAGTCAGTTAGGAGGCTGATCCTCCATGTTTAATCAGTATTGAGTTGATTTTTATAGAGTTGAAATGATGATTTGCATCATTAAGTGGAGTAATTTTTCCCACTATGAATTAAGAATGGCAATCAGTTATGTAAATGTAACGAACGCGATTGTTCGAGTTTAAAACGTCTAGCTATGTCGGAAATTTTGGTAATTTATATGAGAATAATAATAAAGGATGATTTTGGTCATTTATGTCAGTGAGAAATGATGATAATAATAATAATGGTTATTAAGAGTATGAATGAACACATCAGGAAACAGATAAATGTTGTAAGCGAGAATTATCAACGCTAAGTGCAAGACTTATCAATCTAAGCAGGAAGATGTTACAATGAGATTACATTTCAGTAATTATGGAAAGAAGTTTTATATCAGAATATTGCATATATTCGGTAATGATACCAGTAATGAAAGAGCTTTTAGTGGATTGAATTTGCAGCTTAATTGAGAAGCTTATAGAGTAAATGTTAGATTTCTCTTAATATTATAGGTCGGTGTGTCGTAGCATGGAGCATTAGGGGCCAGATAGTCTATTCTACGTATGAATTCTCCTATGTCGTGGACATTGTTGGAGATATTTTATTTGCCAGAGTTTTAGTGAATGGACCCTAGCTCTGAAGAAGGATTGAAATGTGTTCCGGGTTGGAATCCTATGATAGAGTCGAGGATAACAAGGACACCTCGCAGCTCTATGATTTCCCGAGAACTTATGATGAGTTATTTACGCTCGTGGGCAGCGAAAACTCATGGCGACAGTGGTTTTGTGCGCCTATATTATACTTGAGACATCGGTCACCGCCAGGCTCATGCATTACGAACCCCGAACCTTCATGTTGGATGGACCCATGTGAGGCCATTAATTAATCGTTATCCTCGACGTAGGAATAATTACGAAAGCTCATTCAATACCTGTTGGCATAATAGTCAATTAAGATCCTTTGGGAACATGTGTGCCGGTTAGGACACAGTATTTGTCTTGTAAATCTCCACTGCTTAGAGAGGGAAGCTTTCAAACTTTGAGAAAGGTCGAGATAATTGGTGGAACGACCCATCCCACTTTCTATTGTGTAGCGATTTCTTTAGCCGAGGGTCGGTGCCAACCACCCGAACCGCTCAGGCAAGTTATAAAGGGAAGAGATTCTAGACCTTGTTAAAATGACATATAATGCGAGATTGTTATGTTGAGTATTATAGCCATGTGGTTTGTGAACACATGGATAATTATAGTTCATCCTGATGGTTCATTAATTTAGCTATCTGACGAATAGTTACATGATATATTTGTACTGTCACTGGAACCAAGTCATGTAGTTGGTTACTAGATGCCAATCGCCATGAGCGCGAGGTAGTCTATCGTACAATCCGACATAAGCTATAACGTAACGTTTTATATAGGAATCACAGACAGCACGCGGTGAAACCATATAATTGGAGGATGTAGGGGGTAGCTTACATAATTATGGAGTTGCACGTTGATTTTGGTGCAACGTCCAAATAGGTAAATGCATGCAAAGCATTTCATTGGTGAGAAGAAAAATATTAAAACACGCACGGCACACATAATTGTTTAACATAAAGAGGTTTAAGGAATAATCCTTGTTGTAATATTAAAGAAGTCACATTGTATGACTGTTATGTTAATGTAAAGTTGTTTTGAAGTCGTAGGTGCATCAGCGCACTAGTATATCCTTGTGAAGTTCACAGAAGGGTAAAGCATTATGGCTAGGTATGACTTTGTTGTGATTTCATATTTGTTTATTTGTGGATTGTGGAAGTAAAAATTTTGTTTGCTTTTATTTTATGCTTTTTTTTTGGGTATTGTTTTGTGTTTGAAGCCATGAGTTATTTTAATGAATTAAAGTTTTAGAATAGAGTTGTGCTTTATCATTGTAGAGTTGATACCTTTTAGCCTCAAATCCAAAATATGCACTGCAAAATTGGGGTTACCGTACACGCCTGAGAGCTGATGCTAGTTGGAGACAGATGCATATTAGTCAACGAGATTACTCACATGGGTACAGTATGCTCTCCGCAAATTAAGTTATTTTATTATTATTATTATTATTATTATTATTATTATTTTTAATTCATTCAATTCACCATTACAAACATGGGTTACTCTAAAGCACGGGTTAAACCAAGTGCTTTAAAACAATACATAAAAACTATAATACAAACTATAATACATATCATGTATATACAAAATATAAGAGTTCATTATCACTCATTCACTAGCAAGGAAGGATCGCACAATATTGCATGTGGACAATAAGACCGAATGCTGCATACTCCTCTAGATGGTCGGCGGGAGATCCAATTCTTTCAGACTCTTGTGGAGTGTGTGAGGTAAGAGGCCGTTGACTGACAAGATTACAGGCACTATCCGGACGCAGTTCATCTTCCATATCCTCTTGATTTCCTCTGCAAGCTGTCTATACTTGGTGATTTTTTCATTGTGTTTACGTTCGATGTTGGTGTCATTGGGGACTGCTATGTCTATTATAAATGTAGTGCCATCAACCTTATTTACTACTATGATGTCTGGTCGATTGTGATCTATTGTTTTATCTGTCACAATACCAGTGTCCCAGTATATTTTACACAGTTCATTTTCGAGGAGGGATGGTGGATGATACTTGTAGTAAGGGATATACTCCTCAGTTAATTTATATTTCTGTGCGAGTGCTTGATGAATGATGCCTGCAACCTGATTGTGCCGTTTTGTATATTCAACTGATGCTAGTATTGGGCAACCTGCAGTGACATGGTCAATGGTCTCAAGATGAATGGCGCATCGCCTGCATTTGTCTGAAATTACACTGGTATCTTTAATGATGTATTTCTTGTAATTTTTTGTAGCAATGACTTGATCTTGGATGGCAATTGCGAATCCCTCTGTTTCTCCAAACAGTCGACCACTTTGTAACCACACGATGAGTTTTTATCAATACTCTGTTGGGATAGGTTGCTGTAGTATTTTCCATGGAGGGTCTTTTCTCCCCATGCCTTTTCTTTTTCATGTAAGTGTAGTGGCTGGCTGATATGATCATCAGAGGATGTACGAAGGTTCAATACAGTGTGTTTATCAGCAAGTACAATGGATTTATGGAGAATGCTGTTTTCCTTTCTTTGATAGAAATATCTTCTAAGGGTTTTAATTTGGTTCTGAAGCAAAATTTGTAAATCCAGTACTCCTCGACCTCCCATCTTTCGTGGAAGAGTGACCCTTTCTTTACAGGCGTTTGGATGATGTAAACGGTAAGTAGTGAGAAGGGTCCTTGTTTTTCTCTGCAGGCTTTCCATTTCTGTTGCTGACCATTTCAGAATCCCAAATGAATATACTAGGGTTGGTATAGCGTATGTGTTGATAGCTATAATTTTGTTCTTTGCACATAGATTGGTTCGCAGCACTTGATGTAGTCTTGTGGTATATTCTTCAATGAGTTCATCTTTGATACTTTTATGATCCAAAGTTGTATTTTGTAGGTTTCTATTTCAATCATTCTTCCAATTAGAGATCCTTTGCGTAGCTCATGTGGTTCAGAAGTTGCATATTTACCTCTTTCAATTGTCAGACGCTTGCATTTCTTCACTCCCAACGTCATTCGGACATCGGATGAATATGAATCTATTATATTTAGCATGGCATTCATTTGAGTCTCACTGTGTGCATATACTTTGAGGTCATCCATATAAAGGAGATGGGATATTCTGTATTTCCTGTTGTAGTATTTGATGTCAAATCCGAAACCGGTGGATTTTAGAATTTTAGAGAGAGGATTGATGGCTAAGCAAAACCATAATGGGCTTAGCGAGTCTCCTTGATAGATACCACGCTCAATTTTTATTGTGTCAGATGTGACACATTCATTGTCTGTCTTCGTATACAGTACTGTTTTCCAATTATCCATCGTGACCTCCAGGAAGTGAATTACAGCAGGGTTAATCTTATACATATGGAGGATTTATTTCAGCCATGAATGCGGGACTGAATCAAATGCTTTCTGGTAATCTATGTATGCCGTATATAGATTCCTTTGATTATGTATTGCCTGTTGTGTTATCACAGAATCAATAACTATCTGTTCTTTGCATCCTTGCGACAGCTTCTTGCATCCTTTCTGTTCCTCAGCCAAAATGTTATGTTTGTCGAGATACTTGTATATTTTGTCCGCAATTATGGACGTAAATAGTTTGTAAAGTGTTTGGAGACAGGTGATAGGTCTGTAGTTTGATGGGTCTTTAGTATTTCCACTTTCTTTTGAGATTAGATATGTAATTCCAGCAGTAAGGAAATCAGGACATTCCTCAGGATGATGGATGAGGTAAGTAAATTGCTGGGCTATCTTCTGGTGCACGCACGTGAAATGTTTTTACCATTATTATTATTATTATTATTATTATTATTATTATTATTATTATTATTATTATTATTATTATTAACGATTGGTTGTACTAAAAATTACAAACTTCACCAAAATTAATATTTTATTTTATTATTTTATTAAGTTAGGCTAACGCTAAAACTTGATCCCTCTGATCACCCTAAATGGTTAGCACGCTAGACTTTGGCCGAAATGCCACGGGTTCGATTCCCGGTCGGGCAATCAGGGATTTTAATCTCCTTAGATCAATTCCCGTGGCTCGGGACTGAGTGTATGTGAAGTCTTCATCATCACTTTATCCTCATTACAGCGCGCAGGTCGCCCACGGGCACTCGGCCTCTCAGGATGCCACACAATCATTAAACATTATATTATTAATTATTGAATGAAAATCCACAGCCTGCTTCCAGTCTCCGACCGGGTCAGGAATGGAATGAATGAAGCCCGCATCTAGCGGCGAGGATATGAACTGTGCCGGCTGGCGAGGCCTGACGCACTCCTCTGGGGCAATGATTAAATGAATGACAGATGAAATGAAATGATAGTGGAGAGTGTTGCTGGAAGGACATTTTGACAGGGAAAACCGGAGTACCCGGAGAAAAACCTGTCTGCCTCCGTTCTGTCCAGCACAGATCTCACATGGAGTGACCGGGATTTGAACCACGGACCCAGCGGTGAGAGGCCGGCGTGCTGCCGCCTAAGCCACGGAGGCTCTATTATTAATTATTATTGTTATTAATTATTATCATTAACTTCTATCACGGGTATTCATTTGGACACACCTTTTCAAAACAGCCTGTATAGGCTAGGTATTGGTGGTGGTTCAGCTTGAGCTGGTATCGACGTGGAGGACGGTCGTCCGGACGCTATATCGTCACACTAGGACGTCTGACGTCCTGCCGGGCAGCTAAGTGCTTGGACTAACTCAATGCCCCCTGATAATGGAATATCTGTGTCGTAAGGGAGAGACAAGGAGAGAGCTATAGGGCACACGTGTCCATTCTCCTCAAGTGACATCGTGATCATCTACTCGTGTGCTTGTTGTATTAATGATAATAAAAATGATACTAATTACTGTACTTACCTACTTATGTGTAGCACCAGATGACCTAGAAGTTACGCTCTTTTAAACAAATACATATTTAAAATAAAATAAGAAAAATATGATTTATTCATTTTATAGGAATGCACGAATACCAACTATTTAGATACTGTATGTCATTTTCACAAAATTATGTTTATACTAGCAGTAGTACCCGGCTTCGCCCGGTGGATTTATTTGTTTTATGGATAACTAGCAGTAGTACCTGGCTTCGCCCGGTGGATTTATTTGTTTTATGGATGATAATGAATACTACTATAGAACTGGCATATAATAATTATACTAACAGAAAAAATCTTTTAAAATATAACTTTTTGTGGTGGTGGTAGTGCGGGTGATAAGTAGTACAGTATAATGGACGTAACATTCAGGACATTTCCCCGTAATTATAATGAAAACAATGAATAGGGAAACGGCTATTTACTAACTACAGTACTGACACAATACGTGTAATTTACAAACGAATTGAAAAATATGATTTTAAAGAGGAGTATATGAAATAAAAGACACGGCCTAGGGCGTATATCTCATTGGCTGTTAGAAAAGTAGAGATCAAAAGTGTCGTCTTTTATCGCATAGTGCCGTAGGAAAATAACCAGAGCACTTTGGAAAACTTCAGCTGTCCCGAGCTCCTGAGGTAGCAATAGTGCAATTTATCGCCACATACAGTTCAAGGATAAGGATCAGAATAAATGAAAGTAAATTAGAAAGCACCAACACTTATTGCAGCTGATAACCTCTATGTACTGCACCAACACCATCGCAATTATACTCCCCTTAACACTTTTTTAGAACCTGAATATACAAAAATCCTTCCTTAGTGGGCGTTTTCGACTTATAACGAACATATCCCCTAATTGCATGTTTCTAACTTTAATAGTTTTGGCTGGGCGATGATGAGTCAGTTAGTCAGTCAGGACACTTTGTTTTATAATTATAATAGACTAGCTGTTACCCACGGTTTCGCCCGCAATAACATTTGGAATCCCGTTATAACATTAGTTATATAGATTTTTCCTGTAGTGGAAGATAATGACGGCAACATGGAGCGTTGAAATTGAAAATCGGGTGCAATATACAACGGGGAGCTTTGATTTAAGACTGGTCCGCTAGCCCTCTGCCATGTCTATCGAGAGTGTTTTTAACGCCTTAGCACTTCTCGGTAAACTACATTTCTGGTCTTTCTCTCAGGCTGCAGAATGACTAAGCCACCAGAAGAACTGACTCTGGAGCATGCCACATGCAGTTGACCATGTGCGAAACAGTCACTTCTCAGATCCACACCAGCTAATTTTAAACTCTGCCCCTGAGCCTTGTTAATTGTCATGGAGTTGCAGACTTTCAAAGGAAACTGCAGACGTTTGAATTGAAAATGGTAGTCTGATGGGATTAGAGGAATGCGGGGCATGAAGACAGTTTCGCCTTGGCCAACACCTGTAAATATGGTGGCTTCAATCACAAATTTATGCAGAGCTTTAACCTGCAGCCTGGTTCCATTGCAGAGTTTAGGAGGGTTTAGATTGCGCAATAACATGACAGGAGCACCAACCTTGAGGATGTGGACATGAGGCGGTATTCCGGGCGGGTTAAGAGTGTTTAAAAACTCCACAGGATAATGAACTGCATCTTCAACCTCTACAACTGAGTCTACTGATTCGTATACCATTTTTGTTGTTGATAACTTCTTAAGGATGGCGATATTTATACTATCAGCAGAGTCATTTGTTGGGGTAAGAATAGCTCTTTCTTCCATCCATAAATTATCAAGGTTGGAATTTACAAACACTTGGGGATAGATCTTTTCGATCAAATTCTCTAAACTGTCAACAACCTCGCACAGTTGAGCTGGAATAGTTAATTTTCCGTCATTTTCCTCCAACTTTCCATCGCCAATGCTTAGAAGGAGACGGGAAAACTCCTCAGCCATAAAATCACCATGGAGGTGTACGCGCATGTTGACAGTCAAGGGAATTGATCTGACTTTGGGCCATATGTAAGACGATTTTAGACAGGCATTTACTTCGTCAGCCCGTGTTCCACGGGGTATAATTGGGAGGGTCTGTCTAAAGTCACCGGCAAGAAGTAAAGTGACTCCACCCATAAGTTGGTTGTTACCCCTAATGTCCCTAAGTGTTCTGTCCAATGCCTCGACTCCTCCTTTGTGCGCCATCGTGCATTCATCCCAAACAATGAGTTTTGTCTCTCTCAGCACGCGAGCTGTGCCACTTTGCTTAGAGATGTTACAAAGGGCAGATGCAGCGTGACTGAGGTTAAGAGGGAGCTTGAAAGCAGAATGAGCTGTTCTTCCACCATCCAGTAGGGTTGCTGCAATACCCGAGGAGGCGACTGCGATGGCAATGTTCTGTCGACTTCTAAATGTACTGAGCAGGAGATTAATGAGGAAGGTTTTGCCAGTTCCACCTGGTGCATCTAGAAAAAAGAGCTGACCACATTCTGAAACAACACTTTGAACTATTTCGTCATAGGCCAATCTTTGCTCGTTGTTCAATTTTGGAACATTATCAGCAACCTCTTTGGACAACTTGTGTCGTAAGATAGTTCACTGACATATTCCCGGTGAACAACGACGGAGTCTTGTTCTCTAGAAGGCGACGGAAGTCCAAAGCGTTCCAGTTGTTGACCAGACATTTTTAGTACTAAATCCTCAAGAAGCACCAGACACCTGTTGTAAATAACACCCATGACCAGGTTGACATCAGCCCACTGCCTCTGAACCTCTCTCACCACATCTTCCGCGAGGCTGTCTTTGTGTTTTTCCAGAGCATGATGGGATCACTCACTTGACAAAACACCAGTAAGATGGCAAACAACTTACGAATCTTGTGGGGAGAGTCGGTGGAGGACGCTTCCTCTAGTGTGCGGTCCCAGTGCGCATCATCCTGTAGCAAGCCAAGTGTTTTACATGCCGCTTGAAATGTTGGTTGAACCACCCCTGCCACTGTTTTGAGGTCAGTGAAAGACTGAGGGCCAGGGATTTTATGTAAAAGGAGGCGTAGGTAATAGCACTCGGCATTACCAGGGTGAACGGTGTAAACTCTGCCAAGGGTCTGATCTTTTTTCACACCAGGATGGCCTGGGACTGGCTTTCCTTGTTTCCTTCTACAAAACGTATTACCTTTCCAAACGAAATAGGATGGAACTTCACAATATAAAAGTGTTGAAGCAAATTTATCGGATCGGCATAGTTCGAAGAAAGCAAGAAGAGTTGTGTTTGGAGGGCTGTTAAACTGATCACGAACATCGTTTTCATTAAAGTAAACCCGCTGGCCGTTCTCGAGGTGGACGGCAAGTTGCATGACCGAAGGATAGCGTTCATGTATGAGGAAGCAGAATATGCGCCAAGCCGCCTCTGAGCTGCTGATGTAGCGTCCTGATTCATATCTCGCAACTTCGTCAAACTCTCCGATGCTAAAAGTAGCTTGGTCGGAACCTTTGTTAACATACTTGCAAATGTATTTTATTGACTTTACTGAGTTGCAGTACTCAACATTGATATGAGCTGAGAAGGTGCGAGATAGGACAGGGTTATAGGGTACCACCCAGCTATTGTCAATTTCCACTCCCTTTTTAATAATAGAAACTCCACCCTCCGAAGTGGGCAGCCTGCGATATTTGGGATACCCATATTCCCCGGTTTGGGTTTCCTTGATGAGTGGTCTGGGGTACTTCTTGGTGCATACTCCTTCCCCCATGCACGACGAACTCCTGTTGAGAACTCCACATGGACCGTGGATCATGGTTGCCTTGACAATTTCATGGAGAGCAAGGTCAAGATTTGGGTCAGGAATCTCAGCACTGATCACCTTGTCGATGTCTTCAGGCCTTAGCTTTTCTTCCAGCCACAGAAGTATGTGAACGTGAGGTAATCCTCGCTTTTGCCATTCAATGGAATACATGTGACACCTTGAAGGACCAAAGATACAACCCTTAGTAAGAAGTCTTATCAAGTGCTTAACTTTCAAATGGAATACCCGCGCTACCAAATCATGCCTATCTTGAGGTTGTTGACCTTGTTTCAGGTGCTTGACTACTTCGGACCATTTTGGATTGCAGGTGAATGTTATAAAAAGATCAGGACGTCCAAAATGGCGCACGTAAGTCATGGCATCCTGAGTGCGTTCATGCATATAGCGCGGGCCTCCAGTGAATGTCGATGGCAACACGACCATTTTACCGATATCTGACAAACGGCTGTCAGCTTTACTCATTGCATCCTTCAGGTGCACATATTCCTCACTTCTCAACTTTTTCTGATTGATGCGAATCCAAAGTAGTCTCTCTGTCTCAATCTTTGCATACATATCAACCAGAAACTGATTGAGAAGATTGCGAAATAACAAAAGATAAGAATTATCACCCTCACGCTCAAATATTCTGAAGCTGTAAAAGTTAGCGGCAGACACGGTCTTCTTCAAAGGTGCTTGAGTGCTGTTGTGACGTTGAGGGATATTAATGCAGTAGCCATCTTCTCCACGGCAGAACATAAGCGGATATTGCAGAGCATCATACGCGCGATGTGTTTCACTAATACGAAGCAACCTGCTATCTCTGCCGTGGAGTACAATATCCCTTTTCTCAAACTCCTGACCAACAATTAAAACCGCCACTTCCTTAGTGCTAGAGGCGTTATAGCGGCCTTTGTGCTCGTCAAGAGGTCTTTTGTCAGCTTTGATAACCACCCGGAAGTCTTGATTGCCATCAGGAACTGATTCCATTGCTGTTATAAAATCCTGAATGTATCTATTATGGTTGTGTAACAGATCCTGCAATTGGAGAACTATCTGAGGTTTAACGTCAGGGAAGATGCCACATCGGATGTTTTTTTCTATGTCTTCATCTCCAACAAAGTAAATTTGTAGAAATTGAGGCTGTTGTTCAGATGATGGTAATAAGCTCCCGATTCGATGGTATACCTGCCCTTGCACTTTAAACGTTGGCATGAAATTGCCTTCTTTTACTTCCTTTGCACCAAAATATGTCATTTGAAAACAACTATTATATTTACGTGTATTAGACAGGAAGTGTTCTGATTCTGGGTGCTGATGGTTAAGGAGGCTGTGCAAGGGTTCAGGATATTGTTGGATCGGGGGAAGCTGTATTTTTCCATTACTGCAACACATTCCAGGAGATTCATCCTTCCATTTCTTGGCTTTGCAAAATTTACAAACTACCTGGGAGCCAATATTCAATGTTTTGTTCGCAGAATAATCAGTTTGTGGATTATATTGAATGCCGGACATTTTTAGTTCTGTCCATGGAAGAATCTTGACTTGAGCTCTTTTAAAATTATGTGTAACAACAGCCTTTCTATTTACTTCTGGGAGGCTCTTTGTGTATTTGTCCACTGCATCCCTATTTACTAATGGGTGGCTCTTTGTATATTTGGCCACTGCATCCCTATTTACTTCTGGGTGGCTCTTTGTATATTTGTCCACTGCATCCCTATTTACTTCTGGGTTGCTCTTTGTATATTTGGCCACTGCATCCCTAAGTTCTTCTGGGTGGCTCTTTGTATATTTGGCCACTGCATCCCTATGGACTTTATTATTGCTTTCAACATACTTCTTAACTGCCCTAAGGTTTACTTCAGGATGTTCTTTCGCGTATTTGTTAACAGCTGTATTTAATTGTTTTTACGGATATTGTTAGTAAATCATTTTCTACGTTTTGAACCTCTATTTGATTTAGTTTGAGGCACTGACTCAGGGAGGATTTTCGCGGTAGAAGGAGAAGATGTTAATGAAGAATGCTGAATGAGAAGCGGGTGTTCACATTGTAAAATTGTAGGCGTGAATGGCTCGTAAACATCAAAATGTCCCTGCGTGAACTCACCCGTAAACCTTAACCTTTTAACAGAAGCTGCAGAACCATACGTATTTCCAGTTCGGAGTACACGATTACAGAAGACCTGGAATTGGAAAGGATAAATCTCTGCCGCTACTTGCAATTCGAATGATGTACCGTATGTGTGAGGCATAGACATAACAGATACATATTCAGCCTTGTTTATGTAAGGCTGGCAATCCCGTGTCATAGAATACACCTGTAGTCTTTCCCAGTTGTTAGAGGCGTGTCTGACGATATCAGCACGGACTGTACGTGCCTGTGATATGTTGCCATACATTGCGTAAGATAGAGCATAGAAGAGACATGCACCATCTCCGGGAATTTCATAGACTTGGTGGGGAACTTGGGTGCCATCCACCTCTAACATTTCTACTGCAGCCATCGTGAAAACAATCAATGAACAGCAAGTACAAAAAAATAAAAAGAAGAAGAACCACCCTTCAGTAATAAAAAATGGAATACACCTAACGTAAAAACAAATCTCTACTTAAAACAAGATGTTCAGCAAAGAACATATAGCCTACTTTCTCCTAAATGTATGGGTATATTTATGACTCTTTGTCCTCATCCCTAACACAATCACCTCTACCACAATGTATTGTTTGTTGTATATTGATAATTAGCCAGTAAGTGTCACAATCAATATTGTATACTTTATGATGATTGAATAACAAAACTACTAACTTATTGTAATGCATTCACGTCCGTTAATCTCTATATTAAGCCAGCCTGCTAAGTTAAGAATCTTCCGTTTTGGGTATCTTCCCCTTTAAAAATCCACGCCGATCACAGTAGGTTGGTGCTGCGACCTATCAGTGAATTAATCTTTATGCTGTACGCCTATGCACTGCCATCGTAATGTACTACGATGGCAGTGGCCTAAGGGTGTTGAATGAGTAGACAGTTTAAAGTAGCCAAGAGGGAGGCGATCCAGCTGGCAGTGTTTAAAGGTAATCGGAGCGCGATCGTGGCTAATAGTTTAACTACCAGTATTACAAAATTGCCATACTTCAGGAGGCCAGGTATTTACACAGCGGTAAGTTTGGAACAATATTACCCACATAACCCACAAGAGGACAGCACCGTACAGAGGCATTAAGAAGGCTGTGGTTAATGACAACGTGTATCTAGTTCTTCTATTCTCCTTTTCCTAATGTCTTCTGTTTATGTGCGATGCTGGGGCTGTGATTTTATTAATAAACGAGAGTATACATTAGCCTCTCCTTTGAGCTAAATGACATCTTATTCAGTATCTGTGGAAAGAGCTCGTGCACATCATTAGTAAGAGAATTCAAGAAAAAAAAGTTATCTGCAGCAGTACTCGATACCCAGTCAACTGCGTGACAGATTAACACGCTAGCCCAGAGCTAATCCTATCCTTAACTTCATGGTGTTCTTAACTGACATTAGATACAACCTGTTGGCAAATAATGACTTTAAATAAACGATTTCTTCACAGCAGTACATCTTCATTAAAGATAATTTCATACAAAGTTTATATTATTGTACCAGTAGGGTATATCACATACAACATACTAAAACTATTGAAATATAAGACAGGCACATGAGGACAGCTGCCATCTTGTCGTGTGACACAGACAGCTCAGCTCTTTTAAGCCACTCATACAGTATAATATTATAATATTAAATTATAATAAATAACGGATCACGACCTTCAGGATAGCTTAAACCACCCTAGGCTCGATAATCGGAATTGGTGGGTCTTAAGCCATTGATTAAAATGGTTGAATAATTCACACGGGCCATCCTGAAATGGTACGGCCGATGACCTTGAATGTTGGATGCCAGACGCGTCCTATAGAAAGATATGTTGTCACCAAATTTGGTAGAGATCGGATGATTAGTTTAGCCGTAATTTGATTTTACGTTTTGAACGTTTGAGTGGCCGCCATTCTGTTTTGGTAAAGATGGCGGCGATATAAAGTATGACACTGAGGTGCCCTTTGCTAATGCTACCTCTGTACCAAATTTCGTTCAATTCGGATTCACCGTGTTCGAATTGATAGGGGGGGACAGACATTCAGAGTACACACACTCACACACACACACACACACACACACACACACACAGACTCACACACACACATACACACACACAGACATACACACAATTTTTCGCCCTGTGTTGATCTCATAAGTCTACTTTCATTTTTTGCAAAAATCGAAAGTAGGCTAAAAACTGATAAATGGATTTTGACGAATGAGGTGTCATTGAACTCGGGCTGACACCCCCTTTCCAATGGACAACATATTTCAACCCCAAAATAAAAACCTACCCCTATTAGAGGGTGAAATTGTAATTTTTTAGAGAATCTCTCTTTCCATTTGCAACATGTGAGAGTTTGAATGCCGATATGGATTTAAACGTTGTTCTACATAAAGTGCATGTCTTCGGTGGATAGCCACTATGAATTAACATGCTTGTTTTTTTTTTTTACTCATGGCTTTTGTAAGAGGGTGGGAGAGCGGATCCCTATGGATGGGTTATTGTTGACGGGTCATTGTTGGCAGGTCATTGATGACAGGTCCTTGTGGACGAGTCCTTGTGGACAGGTCCTTGTGGACGAGTCCTTGTGGACAGGTCCTTGTGGATGAGTCCCTTTGGACGGGTCCCTTTGGCCTGGTCCCTATGGACTGGCTCATGAATTTATTTAAATTATGTCAAAGGGCCTAACTACATTTGCGTGTGTTGAACTGACGTTGTTCACCAACCCCCACTACTATAATGTGATAACGATATGAAAGGAAAGTGACGAAATACATGTGAACACGTGTGAGATGACCTTATTACCGTCCTCTTTGTGAAACAAGTCACATCCTGTTTTGGTTCATACGTGAGAAAATGCAAGTTCATGTGTAATATGACCTAACACACAAGTGTACACATGTGCACGTGCACGATAAGAGCTAACAAGTCACAACCTGTTTTGACAGTGGTGGGAATAAGGCTAGAGGCATGTACAAGTAGTCAAATGACTCCGGCAGACAACCCCTTTCCAATGGATAACTTACTTCCACTCAAAAATAAAATCTACCCCTGCTAGGGGGTGAAATAATAATTTTTAGGTAAAAGTCGCTTCCAATGTACAACATGTGGGAGTTTGTATGCCAATATGAAATTAAACTCGTTCCACATAAAGTGCATGCATACAACTGAATGCCGCTATGATTTATCAATTTTTGTTTTTTGTTTTACGAATGCGCAATTGGGTTTTTTGTAAGAGGGCGGGCTTTTTGAATAATGATTTATAGATACGTTTTTCTTTACAAATTAACCAAAGATCCAAAAACTAATAGGTCATCGGCTTTTTAATATCTTATGAAATAAGAAAGCTAGGGACTTGTATGAGGGGTCGTTGGACTTGGGGTGACGCCCTGTTTTTGAATGTATTATTCATTTTTTGTCAAAAGGGCCTAACTGCACTTTCGTTAATATCTCGCTAACTAATAATCACAGAGGGTCAAGTGAAGTGTCATAGGACTTAAAATGGCCAACCCCTCTCCATGACCAATGATTTTACCCAAAAAAAAACAGCAAGGTCATTAACCTAAGATTTTATCAACTAATAATCAGAGAGGGACAAGTGAAGTGTCACAAGACTCAGGATGGCCAACCCTTTTCCATGACCAACGAATTTACCCAAAATACCCAAAACAGCAAGGTCATTGACCTAAGATTTTATAAACTTATCAGTAGAGAGGGTCAAGTGTGGTGTCATAGGACTACGAATGGTTAACCCTTTCCCATGACCAATGAATTTACCTCAAAAATTCAAAACAGCAAGGTCATTGACCTGAGATTTTATAAACTAATAATAGGATATCAACATGTGAGGTGTCATAGGACTTAGAATGGTCAACCCTTTCCCATGGCTAATGAATTTACCCAAAAATACCCAATACATCAAGGTCATCGACCTGAGATTTTATAAACTTATAATCGGATATGGACATGTGAAATGTTTACAGTGAGTGATGAAACATAGCTAGGTAGTGAAAGAATTATTGTAGGCTACATGTATTTGTGACTGACAAATCTTTCACCATTGGAACTTGTTTTCAGATCAAACTGCAGTACAGAGAGAGTATAGGTTGTAGGTATGGGATAATAAATGACAAATGGTGTATACAAAATCTGATTTATCGATTCAAGAAATAAGAGTAGACAATCTTTAATTGATTGGTTAAAGAGGATAGCTAAAATCCAAAATGGTGACTACATTGAACTAAACTGAACCAAGCTGAATCAAACCCAACCAAACCGAACCAAACTTAATCAAAAACAAGCCAATGGTTTAAGTGTAAAACTTGTGAGTGAATGTGGTCATTGGTAATGTCAGAAAGGAAAGGGATAACGCTCTACCTATAGAGGGTAAGGTAAAGCTAGTGCATGATGCTAATGCACACACACAAGTACATGAACCACACACAACTATCCTATGCAGTTTTTATGGGTTGACTGTTAAAACTTGCTCAGTGGTTACTGGGACAAGATGGTCGCTACACACAACAAGCTTTAAATACCTGAGGCTAATAATCTATACACACACTCACACACACTTGTTCTAAACTAAACTGTCTTGCTGGCAGAGCTCACACAGTAGGTAAATGACAGAAATGCTTGGCTAACAGAAATACAATCATTTTCGGTTGTCTAATGTTACCAGCTAAACATTACGTGCTATAGTGGTGAGCACATGTGCCTCTTTCACTGGAGATCTTAACTCGATTTCTAGCTCTAAAGCCTAGAACGAATCAAACTAAGAAAAAAGGGTATGGTGACGTAGTGGTTAAACTGTTAGCCTTTCACTAAGGTAGACTAGGGTTTGATTTTAGGTTAATATGCATGTCATAAACAAACAAATAAAAGCAGAGATAATGTTTAAAACTGATTACACTTGTCTCTTTTCAAATTATTACTTAGATTACAAATACAAACGTGGACTGGGTTTGACATACAGTTAATGCTTCCTATCACATACTAGACTGTAAGAAAGCCAAACAAGCAAAAGGCGTAGGTAGAGCAGTGGTAAAATCGCTATGTGTAGAGAAATACCTAACGGTTTTATGAACTGGCAAAGGTATGTCGCATAAACAGTGCAGGATACAATCCAGCAACCATAATTTTTATCTCGTGGACAAGAGAAAACATATATATAGAGAGAGATATATAGAAAGCTTGTGTGTGTGTGTGTGGGTAGCATTGGTTGTTTGACTAGAGAAAATACGGTGAGGTAGGGTGGGGAGAGGGAGAATTAGCACTTATATATGAATGGAAAATAGATTTTTTTCAATCGTTTTGTTTTTCAAATGTAGTGGTAGATAGTCGTTTTTTTGTAAAACATTCTTACTTGCAGTAGTAATAAGCCTCTATGGTTCCGCTAACACATAGATAGACTGTATTATTGCCATGGTCAAGCACTCACATTACGATTATTTACAAAATCATAAAATGAAAAATAAAAAATCTTGTTTTGGAAATATCGTTTTTCAACATACACACAAAATAAATATATAAAAAATTTGTAAACAGCAAAATGGAAAATCCATGTTTCCATATAGACAAAATTTAAAAACCTTAAACGGACATTTAAGAAAATATATGCAAATGGGAAATTGACAAATGTGTAAATATGAAATTGGAAAAATCCATGTTTCCATATCATGAAATTGAAAAACATCAAACTGTCATTTTAAAAAATGCAAACAGAAAATTGACAAATTGCAATGTGTGAAATGTGAAATTGAACAAATGGCTATCATTATTAAAAAAAAAAGAACATGGTGCTCTATGGTTGAGGTGTGAATCAAACCCTCTCTACTTATTTGGACCACTCGAGACTGAGTAGACTAGTTTTAAGTAACTGTCAGGTTGACCGAGTGGTTATGGTGTTTGACTTAAGTTCAAATTTTCTGTACAAGAAAGCAAGGGTTCGAATCCCTTACCTGATATAACTATTACCTCAACATGGCTTGACCACACTGTATTATTGTGTACTCGGTACACAAACCATAGATAGAGTGTATTGTTTAAGGTCACTCTCTTTGCGAACATAGTCAGAGACTGTTGATGGTTAACAATTGCATTAATAGTGGGACATAGGGATAGCAATTAAGAAAAACAGACAATACCCATACACTATTTTTATTTATTTAATGTAAGTACTTGTACAATAGTTATATACAAACTACAGCTCTCTTTGGTCTATTACTATCTAGTCCTTTTCGATCCACTTGCATAACAAGGCAGATGACTTTGTAGTTCAGCCCCTTAAAACAACAACAACACTACCTCTTGCATAGTCTGTGATGTTGATGACTCTTGAGGCGTGGAAGATGGATACAACATAACTTTTACAACAGGGGTTAAACGTTGCACAACAAACAATGCACTATTTTGAGTAGCAACATCTTTCTCTTGTACTAACTTATTAGCATTCTGATGATTTTTTGCCAACACCATCAGTGTTTTGTCTGGAGCACTACATTGATGATCACTCACACTTAAAACCACACCATTTCTACTTTTGACCATTTCTACCTTTGTACTGGTAGCTATGGACTGGCCCATGCAATTATCCAAATTATGTCAAAGGGTCCGGGCCAAAGGGATCAGCCAAAAGGACCTGTCCACAGGGACCTGTCAAAAATGACTCCATTCAAAAAGGGCCCTTCCAAAGGGGATAGTCAACAGGGACCAGTCCAAAGGAACAAATCAACAGGGATCAATGAAAAGGAGGAAGCGCGTCATGTAAGTCGTTGCGCGCCGCCGCCGTGGGAACATATGTGTTTATCAGCAGTCTCCGGCAATGTTCGGGAGAGTAACCTTGAAAAGTAGCTGAAACTCGGTAGGCGAAAGCATAGCTTGACCCGTTTCTTACCTATATGACAAGGTTAGGTTAGGTAAATTTAGGTTATTTTAGGTGAGCTGAGGTTAAGTCTTAAAATATTCCCTCTCTTATGTGTTCAAAGCCGATTCACCCTGAACAGTCAGCCAAAACTTTAAATATGTATTTATTATTACATAAAGAATTAAAGCAAACTTAATTAATTATGAATGGCGTTTTTTGTTACTGTTCAATGTAGACAGAATATATGCATTAAATGATAGACTCAACACAAAATGTTTTGATTGTTGACTTGCGTTATTGATAAATTGGTTTAATGTTAGGGGCAGTGCACACTTTCCAAGTCGATAATTTATATAGGCTAGAAGGATGGTGTTGCAAACTTCTGATGTGTATTTCCAAATTTCCTGCATAGTCTATTTCATAGAATTTTCCTGTAACTTAAAAGTTCATGCTGATTTTGTCTTTGTGTTTGACATTGCAACTACAATGGTTGATTGGATATTCTTTGTCAACTTTCAAATCATGTAATTAATGTCAGATATGTTGGAATTTTTGTTCATGTGTGTGAAGCTACCATGTACCGATACCTAATTGGTTACACAACTGTTTCATAATGAAAATCTTGATCTCTGATTCATTGGAGAACTGTTTACGCTTGTCTGAACCAAGACTAGCTGACTACTCACTGCTAAGGTTTAGAAATTACATTTACTCAAATCACATTCTGGTAAAAAAAAAGATCATGACTACTATAAACTGCTACCACTCTTCCACCATTTTGCTAACACTTTTCTACCATTTGACTCTCACTTTTGTTCTTACTTTAAACTGCACATACTACAAACTATCATTTTTATTATCGAGTTAACTTTACTAGAGATTAGTTTATGCTTAACAGTTGACATGGAAGTATCAACGACTAGCTATGGTAAGCCATGTGCTTACTATAAAGGATATGCATATATTGTAAAAAGAACTAATAAAAATGGAACTGTTATTTGGTGCTGTTCGAAACAACGATCTAAAAAGTGTCGAGGAATGATTAAAACAAAAGGCTCCAACATACTTATTTCAATCGATCATCATTGTAAATCTCAAAATAATACTCATTTAAATGGACAAAATACTCTAACCAAGGTAAAAAGCAAGACCAAGAAAAAAATAGTGTGGCTCAAGATAGTGCTTTGTTTGTTAAAGAGCATTTATTATCTCCTGAAAAAGACATGTTAGGACAGTCGTTAACGTCTAAGAAACCTCTAACACTATCAAAGACAACACAAACTATGCCAAAGGTTGTTGCATTGCAAGATGAACAAAAAGGATTAGATAGTAATAGTGATGATGATTATATTGATGATAATTATATTGATGATGATAATTATATTGATGATGATGATGATGATGATGATTATGATGATGATGATGATGATAATGGTTTACACCCAAAAAATCATTTGTTAAATTTGTTTACTGGAACAATCCCAATAAGCTAATCCAGCGGCTTCAGTACTTGCATACCTGTAAACAGGCTGGTCATACTAAATATGAGGAAGAACTTTTGGATATAGAAAATGAGCTTCGTGATGCTAAAATTATAGTGTAATGAATCCATGTAACCTCTTAAACTATTTCTTAACAATACATGTAATATTTTCTACCACTTTGCTACCATTTTTCTACTACTTTTCTACCACTTTTCTACTACTTTCTGCCACTTTTCTACCAGTTTTCTACCACTTTGCTACCACTTTTCTACTACTTTTCTGCCTCTTTTCTACCACTTTTCTTGTTTGCTACCACTTTTCTACCACTTTGCTACTACTTTTCTACTACTTTTCTGCCACTTTTCTACCACTTTTCTACCACTTTGCTACCACTTTGCTACCACTTTTCTACCACTATGTTACCAATTGTCTACCACTTGTCTACCAATTTGCTACCACGTTTCTATCACTTTTCTATTACTTTTAACTGTACATATTAATATAAAAGCCAACGCTAAATAATTCTATTACCAGAACAGAGATAACCTTTGTAGTGTGCAAATCGTACTAACAGGTTAGTTACTACTATGGAACTTACTACAACTAACCGAGGTAAACAACGTGTACTCTATAAAGGCTACTCTTATAACTATAGACGACAAAATGTAAAAGGAATAATATTCTGGTGATGCTCAAAACAGAGGTCAACAAGATGTCGAGGCAATATGAAAAGTAGAAATGGTGTGGTTTTAAGTGTGAGTGATCATCAATGTAGTGCTCCAGACAAAACACTGATGGTGTTGGCAAAAAATCATCAGAATGCTAATAAGTTAGTACAAGAGAAAGATGTTGCTACTCAAAATAGTGCATTGTTTGTTGTGCAACGTTTAACCCCTGTTGTAAAAGTTATGTTGTATCCAACTTCCACGCCTCAAGAGTCATCAACATCACAGACTATGCAAGAGGTAGTGTTGTTGTTGTTTTAAGGGGCTGAACTACAAAGTCATCTGCCTTGTTATGCAAGTGGATCGAAAAGGACTAGATAGTATAGACAAAAGAGAGCTGTAGTTTGTATATAACTATTGTACAAGTACTTACATTAAATAAATAAAAATAGTGTATGGGTATTGTCTGTTTTTCTTAATTGCTATCCCTATGTCCCACTATTAATGCAATTGTTAACCATCAACAGTCTCTGACTATGTTCGCAAAGAGAGTGACCTTAAACAATACACTCTATCTATGGTTTGTGTACCGAGTACACAATAATACAGTGTGGTCAAGCCATGTTGAGGTAATAGTTATATCAGGTAAGGGATTCGAACCCTTGCTTTCTTGTACAGAAAATTTGAACTTAAGTCAAACACCATAACCACTCGGTCAACCTGACAGTTACTTAAAACTAGTCTACTCAGTCTCGAGTGGTCCAAATAAGTAGAGAGGGTTTGATTCACACCTCTACCATACAGCACCATGTTCTTTTTTTTTTAAATAATGATAGCCATTTGTTCAATTTCACATTTCACACATTGCAATTTGTCAATTTTCCATTTGCATTTTTTAAAATGACAGTTTGATGTTTTTCAATTTCATGATATGGAAACATGGATTTTTCCAATTTCATATTTACACATTTGTCAATTTCCCACTTGCATATATTTTCTTAAATGTCCGATTAAGGTTTTTAAATTTTGTCTATATGGAAACATGGATTTTCCATTTTGCTGTTTACAAATTTTTTATATATTTATTTTGTGTGTATGTTGAAAAACGATATTTCCAAAACAAGATTTTTTATTTTTCATTTTATGATTTTGTAAATGATCGTAATGTGAGTGCTTGACCATGGCAATAATACAGTCTATCTATGTGTTAGCGGAACCATAGAGGCTTATTACTACTGCAAGTAAGAATGTTTTACAAAAAAAAACGACTATCTACCACTGCATTTGAAAAACAAAACGATTGAAAAGAATCTATTTTCCATTCATATATAAGTGCTAATTCTCCCTCTCCCCACCCTACCTCACCGTATTTTCTCTGGTCAAACAACCAATGCTACCCACACACACACACACAAGCTTTCTATATATCTCTCTCTCTATATATGTTTTCTATTGTCCACGAGATAAAAATTATGGTTGCTGGATTGTATCCTGCACTGTTTATGCGACATACCTTTGCCAGTTCATAAAACCGTTAGGTATTTCTCTACACATAGCGATATTACCACTGCTCTACCTACGCCTTTTGCTTGTTTGGCTTTCTTACAGTCTAGTATGTGATAGGAAGCATTAACTGTATGTCAAACCCAGTCCACGTTTGTATTTGTAATCTAAGTAATAATTTGAAAAGAGACAAGTGTAATCAGTTTTAAACATTATCTCTGCTTTTATTTGTTTGTTTATGACATGCATATTAACCTAAAATCAAACCCTAGTCTACCTTAGTGAAAGGCTAACAGTTTAACCACTACGTCACCATACCCTTTTTTCTTAGTTTGATTCGTTCTAGGCTTTAGAGCTAGAAATCGAGTTAAGATCTCCAGTGAAAGAGGCACATGTGCTCACCACTATAGCACGTAATGTTTAGCTGGTAACATTAGACAACCGAAAATGATTGTATTTCTGTTAGCCAAGCATTTCTGTCATTTACCTACTGTGTGAGCTCTGCCAGCAAGACAGTTTAGTTTAGAACAAGTGTGTGTGAGTGTGTGTATAGATTATTAGCCTCAGGTATTTAAAGCTTGTTGTGTGTAGCGACCATCTTGTCCCAGTAACCACTGAGCAAGTTTTAACAGTCAACCCATAAAAACTGCATAGGATAGTTGTGTGTGGTTCATGTACTTGTGTGTGTGCATTAGCATCATGCACTAGCTTTACCTTACCCTCTATAGGTAGAGCGTTATCCCTTTCCTTTCTGACATTACCAATGACCACATTCACTCACAAGTTTTACACTTAAACCATTGGCTTGTTTTTGATTAAGTTTGGTTCGGTTTGGTTGGGTTTGATTCAGCTTGGTTCAGTTTAGTTCAATGTAGTCACCATTTTGGATTTTAGCTATCCTCTTTAACCAATCAATTAAAGATTGTCTACTCTTATTTCTTGAATCGATAAATCAGATTTTGTATACACCATTTGTCATTTATTATCCCATACCTACAACCTATACTCTCTCTGTACTGCAGTTTGATCTGAAAACAAGTTCCAATGGTGAAAGATTTGTCAGTCACAAATACATGTAGCCTACAATAATTCTTTCACTACCTAGCTATGTTTCATCACTCACTGTAAACATTTCACATGTCCATATCCGATTATAAGTTTATAAAATCTCAGGTCGATGACCTTGATGTATTGGGTATTTTTGGGTAAATTCATTAGCCATGGGAAAGGGTTGACCATTCTAAGTCCTATGACACCTCACATGTTGATATCCTATTATTAGTTTATAAAATCTCAGGTCAATGACCTTGCTGTTTTGAATTTTTGAGGTAAATTCATTGGTCATGGGAAAGGGTTAATCATTCGTAGTCCTATGACACCACACTTGACCCTCTCTACTGATAAGTTTATAAAATCTTAGGTCAATGACCTTGCTGATTTGGGTATTTTGGGTAAATTCGTTGGTCATGGAAAAGGGTTGGCCATCCTGAGTCTTGTGACACTTCACTTGTCCCTCTCTGATTATTAGTTGATAAAATCTTAGGTTAATGACCTTGCTGTTTTTTTTTGTGGGTAAATTCATTGGTCATGGAGAGGGGTTGGCCATTTTAAGTCCTATGACACTTCACTTGACCCTCTGTGATTATTAGTTAGCGAGATATTAACGAAAGTGCAGTTAGGCCCTTTTGACAAAAAATGAATAATACATTCAAAAACAGGGCGTCACCCCAAGTCCAACGACCCCTCATACAAGTCCCTAGCTTTCTTATTTCATAAGATATTAAAAAGCCGATGACCTATTAGTTTTTGGATCTTTGGTTAATTTGTAAAAAAAAAATCGTATCTATAAATCATTATTCAAAAAGCCCGCCCTCTTACAAAAACCCCAATTGCGCATTCGTAAAACAAAAAACAAAAATGATAAATCATAGCGGCATTCAGTTGTATGCATGCACTTTATGTGGAACGAGTTTAATTTCATATTGGCATATAAACTCCCACATGTTGCACATGGGAAACGACTTTTACCTAAAAATTATTATTTCACCCCCTAGTAGGGGTAGATTTTATTTTTGAGTGGAAGTAAGTTATCCATTGGAAAGGGGTTGTCTGCCGGAGTCATTTGACTACTTGTACATGCCTCTAGCCTTATTCCCACCACTGTCAAAACAGGTTGTGACTTGTTAGCTCTTATCGTGCACGTGCACATGTGTACACTTGTGTGTTAGGTCATATTACACATGAACTTGCATTTTCTCACGTATGAACCAAAACAGGATGTGACTTGTTTCACAAAGAGGACGGTAATAAGGTCATCTCACACGTGTTCACATGTATTTCGTCACTTTCCTTTCATATCGTTATCACATTATAGTAGTGGGGGTTGGTGAACAACGTCAGTTCAACACACGCAAATGTAGTTAGGCCCTTTGACATAATTTAAATAAATTCATGAGCCAGTCCATAGGGACCAGGCCAAAGGGACCCGTCCAAAGGGACTCATCCACAAGGACCTGTCCACAAGGACTCGTCCACAAGGACCTGTCCACAAGGACTCGTCCACAAGGACCTGTCATCAATGACCTGCCAACAATGACCCGTCAACAATAACCCATCCATAGGGATCCGCTCTCCCACCCTCTTACAAAAGCCATGAGTAAAAAAAAACAAGCATGTTAATTCATAGTGGCTATCCACCGAACACATGCACTTTATGTAGAACAACGTTTAAATCCATATCGGCATTCAAACTCTCACATGTTGCAAATGGAAAGAGAGATTCTCTAAAAAATTACAATTTCACCCTCTAATAGGGGTAGGTTTTTATTTTGGGGTTGAAATATGTTGTCCATTGGAAAGGGGGTGTCAGCCCGAGTTCAATGACACCTCATTCGTCAAAATCCGACCATGCGTTCGAGAGATATCGCGCCGCCGCCATCTTGTGAGGTGGGGAGGTGGAGGCGGGCCTTGAACCGGCCAAAACACACTACTGACCTAGCCTTACTTAAAACGTAAAAACCAATCTCTACTTTAAAAAAACTGATAAATGGAATAGACCTAGCCTAACTTAAAACGTAAAAACAAATCTCTACTTAAAACTGATAAATGGAATAGACCTAGCCTAACTTAAAACGTAAAAACAAATCTCTACTTAAAAACTGATAAATGGAATAGACCTAGCCTAACTTAACAAAATTAACGTTGGTAGAGGTAATTTACTTTTAACAAAATCTACTTTTCATTATAACTAACTATGTACTACCAAGAAATGATGAAAAACGCCGAATCTGTACCAACAAACAAAGGAACTCTACAGTTACTTCAACTAAGGGCTAAAAATGATGGTGAAAGTATACATTACAGAGAAATAGTGTTTGAACAGAGAGATTGGGTAAAGCTCGGGAGCGAAGACAACAATGACCTGCACGTTATGACAGTGAAGAACACACTGAGCATTGCCACACAGCTCAAGGCCTGCAAAGCGCCTGATTTCTGGTAGGGGCGACGTGATGCAGCCCGCAATACCTGGCAATAATAGACTTTAATGGCGGTTTTCGCGGTTTGACCATGATCCAGAGTGAATTTGTTGAAACCCGTTCTTAGCGACCACCTATGTCCCTTGAGGAAGCTGCATACCAAATTTCATTCCAATCCGTTCGGTGATGAATGAATGAATGAATGAATGAATGAATGAATGAGTGAGTGAGTGAGTGGTATTTGACAAATATATATTAGATTTTTAAGCTGATTGATTTCCTCCGAGTTTTCAAACTCCTCCCCTATGTCGTTTAAGAGATACACGCTCCGTTAGGAATCTTTCAACCCCCATTTTTCATCCCTTTCACCTCATAATATACATCACTTCGAAAAACCATTAGACATGTGTCAGCTTATTTTTAATGATTAGTATATATGCCAAGTATCACATCCCCAAATGAAACCACTCGTGAGATATTGTTATTCAATGAAATGCACGTTAACCCCCTTAACACCCCCTTTAGAACCTGAATATCCAAAAACCCTTCCATAGTGGACGTTTTCGACATACAACGAACATAACCCCAACATTTCATGTTTCTAACTTCAATAATTTTGGCTGGGCGATGATGAGTGAGTAAGTCAGGACATTTTCTTTCATTTATATTTGAGAATTTCACCCCTCTCTCCCCCAGGGGCTCACATCTAGTGGGACGTGGGTTGGCGACCACGGGACCCCAGCTGAGTTCAGCATTGCTTCCACTTACTTGTGCCGGGCTCCTCTCTGTCTTCTTTCCTGTCAAACTCCCTTGGTCAGTTCTTGTTCCTTTCCGACCCCGACGGTATTAGGGTATCCGAGGCTTAGGGAGTCTCTTCCTTTCCCGCCTTAATTGGCCCTTGTCTCATCTTTTCTGATACCCTCCTTCTGCGAGGGGTCAGCCTTCTTTTTCTTTTCCTTTTACCTCCTGCCTTTTTCTCAAGGCCCTTAAGGAGGCCGGGTGTATGTAGCCCCACCACTTCTGGTGCACCCTAGATAATGCTACACCCTCAGGGGCTCACGGCTGGTGAGTTCGGGAGTTGGCGACCCCGAGGGATTCCTGAGCTGGGTCCGTTTTCCCCCTTTTGTCCCTTACCTTTGGGGCGGACCCTCTCCTCTCTCCCCTCTCCTCTCCTCTTTTCATTATATTTCCTTTTTTCTTTAAGATTCCCGCACCTTTTTGTAGGTATTCTTAAACCTTAGCTACATGCATCTCTGTCACTAACATTCGTACACGCTAGCGGCACTCAATGCCGCTATATATTTTTTCATTCTTTTTCGGCATTTAGTGACTTGCTAAACGGCTAAAATTGATTTGTATGGAGAATTATACAGAACCTATGAGAATACATAGAAAAAATCTTATCAGTATGTAAGAAATTCTTATTAATATATATTATTAGGAGAGATGGGATAAGGACATATTTACTAACTTATTCATACTTATTGTAATTAAAAATTCTGATAAACATTTATTGGACAACGAAGAAAAAATAATAATTTTCACATACAATAGAGATATTGAGAATTATTGGATTGAGATTGCCCTTTTTTCAGGCTCATATTACAAGACTTTGTACCTGATGCTCAACAAGCTCAAGAAATACACTAGAGTAAAAGAAAAGCTGTTTGTCAGAATCATGTAGGCCTATACACTTAGATTCTTGGCTTGAAAAGGACACTTTCTGCTAATTTACAGTACGAAATAATATCCAGTGCCTAAATACACAAAATAACTCTGCACTAGGACTTAAAAATCGAATAGATCCTCTTCATCCAGTGACCCTTCTTGCTCATCAAGTACTTGGAGCAACCTTTCAATCTCCTGTTGTTGACAGCCATGTCGAGACCTATAAACAGAGACAAGTGTGCAGACTATGTGCTGACATCGATAATAATTATAGAAGCATAGAAAGAAACAACAAAGTTTAAATAAGTTAAATACTTACATTATTTCTCAACGCTGATTCCGGCCAGTTGTTACACGCTAGCGGTACGGAATGCCGCATTCGCGCACCTCGCAACTTTGACAACTTGTCTCAAACTGACTGGGAACCAGACAAGCTCCGAACCTACCCCCTCCCCTGCAGCACATGTCGACCAAAGTATATAGCGGGCGATCAGACAGAACTCGTAAGTGTTTACCACGTCAAACAAAATTTCGCAAAAAAGCGGCACTCAGTGCCGCTTAGCGTGTATCTAAGGGTTAATCTACGTTGCACTTTGTAAGTTTTTTCGATCTAAATTGCATGTTGTGAGTGCTTTTCAACCTCACTTGCATTTTTTAAGGATTGCCAATCAAAATTGCTTTTTAGTAAGTCTTTCAATATAGGGGGGTCTTTTTGTGAGTATTTTGAATTTCAATTGCATTTTGTATTTTCAACCTACCCCGCTTTGTTCAAGTAGTTAAGTCTCAATTGCAATTTTGTGGGTATTTTGAATCTAAATTACATTTTGTGCGTATTTTCAATCTCATTTGCATTTTGTAAGTATTTTGATTTCACTTGCATTTTGTCAGTATTTCGACTGTACGTTGCATTTTGTACGTATTTTGGACCTTACCTACATTTTGTGCGTATTTTTCAATCTATTCCTTTTGTGAGTATTTTCGTTCGAAATTACCATATGTACGTATTACCGCTCTCCATTCGGTGAGTAGTTTCAATCTGAGTTCCTTTTGTGAGTATTTATCCTGCTACATAAGGCATAATTGTTGGGGCTTACTGTCTATTTTATCTAAACCATTTTCGTTTCATCCATAGCAGTGAGCTGTTTTTTTTATCTTCATCCTTTCATTTCACGCCATTTCATTTTATCAGGGGCCGATAACCTCGATGTTAGGCCCCTTAAAACAAGAATTATCATCATCATCACATCACCCCTCTCATGAACCCCTTAAATTGGATTTATGAAAAAAAAAACGGTCGAACAACTATTTACTTATTTTAAGCTGTTTTTCCCCGCGAGTTTGATGAGTGAGTAAGTGAGTCAATCAGTTAGGACACATTCTTTCCTGTTCCCCCCCTCCAGAATTTCACCCCTCCCCATGGGCTCCTTAAATTGAATTTATGAGAAAACGGTCAAACACCTATTTCACCTCATAATATACACCACATCGAAAAACCCTAAGACACGTTGTACCCTTTTACCTACCAATACCTGTTGAATCCCTGGATAGCAGCTGGATCGTAGAACCTGAAAATGCCCCGGCTCTAAAGACCCCCCAAGTTCTACCAACAGACACAGGGATAATAGGGCCACTCGAATACCTAACAGGATGTATTAAGACTGACCAAGGCTCAGAAAAAGAAAAGACTAGCTCAAAACACAAGAATTCTTCAAGAGGAAGAAAGAATCTCAAAGGTGTGGTAAACACTAAAATACCTAGCGATGGCCCCCTTAATACACCCTTCCATCACCTCTATAAAGCATCACGCAATAATTAAAACCAAGTAATAAAGTAGTTTATTGTAAGAATAAACAAGACAGAAAAATATCAATTTCGTCGATACCACGACCAATCAAAAAAAAAAATCTCATTGATAATATTGGATTGTCTTAAAAAAAATATATATATATAACCCATTATCACAACTAACTTTTAGCTGATTAAAATATAAGGCATATTAATAATAATGATGATCAATCCCATAGGGTAAGTATTTACAAAAAGAAAAATATTATAAGACTCAAATACATTAAATTCATTTCGGTTCCTTAACGGAAATAACACCTTATACAAAAATATCCTGATTATAATTAATAATCCTACGCGACATCTTCAGTAACATTATATGTTCTTGTTATTGAATGAAGAAATTCATATGGCCTATTTACAGAATATAATTTACACAAAATTCCAGAATAATTTCAATTATTCTTTTCCCACTGACTTGATGTCACGACATTCCTTTCTGTTTAATATTATTTCATTTCTAGTTTTAGGGTAATTCTGCCGAACAGTTAAGCTAAGCAAAAATTAATCATAAAGTCAGTCTTAAATAGTTATCGGTTTCCTTATTAAACATACATCTTATGGCAAAATTGTTATATTAGTTTTACTGGAAATATTTAATCGGATATCCACTCAAGATTCCCAATAATTCTGCTCAGAAAAATATTAATCTTCACACAGGCATTTTCACGATAACAGCGATAAAGTTAACTATGACCAAATATTAACCATACTAGGTTAAAACAACACCTCTCTGGGTTAAAACCCCAATCAATCTAATCCTGATTGGCACACCTGGCTCAATCCTCAACAAGAAAAATATGCTTTACAAAGCATTGCATCAATATACTTAAACACAAAGACATTACTCAAAGTATATGCCTCTCTAAAATCGAACATGCACCTATAATAGGAGCCTTACTGTTATAAATCCACAATTATGCAAATCAGCTGTTTATGGTAAAAATCCTGAACTCGAAAAATATGATCCCGTAACAGATTACCAACCAAGCCCAGTGGATTTCAGAAATATTCCACCTAACTTTAAAAACTTGCCTTACATTGATTTATTACATGATCCATAATTCTTAAACGTATGACTTATAGTAAGTCGTCCCTGGGATTATCCTCGCAAATTTGGATGTCGTTCAAATACCCTCTTAATAGAGAAAAACTATTGCACTAAAGGCAATGATATCAATTTAATCCAGTGTTAACTTCATAAGAAAAAAAAATATATATAACGCTGCCCAACCACACAAACTGAGGTTGTAAAGTGATCTATAAAGATAAATTCAATCTCAAAATAAGATCCTCCCTGAATTTCCCGAACGCGAAAATGTCGATGGATTAGACCTACAGCATGGATCTAGGTTAGCAACAAAGGCTAAGCGACTAATGACCCATTAGGCAATCCATTTCGAAAATCACGCTCAGAAAACACAAGTTAAATCTGTTATTAAAAAACTGAAGAAAATATAGTCCAAGGACTCGAAGTAACATTTAGAATAACTATGACCCGAAAACATCCTAATATCGTAATCAGAATACGAAAAGGAATATTCCCCTAAAAAAATACGATAATCCAAGCGAAAGTGCTTAAAGAACAATGCACTAGAATATGAAAACTCAACCAAAGTTCTCAAAAGAAAATTGTGTTACTAAAATGTTCTTACACAAGAAAAACTGTAAATCTTCTTCCTACATTTACTTCTCGACAAATAAGAATGAGCATATTAGTTTAAATACTGTAAAATACTACTGAAATTATTAATTTATTCATCAAAATTACACAAAGGATGCACTCATTTTATGAGTCAAAATCCTGGCATCATAGAAGGTCAGTTTCGAAATGAACATCGAACCTGCACTTTCTACTTAACCATTTAATCTACAAAATCAAATATGGCAAAGTGGTATTTTTAAATGTCCACGCTACACTACTGTAACAAGTTGAAGTGATCAGTACCTTTGGCGAATCTAGATGAGGAAAAAAGGATATCGTTGGCCATAATCAGCTCCAAACCAACAGAAAATATGCTGGACTTCAACTGGGTTTCCATAGAACGAACAACACCCGATCGGTCGAAATAGTTCCAACATATCCTGGCGATATCTTCCCATACATATTCGAATACCAACGGATGGACCGCACACAGTTTATCAACTCGTCACGAAGCGAAGGTGAACTCGAACAGTCACTAACAAGTTCCAATATGTGAACGCGCGTGTGAACAAGTTCACGAGGGTCGACGCGGCCCCTTACAACACGAGAGTCGCGTGCACACTTCATGCTAAATGAAAGTTGCCGTCAACAAGTCCCCGCTGCACCCTGCTAATGCAGTATTCTTAAATCAATTTAGCCTACCATCGTAGTGGATATAAGCTTCATATTGTTCCTTCCCTCTGACACCTTGCTTGAGAATGTACTCTTTTCAAAAAGTATAATCACTGTGAAGAGTGAATCAAATCTAGGCTGCATTTCCACGACGGATTATATGCAGAGTTTCGTGACACATCACGGCTGAGCTCGCGGTCGTGATTATAAAAGTATCCATCCGCATGGCCCGTTAGTTGCTGTAGACACACAGTCGCAGAGATAAACTATTACATGTTTAAGACCATGTCTGAGCCCTATTAAACACGTTTCTACTTCACGTAGAATGCTGAATGAACTAGCATACACTTCAGCACGGTCACACGTTTTTAAAACTCCCGTTAGCTGGCGATTTTACTTTCACTGATTTCCAGCTCAAACCTCCACGCTGTCAAGTTCTAAACTCATTGCGCTCTGCACGAGGTCGCCTGAGTCTCACATCTGCTTCCCCCACTTCCTCACACGTCATGACTCGATACGAAATATATCGCAGTCGAAACGTAATCAGCAGTGAGTTAACATATCATCTTCTGTTCTTCATACTTTCTTAATAATAGCTTTCTTAATAATAGCTTTCTGCCATGGAAATATACACACAAACGTATGTAGCTGCTTACATATAGCGCTAAATATGCATTAATTTGTATTAATCACTCTCAGGTGAATCGATCGATATAGTGTTAGACACAGTCAACATGGTTATTATCGATGACCTTCGGGTTTCTCGTCGGAAACACGAGCTCTGCCGATCTCTTTCTTGATAGCATGACTTTTTCTTGCTGCAGACCAGCTGTTATGATCGACTTCAGAGGCTAGTTAGAAAGTTACAGGGCGTTCCCAAAATACTGTAACCATGTCTGTACTTAAGCCCTTTTATGAATAATGGTGCAACGTGTCTTCTTATTTTTAATGATGAGTTTATATGCCGAGTGTCGCACCCCCAATGAAACCAATCGGGAGATATTGCTATTCAATGAAATGCAGGTCTACCCCTTAACACCCCTTTTGAACCTGAATATCCAAAAATCCTTTCTTTGTGGGCGTTTGCGGCCCTTGAGGAAGCTGGATACCAAATTTCATTCCAATCCGTTCGGTGGTTTCTGAGATTTCGTGATGGATGAATGAGTCAGTGAGTGGTATTTGAGCTTTATATAGTAGATAAGCATGGGTCCTAATGGAAAATAATTCTATCACCTGAAACCTATAATGCATGGGACGAAAAAAACACACCAAAATATCATGTTTGTTTCGGACCCTAAAAGACGTGAAAAATATAATAAAAGTGTAAAAAAAACTATTTTTTGAAATTTCATTCGAATTAATTTTTATGTCATTCCTGGGAGTTAGAAAATTCCGGCCAAAAAGTACAAAATCATTAATAACTCCCTAAGTATTCTTCGTATGATGAAATAGCAAGAGACAAAAAAGATGTAATGTGTTATTGTCTACAACATAGGCCATGTATAATTTTACACTCAGACATATTACGTTCCCCCCCCCCATAATTTCACCCCTCCCCATGGGCCCCTTAAATTGGATTTATGAAAAAACGGTCAAACACATATTTACTTATTTTTTATGCTGATTTTTTCCCGCTGAGTTCCAAACTCCTGGCCTATGTCGTTTAAGGGATACACGCTCCGTTAGGAATCCTTCAACCCCCACTTTTCACCCCTTTCACCTCTTAATATTGAACCCGAGGAGGTTATGCTGACTGGAATCGAACGTGGTTCTCAGAGACTGTGATCTCAGTATGAAGGTTCCACCAGGGAACGAACCAGAGATCTGTAGAGGCAGTTTCATGGTAAAAAACCCTCGAAAGAAGTGTATATTTAATCACTGGTGTGATTTTTGGTGCAATGACATTATTTATTAAAATAATGCAGGGAATAATGAGCAGATTACAGCATTATTAGACTACTTGGTGTAGGCTATACGAGGCTTGAAGCACGGAGAGGACAGAGTTGACATTTTACAAATTAGCCCAGAATTGTGGGTGGGGCCCAGTGGAGCCATGTCCATCTCTGTGACCCCATTCTGTCGTCTAGAGCAGGGTGGAGGCCTGAATAATGACCCAGTTATTCCCCGACGGAGAATAGATTTGAGGAGTGGGAGGAGAGATGCCCAGGAAAATCATTGATTACTCGTGATTGGAGCAACGAATTGAGATGAGAGTTGCTCACAGATGAATCTTTTGGCAGGAGGCTAATTTTAGAGCCTTTTACCTGCGAAATTGGGGCATATTTAACGAAGTGCGGAAGGACTGTAAAGCTACCATTGTGCGCGGATAGATTTGAGAATGTCGCCGGGGAATACCCGTAAGATAGCGTCCCACGCTATGGAGAAAGGAATTAATATTAATTAATTGGACGAGCGATTCTTTTGCACGCAGATAGTTTTGGAATCTGTGAAGAAAGAGGAACCCAATGATCATGGTTTGGAGACCAGATTCACGCTGTGAGAGGAGCCAAGATTTCGCGGGAAGATTTCGCCCTACTTTCAGTGGGAATCTGATATAAGGGAGTAGACCCTTGGAGGAGCGCTCTGTCTCAACCCAGTCTCTCTCAGTTGAAGCTCAGTCTACGCGCAGTTCACGTGCGGTTTGCACCCAGTTACAGACCAAGTAGCAGTCTTACGCAGTCTTCACGACGCTAGAAGTTACCCAGTTGTAGCACAGTTGCAGTAAGTTGCAATCAGTATGCAGCAAGTACGAGGGCAGTACGAGACAGTATGTAAGCAGTATACAGCAGTCTTCAAGTAAGGTACGAGCAGTCTTCAAGTGAATCTTGTCAGGTACAGCCACTTTGAAGCAAGTTCGTCAAGGCAGAACGCATGGTGGTTCTACTCATAATAGACGCCGGACAAAGACTGGTACATGTTAATGAAGCATTTAATAAGCTTGTATGAATAATAGTCGTGCTATAGGCATAATCAGCAGTACGAACTATGCCGTGTTCAGGTATGAAGCACCGTGTAGGCTAATGGCAGAACTATTGTAAATAATTATTTGTGTAAAGTATTGGACAGTGTTGAGCGCAATGTGTATAGTATTGACTGATCGTATGTGTGTAATTACGATGGAATGCGCTAAATGAAACTCTATGACGTGTTTGGTAATGTCATGAGAGTACCAGATGATAACACATGTACGGGAGCTAGCATATTTATGCAGCGCAGGACGCTTACCGTAGGAGTAGGAAATAATAAAAACTGTTGGTAAATCCCGAGAGCAGGTAAATCAGACTTTCAATCAGGAGTTGATAGGAGCACGGAAGATGCCGTCGACGCCTGCAATTTCGATCTTTGCTAGGGAATTTCAGCATTGAAAAGTGTATAAAGTGACGTGTGTTAAGTGTACAACATATGTAAAATATCCTTTAAAATAGTGATTAGATAAGTGTTTCACATGTGTGGGAGCAATAGCTTCCTGAGAGTTATGCAACGTGTCGTGTTGTTGATGAAAATTATGTGTATTAAAATGTGTGTTTGCAAGATGAATATGTCGCGTTAAACCTGCTAATGGCAGGCGACATGGAGAAATATGATTGGTTGGAGCCACCATAGACGCCTATAGAAATGTAAGTACCCCACAAGTTATGATTATGTAGAAATATGGGCCATTGCATGTTGTGATTCCTTAAAGATGCCAGTAAAAATCAGTTTAGGAGGCAGATCCTCCATGTTTAATCATTATTGTGTTGATTTTTATAGAGTTGAGATGTTAATTTGCATCATTAAGTGGAGTAATTATTCCCACTATGAATTAAGAATGGCAATCAGTTATGTAAATGTGACGAACGCGATTGTTCGGATTTTAAGACGTTTAGCTTATGTCGGATTTTTGGTAAAGTTATGTGAGAATAATAATAAAGTAATGATTTTGGTCATTTATGTCAGTGAGATTAATGATAATAATAATAATGAATATTAAAAGTATGAATGAACACATCAGGAACCAAATAAATGTTGTAAGCGATTTACGCTAATTGCAAGACTTATCAATCTAAGCAGTAAGATGATACAGTAAGATTACATTACAGTAATTAAGGAAAGAAGTTTTATATCAGAATATTGCATATATTCAGTAATGATGCCAGTAATGAAAGAGCTTTTAGTGAATTGAATTTGCAGCTTATGTGAGAAGCTTATAGAGTAAATTGTTAGATTTCTCTTAATACTATAGGTCGGAGGTCGAAGCATTGAGTAGGGGCCAGATGGTCTATTCTACGTATGAGATCTCCTATGTCATGGGCATAAGTGGAGATATAATTTTATGCCAGAGTTGTAGTGTGTACCCTAGTTCTGAGGAAGGATATGAAAGTGTTCCGGGTTGGGATCCTGTGATAGAGACGAGGAGAACGAGGACACCTCGAAACTCTATGGTCTCCCGAGAACTTATGGAATGAGTTAATTCCGCTCGTGGTAGCGAAACTCATGGCGACAGCTGCAGTGAGCGCCTATATTTTACTTGAGACATCGGTCACCCGTCAGACTAATGCATTACGAACCCCGAACCTTCATGTTGAATGGACCCGTGTGAGGCCAGTAATTGTTATATCCCCTGTGTAGGAGTAATTATAAAAGCTCATTCAATACCTGTTTGCATAATAGTAAATTAAGATCCTTTGGGATATGTGTGTCGGTCAGACGACAGTATTTGTCTTGTAAATCTTTACTGCTTAGAAAGGAAAGCATTCAAAACCTTTAAGGAGGGTCGAGGTAATTGGTGGAACACCCATCCCACTTTCTATTGTGTGCGGACTCCTCTAGCCGAGGGTCTGCAGTCTAAACTCGAGCCGTCAAGGCGAGTTGAAAGGAAAAGATTTTAGACCCTGGTAAATGACATATAATGAAAGATTGTTATGTTGAGTAATGTAGCCATGTGGTTTAGGAACACATGGAGAATTATAGATTATCCTGATGGTTCATTATTTTAGCTATCTGACGAATAGTTAGATGATGTATTTGTACTGTCACTGAAACCAAGTTTTGAAGTTAGTTACCTGATGCCAATCGCCACGAGAGCGAGGTAATCTATTGTACCATCCGACACCAGCTATAACGTAACGTTTTATGTAGGAATCACATACAGCATGCAATGGAACCATATAAATAGAGGAAGTGGAGGGGTAGCTTACATAATTATGGAGTTGCACGTTGATTGCGGTGCAACGTCCGAATAGGTAAATGCATGCAAGCATTTGTTTGGTGAGAAGAGAAAAATCAAAACACGCACGGCACACATAATTGTTAAAACCAAGAGGTTTAAGGAATAATTAATTTGTGATATTAAAGAAGTCACATTGTATGACTGTTATGTTAATGTACAGTTTGTATTGAAGTCGTAGGTGCATCAGCGCACTAGAATATCTTTTGTAGTTCACATAAGGGTACAGCTTTATTGGTTTAATATGACTTTATTATGATTTCATTTTTGTTTATTTGTGGATTGTGGAAGTAAAATTTTTGTTGTTTTTTTTTTTTATGGTTTTGGGATTGTTTTGTGTTTGAAGCCATGATTTTTATTTACTGAATTAAAGTTTTAGAATAGTGTTGTGCCTTGTTAATGTAGAGTTGTTACCTTATAGCCTCAAATCCAAAATATGCACTGCTCATTTGGGGGAACGGCACGCGCCTGAGACCTGATGCTAGCTGGAGGCAGCTGCATATTTACCATCGAGGTTACTCACATCGAAAAACCCTCAGACACGTGTCTTCTTTTTTTTTTAATGATGAGTTTATATGCCGAGTATCACATCCCCCAATGAAACCAATCGGGAGATATTGCTATTCAATGAAATGCAGGTCTACCACATTAACATCCCTTTAGAACCTGAATATCCAAAAATCCTTTCTTAGTGGGCGTTTGCGGCCCTTGAGGAAGCTGCATACCAAATTTCATTCCAATCCGTTCGGTGGTTTCTGAGATTTCGTGATGAATGAATCAGTCAGTGAGTGAGTGAGTGAGTGAGTGGTATTTGAGCTTTATATAGTAGATTTGCTGGAAGTCCACCGGGCTCCAGCATCGAGATTACTGTATTATTAAAAATAATCCGTCAGCAAGCAAAAGACATTGGATTTTATATTAAATTTTATCACTTTATTAATTTTATTTAATTATTAATTATTAATTATTAAGTTATATTGTATTTCTCAGATGTTTTATCCTCCTTATTTAGTAAAACATAACTTCTATTTTTTAAGCATTCGCTTTATTCCTCAAGTGATGTGAGAATTGTTGGTTATATCTACCTTATACCCGTCATGGGGAAGGTTCTAGTACTTTGAAACAGTAGCGCTATCTCGCGGAATAATGTAGAACTATCCTGTGTACGGTCCAAATAATGGTGCAATTCAAGAGAAGAGAAACATAAGAAGAAGAACAAAGAAAATTACGAGCCTTACAGTAGTCGCATATGATGTGTAACATCTGACATAGAAGAAACCTCACGTGAAATTGTTGATAGTCTACACCGGTATTTTATACTATTATTGGCACAAATATTAATCTATTGTAAAAGGGAGTGTCTTACAGATATTGTAGTTTTAGGCCAGTGACCGTTGACACAAAAATCGCGTTAGGTCGCAAAAAATTGAAAGGTTCTGATTTTTTAGTATGTTGTTAGGATAGATACCAATAGTGTGAAACCAAGTTTTCAACCTCGAAAGACGTGTGCTAACTTCGTGGTGCTTGAAAAACCTCGACATTTTTAGAATTTTTCGGTTTTCGGCTTACAACTTCCAAAATAAGCCTTCTATGGCAAAGTCACCCATTACACTTTTAAAGAAGACAAAATTATCGACAATTTGAGCCCAACTCCAGCTCTGTATTGAACCCTTCAGAATAGCAGTGTTTTATGCAAGAATCTTAGATCAAGGGGTCGCGTTCAGTTCATAGTGTGGTGTTTACGTCCGCCAAACAACGTGCTTTTCTGAGGCAAGGGTTATAGGATGAAAACTATAACTAAGAAAGTAAGGAGACAAAACGTAAGATAATAACAAGATTTAATAACTAATTTGTGCATAAAAGAATAAAACAAAAAAAAATAAAAAAAAAAACCTCCCTGAATTTCCCCTGACACGAATATTTATCACTTTGAGGAGTCAGATGGATCTCCCCTTTTCTAATAAAATGTGGATCCAAGTTCCACGACCTTGCATGTGAATTTATGTTCGCGTGGTGACTATCTACGAGAAATGAGTACTTGGATGATCATTCGTTCACAACGGGTTAACAGCCACGGTGCTCACGAACAATCATCTCGTAAATCAACGTTTATGGATATGGGCATAACATTAATAAAAATCCTTAAATCTAACTCTGACACACATATTACAACTCTACTATTTAAAGGCATCTCTCTGAGACCCTTATTAGTGTGGTGACACACTTAACCAAATGAGCTGCCACCATGGCCAGACACTCAACAACAAGGAAACACAGCGCCGCACGTGACTCACGGGTCACTGACATGTAAAATAAACAAAGAATAAACCAACAACAACAAACAACCTGAGTGGTTAAGATTACTTTATATTAACAAAACTGCATGTTAAGGAAAGCGCTTCGAAGGTTATCGTGTTTCGTAGGCAACTCCCATTTATTTAAACAATTTTACCATTGATCAGTTTTTCACATTTATATTTATTTTCAAGTAATTGGGAGCCAGACGTGCACTCCACTTTAATGAGCTTGCTTGTGAAACTCAGCCAGCCCTTGTGACAACAACTCACCCATTCCACAATACCAGTCATGTCCCCCTTCCAGTGTATATAAATAGCCGACCGGCTGAACTGTTATCTCAAGGAATCAACAGCAGCTAACATCCCCACCAACTCAACAATGGTCAGACAATAATCACATATCCATAATTGTCCTCGCAAGGATACAGTATGAATCTGGTACCAAGCTGACAGAAATCAGTCTCTGCTGAAGTTCCCGCTTGTAATACCACAATATATACTCACAATACACACATCTGGGACTGACATAACGCCTTTCACATGGGTCTGCTGAATTAGAGCTCGCAAACATTTAACACAATATTTAAAACCTGCGATAGAGCAGAATACTCTTCGTCACAAATTACATTGCTCCAAAAGGCAATAATCACACTGAATCTGATCAATAATAAATCTCAACAAACTTTTGATTACCCTCAAATCTACTATATAATTATATTAATTCAGTCCTACTTCTGAAACACGACATATCTCCGAGAGACGTTTTTAACCGCACTTCGTAGCCTAGGCGAACACGGCCGTTCACATAGATACGTTAGTTAACACAACACAAAGGAAAGAACCTTCCAATAACTACAATTTTGCGAGTTGCTTCCAAACAAAAGTGTGTCAGATCAAAACTAAATATACTACATTAATCACACAAGCAAAGTATTTACAAAAAAATATGTCCCATAAACCATACGTTAATTTTACAAATAATAAAATATTATTAGGTACTCATCCCTTTTTGTAGTCACCCGTCAAAGAACATCAGACGCCATTCCCCAACTGGATGGTTCTTTATCTCATAGCAGCCATCTGGACGGACTGTTGAGAATTCCACACTTCCTCTGCATTCATCGATGTCATCCTTGCGCTGATACAAAAATTAGGTTATTATACACTTTATGCCTGACTACTAAATTCGCTTGTTCAGGTACTAAATTCCCTGTCACTGTTCGTTGGCGAATTATCGACGCTACTGTCCCTATAATTATAGTACAATGACTATCTATCACTGAATTTAACACTTTACAATGAATATCTTGTGTTCCTCGACACACAATAAAAGTCTATCTCTTCTGATAAACAGAATAATAATCTCGTGTCCTCGACACTCAGAATAAAAGTCAAGTGTCCACGACACACGGAATGAAAGTCTATGTCTTGGCTCTTCGACACACTTATAAATGAACTGGCCCTTGGGTCTAGATGGAGGGGGATTTTATGTAAAAATTTCTCGAAGTAATTGTGGTACAGGAATGAAATAAATATCACTGAACTCGTAATATTGCACAGGTCAAGAATATGCCCATTAATCCTAGAATCGATCGTAGAGATTTTGTCTAGGCGATTTCCCGCGTGAATACTAGCCACCGCGTACCCCAGCCGGAGTTGGCGCGCAAGTAGGCATTCTCTTCTCATTGGTTCTCCATTTCTAATAATTTGGCGGTTTCTAGTAGATCTTGGCGTCCTGGGAGTGTCTATTTTCTTCATCAGCCATTCACGTTACTGCATTATATTTCTTCTAGGCGCGAATATCACAATGAACATACCAGAACCATGTCTCACCGCGCGTCGCTTCTAAAATTGAGGTAGCCACACCTGTCCTTATGATACATCGCTCTGCTATTTCTTTTCATAGCTCAAGTACTTAGCCTTTTGTTAAACTGATGCAGGTATGTCCCTACTGTCTCCAACAAATGCTTGAAATTTCCTCATCACTGTCTGGCTACTTTCATGATGCTGGTTGAAATATTTATTAATTGAAGAAATAAAAAGTAGAATCATTTAACCAACATAGGGTAAAGGGTTCACAACTCTCCCACTCACAAAATTTCGAACTTAGGAATAAAGTCGACAATTTTACAATACTTCCGTAGGCCAGTTTGTTTTACTTCCAGAATCACCCCTTTTTCTTACTTGGTCTAGGCGCTCCTGTCTTCAATGGCATTTACTCGTTTTCATATCCTGCTTGTCTCTCCCCCTTCCAATCTTGCGTGATGCTCTGCTGCCTGCGGCAATACCTTACTCGCCTCGTTAATGTTTGTCAACAACAAGTCTACTTCCTCCTTCATCACGTGCCGTAGTCAACTGCTCCCCGTTGACTTTGTTGATAGTAGGACGTCCGTATATTCAAACAGCGTCATTATTTCGGCGCTACCATGGTTCACTTCGACGATATTTTTTTAGGTTGGCAGCGTTGTAAACTGACATTGTTCCTGTGCTCAATTCTTTTACTCTGTAAGCATTATTTCCAAGGTTTCTTACGATAGAATAGAGTCCTATGAATTGTTCGCAGAACTTACTAAAGATTTTCTTTTCTGGGTCCGATGTAGCAGGTCGTTTCACCAAAACGAGCCGGTTGACTTCAAGATCACCGTGGAACCTCTTATTTCTTACTCGCCGTAATCTGCGGTCAGCTTGTTTCCTCATGTATTCTCTCGTTCTTTCAATTCTCAAGTCTGGTGCTATCATGGGATCTTGTGGACAGTTAATGATGCTTTTCCACGTTCTTACTGGATACTCGTTCTTGTGTAGGACCATAGGGATTTGTCCTGTTGACTCGTGCCTGGTAGAATTCATGCATGTCTCTACGTCCTTAATTTTATCGACCCATTTGTGGTGTTCGTTCGGAATGAAGATCCTCAAATATGCAGTTACAGATTTAATTACTCTCTCGCTTGGATTAGCTTGGGCATGTCGGATACTGCTTAAAACATGTTTTATACCCATGTCTTCCATTCCTTTCTTGAATTCGGCGCTTGTGAAATAACTGCCGTGATCTGATAATATAAACTCGGGTTTTCCAAGGGTTGGAATAACTCTATTACGAATGCGACTGAGTACCTGCTTCGATGTGGTTTTCTGAATAGGGCATAGTACTACAAACTTAGAAAATACATCAATGCACACTAGGAAATGACGGCAACCTCTCCTTCCCTTCGGAATTGGACCAAGACAGTCGATCGCCAGTAGCTCACATGGTTTCTGAGGTAGCAATGGGGTAGGATATTGCCTCAGTAAATAATTATTTGGCTTTGTTCTCTGACACGGGTCACAAGTTGTAATGACGTCACATATTGTTGTTCTCATACGTGGCCATGTAAATGTCTCTCCTATTGTCGCTTCGCACTTGTCTAAGTCCACGTGACCGTAACTTTCGTGCGTATGCCATGTCAATCCTCGTTGTAACGATGCAGGTACTAATATGCGTAATTTGGTGTGGTCATTATCTACCCATTTGTGCAGCAAATTGTTGACATAAACATATCTTCCTTCTTTGGCTTTCGCTTCTCGAAATGCAGGTGTTCCTGTAGGTAGTTGCTTTTTGAAGTATTTAATTAATAGCATCATCCATGGTTCCGCTTCCTGTTCTCGCTGTATCTCACGTAACTCCTCCAAGAATTCCCGGTCCTTCGGTGTTAACTCCAAGTGTTGTACCATCGCTGTTTCTTCATTATCAGGCTCTGGGTTCCTGCTGAGTGCAATGGTATCACGTTCATCTTCCCTGGACAATGTTCAATTTCAATGCTGAACTGCTGAATGTATATAGACCAACGTGTCACACGTTCGCTTGCCATTGACGTCTTAAACAAGAATGTTAGTGCCTTATGGTCAGTCCTGACAACAATCGGGTAACCATAGATTATTCGTTTCCATTGTTGGAGCGCATGAAGGATGGCCAACAGTTCTAGCTCGGTTACAGTATAATTTCGCTCGTGCTTACGCAATTTTCGGCTGACAAGTGCAAAATATGTTTTGTGCTGCAGGTTAGCTGGATCCTCTTGGTAGAGCATAGCACCTATCCCAATTAGTGAAGCAACCGCTTGGATTATAAATTTGAGCTTGAAATCTGGATATCCTAATTTAATGCAGTTTTCCAATAGCTGTTTTGTTGCTTGGAATGCCTTCTCACATTCCGCGTTCCATGACCATTTGTTATTTTTCTTTAACATTTCTTGCATTGGAGCTACAGTCTCTGTATAACCTGGACAGTTTTCTTTAAAGAATCCCGTTACGCCTAAGAAAGCCCGAATGTGCTTGACTCTCGTTGGTGTAGGGAAATTCTTTATTGCTTCAATCTTAGCTGGGTTAGGCTTCACTCCCTCCTTGTCAATGACGTGACCCAAATATAAGATCTCGCTCTTGAAGAAATGCGATTTCTTCAGGTTTACTTTGAAATTCGATGCGTTCAAGTTGCCCAATACTTTATCTAAATTTTCCATGTGAGTTTCAATGTTGTCGGATGCCAACAGAATGTCGTCAATGTATCGCACCGTCATCTCCTTTACTTCCTCTGTTAGGTTCCGGTCCAGTGCTCGGATTAAAGCACAGCCCGCTGTTTTGACTCCAAAAGGCATTCTGACGAAACAATATGTCTGGTTATCGAATAAGAAGCCAGTTAGAAACTGTGACTTCTCATCCAATTCAAGATGGTGGAACGAGCTCGTCAGGTCGACTGATGAATAAATGCTCTTGTTTTTAAAGCCTTTTAATACGTCTCTGATAATTGGCGCTCTGTCATACTCAGGAAAAATGAGTCTCATGTTGAGATTTCTGGCATCTAAACAAAGTCTAATAGATCCATTTGGTTTTGTGACTGCCAAAATCGCATTTAGATGAGGTGTAGGTGTCTTCCTTATCACTCCAGCTTCTAACATCTCATCTATAATGATTTTAACTTGACCACGATATTTTTCAGGAATTGGGTACAATCTGCTTTTGAAAGGTGACCAGTCCTCGACTTGCATTGAATATTTGAAATTTAATATTTTCCCAGGTACTGTATCAAATACTGTTTTGTGCTTCCTTAAAATCTCTTCCAACTGTTTTCTGTGTTCATCCCCAAGTTGAATGTCATTGAGCCGCTCCTGTAGTAACTCTTCAAATTGTGCATCGCTGTTATCTCCTTCCGTTAATAAAGACCATATCTCCTGGGATTCTATCTCCTCATCTAGTTCCACAACAGCCCCTTCTACGATGTTATCTTCCGCCTTTCGTACCTCCTCTTCCGTCTCTTCTGATATTGCTTCCAATGCCCAAGAATTTACATCTCTTCCGGTAGTGATTTCATCCATATGCAATCCCACGTTTTTCAGCTGGTCATATTCTCTAAAACTGACTGTATTCTTGTGCAAATCTATCACTGCTTGATAGTCACAAATGAAATTTGCACCAAGAATTATATTGAAATTCATCTTTGCCATGATAATGAATGTTTGCCCAAAAGTATGTTCCAATATGTTCAGCTCAATGTATGCCTGACGTTTACAAGTGATGGTGCGCTCAGGAATAACACCCCTCACTTTGAGCTGTGGTACCGGAATTACAGGAATTTTCTGAGTCCGTCCCAACTCTCGAACCAAGGCCTCCGATACTAGACTGATCTGTGACCCTGTATCCAATAAACATCTTATATTAATTCCACCAATCCTTGCGTAAATAATGGGTAATTGCCTAATTTCATCGTTCCGTGGTTTCACCGTCTCCTCCAGGCAGTCTTCTGGTAAAGCAATCCATTCTTGTATGTTCGCTACTATCCATCCATCTTCAACTTCCGACTGTTGTGTTTTGAGACTGTCTCCTTGATCCAAAATTAACATTTTTTTAGCTCCATTTCGACTCCCATCATCCTTCTGTCGCTCATGTCCTCGATATTCCTCTTGTCTCAGTAGACTTCCAGCTTCCTCAGTATGTGTGTCTGGGTTCTTTCTGTTCCCAATGGCCTTTTCCCATCTTCCTAGTTCTCCACCTTGGCTAGCGTGTAACTCCTCTAGGTAATTTTGTGATTGAGCGTGCCTATCATCCCAGTCATCTCGATAGTTACGTTGATCTCCTTGATTTTGATCTCTCCTTCCTTTCCATCTTTGATTGGCATTGTAATCACCGTATCTTCCATAAGGCCTGTCATTCCTTCGATTATCACGCCATTGTTGATATCCTCTCTGTTGGTATCTATTGTTGCCCTGGTATCTATTGTTGTAGTGATTTTCGTTACGCTGATATGGTCTGTTTTCCCCTTCTTCCTGGTTTCGCCTAGGTGTGGAGGTGCTTGTATTAGTACCCTGCGTTTTAGTATTTCCTTGTTTTGTTTTTACGACCTCTGTAGTGTTGACTAATTCCAGCTGTCTTCCTCCTCTAAAATGACTATGAGATGTGGTCTCATCTATTTGCCGTAATATCTGCTCTGCATGTAGGGCCGTACTGACGTTTGCTGCGACCAGTACTTGCTGTACATTAACTGGCATTTGCCTTGCTATTGTCATCACCAAATCTGCTTCGCTTAATGGGTAATCTAGGTCGCGAAATTTTAGCATTTGCATGTTAAAGAAATCTGAGTATTTTGTCTGCTGGATAGTTTGGTATTTTCTAGAGTAAAGCTCCATTCTTAAACTCTGTTGTGTGGCGGGAGACCAGTATTTGCGCAGAAACGCTAAATTAAAGTCTGACATGGTTCCAAATGTATATTTGAAACTTAAAAACCAGGTGAGAACATTTCCTGATAAAAATCTCTCCATCATTCTCAATCTACGTGCTTCAGGTACCCCAGTGTCATTAAAGTGGTCTTCAATCTCTTTGATAAAGGCCTTAGGCGTTACCCCTGAATTTTCTGTGTATTTCTGCGGCTTGTAGTCATTTGAGCGAATTATTTGAATAAGTTGTGCGGGCTGATGACCGTCCTGTGGTGTTGAGCTCCTATCTACGTTCTTACGAAATCCTTCCGTGTTTGTTGTTAATGGGCTCTCTGCTTGAGTCTGACTTCCTGCTATGCTGGGTTGGGAACTATGGGAGTCATCCGGCTTGTCTTTCAACGCTCCCGTTTTAAATATAGATGATTGTTCTAATGAGCGGAGTTCGGCTTTTATGATCCTGTCTGTCTGCTCTTTAAGTCTATTTTTTACCTCTTGCTCCAAAGCTTGAATACGCGTGTGGTTTTCGCCTACTGTTTTAAGAATGGTGGATCTTTCCTCTCTAGAATCAATATTCATTTTCTTCCAATCTTTCCTGATCTGTTCTTTAATCGTGCTTATTTTTTCTTCTATCTGGCTCTTATTTTCATCCTGATTATTTTCTATCTGGCTTAGCCTTTCGTCTAATGTGCTCTTAAATTGTTCTTGTTCCGTTTCTAGGCTTTTCCACTGTTCCGCTGATTTTATCTCGAGACGGTCCATATCTTTAATTATGCCGGATATGTTCTCATCTACTGCTGATATTTGTTGTTGAATGACCCTGCCACTTTTCTCCATCTCCTTGAATCGTCCTTCCAACCTATCCTGAGCTATTTTGACCTCGCTTGTATTCATTGTGCATGCTATTTCAATCTGCTCTAATTTAGCTAACACCGTTTCATCGAGAATGCTGAGTTTTTTATCAAAAATACTCTCCATTTTTGCAATCTGCTCTAATTGTTTCTCATTATTTTTGCTTACATCAAGGGCCAGTAATACCATCTGTTGGTTTGTGTGCTCTTTCATCTCTGCGGTTAACGAAGCTAATTGGTTCGTGTTTTTATTATTTTGCGCCTCTAACTGTGAATTTATAGTGTCATTAATTTCACTCTTTAATAACCTAGCTTGTCCCGCCTGATATTCATTTTGTTCAATTCTACTGTTATTTAATTGTGTCCGCAATGATTCACTTTGTTCTAACAGTTTAGTATTTAACGATTCACTTTGCTCTGATATTTTCGTATTTAGCGATTCACTTTGTTCTGACAGTTTAATTTTCAGCGATTCACTCTGCTCAGATAATTTCTTTATGGACTCACTTTGTTCTGAAATACTAGTGTTTATTTGTTCAGATAATTTTGTATTCAACGCTTCACTTTGCTCCAACATACTAGTGTTTATAGATTGACTCTGTTCTGCTAGTTTAGTATCCAACAATTCCTGAGTTCTCCTCGCTGCACTTTCAATGATCTCCTGGATCTGCGCCACCGTTGCCATGTTTTATAATTTATATGAGACATATGGGAAATGGCATACGCCAATGCCCTCTGACACGCACATAAATCCAATGCACATTTAATTTCTTTATCCTACTCAGTTCATTTATTTTTACCTTTAATCCCATTAGTTGATTGCATCTCTGAGTAGTTCTAGTTTTACTCAATTTAATTTTAACCCCAAGCACATATTTAGTCATTAAACAGTTATCCTGATCTGATATTAACACTGACTAATTAACAAAGTATTAATTGTCATTTTTGGCTACAGCCTCCTAATATTTCCATGAGTTTGACTTTCTACACAAATCTAGTTTTAACTTTATCATGGGCGCCCGGTATCACATCTTAATTTTACTTTAATTTAAAACACAACAACGTGAACCGTATTTTACTTTGCAAACTCCTGATTTTAATTTATCTTTCACACATTTGGCGGTATCCACTTCGCCTCAACTACTTTTAATAAAATATCACTTCCCGGTGATTAAATACTGTCATATCTGCCTGCACTTGCGGCATGCCAGTTTTACTCAAATACGCCACTATTGACATGAGTAATCTCCCCGTTACACCACAGTGAGTATCCCCACCGTTGGCCGCCAGTTTTCACCTATGAACCCTTCAGAATAGCAGTGTTTTATGCAAGAATCTTAGATCAAGGGGTCGCGTTCAGTTCATAGTGTGGTGTTTACGTCCGCCAAACAACGTGCTTTTCTGAGGCAAGGGTTATAGGATGAAAACTATAACTAAGAAAGTAAGGAGACAAAACGTAAGATAATAACAAGATTTAATAACTAATTTGTGCATAAAAGAATAAAACAAACAAAAATAAAAAAAATCCTCCCTGAATTTCCCCTGACAGGAATATTTATCACTTTGAGGAGTCAGATGGATCTCCCCTTTTCTAATAAAATGTGGATCCAAGTTCCACGACCTTGCATGTGAATTTATGTTCGCGTGGTGACTATCTACGAGAAATGAGTACTTGGATGATCATTCGTTCACAACGGGTTAACAGCCACGGTGCTCACGAACAATCATCTCGTAAATCAACGTTTATGGATATGGGCATAACATTAATAAAAATCCTTAAATCTAACTCTGACACACATATTACAACTCTACTATTTACAGGCATCTCTCTGAGACCCTTATTAGTGTGGTGACACACTTAACCAAATGAGCTGCCACCATGGCCAGACACTCAACAACAAGGAAACACAGCGCCGCACGTGACTCACGGGTCACTGACATGTAAAATAAACAAAGAATAAACCAACAACAACAAACAACCTGAGTGGTTAAGATTACTTTATATTAACAAAACTGCATGTTAAGGAAAGCGCTTCGAAGGTTATCGTGTTTCGTAGGCAACTCCCATTTATTTAAACAATTTTACCATTGATCAGTTTTTCACATTTATATTTATTTTCAAGTAATTGGGAGCCAGACGTGCACTCCACTTTAATGAGCTTGCTTGTGAAACTCAGCCAGCCCTTGTGACAACAACTCACCCATTCCACAATACCAGTCATGTCCCCCTTCCAGTGTATATAAATAGCCGACCGGCTGAACTGTTATCTCAAGGAATCAACAGCAGCTAACATCCCCACCAACTCAACAATGGTCAGACAATAATCACATATCCATAATTGTCCTCGCAAGGATACAGTATGAATCTGGTACCAAGCTGACAGAAATCAGTCTCTGCTGAAGTTCCCGCTTGTAATACCACAATATATACTCACAATACACACATCTGGGACTGACATAACGCCTTTCACATGGGTCTGCTGAATTAGAGCTCGCAAACATTTAACACAATATTTAAAACCTGCGATAGAGCAGAATACTCTTCGTCACAAATTACATTGCTCCAAAAGGCAATAATCACACTGAATCTGATCAATAATAAATCTCAACAAACTTTTGATTACCCTCAAATCTACTATATAATTATATTAATTCAGTCCTACTTCTGAAACACGACATATCTCCGAGAGACGTTTTTAACCGCACTTCGTAGCCTAGGCGAACACGGCCGTTCACATAGATACGTTAGTTAACACAACACAAAGGAAAGAACCTTCCAATAACTACAATTTTGCGAGTTGCTTCCAAACAAAAGTGTGTCAGATCAAAACTAAATATACTACATTAATCACACAAGCAAAGTATTTACAAAAAAATATGTCCCATAAACCATACGTTAATTTTACAAATAATAAAATATTATTAGGTACTCATCCCTTTTTGTAGTCACCCGTCAAAGAACATCAGACGCCATTCCCCAACTGGATGGTTCTTTATCTCATAGCAGCCATCTGGACGGACTGTTGAGAATTCCACACTTCCTCTGCATTCATCGATGTCATCCTTGCGCTGATACAAAAATTAGGTTATTATACACTTTATGCCTGACTACTAAATTCGCTTGTTCAGGTACTAAATTCCCTGTCACTGTTCGTTGGCGAATTATCGACGCTACTGTCCCTATAATTATAGTACAATGACTATCTATCACTGAATTTAACACTTTACAATGAATATCTTGTGTTCCTCGACACACAATAAAAGTCTATCTCTTCTGATAAACAGAATAATAATCTCGTGTCCTCGACACTCAGAATAAAAGTCAAGTGTCCACGACACACGGAATGAAAGTCTATGTCTTGGCTCTTCGACACACTTATAAATGAACTGGCCCTTGGGTCTAGATGGAGGGGGATTTTATGTAAAAATTTCTCGGAGTAATTGTGGTACAGGAATGAAATAAATATCACTGAACTCGTAATATTGCACAGGTCAAGAATATGCCCATTAATCCTAGAATCGATCGTAGAGATTTTGTCTAGGCGATTTCCCGCGTGAATACTAGCCACCGCGTACCCCAGCCGGAGTTGGCGCGCAAGTAGGCATTCTCTTCTCATTGGTTCTCCATTTCTAATAATTTGGCGGTTTCTAGTAGATCTTGGCGTCTTGGGAGTGTCTATTTTCTTCATCAGCCATTCACGTTACTGCATCATATTTCTTCTAGGCGCGAATATCACAATGAACATACCAGAACCATGTCTCACCGCGCGTCGCTTCTAAAATTGAGGTAGCCACACCTGTCCTTATGATACATCGCTCTGCTATTTCTTTTCATAGCTCAAGTACTTAGCCTTTTGTTAAACTGATGCAGGTATGTCCCTACTGTCTCCAACAAATGCTTGAAATTTCCTCATCACTGTCTGGCTACTTTCATGATGCTGGTTGAATAATTTATTAATTGAAGAAATAAAAAGTAGAATCATTTAACCAACATAGGGTAACGGGTTCAGTATGTCTTATAGATCTCGAGATACAACACTTAACACATGGGCCATATTTTCCAAAAAGTTCGAAATTTGTAGTAAGCTAGTTTTTCGAACAAAATACCGTCTAAAATACTCATTCCATGAGGAAAGGCATGGGAAGTAAAGTTGTAGAACAGTTATTTACATTTACTTTAAGCAATCACAAAACGCTGTAAGACTAATAGTTCTCTTGTTATCCGGTAAAAACAAAATAATGAAATCGGATATTTAAAAAAATAGGGCTTCGAATGTACATTGTTATCAATATTGGACAGTTATCTATTAATGTCATGGGGAGCGTGATGGTGGAGTGGCCGAACGGCCGTGGTTCGAATCCCGATGACAGCGGGGTGGAATTTTCAACTGAAAAATCACGTGGTGTCAGGAAGGGCATCCGGCCTTAAAACCCCGCCCAAAACCAAAATGAGCCTCGTTGGCTCCGGAGACCCCAATTAATTGCGAAAAACTGAAGAAAGTTTTTAATCTAATAATGTCATATTTTTTGTGGGTTGGGTGCCTGGAAGAAATCGCTCTTAGCGATAAGGCCGCCCATTGCAGTCAATGTTATGCCTACTCTTTGAGTTTTTTTTTTTTTTTTTTGTCGTGTGGCCTCATGAGAGGCCGAGTGCAGGTCTTTCTATTCGACGCCCGTGGGCGACCTGCGCGTCGGCATGAGAGATGAAATGGATGAAGATGAATGAAACTGGGCAAGGATGTGGAAGGAATCGGCCGTGGCCTATCAGAAGGTACCGTCCCAGCATTTGCCTGGTGTTGAAAATGGGAAACCACGGAAAACCATTTCAAGGACAGCCGACGGTGGGGCTCGAACCCACGCGTCTACCGAGTCAACAGAGAGCTTGGTCCCATGACCTAACGCTGCGCTTTAGCCAGCTGAGCCACTACTGTCGGTACTCTTTGAGTAAAACTCTCTGTACTTTTACTTAGAACTTTTGTTGTAGTGGATGGAGGATACTTGCTCCATGAGGTTATATGGCAACGGAACAGCTCAGTGAGGGAAATTGTAGCTAATTATATCACCTATACGACCAACCATTTTGGAAAAAATGTCTCAGTACTATTCGATGGCTACCCAAAGGAGGGGACAGCTAAGAGCACAAAAACAGCAGAACGGCTACGACGTTATGCAGCCTCAGCGTACAGCGATATCTTTTTTGAAGAATCGACACTGATCGAAGTGCCCCAAGAAAAGTTTTTGTTCAACCCATAAAAACAAGCAGCGCCTGATCAAATTAATGTGTACTGGACTGGATATACAAGGGATCGAAACAAAGCAAGCTCCAGAGGACGCCGACTGCCTCATTGTGAGGACAGCATTGGAAAAGAGCGAGGAGTACGAGCACATCATAATCGCTGGAGAAGATATCGGCTTCTTGGTGCTCCTAAATGGATTGGGTGCCAACAAACACAATGTTTCCTTCCAGAAAAGTGCCAGGGGTGGAACAGGTTGCAAGCAGTTCTTGTCAACATCATTCATTCGAGGAGATCTCTCACTCCATCCTGGAATGGATTTGTTCCTCCACGCCTTCAGTGGTTGCGATACCACCTCTGCTCTTTTCGGGCCAGGGAAAACGAAGATGTTGAGCGTCCTTTCAAAACGCCAGACCTTCTTGACGCGGCTACCGCTTTTCTGAACAATAACGCCACCCATGAGGAGATAGCCTCTGCTGGCAACAAATGTCTCGTGGCGTTGTATGGCAGTAGGATAAATAAGCCGGTTTTGGCGCAGGGGCTAATGGGCAAGATGGCCACCACGCGCAACTACCCTATGTTATTCTTATGGAGGGGTCAGTCATAGCTGGGCCACGGGCTAGTGGGCAAGATGGCCGCCACACTCTTAGACTGTGGATGACGTCACAGGGAGAATATTTATTATTATTATTATTATTATTATTATTATTATTATTATTATTATTATTATTATTGTTACGTGCAAAGCCCGTCCCAACGTTATTAATATGCATCTCCTCTATATATATGTATCCCCTTCCATTTAAAGTGCCCGCTAAGATGCCTTGGTTTGGCTAATGAACTTGAGGTGGCAGCATCTCTCGGCTCCTCGGGCTGGAGTTGTGTCTTCTGTCGCTAGAGTGAGACTTTGGTGCCTTCTGATCCCGTCTCATCGTGACATATTTGAGAAAAAGTATATTATTCTACGTCATTAAACAAAAGACTATATATGCATCATGCCGCCAAAACATTTTAATGGTGTCGTGTGAATATTATTTGGTTAAGCACATTGTCGTAGTGTGTGGCAAATTAGGATTGGTCCAATTTAAATAAACCTGGTGCATGTTGGGCGGCCTTCTTCGCGATTGACCTCCATCTTGTGAATTTGAGTTGTTACTGATTGCTGGTTGAAGGAGGACGCAAATTCTGGATCTCGTCGGAGGACCGCTAACTAGGGAATATATCCCAATATTTGATGATACATGAAGAATTATCTGTGCAACTATCATCTGTGATAATCGTGAAAGTATTTTCTTGGGCCTTAATATGGAAATGCGATGTTTGGTGTGCTTCTCTTCGAATGCGGTTGGCAGCCATCTCATATTTTATTTTATTTTTGGTGATAATAATCCTTTAAGGATGTCTAAGTAGTGTTGTAAAAATTAGTGTCTCCCCAAAAGGCTTTATTAAGGTATGTTTTGGCATTTTATTTATTTTAAATTTTTGGAGCTCCTTATTTTTCATTGTGTACTGAGTGTTTTGTTTTTGTTCTGAAGGTTGACTTTGGCCTAGATATGTCACCTCTGAATACGTAAAAAAATTTGTTAAACAATATTAGTCCGGGGAACACTTCTGTTTTTCTTCTAATTTTATTATTTGGCGTCTGGCTAAGGCATTTTCTTCTTATTATATTCTTGTACTGACCAGACGAATCTACACACATCAAAAAAAGTTTTGCATCACCTCGGTTCCAAGAGTTCCGGAACCGTTAAATACAAAGGGAATAGAGATCAACACAAACAACATTTCAGCTCGTTTTATTGCTCATGAGACCCACACATTGCATGTTGTACCATCATACAGCTAGACTTTCAGCATTTGTGGTCCAGATTGCAGTACACACCACTACCTCTAATACCCAGTAGCACGTCCTCTTGCATTGATGCATGCCTGTATTCGCCGTGGCATACTATCCACAAGTTCATCAAGACACTGTTGGTCCAAATTGTCCCACTCCTCAACGACAATTCGGCGTAAATCTCTCAGAGTGGTTGGTGGGTCAAGACGTCCATAAACAGCCCTTTTCAACATATCCCAGGCATGTTCGATAGGGTTCATGTCTGGCGAACATGCTGGCCACTGTAGTCGAGCGATGTCGTTATCTTGAAGGAACGCATTCACAAGATGTGCACGATGAGGTCGAGAATTGTCGTCCATGAAGACAAATGCCTCTCCAATATTCTGCCGATATTGTTGCACTATGGGTCGGAGGATGTCATTCAGGTATCGTAAAGCCGTTTCGGAGCCTTCCATGACCACCAGTGGCGTACGTCGGCCCCACATAATGCCACCCCAAAACATCAGGGAACCACCACCTTGCTGCACTCGCTGGACAGTGTGTCTAAGACGTTCAGCCTGACCAGGGTGCCTCCAAACACGTCTCCGACGATTGTCTGGTTGAAGGCATATGCGACACTCATCGGTGAAGAGAACGTGATGCCAATTCCGTGGGGTCCATTCAGCATGTTGTTGGGCCCATCTGTATCGCGCTGCATGGTGTCGGGGTTGCAAAGCTGGACCTCGCCATGGACGTCGGGAGTGAAGTTGCGCATCATGCAGCCTATTGCGCACAGTTTGAGTTGAAACACGACGTCCTGTGGCTGAACGAAACGCATTATTCAACATGGTGGCATTGCTGTCAGGGTTCCTCCGAGCGGCAATCCGTAAGTAGCGGTCATCCACTACAGTAGTAGCCCTTGGGCGGCCTGAGCGAGGCCTGTCATCGACAGTTCCTGTATCTCTGTACCTCCTCCATGTCCGAACAACATCGCTTTGGTTCACTCTGAGACGCCTGGAAACTTCCCTTGTTGAGAGCCCTTCTTGACACAAAGTAACAATGCGGACGCGATCGAACTGCGGTATTGACCTTCTAGGCATGGTAGAACTACAGACAACATGAGCAGCGTACCTTCGTCCTGGTGGAATGACTGGAACTGATCGGCTGTCGTACCCCCTCCGTCTAATAGGCCCTGCTCATGCATGGTTGTTTACATCTTTGAGCAGTTTTAGTGACATCTATGAACAGTCAAAGGGACTGTATCTTGGATACAATATACACAGTCAACGTCTATATGCCGGAGATCTGGGAACCGAGGTGATGCAAAACTTTTTTTGATGTGTGTATTAACACTTGGCCTAATTTTGATCATTAGTCGGTTGGTTTTTAATTTGATCCGTTGCCTTTAAAAACTATTTGATCTCGTAATGTCTAGAGTTTGTTTATATCTTTCTGTTTTCTCACTGGAGAAGTTTTTTTAAATGTAAAATTAGGCGTTTGACATAAATACGTGCTGATATACCTTCAACTGTTCTTGGTCGCCATGGTAACTTGTTGACAGTAGTGCATTGTGGGTTTTTGTTTCTGGCGTGTGTTTGAAGTGCACGTTCATGGGTCATGGTGATGTTGTTTAACTTATTTTGGTTTTAAATTATCCTTTGGTTTTCTTTTTCTGGAGTTTTCTTTTTGTACTCCTGCGTTATTCTTTCGGTACCTTGTTTATGGTAAAATTTTGCACTATTTACTTTTTTTTGATTCTCCAAGGCCCTCATGGATCAGTTGGGAGTATGTCAGGTATATATTAAGTGTTTAAATTTGGTTTTGTGGCCTTTCATTCTCTGACCACAGGTAATTGTTAATTGATATCGACCTTAATTTTTTTTTAAATCTACAGTGAGAATTCTAACTGAGGTTTTTATTTTTATTTTTGTAATTTAATGCTGGCTGATGCATGTTCTTTTCTCTGGTGGAGGTGTTCTTTTAAATTTAACATTAAATTTTCTTTTAAAGCAAGCTACTGTTGTTGCATCATTTCGTCGGTGGCAGTTCTGTTGGTTATCGGGGTTTTTTCTGTAGACGAACCTGTGGGTCTTCTCCTTCTCCACCTCCTTCCACCTATAGGTCTTCTTCTGTTGGGGCATGTCAACTGGCGGTGAGTTTCTGTTAGCGAGGCGGACCTCTAAAGACAGGTAAGTAGGCCCAACCACCCTAGCCATCCTGTGTCAATTATTATTATTATTATTATTATTATTATTATTATTATTATTATTATTATTATTATTATTATTATTATTAGGTAATTATGGATTGATCATGTACAATGAAGACCAGCCTTATATTGTCCACCTCTTGGTGTAGTGGCTAGCATTCTTGGCTGTTTCTGCGAGGTCCGTGTTAGATTCCTGGTTCTGCCAAGAAATTTAATTCTGGTCTCAGGACTGGGACGGGGTACACTCAGCCTTGTGAGGCAAAACTGAAAAGAGACGGGTTAAATTCCTTCCTCACCCATTCTGGAGGTATTTTTCTGTGGTTTACCACTTTCACTCCAGGCAAATGCTGTGACTTATCTTATCTGACCTTGAACGCCTCTTTTCCAATCCTCCAAGTACACACACTAATACAGCCATCACAATAACACAAGTCATCAGACAGCTTCTACATACACACAAGTACACGGGGCTAAATGATCACGATGTCAAAGCCCCCACAAATGAAAACAAAAACAAACTACATGTCAATCTTGTGGTGTAGTGGCTAGCAATCTTGGCTGTTACTGTGGAGGCCTGGGTTCGAGTCCTGGCTCTGTCAAGAAATTTAATTCTGGGCCGAGGGTTGGAACGGGGTACACTCAGCCTTGTGAGGCAAAAACTGAGAGGAGCTGGGTTTTGATTCCTACCTCAGCCATTCTGGAAGTAGTTTTCTGGGGTTTTCCACTTCTACTCCAGGCAAATGCTGGGATATGTCTTAACTAAAGGCCTTGGCCGCCTCCTTCCAATCATCATTTAAATTACAAGTACACACACTAATACAGCCATACAACAGCACAGGTTATCAAAGTTTTTTTTACCATATTCTAACAACAAAAAGAGATAGGTTGGTAGGACACATACTAAGACACCCAGGAATAGCATGCTTAGTTATGGAAGAAAGGGTCGAGGACAAGAACTGTAGGGGTAGACCAAGGTTAGAATATGTTAAACAGATTGGCCTCGGATGTATGATGTGGTTGTTATGTAGAGATGAAATGATTAGCTCAGGACAGGGAGGCATGGTGATCTGCATTAATCTAGTCCAAGACTAAAGACTCAAACACACATTATTTGTTATGGGTACATAGGGTAACAAATAAAGACGAGTGGGAAAGGAGAGATGTTTTTGACGACTGCTAATGAAGAAAAGAGGTAGGTTGGTAGGACACATACTAAGACACCCAAGAATAGCAAGCTTAGTTGTGGAAGAAAGGCTCGAGGACAAGAACTGTAGGGATAGACCAAGGTTAGAATAAGTTAAACAGATTGCCTCGGATGTAAGGTGTGGTTGCTATGTAGAGATGAAACGATTAGCTCAGGGCAAGGAGGAATGGTGAACTGCATTAAAACATTTAAAGGCTAAAGATTCAAAACAAATAATGTAGATTTTTGTATCACTTACCTGTACAGAGATTGTCTTTTTTATATCCATGGAAAGAATAGCCCAGGCATATTAAGTTTTAACCTGAAAAAAAAAAATGTAAAGCTGAAATTTGGTATAGATGTTCCCTAGTACTCTAGTAACAAATCCTGAAAAGTCCCCATCTCTGCGGCGTCCGCGTCATAGTTTTTGGAGAGTTCAAAAGGGCTTAAAAGGGGTCTAAGTGCCTAAAACAGCATTTTTGCTTCCTGCGTTCAAAATATTGATCCAAAATCAGTTCTAATGAGCTTTGATAGTAATAAGAGAAGGACTGCTTTATATATAACGCTCTTATTGGTCGTAATTATTGACATACATTTAAACAGATGAGTAATCAAACATTTTTAGCTCAACTTTTCTCACGAACATTTAGCTAATTTGTCATTAGCCGTGACTTATCGTGTAAACAGCTGCTGATAGCGACTAAAGACCCGAAGTAAAAGTTGTAAATCACACTTGTAGCTTTAAAACGATACATTGCCCATGTTCATCCGACAAACAGCAGCAGAGATACAGTTACAAATATAAAAGTGCAAGTGTGGCAGTCGCTTTTCCGAACGAACGCCCATTTACTCTGGTGGGCTCCTCTATTCACCTTTGCTGACACCATTTTGTATCTTTGCTCAAGAGCTTTTAGGATGGTATTCCTCTGAATCCAGGTGAAGTAGCAGAAACAGTTTCCATAGAACAAAACGAGTTTAATGCAGTTAGCAGTTAAACGTACATTCATAAATTGCATAATGCAAATAATAACAAATCAAAGCTTAAAAAGCTTTCTTCAGACAAAGAACACTTGCAAAACAAATCTTACATCGGACTCAATCGTCCTCCTCATCGTCTGAGCCATCAAATGTGACGTTGCCACATGCTTTTCCACTGCAGTGCCCACACATTAAGGAGCATGGGCAATGTATCGTTTTAAAGCTACAAGTGTGCTTTTCAACTTTTACTTCGGGTCTTTAGTCGCTATCAGCAGCACTCACACCGACTGCCACAAGAGCTCTTGCAGTTGCAGGACACCAAATTGAGGAGATGATCTGGAGCAGCTGGAAGATGAGTTGTCACTGGTACTAAAGCTGAGTGTTGGAATTTCCATCCCCATTGGGTCGGGGCCAAAGAAAATCCTAACCATTCTTGAACTTGCAAATATACCCGCAAGTGAATTTTGTTTGCATGCCGCCGAAGTCGGCGGAAGTGAAGCCAGCTGAAATGACGCTGTGACCAGTTGTTTGGCAATCTTTTGGCTGTATTTCACTACCCGAAGTTCGTCGAGGCTTTTGCACTCCGATTTGGCACTATCATAGAGACAAATGGCGAACTTCTCTCCAGCTGATAGTATGGCCTTTTCATCTGGAGCCGTAGAGACGAATACCTTCCTTTCCTCGCGTAAAGATGCGGAATCCTTCAATATTTTCCAGGCTTGCTGTTTGATGTACTCTACTCACAGCTTTCATGTGCGAGATTTCTGGCTCATTGAAGCAAATGTGTCATGAAGCGACTCTTTGAGACGTTGAAGGCAAGGATATGATAGCAAGTCGTTGGCGGTGCCTTCTTGGAATGCGGTAAAAAGCGCCTGTATTTCGTCCTTGTCATCCTTCAGCCCGTCGTTCGTGTTGAGTAACATTGTCCCGACAACCTATTTTGTCAGAAAATGTGCTCTGAGGGCCCTAGAACATGCACATTTTCGCGTTATTGATACATTTGAAATTGAAGGCATAACGTAATCATTTTTAAGAGCGAGCTAATTTCAAGCCTACCTAGAATATGCGTGTCCAGACATCATGTGAGTCACTGACGATTTAGCGTATATTTCCGCCCAGAGCTCCTCCAAACCGCTTCCATTCATCACGTAGCCGATTGCCCCAAGAAACGAGATTGGAATGTGAAATCCGCCTAGACGAACAACCACGTTTTTGAGTTCCTCTGAAGTGTCCGATGCGACTATCTCTGCATCTTTCGCGTATAGGGGCTGGTCAAAGGTTCCGAAACAAGTACTTTGTTTCAGTTACACGCACTCTCTTGCGGCAAACTTCAACGCGGAATGTATAGTTCATGGATTGCTCGGTTCCAAGTTAATGAACGGCAGGGTATCAACTGACGTCGTCTGGAGAGCTGGTTGAACATGAGCAGTAACGTCTTCATAAAGCCGTTCCACGAGGCGGGTAAATTAATACCTGACCACCGTCCAGATAACAACAAGGGGTCCTTCATCGACGCAATAGCCACAGAGTTTGGGGCTTCCACAGTAAACTCCTTAATCTTGACGTCCTTTGAACCACGGGAAGAGGGCTTCCGATACGACGAAATGTTGAACTTTCCCATCGCCGCAATCACACCAGCATTAGGAACTTCTCGTGTACGTTTTAGTGGAGATATTTCACTGTCAGGCGCTGGACCTGTGCACTTGATGCCTCCCATGTAGTGAAATGTGTTTCGCTCGTCCAATGTCCTTATGTTAAAGTCAGCGTTGTCAAAGCAAAACTGCGTGAACGCTCCAGCATTCGGGATTGGACGTTCTTCACAAAGCGCTGAAACTTCGTACCTGTGGACTTTCGCCAAATGTACTGAAAATCCAAGACTGTTTAGAAGCTGAACTAATTGTTTGTAATATTGTTGGCCTGCTCCGACAGGTCGAGTGCTGTCACCTAGAAACGCGATCGGGTGCCTTGTCAACAGCGGTTATGCTTTGGGACCGTAACTCGGTAACCGTTTCTCGCATAGACATGGGTAATGTGCCAATGTAAAGCTAAAAGTATGCTTTATAACTTTTATTCTCGGTCTTTAGTCAATATCAGCAGTTGTTTAAAAATAATGACCTGCTAATCACAAATTAACCAAATTTTCGTGTAAAATAGTGCTAAAAATGTTTAATTAGTCGTTTTTTCCTTCGACAATAGCAATAATTAGGCCTGATAAGTCCGTTATCCTACTGGTACATTTTTGTTAATTGCTAAAGCTCGCGAGAACTAAATTTGGATCAATATTTTTAACGCAGGAAGCAACAAGTAGTTCCGTGAAGAACTATACAGCCTATTTTCATATATCCTGCTCATGTTAATTGCCTCTATCAACATACAAAATTTCAGTTTAATTGCTGTAACAGATTCGTAGATATTGAGAACCGTCTAAATATTTCAGATTGTCGCCAGGTTGGATTTTTATTTTTGTACTATTACATTAAGATTATTGTGTACGTGTGGTATTCAAACTTCAATCGCATGATTGGAACACAACAAGTAAAAACGAGATTTTAAAATTACGCACAGCAGCCATCTTTTGATTATGCAAGCAATTGAAATAAATTAGATGCCAGTGGATCAACATTTGTATAAGCATTTAACGTGCAACGTTTCACGGCACTCAGATAGTTAATTCGCGAGAAACGTCCATTTAAATATTTATACTTCGCTTTGCCGCCATGTTGGATTTGTGCTCACCAGGTTACTGAAAGTCCTATAGGTGAACATATGTTCATAGTCTCTATGAACATACAAAAATTCAGTTTGGTTGCTGTAAAAGATTCATAGATATTGAGAACCGTCTAAATATTTCGGAAGCTCGCCATTTAGGATTGTTATATGTATAGGCCATAGAGTTATGTACCATTCAGGGACAATTATTGCCTAGGTTCATTATTCAAACTTTCACTTCGATCGCATAATTACGACACAGGAAATAAAAACTTATTTTAAAATTTCGCACAGCCGCCATCTTGTAGTTATATAAACAATTGAATTAAATTAGATGGCAGTGCATTAAAATCTGCAAAATCATTTACTGTACCACATTTCACTGCGCTCAGAGAGTTAAATCACGAGAAAAGTCGATTCAAATATTTCAAATTCGCTTGGTCGCCATGCTTGTTTTGTACTTTACAGGTTTATGAAATATACATAGGTAAACTTGTATCAGTACCCTTTATCACCGTACAAAATTGCAGGGTGATATCTGTAATAGTTTCGGAGATATAGAATGTCAGTGAAATATTTCGCACTGCCGCCATTTTGAGGTTATGTAAACAATTGAACTAAATTAGACTCCAGTGCATTACCATGTGTATAAATATTTTCTGTACCAAGTTTCATTATGTTTCGATAGTTAAATCGCAAGAAAAGTGTATTTAAAAGTCTCAAATTCGCTTGACCGCCATGTTGGTTTTGAAGTCACCAGGTTTTTGAAAGTCTCATAGGTGAACTTCTAGTAGTGCCTTTTATCACCGCACACAATTTCAGGGCGATATCGGTAATAGTTTCGGAGATATTGAATGCTAGTGAAATATTTCGCACAGCCGCCATGTTGGATTGGTGAGACGTATCAAAATTTGAAGGGCACGGTCGAGGTCGCCGGGAATAGTGCTATGAACTTACCGAGTTTCATTGAAATCGCTCCAGCCGTTTAGATTTTATTAGGGACACACACACACACACGTCACACACACACACACACGCGCACACACACACACGGACAAAAGGTGATCTCATAAGCCTATTTTTTCAAAATTGAAAATAGGCTAAAAATGCTGTTTTTGGCACTTTAAGCCCTTTTGAACCCTCCAAAAACTATGACGCAGACACCGCAGAGATGGGGACTTTTCAGAATTTGTTTCTAGGGTACTAGGGAACATCTATGCCAAATTTCAGCTTTACATTATATTTTTTTGAGGTTGGCCGTGTTTTTTGCATATAATGCCTGGGGTAGAACGACATTAGCTTGTTAGCAAAACCACAATATTGGGAAAGGCGACGCCTAGAGTGTCAAATTTTTACAACATGTAGGTGACTAACTGCAGAAGATGTAAAAACATTTGTATTCAACACACGGGGTGGGGGCTCATGACACAAATGTCCCTTAACCTGAATGAACTTACATAAATGAGAGAAATATTTCGTTAACAAGCCTGGAACCCTCACAAGACAAAAGTGCTGTCTCTATCATGCTCACTTGCACTGATGATGAATTTGCGGTAATTTAATCTGTTTCCGCTTGTATACAATCTGTTCACTTTGACTCATAGTAGCAGCAAGTAAGATACAAGAGAGAAAATGATCACTTTATGCTGTATTGGTTAACAGTTTAGCAGGCCCCGTGGTGTTAGGGTAGCGCGCTTGCCTCTCACTCAGAGGCCCCGGGTTTGATCCCTCAGCTTTATCAGGGATTTTAGAAACTGATGTGAGGGGGGGCTTAAATGAGGTACACCCAGCCTTGTGAGGCAAAACAGGGAATAGGTGAGTTTAGTTCACTCATTAACCAACATGGATGGGTTTTTCTTTGGGTTCACACTTTTACTCTAGACAAATACTTGTTATTTCACAAAACTGATCTAATGTATTATCACTGTAACCGCATTTGGAGGACTTTTTTTTGATCCTGCTATAGTTTAATGGTTGATGATAATTATTTGATCCCAACTCATAGATAGCTCTTTACCTGATACAAGGCACTGTTAAGATATTTTAAAATGAATTTAAATTTACCAAAATGCTCTAGGCAGAATGACTGATATGACTTAAAGTTTTTTATAGTCTCTTAACGATAAGCAGAAAAGAATCGGTACCTGGAATATACGGACCTTACTCCAGACTGGAAAGTTCAAGAACTTGATCATGGAGATGGAAAGGATGGATTTACATGTATTGGGTATAGCAGAAATGAGATGGCCACATGCAGGAGACTTTTGGAGTGGAAATTATAGGATAATTCATTCTGGTACAGCAAATAATAAACCAGGATATGGTGGAGTAGGCATTATATTGCATAAAGAACTAGGAAACAGAGTAAAGGGATTCGTGCAATATAATGAACGATTAATTTTAGTACGGATCGAAACTAAACCAAAGGATACTGTGATAGTCCAAGTTTATATGCCGACAACACAAGAGGTTGATGAAGAGGTAGAGAAATGTTATGAAGATCTAAGTGAACTTATAGCTAAAATAAAGGGGGAAGAAAACCTTATTTTACTTGGTGACTGGAATGCAATTGTCGGAGAAAGAACTGAAAGAAATGTTGTTAGTAAATACGGATTGGGGAGAAGAAATGAGAGAGGCGAGAGACTTGTAGAGTTTTGTATACAGCATAAATTAGTTGTAACGAATTTTATGCTGGCTATATTCCAACACCATCCAAGGAGGAGATACACTTGGAAAGCTCCGGGAGACCTAAGAAGGGCCCAAATAGACTACATATTAGTAAAGGAAAGATTTAAGAACCTGGTGAAAGATAGTAGAAGTTACCCTGGAGCTGATGTCGACAGCGACCATAACCCAGTCGTCATACGCTGTGAATTAAAGTTCAAAAGATTAAAGACGAAAGAAAATAAACATTGGGATATTTCTAAGCTTAAAGATGAGTCCACGCAAATACTCTATATGGATGAAACAAACAATAACATAAGAGACATTGAAGAACACTTGGCAGTAGAAGAGAAGTGGATCAAAATAAAGAAGAGCATTTTAGACTCAACAGAAACTGTTTTAGGAAAAAAAGAAAAAGAAAATAGGAAAGAGTGGATAAGTCAAGAAGTTGTGGATATGATAAAGGAAAAAAGACAGTATAAACACTCAAATGATGATGATGAAAAGCAAAAATACAAGACCTTAAGAAACAAGATAAATAAGAGGGCAAAACAAGACACGAAACAGCATTTAATGGGAATCTGTGCAGGCATAAATAACAACATGAAATCTGGACAAATAGATATGGCCTATAAAGATATTAAGAGGTTCTTTGAAACAAGGAAGCCAAAAACAATGAGCATTGAGGACAAAGATGGGAAGTTAATATATGATGACGAAATGATAGTGAAAAGATGGAAAGAATATTTGGAACAACTATACAGTGGAAACTGTGTTAACTTGCCCATTGAGAAAGAAGATGAAATAACAGAGGAAGACTTGGGGGCACCTATTATGGAAGAAGAGTTTGAGAAGGCGTTGCAGGACCTCAAATGAAAGAAAGCTCTTGGAGTTGATAACATACCAGGAGAACTATTGAAACAATCAGGTGACAAGTTAAAAAAGGAACTGTACAACTTAATATGTACTATTGACAAGACTGGAGAATTGCCTGAAGACTTTGTGAAATGCATAATAGTACCTATACCTAAAAAATCAAATGCAAGGTCATGTAAACTACACCGAACATTGAGTCTGGTGTGTCATGCATCAAAAATAGTCACCAGAATTATTTTGAAGAGAATAGAAAAACAAATCGATGAAAACCTATTTGATGATCAATTTGGTTTTAGGAAAGGAGTAGGAACAAGAGAAGCAATCTTGGCATTGAGGCAAGTGATAGAGAAGCAGGTGAAGAAAGGCAAACCTACTTTCTTAGCGTTCGTCGACCTTGAAAAGGCGTTTGACAATGTGAACTGGAATGTTCTATTCAGCATTCTTCATCAAACAGGTATCAACTTTAGAGACAGAAGACTCATCTACAATATCTATAAGCAAGAAATTGGAATAGTTTGTTGTGGTAGCAAGGAAGAAACAGCACACATCAGAAAGGGTGTACGGCAGGGTTGTTCCCTTTCCCCATACCTATTCAATATATATGTACAAAAGGCGATCGACCAAGTAAGAGAAGAATTTACCACAGTTATGGAGATAAAGTTGACCTGATAAGGTTTGCTGATGACATAGCGCTAATTGCAGAAAGTGAAGAAGACTTACAAAAGATCCTGAGCAAGATGGACAAAATAATGGAGGAAGAATTTAATATAAGAATAAATACAAATAAAACAAAAATTTGGGTCTGCAGTAGAAATGGCGAAAACCAGACATCAATAGAGTTAAGAAATTGAAAAGATACAAGAAGTGAATGCGTTTAATTATCAGGGAAGTAAAATAACTAATGATGGAAGAAGCAGCAGAGAGATATTAAGTAGGATTGCCCAAGCCAAGAACGCTTTCTATTAAAAGAAGAACCTATTTACTGCAAGGAACATAAGTCTTGATGTGAGGAAACAAATGTTGAAGACCTATGTATGGCGCGTCGCGCTATATGGCAGCGAATCTTGGACAATAGGAGAGAGAGAGAGAGAGAGGAAAAGACTACTAGCATTTGAAACCTGGTGCTACAGAAGGATTATGAAAATCAGTTGGAAAGAAATGGTCACAAATGAGGAAGTCTTTAGAAGAGTGGGAGAGAGAAGATGCTTCCTTAAATATTTAAAAAGAAGAAGGAATCACCTCGTGGGACACATACTGCGACACAATGGACTGTTTAAGCTTATAATCGAAGGAACAGTAGACGGCAAAAATTGTAGAGGAAGACCCAGACTGGAGTACATGAGTCAAATACTGCAAGATATGGGTTGTGGCTCATACTGTGAACTGAAGAGGAAGACTGAGAGACGGAAAGAATGGCGAGCTGCTGCCAACCAGCCTCACGGCTGTTAACCACAGAGAGAGAACGATATGCAACTAATGATCTGGGTACACAAGGCTGATGACTATGATTCCCCAAGTTTATTACCAAACGGTGGTTAATGAGTGATTTACTGATATATTTTTTATCCTACAACACAGTCAAGTAAATGGGAATACGTGGACATATTATGTAACACGCTTAAGTACACTGAGCTAATTACCATGATAGCCTAACTTTATATTATGAATTAAACACTCGCAAGTGTACGGAGCTGATGCCCACGGTATACTGTACAACACATTTGACTACATGTGACCACACACACATTTACTAGACAGGACAGATATAATTTTCTACAGAAACCTTGATTGAGGTATCCTATTCAGAATGGAGAAAACCGAAAACCGCATTAAAATCCATTTAATGGTTCTCTCGATTACTCTTGTAACATTTAAGAATCGGGGGACTTTGTTTTATACTAATTAGAGATTACCCCCAAACCCAGCTGACAACAGGAGTAACATTACAGTGGTGCACTAAAAATAATGGTAACACACTTAAGTACATAAGGGTAATAGCTATTATATCTAAATATCGTAACGGTTATAACGACTTTGATACTGCAAACCCTATAATATGATTTATGTACACTCAAATACGTGGGTTAATAATTGAGATGTCTCTAAACCTTGACACAATAGTTTACCATGAAGTTATTGGGGCTCATGTTATACATTTATGACATGTAAAAGAACCTACCACTATAATAGAACTGTAGGGGTAGACAAATGTTAGAATACGGTAAACAAATTACCTTGGATGTAAGGACACACAGGTAGTGGGATTTACTTTAACAATAAGAAAGATATTGTCACATGTTAATAGAAGTAGCTGAGTAGCGTAAGGGAATGGAATATGGACTATTAAATCACAAGGGTTATCAATGTTGGAATTGGACAATAATGCTATTGAGCAGGCGATTGGAATTTCTTTTATGTGTAAAAAGAAACTAAGCAGTTTCACAAAAGAGGAACTAAATGCTTTACCGTACCAAAATCATTTTATTTTTTATGTGGCTGCAAATGCTGTTAAGGAATTATGGGAACATGTGCCAACATTATGGACTCAAGACCTTGTGTTAAGTGAATTCCGACCCTGTAATAAGCAAGTGGTCGTTAGCAAATACCATTGGTACAACAGTGTCAAACCTGTTAGCTTGTGAAACTCTACCACGGTCATAAAACTTTGAACAAAGGCTTTGTTTCTTTATTCCGCGGATGTCATAGCGAGAAAAAAGCAACAACTACAGCATTCTCAACAGAGGGAAACTGGACGTGGCGTTATTGACAAAGTGATTCAGTTACTATCCTTTAAATGCACTTAATTGATTACAAATACAGTGATCTTGGAACAAAGCTGGAACAATGTTTCGCAACATAATGTACCTATAAATATTTCGGATAATGCTTGCCGAGACCATGACATTTCTTATTGCTATAGTCAACCTAAATTAAAATGTGTGGCTGATAAAGTATTATTAAAAAAGCTAAACAACGTTTAACATTCTGTAATGCCTCTTTGAGAGAAAGGTTACCAGCCCTTATTGTGATTTATGTTCGACCCTCACTATTATGTGTCTGAAAACGGTGTCATAATGATGGTCATTATAACACTTATTTTCATTATGATACAGTTTCTCCAGCCAATCAGAGCTCGTTCATTGACCAATTAGGTAACGATACCTTCGCGCATGCGCTCAAAATCCAACATGTCGGACATAAACACAACATCGAACTATAATAAATTATCGACATGGAATACGCACCGTCCATATGTTCGCGTAAATAAACTGGCGAATATGAAACAAGAAATAGCACTGTACCTTAAAATCACCAACACTAATTTCTACACAGCGCATTCAAACGACTCCGGTGACAATATTACTGAGGGACGGCAGATGTAAACATATGGCTTGCATATGTCATTGCAAGGACACAGAGCGCATGCGTCAAAGATCTTGAAAGACAGAGAGATGTCTCGCGCTCGCTCTCCGATAACAACATTCTTGTGGCTGACTCTCAACAGATATTTATGAATATTTATGTTAAAACATATAATAAAGTTATAATTATCGTCGAACATAAACAGTCGTATGCAACTCGCCTATAATGGTAATTAAGACACTCGTATGGAAATTATAAAACTCGCATACGCTCGTTTTATAAAAAATACTCGTGTCTTAATTATAGCCATTATAGGCTCGTTGCATAATGTACTATTATGCTATAAAAGGAAAGTTAATAATGAATGGACATGAACATTAAATAAAAACTATTTGTAAAATAGTGTAATGTCCTATTTTTATTTTTATTTTCTTAGTCGTTTATCCTCCAGGTAGGTGGAACCCACGGACTCAGCTAGGGAACTCACCACTACCGCCTCTACGGGCAGTGTCCTAGAGCTGGGAACATCGAATCGGAAGGGATACAACTGGTGAGGTGGGATTGGCACCTCGCCCAGGCGGCCTCACCTGCAAAGCGAACAGGGGCCTCATGAGGGAAGGTAAGGGATGGGTGGGATGGACAGGCAAGGAAGAGGGAAGGAGGCGGCCGTGGCCTTGAAGAAGGTACCATCCCGGCATTTGCCCGAAGACGAAGTGGGAAACCACGGAAAACCACTTCGAGGATGGCTGAGGGGGAATCGAACCCCCTCTACTCATTTGGGCCACCCGAGGCTGAGTAGACCCCGTTCCAGTCCTCGTACCACTTTTCTAATTTCGTGGCAGAGCCGGGAATCGAACCCAGAACCTCCGGGGCGGCAGCTAACCATGCTGACCGCTACGCTACGGAGGCGACACGTAATGTCCTATTTGTTATGAAATAAAAACAGTATTGCTCGAGTATGATTTGTTTTTATTTAAAAATGTAGACAGACATTTCACACATTGTATATTTTAAATTCACGTTTCACAAATTGCAAATATTGAAAATATTAGGTTAAAGTGAGAGCAAATGTGAGTGCAAAAAGTGAGTGCAACCTAACCTAATCTCAACTCACCTAACCTAACCTGACCACACTTGACCTGTCTACTGAACCTTTCCTAATCTAATCCTAGCAAGCCTCACCTGACGTGACCATACCTGTTTGTAAGCAACAACAACAACAACAACAACAACAACAACAACAACAACAACAACAACAACAACAACAACAACAACAACACACCAAGATTCCATGAATTCCAGAGTACTTTTAGGATAATTATTGACTCTCAACTCTTATAATTAGGTCTATCCCACTCTGTTGTAACGAGCTCAAATATATATAAAAGTAATAGAACACGATATTCCTAAATTACGGGGGTTGGGGCAATTCTGCATTAATCGATATCATATTCAAGTTGGGAACATACTGCATGAATAATCATCTCTATCAATATCCAGATTCATCACTTTACTCAGCGTTTCCGATTCGGCATCCAGTTCTCCACGTTTATCGTCATCTGAAGAACCATCATCATCTCCGTCCTCCCCTTTCTCATCCTGCCTCTCCTCCTGAGTTATCGTTTGCAACTTTTGCATCTCCTCCGCCTTCCATCTCGTCTTTTTCTTCATCCGCCATGTCATTCCGTACCTTGTACTCCTCATCTTCCATCTCCACCACACCTGTCTCCTTTCCTTCCTCATTTTCTTCTTCTTCTGATCCTTCACTCTCTTGTCTTCCTTTACCTGACATTTCATCTTCTTCCTAATCATTCTCTTTGCTTTCCAACTCATCTTTTTATCTATCATCCTGGTCCTCTTTGTCTTCATTCTCAACCACTTATCTCTTCTTCCTTTCCACATTTTCCACCTCTTCCTCGTCTGTTTTGTCTTACTCAACAGTTCCTTTCTCTTCTTCCACTTTGTTCTCCACTGTTTCTTATTCACCTGATTTTCTTCTAGTATGTTGTCTTCTCCATGACCTTCTCTTGCACGTTTACTCTCATCTTTAACCTCTTTTTCTTGTCTGCTACTGTCCTCCTCATGACCAATCTCATCTGCTTCTCATTTATCGTCTTCAGTTTCTTCCATCTCACCTCCTCCGTTATCTATCTCTCCTTTCTTTTCTACCATGCCCTCGATCTCATCTTCTTTCTTGTCCTCAGTTTTATCCTCCTCCACCATTTGACCTTGTTCTTCATCACTTTGTTCTCTCTCTTGTCCATCTTTCATATCTTCTTCTCCGTTATCTGTTTCTCTTTTCCCTTCTACCTTGCCTTCTATCTCATCTTCTTCCTTGTCCTCAGTTTTATCCTCCTCCATTTGACCTTGTTCTCTCTCTTGTCCGTCTTTCATTTCTTCTTCGCGCCCCCCACCTTGTTGATAATTTTCTTGCTTCTTGTTCCCTTCTTCATTTATTTTTCTATCATATCCTTCTATTTCAGCAACTGCAGCATCACATACTTCACATATTTCCTCCATTTGTACTTTCATTGAGTCTATCCGCTCACATATCCGTTCACTCCCCTTATCAATGATGTCACTCCTCTTGGTCAACTGCTCCATGATCATTTGGAAATCACTAAGGTTCATCTCCCCCATTCGTGCTCCTCGTTGGTGCGTCATAATATAACTTTACTTCTTCTTTCCTTATCGGGGTTGTGGTTGATTATACTCACAAGGGATATTTTATTTTAACAACAGGGCAAACAGTCAGTACATATACCTGATATATGTGATGGACATTCCTCTATTAACCGTTCATTACTCATATCACCATCAATTAAAACATAAAGGAACCTGCACCTCACCATAGGAACACAGGTATTCATTTAATTCATTAATAATCATCACTATACATATTTTCCTGTATCTATAAGCAATCCACTTTTATAATCCAAACCTAACTGCACAAGCACCAATAATCTCCGTAGATATTATCAACAGATACACATTCATCAAGAAGAACATCAAAGAATAAAGAAAAACAATACCACATCATTAAAGAGATATTATGTACACAGATGTGCAACTATATCCCATGGCAAAGTGAGTGCAAAGTGAGTGCAGGGTGCAAAGTGAGTGCAAAGTGGGTGCAAAGTGAGTGCAAAGTGTATGCAAATTGAGAGCAAAGAGGGTGCAAAGTGGGTGCAAAGTGAGTGCAAAGTGAGTGCAAAGTTGGGGCAAAGTGAGTGCAAAGTGGGTACAAAGTGAGTGCAAAGTGGGTGCAAAGTGAGTGCAAAGTGGGTGCAAAGTGGATGCGAAGTGAGTGCAAAGTGGGTGCAAAGTACAAATCTCTGTACAGGTAAGTGATACGAAAATCTATATTGTTTGTTTTGAATCTTTAGCCTTTAAATGTTTTAATGCAGTTTTCCATACCTCCCTGCCCTGAGCTAATAGTTTCAACTCTACATAGCAACCTAACCTTACATCCGAGGCAATCTCTTTAACATATTCTAACCTTGGTCTACCCGTACAGTTTTTGTCCTCGACCCTTTCTTCCATAACTAAGCTTGCTATTCCTGAGTGTCTTAGTATATGTCCTACCAACCTATCTCTTTTCTTCATTAGCAGTCGCTAAAACAACATTTCTCTTTACACGAAAAGTGATAAGGAACTTTTAAAATTTTAAACCTCGTATATGCCATAAAAAGTTTGCTATTTCTTAGCGTTTTCTTTTTATTTGAAATGGAAATATGAAATTTTGAAACCAAATTGTTTAGTGACGTCACTAAAATTGTCACCATATTTAAATAGTGTAAAGTATCGAAATCAAAAGTAGCCTATTTGTTAACCAGGTAAATCGGTGTCCGGACAGTTCCCCACACTGACACTTCCACACACTGCAAAAAAATACTGACACTTCCTCACAGCCCTTGGATGTGGCTACCTGTTTATTGACTCAGAAATAATCTTGACTGACATTTCCTCACACATCTCCTCCTCGCCCAAATGCTACTATGAAAACGATCAAGTTGAAATTTGGCCTACTGTTGTTTAGCACTTTGAATATCTCTGGAATCACATATTATATTCTTTAACTACTGAACTACTGTATAAGGTTTGAGGCAAAAATGTTTAATACTCTTCAGTTATTATGAGTACAAGTACAAGAACTAGAACATTAACATTCCCTAACGAACTAAAGAGTCTACTTTTCTTAAAATTTAAGATGCATGCCAATGATTAATCTATATGGATCTATCTACGATAATGACGAAATTAAGTTGGTAATATCGGCATTCCTAATTTGTTCGAAACAATGTAGCCTAATAGAGCACTACAGTTGGCAGCCCTGGTGACTGAATATATTCTTAGTTCCATTTCTTAAGGTACAGAATACAAAATTTGGTTGAAGACCAATGGATAGCTTAGACGGTACATGCAGTTAAACATTGGATCTAACAGCACGCGTAAAATCATGTTAGCAACAATGTCATGCATGTATTGGTGAGAAGTAATCTGAAATAATATGATCTATTGTTGTGCCAATTTTGAATGAAATCCAATAGTTAGTATAGAAGTTACATGAATTTACAAATTGGACATATCAGCAGGCTTAGAATCATGTTGGCAGCACTGACCTATATGTGTTACTCCAAATTAATATATAATGACAGGTATTATACGAGAGCATAGTTTAAAGCTGTCGGGTTGCATACTTTCTGATATATTGGTATTTGGATAAAATAAATTGAGAGCATGTATTAACAGTTGGCAGCCCTGGTGGCTCTTAAGAATACGCTCAGTCATATATATTAATGTACACATAGCACATACGAAATTTGGTTGAATTCCAATTAATAGTGTAGAAGTTATGTGCATTTAAAAATTGGACCTATCAGCAGGCTTATAATCATTTTAGCATCACTGCCATATATGGCCTCCTGGAAATTAAACTGAAATATTATTATCTATACGTGTGCCAATTTTGAAATAGCTCCCATTCATACCTTCCAAGATATCCAACATGGAGCTCAAATTTCAATAGCTATTTTTCAGCAGTTGGTAGCACTGACATCATTTTCAAATACGGCATGGAGATATTCAGGTATAGATCTTTACTCCTACCAATTTTTGTTTCGATTGCTGCAGCCGTTTAGGAGTTGATAGGGGGGAACACACACACAGCCAGACAGACAGAAGGACAGACAGACACACATTTTCCCGGATCATCTCATAAGTCTACTTTTTCCTCATTTTTGCACAATGTGAAAATAAGGCTAAAAAATGAAAAATTTCCAAAGGCCCCTCCCCATAGTAGCCTTTGAAGTATAAGTTGAACCCTTTATCCACAGGCTGAATAAAGGATTCTAATAATTATTCATCATCTTTTGATACATTTCTACAGACAGCAGATATGAGAGCCAGACGGTGTTGGGAAATATTGAGAAATCAGTGGCCGAGAGGACACAATGGTTTAAGCTCCTGTGGTATTTTTAGGAAGAAGCATAAATATTCTTGACACATAGGACTGGTGCAACTTTTAGCGCGGAGACGGCTTGGGCACGCACATTATGGCCTGTTGCTATGAAGGTTGGCGCCAAGAAGAAAATCGAATGCTACGAGGCAATTGGTCAATCTTCATGTTAACCACTCCCTACTGCAGAAATACATGTAAAAGCGCGCAAAGACATACAAGAGTCTGGGCCAATAATATCAAGACGCCATGTTTTAGCGGCAACTCGGCTTGATAACGCACCCTGGTAGATTAACGCGGGAGTTATCTACAGATTAATTCCACGATCGATTCGAGCCGGCTACAGCATAATCGTAACCTCCACATCGCTACGAACTCAATGATACCGATCGCATGCTAGTCTGATAATTATTATGGAATATTTTCTCATAAATCCCCTTCCACACCTACCCTAGTCAGTTTCATTTATAAGGATCCAAGATGCTTCGAGAGAACACTTATTTTCGTGCGTCTGAGGACGTAACGTCATAGACTTATTTTCGTGCGTCTGATGACGTAACGTCATATCACTTATTTTTGTGCGTCTGAGGATGTAACGTTCACACTCTTTAATTCGTGCGTCTGATAACGTGACGTTGATTTTTAGCCTATTTTCAATTTTGAAAAAATAGGCTTATGAGATCACCTTTTGTCCGTGTGTGTGTGTGCGTGTGTGTGTGTGTGTGTGTGTGTGATTCGTGTGTGTGTCCCCCCCTAATAAAATCTAAACGGCAGGAGCGATTTCAATGAAACTCGGAAAGTTCATAGCACTATTCCCGGCGACCTCGACCGTGCCCTTCAAATTTTGTTAAGACTCACCAATCCAACATGGCGGCTGTGCGAAATATTTCACCAGCATTCAATATCTCCGAAACTATTACCGATATTACCCTGACATTTTCTAATGTAATAGAGGGAACTACTATAAGTTCACTTATGTGATTTTTGAAAACCTGGTAACTACAAAACCAACATGGAGGCCAAGCGAATTTGCGACTTTTAAATAGACGTTTCTCGCGATTTGACCAACCAAACGCAATGAAACTTGGTACAGTATATGTTTATATACATTGTAATGCACCGACATCTAACTTCGTTCAATTGTTCACATAATCACAAGATGGCGGATGTGCGAAATATTTCACCGGCATTCTATATCTCTGAAACTATTAGCGGTATCTCCCTAAAATTTTGTACGGAGATAAAGGGTACTACTGGAAGTCCATCTATAAGACTTTCAAAAACCGGTTAACTACAAAACGAACATGGCGGCCAAGCGAATTTGAAAATTTTAAATAGACCTTTCTCGCGATTTAATGTTCCAAGCGCACTGAAACCTGGTACAGGAAATATTTATACACATTGTAATCCACTGGCATCTAATTTAGTTCAATTGGTTACATAACCTCAAGATAGCGGCAGTGCGAATTTTAAAATTAAGTTTTTATTTCTTGTGATGTTGTCATGCGATCGAAGTGAAAGTTTGAATAATGAACCTACGCAATAATTTTCCTTTAATGGTACATGACTCTATGGCCTATACATTTAACAATCCAACATGGCGACCATCCGAAATATTTAGACGATACTGAATATCTACGAATCTATTTTAGCAATCAAACTGCATTTTTTAATGTGCATAGGGGCTATGAACTTAAGTTCACTTATAGGACTTTAAATAACCTGGTGATCAAAAATCCAACATGGCGGTGACGCGAATTATAAATATTCACAAGGACGTTTCTCGCAATTTAACCATCCGCGTGCAGTGAAACTTGGTACGGTAAATCCTTATACGAATGTTAATCCACTGGCATCTAATTTATTTCAATTGTTTCCATAACCTCAAGATGGCAGCTGTGCAAAATTTTAAAATCTCCTTGTTTTTTCTTGTGTCCTAATTATGCGATTGAAGTTTGAATACTACACGTTCACAATAATCTGCATGTAACAGTACATAACTCTAGGACCTACATATATAAAATCCAACATGGCGACCATCCGAAATATTAAGTCGGTCCTCAATATCTACGAATCTATTACAGCAATCAAACAGAAATTGTGTATGTTGATAGAGGCAATTAACATAAGTAGGATATATGAAAATAGGCTGTATAGTTCTTCACGGAACTACTTGTTATTTTGAACATGGAACAGTTTCGTCAAGTTATAAGTATAACTTCAGTGATTTATTTGTAGCCCCAGCACTACCAGTAGGACTAGTTCAACGAAATAATTCACCAAATAGACTGTCAAGGAATTTAGTACTTGATAGGTGAATGTAGTAGGAAATATATCGTGTGTGTATCTGACAAAACTTTGTTTAATTCAGCACGAGATGACGTCTAAGAACGAGACCGGATCTTGGAACCAGCAGGACATTTGCCAGAAGATGTCGATGACGAGATAAACATCTTAAAGGAGATGGCTGCAGACGTTTCCCTGACGCTGTTTTAAAGAATTGAGTACAAATGAATTTATTTATTTATTTATTTATTAAAATCAGCTATGGTATTATGGGACATATTTTGTAGATATTTGTTTGCCTGTTTGGTAATGTAGATTATTATTTCTTGTTTTACTGACACGTTAAATATGGGACAAGCCGAGCGTTGTGTAATTTGTAAATATTGTGATATGTGTTTTGTTCAACTATACGGGGCGGCGCGCAGCTCGTGCTCGCGTTCGCTTGCGTAAATCGCGGTCAAGCATTTATTCGGAGGTATGCCTTATAACAAAAATGGAACTGAATTAAATTTGAGATTAAAAATAGAATATGGAGGGTAAAGATTATTTGTGAGTAGAATTTTATGACGGATCAGGACTATTTTGATAGTTGCTTTTCAGCAGATCTGAACGGGATGGCACTTTGCACCCGAGCTTTTGTTGTGTATTTTTGTTAATGTGTCAATGGACGCAATATTGTTGATCTGTTTTGAGCCGACCCAGTGATATGTATATGAGAGTCAGTCCAAGCATTTGGTGCGTAGTGTGATTTTTATGATGTGCAAGCGAGAATATATCATGGTGATTATTCTGACTTGCTCCACATTAGCCCAGTTCATGACCTCACGAGGCTGGACTTGTGGTATATATTTGTGTTTTCTTGCCATCCAGGGGGATGAGTGAGATATGTTAGCGTTTCCAGACGGAAACTGCACCTGGCTTGAGCGACTGAGAGAGAAAATTGAGGCAGTGTTGACTCATACAAGAGGGGCGCGCTCAAATCAGATAACGTGACTTGTCATTACTAACAGGCTTGGATCCTGTACGTCAATTTTAGACGTTGTCTAAATTCACAAAACCTGATCGGTTATAATGAGTATTGATTGATTAAATGGGTGCTGTCCATAATTGTAAGGTAGCTTCCTAAACTCCTGTTTGTCTGGCGTTTTATAAAAATGTAAACATAGTTTTTCAGACGTTAGGCTTGTATTTTGTTGTTGTTGGTTCAATTTTTGTGTGTTTATTTTACGCGTTCAATGACCCGTGTCAACTTAGGGTGCACGAGGCTATGTTCCCTTGTTGTGATGAGAGCGTTTTGGCCTATTTCTGGCATGCTCTTTATGTTCAGATATGTGCTCTGGCACCAGCTAGAATCTCGGGAAGATTCTTCATATTTTTGTATTATTAGATCTTGCATGTGTCAGTAGTAATTATAGTGTATTAATTAAGGGTGGGTCCCATAGCCATAGTGTGATTTAAAAGATGCAACTCCGTGAGTAACATGACTGTTTCAGTTGTAAACGGACTAGCATCAGAACTCAGTTTCTTATTAACGAGCAGTACACCACACATTATATAACTTCTTGACCAGGAAAAATGGACTTGTATCCATATGTTGTGACGAGTGAGTTCTTACCGCTCAAAGTTTATGTTATGATTAATTATTTGTGTGAAGCTGCATTCACATTGTCTTGTTGTGACGAGCGAGTTCCCACCGCTCAGTGTTATATTTATTTTATTGGGGGGTGAAAGTCAGGGAGGATTTCTTTTATTTATTATTATTATTATGCACATAATTTTCAGTCATTAAATTTCTTTTATTCTACTTGTTATTCATTTTATTTCTAGTATAGCCTCTGTCATGAACCTTTCTATTCATTAGAGCATGTTGTTTTAAGCGGTGGGGCCGATAACCTAGATGTTAGGCCCCTTAAAACAACAATTATCATCATCATCATCATGTTTTAAGCGAACTTTGCTGCGTAACGCAGTCAGGACTGAACACGACCCCGTAGATGAATCTTGAGAAACCCATGCTTTATTGAAGGGTGCATAGTATAGCGTAAGATCTTCCCCTGATATTTAACAGCTGTATAATACAGCACACTTAGAAATGTATCGTGCAAGTAGATAAACTATATATTTGTTTCGTTTACACCGCATTTTGCACACCACCACTGCATGCCGCTCTGTTTATTATACGCTATGTGTGGTACCCCCTTGGGGCAGTGTCCTGTTGTTGTTGTTGTTGTTGTTGGATTCCTGGTTTGGTAACGGTTCAAATAACAAAGAATATGAATAAATACACTTCACTATGTTGTTCACTTACCTGTACAGTATAATAGGATATAATATTTAAGATATAGAACCAGAATTTATAAATATATCCGGCAGTCAGCAGTAGAGTTTGAGACCACTTACCCAGGCCGTACTGTAACTGAGTTGACTAACCCTTCAGTATTTAATTAAGGAGTAAGATTGATTTGCTTATAGTATGTTAAATACAATAAAACAAATAGGCATAAAGTTAAAGAAATTAATTTATTCAATGCAAAAAATATATATATACTAGCTGTTACCCGCGATTTCGCCCGCTATAACATTTGGAATCCCTTTATAACATTAGTTAAATAGAGTTAATTCCAAAATACAAAGTGATCCCAAGTCATTTTACAGATTTCCTCAAAAAACAGCTGTGAGTCTACCTACTAATGTTTACATACCTGTACTTTTTTCTATTAATCTGAGCATAGCATACTTTCTCAGGGGCTGCCCTAGGGCGGTGCGAACGATGCGACCGCACCAGGCGTTGCCATATGGGAGGCACAGAAAATGCAACGGTAGATTGACAGCACAAAAAAATAAAACCCTATCACCTTATTAGCATACTATTTAACCCTACCCGTCAAAATTAATTCTATATATACTGTAAGCGTCTCACATCCCCCAGACCCCAAAACCACCGTCGGTTCAAAAGTTTATATGTAATTTATATATATATATTTATAAATTACGTTTTGTAAGTATTTTCTTCTATCTAAATTGCATTTTGTAAATATTGTCAATTCAAATTACAGTACAGTAAGTACCGGTATGTAGTTAGTTTTAGTTGTAAGTATGTAGTTAGTTTGTTTATTAGATACATGTCATTGTTCTATTAGACTGTGGTATGTGAGTGTGTCTGGTGGCAGTTGCATTGTTTATTAGTTATAGTTCATTGTATCATTAGACTGTGATGTGTGAGGGTGCATGTGAGTGTGCCTGGTGACAGAATTTTTAGTGGTAGTATTTGTTGTTGGTGGAACTTTAGTATTGTTTTCGTTAGTAGAATTTTGGTATTTAATTGGTAGTAGAAGGTTAGTATCTTTGTTAGTAGAATTGCTCTTTACTTATTCTGAAAGGGAGTAGCAGCCTTTCAGAATAAATCAATTATTTACTAGTCTTATAGACAGTTAAGCTATTGATAATATAAGCCAACTAATGGCTACACTGCGTTCTACTGCACGGCTGAAAGCAATGGGAAACTTCAGCCGTAATGCTTTTCCCGAGGATATGCACCTCTCTATGCATAATTACATGTGATGATGGCCTCCTCCCTTGTAAAATTTCAATCCGGAGGTAAACTAGTTCCCCGTTCGGATCTCCGGGTGGGGACTACTCGAGAGGGGGTTAACATCACAGAAGTGACAAAGAGGAAATCTGATATTCTACGGATCGGAGCGTGGAATGTTAGAAGTCTGCTAGGAAGTGGAAGGTTAGAAAACTTAGAAAGGGAAATGGATAGGTTGAGGTTGGATTTGGTTGGGATTAGTGAATTGCGCTGGCAGGAAGAACAGGACTTTTGGTCAGGAGACTATAGGGTAATTAGCACTAAATCAAACAATGGCCAAGCAGGGGTTGGTCTCATATTGAGTAGGAAACTTGGACAGCGGGTGGAATATTATGAGCAATATAGTGAACGGATTATTGTAGCAAAAATAAATACTAAACCTACGTGCACCACAGTGGTACAAGTCTATATGCCTACCAGTCAAGCTGATGATGAGGATGTTGAAAAGGTCTACGAAGAAATAGATGAAATTCTGAGGTATATCAAGGGTGATGAAAATGTTATAGTAATGGGAGATTGGAACGCTGTTGTAGGAAAAGGGAGAGAAGGGAAGATAGTAGGAGATTTCGAATTAGGTGAAAGGAATGATCGAGGAAGCAGGGTGATGGAATTCTGTACCGAGCATGAGTTGGTCATAGCTAACACCTAATTCAATAACCACAATAGAAGAATATACACATGGATGAGACCAGGAGATACAGGGCGTTACCAAATCGACTTCATTATGGTCAAGCAGAGGTTTCGAAACCATATTTTGGATTGTAAAACATATCCTGGTGCTGACATAAACTCTGACCACAATCTGGTTGTAATGAAATGCAGATTAAAGTTGAAGAAACTGAAGAAAAGTCAAAAGCCAAAAAGGTGGGCAATAGACAGACTGAAAGTAAAGGATATAAACGAAAGATTCAAGAAGGGTATAAAGGAAGGACTAATGAAAAACCCTAAACAAACTTCAATTGCAGACGAATGGGCACTTTTGAAGAATGAAATAACAAAATCCGCATAAGAAAACATTGGTAGGAAAGAAAGAATAGGTAGAAAACCGTGGATCACTCAGGATATTGTACAGTCCGGGGGGGGGGGGGGGCAGTACCCCCTGAGAGCCACCCCGCCATCTTCTACCAAAACCACCCCAACTGGAAACATTATAATTCCAGAACATATCTCTACACAGCAAGCGGCGACCACCTAAGCCTAGGAGGTTGGCCAACGGCTTGCAAAACTCACATAAACATTTACACTAACAACTATCTGGGGCAGCTACACTGATGCAATGCTGACCAAGCAGTGCCGAAACGTATAAGAATGGAACCTGGACAGGAGGGATTATCTGTTCTGTTCTTCGCCAGCGGCCCTGCCCGACGTCCGTTCCAGCTCTTCACCAGGTGAGATCTAGCTTGTGCTCAGACTCCTTTATTTTTGTAAACACTTACCCCAAACATTTGTACACTTCACAAATTGAATTTCATATCTGTTTAAACTCCCCAAGAGGGACATCACATTACATCTACTGGCCAATAAATACATGGTCAGTAAACTACACGCTTATTACTAATCACACTCCACCTTACATCCTCATACGCAACCTGACCTTAGTCATAATTGCCCGTGACCGTAAAGGCCAGTAATCGCATCGTCAGGTCTTATTGTTCTCGAGCACGTGACTCGACTGCAGAGCGTCGAGTCACTGACTCGGCACATTTATTGAATTGCTCACTCCACTCAGCTGGCAGGCTAGTTCAGCAGCCTGCACTCAGACATTCATCCCCTGGCAGATAATTGCATCCTGCAGGGACGCCCCCAATAGATTAAGCATTCACACCAACACACTACACTGGTAGTCTCTCCCAATCAGGGGAAGCTACTCTCATCCGGAAGCAGTCCTCAAAATTAGCACAACAACACTACCGTGTTTTTCCCAACCCCCAACCAAGGGATAAAACATATTTGGTGGAGGCGCGACTACCACGCAAAATAAGGGTAAGGGACTCAAACAACGAGCCCCCGTGGTAGAGCGATCCGTACCGCAAACAGCCCAGCAAAATTTAATTTTTTTATTGCGAGAAAGCATTATTTTTACCTTCACTCTTGCAACACAAGGGAATTTTTCTTCTAACCCACCAATCCACCCCAGTATAGCGAGTCATTGCAGAACATAATACTTTTTATTTTCAACACATATATAAATATGAACTCACCCGCACGACAGGCCATGCTGAGGAACATTGACTTGTCCCAGGGGATCATAGCATCCCACAGCAGAATTAGGGCACAGCAGGACCGCCTACGAAAAGTGCAAAACCTCGTGCGGATCATGAGGGCACTTAACAACCCGCAGAGCTCCAGCAGAGGGTCCCGGGAAATCAGGGCTCGAATAGCCACAATTAGAACACAATTAAATCTTAAACACTGGTGGCTACATGAAAGACATGATGAGCTGACTCAACAATACTACAGACTGAGGGAGGAACACCATAGGGCGCAAACACAGAACACGAAGGTAGCCGACCAAGCCAAAGAGCTCACGAGCGATTACGCCGAGCTTTGGTGTGAATTTGTAGAGCTCCAAACTACTAACATTCATTTTGAGCTGGCAACAGGAAACCTCACAAAGCACACAGACAACATCTACATAGATACATTAACGCAGCAATTCGCACGAATGTCTATCTCAGACACCAACTAAACAAGGGGAAAGGGGTCTGCCGTGGCCATAGGCCAGGAATCGGTCAGGCTAGCCTCCAACACACTACAGGGCCAAGCTCACATGGACACACCTCCCTCAGCTCCGGTCCGGGAGGCAATTTTGCCAAACCGTGGGGCAGAACCTACGCCAACCCCCTCAGAACGGACGAACGAGAGGGAGTTGACGCCAGGGCTCTCAGGCACACACCATAACACAGAGAGAAACCTGGAGGAAACTATGTCATGGGCTGAGGACGTAGAGCCCGTGCCACAGCACGATAAGCCCACACAAACCTACACACATAGGCAGACGCGAGGGAAGGAGTCTACCGTGGACATAGGCCAGAAACCGGGCAGACTACCCTCCAACACATTGCAAGAGCACTCACAGACAATTACACGATCCTTACCGCCAGTTCAGAGGGCGATTTCGCCAGAATGGAGGCGGACACCAACATATGCACCCCCAGTGCAAAGAAGTACATGGGGATTCCGTACAGTCCACCAGGGTATAACACACACGCCTGCACACACTATCATGCCTCCACAACAAAGTACACGGGGTTTAAGGGAAGTTTTACCGACCACCCCACGAGGCCAGACAGACAGGTGGCCATTCGCGCGCACAGACACTAATAGGGTAGCACGAAGCAAACACAGCCCTTCAGGCGCCAGCATACCTACACCTATTCACAGGCATTACGGGGAACGTAGGCGTAGGCCTGCTTTACTTAAAACACCCCTGAAAGATAGTAAAGAAGCCCCTCAATGTGAACCTGAGGCCAATGCCTCCATAACAGGGCGCAATAATTCACCCCGACGGGCGAGGGAGCGCGCATTATAGTGAAATTCACTGACCGCGTACGCCCATGGATAAATATTCTCACACACAGAATTTTCCACATAAAATGCCGAAATGTTCCCAAGACCTTCACGGGGACGCGAACACACTACTAACACAAAAGACAGGTTCTACCCCCGTAGAGGGTAAACACACAAAAATTCATGTACAAAACTGTACATTTTGCATGCATATATATATATATTTAATCCATAATTGTACGCTATTTCTTACGCTGCCCATAGCAGGAATTTTTCTTGTCCCCTATGATGTCGCTCGAACTAAGCGTAAATATCATGGGATAACACGCACAGTTCAGGGGGAAATACTGGAACATATTTTTGAAGTCACACAGTAAACACAGTTATCATAAAAAGAGTATAAAACACTAACAAAACTGTCACAGAGACACAGGCCCAAAAGGCAACAGGAATGATTATCCTGAACAAAGACGGTCTCGAACCCGCGACCTTCTGAATACCAGGAGTGCAAGTCGGGTAGCCATCCAATTGAAGGATACAGCGACAAGGGACAGTCACGCTTACAGGAATATATTCACCCCAGGCCTACAATAACACAAAATTTGGGGACACAATATATATGAACAGAGGTAGGGTCTTTTACATAACGAGGAACCCAAAGCACACTGTATATGCAGACAATAGAAAGGTGTGTCAGCAAACCCAAGCACATTGCCTCAACACATGTGATAAGCGGACCGCTGGACTAGGCGAGCAAGTACTTCCTACACAATTGAAACAGGACACTATCGCCAGTCAGCGATAAGACATACATGAACATGCGACTTTCGCGTGTACCAGACAGGCAGGAGCGCTATCGCTCTGGCAGTCATACACACAATCATTCACTAGAGAAGTCAAAACCGCATTACACCCACAAATTAAATCCAGGGTCGACCAAAATTCATACAGACAATAAACATGGGACATACATGCAGGGGCGTAGGTTCGTTCTAAGGTACTCGCTACAACAGCCTACTTAGCGCATTAGCGACCCCGGGACTACCAATCGAGGACGTACCGGGAACGCCAGGCCTCTACAGATACCACGAGACACTTTTCTTGGAGCCATAGCGCCCGACACCTGAATACGGGGGACGTCACTCTCACAAACAAACGCCCACACAAAACAAGTAACACCGCATATAAGGCCAAAAATCATGGCAAATTTGGATTACCCCGAACATAGGCAATAGGCTTGCTAGACACAACTCATAGATAATTACATAAAGCAGAGGTATTGCGGAAGCAAAGTCCAAGCAAGCTTGGGAGCGAAAATATGACAGGTTAACACATTGGCCCTACTAGAATGCAAAACACATGTCCACATAAGGACAGTGGCGAAAGTCACGTTCCGTCAGCCTTCATACATAACATTAGAGACTTTCTGTATAAAAGGACGCAAAAACAAACACAAAAAAGCACTGCGTTGCGAATAAGCGAATTCCAGCGCGTTGCGACATACTGTTGCCGGTAGACATTCTCATATTAGCCAGACGTGACAATGACACCAGACATGATGACACCGGCACAAAAAACAATAACAATAATAACATACAGTGACACGGATGTCGATACAGGAAATGAGAGCGTCATTATAACAGGCTCCGCTTCCGATAGTGTAGAAATACTATGGACCGTATTAATCTCGAGAATACAGGCTACAAAACGCCTACCATCACTGACACTAGGAACATGTCTACAAGGGCGATAACAAGCAACACGCGGCACCTGACAATTAGCCACGCGACACGAGATAAGACTTATCCGATAACATCCCACGCGCCAGCATGCGGCAGCGGTAAGCGACCTCACACACGCAGCCGTGCTAATTAAAGCCACGGACACTCCCTTCCCACACGCGCCCAACAATCAGGGGCGGATGCAGACAGATTCCATGAGGGAACAACCCCCATTCTAATAACTTCTTTTCTTGTTTTTTTTATCTTTAAAAACCATTATAGGCTACAGTCAGTTGCTACTCTAACGTTATGAACAGGAAACCAGATTACGCCGTGACGTCACAGCGTCACTGCACTCCAACCTCCTAAGGGCAGCCCGAGGGCTGTGCCCACAGACACATACATTTTTACACAACGTGGGTATCACAGACCCACAGCCACTCCACGGACAGAGTAGATGCTTTATGGCATCTCAACTTAGCCAGCGTACATCCCAAGGAGCATATAGTGACTAAGAGAGGATGACTCACCACAACAGGAGTAGAGATGGATAGTGCAATCAGGATGGCCATGGTACCAACTACGGGCTAACATACCAGCACCCTTCTTCCTACACAACCTGTCACCTACAACACTATCCAACACAAACGTACAGACACATAAAAACAGCTAGACTACATTTCAAAATATACATAGGGGTTGATAGACTTCATGCGTCTAACAAATTAAGGTATGCTACACCTTGGCCCCAAACTCCTACACCTGAGTATTAGAGGTGAGTCGGAAACAATATCAAGCGTAATGCACATCTCTATATAGAGAGATGAGGTCACACTTATATTAACAAGTATTTTTATTAAATAATCCCGCATGCAAGGGACATAGACTTATTATACCTTGACACATGCTTTATCCTCAAGTGACAGCGGACACGCCTCATATCCATCCCCATGCATGGAATATCCTATCCACATACCAGGGATTTTATTATTATTACACCTGCATGGCATTTTTTTTTTAATTTGCACACCTGGGAAAAACCTACCCCATCCACTCACTGTAAAGACCTCCTAGCAGCATCATCGGCTCCCGGCCACCATTAACATGGAGACCAACGATGCACGACCCCCTCCTACCACGCTTTAAGGCCATCCAGGAAATAACACCCCGGATCCTAATAACAAGGGACCCTACGCCCTACAAACCTTCTAACCCCTCTAGGAAATTACCAAGGCATTACCGCTGGAAATCCGACATGGCCCTGACGAGCCTAAAGTAGACACTGCATTTAGAAGATCCTACAACCCCAGAACACTAAAAATTTTACATAATTACATGGTACACACAAACTCATTTACATATCACACTTATTAAAATAAAAAGAGGGAATCTGACACCTCACTGGATGGTGATGAGATGTAAACGGAGGGAGCAGAAGCGCCACAAAAGAACAGAGCTGGAGAAGGCGATGATGAGGCCTGACCCAGTTGAATGACTGATAGACGAAGGGTTGAAGCATCGATGACTTGGCGCGGGCCTAGCCTGCCGCCTAGCCGGAGAAAGTTATACCCACTATGCGCCACGGTCATCGAAGCCAGACCTGCAGGGGAGACTTTTGACGGCTAGTAGGAGAATTAGCCAACTCCACGCTAGACTCAGGAGACGAACCTAGAGACGACCACATTAGGACTAGACTTATAAGTAGCATGTAACCTAGGTAGAGCTCCTATGGTGGGGAGTTAGGCTTCCACTCGCGGAAGTGAAGCAGGGTCTCAGGATTCAGCGGGACCAATCCTAGATCCGCCAAGTCCTTTTCCCGGAAGGGAAGGTGAAGATGATTTAATAAATAATAACAAATGAATAATACATAATGCATATGGAGTGAATGCGATCATTCGTGCCCGTGCCCACATAAATGGATGACACCGAGTCTCCAGAGCTTAAATGGTAACGCACCGGGCGGCCAAAGATATTAAATAGGTATGCAACGGGCTGCCAAAAGGGGTTCTGTGGGCAACCCAGCATAAATATACAAATAAATGACAAATGGCGAATAATGCCAACACCGGCAGGTATAAGATCAGCGGACAGGATATCCGAGCGAGGCGTTTGCTCTTTAGCAGCGCAGTCGCCCAGGCCTATACTAGTTATTAAGAGGGGGATGTCGACAGTTAGTATTAAGGGAAGGGAATCTAGAATGGCTTTCGGGCCTGGTGATTTTAGAGACAACCGGTGTTTCTAAAATACACACGGGTGGTGCCCTGAGGAGGTAAAACTGCCTCAGGCGATCGTTCCGATCAAAATTCTAGTATGTAAGGCAGTTGCATTTGGAACGCAACTTAGATTTAAGCAAATTTAATAAGCACTGTTGTAAAACAGTTGCTACAGCACATTTCGGCACGAGATTAAGGACCATTTCGGCTTGTAAATACAAAATATATATTTCTTTTATTTATTTTATGTTAACTAACATAATTTAGGCTAAGCACCTTATAATTAAGATAAGAGCGTCCGGCACCTGGCAACTAGACGTTACCAGGGTAAGACCGACAATACATTAAAGTAAATGGAAATATGCGATGCGAACGCGACATCGAGCGTCTGGCACCTGGCAACTAGACGTTACCAGTGTAAGACCGACAATACATTAAAGTAAATAGGAATATGTAATGCGAACGCGAGATCGAGCGTTCGGCACCTGGCAACTAGACGTTACCAGGATAAGACCGACAATACATTAAGATAAATAGAAATATGCGATGCGAACGCGACATAGAGAGTTCGGCACCTGGCAACTAAATTCGTTACCAGGGTAAGACCGACAACACATTGCGGAGACACGCGCATGCGAAGCGAACGCGATACAGAGCGTTCGGCACCTGGCCTCTAGACCTTGCCAGGATAAGTCCGACAAATCAATAAAATAGCAATAAGTACACGTAACGGGGCGGAGGCACTGAAGCCGTCCGATCCATCAGCGAGGTACACGGTACAGCCACTGGAGCTGACCGACCCCGATAATACACGAGACGTCCGAAGAGGTCTCAAGGGCGGTGGCATTATCCAAGCCGACCCTTAAAACAGCGCTGCGCGATATGTGCACATAATGTATTGGCCACATGTACTTAATTTACATGCATTTTCTTTTAGCAAAGAGCTCCACCACTGCAGCATCATGGGAACGCTGACAGCATGATCATTATCAGGTAAAGGTGACGTCACGACACACAAATACACTCATACACTTGTATAAACGGAGGAGACATTACAAATACACAGGAAGACAGGAGTACATTCATAAGTATGACAATAAGGCTGCAGTCACATTAGGTTCAGCTAGACTTAAAAGGTGCAGAGTAGACATAAGTATGTGTACGATATATAGTCAAAATATATGTGGATATTATATCACACTCTGTTTCAGGCACACCAGGAGGCGGCCTCTACGCACGTTCCACCGGAAAGGGGAACTAACTAATAAACTATTATTTTCCAGATCATCAGCACCATACACATGCCTTTTGTAAATATATCTCTCTCACACACACACATATGTAATATACTTTCTCAAGCTTAAACACGTACACACTGCAGCGATTTTAGTCACGCCATTAAGGCGACGACGCCGCAGTCAGCTACGCGAGGTGACCGTGGGGCACCGAGCGGAGCTGACGCAACACACGACAGACGCTTGAATAAGGAGCGGATGCGATAGCCAGGAAAGACGTAGCTTTGTGAACGTCTATCCCAGCCATCAAGGTGAATTCTCCCACCCACGGAGGAAAATTCACAGCAGCGGTTAGGCGGTTTAACCACTAAATCACAGAGGCAGGTCAAAAGCCACAGATGAATGGCACAAGGTAAAGGTGGCCAATAAAGAAAAACGCTATGGCCATATGCATAGGAGAAAGGAGAAAGGTACTCATGAGTAGAAAAGATTTAGTAGTAATAGTACTATAATTAAGCGTAGCATGTAAGAATTGTAATCGAAAATTGTAAGCAATTGTAAAACCGTCAAATATGAAGAATACACATAAAGCACTGCAACATTCTAACACAAAACACATTTCTACACACTTTTGTCTCTTTCCTTTCCATTCTACTAACGCCAAATTTGTGAAGGTGTCCCGTTTCATCCCAACAATAAATCATTCTGATATACCTTTAACTTATACCCTGGGGCACCTGTTTTTCTATTTTCTTCCATCTTTTATACAATACCTTGCAGGGAGCAATTTTTTTCTCCACACAGCGTCGGACGGCACAACCACCCGTCCAACCATGTTTTTTTTCCTTCCTGCTTAATACCAACATGCATATAACTTCAAGAACATGTATTTTCTTTGTATTTTATATTTTTATTATTTTTAATGTCGAATTTCATAGAGATTAATTTTAGATAAACAATTAACTATGTATACCCACAACCCACCCCCTCTGAGCACACGCTAAACTCACAACACCACCAGGACAACACGACACCGACACTGAAGGAAAAGAAGAAGAGGGACAGGCAGAAAACAACGAAACATCATCACAACGACACGCCCACTCTACTTCCCGTTCGCGAGGACGCGAACTAACGACGGAGGAGTCTTGTACAGCCCGGGGGGGGGCAGTACCCCATGAGAGCCACCCCGCCATCTTCTACCAAAACCACCCCAACTGGAAACATTATAATTCCAGAACATATCTCTACACAGCAAGCGGCGACCACCTAAGCCTAGGAGGTTGGCCAACGGCTTTCAAAACTAACATAAACATTTACACTAACAACTATCTGGGGCAGCTACACTGATGCAATGCTGACCAAGCAGCGCCGAAACGTATGAGAATGGAACCTGGACAGGAGGGATTATCTGTTCTGTTCTGTTCTGTTCTTCGCCAGCGGCCCTGCCCGACGTCCGTTCCAGCTCTTCACCAGGTGAGATCTAGCTTGTGCTCAGACTCCTTTATTTTTGTAAACACTTACCCCAAACATTTGTACACTTCACAAATTGTATTTCATATCTGTTTAAACTCCCCAAGAGGGACATCACATTACATCTACTGGCCAATAAATACATGGTCAGTAAACTACACGCTTATTAACAATCACACTCCACCTTACATCCTCATACCAACCTGAACTTAGTCATAATTGCCCGTGACCGTAAAGGCCAGTAATCGCATCGTCAGGTCTTATTGTACTCGAGCACGCGACTCGACTGCAGAGCGTCGAGTCACTGACTCGGCACATTTATTGAATTGCTCACTCCACTCAGCTGGCAGGCTAGTTCAGCAGCCTGCACTCAGACGTTAATCCCCTGGCAGATAATTGCATCCTGCAGGGACGCCCCCAATAGATTAAGCATTCACACCAACACACTACACTGGTAGTCTCTCCCAATCACGGGAAGCTACTCTCATCCGGAAGCAGTCCTCAAAATTAGCACAACTACACTACCGTGTTTTTCCCAACCTCCAACCAAGGGATAAAACAATATACTAGAATTGATGGATAAAAGGCGGAAATAAAAGAATGTAAGAGATGAAAAGGGGAAAGCAGAATACAGACGTCTGAGAAATGAGGTCAACAAGAAGTGCAAGGAAGCGAAAGAAGAATGGTTGAAAGAGAAATGTGCAGGTATAGAAAATTGTCTGAAATTAGGAAAAGTAGACACAGCTTATCGAAGGATTAAGAATACTTTTGGGGAAAAGAAAACTAAGTGCTGTAATATTGAGGACACAAATGGAAAGCCTGTAACAGGTAGGGAAGAAAAGGTTGAGAGATGGAAATCTTACATAGAGTGTTTGTATAAGGGAAAGGAGATTGAGAATCGTGTAATGGAAAGGGAGGAGGAAATTGATGAAGATACAAAAGGAGATTTAATATTGAGATCAGAATTTGACAGAGCATTGGAAGACTTAAGCAGGCATAGATGATATACCGATTGAGTCGCTACGCTGCATAGGAAATGAAGGTCTGATCAGGTTATTTCACTTGGTGTGTAGGATTTATGAGACAGGTGAGGTACCCCCTGATTTCAAGAAGAATGTTATCATCCCTATACCAAAGAAAGTGGGAGCTGACAGATGTGAAGATTACCGTACAATCAGCTTCGTTACTCATGCTTCAAAGATCCTGTCTAGAATAATTTACAAGAGGATTGAAAGCCAGATAGAATCGGAGTTGGGTGAAGACCAGTTTGGTTTCAGGAGAAATGTAGTGCACCCTTCAATAAAGCATGGTTTTCTCAAGAGTCATCTACGGGGTCGTGTTCAGTCCTGACTGCGTTATACAGCAAAGTTCGCTTAAAAACAACATGCTCTAATGAATAGAAAGGTCCATGACAGAGGCTATACTAGAAATAAAATGAATAACAAGTAGAATAAAAGAAATTTAATGACTGAAAATTAAGTGCATAATATACTGCTCAAAAAAATTAAAGCACCACTTTTTTCAAAGGCCACCAAATTTGGAAAGTTGACTGCACAAGGTCGAAATCTCAGTATGACATTTGCCCCGACGCCTACCAAGCACATGCTTCAGCACAACTCCCCAACTTGTGTAGTTTCGGGATAGCGCCCCCAAAACCAGCCCATTTTTGAAAACCGTAAATTGAAGTTGGCGAAAAACGCTGTAGGACTTGTCGCAGGTTGCCAAAGCAGTCGAAAATGAATGAGTCTTGCTCTTAAGGTTCCACGAACACGTTGAAATCGGTATATTTGACGTTTGGGCATTTTCAACCCCCTTCATCATCCCCTAAACATGGACTACCATTGGGGGCGCCTGAGAAGGTACCGGATGTGTTTAACCACCTGAAAACCTGCACACCGTCCTCAGTTGCTGATTGCAGTAAGTTCTTAAGGCCTCCGGCTATGTTCACCCCCTCCTAACACCCTCAACTGGCAAGGGACCAAACCACCCCGTCTTGATTCACCCCTAAGGAAGGTTTAAATCGAGATTTTTATCAGTGCTGCTAATGGGGGGGGGGGGGTCTTCCCCTAACGTTCCAAAAAAGGACCTGTGTCTGTGTCGCCACCCCTTCCCTTGCTACCCCCCTTTTGTATGATTGTTCGAATCAGGCCCTTTTTAAGGGATGAAATGAGGTCTTAATCGCTGAAAGGGCTGTAAAGGTCCTTAGGAGTAGTGGTGACACGAAATCAACCCCTTCCGATGTTTGATTGACATTCCATCCCCCAAAGTTGACATTTTTGCACCCTCAACCCTCCCTGTCTGGACGCGTAACGCGTCATGGCAGAGTTTTCAGAGTTGGATCAAAATGAAGCTTATGGACTGAAATCGAGCCCAAAACAGCAGGTTGTATGGAAATTTATCGGTAAGATGGGAAACGAGACCAAAACATTTTCAAAGAATTAAACACCCTCTAGTAAGTACGCCCATGCCTAGGCAACCCACATCACGTCCATGCGTACGGGTTGCCTATGATGGAAAAGATGGAAATGGGAGAAAATTGACTCTTTGTAATGATTTTTACCCTTTAATAGCGTGTAACGCCTCCATTTGCATCAATTACAGCCTCACACATTCGCCTCATGCTCTCAACAAGCGTCGGGAACGTCATTTGATTAGTCGATTCCGTTCACGTACCATTCTACCGTATCTTTTGGTAACGTTAATTGTGGCTTAATGGTTAGAGCCGATTCCTACCATGCGGTAGATCGTGGGTTCAAGGCTCAGTACCGGCGTAGAATTTTAGCCATTCGTCCTACAGGTTCTCGAAGGTTCTCGAAGGTTCTGTGTTACCGGATACACAGTACTTTGTTTCCGGTTACTCAAAGCTTCGAGAAGCATCCATAGCCCTTTAAAAGCACTGTGTCCACATCCTGGGTTATCAGTTCTTCAGCCTGTCTAGAAGACACAGTATCTCAGCAATTCTTCAATCAACGGTCGGAGTGCTGTCTACGGTGGAAGTTATTTCCAAGAACGTCAACTCAGGCATCGAAGGTGAGTAGTGTCTCATCTTAAAAGGAAAGGGATGTCATAAAGACGGCCCTCAAAGTCTTAAGGAAACGTCGTGCTGATTCTTCGTGTCTCCCTTGGCAGGTAGCCGCAATGGTCCGACGAGTGGTGAGTGAGGAGGAGTGCATTAAAATCATTGCACTAAGGGAAGCAGGCTTGTCCTTCAGAGAGATCGGCCACCGTTTGGGGAGGAATCACACGGTTATCTCCAATGCTTACCGCCGCTTTCAGGAAACAAATTCTTACCGATGGCGACCTGGTCAGGGGCGATCTCGCTGCACGACGCCTCGAGAAGATCGTGCCATAGTCCACGGTGCTCTTCAGGACCGTACGGCGACGGCCTCGAAGCTGGCGTCCGTGCACCAGAACGCCACAAATCGGAGAATCAGCGACCAAACTGTCCGCAATATTCTGAAGTGCGCACGCCTTCGCTCCAGAAGACCTGTCCGAGGTCCAGCTTTTACACGGCAACAACGGAGCAATCGGGTAGCTTTTGCTCAAGAACACCAAGGTTGGAACAGGCGACGTTGGCAAGGCGTCTTATTTACGGACGAGTGTCGGTTTAAGTTGCGGTGCTGTGACGGGCGGGTGCGGGTCTACAGAAGAAAAAACGAGAGGTACCGACTAGACTGCTACCAGCCAAAAGAAGCGTTTGGTGGAGGGTCCGTCATGATGTGGGCGGGTATAACGAGCGACGGGCGAACACCTTTAGTTCACATACCCCCACCCAGCATGACAGCAGAACGGTACGTCGCCGAATTTGTTGATCGTCACATCGTCCCTTTCATCGAAGCGGCTGGCTGAGACATTATCCTCCAGCATGATAATGCACGACCGCACGTCGCAAGGGTTACGCTCGACTACATACACGCAATGGGCATCCATACACTCGATTGGCCAGCATACAGCCCCGACTTAAACGCCATTGAACATATCTGGGACGAGCTGATCCGGCGAGTGCAGCAGCGACAACGGCAACCCCAGACACTGGCAGAACAGCGCCAGGCGCTACACGAAGAGTGGGCCAACATTCCCCAAGACCTAATCAGAACGCTGGTTGAGAGCATGAGGCTAAGGTGTGAGGCTGTAATTGATGCAAATGGAGGCGTTACGCGCTATTCAAGGGTAAAAATCATTACAAAGAGTCATTTTTTTCCCATTTCCATCTTTTCATCATAGGCAACCCGCACGCAAGGACGTGATGTGGGTTGCCTAGGCATGGGCGTACTTACTAGAGGGTGTTTAATTCTTTGAAAACGTTTTGGTCTCGTTTCCAATCTTACCGATAAATTTCCATACAACCTGCTGCTTCTAAGGTCCTGTACAGCCCTTTCAGCGATTAAGACCTCATTTCAGCCCTTAAAAAGGGCCTGATTCGAAAAATCATACAAAAGGGGATAGCATGGGAAGGGGTGGCGACACAGGCACAGGTCCTTTTTTGAAACGTTAGGAGAAGACCCCCCCCCCCCCCCCAATTTGCAGCACTGATAAAAATCTCGATTTAAACCTTCCTTAGGGGTGAATCAAGACGGGGTGGTTTGGTCCCCTGCCAGTTGAGGGTGTTAGAAGGGGTGAACATTGCCGGAGGCCTTAAGAACTTACTGCAATCAGCAACTGAGGACGGTGTGCAGGTTTTCAGGTGGTTAAACACATCCGGTACCTTCTCAGACGCCCCCAATGGTAGTCCATGTTTAGGGGATGATGAAGGGGGTTGAAGATGCCCAAACGTCAAATGTAACGATTTCAACGTGTTCGTGGAACCTTAAGAGCAAGACTCATTCATTTTCGACAGCTTTGGCAACCTGCGACAAGTTCTACAGTGTTTATAGCAAACTTCAATTTACGGTTTTCAAAAATGGGCTGGTTTTGGGGGCGCTATCCCGAAACTACACATGTTGGGGAGTTGTGCTGAAGCATATGCTTGGTAGGTGTCAGGACAAACGTCATACTGAGATTTCGACCTTGTGCAGTCAACTTTCCAAATTTGGTGACCTTTGAAAAAACTGGTGCTTTAATTTTTTTGAGCAGTATAATAATAATAAATAAAAGAAATCCTCCCTGACTTTCACCCCCTAATAAATAAATATAACACTGAGCGGTAGGAACTCGCTCGTCACAACAAAACAATGTGAATACGGCTTCACACAAAATGATTAATCATAACATAAACTTTGAGTTGAAAGAACTCGCTCGTCACAACATATGGATACAAGTCCATTTTTCCAGGTCAAGAAGTTATATAATGCGTGGTGTACTGCTCGTTAATAAGAAAATGAGTACTGATGCGAGTCCGTTTACAACTGAAACAGTCATGTTGCTCAGGGAGTTGCATCTTTTAAATCACACTACGGCTATGGGACCCACCCTTAATTAACACACTAATTACTACTGACACATGCAAGATCTAATAATACAAAAAGATGAAGAATCTCCCTGAGATTCTAGCTGGTGCCAGAGCACACGGAATACAAAAAGCATGCCAGAAATAGGCCAAAACGCTCTCATCAGAACTTGGGAACATAGCCTCGCGCACCCTAATGCCACACGGGTCAATGAACGCGTAAAATAAACACACAAGAATTAAAGCAAAAGCAACAAAATACAAGCCTAACGGCTGAAAAACTTTGTTTACATTTATATAAAACGCCAGACAAACAGGAGTTTCGGAAGCTACCTTACAACTATGTACAGCACCCGTTTAATCAATCAATACTCATTATAACCGATCAGGTTTTGTGAATTTTAAACAACGTCTAAAATTGACGTACAGGATCCAAGCCTGTTAGTAATGACAAGTCACGTTATCTGCTTTGAGCGCGCCCCTCTTGTATGAGTCATCGTTGCCTCAATTATCTCTCTCAGTCCCTCAAGCTAGGTGCACGTTCCATCTGGAAACGCCAACATATCTCACCCATCCACCTGGATGGCAAGAAAACACAAATATATACCACAAGTCCAGCCCAGCAAGGCATGAACTGGCCTGACGTGGAGCAAGACAGAATAATCACAATGATATATTCTCGCTAGCACATCATAAAAAAATCACACTACGCACCAAATGCTTGGACTGATTCGCATATAAACATACCACTGGGTCGGCTCATAACAGATCAACAATATTGCGTCCATTGACACACTAAAAAAATACACAACAAAAATTCGGGTGCAAAGTGCCATCCCGTTCAGATCTGCTGGAAAAGCAACTATCAAAATAATCCTGATCCGTCATAAAATTCTGCTCACAAATAATCTTTACCCTCCAAATTCTATTTTTAATCTCAAAATTAATTCAGTTCCATTTTTGTTATAAGGCATACCTCCGAATAATAATGCTTAACCGCGATTTACGCAATCGAATGCGAGCACGAGCTGCGAGTCGCCCCGTAAAGTTGAACCAAACACAAATCACAATATTTACAAATTACACAACGCTCGGCTTGTCCCATACTTAATGTGTCAGTAAACAAGAACTAAGAATCTACATTACCAAACAAGCAAACAAATATCTACAAAAATATGTCCCATAATACCATAGCTGATTTAATAAATAAATAAATTAATTTGTACTCAATCCTTTAAAACAGCATCACGGAAACGTCTGCAGCCATCTCCTTTAAGATGTTTAACTCGTCATCGACATCTTCTGGCAAATGTCCTGCTGGTTCCAAGATACGGTTTCGTTCCTAGACGTCATCTCGTGCTGAATTAAATAAAGTTTTGTCAGATACACACACGATATATTTCCTATTAAATTCACCTATCAAGTACTGAATTCCTTGACAGTCTATTTGGTGAATTATTTTGATGAACTGGTCCTACTAGTAGTGCTAGGACTACAAATAAATCACTGAAGTTACACTTATAACTTGATGAAAATGTTTCATGTTCAAATACATGAAAAATATTGCAGAGTATGCCTCGTGTTCTCGGACACCTTAAGTCCTCAAATGCTCAAATAAAAATCAGCGTTACGTCCTTAGACGCACAAAATAAAGTGGTACGTTACGTACTCAGACGCACGAATAAAAGTGTATCCTCTCGAAGCTTTCTGGATCCTTATAAATGAAACTGACTAGGGTAGGTGTGGAAGGGGATTTATAGAAAAATATTCCATAATAATTATCAGACTAGCATGCGATCGGTATCATTGAGTTCGTAGCAGTATGGAGGTTACGATTATGCTGTAGCTGGCTCGAATCGATCGTGGAATTAATCCGTAGATAACTCCCGCGTTAATTTACCATGATGCGTTACCAAGCCGAGTTGCCGCTAAAACAAGGCGTCTTGATATTATTGGCTCAGACACTTGTATGTCTTTGCGCGCTTTTACATGTATTTCTGCCATAGGGAGTGGTTAACATGGAGGTTGACCAATTACATCGTAGCATTCGATTTTCTTCTTGGCGCCAACACTCATAGCAACAGGCCATATTGTGCGTGCCCATGCCATCTCCGCGCTAAAAGTTGCACCTGTCCTATGTGTCATGAATATTTATGCTACTTCCTAAAATACCACAGGAGCTTAAACCATTGTGTCCTCTCGGCCACTGATTTCTCAATATTTCCCAACACCGTCTGGCTCTCATATCTGCTGTCTGTAGAAATGTATCAAAAGATGATGAATAATTTATTAGAATCCTTTATACAGCCTGTGGATAAAGGGTTCACAATCCTCCTGCATGGAAAAAATCGAACATAGCATATAGTCGATTTTTTTAAAAACACATAACATCTGTAATCCATTTCTGCCAATCCTAGAGAAATCTCCCTCTCATGAGTTTAGTCTAGCCGCCACTGTCGTTGGAGTGTCAACACGCACTCGTGTTTACTTCCAGCTCCCTCATTCATTCAGACATTCAAAGCCTGCCTGCTTGTCTGATCGCCTAAGGCTATACTCTCTCCCTTCCAGTATCCTTATCTCTTTCGCCCGATCGCTCGCTGTGTCATGATCGTCAGAGCTCATTAGTGTTTGACCACAACAGGCTGCTCCCAACTTCCTCGTTCAACTGACGTACTCACTGACCCACGTATTGAACCCTTTATCCTCTGTTGGATAAATGATTCTATGTTTTATTTCTTCAATTAATAAATATTTCCTCCAGCATCATGAAAGTAGCCAGACGGAGATGAGGAAATTTCAAGCATTTGTTGGAGACAGCGGGGACATACCTGAAGCAGTTTGACAAAAGGTTAAATACTTTAGCTGTGAAAGGAAATAGCCTAGCGATGTGTCAGAAGGACAGGTGTTGGCCACCTCAAAATAGAAGCGACGCGCAGTGAGACATGGTTCTGGTATGTTCATTGTAATATTCGCGCCTAGAAGAAATATGATGCAGTAACGTGAGTGGCTGATGAAGATAATAGACACTCCTACGACGCCAAGATCTCCTAAAAACCGCCAAGTTACAGAAAATGTGGAACCAATGAGAAATGAATGCCTACGAGCGCGGCAAGACCAGCTTGGGTACGCGGTCACTAGCATTCACGCGGGAAATCGCCTAGACAAAATCTCTACTGTCGATTCTAGGATTAATGGGCATATTCTTGGCCTGTGCAATGTTACGAGTTCAGTGATATTTATTTCATTCCTGTACCACCATTATTTCGAGAAATTTTTGTATAATTCCCCCCCCCCCCCCATCAAGACCTAGGGCCAGTTCATTTATAAGTGGCGTGAAAAGCCAAGACAACGACTATCATTTTGTGTGTCGTGGACACAGGTTGATTATTACTTTGTGCGTCTACGGATGGACTATTATTTTGTGTGTCGTGGACACAGGTTGACTTTTACTTTGTGCGTCTACGGTCGTAGATTATTATTTTGTGTGTCGTGGACACAGGAAGGATTATTACTTTGTGCGTCTACGGACGTAGACTATTATTTTGTGTGTCGTGGACACAGGTTGACTATTACTGTGTGCGTCTACGGAAGTAGGACTATTATTTTGTGTGTCGTGGACACAGGTTGATTATTACTTTTGTGCGTCTAAGGACGTAGGCTGTTATACTTTTGCGTGTCATGAGGACATAGAAGTTATTGTAAATGTGTTAAATTCAGTGATAGATAGTCACAGTACTATATTTTGTAGGGGCAGTATCGTCGATAATTCGCCAACAAACTGTTACGGGGAAAGTAGTACCTGGAACGGCGAATTTAGTAGTCAGATATCAAGTGTATATTAATCTAACTTTCTGAATCAGCACCAGAGATGACATCGATCACCATAGAAGAAGTTTGGAATTCTCAACACTCCGTCCAGATGGCTGAGATGAGATAAGAACCATTCAATTGGGAGATGGCAGCTGATGTTCTTTGACGGGTGACTGAACGAGAGATGAGTACAATATAATATTCTTTATTATTTGATAAATTAGCTTATGGTTTATGGGACATATTTTTGTAAATACATTGCTTGTTTGATTAACGTAGTATTTTAGTTGTGGTCTGACACACCTTTTGCATGGAAACAGCTCGCATATGTTATTAGTGGAAGGTTCTTGTTTTTGTTTGTTGTTTTAACTAACGTAGCTATGTGAACGGTCGTGTTTGCATATGTTACGTAATGCGGTTAAATACGTCTCTCGGAGATATGTTGTGTTTCAGAAGTAGGACTGAGTTAATATAATGATATAGTAGATTGGAGGGTAATTAAAATTGTTTAAGGTTTATTATTGATCAGATTCAGTGAGATTATTGCCCTTGGAGCAATGTAATTTGTGACGAAGAGCAATCAGCTCTATCGTAGGTTTTAAATATTGTTTTAATAGTTTGTGAGCATCTATTCAGCGGACCTGTGTGAAAATCGTCATGTCATTCCCAGAGGTGTGATTGTGTGTATTTTGTGGTCATTACAAGCGGGATTTTCAGCTTAGACTGATTTCTGTCAGCTTGGTGCCAGATCCATATTGTAACCTTGCGAGGGCAATTGTGGATATTTTGATTATTGTCTGACCATATGTTGAGGTGGTTGAGATTTTTGTTGCTGTTGGTTCCTTGAGATAACGGCACAGCTGGTCAGTTATTTATATACACTGGAGTTGGGACATGACGAGTATTGAGAAGGGGGAGATGTTTCACAAGGCGGTCTGAACGTTGCAACCAAGGTCATTAGTGAGGAGCGCTTATTGACTCCGTAATTACTTGAAATACAGAATAAGAACTGATCAATGGTAAAAATTGTTTAAATAAATGGGAGTTGCCTACGAATCACGATAATCTCCGAAGCGTTACCTTAACATGCAGTTTTGTTCATATAAAGTAATCTTAGCCGGCCAGGCTTTTGTTATTGTTGGTTTTATTCCATGTTTATTTTCCATATCAGTGACCCGTGAAGTCACGTGCAATGCTGTCTTTCCTTGTGTGTTTATTGAGCAATTGGCCAGGTTGGCAGCTCAGCTTGTTAAGTGCGTCATCGCACTAATGAGGGTCTCAGGGAGATTCCTGTAAATAGTAGATTTGTAGTGCGTGTGTCAGCATTAGATTTAAGTTTTTTTATTAATGTCATGCCCATATCCATAACCGTTGATTTACGCGATGATTGTCCGTGAGCACCGTGGCTGTTAACCCGTTGTAAACGAACAGTCATCCAAGTACTCATTTCTCGTAGTTAGTCATCACGCGTACATAAAATTCAAATGCAAGGTAGTGGAACTTGGATCCACATTTTTATAAAGGGGAAGATCCGTCTGACTCCTCAACATTGATAGATGTTCCTGTCATGGGAAAATTCAGGGAGGATATTGTTTATTATTGTTGTTTATTTTCTTTTTATGCACAATTAGTCATTAAATCATGTTATTATTTTACGTCTTGTCTCCTTACTTTCTTAGTTATAGTTTTAATCCTATGACCCTTGCCTCAGTAAAGCATGTTGTTTGGCGGACGTAAACATCACACTATGAACTGAGCGCGACCCCTTGATCAAGATTCTTGCACATAAACACTGCTATTCTGAAGGGTTCATAGGGATAAAACTGGCGCGGCCAAGCGTGGGGCCATTCACTGTGGTGTAACGGCGGAGAAATTACACATATCAATATTGGCGTATTATAGTAAAACTGACATGCCGCAAGTGCAGGCTGATATGACAGTATTTAATCACCGGAAAGTGATATTTTATTAAAAGTAATTGAGGCGAAGTGGATACCGCCAAATGTGTGAAATATAAATCAAAATCAGGAGTTTGCAAAGTAAAATACGGTTCACGTTTTTGTCTATTGAATTAAAGTAAAAGGTAATATATGTGATACCGGGCGCCCTATGATTAAAGTTAAAACTAAATTTGTTTAGAAAGTCAAACTCATGAAAATATTAGGAGGCTGTAGCCTAAAATGACAATTAATACTTTGTTAATTAGTCAGTGTTAATATCAGGTCAGGATAACAATTTAATGACTAAATATGTGCTGGGGTTTAAAATTAAATTGAGTAAAACTAGAACTACTCAGAGATGCAATCGACTAGTGGGATTAAATGTAAAGATAAATGAACTGAGTAGGGTAAAGAAATTAAATGTGCATTGGATTGTGTGTATGTGTCAAAGGGCATTGCTTTATGCCATTTCCCTAATGTCTCATATAAATTGTATAACATGGCAACGGTGGAACAGATTGAAGAAATCATTGAGAGTGCAGCTAGGAGAACACGGGAATTGTTGGACACTAAATTGGCGGAATAGAGTCAATCATTTAACACTAGTATGTTAGAACAAAGTGAGTCTATAAACAAATTATCCGAGCAGAGTGAATCACTGAAAACTAAACTAGCTGAACAAAGTGAATCATTGCGGACCCAATTAAAGAACACTAGGATGGAACAAAATGAATATCAGGCGGAACAAGCTAGGTTATTAAAAAGTGAAATTAATGACACTATCAATTCACAGTTAGAGACGCTAACCGCAGAGATGAAAGATCATACTAATCAACAGATGGTATTACTGGCCCTACATGTGAGTAAAAATAATGAAAAGCAATTAGATCAGATTAAGAAAATGGAAAGTATTTTTGATAAAAACTTAGCATTCTGGATGAAACGGTGTTAGCTAAAGTAGAGCAAATTGAAATAGCATGTACTATGAATACAAGCCAGGTCAAGATAGCTCAGGATAAATTGGAAGGACGATTTAAGGGGATGGAGAAAAGCGGCAGGGTCATTCAACAACAATTATCAGCAGTAGATGAAATCATATCCGGCATAATTAAAGATATGGACCGTCTCGAAATAAAATCAGCGGAACAATGGAAAAGCCTAGAAGCGGATCAGGAGCAATTAAAGAGTACCTTAGACGACACTAAAAGCCAGATTGAAGAGAAAGTGAGCACGATTAAAGAGCAGATAAGAAAAGATTGGGAAAAAATGAATATCGATTCGAAAGAGGAAAGATCCACCATTCTTAAGACAGTAGGCGAAAATCACACTCGTATTCAAGCATTAGAGCAAGAAATGAAAAGCAAGCTTAAAGAACAGACGGACAGGATCATTAAAACCGAACTGAGGTCATTAGAGCAATCGTCGATATTTAAAACGGGAGCGTTGAAAGACAAGCAGGACGACTCAAATAGCCCGGAGGGTACTAGCATAGCAGGAAGTCAGACTCAGGCGGAGAGCCCATTAACAACAAACACGGAAGGGTTTCGCAAGAATATAGAAAGGAGTTCAACACCACAAGACGGTCATCAGCCCACACAACTTATTCAGGTAATTCGCTCAAACGATTACAAACCGCAGACGTACACGGAAAATTCAGGGGTGACGCCTAAAGCTTTCATCAAAGAGATTGAAGACCATTTCAATGACACTGGGGTACCTGAAGCACGTAGATTGAGGATGATGGAGAGATTTTTATCAGGAAATGTCCTTACTTGGTTTTTTTAGCTTCAAATATACATTTGGAACCATGTCAGATTTTAGATTAGCGTTTCTGCGCAAGTACTGGTCGCCAGCAATACAACAGAGTCTAAGGATGGAGCTTTACTCTAGAAAATACCAAACTACCCAGCAAACGAAATACTCAGATTTCTTTAACATGCAAATGCTAAAATTTCGCGACCTTGATTACCCTTTAAATGAAGCAGATCTGGTGATGACTATAGCGAGGCAATTGCCAGTCAACGTGCAACAAGTACTAGTCGCAGCGAACGTTAGTACGGCCCTACATGAAGAGCAGATATTACGTCAGATCGATGAGACTACATCTCATAGTCATTATAGAGGAGGAAGACAGCTGGAATTAGTCAATACCACAGAGGTCATAAAACCAAAACAGGCAAACACCAAAACGCAGGGTACTAATACAAGCACATCCACACCTAGGCGAAACCAGGAGGAATGAGAAAACAGACCATACCAGCGTAACGAAAATAACTATAACAATAGATCATACCAAGGCAACAATAGATATCAACACAGAGAATATCAGCAATGGCGCGAAAATCGAAGGAATGACAGGCCTTATGGAAGATACGGTGATTACAATGCCAATCAATGATGGAAAGGAAGGAGAGGTCAAAATCAAGGAGAGCCACGTAATTATCGAAATGACTGGGATGATAGGCACGCTCAATCGCAAAATTACCTAGAGGAGTTACACGCTAGCCAAGGTGGAGAGCTTGGAAGATGGGAAAAGGCCATTGGGAACATGAAGAATCCAGACACACATACTGAGGAAGCTGGAAGTCTACTGAGACAAGAGGAATATCAAGGGCATAAGCGACAGAATGATGAGGGGAGTCGAAATGGAGCTAAAAAAAATGCTAAATTTGGATAAAGAAGACAGTCTACAAACGCAACAGTCGGAAGTTGAAGATGGATGGATAGTAGCGAACATACAAGAATGGATTGCTTTGCCAGAAGACTGCCTGGAGGAGACGGTGAAACCGCGGAACGATGAAATTAGGCAATTACCCATTATTTACGCGAGGATTGGTGGAATTAAGATAAGATGTTTATTGGATACGGGGTCACAGATCAGTCTGGTATCGGAGGCCTTGGTTCGAGAGTTGGGACGGAGTCAGAATATTCCTGTAATTCCCGTACCACAGCTCAAAGTGAGGGGTGTTATTCCTGAACGCACCGTCACTTGTAAACGTCAGGCATACTTAGAGCTGAACATATTGGAACACACTTTTGGGCAAACATTCATTATCATGGCAAAGATGAATTTCAATATAATTCTGGGTGCAAATTTCATTTGTGACTATCAAGCAGTGATAGATTTGCACAAGAATACAGTCAGTTTTAGAGAGTATGATCAGCTGAAGAATGTGGGATTGCATATGGATGAAATCACTACCGGAAGAGATGTAAATTCTTGGGCATTGGAAGCAATATCGGAAGAGACGGAAGAGGAGATACGAAAGGCAGAAGATAACATCATAGAAGGGGCTGTTGTGGAACTAGATGAGGAGATTGAATCCCAGGAGATATGGTCTTTATTAACAGAAGGAGATAACAGTGATGCACAATTTGAAGAGTTACTACAGGAGCGGCTCAATGACATTCAACTTGGAGGTGAACACAGAAAACAGTTGGAAGAGATTTTAAGGAAGCACAAAGCAGTATTTGATACAGTACCTGGGAAAATATTAAATTTCAAATATTCTATGCAAGTCGAGGACTGGTCACCTTACAAAAGCAGGTTGTACCCAATTCCTGAAAAATATCGTAGTCAAGTTAAGGTCATTATAAATGAGATGTTACAAGCTGGAGTGATAAGGAAGACACCTACACCTTATCTAAATGCGATTTTGGCAGTCACAAAACCAAATGGATCTATTAGACTTTGTTTAGATGCCAGAAATCTCAACATGAGACTCATTTTTCCTGAATATGACAGAGCGCCAATTATCAGAGACGTACTAAAAGGCTTTAAAAACAAGAGCATTTATTCATCAGTCGATTTGACGTCCAGTTTCCACCGTCTTGAATTGGATGAGAAGTCACAGCTTCTAACTGGCTTCTTATTCGATAACCAAACGTATTGCTTCGTCCGAATGCCCTTTGGAGTCAAAACAGCGGGCTGTGCTTTAATCCGAGCCCTGGACCGGAATCTAACCGAGGAAGTTAAGGAGATGACGGTACGCTACATTGATGACATTCTGCTGGCATCCGACAACATTGAAACTCACATGGAGAATTTAGATAAAGTATTGGGCAACCTGAATGCATCGAATTTCAAAGTAAATCTGAAGAAATCGCATTGGGTCACGTCATTGACAAGGAGGGAGTGAAGCCGAATCCAGCTAAGATCGAAGCGATAAAGAATTTCCCTACACCAAGGAGAGTCAAGCACATTCGGGCTTTCTTAGGCGTAACGGGATTCTTTAAAGAAAACTGTCCAGGTTATACGGAGACTGTAGCTCCCATGCAGGAAATGTTAAAGAAAAATAATAAATGGTTATGGAATGCGGAGTGTGAGAAGGCATTCCAAGCAACAAAACAGCTATTGGAAAACTGCATTAAATTAGGATATCCAGATTTCAAGCACAAATTTATAATCCAAGCGGATGCTTCACTAATTGGTATAGGTGCTATGCTCTACCAAGAAGATCCAGCTAACCTGCAGCACAAAACATATTTGGCATTTGTCAGCCGAAAATTGCGTAAGCACGAGCGCAATTATACTGTAACCGAGCTAGAATTGTTGGCCATCCTTCATGCGCTTCAACAATGGAAACGAATAATCTATGGTTACCCCATTGTTGTCAGGACTGATCACAAGGCACTAACATTCTTGTTTAAGACGTCAATGGCAAGCGAACGTGTGACACGTTGGTCGATATATATTCAGCAGTTTAGCATTGAGATTGAACATTGTCCAGGGAAGATGAACGTGATTCCGGATGCACTCAGCAGGAACCCTGAGCCTGATAATGAAGAAGCAGCGACGGTACAACACTTGGAGTTAACACCGAAGGACCGGGAATTCTTGGAGGAATTACGTGAAATACAGCGAGAACAGGAAGCGGAACCATGGATGATGCTATTAATTCGATACTTCAAAAAGCAGCTACCTACAGGAACACCTGCATTTCGAGAAGCAAAATCCAAAGAAGGAAGATATGTTTATGTCAACAATTTGCTGCACAAATGGGTAGATAATGACCATACCAAGTTACGCATATTAGTACCTGCATCATTACAGCGAGGACTGACATGGCATACGCACGAAAGTTACGGTCACGTGGGCGTAGACAAGTGCGAAGCGACAATAGGAGAGACATTTACATGGCCACGTATGAGGACAACTATATGTGACGTCATTACAACTTGTGATCCGTGTCAGAGGACAAAGCCCAATAATTATTTAATGAGGCAGTATCCTAGACCATTGCTACCTCAGAAACCATGCGAGCTACTGGCCCTGGACTATTTCAGTCCAATTCCGAAAGGAAGGCGAGGTTGCCGTCACTTGCTAGTGTGCATTGATGTATTTTCTAAGTTCGTAGTACTATGCCCTATTCAGAAAACTACATCGAAGCAAGTACTCAGTCGTATTCTAAATAGATTTATTCCAATCCTTGGAAAACCAGAATTTATATTGTCAGATCATGGCAGTTATTTCACAAGCGCCGAATTCAAGAAAGGTATGGAGGACATGGGTATAAAACACGTTTTAAGCAGTATCCGACATGCCCAAGCTAATCCAAGTGAGAGAGCAATAAAATGTGTAACATCATACTTGAGAATCTTCATTCCCAATGAACATCACAGATGGGTGGATAAAATTAAGGACGTAGAGACATGCATGAATTCTACCAGGCACGAGTCAACAGGACAAATCCCTATGGTCCTACACAAGAACGAGTATCCAGTGAGAACGTGGAAAAGCATCATTAACTGTCCACAAGATCCCATGATAGCACCTGACCTCCGAATTGAGAGAACGAGAGCCTACATGAGAAAACAAGCAGACCGCAGATTACGGCGAGTAAGAAATAAGAGGTTTCACAGTGATCTTGAAATCAACCAGCTCGTTTTGGTGAAACGACCCGCTACATCGGACCCAGGGAAGAAAATCTTCAGTAAATTCTGCGAAAAGTTCATAGGACCCTATTCTATCGTAAGAAACCTTGGAAATAATGCTTACACAGTGAAAGAGTTGAGTACAGGAACAATGTCAATTTACAATGCAGCCAACTTGAAAAAGTATCGTAGAAGTGAGCCATGGGAGCGACAAAATAATGATGCAATTTGAATATATGGACGTCCTACTATCAACAAAGTTGACGGGGAGCAGTTGAGTACGGCACATGAAGGAGGAAGTAGAGTTGGTGTTGACAAACATTAACGAGACGAGCAGAGTGTTGCCTCAGGCATCAGCGGGTCATGCAAGCAGACTGAGAGGGGAGATACAAGCAGGAAATGAAAACGAGTAAATACCATTCAAGACAGGAGCGGCTAGGCCAAGTAATAGAAAAGTGGTGATTCTGAAATAAAACAATTTGGCCTACGAAAGTCTTTTAAAATTGTCGACTTTATTCCTAAGTTCTAAATTTTGTGAGTGGGAGAGTTGTGAACCCTTTATCCTCTGTTGGATAAATGATTCTATGTTTTATTTCTTCAATTAATAAATATTTCCACCAGCATCATGAAAGTAGCCAGACGGAGATGAGGAAATTTCAAGCATTTGTTGGAGACAGCGGGGACATACCTGAAGCAGTTTGGCAAAAGGTTAAATACTTTAGCTGTGAAAGGAAATAGCCTAGCGATGTGTCAGAAGGACAGGTGTTGGCCACCTCAAAATAGAAGCGACGCGCAGTGAGACATGGTTCTGGTATGTGCATTGTAATATTCGCGCCTAGAAGAAATATGATGCAGTAACGTGAGTGGCTGATGAAGATAATAGACACTCCTACGACGCCAAGATCTCCTAAAAACCGCCAAGTTACAGAAAATGTGGAACCAATGAGAAATGAATGCCTACGAGCGCGGCAAGACCAGCTTGGGTACGCGGTGACTAGCATTCACGCGGGAAATCGCCTAGACAAAATCTCTACGATCGATTCTAGGATTAATGGGCATATTCTTGGCCTGTGCAATGTTACGAGTTCAGTGATATTTATTTCATTCCTGTACCACCATTATTTCGAGAATTTTTTGTATAATTTCCCCCCCCCCCCATCAAGACCTAGGGCCAGTTCATTTATAAGTGGCGTGAAAAGCCAAGACAACGACTATCATTTTGTGTGTCGTGGACACAGGTTGATTATTACTTTGTGCGTCTACGGATGGACTATTATTTTGTGTGTCGTGGACACAGGTTGACTTTTACTTTGTGCGTCTACGGTCGTAGATTATTATTTTGTGTGTCGTGGACACAGGAAGGATTATTACTTTGTGCGTCTACGGACGTAGACTATTATTTTGTGTGTCGTGGACACAGGTTGACTATTACTGTGTGCGTCTACGGAAGTAGGACTATTATTTTGTGTGTCGTGGACACAGGTTGATTATTACTTTTGTGCGTCTAAGGACGTAGGCTGTTATACTTTTGCGTGTCATGAGGACATAGAAGTTATTGTAAATGTGTTAAATTCAGTGATAGATAGTCACAGTACTATATTTTGTAGGGGCAGTATCGTCGATAATTCGCCAACAAACTGTTACGGGGAAAGTAGTACCTGGAACGGCGAATTTAGTAGTCAGATATCAAGTGTATATTAATCTAACTTTCTGAATCAGCACCAGAGATGACATCGATCACCATAGAAGAAGTTTGGAATTCTCAACACTCCGTCCAGATGGCTGAGATGAGATAAGAACCATTCAATTGGGAGATGGCAGCTGATGTTCTTTGACGGGTGACTGAACGAGAGATGAGTACAATATAATATTCTTTATTATTTGATAAATTAGCTTATGGTTTATGGGACATATTTTTGTAAATACATTGCTTGTTTGATTAACGTAGTATTTTAGTTGTGGTCTGACACACCTTTTGCATGGAAACAGCTCGCATATGTTATTAGTGGAAGGTTCTTGTTTTTGTTTGTTGTTTTAACTAACGTAGCTATGTGAACGGTCGTGTTTGCATATGTTACGTAATGCGGTTAAATACGTCTCTCGGAGATATGTTGTGTTTCAGAAGTAGGACTGAGTTAATATAATGATATAGTAGATTGGAGGGTAATTAAAATTGTTTAAGGTTTATTATTGATCAGATTCAGTGAGATTATTGCCCTTGGAGCAATGTAATTTGTGACGAAGAGCAATCAGCTCTATCGTAGGTTTTAAATATTGTTTTAATAGTTTGTGAGCATCTATTCAGCGGACCTGTGTGAAAATCGTCATGTCATTCCCAGAGGTGTGATTGTGTGTATTTTGTGGTCATTACAAGCGGGATTTTCAGCTTAGACTGATTTCTGTCAGCTTGGTGCCAGATCCATATTGTAACCTTGCGAGGGCAATTGTGGATATTTTGATTATTGTCTGACCATATGTTGAGGTGGTTGAGATTTTTGTTGCTGTTGGTTCCTTGAGATAACGGCACAGCTGGTCAGTTATTTATATACACTGGAGTTGGGACATGACGAGTATTGAGAAGGGGGAGATGTTTCACAAGGCGGTCTGAACGTTGCAACCAAGGTCATTAGTGAGGAGCGCTTATTGACTCCGTAATTACTTGAAATACAGAATGAGAACTGATCAATGGTAAAAATTGTTTAAATAAATGGGAGTTGCCTACGAATCACGATAATCTCCGAAGCGTTACCTTAACATGCAGTTTTGTTCATATAAAGTAATCTTAGCCGGCCAGGCTTTTGTTATTGTTGGTTTTATTCCATGTTTATTTTCCATATCAGTGACCCGTGAAGTCACGTGCAATGCTGTCTTTCCTTGTGTGTTTATTGAGCAATTGGCCAGGTTGGCAGCTCAGCTTGTTAAGTGCGTCATCGCACTAATGAGGGTCTCAGGGAGATTCCTGTAAATAGTAGATTTGTAGTGCGTGTGTCAGCATTAGATTTAAGGTTTTTTATTAATGTCATGCCCATATCCATAACCGTTGATTTACGCGATGATTGTCCGTGAGCACCGTGGCTGTTAACCCGTTGTAAACGAACAGTCATCCAAGTACTCATTTCTCGTAGTTAGTCATCACGCGTACATAAAATTCAAATGCAAGGTAGTGGAACTTGGATCCACATTTTTATAAAGGGGAAGATCCGTCTGACTCCTCAACATTGATAGATGTTCCTGTCATGGGAAAATTCAGGGAGGATATTGTTTATTATTGTTGTTTATTTTCTTTTTATGCACAATTAGTCATTAAATCATGTTATTATTTTACGTCTTGTCTCCTTACTTTCTTAGTTATAGTTTTAATCCTATGACCCTTGCCTCAGTAAAGCATGTTGTTTGGCGGACGTAAACATCACACTATGAACTGAGCGCGACCCCTTGATCAAGATTCTTGCACATAAACACTGCTATTCTGAAGGGTTCATAGGGATAAAACTGGCGCGGCCAAGCGTGGGGCCATTCACTGTGGTGTAACGGCGGAGAAATTACACATATCAATATTGGCGTATTATAGTAAAACTGACATGCCGCAAGTGCAGGCTGATATGACAGTATTTAATCACCGGAAAGTGATATTTTATTAAAAGTAATTGAGGCGAAGTGGATACCGCCAAATGTGTGAAATATAAATCAAAATCAGGAGTTTGCAAAGTAAAATACGGTTCACGTTTTTGTCTATTGAATTAAAGTAAAAGGTAATATATGTGATACCGGGCGCCCTATGATTAAAGTTAAAACTAAATTTGTTTAGAAAGTCAAACTCATGAAAATATTAGGAGGCTGTAGCCTAAAATGACAATTAATACTTTGTTAATTAGTCAGTGTTAATATCAGGTCAGGATAACAATTTAATGACTAAATATGTGCTGGGGTTTAAAATTAAATTGAGTAAAACTAGAACTACTCAGAGATGCAATCGACTAGTGGGATTAAATGTAAAGATAAATGAACTGAGTAGGGTAAAGAAATTAAATGTGCATTGGATTGTGTGTATGTGTCAAAGGGCATTGCTTTATGCCATTTCCCTAATGTCTCATATAAATTGTATAACATGGCAACGGTGGAACAGATTGAAGAAATCATTGAGAGTGCAGCTAGGAGAACACGGGAATTGTTGGACACTAAATTGGCGGAATAGAGTCAATCATTTAACACTAGTATGTTAGAACAAAGTGAGTCTATAAACAAATTATCCGAGCAGAGTGAATCACTGAAAACTAAACTAGCTGAACAAAGTGAATCATTGCGGACCCAATTAAAGAACACTAGGATGGAACAAAATGAATATCAGGCGGAACAAGCTAGGTTATTAAAAAGTGAAATTAATGACACTATCAATTCACAGTTAGAGACGCTAACCGCAGAGATGAAAGATCATACTAATCAACAGATGGTATTACTGGCCCTACATGTGAGTAAAAATAATGAAAAGCAATTAGATCAGATTAAGAAAATGGAAAGTATTTTTGATAAAAACTTAGCATTCTGGATGAAACGGTGTTAGCTAAAGTAGAGCAAATTGAAATAGCATGTACTATGAATACAAGCCAGGTCAAGATAGCTCAGGATAAATTGGAAGGACGATTTAAGGGGATGGAGAAAAGCGGCAGGGTCATTCAACAACAATTATCAGCAGTAGATGAAATCATATCCGGCATAATTAAAGATATGGACCGTCTCGAAATAAAATCAGCGGAACAATGGAAAAGCCTAGAAGCGGATCAGGAGCAATTAAAGAGTACCTTAGACGACACTAAAAGCCAGATTGAAGAGAAAGTGAGCACGATTAAAGAGCAGATAAGAAAAGATTGGGAAAAAATGAATATCGATTCGAAAGAGGAAAGATCCACCATTCTTAAGACAGTAGGCGAAAATCACACTCGTATTCAAGCATTAGAGCAAGAAATGAAAAGCAAGCTTAAAGAACAGACGGACAGGATCATTAAAACCGAACTGAGGTCATTAGAGCAATCGTCGATATTTAAAACGGGAGCGTTGAAAGACAAGCAGGACGACTCAAATAGCCCGGAGGGTACTAGCATAGCAGGAAGTCAGACTCAGGCGGAGAGCCCATTAACAACAAACACGGAAGGGTTTCGCAAGAATATAGAAAGGAGTTCAACACCACAAGACGGTCATCAGCCCACACAACTTATTCAGGTAATTCGCTCAAACGATTACAAACCGCAGACGTACACGGAAAATTCAGGGGTGACGCCTAAAGCTTTCATCAAAGAGATTGAAGACCATTTCAATGACACTGGGGTACCTGAAGCACGTAGATTGAGGATGATGGAGAGATTTTTATCAGGAAATGTCCTTACTTGGTTTTTTTAGCTTCAAATATACATTTGGAACCATGTCAGATTTTAGATTAGCGTTTCTGCGCAAGTACTGGTCGCCAGCAATACAACAGAGTCTAAGGATGGAGCTTTACTCTAGAAAATACCAAACTACCCAGCAAACGAAATACTCAGATTTCTTTAACATGCAAATGCTAAAATTTCGCGACCTTGATTACCCTTTAAATGAAGCAGATCTGGTGATGACTATAGCGAGGCAATTGCCAGTCAACGTGCAACAAGTACTAGTCGCAGCGAACGTTAGTACGGCCCTACATGAAGAGCAGATATTACGTCAGATCGATGAGACTACATCTCATAGTCATTATAGAGGAGGAAGACAGCTGGAATTAGTCAATACCACAGAGGTCATAAAACCAAAACAGGCAAACACCAAAACGCAGGGTACTAATACAAGCACATCCACACCTAGGCGAAACCAGGAGGAATGAGAAAACAGACCATACCAGCGTAACGAAAATAACTATAACAATAGATCATACCAAGGCAACAATAGATATCAACACAGAGAATATCAGCAATGGCGCGAAAATCGAAGGAATGACAGGCCTTATGGAAGATACGGTGATTACAATGCCAATCAATGATGGAAAGGAAGGAGAGGTCAAAATCAAGGAGAGCCACGTAATTATCGAAATGACTGGGATGATAGGCACGCTCAATCGCAAAATTACCTAGAGGAGTTACACGCTAGCCAAGGTGGAGAGCTTGGAAGATGGGAAAAGGCCATTGGGAACATGAAGAATCCAGACACACATACTGAGGAAGCTGGAAGTCTACTGAGACAAGAGGAATATCAAGGGCATAAGCGACAGAATGATGAGGGGAGTCGAAATGGAGCTAAAAAAAAATGCTAAATTTGGATAAAGAAGACAGTCTACAAACGCAACAGTCGGAAGTTGAAGATGGATGGATAGTAGCGAACATACAAGAATGGATTGCTTTGCCAGAAGACTGCCTGGAGGAGACGGTGAAACCGCGGAACGATGAAATTAGGCAATTACCCATTATTTACGCGAGGATTGGTGGAATTAAGATAAGATGTTTATTGGATACGGGGTCACAGATCAGTCTGGTATCGGAGGCCTTGGTTCGAGAGTTGGGACGGAGTCAGAATATTCCTGTAATTCCCGTACCACAGCTCAAAGTGAGGGGTGTTATTCCTGAACGCACCGTCACTTGTAAACGTCAGGCATACTTAGAGCTGAACATATTGGAACACACTTTTGGGCAAACATTCATTATCATGGCAAAGATGAATTTCAATATAATTCTGGGTGCAAATTTCATTTGTGACTATCAAGCAGTGATAGATTTGCACAAGAATACAGTCAGTTTTAGAGAGTATGATCAGCTGAAGAATGTGGGATTGCATATGGATGAAATCACTACCGGAAGAGATGTAAATTCTTGGGCATTGGAAGCAATATCGGAAGAGACGGAAGAGGAGATACGAAAGGCAGAAGATAACATCATAGAAGGGGCTGTTGTGGAACTAGATGAGGAGATTGAATCCCAGGAGATATGGTCTTTATTAACAGAAGGAGATAACAGTGATGCACAATTTGAAGAGTTACTACAGGAGCGGCTCAATAACATTCAACTTGGAGGTGAACACAGAAAACAGTTGGAAGAGATTTTAAGGAAGCACAAAGCAGTATTTGATACAGTACCTGGGAAAATATTAAATTTCAAATATTCTATGCAAGTCGAGGACTGGTCACCTTACAAAAGCAGGTTGTACCCAATTCCTGAAAAATATCGTAGTCAAGTTAAGGTCATTATAAATGAGATGTTACAAGCTGGAGTGATAAGGAAGACACCTACACCTATCTAAATGCGATTTTGGCAGTCACAAAACCAAATGGATCTATTAGACTTTGTTTAGATGCCAGAAATCTCAACATGAGACTCATTTTTCCTGAATATGACAGAGCGCCAATTATCAGAGACGTACTAAAAAGGCTTTAAAAACAAGAGCATTTATTCATCAGTCGATTTGACGTCCAGTTTCCACCGTCTTGAATTGGATGAGAAGTCACAGCTTCTAACTGGCTTCTTATTCGATAACCAAACGTATTGCTTCGTCCGAATGCCCTTTGGAGTCAAAACAGCGGGCTGTGCTTTAATCCGAGCCCTGGACCGGAATCTAACCGAGGAAGTTAAGGAGATGACGGTACGCTACATTGATGACATTCTGCTGGCATCCGACAACATTGAAACTCACATGGAGAATTTAGATAAAGTATTGGGCAACCTGAATGCATCGAATTTCAAAGTAAATCTGAAGAAATCGCATTGGGTCACGTTATTGACAAGGAGGGAGTGAAGCCGAATCCAGCTAAGATCGAAGCGATAAAGAATTTCCCTACACCAACGAGAGTCAGGCACATTTGGGCTTTCTTAGGCGTAACGGGATTCTTTAAAGAAAACTGTCCAGGTTATACGGAGACTGTAGCTCCCATGCAGGAAATGTTAAAGAAAAATAATAAATGGTTATGGAATGCGGAGTGTGAGAAGGCATTCCAAGCAACAAAACAGCTATTGGAAAACTGCATTAAATTAGGATATCCAGATTTCAAGCACAAATTTATAATCCAAGCGGATGCTTCACTAATTGGTATAGGTGCTATGCTCTACCAAGAAGATCCAGCTAACCTGCAGCACAAAACATATTTGGCATTTGTCAGCCGAAAATTGCGTAAGCACGAGCGCAATTATACTGTAACCGAGCTAGAATTGTTGGCCATCCTTCATGCGCTTCAACAATGGAAACGAATAATCTATGGTTACCCCATTGTTGTCAGGACTGATCACAAGGCACTAACATTCTTGTTTAAGACGTCAATGGCAAGCGAACGTGTGACACGTTGGTCGATATATATTCAGCAGTTTAGCATTGAGATTGAACATTGTCCAGGGAAGATGAACGTGATTCCGGATGCACTCAGCAGGAACCCTGAGCCTGATAATGAAGAAGCAGCGACGGTACAACACTTGGAGTTAACACCGAAGGACCGGGAATTCTTGGAGGAATTACGTGAAATACAGCGAGAACAGGAAGCGGAACCATGGATGATGCTATTAATTCGATACTTCAAAAAGCAGCTACCTACAGGAACACCTGCATTTCGAGAAGCAAAATCCAAAGAAGGAAGATATGTGTATGTCAACAATTTGCTGCACAAATGGGTAGATAATGACCATACCAAGTTACGCATATTAGTACCGGCATCATTACAGCGAGGACTGACATGGCATACGCACGAAAGTTACGGTCACGTGGGCGTAGACAAGTGCGAAGCGACAATAGGAGAGACATTTACATGGCCACGTATGAGGACAACTATATGTGACGTCATTACAACTTGTGATCCGTGTCAGAGGACAAAGCCCAATAATTATTTAATGAGGCAGTATCCTAGACCATTGCTACCTCAGAAACCATGCGAGCTACTGGCCCTGGACTATTTCAGTCCAATTCCGAAAGGAAGGCGAGGTTGCCGTCACTTGCTAGTGTGCATTGATGTATTTTCTAAGTTCGTAGTACTATGCCCTATTCAGAAAACTACATCGAAGCAAGTACTCAGTCGTATTCTAAATAGATTTATTCCAATCCTTGGAAAACCAGAATTTATATTGTCAGATCATGGCAGTTATTTCACAAGCGCCGAATTCAAGAAAGGTATGGAGGACATGGGTATAAAACACGTTTTAAGCAGTATCCGACATGCCCAAGCTAATCCAAGTGAGAGAGCAATAAAATGTGTAACATCATACTTGAGAATCTTCATTCCCAATGAACATCACAGATGGGTGGATAAAATTAAGGACGTAGAGACATGCATGAATTCTACCAGGCACGAGTCAACAGGACAAATCCCTATGGTCCTACACAAGAACGAGTATCCAGTGAGAACGTGGAAAAGCATCATTAACTGTCCACAAGATCCCATGATAGCACCTGACCTCCGAATTGAGAGAACGAGAGCCTACATGAGAAAACAAGCAGACCGCAGATTACGGCGAGTAAGAAATAAGAGGTTTCACAGTGATCTTGAAATCAACCAGCTCGTTTTGGTGAAACGACCCGCTACATCGGACCCAGGGAAGAAAATCTTCAGTAAATTCTGCGAAAAGTTCATAGGACCCTATTCTATCGTAAGAAACCTTGGAAATAATGCTTACACAGTGAAAGAGTTGAGTACAGGAACAATGTCAGTTTACAATGCAGCCAACTTGAAAAAGTATCGTAGAAGTGAGCCATGGGAGCGACAAAATAATGATGCAATTTGAATATATGGACGTCCTACTATCAACAAAGTTGACGGGGAGCAGTTGAGTACGGCACATGAAGGAGGAAGTAGAGTTGGTGTTGACAAACATTAACGAGACGAGCAGAGTGTTGCCTCAGGCATCAGCGGGTCATGCAAGCAGACTGAGAGGGGAGATACAAGCAGGAAATGAAAACGAGTAAATACCATTCAAGACAGGAGCGGCTAGGCCAAGTAATAGAAAAGTGGTGATTCTGAAATAAAACAATTTGGCCTACGGAAGTCTTTTAAAATTGTCGACTTTATTCCTAAGTTCGAAATTTTGTGAGTGGGAGAGTTGTGAACCCTTTATCCTCTGTTGGATAAATGATTCTATGTTTTATTTCTTCAATTAATAAATATTTCCACCAGCATCATGAAAGTAGCCAGACGGAGATGAGGAAATTTCAAGCATTTGTTGGAGACAGCGGGGACATACCTGAAGCAGTTTGACAAAAGGTTAAATACTTTAGCTGTGAAAGGATATAGCCTAGCGATGTGTCAGAAGGACAGGTGTTGGCCACCTCAAAATAGAAGCGACGCGCAGTGAGACATGGTTCTGGTATGTTCATTGTAATATTCGCGCCTAGAAGAAATATGATGCAGTAACGTGAGTGGCTGATGAAGATAATAGACACTCCTACGACGCCAAGATCTCCTAAAAACCGCCAAGTTACAGAAAATGTGGAACCAATGAGAAATGAATGCCTACGAGCGCGGCAAGACCAGCTTGGGTACGCGGTGACTAGCATTCACGCGGAAAATCGCCTAGACAAAATCTCTACGATCGATTCTAGGATTAATGGGCATATTCTTGACCTGTGCAATGTTACGAGTTCAGTGATATTTATTTCATTCCAGTACCACCATTATTTCGAGAAATTTTTGTATAATTTCCCCCCCCCCCATCAAGACCTAGGGCCAGTTCATTTATAAGTGGCGTGAAAAGCCAAGACAACGACTATCATTTTGTGTGTCGTGGACACAGGTTGATTATTACTTTGTGCGTCTACGGATGGACTATTATTTTGTGTGTCGTGGACACAGGTTGACTTTTACTTTGTGCGTCTACGGACGTAGATTATTATTTTGTGTGTCGTGGACAAAGGAAGGACTATTATTTTGTGCGTCTACGGACGTAGACTATTATTTTGTGTGTCGTGGACACAGGTTGACTATTACTGTGTGCGTCTACGGAAGTAGGACTATTATTTTGTGTGTCGTGGACACAGGTTGATTATTACTTTTGTGCGTCTAAGGACGTGGGCTGTTATACTTTTGCGTGTCATGAGGACATAGAAGTTATTGTAAATGTGTTAAATTCAGTGATAGATAGTCACAGTACTATATTTTGTAGGGGCAGTATCGTCGATAATTCGCCAACAAACTGTTACGGGGAAAGTAGTACCTGGAACGGCGAATTTAGTAGTCAGATATCAAGTGTATATTAATCTAACTTTCTGAATCAGCACCAGAGATGACATCGATCACCATAGAAGAAGTTTGGAATTCTCAACACTCCGTCCAGATGGCTGAGATGAGATAAGGACCATTCAATTGGGAGATGGCAGCTGATGTTCTTTGACGGGTGACTGAACGAGAGATGAGTACAATATAATATTCTTTATTATTTGATAAATTAACTTATGGTTTATGGGACATTATTTTGTAAATACTTTGCTTGTTTGATTAACGTAGTATTTTAGTTGTGGTCTGACACACCTTTTGCATGGAAACAGCTCGCATATGTTATTAGTGGAAGGTTCTTGTTTTTGTTTGTTGTTTTAACTAACGTAGCTATGTGAACGGTCGTGTTTGCATATGTTACGTAATGCGGTTAAAAACGTCTCTCGGAGATATGTTGTGTTTCAGAAGTAGGACTGAGTTAATATAATGATATAGTAGATTGGAGGGTAATTAAAATTGTTTAAGGTTTATTATTGATCAGATTCAGTGAGATTATTGCCCTTGGAGCAATGTAATTTGTGACGAAGAGCAATCAGCTCTATCGTAGGTTTTAAATATTGTTTTAATAGTTTGTGAGCATCTATTCAGCGGACCTGTGTGAAAATCATCATGTCATTCCCAGAGGTGTGATTGTGTGTATTTTGTGGTCATTACAAGCGGGATTTTCAGCTTAGACTGATTTCTGTCAGCTTGGTGCCAGATCCATATTGTAACCTTGCGAGGGCAATTGTGGATATTTTGATTATTGTCTGACCATATGTTGAGGTGGTTGAGATTTTTGTTGCTGTTGGTTCCTTGAGATAACGGCACAGCTGGTCAGTTATTTATATACACTGGAGTTGGGACATGACGAGTATTGAGAAGGGGGAGATGTTTCACAAGGCGGTCTGAACGTTGCAACCAAGGTCATTAGTGAGGAGCGCTTATTGACTCCGTAATTACTTGAAATACAGAATAAGAACTGATCAATGGTAAAAATTGTTTAAATAAATGGGAGTTGCCTACGAATCACGATAATCTCCGAAACGTTACCTTAACATGCAGTTTTGTTCATATAAAGTAATCTTAGCCGGCCAGGCTTTTGTTATTGTTGGTTTTATTCCATGTTTATTTTCCATATCAGTGACCCGTGAAGTCACGTGCAATGCTGTCTTTCCTTGTGTGTTTATTGAGCAATTGGCCAGGTTGGCAGCTCAGCTTGTTAAGTGCGTCATCGCACTAATGAGGGTCTCAGGGAGATTCCTGTAAATAGTAGATTTGTAGTGCGTGTGTCAGCATTAGATTTAAGGGTTTTTATTAATGTCATGCCCATATCCATAAACGTTGATTTACGCGATGATTGTTCGTGAGCACCGTGGCTGTTAACCCGTTGTAAACGAACAGTCATCCAAGTACTCATTTCTCGTAGTTAGTCATCACGCGTACATAAAATTCAAATGCAAGGTAGTGGAACTTGGATCCACATTTTTATAAAGGGGAAGATCCGTCTGACTCCTCAACATTGATAGATGTTCCTGTCATGGGAAAATTCAGGGAGGATATTGTTTATTATTGTTGTTTATTTTCTTTTTATGCACAATTAGTCATTAAATCATGTTATTATTTTACGTCTTGTCTCCTTACTTTCTTAATTATAGTTTTAATCCTATGACCCTTGCCTCAGTAAAGCATGTTGTTTGGCGGACGTAAACATCACACTATGAACTGAGCGCGACCCCTTGATCAAGATTCTTGCACATAAACACTGCTATTCTGAAGGGTTCAGTATAGTTGGATGTGCAAAAGTACTTCCATATATTTAATTTGCAGCATTATTTCTGCGTTCCCAAGGTTCGTTAGTAAAATACAATTTTAAATTCCCCGCATTGTAGACAGACATTGTACCTGTACTCAATTCTTTTACTCGGTATGCGTTGTTACCAAGATTACGTACAATACAGAAGGGTCCGATAAATTTTGGACTGATCTTGTTAAATACCTTCTTCTCTGGATCAGATGTCGCTGGCTTCCGTACTAATACAAGCTCTTTGACTAATAGTTCTCTGTGATACCTCTTATTTCTGACACGACGTAATCTGCGATCCGCCTGGTTTCTCATATGGTCTCTCGTTCTCTCAATTCTCAACTCATGACCAACCATGGGATCTTGTGGGCAATTGATGATGTTGCTCCACGATCTAACTGGATATTCGTTCATGTGCAAGACCATGGGAATCTGGCCTGTCGACTCATGTCTAGTTGTATTCATACAGGTCTCTACGTCTTTGATCCTGTCTACCCACTTGTGATGTTCATTGGGAATAAAGATCCTTAAGTATTTAGTAACGCATTTTATTGCGTGTTCGCTAGGATTAGCTTGAGGGTGGCGAACGCTACTAAACATGTGTTTTACATCCAAGTCCTCCATACCTTTCTTGAAATCGGCGCTCGTAAAATAGCTTCCATGGTCCGACAATATAAACTCGGGTTTTCCAAGGATTGGAATAACTCTATTTCGAATACGACTGAGTACTTGTTTCGATGTAGTTTTCTGAATCGGGCACAATACAACAAACTTAGAAAACATATCAATACACACTAGTAAGTGACGGCAACCTCGCCTACCTTTCGGGATTGGACCGAAACAATCCAGGGCCACAAGGTCGCAGGTTTTCTGAGGTAGCAATGGTCTAGGATACTGCCTCATTAAATAGTTATTTGGCTTTGTCCTCTGACAAGGATCGCAAGTCTTTATTACGTCACAGATGGTAGTCCTCATTCGCGGCCATGTAAACGTTTCTCCTATGGTCGCCGGTGCCTTGTCTATTCCCACGTGACCGAAGCTTTCATGTATGTGCCAAGTAAGTCCTCTTTGTAATGATGCAGGTACCATGATACGTAATTTGGTGTGTTATTCATCTATCCATTTATGCAGTAAATTGTTGAGGTAGACATATCTTCCTTCTCTGGCTTTTGCTTCCCTGTATGCTGGGGTTCCTGCTGTTAATTCCTTCTTAAATTACTGGATCATTTGGTACATCCACGGTTCTGCTTCCTGCTCTCATCGTATCTCCGTAATTCCTCCAAGAATGCATGGTCCTTTGCTGTTAATTCAATATGCTGTACTATCGCTGTTTCTTCGGTATCAGGCTCGGGGTTCCTGCTTAATACGTCCGGAATTACATTCATTTTTCCTGGGCAGTGTTCAATTTCGATGTTAAATTGTTGTATGCAGATGGACCAACGTGTCACACGCTCGCTAGCCATAGATGTCTTGAACAAGAACGTTAGTGCTTTGTGGTCTGTTCTAATAACAATGGGGTAACCATATAAAATTCGTTTCCATTGCTGTAAAGCATGAAGTATTGCCAACAATTCGAGTTCCGTGACCGTATAGTTGCGCTCGTGTTTACCCAATCTGCGGCTCACAAATGCTAAATAATCACGATGTTGAAGGTTAGCTGGATCTTCTTGGTATAACATCGCTCCTATACCAACCATGGAAGCATCCGCTTGGATAATAAATTTCCGTTGAAAGTCTGGGTAACCAAGTTTGATACAATTTTCCAGTAATAATTTAGTGTCTTGAAATTATTTCTCACACTCAGCGTTCCAAAGCGATTTGTTGTTCTTCTTCAGCTTCTCCTGCATAGGTGCTACGGTTTCAGTATATCCTGTGCAGTTTTCCTTAAAGAAACCCGTCACGCCAAGGAAAGCTCTGATATGTTTCACTCTCGTTGGTGTAGGGAAATTCTTTATTGTTTCTATCTTCGCAGGGTGTGGTCTCACTCCCTCCTGGTCAATGATGTGCCCCAAGTACAAAATCTCCTTCTTGAAGAAATGGGATTTCTTCAAGTTGACTTTAAAGTTTGCAGTTCTACGGTTGTCCGAAAGCTTATCCAAATTTTCCATATGTGTCTCGCTGTTATCTGAAGCCAAGAGTATATTGTCAATATTCCGTACAATCATTTCCTTCACTTCTTCAGTCAGGTTCCGATCCAAGGCTCGAATTAATGCGCATCCAGCTGTTTTAACGCCGAAGGGCATACGGACGAAGCAATATGTCTGATTATCGAACAAGAAGCCAGTATGAAGCTGTGACTTCTCATCCAGTTCGAGATGGTGAAACGAACTCGTCAGATCTACGCATGAATAGATGCTCTTGTTCTTAAATCCTTTTAAGACGTCTCTGATGATTGGCGCTCTGTCATACTCGGGAAAAATAAGGCGCATGTTTAGATTTCTGGCGTCTAGACAATGTCTAATGGATCCATTTGGTTTTGTGACTGCCAAAATCGTATTTAAATAAGGTGTAGGAGTCTTCTTAATCACTCCAGCTTGCAACGTATCATCAATAATCCTTTTGACCTGATCCCGATGTTTTTCTGGTATAGGGTACAATTTACTTCGAAATGGGAACCAATCCTCAACCTGCATAAAATACCGAAAGTTTATTATCTTCCCTGGAACTGTGTCAAACACTGCCTTGTGTCTTCTTAAGATCTCCTCGAGTTTCTTCCTATGTTAAACCCCTAGATGGATGTCACTGAGCAGCTCCTGTAATAGTTCTTCAAACTGAGTATCGCTGTCTTTTCCTTCTGCTAGTAAGGCCCATATCTCCTGAGAGTCAATCTCTTCATTTAATTCCACAACAGCCACATCTATAAGGTCATCTTCCGCCTTTCGTATCTCCTCTTCTGTCTCCTCTGCTATTGCCTCCAATGCCCATGAACTCACGTCCTTCCCTGTAGTGATTTCATCCATGTGTAAGCCACATCCTTCAGTTTATCAAACTCCTTAAAACTGACTGTATTATTGTGCAAATCTATGACTGCCTGGTAGTCACAAATGAAATTTGCACCCAAAATAATGTTAAAATTCATTTTAACCATAATGATAAAAGTCTGTCCAAATATATGGTCTAATATATCCAACTCTATAAATGCCTGACGTTTGCAAGTGACGGTGCGTTCTGGAATAACGCCCCTCACCTTGAGTTGCGGTACTGGAATCACAGGAATATTCTGACTCCGTCCCAACTCTCGAACCAAAGCCTCCGATACAAGACTGATTTGTGACTCCATGTCAACTAAGTATCTCACGTTAATTCCACCAATCTTGGCATAAATAATAGGTAGTTGTTTGATATCATCGTTCCGTGGTTTTACAATCTCCTCCAGGCAATCTTCTGGCAAAGCTATCCACTCTTGTATGTGTGCCTCGACCCATCCTTCTTCACAATCCGGCTGTTGCTCTCTCAGGGTGAGTCCTTTTTCAATTATTGGTATCTTTTACAACCCCCGCGACTACCATCATCCTTCTGTCGCGCATTTCCCTAACGTTCTTCCTGCTTCAATAAACTCTCGGCCCCCTCAATGTGAGTGTCTGGATTTGACCTCCTATTAATTGCGTGTTCCCAATGTTTTTGTTCGCCCCCTCCATTAGCGTGTAATTCTTCCAGGTAACGCTGCGATTCGGCGTGCCTGTCATTCCATTCATTCCTATAATTTTGATAGTCCCCCTGGTTCTGGTATCTCCTTTCACGCCACTGTCGATTCTCATTATTGTTATTTTCGTACCGTCTGTAGGGTCCCTCATTTATCCTATAATTTCTCCATTGTTGGTATCCTCGCTGTTGATACCTATTGTTACCCTGGGTCTGCCTATCATTATTATTTTCATGTCACTGGTGTGACCTAGTTTCGTCGCCCTCCTGACCTCGTCATGGTGTTGTTGACACACTTGTATTTGTGGCAAGCGACCTGGTGTGTACTTGAGTGGGTTTAACCACCTCCGTTGTGTTTACAAGTTCCAGCTGTCGTCCCCCTCTTTGCTGCAAGTGAGATGTTGTCTCGTCAATCTGACGTAAGATTTGTTCGGCTCGAACCGCTGTGTCCACGTTTGCTGCCACTAATACCTGCTGAACATTTACTGGCAACTGCCGTGCAATCGTCATAACCAGGTCCGATTCTTCTAAAGGGTGATCCAGATCCCAGAATTTCAACAATTGTAGCGAAAAGAAATCTGAGTATTTCGTCTGCTGAGTTGACTGATATTCTCTCGAATAAAGTTCCATTCTAAGGCTTTGTTGTAGAGAAGCCGACCAATACTTTCTAAGGAACGCATCCTTGAACTCGTCCATCCCTCCGAAAATATACTTGAAGCTCAAGAACCACGTAAGTACATTTCCCGAAAGAAATCGTGCCATCAGTCTTAAACGAGGCGCGGGCGGTATATTATTATCATTAAAATAGTGATCCATCTCTTTAAGATACGCCTTCGGTGTGACACCAGAATTTTCTGTGTATTTTTAGGTTTAAATTCATTTGATCGAATTACTTGTACGACTTGAGGGTGCTGATAGCCATGTTGAGGAGTAGAGGTTCCACCAACGTTGTTGTGAAATCTCTCTGTGTTAGTCGTTAATGGGCAGCCTGTGAGTCCGTGGTTACTCGCCGCGCTAATTGCCCCCTGGCTTGTTGAGTCAACTTCCTTATCTTTAGCATGCTCTGTCTGAAATAACGTGTTCTGTCCCAGTGAACGCAACTCTGCTTTTATGATTCTGTCCGACTGTTCCTTCATTTTACTCTTGATTTCTTCCTCAAGTGCTTTAATTCGCGTATGATTATCACCTACGTTCTTTATGATCGTTAACCGTTCTTCTTTAGAGTCGCTGCTCATCTTACGCCAATACTTTCTGATGCTATCTTTAATCGCTCCCAGGTTTTCTTCCATCTGCTGTTTCGTGTCCTCCTGATTCGATTCTATCTTCTCAAGCCTGTCTTCTAGGCGTAGATTATTCTCATCTATCGTACTCTTTAAATTATCCTGGTCCGATTCCATGTTTCGCCATCGCTCTGCTGATTGTATTTCTAATTTATCCATGTCCTTTATCAGGCCCGTAATATTTTCATTTACTGCTGACAATTGTCCCTGGATAAACGTAGATTCCTCCTCCATTTTATCAAACAGCTTTTCAAGACCATCTTGTGCCGTTTTAACCTTACTGTTATTTACCGTGCATGCTAATTCTATCTGAGCTAGTTTTGCTAATACAGTTTCGTCCAAATCATTTAATTTACGGTTGAAGGTGTCCTCTAATTTTTGTATCTGACCTATCTGTTTGTCATTATTCTTACTTATATCAAGCGCGAATTGAACCTTCTGCTGTGTAGTGTACTCTTTCATCTCCGCAGATAATGTGGCTAACTGACTCGTATTTCTACTTTCTTGCGCTTCTAATTGTTTGTTTATATTTTCATTTACTTGCGCTTGTAATGCGTTACCCTGTTCAGCAAGTTGTGTTTTAATAGTGTCATTCATTTGAGTCTGGAATGACTCATTCTGTTCAGATAATTGTGCCTTCTGTTCATATAATTGTGTCTTTATAGTGTCATTCACTTGAGTCTGGAATGACTCATTTTGTTCCGCTAATGTAATGTCTAAATTTTCGCTCTGTGACTTTAATAGTTTCTGGGTTCGTGCCGTGGCACTTTCAATGATCGCCTGGATCTCCGCTACTGTTGCCATTATCACACAAAAATATATATCACTGAGAAAACAGGAGGATGGCATGCAAACGTCTCCCTGACACACACATATATAATTCTTGACATACATTTACTTCATTTGACCACATTCAGTTCATTTAAACTTATTCCCTTTACTCCCGCAAATCAATCATCACTGAATTGTTCTAATTTTACTTAATAAATTTTTAACCCCGCACATATTCAGTCATAAAATTACTATCCAGATCTGATGTTAACACTGACTAATTAACAAAGTATTAATTGTCATTTAAGGCTACCAGCCTCCTAACATATTCATGAGTTTGACTTTCTAAACAAATCTAATTTTACATTTAATCAATGGGCGACCGATTTCACGTACATTACTTTACTAATTACATCAATAAACAAAACGTGAATCGTATTTAACTTGCAAACTCGTGATTCTATTGTATATTCCAATTTTCTTGGCGGTATTTCTCTTCGCCGTAATTACGTTAACAAAATATCACTTCCGGTGATTTCAAACAGTCCCATATATCAGTGAAACACCACATGTAGGGTAACACCTTGTCCACTAGAAAAGCCTAAAACAGCGAAACGCCCCACGTTGGCTACGCCAGCTTGTCTATGCACCCTTCAATAAAGCATGGTTTTCTCAAGAGTCATCTACGGGGTCGTGTTCAGTCCTGACTGCGTTATACAGCAAAGTTCGCTTAAAAACAACATGCTCTAATGAATAGAAAGGTCCATGACAGAGGCTAAACTAGAAATAAAATGAATAGCAAGTAGAATAAAAGAAATTTAATGACTGAAAATTATGTGCATAATAATAATAATAATAAATAAAATAAATCCTCTCTGACTTTCACCCCCTAATAAATAACTATAACACTGAGCGGTAGGAACTCGCTCGTCACAACAAAACAATGTGAATACGGCTTCACACAAAATGATTAATCATAACATAAACTTTGAGCTGAAAGAACTCGCTCGTCACAACATATGGATACAAGTCCATTTTTCCATGTCAAGAAGTTATATAATGCGTGGTGTACTGCTCGTTAATAAGAAAATGAGTACTGATGCGAGTCCGTTTACAACTGAAACAGTCATGTTGCTCACGGAGTTGCATCTTTTAAATCACACTACGGCTATGGGACCCACCCTTAATTAACACACTAATTACTACTGACACATGCAAGATCTAATAATACAAAAAGATGAAGAATCTCCCTGAGATTCTAGCTGGTGCCAGAGCACACGGAATACAAAGAGCATGCCAGAAATAGGCCAAAACGCTCTCATCAGAACTTGGGAACATAGCCTCGCGCACCATAATGCCACACGGGTCAATGAACGCGTAAAATAAACACACAAGAATTAAAGCAAAAGCAACAAAATACAAGCCTAACGGCTGAAAAACTATGTTTACATTTATATAAAACGCCAGACAAACAGGAGTTTCGGAAGCTACCTTACAACTATGGACAGCACCCATTTAATCAATCAATACTCATTATAACCGATCAGGTTTTGTGAATTTTAAACAACGTCTTAAATTGAAGTACAGGAGCCTGGCCTGTTACTAATGACAAGTCGCGTTATCTGATTTGAGCGCGCCCCTCTTGTATGAGTCGTCGCTGCCTTAATTATCTCTCTCAGTCCCTCAAGCTAGGTGCACGTTCCATCTGGAAACGCCAACATATCTCGCCCGTCCACCTGGATGGCAAGAAAACACAAACATATACCACAAGTCCGGCCCCGCGAGGTCATGAACTGGGCTGACGTGGAGCAAGACAGAATAATCACAATGATATATTCTCGCTAGCACATCATAAAAAATCACACTACGCACCAAATGCTTGGACTGATTCGCATATAAACATACCACTGGGTCGGCTCATAACAGATCAACAATATTGCGTCCATTGACACACTAAAAAAATACACAACAAAAATTCGGGTGCAAAGTGCCATCCCGTTCAGATCTGCTGGAAAAGCAACTATCAAAATAATCCTGATCCGTCATAAAATTCTGCTCACAAATAATCTTTACCCTCCAAATTCTATTTTTAATCTCAAAATTAATTCAGTTCCATTCTTGTTATAAGGCATACCTCCGAATAATAATGCTTAACCGCGATTTACGCAAGCGAATGCGAGCACGAGCTGCGCGTCGCCCCGTAAAGTTGAACCAAACACAAATCACAATATTTACAAATTACACAACGCTCGGCTTGTCGCATACTTAATGTGTCAGTAAACAAGAACTAAGAATCTACATTACCAAACAAGCAAACACATATCTACAAAAATATGTCCCATAATACCATAGCTGATTTAATAAATAAATAAATTCATTTGTACTCAATCCTTTAAAACAGCATCACGGAAACGTCTGCAGCCATCTCCTTTAAGATTTTTATCTCGTAATCGACATCTTCTGGCAAATGTCCTGCTGGATCCAATATCCGGTCTCGTTCTTAGACGTCATCTCGTGCTGAATTAAATAAAGTTTTGTCAGATACACACACGATATATTTCCTATTAAATTCACCTATCAAGTACTAAATTCCTTGAGAGTCTATTTGGTGAATTATTTCGATGAACTGGTCCTACTAGTAGTGCTGGGACTACAAATAAATCACTGAAGTTACACTTATAACTTGATGAAAATGTTTCATGTTCAAATACATGAAAAATATTGCAGAGTATGCCTCGTGTTCTCGGACGCCTTACGTCCTCAAATGCTCAAATAAAAATCAGCGTTACGTCCTCAGACGCACAAAATAAAGTGGTACGTTAAGTCCTCAGATGCACGAATAAAAGTGTATCCTCTCGAAGCTTTCTGGATCCTTATAAATGAAACTGACTAGGGTAGGTGTGGAAGGGGATTTATAGAAAAATATTCCATAATAATTATCAGACTAGCATGCGATCGGTATCATTGAGTTCGTAGCAGTATGGAGGTTACGATTATGCTGTAGCTGGCTCGAATCGATCGTGGAATTAATCCGTAGATAACTCCCGCGTTAATTTACCATGATGCGTTACCAAGCCGAGTTGCCGCTAAAACAAGGCGTCTTGATATTATTGGCTCAGACACTTGTATGTCTTTGCGCGCTTTTACATGTATTTCTGCCATAGGGAGTGGTTAACATGGAGGTTGACCAATTAAATCGTAGCATTCGATTTTCTTCTTGGCGCCAACACTCATAGCAACAGGCCATATTGTGCGTGCCCATGCCATCTCCGCGCTAAAAGTTGCACCTGTCCTATGTGTCATGAATATTTATGCTACTTCCTAAAATACCACAGGAGCTTAAACCATTGTGTCCTCTCGGCCACTGATTTCTCAATATTTCCCAACACCGTCTGGCTCTCATATCTGCTGTCTGTAGAAATGTATCAAAAGATGATGAATAATTTATTAGAATCCTTTATACAGCCTGTGGATGAAGGGTTCAGTAGGAACAAGGGTAGCTGTACTAAGTCTTAGGCTTATTTTGGAAGGTAGATTAAGGAATGATAAGAGAACGTTCATGGCATTTGTAGACTTAAAAAAGGCTTTTGATAACGTTGATTGGACTAAATTGTTTGACATTTTGAAATCTATTAGAATAAAGTACAGGGATAAGAGGGTGGTATACAATCTATGCAGAAACCAGCCGGCAGTCATTCGAGCTGAAGGACATGAGAGAGAAGCTGTTATTCAGAAAGGTGTAAGGCAAGGCTGAAACGTATCACCCATACTTTTCAATCTTTACATTGAACAAGCAATGAAGGAAATAGGAGAAAAAATTCAAGTGGGAGTGAAGATTCAAGGAGAAATAATTTCAACTCTGAGATTTGCTGATGACATCGTCATCTTGGCCGACAAGCCTGAGGATTTCAATGAGTTTTTGACTGGTATGGACTCCGTCTTACGGAAAGAATTCATGATGAAAATTAATAAATGTAAAACAAAAATACTGGAATGCAGCCGAAGTAAATCAGAAACCTCTATGGAGATCAAATTGGCAGGTGAAAAGCTGAAGGAAGTAGGAGACTTCTGTTACCTAGGAAGCAGAATAACCAGTGATGGACGAAGCAAAGAGGATATAAAAGGTAGTTTGGCTGAGGCAAGTAAAGCATTTCTAAAAAAAGGAATCTGTTGACATCGAATATAGATTTAGGTATTAGGAAGTCATTTTTGAAAGCCTTTGTCTGGAGCGTGGCGCTATATGGAAGTGAAATTTGGACTATTGGTGCAGCAGAAAAGAGGAGAATTGAAGCTTATGAAATGTGGTGTTACAAGAGAATGACGAAGATCAGATGTGTTGATAGGGTTATAAACGAAGAGGTATTAAGACGAGTAGGAGAGAAGAGTTGTTTCTGGCGACTGCTAATGAAGAGAAGAGATAGGTTAGTAGGACATATACTTAGACACCCAGGAATAGCAAGCTTAGTTATGGAAGGAAGGGTCGAGGGCAAGAACTGTAGGGGTAGACCAAGGTTAGAATATGTTAAACAGATTGCCTCGGATGTAGGGTGTGGTAGCTATGTAGAGATGTAGCGATTAGCTCAGAACAGGGAGACATGGAGCGCTGCATCAAACCAGTCAAAATACTGAAGACTCAATCATCACCATAGATAAGCATGGGTCCTAGTGGAAAATAATTCTATCACCTGAAACCAAAAATGCATGGGACGAAAAAAAAACATCAAAATATCATGTTGGTTTCGGACCCTAAAAGACGTGATAAATATAATAAAAGTATTAAAAAATACTATTTTTTGAAATTTCATTCGAATCAATTTTTATGTCATTCCTGGGACTTAGAAAATTCCGGCCAAAAAGTACAAAATCATTAATAACTACCTAAGTATTCGTCGTATGATGAAATAGCAGGAGACAAAAAAGATGTAATGTGTTATTGTCTACATCTCTACAACATAGGCCATGTATAATTTTACACTCAGACATATATATTTCCCCCCCTCCTCCCCCATAATTTCACTCCTCCCCATGGGCCCCTTAAATTGGATTTTTTAAGAAAAAAAACTGTCAAACACCTGTTTAGTTTCTTTTATGCTGATTTTTTTCGGCTGAGTTACAAACTCCTCGCCTATCTCGTTTAAGAGATACACGCTCCGTTAGGAATCCTTCAACCCCCACTTTTCACCCCTTTCACCTCATTATATACACCACATTGAAAAACCCTCAGACACGTGTCTTCTTATTTTTAATGATGAGTTTATATGCCGAGTATCACATCCCCCAATGAAACCAATCGGGAGATATTGTTTTTCAATGAAATGCAGGTCTACCCCCTTAACACCCCTTTAGAACCTGAATATCCAAAAATCCTTTCTTGGTGGGCGTTTGTGGCCCTTGAGGAAGCTGCATACCAAATTTCATTACAATCCTTTCGGTGGTTTCTGAGATTTCGTGATAAATGAATGAGTGAGTGAGTCAGTCAGTGAGTGAGTGGTATTTGAGCTTTATATAGTAGATAGTACAAAATCATTGATAACACCCTAAGTATTCGTCGTATGATGAAATAGCAAGAGACACAAAAGATGTAATGTGTTATTGTCGACAACATAGGCCATGTATAATTTTACACTCAGACATATTACGTATCCCCCCCTCCCCCATAATTTCACCCCTCCCCATGGGCCCCTTAAATTGGATTTATGAAAAAATGGTCAAACACCTGTTTAGTTATTTTTATGCTGATTTTTTTCCGGCTGAGTTCCAATCTCCTCGCCTATGTCGTTTAATAGATACACGCTCCGTTAGGAATCCTTCAACCCCTCACTTTTCACCCCTTTCACCTCATAGTATACACCACATCGAAAAACCCTCAGACACGTGTCTTCTTATTTTTAATGATGAGTTTATATGCCGAGTATCACATCCCCCAATGAAACCAATCGGGAGATATTGTTATTCAATGAAATGCAGGTCTACCCCCTTAACACCCCTTTAAAACCTGAATATCCAAAAATCCTTTCTTAGTGGGCGTTTGCGGCCCTTGAGGAAGCTGCATACCAAATTTCATTCCAATCCGTTCGGTGGTTTCTGAGATTTCGTGATGAATGAATGAGTGAGTCAGTCAGTCAGTGAATGAGTGGTATTTGAGCTTTATATTGTACCCGATAGGGCAATTCTTTAGGCCTGGATAAAGGAAATTGATCTCGGGGGTGGTGCGTTCGTTATAGTAACTGACTTAAAGGCCTAAAGTGAAGGAAACAGGTGTCTAACAATTACAGAAATGGCGTACACTCATATCTTACTGAGTACGTAATTTATTTCCAACAAAAAAAACTGGCAGAAAGAAATTACAGAAACAAAACAAATAAAAACCCAACTGACATCATACAAAGAAAAACCAACACCATCAAAAATTAAATATAAAAAAACAAAGAATATATGATATCCCAGTGCGCCCCTCTTAAAAAAACTAGAACAAACCTCATCCCACAGGATGAAACCTTAACAGCTGAGTTCAACCATTGAATTTACATTAAATCATTACATCACGTTACTCAGCTGTGCGAGGTGGTCAAAAACTACTTTAAATTGACTGTCAACTGCCTCTAACACGAATTTGGGTCAAAAACAAACTGCAGTTGCGCTTACTGGTTTTATTATAAACAAATAGTGTTATTCTGATTTTTATGTCACACAAATATACACTCTAGCAGGGACCAAGGACAATTTTACCCAGATAATGACGAGTACTTTTCATAGACGGGCTTCGGACCAAATGGGGCCCAACCTACGTCGGGCTAATATAACTACGATTTTTAGGGTGGGCGGATCATATCCCAGTATACGGGCAAGGCACAAAACAAAAATTACTACAAAATAAACACGGGCTGAATCCGGATGAACATAAGAAAACTACAATCCACGAACAGTAGTACAAGCAAAGAAATACGAATCAGCATGGCAAAACGACATGCACCTTTAAATTAATTAGCTAACAACGGTATGTGGTAATTACAGCTTTGACCAAAACGAGACAGAAGGACTCGCCCTACTTACACAATGGCTCGCGCGGGCTGGCCGTAACTATAAATAGGTCTCTACCTGAGCAGCTGTCAAAGCAAAATAAACCTCTACTGTGCCTACATTAGGCGAATATACAAATGGTAAATTTATAATATGCTGGTGTACATCGACGGGGGGATTGATCCAGTGTTTCTTCATGGTGTTCCTGAAAAACACACATATATTTTCCCATGCGTGTGTGACTGAACTTTCTCTGTTATGAGGCATGGACCCTCTCATACAGAAACAACAACACAAATGTACCATCACGTGCATCACGACGCCTCTCGTATCAACATACGGCTATCGCACGTGGTACGAACCTCGGCTAACCTCGCCGGCAACCTCATTCCCCATCACACATAAATATCACACACGCTCCTGCGGGAACAACTCACCATAACAAACTCGTAACATCTCGCCGGACACTGGTTCGACCCCACCGGTCTCACGGAAAATAAAGGGGCAAAGGGTCACTCAATATACCTCATTATGTGGCGAAAAACTATCCTCACTGGAATTTATTAATCTCACGATAAACAAATATAAACAAACTATGGTCAAAGTCATTAACATCATTACATTAAATGCCACACATACAAAACACCAAAACTTCACGTGAATTTAATCTTACGTGCCCTGGCTCACAAATCATTCTTACCTACATGGACATACTCGTACCATTTGAGCCCAAAGACATGCATTAAACTAATAATGGCGAGTACACACACAACTCCTAACTAGAACATGCTGACCGTTAAATAACTTGCCTCGCGTATCTATAATGACTGTGACTAACATCGTCACGCAAGCTACTGAATCTACATTACTGTCCGCCCCCCTTTCGTAAGTTATATACCCATAATTTGAAAGTCAATACTCATCATTTCTGCCGTCCAGGTGAGGTGGTCTGCATGGTGTCCTGGGTTCGCTCAGACCCACAAAGGCCACCTTAGCACATGGTGCCGAGTCGCCAACGGGACTCCATAATCATGCCCATTCTTACGCGCTGGGATTCACACACACAGATATCTGCCTCCAACACAGGCAGCACTGGTATTTTCCACATACACTGGAATTACACTGAAAATGCACTGAAATTACACTGAATTTGATAACACATATTTTTACACCTCGGAAGTCACTAGTAAAATGTTCTTCCCTATCACTTCTTGCTGGTGGGACTTGTCCTATCGGGCTCCGAACCTCATTCACTTGGTCTCGCGTTGGTGGACCCATACCGTTTTGTTCGGCACACCCTCAGGATTTAAAACAAGATTAACCTGGACCGAACCACAGTTTCGTAGGCGTTAACTTTGAGAGTCCGTCTGGCAACACTAGTGACGTCAATGCTTCGAGCGCTCGGTCCCGTATCTCGGCAATCAGCGGGGATCCTCCAGTACCCCGTGAACTTGTCGCTATCGCGACAGCAAGTATAGCACTGGGTGCAATGTCCAACACCCTATTTCCCTTTCGGTTCTTGATTCGAACCAGTATCACTTAATGCACGATATCTCAAACACAAGTACTTCGCGGCTCCAGCGCGCGGCCGGTATACATGCGCGACACTCAGGTCCCAACCCGACCTCAACAGTTAGTCGCATGAAGTCTATACAAGAAAATGAACCCCCGCTCCTCGTGCTCTGGGCTTATATCGGCAGGCCGTTGGTACAGAATGGACATATTGCCGCCAAAGAATCCGCTCCTCAGGAAATGGTCGCAGATTCACAAGCGATAGCTCATATTGTCACTTTAAATGGGCAGGTACCGAATATCCAGTTCTGATTTGGATTCGATCTTGGGGAGACTCTACATATGCCATTGCATCTTGACGCTAGCAAATAGTCCCAGGTAGCGTCCTCTACTCCTCCCCCCCCCCCCCCCCACCAGGCTGAGTTTCGCACCGTATCGTAGATCACTGCGCCTGCGAACTTAAAAATCCACCAATACCGAGTGCTATCTCCGGTGTCTTACCAAAGTTATGAATTTTTCTTGCACCAAAGAACAGTTTCTTTTTCTGAACACAGCTCTTCTTTTCTTATAAATTTTCATCATCCAGTTTTCCAATTACATTTATTCGCGTAGCTTCCTATTGTCCTGGGTCATGTACCTTGGTTTTACAACCCACGCTGGCCCATCCTGAGCACTGGTATCATAAATTTTCAGTGACTAACGTACAATAAGTCCCCAGCACAAGCAATGAGATGGAGCTGGCCAAGTCTTCTAGGAAAAGGGCTAGTGCGTACCTGTGCTCTATTGTCCTGGGGTGGGTGCGCCTTTCCATCACTGCACTGTGCTCTGAGCTGGCAATATTCTACCAGTAGCGAAAGAATATATTGATAACTTTCTGTTTAAAATGCTTCAAAATTACATTCAAATTTTTCCCTTCGGTTACAATATAGTAGATATATATTAATAGTGACACAACAAATTTAATTTACCAACTGCCGTTTAATTATTTTAAAAAAGGAAAATGACAAACTAATGAATTGAATCTAGTTTTGTTGAAGTTATAAATTATAGAGAAGTAAGATATTTAATTGTAGCTCACTCAGTTGAAGATTCGTCATTTTAAGATATGACCGATGATCACGATGTTCCATCACGTATGTTCAAATTATGTGATATGTCTGTAGATATGGACCACCATAATCGACTTCATTGCCATCTTTAGATCATCTGTAGTATAGTGCTATAACCCCCTGTCGGCTTCTATATATATCTTGTCAACATTGTGGTTATTAGATCGAGACATGATGTAGGCTGAAGCTATGAATCATCTTTCAGGTGGCAGTCGGCGAACCTCAGTTGCTGCTTCCTATCAATAATCTGTCACTAATGGCTTGTCGTTCGCTAATGACTCTGTGGTCACGGGTGATAGCTTATATATAGGGCTCGGAGTTTTAGGTGCTAAAAATCTTGAAAATATTTATATTTTATGTATTAAAAATACCTGAAATATGTGACAAAAAAGTAAAAATATGTAATTATAATTTAGTTTATTAATGTGAATGTAAACAATATGCAGTACTCACGAATGCAATCTATATATTCACTGACTGCAGAAGCATTACAATACACAACGAGATACATTTTCAGGTTGTTCATCACAAATGACCGACGATTATCGCGAAACACTTCTTCTGAAGGCGTAACTGCGGCAATATGTTTCTTGCCCTTGAGGTGTTGTGCAACTTGAGATCGCTGTTCAGCCTTGATTGCCTTCCCACATGGTTGGCCGAACAGAACGCCCCATCAGAAGTAAAGTTATCTTTAAATTCTGCAATAGACGATAACTTGTAGTTGGTTTACTTTAGACACCATAGAACTGCTTTACACTTGACAGTGCCAGCCAGATATGAACTGCATGTGAGTGACACTGGTTCCAGATAGCTGGGGGAGGGGGAAGGTCTAGCACGTGGTGCAATGTGCCAATGGACAAGGAAATCGCCGGCTTCCACAGTGAGTGGGACGGGGCGACAAGTTAAGAATAACACAGTTGCAAGCTGACATACGCTCTGCATGAAGATTAGATAGCTCACAGGTTCTTTCCCGTTGAAGTAACACAGAACAAGAATGCAATAAACTGAAAGATCTAGACTGATTTAAAAAAAAGTAAATATTTTGTCCTTTTATGTGCTAATACGTGAAAAGCAGGAATTTATGTATTTATAGAAAAAATGCTTAAGATATATATTTACATAAAAAAAATATTTATTTTCCTTAAAATCCGAGCCCTACTTATATATTTCCTCATCACGTGGGTTGGAGACAGCCCCCACTATAGTAGCAAGCTACCCTCTCTCTTGGGTCTTCTCCATTCATGACTCCCTGCTTGCACCACCAGCTGAAACTTCCTTTACTAGTGAGGTATGTATTTCACCATGAGTTGAAATAAATTTTTCTATTCCTTCTCGAATGTCCTCGATGGTCCACATGTGATTCTTAGTAATGGGTTTCCAAATTCCCGTGATAATGACTACTTGCCGTGGTGACACGCTACTACGTCACCGAGTTTATACTTCTTGCGATTCTTGTTGCAATATTATGCCCGCTGGCCGAAGGTTTCGGGGAGTCACTGGTTTCAAATGACCCTTCCGAGACCCTCTTCCAGCTAACACACAAGTATAGGGGACGACACATTCATAGGCTGGTGTTGCACAAAAGTCTGCACTCGGGGGTATCGGGAATTGGTGAGGTTCGATTCTTAACCAGCTCAGAGGAATGCATCGATAACAAAACTAAGCAAGAAAAGAGAGGTCAGTCCTGTGTTAAAATCACGGTAAATTTTATTCAGAATAGATCCCTAGCCTAGTATGAGAGTTGCAAACGGCTAGTCCGATGCTATTCTGCCCTGAAAGAAAATATAAAAAATCTCTAATCAAGATCTAAATTACTCTCATGGTCTTAATACAAATTTCTAATAAGAACAAACAAGCTAAGAGTATGGCACGTAAGATCAGCCCTAAGCAATTACATCGAAAATGACTACGGAAGGATCAAACATCAAAAGAATCTACTGCAAAGCAAGACATTTACTTGTTTACAAATACTAGAAACATTTACATTTAATAGCAAGGGGAAAATTTGTCCTATGTTATGATGGTGCCATCTCTAACATTTATCTTTAAATTTACGTGTTTAGCTAGTCCTAAATATCACTAATTAATAAACGAGACGCGTGCTATATGCACAACGTTGCTGAATAAAGAAAGAGCTATGCTAATACAACACAAATGCATACAATAATTCAGCACTCCTATGGTTGTGCAATTGGCACTGCCTGCGTACTCGATTTGTTACTGTTTGTAACAAATGGTCATAGTTTCAAAGTGTAAAGAAAATAGAAAAAATAGGAAATCCTGCAAATGCGATGGTAATTAAACAATTACATCGACTCATATTGCTACCAATCTGATTTGTGTACTACAGTTATCACATCACCAATTGGTTGTCGACTATTCATGTAAAAATGTATCAAAATGTATCTAAAATAACTTAACAATAACTAAGTGTCGAACATTTGGTCCAGAAAATATTTTATTTTTAGTATTTGTTATCTTTATTTAAGTTCAGGGGGAATTATGAGATTTGTTTAGTTTCACAAAATCCTATCTTTGATTATTAAAGCTTCGCACACATTCCTCACAGTATAGTTGTTCGGTTTATGGACCTTTAAATAGCGTTCAGTGTACTCAGGTAACGTGCGTATCCAACTAATGCATAATAAAATAGTTTAATAGACACCCTGTGTCTCCACCAATATTTCATTATTATTAGACACACTGTGTCTCACTCTTACAATTACGGATTCGTCCATCCTGGCAACATCTGTTTGGTACGACTGCAGTAGTTCGTTACCACCGGAATAACAATAACTGGTCGGAGGTATTAATCCACCATCACGACTCACTTCACTAATACAACAACAATGTTAATTACAATAAGTGTGGATCCCTGAATTATACACGTTTTAAATACTGGTCATAAAGGTTATGTGTACAGAAAATACATTCTAACAACGCTTTGAATTAACATGAAGGCTTCTGATACAAACTAAAGTGTGAGATTGTGCATTTATTAAATTGCCTCTTCCCTGAATGAGGTCGAACCTATGTTCCCTGGTTACAAAATACTGTTTCTTTCATTGCCTGTCTGGCTTCTCGTAATGAAATAACCCCGTTTTCAAGTATTGATCTGTCAAACAAATGTGAATAACGGAACTATGCATTCCGATTATATAATATTAGGAATTTCACAGCCTTCTAAATAAATAATGCACTGCCTAAGATCTAGTGTGCTGTGTAGTGGTTTGGCTTGTACACATTGTAACCTTGGCCTTGTTTTAACATCTGCCAAAACTAGTTTCTTTGTCATCAGCTTGACAAAATAAAAGTTGATAATAACTGTTCTGAAATGATACGAAATGGGCATTGAAAAATACTGCCTTCCAGGCGTTTATACATTTATAACGAAACTGTAACTTTCCACACGTGGTCTTATAATACCTACCTGCGTTGTGCACTAAAAATGAAAACATACTAAAACTAATCTACTGTTTCCAACTCATTACAATTACGCTACTGATACATGATCTGACTTACAGATTGCAGCGTCGTTCGAGACCCGCCATGAGGTGTTATAAGCGGTCTCCTCTATGATCTTAAATCATTTCATCATCGTATTCGGCATCTTCCGTCATCAATTCCCCACGCATGACTTAGTAATCCATTCCCATTGCGTGGTTGGAGTTATATTCCAAAGATAGATGATTTAGTAGCTTCCTAATGTAGCCGTTGGTTATACAATTACACATTTTTAAAGATACTTGCACCCACAGACTCTAAGGTGCGGTAATAAATTGCCCATTTTTTCACTCCGCCACTGGCGTTAAATTATCGCTTGTGCGATGCTCACTCGCAACTTTTACTAAATGTTTACACAAAATATAAACCAAAATCACTGCCGCTCCGGCAAAACATAAAATATACTAGTAGATTTACACAGTTTGTCAGTTTCACAGTTTATGATGCACTTAAGTTTGATCATGCGGTCGTAAAGTTTGCGTAACTCGCTTCCATAGTTTAACCTCGTGGATGAAAAAATTATTTCACTGTTGAAATGTTAATAAATGTCTTCAATCACTTAATTATTAGATAATTCCCTGATGGCTGTCCATTCAACTAATACACTTGGATTTTTCCATAGCACATGGGTTCCCTTCACGGAACGTGTCCTTACTCGTGCTTCAACATGCACATAGATGTTGCTTCATCAAACGACAAGTAGGTACTGCCATCACAAAGCATGGCGTTCACTCAGGACACGAGTTAGTCGCGTAAATTGACGGTTTCGCTGATATTCGATGTATGCCGTATTATAAATAAGCAGAATTACGTTGATTAAATTATTGTTGATTTATAGAGTGTCTAAAGTGCATAAAAAAATGTTATTATAAGCGATATTGCTTCGGCTTCTTCCCGCCGCTCGCAGGGTATGTTCAGTTACTTTTCAGCGTGGATCTTGATCTATATTAGCTATGCAAACATGCGTCAACGGGCGCAAATATATATACATATTAGTACATTAAGCAACGAGCCTATAATGGCTATAATTAAGACACGAGTATTTTTATAAAACGAGCGTATGCATACGCTCGTTTTATAATTTCCATACGAGTGTCTTAATTACCATTATCGGCGAGTTGCATACGACTGTTTATGTTCGACGATAATTATAACTTTATTATATGTTTTAACATAAATATTCATAAATATCTGTTGAGAGTCAGCCACTTGAATTTTTGGATTGGAGACCGAGCGCTAAGTATGATATCTCTGTCTTTCAAGAGGTCTGAACGACCGACGCATGTGCTCTGTATGCTTGCAATGCCATATGCAGGCCATATGTTTACATCTGCCGTCCCTCAGTAATATTGTCACCGGAGTTGTTTGAAAGCAATGCGCTGTGTAGAAATTAGTGTTGGTGATATTAAGGCACAGTGCTATTTCTTGTCTCGTATTCGCCAGTTTATTTACGTGAACATATGGACGGTGCGTATTCCATGTCGGTAATTTATTATAGTTCGATGTTGTGTTTATGTCCGACATGTTGGATTTTGAGCGCATGCGTGAAGGTATCGTTACCTAATTGGTCAATGAACGAGCTCTGATTGGCTGGAGAAACTGTACCATAATGAAATACAGTGTTATAAGTACCATCATTATGATACAGTTTTCTGACACATAATAGTGAGGGTCGAACATAAATATATTTGCGACATGCAATATACTTCGTCTCTTTACAAAATATGCATTTACCACAAATCTAATCTTGAATATGATAATAAAAACCGCTTACAATTATCATACTAATATATAAAAATGAGATGGTGTGTGTCTGTCTGTCTGTTACTCAATAACGCAAGAACCACTGGTCCGATTTAAATGAAATTTTGCATGGATGTAGCTGATTTACCAGGTTTACATATAGGATACTTTTGATTTCGAAATTTTGCACTATTAAAAATGGCGACCATTTTAGTGACGTCACTAGACCCTTTGGTTTCAAAATTTCATATTTCCATATCAAATAAAAAGAGAACGGTAGGAAATAGCAAACCTTTGATGGCACATATGAGCTTTGACATTTAATTTCCTATCCGAAGGGTCCTTATCACTTTTCGTGTATCTCCAACAGTTAGCGAGTAAAACCGACATTTGTGACGTCACTACACCCTTTGGTTTCAAAATTTCTTATTTGCTTTTCAAATAAAAAGAGAACGCTAAGAAATAGCAAACTTTTGATGGTATATATGAGCTTTAACATTTAATTTTCTATCCGAAAGGTCCTTATCACTTTTCGTATATCTCCAACGGTTAGCGAGTAAAACCAAAATCTGTGCAATAAAACACGGTCAACACCGAGCGGTGCAGTAGATCTCTCTATATAGAACAAGTAGTTCCGTGAAGAACTATGCAGCCTAATTTCATATATCATACTTATGTTAATTGCCGCTATCAACATACAAAATTTCAGTTTGATTGCTGTAATAGATTGGTAGATATTGAGAACCGACTAAATATTTCGGATGGTCGCCCTGTTGGATTTTATATATGTAGGTCCTAGAGTTATGTACTGTTAAATGCAGATTATTTTGTACGTGTAGTATTCAAACTTCAATCGCATAATTAGGACACAAGAAGTAACAAGGAGATTTTAAAATTTCGCAGAGCTGCCATCTTGTGGTTATGGAAACAATTGAAATAAATTAGATGCCAGTGGATTAACATTCGTATAAGGATTTACTGTACCAAGTTTCACTGCACTCGGATGGTTAAATTGCGAGAAACGTCCATGTGAATATTTATACTTTGCGTCGCCGCCATGTTGGATTAGAGATCACCAGTTTATTTAAAGTCCAATAGGTGAACATAAGTTCATAGCCCCTATGAATATAAACAAATTCAGTTTGATTGATATAATAGATTCGTAGATATTAAGAGCCGTCTAAATATTTCGGATGGTCGCCATGTTGGATTGTTAAATGTATAAGCCATAGAGTCATGTACTATTAAAGGAAAATTATTGCGTATGTTCATTATTCAAACTTTCACTTCGTTCAAATGTCTACGACACAAGAAATAAAAACTTAATTTTAAAATTCGCACAGCCGCCATCTTGAGGTTATGTAAACAATTGAACTAAATTATATACCAGTGTATTACAATGTGTATAAACATTTCCTGTACCAGATTTCATTGCGTTTGGAACATTAAATCGCGAGAAAGGTCTATTTAAAATTTTCAAATTCGCTTGGCCGCCATGTTCGTTTTTTAGTTAACCGGTTTTTAATGTCTTACAGATAAACTTCCAGTAGTGCCCTTTATCACCGTACAAAATTTCATGGTGATACCGCTAATAGTTTCAGAGATATAGAATGCCGGTGAAATATTTCGCACATCCGCCATCTTGTGGTTATGTAAACAATTGAACCCAGTTAGATGTCGGTGCATTCCAATGTGTATAAACATATACTGTACCAAGTTTTATTGCGTTTGGTTGGTTAAATCGCGAGAAACGTCTATTTAAAAGTCGAAAATTCGCAAGGCCGCCATGTTGGTTTTGTAGTTACCAGTTTTTCAAAAGTCACATAGGTGGACTTTTAGTAGTTTCCTTTATCACCGTAAAAAATTCCAGGGTGATATCGGGAATAGTTTCGGAGATATTGAATGCTGGTGAAATATTTCGCACAGCCGCCATGTTGGATTGGTGAGACGTAACAAAATTTGAAGGGCACGGTCGGGGTCGCCCGGAATAGTGCTATGAACTTACCGAGTTTCATTGATATCTCTCCAGCCGCTTAGAATTTATTAGGGGGGGACACACACACACCTCACAGAGACACACACACACACACGCACACACACACGGACAAAAGGTGATCTCATAAGCCTATTTTTTTCAAAATTGAAAATAGGCTAAAAATGAAAATGTGTGTGTTTTTCTCTGAATTTCTACGGAAATTTGAGTTGTTTACGCGTTTCAGACTGTTTTATGATAGATGCGCGCGAAAATAACTTTTTGTCTGTCTGTTTGTTTGTCTGTGGACAAATTTGTTCCCTTATAACTCGAGAACGGCTGGGTGTATCAACGTAAAATTTGGTACAGATATCCATCAGAGGCACGACACTAACCATTGATGTAACTCTTCTCCGTACCTCTCATAAAAGGGGGCCTACCCCCTTAAAATACATACTGAAATAGGCGTAGAAGGACGAGACAAAACTCATTTTCAGCCCCTCAATGTGAGAGACAAAACTCTGGTCCCCGAAAACCATATTTTAAGGACCGAAGACCAACCGTTTTTGAGATATTCCCAGAAAACTAATTTAAATTAATAAACTAATGAACGAATGCAAGCCAGTAACCATGCCAACGGATTCTCATTGCTGTAAGACGCAATGCAATTCCATTAATTACATTAGTGTGAAAGTTTGCAAACGGCTAGAAGGTTATCACGGAACCAAATTAAGCCGTAAAATTCATCAATACATATAATGCGCTTAAGGGGATCAAGGGGTACTTTATAATTTTTTCACGCGATTTACACCTGCGGGTGTGGTACGGCAGGTCTATTATATTCCTATCCCCATATTATTCATTCATTCATTCATTCATTCATTCATTTCGTATTGGCCATCTATGGACCGCGTCATTCCAACCGTCTCCTACTGGCTTTGATGTTTGCCCTGTACGCCCGTATTCGTTCTCGGTGGATTTCCTTCCGTTCCTGGGTCCAAATCTTTCCCGTTTTCAGCTTCGGTTTTTCTTGTAAACCTTTACAAGCTTGAAGTTTCCTATTGAGTGGGGCGCGCTCCTGAATGTCTGTTGGTGTAATCCCCACTTCTTTCAGATCTTTATCCAGTTCAATGAACCAGGCCCATTTTGTTTTCCTCTCCTGAAAGTAAGTTATGTTGCGGTTGGTCAGTCTCGCTGGGCTCATTCGTTTCACATGCCCAAAAAATGGTAACCTTCTCTTCCGGATGACGTTGTTTATCTTCTCCACATGAGTATATAGGTCATGGTTATGCCGTATTCTGTATTCCCCATTGTCTTTGATGGAACCCAATATCTTTCTCAAAATTTTCCTTTCTTTGGCCTCCAGTTTCTCGACCAAGCCTTTTTTGTTCATCGTGAGGCATTCAGAAGCATGCAAGACCTCCGGACGGATGACACTGCAGTAATGTTTTAGTTTTGCGTTGAAGGATATTGACCTTTTCTTATAGATGTCCTTAGTTAAATGGTAGACCATTTCCATTTTGCTCATGCGTGATGTGAATGCTTCTTTCTCTGATAATATCCCTTCCCTGACCCGTCCTGAAAAGAAAAGTACATGGCCATTGGCTGAATTAAAAATATAAAAAATAGGTGTTATAATTTCTCCCTATATTATATTATATTATTATTAGTATTATATTATGGCGTACAACGACGAGATAAATCCCCTCGGTGCCAGCAACAAAACTCGGGGGCCCTAAAGGGTCCTCGAAAACTACATTATAAGGCTCTAAATCCAACAGTTTTTGAAATATTCCCAGAAAACTAATTTAATTTAATTGAACAAACTAATGAAGGAATGCAAATCGGTAACCATGAGAACATTATCTCAAGGGGTGGCATACAACTTTCCTTCTATTTCTGTAAGAAGCAATGTCACTCCATTTATTACATTTCTGTGAAAGTTTGCAAATGGCTATAAGGTTATCACGGAACTAACGTAGACCGTATAATTCATCAATGCAATTAAGGGGGTAAAGGGGTAACCTAGATTTTTTTCATGCAATTTTCACGTTCGACATATAGTACAGAAGGTCTATTATATCTCCAAACAGCAACATTATTTTCAAAAATTCCTGAATTGAACCAGCATTTTTTGCGGCTTTTAGGAATTTGGGCAATTTGAGGCTAAAGAAACTGAATTTTCATGCACCACAAGCCTTTATAATTTATGAAAGGGGTCTTCCTGTGTATGGGCACCTAGCACAACGTAGAGGGTCAGTTTTTATGTGACGTGTATTGCGTTTCGTCTACAAGGCTTTCAAATGTATTTCACGTCAGGAAGTACACGTTAGGTGAATTTAGTCTCAGAGCACATTTTAACTTTTTTTTGTCGACATACGCGTTCATCGTAAGGATGATTTTATTCGATACTGTGTGGTAGATATACCCATATTTGGATATCTGGGTAATATGTTGTAGACAATAGAATTGTCTGTCTGTCTTTCTGTGTATCTTTATGTACGCCTATACCTCGTGTTCGGATGCTTGGTGCATCGTAAAATTAGGTATGGTAACCATGAGAGTCAATACACCAATCATTTATAAAACTCTTCACCGTACTTTTCATACATTAGAAGGGTGGATATAGAGAAAAACTTCTCAATATATGCTAAAATAGGCGAAATATAAAAATTATCCTAGAAGGACGACCAAAGCATATGTTGCGCTTCTCAATGTGAGACCCAAAATTCGGGAATCTATAAAGGGTCTCCGAAAACTACATTTTAAGGGCCTTAAATAAACAGTGTGTGTGTGATATTCCCAGTAAACTAACTTCGTTGTGATAAACTTGAAGGAATGACAAACTGCTAACCATTGCAACAGTAGCTCAATTGATAATGTCTGGTGTTAACAGCGAACACCATTCGAAGAACGGGTACTTCTGCTAGTATGATATAAAAATCATCACACCGATGAACTAATTAATAATAATAATAAATATGACACATTACTATAAATAAACATCTTAGGGATCGAAACATTTCTGTTTAAGCGGTCACATTCCGTTTTATGGATTAGCCAATGGGGTAGCAGGTGTAAATTTTTCCGGAATCAAGTACCTATGCAGTCTACTGGCATTGCCGTTTTTATTCTTGCCGTGTTAGGATCGTGAGTGCTATGGAGTTAGAATTTGGTCGTACATCTAAGGGAAGGGAGTACGTTTACCATGAAGGTTACTAATACCGAAAGTTAAGAATGGCGAAAAGTGGTGTTGTGATGTGGGTGTGTGTTTTCAAGTATTCGAAAAAGTGCTATCCATCAATTCAGTCCAAAGATAACATTTTAACCCGTGGACCAAACTGTGAGCATCAGTGTGGTGTTCCTGATGTTGCCCGTATAGAGGTTTCGAAGCACGTCCAAGGGGTGAAGAGAGCACGCATAGCCCAGGAATTTTAGGTTTTAACCTTAAAAAAAAAAAAAAAAAAAAAAAAAAAGTAAAGCTGAAAATGGGTACAGATGTCATATTTGATGTTCTTAACAACATATTAAAAGTCCCCGGTCTTCCCGTGTCGGCTTCCTGAATTTCCAGCCGTTTGAACTCCTCGAATGCTGGAGAAGTAGGTGCCGTCGCTGGAATTCGCATTGTAAGCGAAAGATTTGCCTTACAGTGCTCTAACATGGCTTAAATTAAAGGAGAAAATATAAGCTATAAGTCAATTCATGGGTTGGCACGTTAGCGATACTTACGGTCTAACAGGAAACGAAAAAATGCCGCATTTTTTTTTAAAGTGCCACGTTTTTTTTACGTTTGTTGACAAACTATCACGAATATTGCAGACAAGTTTTCTATAAAAGTTGTTGGCGACAAAATAAGCTTTCATTTGATGTATTTATAATCGATGTCCGAATAATAGGTGCCGAGCTATAGTGGTGTAAACAAAAGATTGTTACGGTATTCTCTTCTCCGTCTGCGCTACACACACACTGCGACCGGGACGCACTCTGATTTTCCATTTGCATTTGACAGGAGCTTCCTTTCTCTATGATAAATGAAGTGCATCCCCTATTTTCAAAATATTTCACGCTTAAACCCACCCCTCTCAAAAAATGCCCCTCCCCAGCCCCCCCCCCCCCCCCCCAAAGAAAATGATTTTTTCAATTTTTTTAGTGTTTTTAATGAAAATCACCCTTTTTGTACATCTGCTCCTAATATTGAAAATAATTCAATTTCGAATTTTGAGCCCCCCCCAATCGACATCTCTTCATTCTATAAGGTGTTCTCGGTGCGTTTTTTGCGTGCTTTATTGAGCTAGGTAAACAAAATTAATGTTTTAATATGTTAAATATGTAACCATTTGTGACTTGGCAATCTAAAATTATTATTTTAATGCCATTTTTAGGAGAGCAAAATATCTTAAGTAAAAAGTAGTGTGAATATCGGAGTAGATATTTCTGCTTAAAACTAATACAGTTTATCATGCATTATTTATCAAATAATTCAAATAATTTTTGTTAGAAACCAATTTGTAAACAAAAGAGAATGTTCATTTTATCACAGCAAAGTAAAATGGTGTAACAACATACTGAAAATAATATATACCTGCAAATATGTACGCAGTAAATGCTGCCGGCATGCGTCGGACGTTGGCGGCAAAGTGGCCAAATCGAACGAATCAGTAACTGTCCGTCTTGCGATAGTCCTTCCATACAGACGCACACGAAGCTCGTTTAGAGAATTGAAGCCCTTTCCGTTGAACAACTACAGACCAATTTTTTCTCCAGCTATCTTTATATCTTCCTTGGATGCACCAGGCTGATTGAAAACGACGACAGTTTTCCGAAGATCTTCGTTGTTTTTGAGAATGCCCCATGGACGCTTCTTCCCTTTGCTAAAAATAGCCGAAGTTGTGTCACATCCACTCACGGCATGTGCAAATAGCACACAACTTTTCATCTCACCGATATCTTCCTGAATGTTTGTGATAGGGAAAATCTTTCCAAGAGATTTTGAGTTTCCAGGACTGTAAAAATGGATGTTGTTGTTCTCTCTTGCTTTTGCCAACAACATGCATAGGACATCAATGTCTGACGCTATAACAGTAACAGCATGATCTTCGGCATCTAGAGACAACGCTACGTCGACAAATAGTGTGTCTGCACCCCCTGTCGCCTGACGAACAGCAACTCCAGCATTTCTAAGCTCCTTTGTTAACGTAGAGATGAACCGTCCCTTGTTTTTGGTGTTACTTAGAAAGTCTGCCTGAGAAGTGGAAGCCATTGTGTTGGAATCGAAGACGATGTCTATGGACGTCCACTTCCCTGCACGGCGTGCCTGCTCCTGGTTCTTCGTGCTTGGAGTCTGATCGTAGTTGTCAAACACAATGGTAACGTTTGAAGGATAGTGCTTGCTTATGTACAACTTGTAGGACTGGATTATGTCACCAAAAGTTGCAGGTCTTGGCCATACAACGGTATGCAAAAGCAGACCTCCATCAACGACTACTTTGCGTTGTTCTTCAAATTCTTTGGGGGCTTCTGAAGATTTGAGAAGGTGTTGAAGTGCTGACTTGGCTGTTTTTCTCAATAAGGATGAATCGAAGAGAGCTGGAGGCGTCGGTGCAAGCTCTTACTTCAAGAACTCCACGATATCCGCTTCCGATTTCATCACAGATATGATTCGCATGAAAAGTTAGTGCGGGTTGACCGGGACGATGCCATCACGAATTTTTAGTTGGCACCCAACAACTGACAAAGGGACTACGCGGCTTTTTGTTGCGAGCTTGAGACCCTAAAAACTTTTCCCCACCATTTGTTGTATTGCTTCTTCACCAACTTCTCGAGCCTTGTCGCAGTTGATGCTGATGTTTGCAACTACGCCAGTGGAAAGCGATTGAAGGCTTTCTTTATTTAAATCCCACGGAGAGCGATCTTCTACCCACGAGCGAATCACTTCTGCGTGGCGGTTCTCCAGCTTCCGCTGCCAGTCTCTCAACTCAACGTGCTGTTCCGAGAATTTTGTCTTTATACCAGACACATTTTCTACAGCTTCACAGATCGGGATGCACAGTGGAAACGCCGAGACAAAGTGAGCCAGCGCGCTATCGTCCACTCCTCGTCCTCTTGTTAAACCTCCTCATGATTTCATAGGCCGCATAGGATCCTGTTCTATGGCCATATCTGACCATATTCCAGCCCAAAAATAATGATAGCGTCGGATGGAAAAGTACCCGTTCTTCGTGAAGTTGATGTACTCGTCCACGGGCATCTTCTGATCTAACTTAAGCATTTGATGCAGGTACAAGTAGGCTGACTTAGCGTAGTGCAGCGTGTAGGTATGGCAACATCTTCGATACGCAGTACAAATGGAGGTTCCAATTTGATGTACTTTCTGCCCGAATAAACAGCCGAACGATTTCCACTTGCCTGTAGTACTCCGCCCACAGCTTCGCTGTCCGGCTAGCTTCTGACAGATTCTTCATCCTGTCTTCCATGTACTCCATGACCCGAGTTACAACTTGATCTTCGCATACTTCTTGCAGTGTTAGTTTTCCGTATAAAACCTTTCATAACACAAACAACGCCCATCGGTTCGTCGAGTGGCTTCATACACAAAATGCAGTCTTCAAAACTCATTTTTTTACCGGCCGCCGTGGCCGAGACCGCTAACGCGCTATCTCAGGTCTCGCTGGCATCGGGAGAGCGAGGGTTCGAATCCCACCTCGGCCGTCTTGAAAATGGTTTTCGTGGTTTCCCATTTTCACTATCAGGCAAATGCCGGGACGTTTCCTTTCAATAGGTCCACGGCCGATTCCCTTTCATAATCTCTTCCCTGCTCCGTCCTAAAAAATACAAAAAACATGGCCATTGGCTGCATTAATAAAATTATTATTAAAACTCATTTTTATGACAACAACACAATAAATAACACTTTTACGGCATAACACACATCGGTCAACAACCAACTGATTAAAATTTAGAAACAAAAGAAAACAAGAAGCTCCGCCAATTCGACGCATCAATGCTGCGGGCGAACGCGTCAGTTAGCCGCTAAGAAACAATGCAAACACGGGCTGATTCAGGTCGCGCGCCATTGTTTAAATCTCTGTAGCTCGGCAATTATTACTTGCACATCAATTATGAATACATCAAATGAAAGCTTATTTTGTCGCCAACAACGTTTCTAAAAGACGGTCTGCGATATTCGTGATAGTTTACCAACAAACGTCAAAGAAAGAAAAACGTGGCACTTAAAAAAAAAAATCGCGGCATTTTTTCGTTTCCTGTTAGACCGGAAGTATCGCTAACATGCCAACCCAAGAATTAACTTATTGCTTATTTTGTCTCCTTTAATTTAAGCCATGTTAGAGCACTGTAAGCCAAATCGTTCGCTTACAATGCGCATTCCAGCGACACCACCTACTTCTCCAGCATTCGAGGAGTTCAAACGGCTGGAAATCCAGGAAGCCTACATGGGAAGACCGGGGACTTTTAATATGTTGTTAAGAACATCAAATAGGATAACCGTACAAATTTTCATCTTTACTAAAAAAAAACAAGGTTTTGACCGTTTATAGACTAAAATTCCTGGGCTAGCAAAGAAGATGCCAGCATTCGTCAAATTTACAATGCCATGGGTGACATTCATGATAAAGGTTTTAGTAGATTTAGTAGTAGGGTACCACTGAGTGAATTTAACAAACTCATTCAAACTACACATACATAAATAATGTAGTTTCTTCTAATTTATTTGATTTTTTTAACCATACTTTAGAAATATTTTTAGCCTACTTTTCACATTTTGTAAAAATGAGGAAAAAGTAGACTTATGAGATTGGGCAAATGTGTGGATGTCTGTCTGTCTGTCTGTCTGTCTATCCTTCTGTCTGTCTGTCTGTCTGGCTGTGTGTGTGCCCCCCCCCCCCCTATCAACTCCTAAACGGCTGCAGCAATCGAAACTAAATTTGGTAGGAGTAAAGATCTATACCGGAATATCTCACGGCCGTATATGAAAATGATGGCAGTGCTACCAACTGCTGAAAAATCGCAATTGAAATTTGAGCTCCATGTTGGATATCTTGGAAAGTATGAAAGGGAGCTATTTCAAAATTGGCACACGTATAGATAATAATATTGCAGTATAATTTCCAGGAAGCCATACATGGCAGTGTTGCCAAAATGATTATAAGCCTGCTGATAGGTCCAAATTTTAATGCATATAACTTCTACACTATCAATTGGATTTCAACCAAATTTCGAATGTGCTATGTGTACTGAACCCTTGCAAAGAAGCTTAAGAGACTCAGTTTCGGGGGGTGTAACAGTCCATTTCGTAAGTTGTTGTTAAAGCGCTTCATTAACATGCAGGGTAACATATAACAAAATAACATGCAGGAAAATGTGAAGCCAGGGTTAAAACAAATGAATTTAATGACAGATCATCTATTTACAAAATGAAATAAACAAACAAAACTCCCAAAATGACGCCCACTGAATAAAATTAACTTGCCAAAAACAAGGCCTAATCTCAGGAGAGATTATTAATCGGACCAAATGTCCCACAATCTGCAATGACAATGTATACGTGTGTGCCGTTCTACATGCTTAACGATGAGTACAAATGAATGCATGATTCGTCATCATCCGGATAAACTTTCAGAAGACGAATCTGCATTGCTTAGAGCTAGACAGACGCGGGGAACAACTATACACAACTTGAAACTAAACCGACACTTCCTATACTAAATAAACAACAAATAATTTCCGCATGAAATTGGAATCAAGAACTGCCGTAGCAAAACATTACTGCCTAAAATTAGGACTTTTCAAAAATCAACACAAGTAAGTTAACACGTGACCAACAAAAGAAAACACACATATGACCGCCGTCATTTTTACAAGTAAAATACAACTACACCACACGGGTGTCACACAGACCAACAAACATGAACTGAGTCATAGAAAAATCACTAGGCTCAAAGCCAACATTTACATCATTAACACAATATTCCATCCATACGACATGCAATAATCCGTAACAAACGTGGCGAACTCCCCAATTAATTATGGTCCAAATAACCATCACAAAAGAACAGGTTTGCTAATGATAGCTTAATAGGGGTCAGTCGGACAACAGGACTGCCTAACAAAATAAGTCACCGAGGCTAGACGGGCGCTAAGTGGAAATCTGCACATCTGTCAACCCACGTGTCAATAACCTCGACCTCCCAAGGCACGGGATCGAGTCTCGAAGAAGCGTGCCCCAAAGCACAATATATACGTGTGTGTGTGTCAGAACAAAAATATATCTCAGCATTTCCCCTAGGAAATCCAAGAATCAGCATTGGACAAGGTACAGTAGCCTCCTCGGAGCGCACTGCCTTTCCATCAAAAATACAACAACAACAATATGAGGGCGGTAGCACCATCTACCCCTCTTCACGTAGAATCAAAACACACACCTGACACAAGAACACACACAGAATCACACGTATGGGTTTGACAGATACCTGAAATAAATGACATAAATATTTTTCCACCAGCTTGCGCTTCCGTTCTAGGCTGTGACTATCGAACCTGAAAAGGACTAAAAAAAATCTAAAAAATTAGAACTAAGGTGTTCTACAATTACATCTTAATTTGTTGCGCTCGGCAGCCCTAATATGAGTAATAACCTGTTCATCAAACATCTTACATAATTACCTCCCTTTCCTATCAAAAATATGAACTTTAATAAAGCACCACTTAAAGAATGTAACGAGTTTCGCATCCGCATGGATAAAATCAAGTACACGCGCCGTGTACATTAAATATGACTCCAAAGAAAAATATACAACAAACAACTTTGGCCACGCGCCAACGTACATTAAAAAACACTAGTGTCGGTGCACAAAAAAATCTAAACAAGAAAAAGAATGAATAAACTATTTACAACGTTCCCCCGCCTTATCTAACTACATATTGAGTAAATCAATTTTTGTACATCACCGTATCAGCTTGCAGAACATATAACTTCCGTCCTGGCTCATTTCCTTACGGGAAATTAGCCCTCCATCGTCGACGTCGTTGAAGAAGCGATGCCCATCATTCCGTTTCCTGACCAAACGTCGGACATCTTGGCGTAGTCTCTTGGACAGAAATGTTCAATGTTATTAAAAATTGCCTGGCTATAATCGCTGCGAGTTACTACTTTCACTCACGTTATGTCCTATGCGATTAATGATCGAAGACTTTCCCTAGCTTAGCATTTGCTTACACACGCACAATTATCACTTGAAAAATACAATACAAAATTTACATAAATTATACACTTTAAACACATCGTCACTGGCTTGAAAAACAAGTTTAATCATGACTGTCTCGCAGTCCTTATCTCGCTAGATATCTCCACTGCTCTACGTGAACCTTGCTCGCTTTGAGTGCTAATGGAATGTTAGTAAAGTCTTGCCCATTAAGAGCTGAAAATCGTGACGCACACTGGCGTGAACCTTGCTCACCAGAGCTCAAAACAGTTGTCACTAGTATGATAAATAAGAGCGGTAAATCGCGACGCAGACTGGCGTGACCCATGCTCACCAGAGCTCAAAACAGTTGTCTTCGAAACAGCTTCTCCTCGATCAATTTATTGGAAACTGACAGACTGAGGTGGAGTGAGGAGAATTAGGAAAAATATTCTAGAGTTTTTATCTCACAAACTTGGGACTAGTATCAATCTTCATCATTTTATTCAAACGTCTCAGTGCGCTTATGCGGAATTATTTCGGATCAGCGGTTCTTTAGATAAGCGTTTCCGAGCCTTCTTTTACAGGGTACGCCACCCATCGCGTGATTTTGGCGTGGTCTCATCTGATTGGGTGATTCAATCCTAGGTCGGTTGAAACTCACTCGTGACCATCCCCTAATGACTCCAATTTTGGTGCGCGTTGTTACACAATTTGTCCTTGAACTCGGCTTACCCGGTCGTCTTCAAGAATAACTACCAAGCCTGCCTCTGTGGTAATCATTGCAACACACTAACTTGGCTTCCCCTTTGTCAATTTCCACATGTACTGCCTGGGCCTCAGTAATAATAATAATAAATCATGAATACTTATTCATCGCAGATTAATAAGGGTTCATTTATCCTCAGCAAGGTTTTGAAATTCGAAGCAAGTGATTGATTTGGATTTTAAAAACAATATCTACAGTAGTAACGACAACATCTCTTAAGTACCTCATTCGACTGCTTGAGTGTACATACCACTGACCCAATTAGTGCGCGCACTCCATGCCGGAATGTCATTCATACGTCTCGGCAGACCTCCCCTCTTTCTCACATGATTACCACTCCTGCCGGATCAGCTGTCTTGTTTATAAACAATGCACGCTCTCCCCAGGCGCTACACGGCCACGTACTTTTGAGTGTTGGCTCACAAATAAAATTCTGCAATAATGATTCTGCACTCATAGTCCTGATTATTCGTCAAATGGTTCTCTTCTGTAGTACGGCTTGAGATTAGCACTATTGAAGACAGATTTAGCGCCAGTGCTCAATTCTTCAAGTCTGTAGGCATTGTTACCCAAATTCTTAATGATGCGGAACGGGCCAATAAATTTTGGAGAGAATTTTGCAAATATTTTGTTTTTGGGATCAGATATCGGTGGTCTTCGAACAAGCACTAGCTCCTGTTCCTGTAATTCACGGTGAAATTTCTTTCCTCTGTACCTCCTCAATCTTCGGTCCGCTTGATTCCTCATGTGCTCTCTTGTTCGCTGAATTCGCAACTCATGTGCTAATAATGGATCCCTTGGGCATGGAATAATCTTGTCCCAAGATCTCTCAGGCAACCTATTGTGGTGTACAACTAGTGGGACTTGACCCGTCGACTCGTGCTTAGTAGTGTTCATGCACATCTCAATATCTCCTACTTTGTCAACCCACTTATTATGATCATTAGGAATCATTACTCGGTAATACTTGGCAACACAGCGAATCGTTCTCTCGCTCGGATTCCCACAAGGATGGCGAATGCTCGACAAAACATGTTTTATCCCTAGGCTCTCTAGACCTTGCCTAAAAAGATTGCTCGTAAAATAAGTACCATGGTCCGATAAAATGAATTCCGGCTTCCCAAGCATCGGAATGACTTTGTTCTGAATTCTGCTGAGGACTTGCTTTGATGTCGTCTTCTGGATTGGACATAATACTACCATCTTCGAAAACACATCGACACATATAAGAAGGTGTCGGCATCCTCGTTTTCCCTTAACCAGAGGGCCAAAACAATCAATAGCGACCAGCTCGCATGGTTTTTGAGGTAATAATGGTTTTGGAGGTTGTTTCAAAATTAAGTTGTTTGGTTTAGTGCGCTGACACGCGTCACAAGTCCTTATCACTTCCACAATGGTATATCGCATCTTAGGCCAAGTAAAAGTTTCCCCTATTGTCGCTTCTGTGTTGTCCGTGCCGATATGTGCTAGGCTCTCGTGGACATGCCACGTCAATCCTCTCTGTAATGATGCTGGAACTAGAATTCGCAGTTTGGTGTGATCCTCATCCACGTACTTATGCAAAAGGTTATTCAAGTAGTGAAATTTCGCTTCCTTGGCATGGGCTTCTCGATATTCAGGTGAATCTGGTTGTAGTTCCTTCCTGTAAAATTTGATCATCATCATCATCCATGGGTCTTCTTCTTGTTCCTTCTGAATTTCCTTTAGTTTATCCAAAAACTCACGAGCCTTAGGTGTTAGTGCTATATGGTGAACTTCCGCTGCTATCTCGTTCTCATCTTAAGGATTCCTGCTTACAGCATCTGGTATGATGTTCATCCTTCCAGGGCAATGCTCTATTGTAATGTCGAACTGCTGTATGTAAATGGACCAATGCGTAACTCTCTCACTTGCCATCGTAGTCTTGAATAGGAATGTCAGTGCATGGTGGTCAGTTCTGACAACAATGGAATAACCGAAAATCATCTTACGCCATTGTTGAAGTGAATACAAAATCGCTAGCAACTCAAGCTCCGTCACAGTGTAGTTCCTCTCGTGCTTCCTCAATTTACGACTCGTAAATGCCAAATATGATCTTTTCTTGGGTTCATCAGCGTCCTCTCGGTACAGCATGGCACCGATCCCAATCAATGAAGCGTATGCTTGAATTATAAATTTCTTCTCGAAGTCTGGATACCCTAGCTTCACACAATTCTCCAGTAAGTCTTTCGTAGCTCTAAAGGACCTGTCGCACTCCTCATTCCACGACCATCGATTTGATTTCTTTAGCATCTCTTGCATTGGTGCTACTGTTTCCGTGTATCCAGGACAATTCTCCTTAAAGAAACCTGTCACTCCCAAAAACGCTCTCACATGTTTTACTTTAGTTCGTGTGGGGAATTTCTTGATTGCGTCAATTTTCGCTGGATTAGGCCTCATGCCTTCAACATCAATTATGTGACCCAAATACAGAATCTCGCTCTGGCAAAAGTGCGATTTCTTTAAATTAATTTTGAAATTCATGGTTCTCAAGTTATCCAGAAGTTTGTTTAGGTTTACCAAGTGTTCCTCCATTGTTTCTGATGCAATAAATATGTCATCAACATATCTCGTAGTGAAGCTCTTGACCTCCTCAGTCAGATTCCTGTCTAGTGCTCTTATCAATGCACATCCAGCTGTTTTTACACCAAAGGGCATGCGAGACCAGATATAACTTTGGTTATCGAATAAAAACCCAGTCAATAGTTGGGATTTTTCTTCAAGTTCAAGATGGTGGTTTTTTTTAGCGTATGGCTTTTAGTGCAAGGAGTGTCCGAGGACATGTTCAGCTCGCCATTTTTGTAGCTGCTTCGAGACGGACACCCAATGGGTGAGCTACAAGTACCGTTGGGGAGGGAAGGAGGGAAGTTGGAATGTAAGGACGAGGAGTTGGAAGGTAGCGGCTGTGGCCTATAGGTAGGGACCAACCCCGGCATTTGCCTGGAAGGAAGATGGGAAACCACAGAAGACCATCTTCAAGGTTGCCGGTGGGGGGATTCGAAACTCCTCACCTCCCGGATGTGAATGACTGCCATCAGTCATGCCGTAACCACCACGGCTAACTCACCCGGTAAGATGGTGGAAACTATTTGTTAAGTCGACGCTAGAATAAATCTTCTTCCCACGGAAGCCCTTCAATACATCCTTGATCCTTGGTGCTGGGTCATGCTCAACTAGCGGTTTACTGTTCAAAACTCGTGCGTCTAGGCATAATCTAATTGATCCATTTGGCTTGGCCACAACCAATATTGCGTTTAAGTACGGGGTTGCTGCTTTTCATATCATGCCGGAATCTAACAAATTACTAATGATGTCCTTCACCTGAGCAAAATGTTTCTCTGGGATCGGGTACAATTTACTCTTAAATGGGGTCCAGTCGGTAACTTGCATGGCATACTGGAAATTTAAAACTTTTCCAGGGATGGTGTCGAAAGCTCCTTTATGATGTCTCATAATTTCTTCTAAATTTCTTCTATCAGGTTCCCCTACTATTGCCTCCTTAAGCCACTCCCGAAGTAGAATTTCAAATTTGGATCCGCTAATTTCTTCTTCCGCCAAATGTACCCAAAGTTCCTGCGAAATATCTCGACTGTCAATTTCAACCACTGCTGTCCGGCTTACTCGTTCCTCCGTCAAGTTCTTATATCCGATCACGTCATTAGTGCATTCCTCAATAACCCAAGTATTCGCCTCTCTCTCTAGTGGACTTTCTTCCATTTTCAAACCCACATGACTCAACCCCTCAACTTGTTTGAAACTCACAGTATTATTATGTAAGTCAATTACAGCATGAAAATCACAGATAAAGTTGGCTCCCAAAATGACGTTATAATTCATCTACGGTATCACGATGAATGTTTGCGAAAATGTGTGGTTTAATATATCCAGGTCTAAATATGCTTGGTGCTTGCAAACTATGGTCTTGTCAGGAATGACCCCTCTGACTTTCATTAATGGTACAGGCATAATTGGAACGGTTTGTTTACTTCCGATTTCTTTCAACAATACTTCCGTGACTAAGCTCACCTGGCTACCTGTGTCAATTAAGCACCTCACTCTAATACCTCCAATACGTGCATAAATAATCGGTAATTGTCTGATGACATTTCCTCGGTCCTTCACCACTTCCTCCAGGCAATCGTCCGGGAATGCTACCCACTCTTCTGTGTTTGCAACAATCAACTCCTCCCGCTCCCTGGTGTCCTCCGTTCTCAGGCTATCTGGTTTTGGTTCATTCGAGTTTTTTTTTAATCCTGGGACCCATTCGTTGAGTTCCGCCGGTTATCATCGCGCCTCTCCTGCTGTCGTAATAAGCTTTCCGTCTCCGCTCCTTGGTGATTATCCGGGCTCTGCCTATTCGCCTTCGCACGCCCACACTTCTCTTTCTCCATCTCTTCGGCATTTAACTCATCCAAATACTTCTGTGATTCGACGTACCGCTCATTCAAATCATTGCGATAGTCTCCCTGATTATCTTGGCGATAGTTCCTCGTATTGTTCCACCTGCCATCTCCGTTCATTTGGTAAGGTCTACCCTGCCTTGGGTTTCCCCTCCAGTTGGTATACTCTCGCTGGTACGTCCACTGGTTGTGCTGGTTCTGATTATTATGATTATAATTATCTCGGCGATTCTGGAAGTTCCTATTATTTTGATTGAATTGGTTTCGGCCATCATACTCTTGCCGTCTTGGTGTAAATTGCGTTCCGGTAGATTGTGTTTTTGTTTGGTTACTCTGGTTGTTGTTGGTATGGTGTCCTTGAACTACTTCAGCTGTGTTTACACACTTCATGTTCCTTCTCCCTGTCTGTGGACTAACCATACTTGTCTCATCTAGATGGCGGAGTAACTCTTCAGCCTGAACTGCGGTCTTAATATTACCGGCCACTAACAACTGCTGAATATTCATAGGAAGCTGCTTACCAATGGTTAAAACCATGTTTTCCTCGATAGGGGGGTCGTCAAAATCCCGGAATTTAACCAGCTGTTGGCTAAAGAATTCGGAAAATCTGGTGGGATGTGTGCTGTGATATTTCCTAGTGTATAAATCCATTCTCAACCCCTGCTGCAAAGAAGGACTCCAGAACTTTCTCAAGAACGCCTCTCTAAACTGTGCCATGTCGGTAAATGTATATTTAAAACTCTGGAACCAGATTAAGCTTGGGCCCTCCAAAAACATTTCCACAAGTCGCAACTGTTTTGCGGGACTGACATGTTGATCGTTAAAGTAGTCATCCAGCTGACGTAAAAATGCTTTGGGATTGGATCCTGAGTTCTCCCTGAATTTATCGGGTTTGAAATCATTCCCCCTAATTACCTGTATCACTTGGGCAGGTGCCAAGTCGGGTTGTGGTGTTGACGTCTCCCCACTGTAATGTTGGAACGTGTCGCTCGTTATCTTAGGACTTTGACCTCGGCTCGTATCCTCAGCCAACTTCAAGCCCACCGGACTTCCAATGATTCCCTGTTTGCCTACTGTGTTTTCTGCAGAAAATAAAGTTGCGTTTTCTAATGACCTTATCTCATTTTTAATTATGAGATCTGTGTGTTCTTGGAGTTTGGACTTCATGTTTTCCTCCAAAGCCTGCACTCTAGAATTGTATTCACCTAGCCGCTTTAAAATCGTCAGCCTATCTTCTTTAGTTTCGTTCACCTGCTGCTCCCAATCTTTCCGGATCCTGTTCTTCAAACTGCTAATTTTTTCTTCGCTCCTTTCCTGATTCTTCTCTAGCTGCTCTCCTATCTGCTCTTGTATTAGCTGCTGAGTCTTGACTAATTGTTCTCCTACCTCTTCTCGTATTTGCTCTTGTGTTTTAACTAATTGTTCTCCGACCTCTTCTCGTATTACCTGCTGGGTTTTAATTAATTTGTCTTCCAAGTTTTCCTGATTTTTATTTAGCTGGTCTTCTAGGTTTTCACGCAAGTGCATACGTTCTTTCTCTGTTTTGATTTCGAGCTTATCGATTTCCTTTATTAATTCGAGTACGTTACTATCGACTGAATCAATTTGTTTCTGTAATTTATCCTGTGTGCTTTTTATTCCAGCCGTGTTGTTTACGCATGCTGCCTCGATTTGTTTTAATTTATCGGCTACCATTTCATCGAATTGTATGAATTTATTGTCGAATTTGGATTCCAAGTTCTTAATTTCTCCTAATTGTTTTGCGTTATTTTCCGCTACCTCATCTGCCAGTTTCTCTAATTCTACCCTAGTACTTTGGTTTATGTCATGGGTGATCTTTTCTAACTGCTCTGTTTGTGTTATTGCCTGTTCTGATAGTTTATGGTTTAATTCGTTTAATTGTTTATCGGTATCCGATTTCTGGACCTGCAATTGGACCGTAATGTCATTTAACTGTTTTTCACTGTTCTTTAACTGTTCTTACGTTTTCGCGGACATCTGCTCTAACTGTTCTTCCGTTTTCGCGGACATTTGCATAGACATATGCTCTAACTGTTCTTCCGTTTTCGCGGACATCTGCATAGACATCTGCTATAACAAACCTTTGATTTCTTCGATGCTAGCCATAGCACAATACACAAATATAATCAGAGAAAAACAGGGTCATGCACCGGGATTTCAGTCATACACATGTCATGATATTTAAATACTACTGATTCTAATTTAATAAAAAATTCAGTAATCAAAATTTACTGGATAATAACTCTTATTTCCAAACAACAAAATAACTCCCTTGTGATCTGCTTTTAAATTCCTAACCAACAGAATTTACGAACGACACCAATTAACCGAAGTTAATTAAATGTAAAATATAAGGCAACACCTTCCTGCTTTGACTGAGTTCAATAATATGCAAAATTTCTAATTTTAATGCCGGGTGCCAGAACAAGTTAATAACAAATGCAATATCAATTTCTAACCTTGTTCAATATTTCTAACTTTAGGAACTCAGTGATTTTACTAATGCACATGGCGGTACAACATCGCCTCAATTTACTGAATTTACTTTTGCCCGCTTGACCTGGCATCATTTCTCAACGAAATAAATATGAGATCAGTAAAGCAACAACAACAACAATCCCCACTTGGGCAGCCATTTTTGTTTTATGAACCCTTGCAAAGAAGCTTATGAGACTCAGTTTCGGGGGGTGTAACAGTCCATTTCGTAAGTTGTTGTTAAAGCGCTTCATTAACATGCAGGGTAACATATAACAAAATAACATGCAGGAAAAAGTGAAGCCAGGGTTAAAACAAATGAATTTAATGACAGATCAGCTATTTACAAAATGAAATAAATAAACAAACAAAACTCCCAAAAAGAACTCCCACTGAATAAAATTAACTTGCCAAAAACTAGGCCTAATCTCAGGAGAGATTATAAATCGGACCAAATGTCCCACAATCTGCAATGACAATGTATACGTGTGTGCCGTTCTACATGCTTAACGATGAGTACAAATGAATGCATGATTCGTCATCATCCGGATAAACTTTCAGAAGACGAATCTGCATTGCTTAGAGCTAGACAGACGCGGGGAACAACTATACACAACTTAAAACTAAACCGACACTTCCTATCTAATATATAAAAGTGAAAGTCTGTATGTAAGTATGTATGTATGTATGTATGTATATATGTTGGTTCCGTATACAAATCTATACCGTTCCACCAATCTCAACCATATTTTGCATACACATAGTTTAGGACCCAGAAGGAACCGCTGGCTACATGAATTTTCGATAGTCTTTCTCATTCTTCTGATTTCGGCCCTTTTTCACTCAAAAACAGGCTAATCAAATCATAAAATATACTCATGAAGGAATGGCAAGGCAGATAGTTTCCATGGCAACATAGCTCAAGTCGAGACACGGCCGTCTGGATGCCAATTGCGCTCTGCACTACCGGAATAGAAAATGAGGATCTTTACTTGAAATACCGTTAGTTACTCAACTGCTCACACAGCACTGTCAACCGAGTTTAGCATAACAAAGACTTGACACTATCTACTAGATATTTGTCAAATACCACTCACTCACTCACACATCCATCACGAAATCTCAGAACCCACTCAACGGATTGGAATAAAATTTGGTATGCAGCTTACTCAAGGGCCGCAAACGCCCACTAAGAAAGGATTTTTGGATATTCAGGTTCTAAAGGGGTGTTAAGGGGGTAGACCTGCATTTCATCGAATAGCAATATCTCCCGATTGGTTTCACTGGGGGATGTGATACTCGGCATATAAACTCATCATTAAAAATAAGAAGACATGTGTCTGAGGGTTTTTCGATGTGGTGTATATTATGAGGTGAAAGGGGTGAAAAGTGGGGGTTGAAAGATTCTTAACGGAGCCTGTATCTCATAAACTACATAGGCGAGGAGTTTGAAACTCAGCGGGAAAAAATCAGCATAAAAAATAAGTAAATAGGTGTTTGACCGGTTTTTTTTTTCATGAATCCAATTTAAGGGGCCTATGGCGAGGGGTGAAATTCTGTGTAAAAGAAAAACAGGAAAGAAAGTGTCCTAACCGATTGACTCACTCGCTCTTCAAACTCAGGGGGAAAAACTGCTTAAAAATAAGTATAACTCATATGTGTTCGACAGTTTTTTTGATAAACCAAATTAAGGGGTTCATCGGGAGGGGTGAAATTCTGAAGAAAAAAATTGAAAGAAAATGTCCTGACTCACTCACCCACTCATCATCGCCCAGCCAAAAATATTGAAGTTGGAAACATGTCATTTTCGGGATATGTTCGTTGTATGTCAAAACCATACACTAAGGGAGGATTTTAGAATATTCAGGCTCTAAAGGGGTCTTAAGGGGGTTAAACCTGAATTTTATTGAATAACAATATCTCACGAGTGGTTTCATTTGTGGATGTGATACTCGGCATATAAACTAATCATTAAAAATAAGCAGACATGTGTCTAAGGGTTTTTCGATGTGGTGTATTATTATGAGGTGAAAGGGGTGAAAATTGGGGGTTGAAGGATTCCTAACGAAGAGTGTAGGCCTATCTCCTAAACGACACAGGCGAGAAATTTGAAACTCGGCGAAAAAAAAAACAGCTTAAAAAATAAGTAAGTCGGTGTTCCACCGTTTTTTCATAAATTAATTTAAGGAGCCAATGGGGTGGGGTGAAATTCTAGGGGGGAAAAGGAGAGAAAGTGTCCTAACTGACTGACTAACTCACTCACTCATCAAACTCAGGGGAAAAAGACAGCTTAAAAAATAAGTTAATAGGTGTTCAAGCGTTTTTTCATCAATCCAATTTAAGGGGCCCATGGGGAGGGGTGATATTCTGGTAAAAATAATTGAAAGAAAATGTCCTGTCTGACTCACTCACTCGTCACGCCCAGCGAAAACTATTAAAGTTAGAAACATGAAATTTTGGGAATATGTTCGCTGTATATCGAAAACGTCAACTAATGAATGATTTTTGTTATTCGGGTTTTAAAGAGGTGTTAAGGGGGTAAACGTGCATTTCATTGAATAACGATATCTCATGAGTTGTTTCTTTGGGGATGTGATATTCGGTATATAAGCTAATCATTAAAAGAATCAGACATATGTCTAAGGGTTTATCGATGAGGTGTATATTACGAGGTGAAAGGGGTGAAAATTGGGGGTTGAGGGATTCTTAACGGAGCGTGTATCTCTTAAACGACATAGGCGAGAAGTTTGAAATTCGGGGGAAAAAAACAGCTTAAAATATAAGTAAATAGTTGTTCGACCGTTTTTTCATAAATCCAATTTAAGGGGCCCTTGGAGAGAGGTGAAATTCTGGGGGGAAAACAGGAAAGAAAGTGTCCTAACTCACTCACTCATCAAACTCAGGGCGGAAGAACAGCTCAAAATAAGTAAATAGGTGTTCGACCGGTTTTTTTTTCATAAATCCAATTTAAGGGGTTCATGAGAGGGGTGAAATTCTGAAAAATAATTGAAAGAAAATGTCCTGACTTACTCACTCATCATCCCCCAGCCAAAATTATTGAAGTTAGAAACATGACATTTTGGGGCTATGTTCGTTGTATGTTGAAAACGTCCACTAAGGAAGGAATTTTGGATATTCAGGTTCTAAAGGGGTGTTAAGGGGGTAAACGTGCATTTCATTGAATAACAATATCTCCCGAATGATTTCCTTTGGTATGGGATACTAGGCATATAAACTCATCATTATGAATAAGAAGACACATGTCTGAGGGTTTTTCGATGTGGTGTATATTATGAGGTGTATGTGTGAAAAGTGAGTGTTGAAGGATTCTTAACGGAGCAAGTATCTCTTAAAAGACAGAGACAAAAAGTAAGAATCTCAGGGAGAAAAATCAGATTGAAAAAGTAGTAGATAGGTGTTCGATCGTTTTTTCATAATCCAATTTAAGGGGCTCATGGAGAGGGATGAATTTCTGGGGAAAGAAGTCCACTAAGGAAGGATTTTTGGATATTCACTCATCATCCCTCAGCATACCTATTGCAGTTAGAAACTTGAAATTTTGGGGATATGTTCGTTGTTTGTCGAAAAAGGGGTGTTAAGGGGGTTAAACTTGCATTTCATTGAATAACAATATCTCACGAGTTGTTTCATTTGGGGATGTGATATTCGGCATACAAACTAATCATTTAAAATAAGCAGACATGTGTCTAAGGGTTTATCGATATGGTGTATATTATGAGGTGAAAGGGGAGAAAATTGGGGGTTGAAGGATTCTTAACGGAGCGTGTACTGTATCTCTTATTCAACATAGGCGATAAGTTTGAAATTCAGCGGAAAAAGCAGCTTAAAAATAAATAAATAGGTGTTCGACCATTTCTTCATAAATCCAATTTAAGGGGTCCATGGGGAGGAGTGAAATTCGGGGGGGGGGGGTGGGAAACAGGAAAGAAGGTGTCCTAACTGATTGACTTACTTACTCACTTATCAAACTCAGGGGGAAAACAGCTTTAAATAAGTAAATAGGTGTTCGACCGTTTTTTTTTCATAAATCCAATTTAAGGGGTTCTTGGGGAGGGGTGTAATTCTCAAATATTAATGAAAGAAAATGTCCTGACTGACTCACTCACTCATCAACGCCCAGCAAAAATTATTGAAGTTAGAAACATGAAATTTTGGGGATAAGTTCGTGGTATGTCGAAAACGTCCACTAAGGAAAGAGTTACTTGGCATATATACTAATCATTTAAAATAAGCTGTCACATGTCTAATGGTTTTTCGATGTGGTGTATATTATGAGGTGAAAGGGATGAAAAGTGGGGGTTGAAAGATTCCGAACGGAGCGCGTATCTCTTAAACGACATAGATGAGGAGTTTGATTTTCTCCGAGTTCCAATCACCTTAAAAATTAATAAATGAATAAATAATTAAAATAAGTAGATGTTCGACCGTTTTTTTTTCATAAATCCAATTTAAGGGGCATATGGGGAGGGGTGAAATTCTGGAATAAAAACGTCCACTAAGGAAGGATTTTTGGATGTTCACTCTCATCGACCAATCAAAACTATTGAAGTTAGAAGAAGGGGATATGTTTGTTGTGTGTCGAAAATGTCTACTAAGGAGGGATTTTTGGATATTCAGGTTCTAAAGGGGTGTTAACGGGGTTAAACCTGCATGTCATTGAATAACAATATGACACGACTATGACGGGAGCGAAGCGAGGCTAAAAATGAGATGGTGTGTGTCTGTGTATTACTCAATCACGCAAGAACCACTGGTCCGACTTACATAAATTTTACATGAAAGTAGCTGATTTAACTGGTTAACATATAGGCTACTTTTGATTTCAATACTTTGCACTATGGCGACCATTTTAGTGACGTCACTACACCCTTTGGTTCCAAACTTTCATATTTCCATTTCAAATAAAAAGTGAACGCTAAGAAATAGCAAACTTTTGATGGCATATACGAGGTTTAAAATTACATTTTCTATCCGAAAGGTATCTCCAACGGTTAGCGAGTAAAACCTAAATTTGTGCTATAAAACACGGTCAACGCCGAACGGTGTAGTTGGACAAAATGTTCCATCCTTAATCTCCCTCTGCGCAGCACCTCGCCTATCCCCTGTTTTAACTGCCACTTTCACATTTTAATTTATTTATGACGCGTAGCGAAGCACGGGTACTTCAGCTAGTACTAAATAAACAACAAATAATTTCCGCATGAAATTGGAATCAAGAACTGCCGTAGCAAAACATTACTGCCTAAAATTAGGACTTCTCAAAAATCAACACAAGTAAGTTAACACGTGACCAACAAAAGAAAACACACATATGACCGCCGTCATTTTTACAAGTAAAATACAACTACACCACACGGGTGTCACACAGACCAACAAACATGAACTGAGTCATAGAAAAATCACTAGGCTCAAAGCCAACATTTACATCATTAACACAATATTCCATCCATACGACATGCAATAATCCGTAACAAACGTGGCGAACTCCCCAATTAATTATGGTCCAAATAACCATCATAAAAGAACAGGTTTGCTAATGATAGCTTAATAGGGGTCAGTCGGACAACAGGACTGCCTATCAAAATAAGTCACCAAGGCTAGACGGGCGCTAAGTGGAAATCTGCACATCTGTCAACCCACGTGTCAATAACCTCGACCTCCCAAGGCACGGGATCGAGTCTCGAAGAAGCGTGCCCCAAAGCACAATATATACGTGTGTGTGTGTCAGAACAAAAATATATCTCAGCATTTCCCCTAGGAAATCCAAGAATCAGCATTGGACAAGGTACAGTAGCCTCCTCGGAGCGCACTGCCTTTCCATCAAAAATACAACAACAACAATATGAGGGCGGTAGCACCATCTACCCCTCTTCACGTAGAATCAAAACACACACCTGACACAAGAACACACACAGAATCACACGTATGGGTTTGACAGAAACCTGAAATAAATGACATAAATATTTTTCCACCAGCTTGCGTTTCCGTTCTAGCCTGTGACTAACGAACCTGAAAAAGACTCAAAATAAATCTAAAAAATTAGAACTAAGGTGTTCTACAATTACATCTTAATTTGTTGCGCTCGGCAACCCTAATATGAGTAATAACCTGTTCATCAAACATCTTACGTAATTACCTCCCTTTCCTATCAAAAATATGAACTTTAATAAAGCACCACTTATCGAATGTAACGAGTTTCGCATCCGCATGGATAAAATCAAGTACACGCGCCGTGTATATTAAATATGACTCCAAAGAAAAATATACAACAAACAACTTTGGCCACGCGCCAACGTACATTAAAGAAAACACTAGTGTCGGTGCACACAAAAAATCTAAACAAGAAAAAGAATGAATGAACTATTTACAACGTTCCCCCACCTTATCTAACTACATATTGAGTAAATCAATTTTTGTACATCACCGTATCAGCTTGCAGAACATATAACTTCCGTCCCGGCTCATTTCTCTACGGGAAATTAGCCCTCCATCGTCGACGTCGTCGAAGAAGCGATGCCCATCATTCCGTTTCCTGACCAAACGTCGGACATCTTGGCGTAGTCTCTTGGACAGAAATGTTCAATGTTATTAAAAATTGCCTGGCTATAATCGCTGCGAGTTACTACTTTCACTCACGTTATGTCCTATGCGATTAATGATCGAAGACTTTCCCTAGCTTAGCATTTGCTTACACACGCACAATTATCACTTGAAAAATACAATACAAAATTTACATAAATTATACACTTTAAACACATCGTCACTGGCTTGAAAAACAAGTTTTAAACATGACTGTCTCGCAGTCCTTATCTCGCTAGATATCTCCACTGCTCTACGTGAACCTTGCTCGCTTTGAACGCTAATGGAATGTTAGTAAAGTCTTGCCCATTAAGAGCTGAAAATCGTGACGCACACTGGCGTGAACCTTGCTCACCAGAGCTCAAAACAGTTGTCACTAGTATGATTAATAAGAGCGGTAAATCGCGAGGCAGACTGGCGTGACCCTTGCTCACCAGAGCTCAAAACAGTTGTCTTCGAAACAGTTTCTCCTCGATCAATTTACTGGAAACTGACAGACTGAGGTGGAGTGGGGAGAATTAAGAAAAATATTCTAGAGTTTTTATCTCACAAACTTGGGACTAGTATCAATCTTCATCATTTTATTCAAACGTCTCAGTGCGCTTATGTGGAATTATTTCGGATCAGCGGTTCTTTAGATAAGCGTTTCCGCGCCTTTTTTACAGGGTACGCCACCCATCGCGTGATTTTGGCGTGGTCTCATCTGATTGGGTGATTCAATCCTAGGTCGGTTGAAACTCACTCGTGACCATCCCCTAATGACTCCAATTTTGGTGCGCGTTGTTACACAATTTGTCCTTGAACTCGGCTTACCCGGTCGTCTTCAAGAATAACTACCAAGCCTGCCTCTGTGGTAATCATTGCAACACACTAACTTGGCTTCCCCTTTGTCAATTTCCACATGTACTGCCTGGGCCTCAGTAATAATAATAATAAATCATGAATACTTATTCATCGCAGATTAATAAGGGTTCATTACATAAACAGATATGACTGATCGTATTCTTAAGAGCCATCAGGGCTGCCAACTGTTAATAAATGCTGTCAATTTTTTTAATCCAAATACCCATATATCAGAAAGTATGCAAGCCGACAGCTTTAAACTATGCACAAGTATAGTACCTGACATTCTATATTAATTTGGAGTACGTCAGTGCTACCAACATGATTCTAAGCCTGCTGAGAAGTCCAACTTTAAATACATGTAACTTCTATACTATCATTTGGATTTCAACCAAATTTCGTATGTGCTGTGTGTGCTATAACAGATATGACTATGCGTATTCCTAAGAGCAACCAGGCCTGCCAACTGTTAATAAATACTGAATCTATTTTTGTTACCCTAATATCAATATATCAGAAAGTATGCAAGCCAATAGCTCTAAACTTTGCACACGTATAGTACCTGGCATTCTAGATTAATTTGGGGTAACTAATATAGGCCTACGCCAGTGCTGCCAACATGATTCTAAGCCTGCAGATAGGTCCAATTTTTAAATGAATGTAACTTCTATACTAACTAATGGATTTCGTTCAAAATTGACACAACAATAGATCATATTATTTCAGATTATTTCTGACCAATACATGCATGACACTGTTGCCAACTTGATTTTACGCGCGTTGGTAGATCCAATGTTTAACTGCATGTAACGTCCATGCTATCCATTGGACTTCAACCAAATTTTGTATTCTGTACCTTAAGAGATGGAACTAAGACTTTATTCAGTCACCAGGGCTGCCAACTGTAGTTCTCCATTAGGCTACATTATGCCAGGTATACAGTATTTCGAACTAATTAGAAATTTCGATATTACAACTTAATTTCGTCAATATTCTAGATAGATCCATATAGATTAATCATTGGCATGAATCTTAAATTTTAAGAAAAGTAGGCTCTTTAGTTCGTCACGGAACTTCTTGTTTTCTATTTATGAAACAATTTTATTCCGAGATTTCATTAAAATCGTTGGGCCAGTTTTCGTTTTCTTATAAACATACATTGCTGGTTTTAGAATATAGGATAGATGGTTTGTATTCAGATTATGACTTCGTTATCGAAATTCCTAGGACAGAGTCTATGATGAGGTCACTTTATCAACACAGAAGCAGTGCCCAGGGAATCTCAAAGGAGTCGGAACACAGAGAAAATATAGTTTTTGATATCAATACGTTGACTATGATTGACAGTTCGTCTCTTCTTTTGGCTGACGACAGAAATTAAGAAAGAATTATTGGTTTTTATTTTGCGGCAGCAAAGGAAAATATAGCTTGAAATGTTTTAGCCATTTTTATGGATGGTATTTTCAAGAGCTCTAGCAAGCATGTTTATCAAATATATACCATTCATGCCGATTTTGGGAGTAGCAATGATGAGACAAATATATTTCCTATCGCATTCGCACTTCTACCAAACAAGAAGAAGCAAACGTATACGAGACTGTACAGACTACTGCTCCTCCAGGCTGTTCGGGAGTGGAGACCAGAATACATAAATGTGGATTTTGAAGCTGCTGTAATTTTTCTCTGAAAGACGTATTTCCAACAACAAAAAAACATGGCAGTCATTTTCACATGACAAAATGCATAATTATGGAGAAAAATAGGCTACATGATCTCGGATTGTCGGTGGAGTACCGAGAGAATAACGAAATCAGCCTCCATATCCGTATGTGCGCAGCACTTAAGTTTTTAAAGCCTGAAGATGTGCTCGATGGATAGGTGGAAATACACTCTCATACTCCAGAAAGTTCCAAACTTAGCCAGTTTCTTGACTACTTCGTTGACAACTGGCTAGATAACCAAGACATTCCAATCGAGATGTGGAACTGCCACCAAGCACGACACAGGACAACGAATGCTATTGAGGGCCAAAATGATGACGACACCAAAATGATCGGTTTTGTTATTACTTTGCCAGTCCACAACCTGCATAAAGTGTGATGGAAATCAGACTCTGAATTTCTTTTATTTTCATGGAAATTACACTACATCACAATGATATTTTCGAGACCGTGTTAGTAATGAAGTTCATAGACCGAGCGCTTTTCTTCACTCCAAAGGAGTATTATGTTAAGGACACCACGTACTCTTGCATGATGAAACAAGAAGTTCCGTGACGAACTAAAGAGCCTACTTTTCATGCCAATGATTAATCTATATGAACCTATCTAGAATAACGACGAAATTAGGTTGCTAATATCGAAATTTCTAATTAGTTCGAAATACTGTATACCTGGCATAATGTAGCCTAATAGAGCACCACAGTTGGCAGCCCTGATGACTGAATATATTCTTAGTTCCATCTCTTAAGGTACAGAATACAAAATTTGGTTGAAGTCCAATGAATAGCATGGACGTTACATGCAGTTAAACATTGGATCTAACAGCGCGCGTAAAATCATTTTGGCAACAATGTCATGCATGTATTTGTCAGAAATAATCTGAAATAATATGATCTGTTGTTGTGCCAATTTTGAATAAAATCCATTAGTTAGTATAGAAGTTACATGCATTTTAAAATTGGAACTTTCAGCAGACTTAGAATCATGTTGGCAGCACTGACGTATATTGGTTACTCCAAATTCATCTAGAATGCCAGGTACTATACGTGTGCAAAGTTTAGAGCTATTGGCGTGCATATTTTCTGATATATTGATATTAGAGAAACAAAAATAGGGACAACACATATTAACAGTTGGCAGCCCTGGTTGCTCTTAAGAATACGCACAGTCATATCTGTTATGGTACACATAACACATACGAAATTTGGTTGAAATCCAAATGATAGTATGGAAGTTACATGTATTTAAAGTCGGACCTGTCAGCTGGCTTAGAATCATGTTGGTAGCACTGACGTATATAAGTTACTCCAAATTAATATAGAATGTCAGGTACTATACGTGTGCATAGTTTAAGGCTGTGGGCTTGCATACTTTCTGATATATTGGTATTTGGATAAAATAAATTAGGAGCATTTAATAACAGTTGGCAGCCCTTGTGGGTCTTAAGAATACGCTCAGTCATATCTGGTTATGTACACATACAACATACGAAATTTGGTTGAATTCCAATCGATGGTGTAGAAGTTATATGCATTTAAAAGTTGGACCTATCAGCAGGCTTATAATCATTTTGGCAACACTGCCATGTATGGCCTCCTGGAAATTAAACTGCAATATTATTATCTATACGTGTGCCAATTTTGAAATAGCTCCCATTCATACCTTCCACGATATCCAACATGGAGCTCAAATTTCAATTGCGATTTTTTAGCAGTTTGTAGCACTGACATCATTTTCAAATATGGCCGTGAGATATTCGGGTATAGATCTTTACTCCTACCAAATTTTGTTTCGATTGCTCCAGCCGTTTAGGAGTTGATAGGGGGGGGGGGACACACACACAGCCAGACAGACCGACAGACAGAAGGACAGACAGACAGACAGACACACATTTGCCCGATCTCATAAGTCTACTTTTTCCTCATTTTTGCAAAATGTGAAAAGTAGGCTAAAAATCGATTTTTTAGCCTATTTTCAATTTTGAAAAAAATAGGCTTATGAGATCACCTTTTGTCCGTGTGTGTGTGCGTGTGTGTGTGTGTGTGTGTGGGTGTGTGTGTGTGTGAGGTGTGAGTGTTTTCCCCCCTAATAAAATCTAAACGGCTGGAGCGATTTCAGTGAAACTGGGTAAGTTCATAGCACTATTCCCGGCGACCTCGACCGTGCCCTTCAAATGTTGTTACGTCTCACTAATCCAACATGGCGGCTGTGCGAAATATTTCACTAGCATTCAATATCTCCGAAACTATTTCCCATATCGCCCTGAAATTGTGTACGGTGATAAAGGGTACTACTAGACGTTCACCTATGAGACTTTCAAAAACCTGGTGACTACAAAACCAACATGGCGGCCAAGCGAATTTGAGACTTTTAAATAGACTTTTCTCGCGATTTAACTATCCAAACGTAATGAAACTTGGTACAGCAAATGTTTATACACATTGCAATGCACTGGAGTCTAATTTAGTTCAATTGTTTACATAACCTCAAAATGGCGGCTGTGCGAAATATTTCACTGACATTCTATATCTCCGAAACTATTACAGATATCACCCTGCAATTTTGTACATTAATAAGGGGTACTAATACAAGTTTACCTATGTATAATTCATAAACCTCTAAAGTACAAAACGATCATGGCGAACAAGCGAATTTGAAATATTTTAATAGACTTTTCTCGTGAGTTAAATCTCTGAGCGCAGTGAAATGTGGTACGGTAAATGATTTTGCAGATTGTAATGTACTGCCATCTAATTTAATTCAATTGTTTACATAACCTCAAGATGGCGGCTGTGCGAAATTTTAGAATTAAGTTTTTATTTCTTGTGTCGTAATCATGCGATCGAAGTGAAAGTTTGAATAATGAACCTAGGCAATAAGTGTCCTTGAATGGTACATAACTCTATAGCCTATACATATAACAATCCTAAATGGCGAGCTTCCGAAATATTTAGACGGTTCTCAATATCTATGAATCTTTTACAGCAACCAAACTGAAATTTTTATGATCATAGAGACTATGAACATATGTTCACCTATAGGACTTTCAGTAACCTGGTGAGCACGAATCCAACATGGCGGCGACGCGAAGTATAAATATTTAAATGGACGTTTCTCGCGAATTAACTATCCGAGTGCCGTGAAACGTTGCACGTTAAATGCTTACACAAATGTTGATCCATGGCATCTAATTTATTTCAATTGTTTGCATAATCACAAGATGGCTGCTGTGCGTAATTTTAAAATCTCGTTTTTACTTCTTGTGTTCTAATCATGCGATTGAAGTTTGAATACCACACGTACACAATAATCTTAATGTAATAGTACAAAAATAAAAATCCAACCTGACGACAATCTGAAATATTTAGACGGTTCTCAATACCTACGAATCTGTTACAGCAATTGAACTGAAATTTTGTATGTTGATAGAGGCAATTAACATGAGCTGGATATATGAAAATAGGCTGTATAGTTCTTTACGGAACTACTTGTTTATTCTGGCGCCATAAAATTCTTCATTCTTTTCTGAATCCAAATATATATAGTTTGTTGGGGTTTTGATGTCTACAACTACCTTAAATTCGTTTCTTAAAATTAGCGTCCCATGCTCTGAATAATACACTTTTAACTTTGCCAGCTGTTTTCCGTTAATACTTTTTTTTTAGCCTATTTTCAATTTTGAAAAAATAGGCTTGTGAGATCACCTTTTGTCCGTGTGTGTGTGCGTGTGTGTGTGTGTGTGTGTGAGAGAGAGAGAGAGAGAGAGAGAGAGAAAGGTGTGTGTGTGTGTGTGTGTGTGTCCCTAATAAATTCCAAACGGTCGGAGCGATATCAATGAAACTCGGCAAGATCATAGCACCATTCTGGTCGACCCCGACCGTGCCCTTCAAATTTTATTGTGTCTCACCAATCCAGGATGACGGCTGTGCGAAATATTTCACCAGCATTCAGTATCCCCGAAACTATTACCGATATCACCCTGAAATTTTGTTCGTTGATAAAGGGAACTATTAGAAGTTCACCATGAGACTTTCAAAAACTTGGTAACTACAAAACCAACATGGCGGCCAAGCGAAGTTGAGATTGTTAAATAGACTTTTCTCGCGATTTAACCATCCAAACATAATGAGTCATGGTACAGCAAATGTTTATACACATTGTAATGCACTGGCATCAAATTTAGTTCAATTGTTTACATAACCTCAAAATGGCGGCTCTGCATAATATTTCACTGGCATTCTATATCTCCGAAACTATTACAGATATCACCGTGACTTTTTTTTTACGGTGATAAAGGGCACTGTTACAAGTGTATTCATGTAATATTCAAAAACATGTCAAGTACAAAACGTACATGGTGGCCAAGCGAAGTTGAAACCTTTTTAATAGACTTTTCTCGTGATTTAACCATCTCAGAGCAGTGAAATGTTGTACAGTAAATGATTATACATATTGTAATGTACTGGTATCTAATTTAGTTCAATTGTTTACATAACCTCAAGATGGCGACTGTGCGAAATTTTAAAATTAGGTTTTTATTTCTAGTGTCGTAATCATGCGATCGAAGTGAAAGTTTTAATCATGATGCTACGCAATAATTTTCCTTTAATGGTACATAATTCTATCGCCTATACAAATAACAATCCAACATGGCGACCATCCGAAATATTTGGATGGTTCTCAATATCTACGAATCTTTTCCAGCAATCAAACTGAAATTTTTTATATTCATAGAAGCCATGAACATAAGTTCACCTATATGACTTTCAGTAACCTGGTGAGCACAAATCCAACATGGCGGTGACGCCAAATATGAATATTTAAATGGACGTTTCTCGCGATTTAACCATCTGAGTGCAGTGAAACTTGGCACGTTAAATGCTTATACAAATGTTAATCCACTGGCATCTAATTTGTTTCAATTGTTTTCATAACCACAAGATGGCAGCTGTGCGAAATTTTAAAATCTCGTTTTTACTTCTTGTGTCCTAATCATGCGATTGCAGTCTGAATACCACACGTACATGTAATAGTACATAAATAAAAATCCAACCCGGCGACCATCTGAAATATTTAGACGGTACTCAATATCTACGAATCTATCACAACCTTCAAACTGAAATTTTGTATGTTGATAGACGCAATTTACAAGTGTAGGATATATGAAAATAGGCTGTATAGTTCTTCACGGAACTACTTGTTCATGTTTAGGTACCAATAACGAGGAAACATTTTAAGTTAGAGGGCTATTTTTTTTTACATTAACTTGCCTAATGGAGTAATTGAATGTTAACCTATTTTCACTTCCAAAACATAGTAGACATGGATTGGGAAGAGAAAAATTGATACATATTTTTGAGTAAATTTAAAAAGAAAGAGTTCGTTTTTTTGTTGTATTCTGTCCCCATAATAATGAAAAAAGTGGTCACTCATCTGCCATGATCCATTCCAAGTATGCGAACAAAATTTGAGAATATTTGATTGAAAAACAACTGAGAAATGTGTACCTGAAGCAACTTACACAACATTTTTTTTGAAAATGTATCTGTCCAAATTTGTATTAATTTCACACATCCTATAAAAGCAAAGTAGCACTACATGGTCAAGAACAGCTCAGAATATACCGCTTCTTATTTGTGACAAGAATCATAGCTGTACCTTTAGCATATACCCAGAAAATACTTAGTAAAGTGATGCCACAAAATTAGACTTTTTCAACGTGTAAGAGTACGTGGTGACCTTAAGGTGCATTGTCACTGGTGTGGCTGTAACGATGTCACTGAAGCCTATTGCCTTAGGGGGGGATGTGTGTGGAACAGTCAGTAGAGATTATTTCTGAGTCATTAAACAGGTAGCCGCGTCCAAGGGCTGTGGGGAAGTGTCAGTATTTTGAGCAGTGTGTGGAGGAGTCAGTTGGAGCTGTCATGCAATCAATTGGACCAGTGGTTCTTGCGTGATTGAGTAATACACAGACAGACACACACCATCTCATTTTTAGCCTATTTTCAATTTTGAAAGAAAGAAAAAAAAAAGGTTTATGAGATCACTTTTTGTCGTGTGTGTGTCCCCCCTAATAACTTCTAAACGGCTTGAGCGATTTCAATGAAACTCGGTAAGTTCATAGCACTATTCCGGACGACCCCGACCGTGCCCCTCAAATTTTGTTACGTCTCACCGATCCAACATGGCGGCTGTGCGAAATATTTCACCAGCATTCAATATCTCCAAAACTATTACCGATATCACCCTGGAATGTTTTACGGTGATAAGGGGAACTACTAGAAGATCACCTATGTGACGTTTGAAAAACTGGTAACTACCAAACTAACATGGCGGCCAAGCGAAGTTGCGACTTTTAAATAGACGTTTCTCGCGATTTAACCAACCAGACGCAATAAAACTTGGTACAGTATATGTTTATACACATTGTAATGCACCGACATCTAACTTCGTTCAATTGTTTACATAACCTCAAGATGGCGGCTGTGCGAATTTTAAAATTAAGTTTTTATTTCTTGTGTCGTAATCATGCGATCGAAGTGAAAGTTTGAATAATGAACCTACGCAATAATTTTCCTTTAATGGCACATGACTCTATGGCCTATACATTTAACAATCCAACATGGCGACCATCCGAAATATTTAGACGGCTCTGAATATCTACGAATCTATTATGGCAATCAAACTGAATTTTTTAATGTTCATAGGGGCTATGGACATAAGTTCACCTATAGGACTTTCAATAACCTGGGGATCACAAATCCAACATGGTGGCGACGCGAAATATAAATATTCGCATGGACGTTTCTCGCAATTTAATTAACCGAGTGCAGTGAAACTTGGTACAGTAAATCCTTATACGAATGTTAATCTACTGTCATCTAATTTATTTCAATTGTTTCCATAACCACCAGATGGCAGCTGTGCGAAATTTTAAAAACTCGTTGTTACTTCTTGTGTCCTAATCATGCGATTGAAGTTTGAATGCTACACGTACACAATAATCTTCATGTAACAGTACATAACGCTAGGACCTACATATATAAAATCCAACATGGCGACCATCCGAAATATTTAGTCGGTTCTCAATTTCTACGAATCTATTACAGCAATCAAACTGAAATTTTGTATGTTGATAGTGGCAATTAATATAAGTCGGATATATGAAAATAGGCTGTATAGTTCTTCACGGAGCTACTTGTTATATATTAGTATGATAATGATACTAATACAGAACTGGCACATGATACTTAAACTAAACAAAAATATCTTAAAAGTATAACTTTTGGGTGGTCGTGGTAATGCGGGTGATAAGTAGTACAGCATAATGGACGTAACTTTCTGGCCATTTTCCCGTAATGATAATGATAATAATGAATAGAGAAACGGCTTTTTCCTAACTACAGTACTGAAAATCCACAGCCTGTTTCCAGTCGAATGAATGGGTCAGGAATGGAATGAATGAAACCCCCCATCTAGCGGCGAGGGTATAAACTGTGCCGCATGCCGAAGCCTGTCGCACTTCTCTGAGGCAATGATTAAATGAATGACAGATGAAATGAAATGAAAGTGGAGAGTGTTGCCGGAATGAAATTGTGACAGGGAAAACCGGAGTACCCGGAGAAAAACCTGTCTGCCTCCGCTTTGTCCAGCACAAATCTCACATGGAGTGACCGGGATTTGAACCACGGACCTAGCGGTGAGAGGCCGGCGTGCTGCCGCCTAAAGGCCACCACACACAGAAAGCTAGGCTAAGCTAAGCTAAGCTACGCGGTGTTATGAAAAATATCGCTCTCAATGCATTTCAGTACAGCGACACACACAGGCCGCTATGCTAAGCTATACTATGCGAAGCTAAGCTAAGCTAAGCTAGACAGATCGCTAGGCAGGCGATTTTCTTGGCTGTAGCTGGCCTGGCGCATGCGCTTTTCATTTTTGAACAGTTGATCTGGCGGGCTGTCGCAGACCTCTGAGTTGTGTGCGTAGCCGTGTCGTGTGAGTGTAGTGTAGTGATTCAGGTAGTACCGTACTTCGTTTTATTTATACAACGGGTGACAGGCCAAAAGAAGAACGAATAATTGAAGAGATGAAATGATATCCCTGCCTTTATGATACGTCATCAAATTACTACAGAGACTTGACAAGAAAGGAAAACTCCCAATTTCTCGTATCCAGGATCGTCTTCTCTTACTGTTTATTTCTTTTTCTTCATCTTCGATGTCAGCAGAGAATAAAAGAGCCTCCTCTTCAATGCCAGTCATCCTTAAACTGCTGCCTAGCTTAGTTTAGCTTAGCTTTTTGTTCGTGTCATAGCACACCATAGCTTGGCATTGCTTAGCATAGCATAGCATTGCGTAGCGTAGCTTAGCTTTCTGTGTGTGGTGACCTTAAGCCACGGAGGCTACTTAAAATAAAAAATAAGAAAAAATAATTTATTTTATAGGAATACTAGCAGTAGTACCCGGCTTCGCCCGGTGGAATGATGATAATGTCTCAAAGTCTCCTTAGAAATATAAAGGACTTAAAAACTAGGTCATTTGCCCCCAAAGACAATGAGCGCGTAACTTCTAGGTAATTTGCCCTACTGATCACGATTACATTGAAACTTACTACAAAACTGACATATGAATGTTAGAATATAATAGAAAAAAAGTTATTTCTAGGAATCACAAAGAGCTTCCACTTAGATCGCTATCTGGTTAAAAGTTTCGTCTTGTTATGGTTTCACCTGTGGGATAAATGTCCGAAGCTATTCCTCCAAGAGAAGCTTCTAGATTTCGCAGTCGATATAATAACGTTCCTGAGCATCCAGACGATGACTCAACGGGTATATCAAATTTACAAACTATTTAAAAAACATATTTATAAAATCACTGGCGAGGAAGACTATGTGGTGTTGCTTAGTAGTATAATGGACGTAACATCTAGGTCATTTGCCGTTTTGATAAGGATGATAATGAAGACGACGACTGAACGGGTATATCAAACTTACAAACTATTAAAAAAACATATTTATAAAATCACAGGCGAGGGAAACTGTGGTGTTGCTTAGTAGTATAATGGGCGTAACATCCAGGTCGGATGCCCTTTTGATAAGCATGATAATGAAGACGACAACTGAGTGGGTATATCAAACTTACAAACTAATAAAAAACATATTTATAAAAGCACAGGTGAGGAAGACTATGTGGTGTTGCTTAATAGTATAATGGGCGTAACATCTAGGTCATTTGCCCTTTTGATAAGGATATAATGAAAACTACTGTTGAAGTGACACGTCAAACTTACAAACTACCGTAATAGAAACACAAATTTCAAAATTCACAGGCGAGGAAGACTTAATGTGTGTGGTGATTAATGGTGTAATGGGCGTAACATCTAGGTCATTTGCCCTTATGATAAGGATGATAAGGGAAACTACTACCGGTAATGAATTGACACATCAACTTATAATGTACACACTGTACTGTAATGAAAATAAATATTTTAAAAATCACAGTCGAGAAAGACCTTATGCGGTGATGATTTTTGGTATGATGTGCGTAACAGCTAGGTTATTTGCACTTAGGATGATAATAATAAGGTAATGAAACAAGTAGTTCCGTGTAGAACTATACAGCCTATTTTCATATGTCCTACTTAGGTTAATTGCCTCTATCTACACACCAAATTTCAGTTTGATTGCTGTAATAGATTCGTAGATATTGAGAACCGACTAAATATTTCGGATGGTCGCATTGTTGGATTTTATATATGTAGGTCCTAGAGTTATGTACTGTTACATGGAGATTATTGTGTACGTGTAGCATTCAAACTTCAATCGCATGATTAGGACACAAGAAGTAACAAGGAGATTTTAATATTTCGCACAGCTGCCATCTTGTGGTTATGGAAACAATTGAAATAAATTAGATGCCAATGGATTAACATTCGTATAAGGATTTACTGTACCAAGTATCACTGTACTCGGATGGTTAAATTGCGAGAAACGTCCATGTGAATATTTATAATTCGCATCGCCGCCATGTTGGATTTGTGAACACCAGGTTATTTAAAGTCCTATAGGTGAACTTAAGTTCATAGCCCCTATGAACATATAAAAATTCAGTTTGATTGCTATAATAGATTCGTAGATATTAAGAGCCGTCTAAATATTTTGGATGGTCGCCATGTTGGATTGTTATATGTATAGGCCATAGAGTCATGTACCATTAAAGGAAAATTGTTGTGTAGGTTCATTATTCAAACTTTCACATCGATCGCATGATTACGACACCAGAAATAAAAACTTAATCTTGAGGTTATGTAAACAATTGAACTAAATTAGATACCAGTGTATTACAATGTGTATAAACATTTCCTGTACCAGATTTCATTGCGTTTGGAATATTAAATTGCGAGAAAGGTCTATTTAAAATTTTCAAATTCGCTTGGCCGCCATGTTCGTTTTGTAGTTAACCGGTTTTTGAAAGTCTTATAGATGAACTTCCAGTAGTGCCCTTTATCTCCGTACAAAACTTCTGGGTGATATCGCTGAAAGTTTCAGAGATATAGAATGCCGGTGAAATATTTCGCACATCCACCATCTTGTGGTTATATAAACAATTGAACCAAGTTAGATGTCGGTGCATTACAATGTGTATAAACATATATTGTACCAAGTTTTATTGCGTTTGGTTGGTTAAATCGCGAGAAACGTCTATTTAAATCAAATTCGCGTGGCCGCCATGTTGGTTTTGTAGTTACCAGTTTTTCAAAAGTCACATACGTGAACTTCTAGTAGTTCTCTTTAACACCGTAAAAAATTCTAGGGTGATATCGGGAATAGTTTCGGAGATATTGAATTCTGGTGAAATATTTCACACAGCCGCTGAAGAGAGTTGAATGAGGTGAGGTGATATAGACAAGGTTTGGCTAAGGATAGTACGAGGATAGAAATGGACTGTATGTATAGAACACGAGGTAGGTAGCTGATTCATATCACTGGATCTCTGTGGAATTATTAATACAGCATATTTACACAACTTACATAACCACGTCATACACGATAAGAAAACACTCCCTACACATATTTACACACGAAAGAAACACTGAATGTAGGTGTTTGTTACACCGACTACGCCATTGTCTAACATCACGCAACCGACCGTTACCACTCTTACTCAGAGACGCACTGTCTTACTCTCTTCCCGCCAGGGAAGTAGTTAGCAGGTATGCTGCCCCCTACAGCGGGCAGTGGAGTTACGATGAGCACTGTCCTAATCTGACATCTGGTGAGGGCTTGCTAAACTTGAAGTAAGCAAGATACAATGTTCAAACATGCCGCCCACCAAAAAAGGGTTAAACACTTTTTTCCAAACACAATGTAAAATAAACAAACATGAAGATAAATACAAAACAAGACACACTACGTTCAGATATCGTCGCCTGCAGAAGTGGGGAGAGGACAAAGTTTTGTTATTGGCCTTTTGAATACTCCAGTAGAAGTACGGATTGTGGCGACGCGTACTAGTCCATCAGCAGCAGGGTGGACCTAATCGATCACTGCGAGCTTCCAGCACAGTGGGGGGACGTTGTCTTCCTTGACGATCACTAATGTGCCTGGCTGCACATTATTGCTTGGTAGTGTCCATTTACTCCTCTGCTGCATGTGGGAGAGGTAGTCTGCTGACCACGCCTTCCAGAATCCTTGGAGCTGCCGTTGCAGTTGCTGCCATCTAGAGAGTACATTGAGGCGTACATTACTCAGATCTGGTTCGGGAAGGGTAGTGATAGGTCTTCCAATTAGAAAGTGACCTGGGGTGATAGCCATTATGTCGTCGGGATCATCGGCTAGGGGGACTAGAGGCCTAGAGTTTAGACATGCTTCGATTTGTGTTGTGAGTGTTGCCAGTTCTTCAAAGGTAAGGTATGCCGTGCCCATCACTCGTCGAAGATGATGTTTGAATGACTTGACGCCAGCCTCCCAAATACCTCCAAAGTGTGGAGCCTGTGGCGGAATGAAGTGCCACTGAATGCCTTCAGTGCTAGCGAAATTTGAGATCTCTCGTTGGTGATGTTCTTCGTCGAACAATCTCTGCAGTTCCCGAAGTTCCTTGTCTGCGCCTACGAAGTTTCTGCCGTTGTCCGAATATATGTGCGCAGGTCTTCCTCGTCGTGAGATAAAGCGTTTGAGAGCAGCAAGAAAGGCTTGGGTAGTCATGCTGCTAACAATTTCCAGGTGAATAGCCCTAGTAGCCATACATACAAAAATTGATACGTAACATTTAACTCTTGCGCTGTTTTTACGAGATCCTGATTTTATGTACAGTGGGCCAGCGTAATCAATCCCACAGTGAACAAATGGATTGGCAGGTGATGCTCTGTAGTTCGGCAACTGACCCATTAGTTGCTGGGCATTTTTTGCCTTGAGCTTGTGGCAGATGAGACAATGGTGTATTATCTTCCGAATGGTATTCCTTCCATTTGGTATCCAGTATTGCTGGCGAAGAGAGGAGAGCAGCAGTTGGCACCCAGCATGTAACATTCGTCGATGTTCGTTCTCGATGATCAATTTAGTTAGATGGTGACTTGGGGGCAAGATTATTTGATGTTGTTGGTTGAAAGGGAGCTCCGATTGTTGTAATCTGCCACCAACTCGAAGAAGTCCTTGATCACAGAGGAATGGATTAAGGGATATAAGCTTGCTCTTCTTACTAATTGTCCTTGTACTGCGAATAGCATGAATCTCTGCACCATATGCTGATGCTTGGACGTTCCTGATACATGCATATAGTCCTGAACGTAACTCTTGAAGGTCTAATTCACCAGTCTTCCTTTCCGTATGACGAAGTTTGGCGTTAGCTGCAAATCTGAGGCAGTAAGCTGTCACTCTCTGCAGACGTGCAAGTTTAGAGAATCGCTGCATGAGCTCATCTTCAGGTTGAAACGCCACGAGACTGACCACAGGTTTCCGCTGTTCTGGGATGTCCTGGGTATCCGCAGAAGGGGTTGAATTAGGCCATGATAGAGTGTCTTCCGCAAGCCACGGTGGTCCATTCCACCAAAGTGACTTAGCAATAAGGGCGTCTGGAGTGAGTCCCCGTGAAATCAGGTCCGCAGGATTGTCTCCTGAAGGGACGTGCTTCCAATCTGCAATCGATGTGCTGTCCTGAATCTCCGAAACTCTGTTGGCAATAAACGTTTTCCACCGTATGGGTGATGCTGCAATCCATGAAAGAACGATCGTCGAATCTGTCCACAAATGGATGCTGCTAATGGTCAAATTTAACACCGATGTTACCTTCTTGAGAAGACGAGCTAGCAGCAGTGCTCCACACAACTCGAGACGAGGAATGGAGACCCCTTTTAGTGGGGCGACCTTAGATTTAGCGCACAGTAGCCTTGTGATCCGCTCACCCTGTTGATTTTCCGATCTTATGTAAATGCAACATCCGTATCCTTTCTCAGACGCATCTGAAAAGCCGTGCAGTTGAATGTTAGTGACAATGCCCTTCGTTAGCACTAGTCTGTCGATACGAATTCGGCTGACAAGAGGCAGCTGATTGTGTAGATGTTCCCAGCGCTGAAGCAGTTCTTTAGGTAGGTTCTCATCCCATCCTAAGCGAAGTTGGCAGAGTTGCTGCAGAAAATACTTGCAGGAGATGATGAATGGACCCATCAGTCCCAACGGATCGTATATTGATGCTATGACTGCAAGTACCTTTCTTTTTGTAACCGGTCCGTTGAAGTTAGTAATCCCGGTACCATTCACAATCTGCAGCTGATCGTTGGCAGGATGCCACAAGAGTCCTAACGTCTTAACGTTATTTCCGCTATCGAGTTGAAGGGGCAGCTGGGCTTCTCTGTATTCTGGAGGAACAGCTTCGAGTAGTCGTGGATGATTGGAACACCATTTTCGAAGTTGGAAACCTCCCCTTTGAAGGAGATCGATGAGTTGTTCTTGAGTTCGCAGAGCTTCCTCGAGGGTTTCCGTCCCTGACATGCAGTCGTCCACATAGAAATCTCTCTGGAGAACTTCTGCTGCCTTGGGTAAGTTGCACGACTCCTCAATGGCGAGCTGCTGAAGGCACCTAGTAGCGAGGAAGGGTGCTGAAGCTGTTCCGTACGTGACAGTTTTTAGCCGGTAGTGTCTTATGTGTTCCTCCGGCGATCGGCGCCATACGATTCTCTGAAGGTTGCAATCACGACTATCAACATTTACTTGTCGATACATCTGGCGAATGTCTGCTGTGAAGCACACTTGGTGAGTACGGAATCTTGTAATGATAGACCAGATATCTTGCTGGATGGGCGGCCCAATTCGGAGTATGTTGTTGAGTGATTTCCCGCTCGTAGTGGTGGCAGAAGCATCAAACACCACCCCCGTCTTCGTGGTAGAGCTTGCCTCTTTAATAACTGGGTGATGGGGCATGTAATAGCTATGCTCATTAGGGTGCGACGTGTCGATAGCCTCCATGAGTCCCAGAGCTTCGTATTCCTCCAGAAAGTTCACGTAGTCATTCTGGAGTTGGGTGTTTGTACTTAATCGTCTCTCGAGATGATGAAGCCGCGACATGGCCAATGGGAGCGAGTCACCAAGCTCTGTAGAGTCCTCACGCAGTGGAAGCTGTACCGTGAATCTTCCGTCAGCATCTCTCCTGGTGTTGGCAGTAAAATGTTTCTCACACTCCAGGTCGTCCTTCGATCTGATTGGCTTATTAATATCTTCTAATTCCCAGAAGCGTTGAACTAGATGGTCAAGGGAATTATCACTCGTGGTGAAGAAGGACTGTACGGTCTGCGAAGGTGCTTCGGCCGTTCTGTCTAACTGAAAACGCCCTGCGAGAATCCACCCGAATTCTGTGTTCTGGAGGACAGGGTAGTCACCTCGTCTCACTTGTCTTTCCGGTCGAAGAAGCTGAAAGAATACCTCCGCACCAATCAGCATGTCAATTCGCCCAGGTTGGTTGAACGTCGAGTCGGCTAGAGGTAGCTCTTCAGGAATGCCCCAGTCAGCGAAATTAATGTACGATCCTGGGAGATCAGCGAAAATTCTTGGCAACACAGCACAGTTAATTTCTACTTGGTATTCGCTGTGCATGGAGTGAACATTAACGGTAGCACTGTGACGAGATTCTGTAGTAGCGTTGCTTATACCTTGTATTGGTATTCGGTTTCGAACCTTCCGTAAGCTGAGCCGTTCTGCACAGGCATTTGTGACGAAGTGTGCCTGGCTACATGAGTCTAGGAGCGCTCTACAAGTTTGCAGCTTTCCATAGCCATCACGTACCTTAACCAGAGCAGTGGAGAGTAGTATCTGGGTCTGAGGTTTTGCCTTTATCGAACAATACGTGGCTGAAACCGTTTGTTGCTGGTTGACATCAGCGCCGCTGTGTCTTGCAGGTGTGGCTTCCTGCTTCCTCCGCGTGACAGGTTTATTGGGTCGATGAAGTAGGGTGTGATGTTTCAGGCCGCATGAATAACAGGAGCCCGAAGAACAGTTGCCAACAATGTGTCCAGGCCTTAGACAATTTGAACACAATTTATGTTGTTTGACAAAGTCCATACGTTGTTGGATACTGCTGCTAGAAAAACTTAAAAAACCTAAACATTTGTAGAGAGGATGAACACCATCACAAAATAAACAATTATTGCCAGTAGAGACATAAACCTGTCTTACTGGTTTAGTGTGTTTGTTGTCAGTAACATGTCGTGGGTGGGACGACACCACTGGTTTGGAGGTCTGATTTGAGTTGGTTAGTTCAAGGGCATGGCATCTGTCTTCTCAAAATCGACATAATTCATCTAGTCTTGCAAATTTCAATTTTGATGACGTCAGCTCCCATTGTTTTCTGCTGACCTCATCAACTTGTTGAAGAATCAACTGTGATACGAGCATTTCATGTAAAGGAATGTCAAGTTCAAGTGCCTCAATTGCATTCAGATTACTTGAAACTTGATTTAACAGTGATCGTATATCTGTGGATGACTCTTTGCTTACAGACGGAAGGTTTAAAAGTTTCTTAATGTGAGATGTTGCAATGAGCCTAGGGTTGTTGTACCTTTGACAGACTGTCTGCCATGCAATCTTGAAATTTGTGGTTGTTATGGGAAGATTCTTAATTTGTTCATGTGCTTCCCCTGTAAGTGAAGATAACAAATAATGATACCTTTGGATATCTTCAAGTGAGTCATTGTTTATGACCAGACTGGTAAACGTATCAGAAAAGTGTGGAAAATCAGTAATGTTACCCCCAAAAGATGGCAATTTAATAGTTGGCAGTGCGAGTTCTCTTTTGAATGGACCAGAGTGGGAATGAGTGGTACCACTGGAAAGGTTGCCTTGTCTCAACTGTGATTCTGCACTCTCTCCCATCAATGTTGTTATTTTATCTACTACGTCATAGTACAATAATTCGAAACTGTCACGAACTTCACTATGATCCTCAGTTTCATCCTCCAGTTCTAACTTGTCTTGCGCATTGTCATACTTTTCTCGTATTCTGGGTAGATCGTCTAGTCTGGCCTTAATTGCATTTATACTTGATCCTGATTTGAAGTTAACCACAAAGTTATGCACGCGTGTGATGCTGGCTTTCGCTAGGCCTCTAGTCTTAACAAGGAGTTGTTTTTCTTTGGAATCCATGGTGGGAAATAATAGGAATCAGAAACTGAGTATGTACTTACTGAAGCTGCGGTGTAGAATATCGAAGTTGGTCTGCGTGGCTGTCGTATAACCTCCAGCGCTGACAGGAGATCACTGGTTGCTGTAGACTGGAACCAAGATGACGACATACGAAGTGGATGGGGCAAACATGGCTGCCATCGGAAGCTGTAGTATTCCTTGCCGAGATGGTTGCTATCGGAAGCCGTTTATTCCTTGCCACGATGGCTGCTATCGGAAACAGTAGTATTCTTTGCCAACATGGCTGCTATGAAGCTTCAGTCCCGCCAAAATACACGTGCTAATATCACATTAACGAAGATTCCACAGACATCCGGCCCGTCGAGGACCATGAAAAGAGTTGAATGAGGTGAGGTGATATAGACAAGGTTTGGCTAAGGATAGTACGAGGATAGAAATGGACTGTATGTATAGAACACGAGGTAGGTAGCTGATTCATATCACTGGATCTCTGTGGAATTATTAATACAGCATATTTACACAACTTACATAACCACGTCATACACGATAAGAAAACACTCCCTACACATATTTACACACGAAAGAAACACTGAATGTAGGTGTTTGTTACACCGACTACGCCATTGTCTAACATCACGCAACCGACCGTTACCACTCTTACTCAGAGACACACTGTCTTACTCTCTTCCCGCCAGGGAAGTAGTTAGCAGGTATGCTGCCCCCTACAGCGGGCAGTGGAGTTACGATGAGCACTGTCCTAATCTGACATCTGGTGAGGGCTTGCTAAACTTGAAGTAAGCAAGATACAATGTTCAAACAGCCGCTATGTTGGATTGGTGAGACGTAACAAAATTTGAAGGGCACGGTCGGGGTCGTCCGGAATAGTGCTATGAACTTACCGAGTTTCATTGAAATCGCTCCAGCCGTTTAGAATTTATTAGGGGGGGGGGGCACACACACTCCTCACACACACACACACACACACACACGCACACACACACGGACAAAAGGTGATCTCATAAGCCTATTTTTTCAAAATTGAAAATAGGCTAAAAATGACTACTAAACGAACATGCTGTAATTTTAAAACCGATATCGGTAATTCAGATGTCTAGCTTCGGTGTCTTCCAAAGTCTCAACTTTCTTTTCTGGCTTAGGCCTGTACTCGATGCGTCTAGTGAAATAGCTCATGGCGTACTGCTCGGGTCCAAGCTGCACAAACCTGAGATGATCGCAGATGATGACACATGTTCGGGATTCCCCGTCCTATTTAGATTGGCCGGGGAATCACTCACTCTTTCGCAATACCACAGTGGCTTGAGTAACGGCCATGTGCTGGCATCAGCATAAACAGCAGATTATACGGCGGGCTCTGGGCAGTTCTCTCATGTCACCTCGCGATGAATCAGCAAGCTATTCTCACAACTGCCCCTCCAGGGTCTCACAACTTGTCGGACTTGGGTTGGCGACCACGGGATCCCAGCTGAGTCTGGCATCACTTCTACTTCCTGGTGCCTGGCTCCTTTCAGTTCTCTTTCCTGTCGGCCTCCCTAGGTCAACTCTTGTTCTCTTCCGATCCCGACTGTATTAGGGCATCCGAGGGCTAGGGAGTCTTTCACTTTCCCGCCTTAAGTGGCCGTTGTCTCATCTTTCCTGATACCCTCATTCTTGGAGAAGTCAGCCTTCTTTTCCTTTTCATAATATCTCCTGTCTTCTGCTCAAGGCCCTCAAGGAGGCAGGGTGTGTGTAGCCCCACCACTTCTGGTACACCCTCAAGGGTTCATGGCTGGTGAGTTAGGAAGCTGGCAACCCCTAGGGATTCCTGAGCTGGGTCCAGTTTTCCCATTTTTTCCATTGCCTTTGGGACGGACCCCTCTCACCTTTCCCTTTCTTATCTGCCTTTCGTGGCTCTCCTTCCTTCCAAGTCCCTCAATTCGCATTTATCCAGGGTTAAGGGCATTTCCCTTCCTCCTGTCTTTTATTTCCCTTATTACTTTCTTTATTCCTTATCTTCTTCTAGCCCGTAAGTTTTGTAGTTAGTTTTAATTGTAGTTTCATTTTCACGATCCCCCAAACCATTTGCGGCCAATAACCTCGATGTTAGGCGCCTTAAAAAACAAATATAATCATCATCATCATCATCATCATCATCACAACTGGCATTGTGCAATTGGGCTACTGAGGTATTTAAAACTTCCTCTTAAGTCCCTCACCTTTTTGTGTTACATAAATAATTTGTACCTAGAAACCTTCCCTCGAATCCACACAACTTACTCAAGTTTTCCAAAGGGTAATTATGTAAAATTAGGTTCAGATCGGTGAAGGGTAAGTATACAGATTTTGGTTCATATCGGTGAAACGGTGTAGATTTGTATATATAACAGACAGACAGACAGACAGACATTGTGCTTTATATATATAGATAGATACAAATACCAACTATTTTGATATAGTCTACTGTATTTTTTTTATATTCTCATCAAATTAAAGCCCACATTTGTTACACATCTGTTTGTAACTATTTTTATATTTTCTTCTTTAAAGAAAGCAAGTAAAATATTATTACAAAGCTTTGCTTGTAATTACGATAGTTAATTTTCTTTGAAAAAAAAAACATTACTGAAGAAGGCCATAATATGGCCGAAACTAGTAGACAATTTAGTAACCTACAAATTAATGTATTTTAATACAATATTATCGACCTAAGGTGTAATAAATGGATTAAATTCCTTGTCTATTGGCATTTTATTTAGATTAAAGTTCATATCACCAAATCAGTGGCGTAACAAGGATTTGCTTCTGGGGGCGGGGGATAAACCGTGTCAAAACTGAACTATGCGTTTTTGGTTTTGTGTTTTTTTTTCTACTTTTTTTCTTTTTGCTTTGTATTTTATGTTTTTTGTTGTGTGTGTTGGTGGTCTGCTTTTTTTGTTATTGGATTTTTCTTTCTGCTTTGTGTTTTTTTGTGTTTGGTTTCTGCTTTTTTTAAATTTTGCTTTTTGCTTTGTGTTTTTTGTTTTGTTGTTTGTTTTCTGCTTTCTTGGAATTTTGCTCTTTACTTTGCGTTTTTTTTGTTTTCTTTTTGTTTTCTGCTTTTGCTTTTTTGAGAATTTTGCTTTTTGCTTTGTGTTTTCAGTTTTGTGTTTGTTTTATGCTTTTGCTTTTTTGGAAATTTGCTTTACGCTTTGTGTCTTTTGGTTTTGGTTTTGTGTTTGATTTCTGCTTTTGCTTTTTTATTTTGCTTTTTTCTTTGTGTTTTCGGTTTCGTGTTTGTTTTCTGCTTTTGTTTTTGAATTTTGCTATTTGCTTTCTGTTTTGGTCATGTGTTTATTTTTACTTTTTGTTTTGTGTGGGGGACAAAATAAGACAGTCAATGAAAGCAAATCTACACGTTTACACGTTTGATTTGGATAGCATTAGATAGGCTACGTCTTATTTGCACCTCTCAATGTACAAATTCGGCTTCGATGGTGTAATTGATAACATGCTGAGCAAGGAGGATGTATGGCTAGAGCTGCATCTTAATGAAAATTTTGATACCAACCTATTGCTCGGCGCAAGTAGTACCAACTGACAATATGAGATGGAGCGACGATGCACTTTCGAGCGCGATCCGTCCCAGACCTGACCTACTGGTGCCTCTCCCCTCCCGGCCCGTGCCTACCCCTCCCATTCCCCTATTCTGTCCACCCACCTCTACTTTATATTCCGTCCTTCCTTTCTTTCTTTCTTTCTTTCTTTCTTACTTTCTTTTCTTTCTTTCTTTCTTTCTTTCTTTCTTTCTTTCTTTCCCCTGCCTTATGAAAATCCACAGCCTGCTTCCAGTCTCCGACCGGGTCAGGAATGGAATGAATGAAGCCCCCATCTAGCGGCGGGGATATGAACTGTGCCGGCTGCCGAGGCCTGACGCACTCCTCTGGGGCAATGATTAAATGAATGACAGATGAAATGAAATGATAGTGGAGAGTGTTGCTGGAATGAAATTTTGACAGGGAAAACCAGAGTACCCGGAGAAAAACCTGTCTGCCTCCGTTTTGTCCAGCACAGATCTCACATGGAGTGACCGGGATTTGAACCACGGACCCAGCGGTGAGAGGCCGGCGTGCTGCCGCCTAAGCCACGGAGGCTTCCCCTGCCTTATAATGGTCATATTTAAGTAATTGGTCCAATAATAGGCGATTTCTTCCCCCTGTGATATCAGGTAGAGAAGAAAACGTAGGCTCTATCAGAATAGTTGTGGATGTTTCCACAAAACACATAGCATGACATAGGCCTACCCCACAGATAAGTACAAATAGAAAGAGTAGGCTACTATACTACAATATTTAAAGTGAATTGTAAGACAAAATTACAGCTGCACTTATCACACACCAGTATTATTTAATTGTCAGTGCGGTACTTCCTATCAATCGAATTAAGAAATACCACGTTTGAATTACGGGAAGCGTTGGAACAACCACCTCTTATTTTGAATTATATCGATAGTATCTGATATCGTTTTCGAGCCCAGTGTATCGACTAAAACCGATGTGTGATTCAATATAATTCAATTTCTTCGTATATTATTGTTCGAAACCGATTGTATTCTTTTCTAAGCACTGCAATATGTATTTACTATTGATATATATTCAAATATTAATTAAATATACAACATTAACAAGAATACTCACCAATTTCCCGATTTTGCTGCCATCTATAGAAGTACAACTCAACTACATCGTCGTACGCGATGACAGCTAGCGTTTTTAACGTTGTCAGCAGGTACTACTACAAGGCAAGGTAGCGTTGGCACCAAAACACCCTATAAAGTTTCACCCACTCGATGCTGAGCTTCTATGCCCATGGTCTCAGGTTCAAACACGGCCGAAGTCGTCGGATTTTTTAAGAGCGTTAAAAATTTTTCAGTATGCCTTCCTTCGGAGGGGACGTAAAGCCGGTGATCCCATATTATAGATTTATGACATGTAAAAGAACCTTCCACTAACTAACCTTGTGTGAAGCAAAATTTGTAGGCTAGGTATGATTAATGCTCTTGAGTTCCAACGTTCACCGCCAGGAGCCAGTCGCGGTTGTATCTAGTAGCCAAGTTTGCAGCAAGGTGTCGTTGACGGTAGCATTTGGTAGCGAAAGTAGGAACTACTTGAAATTATCGTCTGCAGTCCTCACTTGAATAAACAGATAACACACACTAATACAGGGTTATCGAAAAATAATGCCAACATTTCAAAAAATTATAGCACCGAAACCCTTTATTTTAAACGTGTAATTCTTTCACTCAACGCCAGCTGGTTAAAGTAAGTTTAGTTTTGTAGGGGACGTGACCTTGCTATGCGCACACTAGATGCGCAGTAGCCAAGGTCGGCCGGGGGCGCGCGCGCCAATGAAGTCCTGACCTCAGTCCTTTGGATGACATCACCGCCCGAAAAACTGCACCTGTTTACAAAGCTGCCATTCGATGGTTTAATCAGTTTAAGGAAACAGGGACTGAAGAGAAACAAGGAGTTCCGTGACGAACTAAAGAGCCTACTTTTCTTAAAATTTAAGATTCATGCCAATGATTAATCTATATGGATCTATCTAGAATGATGACGAAATTAAATTGGTAATATCGAAATTTCTAATTAGTTCGAAATACTGTATACCTGGCATAATGTAGCCTAATAAAGCACTGCAGTTGGCAGCCCTGGTGACTGAATATATTCTTAGATCCATTTCTTAGGGTACAGAATACAAAATTTGGTTGAACTCCAATGGATAGCATGGATGTTATATGCAGTTAAACATTGGACCTATCAGTGCGCGTAAAATCATGTTGGCAACAATGCCATGCAGGTATTGGTCAGAATTAATCTGAAATAATATGATCTATTCTTGTGCCAATTTTGAATGAAATATATTAGTTAGTGTAGAAGTTACATGTATTTAAAGTTGGACCTCTCAGCAGGCTTAGAATCATGTTGGTAGCACTGACGTACATACGTTTCTCCAAATTAATGTAGAATGTCAGGTACTATACGTGTGCATAGTTTAATGCTGTCGGCTTGCATACTTTCTGATATATGGGTATTTGGATAAAAATAATTGAGACCATTCATTAACAGTTGACAGCACTGGTGGCTTTTAAGAATATGCTCAGTCATATTTGTTTATGTACTCATAGCACATACGAAATTTGGTTGAAATCCAATTGATAGTGTAGAAGATATATGGATTTAAAATTTGGACCTTACAGCAAGCTTATAATCATCATGGCAGCACTGCCATGTATTGTGCCCATTCAACAATGAAATATGCAAATCACAGTTTGCCAGCAATGCTCAATCGGGAGTATCGGGGTTCATGGTTTGTTCTCCCACTCTGTGACTTACACACTTTGGTTTAAGCAGAGGATACACTTCCAAATATAAACAAAAATCAACTCCTACTGTTAAAACATTTAATTATCCAAATATATGGCGCTACAAAAATTAAACAAATAAAAATACTGACACTCCACTTCACACTTGTCCAAAGTTGAACAAGGAACTCATATTAAACAATTATAAGATCATAATGACGGGTTTTCCAAAAACCAACAAACTTCTACTAAGTTTCACTTCCATATGGTGTCCTTTTAAATTCCTTAAAATAAAGAGCTCCAAACGGCTCGGTAATGTTTACCTACACCGTGTTATCAATTTAATACACATCAATTACTATTACATGAGTATATCTTTTAATCATAAATATCAAAATTACCAAAGTATGGTTAATCATCACTTAAATTTTGGGCTTTCACAATGCTCATATGTCACCATCCCTCTCTCTCAAGCTAACAACTCACTGCCGTGATTGGGAAAAATTTGCGGACTCCCGAGCTACAGAAGACTACTGAACAAGTCAAAATTAAGATTACTCCCGGAATCTAATGTCTTCCATAGAACTCGTGAATCACTGAATCATTAAACAATAAAGTTAGGGATTTATCATTTTTGTCTTAAAAGACCATTATATTATAAGAAAGCGACGATCTGAACTCTGCAAGCGATAATCATGGATATAAAAGGACCTCGGTTCAAAGACCGGGTCGTTCAAACAATCTTTAAACACTGTTGTGTATTATGACTCAGACGGTCCGTTCCCCGACCTACCGCAATACCAGAGGGTGAGGGTCTAGTCTTAACTACTTAGCGTGATTTATTGCCGGGAGAGAAGAGAATCCACAGTCTCGCTTCTACAAGGGACTGGCTACCATCAGCTTTTCATACAGCTGTTTCAAATGCAATTCTCTGAATGACAAGGCTTCTAATACAGATTCTTAAAACAACATATTTAGGCTCAACAGACCTATCCTCTTAGCTTCGGTATATAATAATATATAATAATTCAATATTACAACCAATATTTATGGGGCTTCAACACGGACGACTCTGAGTTCGATCCTTTCAAATGCCTCGGGAGCAGTTTCCCAATTTGGAGGACTTATAACATTTGCGACTTAGGACAGGCCTCGCCTTATACCAGCGCTCATAATAAAACATAAATAGCACCCTTTTTAACATACAACACAAAATGTCTCGTGATCATTACACTCCTTCTCTTAACAATAATCATTTTTACCATAATGCACATGTATTCATAACATGTATTAATTCATCTAAAGGAGCTCGGAAGCTACTACTTTCAATATAAAATTCATCATAATATTCATTCATTTATATAATTATTATTATTATTATTACGCTTGCTTTTCTCATATTTATATCATTTATCATTTACACTGATATTTTACTGAATACATTCCACAAGTGATTCATTTATATTTCACATATTTATTATATTATTCTCAAATTAATTGTTCAGATCGCGCAATCATTCTTTTACCTGTTATTAAATATCCCTACTCTCTCTCTCATGAGGATTATACGCAAAACTTCCCAAACACATATCATAATGAAATAGTTACTCACATGACTGTACGGTCAGCGACCGAATCCTCCAGCGATGGAACATTTTTGCCCACCCACTGCTTTTTAAGCCATTTCTATGGTTACATTTTCACTCAATGACACTTCTTCAACAGCACATAAAATATTTACCTTAATCACTTGGAATATAATGAATACCATTTTGTATTCATTTCACTTAACACAATGCAATTTCACTAAAATATTACACTCAAAAAATTTCACTATATTTACATTACATAACAATTTTATCACTTGGGCGTTAATTATTCGCCTTACACACGTGATTTCTTTTCTTTTCCCGTTTTCAAGGGTGGCACTTATAGAACGTCGGCTTCCTAATCTGACGAGATGATGGAAAGTCTCGATCGAACTACACCTCACTGGAACGGCTGATATTCAAATCCGGGGTTTGACTATCGGCTTCTATAACTTTACTGCACGATGTCGTTTCTTGCTAGACGCTAACCTGTTCGTCTAAATAAAAGTCTGTCCTTGATGTATTACTATTACGGCCTCTCGAATAGTTTATCGGTGACCTAGTTCTTTCCTTGCATTACTTGCTGTTACTTTAATTCGTAGCTTATTGGAGTCCTCCCCAATGTGTACTGTTCATTTGTCTACCTAGACAAAGCCTGGAACTACAATTACTAATTTTTATCGTCTTGCGCTCTTGTCCCTATATTTCCGGAACACTAGGCGTTACTTATTTCGTTCTACCCTGATCGGGTTCTTTAACGTTGATAGAACTGTATATTTCAATTTCCTTGGGTACTTCTAAACCTTATGATGCGTCGGTTCTTTAACAGAACTATTATTCGAGTACCTATCGCTTGTTATTTCTCAAGTCCACAGCCTAAACTTTGACTATACTAGTGAACTTTATAAAGTCTGAAGTTTGCCGATATTATTCCTATAATAGGATTCTAATCGGTCTCCACACGGCGATACTAATGATGATACTGCACGGCCACTCCCATGCGGGGTGCTCGTTGGTGATACAGCGTATCACGACCTCTCAAGGTCTGGTAAAGACTGCATGCTCTCCCTGGCTCAGCCAGGGTTTATATGCAAATCGGCGGCAAATAGATAAAATCCGCGTCTTCTCCAGCACTAACTTTTGAAGTAATTGTCATATAGTTTTGAAAAATATATCTCTGGAAAGCTCTTGTTCTAAACGTAAACTGGTTTCTTTGATCATGAAAATCGATCATCCAATTCCAAGATATTAAATAATTTTGCTCTTCAGATACGTGGGTGTTGCGGTTTATTTTTCCATCCCTACCAACTCTGGTCTCGGGGAATTACTAACGACGTCATGCCACGTCTGCAGTTCTTTCCTGTGCAAATATTATAAACTTTTTCCCCACACAAAAATCTCTATTCCAGAATAATCCACAATGATGTGTTTCTTTCATTAATTAAATGCTCGCAAATGGCTTAATTCTATTTATTTCTCTTCTTGCGCAATTGCGAGGTTGTCATTTTATAGCTGAGTAAGGTCTATTTCCGAAACCTCTTCTCTCTTAATCGTAGTGGAAAGTTTTTATCGTTCTATTAATAATCATGAGCCAGCTCCTTATCGATGCGTCAAGCATGATCTCACGTCCGCATGACTCGTGGTCACTTATTCTTGCGCCACATTATAACAGCCCTCTTCTTAAAATCTAAGTCATTCTAAAGACTGTATTATTAACTCTCTTCTTTTGCCAATAATTATGGATTCGATGCTTGAACCAATAACACATGAGTTCAAATCTCCCCTCCTTAGATAAATGAAATGAAAATCCACAGCCTGCTTCCAGTCTCCGACCGGGTCAGGAATGGAATGAATGAAGCCCCCATCTAGCGGCGAGGATATGGACTGTGCCGGCTACCGAGGCCTGACGCACTCCTCTGGGGCAATGATTAAATGAATGACAGATGAAATGAAAGGATAGTGGAGAGTGTTGCTGGAATGAAATTTTGACAGGGAAAACCGGAGTACCCGGAGAAAAACCTGTCTGCCTCCGTTTTGTCCAGCACAGATCTCACATGGAGTGACCGGGATTTGAACCACGGATCCAGCGGTGAGAGGCCAGCGTGCTGCCGCCTAAGCCACGGAGGCTCCACCCTCCTTAGATAAATACATTTTCGAAATTTTGAGGAAATTTATTTAAGTGTTTTTCCTAGACATTCTTATTCTTTCAGTGTCGAAGCCATCATAACATCCCGCAGTACCTCTTTTTTATTTTCTCATAGAATCCCACGATAATTCGGGTTTTCCAATTTTAAAGTCATATCCGGTAATGGTGTAGGTTGAGCACGCTCTGTCCCTACCTGTTCTTCCTTTCTTATTTTTCTGGACTAAAAGTTTACAGAACGTAATCCTTCGTTACGGGTGTGGTCTATCCCTACCCGTTTCTTTCGTTCCTCATTTTCTCTCCTTAGATTGAAATTTTCTTCTTCAATAAAATCAATTATTTCTCTTAGCTCCAAATAAGTTTGCTCTGGTTCACATTCACAATTGAATGGTTGAGCTCTATTTTCTCGTTCTAACTCATTCCTGTTTGTATCAAAAGTGGATTTATCATTTCTAAATTGTTCCATAACCAGGTCTTGTTTATTTGCTTCATCGAAGTCTTCGGGAGGATAATATACTTTCAGGTTAGCTGAATTCATGGTCACTTCGTGATTCGTTTCGCAGTGCCGAAATCTATAGGCATTATTTCTTAAATCCCTTATTATTCGATACGGGCCGTGGTACATTTTCTGGAATTTCTTGTACACGCGGTTTCCTGGATCCGAAATGGCTGGTCTTTTCACTAACACCATTTCTCCTGCTAATAGTGGTCGATGATACCTCTTGTGTCTGTTTCTCCTTTGTCTTCTATCGGCTTGAGTTTTAAATGCTCAAAAGCTCTTCTAATTCGTACATATCTTCCAGGCTGAGCGTCTGTTGGCCTAGGAATGACCAGACTCCAAGGTCTCTCTGGTTCCTCATTCCGATGTAATGTTATTGGTATCTCTCCCGTAGATTCGTGTATCGTATTATTTATACAAAATTCGATGATGTCGAGGATGTATATCCATTTCCAATTTTCCTCGGCACAGTATATCCTACAATAATTTGCCGTTTCCCTTATAACTCTTTCTACAGGATTTGCCTCAGGATGGCGAATGCTGGACAGGATCTGACGTATTCCCAGTCTCTCTAATTCCTGTCTAAATTCTACACTTGTAAAACAACTACCGTGATCCGATAACAAATTCTCTGGTTTACCCAGAATAGGTATCACTTTTTCTTTGAGTCGTTTTAAAACATGTTTGGTACTAGTCTTCTGTATGGGAGCAAGAATAACCATTTTTGTGAAAACATCCATATCCACCATTATGTGTCTGTTTCCCCTCCTAGCCTTTGGCAAAGGACCGAAGTTGTCAATAGAAATAATTTGACCTGGCCTCTCGGGCAACAGTGGTATTGGCTTTTGTCTCATAAAAAACGCATTTGGCTTAATCCTTTGACATATGTCTCATGTCTTGAGCGTATCCCTTACAGTTTCTCTCAGTCTCGGCCATACGAATGCTTCTTTCAGCATCGAGACTGTTTTGTCGACTCCCATGTGTCCAAACGATCTATGGGCCATCCATACCATTTTCCTCTGCAAAATAGCAGGTATAACGATCCTCAATCGAGTATGGTCAGAGTCCGCAAACTTATACAATAATCCATTAAAGAAAGTATAATCTTGAGCTATCTTATGAGCTTCAGTATACGCAGGTGTTCCCCTTATCAAACTCCCTTCCAAGAAAACTATGAGCATGTTCATCCATGGATCTTCACGTTGTCGTTGGCCAATGCTTCTTAATTCATTCAAAGTACGCTGATCTCTGTCTTCTATATCAATAGCCATTACTTCCTCTTCTGTGGACTCTGGCTGTCTACTTAAATAATCTGGAACTACATTTTCTTTCCCCGGGCAATACTCTATGTTTACATCGAACTGTTGTATATATAAAGCCCAACGCATCAACCTTTGACTGGATAAATCCGTCTTCATCATAAAGGTTACGGCTTTATGATCGGTTCTTAATGTGACTGGAAACCCATATACAATCTTTCGCCAATATTCTAACGCATGCAATATCGCTAACAGCTCGATCTCGCTGACTGTATAAATTTTCTCGTGTGGTTTCAGTCTTCGACTCGTGAAAGCTAGATAATTTTTCTTCTCAGGGTTATCCGGGTCTTCCTGATACAGCATTGCCCCTATTCCAATCTGGGATGCATCCGTCTGTATTATAAATCTCTGATTAAAATCAGGATATCCTAGCTTCACATAATTTAAGAGCATTTCCTTGGCCTCTATAAACGCTTTTTCCGTTTCCTCCGTCCATTTCCACTTGCCCCCCTTCTTCAGAAGGTCCTGTAGTGGTGTAACAGTTTTGGTGTAGGATGGACAATGTCCTGAGAAAAATCCAATCAATCCCAAAAACTGGCGAACGTGTTTCACTTTCAAAGGCCTAGGAAAATCTCTTATCGATTCTAATTTGCATGGATTTGGTTTGACACCATCCTTGTCAATCACATGCCCCAAAAACGTAACTTGTCTTTGACAAAAGTTCGATTTCTTCAAGTTAATCTTAAAGTTAGCCCTTCTCAAATCTTCCAATAATTTCTTTAAATTTTTCAAGTGTTCATCAATTTTTCCGAGGTAAGCAATATGTCATCCACATAACGGATAGTGCAATCCTTTACTTCCTCTGTGCAGGTTGCGATCAAGTGCTCTTATTAATGCGGATCCCGCGGTCTTCAAGCCAAATGGACATCTCTTGAAGCAATACGTTTGTCAATCCAACTGAAATCCAGTTAAGAGACTGGTTTTCTCTTCAAGTTCGAGATGATGATATGAAGAAGTCATGTCAATATTTGTGAAAATCTTCTTGCCTTTAAATTTCCTCAGTATTTCTTTTATGGGTGGTGCCGAATCATTTTCTGGTATAATTTTAGCGTTCAAATTACTGGCATCCAAACACACCCTTACTGAGCCATCCGGTTTACTCACAATTACTAATGGACTAACATATGGTGTCACCATCTTTTCTGTTACACCTGCATCACTCATCTCCTGCAGTGTTTTCTTTGTTTGTGTGTAATGTTTTTCTGCAACCGGGTATGGTTTTTGTCTAAACGGTGCCCAATCATTTACTTGAAATGCGTATTTAAAATTGTGGATCTTTCCTGGCTTGGAATCAAATACGTCCCTGTAATTTAACAGCAATTTCTTTAAATTTTCCTTGTTTTCGAGGGTAACTTTAGCTTCCTCTATTTTTCCTGACAGGTTAGTCTCGAACTCGGTTTCCATACTATCTTCAAGTTCTATGTTTAGGACTTCAAATACCGTCTCAATGTCCCTACAACCTTCCTCCGTCATTTCTTCCACATGCCATACCTGTTCTTCTATTTTTGCATCCTGTTCGTGTAGATTAATGTTTTGTCCATCCACACCCTCTCTTTGAATCCTAATGCAATTTTGCGCTAGGTCTATTATGACCTTGTTCTCACGGATAAAATCAATACCCAATATAATATTGTATGGTATTTGATTTACCAGCAAAAAGCATTGTGAAATTTCAGTGTTACCCATGATCAAATCAATGTATACCTGAAATTTACATGTCAAAGATTTTTCAGGAATAATTCCCTTAATCTTCACGCTTGAGGTGGGAATTTTTAATACACGACCTCGTGTTTCTAATTCATTTATGAGGTTTTTTTGTTATTAAACTTATAGTTGATCCAGTATCTATTAATGCTCTGACCAGTAATCCTTCTATCCTTAACGTGATGATAGGTAATTCCCTTCTAATAGGTGGGATTCCTTCCACATCCTCTTTAATTAGCTCATCTGGTCTCGCTATCCAATTTACAATCTCAACCTCCTCCCAGCTCCTGGTATGTTTCCACTTTTGATGATTCAAATTTGGAGTTTTTTTTATCTTGAGTGCTTCCTTTCCCCTCACTCTTCAACTGAGCTTGTAACTCCAAGTTTTGAGCTCCTTCCAGTCGGTCGGGTGATTTTCGGTTCTTCATTGCCTCACTCCAACGGACTCTTTGCATCTCAGTTTCGTCTGTTTGTTCATTCATATAACGAAGACTTTCCTGATACCTTTATTCAATTTCAGCCCGATATTCATCGTTTCTGTCCTCAGGTCTCACATTCCTTCTGGGATAATTTTCCCATCTCTTTCTGTTGTCCTGCCTTTGATTATTATTATTATACGGTCGGATTTCTTGTTGCCTATAACCCGTATTTCTGGGATTTCTTCCTCGATATCCTCCTCTATAGTATGGCTGTATTCCCCTAGGCTCTTGATGTCCATATTCTCGACCCAGTCCCTGAGTATTTGTACTACTTGACTGATTTCTTGTCGATGGTTTCTCTCTATCCTCTTGACTACTGGCCATATGTACTTGTTCAGTATGTCTTTGATGCCTGGGAGTAACGTGTGAAGTCGTCATGTCCAACTGACGTAATACGCTCTCCACTTCCACAGCACTTCTGGCTTTAGATGAGATTAACAACCTTTGTATCTCATATGGAAGTTGTCTTGCAATGGCGGCACACAGGTCGTTTTCAGCTGGGGCAATATCAAGTTCAAGGAATTTACACAGCTGAGCGGTGAAAAATTCTGAGTATTTAGTGGGGGCATTCGTACTATATTTCCTAGAGTACAGATCTAGCCTCAGATTTTCTTGTACATCTGCTGCCCTTATCGTTTCAGAAAAGCTTCTCTAAGACCTTCCACCGTGTCAAATGTATATCTGAAACTCCTGAATCAGGTGAGACAATCACCTACCAACAGCTTCTCAATTGCTCTTAGTCTTCGATCATGAGGAACTTTCATTTCATTCAAGTATTCTGCTACCTCCTTCAACCAGTATTTAGGAGTAATTGACATATTATTACCCGTACTTCACCGGTCTATCCTCATTTGACTTGATAATGTTAATTATTTGTCCATTTGTTTGGTTCATATAAGGGGTTGAATTTGCCATTGGATATCCTGGGTTCTTATAAGGTCTCTCCCCTCCTAAGTCCCTATCTTGATTAGTGCCTCGTTCATGGGGATCTACCCATCCTGTCTTCTGGAATTCATCCTGACTTTCAAATTCTAATTGTCTTCCTCTTCTGGCACTCTCTTCTTGAGACATGAGCTGAACTTCCATTTGACTGTTCTTGTGTTCAGTCCTTTCCAACCGTGATCCAAATTCATTCTGAAATCTTTCCTGATTCTTCTTACTGCTTTCAACTTCTTGGTTGAGTTGGAATTTTTCTTCCCTGAAACTATCTCTTATTTCTGATAAATGTTCTTCTACCTCTTTCTTGATGATCATGACCGGTTTTTCTATAATTTCTGGCTTAACGTCACCTTTGCTATCTAGGTCTTCTCGTATCTTATTTATCTTTTTCTCCATTTCTTTTCGTCCTTTGACCATATCTCCCTTAATTCCCTCAAGCTTTTCCTCAGTCTTCCCTTGATTTTTATACAATACCGTTAAGTCGTCTTTGACCTGGTTTACTTCAGTATTTGTTTCTCCTACTTGTCTCTTTAATGTTTCTATGGTTTCCTGAACCCCATTTATACCCGTACTTATTTCATCTATCTTCTGATTATTCTCCTTATGTTCATCTCGTTGCTTTCTTTCTCCCTGGAGATTCATTTCGTGTGTACTTAATCTCTTATTTATTCCTTCCTCGAGCTTCCTCAAGTTCTCATCTACCTGCCTGGTAAAATGATCAAATTGATCTTCCCTGTTCTTCGCATCTTTTTGATTTTGACTTTTCATCTCATTTACTTCGGCCTGAACTCCCTCGACCTTTCCCTCGAGTTTTCCTACTTTTTCCTCAACCCCTTCGAATATTTTTCCTAGCTCATTAAGAGTACCTTTTATCTCATCCCGGGATATTTGACAAAATTCCCTATTTGATCCTATCTGATCTATTAACTCTTTTCGCACCCCTTGGATCTGGGCTACAAGTTCCTCTTTACATTCGTCTACATTCCTTTTACAAGTTTCTTCCATGTTACTTAATTTGGTTTCCATAGAACTCAAATTTTTATTCAAAATTCCAAAATTTTCTAGACACTCCCTTTTTGACTCTATACTATTTGTTTCTATAGTACTTATTTTGGTTTGCAATCCTGTATTAAATGTGTTATTTTCACTTTGAAATGTATCTATTTTTTTCCAAATTCGGTATCAAATATTCGAAATTTTGTCTCGATGTTTTCTTCTATACTCTCTCGGAGTTTATTTGACCCCCTTTTTATTTCCTCAATTTCAGCCTTCAGTACCTCGTTATTTGTTTTACTGTCGGCTTTTAATTCCTCCTTTACAGTTGTCAACTGTTTTTCAATATTTTCCCCATTTTCCGTATTTATACTATCCAATTTGCGTTCTATCTCAGCCTTCAGTTCACTGTTCATGTTTATACTGTCGGTTTTGATAGATTCTAATGTCTCCTCCATCTTAACACTGTTAGTATTGAGAGATTTTAATTTATTCCCCATGTTAGTACTATCAGTTTTAAGAGCTTCTAAATTCTGATTTATGGATTCGAAATCCTTTTTGTTTGCACTCTGTTGGAGGCCCAATTTATTGTCTATCGTATCGAATCTATTTTTCATGGCCTCCAACTTTTCACTACTATCTGCCTTCATGGCCTCCAACTTATCACTACTATCTGCCTTCATAGCCTCCAACTTTTCACTACTATCTGCCTTCATGGCCTCCAACGTTTCACTACTATCTGCCTTTAGGGCGTCCAAGAGCCTCTGCATTTCCTCACTCAATGACATCCTATTATCTTAGAGAATACAGTGGGCTATTCTGTCCCATCGTCGGTTCATGCATGAGAGATGGTACTCTGAACTCTTGGGTGCCAATTTCCAAAATTCAACCTCAGTACGGGTGTTTACTGAAACGTATCCGTCTGGTATAATACTCATTATAATATCAACACCTTTATGGAAGTGTTTTTTTAACCATATTTTCCAAAAAAATGAAAATTTTGATTTTCAAGAAAAACTCGGGGTTTCCCTAGGAAAACTCAGCCCTACGTACTGGGCAACATGATTTTATTTATTAGGGGGTGTTTATTAAGGGCTGCTCGGTGTGAGTTTCCAGGGTCCCAATGCGGTCAGTTAAATTTATATTTTGTAGCTAATTCTATCACTATTTTTACTTTTACGTGATATGACCGTCTTAAGTGTTCCTCCAAGCATTAATCCATGCACATTCTTTCTATGCCCCCATGTGCCCATTCAACAATGAAATATGCAAATCACAGTTTGCCAGAAATGCTCAATCGGGAGTATCGGGGTTCATGGTTTGTTCTCCCACTCTGTGACTTACACACTTTGGATTAAGCAGAGGATACACTTCCAAAAATAAACAAAAATCAACCCCTACTATTAAAACATTTAATTATCCAAATATATGGTGCTACAAAAATTAAACAAATAAATATACTGACACTCCACTTTACACTTGTCCAAAAATGAACAAGGAATTCATATTAAACAATTATAAGATCATAATGACTGGTTTTCCAAAAACCAACCAACTTCTACTAAGTTTCACTTCCATATGGCGTCCTTTAAAATTCCTTAAAATAAAGAGCTCCAAACGGCTCGGTAATGTTTACCTACACTGTGTTATCAATTTAATACACATCAATTACTATTACATGAGTATATCTTTTAATCATAAATATCAAAATTACCAAAGTATGGTTAATCATCACTTAAATTTTGGGCTTTCACAATGCTCATTTGTCACCATCCCTCTCTCTCAAGCTAACATGTCACTACCGTGATTGGGAAAAATTTGCGTACTCCCGAGCTACAGAAGACTACTGAACAAGTCAAAATTAAGATTACTCCCGGAATCTAATGTCTTCCATAGAACTCGTGAATCACAGAATCATTAAACAATAAAGTTAAGGATTTATCATTTTTGTCTTAAAAGACCATTATATTATAAGAAAGCGACGATCTGAACTCTGCAAGCGATAATCATGGATATAAAAGAACCTCGGTTCAAAGACCGGGTCGTTCAAACAATCTTTAAACACTGTTGTGTATTATGACTCAGACGGTCCGTTCCCCGACCTACAGCAATACCAGAGGGTGAGGGTCTACTCTTAACTACTTAGCGTGATTTATTGCCGGGAGAGAAGAGAATCCACAGTCTCGCTTCTACAAGGGACTGGCTACCATCAGCTTTTCATACAGCTGTTTCAAATGCAATTTTCTGAATGACAAGGCTTCTAATACAGATTCTTAAAACAACATATTTAGGCTCAACAGACCTATTCTCTTAGCTTCGGAATATAATAATTATGAAGTGTCCTCATTAGCGGGTAAGAAAAATTCAATAATACAACCAATATTTAAGGGGCTTCAACACGGACGACTCTGAGTTCGATCCTTTCAAATGCCTCGGGAGCAGTATCCCAATTTGGAGGACTTAAAATATTTGCGACTTAGGACAGGCCTCGCCTTATACCAGCGCTCATAATACAACATAAATAGCACCCTTTTTTTTTAACATACAACACACAATGCCTCGTGATCATTATCACAACTTTGAGGACTTATCACAGTTCAGTTACCACGACCAACTGTCCCTCATAATTAGTTTTACCGAGCATTTCAACGCATTCCTAGCGTGACAAATTACTTCAATGCGCTATATGGCGCTCATACATCAATTAGCCAAGTTGCCTTCAGAGAGCAAATAAATTCAAAATCAACGTTTGATCTACATCTCAAAATATATATTTCTCTCCTTCCCTTAACAATAATAATTTTTACCATAAAGAATATGTATTCATCACATGTATTAATTCATCTAAAGGAGCTCGGAAGCTACTACTTTCAATATAAAAGTCATCATAATATTCATTCATTTATATAATTATTATTATTATTATTATTACGCTTGCTTTCTCATATTTATATCATTTATCATTTACACTGATATTTTACTGAATACATTCCCCAAGGGATTCATTTATATTTCACATATTTATTATATTATTCTCAAATTAATTGTTCAGATCGCGCAATCATTCTTTTACCTGTTATTAAATATCCCTTCTCTCTCTCTCATGAGGATTATACGCAAATCTTCCCAAACAGATATCATAATGAAATAGTTACTCACATGACTGAACGGTCAGCGACCGAATCCTCCAGCGATGGAACATTTTTTCCCACCCACTGCTTTTTAAGCTATTTCTATGGTTACATTTTCACTCAATGACACTTCTTCAACATCACATAAAATATTTACCTTAATCACTTGGAATATAATGAATACCATTTTGTATTCGTTTCACTTAACACAATGCAATTTCACTAAAAATATTACACTCAAAAAATTTCACTATATTTACATTACATAACAATTTTATCACTTGGGCGTTAATTATTCGCCTTACACACGTGATATCTTTTCTTTTTCCCGTTTCCAAGGGTGGCACTTATAGAACGTCGGCTTCCTAATCTGACGAGATGATGGAAAGTCTCGATCGAACTACACCTCACTGGAACGGCTGATATTCAAATCCGGGCTTCTATAACTTTACTGCACGATGTCGTTTCTTATTAGACGCTAACTTGTTCGTCTAAATAAAAGTCTGTCCTTGATGTATTACTATAACGGCCGCTCGAATAGTTTATCGGTGACCTAGTACTTTCCTTGCATTACTTGCTGTTACTTTAATTCGTATCTTATTGGAGTCCTCCCCAATGTTTACTGTTCATTTGTCTACCTAGACAAAGCCTGGAACTACAATTCCTAATTTTTATCGTCCTGCGCTCTAGTCCCTACATTTCCGGAACACTAGGCGTTACTTATTTCGTTCTACCCTGATCGGGTTCTTTAACGTTGATAGAACTGTATATTTCACTTTCCTTGGGTACTTCGAAATCTTATGATGCGTCGGTTCTTTAACTGAATTATTATTCGAGTACCTATCGCTTGTTATTTCTCAAGTCCACAGCCTAAACTTTGACTATACTAGTAAACTTTATAAAGTCTGAAGCTTGCCGATATTATTCCTATACTAGGATTCTAATGTGTCTCCACACGGCGATGCTAATGACGATACTGCTCGGCCACTCCCATGCGGGGTGCTCGTTGGTGATACAGCGTATCACGACCTCTCAAGGTCTGGTAAAGACTGCATGCTCTTCCTGGCTCAGCCAGGGTTTATATACAAATCGGCGGCAAAAAGATAAAATCCGCGTCTTCTCCAGCACTAACTTTTGAAGTAATTGTCATATAGTTTTGAAAAATATATCTCAGGAAAGCTCATGTTCTAAACGTAAACTGGTTTCTTTGATCATGAAAATCGATCACACAATTCCAAGATATTAAATAATTTTGCTCTTCAGATACGAGGGTGTTGTGGTTTATTTTTCCATCCCTACCAACACTGGTCTCGGGGAATTACTAACGACGTCATGCCACGTCTGCAGTTCTTTCCTGTGCAAATATTATAAACTTTTACCCCACACAAAAATCTCTATTCCAGAATAATCCACAATGATGTGTTTCTTTCATTAATTAAATGCTCGCAAATGGCTTAATTCTATTTATTTCTCTTCTTGCGCAATTGCGAGGTTGTCATTTTATAGCTGAGTAAGGTCTATTTCCGAAACCTCTTCTCTCTTACTCGTAGTGGAAAGTTTTTATCGTTCTATTAATAATCATGAGCCAGCTCCTTATCCAGGCGTCAAGCATGATCTCACGTCCGCATGACTCGTGGTCACCTATTCTTGCGCCACATTGTAACAGCCCTCTTCTTAAAATCTTCCTAAGTCATTCTAAAGACTGTATTATTTCCTCTCTTCTTTTGCCAATAATTATGGATTCGACGCTTGAACCAATAACACATGGGTTCAGTATGGCCTCCTGGAAATTAAACTGCAATATTATTATCCATACGTGTGCCAATTTTGAAATAGCTCCGAATCATACCTTCCAAGATATCCAACATGGAGCTCAAATTTCAATTGCGATTTTTCAGCAGTTGGTAGCACTGACATCATTTTCAAATATGGCCATGAGATATTCAGGTCTAGATCTTTACTCCTACCAAATTTTGTTTCGATTACTCCACCTGTTAAGGAGTTGATACGGGGGGACACACACGCAGCCAGACAGCCAGCCAGATAGACAGACAGACAGACAGACACAAATTTGCCCGATCTCATGAGTCTACTTTTTCCTCATTTTTGCTAAATGTGAAAATTAGGCTAAAAATGTAGGCCAGGCCGACCAACAACAACAGCATTGAACGCACGCTTTCCCAATGGCTGGATTGGTACGTGCATTCATTTCAGCAGTAACTGTCAAGATAGCGGCAGAAATTCGCTCCCGCATGTGCTCCTAATCCCGACTTTTCTCTGCATACACAATGTTTTTAATGCACCCCCAGAAAAAAAATCCAAACGCCTGAGTTCAGGAATTTATTGGCGCGCGCGCCCCCGGCCAACCTTGGCTAGTGCGCATCTAGTGTGTGCATAGCAAGGTCACGTCCCCTCCAAAACAAAACTTACTTTAACCAGCTGGCGTTGAGTGAAAAAATTACACTTTTAACATAAAGAGTTTCGGTGCTATAATTTTTTGAAATGTTGGCATTATTTTTCGATTACCCTCTACAGCCATCACAATTAACAGCGGTTCTCAGACAGATTCTACACACACCCAAAGTACACGGGGCTACATGACCGCATTGTCGCAGCTCCTAAACTGAGGAACCAATCAACCAATCAATGTACAGAATCTCGAAAATGAACAGGTTTGGTAACATTAAATATTTTACACAAAGAGAAATGTTCTCTAGTTAGTACAGAGAGTCCAGTTTGGATGTATCGGAGACCCTCGCTAGCCCGCACGCCCGCGGCGCGAGCCTGTCTCCCGCCAGGCACTATGCCGTTTTGCGGCGCTCGCACGGCATTGAGTCATTGAATATAGGAATTTGTACTTAAATTTGTACTTCAATGTGATCCTTGAACATTTTTTTTTACGAACTGACTTACGGAGAGCGATTGTCAACTTATTTTCAACAAGATTCTGCCACTGCTCACAATGACGAAGCATCCATGACAGAATTGCGTCGCATTTTTGGTACTAGGATTATAAGTCGGAACGTGTGGCCCCCGCGAAGCCCAGACTTATCACCATGTGACTTTTATTTGTGGAGGACGCTTAAAAATAGAGTGTATGCGAGAAACCCTCACACTATAAATGAGCTTAAGACTATATTACAGCTGAAATACTGTCAATCAGTGCTGAGGAACTTCAAAGAGTAAATGCCAGTTTCATAAAAAGGTGCCAGCGATGTGTAGCAGTGAATGGCGAACATTTTCAGCACCAGCTGTGAACTAGGTAAGTACACATTCCTATACTCAATGACTCAGTGCCTTGCGGGCGCCTCATAACGGCAAAGTGCGTGGCGGGAGACAGGTTCGCGCCACGGGCGAGCGAGCAAGCGACGGTCTCCGATACATCCAAACTAAACTCTCTGTATATTTAAACGTACATGATCAATCCAAAAACTGGCATTTTAATCTATCATCAAATTACGGTTTTTGAAAAATATTTAGCTCTGGGGGGGATTGATCCCCCTAATCACACCCCGTAGTTACGCCACTGCACTAAATACTCATTTATTTATTATTATTCTCGAGTCAGAAAACATCAAATAAACACAGATACAAATACTATGACTACATACATTATATAATATTTGACCAAAACTTGGCCACGTCCACTGGATTCTGTGATGCTTCATAAAGTTCATCTTCTGTGCAGGAGGTCGGCCACAGTCTACACTGAAGCATATGTTTCACAGTCTGATCTTCTCCACTGTCACACTGTATGTCATCTTTCTTAATGTAGCCCCACTTTGCAAGATTGATCTTAGATATGCCCACTCCTGATCTTAATCTATTCAAGGATTTGCATGTTACCCAATCTTGATCATGACCAGGAGGTAAAATTTCGGCTATCCTTTTCCAGCCCAGGAGAGGAGATTTCTTAGCTTTCCATAATTCTAGCCTGGCTTTTTCACATGTAGTCTTCAATTCTTTGGATGTTCTCAGGAAACTCTTCCTAGACTTCAGCCTCAGAGCATGTAATTCCTGCCTATGTAGAGGATGGGTTGCTTCCTGGACAACTTTCTTCCTTTCCTTGTTTGCAGCTACTTCACGTCGAATAGAGGGTGGTGCTATTCCTGCAAGCTGGTAGAGGCATTCTGTTGGTGTTGATCTTAAGCATCCGGTTATAGTTCTACACGTTTCATTGAGAGCTACGTCTACCTGTTTAGCATGAGTTGAGTTATACCAAACCGGGCAGGCATACTCTGCAGCGGAATAACACAATGCCATTGCAGATGTTCGAATAGTGTCAGGTTGGCTACCCCATTGTGACCTGGCCAGTTTCCTCAGAAGATTATTCCTGGTGTGAACTTTTGACTTGGTGTTCAAACAGAGTTTCTTGTAGATAAGAGCTCTGTCCAGTGTCACTCCTAGAAATTTTGGGGTGTAACAGTGTTCCAGTTCAACTCCTGACCATATTACCTTCAGTTTACGAAAGGTTTCCCCTGTTTCTCAAGTGAAAGGCACATACTTGTGTCTTGGAGGGATTTGGTTTCAGTTGATTTACGATATAATATTTAGACAGATCCTTAAGGGCACTCGTGAGGTTGTTCTCCACTGATTCAAAATCCTTACACTGTGTAGCAAGAGCGAGATCGTCAGCGTACAAGAAACTCCTGGTGTTGGGTAAGATAAGGTGCCAGCGATGTGTAGCAGTGAATGGCGAACATTTTCAGCACCAGCTGTGAACTAGGTAAGTACACATTCCTATACTTTTCAGCTTTTCAGTGAGTCAACACAAATTCTGTCCAATTACATTAGGCGGGGAAACAAGTAGCCTATTTATAGACCCTAACTTGAAAGAAATACTTGTTTTCCCACTTACCCCTTTATGAAGGTTGAATCTTTAAGCCAAATTTTGGAGAATTTGCATTTCTAAAAATCAAATATTATAGCCTATACGTATCTACCTAACGTAATGTGTTGGATAAATTTAAAAAAAAAAACTTTAAAACTAAAAGGATTAACAATTTAAGTATAAAAATAAAATATAAATATATAAATAAAAATCATAAAAATTAAATTACAATTATAAAAGATATATAACAATTTAAAAAAATAAACTTTTAAAGAATTATGAAAATATTGTAAAAATCAATTCGAAATTAGTTAATTAATTAATTAATTCAATAAAAACATCAAAATTAAATCTATAAGAATATAAATTGATAATTAAAAATAAATATAGAAGCATTAAAATTATACAAACAAAAATAACATTATTAATAATTATAATAATTAAAATAAATTAAAATGTAAAAAGAAATTTAGACAAGTAGTTCCGTGAAGAACTATACAGCCTATTTTCATATATCCTACTCATATTAATTGCCTCTAACAACATAAAAAATTATAGTTTGAAGGTTGTGATAGTTTCGTAGATATTGAGAACCGTCTAAATATTTCGGATGCTCGCCATTTTGGATTGTTATATGTATAGGCCATAGAGTTATGTACCATTAAAGGGAATTATTGCGTATGTTCACTATTCAAACTTTTACTTCGATCGCATGAGTACGACACAAGAAATAAAAGCTTAATGTTCAAATTTCGCACAGCTGCCATCTTGAGGTTACATAAACAATTGAACTAAATTAGATGCCAGTGCATTATAATATGGATAATTATTTACTATACCACATTTCACTGCGCTCAGAGAGTTAAATCACGAGCAAAGGTCTATTAAAATATTTCAAATTCGCTTGAGTGCCATGTTTGTTTTGTACTTTACAGGTTCATGAAAGTTACATATATAAACGTTTACCAGTGCCCTTTATCACCGTACAAAATTTCAGGGTAATATCTGTAATCGTTTCGGAGATATAGAATGCCAGTGAAATATTTCGCACAGCCGCCATTTTGAGGTTATGTAAACAATTGAACTAAATTAGACGCCCTTGCATTACAATGTGTATAAACACTTGCTGTACCAAGTTTCATTACGTTTGGATGGTTTAAGCACGAGAAAAGTCTATTTAAAAGTCTCAAATTCGCTTGGCCGCCATGTTGGTTTTGTAGTTACCAGATTTTTGAATGTCTCATAGGTGATCTTCTAGTAGTGCCCTTTATTACCGTACACAATTTCAGGGTGATATCGGTAATAGTTTCGGAGATACTGAATGCTGGTGAAATTTTTCGCACAGCCGCCATGTTGGATTGGTGAGAGACAATAAAAATTAAAGGGCAAGGTCGGGGTCGACCAGAATAGTGCTATGATCTTACCGAGTTTCATTGAAGTCGCTCCAGCCGTTTAGAATTTATTAGGGGACACACACACACCTCACACACACACGCACACACAGACAAGGGGCAGATGTCTTCGTAGTTCCGCGCCTTAAAACAACAATAACTAACTAAGTAACACACGGACAAAATGTGATCTTATAAGCCTATTTTTCATAAAATGAAAATAGGCCAAAAATTAAAATAATAAACATAACTATAAAAGATGTCGCCTCCGTAGCGTAGCGGTCAGCATGGTTAGCTGCCACCCCGGAGTTCCTGGGTTCGATTCCCGGCTCTGCCACGAAATTTGAAAAGTGGTACGAGGACTGGAACGGGGTCTACTCAGCCTCGGGTGGCCCAAATGCGTAGAGAGAGTTCGATTCCCCCTCAGCCATCTTCGAAGTAGTTTTCCGTGGTTTCCCACTTCGTCTTCGGGCAAATGCCGGGATGGTACCTTCTTCAAGGCCACGGCCGCCTCCTTCCCTCTTCCTTGTCTAGCCATCCTGCCCATCCATTACCTTCCCTCATGAGGCCCCTGTTCGCTTTGCAGGTGAGGCCGCCTGGGCGAGGTGCCAATCCCACTTCACCAGTTGTATCCCTTCCGATTTGATGTTCCCAGCTCCAGGATACTACCCGTAGAGGCGGTAGTGGTGAGTTCCCTCGCTGAGTCCGTGGGTTCCACCAACTTGGAGGGTAAACAACTAAAAAAATTAAAAAAATAGTTTTGCCGTATAAAGGGTTAATGAATATGATTGGGCTCAATTTGTGTTGACCGACTGAAAAGCCCTTTTTAATAGAATTAGGTAACACTGAAGAATGGGTTCTGACACATCAAATACACATTTGCCATACAAAAATGTTACCAGTGTTTTAAAATATCCTTGTTAATTTTGTATACTCGGCAAAATAAAACATTCCACTAGTTCTCTCTTTCCAGAGTAAACAACTACAAAAAAAAATTCTGTCAAAGGGAAATTAATGAAGAGAGTCACACAAAAGGTCGTAATATAACATATTGTATCCTGAGTAATATAATAAAAGAATGGAGGAAGAAACAGCTATTGTGTTATGTTCTTTTGTTGCTCAGAGAAAGAATAAAATTAATTTTATCTCCTCCTCAGAAATACCGGACGTAATTTACATTATTATTTTTCACGTTCTGTTACCAGGACATTTACATTATTTTCTTTTCACATTTTACAAGTCAGATTCAACGAGATGATGATTGTAAGCGTAGCCATAGGGGATAAACCCGCGGATATCCGCAACATATTTCGCCATGCGGATATAGTTTGCATGACTCTGCGGAGAGCGGCTAAGCTGCGAGTGATGTTCAGAGTAAATTATCGGATAGTTTTTAGAATACAATGTTGGACTGGAATTTTTAGCCTACTTTTAACATTTTGCAAAAATGAGGAAAATGTAGACTTATGAGATCGGGCAAATGTGTGTCTGTCTGTCTGTCTGTCTGTCTGTCTGTCTGTCTGGCTGGCTGGCTGGCTCGCTGTGTGTGTGTGTCCCCCCCCCCCTATCAACTCCTAAACGGCTGCAGCAATCGAAACAAAATTTGGTAGGAGTAAAGACCTATACCTGAATATCTCACGGCCATATTTGAAAATGATGTCAGTGCTACCCACTGCTCAAAAATCGCAATTGAAATTTGAGCTCCATGTTGGATATCGTGGAAGGTATGAATGGGAGCTATTTCAAAATTGGCACTCGTATAGATAATAATATTGCAGTTTAATTTCCAGGAGTCCATACATGGCAGTGTTGCCAAAATGATTATAAGTCTGCTGACAGGTCCAAATTTTAAATGCAAATAACTTCTACACTATCAATTGAATTTCAACCAAATTTAGTATGTGGTATGTGTACATAAACAGATATGACTGAGCGTATTCTTAAGAGCCACCAGGGCTGCCAACTGTTAATAAATGCTCTCATTTTTTAAAATCCAAATGCCCATTATCAGAAAGTATGCAAGCCGACAGCTTTAAACTATGCACAAGTATAGTACCTGCCATTCTATATTAATTTGGAGTAACTAATATACGTCAGTGCTGCCAACATGATTCTAAGACTGCTGATAGGTCCAATTTTAAAATGCATGTAACTTCTATATTAACTAATGGATTTAATTCAAAATTGACACAACACTAGACCATATTATTTCAGATTATTTCTGACCAATACATGTATGTCATTGTTGCCAACATGATTTCACGCGCGCTGTTAGATCCAATGTTTAACTGCATGTAACGTCCATGCTATCCATTGGACTTCAACCAAATTTTGTATTCTGTACCTTAAGAGCTGGAACTAAGAATATAATCAGTCACCAGGGCTGCCAACTGTAGTTCTCTATTAGGCTACATTATGCCAGGTATACAGTATTTCGAACTAATTAGAAATTTCGATATTACCAACTTAATTTCGTCATTATTATAGATAGATCCATATAGATTAAACATTGGCATGAATCTTAAATTTTAAGAAAAGTAGGCTCTTTAGTTCGTCACAGAACTTCTTGTTATTTAAATGATTTTAGTTTTTTCTAACATCTGCGTCTTTCACGCTTCTTGTTTTCCCCTATTTTCTTTCGCGGCGAATTGTATGAGAATAACAGAGAAGTGAGAGAAGCCAATCATGGAAATACCCTCAATTAGTGTTGACTTTTGCCACAAAAAGAATGACCTTTATACCTGCGCGTGTATTGGACGAGTAAGTACAGTAAGTGCTATAATTAGCCTCCCGCGGTTTTAGATGGCGTTACTCACAGGGACAAAACTCAGTCAACATTGCCTTGCGATTCACAGCCTAGGGGAACGAATTTCTCCACAAATTTCTAAATGTACGGTATTGCTTTATTAATTTTTCTAATAAATTAAAACAAGATGTTCAGTAAAGAACATTTATAGCCTACTTTCTCCTAAATGCATGGGTATTGTTATAACTCTTTGTCCTTTCCAAGGAGTATAATTGAATGTTCGTTGTAGTAACTTGTTGAAATAAGTGTCATACGGATATTAAACATGAATATGAGGTGCCCTTTGCTAGTGCTTCCTCTGTACTAAATTTCGTTCAATTCAGTTTCACCGTGTTTGAATATATAGGGGGAATCGATTGGCACACCTACATGGCCACCAGCCGCAAATTATTGGGCAGATGACCTAGTAGTTTGGTCAAAAGATTCTTCATACATAAAGGTATAACGTTACAAAATTTGGTAGAGATCAGATGATTAGGTTGGTCGTAATATTATTTAAGCTTTTAACATTTGGGTGACCTCCATTACGTTTTCGTCAAGATGGCGGTGATATAAAACATGACACTGAGATGCCCTTTGATAGTGTTACCTCAGTACCATATATGGTTCAATTCGGATTCACCGTGTTTGAAAAGATAGGGGGAATCAATTTGCACACAAACATGGCCGCCATCCGCAAATTATTAAGCAGATGACCTCGCAGATTGGTCAAAAGATTCCTCATACATAAAGGTATAATGTTACAAAATATGGTAGAGATCAGATAAATAGGTTGTTCGTAATTTGATTTAAGCTTTGAATATTTGGGTGGCCGCCATTACGTTTCCGTCAAGATGGCAGCGATATAAAACATGACACTGAGGTGCCCTATGCTAGTGCTACCTCTGTACCAAATTTCGTTCAATTTGGTTTCACCGCGTTTGAAAAGATCGGGGGAATCGATTTGCACACAAATATGGCCACCATCCGCAAATTATTATGCAGATGACCTCGTAGTTTCGTCAAAGGATTCTTCATACTTAAAGGTATAATGTTACAAAATTTGGTAGAGATCAGATGAATAGGTTGGTCCTAATTTGATTTAAGCTTTGAACATTTCAGTGGCCGCCATTACGTTTACGTCAAGATGGCGGCGATATAAAACATGACACTGAGGTGCCCTTTGTCAGTGCTAACTCTGTACCAAATGTTATTCAATTCGGATTCACCGTTTTCGAATTGATAGGGGGGCACAGACATTCAGAGTACACACACTCACACACACACACACACACACACACAGACAGACACACAATTTTTGGCCCTGTAGTGATCTCATAAGTCTACTTTCATTTTTTGCAAAAATCGAAAGTAGGTTAAGATTAGGATTAGGATAACAAACGTACGGATAGGGATAAAAGTCGTGCGGTTGCGGGGCGGATGCGGATAACAGTCGTGCGGATGAGGGGCGGATGCGGATAACGTTTTGTGTATCCGCGCAGGGCTCTAGCCATAGTGTTGTCCATTCAAGGGCAAATTCACTAAATACAGGGGATTTATGGGGAAACAATTTTTCATTTTCGATTTTATAGGGGGGGGGGGGGATCTGAGGTATTTCATCATCATTTATTGCACTTACGGGCTTTTAAGGCCTACAGCAGAAGAACAATTTTATTTATTTTTATTTAGTCAATTTACCCTCCAGGTTGGTGGTTCCCACGGACTCAGCGAGGGAACTCACCACTACCGCCTCTATGGGCAGTGTCCTGGAGCTTGGAACATCTGGTCGGGATGGATACAACTGGGGAGGTGTGATCAGCACTTCGCCCAGGCTGCCTCACCTCCAAAGCGAACAGGGGCCTCATGAAGGAGGGGAAGGGATGGAAGGTTGGGATGGATAGGCTATGAAGAGGGAAGGAGGCAGCTGTGGCCTTACAGTAGGTACCAACCCGGCATTTGCCCGAAGACGAAGTGGGAAACCACGGAAAACCACTTCGAGGATGGCTGAGGTGGGAATCGAGCCCCCTCTACTCATTTGGACCACCCGAGGCTGAGTAGACCCCGTTCCAGTCCTCATACTGAACCCTTTACCCTCTGATGGATAAATGATTCGATGTTTTATTTCTTCAATTAATAACTATTTCCACCAGCGTCATGAAAATAGCCAGACGGAGATGAGGAAATTTCAAGCATTTGTTGGAGACAATGGGGACATACCTGCAGCAGTTTGACAAAAGGCTAAATACTTAGGATTGTGAAAAGAAAGACCATAGCAATGTTTCAGAAGGACAGGTGGTGGCTACCTCAAAATAGAAAGGACGCGCAGTGAGACACGCTTATGGCATGTTCATTGTAATATTCGCGCCTAGAAAAAATATGATGCAGTAACGTGAGTGGCTGATGAAAACACTAGACACTCCTACGAGGCCGAGGTCTGATAAAAACCGCCAAGTTATTGAAAATGTGGAACCAATGGGAGATGAATGCTTACCAGCGCGGCAAGTCTAGGTTGGGCACGCGATGCCTAGCATTAACGCGGGAGATCGGCTAGACAACATCTCTACGATCGATTCTAGGATTAATGGGCATATTCTTGACCTGCACAATTTTACGAGTTCAGTGATATTTATTTCATTCCTGTACCACTATTATTTTGAGAAATTTTTATATAATTTCCCCCTCTATCAATACCTAGGGCCGGTTCATTTATAAGTGGCATGAAGAGCCAAGACATTGCTTATTATACTGCGGTGTGTCGAGGACACAAGTTTATCATTATATTTTGTATGTCAGTGGACACAGGCTATTATACTTTTGTGTGTCGAAGACACAAGCACTTATACTTTTGCGTGTCATGAGGACACAGCATTTATTAATAAATGTGTTAAATTCAGTGATAGATAGTCACAGTACTATATTTTGTAGGGGCAGTATCATCGACAATTCGCCAACAGACTGTTCCGGGGAAAGTAGTGCCTGAAACGGCGAATTTAGTAGTCAGATATCGAGTATATAATAATCTAACTTTTTTGAATCAGCACGAGAGATGACATCGCTTATCCTGGAAGAAATTTGGAACTATCAACACTCCGTCCAGATGGCTGAGATGAGCTAAGAAGCATTCAGTTGGGAGATGGCAACTGATGTCCTTTGACGGGTGACTGGCCGAGGATGAGTACAAAATAATATTCGTATTATCTGATAAATTAACTTATGGAATATGGGACATATTTTGGTAAATATTTTGCTTGTGTGATTAACGTAGTATATTTAGTTTTGGTCTGACACACCTTTTGCATGGAAACTGCTCGCATAAATGTTATTAGTAGAAGGTTCTTGTTTGTTTGTTTGTTTGTTTGTTGTTTTAACTAACGTAGCTATGTGGACGGCCGTGTTTGCATATGTTACGCAATGCGTTTAAAAACGTCTCTCGGATATATGTTGTGTTTCAGAAGTAGGACTGAAGTAATATAATTATACAGTAGATTGGAGGGTAATTAAATTTTTTAAGGTTTATTATTGATCAGATTCAGTGAGATTATTGCCTTTGGAGCAATGTGATTTGTGACGAAGAGCAATCAGCTCTATCGTAGGTTTTAATATTTTTAAAATGTTTGTGAGCATCTATTCAACCGACCTGTGTGAAAAACGTCATGTCATTCCCAGAAGTGTGAGTATGTGTATTTTGTGGTCATTACAAGCGGGAATTTCAGCGTGGACTGATTTCTGTCAGCTTGGTGCCAGGTCCATATTGTTACCTTGCGAGGACATATGGGGCTATTTTGATTAATGTCTGACCATATGTTTAGGTGGTTGAGATTTGTTGCTGTTGATTCTTTGAGATAACGGCAAAGCTGGTCAGTTATTTTTACACACTGGAGTTGGGACAATGACAAGTATTGAGGAAGGGGGAGCTGTTTCACAAGGCGGACTGAAGGTTGCAAGCGAGGTCATTAGTGGGGAGTGCTGGTTGACTCCGTAATTACTTGAAAATACAGAATTAAGAACTGATCAATGATAAAAATTGTTTAAATAAATGGGAGTTGCCTACGAATCACGATAATCTCCGAAGCGTTAGCTTATCATGCAGTTTTGTTCATATAAAGTAATCTCAGCTGGTCAGGCTTTTGTTGTTGTTGGTTTTAATTCCATGTTTATATTCTATATCAGTGACCCGTGAAGTCACGTGCGATGCTGTGTTTCCTTGTTTGTGTATTGAGCAATTGGCCGAGTTGGCAGCTCATTTTGTCAAGTGCGTCATCGCGCTAATGCAGGGTCTCGAGGGAGATTCCAGTAAATAGTAGATTTTTAGTGTGTGTGTCAGCATTAAATTTTAAAGGGTTTTTATTAGTGTCATGTTCCATATCCGTAAACGTTCATTTACGAGATGATTGTTCGTAAGCATCGTGGCTGTTAACCCGCTGTAAACGAACAGTCATCCAAAGTACTCATTCCTCGTAGTTAGTCATTACGCGTACATAAAATCCAAATGCAAGTTAGTGGAACTAGGATCCACATTTTAAATAAGGGGGAGATCCGTCTGACTCCTCAACATTGATAGATATTCCTGTCATGGGAAAATTCAGGGAGGATATTTTTTATTATTGTTGTTTATATTCTTCTTATGCACTATTAGTCATTAAATCATGTTATTATTTTACGTCTTGTCACCTTTCTTTCTTAATTAGTTTTAATCCTATGACCCTTACCTCAGTAGAGCATGTTGTTTGGCGAACGTAAACATCACACTAGGAACTGAGCGCGACCCCTTGATCAAGATTCTTGCATTAAACACTGCTATTCTGAGGGGTTCATAGGATGTAAACTGGCGCCCAACGTGGGGACGATTCACTGTGGTGTAACGGCAAAGAAATTGCACATGGCAATGTAAGCGTAGTTGGGTTTTCAAACTGACGCAACAATGAGGGTGTAATTTTGTTGCTGGTTCGCTGCTGGAACACATTTAGTTGGCGTATTTGAGTAAAACTGACAGGCCACAAGTGGAGGCAGTTGTGACAGTATTTTAATCACCGGAAAGTGATATTTTATTAAAAGTAATTGAGGCGAAGGGGATACCGCCAAATGTGTGAAAGATAAATTAAAAACAGGAGTTTTCAATGTAAAATACGGTTCACGTTTTGGTCTATTGAATTAAAATAAATTAATATACGTGATACCGGGCGCCCAATGATTTAAGTTAAAACTAGATTTGTTTAGAAAGTCAAACTCATGAAAATGTTAGGAGGCTGGTAGCCTTAAATGACAATTAATACTCTGTTAATTAGTCAGTGTTAATATCAGATCAGGATAACAATTTAATGACTAAATATGTGTTTGGGTTTAAATTAAATTGAGTAAAATTAGAACCACTCAGAGATGCAATCGGCTAGTGGGATTAAATGTAAAAATAAATGAACTGAGTAGGGTAAAGAAATTAAATGTGCATTGGATTGTGTGTGTGTGTCAAAGGGCATTGCTTTATGCCATTTCCCTAATGTCTCATATAAAGTGTATAACATGGCAACGGTGGAACAGATTCAAGAAATCATTGAGAGCGCGGCTAGGAGAACACAGGAATTGTTGGACACTAAATTGGCGGAACAGAGTCAATCATTAAACAATAGTTTGTTAGAACAAAGTGAAGCACTAAACACAAAATTATCTGAACAAATAAACACTAAACTATCAGAACAAAGTGAATCACTAAACACAAAATTATCTGAACAAATAAACAATAATTTGTTAGAACAAAGTGAAGCATTAAACGCGAAATTATCTGAACAAATAAACAATTGTTTGTTAGAACAAAGTGAGTCTATAAACAAATTGTCTGAACAGAGTGAATAGCTAAAAACTAAACTATCCGAACAAAGTGAATCACTAAACACTAAACTATCCGAACAAAGTGAATCATTGCGGACACAATTAAATAACAGTAGGATTGAACAAAATGAATATCAGGCGGAACAAGCTAGATTATTAAAAAGTGAAATTAATGACACTATCAATTTGCAGTTAGAGGCGCAGAATGTTAAAAACACGAACCAATTAGCTTCGTTAACCGCAGAGATGAAAGAGCACACAAATCAACAGATGGTATTGCTGGCCCTAGATGTTAGTAAAAATAATGAAAAGCAATTAGATCAGATTAAGAAAATGGAAAGTATTTTTGATCAAAAACTTAGCATTCTGGATGAAACGGTGTTAGCTAAATTGGAGCAAATTGAACTAGCATGCGCAATGAATACAAGCGAGGTCAAGATAGCTCAGGATAAGTTAGAAGGACGATTTAAGGAAATGGAAAGAGCGGCAAGGTCATTCAACAACAATTATCAGCGGTAGATGAAAATATATCCGGCATAATTAAAGATCTGGACCGTCTCGAAATTAAATCAGCGGAGCAATGGAAAAGCCTAGAAGCGGATCAGAATCAATTAAAGAATACCATCGACGAAAGGTTGAGCCAGATAGAAAGCAATCAGGATGACACTAAAAGCCAGATTGAGGAGAAAGTAAGCACGATTAAGGAGCAAATAAGGAAAGATTGGCGAAAAATGAATATCGATTCTAAAGAGGAAAGATCAACCATCCTTAAGACAGTAGGCGAAAATCATACTCGTATTCAAGCATTAGAGCAAGAAATTAAGAGTAAACAAACAGACAGGATCATTAAAGCCGAACTGAGGTCGTTAGAACAATCCTCGATATTTAAAACGGGAACATTGAAAGACAAGCAGGATGACTCAAATAGCCCGGAGGCAAGCACAGCAGGGAGTCAAGCTCAGACAGAGAGCCCATTAACAGCAAACACGGAGGGGTTTCGCAAGAATATCGAAAGGAGTTCCACGCCACAAGACGGTCATCAGCCCACAGAACTTATCCAAGTAATTCGCTCGAACGATTATAAACCGCAGAAATACACGGAGAATTCAGGGGTGACACCTAAAGCCTTTATTAAAGAAATTGAAGATCATTACAATGACACTGGGGTACCTGAAGCACGTAGATTGAGGATGATGGAGAGATTTGTATCAGGAAATGTCCTTACATGGTTTTTAAGCTTCAAATATACATTTGGAACTATGTCAGATTTCAAATTAGCGTTTCTGCGCAAGTACTCGTCGCCAGCATTACAACAGAGTCTAAGAATGGAGCTTTACTCTAGGAAATACCAAACTACGCAGCAAACGAAATACTCGGATTTCTTTTACATGCAAATGATAAAATTTCGCGACCTTGATTACCCTTTAAATGAAGCGGATCTGGTGATGACTATAGCGCGGCAATTACCAGTCAACGTGCAACAAGTACTAGTCGCAGCAAACGTTAGTACGGCCTTACATGCAGAACAGATATTACGCCAGATAGATGAGACTACATCTCATAATCACTATAGAGGAGGAAGACAACTGGAGTTAGTAAATACAACAGAGGTCATAAAACCAAAGCAGGCAAACACTAAAACGCAGGGTACAAATATAAGCACATCCACACCTAGGCGAAATCAGGAAGAGGTAGAAAACAGACCGTACCAGCGTAACGAAAATAATTACAACAATAGGTCATATCAAGGCAACAATAGATATCAACAGAGAGGGTATCACCAATGGCGTGAGAATCGAAGAAATGAAAGGCCTTATGGAAGATACGGTAATTACAATGGTAATCAATGATTGAAAGAAAGGAGAGATCAAAATCAAGGAGAGGCACGTAATTATCAAAATGACTGGGATGATAGGCACGCTCAATCACAAAATTACCTAGAGGAATTACACGCTAGTCAAGGTGGAGAGCACGGAAGATGGGAGAAAGCCATTGGGAACATAAAGAATCCAGACACACATATTGAGGAAGCTGGAAGTCTACTGAGACAAGAGGAATATCAAGGGCGTGGGCGACAGAATGATGATGGGAGTCGCAACGGAGCTAAAAAAAAATGCTAAATTTGGATAAAGGAGACAGTCTACAAACGCAACAGTCGGAAGTTGAAGATGGATGGATAGTAGCGAACATACAAGAATGGATTGCTTTGCCGGAAGACTGCCTGGAGGAGACGGTGAAACCACGGAGCGATAAAATTAGGCAGTTACCCATTATTTACGCGAGGATTGGTGGAATTAATATAAGATGTTTATTGGATACGGGGTCGCAGATCAGTCTGGTATCGGAGGCCTTGGTTCGAGAGTTGGGACGGAGACAGAACATTCCCGTGATTCCCGTACCACAACACAAAGTGAGGGGTGTTATTCCTGAACGCACCGTCACTTGTAAACGTCAGGCATACTTAGAGCTGAACATATTGGAACACACTTTTGGGCAAACATTCATTATCATGGCAAAGATGAATTTCAATATAATTCTTGGTGCAAATTTTATTTGTGACTATCAAGCAGTGATAGATTTGCACAAGAATACAGTCAGTTTTAGAGAGTATGATCAGCTGAAGAACGTGGGATTGCATATGGATGAAATCATTACCGGAAGAGATGTAAATTCTTGGGCATTGGAAGCAAAATCGGAAGAGACGGAAGAGGACATACGAAAGGCAGAAGATAACATCATAGAAGGAGCTGTTGTGGAACTAGATGAGGAGATTGAATCCCAGGAGATATGGTCTTTATTAACGGAAGGAGATGACAGTGAGGCACAATTTGAAGAGTTACTACAGGAGCGGCTCAATGACATTCAACTTGGGGGTGAACACAGAAAACAATTGGAAGAGATTTTAAGAAAGCACAAAACAGTATTTGATACAGTACCTGGTAAAATATTAAATTTCAAATATTCAATGCAAGTCGAGGATTGGTCACCTTTCAAAAGTAGATTGTACCCAATTCCGTAAAAATATCGTTGTCAAGTCAAAGTCATTATAGATGAGATGTTACAAGCTGGAGTGATAAGGAAGACACCTACACCTTATCTAAATGCGATTTTGGCAGTCACAAAACCAAATGGGTCTATTAGACTTTGTTTAGATGCCAGAAATCTCAACATGAGACTCATTTTTCCTGAGTATGACAGAGCGCCAATTATCAGAAACGTACTAAAAGGCTTTAAAAACAAAAGCATCTATTCATCAGTGGACCTGACGAGTTCGTTCCACCATATTGAATTGGATAAGAAGTCACAGCTTCTAACTGGCTTCTTATTCGATAACCAAACGTTTTGCTTCGTCCGAATGCCCTTTGGAGTCAAAACAGCGGGCTGTGCTTTAATCCGAGCCCTGGACCGGAATCTAACCGAGGAAGTTAAGGGGATGACGGTACGCTACATAGATGACATTCTGCTGGCATCCGACAACATTGAAACTCACATGGAAAATTTAGATAAAGTATTAGGCAACCTGAATGCATCAAATTTCAAAGTAAACCTGAAGAAATCGCATTTCTTCAAGAGCGAGATCTTATATTTGGGTCACATCATTGACAAGGAGGGAGTGAAGCCAAATCCAGCTAAGATCGAAGCGATAAAGAATTTCCCTACACCAACGAGAGTCAAGCACATTCGGGCTTTCTTAGGCGTAACGGGATTCTTTAAGGAAAACTGTCCAGGTTACACGGAGACTGTAGCTCCAATGCAGGAAATGCTAAAAAAGAATAATAAATGGTTATGGAATGCGGAGTGTGAGAAGGCGTTCCAAGCAACAAAACAGCTATTGGAAAACTGCATTAAGTTAGGATATCCAGATTTCAAGCACAAATTTATAATCCAAGCGGATGCTTCACTAATTGGTATAGGTGCTATGCTCTACCAAGAAGATCCAGCTAACCTGCAACATAAACCATATTTGGCATTTGTCAGCCGAAAATTGCGTAAGCACGAGCGCAATTATACTGTAACGGAGCTAGAGTTGTTGGCCATACTTCATGCGCTCCAACAATGGAAAAGAATAATTTATGGATACCCCATTGTTGTCAGGACTGATCACAAGGCACTAACATTCTTGTTTAAGACGTCGATGGCAAGCGAACGTGTGACACGTTGGTCTATATATATTCAGCAGTTTAGCATTGAGATTGAACATTGCCCAGGGAAGATGAACGTGATTCCGGATGCACTCAGCAGGAACCCAGAGTCTGATGATGAAGAAACAGCGATGGTACAACACTTGGAGTTAACACCGAAGGACCGGGAATTCTTGGAGGAGTTACGTGAGATACAGCGAGAACAGGAAGCGGAACCATGGATGATGCTATTAATTCAATACTTCAGAAAGCAACTACCTACAGGAACACCTGCATTTCGAGAAGCGAAAGCCAAAGAAGGAAGATATGTTTATGTCAACAATTTGCTGCACAAATGGGTAGATAATGACCACACCAAGTTACGCATATTAGTACCTGCATCCTTACAGCGAGGACTGACATGGCATACTCACGAAAGTTACGGACACGTCGGATTAGACAAGTGTGAAGCGACAATAGGAGAGACATTTACATGGCCACGTATGAGAACAACTATATGTGACGTCATTACGACTTGTGATCCTTGTCAGAGGACAAAGCCAAATAACTATTTAATGAGGCAGTATCCTAGACCATTGCTACCTCAGAAACCCTGCGAGCTACTGGCCCTAGATTGTTTCGGTCCAATTCCGAAAGGAAGGCGAGGTTGCCGTCACTTGCTAGTGTGCATAGATGTATTTTCTAAGTTTGTCGTATTATGCCCCATTCAGAAAACTACATCGAAACAAGTACTCAGTCGTATTCGAAATAGAGTTATTCCAATCCTTGGAAAACCAGAATTTATATTGTCAGACCATGGCAGTTATTTTACAAGCGCCGAATTCAAGAAAGGTATGGAGGACATGGGTATAAAACACGTTTTAAGCAGTATCCGACATGCCCAAGCTAATCCAAGTGAGACAGCAATAAAATGTGTAACATCATACTTGAGAATCTTCATTCCCAAAGAACATCATAAATGGGTGGATAAAATTAAGGATGTAGAGACATGCATGAATTCTACCAGGCACGAGTCAACAGGACAGATCCCTATGGTCTTACACAAAAACGAGTATCCAGTGAGTACGTGGAAGAGCATCATTAACTGCCCACAAGATCCCATGATAGCACCTGACCTGCGAATTGAGAGAACGAGAGCCTACATGAGAAAACAAGCAGACCGCAGATTACGGCGAGTGAGAAATAAGAGGTTTCACAGTGATCTTGAAATCAACCAGCTCGTTTTGGTGAAACGACCCGCTACATCGGATCCAGAGAAGAAGATCTTCAGCAAATTCTGCGAAAAGTTCATAGGACCCTATTCTATTGTAAGAAACCTTGGAAATTATGCATACAGAGTGAAAGAGTTAAGCACAGGAACAATGTCGGTCTACAATGCAGCCAACTTAAAAAAGTATCGTAGAAGTGAACCATGAGAGCTGACCCGTTTCTATTCTTCGAAAAGTACTTCAGGTCAACAAATTACTACATCCTGGACTTGTGTTACAAACCTAGCGGGTGCTATTGGTACCTAAGGTTATGTGAGCCGACGCGAGATAGCGTGGCGTGTATCTTCTGTGACTTTGTATCGTTTCGTTGTTCATATATCGATCTACGTTCAATTGCTTCGACCCGTTGCTTCGGTAACAGTTGTTGACAGCAATAATGAGTTGAGATTTTCCATCAGCGGAGAAGAGATGTGAATTGACAAATACTACAAACGGAGAAGTTTAGGACGGCTAAGGCCGGGCCTACAGCTTTAAGTCTTAATGTGGACTCAACTTCATACTTACTCATATCATCTACCACCGTTGGACCCCTGTTTCTTTCTGAAAACCTTAAATATCGTAGGATACTTATGACATTTTATGCATGTGGCGAAGTTGTCCTTAAGAAGAATTAAACTTCATTAATTTTTACCAAAAGATAACTGTTTTTGGGAGCTGTTAAGGTATGTTCATATGTTTAAATATGGAGATATGAAAAGGTGGTTGTGTTCGTGAACCTTTGTAATGAAAGGATGTTGGAATGATTGCTGTGTTACGTTGGCAGGATACGTGATTGTATGGATGATATACGTTTAGTCTAACATGTTTTACCCTTAGGGGTTGGTAGTTCGCTATTCATGATTCTGACTTCGGCATATGAGTGGATTTAGTCAAGGGTTGGTATGACTTTAATTATGTTTTGAAGGGGTTATGATTTGGTCTCTCATCTTAACCTAAGTTTCAGGTTTGTAATTTTATTTACTGGTGACATGACCTTATTTATGATGGATGTTTGGTTGGTATATGTGTACAATGTAGTTGGTATGTTTGTCAGTGTGGTTGATATGTAGTAGCCTCGCATGTGACCTTCGTGGTCTGCAATTTATTGCCGGGACTTCGGCCACACATATTCTTGGTGTCTGTTCGCGTGTATGTTGGTAGGTTATGTATGACTTGGAGTACTTTGGTTCATGAAAACAATTACCTTCATCTCTCTGGTTTTCTCTTGTAATTTATGCTCTTCTCTCTAAGGTATTTAATTTTATAACCTGATCCTGACACTATGTTCTGCGATACAGTGATCATGTTGTTTGTCCATGGGATTTTCTCTACTTAATTTTTTTTATTTCTATTACCCTCTCCCTGGACCTTAGTATATCCACCTTGGATTCTGTGACATGTGTCTCCTGACACTTTATAAATTATTTATTTTACCCTCGTTTCGACTCTGCCAACAGTCTGTAATTTAATTTTTATTTCTTTTCTCGATTCCATCTTCTCTGATTCTCAACTTAGTTTTGATATTCCTTTATTATGAAATGTTTTATAACTTGTTGCATGCATGTATTTTATATATATATTTGATTATATTGTTTCCCCTGAAAATTACTACTCAGTGTTCTTTCTTGACAGTAGACATTAGTGTATTTAGTCTCTCATTTAATCTGGGTTATGGTAAGCAGAAGTTCAGCACGCATTCCTCCCCAAGTTTCTTGTCTTCTTTGAGTTCCCTTGTGTTGACGTGGTGTCAAGAGCGCCGAAATAATGATGCAGTTTAAATATATGGACGTCATATATCAACCTAGTGGACGGGGAGCAGTTGAGCACGGCACGTGAAGAAGAAAGTGGAATTGATGTTGACAAACATTAACGAGACGTGCAGAGTGTTGCCTAAGGCACCTGCGCGTCATGCAAGCAGTTGAGAGGGTCATTACAAGCAGGAAATGAAACAAGTAAATGCCATTCAAGACAGGAGCGGCTAGACCAAGTAAGAGAAAAGGGGTGATTCTGAAATAAAACAAATTGGCCTACGGAAGTTTTTTTAAAAATTATCGACTTTCTCCTAAGTTCGAAATTTTGTGAGTGGAGGAGATGTGAACCCTTTACCCTCTGATGGATAAATGATTCGATGTTTTATTTCTTCAATTAATGACTATTTCCACCAGCGTCATGAAAATAGCCAGACGGAGATGAGGAAATTTCAAGCATTTGTTGGAGACAATGGGGACATACCTGCAGCAGTTTGACAAAAGGCTAAATACTTAGGATTGTGAAAAGAAAGACCATAGCAATGTTTCAGAAGGACAGGTGGTGGCTACCTCAAAATAGAAAGGACGCGCAGTGAGACACGCTTATGGCATGTTCATTGTAATATTCGCGCCTAGAAAAAATATGATGCAGTAACGTGAGTGGCTGATGAAAATACTAGACAATCCTACGAGGCCAAGGTCTCATAAAAACCGCCAAGTTATTGAAAATGTGGAACCAATGGGAGATGAATGCTTACCAGCGCGGCAAGTCTAGGTTGGGCACGCGATGGCTAGCATTAACGCGGGATATCGGCTAGACAACATCTCTACGATCGATTCTAGGATTAATGGGCATATTCTTGACCTGCACAATTTTACGAGTTCAGTGATATTTATTTCATTCCTGTACCACTATTATTTTGAGAATTTTTTATATAATTTCCCCCTCTATCAATACCTAGGGCCGGTTCATTTATAAGTGGCATGAAGAGCCAAGACATTGCTTATTATACTGCGGTGTGTCGAGGACACAAGTTTATCATTATATTTTGTATGTCAGTGGACACAGGCTATTATACTTTTGTGTGTCGAAGACACAAGCACTTATATTTTGGCGTGTCATGAGGACACAGCAATTATTAATAAATGTGTTAAATTCAGTGATAGATAGTCACAGTACTATATTTTGTAGGGGCAGTATCATCGACAATTCGCCAACAGACTGTTCCGGGGAAAGTAGTACCTGAAACGGCGAATTTAGTAGTCAGATATTGAGTGTATAATAATCTAACTTTTTTGAATCAGCACGGAGAGATGACATCGCTTATCCTGGAAGAAGTTTGGAACTATCAACACTCCGTCCAGATGGTTGAGATGAGCTAAGAAGCATTCAGTTGGGAGATGGCAACTGATGTCCTTTGACGGGTGACTGGCCGAGGATGAGTACAAAATAATATTCTTATTATCTGATAAATTAACTTATGGAATATGGGACATATTTTGGTAAATATTTTGCTCGTGTGATTAACGTAGTATATTTAGTTTTGGTCTGACACGCCTTTTGCATGGAAACAGCTCGCATAAATGTTATTAGTAGAAGGTTCTTGTTTGTTTGTTGTTTTAACTAACGTAGCTATGTGGACGGCCGTGTTTGCATATGTTACGCAATGCGGTTAAAAACGTCTCTCGGATATATGTTGTGTTTCAGAAGTAGGACTGAAGTAATATAATTATACAGTAGATTGGAGGGTAATTAAATTTTTAAGGTTTATTATTGATCAGATTCAGTGAGATTAATGCCTTTGGAGCAATGTGATTTGTGACGAAGAGCAATCAGCTCTATCGTAGGTTTTAATATTTTTAAAAAGTTTGTGAGCATCTATTCAACCGACCTGTGTGAAAAACGTCATGTCATTCCCAGAAGTGTGAGTGTGTGTATTTTGTGGTCATTACAAGCGGGAATTTCAGCGTAGACTGATTTCTGTCAGCTTGGTGCCAGGTCCATATTGTTACCTTGCGAGGACATATGTGGCTATTTTGATTAATGTCTGACCATATGTTTAGGTGGTAGAGATTTGTTGCTGTTGATTCTTTGAGATAACGGCACAGCTATTCAGTTAGTTTTACACACTGGAGTTGGGACAATGACAAGTATTGAGGAAGGGGGAGCTGTTTCTCAAGGCGGACTGAAGGTTGCAAGCGAGGTCATTAGTGGGGAGTGCTGGTTGACTCCGTAATTACTTGAAAATACAGAATTAAGAACTGATCAATGATAAAAATTGTTTAAATAAATGGGAGTTGCCTACGAATCACGATAATCTCCGAAGCATTAGCTTAACATGCAGTTTTGTTCATATAAAGTAATCTCAGCCGGTCAGGCTTTTGTTGTTTTTTGTTTTAATTCCATGTTTATATTCTATATCAGTGACCCGTGAAGTCACGTGCGATGCTGTGTTTCCTTGTTTGTGTATTGAGCAATTGGCCGAGTTGGCAGCTCATTTTGTCAAGTGCGTCATCGCGCTAATGGAGGGTCTCGAGGGAGATTCCAGTAAATAGTAGATTTTTAGTGTGTGTGTCAGCATTAAATTTTAAAGGGTTTTTATTAGTGTCATGTTCCATATCCGTAAACGTTCATTTACGAGATGATTGTTCGTAAGCATCGTGGCTGTTAACCCGCTGTAAACGAACAGTCATCCAAAGTACTCATTCCTCGTAGTTAGTCATTACGCGTACATAAAATCCAAATGCAAGTTAGTGGAACTAGGATCCACATTTTAAATAAGGGGGAGATCCGTCTGACTCCTCAACATTGATAGATATTCCTGTCATGGGAAAATTCAGGGAGGATATTTTTTATTATTGTTGTTTATATTCTTCTTATGCACTATTAGTCATTAAATCATGTTATTATTTTACGTCTTGTCACCTTTCTTTCTTAATTAGTTTTAATCCTGACCCTTACCTCAGGAGAGCATGTTGTTTGGCGAACGTAAACATCACCCTAGGAACTGAGCGCGACCCCTTGATCAAGATTCTTGCATTAAACACTGCTATTCTGAAGGGTTCAATACCACTTTTCAAATTTCGTGGCAGAGCCGGGAATCGTACCCAGGACCTCCTGGGCGGCAGCTAACCAAGCTGACCGCTACGCTACGGAGGTGACTACACACCTTGGACGTTCTTAAAATGTTAATTTACGCTCCGTTTTCATACTGGTACTATGATGAATGTATAGATTGAATTGGAGATATGCTACTGTTAAACTTGTTTGAACAAACATCACATATTATGTTGTAAATTAAGAGGAGGATTGAAACCATAGTCTCTAGCCTATCTATAGGCTACTAGAAATAATGTTCAATACAATTAAATTTCCCAACTCCAGCTTGGTGCAAACTATTGTAATTAAAATTAAATAAATCGTAATTTCTTGTAGATTCTGTTAAAATGACCAATAATGTTATGATATATATATATATATATATATATATATATATATATATATATATATATATTTTAAATCGATAATTCAGTAGCAAAAATAATTGCCGGGACTGCGATTCGACCCTGAGATCTCATGAATCGCAGATCAAGATGTTATCCACGCAGCCATTAACACCACAGACATTTGGAGTACAAGACAGGTACTCATTTTCAAGTGCCAGTAATAATATGGAAGTATTTTTATTAATTCTTTACGAGAGGGTTTCCTTCCATTATATCACTTTCACAAGGCTAAATATTAAAATATATATTTTTTATGCTCCATTAATATTTTCCTTTTTTTCGATAATGTTCCTGCGTGGAATTGAGTTTTAAATTAGTTATGAATACGCCTACTTGACAGTAAAGGGAATTACTATAGTGGTCTATGAAAGGCTAGCCCAGTTCCCGTATAAAATCATCGATATATATTACATTGATCACTGCATTACCGCAAAGTGGATTATTATCTGAATAGCCATTGTGCAGAAACATAATACCGGCTTTGCTGACTAGTTACAATACTTCATATAAAAGCATATCATCATTTAAATACAGATACGAAGACATGTGGTTTGTGTTTCAATGAGTTGACACCAGAGTTCGCATGAGCGTTTACCGTTCAGTATGAAAGTTACTCGGCGAGTGGATGCCCATCAATTTTATCCAGAGATTGAAAAACAGATTCTTAATAAATCATAATTGTTTTCAGCAAATATAATTAATGAATATTTTTACACCAAAGAACGACAACTTGGAGATGATTCATTGTAGAAATATCTGTAATGGCGCCTCCAAACCTTGAAGTAATCCGTATGTTACATACATTCCACATAGTACCATTGCCAGCTGGATCGGATCGCATCCCTCCTGGCAGGTCGCTGGCAGTGCGTCTTACACACTTCCGTCCGATCCACTTCCGTCCCATTTTTCAAAATCACTCCCACAACAAGAAGTTCCGTGACGAACTAAGGAGCCTACTTTTCTTAAAATTTAAGATTCATGCCAATGATTAATGACGAAATTAAGTTAGTAATATCGAAATTTCTAATTAGTTCGAAATACTGTATACCTGGCATAATGTATCCTAATAAAGCACTACAGTTGGCAGCCCTGGTGACTGAATATATACTTAGATCCATTTCTTAGGGTACAGAATACAAAATTTGGTTCAAGTCCAATGGATAGCATGGACGTTACATGCAGTTAAACATTGGATCTAACAGCGTGCGTAAAATCATGTTGGCAACAATGCCATGCATGTATTGGTCAGAAATAATCTAAAATAATATGATCTATTGTTGTGCCAATTTTGAATGAACTCCATTAGTTAGTATAGAAGTTACATGAATTTAAAGTTGGACGTCTCAGCAGGCTTAGAATCATGTTGGTAGCACTGACGTATATAAGTTACTACAAATTAATATAGAATGTCAGGTACTATACGTGTGCATAGTTTAAAACTGTCGGCTTGCATACTTTCTGATATATGGGTATTTGGATTAAAACAAATTGAGAGCTTTTATTAACAGTTGGCAGCCCTGGTGGCTCTTAAGAATACGCTCAGTCATATCTGTTTATGTACACTTAGGGCATACGAAATTTGGTTGAAATCCAATTGATAGTGTAGAAGTTATATGCATTTAAAATTTGGACCTATCAGCAGGCATAGAATCATTTTGGCAACACTGCCATGTATGGCCTCCTGGAAATTAAACTGCAATACTATTATCTATACGTGTGCCAATTTTGAAATAGCTCCGATTCATAGCTTCCAAGATATCCAACATGGAGCTCAAATTTCAAATGCGATTTTTGAGCAGTTGGTAGCACTGACATCATTTTCAAATATGGCCGTGAGATATTCAGGTATAGGTCATTACTCCTACCAAATTTTGTTTCGTTTGCTGCAGCCGTTTAGGAGTTGATAGGGGACACACACACACACACACAGACAGACAGACTGACATTTGCCCGATCTCATAAGTCTACTTTTTCCTCATTTTTGAAAAATGTGAAAAGTAGGCTAAAAATATCCAGCAACCGAGTGGAAAGATGTTCCACATCAATTAGTACATTATGCAACGAGCCTATAATGGCTATAATTAAGACACGAGTATGTTTATAAAACGAGCGTACGCGAGTTTTATAATTTCCATACGAGTGTCTTAAGTACCATTATAGGCGAGTTGCATACGACTGTTTATTTTCGAGGATAATTATAACTTTATTATATGTTTTAACATAAATATTCATAAATATCTGTTCAGTAACTAGAATTTTGTGATCGGGTGGTGCGCTAGGTGGGATATCTCTGAGTTCCAAGCTCTCTGGCCGACCGACGCATGCGCTCTGTGTGCTTCAATGCCATATGTGCAGATCGTGAACCAGTATTCAGTAAAACTGTCACCGTAGTCGTTTGAAATCAACGCGATGTGTTGAAATTGGATTTGGGTATATTAAGGTACAGTGCTATTTCTTGTCTCATATTCACCAGTTTATTTACGCGAACATATGAACGGTGCACTTTCGGTAATTTATATTGAACCCTTATTGATCTTCGATAAATAAGTATTCATATTTATTATTATTATTACTACGGCCCAGGCAGCACTTGAGGAAGTCGACTTGGATATATGGGAGGCCAGCATTTCGTAATGATTGCAACAGGAGGTGAGCTGGTAGCTATTCCTGGGGGACGGCCAGAATTAGTCGAGTTCAAGGCCAAATTGTGCAACTACTGTACCAAAATTGGAGACATAAAGGAAGATCACGAGGTACTCGCAACGAACATACGATTGAATCAGCCAATCGCAAGAGACCAAGCCATGACCACGAGGTGGACGGCGTCAGTAGTAAAAAGCCCGCGGAAGTGTGTATCTAAAGAACCGCCGAACGGATTAATCTCCGCTCGAGTGATTTGGGACGTTTGATTTGTTTGGAGAAGAATGACACTAGTCCCATCTTTGTGAGACAAAAACTCTGGAAGTTTTTATCCGACTCCGCCCCACTCCTCCGCCCCTGTCAGTTTCTAATAAATAGTTTGGCCTGACGCCACTCGAGGTCTATTCTTTGTGGAGCCTTCAGAGGCTTACTCCACGCCAGTTTATATTGTGATTTTGACGCTCGAAATTATCTAAGTCTTTCGTTGTGGAGCCTTCAGAGGCTGACTTCACGCCAGTTTGTATTGTGATTTTTACGCTCTAAAATCAGTGAAGTTAATTTATTTCGTGAGCTCTGAGGAGCTAAAGTCACAGCGATCGCAGTATCCAATTTTAAAGCTCGAATACAGTTTTATTCTGAAATCTACTTTATTGTGTGAGCTAAATATTTCACGCCAGTGCGTGATAACTTGTAACATTCATTTAAAGACGACGAGTTCAGCTCTAAGGGGGAGGTATTGTATCACCCTAATTAGCGCTCACCGGAGCCGAAGTCCAGAGTACAGGACAGAAATACCGAACGAGATAGCGACTGCTAGTGAAGCCAGGATTTTGAACTTGTTAACGAGCCAGTGGCGCGGACTCGAGATGTATATTTTATGTATAAATTGCAGTGTATTTTATATGTGTTTTTATGGTGCGTATGTGTGAGATAGTTAGGGCCAGTCTTCGCTATTAATCGCATTAGGACAATTGTGGGTGAATTGAGTAGCCCGCAAGCGATTATAGATAGGCAAATATTTAACATTGAACTTTTCTGCCAAGGAGTCGATACCAAGATGATCAGCACGTGGTTTGAAGTTGGGATGAGCTTCAACAAATCAACGCAGACGACTACTATGGAGTGCTAATCGTCCATAGGGGCGATGGGTTGAGGAGGATGTCCTTAGTTCTACAAGCAGAAGCGGTGATGTACTAAAATTGGATTATTTCAATTATGTAGTTAGATTTGGCCGGGGAACTTTGTAAATAGTCATGTTTTTCTTTTCTTGTTGTTTTAGAGTTTTTCTTGCACCGACACTATATGTTTAAATGTCCGTTGGCGCGTGGCCAAAGTGTTTGTTTGATATTTTGTTTTTCCTTGAGTCAGATGTAATGCGCGCGGCGTGCGTGCGTGATTTTTATCCTTGCAAATGCGGAACCCGTTACATTCGATAAATGGTGCTTTATTAACGTTAATATTTGAAATAGGAATGGGAGGAAATTATTATAAGATATTTGCTGAACAGGTTATTATTCATATTAGGGTTGCCAAGCGCACCAACTTAAAAGTAATTTGTAGAACACCTTCGTTCTAATTTTGATAGATTTTTCTTGAGTCCTTTTCAGGTGACTAGTCACGGCATAGAACGATGGCGCCAGCATGTGGATATTATTTGTGTCTTTTTATTTCAGGGTCTGTCAAAACCCATACTTGTGATTCTGTGTGTGTTAATGTGTCTAGTGTGTGTTGATTCTACGTGAGGAGGGGGTGGAGGTCCCACCGCTCTCATATTTTTGCTGCTGCTGTATTTTAGATGGAAAGACAGGGTGCTCTTGGGAGACTGCTGATTCTTGTCCATATGTTTTTCTGACACACACATGTATTATTGTGCTTTGGGGCACACTTCTTCGAGATTCGACCCCATGTTCTGGGAGGTCGAGGTATTTGACACGTGGGTTGAGAGACATGCAGAGTTCCACAAACCGCCCGTTTTGCCTGTGACTTATTTTTGATAGGCAGTCCTGTGTGTCCGACTGACCCCTGTAAGCTTTCATGTAGCAAACCTGTTCATTGTGATGGTGATTTTTTTTAAAGCCATAATTAATTGGGGAGTTCGCCATGTGTGTAACGGCTTGTTGTATGTTGTATGGGTAAAATAATGTATAATTAACGTAAATGTTGGCTGTGTGCCTATTGCTTTGTTTATGACTCGATTCATGTAATTTTGTGTGTCACACCTGTGTGGTGTAGTGGTAGAATATTTGTAAATTTTGACAGCGGTCATTTGTGTATTTTTCTATTGGTCACGTGTTAATGTACTTGTGTTGATTTGTGTGAGAAGTCCTAAGTTTTTAGGCAGTAAACGTTGCTACGGCAATTTGATTCCAATTTCACACGGAAATTTTGTGTTTGTTTATAGTAGATTTAGGAAGTGTCGGTTTAATTTTAAGTATTGTTGTTGTGTTCCCCCGTGTCGGTCTAGCTCTAAGAAATGTGGATTCGTTGTCTGAAGGATTATTCTGGATGATAACGAATCACGCATTCAAAGTACACATCGTGATGCATGTAGAACGGCATACGCATATATATGGTCACTTTTGTATTTTTATTTTAAGGACACTTGGTCCAGGTAATTAATCTCTCCAGAGATATCGCCTAGTGTTGGCATTTTATTAAATGGGAGTCATTTGGGAGTTTTTGTTGTTAATTGTTTATGTGTAAATATGGTGATTTGTTATTAAATTCAGTTGTTTTTAACCCTGGCTTCACTCTTTCCTGCATGTTATTTTGTTATATGTTACCCTGCAAGTTAATGAAGCGCCCTGACAGCAACTTACGAATATGAACCGTTACACCCCCCCCCCCCCCCCGAAACTGAGTCTCATATGCTTCTTTGCAAGGGTTCATAAAACAAAAATGGCTGCCCAAGTGGGGTTGTTGTTGTTGTTGCTTCGCTGATCTCATATTTATTTCGTTGAGAAATGATGCCAGGTCAAGCGGACATGTAAATTCAGTAAATTGAGGCGATGTAGTACCGCCATGTGCATTAGTAAAATCACTGAGTTCCTAAAGTTAGAGATATTGAACAAGGTTAGAATTTGATTTTGTATTTGTTATAAACTTGTTCTGGCGCCCACATTAAAATTAGAAATTTGCATTATTAATGAACTCAGTCAAAGCAGGAAGATGTTGCCTTATATTTGACATTTAATTGACTTCGGTTAATTGGTGTTTCGTAAATTCTGTTGGTTAGGAATTTAAAAGCAGATCACTAGGGGTTATTTTGTTGTTTGGGAATAAGTGTCAGTGTATTCAGTAAATTTTGTTACTGAAATTTTCATTAAATTAGAGCCAGTAATATTTAAATGTGTGACATATATGTGTGTATAGGGCTGAAACCTTGGCCCATAACCCTGTTTTTCTCTGAATATATTTTTGTGTGTGATATGGCGAGTGTTGATGAGATTAAGGCATTATTAGAACAGATGTCCGTAAAGACGGAGAAACAATTGAAGGAACACATGTCGATCCAGATGTCCGTGATGACGGAAAAACAATTAGAACAAATGTCCGCGAAAAGTGAAAAACAATTAGAACAGATGTCGATCCAAATGTCCGCGAAAACGGAAGAACAATTAGTGCAGATGTCCGTAAAGACGGAGGAACAATTAAATAAACAATTGAAGGAACAATTAGAAGCTCAGCGGGAGCATAATGATAAACAATTCGAAAGTCAGCGTGAGAAGAGCGAAAAACAATTACTTGATAAGAGCGGTAATATTTCGGTCCAGTTAGAAGTCCAGAAATTAGACACGGACAAACAATTCAATGAACTCAATCACAAATTGTCACAACAGGCGGTAACACAAACCGAACAATTAGGAAAAATCACTAATGACATTAATCAGAGCGTTAAAAAAGTAGAGAAACTGGCAGGCGAGGTCGCGGAAAACAACATCAAACAGTTAGGCGAAATTAAGAAATTGGAGGCGAAATTTGATAACAAATTAGTACAATTTGACGAGATGGTGGCAGATAAACTCAAGCAGATAGAGGCAGCATGTGTCAGTAACACCGCGGGAATGAAGAAAACCCAAGAGAAACTACAGCAGCAAATTAATTCGGTAGACAACAACGTGCTGGAATTAATAAAGGAAATAGATAAAGTCGAGGTTAAGGCTGAAACCGAGCGGATACACTTGCGGGAGAAATTAGAGGAGCAATTAGACAAAACACAAGAGATCATAAGAAAAGAGATGGAAGGCCAGCTAATAAACACACAAGAGGTCATAAGACAAGAAGTAGGAGAGCAGCTCGTCAAGACTCAGGATAATTTGGAAGGACGGCTAATAAAAACACAAGAGGTCATCAGAGAAGAAGTCGGGGGACAGCTAATAAAAACACAAGAGGTTATAAGAGAAGAGGTGGGGGAACAACTAGTAAAAACGCAAGAACAGATACGTGAAGAGCTAGAGAAAAATTAGGAAAGGAACGAGGAGAGAATAAATAGCTTGAAAAGTAGGATCCGGCGAGATTGGGACCAGCAGGCTCATGCGAATAAGGAAGACCGCTTGACAATTTTAAAACGCCTGGGGGAACACAGTTCAAGAATGCAGGAATTGGAGGAAAATATAAAGTCGAAATTACAGGAACACTCAGAATTAATCATAAAAAACGAGATTAGATCGTTAGAGAATGCGACATTATTTTCAACTGAAAATATACCGGAGAAGCAAACAAGTATTGGAAGTCCTGCAGGTTTGAAGTTGGCTGAGGACACGAGTCGGGGTCAAAGTCCCAGACTAACGACTAATGCATTCCAGCAGTACAGGGGGGGAGACTTCAACACCGCAACCGAACTTGGCACCAGCCCAAGTCATCCAAGTCATTCGGGGTAATGATTTTAAGCCCGATAAGTTTAAGGAACATTCAGGAACCACTCCCAAAGCATTTCTACGGCAATTAACTGATTACTTTAATGACCAGCACATCGGCCCTGAGAAACAATTAAGACTGGTGGAGAAATTTTTAGAAGGGCCTAGCCTAACTTGGTTTTTAAGTTTCAAGTACACGTTCACAGACATGGCTCAATTCCGCGAGGCATTTTTGAAGAAGTTTTGGAGTCCTTCGTTACAACAGGGGTTGAGAATGGACCTGTACACGCGCAAATATCATAGTACACATCCAACCCGTTTTTCAGAATTCTTCAGTCAGCAATTGGTGAAATTCAGAGACTTTGACGACCCGCCTAGCGAGCAGAATATGGTTCTAACCATCGGGAAACAACTCCCAATGCACATCCAACAATTATTAGTCGCAGGAAACATTCAGACCGCAGTCCAAGCCGAAGAATTACTCAGACACTTAGACGAGACGAGTATGGTAAGCCCACAGACAGGAAGAAGGAATTTGGAATGTGTCAACACGGCAGAGGTAGTTCAGGGACTCCAAAATAACCACAGCCAGGGGAACCAAACTAAGACACAGTCCACGGGGACACAATTCACGCCAAGAAGACAAGATTTTGACGGCCGAAACCAGTTCCATAACAACAATCAGAATTATCAGAATAACCGCGGGAGATACAATCAGAATAACCAAAATCAAAATAATCAGTGGACGTACCAGCGGGAGTACACAAATTGGAGGGGAAACCAGAGACAAGGTAGACCTTACCAAAGAAATGGAGATGGTAGATGGAATAACGGCAGAGACTATCGCCAAGAAAATAGAGGAGATTATAGGAACAACTGGGACGAGCGGTATATTGAATCCCGTAAATACTTGGATCAATTAAGTACTGAAGAAGCGAAGAAGGAGAAGTGGGGGCGTGCCATGGCGAACAGACAGAGCCCAGACAACCATCAAGGAGAGGGGGCAGAGAGTTTATTGAGGCAACAGGAGCGACAGAATCACAACCGGCGAAACACAACTAATGGGTCCCGGGATTTAAAAAAAACCAAATGAACTGAAAGGAGACAGGCTAAAAATGGAGGTCGCCAGGGAGCAAGAAGAGATTATAGTGGCCAATATAGAAGAGTGGGTAGCATTCCCGGACGACTGCCTGGAGGAAGTGGTGAAGAACCGTGAAAATGTTATCAGACAGCTACCAATTATTTACGCGCATGTCGGAGGCATGAGGGTGAGATGTTTGATTGATACAGGTAGCCAGGTGAGCCTAGTCACTGAAATTTTGATAAAGGAAATAGCAAGAAAACAGACTGTTCCTATTATGCCGGTACCGCTAATGAAAGTCAGAGGTGTCATTCCTGACAAAACTATGAATTGTAAACAGCAAGCCTTTCTAGATCTGGAAATATTGAACCATACTTTTTCACAAACATTCATTGTTATTCCAAAGATGAACTACAATATAATTTTAGGAGCCAATTTCATTTGCGATTTTCATGCTGTGATTGATTTACATAACAACAATGTAAGCTTCAAACAAGTAGAAGGATTGGATCATGTGGGTTTAAATATGGAAGAGAATCCGTTGGAGAGAGAGGCCAATACTTGGGTTGTTGAGGAATGCACTAATGAGGCCGGAGATAAGATCTTGATGGGAGAGCAAGTCAGCCAGACAGCAGTGCTAGAAATTGACAGCCGAGATATTTCGCAGGAACTTTGGGTGCATTTGGCGGAAGAAGAAATTGACGGAACCAAATTCGAAATTCTACTTCAGGAGCGACTTAAGGAGGCCATCGTAGGGGAATCTGATAGAAGAAGACTGGAAGAAATTTTAAGATTACATAAAGGAGCTTTTGACACCGTACCTGGGAAAGTTTTAAATTTTCAATATGCGATGCAGGTAACAGATTGGACCCCATTTAAAAGTAAATTGTACCCGATCCCAGAGAAGCACTTTTCTCAGGTGAAGGACATTATTACTAACTTATTAGATTCCGGCATGATAAGGAAAGCGGCAACCCCTTACCTGAACGCAATATTGGCTGTGACCAAGCCAAACGGATCAATTAGGCTATGCCTAGACGCGCGAGTTTTGAACAGCAAACTGCTAGTTGAGCACGACCAAGCACCTAGGATCAAAGATGTTTTGAAAGGCTTCCGTGGGAAGAAGATATACTCAAGTGTTGATTTGACGAATAGTTTCCACCATCTTGAACTTGAAGAAAAATCCCAACTGTTGACGGGATTTTTATTCGATAATCAAAGTTATATCTGGTGTCGAATGCCCTTTGGCGTGAAAACTGCGGGATGTGCACTCATTAGAGCACTCGATAGAAATCTGACTGAGGAGGTCAAGAACTTCACCACGAGATATGTTGACGACATATTAATCGCTTCTGAGACAATGGAGGAACACCTGATAAATTTAAATAAACTGCTGGACAACTTGAGAACCATGAACTTCAAGATCAACCTAAAAAAGTCACATTTTTGCCAGAGCGAGATTTTATATTTGGGGCATATAATTGATGTCGAGGGCGTGCGGCCTAATCCAGCCAAGATTGATGCTATTAAGAAATTTCCCACACCTACCAAAGTCAAACATGTTAGAGCGTTTTTGGGAGTGACAGGCTTCTTCAAAGAAAATTGCCCTGGTTACACAGAAACAGTAGCGCCTATGCAGGAGATGTTGAAGAAAGCGAATCGATGGTCGTGGAACGAGGAGTGCGACAGGTCTTTTAAAGCAACGAAGGATTTATTGGAAAACTGTGTGAAACTTGGATATCCGGATTTTGAGAAGCAATTTATCATCCAAGCAGATGCTTCGTTAATTGGGATTGGTGCTATGCTGTACCAAGAGGACGCTGAAGAACCCAAGAAGAAAACCTATTTGGCATTTACGAGTCGTAAATTACGGAAACATGAGAGGAACTACACAGTTACGGAACTTGAGCTACTAGCAATTCTATATTCTCTTCAACAGTGGCGTAAGATGATCTATGGTTATTCCATCATTGTTAGAACCGACCACCATGCACTGACATTTTTATTCAAGACAACAATAGCAAGCGAGAGAGTTACACGCTGGTCCATCTACATACAGCAGTTTGACATCACAATAGAGCATTGTCCTGGGAAAATGAACGTCATACCAGATGCCTTGAGTAGAAATCCTGAGGACGGAAACGAAGTAACAGCGGAAGTTCACAATATTACCTTGACACCTAAGGCTCGTGAGTTTTTGGCAAGATTGAAGGATATTCGGAAGGAGCAAGAAGCAGACCCATGGATGATGATGATGATAAAATTCTATAGGAAGGAGTTGCAACCAAATTCACCGGAGTACCGGGAAGCCAGTGCTAAACAAGCGAGATTTCACTACTTAAATAACTTGTTACATAAGTACGTGGATGAGCATCATACTAAACTGCGGATCTTAGTTCCAGCATCACTACAGAGGGGATTAACTTGGCATGTGCACGAGAGCCTAGCACATATCGGCACGGATAAGACTGAAGCTACGATAGGGGAGACCTTTACTTGGCCCAAGATGAGATTCACCATTGTTGAAGTAATTAGAACGTGTGACGCTTGTCAACGCACAAAGCCGAACAACTTTATTCTGAAACAACCTCCAAGACCACTATTACCGCAGAAACCATGCGAGATGCTCGCGATTGATTGCTTTGGTCCTTTAGTAAAAGGAAAGCGTGGATGCCGACACCTCCTGGTGAGTGTCGACGTATTTTCGAAGATGGTCGTGCTATGTCCTATTCAGAAGACGACATCAAGACAAGTCCTCAGTCGAATTAAGAACAAAGTCATTCCGATGCTTGGGAAGCCGGAATCCATTCTATCAGATCACGGTACCTATTTCACAAGCAATGTTTTTAGGCAAGGTTTGGAGAGCCTAGGAATAAAACACGTATTTTCAAGTATTCGTCATCCTTGTGGAAATCCGAGCGAGAGAACAATTCGCTGTGTTGCTAAGTACTACAGAGTAATGATTCCTAACGAACACAATAAATGGGTAGACAAAGTAGGGGAAATTGAGATGTGCATGAACACTACTAAGCACGAGTCGACGGGTCAAGTCCCACTGATTGTACACCACAACAGATTGCCAGAAAGAACTTGGGACAAGATCATTCCTTGCCCAAGGGATCCATTATTAGCGCATGATTTGCGAATCCAGCGAACGAGAGAGCACATGAGGAACCAAGCGGACCGAAGGCTGAGACGGTACCGAGGAAAGAAGTTTCACCGAGAGTTACAAGAACAAGAATTAGTGCTGGTTCGTAGACCACCGATCTCCGACCCTAAGAACAAAGTCGCCGCCAAATTCTGTCCGAAGTTCATTGGCCCGTTCCGGGTAATTAAGAATCTGGGTAACAATGCCTACAGACTGGAAGAAGTGAGCACTGGTGCAAAATCTGTTTTTAATAGCGCCAATTTGAAACCGTACTACAGAAGGGAACCATTTGATGATTAGGAAAGATGATATGTGCAGAATCTGTATTGCAAAAATTATTATTTTGAGAGCCAATACTCAAATCTACGGGGAGCGCCTGAGTACGCACTTTGTTTGTAAACAACGAGCAGCTGAGTCGACAGGAGTGGCAACTACTTGAGGAGAAGGGGGAGACCTAGTCAGGAAGTATGAATGACATTCCAGCGAGAAGGGAGCACACTAATTGAGTCAGAGGGGCATACACTCGAGCAGCTGAGTGAGATTTAAAGAGATGTGTTGTTACTACAGTGGATTTTGTTTTTGAAATCCAAACCAATAAATTGTTTCGAATTTCAAAACCTTGCTGAGGATAAATGAACCCTTATTGATCTTCGATAAATAAGTATTCATATTTATTATTATTATTACTACGGCCCAGGCAGCACTTGAGGAAGTCGACTTGGATATATGGGAGGCCAGCATTTCGTAATGATTGCAACAGGAGGTGAGCTGGTAGCTATTCCTGGGGGACGGCCAGAATTAGTCGAGTTCAAGGCCAAATTGTGCAACTACTGTACCAAAATTGGAGACATAAAGGAAGATCACGAGGTACTCGCAACGAACATACGATTGAATCAGCCAATCGCAAGAGACCAAGCCATGACCACGAGGTGGACGGCGTCAGTAGTAAAAAGCCCGCGGAAGTGTGTATCTAAAGAACCGCCGAACGGATTAATCTCCGCTCGAGTGATTTGGGACGTTTGATTTGTTTGGAGAAGAATGACACTAGTCCCATCTTTGTGAGACAAAAACTCTGGAAGTTTTTATCCGACTCCGCCCCACTCCTCCGCCCCTGTCAGTTTCTAATAAATAGTTTGGCCTGACGCCACTCGAGGTCTATTCTTTGTGGAGCCTTCAGAGGCTTACTCCACGCCAGTTTATATTGTGATTTTGACGCTCGAAATTATCTAAGTCTTTCGTTGTGGAGCCTTCAGAGGCTGACTTCACGCCAGTTTGTATTGTGATTTTTACGCTCTAAAATCAGTGAAGTTAATTTATTTCGTGAGCTCTGAGGAGCTAAAGTCACAGCGATCGCAGTATCCAATTTTAAAGCTCGAATGCAGTTTTATTCTGAAATCTACTTTATTGTGTGAGCTAAATATTTCACGCCAGTGCGTGATAACTTGTAACATTCATTTAAAGACGACGAGTTCAGCTCTAAGGGGGAAGTATTGTATCACCCTAATTAGCGCTCACCGGAGCCGAAGTCCAGAGTACAGGACAGAAATACCGAACGAGATAGCGACTGCTAGTGCAGCCAGGATTTTGAACTTGTTAACGAGCCAGTGGCGCGGACTCGAGATGTATATTTTATGTATAAATTGCAGTGTATTTTATATGTGTTTTTATGGTGCGTGTGTGCGAGATAGTTAGGGCCAGTCTTCGCTATTAATCGCATTAGGACAATTGTGGGTGAATTGAGTAGCCCGCAAGCGATTATAGATAGGCAAATATTTAACATTGAACTTTTCTGCCAAGGAGTCGATACCAAGATGATCAGCACGTGGTTTGAAGTTGGGATGAGCTTCAACAAATCAACGCAGACGACTACTATGGAGTGCTAATCGTCCATAGGGGCGATGGGTTGAGGAGGATGTCCTTAGTTCTACAAGCAGAAGCGGTAGAGTACTAAAATTGGATTATTTCAATTATGTAGTTAGATTTGGCCGGGGAACTTTGTAAATAGTCATGTTTTTCTTTTCTTGTTGTTTTAGAGTTTTTCTTGCACCGACACTATATGTTTAAATGTCCGTTGGCGCGTGGCCAAAGTGTTTGTTTGATATTTTGTTTTTCCTTGAGTCAGATGTAATGCGCGCGGCGTGCGTGCGTGATTTTTATCCTTGCAAATGCGGAACCCGTTACATTCGATAAATGGTGCTTTATTAACGTTAATATTTGAAATAGGAATGGGAGGAAATTATTATAAGATATTTGCTGAACAGGTTATTATTCATATTAGGGTTGCCAAGCGCACCAACTTAAAAGTAATTTGTAGAGCACCTTCGTTCTAATTTTGATAGATTTTTCTTGAGTCCTTTTCAGGTGACTAGTCACGGCATAGAACGATGGCGCCAGCATGTGGATATTATTTGTGTCTTTTTATTTCAGGGTCTGTCAAAACCCATACGTGTGATTCTGTGTGTGTTAATGTGTCTAGTGTGTGTTGATTCTACGTGAGGAGGGGGTGGAGGTCCCACCGCTCTCATATTTTTGCTGCTGCTGTATTTTAGATGGAAAGACAGGGTGCTCTTGGGAGACTGCTGATTCTTGTCCATATGTTTTTCTGACACACACATGTATTATTGTGCTTTGGGGCACACTTCTTCGAGATTCGACCCCATGTTCTGGGAGGCCGAGGTATTTGACACGTGGGTTGACAGACATGCAGAGTTCCACAAACCGCCCGTTTTGCCTGTGACTTATTTTTGATAGGCAGTCCTGTGTGTCCGACTGACCCCTGTAACTTTCATGTAGCAAACCTGTTCATTGTGATGGTGATTTTTTTTTTAAAGCCATAATTAATTGGGGAGTTCGCCATGTGTGTAACGGCTTGTTGTATGTTGTATGGGTAAAATATTGTATAATTAACGTAAATGTTGGCTGTGTGCCTATTGCTTTGTTTATGACTCGATTCATGTAATTTTGTGTGTCACACCTGTGTGGTGTAGTGGTAGAATATTTGTAAATTTTGACAGCGGTCATTTGTGTATTTTTCTATTGGTCACGTGTTAATGTACTTGTGTTGATTTGTGTGAGAAGTCCTAAGTTTTTAGGCAGTAAACGTTGCTACGGCAATTTGATTCCAATTTCACATGGAAATTTTGTGTTTGTTTATAGTAGATTTAGGAAGTGTCGGTTTAATTTTAAGTATTGTTGTTGTGTTCCCCCGTGTCGGTCTAGCTGTAAGAAATGTGGATTCGTTGTCTGAAGGATTATTCTGGATGATAACGAATCACGCATTCAAAGTACACATCGTGATGCATGTAGAACGGCATACGCATATATATGGTCACTTTTGTATTTTTATTTTAAGGACACTTGGTCCAGGTAATTAATCTCTCCAGAGATATCGCCTAGTGTTGGCATTTTTATTAAATGGGAGTCAGTTGGGAGTTTTTGTTGTTAATTGTTTATGTGTAAATATGGTGATTTGTTATTAAATTCAGTTGTTTTTAACCCTGGCTTCACTCTTTCCTGCATGTTATTTTGTTATATGTTATCCTGCAAGTTAATGAAGCGCCCTGACAGCAACTTACGAATATGAACCGTTACACCCCCCCGAAACTGAGTCTCATATGCTTCTGTGCAAGGGTTCAATATAGACATGTTGGATTTTGAGCGCATGCGCGAAGGTATCCTTATCTAATTGGTCAAACAACTGTTTCTTGAGCTGTGATTGGTGGGAGAAACTGTTTCATAATGAAAAATAGTGTTATAATGACCATCATTATGATACAATTTTCAGATATATAATAGTCAGGGTCGAACATAAAAATATTTAATAGATATGCGTGAAAGAGGCAGCGATAAGTACTACAAAAATTTGGTTGTACGATTAATATTATTATGAGTATTATTATTCTTGGGCTGTGATTTCTCGCAGGATGGTAATATGGGGAAGAAAACAAGAATCGAGGTGTGGAAAAGCTAATGCAGTGAGTTCTCAGTTGCGATCCACAGTATTCTGCAAGAAAGAAGTTTGTTAACTCTAACCTTGTTTTTAATATAAACACCGTGCAGTCATATACCGGTACAGGTACCATACTTTATTTTTCTATCTTAACCAAGATAACATAAAACACATAAAACAATACCGTGTACATGATACCAATACCAAGAAATTAATTACTTTACCCTGACATTCTCCCACCTTGCAATTTTCAGCCCTCAATAAAATTGCAACATTCAATGTACGGCGTTTATCTCATTGCAGGAATCGCATCGGACACCTCACTGTTCTCCCACTCCGAGTATGATATCTCTGCAACATCATGTTCTCTTGTTCCATGGCCTCTTTTTCGGTCTCAATCACTCGTTCCTCCTCTTCAGACACTGACATAGAGCACTCTAATGGGATCAAACGTTGAACAGGACGCATGACAACTCCCCTTTGCGTTCGAAGTCTCACAACACGTACTCGTCCATCCTTTCCAGGCAACAGTTCTTCAATAATTCCCATCGGCCATTCAAGCTTATTACGATTGTCCATCTCAATGAACACTACGTCTCCCTTGCCAATGCTGTCATGCTGATTCCGCTTAAGCAACAGTTGCCCGAGGTACTCCTTTCGAAATCTCTGACGAAGGGCGTTTCTTAGTTGCAGACGATAGGCCGCTCTCTTTCTCAGCTGATTTCCATCTATCGAATCTAGATCAGGTACTCCTATCTCATAAGCCTCCTGTAGGAACATCGCTGGTGTGATAGGTCTCAAGTCATGAGGATTTTCCGTCTCTGCCGTAAGGGGACGACTATTGATGACTAATTCACACTCACACAGCACAGTCATTAATTCTTCACATGTTAGGGAAGATTTCCACAGAACCTTCCGAAGGAGACTTTTCATCAGTCCGATCAGTCTCTCCCAAAACCCACCCCACCACGATGCTGTGGGAGGGTTGAATTTCCATGCAATTCTTTGAATGCCACAATAAGACTCGATATTATTCCAGTTGAGCTTAGACATCATGTTATATGCTCCTCTAAAATTTGTCCCATTATCACTATAAATCGTCGTAGGCCTTCCTCTGCGCGATATAAAGCTTCGTAGACATTGCAGAAACGAGTCCGTAGATAACGAGACAAGCAGTTCCAAATGCACTGCTCGATAGACAGCACATGTGAACAAGCAAACCCACACCTTCTGGTTACCTTTCACAATCAGCGGACCAGCTATGTCAATGCCAATTACTTCGAAAACCTTGGCCTCTCTCACACGATCATTAGGCAGAGGTGGGGTAGAAACTTTCAGTCGCTCTTTCTTGTACCTTCGGCAAACAACACATTTTTGTACAGATGATCTCACGACTCGTCTTCCATTCAAGATCCAGTACTTCTCTCTAATAATACCCACCAGAGTCTGTGGGCCTACATGACACTACCGAATGTGCGTGTCATGAATAAGTCGCTGCACAACAGGGTGATCTCCCGGCAATATAGCAGGCTGGCGAAACTCATTGTTGTCCTCCCTCTCTGTTCTTCTGGCGTTTACTCGCAAAATGCCATGATTGTCTAAGAATGGCACTATTGAAGCCAGTTACTGATCCTCGGGCCCTTGAAAACTTTCATTCTGGACAAGTTTAATTACTATTCTTTCACTGTCTTCTAATTCTGAACAAGTCAGTTCTCCATTCTGCCTGCTATTATATTTAGTCTACAACTAGCAGAAGTACCCATTCTTCGAACGGTCTTTGGTATTAATAGCCAGACGTAATCAATTGAGCTACTGTTGCAATGATTAGAGGCTTGGAACCTGTTTGTCGACAAAGATAAATGATTAGTTAAAATATGCTCAGAAAATAAATTTAGCCTACCTAACGTGTACTTCCTGACATGAAAATAAAATTGAAAACCTCGTAGACGAAACGCAATGCATGTCATGTTGCTGTTTGGAGATATAATAGACCTTCTGTACGACATATCGCACGTTTAAGTCGTGTGAAAAAAATCTGTGGTAACCCCTGACCCCCTTAAGCGCATTAATGAATTTTACAGTTTTAGTTGGTTCCGTGATAACCTTATTGCCATTTGCAAACGTTCTCAGAAATTTAATAAATGGAGTGGCATTACTTCTTGTAGAAATAGATGGAAAGTTAGATGTCACCTTTTGAGATGCTTTTGTCATGGCTATTGGCATGCATTCCTTCATTAGTTTATTAAATGAAATTAGTTTTCTTGGAATATCAGAAACTGTTGGTATAAGAGGCTTAAAATGTAGTTTTCGGGAACCCTTTACGGCTATTTAGGGTCCCCGAGTTTTGTTTCTGACACCAAGGGGCAGAAAATAAGCTTTGTCTCGTCGTTGTAGGCCGTATAATAATAATAATAATAATAATAATAATAATGATAATAATAATATCGTATGGCCTCGTATGCCGGGTGCAAGCTTTGTTATTTGACACCCAGAGGGTAGCTTGCATGTCGAATTTCGTTGTTCCTTGACTGTTAAAGTCAAGGAGTTGTGTTGGCGGAAACTCCCGAGATTAATTTTTCCATTATGAACTCAGCCTACTGAATTCAAGTGGGTTCTTTGACATGCCAACATCGTATGACATGCGTATCGTATTTTTGTCGCCTTTCAAAAATCACTTACCACGGCCAGGAGCGAACCTGCAATCTTGGGGTTAGTAGACCGACACGATACCCACTCACCCACCGTGGCAAGCTAATAATAATATAACAATATAGAGATAGGGACGTAATAGACCTTCCGTACCACACCCGCACGTGTAAATCGCGTGAAAAAATTCTAGAGTACCCCTTGACCCCCCTTAAGCGCATTATACCCTATGTATTGATGAATTTTACAGCTTGATTTTGTTCCGTTATAACCTTATAACCGTTTGCAAACTATCTCAGTAATGTAATAAATGGAATTGTATTGCGTAGAAAGACCTGTGAGTTTCTGTTGCCATGGTTACCGAATTGCATTCTTTCATTATTGTATTAAATGAAATTAGTTTTCTGGGAATATCTCAAAAAAAGTTGGTTTTAGGGCCCCCGAGTTTCATTTCTCACATTGAGTGGCTGAAAATGAGCTTTGTCTCGCCGTTCTACGCCTATTTCAGCAAGTGTTTTAAGAGGGTAGGCCCCCTTTTATTGGAGCTACAGGGAAGAGTTACATCAATGATTAGTGTCGTGCCTCTGAAGGATATCTACCAAATCTTACGTTGATCCACCCAGTCGTTCTCGAGTTATAAGGGAACATACTTGTCCACAGACAAACAGACAGACAGACAGACAGACAGACAAAAAAATATTTTCGCGCGCATCCAACATAAAACAGTCTGAAACGCGTAAATAACGCAAATTTCCGTAGAAATTCAGAAAAAAACAGACACACTTTCATTCTTATGTATAGAGAGATTGAACATAAACCGTCTTATCCACCCGATCAGCCTCACTATTTTGTCAAATCGAGAGAAATACTTGTAATACCAGTTGGAACTTGAAGGCTCTTCTGCGACCAATAGAGTCGTGGCAGTCTTTCTTCTTTCAAGCATGATTTCATCTTCATTTCTGTTGCTATTATCTGAAGGCCATTCTTCTTTGGGAAGATACATCCATGACAGTCCCTCCCACCATCTCGATGCTATAAGATCTCTTGTTGTACAGCCTCGGGTAGGCAGATCAGCAGGATTGAGTGTCCCAGGTACATGCCTCCACGATTCTTTTGAAGTAAGTTGCCTGATTTCTCTAACCCTGTTCTCAACAAACACAGACCAGAGAACTTCTCGCTGTATCCATGTCAACACTGTCGTCGATTCAGTCCACAAATAAACTGTTTCAGTGTCAAACTCTTTTCTTATAGATGCCAGCAATCGGGCACTAATTGCAGCTCCCATAAGTTCGAGTCGAGAATGGTAGGTCGAGGTGATGGAGCCACTCTTGATTTTGCTTGGGGAAGCTGAACATGAACTCCTGTCACTGTCTGCGTGCGTAAAAATACCACTGAAGCATAGGCATCTTGACTCGCATCGCAAAAGGCATGGAGACTACGTTCCTCATATACCTCAGGGAGTCTTCTTGGGATCGTCAGCTGGCCTAATTCTTCTATTTCACGAAGCCATTTTTCAAACTTGATTTGGATTTCCTGCGGTACCTCCATGTCCCAAGAAACCTTGTTTATTTTCTGCAGTAACAGCTTCGGTGATAACATAACCGGTGCAGAAAATCCAATTGGATCATAAATCCTATGGACGGCAGATAGTATCGACCTCTTGGTTGCTTTTATAGGTGATAGCTTCTTCAGGGGTTCACAGTTCAAGCTAAGCGTGTCTTCCTTGCGATTCCACATTATTCCTAGGACGGGTGACATTTTTTCATCATCTTGATGCACTGGATCACTGCTCTCCCAACCTCTAAGCTCAAACTTGTGTTGGGCAAAAACATCTTGAGCAGTTTTAATGAACAATTCCAGCTCCTGTTTATTTGAGACACTTGTCACACAATTACCAACATAAAAGCTGTCTTTCAGTTGCTTAATAATATTGACAGTCATACTGTTCCGCCTTTCCTGATCATTTTTCAAGGCTTGGTCTAAAAGGTGTTCAATCACAGCTGCCAGTAGGAAGGGGCTTGATGTCACTCCAAAAAACAACTCGTTTGTGTCTATATGTTTTCATTTTCTCTTTTCCCCACAGGAATCTCAAAAAATCTCGATCTTCTGGTGCTACCGAAACTTGCAGGAAAGCCTTGCGAATATCAGCAATAACTCCAATTGACTTCTTTCGAAACTTGTGTAGGAGAGATGGAATAAGTTTGATCAGATGTGGACCCTTTTCCAAACAATCGTTTAGTGACGGGTTTTTACCTCTTCTAGCGGAAGCATCGAACACTGGTCGAACAGGTGTTGTTCCATAATCCTTGATCACAGATCGATGAGGCAGATAATGGCCACATATTTCAGTCTGATCACCATTAATCTCTTCTATATTCCCTTCAGCTAGCCAGTCTTGAAAGACTTTATCATATTCTTCCAAGTATCCGTTACTATCTAGCTTTCTCCTCGTTATATCAAGACGCTTCACTGCCATCTCGTACGAAGGATCCAAGGGAAGATGATCCTTCAACCATGGCAGTCGAACTTCGTATCTACCATCTCCTTTTATTTCTACGGTTTCAATGAAATTTAATCTAGCTTCCTCTTCAAGTTCGCATCTCTTCTTTCGGTGATAGGATCTTCTATTCCCAATACGTCAAGTTCCCAGAGGTTGCTAACCTTCTCTATATTCAGCATAATAGGTGTAGTTTTACTCATGCCACACCCCGAGCGTTGGTCTCTACCAAATACTGTCCACCCCAATGTAGTGCGCAACGCTGTTAACTCTCCCACCGTTTTACGATCATTGGAGAGAACTGATCCTAGAAAATCAGCACCAATAAGGATCTCAATATCCTTATCCTTTCCTACATCTAGATGGGACAGTCCAAGTTTCACGAATTGCTCTGTTGTAAGGCGAGGAACCTGACTGCAAATAACAGGCTGACTAAGAGCAGTCAGTCTCAGCTGACAGGAGTTATCGAGAATATGAAGAACAAGTTCAAATACCCCATGTTCCACCGGAAATCCAGTTCTGCCACCAAACACAGCATGGCTTAAAGTAACCTTCCTGACTTCCTTGAGACCCGATCTCTCTGCCAGTTCTTCTTTAATGTAAGAATGCTGTGAGGCAGAGTCTAGAAGAGCGCGTACGAGCTCTATATTATACCCGTGAACAATCTTAACCAAAACTGTTCGTAGATATACACAGGTGGAATTTATGCAGAAGTTCGTCACTGACCTGGCCTGAGATGAGACCTGGGTCTCCGTTTTAAGATTGCTTTCTGACAAATCACACATAACTCGATAATGCTGCCGCTTACATAACTTGCAGGAGAGGCGAGTATGACATCTTCTTGCAACATGACCAACCCTGAGACATTTGAAGCACGCACCATTCTTTGACAACCTGGCCTTCCTTTCTTCGAGTCATGTTCTTTGCTTCCGTGCATCCCGATGAAGGATGTTTCTCTTCACCACAAAAAGCACATGTACCTCCCACTCCTCCAGTTGATACCAAACCTTGAGCAGTAGGAACTTCACACCGTTTGAAGGGATTTGAAATTTGTTTCTTTTCCGCTGTAACGTTACCTATCTTTCTAGTAAGTTGTAAGTACTCTTCATTTTCTACTTCAGATTTCAAAAATGTAAAAAGGTTTCTAAGCTTATGACCCATTTTCTTGTATACAATCTCCTCTTCTCTGCCACACACGAATTCATCCGTCAAACAAGGGGAAATAATAATGCAGCATAATTTTTGGTAGTCAGGCCCATTGACTCGAGGGACCTAACATTAACCTCAATTCGATCATACAATACTGAAAGGGAAGGTTTCTCTGTCACTAGATTTATTATGTCCCTCACGTTAAGTTCTATCAATAGATCTTTTCGACCATAGCGGGCTTCTAACAACTGCACAGCCTTGCTACAATTCTCGGCAATAGGAGGAAAACCGCTCACAAGATCATACGCCCTTGTTCCAGGAGTCATAGATTCTCTTAGATAAAGAATCTTTTCTGCAGCATCCAGCTCGACACTCTCATGTATTCGCTTGAACTGGGCCCAAAACGATAACCAATGTTTAATATCTCCTGAGAACTTCACAAGCGACAACTTGGGTAATTTACTAATCACTTTATCCGTTTGAGAAACACCAGTTCTGATGGAATGAGTGTCGCACGGTATTTCACATTCGTACTTTTCGTACTTACACTTCACTGTTGTCCATTTGTCTCGATATGTTTCGACTTCTTCATATTCCTCGTCTTCATCTTCGTTGTTGCATTCACGTCCATGCCAAGCTTCGCGGATTCTCTCGTCAAGTGGAAACAGTCGATCGGCTTTATTTCGAGTAGTTTAAAACTAGTAAATATATCTTCCTGCTTCACATTTTCCTCCTTAATCTTGTTCTGGAACGTGTCAAAAGCTCTTGTGAAAAAACGACGTAACTGTGCTCTTTCTCTTTGCAAAACAGTCACTTCAGCCATGATGATAGATTTTGCTAGTCGAAATCAAACAGTTGTTGTGTACCTTAAGTTCTTATTTTACTTTCACTGCACGGCAATCAGTCCTGTCTATCGGTCGCCAAATGTTAACTCTAACCTTGTTTTTAATATAAACACCGTGCAGTCATATACCGGTACAGGTACCATACTTTATTTTTCTATCGTAACCAAGACAACATAAAACACATGAAACAATACCGTGTACATGATACCAATACTGTACCCGTTCGTCCTGGGGATGCGATGACCCATCTGCTATTACATCGCATTCCTGGATTTCCAGGACAGAGCGGAGTTAAATGAACATCTAGTCAAATAAGGAATGTGTCGGAAATTCAGCTGAGATATCGAAAAAGCAGAGGGTAACACGAGACAAAGTATCTCTAGGGTCGTTACGGGCTTAAATTTAATAAAAAAAATATGCAAATATAAATGGGCGCCATCAACTGAACTCCTAGCAAACCACATCCTTTCCGGTTAAGCCTTAATCAAGACAAGGAATGACAAAGGAAAATCACACCATCATCAGATCACAACTAAGATAAAAACAAATTTATTTCACTTTGATAGTCAGACAGACATTTTAAATATTCATCCTACCTGAGAGCATGGTCGAATGCCAACGTTAAATTGCCATTGTCCAAAAATCGAACCATCTCTTTTCTAATCAAAAGTATTTAATCCACATAAAATAGGAAAAATTTCTAAAGTTCTCTTGGGTTCTCAGGATCACCGTAGCACTGTGTCTTTCGTCACTGACATTCGTGATACCTGAGACCTAATTTCTCTTTAAATTAACATCATGAATGTGGATTTGAAAATATTATTAATCTGTCTAAACACACATATTATAATCACATATTTTAAATATCACGTAATTTATGGCTTGCATGGCATAATTTGAACGTTGAATGCGTTAGTAAAATGCTCCTAAACATCGAATAATTAATTTACACTATTTACATTGTCATTAATAATTGCTTGTTTGTGAATTACAGAAAATCCACTGCTCATTGGTCACAATCATCATCATCATCAAAGTTAAATATTTCTCACATTAATTCTCATCTCAAAATTCAATATATTCCTGTCAGAATCATTAACTCATCACCATTAAATCATTTAAATGAAAATTATTATCATCACTTCATTATACTTTCTAATTATTCACACACTCTTATTTTATCATCTCCTTCAGATTAAATCATCTTAAATCATCAATATAAATCGCTTAATTCCTCAACCCAAGTTGCAATTTCTCAAATCCTATCTCAATTAAATTTATTTTAATCCATATAAATTCATTAATCATCAGCTTCTTTACTTAATTATCACCTTCTAATTCAGTTATTCATCATCTATCCAATCATCTATTAATTTATTTAAATCAGTTTATTTATTCAATCTTTAATTCATCCATTTATTTAATTCATTGATTTATTCCAAAATTTAATTTATTAATTTATTTAAATTTCATTCTTCTGGTTATTTAGATTTTTATTATTTCATCTAGTCATTCTGATTTTTATTTCATTAGGTCAGATCATTAATATGCTTAAATTTCAGATTATTATTTCATTAATTATTATTATCAGAAAATCTTGTATTATCAACTTTATTTATTTGTTTAATTTCCTAACAAATGGTTTAATATGGGTTATAGAACGTTGTCTTACAGTTTTATCACTTCCAAATTATATCTCGTATCTAATTATCATGCCAAAAATATTATTGCCTTCACGACATCACGTTGGATCTGACTATCCACAACTACATTATATATCCTCACTTCTTCAAATATCACATTTGAATACCACAATTATTCCACAAAACTCCATAAATATTCAGCATACAGCCTGAATCTCAAAAATTACGCTAGACTGGGTTCGACAACCTCATGTCTGCCTCAAAATACATTAGCAACATTGCAACTATCACTTGGCAACTTCTACAAAATGCCTATCACAAACTTCACTTAAACATGTTGCATGATCTACAAAAAATATATAACTGGCTTCAAATTCTCAACGCACACAATCTCCAATAACTGTAATTACTCTGATCACATCTAGACAACTTCTTAAACAATTAGAAAAAATATTACCTTAGTAATTCAAGATCTGCTTTCAAATAGCATAAATTCTCTTACAATTCTCATAATTCACATCACAGAAAAACACCAATGTGCTATAATCTCTCATATCAAAATCTGCAATACTGATCTGCCTTAAAATAAATCTGACCATTAATGATTCATCTTACAAGATTCAATTACTTTAAATCCTTCTCCAAGGTATCAAACACAATTATAAAAATCATCAAAAGCATCAGCTGTACCAGCTGTTAAACTGAAAGTACTCTCAAAAGAGTATAGCAATAAAATATTGGATTGGCAAACAAGAATTACAAATGTAACCCTGCTGACATTTATCTTTAATTTATTTAACACAAATTCGACTGATATGTGACTAGTAGTTCCTTGTTTGATTCTCTTACAATCTCAAGTACACTCGGATGATAAAAATGAGTCCCTCAATGGCAAGTAAGATGAGTAACCACCACACGATCGTATAAATACGAAAGGCCTCGCCCCGTCGACTAACATGATAGTGCCCTGAACGATGGGTAAGATGAGTAACCACCATACAATCGTATAAATACGAAAGACCCCATCTGGAAGACTAAATGAGTGAATGTACCAGATCGGAATCAACAAGTCTCTAGTTGTCATATAAAAGCGATATTCATTCACTAAAGTGAATAACTTCTTAATATCTCCAAACAATCCAATGGAAAAAATCCCTACTGATGAATAATACACACTCGCTAGTATGCAATGAACTGACGAAGTGATTTAGATAATCAATTGCAGATCACGAGTTCGAAATACTCGTCAAACAAAAAAACTATTCATGAAAACTATCCTTGCTGGAAAAATGTCTAAAAGACCAAACATCTGCTTAATAAAGCCAACCAATGGTGAGAATTTCGTATAATGATGCCTGCCATATCATATGGTCACGCCATATTCTAGCAAAATTTGAAGCATATAAAGTCAAAGCCATGTCTAAATAATCGTATCACTCCTATTAGAAAAATATACATGTGTGCCCAGTATTCATGAAAATAATCATATCAGGAAGTTATAACTCTTACAGTACCTTCTCATAATCAGCTGTTATTAAATTTCAAAGATCGTCGATTATCCTTATGTAATGAATTTCTCGAATGATCGGCGTGAATATCATTCCACCCACGCAATGACGATTGCCTTCAAATCCCAAGTGAATCCTCCTCTTCAGGAATCGAATCCATCGCTCTGTGGTGCCATCGCGTCTCTGTCTTCGTTTACTCCGACATGATAAACTGCTGGTTATCCATAGCGGATACTGTCCAAATCCTCACGAAAAAGTTCATAGAAACAGCGTACCCCATATTCCTCTTCTACGTTACGCCACTGTCCTATACAATGTTCGGTTTGAGTGTTGAAAGTTCAATCTCCACAGCGGTTAAGTCTCACTTGCAGAAAATAAAATTGAAGTTCAGCTTCTATCATATTGCTTGCGTATAAAATTGGAAATAACCCGCTCGTCTCTACTGCAATGTTCTAGAATAATCTCCGCCTAAAGCTGGCCTCGCCATGCCGCTCTGCTATGCTGTTCTGCGTTACCAAAATGCAGCTCGAAATAAAGTTCTCCGACTCGTTTTACAGTTCTGTTCTAACCCCCGGCCTTCTCATGCTTGCTTGGGCCCGTACAGCTGGTTCTGTAACCGGTCTTCACGCTGCCTACTGCGGGTGTCTGCCTGGCTCACTGACCTACTTTCCGTTCTCTGCTTGGTGAAGTCAAACTGTCGCTTTCACTTTCCGTGACAAATGCTGTTCGCTGCGCGACTTTACCATACGCTCGGCATATGTCCTACTCAGCTCGCTGTACTTGACTCTCTTGCTCACTGAGCTCGACTCCTCTGCTTACAGAGCTCGACTGACTGTCTCTAGACTGCATTGACTTGCACCTCCCTGGCGCAGTCACGTGACGTTCTCCCCACCTCTGTGTTCTTGCGTCACAAATATAATCTCGAACCCCGATCATCTCGGCTATTAAGTTATATAATAACTTAAGGGTTATCTGTCTTCCTTCAAATAATTACCATATATAATGCTTGTTATATCTTCTCTTCTGAGATGTTTAAATACCATGTTCCATATAGATCTTACTAAAGCTTCATAATTCCATCCATAATTCCATCTGCTTGACTGCTGGCAGTGCCTTCTTAATCCTAGACCTTCTACGACATCTTAACATTCCTCTTGACTCGATTTGAGCGCTATCTTTTCACAACTCTTCCCATAATCTCAACTACGGCTTAATGTCTGCTGGCGTAGCCGATAGCCTCAACTAGGTATCGGGTACAATACCAAGAAATTAATTACTTTACCCTGACAAGTTAGTGTAGTGACGATACTCTCCCTACATCGCTTAGTATTTAGACGGACCTTGCTGTATGGAAGTGAGAGCTGGGTAACTGATACATGAGCTAGAGGTAACTGATATGATTACTGGGACAAAGAGATGGGAGCAATGGCAGGAAGAGATAAAGGCTAAGTTAGAAATGTACACGCTAGATGAAGCTGATCGCATGGTCTGTTTCAGTGTTTAACGATTTTAAGTGACAGGTGCAGAAGCAGAGGAGGTCGCAATGCTAACTGCTAATAGGAGATCATAGAGTCGACTTAGGCGGCTTCGGTAGCGTAGAAGGTAGCATGGGGAAGATCTATGCCCCAGGTCGCGGGTTCAAACCCGACCAAAGTCGTCGGGTTGTTTAAGAGCGTTATAATCTCTCAGTAAATTATGTCTTCCTTCGGAGGGGAAGTAAAGCCGGCGGTCACATGTCATAGATTCATGGCATGAAAAAGAACCTTCCACTAACTATACTTGTGTGAAGCCAAAATTTGTAGGTTATAATTGATAACGCTCCATCAGTTCCAACGTTCGCCGCCAGGTACTGACTACGATGCCATCTAGTAGCAAAGTCCGCAAGCTAGGTGTCGTAGATGGTAGCATTTGGTAGCAAAAGTAGGAACTAGGCAGTGCAGTGCTTACTTGAATTAAAACATATACCAAGTCGCCTCCGTAGCGTAGCGGTCAGCATGGTTAGCTGCCACCCCGGAGGTCCTGGGTTCGATTCCCGGCTCTGCCACGAAATTTGAAAAGTGGTATGAGGACTGGAACGGTGTCTACTCATCCTCGGGTGTTCCAAATGAGTAGAGGGGGTTCGATTCCCACCTCAGCCATCCTCGAAGTGGTTTTCCGTGGTTACCCACTTCGTCTTCGGGCAAATGCCGGGATGGTTCCTTCTTCAAGGCCACGGCCGCCTCCTTCCCTCTTCCTTGCCTATCCATCGTAACCATCCATTACCTTCCCTCATGAGGCCCCTGTTCGCTTTGCAGGTGAGGCCGCCTGGGCGAGGTGCCTATCACACCTCACCAGTTGTATCCACTCCGATTAGATGTTCCCAGGTCTAGGACACTGCCCGTCGAGGCGGTAGTGGTGAGTTCCCTCGCTGAGCCCGTGGGTTCCACCAACCTGGAGGGTAAACGACTAAGAAGAAGAAGAATAAAACAGATACCACACAACAATACAGCCATCACAATTGACACCGGTTATCAGACAGATTGCACTGTACACACACCTAACGTAGCCTACACGGAGCTACATGACCGCGTTGTCACAGCTCCTAAACTAAGTAACCAACCAACCAGAGTCGACTTGTTCGCAAACAGAGGCTTGCAGACTAGACCATAGGTCCTCAAAGTGAGGGAGAGGGAGGGGGCCCGCGGCTCTGATTGAAATATTTATCCCTCCCTATATTATTCTGCTAAGGTCCCATTCCAGTTTTGTACCGAAAATAAGGTTCCATTAACACCAACCTACACATATGGGATACCTACAGTTTCAGCATAACCCAATGCGTACGCGAAACGCACTCACTTACTCTTTAAATGCCTCACAATTAAATAAATACCTTAAAACATGTATATTTACAATGAAATAATGAAAGAATGCAACACGGTAACCATGGTAACAAAATCTCACAGGTCCATCTATTTCTGTAAGACGCAATGCAATTCCAATTATTACATTACTGTGAAAGTTTCCAGACGGTTATAAGGTTATCACTGAACCAAATTAAGCTGTAAAATTCATTAGTAAATGCAGTACAATGCGCTTAAGGGGATCAAGGGGCTCTCTAGATTTTTTTCACGCAATATTCACGTGTGAGTGTGGTACGAAAGGTCTTTTTGGTTGGTTGGTTCTTAAATTTAGGGGCTGCGACAACGCGGTCATGTAGCCCCGTGTACTTTGGGTGTGTGTAGAATCTGTCTGATAACCGGTGTTAATTGTGATGACTGTATTAGTGTGTGTTATCTGTTTTTTAATTTAAGTACTGCAACTTAGAATTTTTCAAATAGTTCCTACTTTTGCCGCCAAGCGCCCTCGTCAACGACTACTAGGCCAAGTTCAGAACTTAGCTACTAGACGCCACCGCAGTCGGCTCTTGGCAACGAACGTAGAAACCTAAGTGCGTTGTTTATATTCTTAACCTATCCAATTTAGCTTCACACAGGTGTAATTAGTGGAAGGTACTTTAACATGCCATAAATCTATGACATGGGACCGCCGGCTTTACTTCCCCTCGGAAGGAAGGCATACTGAGGGATTTTTAACGCTCTTAAAAAAATCCGACGGCTTCGGCCGGGTTTGAATCCGCTATCTTGGACATAGAAGCTCAGCATGCTGCCGACTACGCCCCCGAAGCCGCCAAAAGGTCTTTTTCACCCGACTATAAAGGGTCTCCGAAAACCACATTTAAAGGCCCTTAAATTAACAGTGTCTGTGATATTCCCAGAAAACTAACTTCGCTCTGATATACCTATGAAGGAATGACAAACCCCTAACCACTGCACCAGTAGCTGAATTGATAAAGACTGATTATTCATACCAAGGATAAATGAGTCATGATTGAGATTTTGCTAAGTGTACTCTTTTCAACTAGAATATTCGCAGGCGAAGCCGCGACGGGTAATGCTAGTATTTCATATCCTGTAACGAATATTGCTATCCTCATATCCATGCACCTATCATAGGCAGGTAGCTCCCACGACCATTCAAGACTAATAAACTCGTACTTTCGCTGTTTAATTTCACAAGAACTGACCAGTAGATCCTGCCAGCAGAAATTTTGAGATAAGGTGTAGAGTAACCTTTACCACCCTGCACCCTTTCTCCCGCAGCGATATCTCCTTACCAAACAATTAACAACCACTAATGTCACCACTTCCTTACAAGAATAGATTCTATTTATGCCATTGTCGACTTGAATTCAGCCAGGTCTTTGCATTCAGTTTTAAGACAGTGAGTGAACAGGTGAATCCTGGATGGTTGGTTCTTCAGTTTAGGGGCTACGACAACGCGATCATGTAGCCCCGTGTACTTTGGGTGTGTATAGAATCTGTCTGATAACCGGTGTTAATTGTGATGACTGTATTAGTGTGTGTTATCTGTCAATGACTACTAGTTCAGAACTTGGTTACCACATGCCTCCGCAGTCGGCTCCTGGTGACGAACGTCGGAACCTAAGAGCGTTTGTCAAATGTTTAACCTAACCTAATTTAGCTTCACACAGGTGTAATTTGTGGAAGGTTCTTTAACATGTCATAAATCTATGATATGGGACCGCCGGCTTTACTTCCCCTCCGAAGGAAGGCATACTGAGGGATTTTTAACGCTCTTAAAAAATCCGACGACTTCGGCCGGGTTTGAACCCGCGATCTTGGGCAGGTGAATTCTAGTGCATATTCAGTGGAAGAGGTTAGTCCGATTTACAATAAACAGCTAATAGTAACGCCTTTACCCATGGATAAGTGGCTTGGATAGCAGTAGTAAAATGAGAACCCATAAGTGATAGTGCTTGCCCTCCTTCGGAAATACTTTGTCAGTCCTAATAAAGAATGAGATTCGAATTTAAACAAACTCCATTGTTCTTCCGCGTCTACTTCTTCCCAATGCGTTCTTTGTTTGGAGATTTTAGCAAAGGACAGTTAGAAGCTTTTGAAACTTAAGAAACACTAACAAACTAAACATCCAAACTGTTTCCGGGCGTTCGGTAGCGTAGTTGGTAGCGTGCTGAGCTTCTATGCCCGAGATAGCGGGTTCAAACCCGGCTGAAGCCGTCGGATTTTTTTAGAGCGTTAAAAATCCCTCAGTATGCCTTCCTTCGGAGGGAATGTAAAGCCGGCGATCCCATGGCATAGATTTATGGCATGTTAAAGAACCTTCCACTAATTACACCTGTGTGAAGCTAAATTGTATAGGTTAGGAATGTAAGCAACGCTCTTAGGTTTCTACGTTCGTTGCCAAGAGCCAACTGCGGTGGCGTCTAGTAGCTAAGTTCTGAACTAGGCCTAGTAGTCGTTGACGGTGGCGTTTGGTGGCAAAAGTAGAAACTACTTGAAAAATTCAAAGTTGCCGTCCTTACTTGAATTAAAAAACAGATAACACACACTAATACAGTCATCACAATTAACACCGGTTATCAGACAGATTCTACACACACCCAAAGTACACGGGGCTACATGACCGCATTGTCGCAGCCCCTAAACTGAGTAACCAACCAACCAAACTGTTAACGAAAACTTATAGCATTTTTTTAAGCGTCATGTGCAAAAACTAAAAGGAAATGTGTGAAGTAACCTATGAAAAGTGCACTTAATTTATTTAAACGCACTTATAATAGTACATTATGCAACGAGCCTATAATGGCAATAATTAAGACACGAGTATGTTTATAAAACGAGCTTAGCGAGTTTTATAAACATATTCGTGTCTTAATTACCATTATAGGCGAGTTGCATACGACTGTTTATGTTCGACGATAATTATAACTTTATTATAATATGTTTTAACATAAATATTCATAAATATCTGTGGGATTCAGTAACTTCAGTTAGTGAACAGAGCGCGCTGGGTGGTTTGCTGACTGATCAGAGCGCATGCGTGGGTCAAAGAATTTCGAAAGCAGAGACAATTTACTTTGCTTGGCAATGCTATTGTTTACAGCCTGCATGATGTCTAGTGCCGATCAGAACTAGCATTCACTAATATTGTCACCGAAGTCGTTTGAAAGCAATGCGCTGTGTAGAAATTGGAGTTGGGGATATTAAAGTACAGTGCTATTTCTTGCCTCATATTCGCCAGTTTATTTACGCAAACATATGGGACGGTGCACATTCCATTTTGGTAATTTATGTAGAAGGATGCTGTGTTGCTAACTTCTGGACGTAGATTCATAAATTTCTTGCTTATGTCATAGTAGCATATTTTCTTGTTACCGTAAAGGTTCGTGATGACTTTTTCTTTGTGTTTGGGATTGTAACTACAATGGTTGATACGATATCCAATTTGGACTTTCAAATCATGTAATTCATGTCCGAAATGTTGGTTTTTTGAGCGCATGCGCGAAGCTATCCTTACCTAATTGGTCAATGAATAATGAATAATGAAGAATAGTACTATAATGACCCTCATTATGTTACAGTTTTCTGACATATAATATTTACATTTCGACATTGTCGAACTTAAACAAATAAATATATTTCCATTGACGTTTCAAGAAATGCAATAATTTTCCTGGACTCTTGAGACGATTTGGAAGATTTTGGTACAAACTGCACCTTTTAAAACCCTTTGGTTAATTAATATTTTAATTAGGCATGTCATCACAGCAAGGACAACCAGAGATAGCCTAAATGTTGAAAGCAGCATACGGCACTGCAAGTCCGCTTATCCAATATAATAGACAATACCGGGAGAAACTGTAACCGTTCATCAATGAAAAATGTGAGATGAGGTCAATAAAAAAACTGAACGTCAAAGATGAATCTTCTTTTTCTTTCCTTGAAAATCCCTTTCGTAAAGAAGCAAATAGAAGGCAAGGAAGGCATCATTATGCTGCACAACTCAGCGTGGGGCGCATTCCTCGCAGGTGTGTGTCATTTGTTTCAGTGCCTGAGTCATGTATCATGAGGATATATTGTATTATTAAATATTACCCCCCTCCTGAGCGAGGATCCTCCACTGCCCTGACGTTTAATTCGATAAGGGGTGAACATTATTATCTGGGGCGAGCTTGTCTGCCTTCTAAGGCAGTTGGTTCCTCAGTTTAGGGGCTGCGACAACGTGGTCATGTAGCCCCGTGTACTTTGGGTGTGTGTAGAATCTGATGATGATGATGATGATGAAAATTGTTGTTTTAAGGGGCCTAACATCGAGGTTATCGGCCCCTGATTGTTTGGGTGATCGTGAAGATGAAAATGAAATGCAAAGTTAAAACTAAAACTAACTACTATCCTACATACTAGAAGAAGAAAGGGAAAACTAAAGGAGAATAAAGCAAATGAAGGACAGGAGGAAAAGAAATGCCCTCAACCCTCGAAGAATGCGGATTGAGGGACTTGGAAGGAAGGAGAGCCATGAAAGGCACATAGGAAAGTGAAAGAGGAGAGGGTCCTCCCCAAAGATAAGGGAAAAAAAGGGGAAAACAGACCCAGCTCAAGAATCCCTCGGGGTCGCCAACTCCCGAATTCACCAGCCGTGAGCCCCTGAGGGTGTAGCAATATCTAGGGTGCATCAGAAATAGTGGGGCTACATACACCCGGCCTCCTTGAGGGCCTTGAGCAGAAAGCAGGAGAAGGAGGGAATCAGAAAATATGAGACAAGGGTCAATTAAGGCGGGAAAGGAAGAGACTCCCTAGGCCTCGGATACCCTAATACCGTCGGGGTCGGAAGAGAACAAGGGTTGACCAAGTGAGGTCGACAGGAAAGAAGACAGAGAGGAGCCCGGCACAAGTAAGTGGAAGCAATGCCGGACTGGGCTGGGGCCCCGTGGTCGCTAACCCACGTCCCACTAGATGTGAGCCCCTGGGGGGGGGGGGTGTAGAATATGTGTGATAACCGGTGTTAATTGTGATGACTGTGTTAGTGTGTGTAGCCTATCTGTTTTTTTTATTCAAGTAAGGACTGCAACTTTGAATTTTTCAAATAGTTCCTACTTTTGCCGCCAAATACCACCGTTAACGACTACTAGGCCTAGTTCAGAACTTAGCTACTAGACGCCACCGCAATCGGCTCTCGGCAACGAACGTAGAAACCTAAGAGCGTTGTTTACATTCTTAACCTATACAATTTAGCTTCACACAGGTGTAATTAGTGGAAGGTTCTTTAACATGCCATAAACCTATGACATGGAACCGCCGGCTTTACTTCCTCTCTGAAGGAAGGCATACTGAGGGATTTTTAACGCTCTTAAAAATCCGACGGCTAAAGCATTAGTGTGTGTTATCTGCTTTTTTAAATTCAAGTAGAGACTGCAGACTTTGAATTTTTCAAATAGTTCCTACTTTTGCCTCCAAACGCCACCGTCAACGACTACTAGTTTAGAACTTAGCTACTAGACGCCACCGCAGTCGGCTCTTGGCAACGAACGTAGGAACCTAATAGCGTTGTTTACATTCTTAACCTATATAATTTAGCTTCACACAGGTGTAATTACAGGAAGGTTCTTTAACATGCCACAAATCTATGACAAGGGACCGCCATCTTTACTTCCCCTCCGAAGGAAGGCATACTGACGGATTTTTAACGCTCTTAAAAAACTTCTAAGGCGATATACAGTCCAACACACAGTTTTTCAACATAAATTACACCATGGCTAGGTGAATTTCCCTTTTCCTGTTAATACGAATATAATAATTTTTATGTTCGACCCTGACTATTATGTATCTGAAAACTGTATCATAATGAGACTCATTATAACATTATTTTACATTATGATACAGTTTCTCCCACCAATCAGAGCTCAAGAAACAGTCGTTTGACCAATTAGATAATTAGATGCGCTGAGTACCACGGCCTTCTGATGTAAATCACACTGCCTTGCCTTGTGTAATAGTAGAGTAATCGAGGTGGCCATGGTCAAATACAAGGCATTCCCTGCGTCTCATGCGCTCTGTTTAGTACATAAAACTGGCGAAATCTCGATAGATATTTATGAATATTTATCTTCGAACATAAAATAGTTATAATAATTATAGTCGAACATAAACAGTCGTATGCAACTCGCCTATAATGGTAATTAAGACACTCGTATGGAAATTATAAAACTCGCATACGCTCGTTTTATAAAAAATACTCGTGTCTTAATTATAGCCATTATAGGCTCGTTGCATAATGTACTATTATGTTCGACTCTGAATATTATATGTCAGAAAACTGTATCATAATGATGGTCATTATAACACTATTTTTCATTAAGAAACAGTTTCTCCCACTAATCACAGCCCAAGAAACAGTTTTTTGACCAATTAGATAAGGATAGCATCGCACCTGCACTGAGTTCCAAGGCCTTCTAATTTAAATTTCACTGCGTGGCCTAGTGTCATAGTGGGGTAATCGAGGAAGCCATGGTCAAATACAAGGCATTCTCTGCGTCACATGCGCTCTGTTCAGTACATAAAACTGGCGAAATCTCGATAGATATTTATGAATATTTATGTTCGAACATAAAATAGTTATAGACTAATAATTATCGTGGAACATAAACAGTCGTATGCAACTCGCCTATAATGGTAATTAAGACACTCGTTTGGAAATTATAAAACTCGCGTACGCTCGTTTTATAAACATACTCGAGTCTTAATGATTGCCATTATAGGCTCGTTGCATAATGTACTATTCTTTTTAATTTTATTTATTGAATAAATGCTATTGATATTACGGTAATGTGATAGGCCAATATCTCACGAATCTGACGGCAAATCCAGTACAGATTATCAGTCAGACATATTAATTATTATTTACAACAGATTGTATTTCAATACAAGAGTGCATTAATAAAATATGTTTTTTTTAATTTACGGTATATATTTTAATCACAATTATTATTATTATTATTATTTTCTTCTTCTTCTTTCTCCGTTAGGCTCTTCTGAGGACCACGAACCAATTTTAATGTTTAGTTCTTTGTTCTTCTTTCGTCTTCCTCCAGTGCTCCTTCATCTTTTCGCCGTGTGTCTCCTCTCTCTCTTCCGACCATTTTGAGCCTATTTTCTTATATTGACTTCATTGGAGTCCTTCCATTCCCAATACCTCTTTTTTTTTTTTTTTAATTCTCTCTCTAGTGCATCTTCTTCTCTTACATTGTTTTTTCTAAATCTTTCTTTATTTCTTGAAACCAGGCTGTTGTCGATTTCTTTTTCCAAGATATTTAAAAATATGTTTGGTTAACCTGCTATCATTCATTCTATATATAAATGTCCGAAAAATAACAATCGCTTCTTCTTGTCTATGTTATGTTTTCAATGTACCGATATATTTCTTTGTTACTTCGTAATTTCCAAAACGCTATGGGTACTTCGTAATGGACCGAGAATTTTGCGTATAATTTTTCATTCTGATACTTCTAATTTATCCAATTTATAATTTAGTATTAGACATTCACTGGTATATAAGCATTCTGGTTTAACTACTGTTCTATAATGCTGTATTTTCAATTTCTTAGATAAACATTTTTTGTTATAGATATTCCTGGTTATGTATTTATTAAATACTATTGATATTACGGTAATGTGATAATTATATCTCACGAATCTGACGGTAAATCCAGTACAGATAATCTGTGAGACATATTAATTATTATTTACAACAGATTGTATTTCATTACAAGAGTGCATTCAAAAAATATGTGTTTTTTTAAATTTACGGTATATATCTTAATCACAATTATTGATTTATTTTAAAATTTTGTTTTGTTTTAACATTCTTCATTTTTAGCCTATTTTCATTTTACGAAAAAAAAAAGGCTTATGCACCTTTTGTCTGTCTGTGTGTCCCCTCCTAATAACTTCTAAACGGCTGGAGCGATTTCAATGAAACTCGGTAAGATCATAGCATCATTTTGGACGACCCGGATCATGCCCTTCAAATTTTATTACGTCTTACCAATCCAACATGGCGGCTTTGCGAAATATTTCACCAGCATTCAATATCTCCGAAACTATTACCGATATCACCCTAAAATTTGGTACAGTAATAAAGGGCACTACAAGAAGTTCACCTATGAGACAATCAAAAACCTGTTAACTACAGAACGAACATGGCGGCCAAGCGAAATTGAAACATTTAAATAGACTTTTCTCGCGATTTAACCATCCAAACGCATTGAAACTTGATACAGCAAATATTCATACACATTGTAATGCACTGGCATTTAATTCAGTTCAATTGTTTAAATAACTCAAGATGGTGGATGTGTGAAATATTTCACTGGCATTCTATATCTCCGAAACTATTCCTGATATCACCCTGAAATTTTGTACGGTGATAGATTACTAGAAGTTTACCTACGAGACTTTCAAAAACCTGTTAACTACAACGCAAACATGGCACCCAAGGGAAATTGAAACTTTTAAATAGACTTTTATCGTGATTTAAGATGCACTGGCATCTAATTTCGTTCAATTGTTTACATAACCTCAAGATATCTAATTTATTTAATTTATTTTTATAACCGCAATATAGCGCTGTGCGAAATTTTAAAATATGGTTATCATTTCTTGTGTCCTAATCATGCGATTGAAGTTTTAATACTACACCTACACAATCATATAATAGTACATTACCTTAAGGCCTATATATAAAAATCTAACTTGGCGACCATCCGAAATATTTAGACGGTTCTCAATATCTACGAATCTAGTACAGCAATCAAACTAAAATTTTGGATGTTGATAGAGGTATTTAACTCCAGTAGGATATATGAAAATAGGCTTTAGTTTTTCACGGAACTACTTGTTTATTTTATTATTATTATTATTATTATTATTATTATTATTATTATTATTATTATTATTATTATTATTATTATTATTATTATTATATGATTTTTGCCCTTATGGACAGTGTTTGAACTTAAATATCTCATGATGACACAATTTTAACTTCTTTCCCTTCTTCCTCTTCTCTTCCCAAAATCTCTTCATTCTTTGACTGTGTTCCTGTTTCCGTTGTTCTGTCCACAATGTTCTTCTCTTCATCTTTTCATTTGCTTTAAATGTTATATTCTTAATTTTGTTTCTGAATTCTCCTCTGTCTCCAATCATTTTACTGTCGATATAATTTGATGGTTGGTTGGTTCCTTAGTTTAGGGGCTGCCCAGTGCACTTTGGGTGTGTGTAGAATCTGTGTGATAACCGGTGTTAATTGTGATGACTGTATTAGTGTGTGATATCTGTTGTTTTTTTTTATTCAAGTAAGGACTGCAACTTTGAATTTTTCAAATAGTTCCTACTTTTGCCGCCAAATGCCACCGTCAACGGCTACTAGGCCTAGTTCAGAACTTAGCTACTAGACGCCACCGCAGTCGGCTCTTGGCAACAAACGTAGCAACCTAAGATCATTGTTTACATTCTTAACCTATACAATTTAGTTTCACACAGGTGTAATTAGTGGAAAGTTCTTTAACATGCCATAAATCTATGACATGGGCCCGCCGGCTTTAGTTCCCCTCCGAAGGAAGGCATAGTGAGGGATTATTAACGCTTTTAAAAATCCCATGGCTTCACATGTTAGGTGATAATGAGAAAAATATTAATGTAAATAATTAAAGACACAAATAGTTACACTACACGAGTTACAATAAAAAGTTTATGTTACGAGTTAATGTTTATTTAGCTGATATTTTTCTATGCGACGAATAGCTAGTTGTTTGCTGTTCAAGTTCGACAATCCAGGTGTTAGTTCATTAAGTAGTGATGGTATAATCATATATATTATTTCAGTAGTATAGATCCCTCCTGCGGCGCTCACAAGCGACCGATAGTGACAAATGAGCATTCTAATGAAATAGAATAGACATTCGCACTGACAAATTGCACTCTAATTTCATAAATATCTATAATTTCTTAAAACAAATAGGCCTACTTATAAAAATGTACGAAGTGTGCGATTTGCAGATACTGTTGCTGTAGGAAAATACGCACCATAATCGCTGTCCACTTCTCATTTTGGCCGCTTTGACACCTGTTTCATGTCATTTCAACATTCTGAGGTCTTTCCTTTATCATTCAGCATGGATTTCAGAAACAGTAGGCTAAATCAAATCCTATAATTTCATAAATATCGAATAACCGGTGAGTGTTATGATGATCCAATTTTCAGTGATTGCCTTCTTAAGTTAGGGAACGTAGAACTTGGAATTCTAACTGAAATGTAAACAGTGTTCTATAATCATTTGGTTGAAATAAAAACATACCAAACTCGCCTATAATGGTAATTAAGACACGAGTATGTTTATAAAACGAGTGTAAGCGAGTGTTAAAAACATACTCGTGTCTTAATTATTGCCATTATAGGCTCGTTGCATAATGTACTATTATGTTCGACCCTGACTATTATATGTCAGAAAACTGTATTATAATGAGGCTCATTATAACACTATTTTTCATGATGAAACAGTTTCTCCCACCAATCAGAGCTCAAGAAACAGTTGTTTGATCAATTAGATAATTAGATGCGCTGACTTCCACGGCCTTCTAATTTAAATTTCACTGCCTGGCTTAGTGTCATAATAGGGTAATCGAGGAGGCCATGGTCAAATTCAAGGCATTCTCAGCGTCTCATGCGCTCTGTTCAGTACATAAAACTGGCGAAATCTCGACAGATATTTATGAATACTTATGTTCGAACATAAAATAGTTATAATAATTATCTCGACAGATATTTATGAATACTGTCTTATGTTCGAACATAAGATAGTTATAATAATTATAATAAATCATATGGGAGAAATTATCCCTGGCAGACTTGAGGACGCTTGAAGCAGTCAAATCGCGTTTCATGAAGGCTACCCTGGGGATATCGAAATATACAAAATCAAGATTAGCATATGAACTCGCCAGGGAGACCTTCTTCATTGAGGATCTCCGCTACCATCCACAGACGCCTGGAAAAAACTAATGCAGGAAAGAATACAGAAAAGGGACGAAATCTGGTTCGAGTTTTACACCACGGAGGCCATGATGACTAGGACATGGATGAACACAAATCAAGACTTGCGACACTTTGTCAATTCGATGGAGGTACATGGATATCACCATAAACTGTGTAATACCGAGTACTTTCATGACGCTGATGAATCCTGCGTATGTAAATTATGCGGGGTGCAATGTAGTAGATACCACGTAATTTCTTGTGCAAATCGGGGATCATCCATTGTGATGTTTTGTGAATGACAGTTTGTTATCATCAATATGCACAATTTGTGCAGATTTATCTTTAATAATAATAATTATCGTCGAACATGAACAGTCGTATGCAACTCGCCTATAATGGTAATTAAGGCACTCGTATGGAAATTATAAAACTCGCATACGCTCGTTTTATAAATATTCGTGTCTTAATTATTGCCATTATAGGCTCGTTGCATAATGTACTATTCTTCAAACCATAGCTATTTATACATAAAATTTTTACATATTTAGTACTTGTTATGGCTCTTGTTTCTATGTTGTGAAAGACCTTAAGCCTGAATCTTGCATCGTGGTAGTAGAGATTCAGTACAGTAATTTGAAACAAGTCTTTAATATTAAAATAAGGGAATCCAGTGAAATATTTTAATACCTGTTTTGGCTATCTTGATGATTATTAGTTAAAGTTATGTTTTGATTTCCCCAAGCTGCTATAGCATATCTTAATTTGCTTTCAGTCAGAGCACTATAAATAGTTTTGTAAGTATTTTATCTATATAGATACATAATAATAATAATAATAATAATAATAATAATAATAATAATAATAATAATAATAATCTAATAATAATATACAAAAACAAGAAAGAAAACTCTTGAGGAAAACGTTTGGCCCAGTGGTACTGAGGGAATTTGGATGAAAAGGATATCCCTGGAGTTTTATTAGTATTCGGAGAAAATCTCGGACACATTCAAGAAACGACGTTTGAAATGTTACGGGCATATTCTCAGATTGGGTGATCACAGGCTGACTAAAAGAATTCTAAATCTTACTCTCTCAATGAAAGTTAAAAACAAGATGAAGAGGTTTTGGGAGGAGAAGATAGCAAGATCAGCTAGATAGATTCAATCGCGCTCCTTAGACGGGCTAAATGATGTAAAAAAATATATAATAATAATACAGGCAAAATAGACAGTAGAGAGGAAGGATCAACACCGTCCACGAATGAAGGAAGTCGTGAGTAATTTTAAAGTCTAAAAGGATGCAGTTAATATGACGTGGTCCTTAGTTGGCCGAAACGAAACGAGAAGAGTAAATAAATGAACGAATGATTGAATGAATGAATGAATGAATGAATGATTAAATGAATAAATAAATAAATAGATGAATGAATGAATGAATGAATTAATGATTGAATGAATACATAATTAAATGATTAAATAAATAAATAAATGAATAAGTAAATGAATGAATGAATGAATGAATGAATGAATGAATGAATGGTTGAATAAATAAATAAATGAATAAGTAAATAAATCTCTACTTAGTACAAAACAAAGTCCCCGATTCTTGGATGTTACGGGTAATCTCGAGAACCACTGGATGGATTTTGATGCGGTTTTCACCATTCTGTAAAGGATATCTCGAGGATGATTTCTGTCGAAAATAATTTATTTATGATCAAAGGAAGCCGAGCAGTAACGATTTCAGTGGAAAAGTCGAATAAAAACCTGGCGTCCGAGCGCTTTGTAAGCTTACGCTGGGCAAACCGTTATAAATATCTAAATACTATGAGTGTACGAATTGTTCAGCATGAAAAGTTCTACAAAAAAAAGTCCGCGAGAGCATATGTCTATCTTCAGTACATCGCCCGCTATAAGTGTTTTTACGTTTTAATTTCTTCCAACCATGTCCATTCAACTACTGAGGCGACAGTTTACGAGCTAGCTAAGGGCGAGTCTATAAACCCAGTTACAGCCTAGCTAGCGAGCGAACCTATTGCCCCAAATACAGCCAGCAGCAAACCTTTGAGTTGTGTTGAGTTAAGACTTCTGAGAAGGGTGGTTACGTTTGATGTTTCCCTGGAAGTGCAACTCGGGTTTTCTTCATTTCGCCTGTGAAACACAGTCAAGTTATGATTGGACGGAAGGGGGATTATATTATATTAAATTTTACTGATTGGCGTATAATCTCTACTTAGTATAAAGCAAAGTCCCCGATTCTTGGATGTCACGGGTAATCTCGAGAACCACTGAATAGATTTTGATGCGGGTTTCGCCATTCTGTAAAGGATATCTCGAGGAAGGTTTCTGTAGAAAATAATTTATTTATGACCAAAGGAAGTCAAGCACTAACGATTTCAGTGAAAAGGTCGAAAAAACTGGCGTCCGTGCGCTTTTTAAGCCTACGCTGGGCAAACCGTTAAAAATATCTATATACTATGAGTGTAAGAATTCTTAACATCTTCAATACATCGCCTACTATAAGTGTTTTTAGTTTTCATTTCTTCCAACAATCTCCATTCAGTTACTGAGGCGACAGTTTACGAGATAGCTAGGGGTCGAGTCTATCACCCCAGTTACAGCTTAGCTAGCGGACGAACCTGTTACCCCAGATACAGGCAGCAGCAAACTGTCGAGTCGTGTTGAGTTAAAAACTTCCGAGAAGAGTGGTTGTGTTTGGAGTTTCCCTGGAAGTGCAACTCGGCTTTTCTTCATTTCGCCTGTGAACTATTCGTTCCGCAAAATTCACAGTCAAGTTCAGATTGGACGGAAGGGGGGTTTGTGTTTCATTCACCTCGCCATTCTTAAATTACGTCTGACAAGAATTTATTGCACATGCATCTCCATGATAATATAATTAATAGTCCAGTCAGTGATTTTAAGCCATCATAGTTCAGTCAATTTGTACTCTAAAGGGCCGCTAGTGGGAAAGTTTTGGGGTAGTTCTGATTTCTGTCATTTTATATGTATTTTGGGGTGCTGAATCCGAATCTGAGGTTTGCGGACAAAATTTCGTGACGCAACATTAAAAAAAAACGAAAAAAAAGCAAAAAAATCTCCTTTTTTCCGTTTTTTGCATAAAACTCGAAAACTATAAAATTTTAGTAAAAGGTTTGTTTACAGAAATTAAAGTACTTAAAATTCTCTACAAATATTACTACTTAGTTTTTTTTTCAGACCAACTGTTCGGTCTCGTATGCGAGTTGAAAATTGGCAATTTTCAGCGGTCTCTGCAAAACCCAGTTTTTAGTTTTTTATTGATAGGCTTTCAGTTAATTTCACCTAGTTTTTAAGTTGATTTCAATAAAGACTGAGTCACACGGAGAATTCACGTTCGGATGATTCTTTTTATTGTTGAACAGCTACTATAGCTATATTGGGAAAAAAAAAAGCAAAATATCTTAGTTTTAAAGGCTATTCACATTCCAATCGGCAGCAATGTGCTAACTTTCTGTAGTATGTATGTAGCCAGTAGCACCAGCACACACTAGCGCACTATAAACTGGTTACTGAATGGCACCTCACACACACACACACACACACACACGTTCACAGACACGGTACTTCTCCCGAGACGAGTCAGTTTGTGAGCGTGGGTGGCTCGGAGCGGCGGCGCCTGCGAATGTGTACCTACTTGCGCGGCCCCGTTTCCAGTTTCTTTCCATTGTTTATAAACAATAATACGATTTCTACAAGTTATGTTTACGTGTGGTGATAAAAATGGCTTCTGACGTGTGTTTTATTTGTAATAAAGTACTGGATAATGATGTTGAAAAGGTGACGACGGTGCGGGAAAAAGGTTTGAAGACATTTATTGAGTCGAGCAAGAAGAGGAAGGATGATCATCATGTTCAGCTAAGTAAAAAATCTACAGTTGAGGTTCATGAAAAATGTCTTAAAAACTACAATGATGTAAAAATAATTACCGCTTACTTGAAGAAATTTGAGCTGCGAGAATTTTTACGTTACGAACTTAGGCCCGATCCTCTTGCTATTTTTACGAGCATGGGATGAGGAAAGGAACAAAATCCAGCTTGTACAACGCTTTTACACCGACTGAACAGACTGACTTGAATGATACAAAATATGTCATACGTTTTTTTTTTGTTACACCGGGTCAAATGGCGCCACGGTGAGACATATGCAGAAATTTGCAGCAGTTATGTATCATAAGTCAAATCAAACTACAAATCAAGTGCCATTGTCATTTACGACGGCTATCCTGACGAGGCTTGTGATAGCACCAAGCGCATAGAACGATTGAGAAGAGCACAAAGAAAACAATCTGCTGCAATATCATTTACAGAAATGATGGTGCCCACTGTCTCGCAGGATAGTTTTCTTGCAAACTCAAAAAACAAGAGCCGGTTAATATATATGTTAATGGAGAAACTTCATGATGCAAAAATTGATTCAAAGCAAGCTGTGGAGGATGCTGATATCCTAATTATCACAACAGCTCTTGAGATGGCCCCGTCAAACGAACATGTGACAGTGGTGGGGAAGATATCGACCTTCTGGTCATTTTGATTGGCCTGTTTAGCCGTGATATAAATAACGTATTTTTTCTGAAACCAGAAAAAGGAAAGATTTTGCAAAGCCTCTACAACCCTCATCTGGCTGCTGAGAAAATACTATTAGACCATATATTATTCCTGCATGCGCTGAGTGGTTGTGATACTACTTCTGCATTGTTTAATCAGGAGAAACTGAAATTTCTTAGTCCTGCAGAATAACGAAGACTTACAACCAGTCATTGAAGCTTTCAAAGACCCTAACGCACATCAAGATGAGATTGTCATAGCAGGAAACATGTTTCTCATGGCTCTATATGAAAAAAGAGACCAGTCTGAACGATTTGAGATACAGACCGTACGTAACCTCATCATACAAAAATAAGGCCAACATTGCCTCATTACCCCCTACCGAAGCTGCTTCACGAGAACATTCACTGAGAGTTTACTATCAGGTGCAGCAGTGGTTATCCGGTCAAGCCACACCTGACGAGCAACAAAAAGACCCAAGTGAGTAGGGGTGGAAAAGAACTAGTAGAAGTCTCGTGCCAGTGCAAACCACTTTCGACCCTGCACCAAACTCAATACTACGCTACATTTCATGTAAATGTAAAAAGGGCTGCCACCGCAATTGTGGATGCAGGAAGGCGGGCCTTCATTGTTCCCCAGTCTGCACATCATGCGAAGGTCTGTGCGACAACGTTGAGCCCCCGGAAGACAGCTCTGACATAGACATAGAAGAGACTGAAGAAAGAGACAGAGGTATGTCGAATCTCAAAAGTTATTTTGTATTCATTCATCTCTCCTTGATAAATAATCACAAGTCAGTGTCTCACCACCTCTTTTATTTTCCAGGAGAACGACCCCTAACGCTGACGATGGAGCAATGAGTCCCTGAGCCAGGACCCGATGCCATCGAAGAACCTCAGAACGATGCGGAATGTATGTTTAATCTCACAATCTATTTTGCAATCTTCATCTCTCCTTGAGAAATGACACCACCTCTTTCAATTTCCAGAACAAGCAGAATATGTACTGGGACCCATCGCCACCGAAGAACCTCAGCCAGGACTTTCTAAAAGACATCGGCTCATATAATTTTTGCATATTATAATTTGTAATATTATTAATAATTATATGATCATAAGTAACGATACCTTAAGTTTTATTTTGTTAGAGTCCTACCTTTTTTGAAACTGAATTTTAATTATTTCGATCCTTTTTTTGTATTGTTTTGATTACTTGTGCAGTAAACTAGGAGAAATGTATCAAATAACAGCATTCTAATAAAAAATAAAGTTTAGGAATGTAAAAATTGGGTTTTGCAGAGACCGCTGAAAATTGCCAATTTTCAACTCGCATTTGAGACCGAACCGTTGGTCTGAAAAAAAAACCTAAGTAGTGATATTTGTAGAGAATTTTAATTACTTTAATTTTTGTAAACAAACCATTCACTAAAATGTAATAGTTTTCGAGTTTTAGGCAAAAAACGAAAAAAAGCAGATTTTTTTGCTTTTTTTTTGCGATTTTTTCAATGTTGCGTCACGAAATTTTGTCCGCAAACCTCAGATTCGGATTCAGCATCCCAAAATACATATAAAATGAAAGAAATCAGAACTACCCCAAAACTTTCCTAGTAAAAACACAATTAAACTGAACTATCATGCCGAGACGCAAAACGGATATTGGTTGTTGTTCATTGACATGGGGGAAAAAAAGCGCTTAACACGTAATCCGTTCATAACTGTTCCCTGGCGAAGCCGGGTTGGGTTGCTAGTAAATAAATAAATAAATAAATAAATAAATAAATAAATAAATGAATAAATAAATAAATGAATGAATGAATAAATGAATAAATAAATAAATGAATGAATGAATAAATGAATAATAAATGAATGAATAAATAAATAAATAAATAAATGAATAAATAAATAAATAAATAAATAAATAAATAAATGAATAAATAAATGAATGAATGAATAAATAAATGAATAAATAAATAAATGAATGAATAATTAAATGAATAAATAAATAAATAAATAAATGAATGAATGAATGAATGAATGAATAAATGAAGAAAATAAATAAATAAATAAATAAATGAATAAATAAATAAATAAATGAAGAAAATAAATAAATAAATAAATGAATAAATAAATAAATAAATAAATAAATGAATAAATAAATGAATAAATAAATAAATAAATGAATGAATAAATAAATGAATGAATGAATAATTGAATAAATAAATGAATGAATGAATGAATAAATTAATAAATTAATAAATAAATGAATGAATAAATAAATAAATAAATAAATGAATGAATAAATAAATAAGTAAATAAATAAATAAATGAATGAATTAATAAATGAATAAATAAATAAATAAATGAATAAATAAATGAATGAATAAATTAATAAATAAATAAATAAATAAATAAATAAATGACTGAATAAATGAAAAAATAAATAAATAAATAAATAAATGAATAAATAAATAAATGAATGAATGAATGAATGAATGAATGAATGAATAAAGGAAAATGTAAATAAATGAATGAATAAATGAATAAATAAATAAATAAATGATTCATAAATGAATAAATAAATAAATAAATAAATGAATGAATGAATGAATGAATAAATGAATAAATAAATAAATAAATAAATGAATAATTCACTTCTCAGACACATGAGTGGGGGAGGAAGGGGGGGGGGAGGGTTTGGATGACCAGTTTCGTTAATTTGGGTTCGGAGGATACGTATAGGCTATAACACTTATAATAGCTTATCTACAACAGTGTTTGCAACTATTAGACTAAGTAACAGAACTTTTACTATTGTAAAACTAAGAGGCGATAGTTTGGTTCAGTGTTGAAAGATTTAAAAATGAGAGCGTAGAAGTTAACAGGGGATCATGTTCACAAACACCCTTAAACCTTGTTTTTTTTAATTGTTTTTATCCCCCCAGGGGCTCACGATTAGTGGTACGTGTGTTGACGACCACGGGACCCCACCTGAGTCCAGCATTGCTTGCACTTACTTGTGCTGGCCTCTTCACTGTCACCTTTTCTTTCGACCTCCCTTGGACAACTCTTGTTCTCTTCCGACACCGACGGTATTAGGGTATCCGAGGCCTAGGGAGTCTTTCACTTTTCCTGCCTTAATTGGCCCTTTTCTCATCTTTCTTGATGCCCTCCTTCTTCGAGGGATCAGCCTTCTTTTTCTTTTCATGTTATCTCCTGCCTTCCAAGTCCCTCAATTCTCATTATTTGAGGGTTGAGGGCATTTCCTTTCCTCTTGTCTTTTATTTATTTATATTCTGCTCCTCTTTGTTCCCCATTTCCACCTTTACTGTAATTTGTAAGTCCGTAGCTACTTTTAGTGTAAGTTTCAGTTGATCATCTTCCATTTTCACTATCACCCAAGCTTGCCACGGTGGGTGAGTGGTCGTAGTTGGTCACTAGTCGTGGCCGAGTGAGGTACGTGTGTGCGCACTGTGTGACCGCATTTGGAAGAGTGTACGGTTTCCTAATACCGGTGCTTCCTTAGTTCCACGTGTGTACTGACCTTCCGTGTGTCATTCGGACAATACTTTTTCAAGTAGTGTTCCAGATAGGACAACAAAACCAGAAACCCAGAAAACCCCGCTGAAAATCATGTCCGGATACCAGAGGAAGAACACCGTACGCTGCCAATGGGACAGGCAGAGTTCTCGCCCCTCACCAGGAGAAATTCACCGCTGGATTGGCGATACCCTCCGGTTGACTGTCGACCAAGTAGAAGCCATCCAGTTAAATGCGCACGAGAAAACCATGTACATCAAGGTAATCAGCATATCTACTTATCAGAAATTGTTAAATACTTTTGCAGATCCTATTAAATTTCAGTATGACTCAGGCGAAATGACAAATGTTAAGCTCTCCACAGCGGATTCCAATTTTACCACAGTGCGGATATTTAATGTCCCACTCGAAGTTCCTCCTGAAATTTTCAAATCCGTCCTGTCGAAATATGGCACTGTGAGTGACGTCAGGAAAGAACAATGGTCTTCTGCTTATCAGTTCCCGGTGTATAATGGAATACGTGCCGTCAATATGGAAATCAAACAAGATATCCCCTCCACTGAGACTTTTGGTGGCCATGCTGGCTATATAACGTATAATGGACAGAAACAGACCTGTTTAATTTGCAATGCTACCACCCATCTACGTATCAACTGCCCAAAGAAAATGATTCCCCTCGGTATAACTCCTACACAACAACGACGTGCCCAATACTCGGAAGTTGTGACGCAGCAAACGTCATATGAAAACATGCTTATTGATCAGTCAGCTGGGACAACACCAGAAGTGACCTCGGTTACATATGACGCAGAACTGTTACCTTGCCCTGACCAGAGCAGTGAGCCACAGAGTGCCCCTGTGATATCGGCAACCTGTATCGCAGCCTTAGAACCGACTATGCCGTCACTACAGGCTGCCACAGAAATTTTGTCTTCACTGCCACCACCTTCTCTGGTATCTACCGACTCACCTACGCAGGTTGATCGGGGATCCGAAAATGTATCTAAGAAGATTAAAACAAATGCCTCGATTGCCGTACCAGCCCCGAAGAATCAAACTGGCTCCACAAACGTTTCCACAGCTGTGAAAAAGAAACAAAATCTTCATTCTACGTCATCTAGGGACCCACGAACGCTCTCAAACGCTGACAGCCGGCCTATGAATGGCAGTCATAAGGAACTATCTCAACCTAATTTGACATAGTGCACCAGTATAATTCTCACCTGTGTCTTTTTTTTTCTTTTTTCTCGAGTCCACCTTCCAGTATGTCTAGCACAGCTTTTATACTTTTCTTAATGGCGCAATTTCTCGCTGTGGCCACTGTGAATATCAATGTAATAGAATGCCCTCTGAAATTTCAACTGTTGGAGAGATTCCTTCGAGATGCAGACATTGACATTGCCTTCATTCAAGAAGTTGCTCTACCCTGTTTGCCAATATCTGCCTTCTACAAACAATACATCAATACCGGTTATACGAATAGAGGGACCGGATTCCTCATAAGACATGATATCCCACTCGAAGGTGTGCTATGCCATCCATCAGGACGCATAATATCTGGACACATAAACAATACCACCCTGATAAATGTATATGCCCCATCCGGGTCAAATAAGCGTGTGGAACGGAAAATGTTCTTTCAACAGAGTATACTGCCTCATCTGCACGACGTTAAGGAAAAACTTATTCTTGCAGGGGATTTCAATTGTATTCAACGCCCAGAGGATTCCACTAGTTCATACCAAGGTATCAACCCGGCTCTCAGGACCCTTCTTAACTCCCTACACCTCATTGATGCTGTGGATAGTTTAAGGGTGCCCCTGCCCCATTACACCTGTATAAGTCACAACTCCTCATCACGAATTGACCGCATATACTTTTCACAGGAACTTATCCAGCCTAGACGATATGAAGTGATACCTGCCAGTTTCACTAACCATCATGCTGTCGTATGTACAATCTCTTACCCCCATCCCATATTTCACATAGGAAGAGGTTATTGGAAGCTGAATTGCTCGCTGTTACTGGAGGAGGAATGCCAAGATATTTTCAGACAACACTGGACTCGATGGGTCCAACAAAAATGCAAATTTCGCGACTGCGCAGACTGGTGGGATATTTTAGTTAAACCAGGGATCCGCCGCGTCTTTAAGAACATATCCTACCAACGAGGTCGGGAAAGACGGGATACAGTTGAATTTTACTATCGAGTTCTTCGCCAGCTCCAGCAAAGATCTGATGCTGGGGAGCGTATATATGACCAGATTCGGGAAGTTAAAACCAAGCTCCTGTCCCTACAGCAAAGAACGCTCGCTCATATAAACGTGGCTTTAAAAGATCGTACAGTGCTCCCGGACGAAAGTGCAAGTGTATACCATATCGCCAAAGGACAACGGGAGCGGCAACGTAAATATATCCACCGCCTCCGCACCAGTACTGGAAGTGTCGTCACCTCCCCTGACGCTATACGTAGTGAAATATCATTATTTTATCAACGGTTCTACGCTAAGGCTGAAATTGATCCACAGCAGGTGACCCTATTGCTTTCATCTTGCAGTACCCAACTATCTCCGGACAACAAAACTCTGCTCAGCGCGGATATTACGGATGAAGAGATTCACTCTGTGGTTAAGCAGCTCCCAAACAACCGCTCACCTGGCATTGATGGACTGCCATATGAAATGTATAAACACTTCTGGCCTCTCATTGGCAAAGAATTTTGTCATGTCCTGCGTACCATTCTCCAACGTCGTGCTCTTTGTCAGTCACATCACGAAGGTACCATAGTCCTCATACCAAAAACATCCTCTCCCATGGCAGTTGGTGACTTCCGACCAGTTACTCTGCTCTGCAGTGATTATAAAGTCCTTACCAAAGTACTTGCATGCCGATTGAAGACTGTTCTACATGATATCCTTGGTATTGAACAATGTTGCAGTATTCCTGGAAGAACTCTGTTAACAAACTTAGCGATACTACGGGACCTACACCTAAAAGCCGAAATGCTCCCCACTGAGCCAATGAGTTTTCTCACCTTAGATCTTGATAAAGCTTTCGACCGCATCAGTCATGAATACTTGTACATGGTCTTGCAACACTTTGAATTTCCTGAAATCCTTATTGACTACATTCGTATGATAAATTGTAATGCTACGTCTCGAGTGCTCGTCAACGGTTTTCTTTCCCCTCTGATTCCAATACAACGATCAGTTAGGCAAGGATGTCCCCTTTCCATGCTACTTTTTGTCATTGGCCTTGAACCGTTCATTCGGACTATCCAGGTGAAGCTACAGGGTTACAAACTGTCCACACATGTTTTTGGAATGTGCGCCTATGCTGATGACGTATCAATATTGATCCGCAATAATGAAGATATCTCCCACATCGATAGCGCCCTTCAGCTCTACCATATCGCCTCTGGAGCACAATCGAACCCCCAGAAAACTGCTTTGCTTCCGCTCAATACTAACTCAGTGATTACCCAACAGCCCTGGTTCCGGATAGTAAATGAGGTGAAAATTCTTGGCATTACCTGGAAGCAATCGCTTCTGGACACAATGCAAGCAAACTGGACTAAGGTCATTGCCAAAGTTAGGGGAGTGCTGATCCAATTTGGTCAAAGAAACCTCAATATAGTGCAACGGGTCATGATCCTCAACGTGTTTGCGCTCTCTAAAATATGGTATGTTGCACAACTTTTCCCACTTCCCAAAATGTTTGAGAGCCAATTGGCAAAATATACAGGTTGGTTTATATGGCAAGGATTTTTGTTCCGAGTACAACGGGAACAGTTGTATCTCCCATCCCGGCAAGGCGGGCTAGGGCTAACAGCTCATGGCATGAAATGCCGTGCACTCCTCTGCAAGAATGATATCACCATTCTTTCCCAACATGACACTTTTACGAAAGCGCTATACAAAGATATTCGAAACACAGCCCGTGGTTGTGATAGAGCTTTGCCGAAGATATTTAGGGACCATCAACAGCACCTTCTGGAAACTGTTCGCCAAATGCCTTCAGGGACTGTTCCAACGACGAAAAGTATTTATAACATGTTGCGGCAAGTGGTACACTCCAAACCGCGAATCGAGGCCACCACCCTCTACGTCCATTGGCCCACTGTTTGGAAAAATTTTGGGGCTATGACCATTTCTTCTGCTGTACACTCCCAGGTTTTTATCTTCCTCAACGATCTCATCCCAACCGCTCTACGGCGATATACCATCCGTCTTGAAGCTTACCCATGGTGTACTATATGTGGTCAAACTGATACGGCGATACACCGCTTCACATCATGCACGCGAATTGCCTCCACGTGGCTGTGGTGTAAGGGAAAAGTATGTCAACTATTAAATGTGCCCACGGATGACCTTGATGACAGGAAGTTGATTCGATTGTCGGTGACCGCCTTCCCCCAAATTAAACAGACTGCCATTGTGTGGATAATGGGCCAATATGTACACTTCGTGATGGACAATGATCAGCATTTCTCGTTCCAGGATCTCAGGTACCACCTGCAAAAAGAGCGTTGGAAGCTTAGTGAAAATGGACAATTGTACGATAAATATGGACACTATCTGGATTTCTTGTGATGTATTAGTATGGTATTTATCATATCTGAAAATTCTGTAATTCTGTAAAGAGCTAATAATAATAAAAAAAAAAGTGGATAGCGTGTCTGTCTACTAACCCCAAGATTACAGGTTCGCTCCTGGCTGTGGTAAGTGATTTTTTTTTTGAAAGGCGGCAAAAATACGACACGCATGTCATACGATGTTGGCATGTCAAAGAACCCATTTGAATTCAGTAGACCGTTTCCGCCAACACAAAGTTCCTCATATCTCTTACTAGAAAGCGCTATAGTGTTCAAGGAGCTTAGATATCTAACCTCCTTAACTTTCATAGTGATTCAAGGAACAACGAAATTCGACATGCAAGCTACCCTCTGGGTGTCAAATTACAAAGCTTACACCAGGCAACCGAGGCCATACGATATTATTATTATTATTATTATTATTATTATTATTATTATAAAGACAGTTTATGCTTTCAAAAATGCTGATAGTTAAATCTTTCAAACAAATTTCGGAGAATTTTCATGCCTAAGAGCTGGTATTTAAAAAAAATCAAATATTGTATACGTATCTAGTTGACGTAGTTGGATAAAATATTAAACAATTTAATACTAAAAACATTAACAAGTAAAGTGTAAAAAGAAAAAATATAAATCTAGAAATAAAAATTATAAAAATAAAATTACAATAATAGAAGAAATACAGAAATTTAAATAAGAAACATAACCATAAAAACTATGAAAATAATTGTAAAAAATCAATATGAAATTAGTTAATTAAATAATTCAATAACAAATATCAAAATTAAATCTATAAGTACATAAATTAAAAATAAATATATAAACATTAAAATTAGTGAAACAACAAATAACATTATTCATAATTATAATAATTAAAATGTAAAAACAAATAACAGTAAAAACAAGAAGTTCCGTGATGAACTAAAGAGCCTACTTTTCATGCCAATGATTATTCAACAGTATATGAACCTATCTAGAATAATGACGAAATTAAGTTGGTAATATCGAAATTTCTAATTAGTTCGAAATACTGTATACCTGGCATAATGTCGCCTAATAGAGCACTACAGTTGTCAGCCCTGGTGACTGAATATATTCTTAGTTCCATATCTTAAGGTACTGTACCCGAATTTGTTTGAAGTCCAATGGACGTTACATGCAGTTAGACATTGGATCTATCAGCACGCGTAAAAGCATGTTGGCAAGAATGACATGCGTATGCTGGTCAGAAATAATCTAAAATATTATGTTATCATGTTGTGTCAATTTTGGATGAAATCCATTTGTTAGTATAGAAGTTACATGTTTTTTAAAATTGGACCTATCAGCAAGTATAGAATCATGTTAGCAGCACTGACTTGTATTAATTACTCCAAATTAATCTAGATGATGATGATGATGATGATGATGATAATTGTTGTTTTAAGGGGCCTAACATCGAGGTTATCGGCCCCTATTAATCTAGAGTGTCAGGTACTATACGTGTGCGAAGTAGCCTATAGAGCTCTTGGCTTACATAATTTCTGATATATTGATATTAGGGTAAAAAAATATAAACAGCATTTATTAACAGTTGGCAGCCCTCATTGCTGTTAAGAATACTTATAGTCATATCTGTTACACACAGCACATACGAAATTTGGTTGAAATCCAACTGATAGTATAGAAGTTACATGTATTTAAAAATTGGTCCTATCAGCAGGCTTAGAAACATGTTGGTAGAACTGACGTATATAAGTTTCTCCAAATTAATCTAAAATGTCAGGTACTATACGTGAGCATAGTTTAAAGCTGTCGGCTTACATACTTTCTGGTATATTGTATTTGGATTTAAAAAAATAGAGAGAGCAATAATTAACAGTTGGCAGCTCTGTTGGCTCTTAATAATACGCTCAGTCATATCTGTTTATGTACACATATTACATGCAAAAATTGGTTAACATCCAATTGATAGTGTAGAGTTATATGCATTTAAAAATTGGACTTATCAGAAGGCTTAAAATTATTTTGGCAACACTGTCATGTATGGCCTCCTGGAAATTAAACTGAAATAGTATTATCTACATGTTTGCCAATGTTGGAATAGCTCCCATGCATACCTTCCATGATATCCAACATGGAGCTCAAATTTCTATTGCGTTTTTTCAGCAGTTGGTAGCACTGACATGATTTTCAAATATGGGCTTGAGATATTCAGGTATACATCTCTACTCATACTAAATTTGGTTTCGATTGCTGCTGCCGTTTAGGAGTTGATAGGGGGGACACACACACAGCCAGACAGACCGACACACATTTTCCTTTTTTTTTTTTAATGTGAAAAGTAGGCTAAAAATAGTTTTTGGTTATTTCTCAGCGACCCCACTGTGCCAATCTCGCCTCCCCATCGGTACGGCATTGTCCGGTATTCAACAAGCCTACTGCGGGATGCCAGCCAGTTGATAATATCGAGCTGAATGATGTCTTACTAATGCGATATCTCACGTGTTGGTAATTAGTGCTCTAGATCACCGATAGAGAGCTCTGACCAATTGGCCTGTCTTGTGTTTCTAAGTTATGAACGCCACTCCGCTGAGGAATAGCAATATGAATATTTCTTGAAAGCTGAGTTAATGAGAAATGCATGGAATGTGGGTAGGCGTAGGGGAGAAGAAGAAAAGCAGGACTGAGGAATGCGATGAAGGGAGTAAAAAAATCAGAAAAGAGAAAGAATGAGTGAATAATATCTAGTGAGGTGTGCAGTCAAGGAAGCTTATTATGCCGTGGAATAATATTCCTGTTAATTTTGTTAGTAATTAACTAATTACAGTAGGCTTTAATATTTAGCTTGCCACGGTGGGTGAGTGGTTATCGTGTCGGACTACTAACTCCAAGCTTGTAAGTTCGCTCCTGGCCATGGTAAGGGATTTTTGAAAGGCGACAAAAATCACGACACGCATGTCATACGTTGTTGGCATTTTAAAGAGCCCATTTAAATTCAGTAGGCCGAGTTCATAATGGCAAAAATAATCTCGGTATTTTCCGCCAATTCAAAGTTCCTTATTTCTCAACTAGAAAGCGCTATATTGTCAAGGAGCTTAGATATCTAACCTCCTTGACTTTCATAGCGCTCCAAGGAGCGATAAAGTTCGACGTGCATGTTGCCCTCTGGGCGTCAATTAACAAAGCTTTCACTTGGCACCCGAGGCCATACGATATTATTAATGTTATTACCTTAATATTTCGTAGTTGAATTGTGTTGTTGATTCTTTAGGGGCTTTGCGACATCGTGGTTACTTAGCACCATGTACTTGGGTGTGTGTAGAAGTTGTCTGATAACATCTGTCACTGTGATGTCTGTATTCGTGTGCGTTTTAGGTATATTTCATGCAATGGGAACAATGTTTTAACTTTTGAAAAATTTCGACATATCTTTGAGTTTCACATCCCCCAGACCGTCAGTTCAAATGTGTATACATAACTATAGCAACCCGCTAGCTTCGCATTACGTTATGAGCGCTTTATTTTTGATGTGTAACATCTTTCCACTCGGTTGCTGGATATTTTTAATGGGAGTGATTTTTAAAAATGGGACGGAAGTGGATCAGAACTATCCAGCTGGCAGTGGTAAGATTCAGGAAACTATGAGCGCGCGGTGTCGGGAACTGATACCATTTCTGACGGTAAACGCTCATACGAACTCTGGTGTCAACTGATAGATGCACATGTTATACGGGAACTAGATAAGCCTTCATGAACTATTGCTGAATACAGTCTCTTTACTCACAAGAGGGTCTATTCATAAGGTATGTTAAACTCAATTTCACGCAGGAACATTATCGAAACAAGCAAAATATAAATGAAACTTAAATCCGTAATGAAGTATTATTGGAACGTGGAAATAAGTCACCATTTAGTGCATTACATTTGCTTGCTCGAAATAGCCGTGGTGTTAGTGACCCTGACTGTGAATCTAGAGACCTCGGTTTCGAATCATGGACGGGATAGATATTTTTGCTACCAGATTATCATTTTAAACAGTATTTATCATATCAATATGACTCATTTTAACAGAATCCATATGCAATTACGTGTTGGTATGTGAATCAAGAGGTCCGGGAAATGGGCAATCCTTTCATGATCTACTGCTGTGCACATTGCATTTACTCGCAAGTTGGCCTATTTATAAGGAGTTTAAGGTTATGAGCGGTGTCGCGTCTGTTAATCTAGTTCAGCGGTTCCCAAACTTTTTCTTTCCGTGACCCATTTTAGCCCATACGTTTTAGCCGCGACCCCCGTTTTAGCGCAGGTGTCTGTGAGGGGGGGGGGGGACAAAGTGGAGGGATAAAATTACTTTGGAATTTAACTTAAGTGACCGGTAGGTTATTCGTTTAAATGTTTATTTATTTACATTGTTCAGATTTTAAAATTTTAATCTTATTCTGATGTTACTGACCTGTTTGATGTTTACTGAGAAACTTGTAAAATAATATGACACAAAAAATAATATTTGGCGGTTCAATAGTATAATGATATTTAAATAAATGGTAGTAATTCTTTTTAGACTCCCAGGGTATTATTTTAAAAACGAAAAGTAGTAGTGCCTATAACCTGCTATTAACTTTTATAAATGCTTTTAAATAGTCACAAAGGAACCTAGTAGCTCGACTGTCTTGACTTGACTGTAGTTGTGACGTTAGTGACGTGTGGAGGGATAAGGGCTCGTATGCGCATGCGTCAGCCGCGCTTCAAGCTGCCTGGCTTGTACTGTACGTCTCTTGTGATTTGTTCGCTCGCGTATTGTTTGATTTTGTTCTAACTATGGATAAGTTTGTTAAGCGTGCAGGGCCTTCGACTTCTCATGATGATCATGAACAGAAGAGGGTAAAGATGAGAAAGTATAGTGACAGTTATATTAAGTATGGATTTACGGTGCTCGGAAATCGGCCACAGTGTGTTATTTGCAGCGAGTTGTTATCGGCCGAGAGTATGAAACCTTCCAAGATGATTCGCCATTTAGAAAGTAAACATCCCAGTTTTAAAGATAAGCCGGCAGATTTTTTTGAACGTAAGTTAACTGCTTTAGATTACCAGAAAAATGCAGTAGTTCAGTTAAGTGGAAATAATATGAGCAAAAGTGCTTTGCTAGCATCGTATCAAGTGGCTTTACGAATAGCAAAGAAAGGTAAACCACACACGATTGCTGAAGAGCTCATTCTGCCTGCTGCTCAGGATATGGTTTCAACTATGATCAGCCCAGATGCAGCTAAGAAGCTTTCCACCATTCCTCTGTCAAACAACTCGGTGAGGAGGCGCATTACCGAGATGGCTCAAGACATAAATGATTAGTTGAAAACAATTGCAGAAAAGTGAGTACTTTTCCATTCAAGTTGACGAGTCTACGGACGTGTCGAGTTTGGCGCAGTTTATGTGCTTTGTTCGTTTTGAGGGTGACGGTAGTGTGGAAGAAGACATTTTATTTTGCAAACCTTTGCCTGACCACGCAACAGGTGAGGAAATGTTTAAAATGTTCATGTCTGCAACCGATTCGCTTCAAATTGACTTTCAAAAGTGTATTTCAATCTGCAGTGATGGTGCCAAAGCAATGACTGGGAAAGACAGTGGTTTCGTGAGACGGATGAAAAATGTCATGCCTAATGCCACTTGGGTTCATTGTTTTCTGCATCGCCAGGCATTAGCTACCAAGGTCATGCCAACTGAGCTAAAAACAGTGTTGAACGAAACTGTTAAGTTGGTTAATTTTGTAAAAAGCCGGCCATTAGTCTGCAGTGTCGACTGTTATCACAGTTATGCGAAGAAATGGAGGCACAGTACAAATGCCTCTTGCTTCACACAGAGGCAAGGTGGCTGTCACGAGGGAAGGTGTTTTCTCGAGTGTTCGCTTTGCGCTCTGAGCTTAACACATTTTTTCAAGTTGCAAACAAAGACCTTGCCGGTTTTTTGAGTGACAATGAATGGCTGTTAAAACTTGCTTATTTAGCGGACATATTTCATCATCTGAACGATCTCAACGTTTCCTTGCAGGGAAGAGACAAAACCATACTTTTTGCACAAGACAAAGTCAATTCGTTTTTAAAGAAATTAGCCACTTGGTCAACCAGGGTTGAGAAGAATACATTTGAAAACTTTGAACTGACAAATGATCTTATCAGATCCCTTGATCGAAGCGATGAATATTATCCCGACATTGACAACCTGTCCAAACTGGTTACTACTCACTTGCAAGTTCTACAAGAGCAGATCCTTAGCTACATTCCCGAGGATCAACACACCGGTTGGAACTGGGTGCTTAACCCCTTCAACGAGCAGGCTGTGAACGAGGCAGACTTAAACCCACTGATTCATGACAAACTCATCGAGCTATCTTGTGACATGACTTTGCAACTGTCCTTCAGCACCCAAAATGTTGACAAGTTCTGGCTACAAAGAAGAGCTGAGTATCCAAGCTTAACATCAGTGGCTCTGAGAATCATCATGCCCTTTGCAACATCCTACCTCTGCGAACTCGGATTTTCTACATTGGTCAACATTAAAACCAAGGCAAGAAATCGACTGGACGTAGAAGACGACCTTATTGTATGTGTATCTAAAACTAAGCCGAATTTTAAGAAACTTGTTGACAAAAAACAGGCCCATGTTTCTCACTAAAGAAGTCTTTTTTTTTTCTTAGAAATGTATTAACAGTTACATATCAAAATTATGAAATGTTTCTGTTTTGTTTTGACAAAATCTGTAAAATATATTGATATTTTGTAAATGTACAAAGTTATTTAATTTAAAACTCCCGATGGCCATCTAAGTTTAAGTACATAGTTCACCATTATTTGTATACATCTCGCGACCCCTTTCCGAACGGCCCGCGACCCTCCTGGGGGTCGCGACCCCCCAGTTTGGGAACCGCTGATCTAGTTGATCCATATCGTATTCGTTATTTAGGCTAGTGCTGGTGGACGCTACAGATCATCTAATAAAATGAGTTCCGTATTATAAACTACAATATCTGTAAAACACTCCCTTTTACAATAGATTAATATTTGTGCCAATAATAGTATAAAATACCGGTGTATCAACAATTTCACGTGAGGTTTCCTCTATGTCAGATGTTACACATCATATGCGACTACTGTAAGGCTCGTAATGTTGTTGTTGTTTTTTTTATGTCAATGAACTAGCCTACGACCTATATCCGTTAGTAATGGATGTAAGGAAAAGTCTGGTTTCAACTGTGAGACGGTAGCAACTCCTGTAATTTATTGCGTCTTGCTGAATATTAAGTTCAGCAAGATCCTTCTGAGCACCTCGTGACGCAGTAGCTAGCATTGTTGGCTGTCACCCCCGAGGTTCCGGGTTCGATCCCCGGCTCTGCCAAGAATTTAAAAGTCTTGGTAATGTCTGGTACAGGGTCTCCCCGCCTCGTGATGCGAAATGGGAACCTGCCGGATTCTATGGTAGCAGGAGGAGTGGAAAGGAACTGCCCACCCTACCACACGCAAACTCCGGCTCGTGACGCCTGGTTAGTGATCCCGTGACGAAGCTAAGGGCTCTAATTCAGGTCGCCTACGTCCCTGGAGGGGATATGGCACTCTAATTTTATTTAAGATTCTTCTCAATTTGTTTGATCCATAAGGACCCAGGGGCTTTACTCTTCTTGGCTACCTTGAAGATCTTATAAGGCAGCCTGTGGTGGCCCATTCTGTACAGGTGGCCATAGAAAGCCAGGCGTCTCCTTCTGATGGCATCTGTGAGGTGTGTTTATTATTCCCCCCAGGGGCTCACATCTAGTGGGACATGAGTTGGCGACCACGGGGCCCCAGCTAAGTCCGGCATAGCTTCCACTTACTTGTGCCGGGCTCCTCTCCGTCCTCTTTCCTCTCGACCTCAATTGGTTCTCTTCCGTCCCCGACGGTATTAGGGTATCCGAAGCCTAGGGAGTCTCTTCCTTTCCTGCCTTAATTGGCCCTTGTCTCATCTTTCCTCCTTCTGCGAGGGGTCAGCCTTCTTTTTCGTTTCATGTTATCTCCTTTATCATCATCATGCTTGTTATTGTACGCAATCTTTCTGTAATTGTACAATATTTGCCATCGCGGAATTACCCCCATTTGGAAATAAAGTAGGCTAAATGAATGAATTAATTAATTAATTTGCCTAGATAGCCGCTGTCAGCGTCGGGATTTCAAACTCCAATTCCAGGACTTGTTGCAGTTGCCCTCGCGGCCCTGGTGTGCATGGCTATGCCGCGGGACTCTCAAGAAAGAGTAATACCCCATTTAGACGTCTCGGTCGCGATCGCGTTTATCTCTGATCTAGATAATGTCCAATCGCGTTCAAAGGCATTTGTCATTGGTACGTGTTTAGACGTCCCATCATGAAACAACGGGATAATCGCGTAAAACAGCATGACATCGCTAAGTTCTGCCAACTTTTGAATTCCAAGTGTTAAAGCGAAAATTTACAGTAGGTCTAGTTTGTTTCCTCCCGATTTGAAGTATTTCAGTTAACTTATTATTTTTACAGAATTCAACCTACTAATGTTTATTCTTTTAAGAGCGTTAAAAATCCCTCAGTATGCCTTCCTTCGGAGGGGAAGTAAAGCCGGCGGTTCCATGTCTTAGATTTATGGCGTGTTAAAGTACCTTCCACTAATTACACCTGTGTGAAGCTAAATTGTATAGGTTAAGAATGTAAACAACGCTCTTAGGTTCCTACGTTCGTTGCCAAGAGCCGACTGCGCTGGCGTCTGGTAGCTAATTTCTGAACTAGTAGTCGTTGACGGTGGTGTTTGGCGGCAAAAGTAGGAACTATTTGAAAAATTCAAAAGTCTGCAGTCCTTACTTGAATTAAAAAACAGATAGCACACACTAATACAGTCATCACAATTAACACCGGTTATCAGATCATATTCTACACACACCCAAAGTACACGGGGCTACATGACCGCGTTGTCGCAGCCATTAAACTTAAGAACCAACCAACAATGTTTATTCTTAATTTTATAGACTACAAATCCTGATGAGATGTGTAGGCAAGGCGTAAAAAGAAAAATATTTTAAAATATTTATGCACTGGTCTAGGATATTTATTGCATAACTACTTTTATGTTCGGCGATGTCGAAATGTAAATAGGCCTATTATATGTCAGAGAATTGTATCATAATGAGGCAAATTATAACACTATTTTTAATTATGAAACAGTTTCTCCCACCAATCATAGCACAAGAAACAGTTGTGTGACCAATTAGGTAAGGATAGTATCACATCTGCGCTGACTTCCATGGCCTCCTATTTGACATTTCACTGCTTGGCTAGTGTCATAGTGGGGTATTTGAGGAGGCCATGGTCAAATAAAAGGTATTCTTTGCGTCCCATGCGCTCTGTTCAGTACATAAAACTGGCGAAATCTCGACAGGTATTTACGAATATTTATGTTCGAACATAAAATAGTTATAATTATCGTTGAATATAAACAGTCGTATGCAACACGCCTATAATGGTAATTAAGACACTCGTTTGGAAATTATACAACTCGATTCGCTCGTTTTATAAACATACTCCTGTCTTAATTATTGCAATTATAGGCTCGTTTTATAATGTACTACTTTGTTCGTCCAGAGTCATTTGGTCCTATCGGAATCCCTTCTATGTCTATGACAAATCTATGTCTTTATTATTTGTCTTCAACGACTTTCCCCAACGATAAGAATTTTTCCGTGGTTATATACTGGTATGTTTCTCCATCCATCAATTCATGTCTCTCTCTCAATCTTCATATAGGCTATCTAATATCAACCAACATAAATACAACCATCCATGGCCAGCATTACATACTTCTCGCTTTCAAAACACAAGCAAGCCCAAAATGGCCATAATTTCCACTGCCTACTTCACTCACACAGCAGGGGGATGGAACACCCCGACGATCGCAATGGCCACAAACGCGATTATCTAGTTGTGGAAACAGGATCGGGCTGATTCTGTTGGAAGGATAATTGATCGCGATAATGTAATCCTGTAGCGTTTAGACGTCCCAACTTAATCTGGATCGGGGCCTGAGCGGGATCGCGACCGGAACGTCTAAACGGATTATACGTTGATCTCTTACTGGGTTCACGAGAGTGTACTGCAGCACCATCTGTTGTTGAGTTCAATAACTAACTCGCCACCAGGCTGCGGCATGTTCGCTGTGTAGGAGGTGATTCAATGATAGCAGAGTTTCTCAAAGTGGGGTCCGCTACTAACCTAAAAGAATTCAAAATATTTTAAGCAAATTGCCTTATATGAAGACACACTTTGCTTATGTTTAAGAATCCAAGTACGTAAATTTTGCAAACAAAACACTGAAATATATTATGCCTTAAATCTCAGCAATTCTTCTAGGTTTATGCCGTGTCCTGTGCGGTGTTTCTACTAGTAACACCAACATAGGCTCATCAGTGGGCTCCTTGTGTTCGTGCCCGGTCCCCCACAGGAGTAGCGAACTGCGCGCTACCTCCTCCCATATGAAGCGCACAAGACACGGCATAAACCTAGAGAGAATGCTGAGTTTTAATTCCTTGTTCGTAAAAGGCAACATATACAATCTTATGCCATTTGTCACCACTTATTTGTGTGACTAAACTGAGAGCGATCAAGGGAACTACTCGCGTGTGGCGGAGCTCGTTCCGGTCACGGAGGGAGTCCGTAATTTCGTGTAGGCTAAGGATAGGTCATGCAAGATCCACCCATTCGTACCTAATGAGAAGGGAAGACCCCCCCACTTTGTACCCGTGGAGCCGTTTTCACCATGGCCCACATTTTAACCGAGTGTGTGGATCTTGCTGACTTACGAAGAAACCTTGGTTTGCAGATGACACTCGATCTTATATTAGCCGATGACGCGGTGGCCGCTGATCTCGTCATCCGCTATATAGTCTAAGTGAGAGACTTGTTCTTTATTGAATGCAGTATTTCTGATTTTCCGTAATTTTTGTTTATAGACTATTATAATTATTAGTTTTATTTATTTTTTTGTTTTATCAATTTTCGGTCTTTTAAAATCTAGGTGTCCACCTCTAAATTTTAAATCCCACTCCAAATGTGTATAATTTAATAAGATGACCTCGTAGTTCCGCACTTTTAAACAAAGAAAAAGTTCGTGTGAGCAAGCATTTTCAACAGTTTGCAACAATAAAACTGTAAGAAGAAATCGTCTTAAGAATGATGAAGCAGCCCTCAGATTGAGAATTTCGGCGATCCTCCCCTAAACCTTAGATACAATTAAATCAAATGAATAACTGCATCCCTCTCATTGATACATGTTGAGCTTTCTTCTTCATCGCTGACTTAATGTGTTGCTGAGCTTCTATGATCAAGATCGCGGGTTCAAAACCGGCCAAAGTCGTCAGATTTCTTAAGACTGTTAAAAATCCCTCAGTATGTCTTCTTTTGGAAGGGAAGCAAAGCCGGCGATTCCATGTCATAGATTTATGGCATGATAAATAATCTTCCACTAATTACACTTGTGTGAAGGTAAATTATAGGTTATCTTTGAGTAACACTCTTAGGTTTCAACGTTCGTCGCCTGGAGCCGTCTCTGGTGGCATCTAACAACAAAGTGCCGAACTAGTAGTTGACGGTGGCGTTTGGTAGCAAAAGTTGGAACTACATGAAAATCTAATGTCTGGAGTCCTTACTTGAATTAAAAACAGATAACACACAGCCGTCACAATTAACACAGATTTTCAGACAGATTCTACACTCACCCAAAGTACACGGGGCTACATGACCGCGTTGTCGCAGCCTCTAAACTGAGGAACCAACCAACCAACTTAATGTTATGTGAAAGTTGGTCTACCATAATTTCATTAAAGTATTTTAAATATTTTTATAAGTGTTATGAGTAAGGTTCGGATGTTTAGGAAATGTCTTTTTTTTTCTTGACTACATATTCATTAAAAACTGTAATTGTGCCGTAGTTCAATGTTCTTGATTCTTTTTATGTGGATTTTATAGAGCATATCAATGCATGTTTGGGTCATTTTGATAGTTATTGTCATATTTCATCACTATTAATGTTTTAAGGTCATATTGTGTTAATATTATAGGGGTGGAAGGTGGACTTATTAATATGGTATCCGCTGCAAGGTTTATGTGCGTTAGCGGCGGTAAAGATTTAAAAACGTGCCAGTTGTTGCAGACTATCAGAAAATATTTAACAGTAACTAAACTTGGTAGTATTTTTAACTTAGGGCATTGTCTCTCTCTTTTACAGGAAATTTGATTTGTGTCGCAGTTTTAAACGCGAGAAAATGTGAAGAATACTGTATGCTACTTTCCGTGAGTCTCTTGAAATATTCTGCGATAAACATTTGAGAAAAAAACATTATTATCGTATTATGAAATCAGCGTAGACTTTAATACATTTTTTAGATTTGAATGTATAATTAATAATGAGAATAACATTTCACTACATTATTAACACGTGTTTTTAGAAAGCATGTAAATATATTAGGTCATGTTGTATCTTTTTTGGATCATATTTCAGTGTTTTTAGGGCATATTTGCCTGCATATTTCTCGTTTCTTATGGTCCTACACATCCGAACCTTCGTTATCAGTAGGGCCCGGATGTTGATGACATGTCATCTTTTTACTGAACTGTCTCAAACAATGATGAAGTACATAGAAACTCCGGACGGGCCACCCAGTCTTCAAACATGTCATTTTTATTTTGCATTTTTTTGCATTTATTCCTATTTTTCCATCTTAAGAGGCGGTCGTAGTGAGATCCTATTTCACATTTCATTTCAAAACGTTGCCACTAGTTTCGTTGTAGTCGCTCTCCCCTTGTAGTTGCATGGCCCGTACATAGGTATCAGCACGGATTACCCCCTACTGTGAGGGGTGGCTCAAGGTCGCGCGTGCGAGAAAGTTCAAACTGCTCCGGGGTCCGACACTGGGGAAATGCACTTGACGTTACAGACAGTTAGGAACGGGGCTTCGAGTGAAAGCCGAAGTTAAACGATTGACTTCGCGTCACCACATGGTAGCTTTACGATTGATTACAAAGTGAGAAGCTTATTATCCTCTCTGTTTCAAAATAAATCATGTGATTGTGCCAGAACTTATCTATATTTACGACACTTTACTAAATGTAAAATACTGTAGTGTAATATTAAACATATCATATTCTCAGAATACAGTACATTGAAGTAGCTCCATTTTCTGCGTAATTCTCATCGCACTGTTGGTCTAGGGGTATGATTCCTGCTTTGAGTGCCGGAGGGCCCGAGTTCAAATCCCGGAAGTGCCTAGCATTTTTACTATTGTTTTATCTCTTGAAAATATTCAAAAAGTATATAAAAGAATCTTACGAACTTTTTTTTTTCGTGCGAGACTTGTACTTACTGTGTGCCAGTAATATAAATACATAGTTTGAGGTCAAACGCAATTTTTTATTTTAGTCGCTTTACCCTACAGGTTGGCTTTTCCCTCGGATTCAGCGGGGATCCCACCATTACCGTCACCAGGGCGGTGTCCTGGAACTTGAAACACCTGGACGAAGGATAAAACTGGGGAGGTGGGACCAGCACCTCGCCCAGGCGGCCTCACCTGCAAAGCGAACATGGGCCTCATGAGGGATGAAAAGTGAGGGGAAGATTGGGAGGGATAGACAAGGAAGAGGCAAGGAGGGTGGCCCCACCTCCCCAGTGGTATCCCCCAACCAGGTGTTTCAAGCTCCAGGACACTGCCCTTACGGTGGTTATGGTGGGATCCCTCGCTGAGTCCAAGGAAGGGTAGCGGCTTTGGTGGCGTAGTTGGTACATGCTGTTCTTCTATGCCCAAGATCGCGGGTTCAAACCCGGCCGAAGCCGTCGTTAAAAATCCCTCAGTATGCCTTTCTTCGGAGGGGAAGTAAAGCCGGCAGTCCCATGTCATAGATTTATGGCATGTTAAAGAACCTTCGTTCTTTAACGAAGAACGTTCGTTGCCAGGAGCCGACTGCGGTGGCGTCTAGTAACCAAGTTCTGAACTAGTAGTTGTTGATGGTGGCGTTTGGCGGCAAAAGTAGGAACTACTTCAAAAAATCATTGTCTGCAGTCCTTACTTGAATTAAAAACAGATAACACACACTTATACAGCCATCACAATTAACACCGGTTATCAGACAGATTCTACACAAACCCAAAGTACACGGGGCTACATGACCGCGTTGTCACAGTCCCTAAACTGAGGAAGCAACCAACCAACCAACCTAAGTCCGAGGGAAAAGCCAACCTGGAGGGTAAACCGACGGGGAAAAAAGAAGCGTTTACCTCAACCTATGTATTTAAATTACCGGAAGTCTCGCCCGAAAAAAGAACGTTCCTAAGGTTCTTTTACATACTTTTTAAATCGTTTCAAGAGATAAAAACAAAAGTAATAAAAATGCTAGGATCTTCCGGGGTTTGAACCCGGGACATCTCGCACCTAAAGCAGGAATCATACCCCTAGAACAACAAAGCGATATGCATTGTGCAGAAAATGGAGGTACTTCAATGTAATGTATTCTGAGAAAATGATATGTTGAATATTACACCACAGTATTTTACATTTAGTAAAGTGTCGTAAATATAGATAAGTTCTGGCACAATCACATGATTTATTTTGAAACAGAGAGGATAATAAGCTTCTCACTTTGTATTACCAATCGTAAAGCTACCATGTGGTGACGCAAAGTCAATCGTTTAACTTCGGCTTTCACTCGAAGCCCCGTTCCTAACTGTCTGTAACGTCAAGTGGGAAATGCAATCTCGTGGCAATGTGCCTCACGAATATCGAGACCAGGAAGTTCGAAGTGATAGTCTGTATAGGCTACGGTACTTCCAATTGAATGGCCGAAATATTTTGCTATAGATAAGCTAATAGTTAAACTACGGATTACGGAATTCACAAGTGACTGAAATATCCTTGGCGTTCCTCGTGATGTAGCGGCTAGTATTCTTGGCTGTCGCCCCGGAGGTTCGGGTTCGATTCCCGGCGCCGACAAGAAATTCGATTCATTCTTGTCTGAGGGCTGGAATGCCCCGTGAGGCAAAATTGAAAAGATGTGGTTTCGATTCCCATCTCAGCCATCTTGGAAGTGGTTTTCCGTGGTTTCTCACTTGTACTCTGGCTGCGTGGCTCAGTGGTAACGTTCTTGCTTGCTGTTCCCAAGATTGCAGGATCGAATCCTGGCGCAGCCAGCTGGCATTTGAGGGTGCGCAAATACGAGGGAGCCGTGTCAGTGAATTTACTGGCAGGTTAAAGATCCTCTTTGGGGCAAACTTCCGATACCCCGGCGTCTCCTAAAGCCGCAGATGTTTAAAGGGACGTAAAACAATAACATTATTTTTATTATTATTATTATTATCACTTCTACTCCAGGCAAATGCAGCCGACTCCTTCACAATCCTCATCTGAATGACAAATATACTGTACACACTAATAGAGCCATCACAATAAGACGGGTAATTAGACAAATTACAAACACACGCCAAGTACACGGGGTTAGATGACCACGATGCCGCAACAACTACTTTGAAATGCGCTATTGAGTTTCAAAAAATTCGGGAACTAGTCCTCGCACGGGGAAACGTGTTTTACAGGTGTTATAAGGATGCGCAGTGACCGACCGCAGTAGTTACACTTGCTAAGGTACAGCACAAAATCATGGGTGCCAAGCTATCTTCAAACTCGATAAACAAGTGCGTTCGAACCCGTGGGCCGTTGTTTCAATGTTTAACTCCATTATTATGTATATTTTATATTATCTTGGTAAGTCATTATTATTATTATTATTATTATTATTATTATTATTATTATTATTATTATTATTATTATTATCATCATCATCGGGATCTTGCCCGGTGTGGACCCGTCTGTCCAGCCCTCTAACACCGGCGGTTCTTCTTCTTCTTATTATTATTAACTGGCCTCGGTGGCCGAGAGCGCTAACGCACTATCTCGTGCCACGCTGATATCGAGAGAGCGTGGGTTTGAATCCCACCTCGGCCGTCTTATTATTTTCCGGATCTTGCATGGGGGGGGGGGGGGAACGCCTGTTCAACCCCCTACCATCGGCGGCTTCTCTTACTAATGCTATTATTATTATTAATAATAATATTTCTAAAATTATTATCAGTTTCTGCAAATTTAGGAGGATTATAAATTAATATTACATAATTTGGCAATAGAGGTGAGGGAGGGCAGGATTCTCCAGCCCCAGGGCCCATCACCACTATCTAACGCCTTGCATCCGGGGGTGACATACAAGAACGCTTCACCACGAGATGGTCTTTAAAACAGTATGTTATGCTTAATGTGATAACGCAGAAAATAATTAAAATGTTATTCTTCAAGCTCTACCATTTCCTTACAGACCTCACTTACATAAAACTGCCTATGTTGCGAAGTTCGAAACCGAACCACAATAAGGTTTCACGCCGGCGTTGTTGTTGCTCTTGCTCCATTAGATTGTGCATATTCAATCATTTACTTTCATAAACATCTTCATACTGACATTATGGGATTTGAAGACATTTTTTAGTGTTTCCTTAGTAAACAAAAGTTTGGTGCTTTTCGGTCGGTCAACACGAATGTACCCAAAAGAGTTGGGTTATGCCCTAATCCTGAAAAAATTACAACTCTTTTGGGTACATTCGTGTTGACCGACTGAAAAGCACCAAACTTTTGTTTTATCTTCATAATAAGCTTAATTGTGATAAAGAATCGTTCAGACTAAACTAATTCCTGAATAAAGTTGAAAAGTAAATTTTCAAACACTTTTGTTTGAATATTTCAGTTTACGATAACATCGAAAAAATACGTAAGGAAGCCTACACCCTAGTATACCTGTAACTTAGTAGTATGGTGAAAAACTGCTGTTTATTTCCTAGAATTATACGTATTTTCGTGTTTTTGTAAGTAACCATGACAAGTTATTTTTTCTTTTATTCTTAACAAAGGAGATATTTAAAGAAATGTAGAATACATTTTTTGAAATTACATTTCTCATCACACATGATTAACTTCAACGATAAGCTATAGCATATTATCAGGACTGAGTTGCTTCAGCTCTTCCTTTCGCATTGCCTTTTCCTCATCAACAAACAAGAAATGTCCAGAAACTACAAATTCAGTTGCTCAAGGGTAAGAAAACTAAGATCCGTTTCCCACGAGTTTCACATCACTATTCATGAACAAATATGGTGCAATTATATGGGGCAATTGTGATAATTAACTAATACATGTAACTTTTTCCAGGAGTGTATTTACATATTTATATCTTGTACCCCGCCCATTCATTGGGCACAGTCGTGTTGACCAACTGAAAAGCTACAAAAGACAATATTATAGCCTATATAAAAAATCAGTAGTAGTGGTGAAAGATTTCAGCCTATTCCTGTAACAACTTAGACCAGGAACTCATCCTAGCATCAACTCTTACCGCAGCTTCATTATAAACACAAATACGGTACTTTTGATTGCCTGTAGCAGCCTTCCCTGGATACCATAATACTGTACTTCAGAATCCTCAGTTTCTTTTCCCTTGGCACTCTACCGTACGCCTTCTCTAGATCTACAAAATACAAAAGTCTATTCCTCTCGTAGTATTCCTCAATCACTTGGTGCATACTAACAAAAAAAAAAAAAATCCTCACATCCTCGTTGTGGTCTAAAGCCACTCTGGGTTTCCTCCATCTTACTCTCGGCCAATGATTCAACCTGACCGCGTTGCCTACAAAAGTATAGAACCTCAAGTCCATAACATTTGTGAGATGAAGTGCGCATTTGGGTCACACATATTTTATCCCCCAATAAATGGTTTGAATAATGAAGAATTATTTACATACCTCAAGATCAACAAGGGATATACAGTAGATACCCTAGAGTTCCTGGCTGTATCAAGGGACAACTAACAGGCGTCCTGAGCCACAGCGACTGGCTGCGTGGCTCAGCGGTAATGTTCTCGCCTACTATGCCCAAGATAGCGGGATCGAATCCCGGGACAGTCAGTTGGCATTTGAGGGTGCACAAATGCGAAGGAGCCGTGTCAGTAGATTTACTGGCACGTTAAAGATCCCCTTCGGGGCAAAATCCTGGCACCCCGGTGTCTCTAAAAGCCACAGTTGTTAAAAGGGACGTAAAACTAATATTATAAATATGAGCCACAACATCCGGCAGACTCCCGCTTAGCATCACGTGGCTGGGAGACCCCACACCAGACCATACCAAGACTTAAATTCTTGGCAGAGCCGGGAATCAAGCCCGGGACCTCTGAGGTAGCCGACAACATTGCTGGCCACTGCGCCACGAGGTGTTTTATACATAGCACAGTATGTATTAAAAGGGCATATCAATAAACAGTATGGCTGTAAAAATTATGCTATACGCGTGTAGTCTCCACCCCCTCCCCACCAATTACGTAGACATGAAAAATGAATGAAGCTTGTAGTTTTACGTGACCGTTAATCTCGCGATCAGAGCAATGGGACCTTCATTTTTACGTGGAATCTGAACCACAGGACGTGATATTTCACTTCGAAAATCTCACTTGCCGGGAATCGAACCTTGGTGAGAGCCAAGCAGCTTGACCACTACAACATTACGTCCCCCAAAAAGTGAAGGAACGTGGGAATCATATAATCCCCGACTACTGTCGACCAAAATATTTTGTGCACTCGAGCTTGAAGGTGGTTTGTGAAGTAACCAATGGACCTACATGAAATCCTATAACATCATCATTTTCGTCGTTCAGTTTACGTTAGTTCATTTAGGCTTGGAATGTTTAATTTATATTTTAATATTTTTTATCGCAGTTGGAACACAAAAAGTGCTCGTTTTAAAGTGTGTTTCAACCATGCGTCACATTTACGAACTATTATCTCACAAACCCGTCATCAGATCGAATCCAAATTTTAACCCTATGTGCATTGGAATGTTGTATAACTGGTTTATTAAAATATAAATTAAAAATTCCAAACCTACATAGACTAACGTAAAATAGAACGACGAAAATGATGATGTTACTGGATTTTATGTAGGTCTATTGGTTACTTCACAAACAACCTTCAAACTCGAGTGCACATACTATTTTGGTCGACAGTAGATACGTAGACGTCAAGAACAGATAATGAATTAGAATAAACCAGGCTTAAAAATAATGCCTGGATTGATCTTTGGTTTCTTAATATACGTATTTGGGCCATAATATATTTTGAAATATATATTTAAAAATCTGAACTCAAGTCCTAACGATTTCAAAATGCTATACCACACAGAAGTGAGGAATGGATTTCGGGAGTGAATCCACACTGCGAAATAATTGACGTTCATCTTTTTACAGCATATAAACACATCACTCCTCAGCGCCTGGAACATTACCAGTACTCAGTAAAATAGAGGGTATCTAATAATGTAAACAGAGTTTCATATTGGCATATATCATCTACTCTGCTTTGAGTCTCTAATCTCCGGAAGGACGAAATGTTTGTAAAACCGGTCAAGTAACGGGAAAAAATACTCTCCCAAAAGTCTATCATATCTCTGTATGAGTTCCGTTGTAGGCTAATCCTTTTTGTCTTCTTGTAGTATGAAGCTGCCCTTGAGTCTGGTAGTGAAAATTGTGTTTGATGTCGAAGTTTCCTATTTCTCCTTTTCTCCCACTTTAATTGTAATAGTAATAATAATATTGGTTTTACGTCACTTCCAGGGTGCCGGAATTTTGCTAGTAAATCTACTGACACGGCTCCCTCGCATTTGCGCACCCTCAAATGCCAGCTGACCGCGCCAGACTTTAATAATTGTATAGCCTCTTCCGGGATAAAATTGTTCGTGTAGGATGGGCATTTGATTTAAAAACACAGTATTCACCAATAAGTCAATCCGTGCTCATTACACAGTCTTACTATTTTTTTAAAGTCATAGTACTAACAAAAATTGTTACACGGTAAAAGGTATAACGTGCACATTAAAGTTCTATTGCAGCTTTTAAGACAATAGCAATACCGTAGTGGAATGAGCGTGTCCGCTGCTCATTGTATGTGAAAGGGAGGCATGTGCTGATCTCCCCACTCCCCTGCATGGGGAAAAGCCTGAGCTGGCCTAGGCCAAATGTCTCAACTAATCTCTGTCTCTGTCTTGACCTGTTTCAAGGACAGGACTTGGCGACGTGACATCTGACGGAAACTGGCTGAACTACCAGCACCTCGACACGGCTAGCATTAGCAACTCAATATGCTTACATTTTCTAAACATCACGATTAAACATATACAGAGTTCTTAATTTTAAAATATGTTTCAGTAGCATACTAGAGAAAACTATAAGCTGTCTTACAGTGGAGTTTGTTTCTGTTTTCAACATTATCTGAAGGCATAGAAGAGTTTGGGAAAATCGCAGTTCAGAACACTATTTTATATAGAGAATTGTGATTTTAACTACACTTTTTTCTAACTATATTTGTATTCCTGTTCGATATGCTTTTGCACTGATGAAAAGTGTATAAAATACTACAGCGCGCTGTAGAAACAAAATAATTTTACCTTGTCCCGTTTCTTTATAAATCTTTTCACAAACTTTTGTCCCATGTTACAACAAGAGCTGGGCTGGCGGCCGGCTGTCCCAACTCCGGCCGGCTCTTAAGAGCAGTTTTTTAAGTTTGGTAGATTTTTTTGGTCTTATTTCAGAGAAATCGGCCTTTTGAGGTAATTTAGTTATGTCTCAGCTTTATATGACGGAGTTACGTGTCTCAGAGTTAAGAAGAAGCTAGTAGCTGATACAAGATAATTTAAAATATTGAAATATTGATTCCATTACCTTAATCAACCGGGTGGAAACTAGTCTTAGGAACAATCGTGGCAAAATTGTTGCGGGTATTGCATCAAAACTGAAAAAAGTGCTGGACTAAAACACCGGGTATAAAACATTCTGCAAAATCTCACATTCTTTCTGGTGAAAACTGCATGGATGGGATTGAGGAGGATTTAGCAGCAAACGACCTTCCTTACTTCAAGTACGCTCCGATCACATCAGTTGATGTTGAACGTAGCTTTTCGAGATATAACTTGTTGGCTGATAACCGCAGATCATTTACATTTGACAACATCAGAATGACAGTTGTAGTGCAGTGCAACTCAGACTAAAGTGAACATAAACCTTTTGTTAAGTGCTAGAAATCTATTTTGATTGACTTTTCAGTTTGAGCTTAAGATTTCATTTTTGAAATATTGGCGAGTTTATTTTTATAGGAACATTTTCTCCATTTTATAGTGCAGTTTTCGAATTTTGGAAATATTGGTGAGTTTATTATTTTAAGATCATTTTCTCAATTTTATAGTGCATTTTTGATTTTTTAGGCCATTTATTACAGTCATTTTTGAAAGTTTTCGGTGCATTTTTTAAACCTTTTTACGGCAACATCCGGGCCCTAGTTATAAGTATTTCACGTTTCAATGAATTATGATTCACAACCATATACATTACTATGCTTAATTTACATTGTTTGATTTTTCTCTTCACACAGATAACGTATCATAAATCATTTTATTCATACGCAAGCATACAGTAAGATCACAATATAATCATCCCAACCTCAAATTTGTTTCTATAAACCACTACATCTGTTCTATGTAAGTGTTTTAAGGTTTACTTTTTCTATCTTCTCCCCATTTTAATATAAACACACTTCTCATTTCAACATTATTGTTTCGTTTTAGATCATTAACATCTCCACTACGGGCTGTCTTTTGAAGATTATGTTCTTTCATCATTAACTTAAAGAAAGATGTAAGAGATCTAATTTAATTTTCTTTAGAGTTGGTTCCTCAGTTTAAGGGCTGCGACAACGCGGTCATGTAGCCCCGTGTACTTTGTGTGTGTGTAGAATCTGTCTGATAACAACCGGTGTTAATTGTCATGGCTCTATTAGTGTGTGTTATCTATAATTCAGTAGCCTCCGTGGCTTAGGCGGCAGCACGCCGGCCTCTCACCGCTGGGTCCGTGGTTCAAATCCCGGTCACTCCATGTGAGATTTGTGCTGGACAAAGCGGAAGCAGACAGGTTTTTCTCCGGGTACTCTGGTTTTCCATGTCACAACTTCATTCCAGCAACACTCTCCACTATCATTTCATTTTAATCATTGCCCCAGGGGAGTGCGACAGGCTTCGGCAGCCGGCACAGTTCATATCCTCGCCGCTAGATGGGGGCTTCATTCATTCCATTCCCTGACCCAGTCCGTCGACTGGAAGCAGGCTGTGGATTTTCATTTTCATCTGTAATTCTGAATCTTGCCACGGTGGGTGAGTGGTCAACGTGTCGGTCTACTAACCCCAAGCTTGCAGGTTCGCTCCTGGCCGTGGTAAGTGTTTTTTTTAAGGCGGCAAAAATTACGACACCATGCCATACGATGTTGACATGTCAAAGAACCCATTTGAATTAAGGAGGCCGTGTTCATAATGGCAAAATTAATCTCGGGAGTTTCCGTCAACACAAAGTTCCTAATTTCTCTACCAGAAAGTGCTATAGTGTTCAAGGAGCTTAGATATCTAACCTCCTTGACTTTCATAGTGATTCAAGGAACAACGAAATTCGACATGCAAGCTACCCTTTGGGGGTCAAATAACAAAGCTTGCACCCGGCACCCGACGCCGTATGATATTATTATTATTATTATTATCTGTAATTCAGGTAAGGAATGCAGACGATCAATTTGAAGTAGTTCCTACATTTGCTACCAAATGCTACCATCAATAACACCTAGCTGCGAACTTGGCTACTAGATGCCACCACAACCAGCACCTGGTGGCGAACGTTGAAATTTAATGAGCGTTAATCAAATCTAACCTACAAATTTTAGCTCCACACAATTGTAGTTAGTGGAAGGTTCTTTTGACAACTTTGTCCGGGTTTTAATCCGCAATCTTGGGCATAGAAGCTCAGCATGCTACCAACTACGCCACCGAAGCCGCTAATTGTTTGAGCATTTTTAAGCATTTAGATAGGTAACGTTTTGGAAATATTTTTGAACTCATAGTTTTTATAACATTGTATGTAATCTTGCAACTTCATTCGTATCATGGATGTTATAATATAATTAACAGGGCTAGGATTTTTAGGAGCTAAAAATCGGTAAAATATTTATTTTTTATGTATTAAAAATACCTGAAATATGTGACAAAAGAGTAAACAATATTTAATTATAATTTAGTTTATTAATGTGAATATAAACAATATGCAGTACTCACGAATGCAATTTATGCTATGCCTCACATATTCAGGTCGTCCATCACAAATGACCGACGATTATCGCAAAACACTTCTTCTGAAGGCGCAAAACTGCGGCAATATGTGTCTTGCCCTTGAGGTGTTGTGTAACTTGAGATTGCTTTTCCACATGGTTGACAGAACAGAACGCCCCCATCAGAAGAAAAATTATCTTTAAATTCTGCAACAGACGATAACTTGTAGTTGTATTTACTTTAGGCATCGTAGAACTGCCGTACACTTCACAGTACGAGAAATGAACTGAATGTGAGTGACACTGGTTCCAGGTAGCTCTAGCATATAGTGCAATATGGCTATGGACAAGGAAATCCCCGGCATCCACAGTGAGTGGCACAGGGCGACAAGTTAAGAATAACACAGTTGCAAGCTGACATACGCACTGCAGGAACATTACATAGCTCACAGGTTCTTCCCTGTTGAAGTAACACAGAACTATCATTCAATAAACTGTTAGATCTGGCATACTGATTTTTAACAAGAAGTTCCGTTAAGAACTATACAGCCTACTTTTCATGCCAATGATTATTCTACAGAATATGAACCTATCTAGAATAATGACGAAATTAAGTTGCTAATATCGAAATTTCCAATTAGTTCGAAATACTGTATACCTGGCATAATGTATCCTAATAGAGCACTACAGTTGGCAGCCCTGATGACTGAATATATTCTTAGTTCCATCTCTTAAGGTACAAAATACAAAATTTGGTTGAAGTCCAATGAATCGCATGGACGTTACATGCAGTTAAACATTGGATCTAACAGCGCGTAAAATCATGTTGGCAACAATGTCATGCATGTATTGGTCAGAAATAATCTGAAATAATATGATCTATTGTTGTACCAATTTTGAATGAAATCCATTAGTTAGTATAGAAGTTACATGCATTTTAAAATTGGACCTATCAGCAGGCTTAGAATCATGTTGGCAGCACTGACGTATATTAGTTACTCCAAATTCGTCTAGAATGCCAGGTACTATACGTGTGCAAATTTTAGAGCTATTGGCTTGCATACTTTCTGATATATTGATATTAGGGTAACAAAAATAGGGACAGCACATATTAACAGTTGGCAGCCCTGGTTGCTCCTTAGAATACGCATAGTCATATCTGTTATGGTACACATAACACATACGAAATTTGGTTGAAATCCAAATGATAGTATGGAAGTTGCATGTATTTAAAGTTGGACCTGTCAGCAGGCTTAGAATCATGTTGGTAGCACTGACGTATATAAGTTACTCCAAATTAATATAGAATGTCAGGTACTATACGTGTGCATAGTTTAAAGCTGTCGGCTTGCATACTTTCTGATATATCGGTATTTGGATAAAATAAATTAGGAGCATTTATTAACAGTTGGCAGCCCTGGTAGGTCTTAAGAATACGCTCAGTCATATCTGGTTATGTACACATACAACATACGAAATTTGGTTGAATTCCAATTTATAGTGTAGAAGTTATATGCATTTAAAAATTGGACCTATCAGGAGGCTTATAATCATTTTGGCAACACTGCCATGTTTGGCCTCCTGGAAATTAAACTGAAATATTATGGTCTGTACGTGTGCCAATTTTGAAATAGCTCCCATTCATACTTTCCAAGATATCCAACATGGAGCTCAAATTTCAATTGCGATTTTTTAGCAGTTGGTAGCACTGATATCATTTTCAAATATGGCCGTGAGATATTCAGGTGTAGATCTTTACTCCTACCAAATTTTGTTTCGATTGCTGGAGCCGTTTAGGAGTTGATAGGGGGGACACACACACAGCCAGACAGACAGACAGACAGACAGACAGACAGACACACATTTGCCCGATCTCATAAGTCTACTTTTTTCTCATTTTTGCAAAATGTGAAAAGTAGGCTAATGATATTATGTATTTTTATGTGCTAAAAAGTGAAAAGCAGAAATTTATGTATTTACATAAAAATATATTTATTTACCTAATAATCCGAGCCCTAATAATTAAACTTGGGCAGTCATGCCATTTCGTGTTGTAAGTTGTAAGCGCCGCTACTGTCATGTAGGTAAGGTAATCCATTCGTATTAGGTCGGTCCTAGTCAATGTCCACTGCTGGATATAGGAATTTCTTATGATTGAAATTAAAACAATTTAATCTATTGTAACCTCTATTTATTATAACTGCTGAAATTCTTGTCAAACAGGTGCCTGAAAGTGCGGAGCAGAAAGACGCTCCTTCCGGAGAGCTCTCTGTAAAATTTGTCGGGTGAAGACCTGCCTAAATTCTCCTACCCTAGACAGATGAAGACGGCGACTTCAACGACCCCCTTCTACATCCAGATCCAACTACACATGAGTCTCCGGAGCCCCAACAAGAGCCGTAAGATGAACCTGGGCCTTCCAAAAGAATACTACTGTCTCGCTAAGTGCAGATTAGCCTAACATTACATACCTACCCTTTCGTTGTAATGTATTAATAAATAGCTGGTAATTGACATATTTCGTGTTTCTCTCGCAGGTGTTAAGCTGAGATCCCTCCATCACTTCGCCACTGAGACTTCAATATTGATAAGAAATTACACATTATTATTAACTGTATTCAATTTCATGTTCCTATTTTTTACCTGATAACTAAAGAACTACCGGTATTGGTCTTACAGCGTTTTACTTGTGCTCAAATTAAAGCTAAATAACTGCTCTACAACTTTACTTCTTATGACTTTCCCCGTAGAATGAGTTGGTTGGTTGGTTCTTAAGTTTAGGGGCTGCGACAACGCGGTCATGTAGCCCCGTGTACTTTGGGTGTGTGTAGAATCTGTCTGATAACCGGTGTTAATTGTGATGACTGTATTAGTGTGTGTTATCTGTTTTTTTTAATTCAAGTAAGGACTGCAGACTTTTGCAGTTTTTCAAATAGGTCCTACTTTTGCTGCCAAACGCCACCGTCGACGACTACTAGTCCAGAACGTAGTTACCAGACGCCACCGCAGTCGGCTCTTGGCAACGAACGTAGGAACCTAAGAGCGTTGTTTACATTCTTAACCTATACAATTTAGCTTCACGCAGGTGTAATTAGTGGAAAGTTCCTTAACACGCCATAAATCTATGACATGGGACCACCGGCTTTACTTCCCCTCCGAAGGAAGGCATACTGAGGGATTTTAACGCTCTTAAAAATCCGACGACTTCGGCCGGATTTGAACCCACGATCTTGGGCACAGAAGCTCAGCATGCTACCAACTACGCCACCGAAGCCGCCCGTAGAATGAGTATTATAGCGAGCTAACTACAAATTTCTAACTTTTTTAAAAAAAATTGCCCATATTCGAAGTGTTGTATCTCGAGATCTATAAGGCACAGAGAGCTAGAGTTGCGGTCAAATAGTTGCTAATTTTTGTCTTCTTTAAAAGTGTCATGGATGACTTTTCCGTAAAATGCATTGTTTAGAAGTTAGAAGCCAAAAACTGAAGAAAGTCTGAAACTTTCGAAGATTTTCGAGCACCACAAAGTTAGCACAGGTCTTTCGAAGTTGCAAACTTGGTTTTACACTATTGGTATCTATCCTAACATCATCCCAAAAAATCAGAACCTTGCAATTTTTTGAGACCTAGAATGTTTTAGATGACTGGCCTAATTTTGGATATGGAACATATACGGTCATTATCTATGTGCGCCCCGATATACACGGCAAGGTAAGCCGGCTGTGACTAGCGCAGATCGTGAGCGCTCGTGGTTGTCGGCGCGCACTTTTACACGTTTACCAAACATGCTCAGTAATGTGTACTTACAGTGCTCATAGGCGATGCTGAAAATGTCCTCCCTTTCTTGTAACAGTAGCATGCTGAGCTTCTATGCCCGAGATTGCGGGTTCAAATCCGGCCAAAATCATCGGATTTTTAACAGCGTTAAAAATCCTTCAGTATGCCTTCCTTCGGAGGGGAAGTAAAGCCGGCGGTCCCATGTCATATATTTATGGCATGTTAAAGAACCTTCCACTAATTACACATGTGTGAAGCTAAATTGTATAGGTTAAGATGGTAAACAACGCTCTTAGGTTCCTACGTTCATTGCCAAGAACCGACTGTGGTGGCGTCTGGTAGCTAAGTTCTGAACTAGTAGTCGTTGACGGTTGCGTTTGGCGGCAAAAGTAGTAACTATTTGAAAAATTCAAAAGTCTGCAATCCTTACTTGATTTAAAAAACCAATAACACACACTAATACAGTCATCACAATTAACACCGTTTATCAGACAGATTCTACACACACCCAAAGTACACGGGGCTACATGACCACGTTGTCGCAGCCCCTAAACTGAGGAACCAACCAACCATCTTCTGATGAAAGAATGGACAACAATCTCATCTAATTTTTGTTCTGTAAGAACACAACATTGTCTGTTAACTCTTTTATTATTTACGGAGCCTGTTTTCTTGAATCGTTTAGCGAGCCTCCTAATTGTACTAGCATTAGGCATAGGTTTTCCTGGAAACTTGATCCGAAATTTCTGCTTTTCATATACGAATTATGGATCTACACACGTTCGCGCAATGTGAATTGGTGTCTAGGCATGACCAACTATCACAGTAATCACAATACTCACTAAACGTGCAACAATAACGTCTAAGCTTTGCAGATACACGTCCATACGAATGACAAAACACGTGTGAACTAACGATATGAGTCAACGGAGCGCGCCACCACCAGCTGAACCGTCTACGCGCGCTCGCGATCTGCGCTAGTCAAAGCCGGCTTAGCTTGCCGTGATTATCGAGGCGCACATAGATAATGACCTTGTATTTGAATATTGTTCCTAATTCTTTATTTCTAATTCTAATACGACTAGGCCTATAAGGAATACAAATGAAGACCAGTATTATTCTTTCGTTTCACCCTCTTTGGGGTACGTTGAATACATTATTTATCTGTGCTTTGTGCTTTCCTTAATAGGCTAGCTCTTCATTCTTTCTGATCTTTTCGTTAAAGATAATTCAGTACATGAGGAATATCTGCAATTTATTCCAATGAATGATACATATAAAGTCATCAAGATGGCAGGTTTTGATAGCCAATAGTAATGGCAGTGGGAACACGGAGAGCAAAACATTATTTTTCTCTCACATAATATCAATATTTTAAGGAACCACGTAACTATGGTCATGATGATACCACTGTATCGTTTCAGTTTTAATATTATTTTAGTTACTGTTTTCCAAATATTTTGTAATATATTTTTAATTTTTAGTCTACTTTTCTCATTTTGCAAAAAATGTGTGTCTGTTTGTCTGTCTGTCTTTCCGTCTGTCTGCCTGTCCTTCTGTCTGTCTGTCTGGCTGTGTGTGTGGACCCCCCTATCAACTCCTAAACGGCTGCAGATATCGAAACCAAATTCGGTAAGAGTAAAGATCTACTCCTGAACATCTCACGGCCATATTTTAAATTGATGTCAGTGCTACCTGGTGTATTCCTTGGAATACACGGTAAGATAGAGTAAGTTTTTGCTTCTCTTTGCTATAGTTTATTCCTTCCTTTTTCTCAAACACCAACAGTGATCTTCTTATTTCTCCTTGTTGGTTATGTCTCTCATATTACTTGTAAGTCTGTTATAGATATATATCTTCCATGACCCACCTAGCGTCATCTAGCAGCGAATCTCTGAAGTTCCTCAATTCTTCACTGTACAAAAGGACTTCCTTATCAATCTAGCCACCAGATCTCGTCGCCATCGCCAGCTATCATCTCCGTGATCAAGAGAACTTCGTCCACTTTTTCACCCTCCAGGCTGCGCTAGTGACTCCTACTATCAACTCTTTGAAGACCATTTCATCAAGAAGATTTTTTAAAACTATTAAGTTGGCTATTCTTATATGTATTCCTTTTGTCTCCTACCCCCACTCTTTTCCCTTCCCTGGTCCCTCCGAGTTCCGTTGAGCGTGTCTCACTTGTACGTCGGAAGTCGACCCAGTCAGTTAGAGCTTAACTAAAGCTCGCCTCCTCATCTCTAGAGGCAAACTTTTAAATTCTACGCCATGTTAGAATTTTAGAACCAACCGTCAACAGGAACATCGCCTTCGTCATGAAGCAAAGCTAAGTACTACTTCTACGTTCTTCAACTTATTTTAATTGATTTTAAATACCTACATGCTCTTTAATGATCATTTTATAGGCAGTGTGAGATTTCTATATTTGGGGCAATAATCATACTTCGCGGGATTTTCTATGTTGGGCTTTTGCCTATCCTAGCCAATCTTAACATGAAGCAGCATTTCTTATGCTTATTAAATGAGAGATTTTCTCACAACGTGGGACACCATTAAATTACCCACTGTCTATAAAATACTTAGCTCGTTCCACCGCTGGACTAACTTTTGCCCTATTCTTCAGTCTTGATTGTTCTGGAATTTTCCATGCCGAACAATTTATTTACGAGTCAAACCTTCTAGTACTTTCCACTCACATATGGGAATACTTTTTCATACTAAGGAATCTTCCTTATTAACTGCTAATCAATATCTAATTTTTCTTCCTCCATTGGGATTTCTTTTCGGTGCATTCAACTATACCCTACAAGTTTCTCAAGCAATAGACTCTCGCATATCTAGTGTAACTAGTTATTTTCCACCATTGCAATAACTTTCTTTACCATCAACTTTTTGTGCTACTACAGTGAACTTTTCAACTATATCAACAGACTATAGTGAAAAACAGTGCTTGTTCAACCTTTCATCCGCGTCGCGCTCGTCCGTGTACAATAAATACGGCCATGAACACTTTTCCACAATCCCATTTGATCTTTCTCAAACCCTTTACTAACAAACCAAAATAATACAATTGTTACTTTAGGTCTTTTTTCAATGAGGTGTCACTCTCAATAAGTGCCCTCCCTCACTTGTTCCACGTACAACGAATTAATTTCTGTAAAACTTCGTGTCTAGTACACGCCTTAAATTATATTGTTTCTCCCTTCTAATGAGGGAATCCAATTCTTTCAACTCATAAGTGAGTTATCTCTAGGTTTCACGAAAGGGAAACTTGCCCCATTTTCTCGTGATCCCTACTTAAACATAGGAGTTGTAGAAACTTCCTTTCGATTGTTCTCTTCAGGTTTCACAATAAGTGACCTGCCCTATTTGCATAATCTTCTATGTATAATCATTAAAAGTAATTCAGTATCAATACAAGAAGTTATAGAAGCTTCTATTTTATTCTTCCTGCTTTTTGTTGTTGTTACTTTCGAAGTTGTTATTATTTCTAAGATACTTATCTAGAAATCCTTAAAGTACACTCCTTGTGCTTGATTTATTGTCTAACTTTAATTACGTCAGTTATCTTTAAATTTTTCATTTACTTATCTTCGTCATTTCAAAATCTTACGAAGATTTTAAAGCATATTTAAGGTTTGAAACCAAAAGAATTATTAATTGCCTGGCGCAAGTTTTAGATGTTTTCGGAGGTCTGCGACCCCAATTGTTTATAGAAATCAAAATTATATATTTGTTAAAAAACTACTTCCTTTTGCATTGTTAAATAAATCAAATATTTGTTTTTCGCTTCATCATTTCTCTAACATAACGGTTAGGCAAGATCCTGACTTCCTTGACTCTTCCTATTCAATAAAAATAAATCTATTGATAGGGTTTTCACCACTTGTTGCATTTGAGCAAGAACTCTTAGTTGGTAACTTAGTAAAGTCTCTCTTAGCTTTAATAGCTAATTCTAACTGGCCAGTAAGGCAAGCCTAGCTCGCTACGCCAGCTTCCTGCCTGTGGAGATTCTCTCCAACACTTATGGTTGGTTTTTCAAAATATAAGTGTTTCTCATTGTCTAAACTTTTAGTCGGCGCCTTGCTGGGTAAACGCTCAGCCATTTCCAAATGCAACTATTGGTATACTTACCAAAATTATTCCCAAAGGTATAATTGCTTTATCCCTATCCTTCTTGGAAGCATTTGGTCGCTCTTTAGAAATTCTATAATTTCAAAAACTAAAATATCAAAGCCGATTCAAATTATTGGCATTCTTCAAATTACCTGTTTAGAAACAAACTCCTTTGAACAGATACACAATAAATCCGTTACTCTTTGTCTTGCCAGACGACCACCCTTCCCCATAGTAGGCATATGTATGCTTGAGAGGGAATACGCTAAAGTAACTTTCGTGCAAACCGCCCAAGTTCCAGCTGCGTTTCCCGTTAGCTTTGCCCAGGTCCCTACCCACTTTAGGTATCGGAGAGCGGATTTGCAGTGGCAGCTGCCTTTGAGCATATTTAAAGTTAAACTTATAACTTCTGTAGGACTCTCGTCCGATTTCTCCATCCTTTTTCTCCAGTCCGAAACCCACTTCTTTTTCTTTATCGTCTTCCCTTGGGGGTTAGGTTATTCCCAAGCTAATAATCAACCCAAAATTCGGTCCCAGAAACCCGGGAGAGTCCATTTATGATATTTTCTATTTGTCAAGGGTTATTTGACAATATTTTGCAAATCATTAATATCTTCTTTGAATCTTTCATCTATAACTACACCGTGCAAAGCCTGTGAAGTGGAAAGAGGCCGCTCCTGTCTCCTTTGGTGTGTCGCTTTCTTTCAACTTAGTTGCTGCTGCCAGCCTGACAGCATTTCCAAGATTCCGCAGTTTCGTAAGTTATACTTTAATTTACCTATTTTGTCATGGCTCCTACAGAAAAGGATAAGGATAAAAAACTTACTTCTAAACGAGCATCCAAAAAGGGAAAATTACCCGATTCAGAAAATATATCAAAGAGCTATATCCCTCAGAAGCTCAATTAGATTTGTTAAAACATCGAGTAAAGAATTTTGAACGTTCATATGAAAATTATTGTAACATCCAAACTGAAATCGAAACTTGTATGCTCAATCAAACTGAAGATCAAGTCGAAGTAGAAAACCAATATTACGACGGTATAGGTGCTGCTTTCAAAATAATACGCCAACTCGAAGAAGAACAGAAAAAAAAGATGGTTCTGTTCTTGGTTCCCTTCACGAACAACAAACCTCTTCTCGCGAGGCCACTCACAAGCCCAAACCAATTCTACCTAAGATTGATTCACCCCACTTCTCTGGAGACGAATCTACTTGGGATTATTTCTATGAATTATTTTGTTCTCTTGTTCATGACAATGAAGACATTCAAGTCATCTACAAGTTTCATTATTTGAGATCTATCCTCCGAGGTCAAGCTCTGCAGTTAGTTGAAGCACTCCCTTTAAGTGCCGAAAACTACCCCATTGCCTTTAACTTATTGAAAGAAAGATACGGTAATTCACGGTTACGTATTCAACGCCATGTGAAGGCTCTATTTAACTTACCTGCGTCACAGCACAATGACGTCACTAGTTTGCGTACTCTCATTGATACTACACAACTTCACGTTAAAGCTTTGTCCCAATTAGATCAACCCACTGAACACTGGGACACTTTCTTAATACATTTAGTGGTTTCTAAAGTCGATGTTGCTACCCTCAAAGCTTGGGAGATCGAACTTTCCAGAGAAGACGATTACTCTTACGAGCATTTAGTCACTTTCATAAAGGCTAGATGCCAATTCTTAACTGCTTTAGCTAATCAAAGTGAACCCTCATCCCCTAGTTCTAAATTTGAATCAATGTCTCTTAAACCTAAAAGTGAACGCTTAGCGTCTAGTACCCAAAAACCTGGGTCTAGCTTATCTAAACTCAAGTCAAACACCACTGGTTACCCAACTAGGTCTAGTGAACGCCGTATTGCTAGTTCTTTCGTTTAAAACACTCAAAGCGAACCCCGTAAGAGTTTAAATGAACCATTAAAGTGCATACTTTGTAAAGATTCCCACGCCTTATATCTAGGTAAATCTTTTAAAGAACTGTCAGTCGACGACAGAAGAAAATTAGTTTCCCAGAATAAACATTGCTTCAACTGCCTAGCACCCTCGCATTCTGCTTCAAATTGCAAGTCCACCAGACTTTGCTTCCATTGTGAAAAAGCTCATCACACTTTACTACATCGACATGATCAGGCAAGGTCATCGACCGCATCTACTTCTCAGAAAAGTGACAATGCTAACAGTTCCGATGCTTCATCTTACATTCAAAATGCCAAGTCCATACGTAGTGCCCAAGTACTATTGTCTACTGTCCAAATCGAAGTTCAGGATAACTTTGGCAACTGGGTCCGTGACGCGGTCTTCTTGATTCAGCGGCAACTCATGATTTTGTGTCTAATTCTTTGATTAGAAAACTAGGCCTACCTGTAAACCCCACTTCTATTAACGTATCGGGCATTAACAGCTCAAAATCGCAAGCTTTACAGTTTTCAAAGCTAACCATAAGAGACATTTGTCACAGAAACAACTTTCTCAAACTGAATTGTCTCATTCTCAATAGCATAGGAGAAGATACTCCAAGTCACTCTGTGGACATTTCAGGTTTAAACATCCCTCGCATTTAAGGCTAGCCGATCCTCTGATCAATGTACAAAACCCCATTTACATACTCTTTAGTGCCAATGTTTTCTGGAATTGCCTTCGTAAACAGGTTCGCAAGTTATCCTCAAACGTGGTTGCCCGAGACACTAATTTTGGATGGATCGTCACCGGTCAACTTCCTCATTATTCTCCCCAACCCGCATCGCAATGTTATTTCGCTAATACTGACTTGGAAGGTTCTGGAGGCTCGAAAGCGTTGATTCTCCTAACGTGACCTCTTCAGAAAACGAATACTGTAAGCAACTTTTTCTGAACACCACCACTCGTTCTTCTGATGGCCGGTTCATTGTTCAGATGCCGAGATTACATAATCCCCCTAAACTTATTAACTCTCAACCCAAAGCTCGAAAAGCTCTCTTTGCTATCGAGAACAAATTCAGGAAAGAACCTCTCGTTAAACAGGTGTATACTGATTTCATGGATGAGTATAAAAGCTTAGATCATATGGAAGTTGTTAACAAATCTGATGATGATTTACACCCCCCCCCCCCCCCAATTGAAACGGTTTTCTTAAATCATCATCCCGTGTGGAAAAACCCTCTTGTAAAGGATAAAATCCGAGTTGTTTTCAATGGTTCATCACCTGACGTTAATGGCAACAGTCTTAACGATACTCTTTACTCTGGTCCTGCTATTCAATCAGATCTATCTGCTATACTCTTAAACTTTCGATTATTTCCCATAGCTGTTATAGCGGATATAAAACAGATGTACCGTCAAGTTTTAATTCAGCCTGAACAACGAGATCTTCAAAGAATCTTGTGGCGCGACGAAATCAGCAAGCCCATTACGGTATTTCGCTTAAAACCTTCCGCTTTCCTTGCTATCCGATCCCTACACTTGTTAGCCTCTCAAGATGGTCATTTATTTGATTCTAAAGCTTCCGAAGCACTAACTACATCATTCTATGTTGACGATTACTTGCAGTCCTTCCCCACTCTGGAGGAAGCTTCCTTCGTGTCACTAGAACTTCAGGCATTGCTAAAGAAGGGAGGATTCCCACTTCATAAGTGGAATTCCAACTCCCATGTGTTTCTCGCCCAGTTTCCTATTGAAGATGTAGATCCCTCCTCCGTCGAAATTTGTGGAAACTCCGAATCCATAAAAACTCTTGGAGTTCATTGGTGCACTAGCACTGACACTCTCATCTATAAAGTTTCGCTTGCAGAAGAGCTCCCTAACACAAAAAGACAAATTCTCTCTGAAATTGCAAAAATTTTTGATCCGCTTCAATTCCTTGCCCCGGTTATTGTTATAGCCAAACTTTTCATGCAAGAGCTATGGTCGCTCAAATGTGAATGGAACGACACTAGTCCCCTTTCTTTTCTTAACAGATGGCTCTCTTTTCGCAGCAATTTGCTTGATCTTTCCCTTATTGAAATTCCCAGGAATTTAATTAACGCTCATCCTAATGCATCTTTTTTCCTTCATGTGTTCGCGGACAGTTCCGATAAGCTTACAGTTGCTTTGCATATTTGGTTTATAGCGGTTCATTAAATGGATCTTCAGTTTCCAACCTTGTTTGTGCCAAATCGAAGGTGGCTCCTCTTAAAACTATCACTTTGCCTAGGCTTGAATTGTGTGCTACACTCATGGCCGCAGAACTTGTTAAGAAATTACGGGAAGTCTTAAAAGTCGAATTCTCGCAAATCTATCTCTGGAGCGATTCCATGATCACCCTTTCTTGGATCGCCAAGAACCCCGCTCATTGGCAAACTTTTGTTGCAAACAGGGTTTCCAAAATTCAAACACTTACTTCGGAATGTCAATGGAGGCATGTGCCCAGCGCTGACAACACTGACGACATCATTTCTCGTGGATGTTTACCCTCTCAATTGACAGCTTCTCAGTTGTACTGGCATGGGCCCTCGTGGTTAATCGGAGACTCTTCTTGTTGGCCTTCTAAACCTCCAGCTACAAACTTCAACTTGCCTGACGCTAAAGTATCTAAACCTACTGCTTCGTGTCTTGTTTCCAACGTTTCTCATCCCTTGTTGTCCCGCTATTCTTCCTTTCACAAATTAATTCGAATTGTTGCCTATCTTCTTAGATGGAAATATCTTGTGGTTGACCAACCTCTTCTCCCCAAACCACACCTTACCAATCATGAATTGAATCTCGCTACCATTAAGGTTTTGCAACTAACACAGCAAGAAGCCTTTTCTTCTGAATTGTCTTTACTTTCCTCTAAAAAGGATCTTCCCAAATCCAGTCGTCTTCGTGCCTTAGCCCCGTTCCTTGATGACAATAGGTTACTAAGGGTAGGTGGTAGGCTCTCGCAATCTTTGCTTTCTGAGGACAAAAAGCATCCTGTTATTTTACCTTCTAAACATCACGTAACTTCCGTAATTATACGTGACTTTCATTATCGCAATCTGCATGTTGGTACACGCACTCTGCTTTGCCTCTTAAGGGAAAAGTACTGGATTATAAATGGAATTCATGAAGTTTCCTCTGTAATTCACAAGTGCATTCCTTGCTTCAACGCGAAACCTAAAGTCAATACTCAATTAATGAGCGATCTGCCCTCCTTTCGCTCTTCTCCTATACATCCATTTGCTCTAACTGGTGTGGACTATATGGGTCCGTTCCAATATCAACGCAACTCCCCTGAAGCTAAACGCAAATTGTTTGGTAAGCTCTATGTTTCTCTCTTTGTTTGCATGGTTACTGGCGTGATCCATTTGGAACTAGTAACGAATGCCTCTACTTCTCACTTTTTATCAGCTGTCTCTCGCTTCGCTGCAAGGCGAGGTGTTCCTTCGGAGATGTTCTCTGATAACGCTTTCACTTTTCAAGGCGCAGCTTCCTTGTGGAAGAAAGCTCTCACATCTTCTCCTGCCATGGAACAGATTTCTAATTTTTCCTACTCAAAGGGTTTCAAATGGCGTTTTATACCTCCCTACGCTCCTCATCACGGTGGTAGGTGGGAATCCTGCGTAAAACTCACTAAACATCACTTAAGAAAGGTTTTAGGTAATCGCATTCTGACTTATGAAGAATTTAATTCGCTGTCTGTTCTGATTGAAGGTGTTGTTAATTCTCGCCCTTTAACTCCGCTTTCCAATGACCCTGATGACCTGCTTCCACTCACACCTGGTCACTTCCTTATAGGCACTTCATTTTCTGTCCCTCGTCCCCTTCCCAACTCATACAGGGATTGTAATTTACCTATTGTTTGGCGTAAACTTGAAGCCCTCCGCAATTCTTTCTGGAAGAGGTGGAATTTGGAATACTTAACTTCCCTACAACGGAGACAGAAGTGGTTTCTTTCCAATCCCGACATAAGAGAGGGGGACTTGGTCCTGGTTAGGAATGTTTCTCCCCCCTTGGTCTGGATTTCTGGTAGAGTGACCGAATGCTATCCTGGAAGGGATGGGAGAGTTAGGGTAGCCAAGATCTTGACCACTAACGGGCACATCATAAGACCACTGTCTTTAATTGCTCCTTTACCTTTAGACTTTTAATTGCTCGTCTTGTTCTCTGTTGGTGTTTTCCCCTCCCAACTTGGTGTATTTCTTGGAATACACGGTAAGATAGAGTTAGTTTTTGCTTCTCTTTGCTATAGTTTATTCCTTCCTTTTTCTCAAACACCAACAGTGATCTTCTTATTTCTCCTTGTTGGTTATGTCTCTCATATTACTTGTAAGTCTGTTATAGATATCAGTGGCGGCCGGTGGTATGTAAAGCTGGGTGTTGCACCAACATTTCTGATGTCGCAATTTTATATGGGAAGTTTACACATGTAACAAAAATCAATTAACGTTAGATAAACTACATTTCTATAAAAACTGAAATACATGGGTTTTCCAAACTAACTGTACGTTCGACAAATAGATAAAATTTTAATGGCTCTTTTGGGCTTCTTCCTATAGGAATTCATAAAAAATTATATGTATGTATTTACGCCCTATGCCTGAGTTAATTGGAAGAATTTAAAACACAGCAGGTTGTCTAAGTTTGGGTCTCTATCTCCAGGATAATAAACATTCTCAACATAAAAACATGGCAACCGAAAAGTTTGTACGTTACGAAAAATGATATAACTAACAAAGATGGGCACATATTCTGCATAATGATAGGTTTTTTTTTTACTATAGCTTGAACCCCATCAGAGGAACCAGCCATGAAGTGCGCTCTGTCATACGTCCACGCAATTCATTTTTGCGGAGTTTCATTCAATTTCTGCTTCTTTAATTAATCCAGTAAACACGCTGCTAATGTGTGTGCATCATGTTTTGTTTGCCTCTTAGTACGTAACTTATCGGTATACAACAGCCATCTGAAATATGTTTGAAATATCACTAGTTTCATCTGCTATAATGGCTAAAATTTCCGATTCCTTTATTTGCTTTGATACTTCTTCTTGGCAAACCACCAAAATAATCTGTAAAATTTAATTTTGAATTGTTTTGGACGTTCCTTTGAAAACAGTAGCCCTTACCAAAATGACCTTTAACACAGCATCCAACTCAACGCTAAAATTAATTAGTTCTCTCAAAACACCTGGATTTGTTGATGTTACACTTTCATCATGATCACGCAAGGCCAGTTCGAAAGAGCCACAGAAACGAATACAGTTTATTACAATATTTAACACATACCTATTGTGCCTAACTTCTTCGTTATATTCCGCAATTTACCTTCTATAGACACTGTCCAATTGTGCAGCTTCGTTAACAGTTCGAAAAAGGGTCAATTTCAAACAGCTGAAGATTGGTTGGTTCCTCAGTTTAGGAGCTGCGACAACGCGGTCATATCCTGTACTTTGGGTGTGTGGAGAATCTGTCTGACAACCGGTGTTAATTGTGAAGGCTGTATTAGTGAGTGTCATCTGTTTTTAATTCAAGTGAGGACTGCAGACATTGAATTTCAAGCAGTTCCTACTTTTGGCGCCAAAGGCCACCGTAAACGACTACTAGTTCAGAACTTGGTTACTACACGCCACCGCAGTCGGCTCCTGGCGACGAACGTTGGAACCTAAGAGCGTTGTTCAAATTTTTAACCTATAATTTAGCTTCACACAGGTGTAATTAGTGGAAGATTCTTTAACATGCCATAAATCTATGACATGGGACCGCCGGCTTTACTTCCCCTCCGAAGGAATGCATACTGAGGGATTTTTAACGCTCTTAAAAATCCGACGACTTCGGCCGGGTTTGAACCCGCGATCTTGGACATAGAGGCTCAGCATGCTACCAACTACGGCACCAAAGCCACTCAGCTGAAGATTCACGTTTCTTTATTTTAGGGATTAATTTCCGTAACTCCTATTTTGGTCCACGCGGATTCTCCACCAACAAACATGGAAAACAGATTAAAGCGTTTTTAATATCGCATTCACATAACCAATTATTATTGCCTTAAATATATCCTTTAAACGCCCTCGTAGCCTATACTTATATTTTGGACAATACTTATCTGGTAATGGTCTACCGAGTGTTTTTACTGTGAGTTGATCGTCATCAGGGAGCTGGGAAAGCTGTCTAACTAGTAAATTACTTGCTCTATTAATTTTCACGTACACTCCACAATACAATTAATGTTTCAAACTAAACATTCCGTTTAAATAAAATACTAACTTACAAGATGCACAGATGATACATCTGGGTGCTATATCGGAAAGTGGCGCGAAAGGCAAACTAACAAAACACTGAATTTTGCTAGCCTGAAATTTCGTAGTGAATGCATAGTAGTGAATCAACCAAACAATAATAATAATAATGCACGATTATGTATCTGCCTGGAACCAAAATACTCAATCAACTAAATACAGAACTAATCGCAACCCAAATCCCGCAAGAACAAGAGTGGTAATAGCAAACATAAACCGCTACAGTACACCAACAATACGTCGCAAAATAGTTCAGCCAATTATCTACTGTACTTATAGCAATGGTGGCGTTCTTAGGCTCGCTTCACAGAACAATTGACAAAAATATTAAATGAAGTTATGATGAGAAAACATCTAAAAATAATTGGGTGTGAACCAACTAATGTATCCCTATGAAATTCCGATATTTGTACTGTTGTGGGTGGTGTAGCATTCCCTAGTGGTGTGGGAAAGAAACTACCCTTCAGGGGCAGATGACCTCGTAGTTCCGCCCCTTAAAACAACAGTAACTAACTAAACTACCCTTCGCGGGGAAAGAGAAATCGAGGGTGTTGTCATTTCCAATGAGTGGTGCAATCTAACGGGGCCATTTGGAACTGAGTGTTGCCAGGGGGCTGGCAGCTCGTCTGCAACTCCCTACAACCCATGCTGGCCAGCAAGCATGTACAAGCTTGGCCTCGTCCCTGCCGGCCGCGCTATCTACTTGGGAGTCGCAACAAGAGAGCTAACCCCCTGGAGTTTGATTTGAAGGCGGCAGCTTTTATAGGTACAGTGTGAAGCATTACGATAAATAATAACAAAATATCGATGATTTAAACACATTTTTGAGCGCATTAGATCTATAAAACTAAAACATTAAAGGAAAAAAACGACGAATTAGTTGCAAAATTATTGGGAGTTGTGCAACGCTGCAACAATATCACCAGCCGCCCTTGATAGATATATATCTTCCATGACCCACCTAGCGTCATCTAGCAGCGAATCTCTGAAGTTCCTCAATTCTTCACTGTACAAAAGGACTTCCTTATCAATCTAGCCACCAGATCTCGTCGCCATCGCCAGCTATCATCTCCGTGATCAAGAGAACTTCTTCTACTTTTTCACGCTCCAGGCTGCGCTAGTGACTCCTACTATCAACTCTTTGAAGACCATTTCATCAAGAAGACTTTTTTAAACTATTAAGTTGGCTATTCTTATATGTATTCCTTTTGTCTCCTACCCCCACTCTTTTCCCTTCCCTGGTCACTCCGAGCTCCGTTGAGCGTGTCTCACTTGTACGTCGGAAGTCGACCCAGTCAGTTAGAGCTTAACTAAAGCTCGCCTCCTCATCTCTAGAGGCAAACTTTTAAATTCTACGCCATGTTAGAATTTTAGAACCAACCGTCAACAGGAACATCGCCTTCGTCATGAAGCAAAGCTAAGTACTACTTCTACGTTCTTCAACTTATTTTAATTTATTTTAAACAGCTACATGCTTTTTAATGATCATTTTATAGGCAGTGTGAGATTTCTATATTTGGGGCAATAATCATCCTTCGCGGGATTTTCTATGTTGGGCTTTTGTCTATCTAAGCCAATCTTAACATGAAGCAGCATTTCTTATGCTTATTAAATGAGAGATTTTCTCACAACGTGGGACACCATTAAATTACCCACTGTCTATAAAATACTTAGCTCGTTCCACCGCTGGACTAACTTTTGCCCTATTCTTCAGTCATGTTTGTTCTGGAATTTTCCATGCCGAACAATTTATCTACGAGTCAAACCTTCTAGTACTTTCCACTCACATATGGGAATACTTTTTCATGCTAAGGAATCTTCCTTATTAACTGGTAAACAATATCTAATTTTTCTTCCTCCGTTGGGATTTCTTTTCGGTGCATTCAACTATAACCTACAAGTTTCTCAAGCAATAGACTCTCGCATATCTAGTGAAACTAGTTATTTTCCACCATTGCAATAACTTTCTTTGCCATCAACTTTTTGTGCTACTACAGTGAACTTTTCAACTATATCAACAGACTATAGTGAAAAACAGTGCTTGTTCAACCTTTCATCCGCGTCGCGCTCGTCCGTGTACAATAAATACGGCCATGAACACTTTTCCACAATCCCATTTGATCTTTCTCAAACCCTTTACTAACAAACCAAAATAATACAATTGTTACTTTAGGTCTTTTTTCAATGAGGTGTCACTCTCAATAAGTGCCCTCCCTCACTTGTTCCACGTACAACGAATTAATTTCTGTAAAACTTCGTGTCTAGTACACGCCTTAAATTATATTGTTTCTCCCTTCTAATGAGGGAATCCAATTCTTTCAACTCATAAGTGAGTTATCTCTAGGTTTCACGAAAGGGAAACTTGCCCCATTTTCTCGTGATCCGTACTTAAACATAGGAGTTGTAGAAACTTCCTTTCGATTGTTCTCTTCAGGTTTCACAATAAGTGACCTGCCCTATTTGCATAATCTTCTATGTATAGTCATTAAAAGTAATTCAGTATCAATACAAGAAGTTATAGAAGCTTCTATTTTATTCTTCCTGCTTTTTGTTGTTGTTACTTTCGAAGTTGTTATTATTTCTAAGATACTTATCTAGAAATCCTTAAAGTACACACCTTGTACTTGATTTATTGTCTAACTTTAATTACGTCAGTTATCTTTAAATTTTTCATTTACTTATCTTCGTCATTTCAAAATCTTACGAAGATTTTAAAGCATATTTAAGGTTTGAAACCAAAAGAATTATTAATTGCATGGCGCAAGTTTTAGATGTTTTCGGCGGTCTGCGACCCCAATTGTTTATAGAAATCAAAATTATATATTTGTTAAAAAAACACTTCCTTTTGCATTGTTAAATAAATCAAATATTTGTTTTCCGCTTCATCATTTCTCTAACATAACGGTTAGGCATGATCCTGTCTTCCTTGACTCTTCCTATTCAATAAAAATAAATCTATTGATAGGGTTTTCACCACTTGTTGCATTTGAGCAAGAACTCTTAGTTGGTAACTTAGTAAAGTCTCTCTTAGCTTTAATAGCTAATTCTAACTGGCCAGTAAGGCAAGCATAGCTCGCTACGCCAGCTTCCTGCTTGTGGAGATTCTCTCCAACACTTATGGTTGGTTTTTCAAAATATAAGTGTTTCTCATTGTCTAAACTTTTAGTCGGCGCCTTGCTGGGTAAAAGCTTAGCTATTTCCAAATGCAACTATTGGTATACTTACCAAAATTATTCCCAAAGGTATAATTGCTTTATCCCTATCCTTCTTGGAAGCATTTGGTCGCTCTTTAGAAATTCTATAATTTCAAAAACTAAAATATCACAGCCGATTCAAATTATTGGCATTCTTCAAATTACCTGTTTAGAAACAAACTCCTTTGAACAGATACACAATAAATCCGTTACTCTTTGTCTTGCCAGACGACCACCCTTCCCCATAGTAGGCATATGTATGCTTGAGAGGGAATACGCTAAAGTAACTTTCTTGCAAACCACCCAAGTTCCAGCTGCGTTTCCCGTTAGCTTTGCCCAGGTTCCTACCCACTTTAGGTATCGGAGAGTGGATTTGCAGTGGCAGCTGCCTTTGAACATATTTAAATTTAAACTTATAACTTCTGTAGGACTCTCGTCCGATTTCTCCATCCTTTTTCTCCAGTCCGAAACCCACTTCCTTTTCTTTATCATCTTCCCTTGGGGGTTAGGTTATTCCCAAGCTAATAATCTACCCACTACCAAGTGCTGAAAAATGGCAATTGTAATTTGAGCTCTATGTTGGATATCTCAGAAGTTATGCATGCGAACTATTCCAAAATTGGCACACATATACACAATAGCAGAAAGCCTCCGTGGCTTAGGCGGCAGCACGCCGGCCTCTCACCGCTGGGTCCGTGGTTCAAATCCCGGTCACTCCATGTGAGATCTGTGCTGGACAAAACGGAGGCAGACAGGTTTTTCTCCGGGTACTCCGGTTTTCCCCTGTCACAATTTCATTCCAGCAACACTCTCCACTATCATTTCATTCCATCTGTCATTCATTTAATCATTGCCCCAGAGGAGTGCGTCAGGCTTCGGCAGCCGGCACAGTTCATATCCTCGCCGCTAGTTGGGGGCTTCATTCATTCCATTCCTGACCCGGTCGGTCGACTGGAAGCAGGCTGTGGATTTTCATTTTCATACACAATAGCACTCCAGATTAATTTTCAGAAAACCATACATGCCGGCATTGCTAACATGATTCTAAGCCTGCCGATAGGTCCACTTTCTAAATGCATGTAACTTCTATACTATCGATTGGATTTCAACCAGATTTCGTATGTACAGCAGATATGACTGTGCGTATTCTAATGAGCCACCAGGGCTGCCAAGTGTTAATAAATGCTATCTTTATATTTTAATCCTAATATCAATATATCAAAAAGTATACAAGCCAACAGCTCTAAACTTTGCACACGTATAGGACCTGACTTTCTACCTTAGTTTGGTGTAACTAATATACATCAGTACTGCCAACACGATTCTGTAACTTCTATACTAATCAATGGATTTCAACCAAATTTCGTATGTGTTTTGTGTACCATAACAGTTATGACTATGCGTATTCGTAAGAACAAGCAGAGCTGCCAACTGTTAATAAATGCTCTCTCTATTTGTTTAATCCTAATGTCAATATATCAGAAAGTATGCAAGTCATTATCTCTAAACTTTGCACACGTATAGTACCTGACATTCTAGATTAATTTGGGTTAATTAATGTACCTCACTGCTGCCAACATGATTCTAAGCTTTTTGATAGTTTCAATTTTTAATTACATGTAACTTCTATACTAACAAATGGATTTTATCCAAAATTGTCACTATAATAGATCGTAATATTTCAGATTAATTCTGAGCATCACATAAATGATATTGTTCCCAACATGATTTTACGCGCACTGATAAATCCAATATCAAACAGCATGCAATTACGATACTATCCATTAGACTTCAGCCAAATTTTGTATGTGCATTCTATACCTTAAGATATGGAACTAAGTATAACAGAGTCACCAGGGCTGCCAACTGTAGTAAGTTACTCTATTACTCTATTACTTGATTTCGTCATTATTCTAGATAGCTCTATATAGATTGGCATCAATCTGAATTTTTAAGAAATGTAGGCTCTTTAGTTCGTCACGGAACTACTTGTTTTATTGTGTCGAAAAAATAATGAGGTCTAAAATAGTTTTCATGCAAATAGAATGGTTATTTTATTATTGTTTTTTATGAATATTAATCTATATATCATTTTAATTACGATGATGACTGTCGTTTTAAGGGGCGGAACAGCAAGGTCATCTGCCCCTTTAATAATGTTCACAATTAACCTATTATATTATATTACCCCGCCCCCCCCCCCCCCCCCCACAGAAGGAAATCCTGCGTACGCTACTGACAAGGAATACCAATTAAGACCATTATTATTCTCTGTGTGTTGTTGTTTCCCTCGTGCCCAGTATCTCTTCATTGTTTCTGATCTGGGTTTGGATTTTAGTGTAGATTTGTCTTGGAACCTTATATTTTCTTCTATAGTAGCGTATCGTGTTCCCGCTACCCGCAAAAGAAAGCTCCCAAGCACACGTTCACAGTTCCCTCATTTTCGGCGCTCTGTCCGACTCCTGCTGCTTGTCGTCTGGGTCCAATTACAGGTGGGGGCTCGATGTGACCATAACCCGCACCAGTAGATCTTCCTCGAAATCCACAGGGGTTTCGTAAATCAAGGTTTTCATGTTGGGGATATGGGACATCAGGTGATCGTTCAATGATGTACGTTCTCTAGTCAGTGGCAACGTAGCGGGTTCAAACCCTCGGATTTTTAAGGGGGGTGACCCAGCTTAACAGAGGAAAAAAAGACCAATATTCATTCGATTGTTAAGTATGCTAGACATATTGTTGACAAATGCTGCACATATCCCCGTATTGGTATGCTTCCTGGCAATGAACCTCAATCACTAACATACACTGTGATTTAGATATTTTCAAAGAGTTTTTATTCATTTTATTTTATTTTATTCAGGTGCTCAGAATTCATTTTATTTTATTTTATTCAGGTGCTCAGAATAACAACTCTATAAAAATATCTAAATCACAGTGTATGTTAGTGATTGAGGTTAATTTTGTAGGTTGAGGTTTGATACACACTTTAAAAAAGAAAAAGTACGAACATTCTTATAAACTTGGAATTTACAAGGGAAACGGTGATACATTGTTAAAAAGGCGGGAAATTTTGAAAATTTTATTCTAAAATGTTATATTAAGAATTTTGACATTATTGAAGTTGCTTCTGGTCGCCAGGGAGCACACCAATACTGGGATATGTGCAGCATTTGTCAACAATATGTGTAGCATATTTAACAATCGAATGAATATTGGCCTTATTATCCTCTGTTAAGCTGGGTCTCCCCCCTTAAGAGCGTCAAAATTCCCTCTATATGCCTTCCTTCGGAGGGGAAGTAAAGCCGGCGGTCCCATGTCATAGATTTATGGCATGTTAAAGAACCTTCCACTAATTACACCTGTGTGAAGCTAAATTGTACAGGTTAAGAATGTAAACAACGCTCTTAGATTCCTACGTTCGTTGCCAAGAGCCGTGGCGGTGGCGTCTAGTAGCTAAGTTCTGACCTAGGCCAAGTAGTCGTTGACGGTGGCGTTTGGTGGCAGTAGGAACTATTTGAAAAATTCAAAGTTGCAGTCCCTACTTGAATTTAAAAAAACAGATACACACACTAATACAGCCATTACAATTAACACCGGTTATCATACAGATTCTACACACACCCGAAGTACACGGGATGACCGCGTTGTCGCAACCCCTAAACTGAGAAACCAACTAACCATTAGTGGCAACAAATATGCGGGAGATTTGAACGTGTGCTGTTCTTTTTTTTTTTTTTGCGGATAGTGGGACGACGGTACGTTTCTGAAAACTTAACCCTTGAGAACTGGAGTGAAATGAAAAAATATAACACGAGGACTGGCGCCGGGTCATTTTGACCATTGGTGTGTCTCTCCCTTTTTGTGGTAGTCGTAACTGTTTTAATGAAGTAATTTTACACCTGGTGTATTTATATTTTTCAGATTTAACATGCAGGAAAAGGACAATAATTTCCGTAACAGTATCATTGATGAAAAAAGCAGTCATCATATTTTTTTTACAAAGCAGCTGATGACCAAGGTGTCCCTAGACCATAAACAAGGATGAACAAGAACGTGAGCTATGTGATTGTTCTGGATTTGTGTGGAGTTTCCCCCTTATTTTTTACAGATTGTTCCGACTAACGTACCCCAAAAAAATGTCACGCGAGGACTGGCGCCATGGGTAAATCTGACCCGACCGTAAATAATATAGAAATATTTTGAGTGTTCAAAAAGCTATGGACATGTTTCCTTTGCAGTGTGAAGTTCAAGGCTAGGAAGGAAGGTATATACATTAAGCGACAGGAAATACGGGCTGACCAAAAAGAAAATATAGAGTAGTAGCGCGTCTTCGCCCGCGAATATTCTAGTTGTAAAGAGTACACTTAGCAAAATCTCAATCATGAATGCTATGACTGATTTATCCATGGTAAGAATAATCAGACTTGATCAATTCAGCTACTGGTGCAGTGGTTAGGGGTTTGTCATTCCTTCATAGGTATATCAGAGCGAAGTTAGTTTTCTGGGAATATCACAGACACTGTTAATTAAGGGCTTTGAAATGTGGTTTTCGGAGACCCTTTATAGTCGGGAGAAAAAGACCTTTCGTACCACACTCACACGTGAAAATTGCGTGAAAAAAATCTAGAGTGTCCCTTGACCCCCTTAAGCGCATTATACTGTATGTATTGATGAATTTTACAGCTTAATTTGGTTCAGTGATAACCTTATAACCTTCTGGAAACTTTCACAGTAATGTAATAATTGGAATTGCATTACGTCTTACAGAAATAGATGGACCTGTGAGATTCTGTTACCATGGTTACCGTGTTGCATTATTTCATTGTAAATATACATGTTTTAAGGTATTTATTTAATTGTGAGGCATTTAAAGAGTAAGTGAGTGCGTTTCGCTTACACATTGGGTTATACTGAACCTGTAGGTAGCCCATATGTGTAGGTTGGTGTTAATGGGACCTTATTTTCGGTACAAAACTGGAATGGGATCTTAGCAAAATAATATAGGGACGGATTATTTAGGCCTCGGGTCAGAAATACGCAGGAGGCTTCGGTGGCGTAGTCGGTAGCATGCTGAGCTTCTATGCCCAAGATAGCGGGTTCAAACCCGGCCGAAGCCGTCGGATTTTTTAAGAGCGTTACATATCCCTCAGTATGCCTTACTTAGGAGGGGAAGTAAAGCCGGCGGTCCCATGCCATACATTTATGGCATGAAAAAGAACCTTTCTCTAACTACTCTTGTGTGAAGCTAAATTGAATAGGTTAAGAATGTAAACAACGCTTTTAGGTTTCTACGTTCGTTGCCAAGAGCCGACTGCGGTGGTGTCTAGTAGCTAAGTTCTGAACTTGGCCTAGTAGTCGTTGACGGTGGCGCTTGGCAGTAAAAGTAGGAACTATTTGAAAAATTCTAAGTTGCAGTACTTAAAATAATAAAAAACAACACACACTAATACAGTCATCAGAATTAAGACCGGTTATCAGACGGATTCTACACACACCCAAAGTACACGGGGCTACATGACCGCGTTGTCGCAGCCCCTAAACTTAAGAACCAACCACCAACCATCAAAAATACGCATGCGCCATTCTTCGCGGGATAAAAGAAAGTCTAGATTCACAATCTGGCTATAGGGGTATTCCGTATCCCCCAGTAATCCCTCCAACCCCAATAAATTGCTGAAGTTACGCCTATGTTAATTTACAAAGTGACTATCTTAAGAAGTTTACAAAAAAAAAAACATTAAAAAAATCTAATTTTTCCAAATGGCCAGTTTTGGAACTATAGGATTCACTTTTCCTTTGCGTAATAGATCCGCTGTGTCCCTATAATCCAGGCACACTACTGTCTAAATGCTATGGCGTGTGCTCTTGATTCTTTAGCTGCAAACCTGGTCTGACTATTCTCCTTGTGCATGGATGTGTTGAAAAGTAGGCCCCATTAAATATATTATCATATTATAATAGCTTACCGCTTGCTTACACGTGGTGGAAAATCCTCGCCATTGTTACTCCCTGTCCAATGAATACAGAGCTTAACAATAGCTAGGGAAAGGATACAAAGTCGCCAACTTTTCAAGAGCTACTCATTCTACCCCCTCCCCTTTGCCACCGGTTTCTTTCTGCCAGTAGGAGGTCCCAACTAAATACAGCGACATAATACCATCAAAAGTTTCTCAAAAAGAAAGAGGGGGGGATTTGTATAAAACATTTCAACTCTAATGCCGCCATTTTGAGTCCTTTCTTTTTCTCTCTCTATCTAATGCAGCCGCCATCTTGAGTTACCCCGTGTGGTGATTTTGAAAACAAATACGTTTCTCATTAGATTAGTGTTTTTTATTTCTCCTTTTCTCTAACATGTTTCAAGCAGAGATTATTTCAATCTTATTTTAATGGTCTTGTTTTTTGTATTGTAGTGGATTTGAAGAATTAAATGCTGTATTCAAATGAAGGTTTTTATTGTCACCCCAGTATTGTTGTGCGGCATCTGTTCAGTTGAAGCATGAAATAGCGGTTTCAGTTTTGCAGTTTGTTTTTAGCCTGACGAGCAGTCATGGGAAAAGTGGAGACTCATTGGAGTTAAATTGGAATTAGTCTTACTTAAATGAAATTAATTCAACTGTTCTAAGTAACGTTCGGATGTTTAGGAAAAGTCATATTATTTTCCTTGACTACATTTTCATTAAAAACTGTAATTATGTAATTATGTAGACAAATTACCGTTAAATGGGGTGACTTTGTGACAAGGTTTGCACGTTTTCCCTCGTACACTAATCAATTTTTAACATAAACTGTAACGGATGACGTCATAAGATAACCACAATCTTCCTTTACAAGATTATGTCTTCAAAAAATCTGTATCTTTAATATTAACGACCATATAATGGGAAAACGCTGTCAAAAATTCACCCCGTGGGGTGACTTTGTGACAACATTGTTTTTGAGTTACAAAGTACGGGAAAAAAATGTTGTCACAATTTTGACCAATTAGAAAGTACATTTACTTAATGTACAAGTGTTTTATGCTTTGGCAAAGCTGCAACATTTTTGCAAGCGATGAAAAGGGAGCTCCCTAATCGAGATTATTCACCTCAAACAACCCTCGCCGTCCTACCGGTCTTGAAGGGTCGATAGCGTACAAAACTTCTTCCTTAGAATATAGAATAGCGTCTTCTTTAGTAGGCCACTTCCAGTACACCTTGCTTCTCTCCTTCACGCTGACGATGTAGTCCTCAAGTTCTTCTTCCGTCACCCTTCCTGGAAAAAGTTTCCCTTCAAAGTTGACCACTACAAAATCATCCGCTTTGAAAAGTTTTTTTCAGAAGCCACGCCGTCGTTTCTTTGGCATTTGGAATCACCTTGGTGGGAGTCGTTTCACCTTCTGTATCCTCCGAACTGGTGAAAGATCCATCCAGTACATCGGGGCCACTGGGATCTTCATCTGTCCACTTCTTCTTTCCGCCGTTGTCTTCGTCTGAAGAGCTTTTGCTGATGATGTTTCTTCAGAGATCTCTACTACCGGTACAGCCTTTTTCTTGGGACCGCTGGGTCTGGAGGAAGCGCTAGATTTTGTCTTCTTCCCTTTCAGCTGTTCCGCCCTACTGGCTTCGATTTCGGCACTGGAGATACTTTTGCCCGCTGGAACGGTGAACCTTCTCCTTCTCTTGGGGGCCCGGCATCCTGTAACCTCTTCTCTCTACTTGTTCAGTTCTTCTATGAAGATCTCACCAACCACTCCTGATACGGACTGCAGGCTCTCTTCCAAGACGGCCTTCGGGAGTATTTGGGGAACTTTCATTTTGTTGAGAGGAAAAATCCCAGTCTTCCTGAACCCTGACTGCAGATTGTTTACGATGTTCTCCTGCAGCTTGTCCATCATTTTCTTTAACAGACCAGGCAGTATCCTGATTCTTTTTAGGTGGATTTTATAGAGCATATCAATGCATGTTTGGGTCATTTTCATAGTTATTGCCATATTTCAAAAATATTAATGTTTTAAGGTCACATTTTGGTAATATTAGGGGTTCGTAGTAGACATAAAATATGGCATCCGCTGACCGCTGCAAGGTTTGTGTGCGTTAGCGGCGCTAAAAATTTAAGAACTTGCCAGTTGTTGCAGACTATCAGAAATTATTTAACTGTAACTAAACTTGGTAGTATTTTTATAACTTGGGGCATTTTCTTTCTCGTTTACAGGAATTGTGATTTGTGTCGCAGATTTTAACGCGAGATAAGGTGAAGAATATGCTGCTTTCCGCGAGTCTCTTCAAACATTCTACGATAGAAATTTGAGGAAAACATTTTTATCGTAGGCCTATTCATGAAATCAGCGTTGTTTTTTTTTTTTAAGGTTTGAATGTAGAATTAATGATAAAAACAAGTAGTTCCGTGACGAACTAAAGAGCCTACTTTTCTTAGAATTTATGAATGAATCTAAAATGTTAAGATCTATTATTGTGCTAATTTTGGATGAAATCCATTTTTTAGTATAGAAGTTACATGCATTTAAAAATTGGACTTATCAGAAGGGTTAAATAATGTTGGCAGCACTGACGTACATTAGTTACCCCAAATTAATTTAGATTGTTAGGTACTATACGTATGCAACGTTTAGAGCTGTTGGCTTGCATATATTCTGATTTATAGATATTAGGGTAAAGAGATAGAGAGAGAGCATTTATTTACAGTTGGCAGCCCTGCAGGCTCTTAAGAATGCGCATATTCATATGAGTTATGGTACAAAAGTCACATACGAAATTTGGTTGAAAACCATTTGTTGGTATAGTAGTTACATGCATCAACAAGCTTAGAATCATGTTGGCAGTACTGACGTATTCTAGGTACTCCCAATTAATGTAGGTCTTGTACTATGCGTGTGCGAAGTTTCAAACTCTTGGTTTGCATACTTCCTGATATATTGGTATTATGATAACATAATGGAGAGAGCATTTATCAACAGTTGGCAGCCCTTGTTGCTCTCAAGAATACGCATAGTCATATTTGTTATTGTACACACAGTACTTACGAAATTTGGTTGAAATCCAATTAATACTGTAGATGTTACATGCATTTAAAATTGGTCTTATCATCTGGCTTAGAATCATGTTGGTAACACTGTCATATATGGCCTCCTGGAAATTAAATTGAAATATTATTATCTACTGTATATGTGTGCCAACTTTGGAATAGCTCCCATGCATATCTTCCAGGATATCCAACATTGAGCTCAAATTTCAATTGCGATATTTCAGTAGTTGGTAGCACTGACATCATTTTCAAATATGGCCTTGAGATATTTCGGCATAGATCTTTACTCGTACCAAATTTGGTTTCCATAGCTGCATCCGTTTAGGAGTTGATAGGGGGGGGGGACACAGCCAGACGGACAGACAGAAGGACAGACAGACACACATTTTCCCGGATCGATCTCATAAGTCTAGTTTTTCCTCATTTTTTGGAAAATGAGAAAAGCAGGTTAATAACATTCCACTACATTATTAACACTTGTTTTTAGAAAGCATGTACATTTATTATGTCATATTGTACCTTTTTTTGGATCATATTTCACTATTTTTAGGGCATATTTGCCTGCATACTTCTCGTTTCTTTATGTCCTAAACATCCGAACCTTAGTATTGACATTAAAAAAGTCCATCTTATTGACTCGACAACGAACGGTTTGAAGACCGCAATACACGAACAAAAGGAACGCGAGGCGTTAGGACGGTTAGGACAATACATTCTTGAAGTTCAGTGGGTCTATGTTATTTGTTGTTTCATTTGAGTGACTTTGACATGGCGGTCATTTAGCCCCGTATACTTGAGTGTATGTGTACATAATATGTCTGACAGCCTGTGTTATTATGGTGTCAGTAGCATGATGATTAGAAAGAAATTGGCCGTTGCCCAAAGTTAGGGACCATTCCGGCATTTGCCTGCAGTAGAAGTGGGAAACCACGGAGAACCACTTCAAGGATGACTGAAGTAGGACTCAAACCCACTTCTTATCAGTTTTGTCTAGCGGGGCAATGTGGACCCCGTTCTAGCCTCAGATTATTATTTATTTAGCGTATGGCTTTTAGTGCCGGGAGTGTCCGAGGACATGTTCGGCTCGCCAGAGGCCGTAGCTACTTCAATCGGACACCCATAGGGTGAGCTACAAGTTCCGTTCAATTTCAAGTAGGCTAGTTCCAATTTTCGCTACCAGATGTCACTGAAACCTAGTGGTGAATGTTGGAACTTTGATAGAGCGTTTCAACAAAATCTAACCTAGAAATTTAGCTTCGCACTAAATTAGTTAGAGGAAGGATCTTTTACATGCCATAAATCTATGACATGGGACCGCTGGCTTTTCTTCTCCTCCGAAGGAAGGCATACTGAAGGATCTTAACGCTTTTAAAAAATCCGACAACTTCGGGAACAGCAGTTCAGCATGTTACCAACTACGCCACCGAAGCCGCTAACCGCAGATAATAATAATAATGATAATAATACTAATAATAATATCGTATGGCCTCGGTTGCCAGGTGCAAGCTTTGTTATTTGCGCCCAGAGGGCAGCTTCCATGTCAAATGTTTTGACTGCTTGGAGCGCTACGAAAGTCAAGGAGGTTAAATATGTAGCCTAAGCTCCTTGACACTACAGCGCTTTCTAGTAGAGAAAGGAGGAACTTTTGTGTAGGCGGAAAATCCCGAGATTAATTTTGCCATTATGAACACGGCGTACTGAATTCCAATGGGTTCTTTAACATGCCAACAACGTATGAAATGCGTACCGTGATTTTTGTTGCCTTTCAAAAATCACTTACCATGGCCAGGAGCGAACCTGCAAGCTTGAGGTTGGTAGTCTGACACGATAACCACTCACCCACCGTGGCAAGCAGCCTGAGATGAAAGCTGGGAATCGAACCCGGACCTCAGGAGGGACAACCAAGAATGCTAGCCAGTGCAACACGAGGCGTACAGTGCGAAAGTAATCCATTCGATACAAAATATGTAAACCCAAAGATTCTATGTTTCTGCCTAACCCGAATGTTTCCACACGAGTGGATCTCATGTTTTTGGCACACCGAGTATCTACAGCAACATGTGTGTAATTTTAGCTTCGGTTTCAGGGAGGTGTGGAGAGGGATAAATATTGTGTCCAGTGAATAGCGAGTATTTCATTATTACGAGTTAAATGGCACAGAGGGGGTTGTGAGGGGTTGGTACAGTAACAAGAAGACCCCTGCAGAAGTCACCTCGTACAACAGATGAACCATCGTGGAGACCACATTGCTGGCTTGGCCTGCGATATCGACCAGAATATCTGATTAGCCAATGTATTAACAAATTTAATATGACTATATGGGATAATATGATTTGGTTGGTTCCTCAGTTTAGGGGCTGCGATATCGCGGTCATGTAGCCCCGTGAACTGTGCCGGCTGCCGAAGCCTGTCGCACTACCCTGGGGCAATTTTCAAATGAATGCCAGATGAAATGAAATGACAGTGGATAGTTTTGCTGGAATGAAATTTGTGACAGGGAAAACCGGAGTATTTGGAGAAGAACCTGTCTGCCTCCGCTTTGTCCAGCACAAATCTCACATGGAGTGACCGGCATTTGAACCACGGACCAAGCGGTGAGAGGCCAGCGTGCTGCCGCTTAAGCCACGGAGGCGCAAGTAAGGACTGCAGATATTCAATTTTCAAGTAGTTCCTACCTTTGCTACCAAACGCCACCGTCAACGACAACTAGTTCTGAACTTGGTTACTAGATGCCACCACAGTCGGCATCTGGCGACGAACGTTGGGACCTATAATTTAGCTTCACACAAGTGTAATTAGTGGAAGGTTCTTTTAGATGCCATAAATCTAGGATTTGGGACCACCGGCTTTACTTACCCTCCGAAGAAAGGCATACTGAGGGTTTTAACGCTCTAAAAAAGCCAACGACTTTGGCCGGGTTTGAACCCGCCATCTTGGGCATAGAAGCTCAGCATGCTACCAACTAAGCCACCGAATCCGCTAAAATATGAGCAGGCCCTGATATTGTTGGCATCACGACCGAAATATGTCAATTAATATTAAAATTATTCAAACCTTAGGGATATTGCCGTGTGAGAATAACATTTAAAATTCTAGACAATTCGAGAGGAACCTTGCCTCCTTTTTCAATAGAATTAAAACAATGTGGCCAAAGAATGTGTGTCAATGAGCGTACAAGAAACTAGAGAAATTCCTCTGTTCGTCATCAGAGAGCAGCTAGAAGCTACTGTATGGACCTTGGTAGAAAAAACGCGCCATATTAATTACAACGGCGAAAGAGTTGTAAGGAAAGAGAAGGAAAAGGAGGCGGGGGAAAATTGAGACTCCTCGAAGAATGAGGATGTCCAAATAAGGAAAAATGGATGGGGAGAGGGATGTATGGATATAAGGAGACAGAAACAAAAGGAAAGTGTATCTGTACCCAACGTCACACAGACCTCGGCGAAAAAACAGATGGAAACTCCTCCAGTGACGAACAAAGGAGATCAAATCATGGCCCTGTAGCCATAGAGGAATACGTACAATTTGAAATAGGTGAAGAACTTGAGAAACTGAGAGGAACTATCTTTCCAGATCTTTAATAACTGGCAGCCGAGTGCCACTTAGCTGATAGCCAGTGTCCCTGTTAAAGTTATTGTTTCTGATGTGTAACAACTTTCCGCTCGGTTGCTGGATAGTTTTGTGGGAGTGATTTTGAAAATTGGGGACGGAAGTGAATCGGGCGGAAGTGGATCGAACGGAAGTGGATCGGACGGAAGTGAAGACCCACTGCCAGAAAAATGGGACGGAAGTGAATCGGGCGGAAGTGAATCGGGCTGAAGTGGATCGAACGAGAGTGGATCGGACGGAAGTGAAGACGCACTGCCAGCTGGATGTACAATTGAAAATGTGTGTATTGGAAACAAGGCAGTGTGTGCTCTGTAGCGCGAGAATGTTATGGCAATACAGTAGGCAGTGCATTTAGCAGGCACTGGTTTGACGAGCACAGTGGCAAATATTTCACCGACTTTCATTTGTCATTGAGCAGTTTATGAAGCTTCACTTTCAAGGTTGAATATCACATGGGGTAGGACAAAGACGACAAATTACATTTAAGGAAGCGGCATTATTGTCAAGCTGTGGGTGAGTAGTCAAATATTAAATGCATAATAGAATGTTGTTATATCAGTGGAATAAAAGCTGTATTTTCATCATATGTGAGACTAGGTAATTTCATGATTGTAGGAAGCCATGTTTTGATTGTTTACGACAAACTGTATGAGAGCCTTGAGAATAATGAATGTTATAGTTACTGAGGAATGTGCTCACAGTATTTGAGAGTACTGTCGACGTTGTGTATCACTTTGTGTTATTATGAATTATTAATGTAAAAGGAAGGAAGGAAGCTTGTAAATTAGCGTGTCTGTTAATCTCACGATCATGATCCACGGTACCTCCCTTTTACGTGGAATGCGAACCACAGGACATGGCATTTCAATTCGAAAATCTCACATGTATTGACCGGGAATCAAACCCGGTCTACCTTGGTGAGAGACTAACAGCTTGACCGCTGCGCCACAAATGTGACAGTAGCATATATCCAATTCAATCTATACATTCATCATAGTACCAGTATGAAAATGGAGTGTAAATTAACATTTTAAGAATGTCCAAGCTGTGTAGTATACGAGTAGGATAACATGTCAGATGTTACACATCATATGCGACTACTGTAAGGCTCGTATCTTTTTGTTTTTTGTTTTTAATGAATTTCAACTTCCTCCCTTATAATTCTAGACCAGTTGTGCTTAACAAGGGCAAGCGCATGAGCATCCTTGAAACATACATCGTGCCCTGAAGACAGGGCATGTTCAGCTATAGCTGATTTGTCAGGTTGGTTTAGACGGATGTTCCTTTAATGCTCTTTGATGCGAGTTGCAATGGACCGTTTTGTTTGCCCAATTTAGACTTCTCCGCATGTACAAGGGACTTCATACACCCCAGGCTGTAGTATAGGGAACAATTTACCTTGGTTTAATCCAAAACGTTGAGCAATTTTCGTCACAGTGCCAAAAACAGTTATTATCTTGTGCTTGCGGAGAATTTTAGCAACGCGGCCAGTGCAGTGGTGTTGTGAATATAAGGTAGGTAAGCAGTTCCCCTCACGTCGGAGCTCTGATGGAAATTCCTCCAGTGACGAACAAAGGAGTTTATTTCGCCGATACAGATACACTTCCCATTTGTTTCTATTACCTTACATCCATCCATCACACACTAATACAGCCATCGCAATTAATCCCGGTTATCAGACAGATTCTACACACACCCAAGTACACGGGGCTACATGACCGCGTTGTCACAGCCGCTAAACTAAGGAACTACAGTAATCAAACAACCAACGTATACAACCTGTAGGTATCTCAACTGAACTAGAATGCATAGGCCTAAGATGACGAAAACTTGTTGCCATGGTAACCACCGTGTCCACGCTAATCACAAATCCACAGCTTGAAACATATTATCCCTCCCTATATTATTCTGCTTAGGTCCCATTCCAGTTTTATTCCGAAAATAAGGTCCCATTAACACCAACCTACACATATGGGGTACCTACAGGTTGAGCATAACCCAATGCGTACGCGAAACGCACTCACTTACTCTTTAAATGCCTCACAATTAAATAAATACCTTAAAACATGTGTATATTCACAATGAAATAATGAAAGAATGCAACACGGTAACCATGGTAACAGAATCTCACAGGACTCTGTAAGAGGCAATGCAATTCCAATTATTACATTACTGTGAAAGTTTCCAGACGGTTATAAGGTTATCACTGAACCAAATTAAGCTGTAAAATTCATCAATACATACAGTATAATGCGCTTAAGGGGGTCAAGGGGCACTCTAGAATTTTTTCAAGCAATTTTCACGTATGAGTGTGGTACGAAAGGTCTTTTTCATCCGACTCTAAAGGGTTTCCGAAAACCACATTTTAAGGCCCTTAAATTAATAATGTCTGTGATATTCCCCGAAAACTAACTTCGCTCTGATATACCTATAAAGGAATGACAAACCCCTAACCACTGCACCAGTAGCTGAATTGATCAAGTCTGATTATTCATACCAAGGACAAATCAGTCATAGCTAGGGATCGGATTTTTAGGTGCTAAAAATCGGGAAAATATTTATTTTTTATGTATTAAAAATACCTGAAATATGTGACAAAAAAGTAAATATATTTAATTATAATTTAGTTTATTAATGTGAATATAAACAATATGCAGTATTTACGAATGCAACTTATGCTATGCCTCACTGAATACTAGGAATTACAATACACAACGAGATACATCTCCAGGTTGTTCATCACAAATGTTCGTCGATTGTCGCAAAACACTTCTTCTGAAACTGCGATGATATGTTCCTTGCCCTTGAGGTGCTGTGTAACTGTAGATCGCTGTTCAGCCTTGATTGCTTTCCCACATGGTTGGCAGAACAGAACGCCCCCATCAGAAGTAAAATTATCTTTTAATTCTTCAACATACTGCTGCAGACGATAACTTGTAGTTGTTTTTACTTTAGGCATCGTAGAACTGTCTTACACTTCGCAGTGCCAGAAATGAACTGCATGCGAGTGACACTGGTTCCAGGTAGCTGGAGGGGGAGGTCTAGCCCGTGGTCCAATATGGCAATGGACAAGGAAATCCCCAGGTTCCACAGTGAGTGGCACGGGGCGACAGGTTAAGAATAACACAGTTGCAAGCTGACACACGCCTGCATGACGATTAGATAGCTCACAGGTCCTTCCCCGTTGAATTAACACAGAACAAAAATGCAACGAACTCAAAGATCTAGCATACTGATTTTTAAAAAATGCAAATATTATGTCTTTTTATGTGCTAACAAGTGAAAAGCAGGAATTTATGTATTTATAGAAAAAAAGCTTAAAATATGTATTTACATAAGAAAGTATTTATTCACCTAAAAATCCGAGCCCTAGTCATAGCATTCATGATTGAGATTTTGCTAAGTGTACTCTTTACAAATAGAATATTCGCGGGCGAAGCCGCGACGGGTAATGCTAGTCCATGTTAAAAGGATTGAGAAAGGAACCTAGAGGGCCGTTTCCACTGCTCCCCCATAATTAATTAATTAATTTATGTATTTATGTTTTGCCACAACAGGGCAGTGCCCCAATTACAGTAGCAAACAATTGTTTACACACAGATAATACATGAAAATACATTAAAATACAAAATAAAAATACATTCGAACACCGTACAAAATAAAATAAAAATAAAAAATAAAAAATTGAAAATTTTAAATTAAACTTAAAAATTAAAATTTTTAAAAAGAAATTGTCAATAAGGAATATACACAAGTTCTAGTCTCAATAACAGTAAATGAAGCATGATTTTTAATATTTGGTCACATAATGTAAAACCAGATTCTTATTTTAAGGTACTAATATAGCGATGAAATATGTAAGGTTGGCATGAATGATTAGTATTGGTAATTAGTAATAAAGTGAGACCTAAAACTAATAGCAGCTAAATTTTAAATATCTTTGTTATAGTGAATCATTTGACAGTTAAAACTAAGTGTAATTTTCTTCTATAATTTAGCAAGCGTAATTAGTATTATGGGTCTATTTTTTATTTTATTTTATTTTATGTCTTCGTTAGTGGCGAAGTTAGGGCTCGTGTCCCCCTCTTACACTTAACCACGCAATATGGTACCTATAGTACATATGAGACAATTTCGAAATTACAAAAAATTATTATGATGATAAATACGGAGTAAATTAATTATGCTAATACTAATATTAGTGAAAAAGGCACATGAATAATGATAGTAATAATTATAACAATACAAATAATAATAATAATAATCACAATGTCACAGACCTTTCTATAATATCCTAGATATAATCCTAGCTCAGTCATACGTCCTATCATCCATCACCATTCACACGGGGCAATCAGCAGTATTCAACAGGTAATATCGGTATGCGGCCTTAAATTTATTTATTGTTGTGGAATTTCTGATATCGCGAGGAGTTGAATTCCATAGTCGAGACCCAGCTACAGCAAAAGAGCGGTTAAACATGGATGAGTGGTTGATGGGGATGGCGAGGGAAGATCCAGATCGAGTGCTTCGATTATGATATGAGGACAAGTAACATAATTTTGATGACATGTACGTGGGGGTGTTTTAATGCAGAAATCGATAGATGGATGTCAGCAAGTGAAATTTACGGCGTTTATCAGGCACGGTAGCTTGGGGTTATGTGGGCATCGTATCTTAGATTGAAAGCAGAGCGAAGACAAGAGTTCAATGCTTGTTGGAGTTTCATTGTTTGTCCATGAGTCGCGTCAACGAGAACGATGTCTATACTCGCAAGTTTCACTGTTGAATTTTCTTCCGCCTTACCTCGATGTTCTTTACTAGACTTTTTGAAGTTAACAAATGAACACACATTTTAACGTATTTCATCCTATTTGATAGCTAGCATGTGGCGATTTTGAGTCATGTCTTTGTATGTGCCTTGGAGGGTAGCTCAGTCCCTCAGCGGGGGTTCTTACTACTGTGTATTTCATTGAGAGTTCAAGACGGGTTTTAAGGATGACTTTGGGGGAGGTAAGACTCTTTATGCCCCCCTCAGATTGTAAAGCTAGTTGCCTCTATTATTACTGAAGGTCTCCAATTAATTCTAGGGTAAGTTTCTCATTGCTAAATAATGTCAATTTGTTGGAAACATTAACTAGCCCAAAGGAAGTTAAACATAACGCTAGTAGGCTGAGACACAATACTTAGCAATAAATGTAAGCCATGACTGTCCTAGTGAAATTGTTCCTTCACATGCTAATAACAAAAAAACAAAAGTTTCATGCTTTTCAGTCGGTCAACGCGATTGTACCCAAATGAGATGAGTTATTCCTCAATCCTGAAAAAAAAAATACATGGGATTAATAAATAATGCAATTTTGTGATTTTTTTTTCATGATTAAGGAATGACTCATCTCATTTGGGTACAATCGCGTTGACCGACTGAAAAGCACCAAACTTTTGTTGACTAAGGCAACACTGACAAATGGCCTCAAACACCATAATGTGCTAATAATAATAATAATAATAATATACGTTATAATGGACAGGGTCCTGCAATTGAAATACCTCGGAGAATTCATCAAGCCGACAGGCCTTAAAAAATCTCACTGCAAAATCATCTCCAAGAAGTCAAAAATGCATTAAGGTTAGTACAAAACATCTACAACAAAATAGTACATTATGCAACGAGCCTATAATGGCTATAATTAATACACGATTATGTTTATAAAACGAGTGTCTTAATTACCATTATAGGCGAGTTGTTCGACGATAATTATATGATCGAACATTTCACCAGTTTTATGTACTGAACAGAGCGCATGGGACCGAGAGAATACCTTGTATTTGACCATGGCCTCCTGGAATACCTCACTATGACACTCGCCACGCAGTGAAATTTAAATGAGGGCGCCATGGAAGTGAGCACAGGTGCGATGCCATCCTCACCTAATTGGTCACACAACTGTTTCTTGAGCTCTGATTGGTGGGAGAAACTGTCTCATACCGAAAACTTGTGCTATAATGAGCCTCATTATAGTACAGTTTTCTGACACATAATATTCACATTTCGCCAGGGTCGAACATAAAATCTATGTCAATACAGACAAAACTTCGGCATTACTACACAGTCATAAAACCAACAGTCCTTTTCGCAAGCGAAACTCTGACAATGGGATAGTGGTTTCTTCATTAACCACCTGTCTTAAGGACAGTTTATGCTTTCAAAGATGCTGATAGTAGAATCTTTCAGCCAAATTTCCGAGAATTGTCATGCCGAAGTGCTAGTATTTTCTAAAAATCAAACATTATATAGTCAACGTATCTACTTGATGCAATGTATTGGATAAAATGTTAAACAATTTAAACTAAAAATATTAACAAGTAAAGTGTAAAAATGAAATACCAATCTAGAAATAAAAAATATAAATATAAAATTACAATAATAAAATAAATATTAAAAAAAATGAACATAGGTCGTAAATTCCAAAATAACGAACAAGTTTTCTATAGGAATGACACCCTGTATGTGAAGTCGGAGATTCTCTCAGATACCATAAGGAAAAGAAGGATTGATTTCCATGGACACATCTACCAAATGAATCCTGCCCGAATAACCAAGAGAACCTTTGACTTCTTTTCCAAAAAGAAGATCAAATCTAATTGGTTTACGGAAGATCTCCAGATTACTGAAATCATGTTGATGAATGGTACAGCCAAAACCGTGACCAAAGACAACACCAAGAAGTTCCAAGCCAGAGCCGTCACCTGAAAGCCGATGCAGATATCACAAGAGGAAAGAAAGAGGAGATCACATAGAATGAAGAAGTATTGGGAGAAAAGGAGAGCACAAGCATCTAAGAAGTGATTGATCTGACGTACCCCAAAGTGGGTGATTCAAAAAGCAGAAGAAGAAACACAACTATAAAAAAATATAAAAATAATTGTAAACATTCATTTAAAATTAGGCTACTTAATTAAATAATTCAATAAAATATCAAAATTAAATTTATAAGAACACAAATTGAAAATTAAAAATATATACATAAACATTAGCATTAGAGAAACAAAAATTAACATTATTAATAATTATAATAATTAAAATAAATTAAGTCGCCTTCGTAGCGTAGCGGTCAGCATGGTTAGCTGCCGCCCCGGAGGTCCTGGGTTCGATTCCCGGCTCTGCCACGAAATTTGAAAAGTGGTACGAGGACTGGATCGGGGTCTACTTAGCCTCGGGTGGCCCAAATGAGTAGAGGGGGTTCGATTCCCCCTCAGCCATCCTCGAAGTGGTTTTCCGTGGTTTCGCACTTCGTCTTCGGGAAAATGCCGGGATGGTACCTTCTTCAAGGCCACGGCCGCCTCCTTCCCTCTTCCTTGCCTATCCATCCTCACCATCCCTTACCTTCCCTCATGAGGCCCCTGTTCGCTTTGCAGGTGAGGCCGCCTGGGCGAGGTGCCAATCCCACCTCACCAGTTGCATCCCTTCCGATTCGATGTTCCCAGCTCTAGGACACTGCCCGTAGAGGCGGTAGTGGTGAGTTCCCTCGCTGAGTCCGTGGGTTCCACCTACCTGGAGGGTAAACGACTAAAAAAAAAAAAATGTTAAAACCACATAAGAGTAAAAACAAATAATTTTGCCCTATAAAGGGCGGAGAAATCAAAAAGTAGGGAGGAAGATCATTAGAAAAATCTTAGGAGCAAGATATACCCAAGGCTACAATCAATCCAAACAACAGAACAATATTCACACATCGATATTGTTATTAAGAAAATATGAATGAAATTCTTCCGTCATCTCACTACACTACCAGAAAATCTATTGACGAAAGGGTTAATAGATTGTGTAACCTCACTGAAGAACTCAACACCTTGGCTAGAGGAACTTCGAAAGGACCTCAAAAACGCAAACATAAGTTCAACAGACATTTTCAGACAGGGACACCTTCAGACACAAAGTAAACAAATCGGAAGTTACATCAGAGCAACAAAAACAAAAACAGTACACGCCAAAGTGGTTGGAAGAACGTAAACATGTCTTCTCGGAAAGAATGAAAGCCTATTGGAACAACAAGAAGAACCAAACCAAACAAAAAAAAGTTGACTGAGTTATTTGCTTAACGTCTTCCATTTTATTGTGAGAATCCGCTTAAAATAAATAAATAAATAAATAAATAAATAAATTAATTAAATATACGAGCCTTACAGTAGTCGCATATCATGTGTAACATGTGATATGTTATCATGCTATGTGTGTCCCGGGAGCGCAAATCCCTTGTTGGCAGTGAACTCTGTTGGTTATTGAAATAACTACTTGTAAAACTCCACTGCCAAATCCTGACCGTAATGAATCATAATTGTTATTTGCCGAGGCGGAAGCAATCCACTGCCTACTTAATGCGAGCTGCGCTCTATACCGGCCAGTTAGTGAACCCATGCCAGCGATGTTATTGAAAATAGCTTCGTTTTGCCGATCAGCGCACTGCCAAGTATAGGCGCGATTAAAAATTAGGTGTGCGGAAGGTATTGTACCCAATCGTCATCATATGGAACATGTGTTCGTATCCCAGCTAACTCAGGTCTTTCGAGGTATGGGACATTCATGCCCACCATACGATCACATGCTCAGGATTTGAGTCTGTCAGGTGACTACTCTACTTGAAAGAAACAACATATTCCTAAATATAACATTTAATGATAGATGGCTATACAACATAAAACACAAACAAAGGATAGTTTCCATTTACTTCCCACAACAAGAATCATAGTCATCTGTGAGTCTCTCCTTAAAATTAGTGCTTCACCGCACTCATGTCTATTCCAAACATCCTATTATTGATACTCTCTGACATTTGCGAGTGTCCATAGTTCTTCACGTGGCACAATTTAACACAAACTGGAATATCACAACACAATAATCACAATTTATCTTTACATGACATTAATCTGCAATTATTAAACATTTATCCGTTTTACACGGGGCATTTACTTTCAGTAACATTAATTCATTATCTTATGCCTTAATTAATAAGTGTTGTGTCGTGCAACTCGTATTCCTTTTTTTTCATCAATTTGAAACGCTGAAGTGGTACGTTTTCCCTTCCAAAATACACATGGATAGAAATGTTTATAGCTTCACCATACAACGATTTTCTGGGTCTGGTCAAAACATTATCGTTACAAACGTGTCATGTCATTGAAAATACTCTACCCGTATGAATAAATTAGTGTAAACTGGGCAAAATGCACTTTACAAAGATGCCTATATTTATTTGGTGCAGTATTCCTCCTCAGAGAATAACTTGGCCAAATATTATCCGATCACAGCGATCCAACATGGTATGTGTGTGGAAATAAAGCATTTAATTCAATTGGCATCATCACATCAATCATATCTTAATTACGTTTCGAAATATCGAGATTCTTCAGTGTCCCACTACGCTTTTAAAATAAAAGGATCAGGTCACCAGACCTCCTTTCCAAGCGGGCAATAAATTAGTTTCGGCTGACTGAGAAAGATGGCCGCCGGTCTCGTGGCCTCTTACCACCCCATCTGGCTTCTCACAAGGTCAAGTTTGTTTACTGGTGCAGTATGCTGGAGGTACCCTGAGTGTTGTGTCCCTAGTAAATGAGTCATTCTAATTATTTATCACCTACATTTAGAGTATAATGGGCTCAACTCGACTCCTAATTAATATTCATGGCAGGGGATGGATCATGGATAGCTTTGCCGTTCTGTGGCGACATTAGTGGCTTCTGGTGCGCATCTCAAGTGAGTATCCACGTTCTCTCACCGGTGCAGCTGCCTATAATAAGGAAATCGGCGTTTCCTATACGACGAACCATTAGTCTTACCTCTAAGGGCAGATCAATTAATACATGGGCTCACACAGGGTCTCGAACAGTTATCCCTGCTGCCAACAATTCTGCAAGCGGTGGATACAGACAGTCTCCGTCCCACTTAGCTGCTAATAATACAAGTATGCTCCAAGGCGATACTATCTCGTAGATTAGCCGACTTTTCGCCTAACGCGCAAGCTAAGTTTGGATGATCCCCGCAACTTATTGACGTAAATCTCTTGATTCTACGTTACTTGCTCGCTGTATGCGGCTCAAACAATACTTCTCATAGATGACTCAATTATTAAAGCACTCGCGTCCTCTCTGCAATTACTCTTAAGCCAAAGCTTCATGTAGCTCCCAAAACAAGCATAAGTTTACTGGCTTACATCAACTACCTTAATGGTTCTCAAATACAACCCTGTTGAATTTACCATAGTAAATATTCATTCAACAATTCAATGACACTGAAAAACTCGCATTATCTCGATATTTTACGTTTCTTTCTTACTGTTTACAATAATACAGTATTTTTACGTTAGACATGACACACTTTGCACGTACTGTAGGCCTGACATGCTTATTATTTTATTCATTACTGTTACCGACCCCAGATTATTATTATTATTAGTATTTAACGTTACCGTTACTTTCATCGATATCTTAGGCCTAAATGGCCGTAAACAAATCATCCTTCAAGCCATATTTTACCAAAATACGAGGGATGTAAGCTCGTACATAATGAATGTTAATCTTAGTCTTAGAGTGATGCTTCGTTGTATGGTGAACTATTTAATCATATCAACACATTAAATTTGTACTCACTCTTCATTTTTACTGGGTTAGCCCAGCACGCCAGCCACGAACCTACCATGATGCTTGGTTTAAGCCATCATGATATTTATCACACGACACATGGTATGCACTTCACACATGATAATCATATTTTCATCACTGGCTTTTCTCACTTTGACACAATACATATTATTTTACCATACACATAAACACTTTTAAAAATCACTGTAATTTAACTTATATACAATTCCCGCACTATTTCACATGTGGATCCTTAATTGGACTCCTACTAACGCCTGACCTCAGAGATGCCATGCAGCTAACTTCTGACAACCGCTAGTCTCCGTGAAAGTCTATCATGCGTGTGCGTGCGTTCGATTCCCGTCACCTACAGTTCATATCACCTCTACTGCAATTCTGATCAGTCCTCTGTCACGACTATTTGTGACGCCTTCCAGGCTCCCATAACTGTAGTGATCCTGACAATAATGTGTCATTTTTAACTATGACAACACCTCCTGGTATGTTCACTGTCTATAAACATCCTAAATTATCCCTACGCTGTATAGAATTTATACTTGCGTATGTTATTGGTTAAATATCTGCTGTAGACTACATCTTACACGATGCATAATTACTATGGTGAAGCTGCATGGTGCGCTTCCATTGTTCTCCAAATATACTTGAGCGTCGATACTTTATAAATTCGCGCACTTTCTTGCGTGATTTGGCAGAGTGTGAGTTCACGTGTTGAGTCAAGACGAACTGAAGACGAACTAACTCCCCTGCGAAGCTTCCCCCTATATAAAGCTTTCTCGTGAAACATAGTCCACTGGACACTCAGGACCGACTCCCTTCCTGGAATAATACATTTCCAGACAAAGTGAAGTATAATCCTCGTTTGTCTAGGTGTGGAGGTCCCAAAATCACTCGCGTGCAAGCGATCGCTTCGGCCAATTAATTACAATTAATTGCCTTCTACCATGGCGTCATAACGCTATCCTGGTACTTCCCCCTCTGCTGGTCTCCAAAACCTTCCTCCCGAGCGGAAGCAGTGTGTTCAGAGGCTCATTTATAGATGTAGGCTTTAATTTAGGCGTGAGAACACTCCTAAATTATCTTTCCTAGAATATATTCACCTGGGTGTAAATTTTACTTCATTTCAATGCTCCAATTGGCTGTAATCATTTAATTTCCGTGGGCGGCTGCCCCCTCTCTACTCTTATGCCTTGTGAACTGGTGGATCCCAGAGTCATTAATCTTGAGCTGTTCGTGTGGTCCAGACGAAAATGAGTTCCCTGGCGTCACTTAAATACGCCCCTTCGCTAGCTCCGATTTGTCAACTGTCAAGCTGGTTTGCTTTCATAAATTCGGGCTTCTAAAACGTACATAGGCCTGCATTTTATTGCAATTATCCACCTTAAAAAGCTATGATATTCCGTTCTAGCCGTGAAATCCTGCTATTATGATTATATGCAGATATAACTCATTGCTCTTCGGGTTCCCTGTAGCTGTTCCCCCTCAGAGATCAATGGTTCGATTCTGGGCGGAATCATGGGCCTGGTCTTCTTTGATAAGACCCGAGTTCGATGCCAGACTGCTGTGTCTAATTGGGCACAGTATATTTAATGTGTTTCTCCCAGTGATATGTTTAGACCAATGAAGTTTCAATTATTGTTAGTAGTCGGCGTTAATATACTGAATTCCTACGTTCCTACGTTGTTTGGAATGCTTGTTGATACGATTTAGATTCCACATAGCCACATGGCCGACAGTACATCGAGTGCTTACGTTAAATAAGAATAAAGCAAACGTATGAAGATTTAATAAATCGTAATTGTTTTCAGAAAATATGATAAAGTGAATATTTTCACACCAAAGAACGATAACTTGAAGATGATTTATTGCAGGAATATCTTAAATGGGGTCTCCAAACCTTCAACTAAACTGTATGCGATATACATTCCCCATAGCCACATGGCCTACAGTACGTCGTTGTACCGATCTCCGCCATCACGCGCCCTCTTTGTTTCCGTCCCATGCACTTTCGTCCCATCCATTTCCGTCCCTTTTCCAAATCACTCCCACAAAAATGTCCAGCTACCGAGTGGAAAGTTGTTACACATCAATAAATAATAATCACGGAAAGATGGTAGCCTATATTGGCTTTCACGGCCAGGGAATTAAAACTCAGCAATTCTTCTAGGTTTGTGCCCTGTATTGTCAGTTGCCAATATACCATCATTTTGGAAGCCTTCATAGGGAGGTTAAGGTTGCTTGAGCTTTTAGTTCACGCAGTAAAAAGGTGCAGTTGCACTTTATATAAAGGGAGGTAGTGCGCAGTTTGCTACACCTGTGGGGGTACCGGCGGGGACAACAAGAGCCCGCTGATGAGCCAGCTTGGTGTCCTAGGCGAAACCCCACACAAGACATGGCACAACCCTAGAAGAATTGCTGAGTTTTAATTCACTGGCCGTGAAAGCCAATATACCATCTTTTTGGAAGCCTCATATGGAGGTTATAGCTGCTTGAGCTTTTAGTTCTCGCAGTAAAGAGGTGCAGGTGCGCTTCATAAAAAAGAGGTAGCGCGCAGTTCGCTACTCCTATGGGGGTCCCGGCGGGGACACCATGAGCCCGCTAATGAGCCAGCTTGGCGTCCTAGGCGAAACCCCACACAAGACACGGCACAAACCTAGAAGAATTGCTGAGTTTTCATAATCACGGAAGATTTTGAGGAAAATCCTGGGTCTAGTCAAAGAACAGGCCGACTTCCGAAGACGCCACGACCAAGAGTTGTACACACACTTAGAGAAAATAACTGACGTGATGAGGAAAATGAGGATTTCTTTCTATGGACATATAACCCGAAGGAAATCAATACGGCTATCTAACCGAATTTTTTCTTTTTTCCATGAGAAAAGACAGTGAAGTAGAAAAAGATCTGTTGGAAATTCGGATAACATGTGAAGATATGCAGGAACGTGTCCCACTTAGGGAAAAACTTCAAAAACATCGGAGTTTTCAACCTAAGCCGAAACTGAAAACCGGGAAAGCGTGGACGGCAGAGAGAAAGGTTGCGAATGAAAGAGTACCGGGCCAACATTGAAATGCAGAAGAAACCGTTGACATGACGTGGTCCTTAGTTGGCCGTAACGAAGCAAGAAGAAGAAGAAGAAGAATAATCACGCAAAATGAAACCTATAGTCTCTATTGGGATCGTACTATAGGCTATTGACCGAGCGGTCAGTCTGCCATAACAGGCCTGATATTCTAGTCATCAACAAGAAAGATAAGGAAGCCATCTTGGTTGTTGTAACAGGTCCCAACTGCAGCAACTTATAGGCAAAGCACGACGAGAAGATATCAAAATACGAAGGAGTCTACCGCATGGGTAAAAGGAACTACCTTGATGTAGACACTAATTTATACAAGTCGGTGCGAAATGCAGCTATCATTGCGACAACAAGATAAGTTCAAAAATTCATAAACTAGTGATTTTTTTAAAGGTGCTGATTATGCTCTGATTAGTTATAATCTGTATAGCTGCCAGATAATGTATTGAGAGATAAGTAAAATAATAATAATAATAAAGTGGAACAAGCTTTTTAACTGACGAAGGATACCTACAATAAGAAAAATCTTTCTATTGCAACTAAAATCCGACATTACAATACGGTAATTAAGCCGGAAAGTCTCTATGCTTCAGAATGTATGTTTTCCATTAAAAAAAAAGGCGAAATAGAAGAGCTAAAGGAAAGAAGGATACTTAGAAAAATATTGGGACCATTAAAAACAGAAAGTGGAGAGTTCAGATACAGAAACAAGATGTTCAGGAAAGAACATATAGCCTACTTTCTCCTAAATGTATGGGTATAGTAATAACTCTCTGTCCTTATCACCTCCTAATCTCTTCCTATTCGAAGTGCAAATTGGCACACAGGATTTGAGCAGTGGCGTTCAAACCATAGTTTATAATTTACCCCAGCATTTTGCAATTTCATCAGCAAACACTCCAAACAACGTAGGTATTCATTTTATTAACACCGACTACTCACAATAATTGAAACTTCGTTGCTCTAATAAGGCCCATCCACAATGCGCAGTCGGCAGTCCGTTGTTTGTTAATTCTCAGTCGGCAGGCACGGTCGTCCCCGTGTATACTATAGGCACCATACACAACATGCAGTTGCAGTTGGTAGCTGGTAGCTGGCAGTCGGTAGACGGTAGTCGGCAGTCAAATATTTTATCCTCGACTGCCAACTACCCGACTGCAGCAATGTAATAGCCAATCAGAGCAGATCAGAAACTGACGTCACGTTGTTGTTCTGTGTCGTGTACAAAGAGGATATGGGCCTATGTGAAGTAACTTCGCAACCCGTAAATTTATAATAAATACACGGTATAACAAAATAATCCATCTCCAAATCATCCATACTGCAAGGTTTGAGGTTATCAACAACGCCTCGGTGCACAAGGAATAAACGAATGCCATTGTATTATTACTCCTAGCACTCGTTAAGACTGGGTTCACTAATTGGCCGGTATAGAGCGCACCTCGCATCTAGAGGGCTGTGGCTAGCTCCAAGGCTCCTGCATAGTACAACTGAAGGCTGGTAGATGTCACTCCGGTGGAGAATGTTGTTTTAATTAAATATATATTTTCCATTGCAAAAAAAAACATATAATGCTTTATTTTATAACGTCTCAGTAGGCTACTCAAAAAGCAATAAATATAAAAATATTCAAGAAAAAAATCCACTCTGATAGGATTTGAAGCCCGGCCAGCCAGGTGAAAGACGAAATCTCTAACCACTCGGCCAATCGTACACTCACAGTGTAGGCGTTATCAATCAAATACATACATCGTATTAGCAAATAATCACTTGGATTGAATGATTTCTTCACTGGAGTATATTTCGAACAGTGTTCATTTCTTATTAAGTTCATATAATTTTTATCAGTACCTAGGTTATATTGCATGCAACATACTGAAACTAGTAAAATATAGGTCAGAACGAGAGATCAGCTGCCATCTTGTCAAATAACCGAGACGACTCAGATTTTTAAAGTCACTTCTAGACTATAATATTACAATATAAACTTTTAATTTCGAACGAACCACGTCGTTTAGAACAGATTAAACGATTCTTGGTTTGATAATCGGAACTGGTGGGTCCCATGTTATAGATTATAAAGTTTGCATAATTCACACGGCCGCCATCCTGAAATGGTACATTTGATGACCTTGTAGTTCGGGCACAAGCCGCATCCCATATGAAGGTATGTTGGTACCAAATTTGGTAAAGATCCGATAATTAGTTTGGTCGTAATGCATTATTAAGTTTTTACCATTTGAGTGGCCGCCATTACGTTTTGGTATAGATGGCGGCAATATAAAACATGACACTGAGGTGCCCATTGCCAGTGCTACCTCTGTACCAAATTTCGTTCAATTCGGTTTAACCTTGTTCGAATTGATAGGGGGGGGGACAGACATTCAGAGTACACACACTCACACACACACACACACACAGACTCACACACACACACACATACACACACACACTCACAGACAGACACACAATTTTTGGCCCTGTGTTGATCTCATAAGTCTACTTTCATTTTTTGCTAAAATCGAAAGTAGGCTAAAAATGACGACCTCTACAAGAATTAAGAAATTGAAAAAAATCTACGATACGATCAGGAAAAGGAGGGGTAATTTCCTTCGACATGTAATGACGATGAATAACACCAGACTCACAAAACAAATTTTCAGTCATGTATACAAAAGCAAAAATGGTAATCAATGGGTACAAAGTATAAAAAGGGTTATGGAAGAGATGGAAGTAACAATAAATATTATTCAGGACAGACCACTTTTCAGAAATATGATAAAAAATTCAAGGGTTCCCAGGAGAAGGAAAAGAAGAAGCGGGTTAACATCTGGACGGAAGAGAGGAGAAGGAGACAAAGTGAAGTAATGAAGAACTACTGGAAGGCAAGAGAGGACAAAGGAAATAAGAGACAGTGAATGCAATGGGTTATTTTACAGGTTGAAAGATGGACAAAATCGACGAAAGAAGAAGAATAAAGTCGAAAGTTTCAAATAGCTGGGAGAGATAAAACAGAAAACAGTACTGAACTTGACATCCATTGCAGTAAGGATCACAAAATTGCAGAAAGCATACAGACTTACATGGAACCACTACAACTACAAAAAGGATCTCCATCAATGCCAAACAACGACACTATCGTACAGAAGTCTTACCAGAAGCCTTATACGCTTCAGAAACGACAGCAATCAAGGGACGAACAAAAATCAAGGAACTAGAAAAACAAGAGAGAAACATTTTGAGAAACATTTACGGGCCGTTCAGAAAGAGGGAATATGGATAAAGAGACCGACAATAGAACTGTACAAACAGACAGAGACGATTACAATCAACATCAGGAAAAGAAGGGCAAGATTTTATGGCATGGGCGGTTCGACCTTGTAGATCTGGGGGGATTTGAAAAATGCCGACTGGCTGTTTAACATTGCCGACTATACGCTTAAAAACAGAGCAACGGGTGGTAAGGGGGGGGGGGGGGAGGGGGCGGGAGCTGGTGACAGTGGCGGCTAACGATCCACAATACAAATATGCTTAATTAACGGCTTTCATTTAAAATGTATTTTATTAGTTCCAGATTTTTGAATCGCAGGAAAATTTGATAAATGAACAAAATAAGTGTTTAAATATTACAAGAATAACAAATATATAGTTATTCTTTCTAAATCTCTACTCGACGATGTTTTAACAAGGGCCACTTCTCCACTATATCCGTAATTTCAATGTAGTCGGCCTCATCTTTTTGAAAACAACTTCATGAGGGAGTCTAATCGGTCGTCACCCATCGATGTCCACAAATGATTGAAAATGAGCTTCAACTTGCTGAAGGACCGTTCGGAAGAAGCGGAAGACTCTGGGGATGTTAAATCAGTCGAACTACTTGATAACCGCACGGGATAATCCTCTATCATTTAACAGCAACTTTTGCAATTTATTTAAAAGTTGAGCACTGTTTACTGGCATCAAGCAGGATTTCAAGCTCAGACAGCACAAGCTCTTGATCGTGGATGATTTTTGGGTGTGATTGCTTTATAGATCGGGTGCGCTCGATGGTGCAGTTTTTTTTTCTGTCAGCGGGTATCTTGAAAATTATGTGGAATGGCTCTAGCAAAGATTGTCTTGCACGCTTGTAGTAAATACATCCACAAGTATTCGTAACTCCTTTCTGTAGAATGTAAGGAAATAAATTTCTGCTGTCGTTTCAGCGTGCGCGTCATACTTTGCAAGTCGCCGAGTCCTATGGTGCTTTAAGAAGTCTTCCTCTGCATTAACTTGCATACTTTTCGCAAATGACGATGCACTCATTATTAAAACGTTCATCTTGCCGTCGTCGTTGATATCTTCAAAAGACTTCAAAGCGCTCTGAATCAGCTGCATCGCGTCTACTACATTCAGCTCCTCCGCTTCTAAAAGCTCGGTTTCGTTCTTATTTTAAACATGATGTTTTTGGTAAAGTACATGCCGCAGATAAAATCAAGGTCTAGAAGCCTTTTGTGCAAGCCTGACGCAAAAGTTCGGGTTTTACTGTCAAATTCAGAATCGAATGAGGTTTTCATTGTTTCCAATGCTGTGACTATACTTCATAAGACGTAGAAACAGCTCTCACCGAATCGGCGCGTGCAGTCCACCTTGTTTTTGATGAATTCTTCAGTTGAAGTGAATTTTCAATTCTATCCAGCTCGTTCTGCCAGCTTAAATGTCGTTTCGTGCTACCCGAAAGAAAAAACGTACAATGCTTCAAGAGTGTCAAAAACTCTCGGATAAGCGCGCTAGCATTACTAGCTGTCTCTAAGAAAATGTTTAACCTGTGAGCTTGGCATGGGACGTACTGGTACGGAATATCTCTTTCGCACTTCTCTGATAGCGTTTTTGAGTGCTGTTGTAGGTCTATATGCCACACATGTTACTAGCAAAGTCGTACATTTGAAACGCTAGTTTATCGAGTGGAAGTAAACGTTCTTCTGAATTTAAAATTTAAAATATATTTCGGCCAACTCCTCTCCAGTTTTGTTGTTGTTAAAACAGCGTCTGTTTTAAAAGACGCCATACAGGAACGAGCTCTTCATCTTTTTCGATGACGTATCAGATATTCAACCTAGGTGGTCTTTATGTGACATATCGGTAGTAGTATCTGCTATAACGGAGAACATACCGGCGTTCTTGATCTCTTCTGCAATTATTTCATGAGTTTTCTCTCCAAGTAAATGGATGAATTCATTTTGAGAGTCCTTGTTCATATTCTTACCGTTATGCTTCCGCGTATTCACTTCTTCTAACCACCTATTCGTGACCGGACTATGCCGAGAAAGTAACCTCACAATTTGCGTGAAGTTTCCATTATCTTGAGTGATTCCATCCTCGTGACCTCGGAAAGCCGAACCTTGCCAACAAAGGGTGTCAATAAGTATCTGGATAACTTTTTTGTGGAACTCCTTTCCTTGTTCTTCCTCAATTCTGATCGTCCGTAAAAGTTTATCAAGGAGAACGACTCCATGGCCTTTTCCATTGACAAAGTGTCAAAAATCTGACATCGCTGCTTGATGAGCTACTAAAGTGAAGTGTTCTTGTAATTTGCCCTTTTTCTTATTACCGCGACTTTTAAATTTGTGCTACTGACGTACTCCAGCGTGCGATCATTCTTCACTTTTTTCTTGTTAACACCATTAAACATAAACATGACTGAAAATACGCATGTATTTACTGTATTGTTATTACTTTCGTTTGATGGGTACGCGATGGTCCGTGAAAATGTTCCGTGTCCGCGAAAACTGCCACTAAATTTGCACCTACAGTAGTTATCAATGTAAAGGTTGCTGGTTCAGGAACGACTGCTTTCTCTCATTCTCGATGACCACTGCACTGACCTTAGTGAGCACCCCACCTTTTGAGGAACCTTGGAACCATTAACCTGTCAATTTTGTCACAATAGCGTGGATATCTGATGACGCGCCAAGATAAGCGGTAGCAGGTCATAACATTCCTCCGAGAACATCTCAATGAGTGAGCTTGACCTGAAGCTATCAATGTGCTCACAAACACCTTCTGTCTAGCTACATGGCACAGATGCTGGGCTCGCTTCGCTGTGAAGCTGAGTCGCTCTGCATAATGAACGCAGGATGTTACACCCACCCAGGAACGAGCCGATGAATTCATCCCTTGTCCTTGGTCCCATATTGCTCATCTGTCATTCTTTCTTCAGTTTCCATACTAAGAAACGAAATGGCAAGTGACAGCCGGTGCACCGAGGACTGTAAGTGAAACTTTTAAAATGGTTATTTTGCCGACTCTTCCCCGTTCCGCACTGGGCTATTGCCTGGCTGTAGGAAATTATTGCAGCGTCCGTTTGTGCCGACTGTCAGTATAATAAATATTTTTAGAAAAATCAGACCAAATCGTATATGGCCATGCTCCGTTTTGCTTTTTTAAATGCTGTTTTGGGAATTGTTACGACTACTTCAGGATTTGCCGACTGCCGACTGATGTCGTATTTGCCGACTGAGGAAATACCTGAGTGGGGGGGGGGGGGGAGACACCCCCAACCCCCCCCCCCACTCGGACCGCCCCTGTTTTATGGACACGTACAAAGGATGAACGAAGACAGACTGAACAAGAAGATTTTTAATATAGTTACGAATAGCACACTAAAAACCAATTGGGTAAAAGAAACCGTGGAAGACCTCAAGAAACTAAACATCCTTACCAAAGACAGGAAAATATACAGGGAAAAACTCGGAATACAGAAATTTGAGCAAACGCACAAAGAGAAAAAAAAGAAAGACTGGAATGAAGCGGACAGAAGAGAGAAAGAGGAAGCATAGTGAATATATGAGATTTTTTTGGAAAAAAAGAACAAAGAGTCAAAAAGAAAACATGAACATTGATTGTGTTTTAACGTTCTCTTTAAAGGAGATTTAACGATAATAATAATAATAAAAATGAAAGTTTTATTACAACACTGTAATCAAGCCTGAAGCACTATATGCTTCTGAAACGCTGATTATTGGGGGCAGATCATTAAATAAGGATGTGGAAAAGCAAGAAAGGAAAATCCTAAAATAAACATTTTGGACCAGTCTGTACAGGGGGAATCTGGATGTAAAGAAAATCCCAAGACTTATACCAGCACTCGGAGAAAATCTCAGACACATTTAGGAAAAGACGATGGAAATCTTACGGGCATATCCTCAGGATGGGCAATCAGAGACTGACCAAAAACAACTCTTAACCTTGCCCTGTCAACGAAAGTTAAAACACCTGGCTGTTTGAAGTATGAAAAGATCTTCAGGAAATAGGCATCACAGATGGCATTGTACTTTACAGAGCTAATCATCGCTTTGCAGACCATCCAAGCGCTATCACCAACAAAACTTGGTCAGAAGATCGCAAGAGAGGCCACAGCGAGAAGATGAAGAGATTTTGGGAGAAGAGAAAGGCAATGCCATCAGCTAAATAAGTTCAATCGCGCTCCTTGGTCGGGCATGACGCAGAAAGAAAGAAAGAAAGAAAGAAAGAAAGAAAGAAGAATGAAATTTTTATTGCAGCCATTGGCCATATGAAAGAGAATAAAATACATCATTTGCAAATTGGGGATAGGATTGAGAATGAGGCGGCCGTGGCCTTTAGTCAGGAACCATCGCAGCATTTGCTTGGAGTAGAAGTGTCCGGGGGGGGGGGGGGGGCATGGAAAACCACTTCCAGGATGCATGAGATGGGAATCGAACCCGGATGTCCGGGGCAACAGCCACGAAAGCTAACCACTACACCACGAGGTGGTTTTCCTTCAATCCTCTGATGAATGGGCCAAGATGACAATATCATTACTAATGTTCGGACGTGTAGGACTGAAAGAAACGAGAACTATGCAGGCAAATATGCCCTAAAAATGCAATGTGATGCAAAAAAAAGGTACAATATGACCGAATATATTTACATGATTTCTAAAAACACGTGTTAATAATGTAGTGAAATGTTATTGTTATTATTAACTAGCATCCGCCCTGGCTTCGCCCAGGGAATAGTTATGAATGCATTTCGTGATAGGTGGTTGTTTTTTTTTTCATGTCAATGATCTACGACCTATATCTGTTTTACGTCTTGGCATGATGGGTTAAAATCACTGACTGGACTATTAATTATATTATCATGGAGATGCATGTGCAACGAATTCTTGTTAGACGTAATTTAAGAATGGCGAGGTGCATGAAACACAAATCCCCCTTCCGTCCAATCTAAAAACACTTATAGTGGGCGATGTATTGAAGAGAGAGATATGCTCTCCAGGACTTTTTTGTACAACTTTTCATGCTGAACAATATTTTTACACTCATAGTATATTGATATTTTTAACGGTTTGCCCAGCGTAAGCTTAAATACGCACGGATGCCAGGGTTCATTTCGACTTTTTCACTGAAATCGTTACTGCTTGGCCTCCTTTGATCATAAATAAATTATTTTCAACAGAAACCTTCCTCAAGATATCCTTTACAGAATGGTGAAAAGAGCATCAAAATTAATCCAGTGGTTCTCGAGATTACCCATGACATCCAAGAATCGGGGACTTTGTTTTATACTAAGTAGAGATAATTCTACATTCAAAAATTGTTAAAATCTACGCTGATTTCATGAATAAGCCTACGATAAAAATGTTTTCCTCAAATTGTGTAAAACTTTCCTCGGCGTTTTCTGATTTCTTCCGTTATTGTGTAGGTCTTTTGATGGAGCTCATGCTGTGGTCTCTTCATCCAAAAGCCGTTTTTATTGACCGCCCCGTAAATCTTCCTGAGATATTTTCGTTCCTGTTTTTCTGTGTCCTTACTTTTGGAATGACCGTTGATCACCATTGTTTCGGCTGCGTAGGTTGCTTTTGGAAGAATCGCTGTTTTATAACAATAACATTATTATTGTTATTATTATTATTATTATTATTATTATTATTATTATTATTATTTGCGTACATTCCCCTTTAAGAAGAGCGATAAAACACTCAAAAATCTAGCTTTTCCTCTTTTTATCTTCCCAAAAACCTTTCATCCGTTCACTGTGTGCCTTCTTCTCTTCATCTGACCATCGACGCCTATTTCTTTTGGGTTGTGATCTAAATTCAAATTTCTGGTTTTTGATATTTGTCTACAAATGCTGCGGTCGTGAATGTCTTCTACGTGGATATGTAATTGTTGTAAATCTTCCGTAGTTTCTTTGTACCAATAAGTACCCAATTTCGACGTAAATATTATGTTGAATATTCGTTTCGTCAGTCTGGTGTCATTCATTCTGGCGATGTGTGTAAAGAACTTCACTCTGCGTTTTCTGATGAGTGTCGTGATAGATTCAGTACTTCTGTATAATTCTTCTTTGGGTCTTTTTTTTTTTTTGCCAGAAATTATCTCTGAAAACGGAGCCGTAAATTTTTCTCAGAATTTCCCTTTCTTATTTTTTAATGTCTTTAATTTTGGCCATTCCCTTGGTGCCTGTGGTTTCTCATGCGTATAAGGTTTCAGGCAAGACTACCGTTTTATAATGTCGTAATTTCGCAGCCGTGGAGATGCCGTTTTTATTGTAATGGGACCAGCAAAGTTTGTAAGCTTTCAGTAATTTACAGACACTTTCTTCGTTAGCCTTTGTGCTCAGACCGGATTTCTGGATGATTTCTCCTAAATATTTTAAGTCATTGATTTGTACAATTTCTCCGTAATTTGTTTTTATTGGGAGTTTGTCTGCGGATTTTGTATCGAAAAACAACGTTTTTTTCATACGAAATTTGAAGCCCGGTTTTCGTGGCGATCTCGTGGAGTTTTTCTAAGGCGTGGTGTGCTTCTGTTCTAGTATTTGTTAGAATGATGGTGATTATTATTACTAGCATTACCCGTCGCGGCTTCGTCCGCGAATATTCTAGTTGTAAAGAGTACTATTAGCAAAATCTCAATCATGAATGCTATGACTGATTTATCCTTGGTATGAATAATCAGACTTTATCAATTCAGCTACTGGTGCAGTGGTTAGGGGTTTGTCATTCCTTCATAGGTATATCAGAGCGAAGTTAGTTTTCTGGGAAAACACTTATAGTGGGCGATGTATTGAAGAGAGAGATATGCTCTCCAGGACTTTTTTGTACAACTTTTCATGCTGAACAATATTTTTACACTCATAGTATATTGATATTTTTAACGGTTTGCTCAGCGTAAGCTTAAATACGCACGGATGCCAGGGTTCATTTCGACTTTTTCACTGAAATCGTTACTGCTTGGCCTCCTTTGATCATAAATAAATTATTTTCTACAGAAACCTTCCTCAAGATATCCTTTTCGGAGACCCTTTATAGTCGGGTGAAAAAGACCCTTCGTACCACACTCACACGTGAAAAAATTCTAGAGTGCCCCTTGACCCCCTTAAGCGCATTATACTGTATGTATTGATGGATTTTACAGCTTAATTTGGTTCAGTGATAACCTCATAACCGTCTGGAAACTTTCACAGTAATGTAATAATTGGAATTGCATTGGAAATAAATGGACCTGTGAGATTCTGTTACCATGGTTACCGTGTTGCATTCTTTCATTATTTCATTGTAAATATACATGTTTTAATGTATTTATTTAATTGTGAGGCATTTAAAGAGTAAGTGAGTGCGTTTCGCTTACGCATTGGGTTACGCTGAACCTATAGGTACCCCATATGTGTAGGCTGGTGTTAATGGGACCTTATTTTCGGTACAAAACTGGAATGGGACCTCAGCAGAATAATATAGGGAGGGATACGTACCATAGCACGCGGTTAAGTGATAGAGAGAGGGTTGTGTGCCCTAACTTCGCGACTACCAAATAATTAAATAAATAAATAAATAAATAAATGCATAAATAAATACATAAATAAATAAATAAATGTATAAAAAATTTGATTTTGTTGCATGATCCCCCTTCCCATCTCCTATTATCTGCTTTTCCCTTATCTTTATTTCTCGCTGTTCTTTACGTAACTTTCTGAAGTTAACAAATGAACACATCTTTTAACGTATTTCATCGTATTTGAGAGCGAGCATGTGGTGACATTTATTCTTTAAGTTTGTATCGTGGCTGTGTGTCTTTGTGTGCGCCTTGGAGGGTAGCGCAGTCACTCAGCGGGGGTTCTTACTATTTTATTGAGGGCTTAAGGTAGACCTCTGTCACAATATTTTCTCGTACTGAAGAAAGCGACCAGTTTTTTTCCTTTTCTTGATGCAGCCGCAAAATGCAAATCTTTAATTTATTGCATCGTATTTATCACATAGGCTAGTAGTAGGATATGAATCAAGTAGGGGAGGTTTGAAAGGATGCGACGCTATGACCAAGAAACTTTGAACAACAATTTAACGGATCGCTAGTTTCAGTTCTCATACTCGCCCCTAGATCTACACATTCATTCATTCATTCATTCATTCACTTACTTACTTACTTACTTACTTAATAAAGGCATTCATTTAGCATATGATGCATACAAGACAGTAATTAATATATATAGGGGGAGGCACCGGGTGAGTTAGCCGTGGTGGTTACGGCATGACTAATGGCAGTCGCTCACATCCGGGAGGCGAGGAGGTTCGAATCACCCCGCCGGCAACCTTGAAGATGGTCTTCTGTGGTTTCCCATCTTCCTTCCAGGCAAATGCCGGGGTTGGTCCCTCACTATAGGCCACAGCCGCTACCTTCCAACTCCTCGCCCTTCCCTTCCAACTTTCCTCCCCAACGGTACTTGTAGCTCACCCATTGGGTGTCCGTCTCGAAGCAGCTACAAAAACTGGCGAGCCGAACATGTCCTCGGACACTCCCGGCACTATAAGCCATACGCTAAAAAAAACAGGGTGAGGCACTTAAAACGGGTTTTCGGAATATTTGGAAAAATACAAATCGGATTCGAAAAATTTGCAATATAAGTTGTCCACCTCTAAGAGAGGAACCCAATAATGCAAAGCTCGACCCCCTGCACCATCCCCTGTGGCGGGAGAAAGGTGGTGAGGAGGGGGAGGGGGGGGGGGGGCGTTCAAGTTCCATAACCGTCTTGTAGGCTGGTTTTCGTGATTTCAACCTGGATGTAGAAGGTTGATTGACGTCTTGGTAGATTGGGAGAACTTCACTATCCATAATTCTGCACCACAGGCGGGAAAGAGCTTCCTGTCTCCTGATGTGAGGAGGAACAATATTACACAATACAGGTAGTATAAAACACACTAAAGGCATTCAAACACATTGATGGATAAATCGCAGAAACTCAGATTTTGTCCTCCTATCGGCACGTAGTGTTGGAATCACACTTAATAAGTTGGCCTTCAAATCGGAGATAATAAATATGATTAAAAGCATGTTTCTTTTTCTATTACATGTACCGCCATGTGTACTTTGACCAGTGGGCATACTTTGACCAAATTATCAGAAACAGTTTGGCAGGACCTGGTTGATAAATCATGAAGTTTACAAAATTGCACTGACTGCGCTTAGTTCCACATCATGATGCAATGATTTTCTGTAAGTCCCTTCTCCCAGCCAAAGAGATAATTCGTTCTGAAAATTTGGTCAAAGTATCCCCACTGGTCAAAGTATCCCCACTTGACGGTAGTTCTAACAAAATATTAAAATGTAGTGAAACTTGTAAAGCTGCGGGTTCGTCCAGTACCGGTACCGCATTCTAGCGAATGACGTCACAAAAACGTTCCGCATAGAAACAAAAGCCAGTGGTTTTCTAGGAAGCGTTGACTACCACCGTCACATGAAGTTGTGGTGGCGTCATTCGTATGTCGTCGGTGAGTGCGGTAGCAAACAGTTCGTCAACGTTTCTGTACGGTGTGTGCTGAAAGTAGTGAATTACGTACATACAACGATATATTGGAGAATGGAAGAAGAGGAAACATTAATAGATTTCGTAAAGAATCATGGGGCATTGTACAATGTGAAGAGTAACCTCAAAAATACACCGAGTTTCTGTTCAGGAGATATTGGTCTTTAGTTTAGTTTAGTCAACCGAAAATATTCTCTTAATTTATCTTCATTGCAGTGCAGATGACGACGCACTCAACAAATTTCATATGCACCTTCCGTAGGACGCCTTTTAAAAATGTCACTCCCCCCCCCCCGGACGTTCCCTATCGTCTTCAGATGACTCTTCTTCTTTCAAAAATATTACGAACGCCTTTATCGGGCAGAATAGTACAGTAGTAAATATTGTATTTGTATTTATCTACATTTAATTATTTTAGCCTAGTTATGAAAAAATCCACAGCCTGCTTCCAGGCTCCGACCGGGCCAGGAATGGAATGAATGAAGCCCCCATCTAGCGGCGAGGATATGAACTGTGCCGGCTGCCGAGGACTGACGCACTCCTCTGGGGCAATGATTAAATGAATGACAGATGAAATGAAATGATAGTGGAGAGTGTTGCTGGAATGAAATTTTGAAATTATTTGACGGAGAAAAACCTGTGCCACCGTTTTGTCCGGCACAGATCTCACATGGAGAGACCGGGATTTGAACCACTTTTATAATTTTACAATTATTAAGATGGTAAAATTATTAGAAATTTCATTTTTATTTTCAAAATTTAGAGGCATATTAAGCATTATTAAACAATTAAAAATAGTAAACAATTAAAATAAAAAAGTAATGAAAACTAGGATAATAAAATAAAATTATTAATGCATTATTTTTATTACCATTTTTTAACGTTTTACTTTTTCATTTTAATTATTTTTTTATTTTTTATTTTTATTAAATCATTTATCTAGCACCCTAGGTCAAGGAGATAAACTAATAATATTTTGTTTACAGAAACATTGCCACCTCTACAAGAATTAGTTGAAATATGAGTGAAAGATTCCACCATCTGCATATTTCACAATACAATTTGTCCTTTTGGTGGGTGGTTAATAGGCTATACTGACCAATAACCGATATTGAGTTAACATTCCGTCACGACACACACCGATAATAATTAGCTCTAATTTTACACCGTTGTAATTTTCAAAAACACTCTAATCATCATCATTTATTGCACATATGGCCCTATAAGGCCTACAGCAGAAGAACAAAAGAAAGAAAGATAGAGAAGAGAAAAAGTTACGTATAATAAAGAAATCAGTAACAAAGGAGGAGGTATCTAGCTTCATCTTCCACCTCATTCGGCTCCACTTGCTGAAGTATTGACAATACTCGACCCTTCCATCGCGTCCTGGGACCAGTGCTGGATTACCCATTAGGCCCGATTAGGCCCAGGCCTAGGGCCCCCAAGTATCTGGGGCCCCCAAGCAATTTCTAATTTAGTTCAATTTTATTTCGAAGATTTATAATTTTTTTTATCCAGAACTAAGACAGTTCCAGCAATATATTAAATTACAATGTCCTTCAAAAAACTGAGTTCACTCATTCTGAACTTTACGAAATTCTTATTTGAGACAAGATTTAGTCTGTTTCTCCGAACGTTGAAATTGCTTTTCGCATTTTCCTCACCCTCTTGATAACGAATTGTTCTGCGGAGCACACGTTTTCAAAATTGAAACGGATCAAAAGTGCGCAAAGAAGTATCATGTCACAAGAACGATCAGACATGATAAGTTTAATGTACATCGAGTCAGATGTTCTGCGGGAAATTGATTTAGATGACATTGTAGAAGATTTCATTGACCGAAAAAAACAGAAGAAAAAAATTTGATTACATTTATCAGAAGTAAAATAGTATGATTTGTTAAATTGTTCATCAAATCATCTGAAATGTCTTCAAATAACGATGATAATTTCAATTGAAATGTATATATAAATGTGAGCCTATGTATGATTTAATAAAAAAGTGTATTATTCATCTTGAGAAAAATAACTCTTGTATATACTTAATTAAATGTACAGGGGCTAAAAAATAAAAATTATTTGAAAAAAATAAAGAGGCCCCAAAAATCTGAGGGACTTGGGCCTCATTTTATCTTAATCCGGCACTGGGTGGGACGCCCCCTTGGGTTTTGAATGGATGCATCAGCTTGAAAGATGTGTTCAAACTACTGTAATCTCTTCTCGGCCAATTTGTGCTAAGCTTAAAGGGCGCATGGACGGCAGATTTAATCATTTTAAATGACCTTGTCGACTTCGTCGTTACGCTGAGGTCTGGCGTTACGTTAGGGTGACGGGACGAAATGTACCGAGAATGCACTGAAGTGTGTGACGTCATAGTACGATGTAGCAGCCGAGTACCAAGAAGGCAGTGCGAGAACAGAGTTTCAAGAAGGTAGTGCGAGAACAATCAAGTAGGCAGTGACGAAACAAAATAGAATCTTGAAACTCTGTTCTCGCACTGCCTTCTTGGTACTCGGCTGATAGCATTTAAAATGATATAAAGTCCAGTCTTTCAGACTGACTATCCGTGTATTTTTCTTCGACTCGATTCACTGAAATCGTTACTGCTCGGCTTCCTGTGGTCATAAATGAATGTTTTTCTACAGAAACCTTCCTCGAGAAATCCTTTACAGCATGGTGAAACCCGCACCAAAATCCATCCAGTGGTTATCGTGATTAGTCAGAACATCCAAGATTCGGGGACTTTGTTTTAAACTAGGCCTATGTAGAGATTGTATAAACGCAGAAGAAAATATCATCATACATCGAATAATGGTAAATGTTTATGCTTTTTGAAGATCTTTTCCTAAGCAAATACATTAAAACCAATGATTCCCGAGCTGCGGTTTAATATTAAGTTTGAGAAACACTGGATTAGACACCCTACTCCAGTTCGAAGCTCGGAGAGCGAACGTGCCAGTTGTGGTGATGTGATGTGTTGTGTGGGGAGTGATCCTCACACATCTGGCGAACACCTAATTGGCACTTCACATCAGTTTCCACTGAATTACTCTTGTATGGCCCGGCCCGCATGGACTCGGGCCTCGGGCGCGTACAAACTGCTGCTTCTACTGCACGTGCCATAGGCTAACTGAGATTATTATTATTAGGGCTGTGATGTTTAAGACCTAAATATGCAAGCAAATATGACCTTAAACATGACGAAATATGACCTGAAAATTACTGTTTTCAATTTGGCCCTGTTTTAAATTTTAAATCTAAGCGACAGTCCCTTCGAAATTATATTGTAAACTACATTCTGTATTCCTATCTCCATATTAATTTTCTGAATATACATGTTCAAGTGGTTATTTACAGTCTATTTCTGTAAACACTAGTTCCCGTTCGGTAAGTTGAGGATGATTGCACACTTACAGCTGCCGTCAAACTACGCAAAAAATGACGTTCTTACAAAAAAGAAAAAAAATGCTCAAAATATGACCTAATGGTAAAAATTGTTCGAAATATCCATTTATGTTCGACGATGTCGAAATGCAAATATTATATGTCAGAAAACTGTATCATAATGAGGGTCATTATAACACTATTTTTCATTGTGAAACAGTTTCTCCCACGAATCAGAGCTCAAGAAACAGTTGTTTGACCAATTAAGTAAGGATAGCTTCACCTCTGCACTGACTTCCACGGCCTTCTATTTTAAATTTCACTGCGTGGCTAGTGTCATAGTGAGGTATTTGAGGAGGCCATGGTCAAATACAAGGTATTCTCTGTGTCCCATGCGGTCTGTTCAGTACATAAAACTGGCGAAATCTCGACAGATATTTATGAATATTTATGTTCGAACATAAAATAGTTATAATTATTGTCGAACATAAACAGTCGTATGCAACTCGCCTATAATGGAAATTAAGACACTCGTATGGAAATTATAAAACTCGCATAGGCTCGTTTTATAAATATACTCGTGTCTTAATTATTGCCATTATAGGCTCGTTGCATAATGTACTATTATATGACAAATAAAACCACTGTATTGTGACGACAATTACTTGATTTGCATCAGAAACCAATCGGGCATGAAAATATAGGCAAAGACAAGTAGTTCCGTGAAGAACTATACAGCCTATTTTCATATATCCTACTTATGTTAATTGCCTCTAACAAGATACAAATTGTCAGTTTGACTGCTGTAATAGATTCGTAGATATTGAGAACCATCTAAATATTTTGGATGGTCACCATGTTGGATTTTTATATTATAGGCCTTAGATTTATGTACTATTAAATGAAGATTATTGTGTAGATATTTTATTCAAACTTCAATCGCATGATTAGGACACAATAAATAATAGCGTGATTTTAAAATTTCGCTCAGCCGCCATCTTGTGGTTATGAAAATAATTTAAATGAATTAGATGCCAGTCGATTAAAATTTGTATAATCATATACCGTATCAAGTTTCACTGCGCTCGTATGGTTAAAACGCAAGAAAAGTCCATTTGAATATTTAAATTTCGCGTCGCCGTCATGTTGGATTTGTGCTCGCCAGGTTATTGAACGTCCCATAGGTGAACTTATGCTTATAGCCTGTATACACTTACAAAATTTCAGTTTGGTTGCTGTAGTAGATTAATAGATATTGAGAACCGTCTAAATATTTCGGATGGTCGCCATGTTTGTCTTAAATATATGTAGGCCATAGAGTTATGCATTATTAGATGATGATTATTGTGTACGTTCATTATGCAAATGTTGATTTCGATCGTATGATTAGAACACATGAAATAAAAACTTAATTTTCGAAATTCGCATAGTCGCCATCTTGAGGTTATATGAACAATTGAACTAAATTAGATGTCAGTCCATTACAATGTGTATAAACATTTGCTGTACCAAGTTTAATTGCGTTTGGATCGTTAAATCGCGAGAAAAGTCTATTTAAAACCTTCAAATTCGCTTGGCCGCCATGTTCGTTTTGTAGTTAACGGGTTTTTGAAAATCTCATAGATGAACTTCCAGTAGTGCCCTTTATCTCCGTACAAAATTTCACGGTGATACCGGTAATAGTTTCATAGATATAGAATGCCGGTGAAATATTTCGCACAGCCGCCATCTTGAGGTTATGTAAACAATTGAGCGAAGGTAGATGTCGGTGCATTACAATGTGTGTAATCTTATACTGTACCAAGTTTCATTGCATTTGGTTGGTTAAATCACGAGAAACGTCTATTTAAAAGTAGAAACTTTGCTTGGGCGCCATGTTGGTTTTGTAGTTAGCAGGTTTTCACAAGTTGCATAGGTGAACTTCTAGTACTCTTTATCACCGTACAAAATTCCAGGGGGATATCGATAATAGTTTCGGAGATATTGAATTCTGGTGAAATATTTCGCACAGCCACCATGTTGGATTGGTGAGATGTTACAAAATTTGAAGGGCACGTTCGGGGTCGCCCGGAATAGTGCTATGAACTTACCGAGTTTCATTGAAATCGCTCCAGCCGTTCAGAAGATATTAGGGGGACACACAAAATCTATCACACACACCATCACACACGCACACACAGACAGACACACGGACAAAAGGTGATCTCATAAGCCTATTTTTTTTCATAAATGAAAATAGGCTAAAAAACATCACTTTTCCTTAATATCCGAGCTCTAATAATTATTATTTAAAACCGTTATGCCCATCTGTGGACCGTGATAGAAGTTATAGGCTACACCTAATGATGTTTTTTCATTCCCCCAAAATCTCTTCATTTGGGCACTGTAAATCTTCCTTTGTTCTTCAGTCCATATTTCTTGGTCCTGGTAGTAATTTTCTCAGAAAAATGATGGTTGCTGATTGATGTTCTGAACTGGAATTGATCTTGTATAAATTAGCCTGTGATGCCAATGTCTTGAAGGCATTTTTTGTATTTCACTAAGCCAGATTCTGACAAGGGAAGTATCAAATAACACAGGTCGAAACCTATCTTGAAACCTTGTGGACGCAATCGTTGTACAGGGTCTTTCACTCAAAGTGCGGCCGGCAGCGCGGCGCGTAGAGGCAGCTAGCTGAGCTTAGGGTCGCGAGACCGAAGCATCAATCCAACAGCACTTCCTTCCTTATCTTAATTATGGCATGTGCTGTGACAGCAGCGCACTACGATATGCTCGTCTGACCTTTATAGCTGCACCTTCTACCTGGAGCGCTGAGCCGGCCGCACGTTGAGTGAAAGACCCTGTACTATAAGAGGACAATGCGTGGAAAAACAGTTGCCCGTTATTTTGGTCTAATTTGGAAGACCTGGCGCGTGGCCCGACTTTCCGGCATACGCTAAATATTATGACCAAGCCAACGGATCCTTGTTCTTTTAATTTCTGTTGTGAGAGGAGGGTCCTGAAAAATATTCATTTGTGCGCACTTGCCATTAACTAGGATAGGTCCATAGATTTTCCTCAGTATCTTCCTTTCCCATCTGTTGAGTAGATCTTAACTTCGTTGTGTCATAATTAAGGCCCGGAAGTTCATGCACTATCATATGAATAAATATGCATGAAAAAATGCGATAATTATTGGCCAAATTTGCATCACGTTTCAAATAATATGCACTATGAAATAACGACGGCAATTACGATCACTCCGTATTTCTATTTTGAATATAAAGAAAATATGAACACACGGACCTTTTTCAAAATATCTCAGCTAAGAAACTGTTCTAAATAGTAGGAAATGTTATTTTATGGAACTTCAAGCGGTGTTGACCATCAATAATTAGTTTATTATGTTAATTTTTAAGTATAACTGATATACAATTTTAATATACTTTGCATATTTAACAAGTAGTTCCGTGAAGAACTATAGAGCCTATTTTCATATGTCCTACTTATGTTAATTGCCTCTATCTACATACAAAATTTCAGTTTGAAGGTTGTGATAGATTCGTAGATTTTGAGAACCGTCTAAATATTCCAGAAGGTCGCCAGGTTCGATTTTGATTAATGTACTATTACATGAAGATTATTGTGTACGTTTGGTATTCAAACTTCAATCGCATGATTAGAACACAAGAAGTGAAAACGAGATTTCAAAATTTCGCACAGCTGCCTTCTTGTGGTTATGAAAACAATTGAAATAAATTAAATGCCAGTGGATTAACATTTGTGTAAGCATTTAACGTGCAAAGTTTCACTGCAATCGGATGGTTAAATCGCGAGAAACGTCTATTTAAATATTTATAATTCGCGTCGCCGCTATGTTGGATTTGTGATCACCAGGTTACTGGAAACCCTATGGGTGAAATTATGTTCATAGCCCCTATGATCATTAAAAAATTCAGTTTGATTGCTATAATAGATTCGTAGATATTCAGAGCCGTCTAAATATTTCGGATGGTCGCCATGTTGGATTGTTAAATGTATAGGCCATAGAGTCATATACCATTAAAGGAAAATTATTGCGTAGGTTCATTATTGAAACTTGCACTTCGATCGCATGATTACGACACAAGAAATACAAAACTTAATTTTAAAATTCGCACAGCCGCCATCTTGAGGTTATATAAACAATTGAACTAAATTAGATACCAGTGCATTACAATGTGTATAAACATTTCCTGTACCAGATTTCATTGCGTTTGGAACATTAAATCGCGAGGAAGGTCTATTTAAAATTTTCAAATTCGCTTGGCCGCCATGTTCGTTATGTAGTTAACCGGTTTTTGAAAGTCTTATAGATGAACTTCCAGTAGTGTCCTTTACCTCCGTACAAAATTTAAGGGTGATACCGCTAATAGTTTCAGAGATATAGAATGCCGGTGAAATATTTCGCACATCCGCCAGCTTGTGGTTATGTAAACAATTGAACGAAGTTAGAGGTCGGTGCATTACAATGGGTATAAACATATATTGTACCAAGTTTTATTGCGTTTGGTTGGTTAAATCGTGAGAAACATCTATTTAAAAGTCGCAAATTCGCGTGGCCGCCATGTTGGTTTCGTAGTTACCAGTTTTTCAAAAGTCACATAGGTGAACTTTCAGTAGTTCCCTTTATCACCATAAAAAAATCCAGGGTGATATCGGGAATATATTCGGAGATATTGAATGCTGGTGAAATATTTCGCACAGCCGCCATGTTGGATTGATGAGACGTAACAAAATTTAAAGGGCACGGTCGGGGTCGTCCAAAATAGTGCTATGAACTTTCCGAGTTTCATTGAAATCGCTCCAGCCATTTAGAAGTTATTAGGGGACACACACACACACACACCTCGCACACACACGGACAAAAGGTGATCTCATAAGCCTTTTTTTTTTTTTTTTTCAAAATTGAAAATAGGCTAATAACTTATATTAATTTGCAAGAATGACTGAAACATATTAGGTGTTAAAATAATGTCAGTATTATTCTGTGATAGACTCTCGGAGTCGGAATCTAAATATACGATTTTAAGAACTTGAAAGTACCGGTAACAAAAAGCGCTTTAAAACAACAGGAAATTAGAATATACGGCCTTCTCAAGCAGAAATATGCACTTAAACAGGCAAATGAGAAAAATATGATGCCTTGTGCCAAAATAACCAAAATTAGCATAAATATGCAAAAATATGAACTTCCGGGTTTTAGTCATCACCCATGTCTCACATCCATAGGTCTCTACTCGTCGTATGAAGAAAACCACTAGTGTATTTTACTAGAATCAACTATGTTCATATCTGTAAGTAAATTAATCAAAGGGGAAAAATAAGCATGTGTTCACCGGCATAGTGAGAAAGAACAAGACGTAACGCACATTCTGTTTACATTGCGGCAATGGAGGCCGTGCAACCTCTACTGGTGCTTTTCGCCTTTCCAGTGTAGTGAACATGAGAAGGATATTTCTTGAGTTATTATTTAAATACAAAACTATCCATTCTTATGATTAGGTGGCGAAATATACGAGGCACGTCCAGAAAGTAAGTTCCGTTTGGTAATAAAATTAAATTGTGTACAGAACAGAAAAATTATTTATTGCACAACATTCTACACCTCTTAAAGTACTTTTCCACATAACTGCCGAACTTTTTCAGGCATTTGTCATAGAGTGGCACAAGTGTTTGGATACCTTCCTCATAGAAGTTTGCCGCCGACCGTAAACGAGAGTGAAGACTCCTCTGTAAGATTTCCTACCGTTTGGCCACCACTGTTAGGCAAATTGCTTGCTTACCAGGAGAACTGCGTATGTTTAGGAGTTCTCCTGACCACATACACAATTTGCCTAACAGTGGTGGCCAAACGGTAGGAAATCTTACAGGGGAGTCTTCACTCTCGTTTACGGTCGGCGGCAAACTTCTATGAAGAAGGTATCCAAAAACTTGTGCCACGCCATGACAAATGCCTGTAAAAGTTCGGCTGTTATGTGGAAAAGTAGTTTAAGAGGTGTAGAATGTTGTGCAATAAATGATTTTTCTGTATCTGTTCACAATTTAATTTTATTACCAAACGGATCTTACTTTCTGGACGTGCCTCAAATATATATACAGTATTTACAGAGTGTAACTAAATATGTGGGAAAGCTCCGGGATTCGATTGAGGGCCTGACAACAAGCAAAACATGTCCGGTAAACATATGGTGTATTTGCTTTCGTTACTGTGTTAAAAGCATTGTTTGTGGTGTACATAACACAGACGGCAGCACAATGTTAGTTGGTCATTTGTGGAGGGCACACAGGCCACTTGTACGTTTCCTCGCTATTCAAGTCTGGTTGGTTGGTTGGTTCCTCAGTTTAGGGGCTGCGACAACGCGGTCATGTAGCCCCGTGTACTTTGGGTGTGTGTAGAATCTGTCTGATAACCGGTGTTAATTGTGATGACTGTATTAGTGTGTGTATCTGTTTTTTAATTCAAGTAAGGACTGCGACTTTGAATTTTTCAAATAGTTCCATCTTTTGTCGCCAAACGCCACAGTCAACGACTACTAGGCCTAGTTCAGAACCTAGCTTCTAGACGCCACCGCAGTCGGCTCTTGGCAACGAACGTAGGGACCTAAGAGCGTTGTTTACATTCTTAACGTATACAATTTAGCTTCACACAGGTGTAATTAGTGGAAGGTTCTCTAACATGCCATAAATCTATGACATGGGACCGCCGACTTTACTTCCCCTCCGAAAGAAGGCATACTGAGGGACTTTTAACGCTCTTAAAAAATCCGACGGCTTCGGCTGGGTTTGAACCCGCTATCTTGGGCATAGACGCTCAGCATGCTACCAACTACGCCACTGAAGCCGCTTATTCAAATCTCTGTGCATTTGTTTTGCATTCAGGGACTGACACCGTGGCCTGCTTGTTCTCCCGATCTCAACCCATTAGACTTCTACTTATGTGATCATTTAAAGGCCATTGTGTATGCCACACCTGTACATAACGTGGATATGCTGCGTCAGCGAATAGAGCAAGGATGTCAACAGAAACGACAGACGCCGGGAATATGGGAGCGTGTGAGACAGTCAATTTTGCGGCGCATAGACGCCTGTATTACAGCTATTTTGAGCACCTTGGGTAGAGAACTGTAAGTAGTAACGTTGTTTGAGTCTTCAGTCTTTTGACTGGTTTGATGCAGCTCACCATGACTCCCTATCCTGAGCTCATCTTTTCATATCCACATAGCTACCACAACCTACATCCGAGGCAATCTGTTTAACATATTCTAACCTTGGTCTACCCCAACAGTTCTTGTCCTCGACCCTTCCTTCCACACTGAGCTTGCTATTCCTGGGTGTCTTAGTATGTGTCCTACCAACCTATCTTTTCTCTTCATTAGCAGTCACAAGAAACATCTCTCCTCTCCCACTCCTCTTAATACCTCTTCATTTGCAACCCTATCTACACATCTCTTGTAACACCACATTTCAAACGCTTCACATCTCTTATCTGCTGCACTAATAGTCCAAGTTTCACTTCCATAGAGCACCACGCTCCAGTAATAACGTACACTTTATCAACACAAATGACCAACCTGCGTAGTGAACCGGTCTATGTTATGTACATCACAAACAATTCTTGCAACACAGAAACGAAAGCAAATACACCATATGTTTACAGGACAAGTTTTGCTTGTTGTCAGGTCTTCTATCGAATCCCCGGAGCTTTCCCACATATTTAGTTACACCCTATATATAAAGCTGATTGTTGGTTTGTCTGTCTGTTATTTATACAAATCTACACCGTTTCACCGAACTGGCCAAATTTTACGCACTTACTTTTCGTAACCCTGCGGGTAACACTGTTGACTTGACATTTCGGGCAGCCCTCTCCTTTCCCTGAACTTAAAATATATAATATTATATAAATCTTGTCATTTATTTCAATTTTCTTCACATAAGGGGAGACTCTAACATATAACTCCACCACAAAACTTAATTTTTTTTCAAAGAATTTTTATTGGCAATTTCAGACCCTTGGAGTGTTTTCTCATAGATCCCAGAAAGATTTGGTTCTATTCGAATGATAAATAAGTCTAAATAATATTTGAACTGCATGGGGGAAGCGTGGCACACTGACAGCTGTCAAAACATATGGTTCTGGAGAATATTAATGGGTATGTCTTGATCTAGCTAAAATTTTATTAAAATCCATTTTCCTGAAAATTTGTTTTTCTAACTTCAATACCAACTTTTTTATCCTAAATATTAATCAATCTCAGTGAAATTTTTGCAGGAAGTAGTCATGAGGTATTTGCATACTTCTGTGCATTAATATTAAATGATATGAAGTTTCAATGATTTTTATGACATCTATGTACAAATTATTTGAAAAAAATGAAATTTGAAAAATGAACTGAGGGTAAATAAACAAACATTTTCATAAAATAAATGCACAGGACTCTTAATATATGTCCTGGTATTGTGTCTGAAGAAATTAAAATGTAAAAATTGATATCTCAGTACCAATAGTTGGTTTTCAAAAATGCCATTAAAAACCACATTAAAAATTAATCATTCAAAAACCATTCAAGTTATGGCCTTCAAACCTTAGACATTGCTACATCATTACGTGATATATATGTTCACAAAATTAATTTGAAATCGATGCAGTAGGAGAGAAATTAGATTTTTCAGTGTAGTCTCCTCTTACTATAATATTCAACAACAACCCCTGGCACTATCCAGCCCATGACGGGCTAAGGCCGACCAAGCGACCGCTGCCCAGCCATTCGGCCTGCAGATATTGGGGTGACGCGTGATCAGCGCGTCGGGTCCCCTCGGCCGTTAATCTCGGTTTTCGTGATCGGGGCGCTGCCTCACTGTCAGACAGCTACTCAATTATCCTCACGAGGCTGAGTGCACCCCGTTCCAACCCTCACGTCAGTTTTAAAATCCCTGACGGAGCCGGGGATCGAACCCGGGGCCTCCGGGTGAGAGGCAGGCGCGCTACCCCAACACCACGGGGCCGGCCCTCTTACTATAATATGTAGACCTAATTTATTTCAGTTTTCTTCACATATTCGAGTTGACCGACTGAAAGATGCAATACTAATTCCCCGAATTTGTCGTAGAAGGGCCAACCCAGGCTCATTTTAAGCCTCGTAAATCAGGAAAAAAAGAAGCTCGGGACGTAAAATTTGATTCACTTTGGTGAAACGGTGTAGGGTTGTATAAATAGCAGGCAAACAAAGGACTCGAAAACCACGTTTTAACCCTTTATGGGATAGTGGTCTCTATATTAACCACCTGCCATAAGGACAGTTTATGCTTCCAAAGATGCTGATAGTAGAATCTTTCAGCCAAATTTCGGAGAATTTTCATGCTGAAGAGCTAGTATTTCTAAAAATCGAATACGGTATTATATACCTATCTACTTGACGTAATGTGTTGTATAAAATTTTAAAAAATTAACACTAAAACATTAACAATTTAAGTGTAAAAATAAAATATCTATTATATAAAAGAAAGTCGTGTTAGTTACACTATTTATAACTCAAAAACGGCTGAACCGATTTGGCTGAAAATTGGTGTGGAGGTAGCTTAGAACCAGGAGACGGACATAGGATACTTTTTTTTAAATCCCGTGACGTGACATAAAACATCAAGGAGAATACAAGTCACTATAAAACGTAACGCAAATGACAGCTAAAATAAACTCATGAAGGAATGGCAAGGCAAGTCGTTTCCAGGCAACAGTAGCTCTTGACGAGACACGGCCGACTGGATGCGAGTAGCGCTCTCCACTACCGGTTAAGAAAATGAGGCTCTTAACATGAAATCCCGTTAGTTACTCAACGTAATTTGTATTCTCTTTGAATCATCATTAACAATGCCGCGACAAAGACGATTGAATCTTTCCCGACAAAGCCATAATGCAAGAAGGATACAAAACATTGCGAATGAAAGGACTGAAGAAGAACAGGAAATTGCCCGTGAAGAGCGCTGCGTTATTGTGGCTCGACTTCGTGCTTCTCAATCACAAGAGCAAAGTGAGGCAGCCCGTGAAACGGCTCGGTTGGCAATGCGAAATCATCGAGCGAGTAGCTTCAACAAAATGGCGTGCGTTTGTTCAAAGAAAGTCCCACATGCGTTCATATACCATTCATGCCATTGCGATGAAACTTGTGTGAGATGTTCTGTACACTTCAGGTAAGGTTTCTGGCTTAGAAAATCCACACGAGTAGATTCAACAAATGAGCGACAACGCGCGAAGCGTTTCAAAAAAGTATCGTAAATATATAAATATAAATAATATTACAACAATAAAGTAATATAACAAACAATATGGAAATAATTGTAAAAACCAATTCGAAATTAGTTAATTAATTAATTCAATAGAAAAATATCAAAATTAAATATATAAGAACATAAATTGAAAATTAAAAATAACTATATAAAATTAGAGAAACAAAAAATTACATTATTAATAATTATAATAATTAAAATAAATTAATATTTAGAAACACATAAAAGTAAACAAGAAGTTCCGTGAAGAACTAAAGAGCCTACTTTTCTTAAAATTTAAGATTCTCGCCAATCTATATAGACCTATCTAGAATAATGACGAAATTAAGTTGGTAATATCGAAATTTCTAATTAGTTCGAAATATACCTGGTATAATGTAGCCTAATAGAGCACTACATTTGGTAGCCCTGTTGACTGAATAGGCTATATTCTTAGTTCCTTCTCTTAAGGTAAAGAATACAAAATTTGGTTGATGTCCAATGGATAGCATGGACGTTACATGCAGTTAGACATTGGATCTAACAGTGCGAGTAAAATCATGTTGGCAACAATATCATGCATGTGTTGGTCAGAAATAATCTGAAATATTACGATCGATTGCTGTGCCAATTTTGGATGAAATCCATTTGTTAGTATAGAAGTTACTTGTATTTTAAAATTGGACCTATCAGCAGGCTTAGAGTCATGTTGCAAGTACTGTCGTACCGGTATATTAGTTTCCCCAAATTAATCTAGAATGCCAGGTACTATACGTGTGCATAGTGTAAAGCTGTCGGCTTGCATAATTTCTGATATATTAATATTAGGGTAAAAAAATAGAGACAGCATCTATTAACAGTTGGCATTCTGGTTGCTCTTAAGAATAAGCATAATCTTATCTGTTATGGTACATATAGCACATACGAAATTTGGTTGAAAACCAATTGATAGTACATGTATTTAAAAATTGGTCCTATCAGCAGGCTTGGAATCATGTTGGTAGCACTGACGTATATAACTTACTCCAAATTAATCTAGAATGTCAGGTACTATACGTGTGCATAGTTTAAAGCTGTCGGCTTGCATACTTTCTGATATATTGGTATTTGGATAAAACCGACAGTAGTGGCTATGCTGGCTAAAGCGCAGCATTAGGTCATGGGACCAAGCTCTCTGCTGACTCGGTAGACGCGTGGGTTCGAGCCCCATCGTCGGCCGTCCTTGAAATGGTTTTCCGTGGTTTCCCATTTTCAACACCAGGCAAATGCTGGGACGGTACCTCCTGACAGGCCACGGCCGCTTCCTTCTCCATCCTTGCCCAGTTTCATTCACCATCATTCATTTCATCTCTCATTAACTCCTCTCATGAGGTTGGCGTCAGGAAGGGCATCCGGCCGTAAAAACCATCGCCACAAAGACTTCCATCGCATCTCATCCCCGACCCCGTTGGAAAACGGGAATAATAAGGGGTAGACATACATTGGTATTTGGATAAAAAAATAGAGAGAGAGAGCATTTATTAACAGTTAGCAGCTCTGGTTGCTCTTAAGATTACGCTCAGTCATATCTGTCTATCTTCACATAGTACATACGAAATTTGGTTGAAATCCAATTGATAGTGTAGAAGTTATATGAATTTAAAAATTGGATCGATCAGCTGGCTTAGAATCATTTTGGCAACACTGCCATGCATGGCCTCCTGGAAATTAAACTGAAATATTATTATCTATACGTGTGCCAATTTTGAAATAGCTCCCATTCATACCTTCCATGATATCCAACATGGAGCTCAAATTTCTAGTGCGTTTTTTCAGCAGTTGGTAGCACTGATATAATTTTCAAATATGGGCTTGAGATATTCCGGTATACATCTTTACTCATACTAAATTTGGTTACGATTGCTGCAGCCATTTATGAGTTGATAGGGGGACACACACACAGCCAGACAGACAGACAGAAGGACAGACAGACTGACAGGCAGAAATTTGCCCGGATCGATCTCATAAGTCTACTTTTTCCTCATTTTTGCAAAATGTGAAAAGTAGGCTAAAAATCAATTAGAAATTAGTTAATTAATTAATTCAATAAAAATATCAAAATTAAATCTAAAAAAAACATTAAAATTAGAGACACAAAAAAATAAAAATAAAACAATTTGCCTTATAAAGGGAAGGCCCTAGAACGAACCATGTCGGAAGTATTTCGGTGTTGTAGTAGGGGTCCTTTCAAAGTTATACGGGCCCTTGGTTTATAACTTGAGGAGACATAGCCTATAAAGTGCTAGTGCTACCCCTCCCTAGTCGACCCCCTAGGCCGCTGCGCTGGTGTGGTGGGTGACTGACGATCTTTCACTTACTCCACGTTATAATGCATTAATGCCCAGCCTATTGTGGCTTTCAAGTGGCTGTTCTCTCTACCAGACATAATAAGATAAGAATAATTCACCAACTGTTACGGTGTTCCATATTCAACAGGCAGGATGAGTACTTAACAGTGAATTTCTGTTAGAACCTCCTGAAGACTACCCTTGTTACAGTCGGATTCATATTATTTTTGACCACTAAAAAGCGAATTATTCTTAGAATAAAATTTAATCAGTCGGAGCAGAAAACATTGCGTCAGTTTTCACTACTTTTCTCGAGACAGATAAAACGTCATTGACAGAAGAGAACTTAACAAACACACTATATTAGTCATGTATGTTGTGAAGCAACTATTCAGGTTATATTTGTGTTAGCGGAATATCAATTTTAATATAATAAACATATTTTTCTAATGAATTTTGCAAATGTGACTTAATGCCTTTCAGCTCCGTGGTCAGTTTAGTGTGGTAAAAAGCCATCCAGAATGAATATTTCAGATGATATTTTATTTTAAAATGGATTTGCAACATAAAAACCACCTAAGCCCTGCACAAATGTAATTTACAAGAGCACTGTAACACGCGGCAATCTTGCCAACATTAAGTACGGAATACAACGCTGAAAGGCAGCAAGTCATTGACTTCTGATCGAACTACATGTAGCAGTGGTTTCTGGCTTACCCACAAAACAAATTGCCTTTTGATGGATTTTGCCTTGCCAGTGAACTTCCGTGCTTTTTCTCCTGCTGGTAAGTTGAAAATATGTTGTGTGAAGCTTAAACAGAAGGCTGACTTAATTCTTTCCTATGCCGTTCTAATGCCCTTGGGTCAACACTTTAGAAAACTATTTCTTAAAAAAAAATTGCCATTTTTGACTTTGCTTTTCAGCTCCAACCGATTCACTTTGTCGGCCAAGATCGACTTAGCGGTTCCGGAATGCCCAAAAGTTTGGTTTTGCGTCAAATTAATCTACTGTATTTCAGCTTTCCATATCTCATTCTTGAGGTTACTTTCCTTAGACTCTCCCACAATCGTGCATCCTATTCAAATAAATATTCGCAAAATACAAAACGTTTTCAAAACCATTTCTACATCCACAGCCACACCAATTTATTTGATGATAATAACATTTGAAAAAATACGGAACGTCTTTTCACTACCGTTTTCCTACTCCATAGAACAGGGGTTCCTTACCTGGGGTTCCCCCCCCCCTCCTAGGGGGGCGTGGGGCTTTATCAAGGGGGGCGTGAAGAGATTTCCAACGTCTTTTCACTACCGTTTTCCTACTCCATAGAACAGGGGTTCCCTACCTGGGGGTCGCCCCCCCTCCTAGGGGGGCGTGGGGCTTTATCAAGGGGGGCGTGAAGAGATTTCCAACGTCTTTTCACTACCGTTTTCCTACTCCATAGAACAGGGGTTCCTTACCTGGGGGTCGCCCCCCCCCCTCCTAGGGGGGCGTGGGGCTTTATCAAGGGGGGCGTGAAAAGATTTCCAACGTCTTTTCACTACCGTTTTCCTACTCCATAGAACAGGGGTTCCCTACCTGGGGGTCGCCCCCCCTCCTAGGGGGGCGTGGGGCTTTATCAAGGGGGGCGTGAAGAGATTTCCAACGTCTTTTCACTACCGTTTTCCTACTCCATAGAACAGGGGTTCCTTACCTGGGGGTCGCCCCCCCCCTCCTAGGGGGGCGTGGGGCTTTATCAAGGGGGGCGTGAAAAGATTTCCAACGTCTTTTCACTACCGTTTTCCTACTCCATAGAACAGGAGTTCCCTACCTGGGGGTCGCCCCCCCTCCTAGGGGGGCGTGGGGCTTTATCAAAGGGGGCGTGAAGAGATTTCCAACGTCTTTTCACTACCGTTTTCCTACTCCATAGAACAGGGGTTCCTTACCTGGGGGTCGCCCCCCCCCTCCTATTGGGGCGTGGGGCTTTATCAAGGGGGGCGTGAAGAGATTTCCGAATTAAGTTTTTTAACTCGAATATTACAATTTTGTAAAATAAATATTTTTCGAATCTCTCCAAGTGATGGTCGCACCAAGTCCATCGTTCAAAAGCACTGGTAATTGCCAACTGTCGGCACAAACCTCTGCTTAGCCGCGATGTTGGAGGTGAAATAAGGAATTTGCTGTGTTGTGAGGAGCAAAATCATGCCAATTTTATCGTCTCGTTGGCATATCTTTGTGATTTCATTGAAGCTTTGAACAGTTTGAACAGTTTGAACTTGAACTTGGAAAAAATACTGTTATGGGAACGCTGGCTTCAGTTGAACAACTTCTCATCCTTTTACCGCCTTAATGAAATTTTGCCGGAAAATGAACGTGATCGCAATAAGCTTAGGTGCAAATTCAGTCACATTTGGAGTCCCTGGCACAAGAATTCAACTTCTACTTTCTTGATATCACGTTAGAAGAATGGCCCCGGATGTTAACAAGAAATTCGTTTGCCATTGACATTGAAGCACTGCCGCACAGCATCAAGAAGAAGCCATAGATTTGAAGTGTGAATCAAATATAAAGATGATTCTAAAATATTAGGACTGGGTGACTTTTGGGTAAACTGTCTTGCAGTGTATCCAGTATAGCCAAATTTGCACTGCGTATCATTGCCCCATTTTCAAAGACATAAGTATGGGAGTCAAAAATTTCAACGCTGAGTGTCATAGAAACAAAGCAGCGCTGTCGGCTTGATGTTGCAAGTGATCTCCGCTGTGCTCTGTCGAATATCAAACCAAACATACCGAATCTTACCAAGAGAAAACAGTGTCAACCCTCTCACTGACATTTGTTGACTAATTTAAGGATTTGTGGTAAAAGTGTGTTCTTTGTATTGTGCTAAAATGAAGTTAGTATGTAATAGGCCTATTCCATTGTTGTTTGAGTCTTCAGTCGTTTGACTGGTTTGATGCAGCTATCCATGCCTCCCTGTCCTGAGCTAATCGTTTCATCTCTACATAGCGACCACACCCTACATCCGAGGCAATCTGTTTAACATATTCTAACTTTGGTCTACCCCTACAGTTCTTATCCTCGACCCTTCCTTCCATAACTAGGCTTGCTATTCCTGGGTGTCTTAGTATGTGTCCTACCAACCTATCTCTTCTCTTCATTAGCAGTCGCCAGAAACATCTCTCCTCTCCCACTAGTCTTAATTCCTCTTCGTTTTTAACCCTATCTACCCATCTGATTTTCATCATTCTCCTGTAACACCACATTTCAACGCTTCAATGTTCCTCTTTTCTACTGCACCAATAGTCCAAGTTTCACTTCCATAGAGCGCCACTCTCCAGACAAGGGCCTTCAAAAATGACTTCCTAATACCTAAATTTATATTCGATGTCAACAGATTCCTTTTCTGTAGGAATGCTTTCCTTGCCTGAGCTAACCTACTTTTTATATCCTCTTTGCTTCGTCCATCACTGTTTATTTTGCTTCCTAAGTAACAGAATTCTCCTACTTCCTTTAGCTTTTCACCTGCCAATTTGATGTCCATAAGGTTTGTGATTTATTTATTTCGGCTGCATTCCAATATTTTTGTTTTACATTTATTAATTTTCATCATGAATTCATTCCTCAAGACGGAGTCCATACCATTCAAAAACTCATTCAAATCCTCAGGCCTGTCGGCCTTGAATCTTCACTCCCACTTTAAATTTTTCTCCATTTTCCTCCATTGTTTGTTCAATGTAAAGATTGAAAAGTATGGGTGATAAGTTGCAGCCTTGCCTTGCACCTTCTCTCTCATGTCCTTCAGCTCAAATGACTGCTGTCTGGTTTCAGTGTAGATTGTAGATCACCCTCCTATCCCTGTACTTTATTCCAATAGTTTTCAAATTATCGAACAATTTAGTCCAATCAACGTTATCAAAAGCCTTTTCTAAGTCTACAAATGCAATTATGTAGTGCTATTAGGTTAGGTCCATATCCTCATCGTCAATCGAAGAGGTTATAGAAGCGATGAGTGGAGGGGCCGGACGGGGGAGTGGGAGGGGGGGGGGTGAGGAGGGGGGCGCGATGAACTCCCGTATCTGAAAAGGTGGGCGTCAGCTGACAAAGGTTGGGAACCACTGCCATAGAAACAGTGATTTCTCTATTTCGGAACCTCAAACTTTTTTAATAAGCAATATTTTATATGTTATTTCTTTATATTTCAATTGTAACAGATCTGAGTTTTTAAAGCAATTTTACATTATATTTTTTCATATTTTTAACAATTTTCTAAAATTAGACAATATTTTCGATTGAAAATATCAGTATTTTATACAGAATTTTTAATATTTTGGAAGATTAGTCTACGATTACTGGAGATATTTTTTTAATAGTGAACATTTTATTTCTATTGCTCATCTTTGTTTCATAGGTTGTTAATATTAGATTCATGATCTTAGTTTAATATTTTATTATATCACAACTGAGAAGGTTACAAGTTAACCGAAACTGGTATAATATTATAATTAATTGCCTTTAAGGTGGATTATTATTCATTTACCTATTCATAGGTATACAACATTTTAATCGTATTAGTAAACCCACCAAAGTACTTGTTTCTTTTATTTCTGTTAGACCTTATTTTATTTCTGATAAACTTTCTTTTATTTCTGTTAAACTTTCTTTTATTTCTGTTTACACTTTCTTTTATTTCTGTTGAACTTTCTTTTATTTCTGTTAAACTTTCTTTTATTTCTGTTTACACTTTCCTTCATTTCTGTTACACTTTCTTTTATTTCTGTTGAACTTTCTTTTATTTCTGTTTACACTTTCTTTTATTTCTGTTGAACTTTCTTTTATTTCTGTTACACTTTCTTTTATTTCTGTTACACTTTCTTTTATTTCTGTTTGACTTTCTTTTATTTCTGTTAAACTTTCTTTTATTTCTGTTTACACTTTCCTTCATTTCTGTTACACTTTCTTTTATTTCTGTTGAACTTTCTTTTATTTCTGTTTACACTATCTTTTATTTCTGTTTACACTTTCTTTTATTTCTGTTGAACTTTCTTTTATTTCTGTTTACACTTTCTTTTATTTCTGTTAAACTTTCCTTTATTTCTGTTACACTTTCTTTTATTTCTGTTTACACTTTCTTTTATTTCTGTTACACTTTCTTATATTTCTGTTAAACTTTCCTTTATTTCTGTTACACTTTCTTTTATTTCTGTTTACACTTTCTTTTATTTCTGTTACACTTTCTTATATTTCTGTTAAACTTTCCTTTATTTCTGTTACACTTTCTTTTATTTCTGTTTACACTTTCCTTTATTTCTGTTACACTTTCTTTTATTTCTGTTAAACTTTCTTTTATTTCTGTTACACTTTCTTTTATTTCTGTTAAACTTTCCTTTATTTCTGTTACACTTTCTTTTATTTCTGTTTACACTTTCTTTTATTTCTGTTACACTTTCTTATATTTCTGTTAAACTTTACTTTATTTCTGTTACACTTTCTTTTATTTCTGTTTACACTTTCTTTTATTTCTGTTACACTTTCTTATATTTCTACTAGCAAAAGGACCCATTCTTCGAACGGTCTTTGGTATTAATAACCAGACGCTATCAATTGAGCTACTGTTGCAATGGTTAGGGGCTTGGAACCTGTTTGTAAACAAAGGAAAATGATTAGTTAAAATGTTCTCTCAAACTAAATTTACCTAACGTGTTCCTCCTGACGTGAAAATAAAATTGAAAACCTCGTAGACGAATCGCAATTCACGTCACATACAAACTGACCCTCACCGTTGTGTCAAGTCCCCAACCACAGGAAGATCCCTTGTGGTGCATGACATTTCAAGTTCTTTAGCCCCCAATGACCCAAATTCCTCAAGGCAGCAAAAAAAACTATTTCAAATCAGGAGTATTTGAAAATAATAACCGACGGTAGTGGCTACGCTGGCTAAAGCGCAGCGTTAGGTCATGGGGCCTAGCTCTCTGCTGACTCGGTAGATTCGTGGGTTCGAGCCTCACCGTTGGCCGTCCTTGAAATGGTTTTCCGTGGTTTCCCATTTTCAACACCAGGCAAATGCTGGAACGGTACCTTCTGACAGGCCACGGCCACTTCCTTCCACATCCTTGCCCAGTTTCATTCATCACCATTCATTTCATCTCGCATTAACTCCTCTCATGAGGTTGGCGTCAGGAAGGGCATCCGGCCGTAAAAACCATCGCCACAAAGACTTCCATCGCATCTCATCCCCGACCCCGTTGGAAAACGGGAATAATAAGGGGTAGACATACAGACATACATACAGTTTTTGTAAATAATGTTGCTGTTTGGGGATATAATAGACCTTCTGTACGACATATCGCACGTATAAGTCGTGTGAAAAAAATCTCGGGTACTTCTTGAACCCCTTAAGCGCATAGATGAATTTTACAGTTTTAGTTGGTTCCGTGATAACCTTCTAGACATTTGCAAATTTTCACAGAAATGTAATACATGGAGTGGCATTATTTCTTGCAGAAATAGATGGAAAGTTGGATGTCACCTCTTGAGATACTGTTGTCATGGTTACTGGCTTGCATTCCTTCATTAATTTATTAAATGAAATTAGTTTTCTGGGAATATCTAAGAAACTGTTGGGTTTAGAGCCTTAAAATGTAGTTTTCGAGCACCCTTTACGGCTCTTTAGGGGCCCCGAGGTTTGTTTCTGACTCCAAGGGGTTGAAAATGAACTTTGTCTCGTCATTGTATGCCATAATAATAATAATAATAATAATAATAATAATAAGTAGTGTGTTTTGATCGGTTCCGCAGCCACCTCCACCTCCCCACCTCACAAGATGGCGGCAGCCCGATAACTCCCGAACCCGTGGTCGGATTTTGACGAATGAGGTGTCATTGAACTCGGGCTAACACCCCCTTTCCAATGGACGCATATTTCAACCCCAAAAATAAAACCTACCCTACTAGGGGGTGAAATTGTAATTTTTTAGAGAATCTCTGTTTCCAATTGCAACATGTGAGAGTTTGAATGCCGATATGGAATGAAACGTTGTTCCACATAAAGTGCATATGTTCGGTGAATAGCCACTATGAATTAACATGCCCACTCATGGCTTTTGAAGAGGGTGGGGGGGGGAGTGGATCTCTGTGGACGGGTCCTTGTTGACAGGTCCTTGTTGACAAGTCATTGTTGACGGGTCCCTTTGGACTGGTCATTGTTGACGAGTCCTTGTGGACGAGTCCTTGTCCCTTTGGACTGATCCCTTTAGACCGGTCCCTTTGGCCTGGTCCCTATGGACTGGCTCATGAATTTATTTAAATTATGTCAAAGGGTCTAACTACATTTTGTGTGTGTTGAACTGACGTTGTTCACCACTACTATAATGTGATAACGATATGAAAGGAAAGTGACGAAATACATGTGAACACGTGTGAGATGACCTTATTACCATCCTCCTTGTGAAACAAGTCACATCCTGTTTTGGTTCATACGTGAGAAAATGCGAGTTCATGTGTAATATGATCTAACACACAGGTGTTCACCTGTACACGTGCACGATAAGAGCTAACAAGTCACAACCTGTTTTGACAGTGGTGGGAGGTAAAGGGGAGGGGTTGGTGTAAGAGAGAACACAGGTGAAGGGAGAAAGAAATATGTATTGCTCATAATACATGTAGAGCTGAGGACTGTACATAGGACTGAAGGTTAAGTACAACATGAGTGAATAAATAAATACAAGACACACAGGTTCATACAACATGTAATTTATTAATCCAAGAATTAAAGGCTGAGCTAAATCCCAACCATTTTACATATAGTTTATTTCCTTTTTGTTTCAACACTTTTTCCACAAGGTAATGTTTAGGAAACGCTGTCTTTTGGAGTTCTTGAAGATAAAACCTGCCTTTTATGGGTTGATGGTTGAGGTCCTCGAGTAAATAGGTGACTGGACTGTTCAGGTTGACTTGACGAATTCGAAATAGTTCAGTCCCCCAATTTGGTGTGTAGCCCTTGTCGAAGACGGACTTGAATTTGCTCACACGAACATGGTCCCCAATGTTAAGGCGATGACGTTTAGGGTCTGCTGTTTTTATAGGGTTAAACAGTTTATCCAGTTGTGGAATATTTTTGGTCACAAGTCGTGGCTTGGTCCCAATGGTTCTGTGTTTGGTGTCATTGTAACGTGACACTAACTCAGGTAACAAGTCCAACCAGCGATAAGTGCCCTGAGCGGTAAACGCTTTCCACATATGGGTTTTCAATGTTCGGTTGAACCGCTCGACCACGCTGGCTTTGAGATTGCTGTACGTGGTGTAATGGTGAATATCCTTAGATTTGAGAAAACTGGAGAAATCCTTGTTGAAAAATTCTTTTCCCTGGTCGGTTTGTAGCAGCTGAGGTTGACGTTTAGATTGTTGAATAATATGTTGAAAGGCTTTGGTGACTAGTGGACTAGACTTGCGACGCACAGGTTCAACAAACGCCATTTTGGAATAAACATCAATGACCGTCAACATATAGCGTACACCATCGTTAACGTTAGCATAGGGAATCATTTCAACCAAGTCTGCTTGCCAAAGTTCATCCACACCTTGTGAAATCACCTTGAGTCGCTGATAGTGACGTCTAGCTGGACGATGCAACTCGTGAGCAATACCCATTTTAATGGGTGAGGGCTTAAACAATAATTTTGGCATTTCGAAGTTCTTCCTCAATTTCTTGAATTTCCCAATCGTGACCAGTATGACCGGCTTGACGTGAAGCATGCAACAGCTGTAGTCGCTGGACGAGTTTATTTGGATTGTGCCAGTAGGTAACATCCACAAGGGGTTTTAATGGTTTAAATGTCACCCCAGAAGCGGACACATTACGACGACCACTTTGACTAGTGGGGAACATTTTTGCAATGATGGTTTTATATTTTTGAGATATATTGGCATTCACTTGTTGAGTGGGATCATACTGTCTTTTGTGTGCATGGGTGTCCAATAAAATGGATTTATATTTACTAAGGTCCTCTGACGTATAATCTTGAGATGAGGGAGTCCGAGAGAATAGTAGCTTTAACAGTCCTGATGTTAATTTATAGTTGATCTTTTTAATGACAGCTTTAGTACGACTAAATGTAATCGATGAATCACCAATTTTAAAACTATCATCCTCATAGCGAACACCATACGTGGTATCTGTGTTTCCAACAAATAGATTGGTGAAATAGGGTTCCAGTGTTGATCCATAATATTTTATTAAAATGTTTTTCAGTTGAGCTTTATGTTGAGGGGTGGCCAAGAGTTGTGAAAATGGAGACGATCTGGAAGGGCAAGGGGTTTCGACCATGGCCAAGGATTTCCTTTTTCTTAAAAACTCTGCAAGGGGTGATGCCTTTTTTTGAGGCGTAAACACTTGTTCCTCATTATCCTCAACTTCGCTAACACTAGTTAAATCTTCCTCTTCCTCTTCATCTTCCTCTTTCTCTTCCTCAGAGTCCTCGTGGTGCGTCTGAGTGGCTTGTGAAACGGTAGGTAGCGTTTCAGATGGCTTGAAAGAGGGTTTCAATATGGCTTTTAGCGGAGGTGCTAAATGTTGTTGAATAAACAAAGCATGATCCACACGCGATCGTTTCAATTGACGAAACTTTTGGCGAATATTATTTTTTGCTCTAATAATATGCTTTTTCAATTGACTCTCTGCTAACGCCATGATGTTGTGACAAATGACTTGAGAGGGAATGATACAGTGCCTTAAATAGCAATAAAATGATCAAACCCTAAGCGATACCACCCTTGGTTGAGTTCACTTTGTTTGTCAATCACTAAACAGGCATGACGTTGTGTGTTCCAGCACTTGCCACACAATTCTGTAAACATTTGAAAGGTCATATCCGGATTCACATGTTCATTATAAATGTGACGACTGTTCCTCTCGTCCTGGCGAAATAAAACAATGACATTGGCATTGTCACGAATCAACTGTTTGGACATTTTAGAATACGTTTGTCCAAGATAGAAGCAATCGATATGTTTGTGTCGACCCATGCTGAAATAGCTTTGAATGATGCTTTGTCGTTCAGTGGATACATCATCGAAAATCATGAGTGAATCAGGCTTTATCTCATTCGGTGAAATAACATTTTCTTGCGTGGAAAATGTAAAATACCCCATATTCTCATTTTTTAATCCAGACATGACTTGATCCAGAAACACGTAGAGGGGTTGGTAGAGAGATTTTGCGAAAATATAAATATTTTGAAAACACAGACCGTTGGGCGCTGTAATAAGTGTCAGCAAAAGATTAGTCTTTCCACAGCCGGAAGGTCCCACAATGATGCAGCGAATGGAAGATGGAAACAGTGAACCATGGCGTTGTTCACGTGATGTGGGGCAGAGATGGGAAACCATGTCCCTCACGGGGAATGACTCTTGCTGCTTAATTAGCTTCATTTCAACTAAGGCTTAGAGAGGTAGCAGGCTGTCTATATACATCGCACCGACCCTTGTCATAGAAACAGTAGACTCGTACTACAGGTTGACGATGGATGTCTTTGGACGTGCGTTGATGGTCAAAGCTAGGTCTGTTCCCATACATGATCCTAAACAAGAAACAGATCCTGCTAATAAACACTATGTGGATAGGTCAGTAGTGCCACGCACAAAACAAGGAGATTATGACTTTAAAGGAAAGCGGTTAACTCATGTAAAACATCCTCAAGTGTCTACAGACGTTACTACAAAAAAGTATGTGGATAACAAGGTGTATGAGTTTTATGATAAAGTGCCTCAGCATACGGTGAATGGCTATAGCGCTAATCATCACCGCATTATTCACGTGGAAGACCCACAAGAAGATGATGATGTCTGTACCAAGCGATACGTGACCTATGAAATGAAAAGGCTTTATAAATTTATCCCATCTGTATTTTTAGTGCATCTGACAAATGTAAAACCTGTGAATGAGAGAAACCATATACCGCTAGTTCATGACCAGCACTTGACCTATGTGCTTGCTTCGGGTTTAAGCCACTATCGACTACACTATAATGGAACCATTCACATCAAATATGCCATACCTGATGAGAACCATTTACAAATAGAGATAAATGGCCATAGGATGTTGGTTCATAACCATGAAATGGTCAATGCAGGAGACGAATTATCCTTTCATCTCATGTTGAAATGGAATGAAAAGCAAGCTGGAAAAACCATAAACGATTTCCCACTTTATGAAGAATTGGAATATACAGCCATGAAATAACAATCTGACGTTAGTTGTGACTTAAACTTTCTTGTGTAAGGTTGTTGGTCATCATCATCATGGTGAAACAAAGATATGTGGTGAGAAAGACTAAAAATATGAGCCTGTCCTTGGCAAAGCCTGGGCTTATGACATTCGTGGACAAGCCCTTGCGAAAGAAAAAAAGAAAAAATAATGTGTTGACCATAAGGAAAGCTTTTCGTGTAGCACAGAGACATGTTATTCCAAAACGTCAGCGACAGGGTTCAAAACAAGGACGAGTGATTCCCGTCCCTAAACGAGCGGGATTTTTACCTGCATTATTCGCTGGTCTGGCTGCTCTGGGTTCACTTTTAGGCGGTGCCAGTGCAGTGGCAAAAACTATTAAAGCCGCGCAACAGGGCAAGCAACAACTCAAAGAAAGTCAGCGACACAATGAAACAATGGAGGCCATTGCTATGGGGGCTAGAAATGTCAATTTGAAGCCAGCCTTTTATCAACAAGGATTTGGAATTTCACCTTTTCGAAATAAAATAAAACATCTTTAACCTCAGCCATAGCAAGACATGCCCTAACGCTTCAGCAAGTGGAAAGCTATGCTAAACAACTGAAGCTTTCTCATTTTCGAGGTGTGTTTATGCGAAACCAATTACCCTCACGACCCTGGAAACATGAATGTGCTGTTGTCAATTTGGATGATCACCGAGGACCTGGAACACATTATGTAGCTTATGTCAAAGAGGGATCTACTGTATGGTACTTTGACAGTTTTGGGAATTTGCCCCCGCCCATGGAACTAGTGGCCTATTTTGGAAACAGGATCAAGATATATTATAATGTGAAACGTGAGCAAACGTTTAACAGCCAACAGTGTGGACGTTTAGGTTTAATTTTTTTATATAAAACGCAACATAAGCAAAAACGTCAACAGTATGTCGGCGGAAAGTAAGACGTTTACACTGCATGGACGTGGACCTGAAGTGAGCCTAGACTTTTACCCACCTATCGAATTGAGTGAAAAACCTTATGGTTTAGGACTTGTTTCTCTTGAAACATACGATCGAATACACAACATACGTGAAAATGTGAACAACAAGTTTTACTATGATGATTCTGTGCTCACCCTGAACTCTGGTGGATACACGATAGATGACATTTATGAACACATTTATGTGGTGTTGATCAATGAATATGGTTTAAAGTCATTTCTCGATGGAACGCGCAAGTTTGAACTTGTAGGAAATACCAACACTCATCGCTGCAGTATTTTTTCTACATTCAAAATTGACTTTAAAACTCACCCCGATTCCATTGGTCCATTACTAGGATTTAAACCACGTGTGTTAGAGCCCAACAAAAAACATGAATCAGACCATGAAGTGAAATTCATTGAGGACCATCATGTGTCGGTGACGTGTAATATTATTAGTCAAGTGTACACCAATCAAGAACCGTCGCATTCGCTTTATGACTTTATTGTAACATCGCCCAATGGCTATATTATTCGTGAAAACCCTCCAGTGGTGCTTTTTCATTCTGTGGCTGTCGATGGTATTAGTAATATAACATTAAGACTGATCAATAGAGAGCAACAACTCATTGATCTAGATTCTACCACACCAGTGACTTACAAGTTGGTGCTAAAACCACTATGAAGTTTGTATATAAAGCAACAGCACCGTCTAGGAATGGTGTTAGTTGTTTACCACGTGAATACACGTTAACATCTCAGAACAAGCAGATTTTACAGCATTTGGGTTACCACATTAACCCCTGCGATGAATTCTATCCTAGAGGTAGCAAACCACATCGAGGAGCAACCAGGAGTGGTAAGAATTGATCTGCATTCATATCAAGCTCAAACACCTGGACTCAATAACAATGATGAAATTCAATTTGTTATCAACAACCAAGATATTTGCACTCTACCGCATGAAAGTGTTATTCAGATTGAAGGTCGGCTCACCAAAGCCGATGGCTCTACACCCACTACATCCAAGTTAGCCAACCATGCTTTCGCCTTTCTGTTTTCTGAAGTGCGTTATGTCATTAACGATATCGTGGTGGATAGCACTCGAAATGTGGGTATTTCCAGTGTCATGAAACTATATCCCTCTTATAGTGAGGAAGAAGCTAAAACACTTTGCATGGCGGGTTGGTGCCCTGACTCGACCAATGACTGGATGGTACACACCGATGGCACCTTTACTGGATATTTACCTCTCAAACTGATTTTAGGCTTTGCTGAAGATCACCAGCGCATTGTGGTCAACGCAAGGCAAGGGCTTTATCTGGTGAGAGACAGGAGTGATAATAATGCACTCAAGGGAGTCGACAATGCCCCCATTGATTCAAAAATTCAACTACAACGCTTGCTATGGAAAGTACCTCATGTGACCCTTAACGATAGCAAAAAACTGGACATACTTAAAATGGTAAAGAGAGATATACCTCTACCCATGGAATTTAGAAGCTGGGCACTCCATGAGTACCCGTTATTGCCCACCACCAACACACACAGTTGGTCTATAAAAACAGCCCGCTATACAGAGAGACCTCTCTATATGATTGTGGGTTTTCAAACAAATCGCAAGTATCAACAAACCAAAGATGCCACGCAATTTGATCACCTGCAATTGAGAAATGCACGTCTTTTCCTCAACGGTGCTGTGTTTCCCTATGAAGGGCTGGATTTAGATTTTTCAAAAAATAAGTTTGCCTCCCTGTACGACTTGTTTTCTAAATTTAGATGGTCGTATTATCAAAAAGAGAATTGTCCAATGTTGTCTCCCCAAGCTTTTAAGACAAGGGCGCCACTGATTGGCTTTGACTGTTCCTACTTGGAAGAGTCTGTCAAACCATCCAATATTGACATTCGACTAGATTTTGAAACGCATGACAATGTTCCAGCCAATACCACGGCCTACTGTTTGATTATTCATCACAAACAAGTCAACTATTATCCACTATCCAACCAAGTGACAAGTGTATAAATAGCAGGTCAACACACATCAAACCACTCAGTCATGTCTTGCTTTCAAGCCTCAAGAGAAGTTACATCCATGAATTTAAAATCTGAGGAACAACGTTTCAAGACCTTTGCGACGTGGCCGGTGCCTTTTATAAACCCTCAAGCCTTAGCAGCCGCTGGATTCTACTATTTAAAAAGAAGAGATGAAGTGAAATGTGTGTTTTGTCCCATCATCTTAGACCAATGGCAAGAGAGCGATGAACCCATGCAGGAACATCAGCGCTGGTCACCTGCCTGTCCCTACCTATGCAGAATGGAGGTGGGTAATATACCCTGTCATTCAAGTTACCCCTCACTCATGCCTCTGAGTGATGAAAAAAGTTATGATACGTGTGGACTTTATGGTGCCGGCAGTGCTTCAGTGAGCAGCTCACAGTCAAAAACATCCAGTTTAGAGACATTGGGATATCATCGGTGTTATGGACACTATAAACACAAAAGACTTTTTTGTTGTATGAGATGGTACCGCCTTTATCCTAGAATGAAAAAAGAATGTAAAACTTGCTATGCTAATAAAATAATGAAATTAAAAAAATGATTGTTGTTGTTATATTATTATTTCTTATGCCCCCCCCCCTGTCATATCCTAACCTCTATAGTGACTACTCGATGTTTTTTTCTTTTCTTTTACTAGAATGGAATGTAAGTAAATGACATGGGTACACCTTACTGAACAATTGTCAGTCTGTGGTCAGTTGGACTTGATCCAGACAAGAGTGAACATGTTGCGTACACTGATTGTCGACTGTCAAGGGTTTAAAATTGGAGATAACAAATTTATATTCAAAGAAGTGGCCATCATCGATTGTTTCACTTTTTGGATATCACAAGCTACTCATTTGGTGTTTAAACCACCTTATGCGTTTGATTTGTTGTGTGATAAAGACCGTAAACAAACCCAGTGGATTGAAACTCATATGCAACTAGACTGGAAGCAAGGAACCATTTCATATAAGCACCTGGACATGGTCATGAAAGCCCACTTGTCTTCTGCCCATGTAATATTTGTGAAAGGTAGTGAAAAACGTCAATGGCTACAACCATTTTTAGCGTCTTACTGACAATGTATCGATTTAATGGACATGGGCTGTCCATCGCTGCAAACACTCATGGGTCGCTGCCCCTGTGACAATATTACCCATAAAGCCTTGGCACAGGTGTGGCAATTGTTTCATTGGCTATCCACCAATGCCTGCTGGGAGTTGTTAAATAAAATTAAAACTAAAGGTTTACCTGTGAATGACACCAGTGAGATTTCTACAAGCGACGTGTAAACATCAACGTGATACCAGGGAGAAAGGGGATGCTACCGATAAAGCGATTGGAAAGTTCTTTGTGTGTAAAAAGAAACTAGACAGTTTTACTAAAGAAGAATTATTGGCTCTTCCAAAATCATTCATTTATTATGTCGCAGCAAATGCAGTGAAAGAAATCTGGCAACATGTACCAAAATCATGGACTCAAGACCCTGTGTTAAGTGAATTGCAACCATGTACGGATTATGATCACCATAAGCAAGTGGCTATGGCAAAAATACCCTCTATGCGACAGTGTGCTACTTGTCAACTAGTCAAACTTTATCATGGTCATAAAAGTCAGTGTAAAGACTTTGTTTCCTCATACCACGGGTGTAATGAAGAAAAAAAAGCAGCAACAACAAACATCATCCACAGAGGAGGAGGAAGATCAAACCTTTTTACCATCGATGGAAAAGGACATGCCAGACCTCTACTGGCAATGGCGTCATTGACAAAGTAATTCAATACTTAACTTTCGAAATCAACCTACCTGGTTTTTTATTTGTGTAGTCCTGGAACTTGTCTTGAAGAACCTTTGCAGCATAGTGATATACCTATTAATCCTTTGGATCAAGCATGCACTTTTCTTATCACCACAGTCATTCTGCATTAAGACGTGTAGCGGATAAAGTATAGTTGAAAAGCTAAACAACTTTTGACATTCTGTGATGTCTCAGTGGGAGAGAGGTTGGCAGTCGTCATTGTGATTAGTGTTATAAAAGGAAAGTTAATAATGAGTGGACATGGACATTGAAAAGGATTGAGGAATTGGTATTTCTTTGTATTCTATTTTTGTAAAGCTCAATTTGTTGTGAAATAAAAACAAGGTTTACAAGATCACAATGTCTTTTATTTTAAAAAATGGTGATAGCCATTTCATTTTTTTCACACATGAATATTTACAATTTCTACTTTACATTTTTTTTTACATTCCCCTTGTTTAGTTTAAACATTCTATACATTTTTGTTGTTGTGAAATAAAACAAGGTTTACCAGATCACAATGTCTTTTAATTCTAAAAATGGTGATAGACATTTCTTCATTTTCATTTTTTTTCACACACATGAATATTTACAATTTCCACTTTACATTTTTTACATTCCCCTTGTTTAGTTCACACATTCTATAATTTTTTTTTTGTGAAATATAAATAAGGTTCACTAAATCACTATGTCTTTTAATTTTAAAATGGTGATAGCCATTTCTTTATTTTCATTTTTTCACACATGAATATTTACAATTTCCACTTTTCATTTTTTTTTACATTCCCCTTGTTTAGTTTACACATTCTATACATTTTTGTTGTGAAATAAAAAACAAGGTTTACCAGATTACAATGTCTTTTTAATTTTAAAATGGTGATAGCCATTTCACTTTTTCACACATGGATATTTACAATTTCCACTTTACATTTTTACATTCCCCTTGTTTAGTTCACACATTCAGTAAATTTTTTAAAATCGTTTTCGTAATATACAAAAGCAAACATTTTACACTAAAATGTATTACTTATCTTATTTTTACTAAACTACTGTAGCCTAACATTATACATTCTACTTACAGGTTTTACAACAACAAAAAATATTACAATATAAAACACACTACAAATATTACAATATAGTGATCATTTGACTTAAGTAAAGTAATAGTCGTCAATACGACTGTTTCCCCAAGCAAGAGTATTAAATGTGTTGGGTATAATGAATCGTTTGTTGTCTTCATTACTTAAAGCAACTTTGTTCAACAAATTTGTATGTAGCTGATGATTTTTACTTCTAAATACACACATTTTCTTATATAATACAGGTGGGTTACTAACTATACAGTTCTTATAATCACTTATATCTAACTCTTTACTAACAACATTCTTTTTCACTCCTTTTAATTTTTTTACTACTACATCATCAATTGTCATATAGCTGTATGATTTAGATTTTGTGCCTACAAAGGTGTCTATAATAACACCAGCACATTCATCCTTAAATTTCCCAAGAACCTTTTTGTTTACTAGAGGTAAATGGTAAATATTATCCTCTGGATAGTCACTTGTATCAAACCTATTTAGCTCAGTTTTGATATCATCATAAAAATCATCAGTTTTAAACTCATAAATAAAAGAATCTGTGTCTGTGTAGAGTAATTTAGCATTATCAAGATAGTTTTTCTTTACATAATCATAGTGAAATTCATACATAAGTGTTTTTGACAATTCCAGAATGGTGTAACCCACATATATGGGTTTGTTGTAAGTTACTTTAAGACGATTCATTTGTATTACAACTAAATCCTCATGAATAATTGAACAGCTATGAAAGTTAGGCTTGCTTATTAAGTTGCTCGCACCATACCTTTTACCATCATTCTCCCACTTTGTTATCAGCTTTACATCAACTCGTTTATCAACATTCTCCATAGTCTTTCCAAAAACACTATTATTCATGAGTTTATAAAAATCCTTTTCAAACGCGTTTGTTGACTGTGTTCTTAAATTATTGTTTAGATCAATATACGGTTTGAGCCATGCTGACTGATGAAAATGCAATACGCGATGAATTTTAGTTAATTCTAATCCATGCTGTAGACACTGTTTCAAGTTTTGATAATGTATTACATATTTACATTTATCATTTACATTAGCAATTAACATTTTTGTTCGTGATGAGATGTATGGAGATTTCATATTCTCAGGACAAAATGGTAAATCATTATGATCATCATGTAACTCTTTAGGGTACTCAAGATTTACCTCTAAAATATATCCTTTATCATCGTTATCATTAAGAGTGTCAACATGTAAGACATCAATTTCAGGTTGTGTCAGCCAGCGAAAATCTTTCAGTGGTAGATATTGACTCATAGCCCAACCATATTGGTTATTTGCATCGAGGTAGACAATATACTTTGACTCTTCACAAGGGTTGTAGCTAGGCATGTATTTATTATTAGCTTTAGAGTACCGTCCACTACATTGGCTTAATCCACCTCGAATTGATGATTTTATAAAATTGATCATGTCTATATCAGTCATTAATTCTAAATTTACTTTCGTTTTTTTCAACATTGAACTGAAACTTAACCCAGGAGCAGTGAAATACTGACAAGGATCAAGGTCATAAGTTTTCATACAAATATTTCGAAAATTTTCAAAAACATCTGCTAATAATAACACATCTGTCTTCAAATATATGTCTGAAAATTCTCCTAAAGTTTGAATGTGAAACTGTGTCCATACACGTTGTGCATGTAAATATTCCTGATCACTGATATGACTTGTGTTTAAGGAACTGTAAAATGCATCTTTCGATGGTAAAGAACACTCCTCAAGACGTTCCACACAGCTAATATATTCATAAGGGAATATACCCTTTTGACGAATTAAATTAAAATCATCTTCTTTAGGAAAGACACGATGAATTTCATGAAACTGATCTGATTTTAAATTACTAGCCAGCTTATCAAGACTACTCGGCATAAAGCGGAATGAATCTAAAAATCGCAGTTTAATGGGTTTTTTATTGCTAGTTTTGATGTATTTTGTGAACGATATGTATTGTTCCTTATTATTCGCAATCACATCAATTTTCACATCTGAAGCTCCAAATTCTTTAACGATAAAGTGGTTATCGTATTTGCTACCGTTGTGTAGAATGACCGGAATGAATTTACTTACTCTATAATTTAAATTACATTCTTGGTGAGCAGCACCACGATATTTTTCTGTTAAATGGTCATGATCGCGAACCCTGTCTGAATATAAACATTCACCACATATAAAACAATTAGTTTCAGTTTCAAAATTCATTTGCTCTGAGGACGTTAGTGACTCCATTGGAATGATCGTATTTAAAATAGAGGATATACGAATGGCATCTTTCTCAAGCCTTTCCATAAAAACTTTAGGTGCATCAGGTCCTCTATAGAGCTCAAACTTATTTAAAGAGTCATCATAACTACATTTAATATAATATGCAAAGCTAAAAGGTTCATGAATGTGAGTAGTGTTGGTGAAAGGTTGGGCTGGATTTGATGAACATGTATTAAATGGCTTTAGCAAAGCCTCGAAGTCAGCATATATAACAAATGGTACTCGAAGCTGTTTCTCATAATCCTTAAATTTTAGAATGTTATTTTTAGGAGTCGGTAATACCGTACGAACATGATTACACCCCCATTTTTGATGTTGAGTTAGTTGGTCCTCTTTTCTAAAATATAGCAAACAGCCATCACACAACCACTTCTTAGATTCACCTTTTGATAGCTGACTACCAACAAGTCTACTGAAATGTTTTATCCAGCAATAGTGAGCATTTTCATCTTCGGTTATGTATAGTAAATTTACATGAGCATCCTTTTTTTCCTGAGTATAATATAGAGGACCAACTATACTCTTATTTTCAATTCCATAAACATTAATACTTACATTGTTCAGCTCTTCAAAACGTTGAACGTCTTTTATCGCCATAGGAAATTCTATTTCTTTTAAATCTAACACTGAAGAATAGTGAGGATATGATGACGTTCTCTTTTCATTCATCGCTGCTGGATGGAGAGCTGAGGTTACAGCCCATGCAAAGCATGCGTCATCATTATTCATAACGTTTACACAAGCATTCTTACGTTTAATCCATGCAGGTAAATCAATGTATGATGATGCTCGAAGGGGATTATATTTATTCATGTTGGTTTCTAAATAAAGTACTTCAACCAATGCCCAGCCCGACTCCCTTTCCTGGAACTCTTCACTCTTCACAATGATAGCACTTGAAATATTTTGATATATATCACTAATATTAGTTGATTCACTAACAATTATGTTTTTTGTATTAAAAGATTTGATATCCGTAATTTCACCTTCGCTCCCAGTTTTTACATAGAGGCCAAAAAGTTCAAAATTCATTTTAAATGTGTAATGCTCTAATAAAACATTACCTACCAAGTCAAACACACTAGGTTGAACAGTTTTTAAAAATGATTCAATACTTTGAGTTTTCTCTTCACTATGAAGTCTATAACTAGCAATTCGACTTTTAAATGCACTACCAATTTGTTGAACATTTCCAGAATTTCTTTCTTGGCAAGTGTTATTTTTATGTTGAATACTGCGTAAATGTCCATGAATGATTGAAGAAGGTATATCAATTATACATACATCACAATGTGTTATTGAAGGTTCACCATTCTTCTTTCTTTTTGATGCACAACTATTTTCACAATCTTGAGAACGTTTACGCTTTTGAGCATTACATTCATTTAAAGGTTCCGTGCTAGTTGTTGGTTTTACAGTTTTTAATTCTTGTTGTTCACCATGCACTTCAACCATGTGGGATTGATATCGCTTTACAGCAGAAAAACCAAGTTCACAAACTGAACATGAAAATGGTGCTGAACTAACATGCATTAAATTTACATGACGTGCAAGATTATCTTGTCTGTTAAATGTGGTAGCACAATGACTGCATACAAACATTTTAATGTCATGTTTAACATTTGCGTGTCGTTGAAGGCTGTCAGGTCTTGAGAACTGTTTCTTACAGTCACCACACTTGAACATAATGATTACTTTCCAATTTATCTATAAAAGAAAGAAATCATAAATGTTAATAAAAAATAAAACAAAGTACAATATAAATAGTTTAATTATATTCCAGTCAATGGTTATAGCAGGGTATTTAAATCGATCATCTGTGAACTCCTAGCAAGTCTAACTTCATGTAGTTCTAACTGGGGGTTACTATATACCACTGTCACTGACACCTAGCGGTGAACATTGGAACATGATAGAGTGATAGAAACCAGCGATCGTCAGTTAAGTGAGCTAAGTGTGACGTCATAACCAATCTTAAAACAAGTCTAAACTTGTAGAACATGTCACGTGATAGAAACCAGCGATCACCAGTTAAGTGAGCTAAGTGTGACGTCATAGCCAGTCTTAAAACAAGTCTAAACTTGTAGAACATGTCACATGATAAGGTTAAGTTAGGTAAAGTTAAGTGAACTGAGGTTAAGTCTTTAAATATTCCCTATGTCACCGACACCTAGCAATGAACATTCGAACTTAATAGAGTGGTAATCAAAATCTAACCTACAAATTTAGCTTTACACATCATGGTCAAGTAGTTCCAACTTTTTACTGCTAAATATACCATTTTCACTGACATGTAGTGGTGAACATTGGAAAATAATACTTTAGCTGTTTAAAAGTTATTAGAGGGGCACTTACCTTTTTATAATTGATCAACTGCTGTCACTGAATGAACAGATTGTAGGAATCTGGTATCCTACAGGTACCCAATTATCTGTAAACAAATCAATCAATCAATTAATCAATCAATAAATACATTCCAATCAATAACTTCAACATCAATTAGTAATAAAAGACTACAATCCATTAATAATAAGTACTTACCTTGCAAAATAATTTAATGATTTTCTACCAAATCTTGAGCAGTAATAGAGCACTGTTCACTCAAAGCGAGTAATAAAGACTGACAGTAGGGAGATATATGACACCCCTCTTATATAAACTCTCATCGCTCGTGTCAGCAGTTTTTTGCAGATCATTGCAATTCCTTTCCCAATTCAGTTGAGAGTCCAAAGTACACTAGGAACACCTGTGTGGTATCCAATGACTGCTGACTTTGCATGATCATCACCTATTGTCTTAATCAACATATGGGGTTTCAAATTACTGCAGCGTCAGTCATAGCAACATCAGTGTGCGCTCTCTGGTATGTCAGCAACATGACACCGGCAGGAACACCTGTGTAATATCCAATAACTGCTAACTTTGCATGATCATCATCCATTGTCTTAATGAACACTTGCGGTTTCAAATTACTGCAGTGTTAGTCATAGCAACAGATCTGCGCGCTCTCTGTCATGTCTGTAATATGACACAGGAAGTAACAAGACGTCTTACTGCACGTACCATCTCCTCAGTTTTAACATCTTAAGAACATGTATTATTCTCTTTCAACTACAAATGACTCGTTAGAACACATCCATCCACCAAGTTAGATCCCTTGTATGTTCACATGTATTTCGTCACTTTCCTTTCATATCGTTATTCCATTATAGTAGTGGTGAACAACGTCAGTTCAACACACACAAAATGTAGTTAGACTCTTTGACATAATTTAAATAAATTCATGAGCCAGTCCATAGGGACCAGGCCAAAGGGACCGGTCCAAAGGGATCAGTCCAAAGGGACAAGGACTCGTCCACAAGGACTCGTCAACAATGACCAGTCCACAGGGACCCGTCAACAATGACTTGTCAACAATGACTTGTCAACAATGACCTGTCAACAATAACCTGTCCACAGGGAACCACTCCCCCACCCTCTTATAAAAGCCATGACTGGGCATGCGTAAAAACCAAAAAACAAGCATGTTAATTCATAGTGACTATCCACCGTACACATGCACTTTATGTGGAACAACGTTTAAATCCATATCGGCATTCAAACGCTCACATATTGCAATTGGAAAGAGAGATTCTCTAAAAAAAAAAACAATTTCACCCCCTAGTAGGGGTAGGTATTACTTTTGGGGTTGAAATATGTTGTCCATTGGAAAGGGGGTATCAGCCCGAGTTCAATGACACCTCATTTGTCAAAATCCAACCATGCGTTCGAGAGATATCGGGCTGCCACCATCTTGTGAGGAGGGTGAGGAGGAGGAGGGTGTAGAACCCCTCAAAAACCACTACTATAATAATGTCGAATACCTCGGGTGCCGGGTGCAAGCTTTGATATTTGACACCCAGAGGGTAGCTTGCATGTCGAATTTCGTTGTTCCTTGAATCAATATGATAGTCAAGGAGGTTAGATATCTAAGCTCCTTGAACACTATAGCGCTTTCTAGTAGAGAAATGAGGAACTTTGTGTTGGCGGAAACTCCCGAGATTAATATTGCCATTATGAACACGGCCTACTGAATTCAAATGGTTTCTTTGGCATGCCAGCATTGTATGACATGCGTGTCGTATTTTTGCCGCCTTTCAAAAATCACTTACCACGGCCAGGAGCGAACCTGCTATCTTGGGGTTAGTAGACCGACACGCTATCTACTCCCCCACCGTGGCAAGCAAAATAATTATAATAAGTCAATAATATAACAATATAGGGATAGGGATATAATAGACCTTCTGTACCATACCCGCACGTGTAAATCACGTGAAAAAATTCTAGAGTACCCCTTGACCTCCTTAAGCGCATTATATGTTTTGATGAATTTTACAGCTTAATTTGGATCCGCTATAACCTTATAGCCGTTTGCAAACCTTCACAGTGATGTAATAAATGGAACTGCATTGCGTCTTACAGAAAATGTATGGACCTCTGAGACAGTGTTGCCATGGATACAGGCTTGCATTCTTTCAGTAGGTTAATAAATGAAATTAGTTTTCAGGGAATATCTCAAAAACTGTTGGCTTTAGAACCTTAAAATGTGGTTTTCGGGGGCCCTCGAGTTTCGTTTCTCACATTGAGGGGCTGAAAATGAGCTTTGTCTCGCTCATCTACGCCTATTTGAGCATGTATTTTAAGGGGGTAGGCCCCCATTTATGAGAGGTATGGAGAAGTGTTACATCAGTGATTAGTGTCGTGCCTCTGATGGATATCTGTATCAAATTTTACGTTGATCCCGCCAGCCGTTCTCGAGTTATAAGGACACAAAATTGTCCACAGACAAACAAACAAACAAACAGACATACAGACAGACAGACAGACAAAAAATATTTTTGCGCGCATCCGTCATAAAACAGTCTGAAACGCGCAAATAATGCAAATTTCCGTGTAAATTCAAAATAACAGACAAACTTTCATTTATATATATCTTCTTTATATATATATAATTCTTCGACGCGTGTGTATGTGACTGAACTCCTCCTAAATGGCTGGGCCGATTTCGATGAAATTTTGTATGTATGTTAGGGCGAGTCAATGTATGGTTTAGATTCACAATTTGACCAGGTAGGTGGAATTTTAGAATTTTAGAACCACAATTTACACACAATTTTAGAACCACAATATACAGTCATAAACCGTCGTCATGGAAACCGCTAGCCTTAGTGAAAAGTAATGCTTTTGGACTGTTTGTCTTTGCACGTAGAGCCACCTGGTCGCAACCTGTGCAACTACCGCCATAACATAAACTCCGCCCGTGGTGGAAAGTTGTGTTTTATACCAAAGGTGGCAGAGATGTCGATTTTTACAGTTTGTCTCTGCACTTTACAGCGTTTCAAAGTTCCGTATGCGTTCATATACCATTCATCCGATTGCGATGAAACTTGAGTGAGATGTTGAGTGCACTCCAGCGAAGGTGTTTGGCTTAGTAAATCATTTTTACAATAGATAGCGCACGACTAAATTCAACAAATGAGCGACGACGCTCGAAGCGTTTCAAAAAGGTCCCGTATGCGTTCAAATACCATTTGGCCGATAGCGATGAAACTTGAGTGAGATGTTGTGTACACTCCAGGGTAGGCTTCTGGCTCAGTAAATTCATTTTACAATAGGTAGCCCACGAGTAGATTCAACAAATGAGCGACGACGCGCGAAGCGTTTCAACAAAATCCCGTATAAGTTTATATACCGTTCATCGATTGCGATGAAACTTTGATGAGTTGTTGTGTGCACTTACGTGAAGGTTTCTAACTTAGTAAATCCATTTCACAGGAGGTTAAGCACGAGTAGATTCAACAAATGAGTGACGGCGCGCGAAGCGTTTCAACAAGGTCCCGTATGCGTTCAAATACCATTCGTCCGATAGCGATGAAACTTGAGTGAGATGTTGTATACACTCCAGTGAAGGCTTCTGGCTTATTTACAATAGGTAGCGCACGACTAGATTCAACAAATGAGTGACGACGCGCGAAGAGTTTCAACAAAATCCCGTATAAGTTTATATATCTTTCATCGATTGAGATGAAACTTTGATGAGTTGTTGTGTACCCTTACGTGAAGGTTTCGAACTTAATAAATCCATTTCACAGGAGGTTGCGCACGAGTAGATTCAACAAATGAGCGACGACGTGCGAAGAGTTTCAACAAAGTCCCGTATGCGTTCAAGTACCATTCGTCCGATAGCGATGAAACTTGGGTGAGATGTTGTGTACACTCCAGGGGAGACTTCTGGATTAGTAAATCCATTTTACAATAGGTAGCGCACGAGTAGATTCAACAAACGAGCGACGACGCGCGAACGTTTAAAGTCCCGTATGCGTTCATATACCATTCATCCGATTGCAATGAAACTTGGGGGGGATGTTGTGTACACTTACGTGAGGGTTTCTAACTTAGTAAATCCATTTCACAGGAGGTTGCGCACGAGTAGATTCAACAAATGAGCGACGACACGCGAAGCGTTCAAATACCATTCGTCCGATTACGATGAAACTTGGGTGAGATGTTGTGTACACCCTACGGAAGGTTTCTGGCTTAATAAATCCATTTTACAATATGTAGCGCACGAGTAGATTCAAAAAATGAGTGACGGCACGTGAATCATTTCAACAAAGTACCGTATGCGTCCATATACCATTTATCCGATTGCAATGAAACTTTGGTGAATCGTTGTGTACACTCCAGGAAAGGTTTCTGGCTTAGTAAATCCAGTTTTTAATATGTAGCGCACGAGTAGGTTCAACAAATGAGCGACGGCGCGTGAATCGTTTCCCCAATGTCCCGTATGCGGTCATATACCATTCATCCGATTGCGATGAAACCGTGCTGAATCATTGAGTACACTCCAGAGAATGTTTCAGGCTTAGTAAGTCTATTTTACAATAGGTAGCGCATGAGTAGATTCAACAAATGAGTGATGGCACGCGAATCGTTTAAAGAAAATCCTGTATGCGTACATATGTCATTCATCCGATTCCGATGAAACTTTAATGAGTTGTTGTGTACACGCCAGGGAAGGTGTTCAACTTGGTAAATCCATTTTACAATATTGGTAGAGCACGAGTAGATGTAACAAATGAGTGACGACGCGCGAAGCGTTCCAACAAAATCCCATATGCGTTCATATACTATTCATCGATTGCGATGAAACTTGGATGAGTTGTTGTGTACACTTACGTGAAGCTTTCTAACTTAGTAAATCAATTTCACAGTTGGTAGAGCACGAGTAGATTCGACAAATGAATAACAGCGCACGAATCATTTAAACAAAATCCCGTATGCGTTATATGCCATTTATCCGATTGCGATGAAACTTTGGAGAGTTGTTGTGCACGCTCCCACGAATGTTTCTAGATTAGTTAATTAATTTCACGATAATTTGGAGGCAGTTAACAGAAATTGATAAAAATATTGTGTATTCAAAAGCACTTCAAGAAAGAAAGTTACAACACTTTCTTTGATTGGCAGGACAACGTCTGCCGGGTCAGCTAGTATATAGGCTATATATATAGATTATACTTTCTTTAATTTTGTTAGACCTTCTTTTATTTCTGTTAGACTTTCTTTTATTTCTGTTACACTATCATTTATTTCTGTTAGACTTTCCTTTATTTCCGTCAGACTGTATTTTATTTCTGACAGACTATAGTTATAAATAGAAAAGAAAGAGGCTGTGTTAGAAGCAAGGGCAAAGAGACCTGGAACTACAGCAACATTGATGCTAGTGGTTCAAAAGGAAGGAAACAAATCCTATGGTGACGGCATGCTGTAAAACCTGGAAGAATTTTTGATTCCAATTTTACGCTAAAGTGCTTTTCAAAATATTAAAGTTCCTATTTTTCCTTTGAACTTATATAAATACAAAGCTGACATTTTTAGATGTGATTTATCACTTTATGCGTTATAATTAACAAGTCAGTTTTTTATTTACTTTAGTTTATTTTTTCAGTTGGAAATGTTCATGAAAGTGTTGTTGTTGTTTGAGTCTTCAGTCGTTGGACTGGTTTGATGCAGCGCTCCAAGCCTCGCTGTCCTGAGCTAATTGTTTCATCTGTACATAGCTACTACACCCTATATCCGGGCAATTTGTTTAACATATTCTAACCTTGATCTACCCCTACAGTTCTTGTCCTCGACCCTCCTTCCATAACTAAGTTTGCAATTCCTCGGTGTCGTAGTTTCTACCAACCTCTCTCTTCTCTTCATTAGCAGTCGCCAGAAACATCTCTACTCTCCCAATCAGCTTAATACCTCTTCATTTGTAACCCTATCTACCCATCTGACCTTCATCATTCTCCTGCAACACCACATTTCAAACGCTTCAATTCTCCTCTTTTCTGCTTTTCCCCAAGACGGAATACATACCGTTTTAAATCTAAGATTAGGTTACCGGTATACAATCCTAAAATGATTCATAAAAATTAAAAAATACATTTGGTTTCAAAAATCCAGTGTCAAAGTGAGAAGAGAGTCTTCAGGACAAACTTCGAATAGTTCCCTTTAATAGTTTTTGAGAAAAAAGTAGGCCTACATATGAAGATGGAAATTACAGTAGCATGAGCAATATAGGACATTCCGGAGTTCCTCAACAACATCAGTATTTACTTTTGCAATCGTCGTATATAGGTGACATAATCTCGTGCCAATCATAGGCCAATGCAACAATACTCAATAGATATAATCTCTATGTTTGTAGTGATGGGGGACAAGTGGTAAGGTTACATTGTTAGTAACTTATTTAAGGTGACGCAGGCTATAATCACCATGTTTGTAGTGATGGAGGACAAATGGTAAGGTTACATTGTTAGTAACTTACTTAAGGTGCCGCAGGCTATAATCACCATGTTTGTAGTGATGGGGACAGATGGTAATGTTACATTGTTAGTAACTTATTTAAGGTGACGCAGACTGTAATCAGCATGTTTGCAGTGATGGGGGACAAATGGTTAAGTTGCATGGTTAGTAACTTATTGAAGGTGACGCGGGCTATAATCACAATGTTTGCAGTGATGGGGACAAGTGGTAAGGTTACATTGTTAGTAACTTATTTAAGATGCCGCAGGCTATAATCACCATGTTTGTAGGGATGCGGGACAAATGGTTAAGTTGCATGGTTAGTAACTTATTGAGGTGACGCGGACTATAATCGCCATGTTTGCAGTGATGCGGGACAAATGGTTAAGTTGCATGGTTATTAACTTATTGAGGTGACGCGGACTATAATCGCCATGTTTGCAGTGATGCGGGACAAATGGTTAAGTTGCATGGTTAGTAACGTATTGAGGTGACGCGGACTGTAATCGCCATGTTTGTAGTGATGCGGGACAAATGGTAAGGTTACATTGCTAGTAACTTATTAAGGTGACGCAGACTATAATCACCATGTTTGTAGTGATGGGGAGCAAATGGTAAGGTTACATTGTTAGTAACGTATTTAAGATGCCGCAGGCTATAATCACCATGTTTGTAGGGATGCGGGACAAATGGTTAAGTTGCATGGTTAGTAACTTATTGAGGTGACGCGGACTATAATCACCATGTTTGCAGTGATGCGGGACAAATGGTTAAGTTGCATGGTTAGTAACTTATTGAGGTGACGCGGACTATAATCACCATGTTTGCAGTGATGCGGGACAAACGGTTAAGTTGCATGGTTAGTAACTTATTGAGGTGACGCGGACTATAATCACCATGTTTGCAGTGATGCGGGACAAATGGTTAAGTTGCATGGTTAGTAACTTATTGAGGTGATGCGGACTATAATCACCATGTTTGTAGTGATGGGGACAAGTGGTAAGGTTACATTGTTAGTAACGTATTTAAGATGCCGCAGACTATAATCACCATGTTTGTAGTGATGGGGACAAATGGTAAGGTTACATTGATAGTAACTTCTTTACGGTGACGCAGACTATAATCACCATGATTGTAGTGAAGGAGGACAATTGGTTAAGTTACATGGTGAGTAACTTATTGAAGAAAACGCGGGCTATAAGCTGCCAAATTTTCCAGGAATCAATTGGAAACCCTATGAAGTCAATGTACTTTGTAGCTCTATTTACGGACCACCTCCCTGATCTGTAGGTTGCTGAATTGTTCTAAAGGTCCAAAAACCATTTGGTTAATTAAGAAACCCCTTCTTTAGTTGGGAGTACTTTAGGAACGTGTGGTGGCGATCAGTTGCACTGAAGCGATAACAAGGATAAGTTATGGACCAGACATCTCGCACTTTCTTATATAATTAAACGACAGATACACTCCACCTGGACATGACGTGGGCAAATAATATTATCATCTCTTCTGCTCCACTCTACTCGGCTCATCCCTCCCTAGGGGAGGGGTAATTACTGTACAACATTTGACTCGTAGGTGGGAGGGGAAGTACATTCATTATTTTTAATCAATATCTTATGCGAGCTTTTCTCATTGTTCCTTTCTTTACCGCTGCACATACTATAATCTGAAAATAGAAAAGATTGCCATAACTCACAATCCTTATTTACCTTTTAAATTCTATGTACGAGTATTTCCAGACGTATTAGCATCACCGTGATGAGATATTTTTATTCATCTTAGCCCTATTCTACATCAATGCCCTAAATCAATTTAACATATGAGTCGTCCAGTTGCAAAACTTATTTTATCCACTTGTGAATAAGGATCATGTCCTAAAAGTATTTCTTTTCATCTTATTATTATTATTATTATTATTATTATTATTATTATTATTCCGTGTTGTTCTTTTCTCTCGTTTGCCCAGAGGGCACCTGTCTTCTTCCTTGGGGGTTTATTTAATTATTTTATTTTATTTTACTTTATTTTATTTTGTTTTATTTTGTTTGGTTTAATTTTATTTTATTCTGTTTTGTTTTATTTTGTTTTTGTTTTTTATTTTGTTTTGTTTTATTTGATTTTCCATAAAACAAACACAATACCAAAAACAAAACAAAACGAAGCAAAAAGCAAAATTCAAAAAAAAGCAAAAGCAGAAAACAAAAAAAAAGAAACACAAAGCAAAAAACAAAATTAAAAAAGCAAAAGCAGAAAACAAACACAAAACCAAAACCAAGAAAGAAAAGCAAAAACGAAAATTCAAAAGCAAAAGCACAAAGCAAACACAAAACGAAAAACAACGCAAAAAGGAAAAAAGTACAAAACAGCAAACACAAAGATACGTGAGGCAAAGTCCAGAGAAACGTTCCTCATGGAAATGATTCTTATTCACAAGTGGATTAAACGAGTTTTGCAACTGGACGATTCAAATTCTCTCTTCTCCTATTGGTTCTAATGTTACATATTACATTGGGTTACATTTTATCACACATGTACTCGTATAAATTCCATAGTTGACACGTTATACAAGTTTTTACAAACTTACGTAATATATATAGTGTAGGCTATATATTTATTTGTGTTTAAGTGTAATTCATGAACTAATTAAGCCTAAGTGAGCAGGATGTGAGGAAGAACGCGTAACGTTCCAAACATGTCATCCAATTAAGTAGGTACTTGTACATTAAAAAAACATTACGAGCCTTACAGTAGTCGCATATGATGTGTAACATCTGACATAGAAGAAACCTCACGCGAAATTGTTGGTACATCGGTATTTTATACTATTATTGGCACAAATATTAATCTATTGTAGTAGGGAGTGTATTACAGATATTTTAGTTTATAATACGGAACTCATTTTATTAGATGATTTGTAGCTTCCACCAGCACTAGCCTAAATAATGAATACGATATGAATCAACTAGATTAATAGACGCGACACCGCTCATAACCTTAAATTCCTTATAAACAGGTCCTCTTCATTCACAGACCAACACGTAATTTCATATGGATTCTGTTAAAATGTATCATATTGATGTGATAAATATCGTTTAAAATGATAATCTGGTAGCAAAAATATCTACCCCGTCCGGGATTTGAACCCAAGATCTCCAGATTCACAGTCATGAGCACTAACCCCACGGATATTTCGACTACGCAATTTTTTGTGCACAAGATGGTGACTTATTTCCACGTTCCAATAATACTGCATTACGGAATTAAGTTTCATTTACATTTTGCTTGTTTCGATAATGTTCCTGCGTGAAATTGAGTTTAAAATGCCTTATGAATAGGCCCTCTTGTGAGTAAAGAGAATGTATACAGTAATAGTTCATGAAGGCTTGCTCAATTCTCGTATAACCATAACGATTATATTATATTGATGACTGCATTACCGTTATGTGGGTTAATATTTGAACAGCCATTGTGCAGAAACATAATACCGGCAATGCCGACTACTTACAATGTTTGATATTAAAACATTTTATAGTTAAAATACTGATACGAAGACTTCGAACATGTACCAAGTCATTTGTTTCAATCACTTGACACCAGAGTTCGCATGAGCGTTTTCCGTTCAGTATGTCTATACATTCCACATGACCGAGAGTACGTCATCGTATCAATTTCCGGCACTCCGCACTCATTGTTTCTCGTACCACTGCCAGCTGGGTCTTACCACTGCTCGCTGGATCGATCGATAGAGCGGGCAGTGCATACTTCCGTTTTCCACCACTGCCAGCTCGATCGTTCCGATCCACTTTCGTCCCCAATTTTCGAAATCACTCCCACAAAACTATCCAGCAACCGAGCGGAAGGATGTTACACACCCAAAAAAAGTATACGAGCCTTACAGTAGTCGCATATAATGCGTAACATGTGATATGTTATCCTGCTATGTGTGTCCCGGGAGCGCAAATCCCTTGTTGACAGAGAACTCTGTTGGTCATTGAAATAACTACTTGTAAAACTCCACTGCCAAATCCTGACCGTAATGAATCATAATTGTTATTTGCCGTGGCGGAAGCAATCCACTGCCTACTTGATGCGAGCTGCGCTCTATACCGGCCAGTTAGTGAACCCATGTCAGCGATGCTATTGAAAATGGCCTCGTTTTGCCGATCAGCGCACTGCCAAGTATAGGCGCGATTAAAAATTAGGTGTGTGGAAGGTATATCAAATGTGTTTCTCCCAGTGATACGTTTAGACCAACGAAGTTTCAATTATTGTTAGTAGTCGGTGTTAATATACTGAATTCCTACGTTGTTTCGAGTGTTTGTTGATGCGATATAGATTCCACATGGCCGACAGTACATCGAGTGCTTACATTAAATAAGAATAAAGCAAAAGTATGAAGATTTAATAAATCGTAATTGTTTTCAGCAAATATGATATAATGAATATTTTCACACCAAAGAACGACAACTTGAAGATGATTTATTGTAGGAATATCTTAAATGGGGGGTCTCCAAACCTTGAACTAAACTGTATGCGATATACATTCGCCATAGCCACATGGCCTACAGTACGTCGTTGTACCGATCTCCGCCATCACGCGCGCTCATTGTTTCCGTCCCATGCACTTCCGTCCCATCCACTTCCGTCCCTTTTCCAAAATCACTCCCACAAAAATGTCCAGCTACCGAGTGGAAAGATGTTACTCATCAAAAACTAGGGTGGGAAACTCTGGAAGATAGAAGGACGAAATCCAGACTGTACGCTATATTTAACACTAATCGGCCAGCATGGGGAGAACTGATCAAACGTTTGGGAAATCCCACCTACCTGATCAGGGCAGATCATTCACACTAAGTTAAGGGCCGACCACAGAGTACAAATTATGGGAAATATTATTTCATTAACCGTGGTATTGATAATTGGAACTCATTACCTGCCTCAGTCTTAGAGCCTTTCCCCAAACATATTGATGTGTTTAAGAGAAGATTGAAATGTTGTGTAAATACTACGATGTAATTACTATAGTTACTAAATTGCAAGTTTTGTATATTGTGTTTGATTTTATTGTAGGTAATTTTCTGTATTTGTACAATTTTCCACCGAGGAATTATCCCCATTTGCAAATATTTGCTTGGCCTTTGCAGATGATCTGGCCATCTTAACAAACAACAAGGATGAAGCCATATTAGCGCTAGACAAACTACATGAAAACTCCAGTAAAACGGGACTTGATATTTCCTATGAAAAAAACACAGTATATGGATACCAAATCAACAGGAAACATCACCTTGCGAACGCAATATGGAAAAATCTCGCAGGTCACTCACTTCAAATATTTAGGAGAAGCCATCCAACCCACAGGATTGAACACAATTTCGAATGCAGATAGAATAGTAAAATTGCAGAAGGCATACAAGCTGACATGGAATCATTATAACAAAAGAGCAGTATCTCGCAATGCAAAACTGCGCCATTACAACACAGTTGTTTTGCCTGAAGCCTTGTACGCGGCAGAAATCACCGTCATTAGAGGAATGACAACACTTCATGATATTGAGAAACAGGAACGAAAAATTCTTAGGAAAATCCATGGCGCTGTTTTTCGTAATGGGATTTGGGTCAGGAGACCAACAAAGGAACTTTATGAAAATACAGACACCATTATAGATAAATTTAGGAAGAGACGTCTGCAGTTCAATGGACACATAATTATGTAGGATGGATGAGAACAGACTCGCTAAGAAGATTTTCAATACCGTGAATGCAAGTAAATTAAAGACCAGTTGGATAAAAGAAGTACATGAAGACATGGAATTACTGAAAATCTCTGAGGACGACATTAAGGACAGAGAACAATTTAGAAATAAAATCAGAAACACGGAAATTGTACAAGTTTCAAGGAAGGATACATCAGGGGAAAAAAAGGACAGAGGAAAGGAAGAAAAGCACAGTGAACTAATGAAGAGGTTTTGGGAAGAAAAGAAGAGAGGAAAAGGAAGTGAAGCTGTGATTGGCTCAAGTTCTCACGCTCTCCTGAAGGGGAATAATCGGAAATGATAATAATAATAATGTAATTGGGCACAATTTGTGTTGACCGACTGAATAGCTCCCTTCATTAGAATTAGTCAATACTGAAAAATGGCCTATATCACTACAATATTTTCCAAAACACAACTTATAGCTGTAAAGCCTCCTTGGTCAACTTAGAATGTCTGAAATAAGGATTCCTACGGAATCTTTGATGTGTCCCGACGCGACGTTTCAATTTCTCTACAGATGACAACCGTAATGTGATGAGGAGGAGATCGAGAAGGCAGTGAACCCACAACTCAACAAGCCTGCCTGCCTGTCTGCTCCATTGTAGACAAATGCGGTGATTACGGCCACAAACAATCTAATGAAGAGCCAGTAGGAAGTAAATAGAGCAATTTAGTAAACTTAACTACACCATGTAATGGCAGCGCGGGGCCTTCTTCTTTTGTCAGCCCGCCCAGACGAATTAGGAGGGGACGCAGCGCCATACCGCGCCGTGAAATGAAATGAACCTTGCGTCCGACAACAACACGCAACAAATGGCAAGGAAATTACACACAAAGATATGCCTCCTTATCTCGTGAACTGGAGCAGTGTCTCCTTCAAATGAAAATGAAAATCCACAGCCTGCTTCCAGTCGCCCAAGATAGCGGGTTCAAACCCAGCCGAAACTGTCTGATTTTTAAGAGCGTTAAAAATCCCTCAGTACGCCTTCCTTCGGAGGGGAAGTAAAGCCGGCGGTCCCATGTCATAGATTTATGGCATGTTAAAGAACCTTCCACTAATTGCACCTGTGTGAAGCTAAATTGTATACGTTAAGAATGTAAACAACGCTCTTAGGTCCCTACGTTCGTTGCCTAGAGCCGACTGCGGTGGCGTCTAGTAGCTACGTTCTGAACTAGGCCTAGTAGTCGTTGACGGTGGCATTTGGAGGCAAAAGTAGGAACTATTTGAAAAATTCAAAGTTGCAGTCCTTACTTGAATTAAAAAAACAGATACACACACTAATACAGCCATCACAATTAACACCGGTTATCAGACAGATTCTACACGCACCCAAAGTACACGGGGCTACATGACCGCGATGTCGCAGCCCCTAAAATGAGGAACCAACCAACCTGTTTCCAGTCGACCAACCGGGTCAGGGAATGGAATGAATGAAGCCTCCATCTAGCGGCGAGGATATGAACTGTACTGGCAGCCGAAGCCTGTCGCACTCCCCTGGGGGCAATGATTAAATGAATGACAGATGAAATGATAGTGGAGAGTGTTTCTGGAGTGAAATAGTGACAGGGAAAACCGGTGTACCCGGAGAAATACCTGTCTGCCTCCTCTTTGCCCAGCACAAGTCTCACCTGGAGTGACCGGGATTTGAACCACGGACCCAGCGGTGACAGGCCGGCGTGCTGCCGCCTAAGCCACGGAGGCTCCAGTGTCTCATTCAAATGCTGTAATAATAAACAGGTCATGCGCGGAGCAGATATTCAACCTGAAATGCATCCTGCGAACAAGAGCGATAAGAAGCCAGAACACCGTGGTCACCTTTGCCGACTTCAAGAAAGCATATGACTCTACTGACAGGCAAACCTTATTCAGTGTCTTGGAGGAGTTTGGAATTGACAAGAAAGCAAGGGAAATCATAAAGCTAAACCTGACCGACACCATTTCAAAAGTTAAGTTCTTCGGAGAAGTCTCTGATCCGTTTGAAATACAGACAGGGGTCAGGCAAGGAGACGGATTATCCCCATTCGTCTTCAACATCGTACTAGAAAAAACAAGAAGTTCCGTGACGAACTAAAGAGCCTACTTTTCTCGAAATGTATGATTCATTCCAATGATTAATCTATGTGGACCTAATTAGAATAATGGCGAAATTGAGTTGGTAATATCGAAATGTCTAATTATTTCGAAATACAGTATAACTGCCATAATGTAGCCTAATATAGCACTACAGTTGGCAGCTCTGGTGACAATATATTTTTAGTTCCACCTCTTAAGGTACAGAATACAAAATTTGGTTGAAGTCCAATGGATAGCATGGACGTTGCATGTAGTTAGGCATTGGACCTATCAGCGCGTAAAATCATGTTGGCAACAATGTCATGCATATGTTGGTCAGCAATAGTCTGAACTATTATGATCTATTGTTGTGCCAATTTTGGATGAAAACCATTTATTTGTATAGAAGTTACATGTATTTTAAAATTGGACCAATCAGCAGGCTAAGAAATATGTTGGAAGCACTGACGTATATTAGCCTAGTTACTCCAAATTAATCTAGAATGTAAGGTACCATACGTGTGCAAAGTTTGGAGCTGTTGGCTTGAATACTTTCTGATATATTGATGAAAATCCACAGCCTGCTTCCAGTCTCCGACCGGGTCAGGAAATGGAATGAATGAAGCCCCCATCTAGCGGCGAGGACATGAACTGTGCCAGCTGCCGAAGCCTGTCGCACTCCTCTGGAGCATGATATATTGATATTAGGGTAAGAAAGAGCATTTATAAACAGTTGGCAGCCCTGGTCGCTCTTGAGAATACGCATAGTCATATCTGGTATAGTACACATAGTACATACGAAATTTGGTTGGAATCCAATTGATAGTGTAGAAGTTATATGCATTTAAAAACTGGACCTATCAGCAGGCTTAGAATCATTTTGGCAAAACTGTCATATATGGTCTCCTGGAAATTAAACTGAGATATTATTATCTATATCAGTGCTAATTTTGGTATAGCTCCCGTGCATACCTTTCAAGATATACAATATAGAGCTGAAATTTCAATTGCGATTTTTCAGCAGTCGGTATCATTGACATCATTTTCAAATACGGCAATGAGATATTCATATAGAGATCTTTACTCATACCAAATTTGGGTTTGATTGCTACAACCGTTTAGGAGTTGATAGGGGGGGGGGAGACACACACACACACAGTCAGAGAGACAGACACACATTTTCCCGGATCGATCTCATAAGTCTACTTTTTCCTCATTTTTACAAAATAGGCTAATAATGAGAGCATGGGAAGAAGCTCTGAATGTGGAAGGAATAAGCGGAGTGCACCTTGGAAGGAAAGGACAGAACCTAGAAATCAAGTGTTTAGGTTTTGCCGATGACCTTGCCCTGTTGACCAAAAACCGGAAGAACTCTTAAAATATGCTGGAGATCGTGCATAAAATCACCAAAAAAGCGGGTCTTAAAGTTTCTTATGAAAAGACTGAATATATAGAGTACAGGCACCAACACGAGAGGTATATGGAGGTAAAGCATGGGAAAATTAAAAGAACAGAGAAATTCAAATACCTGGGAAAATGGATCCAACCCAACGGACTGGATAAAGAGGCAAACAAGGGAAATTAGACTTGGCCTACAGGCTAACACAGGACAGGTATAACAAACGGGCAATATCATACAAGGCCAAAATCCGACATTATAATTCAGTCATAAAACCAGAAGGATTGTACCCTTCAGAGTGACTAATTCTAAATAAAAAGTCCTCTCGGCACGCCGGAAGGCGGAGGTAGATTTCACCGGACTAAGTTGGGGATAGGCGAAAATAGGCAGAATATGCAGATTTTCGTAGAAGGATCAGACCTCATTTATTGCGAGAAGATATTTTATAATTGGAGCTTAATTAACTTTGTTTTTCGTCACTTTATGCTTATTTTAAACATTTTATTGTCTTATGGGAACGGTAACCTTCTTGTCATTTGGGGTCCATTTTTAGCCTACTTTTCACATTTTGCAAAAATGAGGAAAAAGTAGTCTTATAAGATCGATCCGGGAAAATGTGTGTCTGTCTGTCTGTCTGTCCTTCTGTCTGTCTGTCTGGCTGTGTGTGTCCCCCCCTATCAACTCCTAAACGGCTGCAGCAATCAAAACCAAATTTAGTATGAGTAAAGATGTGCACCGGAATAACTCACGTCCATATTTGAAAATGATGTCAGTGCTACCAACTGCTGAAAAAACGCACTAGAAATTTGAGCTCTATGTTGGATATCTTGCAAGGTATGCATGGGAGCTATTCCAAAATAGGCACACATGTAGATAAGACTATTTCACTTTAATTTCCAGGAGGCTAACCATGACAGTGTTGCCAAAATAATTTTAAGCCTTCTGATAGGCCCAATGTTTAAATGCATATAACTTCTACACTATCAACTGGATTTCAACCAAATTTTGTATGTAATATCTGTACATAAACAGATATGACTGAGCGTATTCTTAAGAGCCACCAGGGCTGCCAACGGTTAATAATTGCTCTCTCTATTTTTTTAAATCCAAATACCAATATATCAGAAAGTATGCAAGCCAACAGCTTTAAACTATGCACACGTATATTATGACATTTTAGATTAATTTGGAGTAACTTATATACGTCAGTTCTACCAACATGATTATAAGCCTGCTGATAGTACCAATTTTTAAATACATATAACTTCTATACTATCAGTTGGATTTCAACCAAATTTCGTATGTGCAATGTGTACCATAACAGATATGACTATTAGTATTGTTAAGAGCAATCAGGGCTGCCAACTGTTAATAAATGTTGTCTATATTCTTTTTACCCTAATATCAATATATCAGAAAGTATGCAAGCCAACAGCTCTATACTTTGCACACGTATAGCACGTGACATTCTAGATTAATTTGGAGTAATTATTGCAAGGCGGTGCTGCCAACATGATTCTATGCCTGCTGATATGTCCAATTTTAAAATACATGTAACTTCTATACTAACAAATGTATTTCATCCAAAATTGGCACAACAAGATATCATAATATTTCAGATTATTTCTGACCAGCACACGCATGGTATTGTTGGCAACATGCTTTTACGCGTGCTGATAGATCCAGTGTCTAAGTGCATGTAACGTCCATTGGACTTCAACCAAATTTTGTATTCTGTACCTTAAGAGGTGGAACTAAGAATATATTCAGTCACCAGGGCTGCCAACTGTAGTGCTCTATTAGGCTACATTATACCAGGTATATTTTGAACTAATTAGATATTTCGATATTACCAACTTAATTTCGTCATTATTCTAGATAGGTTCATATACTGTAGAATAATCATTGGCATGAAAAGTAGGCTGTATAGTTCTTCACGGAACTTCTTGTTATACTTGTGGTCACACTATCCTTATGCAAGGTTTCGACACTGATGTGTAACTATGTAACGGTCTGTTACTTCTTCTCGCAAAATTATATCTCCCGCAGAGATTTTGGTTGGTTCCTCAGTTTAGGGGCTGCGACAACGCGGTCATGTAACCCCGTGTACTTTGGGATGGCTGTATAAGTCTGTAATTCAGATAAGGACTGCAGACGGTCAATTTCAAGCAGTAGTTCCTAATGTTGCTACCAGGTACTACCGTCAACGACACCTAGCTGTGAACTTGGCTACTAGATGCCACCGCAACCAGCAACTCGCAACGAACGTTGGAACTTCCCCTCCAAAGGAAAGCATACTGAGGGATTTTTAGCGCTCTTAGAAAATCCGACGACTTCGGCCGGCTTTGAACTCGCGACCTTGGGCATAGACATTCAGCATGTTACCAGTTACGTCACCGAAGCCGCTTCACACTTAGATGGAAATCTGAATCTGATCTCGTGCAAGTGCGTTATCTTGGCAACGTCTGATGGCTCATCCCTCATCAATTTAGTAGTGTTGCCATGGCAACCACTGATAGGTCTTGGCATTTTCTTATAATTCCGAAATTATTTTTCTCATCCCTTGGCATAATGGTGGGTTATATCAAAAATTCTTTCAGACAAAAGTTTTAGGTAATTATTAGGGGAATATTGTCCATTTTGTACGGTTTTGATATTGTGCCTATTAAGAGAGATATGATTAATGTTTCCCGAAAAACCCACTTTTCCCACCCCTTTGGTCAATGGTTGGTGCTATAAAAAAAACTCTTCAAACATAAATTTTTGGGCTTTATCCGACACATAGTATGAACGTTGAACGGATTCGATATTTCACATATTAAGAGAGTTATAGCAATATTTCACTTTTTCGAAAAAAAAAAACCATTATCACCCCCTTCGACCGATTTAGCCCAGTAACGAACTCGACCGAGATTTTATAGGTAGCCTATACATATTCGGTAAAAAATTCAAAGTGATTGGTGCAACATTACGGCAGTTATCGTGTCCACAATAAACTGATATATATATATATATATACATACATAAATTATATATAACTTTTGAACTGACGGTGGTTTTGGGGTCTGGGGGATGTGAAACGCGAAGATATGTCGAAATTTTCCGGAAGTCGAAACATGGTAGCCTACCCATTGCAATAGTTAGCTTTCTAATGAAATCTACCTCTGGTTGGTTCCTCAGTTTAGGGGCTGCGACAACGCGGTGATCTAACCCTGTGTACTTTTGGTGGGTGTAGAATCTGTCTGATACACGGTGTGAATTTTAATGGCTGTATTAGTCTTAATTCAGGTAAGGACTGCAGACGGTCAATTTCAAGCAGTAGTTCCAAATGCTGCTACCAGGTACTACCGTCAACGACACCTAGCTGTGAACTTGGCTACTAGATGCCACCCCAACCAGCAACTCGCAACGAACGTTGGAACTTCCCCTCCAAAGGAAAGCATACTGAGGGATTCTAGCGCTCTTAGAAAATCCGACGACTTCGGCCGGCTTTGAAACCGCGACATTGGGCATAGAAGTTCAGCATGCTACCAGTTACGTCACCGAAGCCGCTTCCCACTTTGTCAGGCGGCTTCGGTGGCGTAGACGGTAGCATGCTGAGCTTCTATGCCCAAGATAACGGGTTCAAACCCAGCCGAAGCCGTCGGATTTTTAAGAGCGTTAAAAATCCCTCAGTATGCCTTCCTTCGGAGGGGAAGTAAAGCCGGTGGTCCCATGTCATAGATTTATGGCATGTTAAAGATCCTTCCACTAATTGCACCTGTTTGAAGCTAAATTGGATAGGTTAAGAATGTATACAACGCTCTTAGGTTTCAATGCCATGAGCCGACTGTGGCGGCGTCTAGTAGCTCAGTTCTGAACTTGGCCTCGTAGTCGTTGACAGTGGCGCTTGGCGGCAAAAGTAGGAACTATCTGAAAAATTGTTAGTTGCAGTACTTAAATTAACAAACAGATAACACACACTAATAATACAGTCATCACAAGTAACACCCGTTATCAGACAGATTCTACACACACCCAAAGTACACGGGGCTACATGACCGCGTTGTCGCAGCCTCTAAACTTAAGAACCAACCAACCACTTAGTCAGATGGAAATACTGAATCTGATCTCGTGCAAGTGCGTTGTCATGGCAACGTCTGATGGCTCATGCCTCATCAATTTTGTAGTGTTGCCATGGCAACCACTGTTAGCTCTTGGCATTTTCTTATAATTCCGAAATCATTTTTCTCGTCCCTTGGCGTAATGGTGGGTCATATCAAAAATTCTTTCAGACAAAAGTTTTAGGTAATTATTAGGGGAATATTGTCCATTTTGTACGGTTTTGATATTGTGCCTATTAAGAGAGATATGATTAATGTTTCCCGAAAAACCCACTTTTTCCCACCCCTTTGGTCAATGGTTGGTGCTATAAAAAAACTCTTAAAACATACATTTTTGGGCTTTATCCGACACATAGTATGAACGTCGAACGGATTCGATATTTCACATATTAAGAGAGTTATAGCAATATTTCACTTTTTCTAAAAAAAAAAGCCCCCCATTTTCACCCCCTTCGACCGATTTAGCCCAGTAACGAACTCGACCGAGATCTTATAGGTATACATATTCGGTAAAAAATTCAAAGTGATTGGTGCAAAATTACGGCAGTTATCGTGTCCACAAGAAACTGATATACATATACATACATAAATTATATATAAACTTTTGAACTGACGGTGGTTTTGGGGTCTGGGGGATGTTAAACGCGAAGATATGTCGAAATTTTCCGGAAGTCGAAACATGGGACCCATTGCAATAGTTAGCTTTCTAATGAAATCTACCTAAAAATCTACCTAAAAGGGGAGCTGCAAGAACTCGAGAAATAGGAAAGGAAGATTCTGAGGAAAATTCTGGGACCTCAGAAGACTTCTGATGGAACTTGGAAGAAGAGGAAAAACGAGGAGCTCTACAAGTGTTCTGAAAAGATCACGGACACAATGCGGGAAAGAAGACTGAAATTCTATGGACACCTGGAAAGAGAATCGACTAACCAAAAAGATCTTGAAATACATCATGGGATTAAAGGCCACCTCTAAGTGGGTAGAAGAGGTCAAGAGGGATGCAGCAGGAGTTGGAACTACTCCAGAGTTGATCCACGATAGAAGTGAGTTTAGAAGAAAGGCAGACAGTAGAAAATCTTTTGCAGAGAAACCAATTACAAAGAGACCCATGCGGATCATTTCCGAGGAGAGAAAGATAAGGAGCGGTTCTGGGAAGAAAAGAGAAGGAAGACCACGAAGCCTTAAGTTCTATGCGGTCCATAGTTGGCCAAATACGGAATAATAATAAGAAGAAGAAACATTACAATATGAAATAACTCATTCTTAGCAGTTCCAGTATATCCAGAAAGTTCTTTTATGATGAAAGAAATTCCTAAAGCACGTAAGGAAGCTGTTGTGATGGCTGGTACAATGATGGAGATGATAATTGTTGTTGTTTTAAGGGGCTAAACATCTAGGTCATCGGCCCCTAATGGTTTGGGTGATAGTGAAAAATGAGATGAGAATGGAAACTATAACTAATACTAACTACAGACTTACATACTAGACGAAGAAATGGTAAACAAATAAAAGACAGGAAGAAAAGAATGCCCTCAACCCTCGAAGAATAAGGAGTGAGGGACTTGGAAGGAAGGAAGGAAGGAAGGAAGGAAGGAAGGAAGGAAGGAAGGAAGGAAGGAGAACCATGAAAGGCAGATAGAAAAGGGGAAAGAGGAGAGGGCCCGCCCCAAAATCAGAGGACAAATGGGACAAAAACCGACCCAGCTCAGGAATCCCTCGGGATCGCCAACTCCCTAACTCACCAGCCGTCAGCCCTTGAGGGTGTAGCAATATCCAGGGTGCACCCGAAGTGGTGAGGCTACATACACCCTGCCTCCTTGACGGCCTTGTGCAGAAGGCAGGAGATAACATGAAAAGAAAAAGAAGGATGACCCCTCAAAGAAAGAGGGTATCTGGAAAGATGAGACAAGGGCCAATTAAGGTGGGAAAGTGAAAGACTCCCTAGGCCTTGGATACCCTAATACCGTCGGGGTCGGAAGAGAACAAGAGTTGTCCAAGAGAGGTCGAGAGGAAAGAAGACGGAGAGGAGCCCGGCACAAGTACTACACGTCTCTTTACAAATAATCGTTAACAAAAATCTACTTGAAGATAATAATTGAAACCGCTTACAATTATATGAAATAAAACCATCAATCAAGATATATTAACTTAATAATAATAATAATATGATAATAAAATAAATAATTACTTTTAAAATTACAGCTTGGGGTTCGAAACATCTCAAAAGATGTAAGAAGAACGAGTCTTCTGTATGATATGCATCACTGATATTTCAAACTCCAAGTTCCTTCTGGTAACTTAACTTCGCGTGTGTACAACACTGCACGAATCCCACTTCACTTATTCACCAAACCAAAATTGCTTTAATCTCAACAGGAAATACTGGTACAGTACCTAACGATAGGCCACGCCGCCTCCTTACCACTTCCTTGTCTATTCCTCCCACTCTTCTCATTCCCCTCATAAAGCCATTTTCGCTTTGGAGGTGAGGCCGCCTGGACGAAGTGCTAGTCACACTTTCCAGTTGTATCCCGACACTTAGAGTCTCAAGCAAGGAGGATATATGGATAGAGATGCATCCTAATGCAAACTTTTGACGCCAACCTATTGCTCGGCGCAAGTAGTTTCAACCGACTATATGGGATGGCGCGGCGATGCACTTTCTAGCGTGATCCATCCATGACGCTTTAATTGGCCCTTGTCTCATCTTTCCTGATCCCTCATTCTTCTAGGGATCAGCTTTTTTGTTTGTTTTGTTTTTTGTTTTTGTTTTCATTATATTTCCTTTTCTCTTTAAGATTCCAGCACTGTTTTTATGAATTGGCCCCCCGTGTATCTAAATTACATTTTGTTATTATTTTGAATCTCAGCCACATTTTGTACGTATTTTCAATCTACATTGCATTTTGTAAGTATTTTCGATCTTAACTCCATTTTGTAAGTATTTTTAATCTAAATCAATTTTGTAAGTACAGTATTTTGAATCGCGGGCTTCCACATTTTGTGAGTATTTTGAATCTAAATTACATTTTGTAAGTATTTTCAATTTAAGTTGCATTTAGTAAGTATTTTCAATTTCAATTGCATTTTGTAAGTATTATGAATTTCATTGCATTTTGTAAGTATTTTGAACCTAAACTATATTTTCAGCGTATTTTTCAATCTAAATTCCTTTTGTGAGCATTTCCTTGTAAGTTTTGTAAGTAGGCTATTTCCACTCTACATTTTGTGAATCATTTCTATCTGAGTTACATTTTGTAAGTATTTTCAGTCCAGCTTAATTATCGTTATGGTTTCCATTTCATTGTCATTTTCGCTATGACCCATGGCCTAACGGACCCCCTCCTCTCCCGTGGCTACCCCTCCCTTTCCCCTCTATCTCGCCCCTATTTACCTTTTTATTCCTTATTTTCTTTCTTTCTTTCATTCTTTCTTTCCCCTGCCTTATTATGGTCATATTTTAGTAATTAGTTTCTTCCATTACCAGTATATTAATAATAGGTGATTTCTTCCCCCTATGATATAATTTGATAGCATGTTGCATTTATGGCATACCATAATACCTCATTAGGGTATTGCAATAAAACATACTAGCATTACCCGTCGCGGCTTCGCCCGCGAATATTCTAGTTAGCAAAATCTCAATCATGAATGCTATGACTGATTTAGCCTTGGTATGAATAATCAGACTTTATCAATTCAGCTACTGGTGCAGTGGTTAAGGGTTTGTCATTCCTTCATAGGTATATCAGAGCGAAGTTAGTTTTCTGGGAATATCACAGACACTGTTAATTTAAGGACCTTTAAATGTGGTTTTCGGAGACCCTTTATAGTCGGGTGAAAACCTTTCGTACCACACTCACACGTGAAAATTGCGTGAAAAACTTCTAGAGTGCCCCTTGACCCCCTTAAGCGCATGCATTGATGAATTTTGCAGCTTAATTTGGTTCAGTGATAACCTTATAGCCGTCTGGAAACTTTCACAGTAATGTAATAATTGGAATTGCATTGCGTCTTACAGAAATAGATGGACCTGTGAGATTCTGTTACCATGGTTACCGTGTTGCATTCTTTCATTATTTCATTGTAAATATACATGTTTTACGGTATTTATTTAATTGTGAGGCATTTAAATAGTAAGTGCGTGCGTTTCGCTTACGCATTGGGTTATGCTGAACCTGTAGGTACCCCATATGTGTAGGTTGGTGTTAACGGGACCTTATTTTCGGTACAAAACTGGAATGGTACCTTAGCAGAATAATATAGGGAGGGATTTGTATTATCATCGTTATCACTAATAGAATACGAGTTATATAATGCTCAGGCAACAAAACATGGTTTCAAAACAAAACATTACAAAGTGAAATTAGGGTTTGGAAGAAGATATGTGAATGATGAGGTGGTTATTTCAGGAAAGTCACATGCGTACTGTTGATTGGCTTGATTATAAGCTATGCAGATATACTTGTTATTTTAGAAACTGTAGCCTAATCTGGAGGGTAAGCAGAAGGACTTCAACATAGGTAGGCCTATTGTTTCAATGTTTATCTAACATCTAGCTGTATTAACATCGATCTATCACTTTTCAGAAACAATCAATACTCCTCAGGGGGCCAAATCTATAAGTACAGATAGCCCTCCCAGATCATTTAATAATGAATGTTTCTCATGATATTGGTAGTATACAACTCAAAACACCACCAGTATTAGAAATGCACAAGACAAGATCCATGTATCAAGCTACCACAATCCACATGGAAAACTTATATGAATGTATGGGCAGGAATAGTAAATCATCACTAGTCACAAGCACCCAATTTATGCTAGCCTACAGCTCAAAATGTCAGAATTATTCTTGGATTAGAAAGGTACAGTCTAGGGAAACATGGTAAGTTATAAATAAATAAATAAATAAATAAATAAAAGAGCAAATTCCTGTGAAGGAGCTTTATTTAATATCTAAAAAATCAGTACCGTAGTCACCAACTAGTCATAAGGTTATGTTCAGCTTTACTAATCCATAATTTGGCAGACAAACATAAAGAAATAATGAGCCGATTTCCACAACACTATACTCTTTGATGTTCCATAATTGTGGACTGTTTTTTGTTAAATGAAAACACAAATTTCTTTATCACAAAGCACTGAATTGTAAACCTACCACTGAAAAGCATATGGGTAATACAGACTACAATATTAAATCAACATGTTATCCTTGGTCACTTGTAACAGATTTGTGCAAACTAGTTGACAGAAAATCCAAATATTTCTTGCCTAGATACGTTGCTTTGCTGTCACAGGCCACATAAACTACTAGTTTAACACTGCCAAATAACACTCCAAATTGTTTTCACTGTTTTGAATCATAATTAGAACTAGAAATCGTCACTATTCACTGTACGCAAGTATAATAACGTCGCTGGTTAAAAAGGCAGATTTTTTAATGTGTGACATCTTTCCACTCGTTTGCTGGATATTTGTGGGAGTGATTTTGAAAAGTGGGACGGAAGTGGATCGGACGATCCAGCTGGCAGTGGTGGATTGAACAGAAGTGTGTAAGACGGGCTGCCAGCTGGATCGCATTACTGAACACTTTCATTCTGACGGTAAACGCTCATGCGAACTCTGGTGTCAAGTGATTGAAACAAAGCACATGGTACATGTTCGAAGTCTTCGTATCAGTATTTAAATGGTAAAATGCCTTAATATCAAACATTGTAAGTAGTCGGCATTGCCGGTATTATGTTTCTGCACAATGGCTATTCAAATATTAACCCACATAACGGTAATGCAGTCATCAATATAATATAATCGTTGTGTTTATACGAGAACTGGGCAAGCCTTCATGAACTATTGCTGAATACATTCTCTTTACTCACAAGAGGGCCTATTCAATAGGCACTTTAAACTCAATTTCACGCAGGATCATTATCGAAACAAGCAAAATATGAATGAAACTTCATTCCGTGATGCAGTACCCTATTATTGGTACGTGGAAATAAGTCACCATCTTGTACCTAATATTCGCGTGGTTGAAATAGCCGTGGTGTTAGCGTCATTGACTGTGAATCCTGAGATCTCGGGTTCGAATCCCGGACGGGTTAATATTTTTGCTACCAGATTATCGTTTTAAACGATATTTATCATATCAATATGACTCATTTTCACAGAATCCATATGAAATTACGTGTTGGTCTGTGATCAAGAAGTCCGGGAACTGGGCAAGCCTTTCATGATCTACTGCTGTGCACATTGCATTTACTCGCAAGTTGGCCTATTTATAGCGAATTTAAGGTTATGAGCGGTGTCGCGTATATTAATCTAGTTGATCCATATCGTATTCCTTATTTAGGCTATTGGTGGAAGCTACAAAGCCTATAATAAAATGAGTTCCGTATTATAAACTACAATATCTGTAAAACACTCCCTTTTACAGTAGATTAATATTTGTGCCAAAAATATTATAAAATACGGGTGTATCAACAATGTTCCGTCCTTGAAATGTTTTCCGTGGTTTCCCATTTTCAACTCCAGGCAAATGCTGGGACGGTACCTTCTGACAGGCCATGGCCGCTTCCTTCCACATCCTTGCCCAGTTTCATTCACCATCATTCATTTCATCTCTCGTTAACTCCTCTCGTGATGTTGGCGTCAGGAAGGGCATCCGGCCGTAAAACCCATCAGCCACAAATACTTCCAACGCACCTCATCCCCGACCCCATAGAAAAATGGGAATAATAAGGGGTAGACATACAATGCCGGTGTATCAACAATTTCATGTGAGGTTTCTTCTATATCAGATGTTACACATCATATGCGACTACTGTAAGGCTCGTAAAGTTTTTTTTGTCCAAATATGCAAACGCATAATTACCGCAGATTTCCATCAACACAGTCTACAGCAGCAACCAGTCATGGACACCAATCCGATAGATTATGTTTTAACAAATTGCATGGATGAGTGCCGAGTCGCCTCCGTAGCGTAGCGGTCAGCATGGTTAGCTGCCGCCCCGGAGGTCCTGGGTTCGATTCCCGGCTCTGCCACGAAATTTGAAAAGTGGTATGAGGACTGGAACGGGGTCTACTCAGCCTCGGGTGGTCCAAATGAGTAGAGGGGGTTCGATTCCCACCTCAGCCATCCTCGAAGTGGTTTTCCGTGGTTTCCCACTTCGTCTTCGGGCAAATGCCGGGATGGTACCTACTGTAAGGCCACGGCCGCCTCCTTCCCTCTTCCTAGCCTATCCATCCCTATCTTCCATCCGTTCCCCTCCCTCATGGGGCTCCTGTTCGCTTTGCAGGTGAGGCCGCCTGGGCGAAGTGCTGATCACACCTCCCCAGTTGTATCCAACCCGACCAGATGTTCCAAGCTCCAGGACACTGCCCATAGAGGCAGTAGTGGTGAGTTCCCTCGCTGAGTCCGTGGGAACCACCAACCTAGAGGGTAAATTGACTAAATAAAAATAAAATAAAAAATGGATGAGTGCCACTACATTAAACATTATAAATCAAAAAATAAACATTCCGAACGAATGTAAATAAACGGGCAGACTTTTAAATACGTACAGAATCGATAGAATTCGCTTGTATCGACAAAACTGAATCAAAGATCATTACGCATCCAACGTTTTTCATATAGGCCTAATAGAAAGAAAATAAGAAGTTTTCCTTGCATTCCCTTGATAAGAATCGGTCATATTACTTACTTACAAAATAGGAATACATGTTGAATTAGATGGAAATACTACAGGTTTCATTAAAATCGAAGATTGTCCCGCTATCTATTGGTGACATACAGAACTGACTGGTGGCCTGAAACGACTGCTATTGCCTTTGAACGTTGTCGGTAGGAACTACTAGAGCCAAGCTAGAGTTGGCTTCAAAACCCCCTATATAGTTTCACCCACCCGGTCTCAAGCTCCAGGACACTGCCCTTAGTGGCGGTAGAGGTGGGATCGCTCGCTTAGTCCGTGGGAAAAGCAACCCTGGAGGTTAAAACGATAACGAAAGGAACGAAAAAACATGATGGAGGATGGTTGTCGTTTGAGGGTAGACCTAATATTTGGAGACGTTTCGCATTATCAACGCAAAGCGGTCGTGAAACTTGTTTAATAAGTAAATTTGGAAACATGCCATGTACTGAATGAATGCATTCCAAACAATATCAATGATCTACCTGTAATAAGTGGTTATTTAACGATACGCGTTAATAAGTTGCGCGACAATGAGCTCCAAAGTCGTTTGAAAAGTATGCGAGTGGTATCATGTCTACTCACTGATATAAAGATCCCGGGTTCAAGACTATCCAAAGGCGGGAACTTGTACTTTTCTTTTTAAATGTTTTTATTTTATCGTCCCTACCTCGTACGACAAGTTTTCAGCCTAGTCTAAATCACACGATTTACGGGGACGATTTCATCGATAAACATTGGTTTATTGTTCTCTTCCCTAATTTGAATATATACACTTCCTGCTCAAAACCATGATTGGATACTATTCATGATAACTCCTGGAATTTTAATAGCACAGTATTTTACCCCAGAATAATAATAATAATAATAATAATAATAATAATAATGTTACGTGTTAGCCCTAGTAGCACGTTCGTTAAATTGGATCACAGTAGGTAGAAAGCATAACACAATTGGCCTTTAAAGAAATATGAGTTTTATTGCAGGTCTAGCAAGTTAGAGTACACCACACAATAAACACTCAGAAACCAATTAACAGTCCTAGACAGAGTTCGCTCCCTTATGGAGTACACTCACTCTTTCACTCACTCACAGAAGTTAATCCCTCCTAAAGAGGTGGTCCCGAGTGCTGGCTAGAAATAACTGTACCCTTCCTCTTGTCAATAAGTCACACTCACTTGTTCTACCTGCACACTTCCTTGAGTACACACTGTTTCGCTGCCCGCAGGCTAGGGAACAGTTCACTGGGTTTCGCAATCCTCACAGCACTTCACTGCAATAATCCTCTGTCGCACAATGGAATACACTCATTCGCTCAGAAAACACAGTCCGTCCCTCGCTGGCCAGGTCACTTTATATAGGGGGGGGGGGAGGTGACTCAATGGATGTTTCTAGAGTAGGAGAGTTCACGGCTCCTCCCGATAATTCCATCACGCGGTGGGCCGCGAACATTCCAGACCATGCCTTTTGTTCCCGCAGCGCAAGCGGCCGGCCGAAGAGCCCAGAGGTAGCCTCGGGCGGCTGCGAGTCACTCGAGAGGGAATGAAGCAACCCCGCTCTCGTAACCCCACCCCCTTCCTAAAAGGCAGATCGCCCCGATCACTCATTGGTCCATCTGTGTCCCATCGTAGGCTGCCAGGCGATCTCGACGCACGATCTTCATCTTCGCCCTCGAGCTCCACTGGATCCTGTAGACGACATCGTTGATCCGTTTCACGACTCGCTACGGGCCCTCCCAGGACTTCTGCAGTTTGGGTGACAAGCCTTTCCTCCGTAATGGGTTGAAGAGCCAGATCAGGTCGTCCTCGTGGAATCCGCCAGCATCAGTCTGCTGGTCGTATCGGGTCTTCATTCGGTCGGTCTCGATCTGCAGTCTACTCCTTGTGAACGCGTGCACCTCTTCTAGTCGGTCGACCAGTTCTTGACAATACTGGCTTACCGGGACCGGATCGTCCCCAGTCTGGCCGAAGGCAAGGTCGACAGGTATCCGGAGTTCCCTCCCAAACATGGCCCGGGCTGGGGTGCACCCGGTGGCTTCATGCACGGCGGCGTGGTAGGCCAGGAGAAATAGTGGAAGGTGTCTGTCCCAATCCCTCTGGTGCTCGCTGATGACTTTCCGGAGATGGTTCTCGATGGTGCGATTGAATAGTTCTACCATCCCGTCGGGCTGAGGATGTAGTGGCGTCGTCCTTGACTTCCGGATTCCCAGCAGCTGGCATAGGTTCTGGAACACCTGCGACTCGAAATTCCTCCCTTGGTCGGAGTGCAACTCCAAGGGTACTCCGTACCGGCTGACAAATTCCTTCACCAGGGTCTCTGCGATCGTCGTGGCCTCTTGGTTAGGGAGTGCATACGCCTCTGGCCATTTGGTGAAGTAGTCGCTGACGACCAATATGTAACGGTTCCCTGCCTCGCTCAACGTGAATGGCCACTCTCTCCATGGGGCCGCTCATGTTGTAGATCTTTAGTGGGCCCCGTCGTCTCCGTCCTGGGCCCTTGCTGGCTGCGCAATCGTGGCACCTCGCGCAGTGTTTCTCCACGTCTGCTCAGCATCCGATCCAGTAGAACCGCTCCCTCAGCTTCTCCAGGGTCTTCTTTATCCCAAGGTGTCCACCAGATGATCCTCCATGGACTTCCTTCAGGACTTCCTCCGTCATAGCCTTTGGAACGACGACTTGTTCTCGAGATGTCTTCCCGTCAGCGCTCTCCCAGGTACGGCGGATGAGGTCATCCCTTACAACCAGCGAGTCCCACTGCACCCAGTAGGACTTAAACTTTGGACTGCAGTCGCTCACAATGTTCCACCCTGGTCTGGGAACTCAGGCCCTCTTCCATTCGGCTATCAGTCCCAGGTCATCATCTTCCGCTTGCACCCACGTGAAAGATTCGCGGCTCCAGCTCTCTTGAAGTTCCACGGTAGTCCTTCGGCACTGTACCCCGGTGTTCTCCTCCCTTCTGGCACAGAAGGTGCAGTCTTCGGGGCAGGGTTTTTGTGACAGGGCGTCGACCGGCGTTGGAATGCAGCTGGCCTTTCCTGTGTTGGATCGGGGCAGGGTCTTTGTGACAGGGCGTCGACCGACGTTGGAATGCAGCTGGCCTTTCCTGTGTTGGATCTCGAAGTTGTGCTGTTGGAACCTCTCTTGACCTTCGGGCTGCTTGAAGTTCAGGAGCCACCGCAGGGATGCATGGTCGGTCCTGATGAGAAATTCTTGCCCGTACAGGTACTTGTGGAAGTGTTCAATGGTCTTCACGATCATTGCGCCAGGGGAGTGCGACAGGCTTCGGCAGCCGGCACAGTTCATATCCTCGCCACTAGATGGGAGCTTCATTCATTCCATCCCTGTCCCGGTCGGTTGACTGGAAGCAGGCTGTGGATTTTCATTTTCATTCATCATAAAATGGTCTTAGTTGTGTTTGACATTAACCATCACAATAAATTGGTTGAAAAAGTGATGCCAGATAACCTTAAAACTCATCATTTTGCACCAAATTATACAAAAGATTCCCGGGGAGAACCCCGGACCCCCTATTCTTTGGGCCTATACCATGTCCCCTAACTTTTGGTTTTGCACCCCCGAAATGAAACTCTATATACGCCCCTGCTGTATGGGGAAGGAAATAGAGTCATGGTGTAGAAAAGCCAATGCATTGAGTTCTCAGTTGCAATCTACTGTATTGACATGTATGTACAGGGACTTTGTTTTATATGCGACGGGTGTTTTCGCTCGCCCCCTCGCCCACGTTGCGAGCCTGTCTCCCGCCAAGCACTTTGCCGTATTGCGGCGCCCGGCCGGCACTGAGTCATCGAGTATAGGAATTTGTACTGTTGGTGCTGAAAATGTTTGCCATTGACTGCTACACATCACTGGCACATTTTTAGCACCAGCTGTGAACTAGGTAAGTACCTAGTACAAATTCCCATACTCAATGACTCAGTGCCGTCCAGGCGCCGTATTACGGCAAAGTGCTTGGTGGGAGACAGGCTCGCAACGTGGGCGAGCGGGCGAGCGAAAATCCCCGTCGCATATAAAACAAAGTCCTTGTATAAGTATAAGTAAGTGTAGTGACGATACTCTCCCTACATCGCTCATTTTTAGACGGACCTTGCTGTATGGAAGTGAGAGCTGGGTAACTGATACATGAGCTAGAGGTAACTGATATGATTACTGGGACAAATAGATGGGAGCAATGGCAGGAAGAGATAAAGACTAAGTTAGAAATGAACACGCTAGACGAAGCTGATCATATGAGCCGACCCAAATGTCGGGGTCCTGTGAAGAGAGGTTGGTTGGGTTGGTTCCTCAGTTTAGGGTCAACGATAACGCGGTCATGTAGCCCCGTGTACTTTGGGTGTGTGTAGAATCTGTCTGATAACCGGTGTTAATTGTGATGACTGTATTAGTGTGTGTTATCTGTTTTTGAATTCAAGTAAGGACTGCAGACATTGAATTTTCAAGTAGTTCCTACTTTTGCCGCCAAACGCCACCGTCAACGACTACTAGTTCAGAACTTGGCTACTAGACGCCACTCCGGTTGGCTCCTGGCGACGAACATGGGAACCTATTTAGAGCGTTGTTTAACCTATAATTAATTTAGCTTCACACAGGTTCTTTAATATGCCATAAATCTTTGACATGGGACCGCCGGTTTTACTTCCCCTCCGAAGGAAGTCATACTGAGAGATTGTTAACGCTCTTAAAAGATCCGACGACTTCGGCCGGGTTTGAACCCGCGACCTTGGGCTTAGAAGCTCAGCATGCTACCAAGTAGGCCACCGAAGCCGGATGAAGAGAGGAGATATTATCTAAGACGTTAATGAGTTCGGTTGTAGAGAGTAAGAGAAGCAGGGACAAACCTAGGAGGTGATGGTAAGATTCAGTGTCGAACGATTTCAAAGTGACAGGTGCAGAAGGAGAGGAGGCCACAGTGCTAACTGCTAATCGGGGATCAAGGGGGCTATTGTTCGCAAACAGAGGCCTGCAGACTACTGTCGACTAAAATATTATCTCCACTCGTGTTTGAAGGTTGTTTGTGAAGTAACCAATAGACCAATATAAAATCCAATATCATCATCATTTTCGTCGTTCTAGTTTACGTTAGTTCATGGGTTTGGAATTTGTAATTTATGTTTTAATATTTTTTATCGCAGTTGAAACACATTAAAATGCCCACTTTTAAGCGTGTTTCAAACATGCGTCACATTTAAGAATTATCTCAAAAACCCGTCATCAGATCGACTCCAAATTTTAACACAATACACATTGGAATGTTTTATAACTGGTTTATTAATGTCAACATTTTGTGTGTCCAAGAAACAAAGTTGTTATCATTTTTGTAAGGTAACTTTTTCACGGCTCGGGGTCGTTGGAAAATGTAGTTCTTGGTTGCGTTGTAATCCTTATACATCAAAAGGTATGTCTGTGAAATATGTAGATTAATTCACTTATTTTATATCGGTTTGTATTTGTATGGGAAAATAAGACATCGTTTAGTAGCTAGCCAATACAGAGAAAGCTGTACAGCGTTGCCGAGTTGGAGCCCATCACGCGTCATGGCGCGCCTCGCTCGGAAGTGATGGGCTCCAACTCGGCAACGCTGTACAGTCATACAGCATTCCATTGTATATTGTGTTAAAATTTGGATTCGATCTGATGATGGGTTTTTGAGATAATAATTCTTAAATATGACGCATGGTTGAAACACGCTTAAAAACGGGTACTTTTTGAGTTCCAACTGCGATAAAAAATATTAAAATATAAATTTAAAATGCCCGATCTACATGAACTAACGTAAAATAGAACGACGAAAATGATGATGATATTGGATTTTATGTTGGTCTATTGGTTACTTCACAGAGAACCTTCAAACTCGAGTGCACATAATATTTTGATCGACAGTAGACTGGTCGCTGAAAGACAAAACAGCCTCAAGTGAATAATAATCATAATGTTATTGGTTGTACGTCCCTCTTAACTACTGCGGCTTTTAGAGACGCCAGGGTGCCGGAATTTTGCCCCGAAGGGGATCTTTAACTTACCAATATATCTACTGACACGGCTACCTCGCATTTGCGCACCCTCAAATGCCAGTGGACTGCGCTAGGATTCGATCTTGCATCCTTGGGCACAGCAAGCGAGAACGTTGCCGCTGAGTCACGCAGCCAGCCTCAAATGAAAATGTATATATGTACGGTATGGACTCCGTCTTGATGAAAGGATTCATGGTGAAAATTAATATATGTAAAACAAAAACATTGAAATGCAGCCGAAATTAATCAGAATCCTCGATGGACATCAAATTGGCAAGTGAACAACTAAAGGAAGTAGGAGACTTCTGTTAATTAGGATGCAAAATAACCAGTGATGGACGAAGCAAAGGGGATATGAAAAGTAGGTTAGCTCAGGCATGGAAAGCATTTCTACAGAAAAGAAATCTGTTGACGTCGAATATAGATTTAGGTGTTAGGAAGTCATTTTTGAAGGCCTTTGTCTGGAGCGTGGCGCTCTATGGAAGTGAAACTTGGACTATTGGTGCAGCAGAAAAGAGGACAATTGAAGCGTTTGAAATTTGGTGTTACAGGAGAATGATGAAGATCAGATGGATAGATACGGTTACAAACGAAGAGAAGAGATAGGTTGGTAGGACACATACTAAGACACCCAGGAATAGCAAGCTTAGTGATGGAAGGAAGTGTCGAAGACAAGAACTGTATTGGTAGACCAAGGTTAGAATATGTTAAACAGATTGCCTTGGACGTAGGGTGTGGTAGCTATGTAGAGCTGAAACGATTAGCTCAGGACAGGGAGACATGGAGGGCTGCATCAAACCAGCCAAAAGACTGAAGACTCAAGCAACAACAACTGTATGTATGTATAGGATATATTGGACTGTTCACGAAACATTTACCCTCGTTGCTCTTATTCACTCATTCTTTAGCATGTATAAATAAAGGGGTGTTGTAGGGATTTTTGCGGGAGGTGCAGCGTTATGCCTAAAAACTCGTCTGTCCTCCTACTCTTGCTCTCTGTAACCATCAATCATCATTCCCTTTGTAAGTGGCGTGTTACAGAGTATTCATTCGATTTAAACAAACAAATCTACTGTATATAGAATAATATTTGACGTGTGCTGACACCACACGCCCATTCCTCGACACTGAAGAGATCACAGGATTTTTTTAATAAAAAATAATAATAATAATAATTGGAGTGTTTGATGTCGGTGATCAAAGACTGCGCGTGCGGTTGGCTTTTATTAGCTGTCTGGTACTCATGAGGTTTTGACAGTGTCCAGCTGTGCTCGACACACCGCAGACCACATATCAGTACTTTATCTGTGACAACCACTACATGCCCACCCACCCGCTCAAAATCCGTACATTGTGTAGTGAAATCTGCAGGTTCGTATACAATTCGTGGATTAGGTATTTATATATGTGGGTTAAGTCTTGACATACTGTACGTAGAATAGTACATTATGCAACGAGCCTATAATGGCAATAATTAAGACACGCATACGCTCGTTCTATAATTTCCATACGAGTGTCTTAATTACCATTATAGGCGAGTTACATACGACTGTTTATGTTCGACGATAATTATTATAACTATTTTATGTTCAAAGATAAATATTCATAAATATCTGTCGTGATTTCGCCAGTTTTATGTACTGAACAGAGCGCATGGGACGCAGAGAATACCTTGTATTTGACCATGGCCTCCTCAAATACCTCACTATGACACTAGCACGCAGTGAAATTTAAAATAGGAGGCCGTGGAAGTCAGCTCAGATGCGATGCTATCCTCACCAAAGTAGTCACACAACTGTTTCTTGAGCTCTGATTGGTGGGAGAAACTGTTTCACAATGAAACATAGTGTTATAATGACCCTCATTTCGATACAGTTTGCTGACCTATAATATTCACATTATGACATCGTCGAACATAAACAATATTAAAATTCCTAGATTGGCATAACAAATTGTTAAAATACGTAGGCCTAGAACAGTGGTTTTTGATAACGTTGATTGGGCTAAATTGTTTGACATTTTGAAAACGATTGGAATAAAGTACAGGGATAGGAGGGTGATATACAATCTGTACAGAAACCAGACAGCAGTCATTCGAGTTGAAGGACATGAGAGAGAAGCTGGTATTCAGAAAGGTGTAAGACAAGACTGCAACTTATCACCCATACTTTTCGATCTTTACATTGAACCCGCAATTAAAGAAATTGGAGAAAATTTTAAAGTGGGAGTGAAGATTCAAGGAGAAATAATTTCAACTCTGAGATTTGCTTATGACATCGTCATCTTGGCCGACACGTCAGAGGATTTGAATGAGTTATTGAATGGTATGGACTCCGCCTTGAGGAAATAATCCATGACGAAAATCAATAAATGTGAAACAAAAATATTTGAATGCAGCCGAAATAAATCAGAAACCTCTATGGTCATCAAATTGGCAGTTGGGAAGCTAAAGGAAGTAGGAGACTTCTGTTACTCAGGAAGCAAAATAACCAGTGATGGACGAAGCAAAGAGGATATAAAAAGTAGGTTGGCTCAGGCAAGGAAAGCATTTCTTCAGAAAAGGAATCTGTTGACATCGAATATAGATTTAGGTATTAGGAAGTCATTTTTGAAAGCCTTTGTCTGGAGCGTGGCGCTCTATGGAAGTGAAACTTGGACCATTGGTGCAGCAGAAAAGAGGAGAATTGAAGCGTTTGAATTGTGGTGTTACAGGAGAATGATGAAAATCAGAGGTATCAAGACGAGTGGGAGAAGAGAGATGTTTCTGGCGACTGCTAATGAAGAGAAGAGATAGGTTGGTAGAAGACATACTAAGACACCCAGGAATAGCAAGCTTAGTTATAGAAGGAAGGGTCGAGGACAAGAACTGTAGGGGTAGACCAAGGTTAGAATATGTTAAACAGATTGCCTCGGATGTAGGGTGTAGTAGCTATGTAGAGATGACACGATTAGCTCAGGTCAGGGAGGAATTGAGGGCTGCATCAAACCAGTCAAAATACTGAAGACTCAAACAACAACAACAGAACAGTGGCGTAACTAGGATTTGCTTTTGGAGGAGAATGAGCCGAATCAACTCTGTTTTTTTTTTTTTTTTTTTTTTTTTTTAGCGTATGGCTTTTATGCCGGGAGTGTCCGAGGACATGTTCGGCTCGCCAGAGCTTTGTAGCTACTTCTATGCGGACACCCATGTGGTGAGCTACAAGTACCGTCGCGTGTGGAATGTTGTCTGGGGAGGAAAGTGTGAATGTAAGCTCGAGGAATTGGATGGTAGCGGCTGTGGCCTTTAGTTAGGGACCAACCCCGGCATTTGCCTGGAAGGAAGATGGAAAACCACAGAAAACCATCTTCAAGGTTGTCAGCGGGGGGATTCGAACCTCCTCGCCTCCCGGATGTGAGCGACTGCCTGCAGTAATGCCGTAACGACCACGGCTAACTCACCCGGTAAATATGAACTAATAAGCTATGAAGGAAGAATCTACTAATGAATGGCAGCAGGTTAGAATCTTCAAAAGGAACAATCAGAAAGGAATTCTTCCCAACAGTAGAAAGCACACTAACAACCAAAATTAATCTCACGCCAAACTTGACAACATTAATACAGGACATGGAAATATCAGCTCGTATCTACACACACTTAAAATTGTACGCAGCCTCAAGTGTTTCTGAAACGGAGCACCCGAAACAGTGAGCCATATATTATTTGATTGTAGTGCAGTGAATAGCAAGAGAGAAATTTTAATTAACAGTGTTTTCATAAGAGGATACTGACCGATCCATAAGTCTGTACTAATCAGAAAATATGTTAAACCATTTTCAAAATACGTGAGCTCTTTGGACTTGACAGCAATGAAGAGAATCAAGATCCTTACCCATCAGCAAATACAGTAGTAGTAGAGGAGGACGTTTACCGAGGGAAGACTGCATTATCTGCGGAGAACATACACTAGCGCCCAAACACCCGTTCAAATATCTTGAGATCACACTTCAAGTAACTGGGACGACTTTCTCGGTGCATATAAAGGAAAGATCAGCTGCTGCACTTACGAGGGAAGTACCCCAGCTCGAACGGCTAAAACCGACTGGCAGTGCGCTTAACATACGAAGATATGTCTGTTCTACTACCTATCATGGGCATTTATCGGTAAAACCCCGCATTAGTGTACAATCAATGTTTGGAAGTTACGGCGTCAAAAGATTGCAGAAACACAATTCTCAGCAGAAACTACCGTGCAACAGGCAATTCGGACCATTATAAAGAAACAGATGTGGTGCAGTATCATCTGGCAAAAGGTTGAACTCTTGCTTGCAACAAGAAATCTTAACACATGCACCACCGTGTTGGCATACTCATCTTTTCCACATAGAATATACTGTGTTGTCCTTCATTCGACGTCGAAGTGTAAATGTGGAGTTGCAATGAAGTGATTGAAACACAGGGGAATGGAACAGTACGCACCCTTAACAAGGGCAACATGTAGACATACTCCATTATTTACAATGTTCCCGCATTGCAATAGTCCAAACTCAAATGCCACTGTGATCACATTATCACATACTCAGATGGCGCTGGCGACCGAACACGTACTTTTACAGATGATTGGCATGATAGCTATTGACATAGGTACAACTGTATACTTTTAACCCACTTTCAGTTGGTTTTCGACGTTCGAGCTGGAATACTTCCCTCGTAAGAAGTAAAAGTGACATCAGACACCTACAAAGAATGTAACTGAAGACAGCCTTGGGACTCTTCCAAGTAAAAGAGCGACCAACACTCACATACGGCTTGGAATTATTTTGGCAATTCCTGTCACGTGGACAGCTGAAAGAACTGGAAAGCATGAAACCGCGATTCCTCAAAAGGGTTGTAGGGATATCAACATTTGCTCGATCCCGATACGTGTATGTCTTAGCCCGGGAAAGTTTTTTGGTGCATCTGCAGCACACTCCAGCATACGAAGAGCTATTACAAGAGCTACGGGAAAAAGGGACTCGATTGAAGAAATGTTCTACACAACCAATGCAATGATAAACAAAGATTGGATGAAAGAAGAATACAAGTTGAGACACCTGATGACGCGCTTTGCAATGAACGTTTTCCATCATCGCATTTGTACCAGGAAATCCTTTCACCAGGCTAGCTATGAGTGTATATGTGTTTTGTGTGGAGAACAGTGTGGTACATATCACGCAATGGAGTGCAAGAAGAGAGCGGGCTCTCTGACCGAATTTTGCTCTGATTCTTGAGCCTGATGTAATTTATATATTTTGCACATTGTGCGTTATAAATTTGTTATAAAAATGCAGTAGTATATAGCAAAGATTGTATTTTATAATATTACACAATTCACGACTGTAGTGGAGCATGCAGAGAGTATATAAATGAAAATTAAAAAGAGCGTTTTTCATCTGTCTGTTCTTTGTTGTGTTTCCTGTTTTGATTTTTTGTTATTGCTTATTTAATTTAATGTTTATGCTTTCGTGTTTGTTGTTTACTGCTTCGGCTTTTATATTTCATTTTTGCTTTTTGCTTTGTGTGTGTGTTGTTTTCTTTTTTGCTTTTAATTTTGCTTTTGTTGTTAATTTTTGTTTTTACACCGTTTTTTTGTATAGATTTTTGCTTTTTGCTTTGTTTTTTTAATTCTCTGTTCGTTCTTTCTTTCGTTTTTGATTTCTTCTTTATGCTTTATGTGTGTGGGTTAGCTTGGGCAAAATGAGTCATCAATGAAAGGAAAACTAAACGTTTTCATGTTTGATATCGATGACATTTAAAACGTGTTATTTGAATCTATGAACGTGCAAAAGCTCGACTATTTAGCAGTTTTACTTAAGCAAGTGTAAAGTTTATGTAACACTAAACGTTTTACTCGAGTAAAGGGAAATGTCGAATTATTAAGTATAAACTTACATAATCCAGTCGTTTGTCATCAATCTGGAGATTGTTTGTATTCAAAAGAAACATTTAATCGAATTACGTAGTTTTGTTATTTGGCTCGGGATTGATCCCCCTGATAACTCCCCTTAGTTACGCCACTGGCCTAAAATGATTACCAGTTTTGGAATCCATAGATTGGATACTAAAATGCATAGTCTGAGTATCATAATAGACAGATTATTATAATTCAACGACTGAGTATCGAGATCCAAAAATTGATTGGGTTTGTTAAAATCATAGATGACTATGGAAATCCAGAGATTATTGAAAACCATCTTAATATTTCGGATGATCGCCATGTTTTTGTTATTGTTGAGGCGTTGCCGCCCAATTCTCGAAAAAGGTGAAAAACATTCACGACCGCACTGTGCCAAAGTTACGATAGACTTTTTCAAAGAATTCATGTGTGAAGTTTTGAACCATCTGCCGTTTAGTCCAAACCAGCAATGAATGATTTTCACATTTTTCGAGAATTGAAGGTATGGTTGGGCGGCAACGCCTAGCCAAAAAGGAAACACTTCAGGAGACTGTCCAGACGTACCCCCTTCAGTGGCGGCAGAATTTTTTGCCGAGGGCATTGGAAAGCTGGTGTCACGATAAGACAAACGTTTCCATCGTTTTGGCGATTATGTTGAGACATAAGAATAAAACAAGCAAACATTTAGTAGTAAAATCAGTTTGGTTTGCCAATCTGTTATTTGTATACAGTCCATCGGAACTTGAAAACAATAAAAATAAATAAAATAAAAACAGCCCTCGTATATCCGCTTGGTTTTGCCCGGAGACCCCGGGTTTGATTCCCGGCTCCATCAGGGATTTTAGAACCTGACGTGGGGGCTGGAACGGGATGCAATCAGCCTCGTGAGGACAATAGAGTAGCCGTCTGACAGTGAGGCAGCGCCCCGATCACGAAAACCACGATTTACGGCTGAGGGGACCCGACGTGCTGACCACGCGTCACCCCAATATCTGCAGGCCAAATGGCTGGGCAGCGGTTGCTTGGTAAGCCTAGGCCCTTCTTGGGCTGTAGTGCCACGGGGTTAGGTTAGGTTAATCGCCACCAGCACCCGAAAGTAGAAATCCTGCGCACGTGCCTGTTGACGCCTGGTGACCCTGAAGGAATTCGACCTGACACAAGAACAAATCTTGCTTGTTGTATTACTGAACTTATATCATGATATCTTATCATTGAGTACATAAATTGTACGTGCAGTTATACAATTCGGTAGAGCGGTTACCGGAAGATGTGGGAGGGAGGTCATATCTTCGAGGACTTCTAACTGGTAAGCACCGATATACATGCCGAGGCATTTATTCAAATTCTATTTATTCTAGACTTAATAAATTTCCATTTTAGCAATGCACAGTAAAATGCTCTTCAGTTGGCCAATACTTAACAGGGACGTATGCAAAATTGCACTCCAGTAAAGAAGTATTGTAAGTCCCAGAGTTTTAAAGATAACGCTATATAATCTTACACACATGGTTATCAGTGTGTTAAGCATGTCTGTATTGATTTTTGTGGTGATAATTCAAATGGTTCTTCAGCTAGGAATATTTGAATTTTCTGAAACATGTACCCTTAATATGTACCTTTTCTACAAAACCATCACATAGTTAGTTACAAAATTTGGCACGTAATATCTAAATACTAGGTTAAAGATATCTGTGGAACAAATTTTTGATATCTTATTTACTTTATTTTGAACAGCACTTCAAAATCTGATGGACTTAATTTGATAAAAAAATAATGACATATTACCCCTTAAAATCCAAAACATGTTTTTTGAAAACAAATTGTTTCAGGAAGTTATTTAGAATAATGGTTTACAGCAGCATACCAAGTTTCATCACTGTATCTTTAATGATGTAGGAGGAAAGTTACAATAAACTTACAAAAATGTAAGTTGTGTAAAACTTGAATCAAATATTTGAGTTTGTTTATATTGTATTGCCGCTCATCCAATGAATTAGTGCAAACCATATCCATTTTACTCGATTCCTCTTATTCTTCCAGCTTTTTCCTCATTGAATGTCTCCTTTGATGAGCCTTTGTTTCCAATTTCATCATCTGATGATGTCAGATGATCCTCACATTCTTCCAACAAAAGTGGGCGGGGCAGTATACAAGCAATTACATATACTAATTTTTCTCACATTTACAGATGGTATTGAACTGTGATATTTTGGAATTAAAATCTTGATACCGTGAGATAAATTATGGGCGAATAAAAAAAATACTACTCTCACTCATTTTTACATACGTTCCCCCCCCCCCCCCCCATAGGGGACTGGTAGGGTATTTCGATAGGCGGCTTCGGTGGCTATGCCCAAGATTGCGGGTTCAAACCCAGCCGAAGCCGTCGGATTTTTTAAGAGCGTTAAAATTCCCTCAGTATGCCTTCCTTCGGAAGGGAAGTAAAGCCGGCGGTCCCATGTAATAGATTTATGGCATGTTAAAGAACCTTCCACTAATTACACCTGTGTGAAGCTAAATTGTATAGGTTAGGAATGTAAACAACGCTCTTAGGTTTCTACGTTCGTTGCCAAGAGCCGACTGCGGTGGCGTCTGGTAGCTAATTTCTGAACTAGTAGTCGTTGACGGTGGCGTTTGGTGGGAAAAGTAGGAACTATTTGAAAAATTCAAAAGTCTGCAGTCCTTACGTGAATTAAAAAACAGATAACACACACTAATACAGCCATCACAATTAACACCGGTTATCAGACAGATTCTACACACACCCAAAGTACACAGGGCTACATGACCGCGTTGTCGCAGCCCCTTAACTTAAGAACCAACCAACCAAGGTAAAGTATGGGCGAATAAAAAACAAAACTACATTTACTAATTTTTACATATGACCCCCCTTAGGGGACTGGTAGGGTATTTCGATGGAATTATGAATTTTTAGTTTTTGCTATCTTTGGACTCACCTTTAAATGAGCTTCTCTTCATGACCTTTCTACTATTTCACTCTTTTGACATTTAAATATGGTAGCGCGTGGTGAAAACCCACTCTTGCTTTCTTGTTGTTTTTTTTTTTGTTTTTTTTTTACAGAGCGCCAGTGAATGTTTTCCGCAGCGCCTACGTTCTGCTGCGAGAGGTAGCATCGGCAGTTTGATTGCCGTACGTGCCGAGTGCGACCGTGCCGTATGCGACGCAGTAAAAATCGTAGCTCTAGCGACCCTACTAGTAGCTCACAGTGCCCCATGCGACCGATTGTTCGAGAGAAGAATTGAGGATGTTATTTCCAAAGCCTCCGTGGCTTAGGCGGCAGCACTCCGGCCTCTCACCACTGAGTCCGTGGATCAAATCCCGGTCACTCCATGTGAGATCTGTGCTGGACCAAACGGAGGCAGACAGGTTTTTCTCCGGGTACTCCGGTTTTCCCTGTCAAAATTTCATTCCAGCAACACTCTCCAGTATCATTTCATTTCATCTCTCATTCATTTAATCATTGCCCCAGAGGAGTGTGTCAGGCCTCGGCAGCCGGCACAGTTCAAATCCTCGCCGCTAGATGGGGGCTTCATTCATTCCATTCCTGACCCGGTCGGAGACTGGAAGCAAGCTGTGGATTGTTTCATTTCCAAAGTGACGTAAGTCCATGAAATGCAAAACTTCAGAAATTGCGTTTTAGTTTCATCGTATAACATTCAGACATGATTATGAATATAATGTAATTTCATTCATTATTTTTATACACATCTTGACACTGCCATGTCTTAAAAATCTCCTATCTTGGAAATGGTGGTAATCGTCTCCTGTAAGTTGGAGTTAGGACGGTTTGGAAATAAATCATATATTGACAAACGCTTTGAGTGGCATTTATGAACATTTAAATGGTTTAAACACAACAAACACAAACTGATGCTCTACACATTCTTCAAAGTTAGCCATGGCCTTGATTTATCACTTGATCCAAACAAAAGTTTGGTGCTTTTCAGTCGGTCAACATGAATGTACCCAAATAGAGCCCTAATCCTGAAATAAATCACATGAGATTAATAAATACACTAGGATGACCAGCTTCGATCGTCAAGCGATCATCATCAGATCCATTACACTTAGGCTATAGCATCTATGTATGAGAATACAGGTGAAAAATATATACAATATGTACAATTATTTAGTTGCAGTGTTGGTAATGCAACTGTCAGTGTATCCTAAATGTGGTATATGTAATGTTAGGTGAAATTCTAAAATGGTGATAAAAATCCGGAATTTGTCTGTTCGGGCTCTATTTGGGTACATTCGTGTTAACCGACTGAAAAGCACCAAACTTTTGTTTACTTAGGCAACACTGAAATATGGCTTCAAACCTCACAATTATCACGTGATATCACGTGATGTCCAGAGAGCCATCGGATTGGTCAAGACACATTGAAAATAAATACTCGTTGATGACACGTCACTTTGCAAATAAGCTTAGTTCTTAGATCGCTGTTAATATGGGCTATACGACGTATTGCGACTTAAAACCTTTGTTATACTTTGGGAGAACCTATAAACTTGCTTATGAAAGAAAAAAACTGAAAACCCGTCAATTTTGGATTTTTGGATTTACGTTACTTTGGAAATAAGCTCTTCAATTTTTACGGCGCCAAAGCTAACCTAACCGGAAATTTTTCAGAGAAAATTCCCAGATTCCACCGATTCATCACTGCTCGGGTCGCTATTGGCACGATGGCAAAGTGGTTGGTCGCTTGCGGCACGGGTCGCATCCGGCAGTTTAGTTGGCAGCACGATTGCAATTTCTAGTTCACTTTTAGCATTGGAGAAAGATACCGCTTCTTGATTGGCTATTCCGACGAAACACGTCTGCAGCAAAGGATGTGATTAGTCAGCGTAGATATAGGGTGGAACTTATCAGCGATGTCTTTCCAGGTTTGTCTTTCCCGCTGTTTTAACTTCGTAATGCGCCTTGAAATAGTTACATGATCATTGTTCCTAGGCCATAAGTGTTTCCATATCTTCTTACATCAAGAAGAACCATTACCAGAATGTTTTTCAACGATTAACACCCCTTTGTAGCCTACCATTTGGTTGATTCTACATATAGGGGACACTTTATGGTCCTATAAAGTTTATTATTCTAACAACACAGTTCTATGAAAAATGTATCATTGTATACTTGAATATCTTATAAATAGACTAGATTTAAATACAATTTTGAGAATTGAACAATACAAGAAAACAATACGCAATTTGTTATTAGCATGGATGTCCCCAGTCATCACTTCCTAAGTGTTTGCTATTGCATTTATTGAAGTAGCCTATATGAGGTTTCTTTTCGTTATGGATGCATAAAATTGATTAGCACATAAACCTTAACTTAATAGAACTATATCGCTGATAGATCCCACGCTATATCTACGCTGACTAATCACATCCCTTGCTGCAGTCGTGTTCCATCAGAATAGCCAATCGCAATCAGGAAGCCGTATCGCTCTCCAATGCTAAAATTGAACTAGAAATTGCAATCTCGCGTTCTGGACAGGGTAGCAGTACAATGCAGGCCACACGTGTAGGCTGTCGAAATCGTCAGTGTGTATTGCAGTAAGCTAGCGTTCAGATATATTATTTGAAGAGTGCAACAGTATACAGGCGGGAATTTTTACTACTGAAGAGAGAGCTTCTTTGGTGGAATACGTCTTTCGCAATGGGGATTGGTTTACAGAAAATGTAATAGGACTACTAATATTTCAGGCGCGGTTTCCGTATTCAAAGTCTCCAAATGTGGCTTCGGTGGCGTAGTCGGTAGCATGCTGAGCTTCTATGCCCAAGATCGCGGGTTCAAATCCGGCCGAAGTCATCGGATTTTTTAAGAGTGTTAAAAATCCTTCAGTATGCCTTCCTTCGGAGGAGAAGTAAAGCCGGCGGTCTCATGTCATAGATTTATGGCATGTTAAAGAACCTTCCGCTAATTATACCTGTGTGAAGCTAAATTGTATAGTTTAAGAATGTAAGCAACGCTCTTAGTTTCCTAAGTTCGTTGCCAAGAGCCGACTGCGGTGGCGTCTGGTAGCTATGTTCTGAACTAGTTGTCGTTGACAGCGGCATTTGGCGGCAAAAGTAGGAACTATTTGGAAAATTCAAAAGTCTGCAGTCCTTACTTGAATTAAAAAACAGATAACACACACTAATACAGTCATCACAATTAACACCGGTTATCAGAGAGATTCTACACACACCCAAAGTACACGGGGCTATATGACCGCGTTGTCGCAGCCCCTAAACTTAAGAACCAACCAACCAAAGTGTCCAAACCGGGATACCGATCGGGATATGATAAGTAAATTCCGTGTGACCGGCTCAGTTCACGATGTATCGGGAACAGGCAGGCCTACGCCTCCGAAAAACTTGATGAAATCTCCGATATAATACTGCATACTCCAAGAAAATCAACACGCGAATTAGCTCAAGAAACAGGAATTTCTAAGTAAACAGCACATAAAGCTGTAAGAGACAAGCTTCAGTTATTCCCTTATAAAGTGACTACTTGATACAAGCGGCAGCAGTGCTGCCAACGTAACTGCTGATGCTACCTGTCGCAGCAGCAAGTAGGCGCTGCGGTGAACATTCCCTGCGCCCTGTAGTTTACCGTAAATTTGATTTTTAGATATTTAGGTACACTCTTCTCTAAAACTACTGTATTTGAGCTATCAGGCTGACATTTTCTGTATGATAATAGCTACTTGTAGGCCTACTCTTTAGATCGAAACATATAGATTTATGATTTTAATCATGATAGCAGCATTTTATGGCCTGTTTGCGATCTCTTGATGAATGCAGTACATTTGCATTTGTCAGTTGGCACAGGCTAGAGTAAAAGGTGGCTTTTCACCGATGTCTCAGTCTCACTCATGGCTGTGATTATATGGAAGCTACTGAGGTTTGGGTGGTGCTTAGTAATGGCATTAAGGGTACAGTCGGTGCCTGTGAATGCTGTGAAAAGTTATACTCATAGGGTTAGGACTACTGTTCTGACTCAGTGAGGAAAGCAATGGCAAACTACCTCACTCCTCTTCTTGCCTAGAATGCCTCAATATCACTGCCTTGGGTTTTTGTGGGTATCTACTCACATAACGTAACGGCGGTGCTTTTGAGGATCCAACCAGCCTTCGGGCTGACTACCTAACAGACAGCAGCATTTTGTTTTTAGCAAAATGATTTATGCGAATCATTGTATTCTTAAAAGGTCTATATAACCACCACCAAGGGTTTAGTGCTTTCCACTCGGTCAACAGGAATGTACCCAAAAGAGCTGGGTTATGCCCTAATCCTGAAATAAATTACATGCAATTACACTTAGGCTATAACATCTAATCGATCTCATGATGATCGCTTGACGATCGAAATTGGTCATCCTAGTGTATTTATTAATCTTATGTAATTTATTTCAGGATTAGGGCATAACCCAGCTCTTTTGGGTACATTCGTGTTGACCGACTGAAAAGCACTAAACTCTTGTTTACTGAGGTAACACTGAAAAATGGCTTCAAACACCACAACCACCACCAACAATATAAAAGTTACTACACTCATCATGTCAGTTAGGGTATATTCAGAGACATGTTAAAATGGCTGCTCTGGTGAACTATTTCTTGGGCAGGGTAATGGCGGGGGGAGGGGGGAGGGGGGGCTGGGTCGAGAGGGGGAGAAGGGAGGAGGGTAGGTTGGAGGGGGGGGGGGTACATAAACAGGGTGTATCCGTGTTGATGTTACCAACATTCAGGAATGATGGAGGAAACGATCGAGTCAACAGTTTTAATAATCGCAGTTGTTTAACGTCTGTCCTCAATTCTAGACGGAATTTCGTCCCGCAGGTGTTATTTAACGTGCCCGAAGCCAACGACGATGGGTTGGCAAGTGTGAACACCCGTAAATGGCACCAACCGCAGTCGGGTTTGACCCTGCTAACTTGGGATTAGTAGACCAACCTCACCTCACTTTGGGCGGAGGGTTCATGAACACCTGGATCAGACATTCCCTGCAAAGTGGATAGGAAGAGGGGGTCCTGCATCGTGGCCAGCTCGTTCACCTGATCTCATCCCACTGGATTTCTTCTTGTGGGGCCATGTGAAAAGTCTTGTGTATGAGGCACCTGTCAAGACGGAGGAGGATCTCCTGGCAAGAATTCTCGTTGCCTGCGACGCTGTTCAAACGACATCGGGGATATTCGAACGGGTATGACAGACTTTTTGCGATGGTGCTATGCGTGCATTGTCGCAGGGACGCCATTTTTGAACAGTTGTTTTTAAATGTAACAGCTTGTGAAAAGTGTGCAGGTGAACGGTATTAAATGAGTACCATTTTGCTTATAACTGGTGACTCGATCGTTTCCGTACTATGGTTCCTTGTCTCACATTGATCCATTGATCCCTGAAAGTTTGTATCATCATCACTGAAGCACCCTGTAAAAAAAAAGAGGTCCCGGTACTGTGGGCTACTGGCGGGTGAGAGGGAGGGAGGGGGAGGGGGCTTTATGAAATATAGAGTTCTAAAAACGATATTTTTACGCTTTTCTGAACACCTTTAAAAATTAATCAGTGGACAAAATAGCAAGGTAATTATGATTGCAATTTTAAATTAAATTGAGACTGCTTTAGCAACATTTTTCTTACCATAGCCGATGGCCCACATTAAATTGTAATGTAGGCCAACTAGGCTACCGTTCAAACAATGTACATTATTTCAATTTAATTCTTTTTACGTATTTTAAAAAATTAAATACATTCGGTTTGAAAATACACACATGTTTACCAACAATCATTCATTTCTTGTTTTATAATTTTGTCTTTACCGTTTTCTGAAATACAGTAATTATCCAGTCAAATACCACGTTGACCTTGACTTACACAGTTCTAGACATTATGTTACTTATTCGACTGTTTCCCCGGATCAGAGGTTTCGGTACGGCGTACCGGTGCGTACCGTCACAAATCTAGCTCTGCTTATTATTACTGAAATGTGGACATGGCAGAAAATGACAAGAACGAGCTGGATGGGAAGAAAAGCCAACTTGGAAGTCTTAAGGAAAGTCAAAGAAGAGAGAAGATTAATGAAGGAAATGGGAAAGAGAAAAATACAATTTATTGAACATGTCATCAGACACAACAGTTTCATCGTTAACATTCTTGAAGGGAAAATGCTGGGAAAGAAAGGAAAGGACGGCCCAGGACGAAGTATTTGGAAGACATCAAGACTAGAATGGGATGTGACAATTACATGGAACTGAAACGAACCGCCAACGTTAGAAGAGTGTGGTTGCTTCGACAAGGCATTAGCCTTTAGAATATGAATGTATGAAGGGACGCTTTAGGATCTCAGATGTGGACATATTTTAGAATAATGTGCTTCTTCTTGCTCTCCTCAACCTGGCGGTTGGTGGGTAGCATGAATGTCTTCGTCCAAAGGTCTTCTACCCTGAGCCCGCTGTTTGATCAGGTGGTACGGACATCTTCCTCCAATGTCATCAAAGAACTCTGCTCTTGGTTGTCCTCTTCCTGCCTTGCCTTCCATTTTCCCTTCAAGCAGTGTGATGCACCATGGTGAATGCTGGAGTAGATGGCATATCCAATTATTTCTTCTTTTTTTGATTGTTTCTGTCAGATTGATGATTTCCTCTGCTCTTCTTAGAACCTCTTCATTAGTTAGCCTTAGCGTCAAAGGTATCCGTAGCAATCGTCGCCAGCACCACATTTCAAATGCACATAATCGTTTCTTGTCGACCTTCAATAGTGTCCAGGTTTCGCAACCATAGGTCGCAATGCTCCAAATGTAACTTTTAATGAAGTATTTTTTGACTTGTAGAGATATGACTTTGGATGTCAGGAGACTTCTCTTCTTGTTGAAAGCTTCTTTAGCCTGCTATTCGCGAGCGGATGTCCTTTTCACACCTCCCATCAGAAGTAATAATGCTTCCCAAGTACTTGAAAAAATTTACTTGAGCCACTCTTTCTCCTCCCAACCATACATTACTGTTCTGACTACCATCTCGACTACATTTCATTATCTTGGTTTTTGTTTTATTAATCTTCATGTTACATTTTAACCTTAGATGATCATTTAATTCATGTAATGCAATTTCTAGTTTTTTCTCATCATCTGCTATGAGGGCAATGTCATCTGCGGAACGTATTGTTTGGTACAATTAACCGTTTAGTTTTATTCCATGTGTGCATGTTGTTGAAATTCTTTTATTGCTTCTTCTACATATACATCAAAGAGCAGAGGTGAAAGGCTGCACCCTTGTCTTACTCCTTTTCCTATTTTCGCGGCCATTTGTTCCTTTCCAGTAAATGCTGTCTGGTTCTTGTACAACTAGTAAATGATTTTCCGATCTCTGTAATCCACGTTCAAGCTTTTAAGGGCTTTGAACATAATGTTCCAATTTACATCATCAAAAGCTATCTCTATGTCAATGAAAGCAATGAGTATGTTTTTATTGATTCTTATGGCCTTTTCAATAAGTGTTCTCAGACTCAGGATTGCCTCTCTCGTTCCTCTATTTCTTCTGAACCCGAATTGATCTTCTGAGATATTTTCTTCATTTCTCTTCTCCATGCTGTGGTAAACAATTCTTGTGAGTATTTTGGAAGCATGAGTTGTCAGCATGTGTTGTGTTAATTATCCAGACAACGAAGTTTTCATGCCAGTACATCCTGAAGTAAAAGCATTCCTTGATTCTCTTGGTATATTTCAAGTATGAGTAAACCATAAACCATGACGAATAGAATACATAGGGTTATCGCTAGGGCCCGGAATTTGATGAAAAGTCATCTTTTTTTATGAGTACACGGAGACGATGCTTAGTGGTAATTAAGTGTATTCTACAATAAATATGTTAGATATATGGGGTTTTTAAAAGTCATCAAAATGCATTTTTCCTACATTTTGCAGAATAAAGCCATTTTCTAACATTTTGGGGCTTTTTAGGTAATTTTTCATGTGTTATACGTTTTATAGTTTTTTTAATTGAATATGGTTAAATGCTCATTTTAAAGTTATGTTTTTAGTATCTGTATTTCTAAACATGTCAGCGTTAACATTCTTGGACTAACCCGTATACTGTAGATCTGCAGTGCTCATCTGTTTTCATTACCCGTTTCTTATCTACGCAGCTGATTTAATTTTTCTCGACGATGCATTTGTGTGTACGGTTTGCGTCTCTGATTTCTTCACGTGCACGAGAGTATTGCGTCAGTCTGAGAAAAGAAACGGGGTAATCCCCTCAGCGCCATGTGGTTTATGTCGAGTTTATCTTTATTAGAAGTGTTGACAGCTCTGGCGGCAGCTCGGGCCGGCTCTGGCGTCTGATCGTTCACTCAGTTACCCGCGAACTATAGGACTTTTAAGGTGTGTTTGTGTTGTAGGTGTGTGACGTTTTATTGTGCAGTGCAATTGAAATGCCAAAACAAAAGCAGTCAACTGCAAGCCGTTTAAAACAGTATGTGTCAGATTTCGGTGAAAACATATTCTCAACTGATGGAACTATTTTGTTCTGTAAAGTGTGCGAAATCAAAGTCGCTGCAGATAAACGATTCACCGTACAACAACACGTCGGGCGCGATAAACATTTGCGAGGTCTTGAAAATATGGAAAAAAGGAAAATGTCTCAATTACTGTTAAAAGAAACTACTTCGACACCAAATAACAAGTCATCTTCCTTTTATAAAGAATTATGTGAAGTGTTTGTTAGTGCTAATATTCCACTAGGAAAACTAAGCAATCCTAAATTAAGTGATTTCCTCGAACGCCACACTGGTCATACTATTCCAGACGAATCAACATTGCGTAAAAACTACCTACCAAATGTTACGAAGACACGTTAAACCGAATACGTGAATGTGTGAATGGGAAAAAAAATTACGTATCAATTGACGAGACTACAGATTCAGAGGGACGTTATGTAGGAAATGTAGTGATAGAGACCCTAGAAACAAACAGTCCCTGGCAAACTTTTCTGCTGACCTCAGAGGTTTTGGAAGCGGTTAATCACACTCAGATATGCAAACTGTTCAATAATTCCATGTGTTTAATATGGACTATGGGAATACAACATGAGAATGTGCTCCTCTTCCTAACTGATGCAGCACCGTACATGGTAGAGGCAGCAAAATCTATCAAAGCCTTTTACAATAAGATGGTGTATGTTACTTGTCTGGCCCATGCTTTTCATCGAATTGCAGAAGAGGTCCGATCAAAATTTTCAGAAGAAGTGAACCCTTCAGAATAGCAGTGTTTTATGCAAGAATCTTGATCAAGGGGTCGCGCTCAGTTCATAGTGTGATGTTTACGTCCACCAAACAACATGCTTTACTGAGGCAAGGGTCATAGGATAAAAACTGTAATTAAGAAAGTAAGGAGACAAGACGTAAGATAATAACATAATTTAATAACTAATTGTGCATAAAAGAAAATAAACAAACAATAATAAAAATATATTCTCCCTGAATTTTTCCCTGACAGGAATATCTAACACTTTGAGGAGTCAGACGGATCTCCCCCTTTATAATATAATTGTGGATCCTAGTTCCACTACCTTGCATTTGAGTTTTATGTGCGCGTGATGACTAACTACGAGAAAATGAGTACTTGGATGACGGTTCGTTTACAACGGGTTAACAGCCACGGTGCTCACGAACAATCATCACGTAAATCAACGCTATGGATATGGGCATGACATTAATAAAAACCCTTAAAAAACTCTAATGCTGACACACACACTACAAATCTATTATTTACAGGAATCTCTCTGAGATCCTCATTAGCGCGATGACGCACTTAACAACATGAGCTACCAACAGGCCAATTGCTCAATACACACAAGGAAAGACAGCATTGCACGTGACTCACGGGTCACTGAAATGAAAATAAACCTGGAATAAACCAACAACAACAAAAGCCTGACCGGCTAAGATTACTTTATATGAACAAAACTGCATGTTAAGGTAACGCGTCGTAGATTATCGTGATTCGTAGGCAACTCCCATTTATTTCAACAAATTTTTACCATTGATCAGTTCTTATCTGTAATTCAAGTAATTAGAGAGCCAACTAGCACTCCTCACTAATGACCATGCTTTGCACGTTCAGACAGCCTTGTGAAACATCTCCCCCCTTTCCTCAAATACTTGTCGAGTCCCACTCCAGTGTATATAAATACCTGACCAGCTGTTCCGTTACCTCACGGAATCAACAGCAACAAAAATCTCATCCAACTCAACAAATAGGCAGACATAATCACATATCCACAATTGCCCTCGCAAGGATACAATATGGACCGGGTACCAAGCTGACAGAAATCAGTCTCAGCTGAAATTCCCGCTTGTAATACCACAAAAATACACACATACACACATCTGGGACTGACATGACGCTTTTCACACAGGTCTGCTGAATAGGTGCTCGCAAACATTAAACACAATATTTAAAACCTACGATAGAGCTGATTACTCTTCGTCACAAATTACATTGCTCCAACGGCAATATTCACACTGAATCTGATCAATAATAAATCTTAAACAATTTAATTACCCTCCAATCTACTGTATAATTACATTAATTCAGTCCTACTTCTGAAACACAACAGATCTCCGAGAGACGTTTTTAACCGCATTTTGTAACATATGCAAACACGGCCGTTCACATAGCTACGTTAGTTAACACAACACAAAAACAAGAACCTTCCACTAACTACATTCGTGCGAGCTGCTTCCATACAAAGGTGTGTCAGACCAAAACTAAATATACTACGTTAATCACACAAGCAATGTATTTACAAAAATATGTCCCATAAACCATAAGTTAATTTATCAAATAATAAAGAATATTATTATTGTACTCATCTCTCTTGTAGTCACCCGTCAAAGAACGTCGGCTGCCATTTCCCAACTGAATGGTTCTATCTCATCTCAGCCATCTGGACGGAGTGTTGAGAATTCCAAACTTCCTCTGTAGTCGTCGATGTCATCTCTGGCGCTGATTCAAAAATAAGATTATTATACACTTTATCTGACTACTAAATTCGCTGTTCAGGTACTACTTTCCCTGTCACAGTTCGTTGGCGAATTATCGACGATACTGCCCCTACAAATATAGTGCTGTGACTATCTATCACTGAATTTAACACTTTACAATAATTTCTGTGTCCTTAAGACGCACAGAAGTAATAATCCACCTGTGTCCACGACACACAAAATAATAGTCTTACGCCCTTCGACGCACACAAGTAAGTCGACTACGCCCATAGACGCACAGAATAATAGTCAATGTCTTGGCTCTTCATGCCACTTGTAAAAGAACTGGCCCTAGGTCTCGATGGGGGGGGGGGGAATTTATGTAAAAATTTCTCGAAGTAATTGTGGTACAGGAATGAAATAAATATCACTGAACTCGTAATATTGCACAGGTCAAGAATATGCTCATTAATCCTAGAATCGATCGTAGAGATTTTGTCTAGGCGATTTCCCGCGTGAATGCTAGCCGAGCGTACCCACGCTAGATCTGCCGCGTTAACTAGGCATTCTTCTCTCATTGGTTCTCTCATTTTCTGTAATTTGGTGGTTTATAGCAGATCTTGGCGTCTTGGGAGTGTCTAACATGCTCATCAGCCACTCACATTACTGCATCATATTTCTTCTAGGCGCGAATATCACAATGAACATACCAGTAGCATGTCTCACTGCGCGTCTCTTCTATTTGAGGCGGCCCACACCTGTCCTTCTGACACATCGCCAGGCTATTTCCTTTCACAGCTAAAGTATTTAGCCTATTGTCAATCTGCTTCAGGTATGTCCCCGCTGTCTCCAACCAATGCTTGAAATTTCCTCATCTCCGTCTGGCTACTTTCATGATGCTAGTTGAAATATTTATTAATTGGAGAAATAAAACATAGAATCATTTATCCAACAGAGGATAAAGGGTTCACAACTCTCCCACTAACAAAATTTCGAACTTAGGAAAAAAGTCGATAATTTTAAAAGACTTCCGTTGGCCAAATTGTTTTATTTCAGAATCACCCCTTTTCTATTACTTGGTCTAGTCGCTCCTGTCTTGAATGGCATTTACTCGTTTTCATTTCCTGCTCGTATCTCCCCTCTCAGTCTGCTTGCATGACCCGCTGACGCCTGAGGCAACACTCTGCTCGTCTCGTTAATGTTTGTCAACAACGACACTATTTCCTCGTTTACGTGCCGTACTCAACTGCTCCCCGTGCACTTTGTTGATAGTAGGACGTCCATATATTCAAACTGCATCATTAATTTTGGCGCTCCCATGGCTCACTTCGACGATACTTTTTCAGGTTGGCAGCGTTGTAGACTGACATTGTTCCTGTACTCAATTCTTTCACTCTGTAAGCATTGTTTCCAAGGTTTCTTACGATAGAATAGGGTCCTATGAACTTTTCGCAGAATTTACTGAAGATTTTCTTCTGTGGGTCCGATGTAGCAGGTCGTTTCACCAAAACGAGCTGGTTGATTTCAAGATCCCTGTGAAACCTCTTATTTCTTACTCGCCGTAATCTGCGGTCTGCTTGTTTTCTCATGTAGGCTCTCGTCCTCTCAATTCGCAAGTCAGGTGCTATCATTGGATCTTGTGGACAGTTAATGATGCTTTTCCACGTTCTTACTGGATACTCGTTCTTGTGTAGGACCATAGGGATTTGTCCTGTTGACTCGTGCCTGGTAGAATTCATGCATGTCTCTACATCCTTAATTTTATCGACCCATTTGTGGTGTTCGTTCGGAATGAAGATCCTCAAATATGAAGTTACACACTTAATTGCTCTTTCACTTGGATTTGCTTGAGCATGTCGGATACTGCTTAAAACGTGTTTTATACCCATATCTTCCATACCTTTCTTGAATTCGGCGCTTGTGAAATAACTGCCATGGTCTGATAATATAAACTCTGGTTTTCCAAGGATTGGAATAACTCTATTTCGAATGCGACTGAGTACCTGCTTCGATGTAGTTTTCTGAATAGGGCATAGTACTACGAATTTAGAAAATACATCAATGCACACTAGCAAATGTCGGCAACCTCGCCTTCCCTTCGGGAAAGACCGAAACAGTCGAGTGCCAGTAGCTCACATGGTTTCTGAGGTAGCAATGGTCTGGGATACTGCCTCAGTAAGTAATTATTGGGCTTTGTCCTCTGACACGGATCACAAGTTGTAATGACGTCACATATAGTTGTTCTCATACGTGGCCATGTAAATGTCTCTCCTATAGTCGCTTCGCACTTATCTACGCCCACATGACCGTAACATTCATGCATATGCCATGTCAATCCTCGTTGTAACGATGCAGGTACTAATATGCGTAACTTGGTGTGGTCATTATCTACCCATTTGTGCAGCAAATTGTTGACATAAACATATCTTCCTTCTTTGGCTTTCGCTTCTCGAAATGCAGGTGTTCCTGTAGGTAGTTGCTTTCTGAAGTATTGTATTAAAAGCATCATCCATGGTTCCGCTTCCTGTTCTCGCTGTATCTCACGTAACTCCTCCAAGAATTCCCGGTCCTTCAGTGTTAACTCCAAGTGTTGTACCATCGCTGTTTCTTCATTATCAGGCTCTGGGTTCCTGCTGAGTGCATCCGGTATCACGTTCATCTTCCCTGGGCAATGTTCAATCTCAATGCTGAACTGCTGAATATATATAGACCAACGTGTCACACGTTCGCTTGCCATCGACGTCTTAAACAAGAATGTTAGTGCCTTGTGGTCGGTCCTGACAACAATAGGGTAGCCGTAAATTATTCGTTTCCATTGTTGGAGCGCATGAAGTATGGCCAACAGCTCTAGTTCCGTTACCGTATAATTGCGCTCGTGCTTACGCAATTTTCGGCTGACAAATGCCAAATATGTTTTGTGCTGCAGGTTAGCTGGATCCTCTTGGTAAAGCATAGCACCTATACCAATTAGTGAAGCATCCGCTTGGATTATAAATTTGTGCTTGAAGTCTGGATATCCTAATTTAATGCAGTTTTCCAATAGCTGCTTTGCTGCTTGGAATGCCTTTCCACACTCCGCATTCCATAACCATTTATTATTTTTCTTTAGCATTTCCTGCATGGAAGCTACAGTCTCCGTGTAACCTGGACAGTTTTCTTTAAAGAATCCCGTTACGCCTACGAAAGCCCGAATGTGCTTGACTCTCGTTGGTGTAGGGAAATTCTTTATCGCTTCAATCTTAGCGGGATTTGGCTTCACTCCCTCCTTGTCAATGACGTGACCCAAATATAAGATCTCGCTCTTGAAGAAATGCGATTTCTTCAGATTTACTTTGAAATTAGATGCATTCAGGTTGCCTAATACTTTATCTAAATTTTCCATGTGAGTTTCAATGTTGTCGGATGCCTGCAAAATGTCATCAATGTAGCGTACCGTCATCTCCTTAACTTCCTCGGTTAAATTCCGGTCCAGAGCTCGGATTAAAGCACAGCCCGCTGTTTTGACTCCAAAGGGCATTCGAACGAAGCAAAACGTCTGGTTATCGAATAAGAAGCCAGTTAGAAGCTGTGACTTCTCATCCAATTCAATATGGTGGAACGAACTCGTCAGATCGACTGATGAATAAATGCTCTTGTTTTTAAAGCCTTTTAGTACGTCTCTGATGATTGGCGCTCTGTCATACTCAGGAAAAATAAGTCTTGTGTTGAGATTTCTGGCATCTAAACAAAGTCTAATAGATCCATTTGGTTTTGTGACTGCCAAAATCGCATTTAGATAAGGTGTAGGTGTCTTCCTTATCACTCCAGCTTGTAACATCTCATCTATGATGACCTTAACTTGACCACGATATTTTTCAGGAATTGGGTACAATCTGCTTTTGAAAGGTGACCTGTCCTTGACTTGCATAGAATATTTGAAATTTAATATTTTTCCAGGTACTGTATCAAATACTGTTTTGTGCTTCCTTAATATCTCTTCCAACTGTTTTCTGTGTTCACCCCCAAGGTGAATGTCATTGAGCCGCTCCTGTAGTAACTCTTCAAATTGTGCATCGCTGTTATCTCCTTCTGTTAATAAAGACCATATCTCCTGGGATTCACTCTCCCCATCTAGTTCCACAACAGCTCCTTGTATGATGTTATCTTCTGCCTTTCGTACCTCCTCTTCCGTCTCTTCCGATATTGCTTCCAATGCCCAAGAATTTACATCTCTTCCGGTAGTGATTTCATCCATATGCAATCCCACATTTTTCAGTTGATCATACTCTCTAAAACTGACAGTATTCTTGTGCAAATCTATCACAGCTTGATAGTCACAAATAAAATTTGCACCAAGAATTATAATGAAATTCATCTTTGCCATGATAATGAATGTTTGCCCAAAAGTGTGTTCCAATATGTTCAGCTCTAAGTATGCCTGACGTTTACAAGTGACGGTGCGTTCAGGAATAACACCCCTCACCTTGAGCTGTGGTACCGGAATTACAGGAATATTCTGACTCCGTCCCAACTCTCGAACCAAGGCCTCCGATACCAGACTGATCTGTGACCCCGTATCCAATAAAAATCTTATATTAATTCCACCGATCCTTGCGTAAATAATGGGTGATTGCCTAATTTCATCGTTCCGTGGTTTCACCGTCCCCTCCAGGCAGTCTTCTGGCAAAGCAATCCATTCTTGTATGTTCGCTACTATCCATCCATCTTCAACTTCCGACTGTTGTGTTTGTAGCCTGTCTCCTTTATCCAAATTTAACATTTTTTTTAGCTCCATTGCGACTCCCATCATCCTTCTGTCGCTCATGTCCTTGATATCCCTGTTGTCTCAGTAGACTTCCAGCTTCCTCAGTATGTGTATCAGGATTCTTCATGTTCCCAATGGCCTTTTCCCATCTTCCTTGCTCTCCACCTTGACTAGCGTGTAACTCCTCTAAGTAATTTTGCGATTGAGCGTGCCTATCATCCCAGTCATCTCGATAGTTACGTGGCTCTCCTTGATTTTGATCTCTTCTTCCTTTCCATCGTTGATTAGCATTGTAATCACCGTATCTTCCATAAGGCCTGTCATTCCTTCGATTTTCACGCCATTGCTGATATCCTCTCTGTTGGTATCTATTGTTAACTTGGTATGACCTATTGTTGTAGTGATTTTCGTTACGCTGATATGGTCTGTTTTCTCCTTCTTCCTGGTTTCGCCTAGGTGTGGAAGTGCTTGTGTTAGTGCCCTGCGTTTTGGTGTTTGCCTGTTTTGGTTTTATGACCTCTGTAGTATTGACTAACTCCAGCTGTCTTCCTCCTCTATAATGACTATGAGATGTAGTCTCATCTATTTGCCGTAGTATCTGCTCTGCATGTAGGGCCGTACTAACGTTCGCTGTGACTAGTACTTGTTGTACATTTACTGGCATTTGTCTCGCTATAGTCATCACCATATCTGCTTCATTTAATGGGTAATCAAGGTCACGAAATTTTAACATTTGCATGTTAAAGAAATCTGAGTATTTTGTTTGCTGGGTGGTTTGGTACTTCCTAGAGTAAAGCTCCATCATTAGACTCTGTTGTGTTGCGGGCGACCAATATTTGCGCAGAAACGCTAAGTTGAAATCTGACATGTTTCCAAATGTATATTTGAAGCTTAAAAACCATGTGAGGACATTTCCTGATAAAATCTCTCCATCATCCTCAATCTACGTGCTTCAGGTACCCCAGTGTCATTGAAATGGTCTTCCATCTCTTTGATAAAGGCTTTAGGTGTCACCCCTGAATTTTCCGTGTATTTCTGCGGTTTGTAGTCATTTGAGCGAATTACTTGAATGAATTGTGTGGGCTGATGACCGTTTCGTGGTGTTGAGCTCCTATCGACATTCTTACGAAATCCTTCCGTGTTTGTTGTTAATGGGCTGTCTGTCTGAGTCTGACTTCTTGCTGTGCTGGACTCTGGACTATTTGAGTTATCCGGCTTGTCTTTCAATGTTCCCGTTCTAAATATAGATGATTGTTCTAATGAGCGGAGTTCGGCTTTAATGATCCTGTCCGTCTGCTCTTTAAGTTTATTTTTCACCTCTTGCTCCAAAGCTTGAATACGCGTGTGATTTTCGCCTACTGTTTTAAGAATGGTGGATCTTTCCTCTTTAGAATCAATATTCATTTTCTTCCAATCTTTCCTTATTTGTTCTTTAATCGTGCTTACTTGCCCTTCAATCCGGTTTTGAGTGTCATCCTGATTACTTTCTATCTGGCTCAGCCTTTCGTCTAATGTACTCTTAAATTGCTCTTGCTCCGATTTTAAGCTTGTCCATTGTTCCGCTGTTTTTATCTCGAGACGGTCCATATCTTTAATTATGCCGGGTATGTTTTCATCTACTGCTGATAATTGTTGTTGAATGACCCTGCCGCTTTTCTCCATCTCCTTAAATCGTCCTTCCAATTTATCCTGAGCTATCTTGACCTCGCTTGTATTCATTGTGCATGCTATTTCAATTTGCTCTAATTTAGCCAACACCGTTTCATCCAGAATGCTAAGTTTTTGATCAAAAATATCTTCCATTTTTTAATCTGCTCTAATTGTTTCTCATTATTTTTGCTAACATCTAGGGCCAGTAATACCATCTGTTGATTAGTGTGATCTTTCATTTCTGCGGTTAACGAAGCTAATTGGTTCGTGTTTTTAATATTTTGCGCCTCTAACTGCGAATTGATAGTGTCATTAATTTCATTCTTTAATAACCTAGCTTGTTCCGCCTGATATTCATTTTGTTCAATTCTGCTGTTATTTATTTGTGTCCGCAATGATTCACTTTGTTCAGATAATTTGTTTATAGACTCACTTTGTTCTAGCCTACTATTGTTTATTTGTGTCCGCAATGATTCACTTTGTTCTAACAGTTTAGTATTTAGCGATTCACTTTGTTCTAACAGTTTAGTATTTAGCGCTTCACTTTGTTCTGACAGTTTAGTTTTTAGCGATTCACTTTGTTCTGACAGTTTAGTTTTTAGCGATTCACTCTGCTCAGATAATTTGTTTATATACTCACTTTGTTCTAAAATACTAGTGTTTATAGATTGACTCTGTTCCGCCAATTTAGTGTCCAACAATGCCTGTGTTCTCCTAGCTGCACTCTCAATGATCTCCTGGATCTGCTCCACCGTTGCCATGTTATACAATTTATATGAGACATAAGGGAAATGGCATAAAGCATTGCCCTTTGACACACACATAAAATCCAATGCACATTTACTTTCTTTATCCAACTCAGTTCATTTATTTTTACATTTAATCCCACTAGTCAATTTCATCTCTGAGTGGTTCTAGTTTTACTCAATTTAATTTTAAACCCAAGCACATATTTAGTCATTAAATTGTTATCCTGATCTGATATTAACACTGACAAATTAACAAAGTATTAATTGTCATTTTAGGCTACAGCCTCCTAATATTTCCATGAGTTTGACTTTCTACACAAATCTAGTTTTAATTTTTAACATTGGGCGCCCGGTATCACATATTAATTTTACTTTAATTTAAAAGAGAAAAACGTGAACCGTATTTTACTTTGCAAACTCCTGATTTTAATTTATCTTTCACACATTGGCGGTATCCACTTCGCCTCAATTACTTTTAATAAAATATCACTTCCCGGTGATTAAATACTGTCATATCTGCCTGCACTTGCGGCATGTCAGTTTTACTCAAATACGCCACTATTGACATGTGTAATCTCCGCCGTTACACCACAGTAAATGGCCCCACGCTTGGCCGCGCCAGTTTTATCCCTATGAACCCTTCAGAATAGCAGTGTTTTATGCAAGAATCTTGATCAAGGGGTCGCGCTCAGTTCATAGTGTGATGTTAACGTCCGCCAAACAACATGCTTTACTGAGCCAAGGGTCATAGGATAAAAACTGTAAGAAAGTAAGGAGACAAGACGTAAGATAATAACATAATTTAATAACTAATTGTGCATAAAAGAAAATAAACAAACAATAATAAAAATATATCCTCCCTGAATTTTTCCCTGACAGGAATATCTAACACTTTGAGGAGTCAGACGGATCTCCCCCTTTATAATAAAATTGTGGATCCTAGTTCCACTACCTTGCATTTGAGTTTTATGTGCGCGTGATGACTAACTACGAGAAAATGAGTACTTGGATGACCGTTCGTTTACAACGGGTTAACAGCCACGGTGCTCACGAACAATCATCACGTAAATCAACGTTATGGATATGGGCATGACTAATAAAAACCCTTAAAAAACTCTAATGCTGACACACACACTACAAATCTATTATTTACAGGAATCTCTCTGAGATCCTCATTAGCGCGATGACGCACTTAACAACATGAGCTACCAACAGGCCAATTGCTCAATACACACAAGGAAAGACAGCATTGCACGTGACTCACGGGTCACTGAAATGAAAATAAACCTGGAATAAACCAACAACAACAAAAGCCTGACCGGCTAAGATTACTTTATATGAACAAAACTGCATGTTAAGGTAACGCGTCGGAGATTATCGTGATTCGTAGGCAACTCCCATTTATTTCAACAAATTTTTACCATTGATCAGTTCTTATCTGTAATTCAAGTAATTAGAGAGCCAACTAGCACTCCTCACTAATGACCATGCTTTGCACGTTCAGACAGCCTTGTGAAACATCTCCCCCCTTTCCTCAAATACTTGTCGAGTCCCACTCCAGTGTATATAAATACCTGACCAGCTGTTCCGTTACCTCACGGAATCAACAGCAACAAAAATCTCATCCAACTCAACAAATAGTCAGACATAATCACATATCCACAATTGCCCTCGCAAGGATACAATATGGACCGGGTACCAAGCTGACAGAAATCAGTCTCAGCTGAAATTCCCGCTTGTAATACCACAAAAATACACACATACACACATCTGGGACTGACATGACGCTTTTCACACAGGTCTGCTGAATAGGTGCTCGCAAACATTAAACACAATATTTAAAACCTACGATAGAGCTGATTACTCTTCGTCACAAATTACATTGCTCCAACGGCAATATTCACACTGAATCTGATCAATAATAAATCTTAAACAATTTAATTACCCTCCAATCTACTGTATAATTACATTAATTCAGTCCTACTTCTGAAACACAACAGATCTCCGAGAGACGTTTTTAACCGCATTGCGTAACATATGGAAACACGGCCGTTCACATAGCTACGTTAGTTAACACATCACAAAAACAAGAACCTTCCACTAACTACATTCGTGCGAGCTGCTTCCATACAAAGGTGTGTCAGACCAAAACTAAATATACTACGTTAATCACACAAGCAATGTATTTACAAAAATATGTCCCATAAACCATAAGTTAATTTATCAAATAATAAAGAATATTATTATTGTACTCATCTCTCTTGTAGTCACCCGTCAAAGAACGTCGGCTGCCATTTCCCAACTGAATGGTTCTATCTCATCTCAGCCATCTGGACGGAGTGTTGAGAATTCCAAACTTCCTCTGTAGTCGTCGGTGTCATCTCTGGCGCTGCTTCAAAAATAAGATTATTATACACTTTATCTGACTACTAAATTCGCTGTTCAGGTACTACTTTCCCTGTCCCAGTTCGTTGGCGAATTATCGACGATACTGCCCCTACAAATATAGTACTGTGACTATCTATCACTGAATTTAACACTTTACAATAATTTCTGTGTCCTTAAGACGCACAGAAGTAATAATCCACCTGTGTCCACGACACACAAAATAATAGTCTTACGCCCTTCGACGCACACAAGTAAGTCGACTACGCCCGTAGACGCACAGAATAATAGTCAATGTCTTGGCTCTTCATGCCACTTATAAAAGAACTGGCCCTAGGTCTCGATGGGGGGGGGGGGGGAATTTATGTAAAAATTTCTCGAAGTAATTGTGGTACAGGAATGAAATGAATATCACTGAACTCGTAATATTGCACAGGTCAAGAATATGCTCATTAATCCTAGAATCGATCGTAGAGATTTTGTCTAGGCGATTTCCCGCGTGAATGCTAGCCGAGCGTACCCACGCTAGATCTGCCGCGTTAACTAGGCATTCTTCTCTCATTGGTTCTCACATTTTCTGTAATTTGGCGGTTTATAGCAGATCTTGGCGTCTTGGGAGTGTCTAACATGCTCATCAGCCACTCACATTACTGCATCATATTTCTTCTAGGCGCGAATATCACAATGAACATACCAGCAGCATGTCTCACTGCGCGTCGCTTCTATTTGAGGCGGCCCACACCTGTCCTTCTGACACATCGCCAGGCTATTTCCTTTCACAGCTAAAGTATTTAGCCTATTGTCAATCTGCTTCAGGTATGTCCCCGCTGTCTCCAACCAATGCTTGAAATTTCCTCATCTCCGTCTGGCTACTTTCATGATGCTGGTTGAAATATTTATTAATTGGAGAAATAAAACATAGAATCATTTATCCAACAGAGGATAAAGGGTTCAGTAGATAGACTAGTTTCCACAGTAAAGAAAGTCTTTGTCAAAGCACCATCCCGCACTAAATATTTTAAAGACAAGGCCCCTGATGTAGATTTGCCCCCCGCACCAGTTTTAACACGCTGGGGTTCCTGGTTAACTGCATGCATATACTATTGTGACAATTTTCCGATAGTGAGAGAAGTAGTGAATGGCTTTGATAGGACAGATGCTAAGGCTATTGGCAGTGCACAGGACCTGCTTTCTGATCCTCAAATGGAAGGAAAATTGGCTTGCATAAAATCAAATTTTTCATTTTTGCCAGAAACCATAACCTGCCTAGAAGAAAGTGGCATGCTATTGGCCAAGTCAATAGAGTTAGTCAGGAATGCTGAAGGTTGTATAAAACATGTAAAAGGTGAGATTGGGGACTCAGTCAGACAGAAAATAAAATTTGTATTGGACAAGAATAAAGGGTATCAGACAGTGTGTCAAATAGCCAATATTTTGTCGGGAGAAGACTTCAGAATTGACATTTTTGAAGAGGATTTAACGGCCAGTGACATAGTGTTTTTCAAATATGCTCCAATTACATCAGTGGAAGTGGAGAGAAGTTTCTCGAAATATAAAACAGTATTAGCTGACAACCGCCGTTCCTTCACCTTTGATAACTTGAGGATGACGACGATGGTGGTGTATTGTAACGCTAACTATGGTATGTTTATTTAGCAATATTTTTTTTCACTTTGTAGTAGAAATGAAAATGACGTATTGTTTATCTATTGATTAATAGGTTAGACTACTTATACTAAGTATGTTTGTTATTCGAACCATTATTTGTACAAGACAATCATGAAATTGATCGTTATTAGGTAATTTTTTAATGATAATTTTTAGGTCATGTTTGTTTTAAGAGAATTTTAAGGACATTTTATAGGTCATTTTTCGATAATTTTAAGGTCATCAACATCCGGGCCCTAGTTTTCACTGACCGAGTTCACCCGCTCTTAGCCAGCGCTAGCGGCGCAGACCACCAACGCTATATAGACAGCTGTTCAAAAATGGATACGCCGCGACCTTCGTAAACCTCTTTACGAAGGTCGCGGTTACGCTGATTACAACAAATTTGAAACATCCCTAAAGTACAATACAAAACGAGGTCCGAACCTCTGCTACCGTGAATTGTATAACTTTAGGTTGGAAGCCTTCCGCCAACATAACCCAAGGTACACCTATTAGAACCGTGCTGTCGAGTTCAAGCTTAAAAGAAAACACAGTTACTCTGGTATGAAACATTCTATTGGCCAACAGAGTACATTTACAAAGTAAAAATAAATAAACAATAAAAGGATATCAACATAAGGCATGGAAATCACCCCCAATAGCCTACACCAGTTCCCATCAGAAAATCGTCGGAGTAGTCAATTAAAACATTCCTGACATGATCTCTTTCTCAAATAAGATAAATATTCAGCTGACACCAGATGACAGAATTACATATCTCGCATGCAAGGTACTTTCCTTCACGACTATCACGACACGACAGAAACTTAGATCAATATTACCAACTGAAGATCAATGCCAATAAACAAACATTTATCATAGTGTGGATAATTACATTAAAATCAAACTCCTATTAATGGCATGAACACAGATCTAGTCATACCAATCACCAAACCAGTGACATGGCTGTCTTCTTTCAAGTACAGTACTACGTAATCAGCTGTTCGTCTATAATGGCGTTTCGTTACGAACTGGAAATCAATGCCGATAAACAAACGTTTATCATAGTGTGGATAATTTGTTTAAAATCCAACTCCTATTAATAGCATGAAAACAGAACGAATCTCTCCAAACACCAAACCAGTTACATGGCTGCCTTCTTTTAACTACAGTACTATATTATCAGCTGTTCGTCATTAACGGTAGTTCGTTACCTACTGAAAATCACATCTAATTAAAGAACCTAACACCGACGTCATCACCATACCTCATAACTATACTCCGTACTGAATAACATCTAAAACAGATCCAAACTAGGATATCCTACAGTGATTAGAGTGAAATGAAAACCTTTACGTTACTTTACTAATTGAAGCTACTAACCACATAACAAAATGATAGTCAATCCTAACACGGTATCACAATGTCGGTGATTCAATAAATTATAAATAATTGTACTTCAGGCGCAGGCCTCACATATGGGCAATCTATGACACAACATGACGTACCTTTCAGTAGACCACTTGTTCACCCTCACAAACTGTAACAACATTTCGTCGAACACAATATTGCTTATTTCCTCCGTCATTGAACGTGACATTCCACAGTGATCAGTATCACAAATAAGAAGCAGAACATCTTTCATACGGCAGGTTATTTCCTCAACAAGGTGATCTTTTCCAGGATACCAAATGTTACATCATCGCTTCTAATACATGAGAGGTCCAATCCAGTCTTCCTGATTTCTTCAATGCAATTATAATTTTAAATTTAAGGTTGTTAATTCCTTCTTACATTGGTACTTGTCATTACTCCGAACTAAAGGAAATAGGGCAGAAGCTAGTGAATAGCCCCAGGCTATTCTAGCCTCCTCGGGAACTCCAGTTATGTACACTACATCTTATCGCCTTGATGATTTCAACATATCTCCACTTGTAGATCCTCAATAGTTAACAATTGTCGTTGTGACGACGGATAACAAGGCAGACCTACCATCTTGTCAAGAGACGACAGGAACACACTCTATAGAGTATCGCCACAATTAGATGACTTCCTTCTTACCTGTTCGGTGGAGCGCTCTGACGAGAGTCAGCATAAACATCATACTCGCAGCACGGCCGACTGAATACGAGCTGCGCTCTATACCGGCCTTGACATTCCCAGTCAAAACCCATGTATAACATGTAATTGGAAAGTTTCTACTCGTTGCCGGTAGAGCGCACTCCCCTCCAATTATAGGCGCGATAAGGAATCAGCTGTACAGTACGTATATTAAATGTGTAATCTCAAGAACCACTGGATGGATTTTGATGCTGCTTTCACCATTCTGTAAAGGTGATCTCGAGGAAGATTTGTGTAGAAAATAATTTATTTATGACCAAAGGGAGCCAAGCAGTAACGATTTCAGTGAAAAGGTCGAAAAAATAGCCTGGCGTCCGTGCGCTTTTTAAGCTTACGCTGGGCGAACCGTTAAAAATATCATTATAATATGAGTGTAAGAATTGTTCAGCGTGAGAAATTCTACAAAAAAGTCCGCGAGAGCATATCTCTATCTTCGATACATCGCCCACTATAAGTGTTTTTAGTTTGGACGGGAGGGGCATTTGGCTTGCACCTCGCCATTCTTAAATTACGTCTGACAGGAATTCCTTGCACATTCATAACTGTTCCCTGGCGAAGCCGGGGCGGGTTGCTAGTGACACTATATAATTATTATCATTATAATTTCCGCATTATCAAAATTAAAATTATATCACAAAATAAAATAGCGTGCTAATAAATCTAAGAGAAATTAGACATACCTTGCACCTTCTTCGGGTACAAGGACACTACTCCAGCACCGTCTCATTAAAAGGAAAGAGAGGATCAAAATTACAGCCGGGAACAAGTAGCAGCTAATCGTGTGTTGTGTTTTGTGCTAAGAGATCTTTCGACAAATTATCAGATACCGTGTGCCTTCTTTTTCACGAAGCAGCTGTCAGGACGGGACTTACATAAACTCCTGCTGGACGTTATTCTCGAGGTTGAACAATGCGGTTTCATCATTATAATAACTGTCTCTGATAATCACAAAACTAACACTACAATGATGAGGCATTTAGGGGGAGGGAATTTGCAACCAATGGTCAATCACCCATACGACGAGTCTAGGAATGTATTCCCTAGTTTTGATCATTGTCACATTCTAAACAAAACATTACAACGCAGTTTCTGTAACGAGAGATGACTGATGGTACTGGAATAATTTCAGGGAAATACTTGTCATTACTATACACAATGCAAAAGGGTGAGATCGTCAAACCGGTCAGACACCTCACTAAAAAACACATCGAACCCACTAAATTTGAAAAAATTAATGTTCGGCGTGCCAAGGAAGTGTTCTCATCAGAAGTTATTGGTGCCATTAGTACACTGAAAGAAAATATAGGCATGCACCCTGAAGCGTACACATTCATGGACGCAGAAGCAACCATTTTTTTTTGAAAAACGGTAATAAATGGTTCGCTATGCATGACGTAAGCATCACATATCATCATATTCAGTCTAGAAATCCAGATAAAGGGTCCAGATAAAGGGCATTTTTTCTCATTAAATGTCAGTCGCCTAAACTGGCTAGAGGAATATTTTCTTTCTTACCTTGAAACTTTGAAAGCTGCTAGTAACGCTGCTAGAAAGGACTTCCTGAGTTCTGAGACTTACGAAGCTACCTATACAATTTATCACGGATTCAGCTGTCCAGTGCATAAGGTATCTTCTAAAAATGGGTAGAGGAAAGTCGCCAAATATGGGGAGTTTTTTATAGGGCTCACATTAGACATAAGAAGGAACGGAATAATTTTGGTTTTCTCACCAATGTAAACCTCAGGCGATACACTATGTATATTACAAATATGGGCACGTTTGATGTTGTAATACCCTCTGATATTATTGTTAACTTTAAAAGTGCACTTTCCCCGTATTAGGCAACTGGGTTTCGTAATATGGGGAGGTGAGAAACCTCACGGTTTTTATTTATAATAGGTACACTGAAGAGTATACCCTACTAATTAAAGCATTAATTCTGACATTTTTTTTCGTGTGGCCTCCTGAGAGGCCGAGTGCGGGTATTTCTAGTCGACGCCCGTGGGCCACCTGCGCGTCAGGATGAGAGATGGAATGGATGAAGATGAATGAAACTGGGCAAGGATGTGGAAGGAAGCGGCCGTGGCCTGTTAGAAGGTACCGTCCCAGAATTTGCCTGGTGTTGAAAAATGGGAAACCACGGAAAATCATTTCAAGGACGGCCGACGGTGGGGCTCGAACACACGCGCCTACCGAGTCAGCAGAGAGCTTGACCCCATGGCCTAACGCTGCGCTTTAGCCAGCGTAGCCACTACTGTCGGTAATTCTGACAATGTAATGAAATCATGAACACAAATAGTACAAAAAAAGTCCTCTCGGCACGCCGGAAGGCGGAGGTAGATTTCACCGGACAAACTTGGGGATAGGCGAAAATAGGCAGAATATGCAGGTTTTCGTAGAAGGATCAGACCTCATTTATTGCGAGAAGGTATTTTATAATTGGAGCTTAATTAACTTTGTTTTTCGTCATTTTATGCTTATTTTAAACATTTTATTGTCTTATGGGAACGGTAACCTTCTTGTCATTTGGGGTCCATTTTTATACTTGTGATCACACTGTCCTTATGCAAGGTTTCGACACTGATGTGTAACTATGTAACGGTCTGTTACTTCTTCACGCAAAATTATATCTCCCGCAGAGATTTTGGTTGGTTCCTCAGTTTCGGGGCTGCGACAACACGGTCATGTAACCCCGTGTACTTAGGGATGGCTGTATTAGTCTGTAATTCAGGTAAGGACTGCAGACGGTCAATTTCAAGCAGTAGTTCCTAATGTTGCTACCAGGTACTACCGTCAACGACACCTACCTGTGAACTTGGCTACTAGATGCCACCGCAGCCAGCAACTCGCAACGAACGTTGGAATTTCCTCTCCAAAGGAAAGCATACTGAGGGATTTTTATCGCTCTTTGAAAATCTGAAAATCCGACGACTTCGGCCGGCTTTGAACTCGCGACCTTGGGCATAGACATTCAGCATGCTTGCTACCAGTTACGTCACCGAAGCCGCTTCACACTTAGTCAGATGGAATTCTGAATATGATCTCGTGCAAGTGCGTTATCTTGGCAACGTCTGATGGCTCATCCCTCATCAATTTAGTAGAGTTGCCATGGCAAGCACTGATAGCTCTTGGCATTTTCTTATAATTCCGAAATCATTTTTCTCATCCCTTGGCATAATGGTGGGTCATATCAAAAATTCTTTAAGACAAAATTTTAGGTAATTATTAGGGGAATATTGTCCATTTTGTACGGTTTTGAGATTGTGCCTATTAAGAGAGATATGATTAATGTTTCCCGAAAAACCCACTTTTTCCCACCCCTTTGGTCAATGGTTGGTGCTATAAAAAAAACTCTTCAAACATAAATTTTTGGGCTTTATCCGACACACAGTATGAACGTTGAACGGATTCGATATTTCACATATTAAGAGAGTTATAGCAATATTTCACTTTTTCGAAAAAAGCCCCCCATTTTCACCCCCTTCGACCGATTTAGCCCATTAACGAACTCGACCGAGATTTTATAGGTATACATATTCGGTAAAATATTCAAAGTGATTGGTGCAAAATTACGGCAGTTATCGTGTCCACAAGAAACTGATATGCATATATATATATATACATATACATACATAAATCCCTATATATATTATAATTGTGAAAATCTGTGTGTCCGTGTGTGTGTGTGTGTGTGTGTGTGAGTGTGTGTGTTAGTTTGTTACCTCTTGACACTAAAACGGCTGGACGGATTTGGATGAAATTTGAAATGGAGACAGCTTATACCATGGGATAACATATAGGCTGCCTTTCCTCCGGAAATAAATCATTGTTCCCGTGGAATGGGCAACATAACTGAAAAGTCACCAAAAATACTCAACCAGAACAAAATATCGAAGTTGTCGCATAAAGACCGGACAAAGCTCATTTTACTCCCCTCGATGCAAGAAACAATACTCGGTATGTCCCTACGGGACACCGAAAACTACATTTTAAGGCTCTAAAACCAACAGTTTCAAAGATATTCGCAGAAAACTATCTTCGCTCTGATGGATGAACTAATCGCAAGTCCGTTTCCATGGTAACACTACCTCAAGGTATTGTGCCCAAATCTAGGAATGGGTATTCCAAGTTTCAGACACCTAGATATCAAAGGAAAGGCTGTAGCAGCTTTTGAAAGTTCAGATATTTGAATATCGCGCTACATTGCTTCTCGAAGCCTCTCGAAGAAAATTACCGATAGTTGGATGGTAAATGACGTAGCGAGTCATAGCAGAGGTGGAGACTATTTATTGATTAAATAGTTAACTATGGAGCAGAGACTTGAGACTGGGATCAGATTACTGGCACGGCCAAATAAAAGAGAATGCAATTAATATCAAGTAAATCGGACCAGGGATTCAAGAGATATGAGGATTTCTAGATATCAGGCGATGACGCGTGACCCTGACCGTTTTTGTATAAAAGCAAGCTGGAGCAGGAATAGGGAGCTCACTTCATCACAAGCACTTGGCAAGCAAGTTGCGTCTACGCTGAGCTAAGGCACATGGTTGCCGCCTCTACGAAGAAGTACTTTTCAAATCGTGATAGTCACGAGAAGTGCTGCGCAAACGAGTTGGAACTTAGTAAGTTTCTGGTGAGGAGAATCACTGAGGTGATTGTTTTCTACAGACATTGGTGGAAATATTTATATTTCCTAAAGGACATATGCTAGACTTGGTCTAGAAAATAGTATTGTCACAGTCCAATAGTAAATTAATACTTGGATGTTTAAATCCATTTGAAGTCAGTTTTCATATTTTGTAACTATTTAACCACTTCGATCCGTCAGTACATTGAAGAATAGTCTATAACGGTGGCGTTCATTAGTCTACGCAAGGGAAACTGCAGGTTGTCTAGCGCATGGCAGATGGTGATTTTAATAAACCATGCCCAGGGAACGATCTTCAGAACAGCCGTTAACTGCTTAGACTGTCAACGTTTTTCTTGTACTGATGAGATTACAGTGAGTTATGTTACAACTGACACATTTAAGAAGAGATCGCTTAGATCTGACCCTTTTCAAACAAACTGTTATGGCTTTGTTAGAAGCACATATTAAAATGGAACCACAGTCATTTAAAACGTCGAAGGATACTACCACTATGTCTGACTAGACGATTTGTGGGTCTACAATGGCGGCCGATACAAGGATTATACGTGCTTGTCCGCTAGGGCATGTCTACGGATAAATCTGGTATAGACCAGGTTTACGACACTTCAAGACCATCAAGAAATGTAAGCCACATTTGAATTATATTATGCCTAGCTAATTGGAACAAACTATTTTTTCTGCAGATGACCAACACATATTTTTCGTCATATTTAAAGCTTGTAATGATTTACGCAAGACTTGTTAGATTTATTCTGAGCATTTTCAGCACTCAGAACAGTTTAGGATCGATGACCGAGCATTTTGAGCATTTATTTAAATTTTTCATATTTTTGGGAAATCACGGTAATCAGCCGATGTAACTGTAAAAGTTAAATTTATTTTTGTTGAAGAATGGATATTTTTTCCATATTCGAAGGTTCGAACATGTGGATTCTCACATAATGAGATGATAATTAAACATATTTGAAATAATAATAATAATAATAATAATCCACTAATAATAATAATAATAATTTTCATAATTTTTCTAAATAATTCTTGGATATTATATTTTATAATAATCATATGTATTGAGAGAAAGAGCCTATGAAGTAGTTGAAACATTTCTAGTTTGGAACAGGAGATTTTCCGAAGGAGAGTGGTTAGCGCAAGCCCGCATTCAACCTACATGTCAGTTCTGGTTGAACAGTTGATATTTGCAATGAGCAAAGTATATGTTTCATATAACACGGAGAGGCATGAAACGGGAAGCAATTGATATTTGTATCAAATAGGATATTGTTGTATTTATATAAAATCATGACGTAAATACACTTCGAAAGTGAAATGAAGCTTTTCATGAGTATGGTAAATTCACGGGTTGAACTGAATGGTAAAATAAAATAAACTTGTAAGTTTATTAATCTTCCAGTGTTGATAACAAGCAGAGGCTTGATTTATTGTATAAATTTTGGGAAGATAATTTATGTGTGTGGAGTAGTTGAAATGCCATTCCCAGGTGCGCAGGTTTAAGTCGCAGGAATGAAGGTTTTTTCGAGCATCAATCAAATAGCAGGTTCGATGGCTCAGGTTTATAGTAGGAGTATTGGAGCCACACATTTCGTCGTATGAATAACCCGAAGGTTATTTCTTTGAAACCATCAGTTCTTATTTCAACCTTGTTTACGAATTCCATTTAGACTTTGATTTTGCTAGAACCCGGATTTGTCATGATAGTAGTTTATTCTTCTTCAGAGGAAGACCTTTGCCGTTGTTGTTGTTGTTGTTATAATATTGTGTTCTTACACAAATAGTAGAATGGGCCACTGCAAATTTAAAATAATTCTTTAACCACGAATAATTTGAAGGATATTTTCAATCCTAGTGCCATGAACTAAATGAATTCATTATGAGACTACAATTCTAATTTTCGCATTCTGTCGAAGAATTGCAAGTTGTGAAAGTTGCTAGAAATGGCCAGAAATATAAATATTTTTATAATATTGTTCCCAAGTGGAAAATCTAATAGTTGAATGGTTCAACCATTTATTGATCAAGTTAATGATTCAGAAATCATATATTTTGTTTGGAACTTGAAGTTCATAATCGAGTCACTTCTCGAATATTTAATGTCAGAAGAACAATTAATTGTTGTTGTGCTTCGCACAGTTCTTCGATGCTATGCTCAATGGTCAAATACTTTTCAGATGTTGTTAATATGTGTTAATAATTTGTGTTGCTTAGATGATGATAATAGTTTCAACGATATATTTTGGAAAACTGGAAAACAAGTGAAAGTTTAAGAAATTCTATAAACATTTATTCTACGAGTGTTAACATCATGTAAATAGTCAAACAGTGATCGACGTTATTTCCAGTATGGACAATTCATTTTGCACTGGAATAAAAAGTTAATAATTTTGGAACACAGTCCACAGGACTATCAATCGGACTTGTGTTTTCAAAAAGATTGTCAAATGTGTTTGGAAGATTTCTGTATATTGTGTGTAAATAAGAGTGTGGATCGCCACACGTGGATGATGCTGCTTTGAGCATTATTCTTGCAGTCAGAGTTTAACTTTAAATAAACTGAGATAATTTTACCAGATGTGTTTCACCCAATTAAATCTCCTTCTATCCTTATTGTTGCATTGAGCCAAAAATCAGTAAAGCATTTTATAAATTTGATGTCGTTTTTGCGATTTGCTTTAACCCATCTGGCGCTCCGGGATATTTTGATTCTCGTGCTGACTGATTATTGGTAAAATGCATATGTGGTCGTGCGGACTCCGGTCTAAACGGGCACATAAAATAAGATAGAGAGAGAAATGGCTTCGAACGTGGGGCCCGATTTAGACATGGTCAATCGCATGCCGAGTTGAAATTGTGATAATTTTTATAGAAATATTTTGGGAGTTGAGAGATGTCTGGTTTGGATGAATAAATTAGTAGGAAACCCAATTAGTGGGAAAATTAAAAATTTAACTTGGTTAATAATTAGAATGGGTTTGATTATTTTTGATAATGGCTTAACCATTAGGGCGTCAAGTAAATTCAGTAGTAAACGTTCGATGACTGGATATACACATTATTAGAATCCAGGTGGAGGATATTTGAGAACTTGCATATTTTTCTTGTGATATTATGGTAAATGTAATTCGTAAAAGTAGAGAATTTTGTTTTTCCATCACGTCGATATTAGGACAAATCTCATTTTATTATAGTGTTCCAATTAGCTATTCATATTTCTTGTTCTAGTTATAAGCTTGTGTTTGCCACTGTTGTATACTCCTAAGTTTTGAATAATTGAAATTATGGAAGAAATGATGAGGATGATGAGGAGTTTGGAGGAGAGTTCAAAAGAGGCTGGACTGCGTGTAGCAGCCATTATGAAAGAAGATACTGAGGCTTTGGAAAAGAAACTCAAAGAAAATTCTGATTCTTTAGAAAATAAACTTAAAGAAAATTCTGAGTCTTTAGAAAATAAACTTAAAGAAAGTTTGGAGGATAAACTTAAAGAAAATTCTGATTCTTTGGAAAATAAACTTAAAGAAAATTCTGATTCTTTAGAAAACAGGTTAAAAGGGAACTTGAAAGAAAATTTAAACAGTAAATTTAATTCAATGGAAAGTAAATTTAAAGAGAATTCTGAAATTTTGAAAATGACACTTGAAAGTAAAATGAATAAATTATGCGATAAAACACATGAACTCGAAACTTCATTAGCTACTAACGCAAGTTTAATGGACGATAAATTTCGCGATGCCGATCTTCGATCCCAAAGCTTAGCTGATAGGATAGAACATGGTCTTAGGAAAGTTGGTGAAGACATGGTCAACCTGGAAGTCAGAGTGAAGAAGGAGAGTAACGAGATGGGAATTCTGGTTGTTCAGCGTTTAACGGAACAATTCAAGGAACTTGTCATGGGAGAAATAAGAGAAGGAGTGATTCATGAATTGCAAACTGAGATTAAAACCACAGTTGTCAATGAAATTAAAGACACACTCAAGCTGGAGAATCAAGAGGGAATCAAGGAGATTAGGGAATCTTTGTCATCCCACATTGAAGTAATTGCCAAGGATATTCAAGCAACTCAGAAGGACATATCAGATATGACAGGGTCATTGAAAAGTCATGAGGCTGTTATGAACCAGATATCCATTGATGTTAAAGACAATTGTAAAGAGACTGAAGCAATCAAGAAGATGGCAGAAGAAAACCAGAAAGAACTTGAGGCTATGAAAACTCAAAGGATGAGAAACAGTCTGGTCATCTGTTGAAAATGCCGAATGTAAAAGGAAAGGAACAGATACAGATAAATCTAGGAGGAGCTAGAGAGACTGATAGACAGGATGAGGTCAGGACAGTATTTCAATCCAACCCCATAACTGTGTTTAAGAATATAGAAGACAAGCCTTCTAAATTTTCAGGGCGAGATTCTGTAACACCCGTGGAATTTTTGAGAGAAGCAGGTGATTATCTGAAAGATTCTAAGATCCCTAAAGAAAGACAGATCAGGGTAATAGGGAAGTTCTTGGAAGGTCCCGCACTTTTGTGGTTTAGAGCATTTAGATCCACTCTAAATACTTTTGAGGAGTTTTCTCGTGGGTTATTGAAGAAGTTTTGGTCCCCGGAAACCCAACAGCAAGTTAGAGCAGAGTTGTATTCGAAGAGATTCTCGACGTCACAACCTACTCGATACTCTACATACTTTTCTGGACAGCTGTCTAAACTCCAACATTTAGATCCGCCAATGCCAGATAACGAGTTGATTACTGCATTGATACGTCAATTTCCAGCAGACGTCCAGAGGACTTTGATCGCTGCTGATATCTACAATATGGAACAGTTTGATGAAGTATTGCAAAAGCTGGATCATACAAACGCTCAATTCTTTCATCAGAAGGGAGTAAAGAGTAATAACGCTGTGTATGCTGTTATGGCTGACAGTTATTCTCAGACACCTCGAGAGATTCGAGAGGAGCGAGAAGAGAAATCGCCGAGGGAAGATTCCAATACGAGAGGATGGAACCAATACCGTAACAGATACAGTTACAAACCATATGCAAGACCGGATGGTGGTAATCGATACAACACTCGATGGAGAAGACCACGAGATACTCAAGGAAGGTACCAGGAAAGGAGATCCTATGGTAGAAACCAGTGGCGTAGCGTGAACTTTTGAGCTGGGGACGCCAAAGTTTTAAACGACAGTTAAACTAAGGAACAAATCAAAAAGCTAATATGAAAGATACTGTCACATACCTCACACAGTCTTGTACTTAAGCTCCATTCGTCTTTTCTTATTTTCTGCGAAAACGTCTATGATGTGTTCAAGAAATGCGGGCTCTGATGAAAGCTCACCTTTTTTTTTTTTTTTTTTCAATAGCCAATGAATTATACACGACAAGCGACTATTGCTCATAGAATTTCTAAGGTAGGTTTTAATTCTTTTCAGCGTGCTCATGCTGCGTTTACTACTAGCTGTAGTAGTTTGTTGGTTGGTTCTTAAGTTTAGGGGCTGCGACAACGCGATCATGTAGCCCCGTGTACTTTGGGTGTGTGTAGAATCTGTCTGATAACCGGTGTTAATTGTGATGACTGTATTAGTGTGAGTTATCTGTTTTTTATTTAAGTACAGACTGCAACTTAGAATTTTTCAAATAGTTCCTACTTTGGTCGCCAAGCGCCACCGTCAACGACTACTAGGCCAAGTTCAGAACTTAGCTACTAGACGCCACCGCAGTCGGCTCTTGGCAACGAACGTAGAAACCTAAGAGCGTTGTTTACATTCTTAACCTATCCAATTTAGCTTCACACAGGTGTAATTAGTGGAAGGTTCTTTAACATGCCATAAATCTATGACATGCGACCGCCGGCTTTACTTCCCTTCCGAACGAAGGCATACTGAGGGATTTTTAACGCTCTTAAAAAATCCGACGGCTTCGGCCGGGTTTGAACCCGCTATCTTGGGCATAGAAGCTCAGCATGCCACCAACTACGCCACCGATAGCTGTAGTAGTTGGAATAGTCAGTACAAAGCGTAGTAGTTTAGTTACTTCCTGATAGATGGAGTCAAGATCGTTCGTAACAAAATATTTTAAAAGATCTTTTAGAGCTAAATGCTTTGTCTGATCTGGATAAACAATGTGAAGTTCATTTATAGTAATTGGTTAACATTAAATAATGGATACTGTTTTACCAAAAAATCTAATTTGCTCTGAGGGAATGTTTCGGGGTATTTTTAAACTTCATTTTCTTGTACTAACTCTATGAAATTTAGATGAGTGCGATCTTCAAATCTACTTTTCATTTGAGCTGTTAGTGAATCTACTATTCCAAAAGACAGCACTCTCAAAGTGTTCTTTTGATTGCCATCATACATTACGTTTTCATTCATCTGGATGCTTTTTTTGAACGCGTATGTCAGTGAGATCTTCATTTCTTAAGTTTTCTATGCTTTTGACGACAGCCGCTTTCTCATTATGGCAAGTTACAATACTCACTGTCGATGATTGTAACAATTTGAAAATATGATCAGTGTAAAAGAAACAAGCTTCGAATACACATAGGTAATATACAAAGATTGGGTCATCCATATGTTATTTGAGACCAATGGCACAGTTCACAGAATCGTCATCCCATTCACTATTTTCATCATAAATAATTTCATCAAAATACATTACAATTCTTGGAAATGTTTAATAATGGTGAAAACTGCCCTCGAATGAAAATTCCATCTCGTATTGCTTGCTCGTGGAAGCTTAAATCCTCTTTTGGTCAACAAAACTGTCCTTTTAGAAGATTTGCTGAAAAAACTGTGAAAAGCAGTCAAGGTACAGACAAACAAACGAACCTGATTTATTGTTTTTGAGCCGTACAGGAGTACCAAATTTAATTGGTGGGCGTAACAATGGACGAAAAGAGCATATGGGCAAAACTGTTTCATTAGCTTTTGAACTCCTCCTTATCTGCCTGCCATTACAGCTGCGCCATCGTATGTCTGGCTTACGCCTTTTTCTCCATTTACTTCCCAGTCAAGTAAAACTTTGTGCACGATTTCTGACAATCCCGCAGCTGTTTTATTCTTGGAAACGTCATAAAAGCCGACGAATCTCTCCTCTATTCTATCATCCACACAATATCTAAATATTATGCTCATCTGGCTCTTACATGACACGTCTAATGTCTCATCCGCTTGTATGGATAGAAAGGGGGGATTCATTTATTTCTGATTTGATTTTTTCATTTAATGCAATTGTTTTAACTTCTATCAAGTCATTTTGAATGTCTGGAGATGTTCCTTTTAATAATGATGATGACTGTAAATGGTCTCTAACTATCGATTCATTATGAGCGAGCAGATTCAACAATTGCAAATAATTACCCTTGTTAATAAAACTTTCATCTTCTCTATGCCCTCGGAAGGCTAGTTCTTGTGTACTGAGAAATACTACAGATTGAATAAGTCGTCGCGCATACTGCCTGTTTGAAGACACGATCTCATTATGTTTTACTGCTTGTAGTCGAGCAACTTCAGAAAATGCATGCTCAATGCGAGTTTTACCTAGCAGATGGTATGCTTCACAATGTAACAAATGGTATTTTGAAGACTGGTGTTTTACAGCTCTGTTAATTGAATTATTCAGGTCCGAAATTCCTTCTGTTGCACCATTCAGTATCTTTCGGCCCAGTTAGCCAGGAAAACCTGTCATACCAAGAAAACTGAAAACTCCGTGTGCGATTTTTACCAGCTTCTTTAATTGATAAATTTGGCTTTGGTCTTTTTGTTTTTAATTCACATCGCTGTTCATATGATAAAGTGCTCAAAGGAGTTGCCTTTAGAAAATTAATAATATTCGAGTCCTGTGAACTTACTTCAGTCATATTGGCAGCATTAAACACACTCACGCACAATTAAAATTAACTACACTTTACAGTTCGAACTAGCACTAGCGCAGCGATTGGGCCATTGAGTTAACAGAACAGTGATCATCTGATCATACAAAGTTTACGCCAGTGGGTGTCAACCAGATAGGATTTATTTGGCACCATCGGTGTAGTACGTAATCTGTGGTTTACGCCAGCCAAACGCCGGCGTACGGAAGCACTTTCCTTCCGAGAAGCAAGAATGAACTCGCGCATGCGCTGATCCGTGGCCTGGTCGGGGTGGTACATAGCTCTTGACGCCAAGAAGTTCTGGCGTACAAGAAAAGCAAAGCACAGCAGTGGACCGCGGCTGGGCTAAGACTAGTTATATGGTGGGTGCGGAAATAAAATAACTAAGCGCCATGTAATATGCTATCGCCGCATTTATATAAATTAAAAACGATGTTATATTTTACTCTTTGATGAATACACATTCTAATTTTTAAATCAGGGAACGCCCGGCGTATCGGCGTATTATAGCGCTACGCCTCTGGTAGAAACTACAATAATAGAGGGAATGTAGATACTCGTCAGTCCAATGAAGAGTTTAACAAGGACACGAGGAAAAATTTGGAAGCAAGACACCAAGATAACTTGCAATTTGTGGAACAGAGGCCCAATGATCCAGGTCCATCGGGAACACAACAATCCCGGGGGAATGGTAAAATTAAGGATTTTGAATATTGTGGAAGTAAACAATAATGGAAGCTATGAAGTAGCCAATACACGAACTGGTAACATCGTGAGAACTTATAATGCATCGAATTTGAAGATCTATTATTCAAGAACCAGATAATTTAATGTGTAGATAGGAAAAATAAAAATTTTTCAATTTTTATTTTTTGCTAGGTGTGGGGTGGATGTGCCCAAATCTAGGAATGGGTATTCCAAGTTTCAGACACCTAGATATCAAGGGAAAGGCTGTAGCAGCTTTTGAAAGTTCAGATATTTGAATATCGCGCTACATTGCTTCTCGAAGCCTCTCGAAGAAAATTACCGATAGTTGGATGGTAAATGACGTAGCGAGTCATAGCAGAAGTGGAGACTATTTATTGATTAAATAGTTAACTATGGAGCAGAGACTTGAGACTGGGATCAGATTACTGGCACGGCCAAATAAAAGAGAATGCAATTAATATCAAGTAAATCGGACCAGGGATTCAAGAGATATGAGGATTTCTAGATATCAGGCGATGACGCGTGACCCTGACCGTTTTTGTATAAAAGCAAGCTGGAGCAGGAATAGGGAGCTCACTTCATCACAAGCACTTGGCAAGCAAGTTGCGTCTACGCTGAGCCAAGGCACATGGTTGCCGCCTCTACGAAGAAGTACTTTTCAAATCGTGATAGTCACGAGAAGTGCTGCGCAAACGAGTTGGAACTTAGTAAGTTTCTGGTGAGGAGAATCACTGAGGTGATTGTTTTCTACAGACATTGGTGGAAATATTTATATTTCCTAAAGGACATATGCTAGACTTGGTCTAGAAAATAGTATTGTCACAGTCCAATAGTAAATTAATACTTGGATGTTTAAATCCATTTGAAGTCAGTTTTCATATTTTGTAACTATTTAACCACTTCGATCCGTCAGTACATTGAAGAATAGTCTATAACGGTGGCGTTCATTAGTCTACGCAAGGGAAACTGCAGGTTGTCTAGCGCATGGCAGATGGTGATTTTAATAAACCATGCCCAGGGAACGATCTTCAGAACAGCCGTTAACTGCTTAGACTGTCAACGTTTTTCTTGTACTGATGAGATTACAGTGAGTTATGTTACAACTGACACATTTAAGAAGAGATCGCTTAGATCTGACCCTTTTCAAACAAACTGTTATGGCTTTGTTAGAAGCACATATTAAAATGGAACCAGTCATTTAAAACGTCGAAGGATACTACCACTATGTCTGACTAGACGATTTGTGGGTCTACAATGGCGGCCGATACAAGGATTATACGTGCTTGTCCGCTAGGGCATGTCTACGGATAAATCTGGTATAGACCAGGTTTACGACACTTCAAGACCATCAAGAAATGTAAGCCACATTTGAATTATATTATGCCTAGCTAATTGGAACAAACTATTTTTTCTGCAGATGACCAACACATTTTTTTCGTCATATTTAAAGCTTGTAATGATTTACGCAAGACTTGTTAGATTTATTCTGAGCATTTTCAGCACTCAGAACAGTTTAGGATCGATGACCGAGCATTTTGAGCATTTATTTAAATTTTTCATATTTTTGGGAAATCACGGTAATCAGCCGATGTAACTGTAAAAGTTAAATTTATTTTTGTTGAGGAATGGATATTTTTTCCATATTCGAAGGTTCGAACATGTGGATTCTCACATAATGAGATGATAATTAAACATATTTGAAATAATAATAATAATAATAATAATCCACTAATAATAATAATAATAATTTTCATAATTTTTCTAAATAATTCTTGGATATTATATTTTATAATAATCATATGTATTGAGAGAAAGAGCCTATGAAGTAGTTGAAACATTTCTAGTTTGGAACAGGAGATTTTCCGAAGGAGAGTGGTTAGCGCAAGCCCGCATTCAACCTACATGTCAGTTCTGGTTGAACAGTTGATATTTGCAATGAGCAAAGTATATGTTTCATATAACACGGAGAGGCATGAAACGGGAAGCAATTGATATTTGTATCAAATAGGATATTGTTGTGAAAATGAAAATCCACAGCCTGCTTCCAGTCTCCGACCGGGTCAGGAATGGAATGAATGAAGCCCCCATTTAGCGGCGAGGATATGAACTGTGCCGGCTGCCGAGGCCTGACGCACTCCTCTGGGGCAATGATTAAATGAATGACAGATGAAATGAAATGATGGTGGAGAGTGTTGCTGGAATGAAATTGTGACAGGGAAAACCGGAGTACCCGGAGAAAAACCTGTCTGCCTCCGTTTTGTCCAGCACAGATCTCACATGGAGTGACCGGGATTTGAACCACGGACCCAGCGGTGAGAGGCCGGCGTGCTGCCGCCTAAGCCACGGAGGCTTAGATATTGTTGTATTTATATAAAATCATGACGTAAATACACTTCGAAAGTTAAATGAAGCTTTTCATGAGTATGGTAAATTCACGGGTTGAACTGAATGGTAAAATAAAATAAACTTGTAAGTTTATTAATCTTCCAGTGTTGATAACAAGCAGAGGCTTGATTTATTGTATAAATTTTGGGAAGATAATTTATGTGTGTGGAGTAGTTGAAATGCCATTCCCAGGTGCGCAGGTTTAAGTCGCAGGAATGAAGGTTTTTTCGAGCATCAATCAAATAGCAGGTTCGATGGCTCAGGTTTATAGTAGGAGTATTGGAGCCACACATTTCGTCGTATGAATAACCCGAAGGTTATTTCTTTGAAACCATCAGTTCTTATTTCAACCTTGTTTACGAATTCCATTTAGACTTTGATTTTGCTAGAACCCGGATTTGTCATGATAGTAGTTTATTCTTCTTCAGAGGAAGACCTTTGCCGTTGTTGTTGTTGTTATAATATTGTGTTCTTACACAAATAGTAGAATGGGCCACTGCAAATTTAAAATAATTCTTTAACCACGAATAATTTGAAGGATATTTTCAATCCTAGTGCCATGAACTAAATGAATTCATTATGAGACTACAATTCTAATTTTCGCATTCTGTCGAAGAATTGCAAGTTGTGAAAGTTGCTAGAAATGGCCAGAAATATAAATATTTTTATAATATTGTTCCCAAGTGGAAAATCTAATAGTTGAATGGTTCAACCATTTATTGATCAAGTTAATGATTCAGAAATCATATATTTTGTTTGGAACTTGAAGTTCATAATCGAGTCACTTCTCGAATATTTAATGTCAGAAGAACAATTAATTGTTGTTGTGCTTCGCACAGTTCTTCGATGCTATGCTCAATGGTCAAATACTTTTCAGATGTTGTTAATATGTGTTAATAATTTGTGTTGCTTAGATGATGATAATAGTTTCAACGATATATTTTGGAAAACTGGAAAACAAGTGAAAGTTTAAGAAATTCTATAAACATTTATTCTACGAGTGTTAACATCATGTAAATAGTCAAACAGTGATCGACGTTATTTCCAGTATGGACAATTCATTTTGCACTGGAATAAAAAGTTAATAATTTTGGAACACAGTCCACAGGACTATCAATCGGACTTGTGTTTTCAAAAAGATTGTCAAATGTGTTTGGAAGATTTCTGTATATTGTGTGTAAATAAGAGTGTGGATCGCCACACGTGGATGATGCTGCTTTGAGCATTATTCTTGCAGTCAGATTTTAACTTTAAATAAACTGAGATAATTTTACCAGATGTGTTTCACCCAATTAAATCTCCTTCTATCCTTATTGTTGCATTGAGCCAAAAATCAGTAAAGCATTTTATAAATTTGATGTCGTTTTTGCGATTTGCTTTAACCCATCTGGCGCTCCGGGATATTTTGATTCTCGTGCTGACTGATTATTGGTAAAATGCATATGTGGTCGTGCGGACTCCGGTCTAAACGGGCACATAAAATAAGATAGAGAGAGAAATGGCTTCGAACGTGGGGCCCGATTTAGACATGGTCAATCGCATGCCGAGTTGAAATTGTGATAATTTTTATAGAAATATTTTGGGAGTTGAGAGATGTCTGGTTTGGATGAATAAATTAGTAGGAAACCCAATTAGTGGGAAAATTAAAAATTTAACTTGGTTAATAATTAGAATGGGTTTGATTATTTTTGATAATGGCTTAACCATTAGGGCGTCAAGTAAATTCAGTAGTAAACGTTCGATGACTGGATATACACATTATTAGAATCCAGGTGGAGGATATTTGAGAACTTGCATATTTTTCTTGTGATATTATGGTAAATGTAATTCGTAAAAGTAGAGAATTTTGTTTTTCCATCACGTCGATATTAGGACAAATCTCATTTTATTATAGTGTTCCAATTAGCTATTCATATTTCTTGTTCTAGTTATAAGCTTGTGTTTGCCACTGTTGTATACCCCTAAGTTTTGAATAATTGAAATTATGGAAGAAATGATGAGGATGATGAGGAGTTTGGAGGAGAGTTCAAAAGAGGCTGGACTGCGTGTAGCAGCCATTATGAAAGAAAATACTGAGGCTTTGGAAAAGAAACTCAAAGAAAATTCTGATTCTTTAGAAAATAAACTTAAAGAAAATTCTGAGTCTTTAGAAAATAAACTTAAAGAAAGTTTGGAGGATAAACTTAAAGAAAATTCTGATTCTTTGGAAAATAAACTTAAAGAAAATTCTGATTCTTTAGAAAACAGGTTAAAAGGGAACTTGAAAGAAAATTTAAACAGTAAATTTAATTCAATGGAAAGTAAATTTAAAGAGAATTCTGAAATTTTGAAAATGACACTTGAAAGTAAAATGAATAAATTATGCGATAAAACACATGAACTCGAAACTTCATTAGCTACTAACGCAAGTTTAATGGACGATAGATTTCGCGATGCCGATCTTCGATCCCAAAGCTTAGCTGATAGGATAGAACATGGTCTTAGGAAAGTTGGTGAAGACATGGTCAACCTGGAAGTCAGAGTGAAGAAGGAGAGTAACGAGATGGGAATTCTGGTTGTTCAGCGTTTAACGGAACAATTCAAGGAACTTGTCATGGGAGAAATAAGAGAAGGAGTGATTCATGAATTGCAAACTGAGATTAAAACCACAGTTGTCAATGAAATTAAAGACACACTCAAGCTGGAGAATCAAGAGGGAATCAAGGAGATTAGGGAATCTTTGTCATCCCACATTGAAGTAATTGCCAAGGATATTCAAGCAACTCAGAAGGACATATCAGATATGACAGGGTCATTGAAAAGTCATGAGGCTGTTATGAACCAGATATCCATTGATGTTAAAGACAATTGTAAAGAGACTGAAGCAATCAAGAAGATGGCAGAAGAAAACCAGAAAGAACTTGAGGCTATGAAAACTCAAAGGATGAGAAACAGTCTGATCATCTGTTGAAAATGCCGAATGTAAAAGGAAAGGAACAGATACAGATAAATCTAGGAGGAGCTAGAGAGACTGATAGACAGGATGAGGTCAGGACAGTATTTCAATCCAACCCCATAACTGTGTTTAAGAATATAGAAGACAAGCCTTCTAAATTTTCAGGGCGAGATTCTGTAACACCCGTGGAATTTTTGAGAGAAGCAGGTGATTATCTGAAAGATTCTAAGATCCCTAAAGAAAGACAGATCAGGGTAATAGGGAAGTTCTTGGAAGGTCCCGCACTTTTGTGGTTTAGAGCATTTAGATCCACTCTAAATACTTTTGAGGAGTTTTCTCGTGGGTTATTGAAGAAGTTTTGGTCCCCGGAAACCCAACAGCAAGTTAGAGCAGAGTTGTATTCGAAGAGATTCTCGACGTCACAACCTACTCGATACTCTACATACTTTTCTGGACAGCTGTCTAAACTCCAACATTTAGATCCGCCAATGCCAGATAACGAGTTGATTACTGCATTGATACGTCAATTTCCAGCAGACGTCCAGAGGACTTTGATCGCTGCTGATATCTACAATATGGAACAGTTTGATGAAGTATTGCAAAAGCTGGATCATACAAACGCTCAATTCTTTCATCAGAAGGGAGTAAAGAGTAATAACGCTGTGTATGCTGTTATGGCTGACAGTTATTCTCAGACACCTCGAGAGATTCGAGAGGAGCGAGAAGAGAAATCGCCGAGGGAAGATTCCAATACGAGAGGATGGAACCAATACCGTAACAGATACAGTTACAAACCATATGCAAGACCGGATGGTGGTAATCGATACAACACTCGATGGAGAAGACCACGAGATACTCAAGGAAGGTACCAGGAAAGGAGATCCTATGGTAGAAACTACAATAATAGAGGGAATGTAGATACTCGTCAGTCCAATGAAGAGTTTAACAAGGACACGAGGAAAAATTTGGAAGCAAGACACCAAGATAACTTGCAATTTGTGGAACAGAGGCCCAATGATCCAGGTCCATCGGGAACACAACAATCCCGGGGGAATGGTAAAATTAAGGATTTTGAATATTGTGGAAGTAAACAATAATGGAAGCTATGAAGTAGCCAATACACGAACTGGTAACATCGTGGGAACTTATAATGCATCGAATTTGAAGATCTATTATTCAAGAACCAGATAATTTAATGTGTAGATAGGAAAAATAAAAATTTTTCAATTTTTATTTTTTGCTAGGTGTGGGGTGGATGTGCCCAAATCTAGGAATGGGTATTCCAAGTTTCAGACACCTAGATATCAAGGGAAAGGCTGTAGCAGCTTTTGAAAGTTCAGATATTTGAATATCGCGCTACATTGCTTCTCGAAGCCTCTCGAAGAAAATTACCGATAGTTGGATGGTAAATGACGTAGCGAGTCTTAGCAGAGGTGGAGACTATTTATTGATTAAATAGTTAACTATGGAGCAGAGACTTGAGACTGGGATCAGATTACAGGCACGGCCAAATAAAAGAGAATGCAATTAATATCAAGTAAATCAGACCAGGGATTCAAGAGATATGAGGATTTCTAGATATCAGGCGATGACGCGTGACCCTGACCGTTTTTGTATAAAAGCAAGCTGGAGCAGGAATAGGGAGCTCACTTCATCACAAGCACTTGGCAAGCAAGTTGCGTCTACGCTGAGCTAAGGCACATGGTTGCCGCCTCTACGAAGAAGTACTTTTCAAATCGTGATAGTCACGAGAAGTGCTGCGCAAACGAGTTGGAACTTAGTAAGTTTCTGGTGAGGAGAATCACTGAGGTGATTGTTTTCTACAGACATTGGTGGAAATATTTATATTTCCTAAAGGACATATGCTAGACTTGGTCTAGAAAATAGTATTGTCACAGTCCAATAGTAAATTAATACTTGGATGTTTAAATCCATTTGAAGTCAGTTTTCATATTTTGTAACTATTTAACCACTTCGATCCGTCAGTACATTGAAGAATAGTCTATAACGGTGGCGTTCATTAGTCTACGCAAGGGAAACTGCAGGTTGTCTAGCGCATGGCAGATGGTGATTTTAATAAACCATGCCCAGGGAACGATCTTCAGAACAGCCGTTAACTGCTTAGACTGTCAACGTTCTTCTTGTACTGATGAGATTACCGTGAGTTATGTTACAACTGACACATTTAAGAAGAGATCGCTTAGATCTGACCCTTTTCAAACAAACTGTTATGGCTTTGTTAGAAGCACATATTAAAATGGAACCAGTCATTTAAAACGTCGAAGGATACTACCACTATGTCTGACTAGACGATTTGTGGGTCTACAATGGCGGCCGATACAAGGATTATACGTGCTTGTCCGCTAGGGCATGTCTACGGATAAATCTGGTATAGACCAGGTTTACGACACTTCAAGACCATCAAGAAATGTAAGCCACATTTGAATTATATTATGCCTAGCTAATTGGAACAAACTATTTTTTCTGCAGATGACCAACACATTTTTTTCGTCATATTTAAAGCTTGTAATGATTTACGCAAGACTTGTTAGATTTATTCTGAGCATTTTCAGCACTCAGAACAGTTTAGGATCGATGACCGAGCATTTTGAGCATTTATTTAAATTTTTCATATTTTTGGGAAATCACGGTAATCAGCCGATGTAACTGTAAAAGTTAAATTTATTTTTGTTGAGGAATGGATATTTTTTCCATATTCGAAGGTTCGAACATGTGGATTCTCACATAATGAGATGATAATTAAACATATTTGAAATAATAATAATAATAATAATCCACTAATAATAATAATTTTCATAATTTTTCTAAATAATTCTTGGATATTATATTTTATAATAATCATATGTATTGAGAGAAAGAGCCTATGAAGTAGTTGAAACATTTCTAGTTTGGAACAGGAGATTTTCCGAAGGAGAGTGGTTAGCGCAAGCCCGCATTCAACCTACATGTCAGTTCTGGTTGAACAGTTGATATTTGCAATGAGCAAAGTATATGTTTCATATAACACGGAGAGGCATGAAACGGGAAGCAATTGATATTTGTATCAAATAGGATATTGTTGTATTTATATAAAATCATGACGTAAATACACTTCGAAAGTGAAATGAAGCTTTTCATGAGTATGGTAAATTCACGGGTTGAACTGAATGGTAAAATAAAATAAACTTGTAAGTTTATTAATCTTCCAGTGTTGATAACAAACAGAGGCTTGATTTATTGTATAAATTTTGGGAAGATAATTTATGTGTGTGGAGTAGTTGAAATGCCATTCCCAGGTGCGCAGGTTTAAGTCGCAGGAATGAAGGATTTTTCGAGCATCAATCAAATAGCAGGTTCGATGGCTCAGGTTTATAGTAGGAGTATTGGAGCCACACAGTTCGTCGTATGAATAACCCGAAGGTTATTTCTTTGAAACCATCAGTTCTTATTTCAACCTTGTTTACGAATTCCATTTAGACTTTGATTTTGCTAGAACCCGGATTTGTCATGATAGTAGTTTATTCTTCTTCAGAGGAAGACCTTTGCCGTTGTTGTTGTTGTTATAATATTGTGTTCTTACACAAATAGTAGAATGGGCCACTGCAAATTTAAAATAATTCTTTAACCACGAATAATTTGAAGGATATTTTCAATCCTAGTGCCATGAACTAAATGAATTCATTATGAGACTACAATTCTAATTTTCGCATTCTGTCGAAGAATTGCAAGTTGTGAAAGTTGCTAGAAATGGCCAGAAATATAAATATTTTTATAATATTGTTCCCAAGTGGAAAATCTAATAGTTGAATGGTTCAACCATTTATTGATCAAGTTAATGATTCAGAAATCATATATTTTGTTTGGAACTTGAAGTTCATAATCGAGTCACTTCTCGAATATTTAATGTCAGAAGAACAATTAATTGTTGTTGTGCTTCGCACAGTTCTTCGATGCTATGCTCAATGGTCAAATACTTTTCAGATGTTGTTAATATGTGTTAATAATTTGTGTTGCTTAGATGATGATAATAGTTTCAACGATATATTTTGGAAAACTGGAAAACAAGTGAAAGTTTAAGAAATTCTATAAACATTTATTCTACGAGTGTTAACATCATGTAAATAGTCAAACAGTGATCGACGTTATTTCCAGTATGGACAATTCATTTTGCACTGGAATAAAAAGTTAATAATTTTGGAACACAGTCCACAGGACTATCAATCGGACTTGTGTTTTCAAAAAGATTGTCAAATGTGTTTGGAAGATTTCTGTATATTGTGTGTAAATAAGAGTGTGGATCGCCACACGTGGATGATGCTGCTTTGAGCATTATTCTTGCAGTCAGATTTTAACTTTAAATAAACTGAGATAATTTTACCAGATGTGTTTCACCCAATCAAATCTCCTTCTATCCTTATTGTTGCATTGAGCCAAAAATCAGTAAAGCATTTTATAAATTTGATGTCGTTTTTGCGATTTGCTTTAACCCATCTGGCGCTCCGGGATATTTTGATTCTCGTGCTGACTGATTATTGGTAAAATGCATATGTGGTCGTGCGGACTCCGGTCTAAACGGGCACAGTATGACATCCGATTTTCTATATATCCCTCTAGGAGGCAATGCCAATTCATTTATTATATTTTTCAAGATATATGTTAACACAATAAGAACAGTGTAGCGCGCCTGCCTCCCGTCCGGAGGCCCCGGGTTCGATTCCCGGCTCCGTCAGAGATTTTAGACACTGACGTGAGGGCTGCAACGGGCTGAACTCAGATTCGTGAGGACAATTGAGTAGCTGTGAGGCAGCGCGCCGGTCACGAAGAACAAGATTAACGGCTGAGGGGACATTATGCACTGACCACGCGTCACCACAATATCTGCATGCCAAATGGCTGGGAAGCGGTCGCATGATAGGCCTAGACCCTTCATGGGCTGTAGTGCCAGGGGTAAAAAAATTAGGGGAAGCGCCTTCTAATACCGCCTTTAATTTTTAAACACTACAGTAGCGGCTATTAAATAAAGGTAGCGATATAGCTACGTTCAATTTCATAAACACTGGGCTCACAAATCCCGTATAGTTAAGTACAATTATCGGTCTGGTCATAATTTCAATAGCAAAGAAGCTCTGAGGCGGCTATTGCCGTTTCCTTAACACTTAAGGCATCCCGCCGTCATATACCTCAATGTGCACTTACCAAATTGTGAACCAGTCTATTTTACTGAAAATAATTTCTACTAGCGAGTATCCACTCCGGCAAACACCACACTCACTACATTTTCCAAAATTTACACAAGACATGATTTTTAAAGCACTCTTCTCTATGTTGAGGTACAGAGACATACCACATGGAAAGATACAATAAAATGTTGGCAAATCTGAGTTCAAGGAACTGCTGTCCAGAATAGGCTTTCGGTACAGGTTATGCGGCCCATATTCGTAACATGGAATGTTATCCTTTGACAATGCATCTACACCATGTGCGAGGACAACGCATTTCAAAGATCTCTAAAACCACAATAATCAGGAAATTGGGAGCGAAGATTCAAGGAGAAATAATTTCATCTTTGAGATTTGCTGATGACATCGTCGTCTTGGCCGATACGCCAGAGGATTTGAACGAGTCTTCGAATGGTATGGACTCCGTCTTGAGGAATGAATTCATGATGAAAATCAATAAATGTAAAACAAAATTATTGGAATGCAGCCGAAATAAATCAGAAACTTCTATGAACCTCAAATTGGCTGGTGAAACGCTACAGGAAGTAGGATACTTCTGTTACTTAGGAAGCAAAATATCCAGTGATGGACGAAGCAAAGAGGATATAAAAAGCAGGTTGGCTCAGGCAAGGAAAGCATTTCTACAGAAAAGGAATCTGTTGACATCGAATATATATTTAGGTATTAGGAAGTCATTTCTGAAAGCTTTTGTCTTGAGCGTGACATTATAAGGAAGTCAAACTTGGACTAATGGTGCAGCAGAAAAGAGGAGAATTTAAGCGTTTGAAATGTGGTGTTACAGGAGAATGGTGAAGATCAGATGGGTAGGTAGGGTAACAAATGAAGAGGTATTAAGACGAGTGGGAGAGGAGAGTTGTTTCTGGCGACTGCTAATGAAGGGAAGATATAGGTTGGTAGGACACATAAATAAGACACCCAGGAATAGCAAGCTTAGTTATGGAAGGGAGGGTCGTGGACAAGAACTGTAGGCGTAGACCAGGGTTAAACAGATTGCCACGGATGTAGGGTGTGGTTGCTGTGTAGAGATGAAACGATTAGCTCAGGAGAGGGAGGTAGGGAGGGCTGCATCAAACCAGAAAAAAAACAGAAGAATGAAGCAACAACAACAACAACAACAATCAGGAATTTTAATTATTTAGAGAGGCATGTGAGGCAAAAGAGTTGTTGGAGAATTTCAATCCCTGGGACGTAACACTGGAAGAGACTGCATAATGTACGAGTACATCAGCGGCCAAGGTGAGATATATTTTACTATAGGTCTATTAATAGCGACATGTTGACGTTCAAATCATCAAAAGTGTGGCAAAATTACACCCAGAATAGCTTAAGGAAAAATACTTTTAATTCCCCATATTCCGATAGATTTGCCATTCCAGTGTGCAAGAGTGCAGTTCCCTCTTCAAACAATATTCGCAATTTCTATTAACAAAGCGCAATGACACACACTTAACAGCAGCAGGTGTACATTTAGACAAAACTATTTTTTCCCATGGGCAACTGTATGTGGCGTGCTCACGAGTATCCGGACAACAAAATCGTTATGTCTCTGCAGAAGATGGCAAAACCAAAAACGTAATTTTAAAATGTGTTCATATAATGTAACATCATACCCTGCAGACTTTGACAACTCTAAAAAAATCCCACTTTTCTGCTCATATCAATATACTGTACTGTATGTATCAGAATTTTCAGAATTAGAATTGACCCATCTGTAGCCGCGATTGCTGTAATGGAATAGATCAATTAATGCATCGTCCCCATTTTCTTGATCGCGAGCGAAGCCGCGGGTACCTGCTAGTTATATATAAACTTTTGAACTGACGGTGGTTTTGGGGTCTGGGGGATGTGAAACGCGAAGATATGTCGAAATTTTCTGGAAGTCGAAACATGGTACCCATTGCAATAGTTAGCTTTCTAATGAAATCTACCTCTGGTTGGTTCCTCAGTTTAGGGGCTGCGACAACGCGGTCATCTAACACCGTGTACTTTGGGTGAGTTTAGAATCTGTCTGATAAACGGTGTGAATTTTAATGGCTGTAGTAGTCTTAATTCAGGTAAGGACTGCAGACGGTCAATTTCAAGCAGTAGTTCCTAATGTTGCTACCAGGTACTACCGTCAACGACACCTAGCTGTGAACTTGGCTACTAGATGCCACCCTAACCAGCAACTCGCAACGAACGTTGGAACTTCCCCTCCAAAGGAAAGCATACTGAGGGATTTTAGCTCTCTTAGAAAATCCGACGACTGCGGCCGGCTTTGAAACCGCGACCTTGGGCATAGACATTCTGCATGCTACTAGTTACGTCACCGAAGCCGCTTCCCACTTAGATGAAAATACTGAATCTGATCTCGTGCAAGTGCGTTGTCATGGCAACGTCTGATGGCTCATCCCTCATCAATTTAGTAGTGTTGCCATGGCAACCTCTGATAGCTCTTGGCATTTTCTTATAATTCCGAAATCATTTTTCTCATCCCTTGGCATAATGGTGGGTCATATCAAAAATTCTTTCAGACAAAAGTTTTAGGTAATTATTAGGGGAATATTGTCCATTTCGTACGGTTTTGATATTGTGCCTATTAAGAGAGATATGATTAATGTTTCCCGAAAAACCCACTTTTTCCCACCCCTTTGGTCAATGGTTGGTGATATAAAAAAACTCTTCAAACATAAATGTTTGGGTTTTATCCGACACATAGTATGAACGTTGAACGGATTCGATATTTCATATATTAAGAGAGTTATAGCAATATTTCACTTTTTCGAAAAAAGCCCCCCATTTTCACCCCCTTCTACCGGTTTAGCCCAGTAACGAACTCGACCGAGATTTTATAGGTATACATATTCGGTAAAAAGTGGTTGGTGAAAAATTACGGCAGTTATCGTGTCCACAAGAAACTGATATATACAGGGTGTAATTGATATAATGGAAGTCCGTTACACTGGTGATAGAAGAGACTATTGTAAGCTTCCTGGGTAAAAAATTTGTCACCTATCTTTAAATTGAAAATTTATCATTAAAAAGTCAATGTTTTTAGGCTTTTCCGAAATTCTTCAAACAGAAGGTGAGGCAGCAGGCTGGGGTAAACGGGGCGGGGCGAGGTGGGGCGATGTTCGGAGGAGAAGTTGTTACGTAATCGGAGCGTTGACCTTACTAGTTGAGGGGAGGTATCAGCTGTTACGAGGAAAGCGAGCGATACCCATCTCGTAAGAAAATTTGTATTGTTGTTGTTGTTGTTGTTGTTGTTGTAATTGCACGCAATGCCTTGGGATGTTATGACCGGCAGTATTGTGTAGCCTACTTTTTAAGTGTCATTGCCGTCCGGCACTTTAATGAAATATGGTGTGACAAAATTCCGACATCCCGTATTCTGTTCAGAACTAGCATTTAAGACGAAAGGAATACACTTTATGTTTTGTTTGAGAGGCTTGGCGATTTTGGTCATTTAGCCCCATGTGGTTGGGTGTGGGAAGAATTTGTCTGATAACCTGTGTTTTTGTGGTTTCTTTAGTTATGTGGGTGTTTGTAATTCAGGTGAGGATTGGGAAGGAGGCGGCCGTGGACTTAAGTTAGGAACCATCCCAATCCCAGCATTTGTCTGGGGTAGAAGTGGGAAACCATGGAAAACTACTTTCAAGATTTAATACTAGTATGGTACCACATGTACATAGTAATAATAATAATAATAGCCAGCCTTGTGGTGTTGAGGTAGCGCGCCTGCCTCTCACCCGGAGGCCCCGGGTTTGATTCCCGGCTCCGTCAGGGATTTTAGAAACTGACGTGAGGGCTGGAACAGGGTGCACTCAGTCTAGTGAGGACAATTGAGTAGCTGTCTGAGAGTGAGGGAGCGCCCCGATCACGAAGACCAAGATTAACGGCCGAAGGGACCCGATGCGCTAATCACGCGTCGCCCCAATATCTGCAGGCCAAATGGCTGGGTAGCGGTCGCTTGGTAGGCCTAGGCCCTTCACGGGCTGTAGTGCCAGGGGTTATTTATTACTTTAAATAATAATAATAACATTAAAGCAAATATAGCGAGTTGGTTGGCCCTATCAAAAGGCAATGGCATTTAGAACGGGTAAAGACCATACCTATCATTGTCTCAAATATGGGCGTGATCCGAAATTCCTTGCTCCAAGACCTTAAAGAACTGGTTCTGGATACTCAAATTGACAAACTAATGCAGAAGGCAGTAGTTCTCTCAACAACCCGAATCGTCTGGAAATTCATGGGTAGCGATTTCGACTTTCCAGCTTAGAAGTGGCTGTTTCAGTAGCAATAGTTTGGTTCCCTGAAGCCCGTATAGTTATGTTGTGATGTACCAGCAATGTGTTATATGTACTGTATAAAACAACAATAATAATAATTAAATGATAGTGAGGCTGTGAGCTCAGGTATTAGAGTGCTATCCTTCTCGAGGGTTCGATCTAGTCTGAGTCATGTAATACATGAAGGTGAAGAAATACGACAGACCTATGCCGATGGATGTAATGGCACGTACATGAAATTCTGTGAACACAACATTCCGGAATCTCTACATCCCTGCCAAAAATAAAAGTAGTGTGTCCAACAACATATTACTATTATTATTATTATTATTATTATACCGACAGTAGTGGCTACGCTGGCTAAAGCGCAGCATTAGGCCATGGGGCCAAGCTCTCTGCTGACTCGGTAGACGCGTGGGTTCGAGCCCCACCGTCGGCCGTCCTTGAAATGGTTTTCCGTGGTTTCCCATTTTCAACACCAGGCAAATGCTGGGACGGTACCTTCTGACAGGCCACGGCCGCTTCCTTCCACATCCTTGCCCAGTTTCATTCATCTTCATCCATTCCATCTCTCATCCCGACGCGCAGGTCGCCCACGGGCGTCGACTAGAAAGACCTGCACTCGGCCTCTCAGGAGGTCACACGACAAAAATAATAATAATAATAATAATTATTATTATTATTATTATTATTATTATTATTATTATTATTAGTAACTTATACACTTTATAAGAGACTATATCTTTACTGAATGTTATTTATTTTTAAGTAGGGTTCCAATTGTTTAGGACGTTCAGTAAATAAATATTTTTGGTAACAATGATGATGGAAGAGACTTGAAAGCTTGTTGTGATGGTTGTTGTTAATTCATTTTAGGGGCTTGGGACATTTGTTTATCAGCACCGTGTAGTTGGGTGAGTGTTGGATTTGTCTGATAAACTGTGTTTCTGTGGTGACTGTAGTAATATGTGTAGCTGTAGTTATTAGGGTCGTGAATGAGGTTGGTGCTCCGGGACTCCAAGTACCATACTATCCCGGCATGTGCTTGGAAAGCGCGTGGAAGAATCCAGGGAAATCCAAACTCAGGATAGCCACTGTCGGTGCTGAGTTTGGACCTTCAATTACCGGACTTGCTGCGATCGTGGTGTACGATTAAATGCGCATGCCTACACCGCGGGGGTAGGCATTCCAACTTTGGGCTCGTGGAATGCCACGGGAAATCATTATGTGGCTGCAGATGGTGGGAAGTAAGGAAGCTTGTGTTTTTACATGACCGTAAATTTCGTGATCGTGAGCTACTGGACCTCCTTTTTATGTGGAATCCGAACCACAGGACATGGCATTTCACTTCGAAAATCTCACATGCATTGACCGGGAATCAAACCCGGTCCGCCGTGGTGAGACGCCAACAGCTGGACCGCTGCGCCATCACGCCCCGACTTGCATATCGGCCGTTGATGGTAAGCTGCCTCAATTCTAGCACCCCATGAACATGATGATGATAATAATAATAGTCTAATAATAATAAGAAGAAGAGTCAGCATGTGTAGCTCTGGTGTTAGATTGCTAGAAATAAAAGTCTGGCAACTCGACATACCAAATAAAAAACATGAAGGAACTTAGGTTGGTTCCATAGTTTAGGGGCTGCGACAACGTGGTCAGGTAGCCCCGTAGAATTTAGTGTGTCTAAAATTCTATTATTACTATTATTAGTACAGCAGTAGTAGCCTGGTATAATAATAATAGTATTATTAATATTTTTGTTACGGTTGTTGCACTGTCTTCACACAAAGATAGACCAACAGTTTCTTAAATTAATTTACCAAATCTTTAGGATTTCCATTTTCTATGCATAGGCCGTGAGGATGGCAAAATCCTAAACAGATCCACCATCACTAGTCATGTAGCCACTCCCCATGAAGGTGTGAAACAGCTGTTCATAGGCTCGGTTTGTGTATTTCAATGCCATTGGCAGACAAGACGAGGAGGTCACTCAACTTCAGACTCTTGTCAACATTCCTTAGCGTTGGAGGGGAGGGCGACGGGGAGAAGTCAGCTGTACTGCTGAGGGGAACGAAGTGTAAGCCCGTTTCCAAGACATTGACCGACGATTTTTGTGATTTAATTCCACCTACACTAATTAAAATCCGACTGAATTTCATGAAGATATTTGCTTAGAATACCATCTTCTATCACCAGTGTAAAGGACTTCCATCATATCAAATACACCCTGTATATACTTTTGAACTGACGGTGGTTTTGGGGTCTGGGGGATGTGAAACGCGAAGATATGTCGACATTTTCCGGAAGTCGAAACATGGGACCCATTGCAATAGTTAGCTTTCTAATGAAATCTACCTAATACAAAAATAAATATTAAGTAAATAACAGTCCTAGTTTCCTGTTGCCGAACTTCCAAACCGTTTAGCAGAAAAATGCATAAACTTTAATGAAAACCGAGTGATTCTGATCGAATTCAACTGTAACGAGGTGCAAGGTATGTCTATTTTCTCTTAGATTTATTAGCACGCTATTTTATTTTGTGATATAATTTGCATTTTGATATTGTGGGAATTATAATGATAATATAATAGTGGCACTAGCAACCCGCCCCGGCTTCGCCCGGGAACAGTTATGAATGTGCAAGGAATTCTGTCAGACGTAATTTAAGAATGGCGAGGTGCAAGCCAAATCCCCCTCCCGTCCAAACTAAAAACACTTATAGTGGGCGATGTATCGAAGATAGAGATATGCTCACCCGGACTTTTTTGTACAATTTTTCATGCTGAACAATTCTTACACTCATAGTATATTGATATTTTTAACGGTTTGTCCAGCGTAAGCTTAAAAAGCGCACGGACGTCAAGTTCTTTCTTCGACCTATTCACTGAAATCTAAAATCGTTACTGCTTGGCTCCCTTTGATCATAAATAAATTATTTTCTACAGAAATCTTCCTCGATATTACCTGTACAGAATGGTGAAAGCCGCATCAAAATCCATCCAGTGGTTCTCGAGATTACCCGTGATATCCAAGAATCGGGGACTTTGTTTTACACTAAGTAGAGATAAGTCTTAGTCGTGTAATGCTTGGTGAACAGCGCTGTGTGAGCAGTTGAGTAACTAACAAGATTTCATGAAAAAGGTCTCATTGTCTAGGCCGGTATGAGCGAATTCAGTCGGCCGTGCTCGCAGAAGCAAATTATACAAATCAGATGGAGGTGAGAAACGGCCTCCGTGGCTTAGGCGGCAGCACGCCGGCCTCTCACCGCTGGGTCCGTGGTTCAAATCCCGGTCACTCCATGTGAGATCTGTGCTGGACAAAACGGAGGCAGACAGGTTTTTCTCCGGGTACTCCGGTTTTCCCTGTCAAAATTTCATTCCAGCAACACTCTCCACTATCATTTCATTTCATCTGTCATTCATTTAATCATTGCCCAAAAGGAGTGCGTCAGGCCTCGGCAGCCGGCACAGTTCATATCCTCGCCGCTAGATAGAGGCTTCATTCATTCCATTCCATTCCATTCCATTCGGAGACTGGAAGCAGGCTGTGGATTTTCAGATGGAGGTGAGAGAAGAGACGTGTCTAGTGCCGTAATAACGGCTCAAAATTGATTGTTTAGACTTATGAAAAACACTGTCAAAAAGTTATTATTAATATTCTCAGTCCCTATGTAGAAATATCTTTTAAAACCCTACGTTATCGTGCATGGGTCTGACGGCTCCATGGTTCCTTTTACCTTTTTAATATCAAGCCAACAGTTCAAGTTATGATCTTATCGTCTCGGGACATCTTGCACCATACCTTAGTAAGCATTTTTCTGGAGTTGTGAAATGACGAGCCTAAAATGAAACTCCACACGTGTCAGCTGCTGTGTCATATGCGATTGATAGCTCAAGCGTGCCCAATGATATAACATTCTGTCAGTGAGTTGCAGGTGTGCTGTTATAGCGGTTAGTTAGTTTGGTACGTTGGCTTACTGAATATCGGTAAAGAAATTACGCCTCACGAAAACCAAAGGATGTAGATGAAGTGTGACACCTTCTGGTGAAAGATAACGAATCGCTAGTTGATGAAAATTTAAAATAAAATTGTGACTCTGATACTGAAGACAAAGTTGAAACAAGATCTGGAGACTCGGATACTGACCATGATATTGGACAGGAGGACGGTAACGGAAGCGAATAATTGGATGGCAGTTTATTTTATCATTTTAAATGATCTTGTCGACTTCGTCGTTACGCTGGAGTCTGGCGTTACGTTACGGTGACGGGACGAAATGTACCCAGATGCACTGAGGTGTGTGACGTCATAGTACTGCTTGGTGCATGTGTACCCCGACAATCTCTACTTCGTTAGTATAAGACAAAAATCCCCGATTCTTGGATGTCACGGGTAAGCTTGAGAACCACTGGATGGATTTTGATGTGGTTTTCACCATTCTGTAAAGGATATCTCGAGGAAAGATTCTGTAGACAAAATTTATGTATGATCAAAGGAAGCCAAGCAGGAACGATTTCAGTGAAAAACTCGGAAACAAACTTGGCGTCCGTGCGCTTCTTAAGCTTACGCTGGGCAAACCGTTAAAAATATCAATATACTATGAGCGTAAGAATTGGTCAGCATGAAAAGTTCTACAAAAAAGTCCGTGAGAGCATATCTCAATCTTCAATACATCGCCCACTACAAGTGTTTTTAGACTGGATGGAAGGGGCACGTCCCCGCGCGCTCTGGAGAGCGTGACTGCATCCCGCGCGCTTGACCTTGCTTTGCCCTTGGTTTGCACTTGCCGATCGCGAGTAATTTGAAACAAGATAAGCAAGATAAGTATTATGCAGATAATTTTCTAACATGTCAAGAGTCTTTGGCTTCGAGCGACGCGAGAAGCCTCCAGCCTTTCTAGCATTTTTCAGCATTTGTAGCATTTAAAATGATACAACGTCTAGTCTTTCAGACTGACTGTCACTTTTTTATTGGTAGGTAGGCCATTATTATTATTATTATTATTATTATTTTTATTATTATTATTATTATTATTATTATTATTATTATTATTATTATTATTATTATTATTATTATTATTATATGTCCGCCTCATTCTTGACTCTGGCAAAAAAAACTTTAATTCTGGTGTGAGGGCTTGAAAGGAGTAGGCTACACTCAGCTTCGTGAGACAACACTGAGAAGAGGATGTTCGATTCCCACCTCAGCCATTCTGAAAGTGGTTTTCCATGGTTTCCCACTTCTACTACAGGCAAATGCTGGGACGATTCGTAACTTAATGCCACGGCCGCTTCCTTCCCAATTCTTAGCTGAATAGTTTCCTGCTAGGTGCCTTTCATGATCACTGGATAGATATTTCGGTCAATTTGGAAAAATGCGAGGTACTACTAATCCTGGTTTTAATTTCCACTTCAACCGAGGAAGTTACATATTCTCACAGATCACTAAGAAACAGTCCGCCTTTATAGTTATATCTTCCGAAAAATGCACTCCACATATTCTACTTTTGATCGACAGTCGAGTATCTTTCCGCGGAATAACTTTTGCCCAATTTCGCAAACAGGTTTGTTTCTTTTGGTGATGTGAAAAAAGATGTACCATTAGCTTTCCTTTCGTATCCCGATTTACATCCATGAACGAAACAGTACAACATTTTCTCGAAGCAGTAAAAAATGTAGTTTGCACACACAAGGCACTGCACAGCCTCTAACACAGACATTCGTAAAATATTACAAAGGAACAGATTCCCTCGCATACATGACTTCTCGCGCGCAGGATATTACAGTACTAACCTCATGGGTTTCGCACGTGTTCAGCTGCGGAGCGACTTTCGCGCCACACAGTGGCAGGACCATGAACGACAATGCTAAGATATCACTGACCGAGTTCATCCGCACCCCGCTCTTAGCCAGCGCTAGTGGCGCAGACCACCGACGCTACATAGTCAGCTGTTCAAAAATGGAATACGCCGTGACCTTCGTAAACCTCTTTACGAAGGCCGCGGTTACACTGATTACAACAAATTGTGTGTTTAGACTTATGAAAAATAACAAAAAGTTATTATTAATATTCTCCGTCCCTATGTAGAAATATCTTTTAAAACCCTCCGTTATCGTGCATGGGTCTGATAGCTCCTGGGTTCGTTTTAGCTTTTTAATTTCAAGCCAACAGTCCGCCTTAACGTTGGAAATAAATCAAAATATTAGAATTAGGACGTGAGGTGGTCCTGCTACATAATCACTAGACATAGGATTTTAATTTATCCACCTTGTGAAACACTAAGAAGTTTAATAATTAAATTAAAACGTACATGTTTCGGTATAAAATGATACCTCGTCAACGCAGATTAAATAAAATGAAAATCCACAGCCTGCTTCCAGTCTCCGACCGGGTCAGGGAATGGAATGAATGAAGCCCCCATCTAGCGGCGAGGATATGAACTGCGCCGGGTGCCGAGGCCTAACGCACTCCTCTGGGGCAATGATTAATGAATGACAGATGAAATGAAATGATAGTGGAGAGTGTTACTGGAATGAAATTTCGGACACGGAAAACCGGAGTACCCGGATAAAAACCTGTCTGCCTCCGTTTCGTCCAGCACAGATCTCACATGGAGTGACCGGGATTTGAACCACGGACCCAGCGGTGAGTTCCGGCGCGCTGCCGCCCAAGCCACGGAGGCTTTAGATTAAATAAAATGAATCTTAAAAACTATGTTAACAAACATCAAAGCGAAAATGGATATCCGTGCACAAACATTAGAATTTTTAATAAATGAAAGGTCACAAAAAAGTTTTAGAAAATACATAAAAGAAACAAGATTAAAAAGACAGTCAGTCTGAGGGATAAGACTTTATATCATTTCAAATGACGCATGCTACAAATGCTACACATATTAGAAAGGCTCAGGAGGGTTTCTCGCTTCTCTCGAAGCCTCAGGATTCTTTCAACAGACTCCATTACCCATTGACTTAGGCTTCCTGCACGGGGAACGGAGAGCGGGAGGTACACTCTGCTGCATGACGTCACGCACTCGCCGTCTCCGTATCGCATAACGCCAGACCCCAGGAGTAAACTCAGAGTCAACAGACCCCATTACCCTTTAACTTAGGTTTCCCGCGCGGGGAACGGAGAGCGGGAGGTGCACTCTGCTGCATGACGTCACGCACTCGCCGTCTCCGTATCGCATAACGCAAGACCCCAGGAGTAAACTCAGACTCGGTGCATATGCACTGAACAACATGATGACGTCATACACGCCGTAATCGTAACGCATAACGGTAGACCAAAGCATAACGATGAAGTCGACAAGATCATTATAAATGATAATATTCAGTATTAGTGAATCGGACGTCGTTGCTGAGTGCATGGGATGTTGCTTCCAGCCAGGTATAATGATATGGGATTTTAAGGCAAATGCCTTAAGAAATAACATCGTAATGCTTAAATATGTTGGCGTTTCATGATATATCACGTACATTGATAGAGGTTGGTTGGATCCTCAGTTTAGGAGCTGCGACAACGCGGTCATATAGCCCCGTGTACTTTGGCTGTGTGTAAAATATGTCTAATAACCGGTGTTAATTGTGATGACTGTATTAGTGTGTGTTATCTGTTTTTAATTCAAGTAAGGACTGCAGACATTCAATTTTCAAGTAGTTCCTACTTTTGCTACCAAACGCCACCGTCAACGACCAACTAGTTCTGAACTTGGTTACTAGATGCCAACGCAGTCGGCTCCTAGCTAAGAACGTTGGAGCCTAAGAGCGTTAGTCAATTTTAACCTATAATTTAGCTTCGCACACGTGTAATTAGGGGAAGGTTCTTTTACATGTCATGAATCTATGACATGGGACCGCGACTTTACTTCCCCTCCGAAGGAAGGCATACTGAGGGATATTTAACGCTCTTAAAAAGCCGACGACTTCGACCGGATTTGAACCCGCGACCTTGTGCATAAAAGCTCAGCATGCTATCAACTCTACATGTGTGTGGTATGTCAAAGAGCTGCTAAAGGATTAACCCAGTCTTCAGGGAGACATTGCGTGTATTGAGGCACATTTTTCATTTCTTCCAGTCACCATTTCAAAAAGAAGATGTTCAGTAAAGAACATATAGCCTACTTTCTCCTAAATTCAAGGGTATTGTTATAACTCTTTGTCCATTGCAAGGAGTATAATTGAATGTTGGTTGTAGTAGCTTGTTGAAATACAACGTGTTATAGGGATATTAAACCTGAATATGATGTGCCCTTTGCTAGTGCTACCTCTGTACAAAATTTCATCCAATTCGGTTTCATCGTGTTTGAATTGATATTGTGAATCGATTTGCACACATACATGGCCGCTATCTGCAAACAATTGGGCTGTTGACCTTGTAGTTCGGTCAAAATATTCTTCGTTTATAAAGGTATAATGTTGCAAAATTTGGTAGAGATCGGATGATTAGGTTGGTCGTAATTTGATTTAAGCTTTTAAACATTTGGGTGGACGCCATTACGTTTTCGTCAAGATGGCGGCGATACAAAACATGACACTGAGGTGCCCTTTACTTGTGCTACCTCTGCACCAACTTTCGTTCAATTCGGTTTTACCGTGTTTGAATTCATAGGGGGAATCGATTTGCACACAAACATGGCCGCCATCCGCAAACTATTTGGCTGATGACCTTGTAATTTGGTCAAAGGGTGCTTCCCACATAATGGTATGTTGCTGAAAAATGTGGTATAAATCAATGGATTAGTTAAGTCGTAATTTGATTTAAGCCTTGAAAAAAGGAAGGAAGCTTGTAGTTTAACGTGACCGTTAATCGCGAGATCATGAGCCACGGGACCTCCTTTTTACGTGGAATCCGAACCACAGGACATGGCATTTCACTTCGAAAATCTCACATGCATTGACCGGGAATCGAACCCGGACCGCCTTGGTGAGAGGCATACAGCTAGATCGCTGAGCCACCATGCCCCCTTTAAGCCTTGAACATTTGGGTGGCCACCATTACGTTTCCGTCAAGATGGCGGTGATATGAAACATGACACTGAGCTGCCCTTTGCTAGTGCTACGTCTGTACCAAATTTCTTTCGATTCAGTTTCACCCTGTTCGAATTGATAGGGGGGGGACAGACATTCAGAGTACACACACACACAAACTCACACACACACACCCACACACAGACAGACACACAATTTTTCGCCCTGTGTTGATCTCATAAGTCTACTTTCATTTTTTGCAAAAATCGAAGGTAGGCTAATAGAGGTAAAAGGAAACTGTCTCAAATAACTATTTTATGTAATTTAGTAAGCTGAGTATAAAATGCAAACTTCTAGGGAAAATGTAGGGGATGAAATAAGAGACAAGTGGACTAGTGTATTGCAGAAGAATCCAGGTTATTCAGTGCTGAAAAGGGTAGGCCTACATCGAGTAATGGATATGGAGAAAAGGTCGACTAACCTAGGGAAGTCGATAAATATGTATCGCAAAGACATAGACTGTTGAGCGAAAACCAGAAGGAAGGAGAACTAACGCAGCTATATCTATGTTGTTTGTTTGAGTCTTCAGTCTCTTGACTTTTGGCTTCGGTGGCGTAGTGGGTAGCATGCTGAGCTTCTATGCCCAAGATCGCGGGTTCAAACCCGACCAACGTCGTCGGATTTGTTAAGAGCGTTAAAATTCCCTCTTCGGAGGGGAAGTAAAGCCGGCGGGCCCATGTCATAGATTTATGGCATGTAAACGAACCTTCCACAAATTACAATTGTATGAAGCCTATTTGTAGGTTAGATTTGCTCAACGCTCATTAAGTTGCAACGTTCGTCGTCAGGTGCTGGTTGAGGTGGCATCTAGTTGACAAGTTCGCAGCTAGGTGTCGTTGATGGTAGCATTTGGTAGCAAGGGTAGGAACTTCATGAAATTGATCGCCTGAAGTCCTTACCTGAATTACAGACACTAACTAACACCAGTTATCAGATTCTACACACGCCCAAAGTACACGGGGCTCAGTTGGCAGTGCAGCTGAAGGTCGTGGGTTCACCAGATATTTCCATTCCCTTCCTTCCATCTTTATAGCTTGTACTCTTATTGTGATGGACAGCTACCTGGTCATTAATTTAGTGAAGCTTGGTATATTTATTATTACAGGTATCGGAGACGCCACTCTACAAAGAACCGGACTGTACGAGCTGTTCCTCAGGATGGACTCCAGTCGGAAGCATGACAAGACTAACCCCTTCATCAAGGCAAACGTGTTCTCCAGAATGCTGATCTGGTGCGTATAACAGCTCAAGAATCGGTTAACTGGAAAGGGTTATAGCCTATATTCTATTTTCTTCCTGATTATCAGGCTGCAATGAGAGTTAACTCTTTATAGGGAAAAACTATTCAATATTTTTATATTGTATTTATTTTAATTATTATTAATGTTATTTTTATTTCTCTAATTTTAATGTTTATATATTTTTAAAATTTATGTTCCTAAATATTTAATTTTTGATATATTTTTATTGAATTAATTAATTAATTAATTAATTAATTTTGAATTGATTTTTACAATTATTTTAATTTTATTTTTAAGGTTTTTGCTTCTATATTTATATTTTATTTTTACATTTTACTCGTTAATGTTTTCAGTTTTAAATTTATGTAAGTTTTATCCAGCACATTACATCAAGTATTATATAATATTTGATTTTTAGAAATCCTAGCACTTCGGCGTGAAAATTCTCCGAAATTTGGCTTAAAGATTCAACTATCAGCTTCTTTGAAAGCTTAAACTGTCCTTACGACAGGTGGTTAATATAGAGACCACTATCCCATTAGGGGTTAATGATAACGTGAGTTCTTGCTTTAAAGACGTTACAAGTGTGAGGCAAGGCTGTAATTTTTCATCGTTACTGATTATTCCACACTAGCAGTAGTGCCTGGCTTCTCCCGATGGATTTATTTGTTTTATGGATGATAATGAATACTACTACAGAACTGGAGCGCTCAAGGATAAGGATCGGAAAGCACCAACGCTTATTGCAGCTGATAACCTCAGTGTACTGCACCAACACCATCGCCCTTATACAGAGGCATACTATTGTCATGATGGTAACTGTTTTAAGGGGCCTAAGAAATCTTTTTGCACTAATTACTCCCCGTGACTGCAATTTATAAGCAGCTCGTAATTCTGCACCAGAACACTGGTAGGGGCGACGTGATGCAGCCCGAATTGCCAGGCAACAATATATTTCGGTATTATTGAAGCTGTTCTGGAGCGCTTGTTCTTCCGACCTACTGAACAAAAATCAATCTTTAAGGTTACCTGGGAAGTGTAGCCTAATACTACATAGCTTAAACAATTCCTCTTGAATCTGGTTATCATATACAAAAAGATTTTTTTCGAATCCGACTAGTAGTTCCAGAGCTTAGCGCGTTTAAACACACAAACAAACAAACTCTTCAGTTTTATTATATTACTATAGATATGAACCATTTACTGAAGGGCATAAAGCTGGCTGGGTGGGATTCAATTAGGAGGAAACCAGATAAGCAGTCTGACTTATGCTGATGACCTGGTTATAATGGCAGAAATCCTGGAAGGCTTGCAAACTATAGCTGGTTATAAGTATAGCCCTGCGCGGATAAACGAACAAACCCTTATCCACATCCGCACGTTTGTTATCCGAATGTACTGGCATTACAATAATATGTTCAATACAATACAATGAATGAAATACAGGGCGCCATGAAATGTTCTCCGCAGTGACTACGGGCTACTGCGAGAGCTAGACTAGCATCAGTAGTTACGTTGGCAGCACGCCTGTCGCTTGTATCAGAACAAAACAAACAGTATACTTTGTACTCACCACAGCCATTCTTAACAGATGCTGGAAGTGCTGATGACACACACGCTCGCTTATTGCAATACACACTGACGACTTCGACAGCCTACAGCTCACACGTGTGGGATTCACACGGTCAAGGACACCGTGCTGCCAACTAAACTGATAACGCTACATCTGGCAGAAGCCCGTAATCACTGCGGAGAAAATTTACTGGCACCATGTATCAAAGCAACACATTCAGTTCTGAGGAGAAAATCGGTTCCTTAGACTATGTATGTCAAGTTCTATGTTTAAAATGAAAGTTACACAGCCAGAATTGAAACCCTTTGCAGTTCGGTGTGTTAATTATGCTTAATGACATAATTTGACTGAGATTGGCGTAAATCATCTTACATTTGCCATAAAAGAAAAAACATAACGAAACGGGAAGTTCCGTGAAGAACTATACAGCCTACTTTTCATGCCAATGATTATTCTACAGAATATGAACCTATCTAGAATAATGACGAAATTAAGTTGGTAATATCGAAATATCTAATTAGTTCAAAATATACAAGGTATAATGTAGCCTAATAGAGCACTACAGTTGGCAGCCCTGGTGACTGCATATATTCTTAGTTCCACCTCTTAAGGTACAGAATACAAAATTTGGTTGAAGTCCAATGGACGTTACATGCAGTTAGACACTGGATATATCAGCACGCGTAAAAGCATGTTGGCAACAATGTCATGTTATGATATCTTGTTGTGCCAATTTTGGATGAAATCCATTTGTTAGTATAGAAGTTACATGTATTTTAAAATTGGACATATCAGCAGGCATAGAATCATGTTGGCAGCACTGCCTTGTTTTAATTACTCCAAATTAATCTAGAATGTCAGGTGCTATACGTGTGCAAATTATAGAGCTGTTGGCTTGCATACTTTCTGGTATATTGATATTAGTGTAAAATAAATATAGACAGCATTTATTAACAGTTGGCAGCCCTGATTGCCCTTAACAATACTTATAGTCATATCTGTTATGGTACACATAGCACATACGAAATTTGGTTGAAATCCAACTGATAGTATAGAAGTTACATGTATTTAAAAATTGGTACTATCAGCAGGCTTATAATCATGTTGGTAGAACTGACGTATATAAGTTACTCGAAATTAATCTAAAATGTCAGAATATACGTGTGCATAGTTTAAAGCTGTTGGCTTGCATACTTTCTGATATATTGGTATTTGGATAAAAAAAACAGAGAGAGCAATTATTAACAGTTGGCAGCCCTGGTGGCTCTTAAGAATACGCTCAGTCATATCTGTTTATGAACAGATATTACATACAAAATTTGGTTGAAATCCAATTGATAGTGTAGAAGTTATATGCATTTAAACATTGGACCTATCAGAAGGCTTAAAATTATTTTGGCAACACTGTCATGGTTAAGTTACGCTTATTTTCGGAATGATGTATAGGCCTAGAAATCTATAAAAGTTAGTTATTCCCTCAATATACAAAGTATCCTTCCTTGTTTATGTTAACAATAATCAAATAAGAGTCAGTGACAGTCAGTGGAAGAACAAATATAAATCAAATTTGGAAGGCTTTCGAAAAAAGAAAAACAAGACTTTTCAGCAAAGATTTTGAATTCTTCGCTTCAATGCTTATAATTTAGGACAGAATCATTTTTTAGCCAATTTTCAACTTTGAAAAAATAGGCTTATGAGATCACCTTTTGTCCGAGTGTGTGTGTGTGCGTGTGTGTGTGTGAGAGAGAGAGAGAGAGAGGTGTGTGCCCCCCTAATAACTTCTAAACGGCTGGAGCGATTTCAAAGAAACCCGGACCGTGCCCTTGAAATTTTGTTATATCTCACCAATCCAACATGGCGGATGTGCGAATTATTTCACCAGCATTCAATATCTCCGAAACTATTCCCGATATCACCCTGGAATTTTTTACGGTGTTAAAGGGAACTACTAGAAGTTCACCTATGTGACTTTTGAAAAACTGGTAACTACAAAACCAACATGGCGGCCACGCGAATTTGCGACATTTAAATAGACGTTTCTCGCAATTTAACCAACCAAACGCAATACAACTTGGTACAGTATATGTTTATATACATTGTAATGCACCGACATCTAACTTCGTTCAATTGTTTACATAACCACAAGATGGCAGATGTGCGAAATATTTCACCGGCATTCTATATCTCTGAAACTATTAGCGGTATCACCCTGAAATTTTGTGCGGAGATAAAGGGCACTACTGGAAGTTCATCCATTGGACTTTCAGAAACCGGTTAGGAATGTAAACAATGCCCTTAGGTTTCTACGTTCGTTGCCAAGAGCCGACTGCGGTGGTGTCTTGTAGCTAAGTTCTGAACTTGGCCTAGTAGTCGTTGACGGTGGCGCTTGGCGGCAAAAGTAAGAACTATTTGAAAAATTCTAAGTTGTAGTCTGTACTTAAATAAAAAAAACAGATAACACACACTAATACAGTCATCATAATTAACACCGGTTATCAGACAGATTCTACACACACCCAAAGTACACGGGGCTACATGGCCGTGTTGTCGCAGCCTCTAAACTTAAGAACCAACCAACTTATCCAATTTAGCTTCACACAGGTGTAATTAGTGGAAGGTTCTTTAACATGCCATAAATCTATGACATGGGACCGCCGGCGTTACTTCCCCTCCGAAGGAAGGACTACTGACGGATTTTTAACGCTCTTAAAATATCCTACGGTTTCGGCCGGGTTTGAACCCGCGATCTTGGGCATAGAAGCTCAGCATGCTACCAACTACGCCACCGAAGCCACCAAAGAGGATTAGATGCTTCAATTGTAGTCTAACTCAATCAGTTGTAGCTGCAACTCCATTACACTAAACGTATTAATACAGTGAGATTGAAACAGTTTTTCATTCACAGAAACACAGAACAGAAAAGATGACCATTGTGCCATTATAGGTAGTAGCCTATAATTCGAAACCATGTCGCGGGCCGGATTAGACTAGCACAAGGACCGCACTTTGCCCATGACTGCTCTATGGACTGCGTGGTAACAACCAACTTCACTTTAGTGTCTAGGTCTTGTTCTTGTTCTGGCTTTGACTTCCTGCCAGTATCTTCTTACTCCGGCGACGAGTGTCTGTTTATATTCTTCGGACATAGGTCCTCTCAGTCTTCCGGAAGTTGATACCATTTAAAACCTTGGTAGTTTTCATTTTAGCACTTAAACGGCTCATTCTGGTTGCATATTGATAAACTAATTAGTATAAACAGGTTAAAAGTTCCGCGTGATCAATACTTTTATTAATAAAGATCACTGTGTGGTCATTAATGGGACATGTTTCGAGGCCTAAATAATAGTTCTGGCTCCTTCATCAGCCGATATGACAGAACTATACAAGAATATTTTTTGCGTAGCGCTTAAAATTCCCTTAAAATTGAATCTTGTATGGTGCACCATAAAGAGAGTTTGAAACATTTACGCCTAATATGAGTTATGGTATGTCAAAAGTCTTATGTACCGAACCGGTACCATACATTTGTGTCTTCAATAACATCTAAAGTACCACGGTGAGGCGTCCATTGAAAGTGTTCATAGACCTAGTTCATAAGACTTTTGACATAACTCATATTAGGCCTAAATGTTTCAATCTCTCTTTATGGTGCACCATACAAGATTCAATTTTAAGGGAATTTTAAATGCTACGCAAAAAATATTCTTGTATCGTGTTGTCATAGCGGCTGATGAAGGGGCCAATAATAATATTTAGGCCTCGAAACATGTCCCATTAATGACCACACAGTGATCTTAATTAATAAAAGTATTGATCAGGCGGAACTTTTAACCTGTTTAGACTAATTTGTAGTTTTCACCAATCTTCTAAATATGTTCCTGTCAGGAATTTCTCGGTCTGGAATACCAATTTGCCTGAGATCTTTTTCGAATTCCTCGAACCATCTCGGCCTTGTTGCCTTAGACTTGATGAAACTCCTTATTCTTTTCGTTAATCGATCATCAGTCATCCTCAAGAGGTGACCGGAAAATAGTAGCCGTCTCTTCTTAATTGATGCTGTGATAGGGTCTATGTTGTTGTACAAGTCCTCATTTGCTCTCATTCGCCACTGTCCATCAACCCATCTATTACCTATAGCCCAGTCAAATGGTAGTTTCGGCAAAAAAAAAAAAATGAGGGTAGAAGGTTTTTCGACGGATTCTTATGTTTTTCGGTGTGCTGAATCCGAATCTGAAGTTTGCCAACAAAAAAAATGACGGCTTCACAGTGAAAATAGCAAAAAATCTAAAAATTTCGGACTTTTTTCGCAAAATCGCGTATAAGTTGAAAAATATGCAACCTAGTGAATTTCTCATAATTTACAAAATTAAAGTAGACAAAATTTCTGTTAAAATGCACTGGGCACTTTAAGTTTTGAGTGCAGGGTACCGCCGCTAGAGCGCGCTGAAAAAGAGTGACGTTTTGGCACTTAGCAAAAACGAGAGAAACTCAGCCCTTACTAACCCCCGACACTTTCTAATTGTGATTCCTCCATGAATACGTGTTTTATTCATGTTCTATGGTGGTATAGTAGAGTCTCGCAAACTCGGCACTCGGTAACCCGGCACTCCGGATTTCTCGGCCACCCTGACAGGAGAAGAAAATCATGATTTTTGTTTGTTTTTGTGTTTCCGCACAGAGCGTTATCTTTTCTTTCGTCTTCCCCATCAATGGAATTATCGACAGTTAAATACGACGCGAAACAAGTTGACCTTCAGTTAATAGTAAGAAGAGTAACGACGACCTGATAAATACAGGTAGGCCTAATGTACAGTGCTGTAAATGCACAAACTGTTGGCAGTAAGAAGTGAACAAACTGTTCTCGCGCAGAGCGTTGTATTTATTTGATTGCGCATTCTCCTCAATTCTGTTTCTTCGCCGTGTTCGTGACGGGGCTTCAAGAAACAAGTTTCAAAGCAAAAAGCCAAAGAACATTACTTACTTTTTTTGCGAAAAAGTAAATGGTAATTTTCATTAAGTGTAAAAACGATTTGCCTACGGGAATCGTTTTGTACATATGCAAGTACTATACTTGTAGTGGCTTAATCATTTTAAAACTTGTGTTTCTGTTAAAAACAAATAAATGTACTGCATTGCATTACTTTTAAACGAAAACAAACAGCTTATTTCGTCTTTTTAACACATTTCCCGATAAACCGGCATTTTCGCGAACTCGGCCACCCTTCGGTCCACATTAGGCCGAGCTTACGAGACTCTACTGTAGCATGATTGAAAGTTCGTTGTAAAAAATTTGATAAATTAATATATTCAATTTAAGGTCTAGATCTCCTCTCTTCTTACTCAAGACCACTGTGTCAGTGAAAAGACGGAGAGTATCCGGAATGAGATTCTCATGTCCATCCAGGAAACTTGCCGATGGGGGTAATGACTTATATCATTTACTTGTGATCGTATATCTTCAACAATTATGGTAGCTGCTGCTTGAACAATACGACGCCTTTCTTCTCTTTCCGGTAATTTCTGCACCTCTCGAAACCGTAGCTCGTTAATTGCTCGGTGGCCAGTGGCCTTGAAACACACGATAGAAGGTTTGGTAGTTGTGATTAGTATGTCATCACCATACTTAGCAAGAGATGACTTCTTACTGTTGCTGGCTGTGGGCGAAAGTCACCTAATACTGACTCATGTGATTCTTCAATGGTAAATTGATATTCCTCGTCGCTTTATTCAAGGAAAGCGAATATTGAGTTCATGGCTGCATCAACGTTATCATCGAGAGGTCTGCCTGGTGCGTGTTGCTTCGTTTCGGGCTTGTGTAACATTTGCATGAATCGCAAATGTAACTGAGCATCAGCAACTACCATGTCATTCACTCGTTCAACACGACGTACAATAGCATTTCCAAATTCATCCTTACGATTTTTTGCGAGTTTTAGCACTGATTCCCTCACTCCCAACGTTCTCACAGGGTACACTGGATTGCGTTTTGGGGGAGCCTTCTTCACTTGCTTTTGAGCATGGTCTAGTGGCACAAGTTCTCCACACAGAAAACAGTGAGTTTGGAATGAAAAGGGCGGTGAACACGAACGAACGCAATGATCTTCTGGTGCTGACTCTTGAGATTTCTTCAAGTAAGCCGCAATCATTCTTTCATTCACGTACTGATTCCTACATTTATCGTGAACTTCAACGTATGTGTGTTCCTTTTGAATAAAACAACCATACCATCCTGTCGTTTTTTACTTGCTTCAATGAACGACACAACAGCAGTTCGAGTCAGATCATCCAGAGGCTCCTCACAAATTGCACATTCACGACGCGACATTTTCGTCCCTCACATACTCACTAATAACAACATTAGTTCACTTGAAAACACTGAACGAACGGCAGAAACCCGAAGAAGAATGCTTAGCTGTCCCACGAGGAGGAGAAAGCAAACTAAACTCGAATGGCAGAGGAGTTGGCCCGGGGCTTGGGGGGGGGGGGGGGGACCTGTCAAGGACAGATGTGTCGGCAAAAAAGGGACCCTTCCTATTGAGGGCTTGAGGGTGAACATTTCACACAAAGGGGAAACGACTCCGGTTTCACACTATCAATATATTGAATATATCTCTTTAGGAATGTGTGAGATATGTGTGACATGGTGAGATGTTGAGTGAAAAATCACAAAAACTGTTTTACATTACTCACCTCATTACTTTCACACTTTACCATAAGTACAGATGGACATACTCCACCTTAAGTTGAATATATTAATTTATCAAATTTTTTTCCAACGAACTTTCAATCATGGTACCATCATAGAACATGAATAAAACACGTATTCATGGAGGAAACACGAATAGAAAGGGTTTGGGGCTAGTTAGGGCTGAGTTTCTCTCGTTTTTTGCCTAAGTGCCAAAACGTTGCTCTTTTTCAGCGCGCTCTAGCGGCGGTACCCTGCACTCAAAAATTAAAAGTGCCCAGTGCATTTTAACAGCAATTTTGTCTACTTTAATTTTGTAAATAATGAGAAATTCACTAGGTTGCATATTTTTCAACTTATAAGCGATTTGGTAAAAAAAAAGTCTGCAATTTTTAGTTTTTTCTTGCAATTTTCACTGTGAAGCCGTCATTTTTGTTGTTGGCAAACTTCAGATTCGGATTCAGCACACCGAAAAACATAAAAATCCGTCGAGAAACCTTCTACCCTATTTTTTTTTGAAACAGGCACTTCTGAGCACCAAATGACTGGGCTACTAGGAGTTTTCTTAATTCTGTAAAAATTATATTTAATTTTTGAGATTATTTTTTTTCCACACAGATAGGCTAAGTAGTGTCGAAAGCGGAAACAAATCCATGTGCAAACGTAGTGGAGTCCACCCCCACGCTCTGCGCTATAGATACAGGGTGGCGCATGAAATGTCATACACTGGAAATTGTTTATAGAATATTTAATATACAACATATTTAATAAAGAATGGCATTACAGCTTTCACTGAAATGTGCATGATTAGTCAGTATGCAGGACATGTTCAATATGCCCACCTTCTCGGCATACAACAGCTTCGAGACGAACCTGCATGTTTGTGACCACTCTACGACACATGTCCTCACTCAACCCTCGGAAGAAAGTCACAATGGCCGCTTGTAATTGCAGTACATTTTCTGGTTTCTGGCGGTAGATTGTCTCCTTCAAATATACCCACAGGAAGAAGTTGCAGGGATTAATATCGGGGCTATGTGGTGGCCAGATTGAGCCGCTCTGAAAACGTTCGGGATATCGATGGGACATCACACGGGGCCCGAAATGTTCATGCAGGAAGTACAGAACAACATTTGCTGTGTGCAGACGAGCTCCAACTTGCATGAACCATTGTGTCTCTATTGGTAGTCGTGATGCAAAGAGTTGGGGAAAGAAACTGATGTGCAACATGTCCATGTAACGCGCACTGTTGACTGTGTCACTGATAAAGATTGGTCCACTAATTCCATGACTGGAAATTTCAGCCCAAGCACACACTTTCACACCATGACTTTCAACCTCGTGCACAATAGCAGGCCGTTTCTTTCGCCCAAAACCTGACATGTTTGTTCACAGTACCGTTGAGTATGACTCATCACTGAACCATGTGTTGTGCAGTACGGGATCACCTTCGGCAATAGACCACCCAGCAAACTGCACTCGCCGTTGCTTGTCAAGCGCCGTTAGTTTCTGACCTGTTGTAATTTTGTATGGGAATTGGTCAAGCTCAGACTGCAGTATTCTCTGAATTGACCGACGAGAGATGTCCAGATGAACACAGTCAGTTCTGGTCGATTTGGAGGTGCTCCGAGCCACAGCCGCTCTCACAGCAGCAAGATTATCCGGTAAGCGGACTGCCATGAGACGGGTTCGTTTTCTCTCCAGTATATTGCCTTCTGCCTATACACCGTCTGCCAGCCGGGAGCCCACTGGGTACGGAAATGAACACGAAACCTTTCCTAAGTCCGAGTTGCACAATCTTTGTTTCCGCATAAAATAACACTTTTCACCCTCTGTTCGCGCGTCAGCCTCCCTTTGTCCGCCAGGCTGTATAACTGGAAGCTGGTACGTATGCGCGACATGTGCTGCTGTCTGTCGAATCACGCATGAAATAAGGTTTCTGTTCACGAAAGAACATGCTTGTGAGCCCAGATTTACACATTTTATAAACCATTTTCGATGTATGACATTTCGTGCGCCACCCTGTATTTCCCTCGCCGGCTAGTCCCGGAACCAAAATTTTCTTGCGTCTAGTTACCGAGATGTCAGCGGGGCTTCGGGGCCCTTCGCCAGCTATCGGCAAACCTCACATAAGCTTGGTACTCTAGTTATGTATTCCGTCTAGGGTCGAACTCCAGACCCCATTCTAAACTAAGACTTATGATTATTATTACTGCAGATGTGTATCTGTCATTCTGTATATCTCGATATGTTCACCCCACTATCTATGAGTGTGCATTTCATGGAATTCCTGTTATCGGAACCATGAATCAATATCCTGTATGACACACATGGCTCTCTCCCTTATGAAGGGAGGATTTGTATAAAAGCCCCTATTCAGAGAATTCTTATTCTCGGAACCAAGAAAATGACACACTGCATATGAGTGTTCGTTTGTATTCAATTCAGGGAATTCTTATTCTCGGAACCAAAGAAATGACACACTGCTTATGAGTGTTCATTTCATAGAATTCCTGTTATAAGAACTATGAGTCCATATGCTGTATGACGCATATTGTCCACCCCCTTGTGAAGGGTGAGTCCATATTCTGTATGACGCACATTGTCCTCCCCCTTGTGAAGGAACTGTATAAAAGCTCTGCGCTGAGGAGCACATAGACTCTTCCAGTTATAGCAGCGACCAAACAGGTTGACTGTCTGGTGTTGACTTGTATATATTGGATTGTCAAAGATTAATAAATACTTCTACAAACTAACCAACGAGTTCTCATTCATAGAAAGCAGATACTACTCATCAGAAGTAAGAACCACGAGACCTACTGACTTAGCAGTAGCGACAACTTCTTAGTACATCACTAAAGAAGACTGTTAAGCGACAAACTTAACTGGGGGCCCAGTCCGAGATTAGGTAACGATTATCCTTGCCAGATAATCTACGAGTAAGTTAGTACAGTGTTCTGACAAACCTCACAAGGAGGCCTTTCGTCACTATACTAGCGACACCAAGGTACCTATCTTCAGTACTAGATGCAGTCATCGTTTCTATGAATCAGCCAGCAAGCCAGGAGTGATACTGACAACCTCAGGGAGGCCTTTCGTCCACAAACGACTTCGCCAGCTTGAAGGAAGCAAGTTAGAAGTGGAACTGACAACGTACCAGGAGAGACGCCTTTCGTCCACAACCAACTTTGCTAACTTAACGGAAGGAAGGAAGTTCGCCGACAAACGTTCCAAGAAGCTCACGCTCCAAGAAAACGCCTTTCGCAACAACCGACCGCCATCGCCGTACGTGCCGACAACGCTCCAGAAGCGCTTTCCGACCACACGACGACACAAGTGAACCAACCGACTCCGCAGTTCCAAGAGGATGCAGCCAGCACTGATCATATTTTCTTGTCTGTAAGTCAAACTCCAAATAATACCTTATTTGTGAACTAGAGTATTATTAGTAAAGCATGGTTCAATATTTCAAGTGACAAATTGGGAGAGCAACAATAATAATAATAAAACCTAAATAATACATTCTTTCCCTTTCAAACGAAAACAAATTACAGTAAACTTTAACTAGCAGAGTTTGCCTTGTCATTTCGATTTGAATTAAACTTAATAAACTTAAAACAAATAATAAATACATAATAATAAATATTTGTACTTTCAAGAGGAAATAATTTAGTGGGCTCTAATTAGCAGACCTTACACTCTTTATTTACTTTTGCATTAATATTGTAACTAAACAATTAAAACAAAAAAAAGTTATATCATTTCCTAACAAAAGTGAGTTAGTGCAGCCCATACTGGTCTTTCGCTTGTCACTATTAAAGGAATTAATAAAATAATTAAATATTTATTATCATCATCAATCATCATCCTCATTCCAGAAGACATATAATTAATTTCATCATTTTACTAGTTCATATTGTGGAGAATCTAAACGAGATATCCACATATCATTAATTTTAGATTAATAATAATAATAACTTATTTCCTTTATTGTGAAAACCTAACCGGGGCTCTTTCACATATACTTTGATTAATAATAATAATAATAATAAGTTATTTCTTTTATTGTGAAAACCTAACCGGGGCTCTTTCACATATATTTTGATTATTAATAATAATAAGTTATTTCCTTTATTGTGAAAACCTAACCGGGGCTCTTTCACATATATTTTGATTATTAATAATAATAAGTTATTTCCTTTATTGTGAAAACCTAACCGGGGCTCTTTCACATATATTATGATTAATAATAATAATAATAATAATAATAATAATAATAATAATAATAAGTTATTTCTTTTATTGTGAAAACCTAACCGGGGCTCTTTCACATATATTTTTATTATTAATAATAATAAGTTATTTCCTTTATTGTGAAAACCTAACCGGGGCTCTTTCACATATATTTTGATTAATATTAACACTTATAAGTAAGTAATTAACTTTTAAAAGTAACCACTGTTACAAAATTTAATCTAGCAAATTAAATATTTATTATAAACAATTTTGAAAACCGTCTTTATAAATTCAAACAAGATGCCTGAAACCGAGTTACTTTCAAAATTCGAATATGCTCAGATACAGCTTTTGCCTGAATTTAACGGCACTAATTCTTGCAGTTTTGACTATTTCTTAGCAAGAACAGAATCGTTTCTAAACACTCATAAGAGAATAGCGTCAGCTACAAACTCAGTATTAATAAATGACTTCCTATTTAACGTCATAAAGTCAAAACTAAAAGGTGAAGCATGTAGCATTCTTGACTTAGAAGCCAACAGTACTTATGAAAAATTTAAAGATAAACTCATAAGAAAATACGGTAACGTCAAAGACGAGAGACTTCTCATCCAGGAGATCTCTAATTGCTACCAGAAAAGAAACGAATCATACAATGACTATCATGATAAATTGGAAGGATTGACTTTGCAATGCAAAAGCTTATGCAAACTCAATTACCAAAATCAAATTTTGGAATTGAAATTAAGAGAACTTGAAGAGTTAAGCCTAAACACGTTTAAAGCAGGAGTTTTGGAACCCTATCGTTCATACTTAAGATATGCACAGATTACAGACCTGAATCATTGCCTCAGGTTATGCAGGTCTTATGATAACGATCGCGCCCATGAAGATTACATGGACCAACTAAGAGGAAAACTACCTCCTAGCAAGTTTCCACCAACAACTCGACCACTAGGCCACTCAGCACACAATCCATTCTCGAATTTTAACCAACCTTTCATGCAAAATCAAACCCACAGACCCTTCTTTAAAGATAAACCACAACCAATTTTCGGACACGCTCAAGCTCCGAACACTCAGCCTTTCAAGCCACCAAACTCCATGAATCGTCCTTACCCAACTCCCAATAATATTGGCCGACGTTTCACACCCACTAACCAGCAAAGATTTCCACAGCCGATGTCAGGTGTTTCAACCATTAGAGGTAATCTGAATGCTCACTTAGAACCTTCAGAAGACATCGAACAGGAAGCTTTAGGTCCCATACAACAATCACTAGAGTATGTAGATGAGTACAACATACAAAACTACCCGAAAGAGTACGACACTCAGTACTATGAATATGAGTACGATAGAGAGGAACAGTCTCAGGATTTTCGCTTGGCCCAGCCATCAAAATCGAAGACTTAAATAATTTAGGTAGCGCAGATTTCGCTCAATTAGACGCAAAGATTGACTACGCCTCGAACCTAGTCACTCTCAACAGCACAGACATACCGTTTCACTTTCATTCTTCACATAATCAAGTGAATCATTTTCAACCCACGGTAGATACAGCTAACACTGCGATTCCCGTCAATATCGAAAAAGAAGAAGAGTATGTTCTGAATTTTAAATATGGTGAAATGTATCTCTTAGATGCCAAAACTCACCAAGCCATACAGACCACAGAGAGACAACTAAAACACGAGTTTAAGGAACCAATTTTAGTTGAGCCAATGGAAATAAATTCCATTACATACGGTAACATTCAAGAATATCCCCACACAAAACCAGGAAAGTCTGATTACGTCGAAGACAAAACTAACTATGTCGCAGACGCACTCTCTAGAGTAGAGATTAACATGGCTGATGATGCAGCTTCAATCATTGCCATCCCCGGAGATGACACCTACCAAAATGATATGGATAATGAAACTGTCCATTCAAACCAAGCAGACCCCATATTCACATTGAAAATATCTGAACGGAACTTAAACCAAAACCGCAATCAGATTATTGTAAAATATGGTAATTATCCCAAGGTACTTAAAACCTGTTTAAAAATGTACCAGACACATAATGATTGTCACAAAGAAGAATCTACAGGAAGATTTAGCAAATCACCTCCTCAAAATAATAGTAACCTCAAACAAGTACGCTACTTATTTTGACGATATCACTCTCGAGATCCCATTCATCAGGGCATGCCAGAAGCTATTTACTTCTGAACTAATCATTATCAGGTCATCCAAATTCTTGGAAGACATTGAATGCCCCGAAACTCAGAGACAGCTGATTTCGCACTATCATTCTGAAAACCACAATGGTATAGTAGAAACTTACGAACATCTTAAGACCAAATACTACTGGCCTCATTTAAGAGAACAAATTAGGACAATCATCAATCAATGTAACCTCTGTCAAAGAAACAAATACGAGAGACACCCTAACGAGGTATCGAACCAAGGTCCCATCACCGCCGATCACCCTTTCTCTCAAATTCACATCGACACGTTTCACTTCGAGCAAAGTCGCATATTAACTATAATTGACATTTTCTCAAAGTATGGACAAGCCTACATTTTACCAAATGGTACAGGTCTGGCCACACTAAGCCAATTACAAGTTTACTTTTCCCACCATGGATTCCCAAGGAAAATCACACATGACCAAGGAGGAGAGTTCGAAAACAATGTCATAAAAGAATATTGTAAAGCCACGAACATCGAATATCACTCTACTACCCCTTTGAATTCTTCATCTAATTCTCCAGTAGAAAGACTGAATTCGACCCTTCTAGAGAAACTTCGTATCTCCAGAGATCACGATAAGTTCACTCCGCTCTCAGAGCTCGTGACCAGCATAATCACGAATTACAATTCTTCAATCCATTCCACTACTAAACAACCTCCTTTCAACGTTCTATATGGGCCATACTATAAAGCTTTAGACCACGTCTTCTCGCCATGTCCCAAAATCAATGAATACATTGAAAGACAAGGAAACCAGTTGAAAATTGTAAAAGAGAGTCATACTAAACCAAACACCGACACTTTCAATCATAATTACCAAATTAATGAAACTGTCTACGTATTAGATCCCCTCACTAGAAACAAGAAATCAAAAAACCTGTACAACGAAGGTATCATTACCAAAATTGAAGAAAACAGGGTATACTGTAAAATGAGAAACGGTAAAACTCATGTAAGGAATTTTCGGGACATTAAACCGAAAAGAAAATTTCTTATTCCAGATTCCTCCCTGGATATGGCACCATCATCACACAGCCCATCCAGACACAAGGATTCTATGCCGACTCATTAGGACCTGCCTTAATAATTAACGATTATCACCGGTTCATGTTTCATTTCAATTTAACGAGTTTAAAAGTATCTTGTAATAATATCCAAGACACTATCTCGAGTCTCGTATCACGAAGCAATAATACTTTTCCTTATCTAATATCAGAATTAAGAGAATCAATTAAAGAAACAAAAAAGGAATTAAATAAGTTGCTGCCTGCTACACCCAGAAGTAAGAGAGGTCTTATAAATGGTTTAGGTAGTATAATTAAATTCATATCAGGAAATCTAGACCAAGATGATCTAGACAATCTACAGGAACAATTAAAAGCATTAAAACAAAGTAACGCCAAAGAAATTAAACATATTAATAAATTAGTATCATTCAGTAACTCCATTGCTCAAAAGTTCTATAATGAAATGAACCATGTAAACTATAATATGAAGGTAATTAAAGGTATTTTACAAGAAGAAAACTTCAAGATGTACCTTCTGGAACATCAACAATATGTGCTCTTGTGTACGAACAAATTAGATAAAATCATACAAGTGATGCAAGATACTATTAGCTTGTCATTTAATGAAATGACAAATATCAAGATGTTCTCCCAAAAGGATTTAACAAATGTTGTAAAACATTTACAACTAATCTACCCAACAAAAACTATAATTCATACTGACCAGTATCATCAATTTGAGAACCTTAAACTGTCAAAAACGCAAGTTCTCATGATGAACGAAGAAATGGTTGTAATATTATATATGCCAAACACTGATGCTAAAACTTATACACTGTATAAAATTTCTCCTGTACCTAGCAATAATCTAATATTAATCCCTCCGGAAAAATATTACTTGCAAGGACCTACCTTAAGATGGTCTAACGCACCTTGTATAAAAATTACTCAATATTACGCATGTATACTCTTTAATACTAGAATAACTTCATGTAATTTAACGGACACTACCGAATGTCAATTTGCCACTGTAAAAACGAGGTACAACTATTTCAACCACTAAATAAGAAGCATAGCCTATTCTCTAGCAAAATTCCTCAAATAATCTTGCAAACCTGCCCAGAATCTCAGAGAACTATAAAATTAGCAGGATCATATGTTATCTACTCAAATGAGTCTTGCCCTATTACCAGTATGGGCATAACTTTGCAACAGCAACCTACAAATTATGTGCACCTGTTTCCACTCCTGACAACTCCAAGTGATCCATACGTTAAGACCGAAATAAATTTCCATTCATCCCACCTCGATGTGAAAGGAATGAAGTTAGATTTAAAACCCATTCAAGAATATAATACTAAAATGAAGACTTTTGTGTCTGTGAACACAAGTATTATAATACTTATTTTCTGTGTTATCCTGTTAATATATAGAACAAGGATAAATCAATGTATTAAATCTGTAAAAAAAATAGATTTAAGAAAATTGTTATCGAGGACGATAACGATCAACAAAGGGTGGAGGAGTTATGTATTCCGTCTAGGGTCGAACTCCAGACCCCATTCTAAACTAAGACTTATGATTATTATTACTGCAGATTTGTATCTGTCATTCTGTATATCTCGATATGTTCACCCCACTATCTATGAGTGTGCACTTCATGGAATTCCTGTTATCGGAACCATGAATCAATATCCTGTATGACACACATGGCTCTCTCCCTTGTGAAGGGAGGATTTGTATAAAAGCCCCTATTCAGAGAATTCTTATTCTAGGAACCAAGAAAATGACACACTGCATATGAGTGTTCGTTTGTATTCAATTCAGGGAATTCTTATTCTCGGAACCAAAGAAATGACACACTGCTTATGAGTGTTCATTTCATAGAATTCCTGTTATCGGAACTATGAGTCCATATGCTGTATGACGCATATTGTCCTCCCCCTTGTGAAGGGTGAGTCCATATTCTGTATGACGCACATTGTCCTCCCCCTTGTGAAGGAACTGTATAAAAGCTCTGCGCTAAGGAGCACACAGACTTTCCAGTTACAGCAGCGACCAAACAGGTTGACTGTCTGGTGTTAACTTGTATATATTGGATTGTCAAAGATTAATAAATAGTTCTACAAACTAACCAACGAGTTCTCATTCATAGAAAGCAGATACTACTCATCAGAAGTAAGAACCACGAGACCTACTGACTTAGCAGTAGCGACAACTTCTTAGTACATCACTAAAGAAGACTGTTAAGCGACAAACTTAACTCTCTTAGCTCTCAGCGTACAGTTGCTTACTAAACGCTCTGTCGCAGATCTCACAATAATATTAATAATAATAATAATAATAATAATAATAATAATAATAATAAAAATAATAATAATAAGTGCATCTCGTTAGACGCAAACTTAGGGCACTATACAACGGTGATTCTTCCGGAGGCAACTTACGCAGCCGAAACAATGGTAATCGACGGTCATTCCAAAATTAAGGATATAGAAAAACAGGATAGGAAAATTCTCAGAAAGATTTATGGGGCAGTTAATAATAAAGGTAATTTGGATGAAGAGACCTCAAATCGAACTCTACCAAAAGATCCACACGATAACGGAAGTAATCAGAAAACGCCGAGTACAGTTTTATACACACATTTACAGGATGGAAAATTTCAGAACGGCGAAGAAATTGCTCAACGTTATAACACGGAGTAAGGGTGGCACGGAGTGGCTGACAGAGGTTCAGAGGGACTTACAACAGGTCAACATTGAAAACCTTGTGGACCGCACCGAGTGCAGGAATAAAATCAAAAATGTTAAGTTTGATCAGAGACCGTCACGACAGCCTGGAAGAAAGTGGACAGTTGTGCGGAAAAAGGAGCATTTTGAGAGGATGAAGAGATTTTGGGAAGAGAAGCGGGAAAACGCCAGGAGATGAAATCATGTATTCAAGTTCAATCGCTCTCCTAAAGGTGAACAATCGATTAAATAAATAATAGTAATAATATCATATGACCTCGGGTGCCGGGTGCAAGCTTTGTTAATTGACGCCCAGAGGACAACTTGCATGTCGAATGTTATCGCTCCTTGAAGCGCTATGAAAGTCAAGGATGTTAGATATCTACGCTCCTTGACACTATAGCGCTTTCTAGTAGAGAAATGAGGAACTTTGTATTGGGTGAAAATCCCGAGATTAATTTTTCCATTATGAACACGGCCTACTGAATTCAAATGGGTTCTTTAACATGCCAACATCATATGACATGTGTATCGTGATTTTTGTCGCCTTTCAAAAATCACTTACCATGGCCAGGAGCAAACCTGCAATCTTGGGGTTGGCAGTCCGACACGATAACCAATCACCCACCGTGGCAAAGTAGATGGTTAGTTGGTTCTTAAGTTTTGGGGCTGCGACAACGCAGTCATTGGCAAGGTAGATCTCACAATAAAACTGAAATGATTCTTTCCTCAAAGAGGCAATAGAAGCCATGTCAGAGGGCTCATGAAAAGTTCTGACGTGTTTCCGCAAGTTTGAAGATTTCGAAAACGTCTTACCCCCATATGGAACAATGTATTATCTCCCTGTCTGCATCCATGATTACGCAACATACTGTTACGTGTTAGCCCTAGTAGCACGTTCGTTATTTTGACTACAGTGGTTAAAAGCACAACACAGTTTGGCCCTTTAAAGAAATATAAGTTTTATTGCAGGTCTAGAAAGTTACAGTACACCACACAAAAAACAAATACAAGCAATTAGTATCTCACTCTTGCCCTCTTGTTGGGGACACTTCCCTTTCACTTTCTCGAGCAGCTGTCCGTTCACTAATTAGGTAGACCCGTGCGCTGGCTAGAAATAACTGTACCCTTCCTCTTGTCAATAAGCCACGGTCTGACACTCACTTGTTCTTGAGTACACACTATCTCGCCGTCTGCAGGCTAGGAAAACAGTCCACTGCGTTTCGCAATCCACACGGCACTTCGCCTCGATACTGTCGCACAGGTAAAAGCACGCACTCGCTCTGAACACAGTTCATTCTCACCGGCCAGGGTCGCTCTTATATATCGGAGCTGGTGACCCAATGGATGTTTCCAGAGCAGTCCAGGATTCAAAGCTTCTCGAGAATTCCATCACTAGTTAGGTCACGAACATTCTGGACGGTCTCTTTGTTATTGCAGTCTTCTTGTTGCGCTGATAAACACAGGGGCAGGGGGTAGCCCGAGGCGGGCTGTGACTCACGCAGCGAGGTGATGAACTAACCGCGCAGCCGTAACAATACACTCGGGCACTATAACTTGAATGAACAGAGCTTCGCAGTACTATAGCATGAATAAATCACAATTATTGAACGAAAAAAGTTACGTCACTGAATGGATAAGCTGTACTGTAGCACGAATCTTGAAATACTTCAAAGAGCAGAACTTCACATTTATTGTATTCCACTAGCAGCGTGAAGCTTTGCTCAGTAGCACGTGTTTAGCTGACAATGGAGGAAAAAAACGAGCTAAGGCGAGGTTTGCCGATAACTGGCGAAGGGCCCCGAAGCCCCGCTGACATCTCGGTAGCTAGACGCAAGTCCAAAATTTGCGCGTTAACTCATAACTAGAGTATGTTGGTATGATAAGCTAGCTAGGTCTTGGTACTTTAGACTTAGTGGAGGAGTCAGTGTATCCCTTCCTTAGGCTATAAGATTTGGAGACCCCTGCCTTATTCTGATGGTAGGTTGATTGGTTCCTCAGTTTAGGGGCTGACAAAGTCGCGCCAGGTTATAAAGTCGCGGCAGCATGTGCAACTGACTGGCGCACAAATACGAATATGCTATGCGACGATTATGCGATGAAATTTTGTAATCCTATTTTGGTTGGTTCTTAAGTTTAGGGGCTGCGACAACGCGGTCATGTAGCCCCGTGTACTTTGGGTGTGTGTAGAATCTGTCTGATAACCGGTGTTAATTATGATGGCTGTATTAGTGTGTGTTATATGTTTTCAATTCAAGTAAGGACTGCAGACATTGAATTTTTCCAAGTAGTTCCCTTTTTTGCCACCAAACGCCACCGTCAACGATTACTAGTTCAGAACTGGTTACCAGATGTCCTCACAGTCGGCTCCTGGTGACGAACGTCGGAAACTAAGTGCGTTTGTCAAATGTTTAACCTAAGCTACAATTTAGCTTCACACATGTGTAATTAGTGGAAGGTTCTTTACCATGCCATACATCTATGACATGGGACCGCCGGCTTTACTTCCCCTCCGAAGGAAGGCATACTGAGGGATTTTCAACGCTCTTAAATAATCTGACGACTTCGGCCGTGTTTGAATCTGCGATCTTGGGCATAGAAGCTCAGCATGCTACCAACTACGCCACGGAAGCCGCGCCTTATTCTGAATTACAAGTCATTACTTGAGAGCGCAACAATCCCTTCATAAACAGTTCATTTTCATATTCTTGTTCCCAAATGTACAAAAGATGATCCTTTGTCCCGAGACTTAAAAGAAACCCATTATAATGAATGACAATATATCCTGGAACTCTAAATTAAGGCACTATCAAACAACAGTGGTCAGACCTGAAACTCTCTATGCGGCAGAAACACTTAAATTAACAAGATTTGGTGATTTATCCAAATTAGAGAAGACTGAAAGATGAATTCTGAGAAAAATACTGGGAGCTAAACGAAACAATAACGCAGAATATAGGTTACGACCAAATAGAGAGTTATATTTGAAATGTGAATTAACTGATGTAAGTTTAATGAAAAAGAGAAGATTACAGTTTTTCGGGCACATTCTTAGAATGGAAAATAGCAGACTAACTAAACAGATCTTCAACTACTGAATAGTTACAAATCCAAACCCACCTGGTGCATTGAAATTGACAAAGATTTGACATACGACAGAATTCAGACAGACACAATAGCAAACAGTTCACTCTTCAGAGAAGCTATTCAAAAGGCGGATTTTCAAGAAAGAATGAAAGAAAGAAATAAAGAAAGACAGAAACAATGAAACAAAGAAACAAACAAACAAACAAACAACTCGCAGAAAGTGGACTCGAGAGGAGAAAGATCGACGCTCTATAAAGATGAAGGAAATTTGGAAACAAAGGAAATTGAATGTAATGGACAATAGCCAACATTGATTCGTCGTACCCTCCAAATGGGTTATTCGAGAGAATACGATTAAGAAGAAGAAGAAGAAGAAGAAGAAGAAGAAGAAGAAAAATGCAATATTATGAAACCCTTTTCGACAACTCTGTACCTCAGAACCAAACTAACGTAAGTCACATTATGCCAACTTTTCAGGAGAGCATAAAAACTGTAGAAAATGAACTCTATGTCTGACTGCATAGCTAACTCTTGAATTAGGCAGCAAAAAAACTATTGACATTATTAAAGTTGTTTATACTTAACCCCTTTATTGGTATTTCCTTTAGAATTAACGCAATATTCAGTCAGGACTGGACTTACGTTTTCTTGGCTGTACTTATGAAATCGTTTTAGGACTTAAGACTGGACATGCGTTATATTGGCTGTACTTATAAAACCAGGTTTAGGACTTAGCACTATGACAAGGTGTGTTAATGGGACTTGCGTTTTAATGTATTCTTAACGCTTCAGAACCACAATAACGTAAGTGGATTTAAGTTTGTCTGGCTCAATCATAGGTTGGGACTTACGTTCTTACAATCCTTAAGTTGTAATGGCTTAATGTAGAATCAAATTCTACATACAATGATGTAATAACCTGAAAATCGTAATTTTTGGACTTACGTTCGTCTGGTTCTGAGGTACAGAACTTACATTTTCCTAAGTGATATGTTTCTTTGGCCGGGATTATGAGGGTTTTAATGCAGTTGTTAATGTGTGTCCAGGTGGCTCAAGGACCTGTTCGTTCTTGGGACCCGCAAGGATCTGGAGGTGGAAGATCTGTACAACACTCGTCCTCAAGACCAGTCGGTGAAGCTAGGTGACCAGCTAGAGAAGTGAGTAGCTCATACACCAATGTAATGCTAGCTATTTGGTGATTATTAGTGCCCTTAATTTCTTAATGCGTGCCACTCTGTGTGAGCAGTGGCGTAGCCAGAGGGGGGGGGGGGCAGAGGGGCCGCCCCCCCCAAAAAAAATATCCAGAAATTGGGGTTGGCATAAGCCTTCACATTTTCTTACGGCTCGAACAAATTTAGAACCTACAACGAAATGTTAAATACAGTAAATGCTTTGACAAAGAATGTACTACCAATCTCTTCATGGCCTGTCATCATTTCCGTGTCTGCACTGCTTGGAGGAGCTCAAATAACAGGGTGGCAATTAGGATTGTGACATGGGGGAGGGGGATTTTCCAAGAACGGTAGGTGCCTGAGTACTGGGGATACAAAAGTCTACCAAGAAATTAGGAGATTGCCAATTAGCAGGAGACCTCTCTGGAGGGGGCCAGTTATATCTTGTCAGCTTTTCATTTCCATTTCCTGTAAATAGCAGTGTTAAAATGTCCCAGGCAACAATACAGGCTCAGCGTGCTTGATTGTCGCCACTGTCGAGATTTACGGTGATCGTGTGTCTGTGCGAGAGGAGATATACCGTTTGTGAGTGGTAGTATTGGGGAAGAGTCCAGAGTTGTTTGTTAGTTGCTATTTTCTTTCTTCTTTTTGTCACATTAGCGACTGTTAAGATTTGTCATAAAGAAGGCAAAACTGGACACATCTTCGGTAAGTTATGAAAAGCTTGTATTGTAGGTGTAGAAAATTGAGGCCCCCATTTCAGTATATAGGCACAGCTTTCACAAATAATTTTCTCTGTACGAGAAAGACGCAATGCTCACTGATAGAATGTAAAGTTATTCCATTTTTTAAAAGGTTCGTATTTATTTTATTATTTAAAGGGCAGTTTCCTCTGAATAATAATAATAAACAAGATTGAGGTACCATACACGGCTTACCTTAAAACAGCACTGTATAAATTACACTAACAATAATATACCTAAATATTTTGCAACGTAGGTACTTGTTTGATGCCTTTATGAGTGACCCTTCTTCCTGTTATCTACTCCTGATGTTTTTTTGACAGATTCATTCAATTGACTAAAAACATTTCTGTTAAAATAAACTATTTATAAAACACCAAGACATAGTGCGGTGTTACTGTAAAAGACATTCTGCACTGAAACGTGTGAATATGCCATAATATTGTAGTAGTATTCTGATAACGGATAATTGAAAATCTGAGCGACAGAGACAAATATAGACACTGACACAGCTGTGAGCTGCCTCAAAACAAAGCAACGAAGGACAGAATTCAGACAGACATGAACAGACTGAAGATCTTTGTCCTAAGTTAAAATGGACCCTAAAGTACTTATACTCAAAACAAGTAGTTTCGTAAAGAACTATATAGCCTATTTTCATGTATCCAATTGGTCTTCTTTATTAGAAAAATCTCCCGCCTATGAAAAGGAACGCCATGTTGGATTGTTCTGTATGTACGCCATAGAGTTATGCACCCCGTTAGATGAAGATTATTGCATAGGTTCATTATTCAAACGTTCACTTCGATCGCATGATTAGGACACAAGAAATAAAAACTCAATTTTAAAGTGTCACACTGCCGCCATCTTGGGGTTATAAAACAATTGAATTTAATTAGATGGCAGTAGATTTTGTGTGAACAGTTACCATACCAAGTTTCACTGCGCTCGGATAATGAAATCGCGAGTCAATTCCATTTAAATGTCTTTACTTCACTTTGCCGCCATGTTGGTATTGTGCTCACCAGGTTATTGAACTTATATTAATAGCCTCAATCAGCATACAAAATTTCAGTTTGATTGCTGCAATAGATTCGTAGATATTGAGAACCGTCTAAATATTGCGGATGGTCGCCAGATGTAGGCCATGCAGTTATGTAACATTAGATGAAAATTATTGCGTAGGTTCATTATACAAACATTCACTACGATCGCATGATTAGGACACAAGAAATAAAAACTTAATCTTAAAATTTTGCACAGCCTCCATCTTGAGGTTATGTAAACAATTTAACTAAATTAGATGTAAGTAGACTAGAATATGTATAAACATTTACCGCTTTAAATTGCACTGCGCTCGGATGGTTAAATCGCGTGAAATATCCATTAAAATGTTTCAACTTCGCTTGGCCACCATGTTCGTTTTGTACTTAACAGGTTTTATAAATGAAGGGTAATACTCCTAAATGTTTAATAAAGTCGCTTCGGTAAACTTGTTGTAGTGTCCTTTATCACTGTACAAAAGTTCAGGGTGATATCTGTTACCAATGCGGAGATATAGAATGCCAGTGAAATATTTCGCGTGGCCCGCATGCTGAATTGGTGAAACGCATCAAAATTTGAAATTTGAAAGGCACGGTCGAGGTCGGACGAGGTAGTAGTATGTGCTTACCGAGTTTCCTTGAAATCGCTCCGGCCGTTTAGATTTCATTATGGGGGGGGGGGGGAGGGGGAGGGGTGATCTCATAAGCCTACTATTTTTCATAAATGAAAATAGGCTAAAATAAAAAAACTCTGGCAGTAATAGATGAGGACCTAATTCCCCCCCCCCAAACTAAAATCCTGGCTACGCTACTGTGTGTGAGTGATTATCGTGACGGACTTATCAACCCCAAGCTTGCAGGTTCATGATTGTCATGTTTCAGATACTGGGCGCAGGAGATACGCAGGGAGACCCCCAGCCTCACAAGGGCTGTAGTCAAGACCTGTACTAGAAGTATGGTGGAGCATGGAACACTCTACGTGCTGTATACCTCTGTCTTTAGGTAAGTGACTAGGGTGACCAGACGTCCTCATTTTCGCGGACATGTCCTCCAATTTACGTCTCAGTCCCCTGTCCGCGAACAATTTTTAAAATTGTCTAAATGTCCTCCTTTTTATTAATTAATGTACTATATTATCGTATGAATGTATGTATGTATGTTTTAGTTTTTCGCAGTTTATATTGGCGCCATGGCAATAGTTCAATTTTTTTACCGATGTGCAGCGCTACTATTTTTGTTTCCGGTCTACGCTGGGTTTGGGAACGTGTTTCAGTGTTTGTGCTCCGTTGAATGGCAGTCTTGCGGCGTGGTTGTGTATTTGCTAGTTTAAAATTTGTTCGCATTCAAGATGCCTAAATGGAAGTGCAAGTTTACAGATGCTTTGAAAACCAAATATCCTGCTTTCAAGCTTGGACGTAATGATTTTGAGGCAGAATGTAAAATTTGCCCAACTTTCGCCTCGGTAGCAAATCAAATATTAAAACAGCGTTTTTTATATAAAATTTTCATTTAATTTCGTAGGTTTTCAAGATTTGGATAGCCACATTTCTTCAAATAAACACAAAAAAGTGTACAAGGCTGCGGCAGTTCTCAAGCTATAGACAAGCTTTTTTTCGTAACTTATATGGTTTTATTAGTTTTAGATTTGTCCTCTTTTTTCCCTTAATGTCCTCAATTTTTTCCTTCGTTGTCCTCTATTTCACAGTACTGGATCTGGTCAGCCTATAAGTGACGGTAGTGGTGGTGATTTCTGGCATGAGTGGTAAACCTGTTATTAGATAAGCTTAAAAAAAAACACCATAATTGGATTTTGTTGTTATTGTTCCGTTGTTTGTTGTTAGAGTCTTCAGTCTTTTGACTGGTTTGATGCAGCTCTCCATGCCTCCCTGTTCTGAGTTAATCGTTTCATTTCTACTGTACATATCTATCATACCCTACATCCGAGGCAATCTGTTTAACATATTCTAACCTTGGTCTACCCCTACAGTTCTTGTCCTCGACCCTTCCTTCCATAACTAAGCTTGCTATTCCTGGGTGTCTTAGTATGTGTCCAACCAACCTCTCTCTTCTCTTCATTAGCAGTCGCCAGAAACATCTCTCCTCTCCCACTCGTCTTATTACCTCTTCATTTGTAACCATAACTACCCATCTGATCTTCATCATTCTCCTGTAACACCACATTTCAAACACTTCCATTCTCCCCTTTTCTGCTCCATCAGTCCAAGTTTCACTTCCACAGAGCGCCACGCTCCAGACAAAGGCTTTCAAAAATGACTTCCTAATGCCTAAATCTATATTCGATGTCAACAGATTCCTTTTCTGTAGAAATGCTTTCCTTGCCTGAGCCAACTTACTTTTTATATCCTCTTTCCGTATTGACTTCAAATTAGTACATACAATTCCACCTAGTAAATATATATAACATTATTTTGCTATTTTATTTTTTAAACAGTGTACAATTGTTTTGAGTCATATTTTTGATTTCATCTTCAGCACTTGTGACATAATAGTGTAAACATTTCTAAGTTATGCTTATTTATAAGTACATTATGCAACGAGCCTATAATGGCAATAATTAAGACACGAGTATGTTTATAAAACGAGAGTATGCGAGTTTTATAATTCCCATACGAGTGTCTTAATTACCATTATAGGCGAGTTGCATACGACTGTTTATGTTCGACGTTAATTATTATAACTATTTTATGTTCGAACATAAATATTCATAAATATCTGTCGACATTTCGCCAGTTTTATGTACTGAACAAAGCGCATGGGGCGCAGAGAATGTCTTGTATTTGACCATGGCCACCTCGATTTCCCCACTATGACACTAGGAAACGCAGTGAAATTTAAATTAGAAGGCCTTAGAACTCAGCGCAGGTGAGATGCTATCCTTATCTAATTGGTCAAACAACTGTTTCTTGAGCTATGATTGGTGGGAGAAACTGTTTCATAATGAACAAGAAGTTCCGTGAAGAACTAAAGAGCCTATTTTTCTTAAAATGTAAGATTCACGCCAATGATTAATCTATATGGATCCATCTAGAATAATGACGAAATTAAGTTGCTAATATCGAAATTTCTAATTAGTTCGAAATACTGTATACCTGGCATAATGTAGCCTAATAGTGCACTACATTTGGCAGCCCTGGTGACTTAATATATTCTTAGTTCCATCTCTTAAGATACAGAATACAAAATTTGGTTGAAATCCAACGAATAGCATGGACGTTACATGCAGTTAAACATTGCATTTAACAGCGTGCGTAATATCATGTTGGCAACAATGTCATGCATTTAATGGTCAGAAATAGTCTGGAATAATATGATCTATTGTTGTGCCAATTTTGAATGAAATCCATTAGTTAGTATAGAAGTTACATGTATTTTAAAATTGGACCTATCAGCTGGCTTAGAATCATGTTGGCAGCACTGACGTACATTAGTTACTCCAAATTCATCTAGAATGCCAGATAGTATACGTGTGCAAAGTTTAGAGCTATTGGCTTGCATATTTTCTGATATATTGATATTAGGGTAACAAAAATAGAGACAGCACATATTAACAGTTGGCTGCCCTGGTTGCTCTTAAGAATACGCATAAACATATTTGTTATGGTACACATAGCACATACGAAATTTGGTTGAAATACAAATGATAGTATGGAAGTTACATGTATTTAAAGTTGGACCTCTCAGCAGGCTTAGAATCATGTTGGTAGCACTGACGTATATAAGTTACTCCAAGTTAATATAGAATGTCAGGTACTATACGTGTGCATAGTTTAAAGCTGTCGGCTTGCATACTTTCAGATATATTGGTATTTGGATAAAATAAATTAAGAGCATTTATTAACAGTTGGCAGCCCTGGTGGGTCTTAGGAATACGCTCAGTCATATCTGGTTATGTATACATACAACATACGAAATTTGGTTGAATTCCAATTGATAGTGTAGAAGTTATATGCATTTAAAAATTGGACCTATGAGCAGGCTTATAATCATTTTGGCAACACTGCCATGTATGGCCTCCTGGAAATTAAACTGCAATATTATTATCTATACGTGTGCCAATTTTGAAATAGATCCCATTCATACCTTCCAAGATATCCAACATGGAGCTCAAATTTCAATTGCGATTTTTTAACAGTTGGTAGCACTGACATCATTTGCAAATATGGCCGTGAGATATTCAGGTATAGATCTTTACTCCTACCAAATTTTGTTTCGATTGCTCCAGCCGTTTAGGAGTTGATATGGGGGGGGGGGGGGACACACATACACAGCCAGCCAGACAGACAGACACACATTTGCCCGATCTCATAAGTATACTTTTTCCTCATTTTTGCAAAATGTGAAAATTAGGCTAAAAATAGTGTTATAATGACCATAATTATGATACAGTTCTCTGACATATAATAGTCAGGGTCGAACATAAAATCAATAATGCCTTTTTTTATTGCATTAAGGTTAAACATTTTTTCTGTTCCAAAAAGATGGTATATTGTCTTTCACGGCCAAGGAATTAAAACTCAGCCATTTTTCTAGGTTTATGCCGTGTCTTGTGTGGGGTTTCCCTTAGGAACACCAAGATAGGCTCATCAGCGGGCTCTTGGTGTCCATGCCTTTATAAGTGTAGAAATGTATTCTTCTTTATTTATTTCTTTCTTTCTTTCTTTCTTTCTTTCTTTCTTTCTTTCTTTCTTCGTTTAGACCAGCTATGGACCATGTCATTTCAACTGCTTCCGTCTTTGGGCCTTGATCTTAGCCCAGTGTTCACGCATTGGCTGTCTGTGAAACTCCTTTGTTTCATCAGACCACTTCTGGCCGGTTTTTAAATTTCGCTTTTTCTTGGAATTGGTGGTCTGCTCCAAGCTTTTCCTTCAAAAGGTCGCTTTCCATAATGTCCATTATGTCTGCGTGGGTGATCCCTACTTCTTTCAAATCCTTGTGTACCTCACAAAACCAGGGGCCCTTGGTTTTCTTGTTAAGAAAATAGGTAAATATCCGATTGGTGATTCTCTCGGGTTTCATACGAGTTAAGTGGCCATAGAAAGATATTCACCATCGTCTCTCCACGGCCCTAAGATCTTCCTCAGGATCTTCCTTCCCTTGGCTTCCAATTTCTCAACCAGACCCTTCCTATTCATTGCCAAGTATTCTGCTGCGTACAGATAATTATTATTATTACTCTCATATTTTTAAATTGTTTTGTAAATGGTATAGCTGTTACGTCAGGGTATATAAATTGTATGTACTGTACCCATGTGAGTAATTTCCATGGAAAACATGCTTCTGCCTCCAGCCAGCATCAGTCCTCAGGCGTGTACCGTCCACCCACTGAGCAGTTGCATATTTTTGATCTGAGACTAAAAGGTATCAACTCTACAATGATAAAGCACAACTCTATTCTAAAGACTTTAATTCAGCTCTAAATCATGGCTTCAAACACTCAAAAACACAATCCCAACAATATAACACAAAACAAAGCAAAATTACCCCTACAATCCACTAATATTCACACTTTATCCTTGCAAATCCATATGCTTATTCATTCATTTACCATGAGATTGACATCATAATTCATTCTCAAGTGCGCTGATGCACATGTAAATTACACATAAACTGTACTTATAATCTTATGTCACCTGTTGTGACCTCTTTCATTTCACAAGCTTAATTGTTTACTCTCAACACCTCTTAATTTACATTATGCGTACACTTGTGTTTTGTATCTCTCTTCCCTCCAAAATGCTTTACCATGCATTAGCCAATTTATGGGTTGCACATCAAATTTACTTGCAACTCCACAATTATATGTAATCATACCCCGTTCTGCAGTTCCCTTCTGCAGTCCCCTTTTCTACAGTTCCACTGTATGCCGTTGTGATTTCAATTTCAAAGATTCTGTTACCTTTGTGTCGGATGGTATATTATGCTACCCTTGCGTGGGCATAGCCTATGGCATCTAGTGTCGACCTTTAGAGCTAAGTAACACCGTCAGTATAAAAAATGTAACTTCCAACAACTCCTAAGTTTGCCAAGTATTACGTTATAAGAACGATCCTTAATTAACAATGTGTTTCAAACCACACAAATTCATTACACAATACAACAACGACTCCTTTCATTACAAACAGGGTTTCAAAGTCTGTCCATTCTAAATGTCAACCTTCAAAGGTCGTTTAAAAATCTCCCCCTCGGAGCTACTTGTATACAATGGGACAGAGTCAGGCGGTCACAACACGTGCGCTGTCCCTTCCTGACTCCCTCCTGCTTTATCTTCAAGCAGTAACAAGATTTTAAATACAATAGTGCAGTCTCAATGACCCACATATCCCATATGATTTCAACTAAATTGTATGCAAGACAGGTTATGGGCGTGTTTAAATATTTATTCCTAACCTTAGGATATTAATAACTGGCCTCAATAGGTCTATTACATTATATGAAGGAACGAGATTCATCCTCACTGGTCGAACAGGCTAGCCGGCATCTTATTAAATGCTACGGTCAGGCATATCCTGCCGCCAATTAAATTCACTTCTCAGGAGCTGAATTATTTCAATAACTAGTTCTCGGTAGACATCAGGTATCATGCAGAGTTTTCCATTGTTATCCTCTCATACACCACAGGATTCGAACCCGGAACATTTCATGGCAATCCACAGAGCTAGGGTTAATCACTATGTACGCTCTGGCCATAAAAATATCTCTGTATGCCCTAGGCTATACGAGATTTCACACGTCGAATAGATTACCTGGCTTCCGTGACCATCGTGCTATGATCTCGTCCTTTAATTAGTAAGATAAATCTATCAATTACTCTTACAAGCTTATTCACAAGCTGCACATTCAATTCTCTATTAAACTCTTCCATTCCCTAGATTCTTGCATATTTATTCCCATTATCATAATAAACTCTGATATTAAATTGCTTTTCTTAGCCCTTCATGTATAATATTACTGCTTGGATAGATAAATATTCCAATTAGCATATATATTTTGCTTACAACCATTTTTCCCTGATGTGTATCCGTTTATTCCTTATTATTATTATTATTATTATTATTATTATTACTGATCTGAATTACAATAACCCGGCACAACGTAACCATTTTAATAACCGAACATCCGTGTTCGTTACGCTAAGTTTTTATATAACTGAATTGCCATTTTACAATAGTGGTAACGATTTATCCACTCAATGATGTACAAAAACATCTCAACTTGACTAAAATCAACACAACAATACTAATTTGGGGCTCTACCTCCTAAAATTGACTCTTATTGGCATATTCTATAAATTTTAAAATCACTCAACATACAGTGGACTATAATTGCTATAAAATCATGGTTTTAGGGTACTTACATCGGCTAGTCTGGTGGCTCCAACCACGCATTTCTTCCAGTAATGCCCGCCATTATTTGCAAAATTAGCAAGGCATTCTTATACTTATAACACACATTTACATAACTTTTGCCTTACAAGACACATGGCACTTTTCCTTTCCATATTGAAGCTGTTGCCTCCTTATTCACACAACACGTTATAGCACTTGTGACACTATTAATTTTACATATATTTAACAAATCATCATTACAATCACACGCTCACTATTTACATTTCTTACTGGTTGACTTTTCCTGGCAAGATATCAGAAATGCAGACGTTGAAGACCTCCTCCTCGCTGCTATCCGCATCGTGATTGAAAGTCTCGATTCTCTGCCTAAGGATTCCTATCAGTTCCTCAAACTGTCTATCAATCTCTATCCTTCGATAAATTTCCTGATATCGCATAAATATGCTTGCATATCGTCCTGAGCATTAAGTATATTGGTATTCTTATGAAATTTCACCAATCGCATAATAAAGTTTATCTCTGCCTAGTCCAACATCCTATGATCTGTCTAACCAATAGTTTACATACTGCGCTCAACCATTGCACATTGTACTTGTACACATTATCACTCTCAATTGTCCTACCTTGTATATCACACGGTACATTTCCTACGTGCACAATAACAATCGCTCGTAATGCCGACTATACAAATATGGCGCGACTGTCCTAAATAAATGGTATTAATAAATGTCTTACTGCACGGCTCTTCATGTTGACGTCCGAGCGTCCCTTCTCGACTTCGGTAACGCGCACTTTGCATTAGACTGCGGTTCAACTGATTACATTACTCGTTATTAATTCATGACTTAATGCATGATTATATGTTGCTGCACTTAGAATGTTACAGTCCGCGCCTTTCTTCTCTGAGCTAGGGTGACGTGCTCCTCGCTCTCAAGTATGATTCGTTTGGAGAGAAAAAGTAGACCGAGAATTTCCCTGCCGTGTCATCTTTTCTCACAGTATGATTCTGGTCTTGAATTAACGTTTATATGGTTCCTTTTTCCTCGCTGGTCACAGATCTGTATGCGTGCTCGAGGATCGATCGGCCAATTAATTAATATTAATTGCCTTTGCCAGCGCGTGCCCACGCGGCGTCACCTAAAAATCCCCGAAACCATGGTTAGATCTCTCCGCTAACCTCCAATTACTGTGTTACTGCGCGTTCCATTAAATCTGCCTCGATTTCAATGTTTAATGGCTTGATAATTAGCCTCCCGGCTAAACATTCACATGGGTGCAAACCTCATGTCACTGCGTTGCTCCAATCACGAGTACTCATTAAATTACGCTGGTATCTTTCACTCCACTAGCCTCTCTATTCTGAAACGGGGAATAACTTGACAATAATTTAGCCTCCTGACCTGCTCCAGACGACTTAAGTAGGTCACATAGAGTGACACGGCTCCAAGAAACTACGCCCCTTTTCCAGAGTCATTAGACAAATGTCAAGCGCTCCAACTTCTGTGCTCAAGTCCAGAATTGTATGCCTCATACAGCCCAATAATGCCGTATTCTACCAATATTCCCTGCATTATATTAATAAATAATGTCAGCATCAGTTCATATCACAACAGTGATTTAATATGTATTTTCTCTAGGGGTTTTTATAACTTAAACTCCCTAAAAAGATTTCGTGTTCGTTCCTTGCCGGAACCTCTATTCTGAGCTCATATATCTCTGAGATCCATGTTCGACACCAGTCAGCCTAACCCCGTTGGGTTCAGTACTTAAAGTATTTCCCAGAGATAATCCAGTTGTGGGTAGCTTGTGGTTAAGGGGCTGGAAAGAAGTGTTCGGGAAAATACTAACTATACAGGCTATTAGGGAATCACTGTAACCAATAATCACATGTATCAGGTGATGGTTGAAATAAATAATACTCTTGCTCTAATCTCTGGTTTTCCGAGATTCGTAACAGAGATTATTCTATTCTCTATATTATTTCAGTAGTATAGATCCCTCCTGCGGCGCTCACAAGCGACCGATCGTGACAAATGAGCATTCAAATGAAAGAGAATAGACATTAGCAGTGACAAATTACACTCTAATTTCATATATATCTATAATTTCTTTAAAAATGACGTTTAAAAATATGTTCGAGGTATGCGATTTGCATATACTGTTGCTGTGTTAAAATACGCTCCATAATTGCTGTCCACTTCACATTTTGGCCACTGTGACGCCTGTTTCATGTCATTTTGACATTCTGAGGTCTTTCCTTTATCATTTTGCATGGATTTTAGGATCAGTAAATCAAAGGAATAAGTACTCAAATCGTATAATTTCATAAATATCGAAAAACCGGTGAGTGTTATGATATCCAATTTTCAGTGATTGCCTTCTTAAGTTAGGGAACGTAGAACTTGGAATTCTAACTGGAATGTAAATAGTGTTCTATAATCATTTGGTTGAAATAAAAACATAACAACCTTTCTCTTTAAGTCTCTCATTATAAACCTATTGGGGAAAGTGTGGTTTATGAACATGCGAGATTTCTCGCACGGATCCGCTAGTTCTATTATATTACCCCCAGGGGCTCACATCTAATGGAATGTGGGTTGGCGATCACAGGACCCCAGCTGAGTCCGGTATTGCTTCCACTTACTTGTGCCTTCTCCTCACAGTCTTCCTTCCTGTCGACCTGTCTTGGTCAACTCTTGTCCTCTTCCGACCCCGACGGTATTAGGGTATCCGAGGCCTTGGGAGTCTCTTCCTTTCCCGCCTTAATTGGCCCTTGTCACATCTTTCCTGATACCCTCCGTCTGCGAGGGATCAACCTTCTTTTTCTGTTCATGTTATCTCCTGCCTTCTGCCCAAGGCCCTCAAGGAGGCAGGGTGTATGTGGGCCCACCACTTCTGGTGCACCCTGGATATTGCTACACCCTCAGGGGCTCACGGCTGGTGAGTTTGGGAGTTGGCGACCACGAGGGATTCCTGAGCTGGGCCCGTTTTGTCCCCTTTTTCCTCTGAACTTGGGGCGGGTCCTCTCATCTTTTTCTTTCCTATCTGCCTTTCATGGCTCTCCTTCCTTCCAAGTCCCTCAATCCTCATTCTTCGAGGGTTGAGGCAATTTCTTTTCTTCCTGTCCTTTATTTGCCTTTTCCTTTGTTTACTATTTCTTCTTCTAGTTTGTAAGTTTGTAGTTAGTATTAGTTATAGTTTTCTTTCTCATCTCATCTTTCACTATCACCCAAACCATTAGGGGCTGATAACCTAGATGTTAGGCCCCTTAAAACAACAATTATTATCATCATCTTCATCTACAAGGTCATCGAAAAATAATGCCAACATTTCAAAAAATTATAGCACCGAAACCCTTTATGTTAAACGTGTAATTCTTTCACTCAACGCCAGCTGGTTAAAGTAAGTTTTGTTTTGGAGGGGACGTGACCTTGCTATGCGCACACTAGATGCGCAGTAGCCAAGGTCGGCCGGGGGCGCGCGCGCCAATAAAGTCCTGACCTAACATCTTTGGATTTTTTTTTTCTGGGGGTACATTAAAGATATTGTGTATGCAGAAAAAATTCGGGATTTGGAGCACCTGTGGGAGCGAATTTCTGCCGCCATCTTGACAGTTACTCCTGAAATGATTGCACGTACCAATCCAGCCATTGGGAAAGCGTGCGTTCAATGCTGATGTTGGTGGTCGGCCTGGCCTAGATTTTTTCTCTACAGTCCCTGTTTCCTTAAACTGATTAAACCATCGAATGACAACTTTGTAATCAGGTGCACTTTGTCGGGCGGTACAGTCATTGGCACGCGCGCCCCCGGCCGACCTTGGCTACTGTGCACCTAGTATGCGCATAGCAAGGTCACTCCCCTCCAAAACCAAACTTACTTTAACCAGCTAGCGTTCAGTGAAAGAATTACACGATTAACATAAAGTGTTTCGGTGCTATATTTTTTTGAAATGTTGGTATTATTTTTCGATGACCCTGTATTTATTCTGGTTCCAGGGTCGGACAAGCGTTGTTCCTCTGCCAGCTGATAGACTCGTTCTCGATGTACGCAGCGCGGGACGACATCACGTGGCATAGGAGCTGGTGTGCTGTGGGACTCATCTCGTGTTCCCTGTGTTGCATCTTCTCATTGGCTCACTTCTACTCCAGAGGGAAGGAGAATGGGATGCGGATACGCATTGCCCTCTGTTCCCTGCTCTACCGCAAGGTATAATCACTCGAAAACGTTTTATTTATGAAGGCTGTATACCATTGTTACCTCATTCCGGAATTATTATCTGTTACACACACCACAATTACACACCAGTTTAGACCACCTTGTGTCACCCTCAGCAACTATTTACAAGTGGGGGTGTAGTTCAATTGCGCCAGTTAATTGACCCCTCCAAGTAGTAACTCATAACTCATTACTAGGGGGCGGATTTCTGTGACCTAAAATGTATGAAATATGTATGCATTTATGAGCTAAAAACATAAAAATATGACCTATAAAATTCAAAATATGACTTAATGAATAGCATCTACGTTACATAGAAAAACTTTTATTACGTTTGCTACAGGTTGCAATTAGTTAAGAGTTTAAAAAGTTTTAATTCTTCGAAATCTTTAACCCAAAATCAACTAAAATGATGAATATTTCCTGAACTCGTTAACGTACACTCGTTAAGGGAAACAATAGCCCGGTGTCCAGGAATTGACCCAGCTAGCAAACAATAGCTCCTACCTGTTAGAAACATTCCATACACTACTTTAGAATGGTTCTTCAGTAGTACGAGGCACGTCCAGAAAGTAAGTTCCGTTTGGTAATAAAATTAAATTGTGTACAGTTACAGAAAAATTATTTATTGCACAACATTCTACACCTCTTAAGCTACTTTTCCACATAACTGCCGAACTTTTGCAGGCATTTGTCATAGCGTGGCACAAGTTTTTGGATACCTTCTTCATAGAAGTTTGCCGCCGACCCGTAAACGAGAGTGAAGACTCCCCTGTAAGATATCCTACTGTTTGGCCACCACTGTTAGGCAAATTGTGTATGTGGTCAGGAGAACACCTAAACATACGCAGTTCTCCTGGTAAGCACGCAATTTGCCTAACAGTGGTGGCCAAACAGTAGGATATCTTACAGGGGAGTCTTCACTCTCGTTTACGGGTCGGCGGCAAACTTCTATGAAGAAGGTATCCAAAAACTTGTGCCACGCTATGACAAATGCCTGCAAAAGTTCGGCAGTTATGTGGAAAAGTAGCTTAAGAGGTGTAGAATGTTGTGCAATAAATAATTTTTCTGTATCTGTACACAATTTAATTTTATTACCAAACGGAACTTACTTTCTGGACGTGCCTCGTATATTCCAGTCTATACTGAACAATAATTTCTAGAGCTTATTCTGATTTTTATAAAACTAAATTCAAATGAAAATTACCAAAATATGCCGTTTATAATGATATTTTGTTCAAAATATGCCATCTAAATATGCATTTATATGCCCAATTAAACCTGTTTAATTTTGATTATCATGCTTGGAAACGTGTTGAAAATACAAGACTATAAGATATAATGTTATGGGGAAAAATATGAAATGCCATAGAAATCCACCCCCTACTCATTACTATCGTGGGTGTGTGGAAGGGAAGCTGCTAGGCCATTTTCAAGCATACCCGAGGTACTCATTTTGGAAATGTTACCGATACATACACTCGGAAATAATACAAGTATACAAGTTAACATACAACATCTATTGTGAAACTTCTTTTTACAATAACAATAAATCAACAAATACAAATAACAACATGCAATAAATAGATAAACATTAGATGTGAAATTAAGGACTTACAACATGAAATACCCTGTAGTTGACAACATTAGTATCGTACCAAATAAAATTAAGAAGCCACATAATCATTCCTAGGCTATATTCATATCGAGCATCCAGTATATTTGAGTATCTCATTGCTCAAGTAATTCGACGAAATATGAAAATATTTAATATCTTCAATAACTTCAACCTTAATTTTGAATTGTCATTCAATAAATCTCAAGCTTCATTAATTAATTATTTCAATGAACCAACTTTAAATACGCATAACTGCACGAACACGACCATTCCGTGCAATGGCTACCCATCGACTCTCTTCTTTTGGAACAGGTGATAGTCTCCCATCGTTTAATAACAATCCGACTCCATGACAGTCAGACAAAACACAAATTAAAAACATTACAACGTTGCAAGATATAAATTACATGGAAATGAATAAATAAGTTATATCAGGTTCATATGGGACATACTAAATCGTAACTGAAAGGAGGGATAGGTACGTAAGAAATAACGAAGGATAAGAAATATTTAGCTACGCAAACTAACTGAGTGCCAACCTCTCCGGAAGTTACTGTATTTCACGGGATGACGATTAAGAACATGTTGTCAAGAACTTACATGCAGAGGCAGATGATCAAAACATTTTTTCATTCGAGCTGAAGGACATAAGAGAGAAGATGGTATTCAGAAAGGTGAAAGGCAAGGCAGCAACTTATCACCCATACTTTTCAATCTTTACATTAAACAAGCTGCGAAGGAAATTGGAGAAAAAATGTGGGAGTGAAGATTCTAGGAGAAATAATTTCAACTCTGAGATTTGCTGATGACATCGTCATCTTGGCCGACACGTCTGAGGATTTGAACAAATTTTTGAATGGTATGGATGAAAATTAATAAATGTAAACAAAAATACTGGAATGCAGCCGAAATAAATCAGAAACCTCTATGGACATCAAATTGGCAGGTGAAAAGCTGAAGGAAGTAGGAGACTTCTGTTACTTAGGATGCAAAATAACCAGTGATGGACGAAGGAAAGAGGATATAAAAAGTAGGTTGGCTCAGGCAAGGAAAGCATTTCTACAAAAACGGAATCTGTTGACATTGAATATAGATTTAGGTACTAGGAAGTCATTTTTGAAAGCCTTTGTCTGCAGCGTGGCGCTCTATGGGAGTGAAACTTGGACTATTGGTGCAGCAGAAAAGAGGAGAATTGAAGCATTTGAAATGTGGTGTTACAGAAGAATGATGAAGATCAGATGGGTAGATAGGGTTACAAACGAAGAGGTATTTATACGAGTGGGAGAGGAGAGATGTTTCTGGCGACTGCTGATGAAGAGAAGAGATAGGTTAGTAGGACACATACTAAGACACCCAGGAATAGCAAGCTTAGTTATGGAAGGAAGGGTTGAGGACAAGAACTGTAGGGGTAGACCAAGGTCAGAATATGTTAAACAGATTGCCTCGGATGTAGGGAGTGGTAGCTATGTAGAGATGAAACGATTAACTCAGGACAGGGAAGCATGGAGAGCTGCATCAATCCAGTCAAAATACTGAAGACTCAAACAACAACAACAACAACAACAACAACAACAACCATATACTTACTACTGCAAGTTAATCACAAACTTGCCTTTGTCATTCGACATCACATCAAATCATACTTTCCTTCAATCGTAATATACCACATATAATCATGAAAAATTATAAAAGGAAGTATTTCTCATCACACGTAATCAAAGACGATCCAGTACACATGTAACAACCAACGAGAACATCTGACCAATGAACGAAGTACAACTTCCACTGATGCCATTCACAAATTTTTTGGTATTATAAGCGGAATCCAATTTTACATGCCGTCAATACAGTCGTAGATCTCGTAGATGTTAATACGAATCATAGGGACTCAGATTAGAGAGCACCGGGGCTCCCCAATCCCCTAAAATACTCCAATTATATGGAGCTACATCTTGCCAAGTCCAATTCCAAATCTCACAATATCCCAACAGTTGGATAACAACAACGGTTATACCCAGTGGCGGCTGGTGGATAATTGTTCTGGGTGTTGCACTATTTTCATTAATGTGGTACATGGGAAACATGCACAGGCAGGATTTTTTCTAGGATGAGGTGTGGGGGCATGAATTATTTTTTATTTCATTACCTACATGTCACTAGGTGGTATTGAGACGTAATTTTCGTTTCATTTCTTACTTGCTTCGTGACATTCATTATGTGGCTGCTCTTAAACCGTTGGATACTTGGTCTTTATGGCATGAATGAGAGGGGGTATTTTTTTTAGTTCAGTGATTTTGTTCATAGGAGTTCGCTTTTCTTTGTGAATCATCGTCATAATTTTCATTTTTTTTAAACAGGCAAAAAGTAGTCCACCGATTTTTTAAATAACTGAAGATATTCTCAAATAATCCCAAATTTATAAGGTTAAATACAACTGTGGAATTATCCCTACATGTAAATCAGTTAACTATCAGTAACTTCAATTTGTGAAAGAAACTGGTGAGACAATGAACAATCGAAATATTCTCGGGATTTCTGGGGGTGGGGGCACGGGCCCTCCTCGTCCCCCTACACCCTGCGGGCGCCCATGATGTGGTAGGGTAAATGACTGCTTGATATCGGTGAAAACTGTATTCAATTGCGCGGGGAAAACGGATGTACCTCATTCATGACGAATGCCGCTTTTCAGAGACATCACATTTTCATCGGATTAAATGGAATATTAGTTAGTCTACATGAAAACCCTCAGGAGAACAAAGCAACGTAAGTTATATAAGAGGGCGAGAACTGCGAGTGTCACAAGTACGTGCAACATTGCAAGACATGGTTTCGGCAGTTGACGAAGCATCTCGGCTGTCTCCTGCCGTGCATCGCTCTCTGGTTGCAGTCAGCGGGCAACGACCAGCCGAGTTAACTGTTGGGATAGGGCTTACCCGGTCTAGCATCTCTGTCATACCCTTCACTATTGAGATCTGGTCGGTGCTTGGGGCTGGCAACGACCCAACGGCCCAGCGCTCCAAGACGGCTGGCGCGCTATGCTTTCTGTCAGTTCACAGTAACTTACTACACTATAAGATTTCCTGAATTATTAAACAACAGAATAATTATCAATTCCTGTACATATAAAAGGAAACATACAACTTTTATTACTAAAAATATTATTACGGTATTAATTGTTTTTCATGAATTAATCTGGTCGTTGTGCAACACTGCAACCTTATTACCGGCCGCCACTGGTTATACCCCGTTTAGACGTCTCGGTTACGATCCCGATTATCTCCGATCTGGATTATGACCAATCGCGATCAACGGCATTTGTCATTGGTACGTGTTTAGACGTCCCATCATGAAACAACAGGATAATCGAGTAAAACAGCATGGCATCGCTAAGGTCTGCCAACTTTTGAATTCCAAGTGTTATAGCAGTAATTTACACTGGTTTGTTTCCTGTAGTTTTGAAGTATTCCAGTTATTCTTTATACATAATTCAACCTGCTAATGTATATTCTTAAATATATACAAATCCTGAGGAGTCGTGTAGGCAAGGCCTACTCTTGGTGTGGAAATAAAAATATTTTGAAATATGCATGCACAGGTCTAGGATATTTATTGCATAAATACTTCTTTGTTCGTTCAGAAGTCATTTGACCCTATCGGAATCCCTTCTATGTCTATGACAATTTATGTCTTTCTTAATCGTCTTCATCGACTTTCCCCAACGCTAATTTCTTTTCAGCGTTTAAACAATGGTATGTTTGTCTCCATCCAACATTTCGTGTCTCTCAATCTTCATTATATCTGCTATTAACCAACATAAATACAACCATCATGGCTAACATTACGTACTTCTCACTTCAAAACACAAGATAATACAAAATGGCCATCATTTCCACTGCCTACTTCACTCACACAGCAGGAGGTTAGATCGCAATGGCCGCGAACGCGATTATCTCGTTGTGGGAACGGGATCGGGCTGATTCTGTTGGAGGGAAAGTTGATCGCGATAATATTATCCTGTTGCGTTTAGACGTCCCAACTTAATCTGGATCGGCGCCTGATCGCGATCGCAACCGGGACGTCTAAACGGGGTATTATCTAGACCAACTACAATACTCAGAACTTAATGTAGAAAAAAACATGGCGGCGATGGTTGCCCTACCAATAGCTAAGATCATGTCATCGGGCTTGTCACAGTTCGTGTAAATTATTATTTTTACTCACCTAAGAGCATAAAAAGATATCACAAGATGAGACTAGGTTCCGAAGAAATATGCATCAATAATTCAGACTTACCTGAATTAATTTATCTATATAGTTCTGGCCTCGAATTATAGGTTTCTTCGTCTTCACCCAAGGGGCAGCTACAACAGTCTCAATGTTTCTGTGGTTGAATAAGAAGCTTTTCGGCGAGTTGCTACGATTTGTATTTAAGTTAAGTAATACTAGATTGATATTATTAGCATACAATCAAACAGATTATGAAGTAGGAGAGAAGAAAGTACCCGGTTACTGAAGTGCTGTCCCAGCACATGCAGATTATTTGTGTACACAATCAGAATGAGAATAGTTGCCTGAAATTATCGAACCCACGCTATAGAGATACGATTCAATTACGACATCTCGTGGAATTGTCTAAAATCTCGGGTAAAACATCACACCGAATTAGTTGGTTGAAATATGCAAAGAAGTCGTCGTGCGGATATCTGAACATAATTATGGAGATTACCACACACAAAGGACGCTATATGTTACCATCTAACCTATTAAACACTCGCTGTTACCGTTTGGAATAGTTGTACGCTGGAAATAGTTGATTTAGTAAAGTAATGTAGGTAGGAAAGCACCATCTCCCTCTTACGGAATTATCGCGGCACACCATCTCGTAATATAAGTACATAATTGGCAAGTTACTCACAACACTTTATAATAATTATAATAAACATCATAATAAAAAATAACTTGCAAGCTGTAAGAGTCACAAAAGTATGAATAATGACGGAACACAATGAGTTCACTGTTTGGCACAAGGGAAAAATCTTCCTTAACCAATAAAACAGAAGTTCACTGTAGTATTTGGCGTGTATACAAGGCAGTGTAGATCATCTGCCAGACTGGTAAGCATACGGAGGCACATGAAGCTGAGCGTTCAAGATAACGTCAACAATTTAGTCTTACCGTAGATGATCATTGCGTTTTTCCTTTACGTACTTAAGTTCGACACTATCGGTACTGAAGTGTACTAAGCTATTATTATATTGTCACTAACTAGCAAATCATTGCGGTGTATATTCTTGAGACACTTCTATTAATGCTTTAGTCTTGGGTACTTCAACATCTGCAGTAAATGACACAATGCCATCGGTCAACTGAACAATCATCACACAAACGAACTAGTCCATAATAAGCGTATTATCACGTCATATTTATACACGATTGCAGTACATAAACGCGAACTGGACTTTATAGACATACTGAAGACACTACAAATTACAGATGAGCAATAGTTTATCCCAACTTTCATCAAACGAAGCTAATCAAAGCTAATATTGTATCCCAGCAACGAATGTAAACAAACAAAATCTCGGGCTTCCGCATACGCCATTTTCACACTTTCGATACCTGCATTAAGGTCTGAGTATTGTAGTTGGTCTTGGTATTATCATACCAATACTGTAGACAAATGACGATACAACAGCGTAGTAACAAGACGATGAGCGAAGCTTAGCTGCGCTCTAGCGAGCCGAAATACAAGTCAAGATCTAGCTCACTAGAGAGTGCTACACTCTGACGTGTGCTAAGGCAACTACTAGCCTTCCATCACTGAAGTCAAGTCCATACAGTGTACAACTTACACTTTTGCGACCTGATAGAGTGAAATATCGGGTCAAATTACAATGATAACATCGAACAGACTGTTGACGCCAGTGTGATCTGCGCCTTCGATAATTCATAGTCCGATTGCGCCTGTGATATCCCATTGACAACTTCCCCTCTCTTCCCCGACTCGGCAGCTAACAATTATACCATACTAACTGTTCACATGTTCCAAACATTTGTCATAGAGATTGTTGGAGGGGCAGTGTCTCTCAGTTTGACCGTCCCAAGGCTGTGAATTACTAAAGTCACATAACCTATATGACCTAGCGATCAGTATGGTAACAACTATGTGGAAGAGTTTTATCCATACAATACGATAAGTCATAGTTAAATAATAAATACGTATGTTTCAATGTTTTGTGCTAGATGCCAATGTATTTTGTGCAGCCCTGCATGGCAGAGTGATTACAGGAAATTAAAGAGCCAGTCGGTCATTCTGCAAGCTCAAATAAGAATATCTTCGGTTGTGGGTTTTCACAATGGCAATAGTGGGGGACGTAAGGTAGGATGATTTCAGCGGAAGAACCAAAACTTGGCTTAGGGCAAGTGGCGTGAAAGGTCCTTGCGATAGAATGGCAAGATACGAAATATCAACTCGGAAGATTTGCTGGCGCAATTCTCCAACACCGACAAGTGGTACAACAAGTAACTACTGTATTAGTGATTTATTTTATTCATTTGGTGGAATAATTTTTCATACCATTTGGTAATTCAGAAATGGCCAAATAGCACGCCGGCGTGCTTCTGGCGCCGACGGCCTTGCAGTGATGATGAGGGAAGGCTATAATGTACGAGGGCAAGTGAATAAGTATCTGCAAACAATTTTTATAATTTATTAAAAATGAGTACACACTTTATATTGATATCATTTTTCGACATAGTCCCCCCTCCTGCATTTCAATGCACATGGTCCACCGTGTAAAATGTGTGTAGTTAAGCAATATTGGGCATGGTCAGAACTTGGATTAGCGAGTGCCTCATGGGGACCACGCGGTGCTGCTGGGGGGAAGAGAAGGATGAGCGGAGACGAAGTAGCCAGCCTCATTATCATCATCATAAGCCATCTCCAGTTGCCCAGGGATGGTGTACGAGCCCTTCCATCTTGTCTTGTCCTCATACCACTTCTCCTCCATCACTTTACTCCAGTCTAGACCTTCCTTCATAACATCCTTTTCGACTAAATCTATCCATTTTACCCTTGGTCTTCCCACAGCCCTTCTTCCTTCCACCTCACTTTCAAACACCCTTCTTGAAGTTCTGTTCGCAGGCATCCCTTTCATGTGGCTAAACCACTTGAGTCTTGATTTCTGGATCTTCTTGAGAAGGGTTTCTTCCATTCCTACTTCCTTACCACAAGAAAAACCGGGTGAGTTAGCTTTGGTCGTTACGACGTGGCTGCAGGCAGTCGCTCACATCCGGGAGGCGAGGAGGTTCGAATCCCCCACCGGCAACCTTGAGGATGTTTTTCTGTGGTTTCCCATCTTCCTTCCAGGCAAATGCCGGGGTTGGTCCCTAACTATAGGCCACAGCCGCTACCTTCCAATTCATCGTCCTTACATTCACACTTTCCTCCCCAGACAACACTCCACACGCGACGGTACTTGTAGCTCACCCCATGGGTGTCCACATAGAAGTAGCTACAAACTCTGGCGAGCCGAACATGTCCTCGGACACTCCCGACACTCAAACCCATTCACTAAAATAAAAAAACACACACACACAACAAAACTCTTGCTCAGGACCGTCTCTTCGGAGGTGCAAACCAGTAGTAGACTATTATTCTTCAAGATTACATCAATTTTTATTAAACCTACTTACGGAACTATAAAAATTGGTAAATCTGAGTAGAAAACAAGAAGTTCCGAGACGAACTAAAGAGCCTACTTTTCTTAAAATTTAAGATTCATGCCAATAATTAATTTACATGGATCTATCTTGAATAATGACGAAATTAAGTTGGTAAAATCGAAATTTCTAATTAGTTCGAAATACTGTATAACTGGCATAATGTAGCCTAATAGAGCACTACAGTTGGCAGCCCTGGTGACTGAATATATTCTTAGTTCCATCTCTTAAGGTACAGAATACAAAATTTGGTAGAAGTCCAATGGATAGAATGGACGTTACTTGCAGTTAAACATTGGATCTAGCAGCGCGCGTAAAATCATGTTGGCAACAATGTCGTGCATGTATTGGTCAGAAATAATCTGAAATAATATGATCTATTGTTGTGCCAATTTTGAATGAAATCCATTTTTAGTAAAGAAGTTACATGTATTTTAAAATTGGACCTATCAGCAGGCTTAGAATCATATTGGCAGCACTGACGTATATTAATTACTCCAAATTAATCTAGAATGCCAGGTACTATACGTGTACAAAGTTTAAAGCTATTGGCTTGCATACTTTCTGATATATTGATATTAAGGTAACAAAAATAGAGACAGCATTTATTGACAGTTGGCAGCCCTGGTTGCTCTTAAGGAGACGAATAGCCATATCTGTTATGGTACACATAGCCCATACGAAATTTGGTTGAAATCCAAATGATAGTATAGAAGTTACATGTATTTAAATTTGGACCTCTCAGCAGGCTTAGAATCATGTTGGTAGCACTGACGTATATAAGTTTCTCCAAATTAATATAGAGTGTCAGGTACTATACGTGTGCATAGTTGCATACTTTCTGATATATGGGTATTTGCATAAAAGAAATTCAGAGTATTTATTAACATTTGGCCGCCCTGGTGGCTCTTAAGAATACGCTCAGTCATATCAGTTTATGCACATATAGCACATACGAAATTTGGTTGAAATCCAAATGATAGTGTAGAAGTTATAAGCATTTATAAATTGGAGCTATCAGCAGGCTTATAATCATTTTGGCAACACTGCCATGTATGGCCTCCTGGATATTAAACTAAAATATTATTATCTATATGTGTGCCAATTTTGAAATCGCTCCCATTCATACTTTCCAAGATATCCAACATGGAGCTCAAATTTCAATTGCGATTTTTCAGCAGTTGGTAGCATTGACATAATTTTCAAATACGGCATTGAGATATTCAGGTATAGATCTTTACTCCTACCATATTTTGTCTTGATTGCTGCAGTCGTTTAGGAGTTGATAGGGACACACACACACACACACACACACACACACACACAGACAGACAGACAGAAGGACAGACAGCCACACATTTGCCCGGATCGATCTCATAAGTCTACATTTTCCTCATTTTTGCGTTGCCAGGTCCTTCGTCTCAACAGATGCTCGACTTCCCACTCTGCCGCCGCACAGGTAGTGAACTTGATGGCCAATGACGCCATCAGGTTTGACGAGGCTCCTATGAAACTAGATGGGTTGCTGACACCGATACAGGCGGTGGTGATCACTGTGTGTGTGTGGAACCTCATGGGGATATCGGCTGTTATAGGCGTCGTCACCCTGGTTCTTCTGACGTCTCCACTACAGGGTGAGTAACGTCTCGTCCACAATTCCCAACCCTCACACATAGTCCAACCTGGAACCTCTATAACTCGTAGTAATTATTATTTCTCGAACGAACTTCATATAATTTTTCTCTTAAGCTCGAATTTTTCGATATCTCGAAGCTTAAATTATATTCATAGTAGGCCTACTTAAATTATAATCATGGCATTCAAATTATAACCATGGCACTTAAATTATATACATGGCACTTAAATTATATCCATGGCACTTAAATTGTGTCCATGGCACTAAATAATATTCTTGCACTTAAATTATAATCATGGTACTTAAATTATATCCATAGCACTTAAATTATAATCGCGGCACTTAAATTACATCCCTGGCACTTAAATTACGTCGCTGGCATTTAAATTATAATCATGGCACTTAAATTTTAACCATGGAACTTACATTATAACCACGGACTTAAATTATATCCTTGGTACTTAAATTGTATCCAAAGCACTTAAATTATATCAATGGGATTTAAATTATAATCATGGCACTTAAATTATAACCATGGCACTTAATGTATATCCATAGCACTTAAATTATATCCATGTCATTTAAATGATATCCATGGCACTTAAATTATAACCAGGCCACTTACATTATATCAATGTCACTTATATTATATTCCTGGCACTTAAATTATATTCATGGCACTTAAATTATATCCATGTCATTTAAATGATATCCATGGCACTTAAATTATAACCAGGCCACTTACATTATATCAATGTCACTTATATTATATTCCTGGCACTTAAATTATATTCATGGCACTTAAATTATATCCATGGCACTTATATTACAACAATGGCACTTAAATCATAGCAATGTCACTTAAATTATAACCATGACACTTGAATTTTACCCATGACACATACATTAAAACCATGGCACTTAAATTTTATCCATAGCACTTAAATTATATCCATGGCACTTGAATTACATCCATGGCATTTAAATCATAATCATGACACTTAAATTATATACATGACACTTAAATTATATCAATGGCATTTACATTATAACAATGTCACTTAAATTATATCCATGGCACTTAAATTATAACCATGGCACTTAAATTATATCCATGGCACTTAAATTATATCCATGGCATTTAAATTATAATCATGGCATTTAAATTATAATAATGACACTTAAATTATATACATGGCACTTAAATTATATCCATGGCATTTAAATTATAATCATGGCATTTAAATTATATTCCTGGCACTTAAATTATATTCATGGCACTTAAATTATATCCATGGCACTTATATTACAACAATGGCACTTAAATCATAGCAATGTCACTTAAATTATAACCATGACACATGAATTTACCCATGACACATACATTAAAACCATGGCACTTAAATTTTATCCATAGCACTTAAATTATATCCATGGCACTTGAATTACATCCATGGCATTTAAATTATAATCATGACACTTAAATTATATCCATGGCACTTAAATTACATCCATGGCATTTAAATTATAATCATGACACTTAAATTATATACATGACACTTAAATTATATCAATGGCATTTACATTATAACAATGTCACTTAAATTATATCCATGGCACTTAAATTATAACCATGGCACTTAAATTATATCCATGGCACTTAAATTATATCCCTGGCACTTAAATTTTAACCATGGAACTTAAATTATAAGCATGGCTCTTTAATTATATCCATGGTACTTACATTATATCCATGGAAATTAAATTATAATCATGACACTTAAATTATATCTATGGCACTTAAATTATATGCGTGGCACTTAAATTATATTCATGGCACTAGAATATTACCATGGCACTCAAATTATACCCACGGCACTTAAATTATACCCATGGGGCTTAAACTTGCTCTTTGTCTCAAACATTTTCGTATTTTCACAGTGTAATTAATTGGAATTTTGCACTGCTTTTTAGAATTGAGTCAACCGAATGCCACTTCTATGCTGAACTATGATCTCGATAGAATCTCATATCGACCCAAACCGCTGAAGGCTCTGAGAGTCTGCGCTTTAAACTTGTCGTTTTTCGTAAATTTTGTAAGAACAGTAAGCTCAGGAATTAGATTTTTAAACAATTATACATACAGTTAAAAAATAAAGTTTTTACTGTAGATTAATATGGCGCAAAAACAACATTTTGAAAATTTGGAAGATTTTGGGCTATTAGGAGCCGCTTAATACAAAGATCACAATAGCACAGGTCATCAAGTTTGTAATTTAGTTTTGAGGAGTACTGTGTCGAAAGGTTACTTTATTTTTGAATACAGATTCACTTATAACAGGATGTTCAATAAAGAACAAATAGCCTACTTTCTCCTAAATGCATGGGTATTGTTATAACTCTTTGTCCTTTTCGAGGAATGAATGTTGGTTGTAGTAGCTTGTTGAAATACAACGTGTTATAGGGATATTAAACATGAATATGAGGTGCCCTTTGCTAGTGCTCTAACTCTGTACAAAATTTCATACAATTCGGCTTCACCGTATTTGAATTGATATGGTGAATCGATTTGCACATATTCATGGGCACTATCTGCAATCTATTGGGCAGATGACCCTGTAGGTCAGTCAAAAGATGCTTCCCACAAAAGGGTATGTTGTTGCAAAATTTGGTCGAGATCAAATGATTAGGTTGGTCGTAATTTGATTTAAGCTTTTAACATTTGGGTGTCCGCCATTCCGTTTCCGTCAAGATGGCGGCGATAAAAAAAACATGACACTGAGGTGCCCTTCGCTAGTGCTACCTCTGTACCAAATTTCGTTCAATTTGGTTTTACCGTGTTTGAATATTGATAGAGGGAATCGATTTGCACACATGCATGGCCGCCATATGCAAACTATTAGACTGATGACCTTGTAGGTTGGTCAAAGAACGCACCTCAAACAAAGGTTAGTCGTTGAAACATTTAGTAGAGCTCAGATGATTAGGTTGGTCGTAATTTAATTTAAGCTTTTGACATTTGGGTGGCCGCCATTACGTTTCCGTCAAGATGGCGGTGATATAAAACATGACACTGAGTTGCCTTTTGCGAGTGTTACCTCTGTACCAAATTTCGTTCAATTCGGTTTCACCGTGTTTGAATACATAGGGGGAATCGATTTGCACACATACATGGCCTCCATCCGCAAATTATTGGGCTGATGACCTTGTAGTTCAGTCAAAAGATTCTTCATACATAAAGGTATGACGTTGCAAAATTTGGTAGTGATCACATGATTAGGTTTGTCGTAATATGATTTAAGGTTTTAATATTTGGGTGGCCGCCATTACGTTTTCGGCAATATGGTGGCGATATAAAACATGACACTGAGGTGCCCTTTGCTAGTGTTACCTCTGTACCAAATTTCGTTCAATTCGGTTTCATCGTGTTTGAATAGATAGGGGGAATCGATTTGCACACATACATGGCCACCATCCGCAAATAATTGGGCTGAAGACATTGTAGTTTGATCAAAAGATTCTTCCTACATAAAGGTATAATATTGCAAATATTGGTAGAGATCAGATGATTAAGTTGGTCGTAATTTGATTTAAGCTTATAACATTTGGGTGGCCGCCATTACGTTTTCGTCAATTTGGCGGCGATATAAAACATGGCACTGAGGTGCCCTTTGCTAGTGCTACCTCTGAACCAAATGTTGTTCAATTCGGTTTCACCATGTTTGAATTGATAGGGGGAATCGATTTGCACACATATATGGTCGCCATCTGCGAGTTATTGGGCTGCTGACCTTGTAGTTTAGACAACAGACGCTCGCCATATAAATATATGTTGTTGCAAAATTTGGTAGAGATCGGATGATTAGGTTAGTCGTAATTTGATTTAAGCTTTGAACATTTAAGTGGCCGCCATTCCGTTTCCGTCAAGATCGTGGCGATAAAAAAATGACTCTGAGGTGCCCTTTGCTAGTGCTACCTCTGTACCAAATTTCGTTCAAATCGGTTTTACCGTGTTTGAATATTGATAGACGGAATCGATTTTCACACATGCATGGCCGCCATATGCAAACTATTAGATTGATGACCTTGTAGATTGGTCAAAGAACGCACCTCACACAAAGGTATGTTGTTGAAAAATTTAGTAGAGCTCAGATGATTAGGTTGGTCGTAATTTGATTTAAGCCTTTGACATTTGGGTGGCCGCCATTACGTTTCCGTCAAGATGACGGTGATATAAAACATAACACTGAGTTGCCTTTTGCTTGTGCTACCTCTGTACCAAATTTCGTTCAATTCGGTTTCACCGTGTTTGAATAGATAGGGGGAATCGATTTGCAGACTTACGTGGCCACCATCCGCAAATAGTTGGGCTGATGACATTGTAGTTTGGTCAAAAGATTCTTCATACATAAAGGTATAATATTGCAAAAATTGGTAGAGATCAGATGATTAATTTGGTCGTAATTTGATTTAAGCTTATAACATTTGGGTGGCCGCCATTACGTTTTCGTCAATTTGGCGGCGATATAAACATGGCACTGAAGTGCCCTTTGCTAGTGCTTTGCTGTACCAAATGTTGTTCAATTTGGTTTCACCGTGCTTGAATTGATAGGGGGAATCGATTTGCATACATACATGGCCGCCATAATACAAACTATTGGGCTGATGACCCTGTGGTTTAGTCGAAAAACGCTCGCCATATAAATATATGTTGTTGCAAAATTTGGTACAGATCGGATGATTAGGTTAGGCGTAATTTGATTTAAGCTTTGAACATTTGGGTGGCCGCCATTACGTTTCCGTCAAGATGGCGGCGATATAGAACATGGCATTGAGGTGCCCTTTGCTAGTACAACCTCTGTACCAAATTTCATTCAATTCGGTTTCACCGTGTTCGAATTGATAGGGGGGGGGGGGGTCAGATAATCAGAGTACACACACTCACAGACACACCCACACAGACAGACACACAATGTTTCGCCCTGTGTTGATCTCATAAGTCTACTTTCATTTTTTGCAAAAATCGATAGTAGGCTAAAAATTAAAATGAAATAGTTCTCTTCATAAATTCTCATCATCTTCATCATCTTCATTTACCGTTTCCAGCTTCCTTGGTCGGGTTGTGAATTGAAGACCTCCATTGTTGTCTGTCCCTCCACCACTTCTCTCCTTTTTTAAGTACATCTTCAGGTGTTCTTCCCCTCTTCTCTATTCACTCCCAGACTGTATCCGTCCATCTCTTTCGGGGTCTTCCTCCTGGTTTCTTCCCTGTCATCGTTTCGGAAAAAGCTTTCTTTGGTACTCTCTCCTCATCATGTGACCATACCACTTTAACTTTGTTGTTTCCATCCTGTCGTGCAGCTTCAAGATTTCTGTCATATTTCTTATCTCTTCACTTCTAACTCTATCTCTTCTGGTCTTGCCCTCTACGCCTTTTAGAAATTCCATCTCCGCTGCTTGTATTCTACTCTCCTCTCATTTTGTAGTAGTCATCTTGATCAGAAATGTTCAAATAACTTAAGTAACTACCGTACCTTTCAGAAAATGTCATATTTTTCACATTTCTGACGGGAACGGCCTCCTTAAGGCATCCTACTGTATGAACACGGCAACGATGGCTTTATTGCTAGTCTATACAAAATTTGAATTTTTAAATTGTTAAAACCCACGAACTCTTAATTATTATCAACCACGTAGGCTTACATACTCGATTAAATACTGAACGACGTTATGCACAATAGAAATAATCAATCTATTTAATTTATATAAAGCTCAAAGTTTGTTTGTCTGTCTGTCTGTTTGATATTTATACAAATCTACACCATTTCACCGATCTGAAAAAAAACATTGTATACTTACCCTTTGGAACCCGACGAGTTGTCCACCTTAAATTTCGGACAAACCACTCCACTCCCTGCATTTAGGCCCTTTGACACAAATCTACTCCGTTTCACCGATCTGAACCAAAATTTGTATACTTAGCATACCCTTTGGTACCCGACAAGTAACTCTGTCCACTTTAAATTTCGGACAAACCACTCCACTCCCTGCATTTAGGCCCTTTGGCACAAATCTACACCGTTTCACCGATCTGAACCAAATTTTCCATACTTACCCTTTGCAACCCGACGAGTAACACTGTCTAAATGAAATTTCGGACAGACCACGCCATTCCCTGCATTTAGGCCCTTTGGCACAAATCTACTTCGTTTCACCCTGAACCAAACTTTATGTACTTACCCTTTGGAACCCGACGAGGAACACTGTCTACTTGAAATTTCGGACAGATCACTCCATTCCCTGTATTTAGGCCCTTTGGCACAAATCTACATAATTTCACCGATCAGAACCAGGATTTACTCTTTGGGACCCAACTAGTAACACTGTCCACTTTACATTTCGGACAGACCACTTCATTCCTTTCATTTAGGCCCTTCGGCACAAATCTACACCGTTTCACCGATCTGTAACATAATTTGTATACTTACCCTTTGGAACCCGACGAGTAACACTGTCCACTTAGAATTTCGGACAGACCACTACATTCCCTGCATATAGGCCCTTTGGCACAAACCTACACCGTTTACTAATCATATTTTTTAATTCGTTTGTAAATTGCAGGTAGTTAGTAAATAGCCGTAAATTTTTAGTAAATTTCCCTGTTCATTATTGTCATAATCATTACGGGAAAAAGACCTGAACGTTACGTCCATTATACTGTACTAGGTATCACCCACAATACCACCACAAAAAGTTATATTTTTCCCCCTGTTAGTTTAAGTATCATGTGCCAGTTCTGTAGTAGTATTCATGATCATAAATAAAACATATAAATGCACCGGGCGAAGCCGGGCACTACTGCTAGTAATGAATACTACAAGTGGTTTCTTGTCATTCTTCAGTGTTCCTGGGAAAGTTGTCAGCCAAGTACCGGCTGATGGTGGCGGAGAGAACTGACAGAAGATTACTGCTGCTGAGTGAGATCATCACTGGGATACAGATGATCAAGATGTACGCTTGGGAGAAACCGTTCTTCAACATGGTCCAGCGGGCTAGGAAGTAAGTCATGTGATCACGCCTAGTGTGATACTATAGAGTGACAGATAGAAAAGAATGTTTCAATGCGCAAGCGCACCAAAGTAGGGGAGAGTGTTTCCAGCTCCCTTGCCTCTCAACTGCTAGTCTTTCTTCTGCGCATTTGGGTCAGGTAGGGGAAGTGTCTCTCTCTCTTTCTCGCTGCTACTTGCTTCGTTGTCCTTGTCGCAAGGACCTTCCGAAGTCGTGTATGGAGGGGGAAGCTCTTCAGCAGCTACGTAATGCGAGCCCCGCCTCCAACAGTCTTTCCTACCTGGTACCCCTATAGCAAAGACATTCATTGCTTTCACTTACCTCGATCAACCAATTAACCTATTCAGCACACGGCTTGTTTAGAGCTTTCAAAAGCGCAGATCAGGGTTTATAATGTCATCCTCAGGCTAGACAAAGTGCAAAAGTAGTGCCTTCTAGATTTCTATAATAGGAAGCTATGACATGAACACTGCTTTCTAAATTCCTATAACAAAAGATTTTCTCATGAGTATTGCCTCCTATATTTCTATAATAAGAGGCTTTGACATGAACACTGCCTTCTAGATTCCTATAATAGGATGCTTTGACATGAGCATTGCCTTCTACATTCCTATAATAAAAGATTTTCACGTGAGTATTGCCTCCTAGATTTCTATAACAAGAGGCTTTGACATAAGCACTGTCTTCTATATTCCTATAATATGATGCTTTGACATGAGCATTGCCTTCTATATTCATGTAATAAAAGATTTTCACATGAGTATTGCCTCCTAGATTTCTATAATAAGAGGCTTTGACATGAACACTGCCTCCTTCTTCTTCCTCTTCTTCTCCAGCATGATTAATCCCACTTATGTGGGGTCGCTGATGCGGATATTCCTCTTCCACGTTGTTCTATCCCGGACCATTTCTTCCACAAGCCCCCGCTGTTTCATGCTTTCTTGAATGCTGTCCAACCATCGCCTTGTTGGTCGTCCTCGACTCCGTTTCCTTGGTGGAAGCATTTCCATCATCCTATTGCCCACATAATCTTGTTCTCTTCTCTTAACATGGCCATACCATCTGAGGCCTTCTAGATTCCTATAATAGGATGCTTTGACATGAGCATTGCCTTCTACATTCCTATAATAAAAGATTTTCTCGTGAGTATTGCCTCCCAGATTTCTATAATAAGAGGCTTTGACATAAGCACTGTATTCTATATTCCTATAATATGATGCGTTGACATGAGCATTGCCTTCTATATTCCTATAATAAATGGTTTTCACATGAGAATTGCCTCCGATATTTCTATAATAAGAGGCTTTGACATAAGCACTGCTTTCTAGATTCCTATAAATTGCCTTGACATTAGCATTGCCTTGTAGATTCCTATAATAAAAGGTTTTCACATGAGCATTGCCTCCTAGATTTCTATAATAGCAGACTTTGACATGAGCACTGCCTTCTAAGTGTTCTAAATTCCTATAATGTGAGGCTTTGGCTCCTCTGTCTAGACAAAGTGGCTTTGAAATGAGCATTATGCAATTAGGTTTTAAGCTAACTGTATGTAAACAGTTACCTGTATAAATTATAGTCCTCGGTTATATATACCTTTTCCCACGGGGCAACATTGCATTGATCGTCAGACCAAAATATCAGTAACGTTTATAATTCTTAAAATATAACCAAAATATGATCTTAAGTCTCCAATATATGGGCAATATGACAAACAATTAAAATGTCCTAAATATGTCGCATATAAAACATATTTCAAAGTAATCGGAAACGTTTGAGAGACTCGCTAACAGTACCTGGGAAGCTGGAATTGTAAAATGTTTATTATTAGTAATTATTATTATCATCTTATTTTTATGTATTCTTTTCGATTTCTTAGGTCTGAACTTCGAGCCGTACTGAGTGCCAACTATGTACGTGGTCACGTACTCACTGCTCTGTTGGTTGCAGACAGAATAGCCCTTCTTTTCACACTGTTACCGTACGTGCTGATGGGATACCGCATCACAGCCGCTCAGGTGAGCTGAAATATGAGGCTTTGACAAGAGCATTGCCTTCTAAACTCCTATAATGGAAGGTTTTCACATGAGTATTACATCCTAAATTTCTTTTTTGTCATGAACATTGCCTCCTAGATATCTATAATAGGAGCCTTTGACATGAGCATTGCCTTCTAAACTCCTATAATAGATGGTTTTCACATGAGTATTGCCTCCTAAATTTCTATAATAGGCTTTGGCATGAGCATTGCCTCCTAGATTTCTATAATAGGAGGCTTTGGCATAAGCATGGCCTTCTAAATTCACATTATAGAAGGTTTTCACTTGAGTATTGCCTCCTAGATTTCTATAATAAGATGTTTTGGCATGGGCATTGCCTTCTAAATTCCTATTGTAAAAAGTTTTCACTTGAGTATTGCCTTCTAGATTTCTATAATAGGAGGCTTCAGTGCATGAGCACTACCTCCGATACTTCTGTAATAGGAAGCTGTGATATGAGCATTGCCTTCTAAATTCCTATAATAGAAGGTTTTCACATGAGTATTGCCTCCTAGACTTCTATAATAGGAGGCTGTGGCATGAGCCCTGCCTTCTAAATTCCTAGCTATCATACCAGTCGTTGCCGTGTTCATACAGTACGATATCTTAAGGGGACCGTTCCCGTCAGAAATGTGAAAAATACAGTATGCCTTTGTAAAAAGTAGCTCTTTAAATTATTATTTGGACATTTCTGATCAAAATGACATCTTATATATTAAAAGTTTTCAAAAAAATTCACCCTTTAAGTAACTAAAACTGAAATATCTCGCGAAGTATTTGCGCTACGACCACGTTTGTTGTCTTAAAATGTAATGCCCGTCTCGCATTATCGATTGATACCCACCTTACTTGATTATATCATCCGTGAATTAAAATAATTGCAAATGTTACTTCCTTCAAGGTCACACGAAAATAGAATCGAATGACTTGACGGATATATTGTCGCTAGGCGACAACGACTAACACCGTATCATGATATTCAACGCCGCCCCAATAATAAATCTAAGTTGATGGACTGCCACTAGGCGACAACGACTTACTCTGTATCATGATAGTCCGGTAAAGTAGTGTGCACATGTGAATCCACGTAAACATCTTCATATTAATAGAGATCAAATCTCCTTGGACACATAACGCATTCACTTAAAAATCTTCTATGCGGTTTGAATCACGCCAAAACAGAATATTTCTTCATGCAATTTTTTGTTTTATTTCGTCCGTTTGGTGTTTCAATACATCCATTATAATTATAACATTCACTGGTATAGGGCGATCAGTTCCCTAATTACGTCATGATATCGTTAACTTATACCTGCTCCACTTGGGACGTCGCATGTATCAATACAATAAGAAGAACGGGATTCGCAAGCCAGAAACCCGTATATATATCCTGAGGCACCAGTACATTGCATCTGGAATAAGAGCACCTGCCAGTGGCAAAAAAGAAAAAAATGTTTCAAAAACTATAGGCAGAATGTACTGTATGATGTTTCGCCTACAGAAACAGAAAGGTGTTATTTACGCCTGTTATTGCTTCACGTCATCGGTGCTACCAGATTCCATGATCTACGAACATACAAAGCCGTTGTCTATTCTACTTTCAAAGAAACAGCTAAGGAGCGAGGTTTGCTGATTGATGATTCTGAATGGCAGCGTTGTTTGGCAGAAGCTTCACAATTTCAGATGCCATCTCAGTTACGACAACTGTTTTCTTACATATGTATCCTTCAGACCCCTTCAAATATAAGACAGTTATGGGACATTTTAAAAGAATTCATTATCAGAAGATTAGGCTATCTGCAGTTTCACGAACCTAACATTGCATATCAGTTCACTCTTATAAATATTTCTAATACATTAAAGCTCCATGGTCTTCCCATTACTTCTCTCGAATTGCCAGCTATTATTGGTAATTTCCCTCAGACAAATTTACCAATGAATTATCCAGAAATTAATGAGGATGAATTAAGTCGGACGATAAACCAAGCAAATGAAAACCAAACGGCTATAATTACAGAAATTTTAGGGTTAGTACAAAACAGCAATGAAAGGATGAGTAATGAATATTTCATTGACGGTCCAAGTGGCACCGGGAAAATATTTCTCTACCAATGCTTGATTCACAGTTGCACAAATTTGGGGTCGAATCCCGTGGTTGTGAATAGTGGCGGCGAGTGTACGTCAGTGTATACATGGATGTTCAGCTTAAGTACCTTGCCGAGAGCGGTCACTTCTACGGCGCCGGCATAAGTACCATCCCTACCCATGTACCGTTCGTAGTCTGCCCCGGTCTGGAATGGGTTTTCCTGTTCGTCCGCCACGAAATCCCGGTACTCTTCCCAGTTGGGCAGGATGTGTTTAACCGTTTCCTGCCTGTACTCCCTGTGGTGATCTTCGGCATGGCGGACTAAAAAAAAAGCTAATGGCCCTGAACAGACCATTGCCGTCCCCTTTTACGGGGTGTGTTTGGAAACGGTCCGGGGGCGGATCGTCAGCCCTTGTTTTAGTTGGCTGCTTCTTCCCCCTGGTCTTGCGCGTCTGTTTAGGTGAGGGTCCTCTCTGGTGTTGTGTCAGGGGAGGAACCTCCGCCGCTTTTTTAGCTGGCCGAACCTCCCCGTCTAGGCGTTTTTTGGAAACGTAGGTGTGCGTCTCCCCGTGCTGTATGTCTGTCCCCCTTCGGGGTGGCTGCGCCAACTCCCCGCTTGCGGTGTGTAACCGGGTGTGGGAAGCATTGCCCTCCTCTCTGTCCGGTGGGGTGCCTCGTCCCTAAACTCCCTCGGGTGTTCGTCGGGGAGCGGATAGTGTTCCGGTCCCTTCGTGTACGTGTCCTGGGCCTCCCGTCCTTTCTGTGGGATTGTTGTTCCGCGGTTTCTGACCTGTGTGGGTAGATTATTGGCTGAGGAATAACCCACCCACCAAGGGAAGATGATTAAGAAAAGGAAGTAGATTTTGGATTGGAGAAAAAGGATAGAAAAATAGGAGGAGAGTCCCACAAAATTTATAAGTTTAACCTTAAACACACTTAGAGGCGGTTGCCACCTCAAATCCGCTCTCGGATACCTAAAATGAGTAAGGGCTTGGTCTAAGCTGACGGGAAACACAGCTAGAACTTGGGCGGTTTGCAAGAGAGTGGCTTTAGTGTATTTCCTCCCAGGCTTGCATAAGACTATTATGGGGAAGGGTGATAGTCTGGCAAGACAAATAGTAAAAGCTTTATTGTGTGTTAACGAGAGCATGAACTGAGGAAGAGTTAGGAAAGCCAGGATCTTGCCTAACTGTAGTATCAGAGAAACGATGAATCTAAAAACAAATATTTAATTTATTTAACAATTCAAAGAAGTTTAAGGAAGTTAACAAGCACGTAATATCTTTTTGACAAATATAGATCATTTAAACTTTTTAACAAATGGGGTCGCAGACCTCCTAACATTTAGAGATTGCTCCAGGCAAATAACAATTTATGTAGTTTCAAACCTTAAATGTTTCTAAAATATTTATAAGATTTAAACAAATAACAAATGAAGTAATTAAAGTTTGAACGTTAATTTGAGTACAAAGAGTGTACCTTAAGAAATTCCTGAGAGAATATTCTAGAGAGAGTGACAACTTCCAAAATAACAATAAGAAAACATGAAGAATAAGATAGAAGTTCCTACAACTTCTTATATTTAAGCTGAATTTCTTTATAACAATTATACAAAAGAGAACAGGTCACTTACGGTGAAACCTGAAGGAAAAGTCAAAAGGAAGGTTCTAGACTTCCCACGTTTAAGTAGGAATCACGAGCCAAATGGGGCAGTTTCCATTTCGTGACACCTAGAAATAACTCACGCAAGAGTTGAAAGAATCGTTTTCCCTGATTATAGGGAAGAAACAATGTAAGTTTAAATCGTGTTTAAAACACGTAGTTATACAGTAATTAATTAATGTTAAACAAGAAAAAATGGAAGGGCACTTCGTGAGTGACACCTTATAGAAAAGTTACAATTTTATTAATATGGGTTGTTAGTAGAAGGTTGAGGAAAGATCATTGGGATATAGGATCAATGTTCATGGCCGTATTTAATATAAACGGACGATCGCGACGCGGTAGAAAAGTGGAGCAAGCACTGGTTATCACTATAGTCTGTAAAGATGGATGCAAAGTTCACTGTAGAAACACGAAAGTTTATGAGAAAGAAAGTTATTGCAATGAGGAAAATAACTGATTGCACTAGATAGGCGAGAGTCTATTTCTTGAGAAAGTTGGGAGTTACAATTAAATGTACCATAGAACATTCCAGCGGTTCCAGCGGTGGAAGAAAGTTAGCTATTAAGCTTTTAATTCAGAAATGAGATTCTTCAATTTTAAATAGTATTCTCACGAGTGAGGAAAAATACATGACGACAGGACTTGTAGATCAAGTACAGAATCTGGAAGGTTCCAGAACGATCTTTATATAAAAATGGGGTCAAGAAAATCCAACGGAGGAACTAGCTTGGTGAATTATAGACAGCGGGTATTAGATAATATCCCACGTAGTGAGAGTATTTCTCATTTGAATAGCTTAAGAAAAGCTCCTTTTAGTAAGGTTGGCTTATACGAACAAAAGCTCAACATGGCAAATCCCACGAAGAATGATTTTTGCCCCAAAATAAATAATCTCACACTGTCTATAAAAGTATCGTTGAAAGCACGTGAAAGTTAAAACCATGAAGATGAGGTTAAAACTTTAAGATGGTACTTATCTTGATTTCATGTTGAAGGTGAAGTTCCTTTTGACGATAACTACTTTGCCAACATGGCGTAGAAGAGAGTATGCCTCTTGGTTTGAGGAGACTGGCTCGAGTGGAGCCTTAACTGACCGAGTCAACTGCCGACTGAGAAGTGAGACCTGCTCAACGGAGCACGGAGGGTCTAAGGAGGGGGAAAAGAGTGGGGGGTAGGAGACAAAAGGTATACATATAAACATAGCCAACATTACAACAAAAAATTGATCTTCTCTTGCTGAGCCGGTCTTCAAAGAGTTGATAACAGAAGATACTAGCGCAGCATGGTGAGTAAAAAAGTAGACGTAGTTCTCTTCCTCATGGAGATAACAGCTGGCGATGGCAGCAAGATCTGGTGGCCAGATGGAGAAGAAATTCCTCTTGCACGAGGAAGAGTTGAAGAGCTTCAGAGATTCGCTGCTATATGACGCTAGGTGGGTCATGGAATATATATCTAGAACAGACTCTTAAAAGATATAAGCGGCCTGATCACCTAAGAGAAAACAGATCACTGTTGGTGTTTGACAAAGAGGAAGGAATAAACATGCAAAAGCATTAAAAATTATATTCTCTCGTACCGTGTATTCCAAGAATACACCACTGTGGTCTGTGTTCTTGTCTCCGACAGGGTGGGGTGTATGTCTGCTGCTGCGGGGGCGGGTTTTCCTGGCGATTCCCCTTTCCCCTGTACTGCGGGGGTGCATATCCCTGTCTGCCTGGGGGTGGGTTCTCCCGGTATTCCTCGTTTCCCCTGTATTGTGGGGATGCATAGCCTTGCCTGCTTGGGGGTGGGTTTTCCCGATAGTCCCCATTTGCCCTATAATGTGGGGATGCATAGCCTTGCCTGCTTGGGGTGGGTTTTCCCGATAGTCCCCATTTCCCCTATATTGTGGGGAAGCATAGCCCTGTCTGCTCGGTGGCGGGCTGCTTCGCCGGGGGATACTGTGGTCGTACTCTGAAGGGTAATAATCCGGTGTGTATGGGGATGACGGTCGCCGTGAGGGGTATGTTGGCTCTACATTTGTGTATGAGATCGGTGAATATCGTGGAGGGTAATGTGGCCTGTCCTGCGTATATGGTGTTGTCGGCCGCTGTGGAGGGTAGTATGTTTTCTCCCGCTCGTAGTGTCTCCTCTCCGTGTATCCCCTTTCCCTCTCGGGATAGTATAGTTCTTCCGTGTCAGTGTGTTCACTCCTGAGTGGTCCCCCGCCTGCTTGGATGGCAGCTATTGTTAGCTTCTCCATCCTGCCCACTAACTCATCCATCTTTTGACTGGTGTCGTCCTTTTCTGGATGAAAATGCTGATTCACGGCTTTCTCCGTAGCTTTTTCCGTGATCTTTCTTCCGGCCTCTATTGTTTTTATATTGTTGAGCATATGCTGGACCGTAGGGTTATTCATTATACATAATTTGTCCACGATGGATGGCCTAAGGCCCTGCATTAGCAACTTAACTTTTTGCTTATGCGGCATGGCTGCGTTGTATTTGTCACACATCAGCAGTTTCGCGTTTACATACGTCTGTGCGCTCTCTGTAGGCCCCTGTGACCTCTGTCTAATTTGGTCATACAGGTCCTCATCGTCTGGTGTGAGCTGGAATTCACTTTTCAGCAACAAAGTGATTTCGTTCCATGTGGCGTTTTCTAGATTGTCCTCATGGAGCTCGTACCATGTCATGGCCGACTTTGTTAGGTATGCACGTAGCAGCCGTTTCCTGACTTCATCGCTCCAGCCATTGATCCGAGCCATTCTATTGAAGGCCTTGAGGTATTCCTCCGGATCCTGGCCCTCCCCCGTGAACTTTTTGGGGTGGATCATTGGATATTCCGTGTGTCTATTCATATCCTGCTCGTTTACCTCTCCTTGGCTGTGTAAGGATTCTAGTACGTTCACACTGTCCGCACTCCTATCGTGTGCTGAGGTGTCTGGGTTTGTGTTGTTTTGAGGGGAATTATCCTCACTCCCTGTGTATGACACGTGTGTTACGTTGCCAAGGGGCTCGTCGCCTGATATGTCGTCACTGATCGATGGTGTAATGTCGTACTGTGTGGACTTCACTACTTCCACTGTCCTGTCTAGATCCTGTTTTACTGTCTCTAGAATAGTATATCTAGGACCGCCTCTGTCGTGTGGTTGTCTGCCTTAACAGCATCTGTATCCAATAACTGTGTGATGCGCGCGAGCAGATTATCAGACTTTTGCTCTGTGATTTGCAGTTGCTGTAACAATAGGGGATGGAGTGTTGGTAAGCAATCTGCCTCACTAGCGCTAGATACTGGTGACTGTTGTCCCTGCGCACTGGTCTGGGCCTGGGATCGTGTAAAATGTGTGACTTGTGCTGCCGCTGCAGGGTATTGAGTGCGGATTTCTAATGCCTTTAATTCGAGTTCCTTAAGAAAGCGTGGTGCAGTGTGTTCAGTTATCAAGTCAGCGTTTTTAATTCTCAACTTCGGTAGTAGTGGAGTTGTGCTAGCCGATAAATGGTGCGCAAAGTCTCTTAGCGTGGTTCTAAACGTGGTCATTTAGTTTCCACTGACCTTGCACTATAGGGTGGGTGGGGGTGTAATAATACAAATCCCTGTGTAATAAAGGGGGAAGAGGAAAAAAAAGAAAAAATGTGGAGCGTGTTCTGGGAGAACAAAACTAAATAAATTCAGTCTCGCTTGGCTACTTGCGGTATGGATCGCTCTACCACGAGGGCTCGTTGGAGTCCCTTACCCTTATTTTGCGTGGTAGCCGCGCCTCCACCAAATATGTTTTATCCCTTTGTTGGGGGTGGGATAAACAGGCTAGTGTAGATGTGTTAATTTCAAGGGCTGTTTCCAAATGAGGGTAGTTTCCCGTGATCGGGGAAGACTACCAGTGTAGTGTGTTCGTGTGTGCTTAATTTATTGGGGGCGTCCCTGCAAGATGCGTTTACCTGCTAGGGGATGAATGTCTAAGTGCAGGCTGCTAAGCTAGCCTGCCAATTAAGTAAAGTGATCAATTCAGCGATCGTGCGGAGTCGGTGACTCGACACTCTGCATTCGGGCCGCTTGCTCGAGTAGAACTCCTGACGATGCAGTTCCTGGTCGCCACGGTCAGGGGAAATTATGACTAAGGTCAGGTTGGGTATAAGGATGTAAAATGGAGTGTGATTAGTAATAAACGTGTGGGTTTACTGACCAAGTGTTTATTGGCCAGTAGCTGTGATGTGATGTCCCTTTTTGGGAGTTATAAAATAAAGTACAAGTTGTAATGTGCACAAATGTTTAGGGTAGGTGTTTACAAAGATAAGGAATCTGAGCACACGGCTAGATCTCACCTGGTGAAGAGCTGGAACGGACCTCGTTGGGGCAGAGCCGCTGGCCAAGAACAGATAATGGGGCTCCTCCGGGCCTAGCCTTTAAGGCCTCCCTCCACTGCCTGGTCAGCGCTTCCTCATTGCTGTTGTTCCAGTTACCGTGTTTGTGTTAGTATTACGTAAGCGTGGCCGTCAGCAGTATGCCGGGCCTGCTTTTGTTTGAAGAAGTGCATGAGGCTTATGGTATGCCTATGAGGGGGGTTTTGATGAAAGATGGAGGGGTGGGTCTTAGGGGGTACTGCCCCCGGGCTGTACAGTAGTTTCTGTTGCATGGACTGGTATTTCAGCAATGTTACTACCTCAGGGGCGAATAGTACACAGCCAGTGCAAGTTACCTTTACATTTACATGAAAGTTCTGTATCTTGAATAAAAGTCAACAGCAAGGAAGCTTTTTATATTCGTTCAGCAAAACTTATCATCTGGGATGAAGCCCCTATGGCTAATAAGCACGCGTTGATGTGTGTAAATCGGCTGCTCAAGGACATTATGAATAACGACGTGCCTTTCGGAGGAAAAATTATCATCTTAGGTGGAGATTTTAGGCTGGTATTGCCTGTTGTGCTTCAGTCCAAATGTCAGTAAGGTTCTCTCCTTTGTGGCCATTATTCAAAATTTTTAAACTCAACAAAAATATGCGAGCGGATACAGATCAACGTGACTTAGCAAACTTCTTGATACAAATTGGTAACGGTGAATACCCTCAAGTGTTGGAAACAATGTCCTACTTCCTCGCCTTGGCCTTACTCCATCAGATACTTCTATGCCATATTCCTTCAAACGGAGGCAGTTTCCAGTACGTTTGGCTTTTTGTATAACTATCAATAAAGCTCAAGGACAAACACTAGATCAAGTAGGCATTTATTTACCTCAACCCGTGTTTAGCCACGGACAACTGTATGTCGCACTATCGCGAGCAAAATCCTTTCATGACGTCAAAGTTCAAATAGAACCAAAAGGCAAGCGAACAGCAAATGTCGAATGGAAGGAAGTACTACTAGAATGTTGAAACGAATGTTGCGGAGGAGCACAGACCTCAGCTAACGGGGCACAGATTAAATAACAATTATACAAGGACGTCCGCATCCCTAATACGATAACTGTCCTGAGGTAATGGTAAAAAGAAAGTGCTATTGTCCTACATCGGTGATTACTATCCTACATCCTGTTCTTTCATTGCCTCAGTTCTATAACTAAGATATACTCAATCAAATTTACAGTTTAATAAATATTAATTCCTTCTGTGTGAGTTATCTTTTCATTTCTCATCAATCGCCATTACTTACTATTCCATCTGTATTGGTGGAGGCGATAGCTGTCTTTACAGAGGTCTGCAAATTATTAGATTCGATGTCAGTTTTCCAAAATTGCATTTTTACTTTTCACGGTTTAATGCCCTAAGTATCTTTACAAGGCGATGAAATTACTTCAAATGTTTAACCAAGACTCCTAATTATATTTTCATTTAAGAAACTCAAATTAAAATGATTTTTTAGAATTTCCACTAACAAAGGAGCCTTGCTAATGCAAAATGCCACACGTTACGTTTTTATTACTTCACTCTACTTTACGTGTGAATTTAGAGCAGAGGGATTTGGGGTCTTTTAACTGATGAACGCTATTTAACTATTCAAAGATTCATGAACTATGTATTGAAATCACATGACTTAAATTCTAAAGTCAATGAAAAATTCAAAACGGACCCAGCTCAGATAACCCTTGGAATCCAATAATCTGAAAGTTTCCAGACGCAATTCCTTATGGGAAAAGGTATAATTCCACGGGAGAGGAAACACTACTAAGTAGGACAGCAAAAGAAGTAGGTCAACAAAATGATTTTGAATACAAGAAATTATGACTAATTAAAATTATTTTATTTAATTATATTAATTTGCACACCTCAATATGTTACCCAAGAGTTACATCTCTAAATTCAAATATAAGCGACCCATCTTTTATTTTAAATTTATAACATTGGTATCATAAGTAGACTGAACACCAAATTGTACCGCTGTAGCCTTAAATTGTGTGGATATCTCTATCTACTTAGTATAAAACAAAGTTCCCAATTCTTGGATGTAACGGGTAATCTCGAGAGCAACTTGATGGATTTTGATGCGGTTTTCACCCTTCTGTAAAAGATTTCTCGATGAAGGATTATGTAGAAAAACATTTATTTATGACCAAATGAAACCGAGCAGTTACGATTTCAGTGAAACGAGTATAAGAAAAACCTAACGTCTATGCGTCTTTTAAGCTTACACTGGGTAAACCGTTAAAAATATCGATATACTCTGATAATAGTTCAGCATGAAAAGTTCTGCAAGAAAGTCCGCGACAACTCTCACATCGACCATTGTAAGTGTTTTTACGTTTTCATTTCCCAAGCAATCTCCATTCAGTGGAAATTTAAATTACTAGCTTCAGAGTGAGTTCACGAGCTTGCGAGCGACCTATCACACTAGCTTCAGCCAGCATCAAACTGTCGAGTCGTGTCAAGTTAATACTTCAGAGAAGAGTATAGCTTATGTGTTTGGAGTTAGCTCTTCATCTCGGCTTTTCAGAATTGCGTCTGGAACCTTACATCCGTGCGCCTTTTAAGCTTACGCTGGGTAAATAGTGGGACACATACAGAGGACAGACAGACACCCACACATTTGATCTCATAAGTCTTCTTCATCATTTACCCAAAAGTGGCGGTACCGTAAATGTCTGTTCAGGTCACTAGCATGAAGACATGCAAATGTCATATGGACAGAAGTGCTGTAGGATTGTTGAAGTGAATGCTGCGGAGCAGCACGGGTCTTCTAGTCTTATATTTATTTATTTACATATGCTACGCCCTCATTGGAGCACTTAACCAAAACAAGTATATACATGTCTCAAAAACAATATTAAAGATTCAGCTTCTTATTTTTCTTCTTTTCCCAAAACATTTTCATTCTGGTCGACCTTGCCGCTCTATCTGCATTGTTTATTGTGTAAGTTTTGCGGGTAAAGGTTTTTAAGGGAAGTCGGATGTTCTTGTTTTTAAAGATATTCTTCTCATCTTTGTTCGCAATTTGGGACATTGCCAAGCCGAGTTCATCCAGATCATTTTGAATGTACATAAACCAAGAGTTCTTTGTTTTACTTTTGAAAAAATAATTAAATAATACGTTTAATTGTCTGGTGTCCGGCAGGCGTGAGATATGACAAAAAAAAAGCAATTCGCTTTTTCCGCATAGTATGGACTATAGACTCAGTTTCTTTATAAACCACTTCATTTGGTATTAGACGCCATTGACCATCCTCCTGATGTTTTTTATTAATTATAGTTCTGAGAATTCTTCTATCAGTCTTCTGTAATGTGTCAGTAACTGATCGAGTGTTTAACTTGAAAAGTGTTTCACAAGCATATATTGCTTCCGGTTTAATAACTGATTCGTAATGTCGTAATTTGGCATTTATGGAGAGTGATTTTTTTGGTAACTAGACCAAGTAATATATTGCGCTTGTCTTAACTTTGTTGATCTATTTTCGATTGACGCTTTCTCATTCAAATTCCATGTTATAATCTCCCCTAAATATTTAAATTTATGTACAACTTTAATTTCTATATTGTTAATCAATGTAAAAGCTTGTGTTTCCACATCAAAGGATGCCATTATTTCAGTCTTTTCAAATGAAATTTGAAGTCCTACTTTTGCTGCAATAGACCCAAGTTCTTCAATTTGGTGTTTAGCCTCATCTATACTGGTTGCAAGCAGTGCAAGGTCATCCGCAAAAGCCAAGCAATTCAGTTTTATATTAGTACCAATCTTTACATTTGGAGGACAAGTTTTGTTCCACTCACGCATGATCTTTTCAAGAACACAATTAAATAATAACGGTGATAGACCATCTCCCTGTCGAAGTCCAGTCCGGATATCAAATGGTTCAGACAAGGCTCCTCGAAATTTAACCTTTGATTTAGTATCTTTCATAGTAACGCCGATGAGGTTGATAAGCTTCTGATGTAACCCAAATTCCCTAAGGATGTTAAGTATTGACCCTCGATGGATACTGTCATAAGCTTTCTTAAAATCCACAAAAGTAATGACCAAATCCTTTTGTCTCATTCTATGATATTTCATTATCCATTTCAGACTGATGATCTGATCCGGACAGCTGCGACCTGGTCGGAACCCTCCTTGATATTCTCCTAGTTCTTGATCGAGTTGTTGTTGAATTCTTGCCAAGATAATTCTAGATAGAATCTTGTATGTTACATCAAGCAAAGAAATCCCACGGTAGTTGTTCGGGTCTGATCTTTCACCCTTTTTATGAATTGGGTGGATTACAGCCATTCTCCATTCCTCTGGTATTTGTTCCGAATTCCATATATCGATGAGGCGTTTATGGAGGTTGGAGATGGTCTGTTCTAGTCTTATATATTATAATAGTTTTCAAAAAATGTCACCCTTTACTAAAACTGAAATATCTCGGGAAGTATTTGCGCTAAGACCACGTTTGTTGTCTTAAAAATGTAATGCCCGTCTCGCATTATCGATTGATACCCACCTTACTTGATTATATCATCCGTGTATTAAAATAATTGCGAATATTACTTCCTTCAAGGTCACACGAAAATAGAATCGAATGACTCGATGGACATATTGTCGCTAGGCGACAAAGACTAATACCTTATCATGATATTCAACGCCGCTCCAATAATAAATCTAACTTGATGGACTGTCACTAGGCGACAACGACTTACTCTGTATCATGATAGTCCGGTTAAGTATAGTTCACATCTTCATCGTGGTTTCCATGGTAGTAATGTGAGTCCATGTAAACATCTTCATATTAACAGATATCAAATCTCCTTGGGGACATAACGCATTCACTTAAAAATCTTCTATGCGGTTTGAATCACGCCAAAAGAGAATATTTCTTCATGCAATTTTAGGTAGATTTCACTAGAAAGCTAACTATTTCAATGGGTCCCATGTTTCGACTTCCGGAAAATTTCGACATATCTTCGCATTTCACATCCCCCAGACCCCAAATCCACCGTCAGTTCAAAAGTTTATATATAATTTATTTATGTATATTTGTATATACATATGTATATCAGTTTCTTGTGGACACGATAACTGCCGTAATTTTGCACCAATCACTTTGAATTTTTACCAAATATGTATACCTTTAAAATCTCAGTCGAGTTCGTTACTGGGCTAAATCGGTCGAAGGGGGTGAAAATGGGGGGCTTTTTTCGAAAAAGTGAAATATTGCTATAACTCTCTTAATATGTGAAATCTCGAATCCGTTCAACGTTCATACTATGTGTCGGATACAGCCCAAAAATTTATGTTTGAAGAGTTTTTTTATAGCACCAACCATTGACCAAAGGGGTGGGAAAAAGTGGGTTTTTTGGGAAACATTAATCATATCTCTCTTAATAGGCACAATATCAAAACCGTACAAAATGGACAATATTCCCCTAATAATTACCTAAAGTTTTTGTCTGAAAGAATTTTTGATATGACCCACCATTACGCCAAGGGATGAAAAAAATGATTTCGGAATTATAAGAAAATGCCAAGAGCTATCAGAGGTTGCCATGGCAACACTACTAAATTGATGAGGGATGAGCCGTTGCCATGACAATGCACTTGCACGAGATCAGATTCAGTATTTCCATCTGACTAAGCCGGCCCCGTGGTGTTGGGGTAGCGCTCCTGCCTCTCACCAAGAGGCCCCGGGTTCGATCCCCGGCTCTGTCAGGGATTTTAAAACTGACGTGAGGGTTGGAACGGGGTGCACTCAGCCTCGTGAGGACAATTGAGTAGCTGTCTGACAGTGAGACGGCACCCCGATCACGAATACCAATATTAACGGCCGAGGGGACCCGACGCGCTGATCACGCGTCACCCCAATATCTGCAGGCCAAATGGCTGGGCAGCGGTCGCTTGGTCGGCCTTAGCCCGTCATGGGCTGGATGGTGCCAGGGGTTGACTTTGACATCTGACTAAGTGGGAAGCGGCTTCGGTGACGTAACTGGTAACATGCAGAATGTCTATGCCCAAGGTCGCGGTTTCAAAGTCGGCCGAAGTCGTCGGATTTTCTAAGAGCGCTAAAATCCCTCAGTATGCTTTCCTTTGGAGGGGAAGTTCCAACGTTCGTTACGAGTTGCTGGTTGGGGTGGCATCTAGTAGCCAAGTTCACAGCTAGGTGTCATTGACGGTAGTATCTGGTAGCATCATTAGGAACTACTGCTTGAAATTGACAGTCTGCAGTCCTTACCGGAATTACTACAGACTAATACAGCCATTACAATTCACACCGTTTATCAGACAGATTCTACACTCACCCAAAGTACACGGGGTTAGATGACCGCGTTGTCGCAGCCCCTAAACTGAGGAACCAACCAGAGGTAGATTTCATAGAAAGCTAACTATTGCAATGGGTACCATGTTTCGACTTCCGGAAAATTTCGACATATCTTCGCGTTTCACATCCCCCAGACCCCAAAACCACCGTCAGTTCAAAAGTGTATATATAATTTATGTATGTATATGTGTATATACATATGTATATCAGTTTCTTCTGGACACGATAACTGCCGTAATTTTGTACCAATCACTTTGAATTTTTTACCGAATATGTATACCTATAAAATCTCGGTCGAGTTCGTTATTGGGCTAAATCGGTCGAAGGGGGTGAAAATGGGGGGCTTTTTTTCGAAAAAGTGAAATATTGCTATAACTCTCTTAATATGTGAAATCTCGAATCCGTTCAACTTTCATACTATGTGTCGGATAAAGCCCAAAAATTTATGTTTGAAGAGTTTTTTTATAGCACCAACCATTGACCAAAGGGGTGGGAACAAGTGGATTTTTCGGGAAACATTAATCATATCTCTCTTAATAGGCACAATATCAAAACCGTACGAAATGGACAATATTCCCCTAATAGTTACCTAAAACTTTCGTCTGAAAGAATTTTTGATATGACCCACCATTATGCCAAGGGATGAGAAAAATGATTTCGGAATTATAAGAAAATGCCAAGAGCTATCAGTGGTTGCCATGGCAACACTACTAAATTGATGAGGGATGAGCTATCAGACGTTGCCAAGATTTTTTTATTTTTTTTTAGCGTATGGCTTTTAGTGCCGGGAGTGTCCGAGGACATGTTCGGCTCGCCAGTTTTGTAGCTGCTTCGAGACGGACACCCAATGGGTGAGCTACAAGTACCGTTGGGGAGGGAAGGAGGGAAGTTGGAATGTAAGGACGAGGAGTTGGAAGGTAGCGGCTGTGGCCTATAGTTAGGGACCAACCCCGGCATTTGCCTGGAAGGAAGATGGGAAACCACAGAAGACCATCTTCAAGGTTGCCGGCGGGGGGATTCGAACCTCCTCGCCTCCCGGATGTGAGCGACTGCCATCAGTCATGCCGTAACCACCACGGCTAACTCACCCGGTGTTGCCAAGATAACGCACTTGCACGAGATCATATTCAGAATTCCATCTGACTGTGAAGCGGCTTCGGTGACGTAAATGGTAGCAAGCATGCTGAATGTCTATGGCCAAGGTCGCGAGTTCAAAGCCGGCCGAAGTCGTCGGATTTTCTAAGAGCGCTAAAAATCCCTCAGTATGATTTCCTTTGGAGGGGAAGTTCCAACGTTCGTTGCGAGTTGCTGGTTGCGGTGGCATCTAGTAGCCAAGTTCACAGCTAGGTGTCGTTGACGGTAGTACCTGGTAGCAACATTAGGAACTACTGCTTGAAATTGACCGTCTGCAGTCCTTACCTGAATTACAGACTAATACAGTCATCTCTAAGTACACGGGGTTACATGACCGCGTTGTCGCAGCCCCTAAACTGAGGAACCAACCAAAATCTCTGCGGGAGATATAATTTTGCGTGAAGAAGTAACAGACCGTTACATAGTTACAGATCAGTTCCGAAACCTTGCATAAGGACATTGTGACTACAAGTATAAAAATGGACCCCAAATGACAAGAAGGTTACCGTTCCCATAAGACAATAAAATGTTTAAAATAAGCATAAAATGACGAAAAACAAAGGTAATTAAGCTCCAATTATAAAATACCTTCTCGCAATAAGTGAGGTCTGATCCTTCTACGAAAACCTGCATATTCTGCCTATTTTCGCCTATCACCAAGTTTGTCCGGTGAAATCTACCTCCGCCTTCCGGCGTGCCGAGAGGACTTTTTGTTTTGTTTTATTTCGTTCGTTTGGTGTTTCAATACTTCCAATATAATTATAACATTCACTGGTCTAGGGCGATCAGTTCCCTAATTACGTCATGATATGGCTAACTTCAACCTGCTCCACTCGGGCGCTAATGTCACATGTATCCGTACATGATATCGTTAACTTCTACCTGCTCCACTCGGGCGTTAAAGGCGTATGTATCCATACAATATGCAGAACGGGTTTCGCAAGCCAGAAGTCCGTATATATATCCTGAAACACCAGGACATTACGTCTGGAATAAGATCAACTGCCAGTGGCCAAAAAAAACTTTCTAAAACTCTAGGCAGAATGTATAATGTTTCGCCTACAGAAACAGAAAGGTATTATTTACGCCTGTTATTGCTTCACGTCATAGGTGCTACCAGATTCCAGGATCTACGAACATACAAATCCGTTGTCTATTCTACTTTTAAAGAAACAGCTAAGGAGCGAGGTTTGCTGATTGTTGATTCTGAATGGCAGCGTTGTTTGGCAGAAGCGTCAGAATTTCAGATGCCTTCTCAGTTACAACAACTGTTTTCTTAAATATGTAACTTTCAGACCCCTTCAAATGTAAGACAATTATGTCACATTTTAAAGAATTCATTATCAGAAGATTATCTGCAGTTTCACGAACCTAACATTGCTTATCAGTTCACTCTTATACATATTTCTAACACATTAAAGCTCCATGGTCTTCCCATTACTTCTCTCGAACTGCCAGCTATTATTGATAATTTCCCTCAGACAAATTTACCAATGAATTATCCAAAAATTAATGAGGATGAATTAAGTCGGATGATACACCAAGCAATTGAAAACCAAACGGCTATAATTACAGAAATTTTGGGGTTAGTACTGTACCCATATGTAGGGGACAAGAATCGAACCCATAGTATTTTATGTAACGAAAGAAAGAATATTTAGAGTACTCCAGTACAGTTACGAGCCAGCTAGATGGTCCGATGAGCTCATCTATGTGTGACTCAGGGACGATAAGATTCTTAATCTGAGTTACTACTTGCAGCCCGTATGTGAATCATTGAACGCACGTGCGTGGAGCTCATGATTCAGCTTCACGACTCAGCAGTAGAAAAGTTCCATCGCTACATATAGAAAGAGGAACCACTCGGAAGTCCTGACTCAACGATAAATTTTCAACATCGGTTGAGAGGATGGGCCAGAAATTGTGGTGTAATACCGGAATTGGCAAGAACCACGCAAAAATCTTGAGAAATCTCATCAGAAATATGAATAAGTCTGGAATTAAGAATTTTTAGAAGTATAAAAATCTGTAATATGTGAACAGAATAGAAACGCTGATGGTGCATTACGTAATGGAAGGTGGAGTTAGCAAGCGGCTCAGGGTGTGGGACAACAAGTATTTACGCCTACACACTACAGGAGCACCTTTTAATTTTTGTAAGTAATTTGTCAAGATCGATTTTTGAAAATTTAAGTATCAATGAAACCTTTAGATCGTGAGCAACGAGTAGATAATTTTTTCACAAACGTACGACGTCTAGTTTAGAAATTAATTTTGAGAAGGAGTGAAACTAGACTATTTTAGCGGAATCAAATAAATAGGCAGCTAACCCGAGGGTAATCATTCAGTCTACCATCGACGCCGGAGAGCGTCGTGCTGTTTCAAATCATTCAGTCTGAGTGTTCCTCTGAGGAGGAAACGCTAAATCGCAATCGATATTCAGTCTTGAGCGACCGCGGGGTGCGGATCGTACTGTTTCACCGAACAAATAGTCTACAGCGGACCTCTGTGGAGGCGTTGCTGCCATGTATTCATAACTCAGTCTACGTAGACCCCAAGAGGTCATTATACTGTTCGACAGTACCAAGTATTCGTGAACACCAAGGGTGTTATACTGTTTAAATCAGTGCGTTCCAGGAACAAGTAAGTCATAACGTAAATTTCGATAATCTAAACTTGCCCGTGCATGGGAAGTTTAAGATACGAGTGACAGTCCACGGAACATTAGTTCGAAACAGTTCAAATTAGCAGTAGCAGTAACTGCTTGAAACTAGTTAAGTTTCAGAACATTTAAAGTGATAGAATCCTAGTAAGGAGTTCTAGCGAAGAACACTGTAAATGTGGAAGTAGAGTGGAGAACCACATAAAGCGGAGTGCCAGTTAGAATCTAGACAGTAACTCTAAACAAACGTTAATTAATCGAGAAGCACGGCAGAGTACAATAGTGTAGCCGCACTGAGAAATATCGCGCCCGGACAAGATGTCAGTGCCGATAGGATAACCAGATCAAGACAGTGCAGAGAAGGACGTGCCGAGGTGAACAGGGAACCACGGGGACCGTCAGAGACTTTCAAACAACCCAGCTAGAAGTTAGATCTAGGGGAGGCAATGCTAGTATCTACACCCTATGTGAAGGAAAGAATTATATGAAGTGTAGTGTTAAACGATGGGAGTGATTTCAGTGTAAATTTCTTGTGTGTTAGAAATAGAAATATTATACTGTTTTAAAGGAAAAGCCTCCGTGGCTTAGGCGGCAGCACGCCGGCCTCTCACCACTGGGTCCGTGGTTCAAATCCCGGTCACTCCATGTGAGATCTGTGCTGGACAAAACGGAGGCAGACAGGTTTTTCTCCGGGTTCTCCGGTTTTCCCTCTCAAAATTTCATTCCAGCAACACTCTCCACTATCATTTCATTTCATCTGTCATTCATTTAATCATTGCCCCAGAGGAGTGCGTCAGGCCTCGGCAGCCGGCACAGTCCATATCCTCGCCGCTAGATGGGGGCTTCATTCATTCCATTCCTGACCCGGTCGGAGACTGGAAGCAGGCTGTGGATTTTCATTTCATAGTGTTTTAAAGGGTAAAGTGTAATCATTATTTTTATTCCTCAAATAGAGGTTACCAGTGTATGTAAAATGTGTAAAATTAAGGAAGAATCAGTGTATATAACGTGTGTAATGATGTGTGCGATGAAGGCTTAAGCCCAAATATGTGGGTGAAAAAGTCGATTAATTTGGATACTCGGGCGAGCAGCTCTGGAAGTCATGTAAGTAACATATTTTGATTATGTGTTGTTTCTTGGGGGAATACGTGCAACGAAGATAATGAAAAGTATTCTCAGTTAAAACAGGGATATGTGAAATACAGTGTGTATGACGAAATATACGAGTTTCTGAACGATAGCTTAATTATGAAATTAACCAGTTAAATGTGTTAAACAAATACTCAGTGGAGTTGTATTCTTTTGGAATAACATTAAATGTAAATGTCAAATACTATAAAAGCAAAAATAGAAGGTAAAAACTTCATGAATGAATTAATTGTTAAATTAATATTCAGTAATAATGAAATATGGAAGATGGTAGGTCCCTTGAATTTAAAAAATAATAAATGCGTGTTGAACTATCTTGTTCTAGTTAAAGAAATACCAAGGATTCATTAATTGTCAGTGCAAGGCACATTATGAAGGCAAATATATTAAGAGACGGAGATTAAAAAGACAGTGGAGAAATATCTTACTCGAAAGGCATCATGTAAATAATAATTGTAACTAGCGCTGGTGTAGCGTATATATAATATTCACTCTAGCATTGCTGTGATCTTATGCCAGGACGAAATTAATTGTTGGGTGTAGTTGCGCGCGGTAATGAAGAAATGTGTGTATTTGCTAGATGCAAATTTGGAAAGGAGGCTGAATTTATATTGTGTTCCGAGCAGGGGACTGTGCTGTATGCCGCCCGAAGTCGCTAATTAAGGAGGATTGGTATTAAATGTCCTCGCTCCTTCATTGGGTCCTAAGTCCTCCCAAAATGGAATTGCCTAGGAGGCCGGCCAGATATGAACTCAGGTTCAGTTACTTCGAAATCCCCTTTATTTATGGCTGTATTAATCTCCTACCCACCAACGTGGATACTTCACAATTAGTGTTCTCACCTGAGCCAATATGAGCGGATGATATAGCCGCATAATTTAGTGAAAGAAACTATTGTGTTGCTTTTCGTTCTCGAGAGTCTCCAGAGTACGCGGATTATTTCTGTATGCCTTTTGTTTGAGTTTCCCCCACAAGTAAAATACGCACGGCGGTGGAACATACGAGCTCATTTACTTCAGTATTCTTCTTGAGAAGATAAGTTTCCAATAGTAAAATTCGATGTTTTGTTCTATACATAACCATGTTCACTGGATACGAGATAGCCTACGGTACTTCACTACAAGTCGTAATTACAGTAGAAACCCTCTAGCCGTCGCTCCGATTGATCCGACCATTCTCGAGCCGAACATGCCCCGACTCGTAGCGGTGACTCATTACTAGAGACCGGACATTTATCCACTAAAACGATTAAAATATGCATGCAATTATGCACTAAAATGTAGAAAATATGCATTAAAAATTGAAAAATAAGCGAATCTATTTCACTCTTCTTTCCCTCATCATCATCATCGTCATCATCATTTTCCATCTACAATTTCAAGGGTGTGGCAAACAAGCGCTTGGTGGCTTCGGTGGCGTAGTTGGTAGCATGCTGAGCTTCTATGCCTAAGATCGCGGGTTCAAACCCAACCGAAGTCGTCGGATTTTTTAAGAGCGTTAAAAATCCCTCAGTATGCCTTCCTTCAGAGGGTAAGTAAAGCCGGCGGTCCCATGTCATAGATTTATGGCATGTTAAAAGAACCTTCCACTAATTACACCTGTGTGAAGCTAAATTGTATAGGTTAAGAATGTATACAACGCTCTTAGGTTTCTACGTTCGTTGCCAAGAGCCGACTGCGGTAGCGTCTAGTAGCTAAGTTCTGAACTAGGCCTAGTAGTCGTTGACGGTGGCGTTTGGCGGCAAAAGTAGAAAAATTCCAAGTTGCAGTCCTTACCTGAATTAAAAAAACAGATACACACACTAATACAGTCATCACAATAAACACCGGTTACCAGACAGATTCTATACACACCCAAAGTACACGGGGCTTCATGACCGCGTTGTCCCAGTCCCTAAACTGAGGAACCAACCAACCAAACAAGCGATCTTGCCCCATCTTGGTACACCATTTGTTCTTGGACATCGTCCCAGTTAAAACCATTCTTCTCCACCTCTGGTCGAACTATCTCTATCCATCGTCTCCTTGGTCTTCCTCTCGGTCTCTTCCCTCTGACATCCTGGTTGAAATATTCTTAGCTGTTCTAGAGCTATCCTTCCTCATTACATGGCCATACCACTAAAGTCTGCGTTTCCCCAGAAAGTTGGTAACAGGGACCCTGATGCCAGCTGTTGCTCTGTGTACCTCACTTCTGATCTTGTCTCTCCTGGTACTTTGGTTCATAGTCCTAATAAATCTCATTTCTGTGGCTTGAATTCTACTGTAATCCTTACTTAGCAATGTACATGTTTCCATACCATAAGTAAGGATTGGAACAAAGTAAGTGTGATACAACGTTGCCTTTGCTGTCCCAAAGTAAGTGCCGAACTTTGTTATAGAAATGTGAAGCTTTCTGTGTCCTATTTAGAATTTCCTGTTTGAGGGTGTTATCCTTGGAGACCATACATCCAAGATACTGGAAGTGAGAAACGGATTCTAGTTTTGCTTCCTCCGAATATATGTTTGAACTTTTCCTCTCTCTGATAATGGTCATTTCAACAGTCTTGGCCTTGCTGATCTTCAGGCTAATAATGTGTTGTTCCAAGCAGTCAGTCTCTCCTGCACTTTTACTTCTTTCCTCCTTTGCCGTAATATGTGCAATCGTGTTTGCATGTTGTACAAGTTGAAATTTCTTTCCACATTTCTCTTCCTTCGAGCATAGTTGACAATAAACGACAACTCCATCAGTTGAATAATCACTATTACCTGACACCCACTGACTTAATACGTTCTGCTGCTCTTCTCTTTAGTCATTAAGAGTCAAGGATATGCAAACTAAAGTAACACTTTAATTGAAGAAACTCACTACAAAACTAACCCCGGGCTACTCGCTGCCGAGATGGTGAAAGTAATATCCCCCCTACTCCTTTCTTGTGATAGCCAGGCTGCATGCTTGCGTAAAATATAGTTATCTCGTTATCAGTTCTCAAACACGCAGGCGAAACCTATTTTTTTCACAATGTTTTAAATTATAGGCCTACTTCATTTCAAAATCCCTCCCTATATTATTATGCTAAGATCCCATTCCAGTTTTGTACCGAAAATAAGGTCCCATTAACACCAACCTACACATATGGGGTACAGACAGGTTCAGCATAACCCAATGCGTAAGCGAAACGCACTCACGTACTATTTAAATGCCTCACAATTAAATAAATGCCTTAAAACATGTATATTTACAATGAAAGAATGCAACACGGTAACCATGGTAACACCATCTATTTCTGTAAGATGCAATGCAATTCCAATTATTACATTACTGTGAAAGTTTGCAGACGGTTATAAGGTTATCACTGAACCAAATTAAGCTGTAAAATTCATCAATACATACAGTATAATGCACTTAAGGGGGTCAAGGGGCACTCTAGATTTTCACCCTACTATAAAGGGTCTCCGAAAACCACATTTATAGGCCCTTAAATTAACAGTGTCTGTGATATTCCCAGAAAACTAACTTCGCTCTGATATACCTATGAAGGAATGGCAAACCCCTAAGCAGTGCACCAGTAGTTGAATTGATAAAGTCTGATTATTCATTCCAAGGATAAATCAGTCATAGCATCATTCATGATTGAGATTTTGTTAAGTGTACTCTTTACAACTAGAATGTTCGCGGGCGAAGCCGCGACGGGTAATGCTAATATGCAATAAATCCAATAAGCCCTCAAAATAAGCATTTGCAATATGTGCATTTTCAAAGAATCCGGTCCTTACCCACTACCCGTTGCCTCATTGTTGTTTACAGATACTTGTTATCGCTTGTCCGTTTTAGTGCTCTGTCATTCTCTCCTATCGTTTCTGTCATCCGAGTTGTGTACAGTACGTACTGCACTGTGAAGTTTTTAGTAGGCCTTCTTACTGTTCGTTGGTTTTACGACATTGTTTTATCATTTCAATTGATCTTGTCGACTCCATCGTTATGCTTGGGTCTATCGTTATGCTTGGGTCTGCCGTTATGCGTTACGGTTACGGCGTGTATGACGTCATCATGTTATTCAGTACATATGCACCGAGTCTGAGTTTACTCCTGGGGTCTGGCGTTATGCGATACGGAGACGGTGAGTGCGTGACGTCACGCAGCAGAGTGCACCTCTCGCTCTCCGTTGCCCGCGCGGGAAGCCTAAAAGGGTAGTGGAGTCTATTGAGTCTGAGTTTACTCCTGGGGTCTGGCGTTATGCGATACGGAGACGGCGAGTGCGTGACGTCACGCAGCAGAGTGCACCTCCCGCTCTCCGTTCCTCGCGCTTCGCTCGAAGCCCTCCTGAGCCTTTCTAACATGTGTAGCATGCGTCATTTGAAATGATATAAAGTCTAGTCTCTCAGACTGACTGTATCTTTTTTCTCTGTTCGTTACAGTACTGTACAGTAATTTGTTTTATGAACATTGGTTAGTTGGTTGGTTCCTTAGTTTAGGCGCTGTGACAACGCGGTCATGTAGCCCCGTGTACTTTGGGTGTGTGTAGAATTTGTCTGATAACCGGTGTTAATTGTGATGGCTGTATTAGTGTGTGTTATCTCTGATTCAGGTAGAAAGACTGCAGACGATTAATTTTTTCAAGTACTGTAGTTCCTACTTTTGCCACCAAATGCTACCATCCACGACACCTAACTGCGGACGTGCCATCGCAGTCAGCACCCGGTGGCGACCGTTGGAACTAATAGAGCGTTATCAAACTAACCTACAAATTTTTGCTTCCACAAGTGTAATTAGTGGAAGGTACTTTTCCATGCCATAAATCTTTGACATGGGACCGCCGGCTTTACTTCCCCTCCGAAGGAAGGCATACTGAGGGATTTTTGATGCTCTTAAAAATCGGATGACTTCGGCCGGGTTTGAACCCGTGATCTTGGGCGTAGAAGCTCAGCATGCTACCAACTACGCCACCGAAGCCTACATTGTGTGTACTGTACAGTTGTGTGTGTTCAGGAGTGAAACGTAAACACGTTACTCTTTCATTAGCAGTGCTACGAAGACTGGGCAAAGGGAAATCACTCCAAAAAATTGCCACGGTACTCAATGTAGGCGTTACGACAATATTGGAGAAGAAATCGGAAAGACATTGAATCATGTACACTGCGATAGATAGTGAAAACGCTCTTATGAATCACAATACATTGAAAAAGCCTACACTTGAACTGCTTGACAACGCATTGTGGATGTGGCTTTACCACTGATCTCTGTACATGGTTCGCTGATGGCAGATCTCCGCTGCACGAGAAAGTACGCCAGGTTGAGCGCGCGGTCCACCATGTTGGCGTACCCATTCTCGAGCTCTTCTTATGGGGAAGCAATGATAATCTAGTCAATTTTAAATCGTAATTAATGGTACCTTGGAACAAATACAAATATAGAGATATGTTCACTCATAGCATAAGGGCATTCGGATCACTGACACGTCATTCCGAGGTCAGTAAATCTCCGGAATATCAATAAAAATGAATGTATAATAACGGCTGACAAATATCAACTTAGGTGGTGAGTGCACGCAATTAGCGATCAGTAACAGAGTAACGAGTGAAAAACAATTTCTGGAAACATTCTTGTAAATTGTATATAGCCTATATATATGCCACGAAAGTATACATTCTTCAAAATAAATGATGTACCTATAAACGTAGCTCACTATACGGGCCTAGATTAGACGTATCGAAATCGGTGCTTGGTAATGAATTCCTGTTTCCATGAAATAACCAACACTTCCCCCAAGTAATCCCAGCACTCTACATCAAATACTACAGCTTTTAATCACGCTAGGAGCACAATAAACTTAATAATAACGGGAAGTAGATCAAAGCCAAAAATGCACTTTAAACCAAACCAATTTCACTCCTCAGCTCCACATAAAACTTAACACAACTAAAAACCTACTCAAAATATACTCTCCCCACCGTTTTACAACTATTAAGCGAACTATTCGCACCCAGAACCGAAAAACCATGAAATGGGATCAAATTAAAAACGCAATAGCCTAGCCCGATCACGTCTGCTTCAGCATCACCGCATAACTTCCAAATTACGACTAAGTGACCTATCTGCCTGAGAAGTAAAGGTATTACCGGCTTGCCTGGGATGATGGGTCACCAAACCGGCACTTAAAACTAAGATTTTACGCTTTAAATAACCAAATTCAGCCCATTTTACAACTACAAGAAACACAAAATATTTACTGCCAGTATAAATACATGTATAATATCAAACTGCCAGTAACCAATCACAGAGCCGGATTCGCAATATTGCACCATGCGCTCGCTGCCATCTTGCTATACCTGTTATCGTCTATTCGGCTTACTGCTGCCTTAACTACCAGCTATCCATGTATAGAGATCAGTGGGCTCTACCAAGAAAGATGGAAAGGAACCCTTTATTTTAATGTGACGGATTACAGGGGTTGTACTGTACCTCAATTAAGGTAATGAATGGTATGACAGCATCCGGTGCTTCCCTACCCGCTCGTGTAATCGAAAAATGCTTGACTCACCATACGTCACACGGCCTTGGCGAGGTTCCGTTCTATTGAGAAGTCCCTCACTGTATTTACCCATCTACGATATGTAAAGAAAGCTACATAACATCCAACAAGGCGACACTGACTTTTATATTTCCTATGGTAAGAATGTTCAATAATGGAAGTGAACTGTTTTTACGTGCCCACAGTTATACGCCGTCTTTGAGATGTACAACGCCCTGAAGCTGGGGTTAGCATATTATCTTCCTATGGGACTGTCAGCGCTCGGAGAATGTCAAGTGTCCATCGACAGGATGCAGGTGAGTCATATTTAAAAAAAAAAGTAATACCATAAAGACCGAGCGCAGCGTTAGGTCATGGGGCCAAGCTCTCTGCTGACTCGGTAGACGTGTGGGTTCGTGCCCCACCTCGTCCGTCCTTGAAATGGTTTTCCGTGGTTTCCCATTTTCAACTCCAGACAAATGCTGAGACGGTACCTTCTGACAGGCCACGGCCGCTTCCTTCCACATCCTTGCCCAGTTTCATTCACCATCATTCATTTCATCTCTCATTAAGTCCTCTCATGAGGTTGGCCTCAGGAAGGGCATCCGACCGTAAAAACCATCGCCACAAAGACTTCCATCGCATCTCATCCCCGTCCCCGTTAGAAAACGGGAATAATAAGGGGTAGACATACACAGACATACATAGGAATACCATAAAGTGGGGTTACTTTGCCCCCACTTAAATAAAGTCATCATTAATTTCCGTTTTCCAGCCTAAGTCGAGTCGGAGCAAATATGACACCCCTCCACTTAACTCTGTCTGTCCACCATCCCCCCCAGTGGCTCACATCAAGTGGGACGTGAGTTGGTGACCACGGGACCCCAGCCGGGTCTGGCATTACTTCCACTTACTTGTGCCAGGCTCCTCTCCGTATTCTTTCCTATCGACCTCTCTTGGTCAGCTCTTGTTCTCTTCCGACCCCGATGGTATTAGTGTATCCGAGGCCTGGGGAGTCTCTTCCTTTCCCTCCTTAGTTGGCCCTTGTCTCATCTTTCCTGATCCCTCATTCTTCTAGGGATCAGCCTGCTCTTTCTTTTCATTATGGTTCGTTCTCTCTTTAAGATTCCGACCCTGTTTTTATGAATAGACTCCCTGTGTCTCTAAATTGCATTTTGTAAGTATTTCCACTCTGCATTTTGTAAGTCGTTTCAATCTGAGTTCCATTTTGTAAGTATTTTCAGTCTAACTTAATTTTCGGTATGGTCTCCTTTTCATTGTCATTTTCTTTATCACCCAGGCCATTAGTGGCCGATAACCTAGATGTTAGGCCCTTTAAAACAACAATTATCATCATCATTATCATCTCCATCCTTCCTCAACCATTGAACTCCACTACACACTCACACTGTCCTTCACCAAATCCATCCACCGTACTCTAGGTCTTCCTCGTCCTCTCTTTCCAGTCATCCGTCTCTCCATCACTTGTTTCGGTATTCTTTCATCATTCATCTTTTTCACATGTCCATACCATCTCAATCTGTTCTGCTCCAGCTTCTGTACATTCTCTTGCTTTCGAATGTATTCATTCCTCGCTCTCTCCTAGTCTTCTGTACCATACTCCTCAGGAATTTCATTTCGGTTGCCTGTATTCTACTTTCATCTCTCCTGGTCATCGGCCAAGTTTCTGCTCCATACGTCATTATTGGTAAGTAATAGGTCTTGTACATCACTTCAGTGGTTTGTCTTTATCCCAAATTAAACTACGAAACTGATAACAGAAAACACCCCGACATTGTATTCCCTTGTTGATCTCCACATCCAATCTTTCATTTTTCATTAATTCACTTCCTAGGTATTTGAAGTGCTCTACTACTTCCAGATCTACATCTCCAATTTTAACAATCCATTTTCCTCCTTTCTTTCCTCTTGTCATTACCATTGTCTTACTTTTCTCTACACTGATTTTCATTCCCCATTTCTTAATAATTTCCTTCAGTAATCCAGCTGTTCTTGGACCACATTCTCATTCTCTCCCCAAATCAGAATAAATAGGATTATGTTCATACTTGTACCTCTATCCTCCTTTTGTATGTGCATCTGGTATTTTCCTATCTATCCTCCTTTTGTATTGCACCTGGTATTCTCTTATCTATTTGCAGAAGTTCTTGCTCCTAGACGAGACAGTGGTCAAAGTCGCCTACACTGGAGAAGACAATAGATGTGAACAAGGAGCTGTAGTTCTCAGAGACGTCAAAGCCAGTTGGGTCCCCAACGCTAACACGTGTACACTCACTGGCATCACACTGGACATCAAACCGGGCATGTTATGTGCTGTGGTGGGTCACGTCGGCTCTGGGAAGGTGCGTCAATCTAAACAAGTGGCAATTAATTGGTGCAAATTTTAAATTAAGGGGAGTCAGATAACCCTATGCTGCCCTAAGGGTTGTTTTCATCTCGTAATTCACCAATAAAGGTTATTTAACTTTTCACGAGCATTTCATCAAACAGAAACGCTCGTTAACTTTCCACTAATAACCATTACGTTTAATGGCCAATTCTGACCGCTCAATTCTCTAACAAAAGCATCGTTTAAGTAGAGTGAAACAGCTGAATTCTACCTCGCGGATCTTGCAATAGCGGACGAATTGGTTTGTTTAATTGACATAGTTAAAGTGGAGGGAAACAGCTGAATTCTACCTCGCGCATCTTGCAATGGTGGTCGAATTGTTTTTTTTTTCCGGCGTTCACACGAACTTCCATCCATATGAATATAAAATATGTTCCATGACAATGAAATTATAATAGTACATTATGCAACGAGCCTATAATGGCAATAATTAAGACATGAGTATGTTTATAAAACGAGCGTAAGCGAGTTTTATAATTTCCATACGAGTGTCTTAATTACCATTATAGGCGAGTTGCATACGAATGTTTATGTTCGACGATAATTATAACTTTATTATATGTTTTAACATAAATATTCATAAATATCTGTGGGATTCAGTTAATGAACAGGGCGCGCTGGCTTTGCTGACTGAACAGAGCGCATGCGTGGGTCAAGGCACTCCGAATGCAGAGACCTTTCACTTTGCTTGCCAACACAGAAATATGTTGGATTTTGAGCGCATGCGCGAAGGTATCCTTTCCTATTTGGTCACAAAACTGTTTCTTGAGCTCTGATGGTGGGAGAAACTATTTCATAATGAAAAATAGTGTTATAATGAGCCTCATTATGATACAGTTTTCTGACACATAATGTTTACATTTGACATCGTCGAACATAAAAGATCATACATGTTACTAATAGCAAGAAACAATAACACGGAAATTTAAAAAAAAACATACATGAAGTGGGATTCGAACTCCTTCCAGCACTGCATTATGAACTCCGATTGTGCAACGCAATCACTAGGCTACAAAGACAACGGGGACAGCGTATCCTATGACTATACACAACTGCCAGTACTCCTAAATACTTTGTTCACATCATTTTAAGCTTTTACCACGAATAAGGTCTTCTGTATTTCCCTTCATTTATATTATGTTCCCGAGTATCTCAAGGAAACATCGCAAACAAACATCAGTGCTACACGCTTCTTGATCTGTCCGCCATTTTTCTCCAGGATGAAACCTAGTCTACGCATGCGAGTAAATATACGAATTGATATGCAATTAGACAAACTACTTTCATATAATTACAAGTTTTTCAATAATTTAAATTAACACTATTTTTAAGCCTCCGTGGCTTAGGCGGCAGCACGCCGGCCTCTCACCGCTGGGTCCGTGGTTCAAATCCCGGTCACTCCATGTGAGATCTGTGCTGGACAAAACGGAGGCAGACAGGTTTTTCTCCGGGTACTCCGTTTTTCCCTGTCAAAATTTCATTCCAGCAACACTCTCCACTATCATTTCATTTCATCTGTCATTCATTTAATCTTTGCCCCAGAGGAGTGCGTCAGGCCTCGGCAGCCGGCACAGTTCATATCCTCGCCGCTAGATGGGGGCTTCATGCATTCCATTCCTGACCCGGTCGGAGACTGGAAGCAGGCTGTGGATTTTCATTTTCAACACTATTTGTAAGGATATCCATTTTTTTTTACAATGTTTAACTAGTTTTTAAGGTATAATATTTTTCACGCCGAGGATGAAATCCCTCCGTATATTATTCTGCTAAGATCCCATTCCAGTTTTGTACCGAAAATAAGGTCCCATTAACACCAACCTACACATATGGGGTACCTACAATTTCAGCATAACACAATGCGTACGCGAAACGCACTCACTTACTCTTTAAATGCCTTACAATTAAATAAATACCTTAAAACATGTATATTTACAATGAAATAATGAAAGAATGCAACACGGTAACCATGGAAACAGAATCTCACAGGTCCATCTATTTCTGTAAAACGCAATGCAATTCCAATTATTACATTACTGTGAAAGTTTCCAGACGGTTATAACGTTATCACTGAACCAAATTAAGCTGTAAAATTCATCAATACATACAGTATAATGCGCTTAAGGGGGTCAAGGGGCACTCTAGAATGTTTTCACGCAATTTTCACGTGTAAGTGTGGTACGAAAGGTCTTTTTCACCCGACTATAAAGGGTCTCCAAAAACCACATTTAAAGGCCATTAAATTAACAGTGTCTGTGATACTCCCAGAAAACTAACTTCGCTCTGATATACCTATTAAGGAATGACAAACCCCTAACCACTGCACCAGTAGCTGAATTGATAAAGTCTGATTATTCATACCAAGGATAAATCAGTCATAGCATTCATTATTGAGATTTTGCTAAGTGTACTCTTTACAACTAGAATATTCGCGGTCAAAGCCGCGACGGGTAATGCTAGTCATACATATTCCGAAACATGTACGTCGTTTAATTTTTCATTAAACAACTTCTCTTAGTATTGATCAGGTGGATTTTCAATTTATCATTTATTTATTTACACTGTTTACACCCACATTGGAGCACCAAAAATCAAACCTTATATACAAAGTCTTCAAACTAAGTACAGTGCTTACGAGGGCAGGTCAAAATATGAGTTGCACTTCCCAGTTATGGCCATTTATTACACCACCTATACAACAGCAGCACGCCTATAACGACATACAAAGTAACGTCACTTTTCCACATAGTTTCCAAGAGACTCCAAACATTTCTGCGAACGCACAACCAACTTGTCGATGCCGGATGCATAGAAAGTTCCTCCAGCGTTCTGCAACCACATGGAGACAGCGGCCTTCACCCCCTCATCGGTCTGGAAACGTCGTCCACCGAGCTCCGTTTTGAGCTTACCGAACAGATGAAAGTCACATGGCGCTAGGTCGGGACTGTAGGGTGGATGTTGACAGACCTCCCACTTGAAACGCTGTAGCAGTTTGAATTGCTGACACCATTTTACGATCCCTTGCCGGGAAATGGCCCGCTCCCTATACACAGCACTAATTTCACGATGAATGTCCGTGCAATCCTTTTTTTTGGCCCATAGGAATCGGATTGTCGCTCGCACCTCATATTTGGAGTGAATGTCCAGTCGACGCGGCATTGCTTTTGGCCACTATTCACACCATACAAGACTAGACACCACATCGACCGGCCTAACACACGTGTGGGCGGTGTGAAGGACTGACATAGCTTTGTGTGTGTTGTACTTTGTGTATATAGTGTAAAGTGTTCATATCTGTACATAAGTTCTTTGGAGTTAAATAAGATGGCGTTCTGTTAGTAAGCTGTGTGTTTCCCTGTGCTCCTTTTCACTCATTCTCCACATTATGGTGCCGAAAACTCGTACAAAACCAGTGACACGTGTATTTACTAGTGTTAGTGAACAGTGCTAATGCTTCTTTGTCGCCTTCTACACTACGGAAGGACACTCGACGCCGAGAACATTATACACTACCGAGAAGACATCACGTCAGCTTAAAGCACGCCACGCTATCAGGCGCGGATTCAAGGGGGGGGGGGGGGGGTCACGGGGGTCATGACCCCCCCCCCCCAAACGGAGACCAACTTTTTTTTCAAACTCAAAAAACGAAAACACAATTACCAGACAAATAAAACTTAACGAATTTTAACTGAAAAACAGGGTTTTTTTTTCATTTAATCAATACTGAATTATCTTTATTGGAATTATTATGTTCTGTTACAACTGTACATATTTACAACTTCTAACCCCTTGTATAAAAACTATTAGTTATACAACAAAATCAACTCGTCTATTTTGTTTAGCAAACCTTCTGATTACCGAATCGATGTTTATAGTGATGTCACGTTGAATGTGCAGTAATGCACGGATAGGAAACTGGGGCTTTTTTCGCACCAAAAATTTTTGCCGACGTCCAAACTGCAAGCTTGGTTGGCAATTTAAGGTGTGACTTTCTCCCTTTGTCGGTACCAACTCGACTTGCCGAAACTGTTACGTACCTTGATCCTTTTCTCGAAGCTCGATGTAAAAGTCGCAAAACACGCCGTTGCAATTTGTACGAATATTTTTGGTGCGCTAAACGCATCAAATTTCTATCCATGAAGCTTGCAAAAAAATTGGTCTGGTTTTGTACGTTTTGTTATTTTGTGATTGCGTTTTTAGTGATACCATTTTTCTTAACAATTTCGATTCTCTAACCCCCCCCCCCCCAAGCCAAACTCTAGATCGATTCTCTGACCCCCCCCCCCCCCCCAAAACCAAACTCTAGACCCGCGCCTGCACGCTATCAACGACAAGACGCTACAAGAGTTCTCATTGCCAACTAATCCACTTCAGACAAGTCAAACCATCACAAATTGACATCCTTTAGTAATGCATGCTCTACATCAGCTGGGAAATACTTTTGAAACCTACAGATAGGCTAATTTCAACAAATGCGATCCCAGAAGTGACGCATCCGCCATCTATCGGAGCAACAGGGAACTCCGTATTGTAAACAATTAAGCTTGCACCCTGCAATTTCTATTCGTCAGCGAGAAAAGGACACCACTTATCCTCGCTCAACGCCACCAGAAATATCTTTCATCTGAGTATTTTCCAGTACACGTGATTATAACCTGCATGAGATCTACTTTAATTACTTCAAGAAATACCAATAATTGTACAGTACGTTACTGACATAACTAGTAGCGTGATCTATCTGCAATCATTGGAACTGCATGCACCTCTGCACAGCGCATGCGCACCTGTCAGTTACTTCCCGAACTATAAAATTGTCACGTTCAACTAGCCCACTAGCGAATTCTGTTAGCCAACTTTGGAGTCTTGACTAAACACGCACTCTGCCAAAGGAACTAATGTCTACACTGAAAGACGTTCCTACACTCCAAGACGGGAGGCTACCTGACTGTCAGCTAATCCTAAGATTTATTGCCCCCTCATTATGGCAACCCAAGAGGACCTTGCAGCTCGACTACACAAATTGAAAAGAAGTCGAACAAGAGAGAGAAACAATGCGACACGGTTTCTAAACACTATTGAAAGTTTTACTGAAAACACAAGTATTGAAGACTACAAGTATTATGGAGACCGACTTCAGGAAACATTAACTAGACTAATCCAATTAGATGACTCAATTCACGATCTTCTTCCAGACACAGAATACAACACCGATATTCAAAGTTGCGAAGAATACATAGATAAAGCAAAACGTGGTTTACAGAAAGCCACATGAGGGGCAGAAATTAAACTTTCTTCTGCTACCTCAAACATGACCATAAACGAGAGTCCCATCACTCCCATTTCAACGTTCACCCATTCTGTTAAATTACCGCCAGTGAAACTGGAACCATTCTCCGGCAATATCGAAAGCTGGATGAGATTTTGGGAACAGTTTGAAGCATCCATTGATAAAGACAAGTCACTATCGACAATAAATAAACATGTCTTTTTACGCGGATATCTCGAAGGTGAACCGAAACATCTGGTTGACGGAATTGCCGTGACTGCTTCTACCTACGAGGACACTAAGAAAATTTTAAAGGCCAAATACGGAGATCGGAATCGGATAATACAGGCGCATATCGATTATCTAGAAGATATCCGACCTATCAACACTGTTTGTCCGGAATCGCTAAACACGACATACATTGAATGCAACCGCCGTATCCATGCATTACAGGCCCTAGGCGAAGACGTAAACGCATATGGGCGGGTACTTGCTCCCAAGATACTCCGAACCTTCCCTGACGATATCTGTAGACGCTGGATAATACACACCAAACGGAATAATATATCGGAAGGTGACATTCTGAAACTGATGGAATTTCTTGGTGAAGAAGTCGATGGAGCGCTAGTCGCCCAGAAGATCAGAGGTGACCCAGTGCTTTCAACCAGTCTCGTCCCCACGACAGCCGCATTTCAATTAAACGCTAAGTTTAAAAAACCATTGCTGCAAACAAAGAAGCAAACAGAACCATTCTGTGCATTTTGCGACCAACGAGGCCACTGGGCGCAAGATTGTAGGAAGGTGAAAACTGTTCATGACCGAATTGAGAAGCTAAAGACGAATAATCGCTGTTTCCTCTGCCTGAATCGAGGGCATAATTCGAAGAATTGCAGTAGACGGGGGAGAGCATCTTGTTCAAAATGTAAGCAGTCCCATCACTACTCCATTTGCTCAAGCAATGATGTAACCTCCACTTCAGTCAACAAAATCCACTCTCAGACTCCTGACTATACTCACTTACAAACTGCGCGTATTCGAATTGTTGGACCAACTGTCTTAAGTAAAACGACTCGTTGCATCTTCGATGGAGGCATTCATAAGCAAGTCTCTTGTAGACATATTGAAGCTTCCTACTGTCACGGAACGAGACATATCTATAGCAGCGTTCGAATCTGACACAACTATTCCTCAAAAGCGTCGTCTGGTTAGTTTCCAGTTACAGGGCACCCAGACAAACGCGTCAATAGGCATCACCGCACTCGAAAGTGCAAACTTACTCAATGCACGCTACAGTGCCACAAGACGTCTCTTCCCTGAAGTCAGTACGCAAGTTAATACTAGCTGACCCTAAGGATGACTTACACGATCTCCCAATTGAACTTCTAGTTGGAGGAGATCACTACAGGAAGTTGATCAAGGACACACAACCTGTTCGCATATCTCCGTCTTTGGTACTCATTCCTTCACTTTTCGGATGGGTACTCAGTGGCAATAGATCCGGAGTCACCGTCAACCAGCTAACCGTTAACAAAATAACACTGCAGGATGACCTTTCACTTCTCGAGCACCAAGTCCGTAACTTCTGGAACCTTGAAGCAATTGGAATCAAGGAAGAAGAATCAAGATCCCACACGATGAGCTCCAAGGATCTCGATATCCTCAAAAACTTTCATGAATCTCACTGCATTCAAGATGGACGGAGAGTTGTTTTTTTGCCAAAGAAAAACCAGGAATTCGCATCGGATAACCGCACTAACGCTGAGAGACGATTCCAAGCCTTGACGAAGAAACTGCAACGAAATAGAGACTATAACGCCATGTACAACGAAAGAATGCTCGACTACATCATCCAAGGCCAAGTAGAGATGTTGAACCCAGACAACCGAGCAACTTCTGTGTACTATCTACCACATCATGCAGTCAAGAAGACGAAACAGAACGTAACTAAGTGGCGCGTTGTATTCGACGCTTCGTCTCATGAAAATGGATCTCTATCGCTGAATGACGTCCTAGAAATCGGACCTAATCTTTTCCCCGACGTAATGAGTATCCTGCTTCGGTTTAGATTGTACCAATATGCTATTCTTGGAGATATAAAGCAAGCCTTTCTGCAGCTCTCACTTGACTCCAGCGACAGGGATCTAACACGGTTCTTTTGGTTTCGAGTAATCAAGGACGAAAACGGCCAATACCACGTCACCGACGAAGTGGTCACCTACCGCTTCACCCGATTACCTTTCGGACTAACCAGTAGCCCTTTCCTCTTGTCAACTACCCTGCGAGAATTGGCTACGAGGCACATTGATGACTACGCAGTTGCTGCTAGCCTCGTGGACCAGCACATGTACATGGACGATTTTGCAGCATCTACTAACGACGTTGAGGAACTCCAAACAATATACTCTCAGCTCACGGATTTGATGAGTATTATCAACATGCCTATGTCGAAGTGGGCCACGAATTCAATCACACTGCAAAACGAGTGGCAAAATCAAAATCTACCCATTCAAGAGGTTACACAGATCTTGGGAATCAACTGGAACACGGGCCATGACACACTGCTTCTTTCAGCTATCGATGACTACAAGATGTCTCCAGATGACACTGCCACAAAACGCCACGTTCTTCAGATAACATCACGACTATACGATCCTCTCGGACTGTTCTCTCCGGTGACAATAATTGGAAAGATTTTGTTTCAAGAAACGTGGACCAGAGGTATATCATGGCACGAGACTTTACCTTCTGATATTGGGCACGAGTGGTTAGTTTGGTGTTCAAATCTTCAATACGTGTCGGACATTCACACCCCACGATGGATAGGTGCTCTCAACAAAGACATGGACAACTATTCTCTACACGTATTCTGTGACGCTTCCGAACGGGCATATGGTGCTGCTGTATACCTTCGATCTCACGCTCACGATACCACTACCGTTCAGTTAGTATGTAGCAAAGCTAGACTGGCCCCTATAAAGAAGGTCACGCTACCACGTTTGGAATTACTCGCTGCACTCGTGGGCACAAGACTTCTTCGTTACTTCTGCCGTGCTACATCATGTGACATCAGTAAAGCAATGCTGTGGACAGATTCAGCTATCACTCTAGGCTGGATACAAAACGACCCGAACCGCTGGAAAACTGTCATCTGCAATCGTGTTACAGAAATCACCGGCTGCACTTCACCATCACAATAGTTCCATTGTCCAGGAACGGATAACCCTGCAGATCTTTTATCACGAGGACTACAAGCAGAAGATCTAAAATCAGCAGATATTTGGTGGCACGGGCCAGCCTGGTTGAGGGATCCTCCAAGAAGTTGGCCTCCCAAATACAGCACCGAACATCTAACACTTCCAGAGGCTAAGAAGAAACCCTGTCAGGCCCTTGTTGTTACCACACATGAAGCACTCTGTGACTTCGCAAGATTCAGCACCTACAACAAATTACTTCGGACTACAGCTTGGATCCTCCGGTTCATTAAGAACCTTCGGTCAGCGGATAAGCAAACTGGTGACTTGACAGTGTTGGAACTCGAAGCAAGTCGGCGATATTTGATAGCTTCTGTACAACGAGAGACCTTCGGAACAGAATACGAAGCTTTGTTGCACAACACGCCCATCCCCAAAACATCGAAGATCGCCTCTTTTCAACCGTTCCTGCAAGACACATTGATCCGCCTTGGTGGCCGCCTCCATTTCACAACGATGTCGTATGACGAAAAACACCCAATAATTTTAGACGGCGGACATCCCTTCACTTGTCTTCTAATCCGCCATACCCATATCAGACTGCACCACTTGGGATCACGGATTGTGCTCTCCGAGCTGCGAAGCCAATTTTGGATTCTACGAGCAAGGCAAGGCATTAGGAAGGTATTGAATTCGTGTCTACCTTGTAAGTTATCACGAAACCCTCCTGGACAGGAGAACGAAGCTCCATTACCGACCGATCGTGTACGATACTCCAGACTGTTCACTGTAACAGGACTCGATTTTGCGGGCCCACTATACGTCCGCCACGATAACACCGTTCGCAAAAGTTACATCCTTTTGCTTACATGTGCTACTACCAGAGCTGTCCACTTGGAGCTAGCGTCGGATATGACAGTAAATAAGTTTCTGATGGCCTTCCAAAGATTCGTCAGCCGCCGAGGCCTACCTCATACCATATATTCCGACAATGCCACCACCTTTCACGCAGCTCATAGAGAACTTAGAGAGCTTTCTGTGATCTTCCACGACCGCGACGCATCGAGCTACCTTTCCACAAATGGCATCCGCTGGAAATTCATCGCACCACGGGCGGCTTGGTGGGGAGGATGGTGGGAACGAATGGTCGGCACTACGAAACGCTGCTTGCGCAAAGTTTTGGGCCGGCGGCAAGTGAATGAGGAAACCCTGTACACTATTCTCGTTAGCATTGAAGCCGCCATAAATTCCCGTCCTCTCCTTCAGGATGAAGGAACTACAGCCTTGACTCCAAGCCATTTCATCTACGGCGACAAGCTGACGACAATCCCTACAGGACCTGAGCCTGCTATTAAGAAGGACTTGAAAAGGGAATACAGGCTCCAGCAACAAGCGGCAGAAGATTTCCGGAAACGCTGGATGAAGGAATATCTTCTGGAACTACGCAACCATCACCACGTACGACAGACATGCGGCAAAAACCCCGAACTTCCGGGTAGGTGACCTGGTCCTGCTGCAACAAGACAACCGTCCTCTCCACGTATGGGGCAGAGGGGTAATCGAGGAACTACGACCTGGACGAGACGGAATACTCAGGACCGTCATCCTTCGCACGCCAGACAGGAACCGGATAACGCGCCCAATTCAGCTGGTCATACCTCTAGAGGTCGACCAGGGTGGGGAGGATATGAAGGACTGACATAGCTCTGTGTGTGTTGTACTTTGTGTATATAGTGTAAAGTGTTCATATCTGTACATAAGTTATTTGGAGTTAAATAAGATGGCGTTATGTTAGTAAGCTGTGTGTTTCCCTGTGCTCCTTTTCACTCATTCTCCACAGGCGGTGTCTGTCCCTTTCTCCGCTGTGCCCACGTTTGCGACACACAGCGTGCTGCTGCAGCGCGTTAGTGCAACTAAATTTTTGATCCACCTTCGTAATTCTTGATAATTTTTTCCGTTCCCAATACTTCTTCATTCTGGAAGATCTTGCAGCTCGTTCTTCTGCTGATAAAACAAATTGCTTACGCTGCGAAATTTTGAATGTTAGTCGAGTGTATTTTTTATTCAAAAGCCGTTTCTCTTCTCTATGTTCAATTTGATGCTTAGTAATTTTCAATTTGACGAAATTTGTATTTCTTTAAACCATATGATTTTTGTTTTACTGTTCCAATAGAAGTCAAAAAGTTGTTTCAGGAGTCTAGTATTTGGCAAGCGGGATATGTGTCCAAACAACGCAATCCTTCGTTTTTGCATCGTGTCAATGATAGATTCATTTTCATTGTAAAGTATTGAATTGGGCAAAAGTCTCCACTGGCCCTCAACCTGGTGTTTTTTATTGAGTATTGTCCGAAGAATCCGTCTATCAACCTTCTGTAGTTTGTCAGTTGTTGATCGGGTGTTTAGTAAAAATCAAGTTTCACTTGCATATGTTGCTTCTGGCTTAACGACGGAGAAATAATGTCGAAGTTTAGCATTAATCGAATCAGACTGTTTCTTATATGTTGGCTAGGTAATCTGTTGTGCTCGTCGCAATTTTAGTGTTCTACTATCTATTGACCATGGCGGAAATTCGTTGATGCTCTACGCTCCACTAAGGAGTTACAGGAAATAAGTCAAGTCAATATTGCGTATTTTGTACCACGTAACAAATGACCCACGTATGCAATTTTCCTACATTTGATGGTAACCATCAGCTCCCGCTTAGAGTTTTCTCTCCGCAGTACCTGCTCATTAGAGATGTGACCTATCCAAGGAATTTCCAGCATCCTTCTATGGAACCACATTTCCAGAGCTTCAAGCCTTTTAAGGGGGGACGTATGTAAAAATGAGTAAATGTAGTTCTTTTTATATTCGCCCTTAATTTACCTTACGGTATCAAGATTTTAATTCCAAAATATTACAGTTTAAATGTGAGAAAAATTAGTATCTGTAACTGCTTGTATACTGCCAAACCCACTTCTGTAGGAAGAATGTGAGGATAATCTGATATCATCAGATGATGACATTGGAAACAAAGGGTTATCAAAGGGACAATGAGGAAACAGCTGGAAGAATAAGAGGAATCAGAGGAAAATGGATATGGTCTGCACTAATTCATTATATGAGCGGCAATACAATACAAACAAACTCAAATCCTTGATTCAAATTTTCCATAACTTACATTTTTGTAAGTTTATTGTACCTTTACTCCTACATCATTAAAGATACAGTGATGAAACTTGGTATACTGCTGTAAACCATTATTCTAAATAACTTCCTGGAACAAATTCTTTTAAAGAACATATTTTGGATTTTAAGGGGTAACATGTCATTATATTTGTATCAAATTAAGTCCATCAAATTTTGAAGTGCTGTTAAAAATAAAGTAAATAAGATATCAAAAATTTGTTCCACAGATATCTTTAACCTGGTCTGTAGATATTACACGTCAAATTTTCTAACTTACAATGTGATAGTTCTGTAGAAAAGGTAGATATTAAGGGTACATGTTTCAGAAACTTCAAATATTCCTAGCTGAGGAACCATTTGAATTATCACCTCGAAAAGCAATACAGACATGTCTAACACACTGATAATCATGTGATTAAAATTATATAGCATTATCTTTAAAACTCTGGGAGTTACAATGCTTCATTTACTGGAGTCCAATTTGCATACGTACCCCCTTAATGGAGGACGATTTTAAAGTACAATCTTCATAAAGCAAGGTGGACAAAAACATAACATTTCACAATACACTGTCTTAGTTTTAAATGTAAGGCATCAGCAAGAAATAAAGCTCTCAGCAAGAAATAAAGCTCTCATTTTCTTGAAAGTTGACCTTGCTATTTCTATAAAGGTCTTAATTTCAAGATTTGGATTCAAATCCTCTGAAAACTAACAACCAAGGTGCTTAAATTTGTCAACTTGTTGGATTTGTTCTCCTTTCATCGTCAACATTACTTCAACCCTTCTATGACTGCCCAACTTAAAAATCCTCTCTGACTACGTTATCTAAGAAAAATTTAAACATAGGAAATACTAATTTTCTTCTTCTTCTCCTTCAATTCCCTTATGCTTCAAGCGTCGTGGTAGCCACTTTTGAGCCTCCCCGCAGGGGATCACATCTAGTGGGACGTGGGTTGGCGACCACGGGACCCCAGCCGAGTCTGGCATTGCTTCCACTTACTTGTACCGGGCTCCTCTCCGTCTTCTCTCCTGTCGACCTCTCTTGGTCAACTCTTGATCTCTTCCGACCCCGACGGTAGGCTCTTCATTTCCCGCCTTAATTGGTCCTTGTCTCATCTTTCCTGATACCCTCCTTCTGTGAGGGGTCAGCCTTCTTTTTAGCCTACTTTTCACATTTTGCAAAAATGAGGAAAAAGTAGACTTATGAGATCGGGCAAATGTGTGTCTGTCTGTCTGCCTGCCTGTCTGTCCTTCTGTCTGTCTGTCTGTCTGTCTGGCTGGCTGGCTGTGTGAGTGTCCCCCCCCCCCCTATCAACTCCTAAACGTCTGGAGCAATCGAAACAAAATTCAGTAAGAGTAAAGATATATACCTGAATATCTCATGCCCATATTTGAAAATGATGTCAGTGCTACCAACTACTGAAATATCACAATTGAAATTTAAAATCCATGTTGGATATCTTGGAAGGTATGAATGGGAACTATTTACAAATTGGCACACGTATAGATAATAATATTGCAGTTTAATTTCCAGGAGGCCAAACATGGCAGTGTTGCCAAAATGAGTATAAGCCTGCTATAGGTCCAATTTTAAATGAATATAACTTCTACACTATCAATTGGAATTCAACCAAATTTCGTATGTGCTATGTGTACATAAACAGGTATGACTGAGCGTATTCTTAAGAGCCTCCAGGGCTGCCAACTGTAAATAAATGCTCTCATTTTTTAAAAATCCAAATACCCATATATCAGAAAGTATGCAAGCCGACAGCTTTAAACTATGCACACGTATAGTACCTGACATTCCATATTAATTTGGAGTAACTTATATACGTCAGTGCTACCAACATGATTCTAAGCCTGCTGAGAGGTCCAATTTTAAATACATGTAACTTCTATACTATCATTTGGATTTCAACCAAATTTCGTGTCTGCTATGTGTACCATAACAGATATGACTATGCCGATTCTTATGAGTAACTTGGGCTGCCAACTGTTAATAAATGCTGTCTCTATTTTTGTTACCCTAATATCAATATGTCAGAAAGTATGCAAGCCAATAGCTCTAAACTTTGCACACGTATAGTACCTGGCATTCTAGATTAATTTGGAGTAACTAATATAGACCTACGCCAGTGCTGCCAACATGATTCTAAGCCTGCTGATAAGTCCAATTTTTAAATGCATGTAACTTCAATACTAACTAATGGATTTCATTCAAAATTGACACAATAATAGATCATATTATTTCAGATTATTTCTGACCAATACATGTATGTCATTGTTGCCAACATGATTTTACGCGCGCTGTTTGATCCAATGTTTAACTGCAAGTAACGTCCATGCTATCCATTGGATTTCAGCCAAATTTTGTATTCTGTACCTTAAGAGATGGAACTAACAATATATTCAGTCACCAGGGCAGCCAACTGTAGTTCTCTATTAGTCTACATTATGCCAGGTATACAGTATTTCGAACTAATTAGAAATTTCGATATTACCAAATTAATTTCGTCATTATTCTAGATCCATATAGATTAATCATTGGCTTGAATCTTAAATTTTAAGAAAAGTAGGCTCTTTAGTTCGTCACGGAACTTATTGTTCTTTTCATGTTATCTCCTGCCTTCTGCTCAAGGCCCTCAAGGAGGCATGGTGTATGTAGCCCCACCACTTCTGGTGCACCCTGGATATTGCTACACCCTCAGGGGCTCACGGCTGGTGAGTTCGGGAGTTGGCGATCCCGGGTGCTTCCTGAGCTGGTTCCGTTTTTTCCCATTTTCCCCTGACTTTGGAGCGGGCCCTCTCCTCTTTCCTATCTGCCTTTCATGGCTCTCCTGTTTTCCAGTTCCCTCAATCCTCATTCTTCGAGGGTTGAGGGCATTTCTTTTCTTCCTGTCCTTTATTTGCCTTATCCTTTATTTGTTTACCATTTCTTCTTATAGTATGTAAGTCGGTAGTTAGTATTAGTTATAGTTTTCATTCTCATCTCATATTTCACTATCACCCAAACCATTATCTTGTCACCGTGGGTGAGTGGTTAACGTGTCGGACTACCAACCCCAAGCTTGCAGATTCTCTCCTGGCCGTGGTAAGTGATTTTTGAAAGGCGGCAAAAATTACGACACCATGTCATACGATTTTGGCATGTAAAAGAACCCATTTGAATTTAGTAGGCCGTGTTCATGATGGCAAAATTAATCTCGGGAGTTTCCGCCAACACAAAGTTCCTCATTTCTCTACTAGAAAGCGCTATAGTGCTCAAGGAGCTTAGATATGTAACCTCCTTGATCTTCATAGTGATTCAAGGAACAATGCAATTCGACATGCAAGCTACCCTTTGGGTGTCAAATTACGAAGCTTGCACCCGGCACCCGAGGCCATACGATATTATTATACCCAAACAATTAGGGGCCGATAACCTAGATGTTAGGCCCCTTAAAACAACAATTATTATCATCATCATCGTTTGAGCCATTTCTGCCATTCCGCTGTATTTCTGCACATTCTCTTCATTTCCACAACAGTGTTGCCCCTTTTCTGTCCCAATCTCTCAATCTTATTCTCCCATGCAATGCGGGGTCTACCTCGTCCAGCACATCCTTCAACTCACATTACATGTATTTGTTTTACATTTCTTTCTTCTTCCATTCTGGTAACATGTCCCGAGTATTGGCGGGAAAACCATACCTAAGTGGGTAAGGAGGAAATGCCTACCACAACCCTGACCATCTGGGGATAAATAGCCTATGGAGGATGGGAAGATAACCCAACAAACCACTCTACGTTGAGACTAATCACCCATGTGGAGGTAAAATGATTCAGAGAACTACAAGTAGCCTCGGATTGGACGGATATAAACGACGACAATCGGAGTGGAAATGGAACACGGGATTCGGAAATACTAATCGCTCGATAAAATTCATGTCTCGCAGCACATTCTACATAAACATTACTAAGCTATTTCCTTTGATTTTTTTAGTTTTGACTGTGACATATTCTAGAACCCAAAACAAGAAGGGTAGACTATATCATATTCCTACCACCACCTCTAATAATAATATTAATGATACTTGCTACCCCTAGTAGTAAGTTCGTTAATTGGATCACAGTAGGTAAAGCACAACACAAATGGTCCTTTAAAGAAATATTAGCTTTATTGCAGGTCAGAAACATTCACGACACAATAGGCACATAAAAACCATTAGCTGTCTTACTCAAGTTTGCTCCTTTATGAAGTACACTCACCCTTTCACTTGCTCACGCAGTTAATCCCTCACTAATGAGACCGGTGTCCTCGCTAGAAATAACAACAACTCTTCCTCAAGATCACAAGACACAGTCTGTCACTCACTGTTCTTGAATACTACACACTGTTTCGTAATTCACACGTCACCGTAACACCTCTATCGCACTGGTAAGAACACACTCACTCACACTGGCCAGGGTCGCTCTTTATATATCGGGGCTGAATACTCACTGATGTTTCTAGAGTGGACCAGGGTTCACAGCTACTCTCAGACCTTCTCGAGATTTCCAACACTAGTTGGGCCATGAACGTTCTGGATCATGCCCTTTTGTTCTCGCTGCGCAAGCGGCCGGCCGACACTGAGCCCGGGGGTAGCCTCGGGTGGCTGTGAGCCACACGCGAGGGAATGAAGCAACCGCGCAGCCGTAAAAATAATAATAATACAAGCATTGATATTATTTCACTATTATGGTAGGTTAATTGTTACATCGTGTAAATTGTGTTACTCGAGTCAATGAGAAGATGAATTGCAGGCGACTGGCCATAGACGGTTGGTTGGTTGGTTCCTTAGTTTAGGGGCTGCGACAACGCAGTCATGTAGCCCCGTGTACTTTGGGTGAGTGTAGAATCTGTCTGATAACCGGTGTTAATTGTGATGACTGTATTAGTGTGTGTTATCTGTTTTTAATTCAAGTTAGAACTGCAGACGATAATTTCAAGTAGTTCCTACTTTCGCTACCAAATGCTACCGTACACGACACCTAGCTGTGATCTTGGCTACTAATAGAACCATCGCAACCAGCGCCTGGTTGGAACTTCAGAGCATTAATCAAACCTAACCTACAGATGTTGCTTCACACAAGTTTAGTTAGTGGAAGGTTCTTTTACATGCCATAAATCTATGACACGGGCCCGCCAGCTTTACTTCCCCTCTGGAGGAAGGCATACTGAGGGATTTTAACGCTCTTAAAATCCGACAACTTCGGCTGGATTTGAACCCGCGATCTTGGACATAGAAGCTCAGCATGCTACCAACTACGCCACCGAAGCCATAGCTGGGTATTTTTGATTGAGCACCTGAGGGCTCCCAACAAGTTCAATTTCAAGTAGTTCCAACTTTTGCTATCAGATGCTACTGTCACTAACACCTAGCGGCGAACATTGACACTTGATAGAGCTTTCCTAAATAGCCAAATATAACCTACAAATTTTGCTACACACTACCAATTGCAGTGGTAGGTTCTTTTACGTGTCAGAAATCTACAATGAATCCTGGAATGTTCTCCGCAGCGCCTACATGAGTCTGCGAGAGCTAGCTACAGCAGTTACGTTGGTAGCACGGCTGCCGCTTGTATCATCTCTACTTAGTATAAAACTAAGTCCCTGATTCTTGGATGTTACGGGTAAACTCGAGAACCACTGGATGGATTTTGATGCGGTTTTCACCATTCTGTAAAGGATATATCGAGTATGATTTCTTTAGAAAATTATTTATTTACGATCAAAAGAAGCCGAGCAGTAACGATTGTAGTGGAAAAGTCGATAAAAAAACTGGCGTCCGAGCGCTTTGTAAGCTTACGCTGGGCAAACCGTTATAAATATCTAAATACTATGAGTGTAAGAATTGTTCAGCATGAAATGTTCTACAAAAAAGTCCGTGAGAGCATATGTCTATCTTCCATACATCGCTCACTACAAGGGAACAACTGAAGCTTGTCTCTTACAGCTTTTTGTGCTGTCGACTTGGAGATTCCTGTTTGTTGAGCTAATTTTCGTGTTGATTTACTTGGACTACGCAGCATTACGTCGGAGATTTCTTCAAGTTCTTCGTCTTTTAAAAGCGTAGGCCTGCCTGTTACCGGTACATCGTGAACTGAACCAGTCACACGAAATTTACTTACCAAATTCCAAACGGTATCACGGTTTGGACACTTTGAATTGGGAAACCGCGCCTGGAATCTTAATTTTACATTTTCTGTAAACCGATCGCCTTCGCGAAAAACGTATTCCACCAAAAACACTCTCTCTTCAGTAGTAAACATTACCTCCTGTATACAGTTGCACTCTTCCAATAATCTATCTGAACTCTCGCATATCGCAATACATACTGAAGACATGCAGGCTCGCTCTCTTATCGCAATACATACTGACGATTTCGACAGTCTACAGCCCATACGCGGGAGTCCCCCTTTCAAGGACACGGTGCTGGCAACTAAACTCATGACGCAACCGCTCGCAATTGTACGTAGCTACTGCGGAGAACATTCTCGGGCACCCTGAATTACATTGACCCGCCGGCTTTACTTCCCCTCCGAAAAAAGGCATACTGAAGGATTTTAAAGAGGGGGTTAACATCACAGAAGTGACAAAGAGGAAATCTGACATTCTACGGATCGGAGCGTGGAATGTTAGAAGTCTGCTAGGAAGTGGAAGGTTAGAAAACTTAGAAAGGGAAATGGATAGGTTGAGGTTGGATTTGGTTGGGATTAGTGAAATGCGCTGGCAGGAAGAACAGGACTTTTGGTCAGGAGACTATAGGGTCATTAGCACTAAATCAAACAATGGCCAAGCAGGGGTTGGCCTCATATTGAGTAGGAAACTTGGACAGCGGGTGGAATATTATGAGCAATATAGTGAACGGATTATTGTAGCAAAAATCAATACAAAACCTACCTGCACTACAGTGGTACAAGTCTATATGCCTACCAGTCAAGCTGATGATGAGGATGTTGAAAAGGTCTACGAAGAAATAGACGAAATTCTGAGGTATATCAAGGGTGATGAAAATGTTATAGTAATGGGAGATTGGAATGCTGTGGTAGGAAAAGGGAGAGAAGGGAAGATAGTAGGAGATTTCGGATTAGGTGAAAGGAATGATCGAGGAAGCAGGCTGGTAGAATTCTGCACCGAACATGAATTGGTCATAGCTAACACCTTATTCAATAACCACAATAGAAGAATATACACATGGATGAGACCAGGAGATACAGGGCGTTACCAAATCGACTTCATTATGGTCAAGCAGAGGTTTCGAAACCAGATTTTGGATTGTAAAACATATCCTGGTGCTGACATAAACTCTGATCACAATCTGATTGTAATGAAATGCAGATTAAAGTTGAAGAAACTGAAGAAAAGTCAAAAGCCAAAAAGGTGGGCAATAGACAGACTGAAAGAGAAGGATGTAAACGAAAGATTCAAGAAGAGTATAAGGGAAGGACTAATGAAAAACCCTAAACAAACTTCAATTGCAGACGAATGGGCACTTTTGAAGAATGAAATAACAAAATCCGCAGAAGAAAACATTGGTAGGAAAGAAAGAATAGGTAGAAAACCGTGGATCACTCAGGATATACTAGAATTGATGGATGAAAGGCGGAAACACAAGAATCTAAGAGATGAAAAGGGGAAAGCAGTATACAGACGTGTGAGAAATGAGGTTAACAAGAAGTGCAAGGAAGCGAAAGAAGAATGGTTGAAAGAGAAATGTGCAGGTATAGAAAATTGTCTGAAATTAGGAAAAGTAGACACAGCTTATCGAAGGATTAAGAATACTTTTGGGGAAAAGAAGACTAAGTGCTGTAATATTAAGGACACAAATGGAAAGCCTCTAACAGATAGGGAAGAAAAGGTTGAGAGATGGAAAGCTTACATAGAGAGTTTGTATAAGGGAAAGGAGATTGAGAATCATGTAATGGAAAGGGAGGAGGAAATTGATGAGGATGCGAAAGGAGATTTAATATTGAGATCAGAATTTGATAGAGCTTTGGAAGACTTAAGCAGGAACAAAGCACCAGGCATAGATGATATACCGGTTGAGTTGCTACGCTGCATAGGAGATGAAGGTCTGATCAGGTTATTTCACTTGGTGTGTAGGATTTATGAGACAGGTGAGGTACCCCCTGATTTCAAGAAGAATGTAATCATCCCTATACCAAAGAAAGTGGGAGCTGACAGATGTGAAGATTACCGTACAATCAGCTTGATTACTCATGCTTCAAAGATCCTGTCCAGAATAATTTACAAGAGGATTGAAAGCCAGATAGAAACGGAGTTGGGTGAAGACCAGTTTGGTTTCAGGAGAAATGTAGGAACAGGGGAAGCTGTACTAAGTCTTAGGCTGATTTTAGAAGGTAGAATAAGGAAAGATAAGAGAACGTTCATGGCTTTTGTAGACTTAGAAAAGGCTTTTGATAACGTTGATTGGACTAAATTGTTTGACATTTTGAAATCAATTGGAATAAAGTACAGGGATAGGAGGGTGATATACAATCTGTACAGAAACCAGACAGCAGTCATTCGAGTTGAAGGACATGAGAGAGAAGCTGGTATTCAGAAAGGTGTAAGGCAAGGCTGCAACTTATCACCCATACTTTTCAATCTTTACATTGAACAAGCAATGAAGGAAATTAGAGAAAAATTTAAAGTTGGAGTGAAGAAATAATTTCAACTCTGAGATTGCTGATGACAAGCCTGATGATTTGAATGAGTTTTTGAATGGTATGGACTCCGTCTTACGGAAAGAATTCATGATGAAAATAAATAAATGTAAAACAAAAATACTGGAATGCAGCCGAAATAAATCAGAAACCTCTATGGAGATCAAATTGGCAGGTGAAAAGCTGAAGGAAGTAGGAGACTTCTGTTACTTAGGAAGCAGAATAACCAGTGATGGACGAAGCAAAAAGGATATTAAAAGTAGGTTGGCTCAGGCAAAGAAAGCATTTCTACAAAAAAGGAATCTGCTGACATCGAATATAGATTTAGGTATTAGGAAGTCATTTTTGAAAGCCTTCGTCTGGAGCGTGGCGCTCTATGGAAGTGAAACTTGGACTATTGGTGCAGCAGAAAAGAGGAGAATTGAAGCATTTGAAATGTGGTGCTACAGGAGAATGATGAAGATCAGATGGGTAGATAGGGTTACAAACAAAGAGGTATTAAGACGAGTGGGAGAGGAGAGATGTTTCTGGCGACTGCTAATGAAGAGAAGAGATAGGTTGGTAGGACACATACTAAGACACCCAGGAATAGCAAGCTTAGTTATGGAAGGAAGGGTCGAGGACAAAAACTGTAGGGGTAGACCAAGGTTAGAATATGTTAAACAGATTGCCTCCGATGTAGGGTGTCGGAGCTATGTAGAGATGAAACGATTAGCTCAGGACAGGGAGGCATGGAGAGCTGCATCAAACCAGTCGAAAGACTGAAGACTCAAACAACAAACAACAAGTAGATAAACACCAAATTACTGTATTCAAAATATGAAATGTCAACACGCCATTGTCTTCTGTTTTAATAAAGAGAACAGTTCGGGGTTGGTGCATGATTAAATTCTACTAGCGGACCCGTGCGAGAACTCTCGCCCCAAGTATGCAGACTACCCACCCTACGCTAGTGCTATGCGGGCTGTATGCGATGCCTGGGGCTATCGTCTTACTTATTTGTTTAAGCACTTTATAAACAAATAGGCCTAAATATATTTCCGTTGACTTTTCAACAACTGAAAGATTTTTCCTGTACTATTGAGACGATTTGGAAGATTTTGGTGCAAACCACTCCTTCTAACTCCCTCTGGTTTAGGAGCTTGAGTTTTGTGAAACATACACCTTAGCGTATTATAAGATACTAGCAGTAGTGCCCGGCTTCGCCCGGTGGATTTATTTGTTTTATGGATGATAATGAATACTACTACAGAACTGGCACATGATACTTAACTAACAGAAACCAATATTTAAAAAAAAAAAGAAAATGTGGTGGTGGTGGTGGTGGTGGTGGTGGTGGTAGTTGTAGTGGGGGTGATAAGTAGTACAGTATAATGGACGTAACATTTAGGTCAATTTCCCGTAATGATAATTATGAATAGGGAAACAGCTATTTACTAACTACAGCACTGACACATGTAATTTACAATCAAATACAAAAAAAAATAGAAAGAACCGTAAGTGAAACAAAAGACACTGCCTAGGGCCTATATCTCATTGGCTGTTAGAAATTTAGAGACCAATAGTGTCGTCTTTTGTCGCATAGCGCCGTAGGAAAATAATCAGAACACTTTGGCAAACTTCGGCTGTCCCAAGCTACTGAGGTAGCGATAGTACGATTTATCGCCACAAAGCGCTTAACGATAAGTTTCAGAATAAATGAAGGTACATTTGAAAGCACCAACGCTTATTGAAGCTGATAACCTCAATGTACTGCACCAACACCATTGCATTTATACAGAGGCATAATATTTTCATGATGATAACTGTTTAAAGGGGCCTAAGAAATCTTTTTGCACTAATTACTCCCCGTAACTGCAATTTATAAACAGCGCAAGATGCAACTATTTTCGCAATTCTGCACCAGAACACTGGTAGGGGTGACGTGATGCAGCCCGAACTGCCCGTCAACAATAGACTTATTAAAATACTCTTACAGTTACACTACTACGGACATGAATGGTTCTAGGGCCTTAATACGTGGTTTTCAAGTTCATTTTGTCTGTTATTCTAAATGTAGGGAATGGGGAGCGTTGTCCAAAATATCAAGTGAACAGTGTTACCAGCAGGGTTTCAAAGTGTATGTAAAATTTGGTGCAATTAAGAGAAACGGTGTCGATTTGTGATGAAGGGCCTAAATGCAGGGAATGGAGGGGTCTGTCCAAAATTTCATGCAGTCAGTGTTACTCGCAGGGTTCCAAAGGGTAAGTATACAAATTTCCGTTCAGATCGGTGAAACGGTGTAGATTTGTGCCAAAGGGCCTAAATGCAGGGAATGGAGTGGTCTGTCCGAAATTTCATGTAAACGGTGTTACTCGCAGGGTTCCAAAGGGTAAGTATACAACGTTTGGTTCAGATTGGTGAAACAGTGTAGATTTGTGACAAAGGGCCTAAATGCAGGGAATGGAGTGTTCTGTCCGAAATTTCATGCAGACTGTGTTACTCGCAGGATTCCAAAGGGTAAGTATACAAATTTTGGTTTTGATCGGTGAAACGGTGTAGATTTGTGCCAAAGGGCCTAAATGCAAGGAATGGAGTGGTTTGTCCGAAATTCCATGTAAACAGTGTTACCATCAGGGTTCCAAAGGGTAAGTATACAAATTTTGTTTCAGATAGGTGAAACGGTGTACGTACCACTAACCATAACGCCAGCGCATGCGGATAGAGCTGTTCGGGATCACTTGTTCTACCAACGTACTGAACAAAAATCAATCTTGAAGGTCACCTGAGAGGTGTAGCCTAATGCTACATTGCCTAAACTATTCCCCTTGAATCAGGCTATCATATAAAAAAATATTTTCTTGAATCGGACTGGTAGTAACAGAGATTAGCGCGTTTAAACACATAAACACACAAACGCACAAACTCTTCAGCTTTATTATAGCCTATTAGTACTATCAGAAGTACCCGTTCTTCGAACGGTGTTCGTTGTTAACACAAGACATTATCAATTGAGCTACTGTTGCAATGGTTAGCGGTTTGTCATTCCTTCAAGTTTATCAGAACGAAGTTAGTTTACTGGGAATAGCACACACACTGTTAATTTAAGGCCCTTAAAATGTAGTTTTCGGAGACCCTTTATAGATTCCCGAATTTTGTGTCTCACATTCAGAAGCGCAACATATGCTTTGGTTGTCCTTCTAGGATAATTTTTATATTTCGCCTATTTTAGCATACATTGAGGAGTTTTTCTCTAAATCCACCCTTCTACTGTATGAAAAGTACTGTGAAGAGTTTTATAAATGATTGGTGCATTGACTCTCATGGTTACCATACCTAATTTTACGATGCACCAAGCATCCGAACACGAGGTATAGGCGTACATAAAGATACACAGGAAGGCAGACAGACAATTCTATTGCCTACAACATATTACCCAGATATCCAAATATGGGTGGAGAGTGCGTCTGGCCTCGGCAGCCGGCACAGTTCATATCCTCGCCGCTAGATGGGGGCTTCATTCATTCCATTCCTGACCCGGTCGGAGACTGGAAGCAGGCTGTGGATTTTTCATTTTCATCCAAATATGGGTATATCTACCACACAGTATCAAATAAAATCATCCTTACGCTGAACCCGTATGTCGACAAAAAAAAAAGTTAAAATGTGCTCTCAGACTAAATTCACCTAACGTGTACTTCCTGACGTGAAATACAATTGAAAGCTTTGTAGACGAAACGCAATACACGTCACATAAAAACTGACCCTCTACGTTGTGTTAGGTGCCCATACACAGGAAGACCCCTTTCATAAATTATAAAGGCTTGTGGTGCATGAAAATTCAGGTTCTTTAGCCTCAAATTGCCCAAATTCCTAAAAGCCGCAAAAAATGCTGGTTCAATTCAGGAATTTTTGAAAATAATGTTGCTGTTTGGAGATATAATAGACCTTCTGTACTATATGTCGAACGTGAGAATTGCATGAAAAAATTCTAGGTTACCCCTTCACCCCCTTAATTGCATTGATGAATTATACGGTCTAAGTTAGTTCCGTGATAACCTTATAGCCATTTGCAAACTTTCACAGAAATGTAATAAATGGAGTGACATTGCTTCTTACAGAAATAGATGGAAAGTTGTATGCCACCCCTTGAGATAATGTTCTCATGGTTACCGATTTGCATTCCTTCATTAGTTTGTTAAATTAAATTAAATTAGTTTTCTGGGAATATTTCAGAAACTGTTGGATTTAGAGCCTTATAATGTAGTTTTCGAGGACCCTTTAGGGGACCCGAGGTTTGTTGCTGTCACCGAGGGGATTTGTCTCGTCGTTGTACGGCATAATATAATACTAATAATAATATAATATAGGGAGAAATTATAATACCTATTTTTTAATTTATTTTAAATTCAGCCAATGGCCATGTACTTTTCTTTTCAGGACGAGTCAGGGAAGGGATATTATCAGAGAAAGAAGCATTCACATCACGCATGAGCAAAATGGAAGTGGCCTACCATTTATCTAAGGACATCTATAAGGAAAGGTCAATATCCTTCAACGCAAAACTAAAACATTACTGCAGTGTCATCCGTCCGGAGGTCTTGCATGCCTCTGAATGCCTCACGATGAACAAAAAAGGCTTGGTCGAGAAACTGGAGGCCAAAGAAAGGAACATTTTGAGAAAGATATTGGGTTCCATCAAAGACAATGGGGAATACAGAAGACGGCATAACCATGATCTACACACATCAAAAAAAGTTTTGCATCACCTCGGTTCCAAGAGTTCCGGAACCTTTAAATACAAAGGGAATAGAGATCAACACAAACAACATTTCAGCTCGTTTTATTGCTCATGAGACCCACACATTGCATGTTGTACCATCATACAGCTAGACTTTCAGCATTTGTGGTCCAGATTGCAGTACACACCACTACCTCTAATACCCAGTAGCACGTCCTCTTGCATTGATGCATGCCTGTATTCGTCGTGGCATACTATCCACAAGTTCATCAAGACACTGTTGGTCCAAATTGTCCCACTCCTCAACGACAATTCGGCGTAAATCTCTCAGAGTGGTTGGTGGGTCAAGACGTCCATAAACAGCTCTTTTCAACATATCCCAGGCATGTTCGATAGGGTTCATGTCTGGCGAACATGCTGGCCACTGTAGTCGAGCGATGTCGTTATCTTGAAGGAACGCATTCACAAGATGTGCACGATGAGGTCGAGAATTGTCGTCCATGAAGACAAATGCCTCTCCAATATTCTGCCGATATGGTTGCACTATGGGTCGGAGGATGTCATTCAGGTATCGTAAAGCCGTTTCAGAGCCTTCCATGACCACCAGTGGCGTACGTCGGCCCCACATAATGCCACCCCAAAACATCAGGGAACCACCACCTTGCTGCACTCGCTGGACAGTGTGTCTAAGACGTTCAGCCTGACCAGGGTGCCTCCAAACACGTCTCCGACGATTGTCTGGTTGAAGGCATATGCGACACTCATCGGTGAAGAGAACGTGATGCCAATTCCGTGGGGTCCATTCAGCATGTTGTTGGGCCCATCTGTACCGCGCTGCATGGTGTCGGGGTTGCAAAGCTGGACCTCGCCATGGACGTCGGGAGTGAAGTTGCGCATCATGCAGCCTATTGCGCACAGTTTGAGTTGAAACACGACGTCCTGTGGCTGAACGAAACGCATTATTCAACATGGTGGCATTGCTGTCAGGGTTCCTCCGAGCGGCAATCCGTAAGTAGCGGTCATCCACTACAGTAGTAGCCCTTGGGCGGCCTGAGCGAGGCCTGTCATCGACAGTTCCTGTATCTCTGTACCTCCTCCATGTCCGAACAATATCGCTTTGGTTCACTCTGAGACGCCTGGAAACTTCCCTTGTTGAGAGCCCTTCTTGACACAAAGTAACAATGCGGACGCGATCGAAATGCGGTATTGACCTTCTAGGCATGGTAGAACTACAGACAACATGAGCAGCGTACCTTCGTCCTGGTGGAATGACTGGAACTGATCGGCTGTCGTACCCCCTCCGTCTAATAGGCCCTGCTCATGCATGGTTGTTTACATCTTTGAGCAGTTTTAGTGACATCTATGAACAGTCAAAGGGACTGTATCTTGGATACAATATACACAGTCAACGTCTATATGCCGGAGATCTGGGAACCGAGGTGATGCAAAACTTTTTTTGATGTGTGTATATACTCATGTGGAGAAGATAAGCAACGTCATCCGGAAGAGAAGGTTACCATTTTTTGGGCATGTGAAACGAATGAGCCCAGCGAGACTGACCAACCGCAACATAACTTACTTTCAGGAGAGGAAAACAAAATGGGCCTGGTTCATTGAACTGGATAAAGATCTGAACGAAGTGGGGATTACACCAACAGACATTCAGGAGCGCGCCCCACTCAAAGGGAAACTTCGAGCTTGTAAAGGTTTCCAAGAAAAACCGAAGCTGAAAACGGGAAAGATTTGGACCCAGGAACGGAAGGAAGTCCACCGAGAACGAATGCGGGCGTACAGGGCAAACATCAAAGCCAGTAGGAGATGGTTGGAATGACGCGGTCCATAGATGGCCTATACGAAATGAATGAATGAATGAATGAATGAATGAATGAATGAATGAATGAATGAATAATAAGGGGATAGGAATATAATAGACCTGCCGTACCACACCCGCAGGTGTAAATCGCGTGAAAAAATTCTAGAGTACCCCTTGATCCCCTTAAGCGCATTATACGTATTGATGAATTTTACGGTTTAATTTCGTTCCGTGATAACCTTCTAGCCGTTTGCAAACTTTCACACTAATGTAATTAATGGAATTGCATTGCGTCTTACAGCAATAGATGGACCTCTGAGAATCCGTTGGCATGGTTACTGGCTTGCATTCGTTCATTAGTTCATTAAATTAAATTAGTTTTCTGGGAATAGCTCAAAAACGGTTGGTCTTCGGTCCTTAAAATGAGGTTTTCGTGGACCCGAGTTTTGTCTCTCACATTGCGGGGCTGAAAATGAGTTTTGTCTCGTCCTTCTACGCCTATTTCAGCATGTATTTTCAGGGGGTAGGCCCCCTTTTATGAGAGGTACGGAGAAGAGTTATATCAATGATTAGTGTCGTGCCTCTGATGGAAATCTGTACCAAATTTTACGTTGATACACCCAGCCGTTCTCGAGTTATAAGTGAACAAATTTGTCCACAGACAAACAAACAAACAGACAGACAGACAAAAAAATTATTTTCGCGCGCATCCATCATAAAACAGTCTGAAACGTGTAAACAACTCAAATTTCCGTAGAAATTCAGAGAAAAACACACAAATTTTCATTTTTAAATATAGAGAGATATACTGCACCGCTCGGTGTTGACCGTGTTTTATTGCACCGATTTTGGTTTTACTCGCTAACCGTTGGAGATATACGAAAAGTGATACGGGCCTTTCGGATAGAAAATTAAATGTTAAAGCTCATGTATACCATCAAATGTTTGCTATTTCTTGGCGTTCTCTTTTTATTTGAAAAGGAAATATGAAATTTTGAAACCAAAGGGTGTAGTGACGTCACAAATGTCGGTTTTACTCGCTAACTGTTGGAGATACATGAAAAGTGATAAGGACCTTTCGGATAGGAAATTAAATTTCAAAGCTCATACTTCCCATAAAAAGTTTGCTATTTCTCTTTTTATTTGATATGGAAATATGAAATTTTGAAACAAATGGGTCTAATGACGTCACTAAAATGGTCGCCATTTTTGAATAGTGAAAAATTTCGAAATCAAAAGTATCCTATATGTAAACCTGGTAAATCAGCTACATCCATGCAAAATTTCATTTAAATCGTACCAGTGGTTCTTGAGTTATTGAGTAACACACAGACAGACAGACAGACAGACAGAAAGACAAACACACACACCATCTCACTTTTATATATTAGTATGATGGAGGTTGGAGATGGTTTGTTCTAGTCTTATATATTAATACTGGCGGACCCGTGCGAGAAATCTCGAATGTTCATAAACCACACTTTCTCCAATAGGTTTATAATGAGACACTTAAGGAGAAAGGTGGTTAGGTTTTTATTTCAACCAAATGATTATAGAACACTATTTACGTTTCAGGCGTCCCTACGGCCATAATGCGAACTGAACAGCAAAGATGTCACGTATTTTCCTACAGCAACAGTATTTGCAAATCGCACACTTCTTACAAAAATTGATATTTATGAAATTAGAATGCAATTCGTCACTGCTAATGTCATTTGTGTACTGAGTCCATTGATTGATAGCTTAGCCGTAACTCTCACCGGTTATTCGATATTTATGAAATTATACGATTTGAGTAGGCTACTCATTCCTTTAAATTACTGTTTCTGAAATCGATGCAAAATGATAAAGGAAAGACCTCAGAATGTGAAAATGACATGACACAGGCGTCACAGTGGCCAAAATGTGAAGTGAACAGCAATATGAAGCGTATTTTCCTACAGCAAAAGTAACTGCAAATCGCACACTTCGTACATTATTTGAAAGTCATTTTTAAAAGAAATTATAGATATTTATGAAGTTGGAGTGCAATGCGTCACTGCTAATGTCTATTCTCTTTCATTTGAATGCTCATTTGTCACGATCGGTCGCTTGTGAGCTTCACAGGAGGAATCTATACTACTGAAATAATGTATATGATGATAAGATTGTCAGGGGAAAGTTTGAAAACCACTGACCGAGGACATCCTTATGGCAACATTTTTCAGCTCTAGTAATGTTGTTTTCAGAGCTCACTGCTTCAGACCCTGCTAGGAGAGCTGTCAGTACGAGAAGGATCCATGTTCCTAGAAGGGGAGGTGTCGTACTGTTCTCAAGAGCCTTGGCTCTTCCCAGGGACGGTTAGTATGAACGTGCTGTTTGGACGAGACCACAAGGAGAGACGGTATCGCGAAGTCCTCAGAGCATGTGCCTTGGACAGGGATATGCAGTACCTGCGTCGAGGGGACGGTACTCCGGTGGGGGAAAAGGGTACCTCCCTCAGCGGGGGACAACGCGCTAGGATCAACCTCGCCAGGTAAGAGTTGATCTTCTCGAGAAGTTCAGAGATCCCAGCGCAGGGAAAGTCTTCCTCTTTCTTTCACCAGGAGAATGCTGAATTACTTAAAAATTCGAGCCTTAAGGGGAGTCAATGTTAAAATGACACTATAAATGCCCCATTTTCTCAGCATCTATTAGATACCGATGAACCTCTTTTTTTACAGACTGTTTATTGGTTCTTCTTCAGTGTACTAAATAGAATTTTTTAAATATTTTTTTTCATTGAACCTCTAATTTTTTCATTAAATATTTGGAGAGTATTTTAAAACTATCTACTTGAAAAAAAATACTCTTCAAGGATCCACAGTATCGGTGTCACTCGGTATACCAATGAAAGAGCATCAATAGACAGTAGAACACTAAAATTGCGACGAGCACAACAGATTACCTGGCCAACATATAAGAAACAGTCTCTTTCGATTAATGCTAAACTTCGACATTATTTCTCGGTCGTTAAGCCAGAAGCAACATACGCAAGTGAAACTTTAATTAAACTAAACATCCGATCAACAAGTGACAAACTATAGAAGGTTGATAGACGGATTCTTTGGACAATCTTATATTATACTAGTAGAAGTACCCGTTCTTCGAACGGTGTTCGGTCTTAACACCAGACATTATCAATTGAGCTACCGTTGCAATGGTTGGCGGTTTGTCATTCCTTCATAAATTTATCAGAACGAAGTTAGTTTTCTGGGAATATCACACACACTGTTAATTCAAGGGCCTTAAAATGTGGTTTTCGGAGACCCTTTATAGACTCCCGAATTTTGTGTCTCACATTGAGAAGCGCAACATATGCTTTGGTCGTCCTTCCAGGATAATTTTTATATTTCGCCTATTTTAGCATGTATTTTGAGAAGATTTTCCCTATATCCACCCTTCTACTGTATGAAAAGTACGGTGAAGAGTTTCATAAATGATTGGTGTATTGACTCTCATGGTTACCATACCTAATTTTACGATGCACCAAGCATCCGAACGAGAGTTATAGAAAGAAAGATACACAGAAAGACAGATAGATAATTCTATTGTCTACAACATATCACCCTGATATCCAAATATGGGTATATCTACCACACAGTATCAAACAAAATCATCATTACGATGAACCCGTCTGTCGACAAAAAAAAAAAGATTAGTTAAAATGTGCTCTCAAACTAAATTCACCTAACGTGTACTTCCTGACGTGAAATTGAATTGAAAGCCTTGTAGACGAAACGCAATACACGTCACATAAAAACTGACCCTCTACGTTGTGTTAGGTGCCAATACACAGGAAGACCTCTTTCATAAATTATAAAGGCTTTCGGTGCATGATAATTCAGGTTCTTTAGCCTCAAATGGCCAAATTCCTAAATGCCGCAAAAAATGCTGATTCAATTCAGGAATTTTTGAAAATAATATTGCTGTTTGGAGATATAATAGACCTTCTGTGCTACATGTCGCACGTGAAAATTGCATGAAAAAATTGTAGGTTACCCCTTGACCCCTTAATTGCATTGATGAATAATTATTATACAGTCTACGTTGGTTCCGTGATAACCTTATATCCATTTGCAAATTTTGCTTCTTACAGAAATGGATGGAAAGTTGGATGCCACCCCTTGAGATAATGTTGTCATGGTTACCGATTTGCATTCCTTCATTAGTTTGTTAAATTAAATTAAATTAGTTTTCTGGGAATATTTCAGAAACTGTTGGTTTTAGAGCCTTATAATGTAGTTTTCGAGGACCCTTTAGGGTCCCCAAGTTTTGTTTCTGGCACCGAGGGGCTTTGTTTCGTCGTTGTACGCCCATAATATAATACTAATAATAATAATATAATATAGGGATGGGAATATAATAGACCTGCCGTACCACACCCGCAGATGTAAATTGCGTGAACAAAAACTGGAGTACCCCTTGACCCCCTTAAGCGCATTATACTTATTGGTGAATTTTACAGCTTAATTTGGCTCCGTGATAACCTTCTAGCCGTTTGCAAACGTTCACACTAATGTAATTAATGGAATTGCATTGCGTCTTACAGCAATAGATGGACCTCTGAGAAGCTGTTGCCATGGATACCAGCTTGCATTCGTTCATTTGTTTATTACATGAAATTAGTTTTCTGGGAATATCACAAAAACGGTTGGTTTCAGTGCCTTAAAATGTGGTTTTCTAGGACCCTTTAAGGCCCCCGAGTTTTGTCTCTCACATTGAGGGGTTGAAAATGTACTTTGTCTCGTCCTTCTACGCCTATTTCAGCATGTATTTCAAGGGGGGTAGGCCCCCTTTTATGAGAGGTACGGAGAAGAGTTACATCAATGATAAGTGTCGTGTCTCTGATGGATATCTGTACCAAATTTTACGTTGATACAACCAGCCATTCTCGAATTAGGCTATAAGGGAACAAAGCAATCTTTTGATGGCATGTACGAGCTTTAACATTTAATTTTCTATCCAAAAGGTCCTTATCACTCTTCGTGTATCTCCAACGGTTAGCGAGTAAAACCTAAATTTGTGCAATAAAACACGGTCAACACCGAGTGGTGCAGTATATCTCTACATATATAAAAATGAAAGTTTGTCTGTTTTTTTTCTGAATTTCTACGGAAATTTCATTTATTTACGCGTTTCAGACTGTTTTATGATGGATGCGCGCCGACCCGTAAACGAGAGAGAAAACTCCCCTGTAATATATCCTGCCATTTGGCCACCACTTCCAGGCAAATTGCGTATGTGGTCAGGAGAACTCCTAAACATACGCAGTTCTCCTGGTAAGCACGCAATTTGCATGACAGTGGTGGCCAAATGGCAGGATATCTTACAGGGAAGTTTTCTCTCTCGTTTACGGATCGGCGGCACTCGCGATCGGCGATGCCATTTCAAAAGCTTGTAAACACACCCACACGGGCGACTGTTGCCGTAATGGCCTTGCCAATAGATGCAGGTACACAGCGCACCTGCACGGAATGCCGACCGCAGCGCTGCAACGGCATAATATCACAACGGGTATTACTTAAATAACAGCCCTCGTATTTATTCGTTACGGCGAACTATGAACCACGTTTGACAGTTTTTACATTATTTGTTGTCTCCACTCTGTGCCAATATCTCTTCATCATCTCTCCCACTTGCTTCTTCTGTGCCTCCGTGTAAGATCTTCCTTTCCTCACTGACAACTCCCCTGTCTCCTGGAAACCTGTAAACTCCTTAACCAGCCGAAAAAATCGCTATCTGTCCATTGTGTCTTCTTCTTGCACCCCCATCCGATCCAAGCCCAATCTCACTTCACGAAACCATTTCGGCTCCGTCTTCCTCTTCCTGAAAAATTCAAAAATCCTCTTCGTCAATCTGGCACTGTTCATCCTCACCAAGTGTCCATAAAACTGTATTCTCCTTTTTCTCATTAGGGCTACGACTCCTTCTGTCTTCAGGTATAGTTCTTTGTTCGGTTTGAGTCTCCTCTCTCCATCCTTAATATTTGGGCCTCGGATTTTTCGGAGCATTTTCCTTTCCCTCTTCCGGATGTCTTCGAGGCCACTCTTCCCAATCATGTCTAGTGTTTCTGCTGTATACAGACATTCAGGTCTGACAACAGTATCTAACTGTCAGAATTTATCCCCATGTATCCATCGTTAGTTGATAAGCCATTTCCGTTCTTCTCGCCCGCTCTTTGATTTCTTTTTTCAATGTTCCAGAGCTGCGTACAGAAAGGCGGACATCTACCTGTTAGACAACCCCATGGCGGCTGTGGACACGCAAGTGGCGCGCCACTTGTTTGACGAGTGTATTTGTAAGTTCCTGGCAGGGAAGACGAGGATTATAGTGACTCATCAACACCAGTATCTCAAGGAGGCAGACCTCATCATAGTTCTAAATAATGTACGTATGTGGCAGGGGCGTATCCAGAATTTATAGGGTGCTGTATCCATAAATATAAGTTTTCAGAATCATTCTCTTTGTTTATGACCCAAGATGAACTTTTGAATCTCACCATCATCATCGTTTCTTCGCTCACCAAGCCGGGTGCGGTTATAAATGAGCCGTCTCCAATTTGTCCTGTCCATCCATAACTGTTGTTCTTGTATTTGATGCCAGTTTTTATCTCTAGCTTCAAGGTCCTTATAAATTTGCTTCTCCCACACATCGCGAGGTCCTTCCTCTTGGTCTCTTCCCGGGGACACTCTGTCCAAAGTACACTCAAGGTATCCTGTGGGAAGCCATCCTCTTCATATGACCATACCATCTCAATCTCTTGAGTTCGGGTGTCTGCAGCAGGCTCCTTTCCAATCCAAGTTGTTGTCGGATATCCTCATTCCTTATTTTATCTATTTTCGTCTTTTGAAGGCAAGAACGGAGTAACTTCATTTCTACTGTCTGGAGACGATTGTTAGTCGGTCCAGTAAGGGTAGCAGCATCCAGTCCATACGTTAGTAAAGGTGTTAAGTATATCTTGAACAAACTAATCTTGGAAGCTTGTGGAAGAGTTTCGTCCCAAAGTACCAGACGTGCACTGCCTGATAGAAATTGGAAGCTTTATGTATTCTGTTGTTAATATCTTCATGTATGGTATAGTCCGAGGAAAGAATACTACCTAAATACTGGAAATTGTCTACAACATTTATCTCCTCATCTCCAAGTCTTTGATGGACCGTTGAATCTCACAATAAAACAAATTTATATTTTAGCAAAATCCATAAATAAAATAAACAAATTGACTAAAGCACAATATAACGACAGCTTTGAAGCCAACACAAAATAATTCCAATCACTGGAATATGCGGAAAAATAACCTCAAATAAATTACATGTGATTAAGGTATACAGGGTGTTTCACAAATACTTTTACAAAAAAAAAGAAAATTCATATACACATATGTCCCAAAATCCTTCGTTTTCGATTTATTAATGAAAGAACATTGCACAGTAACACATTAATTGACAGCCTGTTTGGAAGTGTTTAACACATGAACTCGTATCAAACAAGATGTTCAATAAAGAACATATTGCCTACTTTCTCCTAAATACATGGGCATTGTTATAACTCTTTGTTCTTTTCAAGGAGTATAATTGAATGTTGGTTGTAGTAGCTTGTTGAAATACAACGTGCTATAGGGATATTAAACATGAATATGAGGTGCCCTTTGCTAGTGCTACCTCTGTAAAAAATTTCATTCAATTCAGTTTCACCGTGTTTGAATTGATATGGGGAATGGATTTGCACACATACATGGCCGCTATTTGCAAACTATTGGGCTGATGGATGACCTTGTAGTCAGTCATAAGACGCTTTCCACAAAAAGGCATGTTGTTGCAAAATCTGGTAGAGATCAAATTATTAGGATGGTCGTAATTTGATATAAGCTTTTAACATTTGGGTGGCAGTCATTCCGTTTCCGTCAAGATGGCGGCGATATAAAACATGACACTGAGGTGCCCTTTGCTAGTGCTACCTCTGTACCAAATTTCGTTCAATTCGGTTTCACCGTGTTTGAATTGATGGGGGGGAATCGATTTGCACACATACTGGCCACCATCTGCAAATTATTGGGCTGATGATCTTACAGTTTGGTCAAAGTATGCTTCCCATATAAAGATATGTTGTTGCAAAACTTGGTAGAGACTAGATTATTAGGTTGGTGGTAATTACATTTTAGCTTTTAACATTTGGGTGGCCGCGATTACGTTTCCGTCAAGATGGCGGTGATATAAAACATGAAACTGATGTGCCCTTTGCTAGTGCTATCTCTGTACCAAATTTCGTTCCATTCGGTTTCACCATGTTCGAATTAATAGGGGGAACCGATTTTCACACAAAGATGGCCGCCATCTGCAAAATATTAGTCTACTGACCTATTAGTTTGGTCAAAGGATGCTCCCTCCATAAAGGTATGTTGTTGCAAAATTTGGTAGAGACCGGATGATTAGGTTAATCGTAATTAGATTTAAGCTTTGAACATTTGTGTGGCCGCCATTACGTTTCCGTCAAGATGGCGGCGATATAAAACATGACACTGAGGTGCCCTTTGCTAGTGCTACCTCTGTACGAAATTTCATTCCATTCGGTTTCACCGTGTTCGAATTAATAGGGGGAATCAATTTTGACACAAAGATGGCCGCCATCCGCAAACTATTAGGCTAATGACCTATTAGATTGGTCAAAGGATGCTCCCTCCATAAAGGTATGTTGCTGCAAAATTTGGTAGAGATCGGATGATTATATTAGTCGTAATTTGATTTAAGCTTTGAACATTTGTGTGGCCGCCATTACGTTTCTGTCAAGATGGCGGCGATATAAAACATGACAGTGAGGTGCCCTTTGCTACTGCTACCTCTCTACCAAATTTCGTTCCATTCGGTTTCACCGTGTTTGAATTAATAGGGGGAATAAATTTTGACACAAAGATGGCCGCCATCTGCAAACTATTAGGCTAATGACCTATTAATTTGGTCAAAGGATGCTTCCTCCATAAAGGTATGTTGTTGCAATATTTGGTAGAGATCGGATGATTAGGTTAGTCGTAATTTGATTTAAGCTTTGAACATTTGTGTGGCCGCCATTACGTTTCCGTCAAGATGGCGGGGATATAAAGCATGACACTGAGGTACCCTTTGCTAGTACTATCTCTGTACCAAATTTCGTTCCATTCGGTTTCACCGTGTTCGAATTAATAGGGGGAATCGATTTTCACACAAAGATGGCCACCATCCGCAAACTATTAGGCTGATGACCTATTAGTTTGGTCAAAGGATGCTCCCCCCATAAAGGTATATTGCTGAAAAATTTGGTAGAGATCGGATGATTAAGTTAGTCGTAATTTGATTTAAGCTTTGAACATTTGTGTGGCCGCCATTACGTTTCCGTCAAGATGGCGGCGATATAAAACATGACACTGAGGTGTCCTTTGCTAGTGCTACCTTTTTACCAAATTTCGTTCAATTCCCGTTCACCGTGTTCGAATTGATAGGGGGGGGGGGGGACAGACATTCAGAGTACACACACTCACTCACACACACACACATACACACACACACACAGACAGACACACTTTTTTCGCCCTGTGTTGATCTCATAAGTCTACTTTCATTTTCTGCAAAAATCGAAAGTAGGCTAAAAAGGTTCCTGACACCGACAGATGGACAAACTGTCAAATGTACAGGTGTTCCAGACAGGCTCGCCATCAGCACCAGTTTAGGATTAATGTGTAGGTCCATACGTTCTACCAGCACGTCTTACAGGTGCTGTCTCCAGAGACTTTATCCAGAACACCCTTTCAGACTTACTGCATGACAATGTGCCCCTACAAATACGACAACGTATGTGGTGGATGCATGATGGGGATCCTGCAAACTTAAGTCACCTTGTTCGCACTGCACTGACGGAGATCTTCCAGAACAGATGGTTGGGCAGAGGAGGACCCGTTCCATGGCTTGCACGGTCCGTTAGACTTTTATCTGTGGTGTCAGGAACCTTTTATGATATGAGTTCATGTGTTAATCACTTCCAAACAGGCTGTCAATTAATGTGTCACCGTACAATGTTTTTTCATTAATAAAGCGAAAACGAATTATTTTGGGACATATGTGTATAAGAACTTTTTTTTCTTGTTTTGGTGTAAGGAACCAATAAATGATAAAAATGGTCCGGTTAGCTCAAACAATGCCAGCGTTTCGCCCCAGTGTGCCATTGGGCTCGTCAGTTGGTACAGATACACATACCAATACGCCAATTGGATTGCCAAGGTAAGGCTTTTGTTTTTATGAAAGGGAGTTTGACTCCCGTAGCACATTGGCATGCTCGTGACGTCAATACTGCTTGTATTTTGTGTCTTGCATGGCCTTCTCAGTATGTGCTAGCCACGCGTATTGGTGACGAGCCCAACGGCACACTGGGGCGAAACGCTGGCATTGTTTGAGCTAACCGGACCATTCTTAAAATGTATTAATAATTCATCCGCTCAAGTGGAAACTACATCATTTTCCCTTCGGGAATATTCAAAACCTTATGTAAGAAACCAATCCCCAAAGTTTGTAAAAGTATTTCTGAAACGCCCTGTATTGTTATGGTTGAAGAAGGAGAAAACTAGGTGACGACATGATCCACTCATCAAGCGAGCATCGTCAGATTCAAATCTAAAAGACAATCCATTGATCGTAATTTGGCTTTCACGGCCTGTGAATTAAAATTCAGCAATATTTCTAGGTTTGTGCCGAGTCTTGTGTGGGGTTTCGCCTAGGACACCAAGCTGGCTCATCGGCGGGCTCTTGGTGTGTCCGTGCCCGCTGATGTGCCAGCTAAGTGTCCTAGGCGAAACCCGACACAAGACTCGACACAAACCTAGGAAAATTGCTGATTTTTAAGACAATCCTTTGTATAAATATTACTATATTGGTCCAATGAAGGCAAAAATCAATCCCGATTATCCGAAATTTGAAGAGACCGAGGCCATTCACTTAATCTACTGTATTGTTTTACACTTTACTTTTTTCTACCCAAATGAAGTACATTACACATCAGTTGTTACGTCCACCTTCTCAACATAATCTCCTTGTAACTTTATGCACTTTTGCCATCGATGTGTCAGTCTCTCCAGCCCTTCCCGAAACCATTATTTTGGAGTGTTGTGTACTCATGCCTTCACAGCTGTGTCCAGTTCTGCAAAATCCGCAAAACGGCGCCCATGCAATGGAAGCATAGTTGTAGTCCACCACCGAAGAAATGTCGAACAGTGCCATCAATTGGCAAGCGAATGGCGACAGTGATCTGGGACATAAAGGACATCATCCTCATTGACTGGCTGGAATTGGGGGCCACGATTAACAGTGCAGCATATGTGGCAATCCTTAAGCACTTACGTCGTGCCTTTCAAACTAAGCGGCCAGCCAAATAGGCTAAAGGTGTGCTCCTGCAACATGATAATGCCCGTCCCCACACTAGGGGAGACCACCACTTCCATTGATCAAATGGGTTTCACGGTGCTGCCACAACCACCATACTCTCCCGACTTGGCTCCAAGAAAAAACTCTGGACACAGCTGTCAAGGCATGAGTACGCAGCACTTCGAAATAATGGTTTCAGGAAAGTCTGGAGAGACTGACACATCGATGGCAAAAGTGCATAAAGTTACAAGGAGATTATATTGAGAAGGTGGACGTAACAACTGATGTGTAATGTACTTCATTTGGGTAGAAAAACATAAAGTGTAAACAATATACTGTAGTACGTCCCTCATACAAATCAATCTTAGAATGGAGGTTTTGAAACGGTAGAGTAACGTAATTTAAGATCGTGTTCGCTAAGGGGGGACCAACACCTATAAGGATTCAGAAATCATGTATATTTCACTTTTGTATTCCTCAGCAAAAGAAAGTACTAAAGAATTGTAATTTGGTCTGCCAATCACACAATGCTTTGCCAATATGTTCGTGTATTTACAAGTCATATGACGAATGCATTTCAGGAAATTAGGCATTTAAAATGGCGGCGCATATTGTACACTGTTCCACCGTTTCCCTAATATTTTACACAAATAACATTGTTTTTCAAAAATTAATTTTTCATTGTATTTAAAAATGCAGTAGCTAGAGATTGACCTAGAATCATTGGAATCTATAAAGAAAAAATATTTTTTAAAAAAGCTTATATTAAAGTGTAACTTTTTTTCAAGTTTTTTTCACTGAATAATGTTTTTAAATACCGATACTATGACATGTAAAGCAACAGTTCTAGGTCATATTGCTTTTCCCTATAAGATAAATTTTACTTCATTATCTTGAAAACTCTGTCAGTTACTAAGGAAACGGATTTGAAACTCCAACGTTTCGGGAAACGAGCCACAAAGTTACCAATGTTTAGGCAAACTTCTAAAACGTCGGTGACAGAGACGGTGACAGTCCTGCACGTTTTTGGTCATATCTTCCAAAGTATTATACATATCAAAGAAATTGTTGCTGTGATTTGAAGTGGAGCCGGCCCCGTGGTGTTGGGGTAGCGCGCCTGCCTCCCACTCAGAGGCCCCGGGTTCGATTCCCGGCTTCGTCAGAGATTTTCAAACTGACGTGAGGGTTGGAACAGGGTGCACTCAGCCTCGTGAGGACAATTGAGTAGCTGTCTGACAGTGAGGCAGCATCCCGATCACGAAAGCCACGATTAACGGCCGAGGGGACCCGATGGGCTGATCACGCGTCACTCCAATATCTGCAGGCCAAATGGCTGGGCAGCAGTCGCTTGGTCGGCCTAGGCCCTTCATGGGCTGTATAGTGCCAGGGGTTGTTTTTTTTATTTGAAGAGGGAGGATCAATAAACGTAGAAAAAAAATGACAAATTTTGGTCTTAATAGGTGAAGCCCCCCCCCTCCCCTTAAATACAGACCCTCAAATGAAAAACACTGATTGTCAGTCTGAAAGACTAGACTTTATATAATTTTAAATGCTACAAATGCTGCATGAACTCCAAGTCCGTTTGCAAAAAAAAAAAAGTGCAAACCAGGGTCAGAGGAGGTAGCTGGATGGATTACGTCACGCTCACCGGAGCGCGCGGGGAAAGGAGGAAGCTCAAGCAGTACTATGACGTCACACGCCTCAGTGCATTCTCGGTACATTTCGTCCCGTCACCGTAACGTAACGCCAGACCCCAGCGAAGTCGACATAATCATTTAAAATGATAATAAATAACAACAACAACAACGATTGTTTCACGATTTGCGACTCGGTTAATCCGAACGTTTGGTTAATCGGGTTTTGGATAATGAAAATAAATAAACTAATAAGCAAACACTTCTTTAAACCATAAATTTGTACTTGAGTCTTATGTTGTGTTCATAATTAATCCCCAGGGCGTCCTTGATGCCGCCATTTTGTTTATATATTGCCTCCTTTACTACTCCCTTACCAACGTTTCATTTCAGGGACACATCGAGGGTATCGGCACCTATGAGGAATTGATGTGTGACAGCCAAATGTTCAGTCAACTGATGGACAAAACAGATGACCTTGTGCCATCTGAGACCACCACTGAGAAAGAACAAGAAGAGACTAATAAACCTGAAGATACTGAGAAACAGGTAGGTTCTGCAGGTGTTTTCCATATAAAACCTGACCGCTCATATGCTTTCCCCACACCCGCTGTTTGGCTCACTTCTCTTGCTGAAAACAGTAGTCTGCGTTCGTGTTAGCGAAGATGGGCAAACAGTTATTGATGGGAGCCAGAGAGAAGTTTACGCAAGGAATGTGGCAAAAACGCGCCCTCACCCCTTCCCCCTCGCTTCCATCCACAAGCTTCTGTATGCAGGTACGGATCTAGAGTTTGGTTTTGGAGGGGGTCAGAGAATCGAAATGTTAGAAAATGGTATCACTAAATGGGAGCGCATTGTTGAAAACGGTGGCAAGATCCCCGATTCGATTGTTGTCATTTGTGATGAGTGTCACGAGGATATTTATCCATCCATCAATGTATCCTCATCACACTTCCAGTGAGTGTAGCCACTGCAGAAAGAAGTTTTTCAACTTTCCGTCGCCTCAAAACTTGGCTAAGAGCATCCATGGCAGAAGACAGGCTCACCGGACTTGCATTGCTTCACATTCATCGTGACATCACTTTAAACATCGATTCGGTAATCACAAGGTTTGCTAAACAAAATAGACGAGTTGATTTTGTTATATAAATAATCGTTTTTATATAACAGGTATGAAGTTGTAAATATGTACAGTTGTAACAGAACATAATCATTGCAATAAAGATATTTTCAGTATTGAATAAAATGAAAGAAAAAACTGTTTTTCAGTTAAAATTCGTTAAGTTTTATTTGTCTGGTTATTGTGTTTTCGTTTTTTGAGTTTGTAAAAAAATGGTCTCCGTTTGGGGGGGGGGGGGGCGGTCATGACCCCCGTTTCCTCCACTTGAATCCGCGGCTGTCTGTATGTACCTGCGTTTCTGCAAACGTTGTCCTCCGTAGAATACGCGCAAGAAGAGCTTGCCACAGAATACTGCGCAGATCTTCGGCAATGTTCGGGTGGGCTCGGTAGTGGCAGAACACGCCCCTCCCACTTCGCTTCAGTAGCTCGCTGGCAACAGTTCTGAACGGACCGTCTGCCCTGTCGGAGGCTTGGCATGCTAAACTGTGACTGGGGTTCAAGTGAGATCTCAGCGTGTGTATATAATACCTTACACAGTAGTTATTACCCGAGCTAGGACACAGTAACCTATACCTTAATTAACCTATATTGTTTGCTACTTCCTTTCACTCTACGCTTGAATTACAGCTGTAGACCACGTCTCGCAGCGAGCCCGCTGGGTTGAAGAATGCAGTGAGTTGTTGTTGTTGTTATGGTAGGATTGCTGTATACAGATGAACTCTTCGCCCAATATCTTCCGTGAAGACCGCTCGACAGTAGCACCTACCAAACACATGTAATGTTTGTAAACGCACAAAGACACTCGCAAACCTAAACTATGCTAAGGACACTCCTATCCAAAGGGACTGTATTACACCAGGAGATAAAATACACTATTAAAAGGATCAAGGAAAAACCAACATACGAAAAATGTTCCAACAAACGAGTTCAAAAATGTAGGAATTATAAGACAACGAAAAAAAGGCTTTACAGGAAGTTATAAATTAAACGGGAGGTGATCCAGATACTCCATAAGGGCCTCGACCAATGGAACTACAGGATTGTGCAACTGAGCAGCCATATTTAAGGGCAAAGGATAACCTAAAGATCTCACCTTCCGTAGCATCACGACCCGAGGAGCATTGAATATGTCACAATGAAAAACAAGATGTTGAAGTGTACCCGGCATGCGGCTACACAAACACCTATCATCCTCGCGAAGTTGCATGCGTGCCATATACACTGGCGTAAGAGCGTGCTCAAAACGCAAACGTAGGATAGTAATGATGTGCCGTCTGGTATATCTGCCTACCCGGAACCACGGTGCAGTTCGTACTGTGGGTTGGGCCAGAAAATAATAACGGACCTTGATTGGCGCTATAGCTGACCATTCATTTTGCCAATCACTAAGGAGCTGCGAATATAGAACCGGAAGAATGTCCGTGAAAGGTAGAGCGATATTATAAACGACACCATGCCCTTGCGCTGCCCACTTGGCAATACGGTCCACATACTCATTTTCCTGAATACCCGAATGCCCAGGAACCCTAGTGAGAAAAACCTTCTGTGCCATAGTCTGAAAAGAATGCAACATTTGAGCAACTTGATAAATATACCAATCAGAGCTACTCGGATGCGATAGAGCCTGTATAACGCTCAGGGAATCCGTTCAAATTATGGCCGTATAAACACGCTGTGTACGAATATAGTGACAGGCTTGGTGAATAGCAAATATTTCGGCTGTAAAAATCGTTATAGACCCTGGAAGACTATATGTGCGTAGAATCTGTCGGTCCGGAGAATAAAAGGCAGCTCCCACCTGATTAGGTTGCGACATCTTTGAGCCATCCGTATAAAACATTGTATAATGGGAATGGCAATTTACAAGATCCCGAAAGCATCGCGAAATTGCGTCCGGAAAAGCTCCGGTAAAGAAGAGTGTAAAATATTCGGAGGGGGTGGAGTACCATATACGGAACCGTATAGGGCAAAGGCTTGCGCGTTTTCAATACATCTTGCCTAAAGGGTTGTAAGGTCTCATATGCCAATACCAGGGCCGGCTTACGAAGACGCGCTAAGCAATGTTGCGCATAATACTCCACTAGCAGCTGTAATTTGCAGATAATGGGGGACGCAGAAAGCGACATTTTAGAAACAAGATACTTACTTGCCAAAAATCTCCACCGGAGGTGTAATGGTAATTCCCCAGATTCAACCAGTAATGCACAAGTGGGACTGGACGGAAGCGCCCCCAGAATAATACGTATAGCCCTATACTGTAATCTGTCGAAAGTGGCCAACCGACTGCGTGCCATCATATCGTAGAACAGGCAACCATAATCCAACTGCGAATGAATAATATTCCTATAGACCGTGAGGCCCCCTAACTACGGCGAGCAAAAGCTCTGAGGACGTGTATTTTATTTTTTATTTTTTTCAGTGAGAGTTTGAATTTGGCGCGACCACAGAAGTTGGTCGTCAATATATATTCCTAAATATTTGATATTGCGAACCACCTCTATTGCGCCCTGACGGAATAATATGGACGTGCGATCAACCTGACGTTGATGAGTAATAATTAAAGCAGAATTTTTGCTAGGAGAAGCGTCAAATCCATGATTATAGAACCATGTATGAGCGGCGGACAAAGCATCATACATATTTTGGCGACAAAGCTGTAAAGTTTCACGAGAGCAATACATCAAAAATCGTCTGCAAATTGAATGATACGTGCATAAGGAAGAATGACCGATTCTAATGTTTGAGTATAAATCGAAAAAACGATACCGCTTAAAATATCTCCTTGCGGTAGTCCACGAGAAGTCTGACGGTTGTCGAGAACACCAATAGGAGTGTGGAGAAAGAAACGGCGATGGTGTAAAAAATTTCGAATAAACAAATAAAAGGTAATGGGAAACGCATCTCCATGAGTCGTTGTTGTAATACGACTGGGTCCACAGCATCATATGCCCCCTGAATATCCAAACATATAGCAACCGTGTGTTGCTTGCGGGCTTTCGCTAAGAAGATATCCGTCAAAAATATCGCAAGAGCGTCGACTGTGCCGAGCCGTTTGCGGAATGCAAATTACGACCTAGAGAAAAAATTATAGTATTCCAGACACCATTGCAATCTACGTAATACAATTTTCTGGAATAATTTTCGGTTACACGAACCGAGATTAATGCCACGATAGCTCAGTGGGTCGCTGGCATCTTTCAAAGGTTTTAATATCGGCAGAATTTCAAAATTATTCCATTCCTTGGGATAGGTACCCTCTGTCAGTACCGTATTGTGCAGCGCGATCAAGATCGTCATTGCTTGGGCAGGGAAGTGGGCCATCACCCCAGAGGTAATGTAACCCATACCTGGACACGTGGATTTGGTGTGACACAGCGCACTATAAATTTCAGTGCTCGTGATAGGTTGTTGTAAAACCTGAAACTTATCAGAAACCAAATAAGGTGGTACGCATACTTGTCCGGAAACCGAATCGGGCGTGAGAGAATTATAAAACGTTTGAAAACCTGTCTGAGTGAGCCCCGGACAAGGACGAGTACGCCGAGTATTCGATAATTGTTTGACTAAAGACCATAAGGTGCCCAAAGAAGTATGGGAATTGAAGGTACTGATATATTTTTGCCATGCCGTCCGGCGGTTTTCAATAAAGGTCTTCTGAAGCTTAGCAGTGAGACTTTTATACCGGAGATAATTATCAACAGTCCCATGAATGCGATTTTTTTTAAACATGCTTTTCTCCGGCGAACAAGCAATGCGCACTCAGCGTCCCACCAATGGACCTCACCCGGATGCTGTAACGAAGAATAGGGTACCACGCGCTTGGGGTGATAACAATCAAGAAATCGTTGTATCAGCTGGAATAAATAAAAATACCTCTGATTCGGGAGTGTCCGAGAAGTCCCCAAACCATCATTTAGAAAATGTTGAAAAAGATCATAATCCAAATGCCGTAAGGTCCTTTTTATAGTAAAATGACGGGGACAATCAGGATTCTCACCCGCTTGAGCATAATACCAAGAATCAGAAAGTGGTCGCTCTGATGACTGTCCCCAATTATTCGCCATTCCAATTTATGGGCAATATCCGCTGTAGTTATAGTTAAATCTACCGCACTTTTAGGCCGTCCAAAAGGCGTTATTCGCGTAGGCGAACCATCATTTATAATATTCAACGCATAGGTTTGAAGGGCTTTCACAATATGTCTACCTTTGGGGTTAACACGCTCGCTGCCCCAGAGGCCATGGTGGGCATTAAAATACCCAAGAACAATATGTTTAGAAATTTGAGCAACATATTTGAAATACAACAACCATTGTCGTTGCGATCCCTGCACATAGGGAGGACAATATAAATGACTAAAATAGTATTTCCGATCCGAAAACATTGATGAAAACTACGTGGTAGGAGGTAAGGAATTGGCACCTCCGAAAAAAGGAGATCCATTCGAATAAGAGTGCTTAAACCGCCATAACCTGGACCATCCACTCTGACTACATTATACCTTGGGATCGTAAAACGATATTGAGGCGATAACCAAGTTCCTTGCACACACAAAAAAACTACATCAGGGTGGAATTCGTCTATTGTAATTCATGACGCTTGTTGACTACACTTCTGCAATTCGATTGGAGGATCCACACGTCTCTTCTAAAAAAAAGGAAAGAGAAAAGAGAATAAACTATTGACTCAAAGTCAGGGTATCATGCAGTGTTGATTTTTCCAGCGGGGGTAGCAAATGTAAGACCCTATCTAACAGATTTTTTACGCAATGAGCCCATTGCGCATTATGTCCTGAGCTTAGTAAATTCTGCCAGTATAATTTTTGTCGGCTCAGAGCCCGGCACCTTGAACCAGACCCAGGACTGGGTATACGAGACGCTTCCGATGTCTTGGCTGAGAAGACCGGTGGGGCATTTCCCATCCTCGGTTGGTTAAAAAGCTGGAAATAAGCACTCCTAACGTATCCCAGGGGTTGTATCTCTTTGGGGGCCGAATAAACGATTTCGGTAAATTTGCGCTTTCGGGCTGGTTCAGCCTGCAGTACACTTGGAGATGTACTCAAAGGCGGAAATTGTTGGGGCAGAGTTCAAGGATTGAAGGGTAGTAGTGTGTTTTGGACAGTTCCGCAGCCTCCACCTCCACATTCCTCCACACAAGATGGCGGCCGCGCGCAACCACTCACATAAATGGCGCGCTTTTCAAACAAAGCTAGTGAACATAACTTAATCTAGCCTATCCTAGGAGGAGGAAGAGGCAGAACCGGCCAAAACACACTACTGCACAGTTCTTGTCCTAGGGACCTGAAATTTATTTTTGGGGTAGAAGGGGTAAAGACCTTTCTTTTACGTTAAACAAACTTTTTTGTAAAATTCTTAGTTTCCAAAATATAGGCAATTTTGAAAATGGGACTTTTTTTTTGGAAAAAGTGAAAAAATGTAAACTTTTGTTTTAACGTTAAAGGATTTAAAGTCAATTTGTTTAAGGCTATATATGACTTTTTAGGTTGATTAGTTTTCCAAATATCGCCTACTTTCAAAATTGAACATTTTTCGATTCAGTCCCAGGGACCTGGGACTTGGTTTGTTGGTAGAGGGGAGTAACGACCTGTAATTTATGTCAAACACACTTTTTTTAAATTCCTAGTTTCCAAAATATAGCCCTTTTTTAAATTGAACCTTTTTGAAGAAAAAAAATCCATGTTTTGTTCTAACGATTAAGGACATAAAAGCCAATGATTTGAGTCTATATATGCCTTTTTTAGGATGATAAGTTTTCAAAATATAGTCTACTTTCCAAATAATTCATGGAAAAATTTGAAGAATATAATATCTTTTTTGCCTGAGAGTGGGATAGCATATGAGTTTATATGATTTTTAGTTTAAGCCTATAGCCTACTTTCCCAATTCACCTTTTTTTTTATTTGAAAAATATATTGTTTTTGACTAGGCGTTGGGATAGAGGTAAGAGTAAGAGTTGAGAGTCAATGATTAAACTTAGAGTACTTTGAATTTTTGGAATTTTAGTGTGTTTTTGTTGCTTACAAACATGGCGGTAAGCATTATGCTGTTATAAAAAAGGGCTGAGATACTTTACAAGACCAAAAAATTAGCCACAATACATTAACAAAACAAGGTTAGAGCAAAGTGGTAAAAAGTGGTAGCAAAGTGGTAGCAAAGTGGTAGAAAAGTGGTAGCAAAGTGGTAGAAGAGTGGGTGCAAATCAGTTGGTTTGGGTTTGGTTCGGTTTAGTTTTGCTTGAGGTTGGTTTGGATCAGTTTGGGCTTGTAATTAATAAACACTTTTAAAAATTACAACCTGATTGCTAATGCAATTGTAAAATGTTAAAACACTTGCATAGTATTACATTTTAGGTAATACAACAATCCCATACAATTGCGCCATTTAACTTTTTGTTATGTCATTCAAACAAGATATATTTGTATTAAACGATAAAGCATGCCCCGCTGTGTGCATTGTTAGTGCTAAGATCAATTAAAACCATTATTGGGAAGCATGCTGGTAGTTGCACAAACTACGGGCTTAAAAAAACGGTCCTCACTTACATGTATTTTTTAGATTTTCCGGATCAGTTCTGGTCCCTCTTAATACGGATAAACGAGGTTTTTGTGTACTCGCTTACTTTAGGGGCTGCGACATCATGGTCATATACTCCGTGAGTTTGGGTTTTATAGTGTGTATTTGTAGAGAGCTTGGTGGCGCAGTGGCTTAGGTGCTCGTATTTCGTCAGGAAGGGCATCTGGCCTTAAATCCCCGGCCAAAACCAAAATGAGTCTGGTTCAATTGAAAAAGCCGAAGAAAGTTTTTGGAGCCCCCGTGGCTTAGGCGGCAGCATGCCGGCCTCGCACCGCTGAGTCCGTGGTTCAAATCCCGGTCACTCCATGTGAGATCTGTGCTGGACAAAACGGAGGCAGACAGGTTTTTCTCCGGGTAGTCCGGTTTTCTCTGTCATAAATTTCATTCCAGCAACACTCTCCACTATCATTTCATTTCATCTGTCATTCATTTAATCATTGCCTCAGAGGAGTGCGACAGGCTTCGGCAGCCGGCACAGTTCATATCCTCGCCGCTAGATGGGGGCTTCATTCATTCCATCCCTGACCTGGTCGGATGACTGGAACAGGCAGTGGATTTTCATTTTCAGTGTGTATTTGTAAATTGGGAATATGATTGGGAAGGAGGATGCTGTGGCCTTAAGTTAGGTACCATCTCAGCATTTGCCTGGAGTAGAAATGGGAGGGGGGCACAGAAAACCTCTTCAGTATGGCTGAGGTAGTGGGAATCGAAAGCACATATTCTCAGTTTTGCCTCATGAGGCTGAGTGTGCCCCGCTCCAGACCTCACACCAGAATTAAAATTTATTGGTAGAACCGACCAGTAATCGAACCCAGACCTACGCGGTAACAGCTAATAATGCTAGCCGCTATATCAAGAGGTGGTCGAACACAATGATAGTCAGTGTCCATGAATTCATCTGGTTATCTTGTTATTGTTGCTTTTGGGGGAAAGGGGGGGGGGGGGGGTGATATTGTGGTCATATAGAGCCTGTATTTTTGGGTGTGCGTGTGGAATTTGTGTGATAACCTGTGTTCTTGTGATGGATGTGGTGGTATATAGCAAAATGTTGCTGACTACAAACTCTACCCTTCATGCACTGTGACAACGTGTTTTCTATTGCTCTACACTCCTCCTTGTGGCGTAGTGGCTAGCATGCTGAGCTTCTATGCCCAAGATCGCGCGTTCAAACTCGGCAGAAGTCGTCGGATTTTTTAATAACGTTAACAATCCCTTAGTATGCCTTCCTTCGGAGGGGAATTAATTCAGCGGCCCCATGTCATAGATTTATGGTATGAAAAAGAACCTTCTAATAACTACACTTGTGGAAGCTAAAATTTATAGGTTAGTTTGATAACGCTATATTAGTTCCAACTTTCGTCGCCAGGTGCTGACTGCGATAGCATTTAGTAGCCACGTCCGCAGATAGGTGTCGTGGACGATAGCATTTGGTGGCAAAAGTAGGAACTACTTGAAAAAAATTAATCGTCTGCAGTCCTTCTACCTGAATTACAGATAACACACACTAATACAGTCATCTCAATTAACACCGGTTATCAGACAGATTCTACACATACCCAAAGTACACGGGGCTGCATGACCGCGTTGTCGCAGCCCCTAAACTAAGGAACTAACCAACCATCACCGGGTTCGATTATTGACTATGCCAAGAAATGTATGCACTCAGTGTCGTGAGGGAAAACTGTGAAGAGGTGGGTTCGATTCCTACCTCAGCCATCCAGGAAGTGGTTTTCCGTGGTTTCCCACTTCTGCTCCAGGCGAATGCCGGGATGGTACCTAATTTAAGGCCACGGCCGCTTTCTAGCCAAATCTAACCTCAATTTTTATACACATACGGGTTATCAAAAATATGCTACGGACACCCAAGTACGCGGGACTACATGATCTCGACGACGCAAAGCTCCTAAAGAATCAACAACAACTATTACTCTACAACTCTTCCCCCAGGAGCTCACAACTTCCGGGACGTGGGTTGGCGACCACGGGACCCCAGCTGAGTCCGGCATTGCTTCCACTTAGTTGTGCCGTGCTCCTTTCTGTTATCTTACCTGTCGACCTTTCTTGGTCAACTCTTGTTCTCTTCCTACCCCGACGGTATTAGGGTATCCGAGGCCTAGGGAGTCTCTTCCTTTCCGGCCTTAATTGGCTCTTCTCTCATCCTTCCTGATCCCTCATTCTTATAGGGATCAGCATTCTTGTTATCATTTCCAATTATCTTGTCGACTTCATCGTTATGCTTTGGTCTACCGTTATGCGTTACGGTTACGGCGTGTATGACGTCATCATGTTGTTCAGTGCATATGCACCGAGTCTGAGTTTACTCCAGGGGTCTGGCGTTATGCGATACGGAGACGGCGAGTGCGTGACGTCATGCAGCAGAGTGCACCTCCCACTCTCCGTTCCCCGCGCGGGAAGCCTAAGTTAATGGGTAATGGAGTCTGTTGCGTCTGAGTTTACTCCTGAGGTCTGGCGTTATGCGATAAGGAGACGGCGAGTGCGTGACGTCATTCAGCAGAGTGCACCTCCCACTCTCCGTTCCCCGCGCGGGAAGCCTAAGTTAATGGGTAATGGAGTCTGTTGAGTCTGAGTTTACTCCTGAGGTCTGGCGTTATGCGATAAGGAGTCGGCGAGTGCGTGACGTCATGCAGCAGAGTGCACCTCCCACTCTCCGTTCCCCGCACGGGAAGCCTAAGTTAATGGGTAATGGAGTCTGTTGAATCTAAGTTTACTCCTGAGGTCTGGCGTTATGCGATAAGGAGTCGGCGAGTGCGTGACGTCATGCATCAGAGTGCACCTCCCACTCTCCGTTCCCCGCACGGGAAGCCTAAGTTAATGGGTAATGGAGTCTGTTGAATCTGAGTTTACTCCTGGGGTCTGGCGTTATGCGATAAGGAGTCGGCGAGTGCGTGACGTCATGCATCAGAGTGCACCTCCCACTCTCCGTTCCCCGCACGGGAAGCCTACTGTCGACCAAAATATTATGTGCACTCGAGTTTGAAGGTTGTTTGTGAAGTAACCAATTGACCTACATAAAATCCAATAACATCATCATTTCTGTCGTTCTATTTTACGTTAGGTCATGAAGGTTTGGATTTTTTAATTTATATTTTAATATTTTTTATCGCAGTTGGAACACAAAAAGTGCACGTTTTTAAGAGTGTTTCAACCATGCCTCACATTTAAGAATTATTATCTCAAAAACCCGTCATCAGATCGAATCCAAATTTTAACACACTATACATTGGAATGTTGTTTAACTGGTTTATTAATTTTAAAATTTTGTGTGTCCAAGAAACAAAGTTGTTATCATTTGTGTAAGGTAACTTTTTCTCGGCTCGGGCTGATTGGAAAATGTAGTTCTTGGTCTCGTTTTAATCCTCATACATCAAAATGTTATGCTGTATGACTGTGAAATACGTAAATTAATTCACTTATTTTACATCGGTTTGTATCTGTATGGGAAAATAAGACATCGTTTAGCAGCTATCCGATACAGAGAACGCTGTACAGCGTTGCCGAGTTGGTGCCCATCTCTGCCGAGCGAGGCGAGCCATGACGCGTTGTGGCTCTAACTCGGTAACGCTGTACAGCGTTCTCTGTATCGGATAGCTGCTAAACGATGTCTTATTATCCCATACAAATACAAACCGATATAAATTAAGTGAATTAATTTACGTATTTAAAAATCATACAGCATAACCTTTTGTTGTATGAGGATGACAACGCGACCAAGAACTACATTTTCCAACCAGCCCGAGCCGAGAAAAAGTTACCTTACAAAAATGATAACAACTTTGTTTCTTGGACACTCAAAATTTTGAAATTAATAAACCAGTTATACAACATTCCAATGTATATTGTGTTAAAATTTGGATTCGATCTGATGACGGGTTTCTGAGATAATAATTCTTAAATGTGACGCATGGTTGAAACACGCTTAAATAATGGCACTTTATGTGTTCCAACTGCGATAAAAAAAATATTAAAATATTAATTAAAAATTCCAAACCTACATGAACTAACGTAAAATAGAACGACAAAAATAATGATGTTATTGGCTTTTATGTAGGCCTATTGGCTACATCACAAACAACCTTCAAACTCGAGTACACATAATATTTTGGTCGACAGTAAGTTAATGGGTAATGGAGTCTGTTGCGTCTGAGTTTACTCCTGAAGTCTGGCGTTATGCGATAAGGAGTCGGCGAGTGCGTGACGTCATGCAGCAGAGTGCACCTCCCACTCTCCGTTCCCCGCGCGGGAAGCCTAAGTTAATGGGTAATGGAGTCTGTTGAGTCTGAGTTTACTCCTGAGGTCTGGCGTTATGCGATAAGGAGTCGGCGAGTGCGTGACGTCATGCAGCAGAGTGCACCTCCCACTCTCCGTTCCCCGCACGGGAAGCCTAAGTTAATGGGTAATGGAGTCTGTTGAGTCTGAGTTTACTCCTGAGGTCTGGCGTTATGCGATAAGGAGTCGGCAAGTGCGTGACGTCATGCAGCAGAGTGCACCTCCCACTCTCCGTTCCTCGCACGGGAAGCCTAAGTTAATGGGTAATGGAGTCTGTTGAGTCTGAGTTTACTCCTGAGGTCTGGCGTTATGCGATAAGGAGTAGGCGAGTGCGTGACGTCATGCAGCAGAGTGCACCTCCCACTCTCCGTTCCCCGCGCGGGAAGCCTAAGTTAATGGGTAATGGAGTCTGTTGAGTCTGAGTTTACTCCTGAGGTCTGGCGTTATGCGATAAGGAGACGGCGAGTGCGTGACGTCATGCAGCAGAGTGCACCTCCCACTCTCCGTTCCCCGTGCGGGAAGCCTAAGTTAATGGGTAATGGAGTCTGTTGAGTCTGAGTTTACTCCTGAGGTCTGGCGTTATGCGATAAGGAGTCGGCGATTGCGTGACGTCATGCAGCAGAGTACACCTCCCACTCTCCGTTCCCCGCACGGGAAGCCTAAGTTAATGGGTAATGGAGTCTGTTGAGTCTGAGTTTACTCCTGACGTCTGGCGTTATGCGATAAGGGGTCGGCGAGTGCGTGACGTCATGCAGCAGAGTGCACCTCCCACTCTCCGTTCCCCGCACGGGAAGCCTAAGTTAATGGGTAATGGAGTCTGTTGAGTCTGAGTTTACTCCTGAGGTCTGGCGTTATGCGATAAGGAGTCGGCGAGTGCGTGACGTCATGCAGCAGAGTGCACCTCCCACTCTCCGTTCCCCGCACGGGAAGCCTAAGTTAATGGGTAATGGAGTCTGTTGCGTCTGAGTTTACTCCTGAGGTCTGGCGTTATGCGATAAGGAGACAGCGAGTGCGTGACGTCATTCAGCAGTGCACCTCCCACTCTCCGTTCCCCGCGCGGGAAGCCTAAGTTAATGGGTAATGGAGTCTGTTCAGTCTGAGTTTACTCCTGAGGTCTGGCGTTATGCGATAAGGAGTCGGCGAGTGCGTGACGTCATGCAGCAGAGTGCACCTCCCACTCTCCGTTCCCCGCGCGGGAAGCCTAAGTTAATGGGTAATGGAGTCTGTTGAGTCTGAGTTTACTCCTGAGGTCTGGCGTTATGCGATAAGGAGTCGGCGAGTGCGTGACGTCATGCAGCAGAGTGCACCTCCCACTCTCCGTTCCCCGCACGGGTAGCCTAAGTTAATTGGTAATGGAGTCTGTTGAGTCTGAGTTTACTCCTGAGGTCTGGCGTTATGTGATACGGAGACGGCGAGTGCGTGACGTCATGCAGCAGAGTGCACTTCAAACTCTCCGTTCCCCGCGCGGGAAGCCTAAGTTAATGGGTAATGAAGTCTGTTGAGTCTGAGTTTACTCCTGAGGTCTGGCGTTATGCGATAAGGAGACAGCGAGTGCGTGACGTCATTCAGCAGAGTGCACCTCCCACTCTCCGTTCCCCGCACGGGAAGCCTAGGTTAATGGGTAATGGAGTCTGTTGAGTCTGAGTTTACTCCTGAGGTCTGGCGTTATGCGATAAGGAGTCGGCGAGTGCGTGACGTCATGCAGCAGAGTGCACCTCCCACTCTCCGTTCCTCGCACGGGAAGCCTAAGTTAATGGGTAATGGAGTCTGTTGAGTCTGAGTTTACTCCTGAGGTCTGGCGTTATGCGATAAGGAGTCGGCGAGTGCGTGACGTCATGCAGCAGAGTGCACCTCCCACTCTCCGTTCCTCGCACGGGAAGCCTAAGTTAATGGTTAATGGAGTCTGTTGCGTCTGAGTTTACTCCTGAGGTCTGGCGTTATGCGATAGGGATTCGGCGAATGCATGACGTCATGCAGCAGAGTGCACCTCCCACTCTCCGTTCCCCGCGCGGGAAGCCTAAGTTAAAGGGTAATGGAGTCTGTTGCATTTGAGTTTACTGCTGAGGTCTGGCGTTATGCGATAAGGAGACGGCGAGTGCGTGACGTAATTCAGCAGAGTGCACCTCCCACTCTCCGTTCCCCGCGCGGGAAGCCTAAGTTAAAGGCTAATGGTGTCTGTTGCGTCTGAGTTTACTGCTGAGGTCTGGCGTTATGCGATAAGGAGACGGCGAGTGCGTGACGTCATGCAGCAGAGTGCACCTCCCACTCTCCGTTCCCCGCGCGGGAAGCCTAAATTAATGGGTAATGGAGTCTGTTGAGTCTGAGTTTGCTCCTGAGGTCTGGCGTTATGCGATAAGGAGACGGCGAGTGCGTGACGTCATGCAGCAGAGTGCACCTCCCACTCTCCGTTCCCCGCGCGGGAAGCCTAAGTTAATGGGTAATGGAGTCTGTTGAGTCTGAGTTTACTCCTGAGGTCTGGCGTTATGCGATAAGGAGTCGGCGAGTGCGTGACGTCATGCAGCAGAGTGCACCTCCCACTCTCCGTTCCCCGCGCGGGAAGCCTAAGTTAATGGGTAATGGAGTCTGTTGAGTCTGAGTTTACTCCTGAGGTCTGGCGTTATGCGATAAGGAATCGGCGAGTGCGTGACGTCATGCAGCAGAGTACACCTCCCACTCTCCGTTCCCCGCACGGGAAGCCTAAGTTAATGGTTAATGGAGTCTGTTGCGTCTGAGTTTACTCCTGAGGTCTGGCGTTATGCGATAGGGATTCGGCGAATGCATGACGTCATGCAGCAGAGTGCACCTCCCACTCTCCGTTCCCCGCGCGGGAAGCCTAAGTTAAAGGGTAATGGAGTCTGTTGCATTTGAGTTTACTGCTGAGGTCTGGCGTTATGCGATAAGGAGACGGCGAGTGCGTGACGTAATTCAGCAGAGTGCACCTCCCACTCTCCGTTCCCCGCGCGGGAAGCCTAAGTTAAAGGCTAATGGTGTCTGTTGCGTCTGAGTTTACTGCTGAGGTCTGGCGTTATGCGATAAGGAGACGGCGAGTGCGTGACGTCATGCAGCAGAGTGCACCTCCCACTCTCCGTTCCCCGCGCGGGAAGCCTAAATTAATGGGTAATGGAGTCTGTTGAGTCTGAGTTTGCTCCTGAGGTCTGGCGTTATGCGATAAGGAGACGGCGAGTGCGTGACGTCATGCAGCAGAGTGCACCTCCCACTCTCCGTTCCCCGCGCGGGAAGCCTAAGTTAATGGGTAATGGAGTCTGTTGAGTCTGAGTTTACTCCTGAGGTCTGGCGTTATGCGATAAGGAGTCGGCGAGTGCGTGACGTCATGCAGCAGAGTGCACCTCCCACTCTCCGTTCCCCGCGCGGGAAGCCTAAGTTAATGGGTAATGGAGTCTGTTAAGTCTGAGTTTACTCCTGAGGTCTGGCGTTATGCGATAAGGAATCGGCGAGTGCGTGACTTCATGCTGCAGAGTACACCTCCCACTCTCCGTTCCCCGCACGGGAAGCCTAAGTTAATGGGTAATGGAGTCTGTTGAGTCTGAGTTTACTACTTAGGTCTGGCGTTATGCGATAAGGAGTTGGCGAGTGCTGACGTAATGCAGCAGAGTGCACCTCCCACTCTCGGTTCCCCGCGCGAGAAGCCTAAGTTAATGGGTAATGGAGTCTGTTGAGTCTGAGTTTACTCCTGAGGTCTGGCGTTATGCGATAAGGAGTCGGCGAGTGCGTGACGTCATGCAGCAGAGTGCACCTCCCACTCTCCGTTCCCCGCACGGGAAGCCTAAGTTAATGGTTAATGGAGTCTGTTGAGTCTGAGTTTACTCTTGAGGTCTGGCGTTATGCGATAAGGAGTCGGCGAGTGCGTGACGTCATGCAGCAGAGTGCACCTCCCACTCTCCGTTCCCCGCACGGGAAGCCTAAGTTAATGGGTAATGGAGTCTGTTGAGTCTGAGTTTACTCCTGAGGTCTGGTGTTATGCGATAAGGAGTCGGCGAGTGCGTGACGTCATGCAGCAGAGTGCACCTCCCACTCTCCCTTCCCCGCACGGGAAGCCTATGTTAATGGGTAATGGAGTCTGTTGAGTCTGAGTTTACTCCTGAGGTCTGGCGTTATGCGACAAGAAGTCGGCGAGTGCGTGACGTCATGCAGCAGAGTGCACCTCCCACTCTCCGTTCCCCGCGCGGGAAGCCTAAGTTAATGGGTAATGGAGTCTGTTGAGTCTGAGTTTACTCCTGAGGTCTGGCGTTATGCGATAAGGAGTCGGCGAGTGCGTGACGTCATGCAGCAGAGTGCACCTCCCACTCTCCGTTCCCCGCACGGGAAGCCTAAGTTAATGGGTAATGGAGTCTGTTGAGTCTGAGTTTACTCCTGAGGTCTGGCGTTATGCGATAAGGAGTCGGCGAGTGCGTGACGTTATGCAGCAGAGTGCACCTCCCACTCTCCGTTCCCCGCACGGGAAGCCTAAGTTAATGGGTAATGGAGTCTGTTGAAAGACTCCTGGGGCTTTGAACGAAGCGAGAAGCCCTCCTGAGTCTTTCTAACATGTGTAGCATTTGTAGCATGCGTCATTTGAAATGATATAAAGTCTAGTCTCTCAAAATGACTGTATCTTTTGTTTTCATTATAGTTCCTTTTCTCTTTAAGATTCCCGTCCTGTTTTTATGTCTCTAACTTACATTTTGTAAGTATTTTATCCTAAACTACATTTTGTGAGTTGTTTCAATCTGAGTTCCATTTTGTAAGTATTTTCAGTCCAGCTTGTTTTTCATTTCATTGTCATTTTCGCTATCACCCAGACCATTAGGGGGCCGATAACCTAGATGTTAGGCCCCTTAAAACTACAATTAGCATCATCAAATAAACTCTGTATGTAATTAGAATTGCTAAATCTAGCAATATTCCCCTATAGTTGACAAAACTTGGACTGTTCAGGTGGAGAGCCGAGATGAAGACGAAGCTGACAGCGAAACAGCAGAGCTCCTGGCTAAAGGTCGTGTCAGTAAGAAGGTTTACTCCAAATACTTGCTGGCAGGTTCTAGTGTCTTCAGAGTTACCATGTTGGTAGCAGTGTTCGTCATATCTCAGGGAGTTCTGTGCACGAGCGACTGGTGGACGGCTCGCTGGTAAGTAGCCACAATTAATTCACCCCATGGAGGAAAGAACGGAAGGCGATGCCTTCGCTGCGCTGCCTATACTATAGTTAATCTACTGTAAGTTTGCACTTTTTTGACAGCTAGCATTACCAACCTTCATAGGGAAAGACTCAATTTATAACCTGTAGTCCATAATAAATATATACATGTTTTTATCACATGTCAGTCTTTCAGGTCATTTTTTCGCTTGTCCCAGTAATCGTTAATATATTGGCAACATATTCTGTCAGCCAGACTGAAAAGTTGCCTTATCAAACTGAATTACCACGTGCTCATGGCATGGGTGTGCGGTTCGTAATGGACGCTATACCGTGTTCATCCGTCTGTTCAAATAACGTGATACGCTAGTTATAGGCTATTAAATAATTATTATTATAATTGATAATATTGCGCAAAATCGTCTGAAAGTATTATTTCCATATGAACGCTTGTTCACTTTTCAGATAAATGTATAGTGGTTATCTTAAATGTTGAGTAAATATGTAGCCTGAGACAGGTCAGACATCTTTGTTTTGACTATAGATTCGGACGAAGATACGGAATATCTTATTCAAGATATTTACTTTATTTCTCTCTTTTTGAATGTAAAAGAAAAGGCAGCAGAACTATTGATTTCCCCAAGGACATTGTCCTGGTGAATAATTTTCATATTTATTTGTGCAAAAAATTAGGCCTAACATATGAGTTGTTGTGTAGGCCTAAAAGTTAACTTACATGATGAAATATTTCGTATGTATTATTTTAATATCAATCCAACAGGTCAAGTAATCTTATCGTCGTAAGGACATTTTCCTTGAGCTGTGAAATGATGAGGCTAAAAATAATTCCACTCTAACATTCAAGTCATCAACTACTGTGTCATAAGCGCGCACAATGATGCAACATTCTGTCAGCGAGCCATCAGTGGGTCTTAGGTGTGCTGTTAGAACGATTATTTTATAAATGCCACAAAGAAATACAAGTTTCCTTTAAAAAGGGCAGTGAATGATATTGCGAGATGAATGTAGGTTTAGGCAACACATAACAGCTGTTCACCCCTTGACGGATACAGCGGCCATTGCTGGCTGTCACGTGGGTGATAGCTCATTGGCTGCAATGCACGTGGTAGCGGCGGATTGATATGTTCTGTTGGACAATTTCTTACCGCGAGAACTGGAAAAAAGTGCAAACTTACAGTAGATGAACTATAGCAAGAAAATGGCTGTTCCTGTGCTTTAAGCCGTAAACCACTCCAACTAGTAATGGATTTTAGTGACATAAAACTGCAATGACAAGTCAAGATTTGTCTTGGATAGGCAGAATACACTCTGTGCATCACGGTACTTGGCACAAATAAGCTGAGTTATCGTTTTAAAAGCCAATTTGAATAGAAATATGAGAGCACCTTTGCAAGGTTAGTTTTGTAAGAAAGACGCTGCAAAACGTAATAATATGCTGAAACACTGATTAAATTGAATACAGGTGTCTGAAGGTGCGAGTTATACCAAAGAAGGAACATCTTGGGAACTATCATAATGATGCCGAACTAATCACGGTATTTAGGCCTACACCAAATTGATTTTTAAGTTCTTATTGGTGTTGAGACATTCATAAGTTTTCAGGGTAGTTTCAAACACGGCCACTTTCATTCATTTCTCGTACCGTACATATTTTAAAATACGAACCTTAAAATTAATAAACAGAACACTTATTCGATTCGTACAACCATATGCAAGTCACGGAACACTGAATACAAGTTAAGGTTATGCCCTCATTGGACGCAGCGCTTGGCTTCACTCAAACGAGCTCAGGGTATCTCCTATTATTCTTTCCTCCATGATTCACCCTGCTTATTGCCAACTGTAAATGAAAATCACTAACCCTTCCCCCTCAGTTTGTAGCCAGTCGTTTCATGTGTAGTTTATAAGGTATCATCGATTACTCTTGTTTGAGTCTTCAGTCTTTTGACTGGTTTGATGAAGCCCTCCATGTCTCCCTGTCCTGTGCTAATCATTTCATCTCTACATAGCTACCACACCCTACATCCGAGGCAATCTGTTTAACATGTTCTAACCTTGGTTACAGTTCTTACCCTTGACCCTTCCTTCCATAACTAGACTTACTATTCCTGGTTGTCTTAGTAAGTGCCCTACCAACCTATCTCTTCTCTTCATTAGCAGTCGTCAGAAACATCTCTCCTCTCCCACTCGTCTTAATACCTCTTGATTTGTTACCCTATCTACCCAACTGATCTTCATCACTCTCCTGTAACACCACATTTCAAACACTTCAATTCTCCTCTTTTCTGCTGCCCCAGTATTCCAAGTTTCACTTCTATAAGGTGCGTTAAAAAGTAACGAGCCGGAGACTGGAATGAGCAAACCGGTCACTACATCGGCTAGTCGTGGCGTGTGTAACGAGGTGTGGTTCCGACCAGAGCGTGGAAGGTCACAGCCTGTCGCTAGAGGGCACACGTGCACGTCACGTGACGATGCAAAGTGAGCAGCAGCATGCATCAATCGTCCAACGCCGCAGTCGCACTGCAAACAGTTCCATGGAGGCATCATCCGAAGAGCAAAGAGGTGTTGTTCGGTTTCTGACAGCGGAATGAGTAGAGGGAACGGACATTCATCGCCGAATGTCACAAGTGTACGGCGAACACTGCATGTCCCTTGCAAGGGTCAAGGCGTGGCACAAGCGCTTCAGGGAAGGACGGGTGTCGTTAGCCGATAATGACTGGTCTGGGGCACCCCCCTGCATCACCGATGACAACGTCCAGCTGGTTGATGCACTCATTACCCAGGACCGCCGAGTGACAGTGAACGCCTTAGCCGTCGAGGTCGCTCCACGACAATGCACGTCCTCATACGGCCAACACAGTCGCAGCACTCCTGCAGAAATTCATATGGGAGGTTCTCGGCCACCCTCCATACAGTCCAGACCTCTCTCCCTGTGATTACGCCATGTTTGGTCCCCTGAAAAGGGATTTGCGGGGCCAACGATTCACCTCGGACGCCGACTTCCAGCTGTACGTGCGGAACTGGTTCACATCGCAGCCCAGGGAATTTTATGAGACAGCCATTCACCGCCTCGTGTCACAGTGGGACAAGTGCCTCAACAGCCAGGGCCAATACTTCTAACATACAGATACTGGTTTCTGTAATTATGCCTCCGGCTCGTTACTCTTTGAACGCACCTTATATATTGCCTTCGGGACGGGCCCTCTCCTCTTTCGCTTTCCTATCTGCCTTTCTGGGCTCTCCTTCTTTCTAAATCCCTCAATCCTCATTCTCTGAGGGTTAATGGCATTTATTTCCCCTTTGTTTTATATCTCTTACTGTTCTTTTGTTTTTCTTCCCTTCTTCTAGCGTGTAAGCTGTAGTTTTAGTTGTACGTCGTAGTTAGATTTGCTTATAATTTCATGTTTAGCCTACTTTTCACATTTTGCAGTGTGTCTGTCCTTCTGTCTGTCAGGCTGTGTGTGTGTGTGTGTGTGTGTGTGTGTGTGTGTGTGTGTCCTATCAACTCCTAAACGGCTACAGCAATCGAAACAAAATTTAGTAGGTGTTATAATCTCTACCTGAATATCTCAATGCCGTATTTGAAAATGATGTCAGTACTACCAACTGCTGAAAAATCGCAATTTGATTTTGAGCTCCATGTTGGATATCTTGGAGGGTACGAATGGGAGCTATTTCAAAATCGGCACACGTATAAATAATAATATTTCAGTTTAATTTTCATGAGACCATACATGGCAGTGTTGCCAAAATTATTATAAGCCTACTGATAGGTCCAATTTTTAAATACATATAACTTCTACACCATCAATTGGAATTCAACCAAATTCCGTATGTGCTATATGTACATACACAGATATGACTGAGCGTATTCTTAAGAGCCAACAGGGCTGCCAACTGTTAATAAATGCTCTCTCTATTTTTTTATCCAAATACCAATATATCAGAAAGTATGCAAGCCGACAGCTTTAAAAAATGCACACGTATAGTACTTGGCATTCTATATTAATTTGGAGTAACTTATATACGTCAGTGCTACCAACATGAGTCTAAGCCTGCTGAGAGGTCCAACTTTAAATACATGTAACTTCTGTACTATTATTTGAATTTCAACCAAATTTCGTATGTGCTATGTGTACCATAACAGATATGACTATGCGTATCCTTGAGAGCGACCAGGGCTGCCAACTGTTAATAAATGCTGTCCCTATTATTGTTATCAGAAAGTATGGAAGCCAATAGCTCTAAACTTTCACACGTTTAGTACCTGGCATTCTAGATTAATTTGGAGTAATTAATATACGTCAGTGCTGCAAACATGATTCTAAGCCTGCTGATAAGTCCAATTTTAAAATGCATGTAAGTTATATACTAATTAATGGATTTCATTCAAAATTGGCACAACAATAGATCATATTATTTCGGATTATTTCTGACCAATACAAGCATGACATTGTTGCCAACATGATTTTACGTGCGCTGTTAGATCCAATGTTTAATCTGCAAGTAACGTTCATGCTATCCATTGGAATTCAACCAAATTTTGAATTCTGTACCTTAAGAGATGGAACTAAGAATATATTCAGTCACCAGGGCTGCCAACTGTAGTGCTCTATTAGGCTACATTATGCCAGGTATACAGTATTTCGAACTAATTAGAAATTTCGATATTTCCAACTTAATTTCGTCATTATTCTAGATAGATTCATATAGATTAATCATTGGCATGCATCTTAAATTTTAAGAAAAGTTGGCTCTTTAGTTCGTCACGGAACTTCTTGTTTCTTTTCGACTGGCTACGTGGTGCAGCGGTAACGTTCTCGCTTGCTGTGCCCAAGGTCGCAGGTTCGTATCCTGGCGCAGTCAGCTGGCAATTGAGGGTGCGCAAATTCGAGGAAGCCGTGTCAGTAAATTTACTGGTATGTTAATGATCTCATTCGGGGCAAAATTCCGGCACCGCGGCGTAGGTAGTTTGGTACTTAAGTTTAGGGGCTGCGACAACGCGGTCATGTAGCCCCGTGTACTTTGGGTGTGTGCAGAATCTGTCTGATAACTGGTATTAATTGTGATAGACTGTATTAGTGTGTTTTGTCTGTTTTTTTTCTTCAAATAGTTCCTACTTTAGCCGCCAAACGCCACTGTCAACGACTACTACTTCAGAACTTAGCTACCAGACGCCACCACAGTCGGCTCTTGGCAACAAACGTAGGAACCTAAGAGCGTTGTTTACATTATTAACCTATAGAATTTAGCTTCACATAGGTGTAATTAGTGGAAGGTTCTTTAACATGCCATAAATCTATGACATGGGACCGCCAGCTTTACTTCCCATCCGAAGGAAGGCATACTGTTGTGTGTTGAATATCATCGTAACTTACTTCAATGTTAAAGGAAATTCTTCTTCTTCTTCTCTTTCTTCTTCTTCTTATTATTATTCTATGTTCCCTGTCCAGTCTCCCGGACGTTGGCGATCAATGTGGATAGTGTTTGTCTATCTTCAGCAGAGCGGTAGAGCTGTTCAGTAGATCCCTGTGTCCTATCTTGAAGGTTCCGAAGACAAGACGTCCTTTTCCTTCCCGCTCTTCGTTGTCCATCAATTTTGCCTTTTAAAATGAGATGTGACGTCTCCGTAGCGTAGCAGTCAGCATGGTTAGCTGCCGCCCCGGAGGTTCTGAGTTCGATTCCCGGCTCTGCCACGAAATTTGAAAAGTGGTATGAAGACTGGAACGGGGTCTACTCAGCCTCGGGTGGTCCAAATGAGTAGAGGGGGTTCGACTGCCACCTCAGTCATCCTCGAAGTGGTTTTCCTTGGTTTCCCACTTCGTCTTTGGGCAAATGCCGGGATGGTCCCTACTGTAAGGCCACGGCCGCCTCCTTCCATCTTCCTTACCTATCCATCCCAATCTTCCCCTCCCTTCCAATCCCTCATGAGGCCCCTGTTCGCTTTGCAGGTGAGGCCGCCTGGGCGAAGTGCTGATCACACCTCCCCAGTTGTATCCACTTCTACCAGATGTTCCAAGCTCCAGGACACTGCCCGTAGTGGCGGTAGTGGTGAGTTCCCTCACTGAGTCCATGGAATCCACCAACCTAGAGGGCAAATCGACTAAAAAAAAGATGTAATATTGTATATTTTTCACCACGTAACACATGATCCAGGTATGCAATATTCCTGCATTTGATGGCGGTCAGTAGCTCTCGTTGAGAATTACCTGTTCATTAGAGACATGATCTATCCACGAGACTTACAGCATCCTTCTATGAAACCACATTTCCAGAGCTTCGAGCCTCTTAATGATGGACGATTTCATAGTCCAGGCTTCCACTCCATAAAGCAAAATGGACCAAACAAAACATTTTACAATACACTGTCTTAGTTTTAAATTTAAGGCATCATCGCACAATAAAGGTCTCATTTTCTTAAAAGTTGATCTTGCCATTTCTATACGGATCTTAATTTCAAGGTCTGGATTTAAATCCTCTGACAACCAACAACCAAGGTACTGAAATTTATCAACTTGTAGGATTTGTTGTCCTTTCAGTGTTAGAATTACTTTATCTCTTCTTCGACTGAAAACCGTAAGTTTTGTTTTCTTGATGTTGATCGTCAGACCCATTTCTTCTCCAACTATATTAAGCTTATCAATATACAGTTGTAGACTTTCAATACTACTGGCAAGAAGTACTGTGTCAGCAGCATATCTAAGTGCGCGTATTATAAGGTGCGTTCAAAAAGTAATGAGCCGGAGGCATAATTACAGAAACCAGTACCTGTATGTTAGAAGTATTGGCCCTGGCTACTGAGGCACTTGTCCCACTGATACGAGGCGGTGAATGGCTGTCTCATAAAATTCCTTGAGCTGCGATGTGAACCAGTTCCGCACGTACAGCTGGACGTCGGCGTCCGAGGTGAATCGTTGGTCCCGCAGAGCCCTTTTCAGGAGACCAAACATGGCGTAATCACAGGGAGAGAGGTCTGGACTGTATGGAGGGTGGCCGAGAACTTCCCATTTGAATTTCTGCAGGAGTGCCGCGACTGTTTTGGCCGTATGAGGTCGTGCATTGTCGTGGAGCGACCACGGCGGCTATGGCGTTCACTGTCACTCGGTGGTCCTGGGTAATGAGTGCATCAATCAGCTGGACGTTGTCATCTGTAATGCAGGGGGGGGGGGGGTGCCTCCATGTCACTGTTTGCAATGCGACTGGCAGCGTTGGACGATGGATGCATGCTGCTGCTCGCTTTGTATCGTCACGTGACGTGCACGCATGCCCTCTCTTGACGGTCTGTGGCCTTCCACGCTCTGATCGGAACCACACCTCGTTTCACTCGCCACGATTAGCCGATGTCGCCACCGGTTTGCGCATTCCAGTCTCCGGCTCGTTACTTTTTGAACGCATCTTATAATTCCCCATTGACCTTGATTCCCACTTCTGTTTCTTCTACTGACCGAAAAACATCTCCCGAATAGATGTTAAATAATAATGGGGATAAAATACAGCCTTGACGTACACCTCGTCTGATTATTACAAATATTTAAATTTATGTTTAGAGTCTTATTTCTTTATCCACTACAAATATAGAAAATCGCAACAATACTAAAAAAAACTAAAAAACTATTGCACCTATATTTCAAAAAAATCCATAACCCCCAAACCACAGGAGTGTCATTGGCACGCAAGGTCCCGCAACTATTTACAATGTGACATTTAGTTTAAAAAAAAGATACGAGCCTTACAGTAGTTGCATATGATGTGTAACATCTGACATGTTATCCTACTCGTATACTACACAGCTTGGACATTCTTAAAATGTTAATTTACGCTCCGTTTTCATACTGGTACTATGATGAATGTATAGATTGAATTGGAGATATGCTACTGTCACACTTGTTTGAACAAACATCACATATTATAATGTAAATTAAGAGGAGGAATGAAACCATAGTCTCCAGCCTATCTATAGACTACTAGAAATAATGTTCATTAAAATCAAATTTCCCAACTCCTGCTTGGTGCAAACTATTATAATTAAAATTAGATAAATCGTAATTTCATGTAGATTCTGTTAAAATGACACATAATGTTATGATATCTATTGTTTACATCGATAATCCGGTAGCAAAAACAACTGCCGGGACTAGGATTCGAACCTGAGTCCTCATGATTCGCAGACCGAGATGTTATCCACGCAGCCATTAACACCACAGACAGTTGGAGTACAATACAGAGGTACTCATTTTCACGTGCCGGTAATAATATGGAAGTATGTTTTATGCTCTATTAAATGTTACCGTTTTTACTATTATTGACATTCATCAACACACAAAAATCGTTTTATTTTTATTTTTTATTTAGTTAATTTACCCTCTAGGTTGGTGGCTCCCACGGACTCGGCGAGGGAACTCACCACTACCGCCTCTATGGGCAGTGTCCTGGAGCTTGGAACATCTGGTCGGGTTGGATACAACTGGGGAGGTGTGATCAGCACTTCGCCCAGGCGGCCTCACCTGCAAAGCGAACAGGGGCCTCATGAGGGATGGGAAGGGATGGAAGATTGGGATGGATAGAATAGGAAGAGGGAAGGAGGCGGCCGTGGCCTGACAGTTGTAATTGAATTATATAGAGACCACGGTGGCTATATTGAAATTATAATGAGAGTTATGGCTGTCATAGTTATGACGTGGGTAGTCATGACGTAAGCACGGATGACGTAAATGTTATGCCAGCAGGCTACTTGAGCTGAGATTCTCAGTGACGTCAGCATTTAGTCGAGAATATTCCAAGATTTACGACGCAGTCGCAGGAAACGAGGAATTCGGCTGAGGAAGAAACTATGCTATTGGAGGGGAGGCTTGAACCAATCAACGATAGTTTAAAGGAAGACGGAGATTGCTGAAACTATGGTATTTTTATTACTTTTGGAATGCAGAATTGTGGAAATCCATTTGCAGTAAAGGCATTGATTTGGAATGTTGGTGAAATTTATTTTCAGTTTTTGAATTTTGAAAATCCGTTATGTATTAACGAAGTTGGAACTTTTAGCGATGACGCAGTATCACGCTCTGGAAGGGATGGAAACGCCCCTCGTGAAGTTAATAAAAGGGCTTGCGCAGAAGAGAGGAGTCTCTTTCATTCTCCGATCATTCTCAGATCTCATTCTCAGATCATCGAAGTATAATTGTGAAAGTTCTTTTCTTATACATTCATTTTAGTGAGACGTCGAAGTGAACAGTAGTGAAAAGAGTCGTCTTTATAACGCGTGGCGAAGCCACTATATTAACGAGATCCATGTCAAACTAGGTGAAGTTGAGACGGACCTTAGAACGCTTCTACAAGTTTAGCTTCGAACAGTTAGCGGTCACCGATAAGCTAATTGTATTGTGCAGTGCTACATAAAGTAATAGAGAAAAGCTGAACAATTTCGACCGATTAGTTTGAAAGATATTAGCAGTTTTATACGACTGACAAAAGTGATTATCTCGCCACCTGAGAAGCACTATTGTATAGCCAGAATCAACGCCACGGCTAACGCTGTTAGTGGAATAGAAAGACTTCAGATTGCTTTGTTACACAACGCTACAGTATAATGGAGCAATTTAATACGGCAGTTTGTTCTTCTATGACTACAACCGAAGAGCAGATGGAAGGCTAAAGGACTTAATGCAATTGGGACATATTTCAACGGAGTAAGATAGCAACATGGAACTTCGCTAATTGCTATTCCACACAAGCGAACATGTGGTGAATACCATCTACACCCATGTTTCGTGATTAAAGGCTGAATACCATCGAACAGCCATAGAAACAATTTCATACTCTTTGAATATGAATAATTTCTTCGGAAATTTCTACAAAACTTCATGACGATTGTCTACTGGAACTTCAGGGAATTTTTCAAGAGAGGTCAGGGATATCCCGACTCACAAAGAAGATTATTGCCGGAAAGATGTCTATTCGTCTTCGAGGAGCAGAGCGATTCACGGAGAAGGAAGCAGTTCGATTCTCCGAGGGTGCTATTTCCTATTTCGAGGATGGAGCTCAGCTTTAACTTGGTGAAATGGATCCATCAGCAGTCTTCTTTGGGGAATTTTTCCTCTGGAACGTCAATCGGCAGATAAGGTAGTCGTGAACGTTTTTTTTTTTTTGTATTTGAGTTTATTAATAATGTTTGAGCAACTATTTTTCCCATATTTTTATCCTCTTGTATTTTGCCCTATTTTCTTGTTTGAGATTCTTATTCTCAGTACACCTTGTTGAGTTATGCCTTTTTCGACGATTTATTAAGACATTGTTATGTCATGGGCATAGTTAAACGATTTTGGATCAGTTGAGAATGATGTTTAGATTTTTCAGTAATTAATATGTTTGTAGTCACGATTTGACTGTAAGTTAATGATTTTTATGGCAGATTTAAATTCAGACAGTGTGTCATTTTATTAAAGTAATTCTACCCCAGTTTAATTACTTTGCCCAATTTTCTGTCATCATCAAGAAGGAAGAACATTTAAATGATTTTAGAGCGTTAAAATCCATTACGTTGTCGACGATCTTGGAAATACTAGTCGTTATTTGAATTATTGCAACACAAACATTTATCGTCAGTTATGAACGATCATTGCATCATAGACACTTTTGTGAAAGATTAACTTTAATAATGAATTATTGAATGCATTAAAGTCAAGAACATTTGGTAGGAGTTTTTCTCAATTAGAGATTTATAGAACGATGTTTGCATTCCCCAGTCTAATTGGATTCGATTCGACTACTTTGCAGTTTTAGTCGCACTTTATTTGATGATAGTATTTTCATACTACAATTTCTTCTAAGATGTTAATCTTAAATTTTGATAGACCAGACAGGCGTATATAAGCGTATTCACTATTAAATTTGTTTGTGATTGGCAAGTTTTGATTTCATTTCGGTTCATGAATGAAATCCACGAAGGTTAAATAAAAACAGTTTTGAAACAATTAATGATTATAAGAATTTTTAAGTGGAACTATGAATGTATAATTGCTAGTGCAGCGCGTGTTGAAAGTCGCTGAGGTATAATGCCCTTGAATATGAAGGAAGTTCCCACAGGAATTAATGTTAAAGAATTATTTGTGGAAGTTTTGTAAGTTATGTGGAAGTTTTTAATGCCATATAGATTAATATATGATGAATTTTGGGCCTAATTTTAATGCAGTTTGTGCATTAACTTGTTAGCGAAGGATTTTCCGCTGGAGTAAGATTGTCATAGTTCGTTGGAAATTAATCAAGTGAATTAACTGTTATAATTAACACGAGTTTTGAAAGAATTTGAGATAAGATTTTGAATGAAGATTACCGTCACAAATAATTATTAAAACCTTTATTAAAACCAGATTGTGACATTAACATATATAACTAACCTTCATTGGTCGATTATATTAATCACGATTATGAAAATTACCAACCGGATGAACATGTGGTTAATGTATTTCTTAAATTAATAATTTAAACAATTTAAATGTTAATATTGTAAATAAATGCTGTAAATATTTTTGAAAATAATGTGGAACGAGAGTGATGTTAAAGGCGTGCTTATAATATTTTTATTGTCTTTGACAAATATTATAAACAATTTCTAATTGTTATAAATAATTTATGTGATTTTGTTATAAACATTTAAGAGCTAATTAAACATATGGATTGAACTTAACAAGTTTAAGGAATTAACATAATGATCCAATAGGATGTGAGCAAAGTACTTGAAAGATTTGCGTAAATATAAATGTGACTTGTCTTGTAGACATTTAAAAGCTTGAGAGAGCAAGCTGTATTCTTACGTAACGTAACATGTGAGAAGGGAATCCATTTGACCAGTATGCAACAGGTTGGAGGGTAGCTTGCAGCTGTGCCAACATCTGGTTATCAGCGGGCTAGGTCGTCTACACTCTGGCCTTGCGACTATAAATACCATTCTCATGTTTATTAAAAGGAAACCAAATGCTCTATATATGTTACACCCTGACGTCCTTTTCCAATCCAATTATGTTATGAATATTACGTTATTTGGAGCTCGTGGGAGCTAATATGTTCTATATCATGTTGTATGATAATTTTTGCAAGTCCTACAGGAGGACGTAGTCAGATTGACTTGGGCTACTGATAGCCACGTTTATTTTGTTGTGTTATTAAAATCTTACCCTTTATTTGAAATAAAGCTTTTGTACAGTTCAAAGTTCTCGTCTTCGTTCTGGTTCATTTTTAAATATCATGGTGGAGGTTATTGTGTGAACAGACTTTAGTGATCCTGTTGTCAACTCAATCCCCGAGATAATTAAGAGGTAAGTAACGGTAAGTATGAACCCCCGTCTATTTTGGTGTGTTCCACAATGATTTCCTGTGAACTTCTGTGCTCTTATCTCGATAGTATCTGTCAGTGCCATTTTCATTGATGTAGCTGAGCCGGTGCGATTGACTGTTGGCAATCCGATTGAGGGGGCGGATATCTGACAGCCTACTATCCAGGTAAACGGGGACAGAAAGATTGGCGACCCTAAAACGTGGGGCCTGTTCGACAAAACTGGATCACCAGGTTGAACGCCAGAAAGATTGGCGCACCTAATACGTTGGGGCTCGATTCAACATAACTGGATTACCAGGTTGAACGCCAGTAAGAGTGGCAAACCTGAAACGTAGGGTTCGATTAGACTCAAATAAAGAGGTTGATTCTTTGTTAGATGTCTAGGCCAATTGTAGTATTTAAGAGTGTGATTATATAGGAATTAAATGTTGTATTGTATTAAGAAAATTACACTCAGAAAAGATCAGATCTTATACAACTTGGGAAAGGTTAAATAGGCTGAAAACTTAGGAAAATCGCCTATAATCTGGAATCTTATTTTATTTAACCGGCTTATGACATTTTAGTCATATTAAAGATAAAATTAAATTATTTGGATTGTAAATGTAAATTATTGGTGTTAGGATATTTTAAAATGAGCCAGGGAAATTTGAGCATGTGCTTGAGTTTGTTTCAACATGAAGTATCTTCGAAAGTTAACTATAAGGTAGTTATAAGTTAGATTTAAGACAGAAAATTGATCAAAATTATATATGGTGAAAAGTGTTGCTCAAATGTTGTTATTTTGCTCTATTGATGTATGTCCCTACAGCAGTCTATTTTTGAATAATATTGTAATGGCAGATGAAAGTTTGAAGATGATGTTAGAGGAGATGTCTGCTAACTTGAAAGCTAGCATGAATAATAGTATGAAGCAGATGCTGAATGAAAGCATAAAGGAGATGGAAGCTAGGAATACTAGTCGAATGGAGGAGAATGCTAGTACTTTGTCTGCTAATTTGACAGCTAGCATGGGTGAAAGTTTGAAAGGTATCCAAACTAGTGCTGCTAATTTGGAGGATAATATGTCGCGTTTACAGATTAATACCCTAGGAATTGAGAATACTGTAACGGACATGCGCACAGACGTGTCTAATATCCATAAAGATGTGTCTATTGTGCATAAAAGTGTTGATGATGTTAAATTTGATGTGTCTAAGGTACAGAAAGACCTTACAATGTTAAATCTAGATGTAGCTAATGTCCGAGGGGATATTTCTTGTGCTAGAGCCGAAGTAGTTGTTGTCAAAAATGATGTTGCGACTGTCCAAGACAAGGTCGAGGAAGTCCAAAAAGAAATTCAAAATGCTAGAACTGATGTATCCAATGTTCAGGTAGACATTAATAACATTCATTCGGATATAACTGAGGTGCAAAGTGACATAACTAAGATTCAGGTAGAAGTCAACACAGTTTTCGTAGATATTACTAAAGTCCAAACTGATGTAAATAAAGTCAGGGAAGAAATCGAAAACTCAAAAACCCTTTGTACGCGTAATATAACTGCATTAGCGACTAGGTTAGTCGATGAATCAGTTAGAACAACAACGTATTTAGCAGAGTTGAAGTATGATGTAGAGGTCATGAGAACCCAGGTATTAGACCATAATCGATTATTAAAAGAGGATATCGAAGTAGACATAGCAGATATGTTAACAGCAAACGTAGCGGTATGGAAAGACGAGTGGAATAAGTCAAGTGGGGAACATGTAACCCAAATTCAGGAAAGGATTGAAAGAAAACTTGCCAGTACGCAGATAGAAATTAACAATGAAGTAGTACAGATAAGGAAAGATTTAAGCGTCAGGATAAATTCGCTATCCGAAAAACAAGTTGACGATAGAACACAACTAGATCAGGATATGCAAACATTAAAATCTACATTAGAGGAACAGATGCATAAAGTTGTCTCGGATATAAATGAAACGACGAGTAAACTGAAAAATTTGAAGTTAGGAGAGGCTAGTTTAATGGAGAACTACAAAGAAGAGATAATCAAGAAAGTCTTAACGGAAATCACTGACAAGGATACAGAAGGCTTAGCTTGCGAATTGAACAGGAATTATACCAGAAGATATAACCTAGATCCAGAAGAGAGAGACGTGACTCCTGAAGAACGTGTATCCAGATTCAGAGAGGAGGATGACGAGAGGAATATGGAACCTGAGTGGAACTATCGAGATAGTGGGAAAAACTATCCGGATTCATATCCGAGGAACGTGACGCTCATCAGGAATTTCGAAGACAAACCGCAGAAATTCAGTAACACTGATAGTTTGACACCTATCGAGTATGTAAGGAATCTCAAAGATTATTTCATCGAAGCTCACATTCCCAGAGAGAGAGAGATGAAGATAGTAGAGAGATATCTGATTGGAGGACCCCTCGAATAGTTTCGCGCATTTAGATACACATTCAGTAACTTTGACGAGTTTGCAGAGGCATTAATCAAACGATTTTGGTCCATAGAAGCGCAGAATTCGTTAAGAGCGGAGGTGTATTCAAGAAAATACTCAGGTACTCTTCCAACGCGGTACGCTGATTTCTTTACGAGTCAATTGTCCCGCTTGAGATTCTTACAACCCCCATTGTCCACGGAGCAACTAATTGATGCGATTTCTCGTATGCTGCCAGTTGAGGTGAGAAGACTTATAATTTCGTCCAACATCAGGGATTTAACCAGCATGGATGAATTACTGAGAAGGTTAGACTACACAAGTCCAATGCCTAACGTAGTACAGAAAGGTCAAAGGCAGGAGTTTAAAGAAATCAATACGGTATATATGGACCAAGTCCAACAAACTGACAAGCCAGAGGAGGAGAAAACTGACAATGTAGGTCCTCACAGGAATAACCAGTTTAGAAATAACAGATCACAAGGTTACCGACCGTATCAACAGAGAAGAGGTTGGAACTACAACCGAGGAAACTACAATGGAAGAGGCAGATATTACAACAATAATGGGTATAACCGAAACTATAATAGGAATAACCTAAACCAAAATAGAAACCAGAATACTCAAGGTCAGGTTATGACACCCGATCAGTATCAGCAAAGAGAGAAGGAAGGCCAGCAATACTTAAAAGAATTAAGGGATAAAGAAGCCGACAATCAAAAGAAAAGGCAGGATGTTGTAATCGATCCTGGGCCTTCTACGAGCCAGCAGAATTTTGAGGTCGGTAACACAAAAAAAAACGCCGATTTCTCAACGTCAGTGAGAACCTGTAAATACATTGCCACACCACACCTGATTACGATTAATGAGATATACGAAGTTACCGATGAAGATTTACTAGAAGAGAGGGGTATTGTTAAAGAGGAAAGACCATGTGCATTACCTATTATTGCTGTACGGATAGATGGACAACAATACAAAGCCCTGATGGATACTGGTGCTATTATTTCCATCATTTCAGAGGAATGTTATCAAAGTCTGCTAAGAGGAGAGAACATGACAGTTCTACCTGTTTCTACCGTCAAAGTGAGAGGGATATTCCAAGATAAGGCAGTGAAATGCAAGATTCAAGTGTTATTGAACTTTGAGATCAATGGAAGGAATTATGAACAGATCTTCATTGTGGTGAGCAAGATCAATTTTGATATGGTGCTTGGAATCGATTTTATATCGAAGGTCGGAGCTATTATTGACATGAAGAACAGAAGTATTAGCTTTAATGATGGGTACATAATCACAGAAGAGATAGAAGAACAGGACGTGAAAAACAGTCTGGAAATAGACCTTAGGGAAGAAATTTTGAATACAATAATTAATGAAGTGGAAAATTTAGAAGAAATACCCAGTAGAAAAACTGAAGGATTTGAAGAAATTCAGGGGGAATTTGAGGATCTGATAAAGGAATTCCAAGATATTTTCGATGAAAAGCCTGGATTGATTAAGGATTATAAGTACAAGATAAGGCTGACAGATGAAACCCCTTACCAGAAAAGAATATACCCCATTCCTGAGAAATACTATCAAGAAGTACGAGGGTTAATCAGAAAAATGGAGGTAGACGGGATTATTAGAAAACAGGCGTCGTCTTATATAAACCCCATCACAGTAGTGAAGAAAAGTAATGGTCAGATACGTCTTTGTCTCGATGCCAGGACCATCAACTTGAAGATTCTTCCAGAAAATGACAGACCACCCAAGATTAGAGATCTGCTTCGAAAATTCAAAGGAAGAGCTTGTTTCAGCGTTCTTGACTTGACGTCTTCTTTTTATCAAGTTCAACTAGAATAGGATAGTATGCAGTACACTGGATTCCTATTTGACCAGACGTCATGGGTCTTTGCCAGAATGCCTTTTGGAATGGTTAACAGTGGACCAGCACTTATTCGAGCACTTGATAGTAAGCTCACTGACGAAGTGAAAGAAAATGTAATCTGCTACATTGACGATTTAATCGTATCTTCACCCAGCACCGCAGAACATTTAGTGCACTTGAGAAAGTTGTTCGAGAATTTAAGGGAGGCCAACATCAAGGTGAATTATGGAAAATGTCAATTCTTGAAGAAAGAGATAAATTACTTGGGGCATACTATTGATAAAGATGGATATCATCCAAACATGAAAAAAGTAGATGCGATCACGAGATTTCCAAAGCCAACTAAGGTGAAACAAGTCAGAGAATTTGTAGGTGCATGCCAATTTATTAGCAGCCACTGTCCAAGATACTCGGAAATTATGGCTCCTCTGTATGACTTACTCAAGAAGAACAACAGATGGAAATGGAGTACCGCTGCAGACGAGGCTTTTGAGAAAGCAAAAGAGATGCTCAGAAATAATGTGAAACTGGAGTACCCAGACTTTGAAAAGGTGTTCTATATTGAGTCTGATGCATCGAGAATAGGCATTAGTGCAGTCTTATACCAGAAAGACGAGGCAGGCAACAAGCACTACATTGCGTTCACTAGTCGGAAGTTGAAAAAGCACGAGGAAAACTACTTCACGACAGAGCTTGAAGCGTTAGCTTTTGTGACAGCTTTACAAGCCTGGAAGAAAATCCTGCTGGGACATAAGGTCATCATTATTACTGACCATAAAGCACTACAGTTTATGTTGCAAACTGACATGTCGAGTGATAGATTGACACGTTGGGCTTTGTTCACCCAACAGTTTAACGCTACTATCGTCCACCAGCCTGGGAAAGATAACTTACTGGCTGATGCTCTATCACGTAACCCTATTAAAAATGTGCAGATACACCATGTACAATTGGAGCAAGAAGATCAAGAGACCGTTAGGAGGTTAGCCCGAATCGGTGTGTCACAGAAGAGACACGCTCCAATAAGGAAAATGTACAGGTTCCTCAAGGGTTACATGGACAATACGGATGTTGACTATGAAGCTACACGGAGAAATTCACGACACTTTGTCTTGAGTGGAGACATCGTATGCAAGTATGCTGACTCTGCGCATACAAAACTCCGAATAGTCGTGCCACCTAAACTTGTGGTCAATTTAGTGTGGGTAGCTCATCATGCAACTGGACATGCCGGTTTAGATAAGACTCTTAATACACTTAAAGAGAGATTTATCTGGACTAACATGCGTTCCAGCATTGCCAAGGTCATTCGATCATGTGACAAATGTCAAAGAGCAAAGTATGCTTCTGCTTTATTAAAGGGAAAACCGAAGGCGATGATTCCTTCTAAGCCAAACGAACTAATGGCGACGGATATATTTGGCCCCTGTCCGAAGGGATACCAGGGTAACCAGTACTTGTTGGTGACCGTGGATGTTTTCTCAAAATTTGTTACAATGAGTCCCATGCAGAAAGCTAACACGAGGAACGTAGTAAGCAGACTGGAAAATGCTGTATTTCCTAAAGCTGGTATACCGGAATATCTACTGTCAGATCATGGAACGCAGTTTACGTCCGTGGAATTTGCAGCGGATATGGAAAGGCTTGGCATTAAGCACCTATTTTCAAGCGTGCGTTACCCTGAATCGAATTCCTCAGAAAGATATATGGCTGAATTTTCGAAATTCTGTCGAATTTTCTGTCCAAATGATCATTCTGGTTGGGTGAGATTTGTACCCCTTATTGAGGAATGTCTGAACTGTACAGTGCAGGAGAGCACAGGAGAAGTGCCAATGCGACTTCATCTAGGAAGAAACCCAGAAAGGCCGTGGGATAATCTTTTCAACCACATACCTAGAGATCCCGACCTAGGAAGGCAGCAGAGGATTGACAAGGCAAAGGAACAACTCCAGAAAGCAGCAGAGAAACGATTGAAAAGAGTAGCTGGAAAACGTTTTGGTACACCCTTACAAGTTGGAAATCTTGTATTATTACGCAGACCTGTCAAGGCTGATATGACCAAGAAAATTTACCCCAAATTTGGATTAGTGTTCCTGGGGCCGTTTAGGATTACGAACGCTTATGGAAACAACTGTTATGAACTCTACGATGATGAGAATAATGTCGTTTACGGCGAGTTCAATGCTGGAAATTTAAAAAGATACTATCCTAGAGTAAGCCAGTAATAATTCAATTTCGTGTTCAAGAGAGTTGAGATACTTGTAACATTGAGTTTAAAAACAATTTGCAACTGTTTTTAAAACGTGGTGAGAGGAGAATGCCCCCGTAATTGAATTATATAGAGACCACGGTGGCTATATTGAAATTATAATGAGAGTTATGGCTGTCATAGTTATGACGTGGGTAGTCATGACGTAAGCACGGATGACGTAAATGTTATGCCAGCAGGCTACTTGAGCTGAGATTCTCAGTGACGTCAGCATTTAGTCGAGAATATTCCAAGATTTACGACGCAGTCGCAGGAAACGAGGAATTCGGCTGAGGAAGAAACTATGCTATTGGAGGGGAGGCTTGAACCAATCAACGATAGTTTAAAGGAAGACGGAGATTGCTGAAACTATGGTATTTTTATTACTTTTGGAATGCAGAATTGTGGAAATCCATTTGCAGTAAAGGCATTGATTTGGAATGTTGGTGAAATTTATTTTCAGTTTTTGAATTTTGAAAATCCGTTATGTATTAACGAAGTTGGAACTTTTAGCGATGACGCAGTATCACGCTCTGGAAGGGATGGAAACGCCCCTCGTGAAGTTAATAAAAGGGCTTGCGCAGAAGAGAGGAGTCTCTTTCATTCTCCGATCATTCTCAGATCTCATTCTCAGATCATCGAAGTATAATTGTGAAAGTTCTTTTCTTATACATTCATTTTAGTGAGACGTCGAAGTGAACAGTAGTGAAAAGAGTCGTCTTTATAACGCGTGGCGAAGCCACTATATTAACGAGATCCATGTCAAACTAGGTGAAGTTGAGACGGACCTTAGAACGCTTCTACAAGTTTAGCTTCGAACAGTTAGCGGTCACCGATAAGCTAATTGTATTGTGCAGTGCTACATAAAGTAATAGAGAAAAGCTGAACAATTTCGACCGATTAGTTTGAAAGATATTAGCAGTTTTATACGACTGACAAAAGTGATTATCTCGCCACCTGAGAAGCACTATTGTATAGCCAGAATCAACGCCACGGCTAACGCTGTTAGTGGAATAGAAAGACTTCAGATTGCTTTGTTACACAACGCTACAGTATAATGGAGCAATTTAATACGGCAGTTTGTTCTTCTATGACTACAACCGAAGAGCAGATGGAAGGCTAAAGGACTTAATGCAATTGGGACATATTTCAACGGAGTAAGATAGCAACATGGAACTTCGCTAATTGCTATTCCACACAAGCGAACATGTGGTGAATACCATCTACACCCATGTTTCGTGATTAAAGGCTGAATACCATCGAACAGCCATAGAAACAATTTCATACTCTTTGAATATGAATAATTTCTTCGGAAATTTCTACAAAACTTCATGACGATTGTCTACTGGAACTTCAGGGAATTTTTCAAGAGAGGTCAGGGATATCCCGACTCACAAAGAAGATTATTGCCGGAAGGATGTCTATTCGTCTTCGAGGAGCAGAGCGATTCACGGAGAAGGAAGCAGTTCGATTCTCCGAGGGTGCTATTTCCTATTTCGAGGATGGAGCTCAGCTTTAACTTGGTGAAATGGATCCATCAGCAGTCTTCTTTGGGGAATTTTTCCTCTGGAACGTCAATCGGCAGATAAGGTAGTCGTGAACGTTTTTTTTTGTATTTGAGTTCATTAATAATGTTTGAGCAACTATTTTTCCCATATTTTTATCCTCTTGTATTTTGCCCTATTTTCTTGTTTGAGATTCTTATTCTCAGTACACCTTGTTGAGTTATGCCTTTTTCGACGATTTATTAAGACATTGTTATGTCATGGGCATAGTTAAACGATTTTGGATCAGTTGAGAATGATGTTTAGATTTTTCAGTAATTAATATGTTTGTAGTCACGATTTGACTGTAAGTTAATGATTTTTATGGCAGATTTAAATTCAGACAGTGTGTCATTTTATTAAAGTAATTCTACCCCAGTTTAATTACTTTGACCAATTTTCTGTCATCATCAAGAAGGAAGAACATTTAAATGATTTTAGAGCGTTAAAATCCATTACGTTGTCGACGATCTTGGAAATACTAGTCGTTATTTGAATTGATTGCAACACAAACATTTATCGTCAGTTATGAACGATCATTGCATCATAGACACTTTTGTGAAAGATTAACTTTAATAATGAATTATTGAATGCATTAAAGTCAAGAACTTTTGGTAGGAGTTTTTCTCAATTAGAGATTTATAGAACGATGTTTGCATTCCCCAGTCTAATTGGATTCTATTCGACTACTTTGCAGTTTTAGTCGCACTTTATTTGATGATAGTATTTTCATACTACAATTTCTTCTAAGATGTTAATCTTAAATTTTGATAGACCAGACAGGCGTATATAAGCGTATTCACTATTAAATTTGTTTGTGATTGGCAAGTTTTGATTTCATTTCGGTTCATGAATGAAATCCACGAAGGTTAAATAAAACAGTTTTGAAACAATTAATGATTATAAGAATTTTTAAGTGGAACTATGAATGTATAATTGCTAGTGCAGCGCGTGTTGAAAGTCGCTGAGGTATAATGCCCTTGAATATGAAGGAAGTTCCCACAGGAATTAATGTTAAAGAATTATTTGTGGAAGTTTTGTAAGTTATGTGGAAGTTTTTAATGCCATATAGATTAATATATGATGAATTTTGGGCCTAATTTTAATGCAGTTTGTGCATTAACTTGTTAGCGAAGGATTTTCCGCTGGAGTAAGATTGTCATAGTTCGTTGGAAATTAATCAAGTGAATTAACTGTTATAATTAACACGAGTTTTGAAAGAATTTGAGATAAGATTTTGAACGAAGATTACCGTCACAAATAATTATTAAAACCTTTATTAAAACCAGATTGTGACATTAACATATATAACTAACCTTCATTGGTCGATTATATTAATCACGATTATGAAAATTACCAACCGGATGAACATGTGGTTAATGTATTTCTTAAATTAATAATTTAAACAATTTAAATGTTAATATTGTAAATAAATGCTGTAAATATTTTTGAAAATAATGTGGAACGAGAGTGATGTTAAAGGCGTGCTTATAATATTTTTATTGTCTTTGACAAATATTATAAACAATTTCTAATTGTTATAAATAATTTATGTGATTTTGTTATAAACATTTAAGAGCTAATTAAACATATGGATTGAACTTAACAAGTTTAAGGAATTAACATAATGATCCAATAGGATGTGAGCAAAGTACTTGAAAGATTTGCGTAAATATAAATGTGAGTTGTCTTGTAGACATTTAAAAGCTTGAGAGAGCAAGCTGTATTCTTACGTAACGTAACATGTGAGAAGGGAATCCATTTGACCAGTATGCAACAGGTTGGAGGGTAGCTTGCAGCTGTGCCAACATCTGGTTATCAGCGGGCTAGGTCGTCTACACTCTGGCCTTGCGACTATAAATACCATTCTCATGTTTATTAAAAGGAAACCAAATGCTCTATATATGTCACACCCTGACGTCCTTTTCCAATCCAATTATGTTATGAATATTACGTTATTTGGAGCTCGTGGGAGCTAATATGTTCTATATCATGTTGTATGATAATTTTTGCAAGTCCTACAGGAGGACGTAGTCAGATTGACTTGGGCTACTGATAGCCACGTTTATTTTGTTGTGTTATTAAAATCTTACCCTTTATTTGAAATAAAGCTTTTGTACAGTTCAAAGTTCTCGTCTTCGTTCTGGTTCATTTTTAAATATCATGGTGGAGGTTATTGTGTGAACAGACTTTAGTGATCCTGTTGTCAACTCAATCCCCGAGATAATTAAGAGGTAAGTAACGGTAAGTATGAACCCCCGTCTATTTTGGTGTGTTCCACAATGATTTCCTGTGAACTTCTGTGCTCTTATCTCGATAGTATCTGTCAGTGCCATTTTCATTGATGTAGCTGAGCCGGTGCGATTGACTGTTGGCAATCCGATTGAGGGGGCGGATATCTGACAGCCTACTATCCAGGTAAACGGGGACAGTACCAAACCGGCATTTGCCCGAAGACGAAGTGGGAAAGCACAGAAAATCACTTCGAGGATGGCTGAGGTGGGAATCGAACCCCCTCTACTCATTTGGACCACCCGAGGCTGAGTAGACCCCGTTCCAGTCCTCATACCACGTTTCGAATTTCGTGGCAGAGCCGGGAATCGAACCCATGACCTCCGGGGCGGCAGCTAACCATGCTGACCGCTACGCTACGGAGGCGACATCGTTTTTATTTACACTCTAATATTACATAACAATTCCAAGACCCACTTTTTTTTCACTGCTTACTTGATATTTCTACTCTCGCATTGCCTTCTTGATACTCTGCTGCTACATCACTCCCTTTCCACATGGTACCACTGCAAGCTGGATCGGATCGCATCTAGCTGGCAGTGCGTCTTACATACTTCCATCCGATCCACTTCCGTCCCATTTTTCAAAATCACTCCCACAAAAATATCCAGCAACCGAGTGGAAAGATGTTACACATCAAAAGGTTGGGCACCCCTGTCCTAAAGGATAGAGTTCATGGAAGATCTAATCTATGACATTAAAGGTTGTTTTCAAAATTGAGGTTCCTGCCTTTGGATTTGTGTTTACATTTATTGCTTTTCATCATAAATGAGTAAGAACTCATTCAAATCCTCTGATGATAAAAATTAGTTGCCGCTACTTAAAAATCAACCAATGACGTAATAACCTATTGTTTCAGGGTGAACCATGAAGCTGTAAGATATAACGCCACAACAGAGACCTTAGAAAAGAAACCGAACATCTCGCTAAATCCCATACCACCACTCATCCCACAAAAGAACGTATCGGCCTCGGAGAAGATCGTGAACGCCATCGAGATATTGGAGACCTTGGATATGAGATATATTCTGAACAACTTAAAGCATGCCACAGTGGCTCGTAGGGAGCATCATTCCCTGCCTCCTTCACTGCGAGGATGGAACAGCAGTGAGAGTACAACCCCTTTACTTGCAGCATCTTCAAAAAGCAGCAACTTCAATTTCTCGACAAAGAGCACATTTCTTCAGGAACACACAACGGTAAGCAGCCATTTGTCATCAACAGGGATACGATTTATATGCACTATGAAGTGTCAAAATATGTACTATATTGTTTTTACATCAGTTGTTACGTTCACCTTCTCAACATAATCTCCTGGTAACTTTATGCACTTTAACCATCGATGTACCAGTTTCTCCAGACCTTCCTAAAACCATTCTTTCGGAGTGCTGCGTAGCCTTGACAGCTGCGTCCAGAGGTTTCTTCATGTTCCCGAACAGGCGATAATCACTTGGTGCCAAGTCGGGAGAGTATGGTGGCTGTGGCAGAACTGTGAATCCCATTTGATCAATGGCAGCGGTGGTCTCTCGGCTATTGTGGGGACGGGCATTGTCATTTTGCAAAAGTACACCTTTAGCCCATTTTCCTGAACGCTCAATCTGAATGTCACGACGTAAGCGCTTAAGGGTTGCCACATATGTTGCAGGGTTAATCGTGGCCCCCAATTCCAGCCAGTCAATGAGGATGATGCCCTTTATGTCCCAGGACACTGTTACCATTCACTTGCCAACTGATGGCACTGTTCAACATTTCTTTGGCGGTGGACTTCCCCTATGCTTCCATTGCATGGGCGCCGTTTTGCGGATTTTGCAGAACTGGACACAGCTGTCGAGGCATGGGTACGCAGCACTCTGAAAGAATGGTTTCAGGAAGGGCTGGAGAGACTGACACATCCATGGTAAAAGTGCATAAAGTTACAAGAGTTGAGAAGGTGGATGTAACAACTGATGTGTAATGTACTTCATTTTGTTAGAAAAAAATAAAGTAAAAAACAATATAGTAAGTTACGCCCTTCATATTGTATAAAATGTGTTAGGAATCTGAGAGTCACACTTACCGGAGGTACGATGTCGTGATGCAGTTGGTCAGAGCCTTCGGCGGGAACAGATGTCTACCCTTTGGGAGGTGGCCTTTTTAAGTATTTGCCGGTGCTGATCCTAGCAGTATTGCTGAGTGGCTGTTTTGATAGCAGCCTCTCTGTACAAGTGGATGTGTGTCAAGCTTGGGCAAGGCTATTACCTAACTCTGCCGGCTTGGTGTAATTAGAAGTGTGTTGTTGCTGTTGTTGCTATCAGCTTGAGGGTGAAAAAGGGGTGAAGTCAGTGTAGGGGGTTGGACAGGTGTAGATAACGGGGGTGTGTCTATGGATGATTATAGATGTGTAGATGGTACTGTTACTCGTAGACCATCTGTAGATAAGTGTCCAGCGTGTAGTATCCACATGTGGATATCTCTCTCAATAGGGGGCTATGCGTCCTAGGGCCCTAACAATATATTGATTAACCAACGAATTGATCAGTAGACACGAGATATGCAAGGAAGTTTAAATGAGAGATCATCGCTGAAGTTGAGTTACGTTTAGTCCCATTTTGGGAATGATGTATAGAAAGTACAAAAGTTACTTTTTGCCTAAATATACGAAGTGTCCTTCCTTGTTTATGTTAACAATAACCAAATAAGAGTCAGTGACTGTGGAAGGACCAATATTAATCAAATTGGGAAGCGTTTCGAAAAATGATAATGAAGAGTTTTCAGCAAAGATTTTGTTGAATTCTTGTTCAATGTTTACAACTCAGGACAATAACGTTTTTTTGTTTTACTGTACTTGTATTTTAGCCTAGTTTACATATTATTTAAAAACTAGTGGGCCCGTGCGAGCTTTCGCAACGTGAATGTAGGTTTATGGGGTAGTAGGGAAGAATGTGGGGGAACGAAGTTTTAAATATTGAAGAAATGTATTTATTCTTGTTCAACGGCATACGTACATGAGAAGAACACAAAGAATTATGTAGAACAGTGTTTTGTACTTGTCACAGCTCCTCTTCGTAGACAATATCCGATGTTACAACGAATTCATCGGTTATTGTTTGCTCGGGAGTTTCTTCTACAGCAATTTTTACATTTGCAAAGGATTGAACCTTAGAGAAAGTCTTGGCGAGACCACACCGGAGCCATCTGCTGAGAGATTCCTCAGCTTGCAGTACGCCGCGCTCCCGCCAGATGGCTGCCGCCGCCGTGCTGCCCTGCGCTCTAGCGGCAGGCTCGCTAGGTTACGGTGTTCCCATTGTAAATGTACAATTTTTAAGGTATTTATTTAATTGTGAGGCATTTAAAGAGGAAGTGAGTGCGTTTCGGGATCACATGGGGTTATGCGGAACCTGTAGGTACCCCATATGTGTAGGTTGGTGTTAACAGGACCTTATTTTCGGTACAAAAACGGAATGGGATCTTAGCAGAATATTATAGGGAGGATTTATGATACAATATATTTTAATTAAATAAATGTCTTTTCTTCCGTGAGAGCGAAATACAGCGATTAATCGACAAAGATATTAAGAAATAATTCGAACAACCGATTAATCGATTAAACGCACAATCGATTAATCGATATTTGTAGCAATTAATCTATTTTTCTGCTTAGATTGTTCGATAACTGAAATTAATCGATATAAACTTCAATCATCATCATCATGTGAATATATTTTGAAAATATGGACAATAAAATTAATTTATCCACATAACAGTACATTTTGTTACATTTAGAGCCAACAAAAATAGCGTACTTTTTTTTTCTTTTTTTTTTTCAGAACACTTTCGTTTTATTTGTCATTCATTGGTTATTTCTCCTACCAATACTGTATGCCACAAAATGTTGTTTTAAATTTTCAAACTTGAAGCTTCTCCTGTTATATCGCAAAAGTGATTTGTACTGCCTGAAGCTTCGCTCTACCACACTTGAGGTAATTGGCTCATATTTAATATTCACTGTATCAGCAGGAGATGTATCTGATTCTAGTTTTACATTAAACATATCCTCAAAACTTGGATTTCTGGAAAACTTGCGTATCTGAAAGTTCATGTCTATTTTTTCAAACACTGGTAGTCTACTTGACTATTGTTACAGCCACATACTTTAGAAATCTTTCTTTGCTCAAAAATAATTTAAACTTGTCCTGTGTTGTCATATTTCATTAAAAATCACTAAATATGGAAATATATTTATTTCACATATAAATATGTACCAATGTCATAAATATGGAAAAATATGGAAAATAAATTTGTTTAATTTGAATAAAGGATAACATAATCAATAGAGATAAGTTAAAAATATATGTCTATCTGGGTAATAAATAAATATGTAAATGCATATAGATCCTAGCCCTGGTCATCAATAAAAGAGTGATTCAAATCTTGATTATTATTTTTTATTTCACTTTGAACTATGCTGCTTTAATACAAAATATTACCAAGCCACAATGTTCTTTCCAATATCAAAGAACTTCAGAAATAACCCGATTATCTTATATCTGATGTGGTGGGGGACGGGGGAAGCGGCATAGTTCGAAGTAAAATTCAAAATTTTGATTATAGATTCTTTTAATTCACTAGGTTTTACCATGATAATCCTATGACATTATCATACGTAACTAGCAAATAAATAGTTTTCCCAAATATGATAAAATTTGAACAAAATAAATAAATCAGTAGCTTTTGTGTAAGTAAACAATGTATTTAGAAATTCAACCATTTTGTAATAATCACACAAATTTCTGATTTTTTCATAAATGTTCGTATTAATGTATCGTTTGTTCTTTCTTCATAATTTTCATGGATGTTCACGGATATTTCAGTTACCTGACCAGGAGTTGAAATTTATAATGGTCGCTGCCCTGAAATAGGAAAATGGAACTTTATTAGCTACTGTTCTGCTCAATTGTAAAAAGACTGAACTATTCTTAATAGTATTATAACTTCACTCCAGGGCTCGAAACAGTGACATTTTGAAATACCTGCAATATTAGGTCTAAAATAGTCATAATCTACAGGGTCATTATATATGTGCGCACGAGTAAACACGGCAAGCCAAGCCGGCTGTGACTGGTGCAGATCGTGGCCGCGTGTACCCGGTTCAACCGGTGGTGTCGCGCACTTTCACACTTTTACCAAACATGTTCAATAATGTGTGCTTACAGTCTTGTTTCAGAACAAGATTTCCTGCTTTTCATATGCGAATTATGGATATACACACGTTCGCGCAATGTGATTTGGTGTCTAGGCACGACTAACAATCACAGTAATCACAATACCGACTAAACGTACAACACTAACGTCTAAGCTTTGTAGATACACGTCCATATGAATGACAAAACAAGTGTGAACTAACGATATGAGTCAGCGGAGCGCGCCAACCACTGTACAGTGGGTCAAAATTGAAATCTAGAAGGACAAAATTATTTATTTTCATAATAAAAAAATCAAAATGTATTACTTGTACAGCATTCTCATATAAATGCCGCTCACTATTCTGGGATATAAACGCATCTTAGTGTAAATATGTCACCTCTGTTTGAGCAGTCAGAATTGGAGGGTGAATGTAAGTGGCTGTGGTTTGTTTGACTTTGTGGTTAGTGTGATGCTTTAAGATGGAACATGCAGCTGAAGGTATGATCTTTGTAACGTGCTTCAGTTATTAATGGGCGAACTTGTTGGGTAATTATAGCTATATTCGCATTATATAATATTTAACTATTATTTTTAAAATTATATTTTCACTTAGATTTTTAGTATGTTGCGTCACTCTGCGTCACTTTCTACTTAATGTTAAAATGTAGATAAAGTCTTGTAGTTTACGCCTGTTATAAGAATTGTTGCATTTTTTTGCAACTTACTTAGTTATTTTACGTTTTAGAAGATGCCGCGCAACCAGTTCTCACACGTTTACAACTGTTTGAAGCACTGGGTTCGACAATTATGTCAAAAGTGGAACTTTTTGACTTTGTTAAAAGTAAATTAGGGGTTGAAAATTGTTCTGAAGAGATAACTGAATGCTCTATCCAACTTCTAGTCATAGACATTTTTGCATGTGTAGACGTAGCTTAAAAAGGTCTTAAGTGATGTTTATTATGAAGTAAACAAATTATATACGTTCCTTTCACTCTAAATTCATGATTAAAACGTAAAAATAATGTTGTCTCCCTAGATTTCGATTTTGACCCACTGTGCACTGGCTGAACCGCATCCGCGATCTGTGCCAGTGTTTACTCACGCACACATAGATAATGACCCCGTATTATTACCATAGGTATCAAATAACAGTGACGGTAATAACTTGTTCCAGAAACCAGCCCTCGTGAAAACAACTTCTCCAGCTAGTTCAAATACAACAGTTCCAAATGGATCAAATAACAGTGAAATTAGAACATTTCAAAACACTTCAAGCAGCCATGATACAATTTTATTTCAAGAACCTCATAATGACAATCTGGACAAGAAAACTTTAGTGCAAAATTCAGATTTTGTAAAAGATCTCAGAGTTGATGACAATTCTTCATTTAATAAAAGTGGTGTTACTAAAGACTCTATTCAAAGTGCATCTAATGAAACTTCACAACAAGAATGGGAATTGTCTTGGAATCAAAATTCAACTGGTCTGTCATTCGTTTTCAATGACACAAAAGTCAACATTCAAACTCTCAACAGTTCAAAAGATGATCCTAAAACGTTAGTTAAAATTTCTACAACTGAAGCAAGTCCGACAGTTTCTCAAAGAAACCAGGCAAATAATTCAAACTTTCATGAGGAATTTAATGATTCCACATCAAGTCAGAAAGTAAACATCAATAATGTACAAGAAGGAACTTTGACATTGACAGAACAACCCCATTTATTGCAAAACAGTACGGCTAAAAATATGATGCAGTATGAAACAGGACAAAATATGACTAGTACACTAAATACAACAACAACAACAAAACCAGAAGCCAGCGTTACACGCCAATTGAAAGATGCAGAAAGTATCGATGATAATATCGTACATCCTGTAAGAAAAAGAGAGATTGCACAAAATAAGACACTTGAGCAGAATGTCAACATATTAGAAGCAGAGTTATTTAAAAGTAATGATGTTAAGATTTCAAATAATAATTATATTGGCACGACAATTAGTTTAGCTCAAAGAAGGCTGGTGTTCGAAGGCAAAACCACAACACAAAACATTGCAGAGAAAATCATTTTAGAGGCAAATGTGAATAAGACATCAGATGGAATGAAGGTATTTGAGTTTTCTTCAAGTTCAGAAACATCTGCTGGAATAGCTCATTTAAACAATTCATACTTGAGTAGCAAGACTAATGAAAGTACAGTACAAGGAGCTGTTGAATTGTCTTCCAAACCATCATATACCACCATAAAATACAGTGGTTCACAGAACCACGACGGCTCCTCGACTAGGAGTTCCTCTTCGACAATCGGTCCTCATGGAAGCAATTCAATTGATGTGAAGAAAGCTATGAATTCAACCAATCATACTAAAACAGATCAACACAGTGACTTGATCCATAAAAACTTCCATTATTTTAATAATACGTGGAGGGAGGTTCCTCCTGAAGTCGGTACGACATCTCCAAAGAGCGACACGGAATGGTACCTGTGGATATACGCTGCTCTAGTTGGGGGCGCTAGTATGCTCATGATATTCAGAACTAACTTCCTCATGGAACTCTGTGAAAGGTCTTCGAGAGGGCTGCACGATAAGATGTTCTACACCATTATTCACACGACCAAGAGATTCTTCGACCTCAATCCGACAGGTGAGTGCAGTCATACTTGTGTATAATACGCTCAAGAAGAGCTTGCCACAGAATACTGCGCAGATCTTCGGCAATGTTCGGGTGGGTTCGGTAGGGGCAGAATACGCCCCTCCCACTTCGCTTCAGTAGCTCGCTGCAGCAGAAGCTTCGCATTCTAAACTGTGACTGGGGTTCAAGTGAGATCCCAGTGAGTGTATGTAATGCCTTACACAGTAGTTATTACCTGAGCCAGGACACAGTAACCTATACTGTAATTAGCATATATTGTTTGCTGCGTCCTTGCACTCTAAGCTTGAATTACAGCTGTAGACCACGTCTCGCAGTGAGCCCTCAGGGTTGAAGAATGCAGTGAGAAGTGAGCCCGGTAATCAGCATTCGGGGGACATACAGGAGCCCCGTAATGAGCATTAAACTACGCCGATTGATAATGGTCTCTGCGCATCGTTGAGTTTAGGCAAGCTCTTCTTGCGGCTACTCGAACTCTTTCTAACAGTTTTGTTAGCTCAATTCAGTATTGCCAGCGATACGCCCCAGTGAATCATTGGGCTCGTCAGTTGGTATGGTACACCTCACCAAGGCTTCCAAGCCACATGGGAATTGTGGGAAATGAGTTAGCGGATCAAGCTGCAAAAGAGGCGGTATTACTACCACCTCGGCCTATGGAGGTACCTGCTACAGATGTTCGCTCTGTTACGCCAACAAGTACTGGCATTTTGGGAGAGTTAGTGACTAGCTGACCCAATGCCTAGTAAACTGAGAACGATCAAGGGAACTGCTCGCGAGTACGGAGCTCTTTCCGGTCACGGAGGGAGTCCGTCATTTTGTGTAGACTAAGGATAGGTCATGCAAGGAAGAGACCCCCCCCCCCCACTTTGCACCTGTGAAGCCGTATTCACCGTGGCCCACATTTTAAACGAGTGTGTGTATCTTGCTGATCTACGAAGAAACCTTGCTTTGCAGATTACACTCGATCTTATATTAGCCAATGACGTGGTGGCTGCTGATCTCGGCATCCGCTTTATAAGAGAGAATGGGTTAGGGCCAGCGATCTAAATTTTAAAGTGATCATTGACTCAAAGACTTCGTTCTTTTTTGAAGTACCGTGACCCATTTTTACATTAAAGAAATCGTACCTTTCGGCTGCCTGGCGAATAGACCGTTTCTTGGCCTGAAATGTCAAAAATTGCTTGTTGCCGAGTTTCGTCCGTATACTGTAGTTTCTGTACGCTCTTGTCCCAAGAGGACGCTTGTAAGTCCTTGGCATCGTAGTAAGGGACCTAAAATACGTAAGAAATTGCCTGGAGGTGCAGAAACCTGAGATTTTTTCATAACCAAATTTATCTACTAAAGCAATAGAAATAGAAAGGTGTCGTCCAACAATGAAATATTCGAAAAAATTACCTAATTTCCTTATTGTTTTGCCCTGTTTTTAAATCTCCAGAGCAAAGTTCCCAACGAACGTGATTTTTTCGCCAGAGCAGACGGTACATTAATGTTTCCTCCTGATGAGAACCGCATTGATGCGCTGCTTTTTCCACTTAAGTGGCGATCAATCTTTGAGAGTAGAAGGCAAACAGAGCTTGTGTTTCCCATCTACTCCAGTAGGTGCCCGCACAGTCCAAAATCCCACTGGTCACGATTCGCCCGCCAAAAGTAAGGTCAATTATGGCGAGATTTATAAAATACAGTAAACTGACGTCTTGTCACAAACTCACCACGCTTATTTTATTGATTTTTTAGCCTATTTTCAATTTTGAAAAAAAAATAGGCTTATGAGATCACCTTTTGTCCGTGTGTGTGTGTGGGTGTGTGGTGTGTATGTGTGTCCCTAATAAAATCTAAACGGCTGGAGCGATTTCAATGAAACTCGGTAAGTTCATAGCACTATTCCGGACGACCTCGACCGTGCCCTTCAAATTTTGTTACGTCTCACCAATCCAACATGGCGGCTGTGCGAAATATGTCACCAGCATTCAATATCTCCGAAACTATTCCCGATATCATCCTGGAATTTTTACGGTGATAAAGGGAACTACTAGAAGTTCACCTATGTGACTTTTGAAAAACTGGTAACTACAAAACCAACATGGCGGCCACGCGAATTTGCGACTTTTAAATAGACGTTTCTCGCGATTTAACCAACCAAACGCAATAAAACTTGGTACAGTATATGTTTATACACATGGTAATGCACCGACATCTAACTTAGTTCAATTGTTTACATAACCACGAGATGGCGGATGTGCAAAATATTTCACCGGCATTCTGTATCTCTGAAATTATTAGCAGTATCACCCTGAAATTTTGTACGGAGATAAAGGGCACTACTGGAAGTTCATCTATAAGACTTTCAAATACCGGTTAACTACAAAACGAACATGGCGGCCAAGCGAATTTGAACATTTTAATTAGACATTTCTCGCGATGTAATGTTCCCACCGCAAAGAAATCTGATACAGGAAATGTTTATACACATTGTAATACATTGGTATCTAATTTAGTTCAATTGTGTCGCCCAGTTCCATAACACGTTATGTCCAAAAAAATGAAATTCCTTTTTATTGCGCCATTTTGTAGAGGGCATTCATATGCATGTCTTCAATATGCCAAACTGTTCCGTAAGTCGCTATTTCACGCTTAAATTGAGCATTGAAAATGGAGTACTGTTCCAAAACTCGTCATGTCCACAGCAGAAACTGTTCCATAACCCGTTATGTCCATTACCAGAGCACAGAAACAAAACTCGTCATGTCCAACTCATTTCCCACACTTGGCAAGTGTTACAGTTCCATACATCGTTATGTCCGACAAATTAATTCAGCTGGTTTTGCCAACATATTTCGGGTATTAAGGTGTTGTTCCGTTTCTACAACTGAACAAATGAGGTTAGGGAACTTTATGGAGGTTGGTACACTTGTTTTGTTTTGAAAGGGGACTGTAGTAAAGCCATAACCTGGCATTCTGCTTGTGTGTTAGTTTTCAGCTGTGAACGTTTAATTTTTCTCTGTTATACAGTGTTTGAAAGTGTTTTAAGGCTAATTTAAACATGGGGAATGACGAAGGGATTGTTGAGGGTGACGTTATTACTCCGGCACGACCAGGTCAATCAAGGAAAAGAAAGAAAAACCAGGAAGCATGGACAAAAGTTGTAGCCAAGAAAATGAGGTTAGTGCTATAGCCTAGACAATTTATGAGCCTTTTTATTAAAGAATGTATTAATTTACTTCATAAATCTAATAATGGGGTTTCTCTTTCAGGTATTCTTCAAAAGGTCCACCATCCATGCCTACATGTGGTCATGTAGGGGGAGTTTTTAAATGTAGTGAACTAGGAATGCAAGACATCCGACGAATGAACCAACATTTTTATTCAACACAAAACCGCCAGGTTCAGAATGAATACATTTTGAAATATGTAACAGTTGAAACTCCACACCGCAGCAGATCACGAGTAAATATGCAACAGAAAAATGTGACCATCAAGTATTTCTGCAATAAGCAACGAGATGGAGTTGTAACGAGGTTGCAGATATGTAAGAAGACCTTTATTAATATCCTTGGTGTTAGTCGGGATCGTGTTCAAAATGTATGCAGAAAGTTTTTTGAATCAGGAACCACACCTGTGGAAAAACGGGGAGGTGACACAAGATCAGGCCACTTTCAAAGTAGGCGAGATGCTGTCAAATCCTTCATTCTATCAATTCCTCCGCTTGGGAAACATTATTGTAGGTCCAGAAATGTTCATAGGTACTATCTACCAAGTGAGCTGTCAATAACAAAACTATATCGCATGTACAATGAAAAAGCTACTGAGGATTTGAAAGTTAAGTATGATTTTTTCCGAAACATTTTTGATAACAACTTCAATATTGGATTTGGGTCCCCGGCAACTGACGTTTGTTCCTTTTGCCTAATGCATCAAGAAAAATTAAAACGTCTGCCTACCGGAGAGGAAAAACAAACGGTGCAAGCAGAACTAACAGTTCACAAGGCAAAGGCCAAGGCCTATTACGATAATCTTCGAACCGAGATAGAAGGTGTCAAAGTTATTAGTTTTGACTGTCAGAAGAATCTGATATTACCAAAACTACCAGATCAGTCATCCTACTACTTAAGACAGTTGTATTACTATAATTTTACTGTTTGTGAAGGTCTATCAACTGCAAGTCAAACCAAAGATAACACGTTTTGCTATGTATGGCTCGAGCATGAATTTCCCAAAGGTTCTTGCCAAATTGTGTCTTCAGTTTACCACCGTTTGTGTAACACTGACTTGAAGGAAGTAACTACCGTTAAGCTAGTTTCTGATGGTTGTGGTGGACAAAATAAAAATTCAACCATGGTTGGAATGATTTGTATTTGGCTTGCACAAAATGCTCCAGATAGTGTAAAGAAAGTCATCCTTTTGTTTCCAATAGTAGGCCACTCCTACATTCCACCAGACCGAATATTCGGACGTATTGAGAAAGAAGTTAAGACCAAAGCTTCAATTTTAATTCCAGAAGAATATGAAGCCCTGTTTGACTCAATTGGGACCGTGTTTAAAGTTGGGACCGATGTAAACGTATATGATTGGAAAACTGCTGCAATGGGTGCTCCTAAGAAAGGTGAGATCCCTGCCATCCCAGGGACTGCCAAGCCAATAGGTAAGTGGCACTTCAAGTTCCAGCCCAGCAAACGAATAATTATCACCAAAGAGTCTAACAAAACCATAAAAGTACGAGGTGAAGTAGCCTACAACATGAATTTGGGGAGTTCCCGAAGTATCTGTCGAAAGGGCAAGTCCTGGACCGAAACCACACCCAATCTCATAGCCAAAGGTGTCCTCATCAAGCCTCAAAAATTGAATGATGTAAAATCACTGCTACAAACCCACTTCGGGTCAGATTGGAAGATGGATCCAACCCTTAAGTTTTATTCTCAACTTTGTGCCGATCAGCAAGCTCTTGTCGATCAAGGTGATACACTTCGACAGGAAGAGGAGGATGATGTCGGGGAAATTGCTATGGAGAGTGAGGACATTTTGGGAGTGTAAAATGTTGAGACTTTAGAAAACAAGTTACATTGCTCATTTTCATGAATATGTTGGGGAAATTGCTATGGACAGTCAGGACATTTTGATATTGTAAGATTTTGAGACTTAAAGAAAACAAGTTAAATTTTTCGTTTTTATGATTGTATCCGAATGAACATTTATTTCATTGTAACAATAAAACATTTCCTTACAGAAAGCAATATTTGCATCTTATTAAAACCAAAATTAAAAACTTCCATCCTAAAAACCTGTTCCAAAACTCGTTATGTCCATTTTCCAGTTCCATAACTCGTTATGTCCAACACAATTATGCATTTTTAACAGAAACCTCCATGTACACATTTTGTAGAGTGAGACAGCCTAAATCTGTACGGCTTAATGTATAACTAGAACGAAAATTCGGTAAAAAATCTCTCATAGGAGAGAAGATACGAGTTTTTCGTGTCTCCTGTAAAATTTTGGTAAATGGACATAACGAGTTATGGAACTGGACGACACAATTGTTTACATAACCTCAAATTGGCGGCTTTGCGAATTTTAAAATTAAGTTTTTATTTCTTGTGTTGTAATCATGCGATCGATGTGAAAGTTTGAATAATGAACCGCTGCAATAATTTTCCTATAATGGTGCATGACTCCACGGCATATACATTTAACAATCCAACATGGCGACTATCCGAAATATTTAGACGGCTCTGAATATCTACGAGTCTATTATAGCAATCAAACTGAATTTTTTAATGTTTATAGGGGCTATGAACTTAAGTTCACCTATAGGACTTTAAATAACCTGGTGATCACAAATCCAACATGGCGGCGACGTGAAGTATAAATGTTCACATGGACGTTTCTCGCAATTTAACCATCCGAGAGCAGTGAAACTTGGTACAGTAAATCCTAATACGAATGTTAATCCACTGGCATGTAATTTATTTCAATTGTTTCCATAACCACAAGATGGCAGCCGTGCGAATTTTTTTAAATCTCGTTGTTCTTCTTGTGTCCTAATAATGTACTCTACACAATAATCTTCATGTAACAGTACATAACTCTAGGACCTACATAGCCTACTTGGTACAGTAAATCCTAATACGGATGTTAATCCACTGACATCTAATTTATTTCAATTGTTTCCATAACCACAAGATGGCAGCCGTGCGAAATTTTTAAATCTCGTTGTTCTTCTTGTGTCCTAATAATGTAGGCTACACAATAATCTTCATGTAACAGTACATAACTCTAGGACCTACATAGCCAATATATAATCCAACATGGCGACCATCCGAAATATTTAGTCGGTTCTCAATATCTACGAATCTATTACAGCAATCAAACTGAAATTTTGTATGTAGATAGAGGCAATTAACTTTAGTAGGATATATGGAAATAGGCTGTATAGTTCTTCACGGAACTACTTGTTGTTTATTTTATTAGTTTTATTTTTTGCTTTATTACTTTTAGGTCTGTTTTCATATTTAGGTGTCCACTCTAAATGTTAATGTACTCAATTGTATAATTTAATCTATGTAGGAGGGGAAGATACCTCGCTGTTCCACCCCTCAAAGCAATAACAGCTAACTAGCTAACTAACACCTCACCAAGACGCTTGGCTAGCATATCTGTGAAATTTGATGATATCACTAGGAACCGGATTCTTAGGTTTTTAAAATTGTCATTTTAAGTGTTCAAAAACATAAAATAGTTCTTCTTTTAGGTTTATAATAGGTAGAATAGGTTTCTATGTTTAAGGTGTATGAAAGTTGATATTAACAGCGCAAAACTTACCATTAATGCCTAATTTTTAGCACAAAATCTCATTTTAACGAGAGTATAAATATTTTACACAATGATACGTACGGTACTATATCAAATTATAAGCGAGAACTTTACACTCGTAAGGAATTTTTTGCTTTCCTTAAATATGTTAATTATTCAAATTCAATATACTGAACCCAGGTACCATTGTTTCAAGGGGCCGAATCCATGTATTGTGGCAAAAAGAAGGAAGGAAATATACAGTCTTTAGAATGACTTGGAAAGATTTTATACAAGAGGACGGGTTAATGTTGTGCAAGAATATGAGCCCAGGTGCCCAGGAAATGATATCACGCGTGACGCACCGATAAGGGGCCGATCATGGCTATAATTAGAACGAGAGGAACTTTCCACGGGAGTGAGCGAGAGATGGTTTCGGAAATTGAGCTTGCGTAGCAGTAAAACGGCAACCGCGCTGTTATGCAAGAAGAGGAATAATTAGATTTAAGACATTTGCGAACAAAAAATTAACAAAAGAAATACATCATTGTGAATCATTTCGGAATAGAGATTTTTGTGTGGAGAAAAAGGTTTTAATAATTATCCAGGAAAGAAGTGCCGACACGGCATTACGTAATTAAAAGTTCCCCGAGACCCGCGGTGGTGGGGATTAAAAATCAAGTACAACACCCACGTATCTTAAGAGTAAATTTCATTTAATATCTCAGAATTGTACGAACGATTTTCACGTGCAAAGAAATCAGTTTACGTTTAGAAAACAAGCTTTCCAGAGATATAATTTTTAAAAGTGTGCGACCATTGCTTCAAAAGTTGGTTATGAAAAAGACAAGGATTTGATCGTTTTGTCACCGTTTTGTATAAAAGCCCTGGCCGTGCCAGGCAAATCATGCAGTACTTACTAGACCTCGAGAGGTCGTGATACTCTGTATCACCAACGAGCACCCGTAGGGAGTGGCCGAGAAGTATCATCATAGTATCGCCGTGTGAAGACTTAGGAAAATCCTAGTACAGGATTTAGTTAAGCCAGAATCAGTCTTTATAGTGAAAGTTCCGAATTACAGTCAAAGTAGGCTGCGAACTTAAAGAACAGGCGATAGGTCTTCAAATAACAGTTCAGTAAAACGACAGAATGTATCGTAACGTTTGAAGTACCAACGATAGAAAAACAAACAGTTGTATAAAAGTTAAGGAACCCGATCTGGGTCGGACAAAAATAGTAACGCCTAGTGTATAAAAAAAGATAGGAACTAGAGCGCCGAAGAAAATAAGAAGGGACATTTTAATCCAAAACATTGTCTAACAGGAGACAAACGAACAGTAAAAGTATTAAGCTACGAAACTAATTAAAGGAATAGCCGTAAGTGCCAGGGAATCATAGGTCACCGATAAAATATTCGAAAGGCCGTAACAGAAGAGACTGTAGCTAGACCAAATAAATAGTGTCTAGAAAGAAGCGATTTCGAGCTAATAAAAATAGAAGCCGATCGTCAGGAAACCGGATTTGAGGAATAGCTGTTCCAGGGAGGGGACATTGATTGAGACTTTCATCATCTTGCCAGATAGGAAGCCAACGTCTAAGAGTGTCAACCCTTGGAAACGGAAAAGAAGGAATCACGTGTGTAAAGGCAAAAAGCGAAGACTTAGTGACTTATATCAGTGTAATGTAAATATAGTTAAATCAGTTTAAGTGTTATAATTTTTAGTGAATGTATTTGTGTATGATAAAAGAATACAAAATTGTATTCAATATGTTACCAGTGTTGAAGGTAAATAATATGTTTGTGTATCAAGAAGTGTTAATGAGTGAAATGGAATTAGGGAAGATGGCTTAAACACATTCAAGTGGGCAAAATGAAACATCGTTGGAAAGTTCGTTCGGTGACCGACATATCATGTGAGTAACCATTTCATTATGTTATGTGTTGGGGAATATTTGCGTACAATCCACCTGAGAATGAGAAAATAGGGATGTTATTGAATAACAAATAACAGAATAATAGCGCGATCTGAACGATAACAAGTAGTTCCGTGAAGAACTATACAGCCTATTTTCATATATCCTACTTATGTTAACTGCCACAATCAACATACAAAATTTCAGTTTAATTGCTGTAACAGATTCGTAGATATTGAGAACCGTCTAAATATTTCAGATGGTCGCCAGGTTGGATTTTTATTTTTGTACTATTACATTAAGATTATTGTGTACGTGTGGTATTCAAACTTCAATCGCATGATTAGACAACAAGAAGTAAAAACGAGATTTTAAAATTACGCACAGCAGCCATCTTGTGATAATGCAAACCATTGAAATAAATTAGATGCCAGTGGATCAACATTTGTATAAGCATTTAACGTGCAACGTTTCACGGCACTCGGAGAGTTAATTCGCGAGAAACGTCCATTTAAATATTTATATTTCGCGTCGCCGCCATGTTGGATTTGTGCTCACCAGGTTCCTGAAAGTCCTATAGGTGAACATATGTTCATAGTCTCTATGAACATTAAAAAATTCAGGTTGGTTGCTGTAAAAGATTCATAGATATTGAGAACCGTCTAAATATTTCGGGAGCTCACCATTTAGGAGTGTTATGTGTATAGGCCATAGAGTTATGTACCATTCAAGGACAATTATTGCCTAGGTTCTTTATTCAAACTTTCACTTCGATCGCATGATTACGACACAAGAAATTAAAACTTAATTTTAAAATTTCGCACAGCCGCCATCTTGAGGTTATGTAAGCAATTGAATTAAATTAGATGGCTGTGCATTACAATCTGCAAAATCAATTACTGTACCACATTTCACTGCGCTCAGAGAGTTAAATCACGAGAAAAGTCTATTAAAATATTTTAAATTCGCTTGGTCGCCATGTTCGTTTCGTACTTTACAGGTTTATGAAATATACATAGGTATACCTGTATCAGTACCCTTTATCACCGTGTGATATCTGTAATAGTTTCGGAGATATAGAATGTCAGTGAAATATTTGCACAGCCGCCATTTTGAGGTTATGTAAACAATTGAACTAAATTAGACTCCAGTGCATTACAATGTGTATAAACATTTGCTGTACCAAGTTTCATTACATTAAATAGTTGATTCGCGAGAAAAGTCTATTTAAATATCTCAACTTCGCTTGGCCGCCATGTTGGTTTTGTAGACACCAGGTTTTTGAAAGTCTCATAGGTGAACTTCTAGTAGTGCCCTTTATCACCGTACACAATTTCAGGGCGATATCGGTAATACTTTCGGAGATATTGAATGCTAGTGAAATATTTCGCACAGCCGCCATGTTGGATTGGAGAGACATAACAAAATTTGAAGGGCACGGTCGAGGTCGCCGGGAATAGTGCTATGAACTACCCGAGTTTCATTGAAATCGCTCCAGCCGTTTCGATTTTATTAGGGAGGGACACACACACGAATCACACACACACGCACACACACACACACACACACACACGCACACACACACGGACAAAAGGTGATCTTATAAGCCTATTTTTTTCAAAATTGAAAATAGGCTAAAAATGGAGAAAGTATAAAATAATTATGTGAAATGAATAAATCCCTTAGGGGAAATGTATGAAATAAAATATCAGTGTATTTGATAAATGATTTAATTATGTGAAAGCAAGCGTAATAATAATAATAACAATTATATGAATGAATAAAGTTTGTAATGAATTATATGAAAATAAGAGTTTGTGAGCTCTTTTAAAAGAATTAATACTTGTGGTGAACACATTGTTTTGAGATAAAGCGATTATTGTCAGGGGAGAGGAGTAATATAAAATTGAGATATATAGTCAAATGTGTATTGTTGAATCTATCAGTTCTTTGAAGGCAATTTGGCTCAGTAATATGTAAGCGCTGTGAAGCGCATTAAAGAAATTTGTCACGCTAGGAACGCGTTGGAATACTCGGTAAATTTAATTATGAGGGGCAGTTGGTCGCGGTAATTGAGCTATGGTCAGTCCTCTGATCACGAGGCCATGTGTGTGTTATATTGTAGAAGGGTGTGAAATATTTGTTGTATTATGAGCGCAGGTTATAGACAGAGGTCGCCCTAAGTCGCGAATGTTGTAGGTCCTCCAGTATGGGATATGGTTCCCGAGGCAGTGAAAGGAATCGAACTCAGGTTCGTCTATTATTGAAGCCCTTAAATATTTGTTGTTGTATTGAATTATTCTTACCCACCAATGAGGATACTTCATAATTAATAAATGCCGAGTTTAAGAGAATAAGGTCCTGTGAACGTCAATAAAAATAGTATAATGAAAGCCATGCTTGTTCAAAGAACTACATAATGAAACAGCTGTGTAAAGCTAAGAATCATTCGTCCCGTGTGGGCGAGGACCGTAATGTCTGCCTCCCCTGCAATAAATCGCGCTAAGTGGCCTGGCCAGACCCCTCGCCACTGATGTTGTGGTAGGTTTGAATAGCCGTCTGTTTTGAAGTTATAATTCACAGAGTGTTTAGAGTTGGTTTTAACGACCCGGTCTCCGAACCGAGGTTCCTTTAGTTGAAGATTACCGCTTGCAAGTTCAGATCGTTTCTTTATTATGAGATAATGGTATTTTAAGACAAATAACGATAAGTCCCTAATGTAATATAATGTAGGAATTCACGAGTTCAGTGAAGACAATTAGATTTCGGGAGTGATCTTAATTTTTGACATGTTCAAGTTGTCTTCTGAAGCTCGGGAGTACGCAGATGTTTTCCCAATTACAGTAGTGAATTGTTGACTGAGAGAGATGGTAACCCATGAACATGTGAAAGCCCAAAATTTAAGTAAATGAATAACAGTACTTTAAGGAGAATTATATATTGTTTTAATTATAAGATACTCATATAATAGGAAGTGAGGTGTTGTAAAATAATAACACAGAGTATATAAAAAGTATCGAGACATTTGGAGCTCTTGATTTTATGGAATTTTAAAGGGATACTTTATGGAAGTGAAAAGAGATGTAAGTTTTTTGGTTTATAGGAAACCATTTATTATGATTTAACCTTTGTTTGTTTATGTATTCCTTTTTCACTCTGAACAAGTTAGAAGTATTGGTCAGTATTTTATTTGTTTATTTTGTTGTAGCGCCATATATTTGGTTAATTAAATGTTTTATAGTTGGAGATGATTTTGTTTATAATTTTGGAAGTGTATCCTCTATTTAATCCAAAATGTGTTAGTCACAGAGTGGGAGAACATACCATAACCCCGAAAATCCCGATTTGAGCATTGCTGGCATACTGTGATTTGCATATTTCATGCTGAATGGGCACAGGGGGGCATAGAAGTAATGTGCTTGGATTAATAATTAGAGGAACACTTAAGACGGTCATATCATGTAAAAGTAAAGTAATGATAGAAGTAGCTACAAAATATAATGTTAACTGACCGCATGGGACCCTGGAAACTCACACCGAGCAGCCCTAAATATAATTAACCCCTAGCAAACACATCTTTTGGCGCCCAGTACGTAGGGATGAGTTTTCCTAGGGAAAACCCGAGTTTTCTTGAAAAATCAAAATTTTCTTTTTTCGAAAAATAAATGGTTTTTCGAAAATCAAAATTTTCATTTTTCGAAAAAAAAATGGTTTTTCGAAAATTTGAATTTTTAAATCACTTCCATAAAGGTTTTGACATTGAATGAGTATATCAAAAGGGTACGTTTTAGTAAACACCCGTAATAAGGTAACATTTTGGAAATTGGGACACAATAGTTCGGAGTACCATCTCTCATGCACGAACCGGCGATGTGGTATGATAGCCCACTGTATTCTATAATGTCATTAAGTGAGGAAATGCAGAGGCTTGTGGACATTATAAAGGCCGACAGCAGTGAAAAGTTGGAGGCTATAAAAGCCGATAGTAGCGAGAGATTCAAAAGTATGGATGCTAAATTGGACAGCCAACAGGGGGAAAATAAAAAGGATTTTGAATCCATAAATCCGAGTCTGGGATCTCTCAAAATTAATAGTGATAGCTTGGGGAATAAATTAGAAGCTATCGAGGCCGACTGTATAAGAATGAACAGTGAACTGAAGGCTGAGATAGATAAAATGAAAACGGAAAATGGGGATAATATTGAAAAACAGTTGATAGCTGTGAAAGATGATCTGAAAGCCGACAGTAAAGCAAACAATGAGGCACTGAAGGCTGAAATAGAAAAGACAATGAATACCAAATTTCAAGATTTTGACACGGGGTTGGAGATTAAGTTAAATGAGTCAAAAAGGGAATGCCAAGAAAATTTTGGAATTTTGAATGAAAATTTGAGTTCTATGGAAACTAAATTAAATAAGATACAGGAAAATTGTAAAGGGAATGTAGACGATTGAAAAAGGGAACTTGTAACCCAGATCCAAGGGGTGCGAGATGAGCTAATAGATAAAATCGAGTCAAATATGAAAATTTGTGAAACATCCCGGAATGAGATAAAGGAAAGTTTTGATAGGCTAGGAGAAAGATTCGAAGGGGTTGAGGAAAAAGTAGGAAACCTCGAGGGAAAAGTCGAGAAAGTTCAGGACGATGTAAATGAAATGAAAAGGCAGAATCACAAAGATGTGAAGGGTATGAAAGATCAAATTGATCATTTTACCGGGCAGGTAGATGATAACTTGAGGAAACACGAAGATGAAATAAATAAGAGATTAGGTACATATGAAGAGCATCTCCAGGGAGGAAGAAAGCAACGAGACAAAAAAAATTAAGGAAAATACCCAGAAAATAGATGAAATAAGCAAGGGTATCAATAGGGTTCAGGAAACCATGGAAACCTTAAAGGAACAAGTAGGAAAAACTAATTCTGAAGTAAAAGTTGTCAAAGATGACTTAACGGAATTATATAAAAATCAAGGGAAAACTGAGGAAAAGCTTGAGGAAATTAAGGGAAATATGGTCAAAGGACAAAAGGAGATGGAGAGAAAGATAAAGGGGATCCGAGAGTACTTAGATACCAAAGGTGACGTTAAGCCAGAAATTATAGAAAAAAAGGCCATGGTCATCAAGAAAGAGGTAGAAATTCAATTAGCTGAAATGAGGGATAGTTTCAGGGAAGAGAAATTCCAACTCAAACAAGAAGTGGAAGACAGTAAAAAGAATCAAGAAAGAATTCAGAATGAATTGGGATCACGGTTGGAAAGGACTGAACACAAGAACAGTCAGATGGAAATTCAACTCATGGCTCATGAAGAAAGTGCCCGAAGAGAAAGGAAATTAGAATTTGAAAGTCAGGATGAATTTCAAAAGACAGGATGGGTAGATCCCCATGAAAGAGGCACTAATCAAGATAGAGAGGAGGGGAGAGCCCTTATTAAAACACAGGATATCGAATGGCAATGTCAACCCCTTACATGAACCAAACAAATGGTCAAATAATAAATATCATCAAATAAAATGAGGACAGACCGGTGAAGTTTACAGGGAATAATACGTCGATTACTCCTAAATACTGGTTGAAGGAGGTCGCAGAGTACTTGAATGAAATGAAAGTTCCTCAGGATCGGAGACTGAGAGCAATTGAGAAGCTATTGGCAGGTGATTGTCTCACCTGGTTCAGGAGTTTCAGGTATACATTTGACACGGTGGAAGGTTTTAGAGAAGCTTTTCTGAAACGATATTGGGTAGCAGATGTCCAAGAGAATCTGAGGCTAGATCTGTACTCTAGGAAGTATAGTACAAATGCCCCCACTAAATATTCAGAATTTTTCACCGCTCAGCTCTGTAAATTCCGGGAACTTGACATTGCTCCTGCTGAGAACGACCTGTGCGCCGCCATTGCAAGACAACTTCCATATGAGATACAGAGGTTGTTAATCTCATCCAAAGCCAGAAGTGCTGTGGAAGTGGAGAGCGTCTTACGTCAATTAGATATGACGACTTCACACGTGATTCCCAGGCATCAAAGACAAACTGAACAAGTACATATGACCAGCAGTCAAGAGAATAGAGAGAAACCATTCACCAGAAATCAGTCAACTAGTACTGATACTCAGGGATTGGGTCGAGAATATGGACATCAAGAGCCTAGGGGAATACAACCATACCATAGAGGAGGATATCGGGGAAGAAATCCTAGGAATACGGGTTATAGGCAACAAGAGAACCGACCCTATAACAATAATAATCAGAGGCAGGATAACAGAAAGAGATGGGAAAATTATTCCAGAAGGAATGTGAGACCGGAGGATAGGAACGATGAATATCGGGCCGAAATAGAAGAGAGTTATCAGGAAAGACTTCGTTACATGAATGAACGAACAGACGAACCTGAAATGCAAAGAGTCCGTTGGAGTGAGGCAATAAAGAACCGAAAATCACCCGACCGACTAGAAGAAGCTCAAAGCTTGGAGTTACAAGCTCAATTGAAGAATGAGGGGAAAGGAAACCATCAGGATAAAAAAACTCCAAATTTAAATCATCAAAAGTGGAAACATACCAGGAGCTGGGAGCAGGTAGAGATTGTAAATTGGATAGCAAGACCAGATGAGCTAATTGAAGAGGAGGTGGAAGGAATCCCACCTATTAGAAGGGAATTACCTATCATCATGTTAAGGATAGAAGGATTACTGGTCAGGGCATTAAGTGATACGGGATCAACCATACGTTTAATAATGCAAACCCTCTTAAATGAATTGGAAACAAGAGGCCGCATATTGAAAATTCCCACCTCAAGTGTGAAGATTAAGGGAATTATTCCGGAAAAATCTTTGACATGTACATTTCAGGTATACATTGATTTGATCATGGGGAACACTGAAATTTCACAATGCTTTTTGCTGGTAAATCAATTGACATATAATGTTATATTAGGCATTGATTTTATCCGTGAGAACAAGGTCATAACAGACCTATCGCAGAATTGCATTCGGATTCAAAGAGAGGATGTGGATGGACAAAACATTAATCTACAGGAACAGGATGCGAAAATAGAAGAACAGGTATGGCATGTGGAAGAAATGACCGAGGAAGGTTGTAAGGACATAGAAAAGGTAATTGAAGTCCTAAATATAGAACTTGAAGATAGTTTGGAAACTGAGTTCGAGACCAACCTGCCAGGTAAAATAGATGAAGCTTAAGTTAACCTCGAAAACAAGGAAAAATTAAAGGAATTGCTATTAAATTACAGGGACGTATTTCATTCCAAGCCAGTGAAGATTCAACATTTTAAATACCCTTTTCAAGTAAATGATTGGGCACCGTTCAGACAAAAACAATACCCGGTTGCAGAAAAACATTACACACAAACAAAGAAAACACTGCAGGAAGTGAGTGATGCAGGTGTTATAGAAAAGATGGCGACACCATATGTTAGTCCATTAGTAATTGTGAGTAAACTGGATGGCTCAGTAAGGGTGTGTGTGGATGCCAGGAATTTGAACACAAAAATTATACCAGAAAATGATTCGGCACCACCCATAAAAGAAATACTGAGGAAATTTAAAGGCAAGAAGGTTTTTACAAATATTGACATGACTTCTTCATATCATCATCTCGAACTTGAAGAGAAAACCAGTCTCTTAACTGGATTTCAGTTCGACCAACAAACGTATTGCTTCAAGAGATGTCCGTTTGCCTTGAAGACCGCGGGATCCGCCTTAATAAGAGCGCTTGATCGCAACCTGTCAGAGGAAGTAAAGGATTGCACTATCCGTTATGTGGATGACATATTGCTTACCTCGGAAAACATTGGGGAACACTTGGAAAAGTTAAAGAAATTATTGGAAGATTTAAGAAGGGCTAACTTTAAGATTAACTTGAAGAAATCAAATTTTTGTCGGAGACAAGTTACATTTTTGGGGCATGTGATTGACAAGGATGGTGTCAAACCAAATCCATGCAAATTAGAATCGATAAGAGATTTTCCCAGGCCTTTGAAGGTGAAAAACGTTCGCCAGTTTTTGGGATTGATTGGTTTTTTCTCAGGACATTGTCCGTCCTACACCAAAACTGTTGCGCCATTACAGGACCTTCTGAAGAAGGGAGGCAAGTGGAATTGGACGGAGGAAACAGAAAATGCGTTTATAGAGGCCAAGGAAATGCTTTTGAATTATGTGAAGCTAGGATATCCTGATTTTAATCAGAGATTTGTAATACAAACGGATGCATCCCAGATTGGAATAGGGGCAATGCTATATCAGGAAAACCCGGATAACCCTGAGAAGAAAAATTATCCAGCTTTCACAAGTAGGAGACTGAAACCACACGAGAAAATTTATACAATCAGCGAGATCGAGCTGTTAGCGATATTGCACGCGTTGCAATATTGGCGAAAGATTGTATATGGGTTTCAAGTCACATTAAGGACTGATCATAAATCCTTAACCTTTTTAATGAAGACGGATTTGTCCAGTCAAAGGTTGATGCGTTGGGCTTTATACATACAGCAGTTTGATGTAAATATAGAGTATTGCCCGGGAAAAGAAAATGTAGTTTATTTAAGTAGACAGCCAGAGTCCACAGAAGAGGAAGTAATGGCTATTGATTTGGAAGACAGGGATCAGCGCACTTTGAATGAATTAAGAAGCATTGGTCAACGACAACGTGAGGATCCATGGATGAACATGCTCACATCTTTCTTGGAAGGGAGTTTGGTAAGGGGAACACCTGCGTATACTGAAGCTAATAAGATAGCTCAGGATTACACGTTCTTTAATGGATTAATGTATAAGTTTGCGGACTCGGACCATACACGATTGAGGATCGTTGTACCTGCGATTTTGCAGAGGAAAGTGGTATGGTTAGCCCATAGATCGTTCGGACATATGGGAGTCGACAAACCAGTCTCGATGCTGAAAGAGGCATTTGTATGCCCGAGACTGAGAGAAACTGTAAGGGATACGCTCAAGACATGTGACCTATGTCAAAGGAGCAAACCAAATGCGTTTTTGATGAGACAGAATCCAATACCATTGTTGCCCGAGAGGCCAGGTCAAATTATTTCCATTGACAATTTCGGACCTTTGCCAAAGGCTAGGAGAGGAAATAGACACATAATGGTGGCTATGGATGTTTTCACAAAAATGGTTGTCCTTGCTCCCAAACAGAAGACTAGTACCAAACAGGTGTTAAAACGACTCAAAGAAAAAGTGATACCTATTCTGGGCAAACCAGAGAACTTGTTATCGGATCACGGTAGTTGTTTTACAAGTGTAGAATTTAGACAGGAATTAGAGAGACTAGGAATACGTCAGATACTGTCTAGTATTCGCCATCCTGAGGCAAATCCTGTGGAAAGAGTGATGAGGGAAACGGCCAAGTACTGTAGGATATATTGTGCCGAGAAAAGTTGGAAATGGATAGATATCCTGGATATTATCGAATTTTGTATAAATAATACAATCCATGAATCTACGGGAGAGATACCAATAACGTTACATCGGAATGAGCAACCAGAGAGACCTTGGAATCTGGTCATTCCTAGGCCAACCGACGCTCAGCCTGGAAGAGATGTACGAGTTAGAATAGCCTTTGAGCATCTAAAAGCTCAAGCTGATAGAAGGCAAAGAAGAAACAGGCACAAGAGGTATCATCGACCACTATTAGCAGGAGAAATGGTGTTAGTGAAAAGACCAGCCATTTCGGATCCAGGAAACCGTGTGTACAAGAAATTCCAGAAAATGTACCACGGACCTTATCAAATCATAAGAGATTTAAGAAATAATGCCTATAAAATTCGGCACTGTGAAACGAATCACGAAGTGACCATGAAGTCAGCGAATTTAAAAGTATATTACCCTCCCGAAGACTTCGATGAAGCAAATGAACAAGCCCTGGTTATGGAACAATTTAGAGATGATAAATCCATTTTTGATAGAAACAAGTGTAAGGTAGAACAAGGAAACAGAGCTCAACCATTCAATTGCGAATGCGAATTAGAGAAACTGTATTGTGAGATAAGAGAAGTAATTGATTTTGTTGAAAAGGAAAATTTCAATTTAAGAAGAGAGAATGATGAAATAAAGAAACGGGTAGGGATAGACCACACCCGTAACGAAGAATTATGATCTGGAGACTTTTAGTCCAGAAAAATAAGAAAGGAAGAAAGGGTAGGGACAGAGCGTACTCAACCTACACTATTACCGGATATGACTTAAAAGGTGGAAAACCCTAATTATCGTGGGATTCTATGAGAATAGAAACAAAAGGTACGGAGAAATGTTATGATGGCTTCGACACTAAAGAAAAATAAGATTTTTATATAAATTATTGAAATAAATTTCCTCAAAAATTTCGAAAATTTTTTTTCCTAAGGAGGGGAGAGATGAACCCATGTACCATTGGTTCAAGGGGTCGAATCCATTTATTATGGTAAAAAGAAGGAAGGAAATATACAGTCTTTAGAATGACTTGGAAAGATTTTATACAAGAGGACGGGTTAATGTTGTGCAAGAATATGAGCCCAGGTGCCCAGGAAATGATATCACGCGTGACGCACCGATAAGGGGCCGATCATGGCTATAATTAGAACGAGAGGAACTTTCCACGGGAGTGAGCGAGAGATGGTTTCGGAAATTGAGCTTGCGTAGCAGTAAAACGGCACCCGCGCTGTTATGCAAGAAGAGGAATAATTAGATTTAAGCCATTTGCGAACATAAAATTAACAAAAGAAATACATAATTGTGAATCACTTCGGAATAGAGATTTTTGTGTGGAGAAAAAGGTTTTAATAATTATCCAGGAAAGAAGTGCCGACGCGGCATTACGTAATGAAAAGTTCCCCGAGTCCCGCGGTGGTGGGGATTAAAAATCAACTACAACCCCCACGTATCTTAAGAGTAAATTTCATGTAATATCTCAGAATTGTACGATCGATTTTCACGTGCAAAGAAATCAGTTTACGTTTAGAAAACAAGCTTTCCAGAGATATAATTTTTAAAAGTGTGCGACCATTGCTTCAAAAGTTGGTTATGAAAAAGACAAGGATTTGATCGTTTTGTCGCCGTTTTGTATAAAAGCCCTGGCCGTGCCAGGCAAATCATGCAGTACTTACTAGACCTCGAGAGGTCGTGATACTCTGTATCACCAATGAGCACCCGTAGGGAGTGGCCCAGAAGTATCATCATAGTATCGCCGTGTGAAGACTTAGGAAAATCCTAGTACAGGATTTAGTTAAGTCAGAATCAGTCTTTATAGTGAAAGTTCCGAATTACAGTCAAAGTAGGCTGCGAACTTAAAGAACAGGCGATAGGTCTTCAAATAACAGTTCAGTAAAACGACAGAAAGTATCGTAACGTTTGAAGTACCAACGATAGAAAAACAAACAGTTCTATAAAAGTTAAGGAACCCGATCAGGGTCGGACAAAAATAGTAACGCCTAGTGTATAAAAAAGATAGGAACTAGAGCGCCGAAGAAAATAAGAAGGGAAATTTTAATCCAAACCATTGTCTAACAGGAGACAAACGAACAGTAAAAGCATTAAGCTACGAAACTAATTAAAGGAATAGCCGTAAGTGCCAGGGAATCATAGGTCACCGATAAAATATTCGAATGGCCGTAACAGAACAGACTGTAGCTAGACCAAATAAATTGTGTCTAGAAAGAAGCGATTTCGAGCTAATAAAAATAGAAGCCGATCGTCAGGAAACCGGATTTGAGGAATAGCCGTTCCAGGGAGGGGAGATTGATTGAGACTTTCATCATCTTGCCAGATAGGAAGCCAACGTCTAAGAGTGTCAACCCTTGGAAACGGGAAAGAAGGAATCACGTGTGTAAAAACAAAAAGCGAAGACTTAGTGACTTAAATCAGTGCAATGTAAATATAGTTAAATCAGTTTAAGTGTTATAATTTTTAGTGAATGTATTTGTGTATGATAAAAGAATACAAAATTGTATTCAATATGTTACCAGTGTTGAAGGTAAATAATATGTTTTTGTATCAAGAAGTGTTAATGTGTGAAATGGAATTAGGGAAGATGGCTTCACATTCAAGTGGGCAAAATGAAACATCGTTGGAAAGTTCGGTCGATGACCGACATATCATGTGAGTAACCATTTCATTATGTTATGTGTTGGGGAATATTTGCGTATAATCCATCTGAGAATGAGAAAATAGGGATGTTATTGAATAACAAATAACAGAATAATAGCGCGATCTGAACGATAACAAGTAGTTCCGTGAAGAACTATACAGCCTATTTTCATATATCCTACTTATGTTAATTGCCACTATCAACATACACAATTTCAGTTTGATTGCTGTAATAGATTCGTAGATATTGAGAACCGACTAAATATTTCGGATGGTCGCCATGTTGGATTTTATATATGTAGGTCCTAGAGTTATGTACTGTTACATGCAGATTATTGTGAACGTGTAGTATTCAAACTTCAATCGCATAGTTAGGACACAAGAAAAAACAAGGAGATTTTAAAATTTTTCACAGCTGCCATCTTGAGGTTATCTAAACAATTGAAATAAATTAGATGCCAGTGGATTAACATTCGTATAAGGATTTACTGTACCAAGTTTCACTGCACGCGGATGGTTAAATTGCGAGAAACGTCCATGTGAATATTTATAATTCGCGGCACCGCCATGTTGGATTTGTGATCACCAGGTTATTTAAAGTCCTATAGGTGAACTTAAGTTCATAGCCCCTATGAACATTAAAAAATGCAGTTTGATTGCTAAAATAGATTCGTAGATATTCAGTATCGTCTAAATATTTCGGATGGTCGCCATGTTGGATTGTTAAATGTATAGGCCATAGAGTCATGTACCGTTGAAGGAAAATTATTGCGTAGGTTCATTATTCAAACTTTCACTTCAATCGCATGACTACATCACAATAAATAAAATTTTAATTTTAAAATTCGCACTGCCGCCATCTTGAGGTTATGTAAACAATTGAACTAAATTAGATACCAGTGGATTACAATGTGTATAAATATTTCCTGTGCCAGGTTTCAGTGCGCTTGGAACATTAAATCGCGAGAAAGGTCTATATAAAATTTTCAAATTCGCTTGGCCGCCATGTTCGTTTTGAAGTTAACCGGTTTTTGAAAGTCTTATGGATGGACTTCCAGTAGTGCCCTTTATCTGCGTACAAAATTTCAGGGTTTTACCGCTAATAGTTTCAGAGATATAGAATGCCGGTTAAATATTTCGCAAATCCGCCATCTTGTGATTATGTAAACATTTGAACGAAGTTAGATGTCGGTGCATTACAATGTATATAAACCTATACTGTACCAAGTTTCATTGCGTTTGGTTGGTCAAATCGCGAGAAACGTCTATTTAAAAGTCGCAAATTCGCTTGGCCGCCATGTTGGTTTTGTAGTTACCAGGTTTTCAAAAGTCACATAAGTGAACTTATAGTAGCTCCCTCTATCACCATAGAAAATGTCAGGGTAATATCGGTAATAGTTTCGGAGATATTGAATGCTGGTGAAATATTTCGCACAGCCGCCATGTTGGATTGGTGAGTCGTAACAAAATTTGAAGGGCACGGTCGAGGTCGCCGGGAATAGTGCTATGAACATCCGAGTTTCATTGAAATCGCTCCAGCCGTTTAGATTTTATTAGGGGGGGACACACACACGAATCACACACACACGCACACACACACACACACACGCACACACACACGGACAAAAGGTGATCTCATAAGCCTATTTTTTCAAAATTGAAAATAGGCTAAAAATGGAGAAAGTATAAAATAATTATGTGAAATGAATAAATCCCTTAGGGGAAATGTATGAAATAAAATATCAGTGTATTTGATAAATGATTTAATTTTGTGAAAGCAAGCGTAATAATAATAATAACAATTATATGAATGAATAAAGTTTATAATGAACTATATGAAAATAAGAGTTTGTGAGCTCTTTTATAAGAATTAATACTTGTAGTGAACACATTGTTTTGAGATAAAGCGATTATTGTCAGGGTTGTTGTTGTTTGAGTCTTCAGTCTTTTGACTGGTTTGATGCAGCTCTCCATGCCTCCCTGTCCTGAGCTAATCGTTTCATCTCTACATAGCTCCGACACCCTACATCGGAGGCAATCTGTTTAACATATTCTAACCTTGGTCTACCCCTACAGTTTTTGTGCTCGACCCTTCCTTCCATAACTAAGCTTGCTATTCCTGGGTGTCTTAGTATGTGTCCTACCAACCTATCTCTTCTCTTCATTAGCAGTCACCAGAAACATCTCTCCTCTCCCACTCGTCTTAATACCTCTTTGTTTGTAACCCTATCTACCCATCTGATCTTCATCATTCTCCTGTAGCACCACATTTCAAATGCTTCAATTCTCCTCTTTTCTGCTGCACCAATAGTCCAAGTTTCACTTCCATAGAGCGCCACGCTCCAGACGAAGGCTTTCAAAAATGACTTCCTAATACCTAAATCTATATTCGATGTCAGCAGATTCCTTTTTTGTAGAAATGCTTTCTTTGCCTGAGCCAACCTACTTTTAATATCCTTTTTGCTTCGTCCATCACTGGTTATTCTGCTTCCTAAGTAACAGAAGTCTCCTACTTCCTTCAGCTTTTCACCCGCCAATTTGATCTCCATAGAGGTTTCTGATTTATTTCGGCTGCATCCAGTATTTTTGTTTTACATTTATTTATTTTCATCATGAATTCTTTCCGTAAGACGGAGTCCATACCATTCAAAAACTCATTCAAATCCTCAGGCTTGTCGGCCAAGATGACTATGTCATCAGCAAATCTCAGAGTTGAAATTATTTCTCCTTGAATCTTCACTCCCACTTTAAATTTTTCTCTAATTTCCTTCATTGCTTGTTCAATGTAAAGATTGAAAAGTATGGGTGATAAGTTGCAGCCTTGCCTTACACCTTTCTGAATACCAGCTTCTCTCTCATGTCCTTCAACTCGAATGACTGCTGTCTGGTTTCTGTACAGATTGTATATCACCCTCCTATCCCTGTACTTTATTCCAATTGATTTCAAAATGTCAAACAATTTAGTCCAATCAACGTTATCAAAAGCCTTTTCTAAGTCTACAAAAGCCATGAACGTTCTCTTATCTTTCCTTATTCTACCTTCTAAAATCAGCCTAAGAGTTAGTACAGCTTCCCTTGTTCCTACATTTCTCCTGAAACCAAACTGGTCTTCACCCAACTCCGTTTCTATCTGGATTTCAATCCTCTTGTAAATTATTCTAGACAGGATCTTTGAAGCATGAGTAATCAAGCTGATTGTACGGTAATCTTCACATCTGTCAGCTCCCACTTTCTTTGGTATAGGAATGATTACATTCTTCTTGAAATCAGGGGGTACCTCACCTGTCTCATAAATCCTACACACCAAGTGAAATAACCTGATCAGACCTTCATCTCCTATGCAGCGTAGCAACTCAACCGGTATATCATCTATGCCTGGTGCTTTGTTCCTGCTTAAGCCTTCCAAAGCTCTATCAAATTCTGATCTCAATATTAAATCTCCTTTCGCATCCTCATCAATTTCCTCCTTCCTTTCCATTACATGATTCTCAATCTCCTTTCCCTTATACAAACTCTCTATGTAAGCTTTCCATCTCTCAACCTTTTCTTCCCTATCTGTTAGAGGCTTTCCATTTGTGTCCTTAATATTACAGCACTTAGTCTTCTTTTCCCCAAAAGTATTCTTAATCCTTCGATAAGCTGTGTCTACTTTTCCTAATTTCAGACAATTTTCTATACCTGCACATTTCTCTTTCAACCATTCTTCTTTCGCTTCCTTGCACTTCTTGTTAACCTCATTTCTCAGACGTCTGTATTCTGCTTTCCCCTTTTCATCTCTTAGATTCTTGTGTTTCCGCCTTTCATCCATCAATTCTAGTATATCCTGAGTGATCCACGGTTTTCTACCTATTCTTTCTTTCCTACCAATGTTTTCTTCTGCGGATTTTGTTATTTCATTCTTCAAAAGTGCCCATTCGTCTGCAATTGAAGTTTGTTTAGGGTTTTTCATTAGTCCTTCCCTTATATTCTTCTTGAATCTTTCGTTTACATCCTTCTCTTTCAGTCTGTCTATTGCCCACCTTTTTGGCTTTTGACTTTTCTTCAGTTTCTTCAACTTTAATCTGCATTTCATTACAACCAGATTGTGATCAGAGTTTATGTCAGCACCAGGATATGTTTTACAATCCAAAATCTGGTTTCGAAACCTCTGCTTGACCATAATGAAGTCGATTTGGTAACGCCCTGTATCTCCTGGTCTCATCCATGTGTATATTCTTCTATTGTGGTTATTGAATAAGGTGTTAGCTATGACCAATTCATGCTCGGTGCAGAATTCTACCAGCCTGCTTCCTCGATCATTCCTTTCACCTAATCCGAAATCTCCTACTATCTTCCCTTCTCTCCCTTTTCCTACCACAGCATTCCAATCTCCCATTACTATAACATTTTCATCACCCTTGATATACCTCACAATTTCGTCTATTTCTTCGTAGACCTTTTCAACATCCTCATCATCAGCTTGACTGGTAGGCATATAGACTTGTACCACTGTAGTGCAGGTAGGTTTTGTATTGATTTTTGCTACAATAATCCGTTCACTATATTGCTCATAATATTCCACCCGCTGTCCAAGTTTCCTACTCAATATGAGGCCAACCCCTGCTTGGCCATTGTTTGATTTAGTGCTAATGACCCTATAGTCTCCTGACCAAAAGTCCTGTTCTTCCTGCCAGCGCATTTCACTAATCCCAACCAAATCCAACCTCAACCTATCCATTTCCCTTTCTAAGTTTTCTAACCTTCCACTTCCTAGCAGACTTCTAACATTCCACGCTCCGATCCGTAGAATGTCAGATTTCCTCTTTGTCACTTCTGTGATGTTAACCCCCTCTCGAGTAGTCCCCACCCGGAGATCCGAACGGGGGACTAGTTTACCTCCGGATTGAAATTTTACAAGGGAGGAGGCCATCATCACATGTAATTATGCATAGAGAGGTGCATATCCTCGGGAATAGCATACGGCTGTAGTTTCCCGTTGCTTTCAGCCGTGCAGCAAGACGCAGTGTAGCCATTATTGGCTTATATTATCAATATCTTAACCGTCTATAAGACTAGTAAAGAATTGATTTATTCTGAAAGGCTGCTACTCTCTTTCAGAATAAGTAAAGAGCAATTCTACTAACAAAAATACTAACCTTCTACCATACTAACAATTAAATACCAAAACTCTACTAACAAAAAACTTAAGTTCCACCAACAACAAATACTACCACTAAAACAGTCTGTCAACAGGCACACTCACATGCACCCTCACACATCACAGTCTACTGAAACAATGAACTATAACTAATAAACAATGCAACTGCTACCAGACACACTCACACACCACAGTCTAATAGAACAATGACATATATCTAATAGACAAACTAACTACCTACTTACAACTAAAACTAACTACATACTTACTGTACTTTCATTTGAATTGACAATATTTACAAAATGTCAGGGAGAGGAGTAATATAAAATTGAGATATATAATCAAATGTGTATTGTTGAATCTATCTGTTCTTTGAAGGCAATTTGGCTCAGTAACATGTAAGCGCTGTGAAGCGCATTAAAGAAATTTGTCACGCTAGGAACGCGTTGGAATACTCGGTAAATTTAATTATGAGGGGCAGTTGGTCGCGGTAATTGAGCTATGGTAAGTCCTCTGATCACGAGGCCATGTGTGTGTTATATTGTAGAAGGGTGTGAAATATTTGTTGTATTATGAGCGCAGGTTATAGACAGAGGTTGCCCTAAGTCGCGAATGTTGTAGGTCCTCCAGTATGGGATATGGTTCCCGAGGCAGTGAAAGGAATCGAACCCAGGTTCGTCTATTATTGAAGCCCTTAAATATTTGTTGTTGTATTGAATTATTCTTACCCACCAATGAGGATACTTCATAATTAATAAATGCCGAGTTTAAGAGAATAAGGTCTTGTGAACGTCAATAAAAATAGTATAATGAAAGCCATGCTTGTTCAAAGAACTACATAATGAAACAGCTGTGTAAAGCTAAGAATCATTCGTCCCGTGTGGGCGAGGACCGTAATGTCTGCCTCCTCTGCAATAAATCGCGCTAAGTGGCCTGGCCAGACCCCTCGCCACTGATGTTGTGGTAGGTTTGAATAGCCGTCTGTTTTGAAGTTATAATTCAAGAGTGTTTAGAGTTGGTTTTAACGACCCGGTCTTCGAACCGAGGTTCCTTTAGTTGAAGATTACCGCTTGCAAGTTCAGATCGTTTCTTTATTATGAGATAATGGTATTTTAAGACAAATAACGATAAGTCCCTAATGTAATATAATGTAGGAATTCACGAGTTCAGTGAAGACAATCAGATTTCGGGAGTGATCTTAATTTTTGACATGCTCAAGTAGTCTTCTGAAGCTCGGGAGTACGCAGATGTTTTCCCAATTACAGTAGTGAATTGTTGACTGAGAGAGATGGTAACCCATGAACATGTGAAAGCCCAAAATTTAAGTAAATGAATAACAGTACTTTAAGGAGAATTATATATTGTTTTAATTATAAGATACTCATATAATAGGAAGTGAGGTGTTGTAAAATAATAACACAGAGTATATAAAAAGTATCGAGACATTTGGAGCTCTTGATTTTATGGAATTTTAAAGGGATACTTTATGGAAGTGAAAAGAGATGTAAGTTTTTTGGTTTATAGGAAACCATTTATTATGATTTAACCTTTGTTTGTTTATGTATTCCTTTTTCACTCTGAACAAGTTAGAAGTATTGGTCAGTATTTTATTTGTTTATTTTGTTGTAGCGCCATATATTTGGTTAATTAAATGTTTTATAGTAGGAGATGATTTTGTTTATAATTTTGGAAGTGTATCCTCTATTTAATCCAAAATGTGTAAGTCACAGAGTGGGAGAACATACCATAACCCCGAAAATCCCGATTTGAGCATTGCTGGCATACTGTGATTTGCATATTTCTTGCTAAAAGGGCACATGGGGGCATAGAAGTAATGTGCTTGGATTAATAACTAGAGGAACACTTAAGACGGTCATATCATGTAAAAGTAAAGTAATGATAGAAGTAGCTACAAAATATAATGTTAACTGACCGCATGGGACCCTGGAAACTCACACCGAGCAGCCCTAAATATAATTAACCCCTAGCAAACACATCTTTTGGCGCCCAGTACGTAGGGATGAGTTTTCCTAGGGAAAACCCGAGTTTTCTTGAAAAATCAAAATTTTCTTTTTTCGAAAAATAAATGGTTTTTCGAAAATCAAAATTTTCATTTTTCGAAAAAAAAATGGTTTTTCGAAAATTTGAATTTTTAAATCACTTCCATAAAGGTTTTGACATTGAATGAGTATATCAAAAGGGTACGTTTTAGTAAACACCCGTAATAAGGTAACATTTTGGAAATTGGGACACAATAGTTCGGTGTACCATCTCTCATGCACGAACCGGCGATGTGGTATGATAGCCCACTGTATTCTATAATGTCATTAAGTGAGGAAATGCAGAGGCTTGTGGACATTATAAAGGCCGACAGCAGTGAAAAGTTGGAGGCTATAAAAGCCGATAGTAGCGAGAGATTCAAAAGTATGGATGCTAAATTGGACAGCCAACAGGGGGAAAATAAAAAGGATTTTGAATCCATAAATCCGAGTCTGGGATCTCTCAAAATTAATAGTGATAGCTTGGGGAATAAATTAGAAGCTATCGAGGCCGACTGTATAAGAATGAACAGTGAACTGAAGGCTGAGATAGATAAAATGAAAACGGAAAATGGGGATAATATTGAAAAACAGTTGATAGCTGTGAAAGATGATCTGAAAGCCGACAGTAAAGCAAACAATGAGGCACTGAAGGCTGAAATAGAAAAGACAATGAATACCAAATTTCAAGATTTTGACACGGGGTTGGAGATTAAGTTAAATGAGTCAAAAAGGGAATGCCAAGAAAATTTTGGAATTTTGAATGAAAATTTGAGTTCTATGGAAACTAAATTAAATAAGATACAGGAAAATTGTAAAGGGAATGTAGACGATTGTAAAAGGGAACTTGTAACCCAGATCCAAGGGGTGCGAGATGAGTTAATAGATAAAATCGAGTCAAATATGAAAATTTGTGAAACATCCCGGAATGAGATAAAGGAAAGTTTTGATAGGCTAGGAGAAAGATTCGAAGGGGTTGAGGAAAAAGTAGGAAACCTCGAGGGAAAAGTCGAGAAAGTTCAGGACGATGTAAATGAAATGAAAAGGCAGAATCACAAAGATGTGAAGGGTATGAAAGATCAAATTGATCATTTTACCGGGCAGGTAGATGATAACTTGAGGAAACACGAAGATGAAATAAATAAGAGATTAGGTACATATGAAGAGCATCTCCAGGGAGAAAGAAAGCAACGAGACAAAAAAAATTAAGGAAAATACCCAGAAAATAGATGAAATAAGCAAGGGTATCAATGGGGTTCAGGAAACCATGAAAACCTTAAAGGGACAAGTAGGAAAAAATAATACTGAAGTAAAAGTTGTCAAAGATGACTTAACGGAATTATATAAAAATCAAGGGAAAACTGAGGAAAAGCTTGAGGAAATTAAGGGAAATATGGTCAAAGGACAAAAGGAGATGGAGAAAAAGATAAAGTGAATCCGAGAGTACTTAGATACCAAAGGTGACGTTAAGCCAGAAATTATAGAAAAACAGGCCATGGTCATCAAGAAAGAGGTAGAAATTCAATTAGCTGAAATGAGGGATAGTTTCAGGGAAGAGAAATTCCAACTCAAACAAGAAGTGGAAGACAGTAAAAAGAATCAAGAAAGAATTCAGAATGAATTGGGATCACGGTTGGAAAGGACTGAACACAAGAACAGTCAGATGGAAATTCAACTCATGGCTCATGAAGAAAGTGCCCGAAGAGAAAGGAAATTAGAATTTGAAAGTCAGGATGAATTTCAAAAGACAGGATGGGTAGATCCCCATGAAAGAGGCACTAATCAAGATAGAGAGGAGGGGAGAGCCCTTATAAAAACCCAGGATATCCAATGGCATTGTCAACTCCTTACATGAACCAAACAAATGGTCAAATAATAAATATCATCAAATCAAATGAGGACAGACCGGTGAAGTTTACAGGGAATAATATGTCGATTACTCCTAAATACTGGTTGAAGGAGGTCGCAGAGTACTTGAATGAAATGAAAGTTCCTCAGGATCGGAGACTGAGAGCAATTGAGAAGCTATTGGCAGGTGATTGTCTCACCTGGTTCAGGAGTTTCAGGTATACATTTGACACGGTGGAAGGTTTTAGAGAAGCTTTTCTGAAACGATATTGGGCAGCAGATGTCCAAGAGAATCTGAGGCTAGATCTGTACTCTAGGAAGTATAGTACAAATGCCCCCACTAAATATTCAGAATTTTTCACCGCTCAGCTGTGTAAATTCCGGGAACTTGACATTGCTCCTGCTGAGAACGACCTGTGCGCCGCCATTGCAAGACAACTTCCATATGAGATACAGAGGTTGTTAATCTCATCCAAAGCCAGAAGTGCTGTGGAAGTGGAGAGCGTCTTACGTCAATTAGATATGACGACTTCACACGTGATTCCCAGGCATCAAAGACAAACTGAACAAGTACATATGACCAGCAGTCAAGAGAATAGAGAGAAACCATTCACCAGAAATCAGTCAACTAGTACTGATACTCAGGGATTGGGTCGAGAATATGGACATCAAGAGCCTAGGGGAATACAGCCATACCATAGAGGAGGATATCGGGGAAGAAATCCTAGGAATACGGGTTATAGGCAACAAGAGAACCGACCCTATAACAATAATAATCAGAGGCAGGATAGCAGAAAGAGATGGGAAAATTATTCCAGAAGGAATGTGAGACCGGAGGATAGGAACGATGAATATCGGGCCGAAATAGAAGAGAGTTATCAGGAAAGACTTCGTTACATGAATGAACGAACAGACGAACCTGAAATGCAAAGAGTCCGTTGGAGTGAGGCAATAAAGAAACGAAAATCACCCGACCGACTAGAAGGAGCTCAAAGCTTGGAGTTACAAGCTCAATTGAAGAATGAGGGGAAAGGAATCCCTCAGGATAAAAAAAACTCCACATTTAAATCATCAAAAGTGGAAACATACCAGGAGCTGGGAGGAGGTAGAGATTGTAAATTGGATAGCAAGACCAGATGAGCTAATTAAAGAGGATGTGGAAGTAATCCCACCTATTAGAAGGGAATTACCTATCATCATGTTAAGGATAGAAGGATTACTGGTCAGGGCATTAAGTGATACGGGATCAACCATAAGTTTAATAATGCAAACCCTCTTAAATGAATTGGATACAAGAGGCCGCATATTGAAAATTCTCACCTCAAGTGTGAAGATTAAGGGAATTATTCCGGAAAAATCTTTGACATGTACATTTCAGGTATACATTGATTTGATCATGGGGAACACTGAAATTTCACAATGCTTTTTGCTGGTAAATCAATTGCCATATAATGTTATATTAGGCATTGATTTTATCCGTGAGAACAAGGTCATAATAGACCTATCGCAGAATTGCATTCGGATTCAAAGAGAGGATGTGGATGGACAAAACATTAATCTACAGGAACAGGATGCGAAAATAGAAGAACAGGTATGGCATGTGGAAGAAATGACCGAGGAAGGTTGTAAGGACATAGAAAAGGTATTTGAAGTCCTAAATATAGAACTGAAGATAGTTTGGAAACTGAGTTCGAGACCAACCTGTCAGGTAAAATAGAGGAAGCTAAAGTTAACCTCGAAAACAAGGAAAAATTAAAGGAATTGCTATTAAATTACAGGGACGTATTTGATTGCAAGCCAGGGAAGATTCAACATTTTGAATACCCTTTTCAAGTAAATGATTGGGCACCGTTCAGACAAAAACCATACCCGGTTGCAGAAAAACATTACACACAAACAAAGAAAACACTGCAGGAGATGAGTGATGCAGGTGTTATAGAAAAGATGGCGACACCATATGTTAGTCCATTAGTAATTGTGAGTAAACTGGATGGCTCAGTAAGGGTGTGTTTGGATGCCAGGAATTTGAACACAAAAATTATACCAGAAAATGATTCGGCACCACCCATAAAAGAAATACTGAGGAAATTTAAAGGCAAGAAGATTTTTACAAATATTGACATGACTTCTCCATATCATCATCTCGAACTTGAAGAGAAAACCAGTCTCTTAACTGGATTTCAGTTCGACCAACAAACGTATTGCTTCAAGAGATGTCCGTTTGGCTTGAAGACCGCGGGATCCGCCTTAATAAGAGCGCTTGATCGCAACCTGTCAGAGGAAGTAAAGGATTGCACTATCCGTTATGTGGATGACATATTGCTTACCTCGGAAAACATTGGGGAACACTTGGAAAAGTTAAAGAAATTATTGGAAGATTTAAGAAGGGCTAACTTTAAGATTAACTTGAAGAAATCAAATTTTTGTCGGAGACAAGTTACATTTTTGGGGCATGTGATTGACAAGGATGGTGTCAAACCAAATCCATGCAAATTAGAATCGATAAGAGATTTTCCCAGGCCTTTGAAGGTGAAAAACGTTCGCCAGTTTTTGGGATTGATTGGATTTTGCTCAGGACATTGTCCGTCCAACACCAAAACTGTTGCGCCATTACAGGACCTTCTGAAGAAGGGAGGCAAGTGGAATTGGACGGAGGAAACAGAAAATGCGTTTATAGAGGCCAAGGAAATGCTTTTGAATTATGTGAAGCTAGGATATCCTGATTTTAATCAGAGATTTGTAATACAAACGGATGCATCCCAGATTGGAATAGGGGCAATGCTATATCAGGAAAACCCGGATAACCCTGAGAAGAAAAATTATCCAGCTTTCACAAGTAGGAGACTGAAACCACACGAGAAAAATTATACAATCAGCGAGATCGAGCTGTTAGCGATATTGCACGCTTTGCAATATTGGCGAAAGATTGTATATGGGTTTCAAGTCACATTAGGGACTGATCATAAAGCCTTAACCTTTTTGATGAAGACGGATTTGTCCAGTCAAAGGTTGATGCGTTGGGCTTTATACATACAGCAGTTTGATGTAAATATAGAGTATTGCCCGGGAAAAGAAAATGTAGTTTATTTAAGTAGACAGCCAGAGTCCACAGAAGAGGAAGTAATGGCTATTGATTTGGAAGACAGGGATCAGCGCACTTTGAATGAATTAAGAAGCATTGGTCAACGACAACGTGAGGATCCATGGATGAACATGCTCATATCTTTCTTGGAAGGGAGTTTGATAAGGGGAACACCTGCGTATACTGAAGCTAATAAGATAGCTCAGGATTACACGTTCTTTAATGGATTAATGTATAAGTTTGCGGACTCGGACCATACACGATTGAGGATCGTTGTACCTGCGATTTTGTAGAGGAAAGTGGTATGGTTAGTCCATAGATCGTTCGGACATATGGGAGTCGACAAACCAGTCTCGATGCTGAAAGAGGCATTTATATGGCCGAGACTGAGAGAAACTGTAAGGGATACGCTCAAGACATGTGACCTATGTCAAAGGAGCAAACCAAATGCGTTTTTGATGAGACAGAAGCCAATACCATTGTTACCCGAGAGGCCAGGTCAAATTATTTCCATTGACAATTTTGGACCTTTGCCAAAGGCTAGGAGAGGAAATAGACACATAATGGTGGCTATGGATGTTTTCACAAAAATGGTTGTCCTTGCTTCCATACAGAAGACTAGTACCAAACAGGTGTTAAAACGACTCAAAGAAAAAGTGATACCTATTCTGGGCAAACCAGAGAACTTGTTATCGGATCACGGTAGTTGTTTTACAAGTGTAGATTTTAGACAGGAATTAGAGAGACTAGGAATACGTCAGATACTGTCTAGTATTCGCCATCCTGAGGCAAATCCTGTGGAAAGAGTGATGAGGGAAACGGCCAAGTACTGTAGGATATATTGTGCCGAGGAAAAATGGAAATGGATAGATATCCTGGATATTATCGAATTTTGTATAAATAATACAATCCATGAATCTACGGGAGAGATACCAATAACGTTACATCGGAATGAGCAACCAGAGAGACCTTGGAATCTGGTCATTCCTAGGCCAACCGACGCTCAGCCTGGAAGAGATGTACGAGTTAGAAGAGCCTTTGAGCATCTAAAAGCTCAAGCTGATAGAAGGCAAAGAAGAAACAGGCACAAGGGGTATCATCGACCACTATTAGCAGGAGAAATGGTGTTAGTGAAAAGACCAGCCATTTCGGATCCAGGAAACCGTGTGTACAAGAAATTCCAGAAAATGTACCACGGACCTTATCAAATCATAAGAGATTTAAGAAATAATGCCTATAGAATTCGGCACTGTGAAACGAATCACGAAGTGACCATGAATTCAGCGAATTTAAAAGTATATTACCCTCCCGAAGACTTCGATGAAGCAAATGAACAAGCCCTGGTTATGGAACAATTTAGAGATGATAAATCCATTTTTGATAGAAACAAGAGTAAGGTAGAACAAGGAAACAGAGCTCAACCATTCAATTGCGAATGCGAATTAGAGAAACTGTATTGTGAGATAAGAGAAGTAATTGATTTTGTTGAAAAGGAAAATTTCAATTTAAGAAGAGAGAATGATGAAATAAAGAAACGGGTAGGGATAGACCACACCCGTAACGAAGAATTATGATCTGGAGACTTTTAGTCCAGAAAAATAAGAAAGGAAGAAAGGGTAGGGACAGAGCGTACTCAACCTACACTATTACCGGATATGACTTAAAAGGTGGAAAACCCTAATTATCGTGGGATTCTATGAGAATAGAAACAAAAGGTACGGAGAAATGTTATGATGGCTTCGACACTAAAGAAAAATAAGATTTTTATATAAATTATTGAAATAAATTTCCTCAAAAATTTCGAAATTTTTTTTACCTAAGGAGGGGAGAGATGAACCCATGTACCATTGGTTCAAGGGGTCGGATCCATTTATTATGGTAAAAAGAAGGAAGGAAATATACAGTCTTTAGAATGACTTGGAAAGATTTTATACAACAGGACGGGTTAATGTTGTGCAAGAATATGAGCCCAGGTGGCCAGGAAATGATATCAGGCGTGACGCACTGATAAGGGGCCGATCATGGCTATAATTAGAACGAGAGGAACTTTCCACGGGAGTGAGCGAGAGATGGTTTCGGAAATTGAGCTTGCGTAGCAGTAAAACGGTAACAGCGCTGTTATGCAAGAAGAGGAATAATTAGATTTAAGCCTTTTGCGAACATAAAATTAACAAAAGAAATACATCATTGTGAATCATTTCGGAATAGAGATTTTTGTGTGGAGAAAAAGGTTTTAATAATTATCCAGGAAAGAAGTGCCGACGCGGCATTACGTAATTAAAATTTCCCCGAGACCCGCGGTGGTGGGGATTCAAAATCAACTACAACCCCCACGTATCTTAAGAGTAAATTTCATTTAATATCTCAGAATTGTACGATCGATTTTCACGTGCAAAGAAATCAGTTTACGTTTAGAAAACAAGCTTTCCAGAGATATAATTTTTAAAAGTGTGCGACCATTGCTTCAAAAGTTGGTTATGAAAAAGACAAGGATTTGATCGTTTTGTCACCGTTTTGTATAAAAGCCCTGGCCGTGCCAGGCAAATCATGCAGTACTTACTAGACCTCGAGAGGTCGTGATACTCTGTATCACCAACGAGCACCCGTAGGGAGTGGCCGAGAAGTATCATCATAGTATCGCCGTGTGAAGACTTAGGAAAATCCTAGTACAGGATTTAGTTCAGCCAGAATCAGTTATAGTGAAAGTTCCGATTTACAGTCAAAGTAGGCTGCGAACTTAAAGAACAGGCGATAGGTCTTCAAATAAGAGTTCAGTAAAACGACAGAAAGTATCGTAACGTTTGAAGTACCAACGATAGAAAAACAACAGTTCTATAAAAGTTAAGGAACCCGATCTGGGTCGGACAAAAATAGTAACGCCTAGTGTATAAAAAAAGATAGGAACTAGAGCGCCGAAGAAAATAAGAAGGGAAATTTTAATCCAAGACATTGTCTAACAGGAGACAAACGAACAGTAAAAGCATTAAGCTACGAAACTAATTAAAGGAATAGCCGTAAGTGCCAGGGAATCATAGGTCACCGATAAAATATTCGAATGGCCGTAACAGAACAGACTGTAGCTAGACCAAATAAATTGTGTCTAGAAAGAAGCGATTTCGAGCTAATAAAAATAGAAGCCGATCGTCAGGAAACCGGATTTGAGGAATAGCCGTTCCAGGGAGGGGAGATTGATTGAGACTTTCATCATCTTGCCAGATAGGAAGCCAACGTCTAAGAGTGTCAACCCTTGGAAACGGGAAAGAAGGAATCACGTGTGTAAAGGCAAAAAGCGAAGACTTAGTGACTTAAATCAGTGTAATGTAAATATAGTTAAATCCGTTTACGTGTTATAATTTTTAGTGAATGTATTTGTGTATGATAAAAGAATACAAAATTGTATTCAATATGTTACCAGTGTTGAAGGTAAATAATATGTTTGTGTATCAAGAAGTGTTAATGTGTGAAATGGAATTAGGGAAGATGGCTTAAACACATTCAAGTGGGCAAAATGAAACATCGTTGGAAAGTTCGTTCGGTGACCGACATATCATGTGAGTAACCATTTCATTATGTTATGTGTTGGGGAATATTTGCGTACAATCCACCTGAGAATGAGAAAATAGGGATGTTGTTGAATAACAAATAACAGAATAATAGCGCGATCTGAACGATAAAATGGAGAAAGTATAAAATAATTATGTGAAATGAATAAATCCCTTAGGGGAAATGTATGAAATAAAATATCAGTGTATTTGGTAAATGATTTAATTATGTGAAAGCAAGCGTAATAATAATAATAACAATTATATGAATGAATAAAGTTTATAATGAATTATATGAAAATAAGAGTTTGTGAGCTCTTTTAAAAGAATTAATACTTGTGGTGAACACATTGTTTTGAGATAAAGCGATTATTGTCAGGGGAGAGGAGTAATATAAAATTGAGATATATAATCAAATGTGTATTGTTGAATCTATCAGTTCTTTGAAGGCAATTTGGCTCAGTAACATGTAAGTGCTGTGAAGCGCATTAAAGAAATTTGTCACGCTAGGAACGCGTTGGAATACTCGGTAAATTTAATTATGAGGGGCAGTTGGTCGCGGTAATTGAGCTATGGTAAGTCCTCTGATCACGAGGCCATGTGTGTGTTATATTGGAGAATGGTGTGAAATATTTGTTGTATTATGAGCGCAGGTTATAGACAGAGGTCGCCCTAAGTCGCGAATGTTGTAGGTCCTCCAGTATGGGATATGGTTCCCGAGGCAGTGAAAGGAATCGAACCCAGGTTCGTCTATTATTGAAGCCCTTAAATATTTGTTGTTGTATTGAATTATTCTTACCCACCAATGAGGATACTTCATAATTAATAAATGCCGAGTTTAAGAGAATAAGGTCTTGTGAACCTCAATAAAAATAGTATAATGAAAGCCATGCTTGTTCAAAGAACTACGTAATGAAACAGCTGTGTAAAGCTAAGAATCATTCGTCCCGTGTGGGCGAGGACCGTAATGTCTGCCTCCCCTGCAATAAATCGTACTAAGTGGCCTGGCCAGACCCCTCGCCACTGATGTTGTGGTAGGTTTGAATAGCCGTCTGTTTTGAAGTTATAATTCACAGAGTGTTTAGAGTTGGTTTTAACGGCCCGGTCTTCGAACCGAGGTTCCTTTAGTTGAAGATTACCGCTTGCAAGTTCAGATCGTTGCTTTATTATGAGATAATGGTCTTTTAAGACAAATAACGATAAGTCCCTAATGTAATATAATGTAGGAATTCACGAGTTCAGTGAAGACAATTAGATTTCGGGAGTGATCTTAATTTTTGACATGTTCAAGTAGTCTTCTGAAGCTCGGGAGTACGCAGATGTTTTCCCAATCACAGTAGTGAATTGTTGACTAAGAGAGATGGTAACCCATGATCATGTGAAAGCCCAAAATTTAAGTAAATGAATAACAGTACTTTAAGGAGAATTATATATTGTTTTAATTATAAGATACTCATATAATAGGAAGTGAGGTGTTGTAAAATAATAACACAGAGTATATAAAAAGTATCGAGCCATTTGGAGCTCTTGATTTTATGGAATTTTAAAGGGATACTTTATGGAAGTGAAAAGTGATGTAAGTTTGTTGGTTTATAGGAAACCATTTATTATGATTTAACCTTTGTTTGTTTATGTATTCCTTTTTCACTCTGAACAAGTTAGAAGTATTGGTCAGTATTTTATTTGTTTATTTTGTTGTAGCGCCATATATTTGGTTAATTAAATGTTTTATAGTAGGAGTTGATTTTGTTTATTATTTTGGAAGTGTATCCTCTATTTAATCCAAAATGTGTAGGCCTAAGTCACAGAGTGGGAGAACATACCATAACCCCGAAAATCCCGATTTGAGCATTGCTGGCATACTGTGATTTGTATATTTCTAGCTAAAAGGGCACAATACCAAGGATGTTAGAGGTGATTTTCTCACTGTAGCTCGTTTAATTAACTTTGTTTATTTAGAATAAAGGGAACTTGGAAACAATAACAGATTTATCCCCACTTTCCTGACAGTAACCAAACAATAAGATATATGCTGAAAAGTGCTGAAGGTATTTGAATTTTCTGGCAGGTAGGTTTTCTCTCAATCAACTAGAGCTAGGAATGAACACTGTCTTGAAGTTTACTCTTAAAAATTATGGACTAACAATTCAAATATACTACTAATATATTACAACACGAGGGGGAATACGTCTAGGAACAAAAAACAAAGGAATCACGATTAAGAGTTTGGCCTTTGCTGACGACTTGGCGCTGCTCGCAGAAACATGGGAGGAAACCAAAGAACAAATCACAGAATTACAAGAGATGGCGGGGAAAATAGGACTTAAGATTTCCTTTGAAAGAAACGAAAATTATGTCAAATAGTTTGTATGTGCCCAAGAGAGTTACAGTAGGAGCTAATAAAATTGAGGTGGTTAATAGTTTCAAATACTTAGGAGAATGGATCGACTGGAATAACCTTGAAGGAAAAACAATGGAGGCGAGAAGAATCGAAGTGGAACTAGCCTTCCAGAAAACCAAAAATACATACAATAAGAAAACCCTCTCCTGGAACACTAAAATCAGGCATTATAACACCGTAATTAAGCCAGAGGCACTCTTTGCAGCAGAAACATTAGTCTTGAGGAGACAAGGGCAAATGGAAAAATTGGAAATCAAAGAGAGAAAATTTTTGAGGAAGATCATAGGTCCTAAATTCCAAAATAGCAAACAAGTTTTCTATAGGAACGACACCCTGTATGTGAAGTCGGAGAGACTTTTAGATACCATACGGAAAAGGAGGATTGATTTCTATGGACACATCTACCGGATGAATCCTGCCCGATTAACCAAGAAAATCTTTGACTCCTTTTCCAAAAAGAAGATCAAACCTAATTGGTTTACGAAAGTAGAAAAGGACCTGCGAGAGCTCCAGATTACTGAAATCATGTTGATGAATGGTACAGCCAAATCTGTTACCAAAGACAACACCAAGTAGGCTAGTTCCAAGCCAGAGCCGTTTCCAGAAAAGCGATGCAGATATCACAAGAGGAAAGAAAGAGGAGATCAGAGAGAATGAAGAAGTATTGGGAGAAAAGGAGAGCACAAGCATCTAAGAAGTGATTGATCTGACGTACCCCAAAGTGGGTGATTTGAAAAGAAGAAGTGTTTTATCGAAAGATGTTAAATCAAGTCGAAGGATTATAGCTCTCTGCCAATTAAGTGATTTTTCTCCACATACAGTATACTTACTCTAAAAGTTTGAGCCATAGAGCCACAACAATAGTTCCCCCCTCTTTAATTCTCATAAACGAAGATCTCAGTAAGACTTGACGGGATCCGCCATTTCTCTGGTGGAATAGAGCCATTTTGCGCGGGAGCGACAAATATCACATTTCTCTTTAATAATTTAAAAATATACCCCAACATACTGAACCGGGTACAATATATTTTCCATTTAAAGACACTCTGCAAATCTACATGCCAAGAGCTCTCCTTAGAATGCATTACGAAGTCAATCGGTTAACACGCTTTCTCAATCTCGCGGCAACAAAAATCACCTTACTGATTTAAATGTATAGATGGCTCTTTTGAGTATGGTTGGTTGGTTCCTCAGTTTAGGGGCTGTGACAACGCGGTCATTTAGCCCCGTGTACTTTGGGTGTGTGTAGAATCTGTCTGATAACCGGTGTTAATTGTGATGGCTGTATTAGTGTGTGTATCTGTTTTATAATTTAAGTACAGACTGCAACTTTGAATTTTTCAAATAGTTCCCACTTTTGCCGCCAAACGCCACCGTCAACGACTACTAGGCCTAGTTCAGAACTTAGCTTCTAGACGCCACCGCAATCGGCTCTTGGCAACGAACGTAGGGACTTAAGAGCGTTGTTTACATTCTTAACCTATACAATTTAGCTTCACACAGATGTAATTAGTGGAAGGTTCTTTAACATGCCATAAATCTATGACATGGGACCGCGGGCTTTACTTCCCCTACGAAGGAAGGCATACTGAGGGATTTTTAACGCTCTTAAAAAATCCGACGGCTTCGGCCGAGTTTGAACCTGCAATCTTGAGCATAGAAGCTCAGCATGCTACCAACTACGCCACCGAAGCCACGTCTTTTGAGTATGTTTCGGAAAAGTTTAAAAATATGTTTGTATTTAGAAGTAAGGAAAAAAATTGGTAAAAACCTAAGAATCCGGTTCCTAATTATTAGGCTTATTCTCAGAAAAAGAATATCTTGGATCCTTCGGGAGACAGTTATTCTAACACTTGGTAGTGGCGATACTATTAATTTACACTAACATTGTCAGTACACCACATCATATTGTTTCTTACTGAGGTTTCGCCTACTAGTTTCGTTACCATGTGGCAGTTTCGTCAGGTGGATAGTTTCAACTGCGCTCCACGATGCGGTGGCTTCTTCTCACAACATGCCTGAAGTCACACGAGCCGCTAGGAGCAGAGCTGATCCACCCCGTGATTGGCTGAACGCTGCCCATATCTCATTGGCTGTTAGAAAAGTGTTATCTTTGCTGTAATGTTTGTTGTGAGTGTGGCCCGTATCATGGCCAATTAAATTTAAGAAAACATTCGATATTTAATTGAATGCGCGATGCATTCGTTAAAATTACATATTTGAATGTTTCAGTCTGCAACTGTACTTGTGGACAAGTATCTTTGAGATACTATGCCTACATAAATCAAATCCTAATTTCTAGAGCTACACACGAGTAAACCGCACAGAATGAACACAAAACTGATATTCAAGATCGCTTTTTTGAAGTGACATTGCATTTAGGGCCTTTGGCTATACAGAAAAGAATTACGGCTCCCATGTTAGGTTTTAAATTTTAGCCACGCGGAGAAAGTTAAAAAGAAAACATGCTATAAATATCAGTATCTTCGTTTAGTTATATCTAGAACGTGTAATTTGGGACAATCACGAAACTGAAACCAAGCAAGCAGCTTAAAATCAAAGGAATATAGATATACCGGTACTCCACCAACAACCAACACGAAAACGGCAGCCTCTAACCAATAAAACAGTGGATTAGCTCAGTTCCTAACCGCACGTGATGTTACGGTCTTTGTTCTCTCACCACTGTCTGGTAGTCAGGCGCGGATTCAAGGGGGGGGGGGCACGGGGGTCATGACCCCCCCCCCCCCCAAACGGCGAGCAAATTTTTTTTTGCAAACTCAAAAAACGAAAACACAATAACCAGACAAATAAAACTTAACGAATTTTAACTGAAAAACAGTTGGTTTATTTTTTCATTTTATTCAATACTGAAAATATCTTTATTGCAATTATTATGTTCTGTTACAACGGTACATATTTACAAATTCATACCTGTTATATAAAAACGATTATTTATGTAACAAAATCAACCCGTCTATTTTGTTTAGCAAACCTTGTGATTACCGAATCGATGTTTATAGTGATGTCTCGATGAATGTGCAGCAATGCACGGATAGGAATTTGGGGCTTTTTTTTCGCACCAAAAAATTTTGCCGGCGTCCAAACTGCAAGCTTGGTTGGCAATTTAAGCTGTGACTTTCTCCCTTTGTCGGTACCAACTCGACTTGCCGAAACTGTAACGTACCTTGATACTCTTCTCGAAACTCGATGTTAAAGTCGCAAAACACGCCGTTGCAATTTGTACGAATTTTTTTGGTGCACTAAACGCATCAAATTTCTATCCATGTAGCTTGCGAAAAGATTGATCTGGTTTTGTTCGTTTGGTTATTTTGTGATTGCGTTGTTAGTGATACCATTTTTCTTAACAATTTCGATTCTGTGACCCTCTCCCAAAACCAAACTCTAGATCCGCACCTGCTGGTAGTCGTGGTTTGAACCCTGTGTGCTGATTATGTTCGTTTGGTCTCAGTATGAGTTGCTCAACGTTCATAGTGGTGTACCAATTTTTTAGTGAACATGTTATTTTTTTAAATCTTTTTATTTTCTTATTGTGTTAACTTTTTAATTTTAATTCATAGGACGAATCATGAACCGCTTCTCCAAGGACGCCGGCACAGTTGACGAGATGATTCCAGCATTATTTCTAATGTCGGTACAGGTAAGTGAATATTCATTCGTTGTTGCTGGTTTCCTCAATGGATTACTTAACACGAGGTACGATTCTCGGCCGAGCATGTCGGATATCTGAATGGTGGGTGAAATCAGAGACATCCCAAGATGCACAACAGACTCAAAAAAGATCTTCAATATTCCATTTGGTAATACAAGACAAAATTAGCCCACGAGAGGTTGCGCACGTGATTGATAATGCCTGATATCTTCAGGGTGTATTTGTAATTTAGGTGAGGATTGGAAAGTAGGCAGCCATGACCTTAAGTTAGGAACCATCACAGCATTTTCCTGGAGTAGATTTGGGGGAACCACAGAAATTTTCTCCCAGAATGGCTGAGGTGGGAATTGAACCCATCTCTTCTCAGTTTTGCCTTACGAGGCTGAATGTACCTCGTTCCCTCCCAAGACCATAATTACATTTCTTAGCAGACGGGAATTAAACCTTGGACCTCAGGGCACTGTTATGTAGTCAGACCAGGGGCTGGTTGGATCCTCAAATTGAGCTGCCATAGGTTAGGTCGGAAGATGCCTACAAAATCTCAAATCAATGAGGTGTACTGGACATTGCTTTCCGAACTGAGTCAGAACAATAGCGGCTTCGTTGGCGTGGTCGATAGTGTTGGGGAACTGATGACCTGGTCGGCATCTTGATGGTGCCCAACCACCATTTGTAAGGGGTGTTGATTAGACGGCATCCTTAGCATTTTCGGAGATTTACTAGGATGTATAATCATGGTGTTTTGCGAAGAGCTGCGGAGACATCTAGGGAGCAATTAATGTAAAAATGGGGCTTAAAGAAGGGTTGCAGGAGACATACTCACTGGGGAGCCTTAGTAAGCCAAGCGCTTGCTAGTACAGCGACTACCGCTCAAGAGCGTGCAGTGCTGATCTTTATCTAAGTTATAATCTAAGGGGGAAGGCTTCTATAACTAAGAGAAATAACAAGCACTTGACGGTAAAAAAAGAGTTTATTACTGCTAATGAGGGGTGGCGATTAGGTTAGATTAAAGGGGGGTGATCAATAGAGGAAAAAGGAATTTAGCAGACACACTTACTCACCCTACCGATGACGGATGTCCATGTGGATGGCATTGGGATCCGGTTAAGGGCAGCGCCCTTACCAATCCTTCGTAGCACAAGTGTAAGCGTCGTAGGAGTAAAAGACAAGAGGGCGGGCGCGTGTCTGTACCTCGTATTTACAAGGTAATTGTGCAGTGTCACTCTAATCAGCGGAATCCTAGAGTGTAATGTCCGCAGTGACCTCCTTAGGCTAGCTGGCACCCTTAGGTCTATGACCCGTCGTGCCTGTGGCAATTATGTTCCCATGCGGTTCCGCAGCTTCTTCTGTTAACTTTTAATTATTTAGGTATAGGTGTAGGTACAACCCTTGTATGGGGGTTGGGGCTACAACAGTAGCATGCTGAACTGCTATGCCCAAGTTCACGGGTTCACACCCGGCCGAAATCGTCGTATTTTAAGAGCATTAAAATCCTTCAGTATGCCTTCATTTGGAGGGTAAGTAAAGCCGACGGGCCCATATCATAGATTTAAGGCATGTAAAAGAACCTACTACTACAATTAGTAGTGTCTAGCCAAATTTGTAGGTTAGAAACGCTCTATCAAGTTCCAACGTTTGCCGCTGGGAGTCAGTAACAGTGGTGTCTGGTAGCCAAATTTGGAACTACTTGGAATTGAACTTGCTGAGAGCCTACGGGCATTCACTTACAATTCCCTTCTATGGCCATTGGCTGCAATTCATTGTATAATAACAATAGCACAGACTCTGTGAGTATCGTAAAATGGGGTTACTTTGCACCACTCTTTCCGGTTTCTTGTACATTATTAAGAGTAACTACTGTTTAAAGCACTTCAATGACACAAAATCAATTACATTTTGTTCCTGACTCTTTTTGGATGCTATTCTGTTCAGAATTTGATCAAATGAATCACCTACTGTTCATTAAAAATTAATATAATTTGGTGCAAAGTTGCCCCCCAGTGAGTGAGATACTTTGCACCACCACAATATTTCCAACTTAAATGACAGACAGAAGCCAAATGTGCAATGTTACCCATATAAAACACAATAAGTGGATCACTCCTGCACGCTTCCAATTTATCGCGCCAAACATTTGGTTCATGGAGTAAACAGGTGACAGTATAGTACCTGCCAAGGATGTAGCGCTTAGAGACAGCCCAGCGGGGCTAACGAAGCGACCCGAATAGTCACGACCGCAACCGATCATCCATCCCCCTTCACCATATTTTAACACGCACCGAGACAGACCAGCGCAGCGGGGCAAACCGAACGTACCCGAAACTCCACAACCTTGACCGATCATTACGGCTAGGATTTTGATATAAATACATATTCCTTCCCTTTGCGTATATATAACTAAAAATGATAAATGCCCATGAATTAGAACCTTAGCTAACATCTAATTACATTTTATTGTTACATATTTTACATAGCCTATTTGATCATAGTGACTAGGGCTCGGATCGATATGCTCGATAAAAACTCCAGATATGCTCGAAAACCATGTGTTTTATGCTCGATAGATATGCTCGAAAAAAAACCATTATATGCGGTTAAATATGCAGAATATGCTCGAAAAACACCGTTAAAAACTATAGAAAAGAAAGTGAAACAAAAAAACAATATCATATCTTTATATAAGGGCTTTATTTTCTAATTGTATATATGATACACTGCGATATACTCGCATTCAAGTTTCAAGTATATATAAGATGATGATGATGATAATTGTTGTTTTAAGGGGCCTAACATCGAGGTTATCGGCCCCTAGTATATATAAGAGAAGTTTTCTTATAAAAGTTACAGTTTAAAAGTTCATTTACAAAATGTTCAAAATTAGGCGAGTGAATGAAGTAGATCTGCATTGATCTGTACAACAAGGCTTCTCAATTATTTCTGTTTTCGAATCTTAAGGATGGTCAGGGCCTGAATTCGGGGAGGGGGGATGGAGGAATTCGAAGGAAAACAAACTATTTAGACGAAAATCACAATAATATGCATGTACATGCTTCTATTCTGAAAACCGCGGTTTTATGCATTTATATGCTCGATAAATTTCAATTCTGTTGGTCCCAGAGAGGTGAAAATACCACCGAAAGGCTTCTTCCAATGTGTACTAATCAGGAAACAAAATATACAAATATGTTCGAATCCGAGCCCTAATAATGACATTTGTTATAGATATTTTTAATTTAAAATTAATATTCTGTGTTTTTGTTTAACATATTTGATCAAAATGACATTTTTATAACTTAACTTTACTAGATTTATTTAAAATTACATATTCTGTCTCTTACTGTAAAAGAAAAATATTTTTTCGCAAGTGAAGTATATTTGTTTACTAGAAACTCAGGTACATGAAACGGATTTTCCAAACAATTCATAAGCTGTTGAGAAAGGGCCAGGGAAGATATTAGTGGAGATAAGGGGATGGACAACCTGACGAAGACTCAGTGGCTTGACAAGTTTATTTCAGTTGTCCAGTGAGTGCCTGAGACTCTAAGAATTAACGCACAGAACAGCAAATCAAGCGATTATTCACAGAACAAATAGCCCGTCGATAAACGAAAGAAAAATGGATACGCAAGGATCATGCCCCGCTTGGTCTGTCTTATATAGTACGTGGAGGAGGTTGGCTGATCGGTTATATTCGTGAGCATTCGGGTCACTTCGTTAGCCCCGCTGGGCTGTCTCTAAGCGCTAGTGCCAAGGAGCATCCAAGATAGCCAACCTAACTATTAAACTTGATATTTTATAGTTTCAATGAGACCCACGCAGATGGCAGTATGATCAATCTTTTTTCCAATTTTTGTGCAAAGTAACGCCACATGTGCAAAGTATCCCCATTTTACGGTGGCATGTCTCATCATTTGAGGCTGTATTATCTTTCAGCGTTCAATCTGCAAGCCTCTGTGTGTAAACAAGTAACCTCTTTGATCCCGTATTAGCAGTTACCACTGTACCCTAGTCTGCTTCTACTTGTCTCATTGTTATCATTCAGCGTCCAGAATATTATTCCCCAAATCAAAGCGAGGCTTATTAAAACAACTATTTTTTCAATCAAAAACCTACTACAGGTCTGTCTTCTCCTTTCATACTTAAAAACCAACCCACTAGTGGTCTCTCTTACTTCCTAATGAATCAAATTTAAAAAAATAATAGATTCAGACCTTTCCATTATTATATTATTATTACCAAGCTGAAGCTGCCGCTGTAAACGACTACAAAACTTTCCACACCATGGCGAGCGGGGATGATAAATAGCTATGCTCCATCTAGCATAACAAGCCAACATCATCCCAAACTGCAGTGAACTAAAGAGTGAACTTCGACGATCAATAACTAAGTCAAATCCCGTAATAATTAAATTCCTATAAGTCATTATGCGAATATTAATTCAAATCCCCCATTGTCAAACCCCTTAATCAAGTCAAATTAAATACTAACGATAATTTTATAAATATTAATCACATCAAAAAATACCGGGTGAGTTAGCCGTGGTCGTTACGGCATGACTGCTGGCAGTCGCTCACATCCGGGAGGACGAGGAGGTTCGAATTCCCCCGCCGGCAACCTTGAAGATGGTCTTCTGTAGTTCCCCATCTTCCTTCCAGGCAAATGCCGGGGTTGGTCCCTAACTATAGGCCACAGCCGCTACCTTCCAACTCCTCGTCCTTACATTCAAACTTTTCTCCCCAACGGTACTTGTAGCTCACCCATTGGGTGTCGGTCTCGAAGAAGCTACAAAACTGGCGAGCCGAACATGTCCTTGGACACTCCCGGCACTAAAAGTCATACGCTAAACAAACAAAATACTACAAAAAAATATTTTATTAATCCAAACTTCTTTTAGCCCAAATCAGATTCAAATCCAGGCAGAGGAGCGCTTGACGCACCGGTACCTCGCTCAAACACAGCCGAGTCATTTCAGACTAGCCGGCCTGCAAACATATGTCAGTTAACAAGTAGACTTTATGATCCCCTATTAGCAGTTAGAACTGTGCCCTCCTCTACTTCACAGCACACACGGGCACCAGTTGTGCCCTGAAGGCCATTACTCGGCACCACCCATTCCTCAGTAGCTCCCATATAATCACAGCCATGTACGAGACTGAGATAAGCCATATTTTACTCTAGCCTGTGCCATCAGACAAATGCAAACGTACTGCATTCATCAAGAGATGGCAAATAGGCTCAGGGGTGACAGCCACTGTGCCACAAGGTGGTCCATATTGTATGTATCTAGGGACTTGATAGTAGAGATCATTGTCATCTTCTACAGTTTCCAGCCCCTGGCTGGGTCCGTTTGGAACATAAGCCTCTCCATCGTTTTCTATCCAACCACCACCTTTCACTCCTCACTGTGTCCCTCTCCTCTCTTCTTTTCTGCACTCCTTCCTTCACACCCACAATCCACCTGACTCTTGGTCTTCCTCTTGGTCTCTCGCCCTCCATTTCCATCTCGTGCATCCTCCTTGGTATCCTGCCCTCCTGCATTCTCCTAACATGTCCGTACTGCACCCGAAATTTGATTGTTTCATGATGAAAATGATGATATTTTTCGAGCCCCATGATAAAATTTAACATTGCAATATAAATCCTGGAAGTTGGCTCAAGAGAGCTTTGTTAGCGATCGCAGACAGTGGGAGAAACCAGTCACGTGATCAGAGACGCCCCAGAATATTTTCGATCATTGGAAAATGCCTAGCAACAAGGCATTACCGCGCAATATTATCAGTTAATTGTTATAAAATATACTAGCGGACCCATGCGAGATATCTCGCATGTTCATAAGTCACACTTTCCCCAATATGTTAATAATGAGTGACTTAAGGAGATTATTTCAACCAAATGATTATAGAACTCCATTTTAATTTCAGTTAGAATTCCAAGCTGTACGTTCTCTAACTTAAGAAGGCAATTACTGAAACTTCTATCATCATAACACTCACCAGTTATTCGATATTTATGAAAGCATCTTGGTCAAGATTTCCTGCTTTATCTTGTTGGCTGAGAAACCTCATTCCCCCTTATCAAGACAGCCCTCGTCGGAAAACTTCTTCACGCCCCAATTACAGTGAGGCTTCCTTGTTCCTAAGTGCAACGATCAGCGCTAAACCCCTACAGGGGTGCTTTCCTTGTCCTGTGTGTAGCGCTCAACGCTAAACTTCTTTGCACGTTACCTACAGGAGTGCTTTCGCTTTCCCAAGTGGAGCATCAGCATGAGAGCGTGCTGTGGCTGGTTTCTTTCTTTGATATTTATAAAATTAAAATGCAATTCGTCACTGTTGATTCCATTTCTGTGCTGAGTCCATTGATTGAGAGCTTAGCCGTAACACTCGCCGGTTATTCGATACATTTCAGTCAGAATTGCAAGTTGTACGTTCCGTAAATTAAGAAGGCAATCACTGAAAATTGGATCATCATAACACTCATCGGTTATTCGATATTTATGAAATTATACTATTGGAGTACCCAATCCATTGATTTAGTAATTCTGAAAACCATGGGCAATTATAGAAGAAAACCTGTAAAAGACTTAATGTTTAATAGTTCTAAGGTTTTAGACGCCGTAACACACGCCGGTTATACGATTTAGAGTACTCAATCCATTGATTTACTGTTTCTGAAAACCATGCGAAATGATCGATATTTATGAAATTAGAATGCAGAAGAGAAACCTGTAAAATACATTAACGTTTAATAGTTTTAAGGGTATAGACGAAAACTCATAATTGCAGCATGTTAGAGCATCAGTATTTGCAAATCGCACACTTCTTACAAAAATTGATATTTATGCAATTCGTCAACTCTAATTTGTGAAATAATACGATTTGAGTACACATTCCTTTGATTTACTGTTTCTGAAATCCATGCAGAATGATAAAGGAAAGATCTTAGAATGATAAAATGACACTAAACAGGCGTCAAAGCGGCTAAGGTGTGAAGTGGACAGAAATTATGGAGCGTATTTTCCTACAGCAACAGTATCTGAAAATCGCACACTTCGTATAAATTATTGACATTTATGAAATTAGAAAATCTCGCTTATTCATAAACCACACATTACCCAATAGGTTTATAATGAGAGACTTAAGGAGAAAGGTTGTTATGTTTTCATTTCATCCAAATGATTATAGAACACTGTTTACATTTCAGTTAGAATTCCAAGTTCTCCGTTCTCTAACTTAAAGGCAAACACTGAAAATTGTATCATCATAACACACACCAGTTATTCGATATTTATGAAAGCATCTTGGTCAAGATTTCCTGCCTTATATTGTTGGCTGAGAAACCTCATTCCCCCTTATCAGGACAGCCCTCGTCGGAAAACTTCTTCACGCCCCAATTACAGTGAGGCTTCCTTGTTCCTAAGTGCAACGATCAGCGCTAAACCCCTACAGGGGTGCTTTCCTTGTCCTGTGTGTAGCGCTCAACGCTAAACTTCTTTGCACGTTACCTACAGGAGTGCTTTCGCTTTCCCGAGTGGAGCATCAGCATGAGAGCATGCTGTGGCTGGTTTCTTTCTTTGATATTTATAAAATTAAAATGCAATTCGTCACTGTTGATTCCATTTCTGTGCTGAGTCCATTGATTGAGAGCTTAGCCGTAACACTCGCCGGTTATTCGATACATTTCAGTCAGAATTGCAAGTTGTACGTTCCGTAAATTAAGAAGGCAATCACTGAAAATTGGATCATCATAACACTCATCGGTTATTCGATATTTATGAAATTATACTATTGGAGTACCCAATCCATTGTTTTAGTAATTCTGAAAACCATGGGCAATTATAGAAGAAAACCTGTAAAAGAATTAATGTTTAATAGTTCTAAGGTTTTAGACGCCGTAACACACGCCGGTTATACGATTTAGAGTACTCAATCCATTGATTTACTGTTTCTGAAAACCATGCGAAATGATCGATATTTATGAAATTAGAATGCAGAAGAGAAACCTGTAAAATACATTAACGTTTAATAGTTTTAAGGGTTTAGACGAAAACTCATAATTGCAGCATGTTAGAGCATCAGTATCTGCAAATCGCACACTTCTTACAAAAATTGATATTTATGCAATTCGTCAACTCTAATTTGTGAAATAATACGATTTGAGTACACATTCCTTTGATTTACTGTTTCTGAAATCCATGCAGAATGATAAAGGAAAGATCTTAGAATGATAAAATGACACTAAACAGGCGTCAAAGCGGCTAAGGTGTGAAGTGGACAGAAATTATGGAGCGTATTTTCCTACAGCAACAGTATCTGAAAATCGCACACTTCGTATAAATTATTGACATTTATGAAATTAGAAAATCTCGCTTATTCATAAACCACACATTACCCAATAGGTTTATAATGAGAGACTTAAGGAGAAAGGTTGTTATGTTTTCATTTCATCCAAATGATTATAGAACACTGTTTACATTTCAGTTAGAATTCCAAGTTCTCCGTTCTCTAACTTAAAGGCAAACACTGAAAATTGTATCATCATAACACACACCAGTTATTCGATATTTATGAAAGCATCTTGGTCAAGATTTCCTGCTTTATCTCGTTGGCTGAGAAACCTCATTCCCCCTTATCAGGACAGCCCTCGTCGGAAAACTTCTTCACGCCCCGATTACAGTGAGGCTTCCTTGTTCCTAAGTGCAACGATCAGCGCTAAACCCCTACAGGGGTGCTTTCCTTGTCCTGTGTGTAGCGCTCAACGCTAAACTTCTTTGCACGTTACCTACAGGAGTGCTTACGCTTTCCCGAGTGGAGCATCAGCATGAGTGCGTGCTGTGGCTGGTTTATTTCTTTGATATTTATGAAATTAAAATGCAATTCGTCACTGTTGATTACATTTCTGTGCTGAGTCCATTGATTGAGAGCTTAGCCGTAACACTCACCGGTTATTCGATACATTTCAGTCAGAATTGCAAGTTGTACGTTCCGTAAATTAAGTAGGCAATCACTGAAAATTGGCTCATCATAACACTCATCGGTTATTCGATATTTATGAAATTATACGATTTGAGTACCCAGTCCATTGATTTAGTAATTCTGAAAACTATGGGAAATGATAGAAGAAAAACCTGTAAAATAATTAACGTTTAATAGTTTTAAGGGTTTAGACGACAACTCATAATTGCAGCATGTTAGAGCATCAGTATTTGCAAATCGCACACTTCTTCCAAAAAATATTTATGAAATTAGAATGCAATTCTTCACTGCTAATTTATGAGGCCTATATGATGATGATGATTATGATGATGATGATGATGATGATGATGATGATGATGATAGTTTTAACTGTGTAGACGACAACTCTAGCATGATACAGCAACAAACAGTATTTGCAAAATGCACACGTCTTACAAAAATCGATATTTATGGAATTAGAATGCAGAAGAAAACATGTACCCAATCCACTGATTCACTGATTCTGAAAATCAGATAGAAGAAAAACTGTTAGAGAATTAACGTAGAATGTTAAGGTTTTAGACGACAACTCAGAATTGCAGCATCTTAGACCAACAGTAACTTATTCGCAAAAAGCACAATTCTTACAAAAATCTATATTTATGGAATTAGAATGCAGAAGAAAATCCTGTATCGCGGCATATTAACAAACCTGGAATGTAATAAATCCATTGTTTAGACGGATGAGCTTAAATCATGTTTGTGCTCAGTCCATCGATTGAAAGCCTAGCAGTAACACTCGCCGGTTATACTATTTGAGTACCCAATCCATTGATTTAGCCTACTGATTCTGAAAACGTACACATTCCTTTGATTTACTGTTTCTGACATCGATGCAAAATGATAAAGGAAAGACCTCAGAAAGTTAAAATGACATAAAAAGGCGTCACAGCGGCCAAAATGTGAAGTGGACACCAATTATGGAGCGTATCTTCCTGCAGCAAAAGTAACTGCAAATCGCACACTTCGTACAGTTTTTTTTAAGTCAATTTTTTTAAGAAATTATAGATATTTAAGTGCAATGAGTCACTGGTAATGTGTATTCTCTTTCATTTGAATGCTCATTTTTCACGATCGGTCTCTTGTGAGCGCCGCAGGAGGGATGCATACTACTGAAATAATAGGTATATGATATGTCCGCAGCCAATGAGAGAAGGGTTTATGGAGCAGATATGGATTTTTACCTACTTAAAGTGATTAACTATTCCATTTAAGCCCTATGTAACAATTTTACTCCATTGAAAATATCAAGAAAATTAAGAGAAGATATTAGTACTACTTTAAATGTCGCAAAAGGGAAGAAATTCACTGAATAAGCTTTATCACAAGTGCGCGCCAATAACTACGCGCGACCAACAATGGCGCCGAATTTCAGGCAAGGAAGAGAGGGGACGGCTTGTAGAACCGTTCTTCTCTCGACAGACTTTGAAGGTACAAGACGTGTCACCCAGGGTAGTTCGTTCCCGTAGACACGATACCGAGTGTGGTCTTACGCTACTCGATGGACGGTGCCGAGAGCGGCCAATAGTTAGTCAGAGCCTCGCTGAAACTAGGTGAAGTTTAGCGAAGGATTACAAGTCAATAGCGAACAAGTGTTTGACTTTTCGAAATGCAAGTTGTATACACTACATTCATCCAGTTATAAGGCTTCAATATAAGAAGATTTTAAGAAAATTCATCGAGAAATTCGACAGTTACAGGACAAATTGTATTGCCAAAGAAATTTGCGAATCTCAACGCAGGGAGAAACATTTTAGTGCAGCGTGACTTCAGCATAGTCCAGTCCACTCTGCAGAAATAAGTGAGTAAAGTGATATTGTATGAACATTGAGACTATGTTTTATTGGAACACTATGATGGCTACAAACATTTATCAAGTGGAATTGGTTTATAACACTTTGACTATGAGTGAGATAATAGATTAAATATATTACGCGATTGGGATATGTCGATTCAGAGTTGTGATTAGCAACATGGAACAACGTTAATGAACAACGAGAATATGTATAACATCAAGAATTATATAATGCCGAGACAGCATAAGACATTATGTACGCTTCCATTCAGTACATTTAATGTACATTCATGTACATTAATTCTCGACTATGAGCAGATATAATCTTTCATTGACCAACCAAATGAACATTAACATCTACGATAGTGATTCGATGTACAACTTACAAATTTATTTGTAACGATGGAATGATTACGAATCTATTGCTCAATAATGATGGAGGACTTTCAAGAGATGTCGGCGATTGAAGAATCATCAACGGGAAGACGGAAGATAGAAGATACTAGGACCGATGATTGTTCGAGATGGAATCCATGTTCGAGGAACGAGGTTCGACGTCCGGAGGAGACGAATATGCCGGGAAGGAAATCTTCCTTTTCCCTAAATCGCAGTTCTTGTCCACTGGCGTTGAGCGGATTTGGTTTCAACAATTCATACCCGGGAGATAATCCAGCCAGGTATTTTGGAATACCTGATGATGAACTTCAGTTCTCTACAATACTAAGGTAGACATTTTTTGCATTATTTATCAGTTTGAGTATTTATGACGGCATTTGTGAACAAAAATTCTCTATATTTAATTCATGTATTTTCACTTCGATGTTTGAGTTGTATTCTACAAAATCGTATAAGATGATGGTCATTGGTCATCTATACTTGGAAATATTAATGATTCAGTTTCTGAACTGAAGTCAGCTGTTTGAGAAATTTATTTTCCATTGGTAAAATCTTTAGGGAAGTTATAATTCGACGATTTTCGATTTTTATTCAAGATTCCAGACATTTTGTCTTTGGTATTTTTGGTAAATTCATTTTGTTTAAAATGAATTGGGCACTCTTTTTGTAAGAAGAATTCATAGTTAGGAGAAGAGATCTACGCGTGATATATTGTGAATTATCACCAAATACTATAAACATTTCGTCGATCTGGCAAGTTATATTCGTTATGATTACGACGTGAAGTTAAACATTTATGAACATTCTTTGTGTAGAATGAAGTGACATTCTGTCGATGACAAACCGAACTCAAGTTGAAGGAAGGCTTCGCCCGTCATCAAATGTAAATTATTTGAGACATATTTTTGAAAGATAATTCATCCGACTATAGGAAATTTAAATAAAATCTCATCCGGTCGTGATTGACCCTTATTGAACGATGAAATAACATGAGTTGTTATAAATACACAAATGTAGCACTACGTTATTTGTCAATGTAGTATTTCAGCCGTGTATATTTCTAGAAATGACCAGTATGAAGGAACATTTGTAATTATTTTTGTTAAATGTATAAAGACATGGTATTTTATACCGTAGTAACTTCGTTTAGTAAACCTCAGAGATCTAATAATATAATCGTTTGAGAACGATAAGTTGTATTAGTAGAACAGATATTGCTGTTCATGTGTGAGCAATGGATTGTAACAACAGTGATATCGATGTTAGGAGGAAGTCATGCCAGTACTCTGGAACAATTGTTGAGAACAATTGTGATGATGTCATTTAGTTATGTATTGTGATATACGAAGGTTTCTTGCCGTATATGGATGTTTGTGAAATAAGAGGGTGATTCGGTATTAATTGTATTGAAGTACTGCAGTAGGAGTAATGAAAGCATTGTTGTATATTAGTAGAGTTTCGGAAGACTCATAATGTGATTAGAAATGCGACACGAAAGTCGTTAGAAGGCGGAAATTCGTTGGGAAAGATATACTATCCTTGTCTATTATACTATTATTAAATTTCTATTAAACCTGGAATTGTAACAACAATATGAACTAATCTTTGCTGATCGGTCATATTTATACCGATGATGACTATAAACATGACTTTGACATTGATTAGTATAGCATTTGTAAATGAAAAAGTATAGCAGAAGAGAACTATACTGGAGAAAGAGTTAATAATTTTATTAACGAAGTCATATCGTTAAAGAATTATACTTTTGAAACGATAGACGTGTAAATAGTGTATATAAATATTTCCATTTGTTTAAATTGAGGGTTTTTCATTATTAATAATAATTAATATTCTTAAATATTTTTGAGATAGATAATAGTTCGGAAGAGCGAATTTTTTTTTCATATGAGTGTTTGAAGTTAGCTATGATTACTGTATGTATGAAAGCTTCGTCGGTCATGAACGACGGAAGCCAGTGTTAGCAAGAATGTTGTGTAGTATGGATGGGTTTAATTGAGAAATGGCCTTAATAGAGGCAGCTTTGTAAATGTTATTGTTTGAAATACGAGATGCTTTACCGCATTTCACTTTTACGTACTCTGTATGTCAAGAGGGTAGTCCATGCCAGGTGGCAGACAAGCTCGCCCCGTTATAAGCAAGGCCAAGCAACAATGAGCCGAGATATTGCAGGTGTGTGTGTAGATGAATCTGACAGCTGAGTCACAGCTATTATTTAATAACCAGTTCAGATATGCGGAAGGCACGCGCCTGAGAAATGTAAACGTTTTAAAAGGAATGCCTGTCTAAAAGCAGAGCCAGTAGAATGTTTAGATTATTTTATAATTTTGTAGCAGGCAGAATCTTTTTATTTTTTACCAGTTATGTTAGCGTTTGTGTAAGGCGTTTTGCCAGTAGCAGTGGCGTGAATGAATGATTATATTAGGGTGGGTGTGTGGATAGCGTGTCGGTCTACTAACCCCAAGATTGCAGGTTCACTCCTGACCGTGGTAAGTGATTTTGAAAGGCGGCAAAAATACGACACGCATGTCATACGAAGTTGACATGTTAAAGAACCCATTTGAATTCAATAGGCCGTGTTCATAATGGCAAAATTAATCTCGGGAGTTTCCACCAATACAAAGTTCCTCATTTCTCTACTACAACGCGCTATAGTGTTCAAGGAGCTTAGATATCTAACCTCCTTGACTTTCATAGTGATTCAAGGAACAACGAAATTCGACATGCAAGCAACCCTCTGGGTGTCAAATTACCAAGCTTGCACGCGGCACCGATGCCATACGATATTATTGATATTATTGTTATTATTATTATTATTTTGTTAGTAAGTGTTATTTAGTATTTATTAATAAATTTATATTTTATACGCCTTGTCTCTGTCCTTGATTATTCTATAAATGGAGACGTGTTATGGAACAGCCTAAAATAGATAGGATGTCTATTTCTTTCCAACATAGCCCTGAGATATAAAGGTAAGTTTGCACTCTACCGTATAAAGCTAGTTCGTTTTTATCCATAACATGTTCAATGCCTACTGTGTATAATTCTGAAGAACTCGTTGGCGTGATTGCAATAGTTCACTAGCCGGGACTTTCACTTTTTATAATCCTGCTTTGCTTTGGATTGACCAGCGAGTACCTTCTCGATTTTTACGGGTACAGTACCAAGTCATTCTTGACTTCTCTATGATCTCTTGTAAGGGATTCTCTTCCACAATCTCTCTCACTCTCATTTCTTACTCTATCCCTTCTTGTTATTCCTAATCTGCTTCTTTGAAATGTCATTTTACAAGCCTGGATCCTGCTCACCTGTCTCTTCTTCATAACCCACGTTTCTAATGTAGTAGAGATGACATTGGAAATTGTTGTAAATGGTGGAAAAACATTTGCAGGAGCTTCAATATGGGTCTTTACCGATTTATTTGTTGATGATCTTCAGATCGTGCTGGTCGCTGCTGGTATCATAATCCTGGCCGCTATGCAGAGCGGCTGGATCCTCATCCCTCTAGTCATCGCTGTCTTCATGTTTTGGAAGATCTGTCGCATATATTTAGCAACAGCTGACGATGTCAAGCGCTTGGAAGGTGTCAGTAAGTATATTGAAGAAAGCTTTTCATTCGGTCAACACACATTGTACCCAATTATATTAGGCGGGAAACAAGTATTTATATACCCTAACCTGAAAAAGCAAACTAAAAATAACACGCTTTTATATACAAAATGGGGTACTTAATTGGATGACATGCTTCGAACTTCAAGCGTTCACTTAGAATGGTATGGACTCCGTGCTCATCTTTTAAAGGCACCCACCGGGTGAGATAACCGTGGTGGTTACGGCATGACTGCTTCTCATATCATCCGCTAGTATGCTTCCTAGATATTTAAAAACTGACACTTGTTCAATATCGTCCTGTCCTATCCAGATGTTTATTGCTTTGTTCCCTCTTGTGTTTATCACCATACTCATTGTCTTGCTCTTATTAATGCGTATTCCATATTGCTCACAGGTTTCATTCAGATCTGCTATAATTCCAATCAGTATCCTTTCATTCTCTGCTAATAATAATTTTCAATAGAGGTGAATACCGTGCTACCCGGTAACTCAATACTAGACGTCTAGGTCCTCTACATATACACACATCTGTATAGGGAAATAGAGGAGTTATTTTGATCGTAATGTTATTTCCCCTGTCCGCAGCACGGAGTCCAGTCTTCTCGCACCTGACAGCCACCCTGGATGGTCTGGTCACCGTACGAGCATCGGGAATGCAAGGCCTCCTCATACAAGAGTTTGATGGCCTTCAGGTAGAGTTTGCGATTAGTTAGTATTTCTAATGAATGAGAAATTTGTTCAGAACTCATCATGTCATGTACAGTGCATGCTGAAAGTTTAGTGACAGGTATAAATTTCGTTTGATGCGCATTTGTTCCTAAAGTAACAGCATTTCAGTCATTGTTTTACATGATGTTACTAGACATCTATATGAGGGGTTTTCATTTAAACGTTCACTGCTCTAGCTCTAATACTTTTGGAGATGGAATGTTTTACATTTTTAAGTAGAGTTAAAGAACCCTGCTTTCTTCCTACTAAAATGTTTTTTGCTCAAAAATACTAGTCTTACAGCTATGATTTTTTATTACAGTTTTACTGCAACATATCAGTCATAACAATAACAATATGTTCAGTAAAGAACATATAGCCTAATTTCTCCTAGATGCATGGGTATAGTTATAACTCTTTGACCTTTCCAAGGAGTATAATTGAATATTGGTTGTAGTTGCTTGTTGAACTACAACGTACTATACGGATATTATACTTTGATTGAATCCTCACCTTAATTATATATACACACACTAATACAGCCATCACAATAACACAGATTATCAGACAAAATTCAACACTAACCCAAGTACACGGGGCTAAATGACCATGATAGCCATGCATCTCAAATGAAACAACAACAACAACAGCTTCCTACCCAAATCCTTCCTCGTATAAAAGTACGCACACTAGTAGCCTAAGCATACAGACATCACTGTGACACAGGTTATCAGACAACTTCTACACACACACCCAAGTACATTAGGCTAAAAGACCATGATGCCGATAAACCCCTAAAGAATCAACAACAAAAACAACAACAACAACAAGAGACTCTACCGCAGATCAACGAAAACGAATTTTAATCGTTGTAGTCGAGTGTCGAAATATGTGGTGTTATAAGTATATATATAATATTGCAAATATTGCAAATACTCACTATATATGCTTAACATTATAACGTGTGAGTAGTTATAAATCAATAAATACAAAAAACGAAGTAAAAACATTTGAACCTGCTGGGATTTGATCCATGAACCTCCAGACTATGAGTCCAGTAAGCCACAGATGCCGAACAATTATACATGGTTTACAACTGCTTTAGTGTAACTCCACAATATTTTGTCTTGCAATAAACGATTTAATTAGCGTTTTCTGCCAATTCTATAACCCATTTGATACTAAATAAGTATTATTTTCTTCAGTACATTATTGAAAGGATATAAACTTACGAAGTTACGGAAATATATGCATTTTTGAGCAAATAATAGCGGCCATTCAACCCAACGGGACGGCACGGACAAGCACGATATACCACGGTCAGCCTGAACTATTAGCAACTACTATTTTAAAAAGCTAATATCCTACCAGTCACCTCCTTGAGGACAGTTTAAACATCCCTATGTACGATGATCGTATTTGGTAAGGCCCCTTGTTGAATCGTAAGTTACGGTTTGGCTATAATATTTGCATGATTCATACATCCGCCATCTTGAAATTATTTGGCTGATGACCTTGTAGTTTGGGCAAAAAGACTCTTCTCGCATTACGGTATATTGTTGCAAAATTTGGTAGAAATCGGATGATTAGGTTAGTCGTAATTTGATTTAAGCTCAGAACATTTGGGTGGGCACCATTTTCTTTTTGTTATGATGGCGGTAATATACAATATGACACTGAGTTGTCCCTTGCTAGTGCTACCTCTCTACCAAAGGTAGTTTGATTTGGTTTCGTTGTGTTTGGATTCATAGGGGGAATCGATTTGCACACATACGCGGCCACCATCTGCAAACTATTGGGCTGATGACCTTGTAGTTTGGTCAAAAGACGCTTCCCACATCAAGGTATGTTGTTGAAAAACTTGGTAGAGATCAGATGATTAGGTTAGTCGTTATTTTATTTAAGCTTCGAACATTTGGGGGCCGCCATTACGTTTTCGTCAAGATGGCGGTGATATAAAACATGATACTGAGATGCCCTTTGCTAGTGCTACCTCTGTACCGAATTTCGTTCAATTCAGTTTCACCGTGTTTGTATTGATAGGGGGGACAGACATGCAGTATACACACACATACACACTCACAGACACACACACAGACACATAACATTTGGCCCTGTGTAGAACTCATAAGACTACTTTCCTATTTTTCAAAAATCGAAAGTAGGCTAAAAATACAACCTGGGAAAAAATTACTACTAATTTGGGAGACCCTCAAATAAACTTTCTTCCCCGGTAATTTTGGCGGCAAAATTGGTCAATTTCGTTCCGCAATAACTTCCGATTGGCAACACTTCGAGAAAGCGCCCACAGCGGATCCATCACAAACAAGACATGGAGAAAACAACTGCGCAGTCAGAATAGCTCTGGCAAAAAACTCAAGCTCCTGAACCAGAGTGAGTTAGAAGGTGCGTTTTGTGCCAAAATCTTCCAAATCGTCTCAATAGTACAGAAAAAACCTTGCATTTCTTCAAAAGTCAAAGTGTGTTTAAACGAATAAAGTTGAATCTAATAACTTGACGGACAGATGCCGCAAGGCGACAACGACTAACACTGTATGCTGATAGTCAAAGCTGCATCAATACTGAATCTAACTTGATAGACAGATTGACCGTCTTAAAGATTGTTGCTAGGTGACAACGACTTACTCTCTATCATGATAAATAATAATAATAACCCCTGTCACTACAGCCCATGCAGGGCCTAGGCCTACCTAGCGACCGCTGCCCAGCCATTTGGCCTGCAGATATTGGGGTGACGCTTGGTCAGTGCGTCGGGTCCCCTCGGCCGTTATTCTTGGTTTTCGGGACCGGGGCACTCTCAGACAGCTACTCAACTGTCATCACGAGTCTGAGTGTACCCCGTTCCAGTCCTCACGTCAGTTTCTAAAATCCCTGACGGAGCCGGGAATCGAACCCGGGGCCTCCGGGTGAGGGCAGGCGCTCTACCCCAACACCACGGGGCCGGCTCTGTATCATGATAGGCCGGTAAAAATTGCTAAGGACATTGCCCATCTTAAAGATGGTTGACCCAGGCAACGCCTAGAAAGTAGAGTGCACTTCTTCATCGTAGATTCAGTGACCCCTTCTAATCCATTTCAAATACGTACGCTGTTGGCAATTATTTTATCAGCGTATTCCTTTTTACAATCAGCACAATTGTGGGAGAAATACAAAGACTACATGGCCGAAGATAATCTGCACAGAAGGCGTCTAGAAATACAAAATCATGGCTCGGATTCCACAGAAGAAATACCGTATACAATGAAGCTCTAATCGTCATTGAGGATCTTTGCCTTGTAATGTGCGGCAAGTTCTTGGCACAATTGGGAATGATAGCGCCAAATCGGTCCATCAATGCAACATTCGACAGAGAACAATCATACTGCTGTTCATCCAAGAAAATACACCGAAACTCCATCCAGAACAAAAGATAGCATTTGATACCATCATACAAGCTGTGGACAATCAATCCGGTGGATTGTACTTTTTCGACGCTCCAGGTGTAACAGGAAAAACATTCTTAATTTCTTTGATCCTGGCTACAATCCGTCCTAACGGCCATATTGCGGTACCTCTTGCTTCTTCATGCATTGCTGCCACGTTGATGGAAGGAGGGAGAATAGCGAATTCAGCTCTAAAACTGTCACTAAATATGCAATTCCCAGAAAACCCAACATGTAACATTTCAAAAACATCAGGAATGGGGATGGTTCTTCAGGCGTGCCAAATTATTGTATGAAATGAGTGGACAATGGCTCACAAGAAGTGACCATACATTGAAAGACTTGCGAAATAATCAGGTTCCATTTGGTGAAGCATTGGTGTTACTATCCGGTAATTTCAGGCAAACGCTTCCAGTTATACCTCGCTCAACACCAGCTGATGAATTGCATGCCTGCTTAAAATATTCAACCTTTTGAATCACATTCAAAACAATGCATTTAACAAGAAATATGAGAGTTCAACTCCAAAACGACCCAACATATCTTCAACCCAATTACTCGAGCTTGGTAACGGCACTGCACCTAAAAATCCAGAAACAGGGAAAGTTACCTTCCCATCTCATTTCTGTAACATTGTGAATTTAAAAGAAGAATTCGTAGACAAGGTTCCAAAGCATTGAAACAAATTATCAAAATCACGCTTGGTTGAGTGGAAGAGACATTCTAGAGGCTAAAAATGTAGACGTTCAGTTCACGGTATGAACATCATCATTCTACACAGAATTTCAGGTGAAACAGTGACATATAAATCCATTGACTCCGTGATGAACAAAAGTGAAATAGTGAATTGTCCAACGGAATTTCTTAATTCTCTCAAAATTCTCGGGTTACCGTCACACATTCTGAATTTGAAAATTGGAGTGCCAATTATATTAATATGATACATCAATCAGTCAATGTTATGTAATGGCACACGATTAGTAGTTAAAAAATTCACGTACAAACTCATTGAAGCAACAATTCTCATAGTACCACATAAAGGTGAAGACGTACTACTTCCTCGGATACCACTCATCCCGACATAGCGTTCCAGTACAAATGACTTCAGTTTCCAATACGTCTTGCATTCGATATGACTATCAATAAAGCGCAAGTACAATATTTCTAAGTGTGTGGTTTGAATTTAGAAAACGATTTATTAAAACTCAATAGTAACTAATCCACCCTTTTCTTAACATTTCACAAGGTAGATTATTGAAAATATATTATTTATGATTCACATACATTTCTGGGAGTCGTTACAAGTTGACTTCAATTTCAATTGCCACTGCTGCACCGGATTTTTTAAAATGTAAATAAAGCATTTTTGATCGTGTTCATTTCACTATCAGCGCCATGTTACATTTGACATCAGACAGTACGTCATACCCTATGCGACATGTCACCAACATAAAAAATTCCCCACTCGACACGTGAATAATGAATTAAAAGGCAAAACCATGGCCTGGATGAAGATTATTGATGCGGGACGATCCCCACTGTGCGTGACAAAAACCAGGGGTGTTATATATTAGCTAAGCGGGTCGCGCTACTGTGCCCTTTTAGCATGAAATATGCAAATCACAGTATGCCAGCAATGCTCAAATCGGGATTTTCGGGGTTATGGTATGTTCTCCCACTCAGTGACTTACACATTTTGGATTAAATAGAGGATACACATCCAAAATAAGTAAACAAAATCAACTCCTACTATAAAACATTTAATTAACCAAATATTTGGCGCTATAACAAATTAAACAAATAAAATACTGACCCAATTCTAACTTGTTCAGAGTGAACAAGGAATACATAATAACACAAAGGTTAAATCATAATAAATGGTTTTCATAAACCAACAAACTTATATTTCTTTTCACTTCCATATAGTGTCCTTTTAAAAATTCAATAAAATCAAGAGCTCCAATAGGCTCGATACTTTTCAATATAAACTGTGTTATCCTTTTACTACACATCACTTCTTATTATATGAGTATTTTATAATTAAAACAATATATAATTCTTATTAAAGTACTGTTACTCATTCACTTAAACTTTGGGCTTTCACAATGTTCTCATGTTACCACCTCTCTCAAATCAACAATTCACTACTGTGATTGGGAAAACATTTGCGTACTCCCGAGTTTGAACATGTCAAAATTTAAGATCACTCCCGAAATCTAATTGTCTTCCCTAAACTCGTGAATCACTACATTATATAACATTACATTAGGGATTTATCATTATCCGTCTTAAAAGACCATCATATCAATAGAAAGCAACGATCTGAATTTGCAAGCGGTAATTTTCATCTACAAGAACCTCGGTTCGAAGACCGGGTCGTTAAAACCAACTCTAAACACTCTGTGTACTATAACTTCAAACAGACGGCTATTCAGATCTACCACAACATCAATGGCGAGGGGTCTGGCCTGACCACTTAGCGTGATTTATTGCGGGGAGGAAGACTTCACGGTCTTCGCCCTCACGGGACGAGCGACTCCTAGCTTTATACAGCTGTTTCTTAAATGTAGTTCTTTGAACAAGCAAGGCTTTCATTATTTTATTTTAACAACTTATTTAGGTTCATTAGACCATTCTCGTAACCTTGGCATTTATTAATTATGAAGTATCCTCATTGGTGGGTAAGAGTAATTCAATACAACAACAAATATTTAGGGGCTTCAACAATAGACGAATCTAGGTTCGACTCTTTCCACTGCCTCGGGAACCATATCCCATACTGGAGGACTTATACAATTGCGACTTAGGGTGGCCTTTGCCTTGAACCTGCGCTCATAATACAATAAATATTTCGCACCCTTTTACAACACAACACACACATGGCCTCGTGATCACATCATTATTTAGAGGACTTACTATAGCTCAATTACCACGACCAACTGCCCCTCATAATTAATTTACCAAGTATATTTAGGTTCGACGCCTTCCTAGCGTGACAAATGTACTTCAATGCGTTACATTGCGTTATACATTTACTGCCAAGTTGCTTCCAAAGAACTGATAATTCAAAATCAACATTTGATCTAATCTCAATTTTATATTAATCCTCTCCCGTGCAATAATCGCTTTATCTAAAGAACATGTGTTCACAACATATATTAATTCTTTTAAAGGATCTCGAAAGCTACTACTTTCATATAATTCATCATAATCTTTATTCATTTATATCATTGTTATTATTATTATTACGCTTGCTTTCACGTATTTAAATCATTAATCAACTACACTGATTTTTTATTTCATACATTTCCCCTAAGGAATTCATTCATTTCACAGAATTATTTTATACTTTCTCAATTTTTAATCGTTCAGATCGCGCTATTATTCTGTTATTTGTTATTCAAAAACATCCCTATTTTTTCATTCTCAGGTGGATTGTACACAAATATTCCCCAACACATAACATAATGAAATGGTTACTCACATGATATGACGGTCACCGACCGTATTTTCCAGCGATATTTCATTTTCGCCCACTTAATGTGTTTAAGCCATCTTGATTAATCCCATTTCACACAATGACATTTCTTGATACACATACACATTATTTACCTTATACACTTGTAACATTTTGAACACAATTCTGTATTCTTGTATCATACACAAATAAAATCACTGAAAAATTATTACACTAACACAAATTTTCTATATTTACTTTACACTACTTTTAATCACTGAGGCTTTGATTTTTGCCTTACACACGTGATTTCGTTCTTCCCGTTTCCAAGGGTGAAACTCTTAGATGTCGGCTCCCTATCTGACAAGAAGATGAAAGTCTCGATCAATCTACCCCTCCCTGGAACGGCTATTCTTCAAATCCGATTTCCTGACTATTCGGCTTCTATTTTTCCTAGCTCGAAGTCGTTTCTTTCTAGACACTATTTAATTTGTCTAGATACAGTCTATCTTATTTAAGGCACCTCGAATACTTTATCGGTGACCTATGATTCTTTAGCATTTACTGCTATTCCTTAGTTACGTAGCTTAATGCTTTTACTGTTCGTTTGTCTCCTGTTAGACAATGTCTTGGATTAACTTTTCCCTTCTTATTTTCTTCGTTCTAGTCCCTATCTTATCGATACCCTAGGCGTTACTTATTTCGTCCGACCCTGATCGGGTTCCTTAACTTTGCTCGAAATGTTTGTTTCACTATTATTGGTACTTCAAAACGTTACGATACTTTCGGTCGTTTAACTGAAATGTTATTTGAAGACCTATCGCCTGTTCTTTAAGTTCGCAGCCTAACTTTGACTGTAATGCGGAACTTTCACTATAAAGACTGACGCTTGCTGAACTAAATCCTGTACTAGGCTTTCCTAAGTCTTCACACGGCGATACTATGATGATACTTGATGCTTCCTCGTGCAGCGTCTCGGCGCTCACGGAACTGGTTGGTTGTCGATACAGCGACGCCTTCTGGCTGTCGGAAACTGCATTCGATGTGATGTAGCGTCACGTCCCCTGGACGGAATAATACTGCATCATCGGTCTGGCTCTGCCAGGACTTTTATACTTTTTGGCTAAAAAAAAAGGTAAAATCCTCGTCTTTTTCATAACTAACTTTTGAAGCAATAGTCGCACACTATTAAAAATTATATCTCTGGAAAGCTCGTTTTCTAAACGTAAACTGACTTCTTTGCACATGAAAATCGATCGTACAATTCTGAGATATTAAATAATTTTTGTTCTTCAGATACGTGGGCGTTGAGTTTTATTTGTAATCCCTACCACCTTGGGTCTCGGGGAACCTTTAATTGCGTAATGCCGCGTCTGCACTTCTTTCCTGGGCAATTATTAAAACCTTTTTCTCCACACAAAAATCTCTATTCCAAATTGATTCACAATGATGTATTTCTTTTGTTACTTTTTTGTTCGCAAATGGCTTAAATCTAATTATTCTTCCTCTTGCACAACTGCGAGGATGCCATTTTACTGCTGCTTAAGACCAATTTCCGAAACCTTCTCTCGCTCACTCCGAACGGAAAGTTCCTCTCGTTCTAATTATAGCCATGATCGCTCCTTATCGGTGCGTCACGCGTGATATCATTTCCTGGAGCCACCTGGGCTCTTACTATTGCACAACTTTAAACCAGTCCTCTTGTATAAAATCTTTCTATGTTCTTCTGAAGACTGTATCTTTCCTCCCTTCTTTTACCAATTAATGATGGATTCGGCGCTTGAACCAACAGTACATGGGTTCAAATCTCCCCTCCTTAGATAAATAAATTTTCGAAATTTTTGAGGAAATTTATTTAAATCCTCTTGGTAAAATATCTTATTTTCTTTAGTGTAGAAGCCATCATAACATTTCTCAGTACCTTTAGTCTCTCTTCTCATGGAATCCCATGATTATTAGGGTTTTCCACCTATAAAGTCATATCCGGTAATAGTGTATGTTGAGTACGCTCTGTCCCTACCCGTTCTTCCTCTCTTACTTTTCTGGACTAAAAGTCTACAGAACATAATTCTTCGGTACGGGTGTGGTCTATCCCTACCCGTTTCTTTATTTCCTCATTCTCTCTTCTTAAATTGAAATTTTCTTCTTCAACAAAATCAATTATTTCTCTTATCTCACAATACAGTTTCTCTAATTCGCATTCGCAATTGAATGGTTGAGCTCTATTTTCTCGTTCTAGCTTACTCCTGTTTCTATCAAAAGTGGATTTATCATCTCTAAATTGTACCATAACCAGGGCTTGTTCATTTGCTTCATCGAAGTCTTCGGGAGGGTAACATACTTTTAAATTCGCTGAATTCATGGTCACTTCGTGATTCGTTTCACAGTGCCGAATTCTATAGGCATTATTTCTTAAATCTCTTATTATTTGATACGATCCGTGGTACATTTTCTGGAATTTCTTGTACACTCGGTTCCCTGGATCCGAAATGGCTGGTCTTTTCACTAACACCATTTCTCCTGCTAATAGTGGTCCATGATACTTCTTGTGCCTGTTTCTCCATTACTTTCTATCAGCTTGAGCTTTTAGATGCTCAAAGGCTCTTCTAATTCGTACATCTCTTCCAGACTGAGCGTCTGCTGGCCTAGGAATGACCAGACTCCAAGGTCTCTCTGGTTGCTCATTCCGATGTAACGTTATTGGAATCTCTCCCGTAGACTCATGGATTGTATTATTTATACAAAATTCGATAATATCAAGGATATCTATCCATTTCCAATTTTCCTCGGCACAGTATATCCTACAATACTTCGCCGTTTCCCTCATAACTCTTTCCACAGGATTTGCCTCAGGATGGCGAATACTAGACAATATCTGACGTATCGGGCAACAATGGTATTGGCTTTTGTCTCATCAAAAACGCATTTGGCTTAATCCTTTGACATAGATCAGATGTCTTGAGTGTATCCCTTACAGTTTCTCTCAGTCTCGGCCATACATATGCTTCTTTCAGCATCGAGACTGTTTTGTCGACTCCCATATGTCCAAACGATCTATGGGCCAACCATACCATTTTCCTCTGCAAAATAGAAGGTACAACGATTCTCAATCGAGTATGGTCGGAGTCCGCAAACTTATACAACAATCCATTTAAGAAAGTGTAATCCTGAGCTATCTTATTAGCTTCAGTATACGCAGGTGTTCCTCTTATCAAACTCCCTTCCAAGAAAGATATGAGCATGTTCATCCATGGATCCTCACGTTGTCGTTGACCAATGCTTCTTAACTCATTGAAAGTGCGCTGATCTCTGTCTTCCAAATCAATAGCCATTACTTCCTCTTCTGTGGACTCTGGCTGTCTACTTAAATAATCCGGAACTACATTTTCTTTACCCGGGCAATACTCTATAATTACGTCAAACTGTTGGATATATAAAGCCCAACGCATCAACCTTTGACTGGATAAATCCGTCTTCATCAAAAAGGTTAAGGCTTTATGATCAGTTCTTAATGTGACTGGAAACCCATATACAATCTTTCGCCAATATTGCATCGCGTGCAATATCGCTAACAGCTCAATCTCGCTGATTGTATAATTTTTCTCGTGTGCTTTCAGTCTCCGACTTGTCAAAGTTAGATAATTTTTCTCTTCAGGGTTATCCGGGTTTTCCTGATATAGCATTGCCCCTATTCCAATCTGGGATGCATCCGTTTGTATTACAAATCTCTGATTAAAATCAGGATATCCTAGCTTCGCATAATTTAAGAGCATTTCCTTGGCCTCTATAAACGCTTTTTCTGTTTCCTCTGTCCATTTCCACTTGCCCCCCTTCTTCAGAAGGTCCTGTAGTGGTGCAACAGTTTTTGTGTAAGACGGACAATGTCCTGAGAAGAATCCAATCAATCCCAAAAACTGGCGACCCTTTTTCACCTTCAAAGGCCTGGGAAAATCTCTTATCGATTCTAATTTGCATGGATTTGGTTTGACACCATCCTTATCAATCACATGCCCCAAAAACGTAACTTGTCTCCGACAAAAATTTGATTTCTTCAAGTTAATCTTAAAGTTAGCCCTTCTTAAATCTTTGTGGTGTTTGAAGCCATATTTTCAGTGTTGCCTTAGTAAACAAGAGTTTAGTGCTTTTCAGTCGGTCAACACGAATGTACCCAAAAGAGATGGGTTATGCCCTAATCCTGAAATAAATTACATGAGATTAATAAAACACTAGGATGACCAGTTTCGATCGTCAAGCGATCATCATCAGATCCATTACACTTAGGCTACAAAATCTATGTTTGAAATACAGGTGAAAATATTTACAATATGTACAATTATTTAGTTGCAGTATTGGTACTGCAACTGTCAGTGTATGCTAAATGCAGTATATATGTTAGGTGAAATGCTAAATGGTGATAGCTATCCGGAGATTGTACTTTAGAGAGATTATATGGTTGTAAACTATGGTTAAACTATAAAATTTTTGGCTAACTACTTATCTGATTGTCTTCCGTATTACAGCTACTCGCAGTTTTCGTGCTCACTGGAACTCGCTATGCGGTCGACTGCGGTGGTTATCTTAACGACTGGTTTTTCCCTGCCTCCTCCCCCCCTGTCCCTACGTGCTGTGGGGAGTGATAGCGATGTGTTTATGTGAGGTGTTGCCAACCTAGATAAGATGTATGTTATTGAATGAGGTGGGTCTACAATTATTAAAGACCGTGGATTAGCCCTCGCCACGCGTGGAGCATAACCCATTCGAACTAAGCGTTGACGGTCTTATGAGGACGTCCCGGCACCTTTAATACTGCCGCGAATATGGGCCTTGGTTTATTGCAGAAGAAAAGTACATCGTACACCTGATCCAGATAACATTTACCTATTAAAAACCCCCTAATTTCCCCCCTTTTTTATCTAGCTTGGCTGTGTCGCTAAATTGTGTTTTGTTTCCGACAGGGTGTGTTTTAGTAGCGTGAAGAGGGGTGAGCTCTCCATGAACGTGTGTTCATTTAGATTGTTGGGATTGTTTCGTTTGGCTAGGTGTATCTCGATTGCTTCCTTTATGTCAAGAGCTCTGCCTTTCGATTCGTGATGGATTATTTTAAGGTCCGACTCTATGTTGGTAAAGCTGTGCCCTGCGTCACACATATGTTCGCACACGGCTGAATGTGTTCCGTATCTTATCGCATTCCTATGTTCATTATAACGTGTGTCTACTCGCCTTCCACTCTGCCCGATGTAATTAGCTTGACAATCGGTGTCTTGGCACGTTATAGAATAAACCCCTGACCTTGAATACGGGTCACGTTTATTTAGATTACTATTTAGGAGGTGCCTAGCGGTTGTGTTTTTCGTCGTGAAAGCTATCTTTATGCCTTGTTTTTTGAATAGGTTAGTGATTTTATATGTATTCGCATTCACATAGTTGAAACGCGCAAATTTTTTCTCATTACTGTCTGGTTTGGGAATCGTTTTATCTTTATTTTTATGTTTGGCTATAATTTGATTTATTTTGCTTGGCGAGAAGTTGTTTTCCTTTGCTATTTGCATAATAGTTCTTATTTCCTTATTATAGTTGTCTAAATGAACACACGTTCATGGAGAGCTCACCCCTCTTCACGCTACTAAAAAACACACCCTGTCGGAAACAAAACACAATTTAGCGACACAGCCAAGCTAGATAAAAAGGGGGGAAATTAGGGGGTTTTTAATAGGTAAATGTTATCTGGATCAGGTGTACGATGTACTTTTCTTCTGCAATAAACCAAGGCCCATATTCGCGGCAGTATTAAAGGTGCCGGGACGTCCTCATAAGACCGTTAACGCTTAGTTCGAATGGGTTATGCTCCACGCGTGGCGAGGGCTAATCCACGGTCTTTAATAATTGTAAACCCACCTCATTCAATAACATACATCTTATCTAGGTTGGCAACACCTCACATAAACACATCGCTATCACTCCCCACAGCACGTAGGGACAGGGGGGAGGAGGCAGGGAAAAACCAGTCGTTAAGATAACCACCGCAGTCGACCGCATAGCGAGTTCCAGTGAGCACGAAAACTGCGAGTAGCTGTAATACGGAAGACAATCAGATAAGTAGTTAGCCAAAAATTTTATAGTTTAACCATAGTTTACAACCATATAATCTCTCTAAAGTACAATCTCCGGATAGCTATCACCATTTAGCATTTCACCTAACATATATACTGCATTTAGCATACACTGACAGTTGCAGTACCAATACTGCAACTAAATAATTGTACATATTGTAAATATTTTCACCTGTATTTCAAACATAGATTTTGTAGCCTAAGTGTAATGGATCTGATGATGATCGCTTGACGATCGAAACTGGTCATCCTAGTGTTTTATTAATCTCATGTAATTTATTTCAGGATTAGGGCATAACCCATCTCTTTTGGGTACATTCGTGTTGACCGACTGAAAAGCACTAAACTCTTGCCTTCTTAAATCTTCCAATAATTTCTTTAACTTTTCCAAATGTTCATCAATGTTTTCCGAGGTAAGCAATATGTCATCCACATAACGGATAGTGCAATCCTTTACTTCCTCTGACAGGTTGCGATCAAGTGCTCTTATTAAGGCTGATCCCGCGGTCTTCAAGCCAAACGGACATCTCTTGAAGCAATACGTTTGTTGATCGAACTGAAATCCAGTTAAGAGACTGGTTTTCTCTTCAAGTTCGAGACAATTTTATGAAGAAGTCATGTCAATATTTGTAAAAATCTTCTTGCCTTTAAATTTCCTCAGTATTTCTTTTATGGGTGGTGCCGAATCATTTTCTGGTATAATTTTAGCGTTCAAATTCCTGGCATCCAAACACACCCTTACTGAGCCATCCGGTTTACTCACAATAACTAATAGACTAACATATGGTGTCGCCATCTTTTCTATAACACCTGCATCACTCATCTCCTGCAGTGTTTTCTTTGTTTGTGTGTAATGTTTTTCTGCAACCGGGTATGGTTTTTGTCTGAACGGTGCCCAATCATTTACTTGAAATGCGTATTTTAAATTTTTAATCTTTCCTGGCTTGGAATCAAATACGTCCCTGTAATTTAATAGCAATTCCTTTAATTTTTCCTTGTTTTCGAGGTTAACTCTAGCTTCCTCTATTTTTCCTGACAGGTTGGTCTCGAACTCAGTCTCCAGACTATCTTCAAGTTCTATGTTTAGGACTTCAAATAGATTTTCTATGTCCCTACAACCTTCTTCGGTTACTTCTTCCACATGCCATACCTGTTCTCCTATTTTTGCATCATGTTCCTGCAGATTAATGTTTTGTCCATCCACATCCTGTCTTTGAATCCGAATGCAATTTTGCGCTAGGTCTATTATGACCTTGTTCTCGCGGATAAAATCAATACCTAATATGACTTTATATGGCAATTGATTTACCAGCAAAAAGCATTGTGAAATTTCAGTGTTACCCATGATCAAATCAATGTATACCTGAAATTTACATTTCAAAGATTTTTCCGGAATAATTCCCTTAATCTTCACACTTGAGGTGGGAATTTTCAATATGCGGCCTCTTGTTTCCAATTCATTTAAGAGGGTCTGCGTTATTAAACTTATGGTTGATCCCGTATCAATTAATGCCCTGACCAGTAATCCTTCTATCCTTAACATGATGATAGGTAATTCCCTTCTAATAGGTGGGATTCCTTCCACATCCTCTTCAATTAGCTCATCTGGTCTTGCTATCCAATTTACAATCTCTACCTGCTCCCAGCTCCTGGTATGTTTCCACTTTTGATGATTTAAATTTGGAGTTTTTTTTATCCTGATGGTTTCCTTTCCCCTCATTCTTCAATTGAGCTTGTAACTCCAAGCTTTGAGCTTCTTCTAGTCGGTCGGGTGATTTTCGGTTCTTTATTGCCTCACTCCAACGGACTCTTTGCATTTCAGGTTCGTCTGTTCGTTCATTCATGTAACGAAGTCTTTCCTGATAACTCTCTTCTATTTCGGCCCGATATTCATCGTTCCTATCCTCCGGTCTCACATTCCTTCTGGAATAATTTTCCCATCTCTTTCTGTTATCCTGCCTCTGATTATTATTGTTATAGGGTCGGTTCTCTTGTTGCCTATAACCCGTATTCCTAGGATTTCTTCCCCGATATCCTCCTCTATGGTATGGTTGTATTCCCCTAGGCTCTTGATGTCCATATTCTCGACCCAATCCCTGAGTATCAGTACTAGTTGACTGATTTCTGGTGAATGGTTTCTCTCTATTCTCTTGACTGCTGGTCATATGTACTTGTTCAGTTTGTCTTTGATGCCTGGGAATCACGTGTGAAGTCGTCATATCTAATTGACGTAAGACGCTCTCCACTTCCACAGCACTTCTGGCTTTGGATGAGATTAACAACCTCTGTATCTCATATGGAAGTTGTCCTGCAATGGCGGCGCACAGGTCGTTCTCAGCAGGAGCAATGTCAAGTTCCCGGAATTTACAGAGCTGAGCGGTGAAAAATTCTGAATATTTAGTGGGGGCATTTGTACTATACTTCCTAGAGTACAGATCTAGCCTCAGATTTTCTTGTACATCTGCTGCCCAATATCGTTTTAGAAAAGCTTCTCTAAAACCTTCCACCGTGTCAAATGTATGCCTGAAACTCCTGAACCAGGTGAGACAATTACCTGCCAATAACTTCTCAATTGCTCTCAGTCTCCGATCCTGAGGAACTTTCATTTCATTCAAGTACTCTGCGACCTCCTTCAACCAGTATTTAGGAGAAATTGACATATTATTCCCTGTAAACTTTACCGGCCTGTCCTCATTTGACTTGATGATATTTATTATTTGACCATTTGTTTGGTTTATATAAGGGGTTGACATTGCCATTGGATATCCTGGGTTTTTGTAAGGGCTCTCCCCTCCTAAGTCCCTATCTTGATTAGTGCCTCTTTCATGGGGATCTACCCATCCTGTCTTCTGAAATTCATCCTGACTTTCAAATTCTAATTTCCTTTCTCTTCGGGCACTTTCTTCATGAGCCGTGAGTTGAATTTCCATTTGACTGTTCTTGTGTTCAGTCCTTTCCAACCGGGATCCCAATTCATTCTGAATTCTTTCCTGATTCTTTTTACTGGTTTCCATGTCTTGTTTGAGTTGGAATTTCTCTTCCCTGAAACTATCCCTGTTTTCCGCTAATTGATCTTCTACCTCTTTCTTGATGACCATGACCTGTTTGTCTATAATTTCTGGCTTAACGTCACCTTTGGTATCTAAGTCCTCTCGGATCTCCTTTATCTTTTTCTCCATTTCTTTTTGTCCTTTGACCATTTCTCCCTTAATTACCCCAAAGCTTTTCCTCAGTTTTCCCTTGATTTTTATACAATTCCGTTAAGTCATCTTTGACAAGTTTTACTTCAGTATTTGTTTTTCCTACTTGTCCCTTTAAGGTTTCCATGGTTTCCTGAACCCCATTGATACCCTTACTTATTTCATCTATCTTCTGGGTATTTTCCTGATTTTCTTTATCTCGTTGCTTTCTTTCTCCCTGGAGATGCTCTTCATATATACCTAATCTCTTATTTATTTCAGCTTCGTGCTTCCTCAAGTTATCATCTACCTGCCCGGTAAAACGCTCAAATTGATCTTTCAAGTCCATCACATCCTTTTGATGTTGACTTTTCATCTCATTTACTTCGGTCTGAACTTCCTCTACTTTTCCCTCGAGTTTTTCTACTTGGTTCTCCACCCCTTTAAATCTACCTTCTAGCCTATCAAGACTATCTTTTATCTCATCCCGGGATTTTTCACAAAGACTCATGTTGGATTTTATCTGATCTTTCAACTCTTTATGCACCCCTTGGATCTGGTTCACAAGTTCATTTTTACAATCGTCTATATTCTCTTTACAAGTTTTTTCCATAATACCTAATTTAGTTTCCACAGAACTCAAATTTTCATTCAAAATTCCAAAATTTTCTTGGCATTCCCTTTTTGACTCATTTAACTTACTCTCCAACCCCGTGTCAAAATCTTGAAATTTGATATTCATTGTCTTTTCTATTTCAGCCTTCAGTGCCTCATTATTTGCTTTACTATCGGCTTTCAGATCACCTTTCACAGCTATCACCTGTTTTCCAATGTTTTCCCCATTTTCCGTTTTCATTTTATCTATCTCAGCCTTCAGTTCACTGTTCATTCTTATACAGTCGGCCTCGATAACGTCTAATTTATTCCCCATGCTATCACTATTAGTTTTGAGAGATCCAAAACTCTGATTTATGGATCCTAACTCTTTTTTATTTTCCTCCTGTTGGAGGTCCAGTTTATTGTCTATAGTTGCGAATTTATTGTTCATGGCCTCCAACTTGTCCTTATTGTCGGCTTTTAAAGCGTCCAAAAGTCCCTGCCTCTCTTCCCTATTCTCTGCTTTCATAGCCGCCAACAACCTCTGCATTTCCTCACTTAATGCCATCTTATAGAATACAGTGGGCTATCATGCCACATCGCCGGTTCATGCATGAGAGATGGTACTCCGAACCCTTGTGTCCCAATTTCCAAAATTTACCTTATTACGGGTGTTTACTAAAACGTACCCTTTTGATATACTCATTCAATATCAAAACCTTTATGGAAGTGATAAAAAAATTCAACAATTCCGAAAAATCTTTTTTTTTCAAAAAAAGAAAATTTTGATTTTTCATGAAAACTCGGGTTTTCCCAAGGAAAACTCTAACCCTACGTACTGGGCGCCAAAAGATATGTTTGCTAGGGGTTAATTATATTTAGGGCTGCTCGGTATGAGTTTCCAGGGTCCCATGCAGTCAGTTAACATTATATTTTGTAGCTACTTCTATCATTACTTTACTTTTACATGATATGACCGGCTTAAGTGTTCCTCTAATTATTAATCCAAACGCATTACTTCTATGCCCCCATGTGCCCTTTTAGCATGAAATATGCAAATCACAGTATGCCAGCAATGCTCAAATCGGGATTTTCGGGGTTATGGTATGTTCTCCCACTCTGTGACTTACACATTTTGGATTAAATAGAGGATACACTTCCAAAATAAGTAAACAAAATCAACTCCTACTATAAAACATTTAATTAACCAAATATATGGCGCTATAACAAATTAAACAAATAAAATACTGACCCAATTCTAACTTGTTCAGAGTGAACAAGGATTACATAATAACACAAAGGTTAAATCATAATAAATGGTTTTCATAAACCAACAAACTTATATTTCTTTTCACTTCCATATAGTGTCCTTTTAAAAATTCAATAAAATCAAGAGCTCCAATAGGCTCGATAGGCTTTTCAATATAAACTGTGTTATCCTTTTACTACACATCACTTCTTATTATATGAGTATTGTATAATTAAAACAATATATAATTCTTATTAAAGTACTGTTACTCATTCACTTAAACTTTGGGCTTTCACAATGTTCTCATGTTACCACCTCTCTCAAATCAACAATTCACTACTGTGATTGGGAAAACATTTGCGTACTCCCGAGTTATAGAAAACTACTTGAACATGTCAAAATTTAAGATCACTCCCGGAATCTAATTGTCTTCCCTAAACTCGTGAATCACTACATTATATAACATTACATTAGGGATTTATCATTATCCGTCTTAAAAGACCATCATATCAATAGAAAGCAACGATCTGAACTTGCAAGCGGTAATTTTCATCTACAAGAACCTCGGTTCGAAGACCGGGTCGTTAAAACCAACTCTAAACACTCTGTGTACTATAACTTCAAATAGACGGCTATTCAGACCTACCACAACATCAATGGCGAGGGGTCTGGCCTGACCACTTAGCGTGATTTATTGCGGGGAGGGAGACTTCACGGTCTACGCCCACACGGGACGAGCGACTCCTAGCTTTATACAGCTGTTTCTTAAATGTAGTTTTTTGAACAAGCAAGGCTTTCATTATTTTATTTTAACAACTTATTTAGGTTCATTAGACCATTCTCGTAACCTTGGCATTTATTAATTATTAAGTATCCTCATTGGTGGGTAAGAGTAATTCAATACAACAACAAATATTTAGGGGCTTCAACAATAGACGAATCTAGGTTCGACTCTTTCCACTGCCTCGGGAACCATATCCCATACTGGAGGACTTATACAATTGCGACTTAGGGTGGCCTTTGCCTTGAACCTGCGCTCATAATACAATAAATATTTCGCACCCTTTTACAACACAACACACACATGGCCTCGTGATCGCATCACTATTTAGAGGACTTACTATAGCTCAATTACCACGACCAACTGCCCCTCATAATTAATTTACCAAGTATATTTAGGTTCGACGCCTTCCTAGCGTGACAAATGTACTTCAAAGCGTTACATTTCGTTATACATTTACTGCCAAGTTGCTTCCAAAGAACTGATAATTCAAAATCAACATTTGATCTAATCTCAATTTTATATTAATCCTCTCCCGTGCAATAATCGCTTTATCTAAAGAACATGTGTTCACAACATATATTAATTATTTTAAAGGATCTCGAAAGCTACTACTTTCATATAATTCATCATAATCTTTATTCATTTATATCATTGTTATTATTATTATTATTATTACGCTTGCTTTCACGTATTTAAATCATTAATCAACTACACTGATTTTTTATTTCATACATTTCCCCTAAGGAATTTATTCATTTCACAGAATTATTTTATACTTTCTCAATTTTTAATCGTTCAGATCGCGCTATTATTCTGTTATTTGTTATTCAAAAACATCCCTATTTTTCATTCTCAGGTGGATTGTACACAAATATTCCCCAACACATAACATAATGAAATGGTTACTCACATGATATGACGGTCACCGACCGTATTTTCCAGCGATGTTTCATTTTCGCCCACTTAATGTGTTTAAGCCATCTTGATTAATCCCATTTCACACAATGACATTTCTTGATACACATACACATTATTTACCTTATACACTGGTAACATTTTGAACACAATTCTGTATTCATTTATCATACACAAATAAATTCACTGAAAAATTATTACACTAACACAAATTTTCTATATTTACTTTACACTACTTTTAATCACTGAGGCTTTGATTTTGCCTTGCACACGTGATTTCGTTCTTCCCGTTTCCAAGGGTGAAACTCTTAGATGTCGGCTCCCTATCTGACAAGAAGATGAAAGTCTCGATCAATCTACCCCTCCCTGGAACGGCTATTCTTCAAATCCGATTTCCTGACTATTCGGCTTCTATTTTTCCTAGCTCGAAGTCGTTTCTTTCTAGACACTATTTAATTTGTCTAGATACAGTCTATCTTATTTACGGCACCTCGAATAATTTATCGGTGACCTATGATTCTTTAGCATTTACTGTTATTCCTTAGTTTCGTAGCTTAATGCTTTTACTGTTCGTTTGTCTCCTGTTAGACAATGTCTTGGATTAACTTTTCCCGTCTTATTTTCTTCGCTCTAGTCCCCATCTGATCGATACCCTAGGCGTTACTTATTTCGTCCGACCCTGATCGGGTTCCTTAACTTTGCTCGAAATGGTTGTTTCACTATTATTGGTACTTCAAAACGTTACGATACTTTCGGTCGTTTAACTGAAATGTTATTTGAAGACCTATCGCCTGTTCTTTAAATTCGCAGCCTAACTTTGACTGTAATGCGGAACTTTCACTATAAAGACTGACGCTTGCTGAACTAAATCCTGTACTAGGATTTTCCTAAGTCTTCACACGGTGATACTATGATGATACTTGATGCTTCCACGTGCAGCGTCTCGGCGCTCACGGAACTGGTTGGTTGTCGATACAGCGACGCCCTCGATCTGTCGGAAACTGCATTCGATGTGATGTAGCGTCACTTCCCCTGGTCGGAATAATACTGCATCATCGGTCTGGCTCTGCCAGGACTTTTATACTTTTTGGCTAAGAAAAAGATAAAATCCTCGTCTTTTTCATAACTAACGTTTGAAGCAATAGCCGCACACTATTAAAAATTATATCTCTGGAAAGCTCGTTTTCTAAACGTAAACTGACTTCTTTGCACATGAAAATCGATCGTACAATTCTGAGATATTAAATAATTTTTGTTCTTCAGATACGTGGGCGTTGAGTTTTATTCGTAATCCCTACCACCTCGGGTCTCGGGGAACCTTTAATTGCGTAATGCCGCGTCTGCACTTCTTTACTGCGCAATTATTAAAACCTTTTTCTCCACACAAAAATCTCTATTCCAAAATGATTCACAATGATGTATTTCTTTTGTTACTTTTATGTTCGCAAATGGCTTAAATCTAATTATTCTTCCTCTTGCACAACTGCGAGGATGCCATTTTACTGCTGCGTAAGACCAATTTCCGAAACCTTCTCTCGCTCACTCCGAACGGAAAGTTCCTCTCGTTCTAATTATAGCCATGATCGCTCCTTATCGGTGCGTCACGCGTGATATCATTTCCTGGAGCCACCTGGGCTCTTACTATTGCACAACATTAAACCAGTCCTCTTGTATAAAATCTTTCTATGTTCCTCTGAAGACTGTATCTTTCCTCCCTTCTTTTACCAATTAATGATGGATTCGGCGCTTGAACCAACAGTACATGGGTTCACTACCTAACCATCATTGGTCTAGGCAAAAACCATTGGTCTGGATGAAAATATTGGTGTAGGCAAACCATTGGCCTGGATAATGATTATTGATGAGGGACTACCCCCACTGTGCGTGACAAAAACCAGGTGTGTTATATATTAGCTAACGCGGCCCTGCCTAACCATTATTGGTCTAGGCGAAAACCATTGGTCTGGATGAAAATATTGGTCTAGGCAAAACCATTGGCCTTGATAAAGATTATTGATGCGTGACTACCCCCAATGTGCGTTACAAGAACCAGGGGTGTTATATATTAGCTAACGCGGTCCTGGCCACGCTACCTAACTAGTATTGGTGTAGGCAAAAACCATTGGTCTGGATGAAAATATTGGTCTAGGCAAAACCATTCGCCTGGATAAAGATTATTGATGCGTGTTTACCCCCACTGAGCGTGACAAAAACCAGGGGTGTTATATATTAGCTAACGCGGCCCTGGCTGCGCTATCTAACCATTATTGGTCTAGGCAAAAACCATTGTTCTGGATAAAAATATTGGTCTAGGCAAAAGCATTGGCCTGGATAAAGATTATTGATGTGTGATTACCCCCACTGAGCGTGACAAAAACCAGGGGTGTTATATATTAGCTAACGTGGTCCTGGCCGCGCTAGCTAACCATTATTGGTCCAGGCGAAAACCATTGGTCTGCCGGATTCGATATAGTAAGGAATGCGTGGGGTTGGCATTATTGACTCCTTGACAAAGATGGCTGTTAGAGCTGCAATTTCAACTATATAAGTCGTGATCCTATTTGGGACGGCTGGGTGGGTCTATGACAGCGCAGGGGTAAACATCTAATACTAGCCCTACATCTTCTCCAGATATTCTCCCGACTATTACTTCAGGTAATCTGCTTCATTTCAGTACTTAAGAATTTGTATGGAAAGGATTAGGTACTCTTAAGCGCCACTAACGATTGTCTCTCTCATGGACAATTATAAGCTACGTCTCATGCTCCAGAGTCGGTGAACCATCTGATCTCCATGTTTATGCAGAAAACGGACAAACAAAGAATGTAGTCAATCCACTAGCTTTAAAATAACAAATGATTTTATGTGAAAAAGATCTTTTTTCTTCCTTCCCTTTCATTCCACAGCATAGACACAGCAACGCAAGGCAGTATATTGCATTGAATGACGTGTTTTCTTGATGAATCTATGTTCGCTACAATACTTTCATTTACTTAACCATTTCATATCAGACTGAGCCATAGCGAAGCGTGGCTGGGTTAAGCTGTTTAATATAAACTCATAAAGCGGAGTAGATATGCACAGAAACTGAGATTAGACACTTCGATAATAAATCTAACAAAGTCAATGGAAGTCACGTCAATGGAGGCGTGGATCACAGTTGCGATATGGTACCATGATTATCATTATCTGTTTTAGGATCAGCACACATCGGCCTGGTCCCTCACCATCTTCACCTCCACATTCCTCAATATCTGGAACGACCTGGTCTGCACCGTCTTCATGGCTTGCGTCATCGCCCTCTTCATCGTCTTCGCCGACGGTAACGTGCAGTCTAGTGATGGTGGAGGTGGTGGTGGTGGGTCAGTATGCATGTTGTGTTGTAACTTACAGAACTGACTGTATTTTATGACCGTGCAAGAGCAGATAACTTAACGGAGTGCTATCAGTGTTGCCATACATCAGCATATTTCCAAATATGTGTGCCGAGAATTCTTAGTTATTAGTTATTGTTGTTTTAAGGGGGGGAACTAAGAGGTCATCTGCCCCCCGAGAATTCTATCATCACCAGTTTGTTGTTCCAGCGAACCGAGCACTGGTACAATTAGTTAACATTCAACATTTGAGTAGTCCAGTTACAAACATGGCCACCTCCGTTTCTTAAAATTTTTCAGGAGAGGCAAAAAACTGTTTAATACACTTCCTACTTGCCTTCTAAGTTAATATTTTGAATTTAGATTCTCAGCATAATCAGAATCATATTTACATTAATATTTTCATATGATATTCCATAGTTAAGCCGATAATCACTGTTGAAATATGGAGTTGGCCATGTTTGTAAGTAAACAATGGAGTTGGCCACTTTTGTAACTTAACTTCAAGATAATGCACTGTTTTAACATAGTAAATTGGTCAGTAATGCTAAAATTTATGACAGGTGTGTACAGTAAGAAAGTAAAACTGTCAGTTTTAATGATGAAAATGTGATTATTTTTTTAATGAGACAATATAAGAAAGTGGAGCTTTCATACATTATACGATAGTTTTCAGTTTTTGAAATTACACAATCACTTGAACAACATCAAAATCTCTTTCAGTATTCTGAATGAGACATTCACAACAATCAGCGTCTGCAGGTACTTCTGGCTTGGTGTCATTTTCGTCAATAATCTTTTGGAACCATTTCAGTTTCTCATTTTTGTTCCACTCTTCTCCATAGTGTTTCTGAAGCAAATTTCTGACATCTTGTATCTTCAATGGCTTTACTCTGATGCCAGGAATTAGTTCAGTAGGATTTACATCTTTTGGTCGTTTACCTTTTTTCATAACTGACAACGATTGCGCAATCTCAAAATTGTAGTTGAGTTCCCCACTGACAGTGACTGAGTTTGACTTCCTTGTAAGTACAAGCCTTTTAATTTGTGAAATTTTAAAGTGAAGTGCTCCAGGATCTTTCAGCTTTCCAATCAACATTATTCCAATGGGTTTTCAGGCGCTTTACCATTCCATGTTTCCTAAACACTTCGTGGTAGTCTTCTAGTTGAACAAATGTCTCCTCTTTCTTTAAATCTCTTTCAATTGTTCCAAAAACTCTATCACTCGGCATGTAAGAATGACCAGTGACAGGGAAAACAATTTCCATCTTCCGAATGTTTGGCAAGGTTCGAGATAACCATGAAAGGCACATTGTCAACATTGTAGTGTTTTTATTTTGTCCCGGACAGCCATCCGCGACAAGACGTACGGTGTGTACATTATTGAAAGCACCCGAATCTGCTTTACTCTGCAGTTCATTAAACACGACGGAAGCCACTTCATTAGATGACTTTCTCATTTCGTTCTCCGCCCAAGTGTATATCGCAACATGCTCTTTACTTAACGCCAGTTTCCCAGTAGAATGTCCAGAAACAACAGTCAAATTGTAGCAGTATAATTGACGGGAATAGTATGCACTTTGATCAGGCAACTTTGGTATGGGTAAATTCTTCTGCATGTCGAATGATATGATGTACACGCCAGAGGTTTCCTGTTTTAGAAGTTTGAAAAATCCTTTAGCTTGCATTTTGTGCAACGTCAAATCAGTCTGTAGCTTCTTCAATATTGCAGCATCTTTTTCATGCTTTATTTTCTCGGTTAGTTGTAGGCAAGTAGAACAAACGTCTGTGGATGGTGCTTTAAAACTGATATTAAAATTGGTAACAAAAATTTTCCGGAACAGTGATTGTTTAACTTTCAAATCGTCAGAGACTGCTGCTTGGTACATTCTCCACATTGTAGCTATGCTCAGATTAGAGTCCAAATAAATACGGGTACTTCTTGATCTGCAGTAATGCGATTCGCATCCTTTAAACTGTTTAATAAAACATTTCACTGACAGAATTTTGCTACTGTAAACGGCAGTCTTTCTGTAACCTCCACGGGTTTCAACGGGTATAAGGCATCCTTCTTTCTTAAAACGTTTGAAAACACCTTCAACCCGATGTTTTGTAATACCAAGTACACCTAAAAATGTTTTTCTGCAAACTTGGATTCTATTTCCAGCCTTGTTTTCAATGGAATATTCATAAGTGTAGTCTTTCTCACCCCGATCCCCACCATCTGGTCGGTGTCTAGCCGGAGAATTTGATGAACAGTACTTCATTATGAACGCATCTTGACTCTGCTTTGTCAATACAGCATAAAATGCTTTGTGGAATTGCTTTATGTCCAACATTCTCAGGATACTGCAGTTCTTTTTTCCTCTATGGCCACAGCTTGGAAATACTGGTAATTTCTTCGGTCCATACCTACACCAAAACAATGAAATTAAACAGTAACACAAACTTGTGTTGCCACTAATCCAATGCCGTAATAAAAGTTAGGTGGAGCATTGCTAATTTTTGAAGAAATAAAAATTCTAACCTCACTCTTTTCTCTTTTGCACGTTTCCATTCTTCTGGTCTGGCGACTTTCTTCCTGCTTTTATCGGGCGGAGTCTCTTCTATAGTTTTCTCCATATCACAAAGTAACCTTTCGATGTATGATTAATTCCCTTTACGCTACAATGCAATTATTAACAATTGGTACACAATTCTAGTACAGCAATCGTTCATATCACACAATATCAACAACAACAGCCACTGTTTACTACCAGTTCCCACAAACGCCTGTGCCAGTCACGTGATTAAATCGAAACTTGTGATTGGTCGACGTGGAGTTGGTCGATTTTGTTACCAATATCTTAAGGAGTTGGACGTTTCTGTAACTTAGGTTGATTTTCTAATGCTAAATTAACACTGTTATGGCCGTTTTTGATACAAACTAATCTCATAATAAGGTGCCCCATATTCTTTATTATAAGAGTCAGCCATAAACCCGATTTTAAAAAAATGGAGTTGGCCATGTTTGTAACTGGACTACTCATTTATTTTAGATACATTTGTTTGGTTTTCACCCCGATGTCTTCCTTCACAGCGCATTTTAGTGTTATTGGTAGAGAAGTTATAAACATCCTTCTTTCGTATTCGGTCTAGAAAAGGTTTATTGTTTATCATAGATTCCCAATTCCAGATTTTGCTTCTTGCCACGGTGGGTGAGTGGTTATAGTGTCGGACTACCAACCCCAAGATTGCAGGTTCGCTCCTGACCATGGTAAGTGATTTTTGAAAGGCGACAAAAATCACGACACTCATGTCATACGTTGTTGGCATGTTAAAGAACCCATTTGAATTCAGTAGGCCGTGTTCAATGGCAAAATTAATCTCGGGATTTTCCGCCAACACGAAGTTCCTCCATTCTCTACTTGAAAGCGCTGTAATGTCAAGGAGTTTAGATATCTAACCTCCTTGACTTTCATAGCGTTCAAGGGAACGACGAAATTCGACATGCAAGCTGCCCTCTGGGTGTCAATTAACAAAGCTTGCACCAGGCACCCGAGGCCATACGATATTATTATATTATTATTAATTCCAGATTCCAGAACAAACGAGTATTGTATCTAACGTATTATGTCACAATACTCACATACGCATCAGAAACGTCAGTTATGAAGACGAGACAGGCGATCAGGATCCAGGCTTGCGAAATGAAATTTCAAAGAAGCGGCTTCGGTGGCGTAGTTGGTAGCATGCTGAACTGCTGTGCACAAGATCGCGGGTTAAAACCCGGCTGAAGTCGTCGGATTTTTAAGAGCGTTAAAATCCTTCAGAATGCCTTCCTTCGTAGGGGAAGTAAAGCCGGCGGTCCCATGTCATAGATTTATGGCAAGTAAAACATCCTTCTACAGACTAAACTTGTGTGGAGCTAGATTTCGTTGTAACGCTCTATCAAAGTTCCATCGCTCACCACTAGGTATCATTGATAGCTGGTAGCGAAGTTGGAACTACTTGAAATTGAACGGAACTTGTGGCTCACCCTAGTGGTGCCCGCTTGATGCAGCTGCAGTCTCTGGCGAGCGGAACATGTCCTCGAACACTCCCGGCACTAAAAGCCGTACGATAAATAAATAAATAAATAAATAAATAGGAATAACAAGAAGGGGTCGAGTACGAAATGAGGTTGTTGAAGAGAATCCCTTGCAAGAGATCATAGAGAAGTCAAGAATAAGTTGCTACCAGGCGTGGATTCAGGGGGGGAGGGGGAGGTCACGGGGGTCATGACCCCCCCCCCCCCAACGGAAACCAAATTTTTTTGCAAACTCAAAAAACCAAAACACAATAACTAGACAAATAAAACTTAACGAATCTTAACTGAAAAACAGTTTTTATTTTATTTTATTCATTACTGAAAATATCCTTATTGCAATTATTATTTCTATTACAACTGTACATATTTACAAATTCATACCTGTTATATAAAAACGATTATTTATATAACAAAATCAACTCGTCTATTTTGTTTATCAAACCTTGTGATTACCGAATCGATGTTTATAGCGATGTCACGATGAATGTGCACCAATGCACGGATAGGAATTTGGGGCTTTTTTCGCACCAAAATATTTTGTCGACGTCCAATCTGCAAGCTTGGTTGGCAATCTAAGCAGTGACTTTCTCCCTGTGTCGGTACCAACTCAACTTGCTGAAGCTGTAACGTACCTTGAAACTTTTCTCGAGGCTCGATGTAAAAGTCGCAAAACACGCCGTTGCAATTTGTACGAATATTTTTGGTGCGCTAAACGCATCAAATTTCTATCCATGTAGCTTGCCACAAAATTGGTCTGGATTTGTACGTTTGGTTATTTTGTGATTGCGTTTTTAGTGATACCATTTTTCTTAACAATTTTGATTCTCTGACCCCCCCCCCCCCCCCCCCAACAAAGCTAAACTCTGGATCCGCGCCCGGTTGGTACGGACATATTAGGAGAATGAAGGAGGGCAGGATACCAAGGAGGATGCGCGAGATGGAAATGGAGGGAGAGAGGTGGATTGTGGGTGTGAAGGAAAGTGGAGAGGAGTGGGACAGAGTAAGGAGTGAAAGGTGGTGGGAGGATAGAACACGATGGAGAGGCTTATGTTCCAAGCAGACCCAGCCAGGGGCTGGAATCTGTAGAAGATGATGATGATGTTGATGATGACAGATTCCCAATATTCCACATCCTCCTACAGTTGGTCTATCCATATTAGTCTTGGTCTTCCAACTGGTCTCTTGCCTGCGAGTCCTGTTTTCATATACGCACTTGGTAATCTTGTGCTATTTATCTGCTTAACATGTCCAAACCATTTAAGTCTAGCTGACCTATGCCTTTCCTCCATAGGTTCATTTAAACCTATGTTTGAACAGATCTCTTCATTCCCCATATGGTCCAGTCGTGATTTTTGGAGGGCAGTTCTAAGAAACTTAATTTCACAGGCTTGTATCTTGCTAAGGTCCTTTGATGTTAGTGGGCATGTTTTCAGAGAATTTGTAAGGACTAGTGAGCCCGTGCGAGCTTTCTCAACGTGAATGTAGGTTTATGGGCCGATAACCTAGATGGTAGGCCCCTTAAAACAACAATTATCATCATCATGAATGTAGGTTTATGGGGTAGCTCGCCTAGCAGTACGCCGCGTTCCCGCTAGATGGCTGCCGCCGCCACGCTGCCCCGCGCTCTAGCGGCAGGATCGCCAGGTTACGCTGCTTCCATTGTAAATGTACCTTTTTAAGGTATTTATTTAATTGCGAGGCATTTAAAGAGGAAGTGAGGGCGTTTCGCGCACACATTGGGTTATGCGGAACCTGTAGGTACCCCATATGTGTAGGTTGGTGTTAACAGGACCTTATTTTCGGTACAAAACCGGAATGGGACCTTAGCAGAATAATATAGGGAGAATAGGAATGAGATATGACTGATACTACTCAACAGAAGGTGTTCAATGTGTCAATGTATGTCTGTCTGCTTTTGGTGGTTGTTGTGAGATTAAATGTTGATGTGACGCTTTCTCTGAAACAATGGCTTCAGAACTTCAGTGATAGTTATTGGAGTTTTAAGGGGTGGAACATCGAGGTCATCTGCCCGTAATGTCAGTGTCCTAAAGCCATTTCTATGTTTCAAGAAGAAGATTAGTATAATTGTCGGTCATGAAAGTCCCAATAAATGTTACAGACATGCCGTCTGGCTCTGTGGGTCTCGCTCTCTCGCAGATCGTGGTACTGTTAGGTATGGCCAGCCATGGAATGGTGTTCAGCACAACTCTGGCTAACTTGATGGTGTCCGTAGAGAGACTGGTGCAGTATACGGAGCTTGAACCAGAGTCTGGCAGTGAACCGGGGGCAGGTGAGTTCACTTAACAATACAATCTCTACTTAGTATAAAACAAAGTCCCTGATTCTTGTATGTCACGGATAATCTCGAGAATCACTGGATGGGTTTTGATGCGGTTTTCACCATTCTGTAAAGGATATCTTGAGGAAGGTTTCTGTAGAAAATAATGTATTTATGATCAAAGAAAGTCAAGCAGTAACGATTTCAGTGAAAAAGTCGAAAGAAAAACCTGGGATCCGTAAGTTTCTGGGCAAACCGTTAAAAATATCAATATACTATGAGGGTAAGAATTGTTCAGCATGAAAAGTTCTACAAAAAAGGCCGTGAAAGCATAATCTTCCATACATCGCCCACTATAAGTGTTTTTAGATTAGACGGAAGGGGGATTTGTGCATCATGCACCTCGCCATTCTTAAATTACGTCTGACAAGATTTCGTTGCACATTCATAACTGTTCCCGGACGAAGCCGGGGCGGGTTGCTAGCATTTAATATTCTACTACTCTGTTCTCGCCTGCTGTTCCCAAGGTTGCAAGATCAAATCCTGGCGTAGTCACTTGGCATTTGAGGATGCGCAAATGCGAGGGAGCCGTGTCAGTTGATTTACTGGCACGATAAAAATCCCCTTCGTGGGAAAATTCAGGCACGTGAGTGTTTCCAAAAGCCACAGTAGTTAAAAGGGACGTAAAACCAATAATATGATTATTATATTCTACACCTCTCATGAGGTTGGCGTCAGGAAATGCATCGGACTGTAAAAGCCATCCGCCACCTAGAATTGTATCGCATCTCATCCGCGACCCCGTTGGAAATGGGATTAATAAGGGTTAATCATAGCCTACTTGTTAGAATATGTCTCAGTCCTATAGTCTTTCCGTTTGGCTATGATACCCAGAGGATTAAGGGACTTCACGGAACTCAACAGATGGCACTCCCTCACCTTCCCGGCCCCCTCGCCGGCCTGGCCGGTGGCGAACAATGACTCACCTACTGGCGCTGTCTCGCAGGACTAACCCAAGTTTAAATTTATTTTTTTCAAGTTTTTTGAATTCTACATAATATTCTAAAGAAAATGAGTCCAAACTCATACTTGTTACTTCTTAACTGTCGTTTATAGTAACTTTATTTGTTTTAAATTTTAAAACTAGTAGTTGCAATACAATCATAAATGACATGTAATAAACGACAGTTTAAGAAGTCTGAGTTTGGACTCGTTTTCTTTAGAATTTTATTAGAATTCAGAATACTTGAAAATTGTAAATGTAAACTTGAAATATGGAAAGTTTTAGAGCTGTAGGACAGCGCCAGTAGGTGAGTCATTTTTCGCCACCGGCCGGTCCGGCTAGGGGGTCGGGAGGGTGAGTGAGTGACGTCAGTTGAGTTCCGAAAAGTCCCTTAATCCTCTGGGTATCATGGCCGAACGGAAAGACTATACACGAGACCTTTTATCAGATAGCATTTATCATAACCAAGCCCCGGATTCGTAGGTTCTGATGTCGCATTGGGAGGAAGCGTGACGCGCCACGCATCTACCCAACAAACTGAGAGTCATCAAGGAGACAACAAAGGTGTTGAAATCTTCCTTCCCATCTAGCCGGAAGGAAGCTGTTGACTCCGGATCGGCCAAGGGATTGCTATGCACTCCCACTTGTTAAAGAGAGAAGCTCTCCCTGTGTGTACTTGCGGCGGCCATCTTCGTGTGGACCTGGCCGATCTGCGAAGAACACTCAAACTGCCTAACACCCTTTCCCTCGTTCTAGGTGATGACAGGCCGTTAGCAGACCTCGTCATCTGGTTCATGGGAGAGAGTGGCTACCTTTAAAGTTTTAGTTTAAGACTTTTAGTTTCGTTTTAGTCTATTTTAAGTATTTATTGTGTTCATATTTATTCTTCAATATGCCTTATTTGTTTTATTGTCTTTTATTATCCACATTGTAACTCCTTTTATCTAAATAAGGCATAATTGCTGGGGTTCACTGTCTGTTTTATAACATTTTCATATCATTAGAGGCCGATAACCAGAGGCATACGGAGGATTTCCTTCTGCGGGGAGTAGGGGGATGGTGGCGCTTCTCACTCATTTTATTTGTACCAGACTGTACAAGTTAAAATAATTAATATCTCTCAAACGCATGGTCGGATGTTCACAAATGAGGTGTCATTGGACTCGAGCTGACGTCCTCTTTCCTATGGACCACGGGTTATATTTTTCAACAAAATTTTGAAATTTTTCGTTTTCGAAAATAGGTAATAGTTTTAAAACCAAACATGATAGAACGTTGTGCTATGGCTCAAACGAATGGTCTTTATGACCTTTATTTTCTATAATAAAACTTTTTTATTTTTTATGTTTTTTTTAACACTCAAATATTGAAAATCCTATATTTCGGAAACTAGGAACTCTACAAAAAGAAAATGTTTGACGTAAATCAATGGTCCCTACCCCCTCTGCCCCCAAAATAAATTTCAAGTCTCTAGGATAAAAACTTGTAGTAGTGGGATGACACGGGTTCTGCCTCACTTCTTTTTAAACCCTCCTCGTATTTGCCCCGAACCTGATATCTCGCTAACCAATGGTCGGATTTGAACATACAGGGTGTCCTAGCACTCGTAGTGATGCCCCTACTTTCCTATAGGCTCTTTATTTAATTAAAAGACCAAAACTAAAAGGTCATCCGCTTTTAATATCTCGCGAACCAATCATGCTAGAGGCATGAACGAGGGGTCCAAGGACTCGGGCTGACGTCCTCTTTGCTATGGACCACTCGTTATATTTTTAAAAAAATTGGAAACTCGATTTTGGGGTAAACACGTGTTTTTTGTGATTTTTGCTGATATCTCACGGACCCATAACGCTAGAGACGTGTACGAGGTGTCCTAGCCCCCCTTTCAAATGTGGTATATATTTTTTTCCAAAAAATAATTCACAAAGGACCTAACGCCATACATGTTGAAAAAACTTTTTCTTTTTCTTTACCTGTTTATAATGTTCATGAAGCGTGGTGGTTGAGAGAGACGATACTGCTGGGTGTGTGTTTCAACGAACCTGTCGCTAACCACAAGGACCATGCTTAATAGAACAATCGCTATTTCGGCGGGTCGGTGTATGACAGAGCGAGCGTGCGTTTTTCTGATATTTTACCTTTAACGTGTAAACGGTGATGAGAACTTGGTTCTATGTTGGTCGAAGCGAGTACAGAAAACAAACTTGCAGACGAGCAGGAGGTGAATGTCATTTGAGCTTATTGGAAGGCGTTGATCTGACTTGACAACAGGTGCAATGGAAAAAATGACCAAGACGCTTGAAGGTGAAATAATCTGACCATCGTGGTGGCAGGGAAGAGCGAAATGCATGTGAACATGTGTGAAACCACATGTAGGCTAAACAAGTTACATCCTGTTTTGCTTCGTACGTGATAAAATGCAAGTCCATGTGAAATTTGATCTGCCACAGGTGTTCACGTTGGACGTTAGCTGTCCACGTGCACGATAACTGTTAACAAGTTACGTCCTGTTTTGCTTCGTACGTGACAAAATGCAAGTTGACGTGAAATTTGATCTGCCACAGGTGTTCACCTTGGACGTTAGCTGTCCACGTGCACGATAAGAGAATGTTCAAAGCGTGGGGGAAAAAAAGATTATACATGCAACCTAACATATATAAAGACATGTCGTTATCATTTCCACTCTCACTTAGGTGACTACCTTTGAACACACTGCGTTGCATGAAGCCCCTGGTCTTGTTTAACAGTTTTGGTGTTGGTGGAAAATACTTAACCTTGTTGCGGGGTAGGTATATATTTATTCATTTATATATTTATTGATTTTTATATAAATACATGCAATTATTTATTGATTAGGTAATTAATGATTTTATTTATTTATTTGTTTGCAGATAACGTGTATAGCCTACCTGTCGTGTGTCTGTGGGAAAGAGATTGAAAAAGAGAGAAATACAGACAGCTAGAAAAGGAAACCATTTCCACACTAGCCCACGAGACGGGAATAAAGCAAAGCATTACACGTTAAGGTGAGATTTGTTTTTATATATATATAACCTGTTCGAATTTGTTTTGTTTATGAAATGCATAAATATATGGAATGGATATACTTATGGTGGTTTACTTTATTTCTTTTTAGAGTGTTGGAAAACGCTTGACCACTGTTGATAACCTGGAACGTGTGTGTTTGGGACCATTGTCAAGCAGTCTACAGCTGAAAACTCAGGTGAGAGTGTTCTTTCAAAATAATATCTTTTACTGCTGCGGATACGTTAACTTGGGAGCCCCTTGAGTCTTGTTTCAAATCGCGTGTGTGCTCTGGCCGCGTGGTCATTGTTAGAAAAAGTTTGATTCCCAAAGAATTTTTAGAATCTTGTTTTGAAATTTTCAAAATTGAAATTTGCACAGCGCAAAGGTTGCATACGGCTTTAAAGGTGAATACAGAACTGGTGTGCGATTTCATATATAAAAAGAAGAACGTAGAGCATAAAGAGACATTCTATATTTGCAGTAAAATGCAAGAGCTTTTGATAGCCGATAATCTGAACGAGTGGTATCAAAGCCATGTGGTGAATGCCTTGCTATCAATATTTGATAAACTGCTACAAGGACCCAGTGGCTTAGTGTTAGACAAAATTCATCATTTGCAAATCAATATTTGTCAATTCAACCTGTTGAATGCTGGGTCTAGCTTTATTGAAACACCACCAGCAATAGCTTCGAAAAAGGCAATGGTAAATATTGAGAACCATGAAAATGATTGCTTTCTGTGGTCTGTGGCTGCCTATTTGCAGCCGGTACAACATAATGGTTGTCGACCGGGAAAGTACAAGGCCAAGTTTGATGAATTGAAACAAACTTTAAATTTAACTCGAGTATCGTTCCCTATGGACTTAACCGAGATCCATAGGTTTGAACAAGACAACCAGGACTTTTCGTTCATGGTGTATGGCCTTGATGGTGATGAGATTGTGGGTCCTTTTTATGCCACAAAAGAACCGAAACGACACCACATTCATCTTTTTTATTTATCTGTAGGAGAGGTGAATCACTATTGCCTAATTAAAAGCCTGAGTAGATTGCTAAGCAGACAAGTGTCTAAGCACACTGGTGTAAAACATATTTGTGATCGATGCTTGCAATATTTTAAAACCCCTACGCTTTTGGAACGTCATAGGGTAGATTGCGTTTCTCAGGAAGCGGTGAGATTGATATTGCCACAAGGGGACAAGGCTGTGTTAAGTTTTAGGACATTCGTAAGCGTGACACTGTTCCCTATGTGGTATATGCAGATTTCGAAGCACTCACCACACCCATGGCGGGATGTGAACCAGATCCCACCATCGGCTCAACCACACCCATTCAAAAACATGAACCCTTTGCCATAGGATTTAATGTGGTGTGTGCCTATGACCCAACACAATCCGTTTACAAATACCGCGAGGGGCCAGATTCTGCCAGATGGTTCTTGGATGAACTTGTCAAGTTGGCCGACCATGTACAGGAATTACTGGACCACCCAGTACCCATGAGCCTATCTCCAGAACAGCAGCAGCAGTATGAGCATGCCACGACATGCCATATTTGCGAAAAGCCACTGATCAGTGCTGAAGACACCGTTCGTGATCACTCGCACTTTACGGGGGAGTTTCGTGGAGCTGCGCATAGTAAATGTAATTTGAACTTTCCAGCTCCTCGCTTCATCAGTGTCTTTTTCCACAATCTGGCAAATTATGACATTCAGTTTTTGATTCATGAATTGGGTCATGTCAACAAGGGCTCGTTTACCATTATTCCCAAAACCATGAGCGTTTTACGGCCCTGGCATGGAGGTTGAGCGACTTTAGCATTCGATTTTTGGATTCCTTTAAGTTTATGGCATCCTCGCTAGACAGCCTTGTGAATGGCTTGAATGAGGAGGAATTAAAAAATACTAGAATGCATTTTAATGATCCTGAGCAATTTCAATTGTTCATTCGGAAAGGTATATTCCCGTATGATTTCTGCAACAGCTGGGACGTGTTAAAGCAAAGAAAACTCCCACCACAAGAGAAATTTTACTCAAAACTAACACGCAGTACCGTTTCCGATGAAGACTATGCCCATGCATGTCAAGTTTGGCGAGTGTTTGGCGTGAACACGCTAAGTGAATATGCTTTACATTACCTAAAACTGGATGTATTGCTGCTCACTGATGTGTTTGAAAAATTCCGTAACTTGTGTCAACACATTTACGGTCTTGACCCGGCTCACTATTATACGAGTACTGGGCTCTCGTTTGATGCCGCTTTAAAATACACTCAAGTGGAATTGGATTTACTCACTGACGTAGACATGGTTCTATTTTTTGAAAAGGGCATTCGTGGCGGCTTCGTGTCGCTTAACCAACGCCATACCGAAGCGAACAATGTCTACATGCCTGATTATTCACCAGACAAACCAGAATCGTACTTAATGTACTATGACGTGAATAATTTGTACGGTTACGCCATGAGTCAGCGTTTGCCCTATGGGAAGTTTGCTTGGCTGACAGACATACAAGTGTCAGAATTTGATGTGAACATGGCTAGCCAAGAAACAGGCCGTGGATATGTGCTAGAAGTGGATATTGAATATCCCTCATCCTTGTATGATGAACATGCCGATTTCCCATTCTGCCTTGAGCAAATGGTTCCACCTGACAGTAAAGTGAAAATTGAAAAACTCATGGGCACACATTTCAACAAAAATCGGTATGTGCTACATATCCAAATGTTGGTGCAATGCCTCACCCAAGGCTTGGTGTTGAAGAAAATCCACAGGGGTATTTCTTTTGCTCAAAAAGCATGGCTTGAGCCATACATGCTACTAAACACAGAGCTCCGACAAATGGCAACACAGCAGTTTGTAATTATTTTTGTTAAATTAATGAACAACTGCATCTATGGCAAGTCCATGGAGAATGTTCGCAAATACCGTGACATTAAATTGGTCAATGTCTGGGAGGGGCAGTGGGGTGCCCGGCGGTACATTGCCAAGCCAAATTTCAAATCGATCAAAATTATCGATGAGGATTTGGCTACTATTGAAATGAGTAAGACCAGCGTGACCATGAATAAACCCATTTACTTGGGTCAAGTCATTTTAGACTTTTCTAAATCGGTCATGTATCGATTTCACTATGAGTTTGCCAAACGCCATTTTGAGAACGTCTCTCTTTTGTATATGGATACGGACTCATTCATTTACCACATTCGCCACTGCAACCCCTATGACGTCATGAGACAGCATAGTGACTGGTTTGACACCTCTTGCTATAGCGCTGACAACGTGTTTCAGCTGCCCATAAAAAACAAAAAGGAAATGGGCGTTTTAAAAGATGAATGCGGTGATTCCATTATAACGGAATTCGTAGGTTTGGCTTCGAAAATGTATGCTTACCGCACACTCGACTGTAAGGAAGCCAAAAGAGCAAAAGGTGTAGGTAGGGGAGTGGTAAAATCGCTACGTGTTAATGACTATCTAGCGGTTTTACGCACTGGCAAAGCTGTGTCTCATACACAGTGCAGGATACAATCCAGCAACCATCATTTGTATCTTGTGGAACAGAGAAAACGCACCCTCGCCTCCATGGATAACAAACGTGTGTGGGCTAATGACCTGCTCACCAGCCTGCCCTGGGGTTATGATCGCAAGCAGGAGGAGATGTGATTTCATTGTTTAATCGTTTATGGGACATAGCTTTATGTAACTTGTAGATTTAGTATTTTGTAAATATTGGTTTCTGTCATTGTAAATAGTAGATTTTGTAAATAGTGGCAATCAACTTGGACCATTTGCTCTTTAAAACAGTTCTATGCAATCTTTTTTTTTTAATTTTTTGATTGGTAAATAGTGTGATTCTTTTAACGCTGTAGAAAGTTGAGTTTTTTTGTAAATATGAAATAAGTAAGATTTTTAGTAGCTTTTTTTCTTTTCTTTTTTGAAATGGTAAAATGGTAAACTAAAAAAAGTTCTTTTGGGATGAGTGTGCATGTCGAGAATGTGCTTTTGGGAATAAATAAAGTGGTTGTGTTTGTTCCCAAAGGCAGGTGTGAATGTATGAGTGGAGAGAGAAAGCTGGTGTGTATGGTGAGGTAGGGTGGGGAGGGGGTAAATGGTCACTTATATACTCATTTTGTTTTCAATGGTATAGTTTTCTTTGAAATGGGGCATACAATAGACATTATTTTTGTAAAAACAGTCTTACCTGCAGTAGTCGTAGACCTCGACGTTTCTCCAAACACTCATAAACACATTGCAGCATCGCCATGGTCAAGCACTTGCATCAATATCATTGTCAAATCTCAACTTTCGACATACACCAAATGGAAAAATGTGAAAACAGCAAAATGGAAATTCCATGTTTCCATATCACCAAAAACGCAAAACTTAAAACGGACATTTTAAAAAACTGGAAATGGCCATATGTGAAATTTGAAAATTCAAAAAACTTCAAACGGACATTGTTTAAAAAGTGTCATCAGCAAAAACGCAAAACTTAAAACGAACGTTTTCAAAAACTGTAAATTGCAAATTGGCAAAATGGCAATGTGTGAAATGTGAAAATGAGAAATCAGCCATCAACATCATGATTTTTAAAAATAATAAAAACACAAAACATTGTGCCCTGGCAAACCTTTGTTTTTTTTTTTCATAACCATAAGGGAATTGACAAAAGAAAAAATAGAATACAAACAAATCCCAATTCCTCACTCCTCAATGTTTATGTCCATGCATCATCAACTTTCCTTTCATAGCACACATGACAATCAGGGCTGCCATCCTTTCACCCACTGAGGCATCACTGGATGTGAAACGTTGTTTAGCTTTCTTCAATAACAATTTATCTGCCACATGTCTTAAACCAGGATGACTATGGCGATAAGAAAGGTCATGTTCCTTGCATGCTTGATCCAAAAGATTAATGGGTGCATCACCACGTTGTAAACGTTTTTCGAGACGAGTTCCAGGGCCGCAAAAACGATAACCTGGAAGATGGATTTCGAAAGGTAAGTATTGAATCACTTTGTCAATGACGCCATTGCCAGTACAGGTCTGGCATATCCTTTTCCATTAATGGTAAAAAGGTTTGGTCTTCCTCCTCCTCTGTGGACGATGTTTGTGTTTGTTGTTGTTGTTGTTGGTGTTGCTTTTTCTCGCCATGACACCCGTGGAATGATTCAACAAAGTCTTTACACGGACTTTTATGACCGTGATACAGCTTCACTAGCTGGCAAGCCACACACTGACGCATAGATGGTATTTTTGCCATGGCCACTTGCTTATGGTGATCGTAATCCGTACAGGGTTGCAATTCACTCAACACAGGGTCTTGAGTCCATGATTTTGGTACATGTTGCCAGATTTCCTTGACCGCGTTGGCGGCCACATAATAAATGAACGACTTGGGCAGCGCCAAGAGTTCCTCTTTGGTAAAACTGTCTAGTTTCTTTTTGCACACAAAGAACTTGCCGATGGCTTTGTCCGTAGCATTGCCTTTCTCCATGGTACCACGTGCTGTAGATGTTTACACGTCGCTTGTAGAAATCTCACTGGCGTCATTCACAGGTAAATCTTGAGTTATAATTTTGTTCAACAACTCCCAGCAGGCATGGGTGGTTAACCAATGAAAGAGATGCCACGCATGCGATAGGGCTGTATGGGTAATGTTGCCACAGGAACAAGTATCCATGAGCGTTTGCAGGGAGGGGCAGCCCAACTCCATGAGGTCGATACATTGGCAGTAAGACGCCAAAAATGGTTGCAACCATTGACGTTTTTCATAACCTTTCACAAATACCACATTGGCCGAGGACAAGTGTGCTTTCATGACCACGTCCAAATATTTATAGGAAATGGTTCCCTGATTCCAGTCTAGTTGCCTATGATTTTCAATCCACTGGGTTTGTTTACGGTCTTTTTCACACAACAAATCAAAAGCATGGGGTGGTTTAAATAGCAAATGCATAGCTTGCGATATCCAAAACGTGGTACAATCGATAATGGCCACTTGTTTAAATATAAATTTGTTGTCACCAATTTTAAACCCTTGACAATCCACAATGAGCGTGCGCAACATGTTGACGCTTGCCTGGACCGAGTTCAACTGACGACTGACTGACGATCAACCACTAAAGTGTGATCATGACATGGACTTACCTACCATGCTAGTTTCAAATTGAGGTTAGGCTAGGACAGGGGGACATACAAAAAATTAGAATTTAAGAATTACATCATTTTATTATCATAACACGTCTTACAGGCTTTTGTCATTTTGGGATATGGACGATACCAACTGATACAACAATATAGTCTCTTGTGTTTGTAACGTCCATAACACCGATGATGTCCCAATGTCTCTAAACTAGGCGTTTTTGATGGTGAGCTGCTCACCGAAGCACCATGGATACCATACGGTCCACATGTATCGTAACTTGTTTTTTTTTTTCATTACCCAGGGACACAAGTGAGGGATAGCTTGAATGACAGGGTATATTTCCCACTTCCATTCTGCACAGGTAGGGGCAGGTGGGTGACCAGCGCTGATGTTCCTGCATGGGTTCATCGCCCTCCTGCCATTGGTCAATGATGATGGGACAAAAGGCACATTTCACTTCATCTCTTGTTTTTAAATAGTAGAATCCAGCGGCCGCCAAGGCTTGGGGATTTATGAAAGGCACTGGCCATGTGGCGAAAGTCTTGAAACGTTGTTCCTCAGAGTTTAAATTCATGGATGTAACGTCTCTTGAGGCTTTAAAGCAAGACATGACTGAGCGGCTTGACGTGGGTTGACCTGTTATTTATACACTCGTCACTTTGTTGGACAGTGGATAATAGTTGACTTGTTTGTGATGAATAATCAAACAGTAGGCCGTCGTATTGGCTGGTACATTGTCATGCGTTTCAAAATCCAGTCGAATGTCAATATTGGATGGCTTGACAGACTCTTCCAGGTAAGAACAGTCAAAGACAATCAGTGGCGCTCTTGCCTTAAACGCTTGGGGTAGTAACATGGGGCCGTTCTCTTTTTGATAATACGACCATCGAAATTTAGAAAACAAGTCGTACAGGGGGCCAAACTTATTTTTTGAAAAATCCAAATCCAGTCCTTCATAGGGAAACACAGCTCCGTTGAGGAAAAGACGTGCATTTCTCAATTGCAGGTGATCAAATTGCATGGCATCTTAGGTTTGTTGATACTTGCGATTCGTTTGAAAACCCACGATCAGGTAGAGAGGTCTCTCTGTATAGCGAGCTGTTTTTACAGACCAACTGTGTGTGTTGGTGGTGGGCAATAGCGGATACTCATGGAGTGCCCAGCTTCTAAATTCCATGGGTAGAGGCATATCTCTCTTTACCATTTTGAGTATGTTCAGTTTTTTGCTATCGTCAAGAGTCAGATGGGGCACATTCCATAGCAAGCGTTGTAGTTGAATTTTTGAATCTATGGGGGCATTGTCGGCTCCCTTGAGTGCATTATTATCACTCCTGTCTCTCACTAGGTAAAGCACTTGCCTTGCGTTGACCACAATGCGTTGGTGATCTTCGGCAAAGCCTAAAATCAGTTTAAGAGGTAAATATCCAGTAAAGGTCCCATCGGTGTGTACCATCCAGTCATTGGTCGAGTCAGGACACCAACCTGCCATGAAAAGTGTTTTACCTTCTTCCTCACTATAAGAGGGGTATAGTTTCATGACACTGGAAATGCCCACATTTCGAGTGCTATCCACCACGATATCGTTAATGACATACCGCACTTCAGAAAACAGAAAGGCCAAACCATGGTTGGCCAACTTGGATGTGGTGGGTGTAGAGCCATCGGCTTTGGTGAGCCGACCTTCAATCTGATTGACACTTTCATGCGGTAGGGTGTAAATATCTTGGTTGTTGATAACAAATTGAATTTCATCATTGTTATTGAGTCCAGGTGTTTGAGCTTGATAGGAATGGAGATCAATTCTTACCACTCCTGGTTGCTCCTCGATGCGGTTCGCTATCTCTAGGATAGAATTCATCATGAGGGTTGACGTGGTAACCCAAATGCTGTAAAATCTGCTTTTCTTGAGATGTTAACGTGTATTCACGTGGCAAACAACTAACACCATTCCTAGACGGTGTTGTTGCGTTATACACAAACCTCATAGTGGCTTTAGCACCAACTTGTAAGTCACTGGTGTGGTAGAATCTAGATCAATGAGTTGTTGATCTCTAGTGATCAGTCTTTATGTTATATTACTAATACTATCGACAGCCACAGAATGAAAAAGCACCACTGGAGGGTTTTCACGAATAATATACCCATTGGGCGATGTCACAATAAAGTCATAAAGCGAATGCGATGGTTCTTGATTGGTGTACACTTCGCTAATAATATTACACGTCACCGACACATGATGGTCCTCAATGAATTTCACTTCATGGTCCGATCCATGTTTTTTGTTGGGCTCCAACACACGTGGTTTAAATCCTAGTAATGGACCAATGGAATCAGGGTGTGTTTTAAAGTCAATGTTGAAGGTAGAGAAAATACTGCAGCGATGAGTGTTGGTATTTCCTACAAGTTCAAACTTGCGCGTTCCGTCGAGAAATTACTTTAAACCATATTGATTGATCAACACCACATAAATGTGTTCAAAATATCATCGATCGTGTATCCACCAGAATTCAGAGTGAGCACAGAATCATCATAGTAAAACTTGTTCACATTTTCACGTATGTTATATATTCGATTGTACGTTTCAAGAGAAACAAGTCCTAAACCATAGGGTTTGTCACTCAATTCAATAGGCTGGTAAAAGTCTAGGCTGACTTCAGGTCCACGTCCATGCAGTGTAAACGTTTTACTTTCTGCCGACATACTGGTGGCGTTTTTTCATATGCTGCGTCTTATATAAAAAAAATTAAACACAAACGTCCACACTGTTGGCTGTTAAACGTTTGCTCTCGTTTCACATTATAATATATCTTGATCCTGTTTCCAAAATAGGTCACTAATTCCATGGGTGGGGGCAAATTCCCAAAACTATCAAAGTACCATACAGTAGATCCCTCTTTGACATAAGCTACATAATGCGTTCCTGGTCCTCGGTGATCATCCAAATTGACAACAGCACATTCCTGTTTCCAGGGTCGTGGCGGTAATTGGTTTCGCATAAACACACCTCGAAAATGAGAAAGCTTTAGTTGTTTAGCATAGCTTTCCACTTGTTGATGCGTCAGGGCATGTCTTGCTATGGCTGAGGTTAATTTTTTTTAATACTTCGAAATGGTGAAAACCCAAATCCTTGTTGATAAAAGGCTGGCTTTAAATTGGCATTTCTAGCCCCCATGGCAATCGCTTCCATCGTTTCATTGTGTCGCTGACTTTCCTTGAGTTGTTGCTTGCCCTGCTGCGCGGCTTTAATGGTTTTCGCCACTGCACTGGCACCGCCCAAAAGTGAACCCAGAGCAGCCAAACCGGCAAATAAAGCAGGTAAAAATCCCGCTCGTTTGGGGACGGGAATCACTCGCCCTTGGTTTGAAACCTGTCGCCGACGTTTTGGAATAACATGTCTCTGTGCTGCTCGAAAGGCTTTTCTTATGGTCAATACATTATTTTTTATTTTTTTCTTTCGCAAGGGCTTGTCCACGAATGTCTTAAGCCCAGGCTTTGCCAAGGACAAGGTCCTTTTTTTAGTCTTTCTCACTGCACACCTTTGTTTCACCATGATGATAATGACCAACAACCTTTCACAAGAAAGTTTAAATCACAACTAATATCAGATGGTTATTTCATGGCTGTATATTCCAATTCCACATAAAGTGGGAAATCGTTTATGATTTTTCCCGCTTGCTTTTCATCCCATGTCAACATGAGATGAAAGGATAATTCGTCACCTGCATTGACCATTTCATGGTTATGGACCAACATCCTATGACCATTTATCTTTATTTGTAAATGGTTCTCATCAGGTATGGCATATTTGATGTGAATGGTTCCATCATAGTGTAATCGATAGTGGCTTAAACCCGAAGCAAGCACATAGGTCAAGTGCTGATCATGAACTAGCGGTAAATGGTTTCTCTCATTCACAGGTTTTTCATTTGTCAGATACACTAAAAATACAGATGGGATAAATTTATAAAGCCTTTTCATTTCATAGGTCATGTAACGCTTGGTACAAACATCGTCTTCGTCTTGTGGGTCTTCCACGTGAATAATCCGATGGTGATTAGCGCTATAGCCATTCACCGTAAGCTGGGGCACTTTGTCATAAAACACATACACTTTGTTATCCACATACTTTTTCGTAGTAACGTCTGTAGACACTTGAGGATGTTTTACATGGGTTAACCGCTTTCCCTTAAAGTCATAATCTCCCTGTTTTGTGCGTGGCACTACTGACCTATCCACATAGTGTTTATTAGCAGGATCTGTTTCTTGTTTAGGATCATGTATGGGAACAGGCCTAGCTTTGGCCGTCAACGCACGTCCAAAGACATCCATCGTCAACCTGTAGTACCAGTCTACTGTTTCTATGACAAGGTTCGGTGTCCTGTATATAGACAGCCTGCTAGCCTGTCTAAGCCTTAGTTGAAATGAAGATTATTAAGCAGCAAGAGTCATTCCCCGTGGGGGACATGGTTTCCCATCTCTGTCCCACATCACGTGAACAACGCCATGGTTCACTGTTTCCATCTTCCATTCGCTGCATCATTGTGGGGCCTTCCGGCTGTGGAATGACTAATCTTTTGCTAACGCTCATTACGGCGCCCAATGGTCTGCGTTTTCAAAATATTTATATTTTTGCAAAATCTCTCTACCAACCCCTCTACGTGTTTCTGGATCAAGTCATGTCTGGATTACAAAAAGAGAATATGGGTTATTTTACATTTTCCATGCAAGAAAATGTGATTTCACCGGATGAGGTAAAGCCTGATTCACTCATGATTTTCGATGATGTATCCACTGAACGTCAAGGCATCATTCAAAGCTATTTCAGCATGGGTCGACACAAACATATCGATTGCTTCTATATTCGGCAAACGTATTCTAAAATGTCCAAACAGTTGATTCGTGACAATGCCAATGTCATTGTTTTATTTCGCCAGGACGAGAGGAACAGTCGTCATATTTATAATGAACATGTGAATCCGGATATGACCTTTCAAATGTTTACAGAATTGTGTGCCAAGTGCTGGAACACTCACCGTCATGCCTGTTTAGTGATTGAGAAACAAAGTGAACTCAACCAAGGACGGTATCGCTTAGGGTTTGATCATTTTATTGTTATTTATGGCCCTGTCTCATTCCCCGTCAAGTAATTTGTCAAGACACCATGGCGTTAGCAGAGAGTCAATTGAAAAAGCATATTATTAGAGCAAAAAATACTATTCGCCAAAAGAAACAATCACGTGCAAATCATGCTTTGTTTATTCAGCAACATTTAGCACCTCCGCTAAAAGCCATGTTGAAACCCTCTTTCAAGCCATCTGAAAAGCTACCCACCGTTTCACAAGCCACGCAGACGCTGCACGAGGACCCTGAGGAAGAGGAAGAGGAACAGGAAGATTTGACTAGTGTTAGTGAAGTTGAGGATGAGGAGGAACAAGTGTTTACGCCTCAAAAAAAAGGCCGCACCCCTTGCAGAGTTTTTGAGAAAAAAGAAATCCTTGGCCATGGTCGAAACGCCTTGCCCTTCCAAGGCGTCTCCGTTTTCACAACTCTTGGCCACTCCTCAACATAAAGCTCAACTGAAAACCATTTTAATAAAATATTACGGATCAACATTGGAACCCTATTTCACCGATCTATTTATTGGAAACACAGATACCACGTATGGTGTTCGCTATGAGGATGATAGTTTTAAAATTGGCGATTCATCCATTAAATTTGCTCGTACTAAAGCTGTCATTAAAACATCAACTATAAATTAACTCCAGAACTGTTAAAGCTGCTCTTTTCTCGGACCCCCTCTTTCCATGATTATACGTCAGAGGATCTTTACAAATATAAATCCATTTTATTGGATACCCATGCCCACAAAAGACAGTATGATCCCGCTCAACAAGTGAATGCCAATATATCTCAAAAATATAAAACCATCATTGCAAAAATGTTTCCCACCAGTCAAAGTACTCGTCGTAAAGCGTCCGCTTCGGGAGTGACATTTAAACCATTAAAACCCCTTGTGGATGTTACCTACTGGCACAATCCCAATAAGCTCGTCCAGCTGCTACAGTTGTTGCATGCCTCACGTCAAGCTGGCCATACCGGTCACGATTGGGAAATTCAAGAAATTGAACAAGAACTTCGAAATGCCAAAATTATTGTTTAAGCCCTCACCCATTAAAATGGGTATTGCTCACGAGTTGCATCGCCCAGCTAGGCGTCACTATCCGCGACTCAAGGTGATTTCACGAGGTGTGGATGAACTTTGGCAGGCTGACTTGGTTAAAATGATACCCTATGCTAGTGTTAACGACGGTTTACGCTATATGTTGACCGTCATTGATGTCTATTCCAAAATGGCCTTTGTTGAACCTGTGCGTCGCAAGTCTGGTCCACTAGTTACCAAGGCCTTTCAACATATTATTCAACACTCCAAACGTCAACCTCAGCTGCTACAAACCGACCAGGGAAAAGAATTTTTCAACAAGGATTTCTCCAGTTTTCTCAAATCTAAGGATATTTACCATTACACCACGTACAGCAATCTCAAAGCCAGTGTGGTCGAGCGGTTCAACCGAACATTGAAAACCCATATGTGGAAAGCGTTTACAGCTCAGGGCAGTTATCGCTGGTTGGACATGTTACCTGAGCTAGTATCACGTTACAATGACACCAAACATAGAACGATTGGGACCAAGCCACGCCTCGTGACCAAAAATATTCAGCGATTGGATAAACTGTTTAACCCCATAAAAACAGCCGATCCTAAACGTCACCGACTGAAAATTGGGGATTTTGTTCGTGTGAGCAAATTTAAGTCTGCCTTCAATAAGGGCTACACGCCACAGTGGGGGACTGAACTATTTCGAATTCGTCGAGTCAACTTGGACAGTCCAGTCACCTATTTAGTCGAGGACCTCAACCATCAACCCATAAAAGGTAGATTTTATCTCCATGAACTTCAGAAAACAGCATTTCCTAAGCATTATCTTGTGGAAAAAGTGTTGAAACAAAAAGGAAATAAACTACGTCAAATGGTTAGGGTTTAACTCTATGTTTAATTCTTGGATCAATAAATTACATGTTGTATGAACCTGTGTACTTTTTATTCACACATGTTGTACACCTCCTATAGCTCTGTGTGTACAGCGCTCCGCGCTTCGTGCATGTTCATACATGTTTGTCTTTCCCTTTCCATCTGTGTTCTCTCTCACATTACCCCTCCCCCTCTCCCTCCCTTCACCTCCCACCACTGCTGTCCGCAGCTCTTGCCTATCTATTGGTTGTGACATCATTCCCACAAGTTGCATCATACTTTTTACTGATTCAGCGATTCCCACGCTTTGAACATTCTCTTATCGTGCACGTGGACAGCTAACGTCCAAGGTGAACACCTTTGGCAGATCAAATTTCACGTCAACTTGCATTTTGTCACGTACGAAGCAAAACGGGACGTAAGTTGTTAACAGTTATCGCGCACGTGGACAGCTAACACCCAAGGTGAACACCTGTGGCAGATCAAATTTCACATGGACTTGCATGTTGTCACGTACGAAGCAAAACAGGATGTAACTTGTTTAGCCTACATGTGGTTTCACACATGATCACATGCATTTCGCTCTTCCCTGCCACCACGATGGTCAGATTATTTCACCTTCAAGCGTCTTGGTCATTTTTTCCATTGCATCTGTTGTCAAGTCAGATCAACGCCTTCCAATAAGCTCAAATGACATTCACCTCCTGCTCGTCTGCAAGTTTGTTTTCTGTACTCGCTTCGACCAACATAGAACCAAGTTCTCATCACCGTTTACACGTTAAAGGTAAAATATCAGAAAAACGCACGCTCGCTCTGTCATACACCGACCCGCCGAAATAGCGATTGTTCTATTAAGCATGGTCCTTGTGGTTAGCGACAGGTTCGTTGAAACACACACCCAGCAGTATCGTCTCTCTCAACCACCACGCTTCATGAACATTATAAACAGGTAAAGAAAAAGAAAAAGTTTTTTCAACATGTATGGCGTTAGGCCCTTTGTGAATTTTTTTTGGAAAGAAATATCTACCACATTTGAAAGGGGGGCTAGGACACCTCGTGCACGTCTCTAGCGTTATGGGTCCGTGAGATATCAGCAAAAATCACAAAAAACACGTTTTTACCCCAAAATCGAGTTTCCAATTTTTTAAAAAAATATAACGAGTGGTCCATAGCAAAGAGGACGTCATCCCGAGTCCTTGGACCCCTCGTTCATGCCTCTAGCATGATTTGTTCGCGAGATATTAAAAGCGGATGACCTTTTAGTTTTGGTCTTTTAATTAAATAAAGAGCCTATAGGAGAGTAGGGGGCATCACTACGAGTGCTAGGACACCCTGTATGTTCAAATCCGACCATTGGTTAGCGAGATAACAGGTTCGGGGCAAATACGAGGAGGGTTCAAAAAGAAGTGAGGCAGAACCCGTGTCATCCCACTACTACAGGTTTTTATCCTAGAGACTTGAAATTTATTTTGGGGATAGAGGGGGTAGGGACCATTGATTTACGTCATACAATTCTTTTTGTAGAGTTCCTAGTTTCCGAAATATAGGATTTTCAAAATTCGAGTGTTTTTAAAAAAACATAAAAAATAAAAAAGTTTTATTATAGAAAATAAAGGTCATAAAGACCATTCGTTTGAGCCATGGCAAATTGTTCTATCATCTTTGGTTTTCAAAAAATTTCAAAATTTTGTTGAAAAATATAACCAGTGGTCGATAGGAAAGAGGACGTCAGCTCGAGTCCAATGACACCTCATTTGTCAACATCCGACCATGCGTTTGAGAGATATTAATTATTTTAACTTGTACAGTCTGGTACAAATAAAATGAGTGAGTTAGAAGCGCCACCATCCCCCTACTGCGGGGGATTCGTTCATGCAGCAGGGTAGTTATGTACATTATTAAAATGATATTTCAATTATTATTCATAAAAGGCAATAGATAAACTGGTTAGAGTACAGCATGTTACCAAGAATACATATAATTAAAAATGTATCTCGATAGCAACCAAATTTTTTTTTTTTCGTGTAGCCTCCTGAGAGGCCGAGCGCAGGTCTTTCTAGGCGACGCCCGTGGGCGACCTGCGCGTCGGGATGAGAGATGGAATGGATGAAGATGAATGAAACTGGGCAAGGATGTGGAAGGAAGCGGCCGTGGCCTGTCAGAAGGTACTGTCCCAGCATTTGCCTGGTGTTGAAAATGGGAAACCACGGAAAACCATTTCAAGGACAGCCGACGGTGGGGCGCGAACCCACGTGTCTACCGAGTCAGCAGAGAGCTTGGCCCCTTGACCAAACGCAGCGCTTTAGCCCGCGTAGCCACTACTGTCGGTATAGCAACCAAATTGAAGCACTACAAAACAGTCACCCAGCCATAAATTACATATGCATGTGAAACATTATTCAAGACAACAAACACAGTTGCAATAGATAGAGTACTCAAGTTAGAAAGGAGAATAGTGAGAACCTGTTTAAATAAAAGTTATCAAGTAAATGGAGTCTGGAGACTAGCTTCCAACGAAACAGTTTATAAAGAAATAGAACCAGTGACAAGCACAATTAAAAAGAAACGAATATCATTCTTAGGGCATCTAATACGGTCACCAGAAAATAGAATCAGTAGAAAAATAATAGGTCGCCTCCGTAGCGTAGCGGTCAGCGTGGTTAGCTGCCGCCCCGGAGGTCCTGGGTTCGATTCCCGGCTCTTCCACGAAATTTGAAAAGTGGTACGAGGACTGGAACGGGGTCTACTCAGCCTCGGGTGGCCCAAATGAGTAGAGGGGGTTCGATTCCCCCTCAGCCATCCTCGAAGTGGTTTTCCGTGGTTTCCCACTTCGTCTTCGGGCAAATGCCGGGATGGTACCTTCTTCAAGGCTACGGCCGCCTCCTTGCCTCTTCCTTGCCTATCCATCCTCACAATCCCTTACCTTCCCTCATGAGGCCCCTGTTCGCTTTGCAGGTGAGGCCGCCTGGGCGAGGTGCCAATCCCACCTCACCGGTTGTATCCCTTCCGATTCAATGTTCCCAGCTCTAGGACACTGCCCGTAGAGGCGGTAGTGGTGAGTTCCCTCGCTGAGTCCGTGGGTTCCACCAACCTGGAGGGTAAACGACTAAAAAAGAAAAAAAAAGAAAAAATATGGACGAGTAAGAGTAAGAACAATATTAGATGGATCACAGAACTTAAAGAAGACATGAGAGAGTTACATATTACAATAGAAGATTTAAAATACAAGACAGACACACTCAAGATTCTGAAAGACAAACACACTAGACTACAGACAAAAATCAACAAGCAGAGAATAGGAAGAGTCATTCCAGAAGCAGAAAGAAAATTACGTTCAGAAAGGATGAAGAAATATTGGGCTGACAAAAAGAAGAAAAACCTCCATAAACCTGACTAATGTAGTCCTATGTTGGCTAAAAAATTAAAATAAATTAATAAAAGGCATGAAAACTACCGTATTTTAATTATATATTTTCCAGCACAATATTAAAAAAATTAAAAACTTTAAAAAAAATATAGCAAACAGTAACCAATCAAAACTGAAATGATACAGTGGTACCAACATGTCCATACGTGACTGCTTATAATATTGATATTATGTGAGAGAAAAATAATTTTTGCTCTCCATGTTCTTATTGCCATTACTATTGACGGCTTTATCTGCATCACTGATCGGAATAAATTGCAGAAACTCCTCATGTACTGAATTATCTCACTTATTCTTCCATCGTCTGTGAGGACACTCCATAAGTATTTGAAGCTTTTCACAACTTGTAATGGTTTTCGATTTACTGCAATATTCCCCCCTGCCATCTCGCACATTTCTTGTCATCACTATCATCTGACTCTACTCCACACTGATTTTCATTCCATGCTCTTCTATCTCCTGCTTCCAAACATTAACTTGTTTTTGGACTTCCAATTCATCGTCGTCCCCCCCCCCCCCCCCCCCCCCATATCACTATGTCATCAGCAAAGAGTAAGGCCTTAGTCCCTTTACTTCCCATTGTCCGTTTATGGATTCCATCCATGAGTGGAGACCTGTTTCTTCATTGAACCAATTTGTTTGTCCAATCTTGCTCTTCACGCTACTGACACACTGACGATACATGGCTTTAATCTTTTCCACTTCAGCTCTACCTACTTTCTTCCTTATCAATGCATCCCAAACCAGTTGTCTTGGCACACTATCATATGCCTTCAAAATATCTAGAGTATAAAGGTCATCACCAAATCCTTCCCGTTTTCCCACCTTTTTTCCTTTATGTTCCTCAGCATAAAAATAGATCAAATGATGATCTGTCTCTTCGAAACCCATATATTTTCTTCCTCCATTTCCTTTTCCACTACCATCCTCAGTCGACCCTCGAGTACCGTATCCTTTCACATACCTTTGACTCATATGGGATGAGGGTGATTCCTCTGTAGTTGTTACAGTCCTTTTTATCTCCTTTCTTGAAGACTGGAACTATTAGACCTTTACCCCACTCTTCTGGTACTTCCTTATTTTCCATATTACCTACATTAATGTATATTTGGATTAGATATAAATAAAAATAACACTAGATTAAATAATTTCATTTAGCACTTACTATGAACAACTTCAGTATTTTCTTTGAAAGGTTTTTTGAATTTGAATATTGATCTTTTCTTTTCAGCTACAATGTATGCCCCAGAAAATCTATAAGCATGCTCACACTTCTTTGTCACTGAAGTATTCCGTGCAAATGGACACACTGCGCTACAACAAGTTAAATCACTGGGCTACATCTGTAGTCTGCGTGAGTGTTAAAATGAAGCTAGGTTATGATGGCCCTAACAATTTATTGGCATACACTCAAACAGTTTGGCCACCCCTAGCTCAAAGGAGCTTACCCATAGGCTACACCAAAATGAGGGCACAGACCTCTTAAAAGTGTACTGTCTCTCACAGGACAGCGACCTCCCGGAGGCTGGCCGGCTCTCGGAGGACTGGAGCTGAAGAACGTGGACGTCAGCTACTCCAGCACGGGACCACTGGTGCTCAAGAATATCAACCTGTCGATACAGCCTGGAGAGAAGGTTAGCATTGTTACAGACCATGGTTTTGCTTGACGGTGGCTGGTGGATTTGTCCTGGGTGTGGCACTACCTTCTCCGGGAGAGGGTAATGATGATAATTTAGGTTCGGATGTTACGGAAAAGTCATATTATTTTTTGAGCTCATTTTACACGAAATCTAAAAAATAAGTTTGAATTACGGGTTCCTGAGCACGTTTAAAGCAATTTGATGTTGCCTATAAATGCATATTTCGGCCATTTTTATTGTTTTGGTCATATTTTAGTTATATAAGGTCATATTTGGTTATAATTTCAGCATTTTTGTTTAAATTGAGGCGTCGTTAACAAGCTACGTGTTATCTGCGTCGAGTTTCAAACACAGGATTTCCGAATAGTGTAGTAGATATATTTTTCTATATTTTCCCGGATCAGGCAGATAGCAGGTTTAGAAGAGCTGATTCCAAGAAGGCGCTCCTCTACGCACGTCTTTTAGCACATCTTTCTGGACAAGTTAGATTGTGAGTACACATGAGGTCACGGAACATGACGATAGTGTGCTTCCAACTTTCAATAGGATGTCACTCCAGTAGATATATTTAGCTCAGAAGCAATTAGCAAACAAGGAAATGCCATGATTTTTAGGTCATATTTTATAGTTTTTAGGGCATATTTGCTTGCATATTTTATACTTCTTTAGGTCTTAAACTTCCGGACCCTAAGATAATGATGTTTTATTAATGCTAGCTATGACACCATGAGGTGGTGGTGGTGGTCTGTGACGGAGTCACTATAAATTGTTACATCTACACAGTGTATATAAAGATGAACGGGTAGCACTGAATGAGATATAATAATAATATCGTATGGTCTCGGGTTCCGGGTGCAAGCTTTGTTATTTAACACCCAGAGGGCAGCTTGCATGTCAAATTTTGTTATTCCTTGAAGCACTATGATAGTCAAGGAGGTTAGATATCTAGGCTCCTTGACACTACTGTATAGCGTTTTCTAGTAGAGAAATGAGGAACTTTGTGTTGGCAGAAAATCCTGAGATTAATTTTGCCACTATGAACATGGCCTACTAAATTCAAATGGGTTCTTTAACATGCCAACATCGTATGACATGCATGTCGTATGTTTGCCGGCTTTCAAAAATCACTTACCACGGCCAGGAGCGAACCTGCAAGTTTGCGGTTAGTAATCCGACATGATAACCATTCACCCACCGTGGCAAGCAACGTTGGAACATAATAGAGTGTTAATCTAATCTAACCTACAAAGTTAGCTTCACACAATTGTAGTTAGTGGAAGGTTCTTTTATATACAAAATACCTTATCAAATAATGAGAAATAAATCAGGGAATTATGTAGGAATAGATATTTGCTCCTCCACTGACCATAACCCACCCTCCGTCCCCATTTTATATCACGACTTATATAGGTAAAAGTCCAGCTGTGTCCGCCATTATCCACCTGAATTATCATCATGGCAGTATTGCCAACCCTGACCTTACGGTACTACTCTGAAACTAACGCGTCCATATCAATGTTGTTTTTTTGTCAGTTTGTCGGTTCCTAGATTCTGGCTATGTCCCCGATAAGAATGCCTTCTTACCTGTCCTGCTGTTTTGTATGTGTTGTAGGTGGGTATTGTTGGCCGCACTGGGGCTGGGAAGACCTCAATGGCCGTGGCTCTCTTCAGGATGATATGGTCCCGAGGTACCATCAAGATAGATGGCACAGACATCAGCCAACTGTCCTTGAAGGATCTGCGGGAGAAGATATCCATCATCCCTCAGGAGCCTATTCTCTTCTCAGCACCACTCAGGATCAATCTGGACCCAACCGGAACCATTCCTGATGATCGACTCTGGGACGCTCTGGGACAAGTGAGTGTCTAGCTGGAGCCGGCAACAATGTTGTGCTTAAATACCCTAATTTATTTTTCACTCAAATTGTTTTATACGAGGCACGTCCAGAAAGTAAGTTCCGTTTGGTAATAAAATTAAATTGTGTACAGATACAGAAAAATTATCTGTTGCACAACATTCTACACCTCTTAAACTACTTTTCCACATAACTGCCGAACCTTTGCAGGCATTTGTCATAGCGTGGCACAAGTTTTTGGATACCTTCTTCATAGAAGTTTGCCACCTGTGTCTTCAACCAGTTGGAAACATCTTCTTTCAGCTCGTCGTTATTGTTGAAGTGTTGACCGCCAAGGAAAGACTTGAGATGTGTGAACAGATGATAGTCACTAGGAATCTTAGGTTAGTTTTACCTCACCCACGCTGTATAAGGAGAACTATCTTAATAATCAGTTTAAAGAGAAAGACTTACAACATTATACGAAGTACGTCCAGAAAGTAAGTTCCGTTTGGTGATTCGTTTTCTGAATGCTAGGAAAGTGAAACCAATTGAAATTTATCGGCAAATTTGCGAAGTGTATGGACAAAATGCGATGAGTGACTCAATGGTGAGAAGATGGGTCCGACAGTTCAATGAAGGACGTAGTGAAGTGCACGATGAAGAACGAAGTGGGTGAAATGTTATAGAAAACTTTCGGTCTGCCGGCCACCTGTCGCATAGCGTGAGTCATAGCCCGTACGCACGGACAGAAAGACAGACTTTAATCTTCAAACTAGGTCACGCCTTGTTAGCTACGGGGGTTCGCTTCCCGGTCAATGCATGTGAGATTTTCGAAGTGAAATGCCATGTCCTGTGGTTCGGATTCCACGTAAAAAGGAGGTCCCGTGGCTCATAATCACAAGATTCACGGTCACGTAAAACTACAATCTTCCTTCCTTTGTTAGCTACGGAGCTCGCGTACGATTGAATGGTATGGCCCAAGCAGCCAACAATAATCCAAACTCTGGTATTAAAAGACAAGTATATTCCATGATTATTGCCAACCACCTCCGAAAAGATATCACATTTTCCCTGAAAACCAACCGCCGGACGTATCACATCCGTGCGGAACTGCTCGCGCCGCGCTCCTTGCTAGACAATGACGGACAGGACTCTCAATAATTAAGGAGGTAAACCATTTCCAATAATTTGTTATTATGGCTCTCGAAAATTAAGGGGGGTACTATAGGCGAATAAATATATTTGTTTAAAATAAAGCAACAAAAATAAAAGAAGTTTCTTTTAAATTTCCATACAAAAATTAGGGTGCGGGGATTATTCGGGGTCGGGTAATATTCAGGTATATACGGTATGTTGAAAAGGTGGACGTAATAACTGATGTGTTAAGTACTTCATTTGGGTAGAAAAAAATAAAGTGTAAAACGATATAGTACGCCCTTCGTACATAATACAGTATGTAAATAATACTCCTGGAAAAATTACATGTATTAGTTATAATCACTATTTTAATGGGGCAATTTTTAGGATTACGCCTTTCGACTTTCAAGCGGTCGTCATCAAATCCTGATCACTGTGTTGAGGTTTAAATTTATGATGATGGTTATCATGTGCCATCAAGTCGGCGTCGACTCCTAGCGACTGCATGGATGGATTCGGTCTTCAGCCCTATACTTCAGATCCTTCACTGACATATTCATGTTGCATTTGATGGAGTCGATTCATCTCAAAACTGGCCGCCCTTGTCCCCGAGACCCTTCCACCCTTCAAAGCATAATTGTCTTTTCCAACGAATCAGAATGCCTCATAATGTGACCAAAATGTTACACAACTACAGTGAGTCCGCGAATGTTCTCCGCAGCGCCTACATGCGTCTGCGAGAGCTAGCTACAGCAGTTATGTTGGTAGCACGGCTGCCGCTTGCATCATAACAAATAAACAGTAAACTTTGTACTCACCACAGCCATTCATAACAGATGCTGGAACCATTCCCAGTACATCACTCTTTTTCCGTAATCAGTTTGTTTTAATTCATGAACCACGGTAACTTTATAAGGGAAGAACTGAAGCTTGTCTCTTACAGCTTTATGTGATGTCGACTTAGAGATTCCTGTTTGTTGAGCTAATTTTCGTGTTGATTTACTTGGACTACGCAGCATTATATCAGAGATTTAATCAAGTTTTTCGTCTGTTAAAAGCGTAGGCCAGCCTGTTCCCAGTACATCGTGAACAGAGCTAGTCACACGAAATTTACTTACCAAATCCCGAACGGTATCACGGTTTGGACACTTTGCACTAGGAAGCCGCGAAAAATGTATTCCCCCCCCCCCCCCAAAAAAAAAACTCTTCGGTATTAAACATTACCACCTGTACACTGTTGCACTCTCCCAATAATGTATCTGAACGTTCGCTTACTGCAATACACACTGAAGACATACAGGCTCACTCGCTTATCGCAATACACACTGACAGCCAACACACGGGAGTCCCCCTTTCAAGGACACAGTGCAGCCAACTAAACTGATGACTCAACCACTCGCAGCTGCACGTACCCACTGCGGAGAACATTCTCGGGCACTCTGTATATTATCTTAGTACAGGTATTATTGGTCGCGTGCAACTGCCGAGGGCTGCTCGAAGGTCAAAATGAAACAAACGGAATACGTCGTCCTGTATACTTTAGTTACAATCCCTTCTTGGAATGTTATTATTGTAAGCATTTTCATCATCATCTTCATTTCCCATTTCCAGCTTCCTGGGTCGGGTTGTGAATTAAAGACCTCCATCTTTGCCTGTCTCTCCACCACTCCTTTCCTTTTTAAGTACAGTAGAGCGTCGTTTATCCGGACTAATTGGGAACGAAAGTGCTCCGGATAACGATTTTTCCGGATAATCAAACATGCATTTATTTCATCGGAAAAAAACATGCACAGTAGCCTACATTATGGTAATACCCACCAAGCTTCTCATTTAGCTGCAACGCTTTCTCACATAACAAAGGTCCAGAAATGGGATCTCCCTTACTTCTTGTCTGAATAAACCATAAGTACACCACTTCTGCCAATTATTATCCCTAGCTGATCTCATGGTTCCACTCTTTAAGACCCTTCTTCACAATCTAACTTCGATGCATAATTCAGAATTTCAACTTTCCTTTCTTCAAATCATAAATTGTGGATTTTCCAACACTAAGTTTTCATTAGACACTGCACACTCTCACCTTTAAGCAGTTTATTAATGATCTCTTCCTTCTTCTCAATGGATAAAACATTGCGATTTCGTTTTTCTTTTTTGTCACTCGTAGAAGCCATTTTCACAACGTAATACAGTGCAGAAAACGAGAACCGACTCACTACTGTAGTCGCGCTGCTCCGTCTTTTTTTTCTCGTTCGGATAATTGATGTTCCGGTTGGTTGACGTCCGGATAAACGACGCCTACTGTGCATCTTCAGGGTTTCTTCCCTCTTCTCTATGAAGGAAATTAGAGAAAAATGTAAAGTGGGAGTGAAGATTCAAGGAGAAATAATTTCAACTCTGAGATTTGCTGATGACATCGTCATCTTGGCCGACAAGCCTGAGGATTTGAATGAGTTTTTGAATGGTATGGACTCCGTCTTACGGAAAGAATTCATGATGAAAATTAATAAATGTAAAACAAAAATACTGGAATGCAGCCGAAATAAATCAGAAACCTCTATGGAGATCAAATTGGCAGGTGAAAAGCTGAAGGAAGTAGGAGACTTCTGTTACTTAGGAAGCAGAATAACCAGTGATGGACGAAGCAAAGAGGATATAAAAAGTAGGTTGGCTCAGGCAAAGAAAGCATTTCTACAAAAAAGGAACCTGCTGACATCGAATATAGATTTAGGTATTAGGAAGTCATTTTTGAAAGCCTTTGTCTGGAGCGTGGCGCTCTATGGAAGTGAAACTTGGACTATTGGTGTAGCAGAAAAGAGGAGAATTGAAGCATTTGAAATGTGGTGTTACAGGAGAATGATGAAGATCAGATGGGTAGATAGGGTTACAAACAAAGAGGTATTAAGACGAGTGGGAGAGGAGAGATGTTTCTGGCGACTGCTAATGAAGAGAAGAGATAGGTTGGTAGGACACATACTAAGACATCCAGGAATAGCAAGCTTAGTTATGGAAGGAAGGGTCGAGGACAAGAACTGTAGGGGTAGACCAAGGTTAGAATATGTTAAACAGATTGCCTCGGATGTAGGGTGTGGTAGCTATGTAGAGATGAAACGATTAGCTCAGGACAGGGAGGCATGGAAAGCTGCATCAAACCAGTCAAAAGACTGAAGGCTCAAACAACTCTATGCACTCCCAGACTGTATCCGTCCATCTCTTTCGGGGCCTTCCTCGTGGTCTCTTCCCTGTCATCTATTCGGGAAAAAGCTTTCTTTGGTACTCGCTCATCTTCCATCCTCTGGGTGTCAATTAACAAAGCTTGCACCAGGCACCCGAGGCCATATGATATTATTATTACCAATAGACTGTCAATGAATTTAGTACTTGAGCGGTGAATTTAATAGGAAATATATCTTGTGTGTATCTGACAAACATTATTTTGATTCAGCACGAGATGATGTCTAGGAACGAGGGCGGCTCTTGGAACCAGCAGGACATTTGCCAGAAGATGTCGATGACGAGCTAAGCATTTTAAAGGAGTGATGGCTGCGGATGTTTCCCTGACGCTGTTCTATAGGAATGAGTACAAATGAATTTATTTATTTATTAAATCAGCTATGATTTTATGGGACGTATTTTTGTCGATATTTGTTTGCTTGTTTGGTAATGTAGATTCTTAGTTCTTGTTTACTGACACATTAAGTATGGGACAAGCTGAGCACTTTGTATTTTGTAAATATTGTGATTTTGTATGGTTCAACTATACGGGGCGACGCTCAGCTCGTGCTCGCATTCGCTTGGTAAATCGCGGTCAAGCATTTTAAATTCGGAAGTATGCCTTATAACAAAAATGGAACTGAATTAATTGGAGACTAAAAATAGAATGTGGAGGGTAAAGATTATTTGTGAGCAGAATTTTATGACGGATCAGGATTATTTTGATAGTTGCTTTTCTAGCAGATCTGTACGGGATGGCACTTTGCACCCGAGTTTTTGTTGTTTATTTTGTTAATGTGTCTATGGACGCAAGGTAGGTTGATCTGTTTTGAGCCGACCCAGTTGGTATGTTTATGAGTGAGTCAGTCCAAGCTTTATGGTGTGTGTGATTTTACGATGTGTTCGCGGGGATATATCATTGAGATTATTCCGGCTTGCTGCATATCAGCCCAGTTCATAACCTCGCGAGGCTGAACTCGTGGTATATATTTGTGTTTTCTTGCCATCCAAGCGAATGAGTGATATATGTCTGCGTTTGCAGATGGTTATCGGGATCAGTGTGGTCTCATGTATTTTTAGCACCGAGCTTGAAGAACTGAGAGTGAGTCGAGACAGCGATGACTCATACAGGAGGGGTGCGCTCAAATCAGATAACGCGACGTAGTCATTAGTAACAGGCCAGGGTCCTGTATTTCAATTTAAGATGTTGTTTAAAATTCACAAAACCTGATCGGTTATAAAGAGTATTTGATTGATTAAATGGGTGTTGTCCATAGTTGTAAGGTAGCTCCAGAAACATCTGTTTGTCTGGCGTTTTATAAAAACGTAAATATAATTTTCAGCCGTTAGGCTTGATTTTGTTGTTGTTGCTTGACTTCTTGTGTGTTTATTTTACGCGTTCAATTACATCGTGTGGCATTAGTATGTGCGAGGCTGTGTTCCCAATTTGTGATGCGAGCATTTTGGCCTATTTTCGGCATGCTCTTTATGTTTTGTGTGCTTTAGCACCGGCTAGAATCTCATGGAGGTTCTTCGTGTTTTTGTATTATTAGATCTTGCTTGTGTCAGTAGTAATTATAGTCTGTTAATTAAGGGTGGGTCCCATAGCCGTAGTGTGATTTAAAAGATGCAACTCCGTAAACAAGACGACTGTTTCACTTGTAAACGGACTCGCATCAGTACTCATTTTCTTATTAAGAAGCAGTACACCACGCATTATATAACTTCTTGACCAGAAAAAATGGACTTACATCCATATGTTGTGAGGAGCGAGTTCCTACCGCTCAGTTTTATGTTATGATTAACCATTTTGTGTGAAGCTTTATTCACATTGTTTTATTGTGTGGAGCGAGTGCTTGCCGCTCAGTAATATATTTATTTCTTGGGAGTGAAAGTCAGGGGGACTTCTGTTTATTATTATTATTATTTTTATCATGCACATATTTTTCAGTCATGAAATATCTTTTATTCTACTTGTTATTCATTTTATTTCTAGTACAGCCTCTGTTATGGACCTTTCTATTCATTAGAGCATGTTGTTTTTGGCTAACTTTGTTGTGAAAAGCAGTCAGGACTGAGCACGACCCCGTAGAAGAATCTTGAGAAAACAATGCTTTATTGAAGGGTGCATAGACAAGCTGGCTTACCCAACGTGGGGAATTTCACTGTTTTAGGCTTTTCTAGCGGATCATAGACAAGCTGGCGCGCCAAGTTGGAGCTAGTTCGTTGCTAGTTACCGCCAGAACACATTGGATAGTCAGCATAGATCTAGTAGATCAAGCTGTCGCGAAAATGTGGTATTTCACTGATATATGGGACTGTTTGAAATCACCCGAAGTGATATTTTGTTAACGTAAATACGGCGAAGAGAAATACCGCCAAGAAAATTGAATATACAGTAGAATCACGAGTTTGCAAGTTAAATACGATTCACGTTTTGTTTATTGATGTAATTAGTAAAGTAGTGTACGTGAAATCGGGCGCCCATTGATTAAATGTAAAATTAGATTTGTTTAGATAGTCAAACTCATGAATATGTTAGGAGGCTGGTAGCCTTAAATGACAATTAATTCTTTGTTAATTAGTCAGTGTTAACATCAGATCTGGATAGTAATTTTATGACTGAATAAGTGCGGGGTTAAAAATTTATTAAGTAAACTTAGAACCATTCAGTGATGCAGATTGATTTTCGGGAGTAAAGGGAATAAGATTAAATGAACTGAAAGTGGTCAAATGAAATAAATGTACGTCAAGAATTATATATGTGTGTGTCGGGGAGACATTTATATGTCATCCTCCTATTTTCTCAGTGAAACATATATATTTGTGTGTGATAATGGCAACAGTAGCGGAGATCCAGGCGATCATTGAAAGTGCCACGGCACGAACCCAGAAACTATTAAAGGACACTAAACTATCCGAACAGTCAAGCGAGTTTAAAACACAACTAAACGAACAGTCAGGCGAGTTTAAAACACAACTAGCTGAACAGAGTGAAAAATTAGACACTAAGATATCTGAACAGAGTGAGTCATTAGAAATTAAATTAATTGAACAGGGTAACTCATTACAAGTGCAAGTAAATGAAAATATAAACAAACAATTAGAAGCGCAAGAAGGTAGAAATACGAGTCAGCTAGCCACATTATCTGCAGAGATGAAAGAGTACACTACACAGCAGGTGGTTCAATTCGCGCTTGATATAAGTAAGAATAACGAAAAACAGCTAGGTCAGATAAAAAAATTAGAGGACACCTTTAACCGTAAATTAAATGATTTGGACGAAACTGTATTGGCAAAACTAGCTCAGATAGAATTAGCATGGACGGTAAATAACATTGAGGTTAAAACGGCACAGGATGGTCTTGAAAAGCGGTTTGATAAGATGGAGGAGGATTCTACGTTTATCCAGGGACAATTGTCTGCAGTAAATGAAAGTATTACGGGCCTGATAAAGGATATGGATAAATTAGAAATACAATCAGCAGAGCGATGGCGAAACCTAGAATCGGACCAGGATAATTTGAAGAGTACGATAGATGAGAATAATCTACGTCTAGAATACAGGCTTGAGAAGATAGAATCGAATCAGGAGGACACGAAACAGCAGGAGGAAGAAAAACTGGGAGCGATTAAAAATAGCATCAGAAAGGATTAGCGTAAGATGAGCAGCGACTCTAAAGAAGAACGGTTAACGATCAAAAAGACCGTAGGTGATAACCATACGCGCATTTAAGCACTTGAGGAAGAAATTAAGAGTAAAATGAAGGAACATACGGACAGAATCATAAAGGTAGAATTGCGTTCGTTGGGACAGAACCCGTTATTTCAGACAGAGCACGTTAAAGATAAGGAAGTTGACTCAGCAAGCCCGGGGGCAATTAGCGCGGCGAGTAGCCACGGACTGACAGACAGCCCATTAACGAATAACACAGAGGGATTTCACAACAACGTTGGGGAACCTCTACTCCTTAACATGGCTATCAGCACCCTCAAGTCGTACAAGTTATTCGATCAAATGAATCTAAACCAAATAAATTCACAGAAAATTCTGGTGTCACACCGAAGGCATATCTTATGGAGATGGAGGACTATTTTAATGACAATAACATACCGCCCGCGCGTCGTTTAAGACTGATTGAACGATTTCTTTCGGGAAATGTACTTACGTGGTTCTTGAGCTTCAAGTATACTTTCGGAGGGATGGATGATTTCAAGGATGCGTTTCTTAGAAAGTATTGGTCGGCTTCTCTACAGCAAAGCCTTAGAATGGAACTTTATTCGAGAAAATATCAGTCAACTCAGCAGACGAAATATTCAGATTTCTTTTCGTTACAATTGTTAAAATTTAAGGATTTGGATCATCCTTTAGGAGAATCGGATCTGGTTATGACGATTGCACGGTAGTTGCCAGTCAATGTTCAGCAGGTGTTAGTGGCGGCAAACGTGGACACAGCGGTTCGAGCCGAACAAATCTTACGTCAGATTGACGAGACAACATCTCACTTGCAGCAGAGAGGGGGACGACAGCTGGAACTTGTAAACACAACGGAGGTGGTTAAACCCATTCAAGTACACACCAGATCGCAGGCCACAAATACAAGTGTGTCAACAACACCAAGACGAGGTCAGGAGGGCGAAGACAATAGGTCACACCAGTGACATGATAATAATAATGATAGGCAGACCCAGGGCAACAATAGGTATCAACAGCGAGGGTACCAACAATGGAGAAATAATAGGAGAAATGAGGGACCCTACAGACGGTACGAAAATAACAATAATGAGAATCGACAGTGGCGTGAAAGGAGATACCAGAACCAGGGGAACTATCAAAATTATAGGAATGAATGGAACGACAGACACGCCGAATCGCAGCGTTACCTGGAAGAATTACACGCTAATGGAGGGGACGAACAAGGCCATTGGGAACGTGCCATTAATATGAGGTCAAATCCAGACACTCACATTGAGGGGGCCGAGAGTTTATTGAAGCAGGAAGAACGTCAGGGAAATCCGCGACAGAAGGATGATGGTAGTCGCGGGGGTTGTAAAAAAAATCCCAATAATTGCAAAAGGAGTCACCCTGAGAGAGCAACAGCCAGATTGTGAAGAAGGATGAGTCGTGGCACACATACAAGAGTGGATAGCTATGCCGGAAGATTGCCTGGAGGAGATTGTAAAACCACGGAATGATGATATCAAACAACTACCTATTATTTATGCCAAGATTGGTGGAATTAACGTGAGATGCTTAGTTGACACGGGTTCATAAATTAGTCTTGTATCGGAGGCTTTGGTTCGAGAGTTGGGACGGAGTCAGAATATTCCTGTGATTCCAGTACCGCAACTCAAGGTGAGGGGCGTTATTCCCGAACGCACCGTCACTTGCAAACGTCAAGCATTTATAGAATTGGGTATATTAGACCATATATTTGGACAGACTTTTATCATTATGGCTAAAATGAATTTTAACATTATTCTAGGTGCAAATTTCATTTGTGACTACCAGGCAGTCATAGATTTGCACAATAATACAGTCAGTTTTAAGGAGTTTGATAAGCTGAAGGATGTGGGCTTACACATGGATGAAATCACTACAGGGAAAGACGTGAATTCATGGGCATTGGAGGCAATAGCAGAGGAGACAGAAGAGGAGGTACGAAAGGCGGAAGATGACCTTATAAATGTGGCTGTTGTGAGATTAAATGAAGAGAGTGGCTCTCAGGAGATATGGGCTTTACTAGAAGAAGGAGACGACAGCGATACTCAGTTTGAAGAACTATTACAGGAGCGGCTCAGTGACATCCAACTAGGGGTTGAACATAGGAAGAGACTTGAGGAGATCTTAAGAAGACACAAGGCAGTGTTTGACACCGTTCAAAGGAAGATAATAAATTTTCAGTATTCTATGCAGGTTGAGGATTGCTCCCCATTTCGAAATAAATTATACCCTATACCAGAAAAACATCGGGAGCAGGTCAAAAGGATTATTGATGATATGTTGCAAGCTGGAGTGATTAAGAAGACTCCTACACCTTATTTAAATGCGATTTTGGCAGTCACAAACCCAATGGATCCATTAGACTTTGTCTAGACGCCAGAAATCTAAACATGCGCCTTATTTTTCCCGAGTATGACAGAGCGCCAATCATCAGAGACGTCTTAAAAGGATTTAAGAACAAGAGTATCTATTCGTCCGTAGATCTGACGAGTTCGTTTCACCATATCGAACTGGATAAGAAGTCACAGCTTCTTGTTCGATAATCAGACATATTGCTTCGTCCGTATGCCCTTTGGCGTTAAAACAGCTGGATGCGCATTAATTCAAGCCTTGGATCGGAACCTGACTGAAGAAGTGAAGGAAATGACGGTACGATGTATTGACGATATACTCTTGGCTTCGGATAACATCGAGACACATATGGAAAATTTGGATAAGCTTTTGGACAACCTTCGAACTGCAAACTTTAAAGTCAACTTGAAGAAATCCCATTTTTTCAAGAAGGAGATTTTATACTTAGGGCACATCATTGACCAGGAGGGAGTGAGGCCAAACCCTGCGAAGATAGAGGCAATAAAGAATTTCCCTACACCAACGAGAGTGAAACATATCAGAGCTTTCCTTGGCGTGACGGGCTTCTTTAAGGAAAACTGCCCAGGATATACTGAAACCGCAGCACCTATGCAGGAGATGCTGAAGAAGAACAACAAATGGCTTTGGAACGCTGAGTGTGAGGAGTCATTTCAAGAGACTAAATTATTACTGGAAAATTGTATCAAATTAGGTTACCCAGACTTTCAACGGTAATTTATTATCCAAGCGGATGCTTCCATGGTTGGTATAGGAGCGATGTTATACCAAGAAGATCCAGCCAACCACCAACATCGTGATTATTTAGCATTTGTGAGCCGCAGATTGCGTAAACACGAGCGCAACTATACGGTCACGGAACTCGAATTGTTGGCAATACTTCATACGTTGCAACAATGGAAACGGATTGTGTATGGTTACCCCATTATTATTAGAACAGACCACAAAGCACTAACGTTATTGTTCAAGACATCTATGGCTAGCGAGCGTGTGACACGTTGGTCCATCTATATCCTCCTCAGTCCCAGGAAAAATAATTGTCACCAATTTTCATAATTTTCATATATTCTCATCCTATAGAAGCTTGTAAACCAATTATAACATTGAATTTTTTTAAAGCTTATCTTATCTCAATATGCCATGTGCCCTGCAGGGGACATTGGGTACCAAGGTGTAAAAAATATTACTAGTATATATTTTACTTTATTGATACTTTTTTCATTATTTAATCAACAATCCCTTTGTATTATATGCTTATAAACATAAACAGCCTATTTTATAAGAAAATCAATCATGTTTCAGTTTTTGAAAATTATTTGATGTAGTTTTCTGGCGGTCGCATTTTTATATTAGTTTCTGATGCTTACAATTTGATATACACGTTAACACTCGTGATATATTTGTCAAGAGTGTGTGTGACTATCACTCATGATAGAGTTGAAAACAGTTCCTGGTATCATGGAGGCATAGGAAGACTTTGCATGATGAACAGCGAACACAGGCCTTGTAGGCAGAACACCCGGGAAGCCGACATCTGTTCTTCGTCACAGGGGATGGAAACTCTGGTATGTGACAAACAATTTTTTGTTCTTAATTGGTCTGGAGGGTGAGAAACTCTTGCTTTATAACGTTTTGGTGCAGGCTCATAATCAGAGTCTTCATCATTTGAGGTCACAACTGGTGTAGCCGAATAAATTAAATGATCTTCAATTTTCTCTCTGAACTGCAAGTAGTCCAGTGTGTCTTTTTTGGCAGTCTGTAAAGCTACCTGGTCTCGCCTATAATCTATCCATCATGCAGCAAGGGCAAAGTCAATGAGATGCATGATCATACGAATCGTCCATTTCCTGGTTCGTGCACAAATCCTGTAAAAACTTATAACACGATCCAGGAAATCCACATCACCCATGTTGTTGTTTTAGGATTTGACAATTAATGGCCGATTTACATTGATATATTCTTTGTCTTTTTTGGACCAACGACGGCACTGATCTGTTGGAATTGCTCCCTCTTTGCTGGATATTAGCGTGACTGGACGATTATCAAACCATTTCACTATGGCAATCTGTCCATCACTCCTGACTGCCTGATCTATGGATCCTCGTTCTTCTCTTTTCATGATTAGTTCAGACTTCAACTCACAGTTTGAGGGTATCCTGGATTTTTGTATCGTACCTGTTCCTTGAGCCTCAGCATGTATATGAAGAGCATCAAGAAGATTCACTGAAGTAAAGTATCGATCCATATAAATTGTAACTCCAGGCGGAAGCGTTGTTGCTAACTTCATCACTGCCTTTCCCCCAATGTCTAGATCCTTGCAGCTATCATCATTGATCACTGTGTCTCTCTTTCCTTGATAAAGGAAAAAGTCTAAAGGAAGACCATCTGGAGCAGTTACAACAAAGTTCTTTAGGCCACAGGGGTTGGGTTTACCCTTTACAAATTGACGAGCAGAAACATGCCCCCAGAACGGAATCATTTTTTCGTCAATAGAAACTTGTGTAGGTCTTGGATTGAGCCGGCACCCGTTCAACACTGTCTGGATCAAAGGTTGAATTTTCCAGAATTTATTATTATTATTCTCCTCAGCTGACACTTGAGCATCATCACAGAGTTTTAGGTTATTTCTAAGAAGAAAATATCTATTTTTTGTCATGTTATCTGCAACTGTTGCGATTCTGGTTTCTTGTGCCCAATACATAGCTATTCTTGGAAATTTTAAATATGACATGGCAATTGTCACACCTATGAAAATCTTGATTTCTTTTACAGTGCAGTTGAGAGTTTTTCCAGTATCTGACAAGTATCTCTGATTTGTAGAGGTACATAAGGTCTCGAGAATGTCATTCGGAATGTATTTACTCACATATTCCTCAGGTGGAAAATTGACACCATTCACTGGCATCTCAGTAGGTTCAGGAGCTGGAGTGAGTGGAAAGAATGACATAGTCTTCTTCCAAAATAGTCTCCTGGGGGTATCAGGACCACCCGCTATATTATCAGTAGGACTATCACATTCACTTTCGTCAGAAGATTCGTTGTTGCACGAATCCTCTTCACCTCAATCTCCTTGATATGTAGGATCATCATCTTCATCATCATCACTTAGTTCAAGATCGGAAACATCTCCATCCAATTCATTATTTACGAACTGATAAAAGCATCTGAAACTAAAAAAAGTACATTAGTACTCAAAACATTTTAAATGTTTGAAAAAATATAGGCTATAACGATACAAAAGGTAGGACGACAATGAAACGAACTAGGCCTACTGTCCTACCGTACGCCCAAAAGCGTTCTTGGTGGTTAAGAGGTGACAATGTACTGAATTCTGGCGATAAACAAAAGTATTTCAATGCCCAAATCACTCAGCTATTACTATTGTAAATAAACGTAAATATTAAAATATTTTTAGTGTTAAGAACCAGTGTCCCCTATAGGGGACATCCAAGTTTGACAGCATGGTGCAGACGGAAAAATATTAATTTTCTTTATTATTTTACTTTAATCCTAAACTTAGATGATTTAAGAACAGGGTCGGATAAAATAAACCTTTAAAATTGTACACATAAAAGAACAATAAAATACTTACTTGCATCAGATGCAGCGAAACGCCTTCTCCCCGAGGAAGCCATTTTGTGACTGTCGTATGGTGCGCAAGGAGAAAGCTTGAGAGACTGATTATAGCTCCAGCCGATTCTGCCATCTATCTTGTAAGCGCTGAAAAACACGCCGCTGTTACCAACCCAGACAACTTGCCAGCAGATTTTTTTAAATCTTACTAAGTTTTATGTCCCCTGTAGGGGACGCTGGTACACAACTATTTAACATTGAAATTGAACACTGCCCAGGAAAAATGAATGTAATTCCGGATGTATTAAGCAGGAACCCCGAGCCTGATACCGAAGAAAGAGCAATAGTACAGCATTTTGAATTAACAGCAAAGGACCATGCATTCTTGGAGGAATTACGGGAGATACAACGAGAGCAGGAAGCAGAACCATGGATGAACAAAATGATCCAGTATTTAAAGAAGGAATTACCAGCAGGAACCCCAGCGTACAGAGAAGCAAAAGCCAGAGAAGGAAGATATGTCTACCTCAACAATTTACAGCATAAATGGATAGATGAAGAACACACCAAATTACGTATCATGGTACCTGCATCATTACAAAGAGGACTTACTTGGCACATACATGAAAGTTTCGGACATGTGGGAATCGACAAGGCACAAGCGACCATAGGAGAAATGTTTACATGGCCGCGAATGAGGACTACCATCTGTGACGTAATAAAGACTTGCGATCCTTGTCAGAGGACGAAGCCGAATAATTACTTAATGAGGCAGTATCCTAGACCATTGCTACCGCAGAAACCCTGCGAGCTTGTGGCACTGGATTGTTTCGGTCCGATCCCGAAAGGTAGGCGAGGTTGCCGTCACTCACTCGTGTGCATTGATGTGTTTTCTAAGTTTGTTGTGTTGTGCCCCATTCAGAAAACTACATCGAAACAAGTACTCAGTCGTATTCGAAATAGAGTTATTCCAATCCTTGGAAAACCAGAGTTTATATTGTCGGACCATGGAAGCTATTTTACGAGCGCCGAATTCAAGAAAGGAATGGAGGACTTGGATGTAAAACACATGTTTTGTAGCGTTTTCTTATTTTCATTTTCTTATTAAGAAGCAGTACACCACGCATTATATAACTTCTTGACCAGAAAAAATGGACTTACATCCATATGTTGTGAGGAGCGAGTTCCTACCGCTCAATTTTATGTTATGATTAACCATTTTGTGTGAAGCTGTATTCACATTGTTTTGTTGTGTGGAGCGAGTGCTTACCGCTCAGTAATATATTTATTTCTTGGGAGTGAAAGTCAGGGGGGACTTCTGTTTATTATTATTATTTTTATTATGCACATATTTTTCAGTCATGAAATATCTTTTATTCTACTTGTTATTCATTTTATTTCTAGTATAGCCTCTGTTATGGACCTTTCTAGTCATTAGAGCATGTTGTTTTTTGCGAACTTTGCTGTGAAAAGCAGTCAGGACTGAGCACGACCCCGTAGAAGAATCTTGAGAAAACAATGCTTTATTGAAGGGTGCAGATTATATCACGAAAATTTGAATAAATTTTATTGACGAGGCGGAACTAAAGAAATCTTTGATTATTATAGCAAGTCAATACCGAAAAATGGGTGACTCTATGAGTCAAAAAGACTTCTAGACTTTCCACATTTAGTTTTACAGGTTTAATATCCACTCTTCCACTTTGGATTTTCATCAGTCTTTATGAGCTTCGGCAATACTCCACACTCCGCTATGGATGGAAGAGATCTTATTAAAGAGCTTTTGTTCTCACTTCAGGTCGAGATGAAGGACTCGGTCCAGAGTCTGGACTTCGTGGTCAATGAAGGCGGATCCAACCTCAGTGCTGGTCAGAAACAGTTGGTATGTCTGGCAAGAGTTATTCTCAGACAGAACAAGATCCTGATACTGGACGAAGCTACAGCCAATGTCGATCCCAGGTGAGTTGTGTTGACCATTCTCTCTGCCGCACTCCAAATCCTGAGTGCATCTACGAGACACTGGCGACTAGATCTCGAAATGAAAATGTTGTTATTTCCTATGGCTAGCCCGGATTCCAATCCATCAGCTTTCTTGCGTTCCAATAGAGTTTTGTGAGGTTTCACATCAAGTTTGTTGCATTGTCGCAGGTGCCCCTTATCCATTTTACTTCCAGGATCGTGACAAAGTGTGCATTCTTCAGATCTCAGGATGTTGATTCGTTTCAGATGAGTTTCAAGGCGGTCATGGCCAGTGTTAAGTCTGAAGAAGGCTACAGCTTCTCTTCTTGGTGGTAATTTATATTGATCCCATTTAGCATCAATGTCCTTCCATAATTTGGTTTCTGCTGTTTTCTTTGCCATTTATTCATACCTGTTTTTGATAGTATTTTTCAAGATCATTTTTGCTGACATAAAATCAGTCTGACTGACAGTTTGTTGTAGTGTGGTACCTTTTTTTGCTAATCTGTCTACCTCTTCATTACCTGCTATTCCAACATGAGAAGGGATCCACTGAAATGAGATCTGTTTGTGGAGTCTTTGAAGGGTTTTTCTCGTACAAAAAAATTCTTTCAGTTCTTTATTTTGAGGCTTATAATTTGACGAGACGGCTTGGATGGCTGCTTTTGAATCTGTAATGATAACACATTTTTGATAATCAATGTTTCTGCCTAATAACTGATGGAGTGCATGTGAAATATCTCTTATCTCAGCATCAAAGTTTGTTTTGTTTTGGCCTACTGGGAAGTAGAGTGAGAAGAGAGATGAATGTATTCCTGCTCCAGTTCTATTTTCTTTGTCTTGTGAGCCATCTACAAATATTTTTAGCCATTGATTAGACGGATATCTTTCTGCTATTGTACAGAGGGCCAGCTGTTTTAGCTCATGTGGTGAAAAGTCTTTCTTGCAGACCTCTTCTAGCAAAGTAAGATCTGTAGTCACTTGCATGTATTCAATGGGATTGACTGGCATACAGAGTGGTTCAAGTTTTATTTGCAGATTGCTCTTATTGCTTATATTCTTTGGGAAATGAAAATGTATTAACAGGGTTTGGGCAGGAGACATTACGGCTGGATGCCCATCCTGATGCCTGTAGTGTGTTTACTGCGGAGCTCGTTGCCATCGATAAAGCTCTGCAGTTTGCACTGCAGGGTGCACGAATACACTTTCTCGTGTGTATCGACTCTTTGAGTTCGTTGCAGTCAATTGCTACATGTTTCCCGCAACATCCCCTAGTGCAGCGAATCCACGACCTACTAGCCGGGATGTGCCGCGCTGACACTCGAATCACCTTTCTGTGGCTTCCAAGCCACATAGGAATCGTGGGAAATGAGTTAGCGGATCAAGCTGCAAAAGAGGCGGTATCACTACCACCTCGACCAATGGAGGTACCCGCTAGAGATATTCGCTCTCAGTTACGCCGACAAGTCCTGGAATTTTTGGGAGCGTCAGTGGCTAGCTGACCCAATACCCAGTAAACTGAGACCGATCAAGGGAACTACTCGCGTGTGGTGGAGCTCTTTCCGGTCACGGAGGGAGTCCGTCATTTTGTGTAGGCTAAGGATAGGTCAAACAAGATCCACCCACTCGTACCTAATGAGAAGGGAAGACCCCCACTTTGTATCTGTGGAGCCGTTTTCACCGTGGCCCATATTTTAACCGAGTGTGTGGATCTTGCTGACTTACGAAGAAACCTTGGTTTACAGATGACACTCAAACTTATATTAGCCGATGACGTGGTGGCTGCTGATCTCATCATCCGTTTTATAAGTGAGAGTGGGTTAGGGCCAGCAATCTAAATTTTCCAGTGTACATTGACTCAACGACTTGTTCGTTTTTGAATGATGAATTTTTGTTTTTCCATAATTTTTGTTTTTATTATAATTATTAGTTTTATTTAATTTTTTGTTCTATTAATTTTCGGTCGTTTCAAATTTAGGTGTCCACCTCTAAATTTTAAATTCCATTCCAAATTTGTGTAATTCAATCTGTGTTAAGAGGGGCAGATGACCTCGTAGTTCTGCCCCTTAAAATAAATAACTAACTAACTAACTAACTGACTAACCCATCCTGATGCCAACCTCGTGAGGGGAGTTGAAGGGAGATAAAATAAATGAAACTGGGCAAGAAATTCAAAGGAAGAGGTAGAGACCCATCCCAGAATTTTCCTGGAGTGCTCATGGAAAGCCATTTCAAGGATGGTTGACGGTGGGGTTTGAACTTGGCGTAGTTACCTTTACCCCATTACCTTAGCGAGCATAACTACTGTTGTCGGCTCTTGTATGTATATTTACAGGCAAATGCATACACTTATTGTTTTTAAAATTTGACTTCAAACTGAGAATACTTATCTTATATCTTTATATACATAATTCTTCGACTCGTGTGTATGTGACTGAACTCCTCCTAAATGGCTGGGCCGATTTCGATTAAATTTTGTACGTATGTTAGGGTGGGTCCATGTATGGTTTAGATTCACAATTTGACCAGGTAGGTGGAATTTTAGAATTTTAGAACCACAATTTACACAATTTTAGAACCACAATATACGGTCATAAACAGTCGTCATGGTAACCGCTAGCCTTTCAGTGAAAAGTGTTGCTTTTGGACTGTTTGTCTCTGCACGTAGAGCACCTGGTCGCAACCTGTGCAACTACCGCCATAGCATACACTCCGCCCATTGCGGAAAGTTGTATTTTATACCAAAGGTGGCAGTGATGTAGAATTCTACTGTTTGTCTCTGCACGTTAGAGCGTTTCAAAGTCCCGTATGCGTTCATATAACATTCATCCCATTGCGATGAAACTTGGGTGAGATGTTGAGTGCACTCCAGGGAAGGTGTTTGGCTTAGTAAATCCATTTTACAATAGATAGCGCACGACTACATTCAACAAATGAGCGACGACGCGCTAAGCGTTTCAAAAAGGTCCCGTATGCGTTCAAATACCATTCGTCCGATAGCGATGAAACTTGGGTGCGATGTTGTGTACACTCCAGGGAAGGCTTCTTTTTTAGTAAATTCATTTTACAATAGGTAGCGCACGAGTAGATTCAACAAATGAGCGACGACGCGCGAAGCGTTTCAACAAAATCCCGTATAAGTTTATATACCATTCATCGATTGCGATGAAACTTTCATGAGTTGTTGTGTACACTTACGTGAAGGTTTCTAACTTAGTAAATTCATTTCACAGGAGGTTGCGCACGAGTAGATTCAAGAAATGAGCGACGACCTGCGAAGCGTTTCAACAAGGTCCGGTATGCGTTCAAATACCATTCGTCCGATAGCGATGAAACTTGGGTGAGATGTTGTGTACACCCTACGGAAGGATTCTGGCTTAATAAATCCATTTTACTATAGGTAGCGCACGAGTAGATTCAACAAATGAGCGACGACGCGCGAACGTTTAAACAAAGTCCCGTATGCGTTCATATACCATTCATCAGATTGCAATGAAACTTGGGTGAGATGTTGTGTACACTTACGTGAGGGCTTCTAACTTAAATCCATTTCACAGAAGGTTGCACACGAGTAGATTCATCAAATGAGCGACGACGCGCGAAGCGTTTCAATAAGGTCCCGTATGCGTTCAAATACCATTCGTCCGATTACGATGAAACTTGGGTGAGATGTTGTGTACACCCTACGGAAGGATTCTGGCTTAATAAATCCATTTTACAATAGGTAGCGCACGAGTAGATTCAACAAATGTGTGATGGCACGCGTATCATTTCAACAAAGTACCGTATGCGTCCATATACCATTTATCCGATTGCGATGAAGTCTTGGTGAATCATTGAGTACACTCCAGAGAAGGTTTCAGGCTTAGTAAATCTATTTTACAATAGGTAGCGCATGAGTAGATTCAACAAATGAGTGACGGCACGCGAATCGATTAAAGAAAATCCCGTATACCTTCATATGTCATTCATCCGATTCCGATGAAACTTTGATGAGTTGTTGTGTACACGCCACGGAAGGTGTTCAACTTGGTAAATTCATTTTACAATATTTATAGCGCTCGAGTAGATGTAACAAATGCGTGACGGTGCGCGAAGCGTTCCAACAAAATCCCATATGCGTTCATATACTATCCATCGATTGCGATGAAACTTTGATGAGTTGTTGTGTACACTTACGTGAAGCTTTCTAACATAGTAAATACATTTCACAGTTGGTAGAGCACGAGTAGATTCAACAAATGAGTGACAGCGCACGAATCATTTAAACAAAATCCCGTATGCGTTATATGCCATTTATCCGATTGCGATGAAACTTTGGAGAATTGTTGTGCACGCTCCCACGAATGTTTCTAGATTAGTTAATTCATTTCACGATAGTTTAGAGGCAGTTAACAGAAATTGAAAAAAATATTGTGTATCCAAAAGCACTTCAAGAAACAAAGTTACAACACTTTCTTTGATTGTCAGGACAACGTCTGCCGGGTCAGCTAGTATATATATATATATAAAAGAATGTTCGTTAGTTCGTCTTTCATGCGTTCATAAACCATTCATCCGATTGCGATCAAATTTTGTTCAGTTGTTGTGCACACTTCCGAAATCATTATAAGGATAGTTAATCCAATTTACAATTGACAGTGCGCGAGTAGTTTAAACAAATGCGTGTTGGCGATGCGTTCATATACAATTCATCCGATTGCGATCAAATTTTGGTGAGTTGTTGTGCACAGTCCCAGAAAAGTTATAGGTGTAGTAAATCCAATTTACAATAGATGGCGCGCGAGTAGCTTCAACAAAATGGCGTGCGTTTGTTTCAAGAAAGTCCCACATGCGTTCATATACCATTCATCCCCTTGCGATGAAACTTGTGTGAGATGTTCTGTACACTTCAGGTAAGGTTTCTGGCTTAGTAAATCCACTTAACAATAGGTAGCGCACGAGTAGATTCAGCAAATGAGCGACGACAGGCGAAGCGTTTCAACAAAGTCCTGTATGCGTTCACGTACCATTCGTCTTATAGCGATGAAACTTGGGTGAGAGGTTGTGTACACTACAGGCAAGGTTTCTGGCTTAGTAAATCCATGTTATAATAGGTAGCGCACGAGTAGATTCAACAAATGAGCGACGACGCGTGAAGCGTTTCAACAAAGTCCCGTATGTGTTCATATACTATTCGTCTGATAGCGATGAAACTTGGGTGATATGTTGTATACACTTCAGGGAAGGTTTCTGGCTTAGTAAATCCACTTTACAATAGGTATCGCACAAGTAGATTAAACAAATGAGCGACGTCGCGCGAAGTGTTTCAACAAAGTCCCGTATGCGTTCATATACCATTCGTCCGATAGCGACTAAACTTGGGTGAGTTGTTGTGTACACTCCAGGGAAAGTTTCAGGCTTAGTAAATCCACTTTACAATAGGTAGCGCACGATTAGATGAAACAAATGAGCGACGACGCGCGAAGTGTTTCAACAAAGTCCCGTATGCGTTCATATACCATTCGTCCGATAGCGACTAAACTTGGGTGAGTTGTTGTGTACACTCCAGGGAAAGTTTCAGGCTTAGTAAATCCATTTTACAATGGGTAGCGCATGAGTAGATTCAACAAATGAGCGAAGACGCGCGAAGCGTTTCAACAAAGTCCCGTATGCGTTCGCCGTTCATATACCATTCGTCCGATAGCGATGAAACTTGGATGAGATGTTGTGTACACTTCTGGGATGGATTTTGGCTTAGTAAATCCACTTTACAATAGGTATCGCACAAGTAGATTCAACAAATGACCGACGGCACGCGAATCGATTAAACAAAGTCCCGTATGCGTTCATATACCATTCATCCGATTGGTATGAAACTTTGGTGAATTGTTCAGCACTCTCCAGAAAAGGTTTCTGACTTAGTAAATTATGTTTACAATAGGTAGCGCACGAGTAGATTCAACAAATGAGTAACGGCGCGCGTATCGTTAAAAAAATACCGTATGCGTTCATATACCATTCATGCGATTGCAATGAAATTTGGTGAAATGTTGTTTCCACTCCCGCGAAGATTTCTGATTTAGTAAATCCATTTTACAATTGGTAGCGCACGAGTAGATTCAACTAATGAGCGACAGCGCGTGAATCGTTTCCACCAAGTCCCGTATGCGTTCATATACCATTCATCCGATTGTGATAAAACTTTGGTGAGTTGAATCCAGTCCTACGAAGGTGTATGAATTAGTAAATCCGTTTTTCAATGGGTGGCTCACAAGTAGATTCAACAAATGAGTGACGGCGCGCGAATCGTTTAAACAAAACCCCGTATGCATTCACCTGCCATTCATCCGATTGGGATTAAACTTGGATGAGTTGTTTTGTACACGACAGAGAAGGTTTTCGAATTAGTAAATCCATTTTACAATAGGTAGCGTACGAGTATATTCAACAAATGGGTAACGGCGCTCGAATCGTTTCAACAAAATCCCGTATGCGTTCAAATAGTCTACCATTCATTTCATTGCGATGAAACTTTGTTGAGTTGTTGAGCACGCTCCCATGATTTTTGGTAGATAGTAAATCTATTTTACAATAGTTTAGAGGTGGTTAACGGAAAAAGAAAAAAATATTGTGAATCCAAAAGCACTTCAACAAACAAAGTTACAACGCCAACACTTTGTTTGATTGGCATTGCAACGCATGTCGGGTACAGCTAGTTTATTATAATAAACTATTTATTACCTTAACTCATTATGTAATACATTGAAACTGTACCGGTTTCGGTTCACATTTTGACCTTCTTCAGCGTGGTATAGGATAAGTAACATACAACATAATAAATTTTTTGTCATAATAGAGACTACTATAACATCGTCTTGACAAAAATAATGAGAACTTGGGAAGAGGATCTGAATATGAGAGGAATTGTAGGAATACACCTGGGGAGGGGAAAACAAAAGCAAGCTTGTAGTTTAACGTGACCGTTAATCTCGATATCATGAGCCACGGGACCTCCTTTTTACGTGGAATCCGAACCACAGGACATGGCATTTCACTTCGAAAATCTCACATGCATTGACCGGGAATCGGAGGGGAAAACAGAATCTTGAAGTCAAGTGTTTAGCTTTTGCTGATGACCTTGCTCTCTTAGCCAACAACCGAGCAGATGCTCGAAAGATGCTTGACAGTCTTCCTGAAATACCTCGAAGAACAGGTCTTCAAATCTCCTATGAAAAAAACGGAATGTATGGAGTGCAGACACCAAAATGAGAAATATATGGATGTAAATCATGGGAAGATTAAAAGGACAGAGAAGTTTAAATACCTGGGGGAATAGATCCTACCCAACGGACTGGATAAGGAAGCGTTCAAAGGAAGAACCAGAAAACTGGACCTGGCCTGCAAACTAACCCAGAATAAATACAAAAACGAGCTTTATCATACAAGGCCAAAACCAGACACTACAAATCGGTATTACAACCTGAAGGATTGGGCGCTTCAGAGTGTCTTATTTTAAGTAAAAAGGGAGAACTTCAAGTACTAGAAAATAGAGAAAGGAAGATTCTGAGAAAAATACTTGGACCACAGAAGACTACTGATGGGACATGGAAGAAGAGGAAAAATGAACTTTACAAGTGTACTGAAAAGATCACAGACGTAATGAATAAGCGGAAGCTAAAGTTCTACGGACATTTACTACGAATGGATGAATGCAGGCTGACCAAAAGGATCTTCAGCTACATCATGGGGTTAAAGGTTACATGTAAATGGGTAGATGAGGTGAAGAGGGATACAGCGGAAGTTGGAATTACTCCACCAATGGCCTACGATAGAAGAGAGTTCCGCAGTCGAGTTGACGGAGTAAAATCATTTCAGGAGAAACCACCAAGCAGGAGGCCCAAACGGATCATTTCCGAGGAGGAGAGAAAACAAAGAAGTGACAGGATGAAGAAGTTCTGGGAAGAGAAGAGAAAGAAAGCCAATAAGTCTTGAGTTCCTTGCGGTCCATAGTTGGCCAAATTCGATAATTAAAAATAAAAAGAGGATACTATATATATTTTTGTTCCAAAAGTTCACAGAGTAAAATTTCAAAAACCAAATCTGTTACAAAAATTACATAAAAAAGTCTTGATAAACAGTGTTGAATTGAAGAGATTTTAAAAGAAGAAATTAAACTGAGAAACAAAAACATGAAAACAGAACAGAAAAAGGTATTTTAAAAATGTATAACACTCACGTGTATGTGTGTTATACAGTGTCTTTTTTTAGGTCGCTCCGCAGCAGCACCACGAGCACGGCACGGCTGGCGCAATGATACTCCATCCCTAGCCGTATAATGCGCGCTTGCTTATCGCTACCGTAATGTATTAGGTCATCTTAGCCACCATGACGGGAATATATCTCTTGGCAAATCAGTCACCCGGCCGGGCTATCGCCTTCCGTGTATGTTCCCCTGATTCTCGGAGCAACCTAAAAAAGACCCTGTAAATTATTTTTATATATTTTTCTGTTCTGTTTTCATGTTTTTGTTTCTCAGTTTCATTTTTCTTCTTTTTATATCTCTTCAATTCAACGCTGTTTTATCAAGACTTTTTATGTTTTATTATTATTAATCTTGATTGGTCACATTGGACCACTTGAGTCGTTCCACAATCACTTCTTCTTTGAAGGTAGTACTGCTTGGTTCTTGCGCTCTTTCCAGTTCTTTTTCATTCTTTCAGATCGGGATTTTCTCAACTCATCTGAAATCTCCATAGGCTTTCTATGTGTCATTTCTGCAGAAAATTTGTGAGTTTTAAGAATGGTGTTAATTTTATTTTTCTCCTCGGCATCTGTTATCTTGAGTCCAACTGCTTTGAGATCTTGTTGGATTTCTTGGATCCATTTTCCTCCAGTTTTCTTTCCTAGATTTCTCATCACCAGTTGGCGTACAATTCTGTTTTCTGGAAGCCGTAAGATGTGAAAAAATATGAAATTCTTTTCTTCTTCATTGTGCTGGTGATTGGATCAATCTCACGATAGACAGTTTCATTTGGGAGAATCCTCCAGACTCCCTCAACCTGATACTTTTTATTTATGCACGTTCTAATGATTCTTCTTTCCGTTTTGAGGAGCTGATCAGTTCTTCGTTAATTTTTAATTTGGAACAGTGTTTCACAAGCATAAGTGGCTTCAGGGAGAGTTACGGTTTTATAATGTTGGATCTTAGTAGCTATTGATAGGCATTTTTTATTATATGTTGACCAGGTTAGAGATTGTGCCTTTTTCATTTTATTTGTTCTATTTATCCAAGTTACTTTTTCATTTAAGTTATGTGTTATAATTTCTCCAAGATACTTAAATTGAGGAACTAGGTTAATTTTATGATCATTTATATAGACTTCATTTATATCTTAGGGTTTCATAGGCATGATCTCAGTTTTTTCAAAGGATATCTGTAATCCTATCCCTTGAGCAATTTCTTGGAGACTAGTGATCTGAGTACAAACCTCTTCCTTGTCTAGTGCTAAAAGAGCCAAGTCATCTGCAAATCATAAGCAGTTTATTTTATTGATGGTTTTGTTCCAATTTTGATCTTAGGAGGGTTTTCCTTTTGCCAAACCTTTATGATATAATCAAGAGCCACATTGAAAAGCAGAGGGGGTAATCCATCACCTTGTCTGAGACCGGTTTTTACTGTAAAACCTGCTGATATTTCTCCCCTAAATTTAACTTTCGAATTTGTGTTTGTTAATGTTAATTGAATGATTTTTATCAATTTAGGATGGAGACCCTATGATCTGAGGATTTTTAGCAGTGTCAGTCTATGAATACTATCATAGGCTTTCTTGAAATCTATAAAAGAGATAAAGAGTTGCTTATTTCTGTTTTTGTAATATTCCATTATTAATATTTCAGGCTAAGGATTTGGTCTGGACAACTTCTGTAAGGGCGAAATCCTCCTTGATATTTTCCAAGTTGTGGTTCCAGAATGTTTTTAATCATGTTGTAAATTATGTGAGAGAAAATTTTATATGTTGTTTTATCAAGACTTGTTTATGTTTTATTAACAGAACAGAAAGAGATACTAAAAATGTATGACACTTGATGTATGTGTGTTATAAATTCTTTTTATATCTTTTTCTGTTCTGTTTTCATGCTTTTGTTTCTCAATTTAATTTATTCTTTATAGATCAAGAGATAGAGAAATATGGAATGAAATTAAGTGTGGAGAAGAGTAAGACTGTAATGATGACAAGAAGCAAGAGAGAAGGAAGACAGAATATTGAAGTCAATGGAAATCAACTGGAAATGGTAAAAAGCTTTAAGTATTTGGGGAGCATACTCATAGAAGATGATACAATAAATGAAGAAATTGGAAAGAGAATCTAACAAGCTAATGGGTTTTACCAGTGTGTGAGAGGTTTAGTATGGAACCAGGAAGTCCCAGAGAAATGCAAGAAAGTTCTATTCTCAATGTATTACACACCAATTTTCACATATGCAGCAGCTACTTGGACCACAACAAAACGCGATGAAAGCCGAATCCAAGCAGCCGAGATGAAGTTCCTTCGAGGAATAATTGGGAAGACACGGAGGGATAAAGTCAGAAATGTGGACGTAAGAGAGAGAACTGGGTTCCCAAAACTGCAAGACAAGATAGAGACCAGTAATCAGAAGCGGTATGGACATATGATGAGAATGGAAGAATATAGAGTACCAAAAATAATATTTATGGAGAAAATACCAGGAGGAAGGCCCTGAAAGAGGTGGATAGATACAGTGAAGGAAGGCATAGAGAAAAGAGGAGTAGGAAAAAGAAGTATTGAAAGAAGGAAATGAATTGTGGAGGGATAGACAACTGTGGAGGTCCTTGATTCGCAACCCGGCCCAGGGAACTGGAAACAGGGAATGAAGAAGTAGAAGAAGAAGAAGAAGAAGATCTCTTCAATTCAATGCTGTTTTATCAAGAAATGTTTATGCTTTATTAACAATTTTTTTGTAACAGATCTGGTTTTTGAAATTTTACTCTGTGGGCTATTGGAACAAAAACATTTATAGTATCCTCTATTATGACAAAAGTTTTATTAAGTTGTATGTTACTGCACAGTTACTTGTTATCCTATACCACGCTGGAGACGGTCACAATGTGACCAATACCGGTACGGTTTCAATGCACTAAATATTGAGTTAAGGTAATAAATAGTTTATTATTTATTTACATATTTTACGCCCACATTGGAGCACTTAAATCAATACATTTGAGTAAATTTATTATTTTTCTCCTCCCAGAACTTTCTCATCCTCTCCGACCTGGAAGCCCTTTGTGTGTCCGATATAGTATATTGTTTCCGTTCAACTGTTATTAATTTGAGACTTATGCTTTTGTTCTTCAAAATTCTCTTCTCTTCTCTGTCTTTGATTTGTTGCCGAGTTATACTCAATTCTTCCAAATCATCCTGAACTTCCTTATTATTGATTTTATTTTTCAAAAAATAATCAAATAGTTATTTCTAATAAATAGTTTATTATAATTAATACGTCAATGAGGAATCAGGCTATCATGTTTTTTTTTATATTTTATGTCAGTTTATACTTATTTATGTTCGACCCTGACTATTATTTGTCAGAAAACTGTACTATAATAGTAGTGTGTTTTGGATGGTTCTGTGACCACCTCCACCTCCCCACCTCACAAGATGGCGGCGACGCGATATCCTTTGAACGCATGGTCGGATGTTGACGAATGAGGTGTCATTGAACTCGGGCTAACACTCCCTTTCCAATGGACAATATATTTCCACCCCAAAATAAAACCTACCCCTACTAGGGGGTGAAATTGTATTTTTTTAGAGAATCTCTCTTTTCAATTGCAACATGTGAGAGTTTGAATGTCGATATGGAATGAAACGTCGTTCTACATAAAGTGCATATGTGCGGTGGATAGCCACTGTGAATTAACATGCTTGTTTTCTGTTTTTACGCATGCCCACTCATGGCTTTTGTAAGAGGGTGGGGGGAGCGGATCCCTATGGATGGGTTATTGTTGACGAGTCATTGTTGGCGGGGTCATCGTTGTCGAGTCCTTGTGGACGAGTCCTTGTGGACAAGTCCTTGTGGACAGGTCCTTGTGGACAAGTCCTTGTTGACAGGTCCTTGTGGACGAGTCCTTGTGGACAAGTCCTTGTGGACGAGTCCTCGTCCCTTTGGACTGATCCCTTTGGACGGGTCCCTTTGGCCTGGTTCCTACGGACTAGCCCATGAATTTATTTAAATTATGTCAAAGGGCCTAACTACATTTGTGTGTGTTGAATTGACGTTGTTCACTAATCCCCCACTACTATAATGTAATAACGATATGAAAGGAAACTGATGAAATACATGTGAACACGTGTGAGATGTCATTATTAGCATTCTCCTTGTGAAACAAGTCACATCCTGTTTTGATTCATACGTGAGAAAATGCGAGTTCATTTGTAATATGATCTAACACACAGGTGTTCACATGTGCACGTGCACGATAAGAGCTAACAAGTCACAACCTGTTTTGGCAGTGGTGGGAATAAGGCTAGAGACATGTACGAGTAGTCAAATTACTCCGGCAGACAACCCCTTTCCTATGGATAGCTTATTTCCACTCAAAAATAAAATCTACCCCTACTAGGGGGTGAAATAATAGTTTTTAGGTAAAAGTCACTTTCCATGTGCAACATGTGGGAGTTTGTATGCCAATAAGAAATTAAACTCGTTCCACATAAAGTACATGCATACAACTGAATGCCGCTATGATTTATCATTTTTGTTTTTTGTTTTACGAATGCGCAATTGGGGTTTTTGTAAGAGGGCGGGCTTTTTGAATAATGATTTATAGATACGGTTTTTTTTTACAAATTAACCAAAGATCCAAAAACTAATAGGTCATCGGCTTTTTAATATCTTATGAACTAAGAAAGCTAGGAACTTGTATGAGGGGTCGTTGGACTTGTGGTGACGCCCTGTTTTTTAATGTATTATTCATTTTTTTGTCAAAAGGGCCTAACTGCACTTTCGTTAATATCTCGCTAACTAATAATCACAGAGGGTCGAGTGAGGTGTCATAGGACTTAAAATGGCCAACCCCTCCCCATGACCAATTAATTTACCAAAAAAAAAAAACAGCAAGGTCATTAACCTAAGATTGTATCAACTAATAATCAGAGAGGGACAAGTGAGGTGTCACAAGACTCAGGATGGCCAACCCTTTTCCATGACCAACGAATTTACCCAAAATACCCAAAACAGCAAGGTCATTGACCTAAGATTTTATAAACTTATCAGTAGAGAGGGTCAAGTGAGGTGTCATAGGACTACGAATGGTTAACCCTTTCCCATGACCAATGAATTTACCTCAAAAAATTCAAAACAGCAAGGTCATTGACCTGAGATTTTATAAACTAATAATCGGATATCAACATGTGAGGTGTCATAGGACTTAGAATGGTCAACCCTTTCCCATGGCTAATGAATTTACCCAAATATACCCAATACATCAAGGTCATCGACCTGAGATTTTATAAACTTATAATCGGATATGGACATGTGAAATGTTTACAGTGAGTGATGAAACATAGCTAGGTAGTGAAAGAATTATTGTAGGCTACATGTATGGTGACTGACAAATCTTTCACCATTGGAACTTGTTTTCAGATCAAACTGCAGTACAGAGAGAGTATAGGTTGTAGGTATGGGATAATAAATGACAAATGGTGTATACAAAATCTGATTAATCGATTCAAGAAATAAGAGTAGTCAATCTTTAATTGATTGGTTAAATAGGATAGCTAAAATCCAAAATGGTGACTACATTGAACTAAACTGAACCAAGCTGAATCAAATCCAACCAAACCGAACCAAACTTAATCAAAAACAAGCCAATGGTTTAAGTGTAAAACTTGTGGTTGAATGTGGGCATTGGTAATGTCAGAAAGGAAAGGGATAACGCTCTACCTATAGAGGGTAAGGTAAAGCTAGTGCATGATGCTAATGCACACACACACAAGTACATGAACCACACACAACCATCCTATGCAGTTATTATGGGTTGACTGTTAAAACTTGCTCAGTGGTTACTGGGACAAGATGGTCACTACACACAACAAGCTTTAAATACCTGAGGCTAATAATCTATACACACACTCACACACACTTGTTCTAAACTAAACTGTCTTGCTGGCAGAGCTCACACGGTAGGTAAATGACAGAAATGCTTGGCTAACAGAAATACAATCATTTTCGGTTGTCTAATGTTATCAGCTAAACATTACGTGCTATAGTGGTGAGCACATGTGCCTCTTTCACTGGAGATCTTAACTCGATTTCTAGCTCTAAGGCCTAGAACGAATCAAACTTAGAAAAAAGGGTATGGTGACGCAGTGGTTAAACTGTTAGCCTTTCACTAAGGTAGACTAGGGTTTGATTTTTGGTTAATATGCATGTCATAAACAATCAAATAAAAGCAGAGATAATGTTTAAAACTGATTACACTTGTCTCTTTTCAAATTATTACTTAGATTACAAATACAAACGTGGACAGGGTTTGACATACAGTTAATGCTTCCTATCACATACCAGACTGCAAGAAAGCCAAACAAGCAAAAGCAGTGGTAAAATCGCTATGTGTAGAGAAATACCTAACGGTTTTATGAACTGGCAAAGGTATGTCGCATAAACAGTGCAGGATACAATCCAGCAACCATAATTTTTATCTCGTGGACAAGAGAAAACATATATATAGAGAGAGATAGAAAGCTTGTGTGTGCGTGTGGGTAGCATTGGTTGTTTGACCAGAGAAAATACGGTGAGGTAGGGTGGGGAGAGGGAGAATTAGCACTTATATATGAATGGAAAATAGATTTTTTTCAATCGTTTTGTTTTTCAAATGTAGTGGTAGATGGTCGTTTTTTGTAAAACATTCTTACTTGCAGTAGTAATAAGCCTCTATGGTTCCGCTAACATATAGATAGACTGTATTATTGCCATGGTCAAGCACTCACATTAAGATCATTTACAAAATCATAAAATGAAAAATAAAAATCTTGTTTTGGAAATATCGTTTTTCAACATACACACAAAATAAATATATAAAAAATTTGTAAACAGCAAATTGGAAAATCCATGTTTCCATATAGACAAAATTTAAAAACCTTAAACGGACATTTAAGAAAATATATGCAAATGGGAAATTGACAAATGTGTAAATATGAAAATGGAAAAATCCATGTTTCCATATCATGAAATTGAAAAACATCAAACTGTCATTTTAAAAAATTCAAATGGAAAATTGACAAATTGCAATGTGTGAAATGTGAAATTGAACAAATGACTATCATTATATAAAAAAAGAACATGGTGCTCTATAGTTGAGGTGTGAATCAAACCCTCTCTACTTATTTGGACCACTCGAGACTGAGTAGACTAGTTTTTGTTGTCATACCACTTTTAAAAGTTTTTGTTAAATCTAGGAATTGAACCCAAGAGCTTGTAGGGGGGATCCAAGGTTATAATATGTTAAACAGATAGCCTTGAATGCAGGGTGTGGTAGTTATATAGAGATGAGACGTTTCGCTCGGGGCAGGGAGGCATGGAGATCTGCATCAAACCAGTCAAAAGACTGACGACTCAAACAACAACATGTAGAGCTCACCAAAATAATGTTGTGTAACGGTAAATGTTAGTCAACGAACAGTAATGCATTACTAAAACCCATGACACGATACCTAAGAGCTTTTCTAAAATTATTTTAAAATGCCTTTAACCCTATATTAAACACCCAGTTCACAAGACTCATAACTGTAATGTTATGGTCAAACAAAACAAAATCTATATTTCAAAACAAACAAGTGGTTTAGTCAATGTATACTGGAAAAAGTTTTATAAACACTCAAGTCCACAAAAATAATTAAATTAGTAACTGTCAGGTTGACCGAGTGGTTATGGTGTTTGACTTCAGTTCAAATTTTCTGTACAAGAAAGCAAGGGTTCGAATACCTTACCTGATATAACTATTGCCTCAACATGACTTGACCACACTGTATTATTGTGTACTCGGTACACAAACCATAGATAGAGTGTATTGTTTAAGGTCACTCTCTTTGCGAACATAGTCAGAGACTGTTGATGGTTAACAATTGCATTAATAGTGGGACATAGGGATAGCAATTAAGAAAAACAGACAATACCCATACACTTTTTTATTTATTTAATGTAAGTACTTGTACAATAGTTATATACAAACTACAACTCTCTTTTGTCTATTACTATCTAGTCCTTTTCGATCCACTTGCATAACAAGGCAGATGACTTTGTAGTTCAGCCCCTTAAAACAACAACAACACTACCTCTTGCATAGTCTGTGATGTTGATGACTCTTGAGGCGTGGAAGATGGATACAACATAACTTTTACAACAGGGGTTAAACGTTGCTCAACAATCAATGCACTATTTTGAGTAGCAACATCTTTCTCTTGTACTAACTTATTAGCATTCTGATGAATTTTTGCCAACACCATCAGTGTTTTGTCTGGAGCACTACATTGATGATCACTCACACTTAAAACCACACCATTTCTACTTTTCATATTGCCTCGACATCTTGTTGACCTCTGTTTTGAGCATCGCCAGAATATTATTCCTTTTACATTTTGTCGTCTATAGTTATAAGAGTAGCCTTTATAGAGTACACGTTGTTTACCTCGGTTAGTTGTAGTAAGTTCCATAGTAGTAACTAACCTGTTAGTATAATTTGCACACTACAAAGGTTATCTCTGTTCTGGTAATAGAATTATTTAGCGTTGGCTTTTATATTTAATATGTACAGTTAAAAGTGATAGAAACGTGGTAGCAAAGTGGTAGACAAGTGGTAGACAATTGGTAACATAGTGGTAGAAAAGTGGCAGCAAAGTGGTAGAAAAGTGGTAGAAAAGTGGTAGAAAAGTAGTAGAAAAGTGGTAGCAAAGTGGTAGAAAAGTGGTAGAAAAGTGGTAGCAAAGTGGTAGAAAAGTGGTAGCAAACTAGAAAAGTGGTAGAAAAGTGGTAGAAAAGTAGTAGAAAAGTGGTAGCAAAGTGGTAGAAAAGTGGTAGCAAACTAGAAAAGTGGTAGCAAAGTGGTAGAAAATATTACATGTATTGTTAAGAAATAGTTTAAGCGGTTACATGGATTCATTACACTATAATTTTAGCATCGCGAAGCTCATTTTCTATATCCAAAAGTTCTTCCTCATATTTAGTATGACCAGCCTGTATACAGGTATGCAAGTACTGAAGCCGCTGGATTAGCTTATTGGGATTGTTCAGGGTAAACAAATTTAACAAATGATTTTTTGGGTGTAAACCATTATCATCCTCATCATCATCATCATCATAATCATCATCATCATCATGGTTATCATCATCAATATAATTATCATAAATATAATCATCATCACTATTACTATCTAATCCTTTTTGTTCATCTTGCAATGCAACAACCTTTGGCATAGTTTGTGTTGTCTTTGATAGTGTTAGAGGTTTCTTAGACGTTAACGACTGTCCTAACATGTCTTTTTCAGGAGATAATAAATGCTCTTTAACAAACAAAGCACTATCTTGAGCCACACTATTTTTTTCTTGGTCTTGCTTTTTTACCTTGGTTAGAGTATTTTGTCCATTTAAATGAGTATTATTTTGAGATTTACAATGATGATCGATTGAAATAAGTATGTTGGAGCCTTTTGTTTTAATCATTCCTCGACACTTTTTAGATCGTTGTTTCGAACAGCACCAAATAACAGTTCCATTTTTATTAGTTCGTTTTACAATATATGCATATCCTTTATAGTAAGCACATGGCTTACCATAGCTAGTCGTTGATACTTCCATGTCGACTGTTGAGCATAAACTAATCTCTAGTAAAGTTAACTCGATAATAAAAATGATAGTTTGTAGTATGTGCAGTTTAAAGTAAGAGCAAAAGTGAGAGTCAAATGGTAGAAAAGTGTTAACAAAGTGGTGGAAGAGTGGTAGCAGTTTATAGTAGTCATGATCTTTTTTTTTTACCAGAATGTGATTTGAGTAAATGTAATTTCTAAACCTTAGCAGTGAGTAGTCAGTTAGTCTTGGTTCAGACAAGCGTAAACAGTTCTCCAATGAATCAGAGATCAAGATTTTCATTATGAAACAGTTGTGTGTAACCAATTAGGTATCGGTACTTGATAGCTTCACACATGAACAAAAATTCCAACATATCTGACATGAAATACATGATTTGAAAGTTGACAAAGAATATCCAATCAACCATTGTAGTTGCAATGTCAAACACAAAGACAAAATCAGCATGCACTTTTAAGTTACAGGAAAATTCTATGAAATAGACTATGCATGAAATTTGGAAATACACATTAGAAGTTTGCAACACCATCCTTCTAGTCTATATAAATTATCGACATGGAAAGTGTGCACTGCCCCTAACATTAAACCAATTTATCAATAACGCAAGTCAACAATCAAAACATTTTGTCTTGAGTCTATCATTTAATGCATATATTCTGTCTACATTGAACAGTAACAAAAAACGCCAATCATAATTAATTAAGTTTGCTTTAATTCGTTATGTAATGATAAATACATATTTAAAGTTTTGGCTGACTGTTCAGAGTGAATCGCCTTTGAACACATAAGAGAGGGAATATTTTAAGACTTAACCTCTGCTCACCTAACATAACCTAAATTTACGTAACCTAACCTTGTCATATAGGTAAGAAACGGGTCAAGCTATGCTTTCGACTACCGAGTTTCAGCTACTTTTCAAGGTTACTCTCCCGAACATTGCCGGAGACTGCTGATAAACACCTATGTTCCCACGGCGGCGGCGCGCAACGACTTACATGATGCGCTTCCCCCTTTTCATTGATCCCTGTTGATTTGTCCCTTTGGACTGGTCCCTGTTGACTAGCCCCTTTGGAAGGGCCCTTTTTGAATGGAGTCATTTTTGACGGGTCCCTGTGGACAGGTCCTTTTGGCTGATCCCTTTGGACCGGTCCCTTTGGACTGGTACCTATGGACTGGCCCATGCAATTATCCAAATTATGTCAAAGGGTCCGGTCCAAAGGGATCAGCCAAAAGGACCTGTCCACAGGGACCCGTCAAAAATGACTCCATTCAAAAAGGGCCCTTCCAAAGGGGCTAGTCAACAGGGACCAGTCCAAAGGGACAAATCAACAGGGATCAATGAAAAGGGGGAAGCGCATCATGTAAGTCGTTGCGCGCCGCCGCCGTGGGAACATAGGTGTTTATCAGCAGTCTCCGGCAATGTTCAGGAGAGTAACCTTGAAAAGTAGCTGAAACTCGGTAGTCGAAAGCATAGCTTGACCCGTTTCTTACCTATATGACAAGGTTAGGTTAGGTAAATTTAGGTTATGTTAGGTGAGCAGAGGTTAAGTCTTAAAATATTCCCTCTCTTATGTGTTCAAAGGCGATTCACTCTGAACAGTCAGCCAAAACTTTAAATATGTATTTATCATTACATAACGAATTAAAGCAAACTTAATTAATTATGATTGGCGTTTTTTGTTACTGTTCAATGTAGACAGAATATATGCATTAAATGATAGACTCAAGACAAAATGTTTTGATTGTTGACTTGCGTTATTGATAAATTGGTTTAATGTTAGGGGCAGTGCACACTTTCCATGTCGATAATTTATATAGGCTAGAAGGATGGTGTTGCAAACTTCTAATGTGTATTTCCAAATTTCATGCATAGTCTATTTCATAGAATTTTCCTGTAACTTAAAAGTGCATGCTGATTTTGTCTTTGTGTTTGACATTGCAACTACAATGGTTGATTGGATATTCTTTGTCAACTTTCAAATCATGTATTTCATGTCAGATATGTTGGAATTTTTGTTCATGTGTGAAGCTATCAAGTACCGATACCTAATTGGTTACACACAACTGTTTCATAATGAAAATCTTGATCTCTGATTCATTGGAGAACTGTTTACGCTTGTCTGAACCAAGACTAACTGACTACTCACTGCTAAGGTTTAGAAATTACATTTACTCAAATCACATTCTGGTAAAAAAAAAAGATCATGACTACTATAAACTGCTACCACTCTTCCACCACTTTGTTAACACTTTTCTACCATTTGACTCTCACTTTTGCTCTTACTTTAAACTGCACATACTACAAACTATCATTTTTATTATCGAGTTAACTTTACTAGAGATTAGTTTATGCTCAACAGTCGACATGGAAGTATCAACGACTAGCTATGGTAAGCCATGTGCTTACTATAAAGGATATGCATATATTGTAAAACGAACTAATAAAAATGGAACTGTTATTTGGTGCTGTTCGAAACAACGATCTAAAAAGTGTCGAGGAATGATTAAAACAAAAGGCTCCAACATACTTATTTCAATCGATCATCATTGTAAATCTCAAAATAATACTCATTTAAATGGACAAAATACTCTAACCAAGGTAAAAAAGCAAGACCAAGAAAAAAATAGTGTGGCTCAAGATAGTGCTTTGTTTGTTAAAGAGCATTTATTATCTCCTGAAAAAGACATGTTAGGACAGTCGTTAACGTCTAAGAAACCTCTAACACTATCAAAGACAACACAAACTATGCCAAAGGTTGTTGCATTGCAAGATGAACAAAAAGGATTAGATAGTAATAGTGATGATGATTATATTTATGATAATTATATTGATGATGATAACCATGATGATGATGATGATTATGATGATGATGATGATGAGGATGATAATGGTTTACACCCAAAAAATCATTTGTTAAATTTGTTTACCCTGAACAATCCCAATAAGCTAATCCAGCGGCTTCAGTACTTGCATACCTGTATACAGGCTGGTCATACTAAATATGAGGAAGAACTTTTGGATATAGAAAATGAGCTTCGCGATGCTAAAATTATAGTGTAATGAATCCATGTAACCGCTTAAACTATTTCTTAACAATACATGTAATATTTTCTACCACTTTGCTACCACTTTTCTAGTTTGCTACCACTTTTCTACCACTTTGCTACCACTTTTCTACTACTTTTCTACCACTTTTCTACCACTTTTCTAGTTTGCTACCACTTTTCTACCACTTTGCTACCACTTTTCTACCACTTTTCTACCACTTTGCTACCACTTTTCTACCACTATGTTACCAATTGTCTACCACTTGTCTACCACTTTGCTACCACGTTTCTACCACTTTTCTATCACTTTTAACTGTACATATTAAATATAAAAGCCAACGCTAAATAATTCTATTACCAGAACAGAAATAACCTTTGTAGTGTGCAAATCATACTAACAGGTTAGTTACTACTATGGAACTTACTACAACTAACCGAGGTAAACAACGTGTACTCTATAAAGGCTACTCTTATAACTATAGACGACAAAATGTAAAAGGAATAATATTCTGACGATGCTCAAAACAGAGGTCAACAAGATGTCGAGGCAATATGAAAAGTAGAAATGGTGTGGTTTTAAGTGTGAGTGATCATCAATGTAGTGCTCCAGACAAAACACTGATGGTGTTGGCAAAAAATCATCAGAATGCTAATAAGTTAGTACAAGAGAAAGATGTTGCTACTCAAAATAGTGCATTGATTGTTGAGCAACGTTTAACCCCTGTTGTAAAAGTTATGTTGTATCCATCTTCCACGCCTCAAGAGTCATCAACATCACAGACTATGCAAGAGGTAGTGTTGTTGTTGTTTTAAGGGGCTGAACTACAAAGTCATCTGCCTTGTTATGCAAGTGGATCGAAAAGGACTAGATAGTAATAGACAAAAGAGAGTTGTAGTTTGTATATAACTATTGTACAAGTACTTACATTAAATAAATAAAAAAGTGTATGGGTACTGTCTGTTTTTCTTAATTGCTATCCCTATGTCCCACTATTAATGCAATTGTTAACCATCAACAGTCTCTGACTATGTTCGCAAAGAGAGTGACCTTAAACAATACACTCTATCTATGGTTTGTGTACCGAGTACACAATAATACAGTGTGGTCAAGTCATGTTGAGGCAATAGTTATATCAGGTAAGGTATTCGAACCCTTGCTTTCTTGTACAGAAAATTTGAACTGAAGTCAAACACCATAACCACTCGGTCAACCTGACAGTTACTAATTTAATTATTTTTGTGGACTTGAGTGTTTATAAAACTTTTTCCAGTATACATTGTTGTGTGTAGCGACCATTTTGTCCCAGTAACCACTGAGCAAGTTTTAACAGTCAACCCATAATAACTGCATAGGATGGTTGTGTGTGGTTCATGTACTTGTGTGTGTGTGCATTAGCATCATGCACTAGCTTTACCTTACCCTCTATAGGTAGAGCGTTATCCCTTTCCTTTCTGACATTACCAATGCCCACATTCAACCACAAGTTTTACACTTAAACCATTGGCTTGTTTTTGATTAAGTTTGGTTCGGTTTGGTTGGATTTGATTCAGCTTGGTTCAGTTTAGTTCAATGTAGTCACCATTTTGGATTTTAGCTATCCTATTTAACCAATCAATTAAAGATTGACTACTCTTATTTCTTGAATCGATTAATCAGATTTTGTATACACCATTTGTCATTTATTATCCCATACCTACAACCTATACTCTCTCTGTACTGCAGTTTGATCTGAAAACAAGTTCCAATGGTGAAAGATTTGTCAGTCACCATACATGTAGCCTACAATAATTCTTTCACTACCTAGCTATGTTTCATCACTCACTGTAAACATTTCACATGTCCATATCCGATTATAAGTTTATAAAATCTCAGGTCGATGACCTTGATGTATTGGGTATTTTTGGGTAAATTCATTAGCCATGGGAAAGGGTTGACCATTCTAAGTCCTATGACACCTCACATGTTGATATCCGATTATTAGTTTATAAAATCTCAGGTCAATGACCTTGCTGTTTTGAATTTTTTGAGGTAAATTCATTGGTCATGGGAAAGGGTTAACCATTCGTAGTCCTATGACACCTCACTTGACCCTCTCTACTGATAAGTTTATAAAATCTTAGGTCAATGACCTTGCTGTTTTGGGTATTTTGGGTAAATTCGTTGGTCATGGAAAAGGGTTGGCCATCCTGAGTCTTGTGACACCTCACTTGTCCCTCTCTGATTATTAGTTGATACAATCTTAGGTTAATGACCTTGCTGTTTTTTTTTTTTTTGTAAATTAATTGGTCATGGGGAGGGGTTGGCCATTTTAAGTCCTATGACACCTCACTCGACCCTCTGTGATTATTAGTTAGCGAGATATTAACGAAAGTGCAGTTAGGCCCTTTTGACAAAAAATGAATAATACATTCAAAAACAGGGCGTCACCACAAGTCCAACGACCCCTCATACAAGTTCCTAGCTTTCTTAGTTCATAAGATATTAAAAAGCCGATGACCTATTAGTTTTTGGATCTTTGGTTAATTTGTAAAAAAAACGTATCTATAAAGCATTATTCAAAAAGCCCGCCCTCTTACAAAAATCCCAATTGCGCATTCGTAAAACAAAAAACAAACATGATAAATCATAGCGGCATTCAGTTGTATGCATGCACTTTATGTGGAACGAGTTTAATTTCTTATTGGCATACAAACTCCCACATGTTGCACATGGAAAGCGACTTTTACCTAAAAACTATTATTTCACCCCCTAGTAGGGGTAGATATTATTTTTTGAGTGGAAATAAGCTATCCATAGGAAAGGGGTTGTCTGCCGGAGTAATTTGACTACTCGTACATGTCTCTAGCCTTATTCCCACCACTGCCAAAACAGGTTGTGACTTATTAGCTCTTATCGTGCACGTGCACATGTGAACACCTGTGTGTTAGATCATATTACAAATGAACTCGCATTTTCTCACGTATGAATCAAAACAGGATGTGACTTGTTTCACAAGGAGAATGCTAATAATGACATCTCACACGTGTTCACATGTATTTCATCAGTTTCCTTTCATATCGTTATTACATTATAGTAGTGGGGGATTAGTGAACAACGTCAATTCAACACACACAAATGTAGTTAGGCCCTTTGACATAATTTAAATAAATTCATGGGCTAGTCCGTAGGAACCAGGCCAAAGGGACCCGTCCAAAGGGATCAGTCCAAAGGGACAAGGACTCGTCCACAAGGACTTGTCCACAAGGACTCGTCCACAAGGACCTGTCAACAAGGACTTGTCCACAAGGACCTGTACACAAGGACTTGTCCACAAGGACTCGTCCACAAGGACTCGACAACGATGACCCCGCCAACAATGACTCGTCAACAATAACCCATCCATAGGGATCCGCTCCCCCCACCCTCTTACAAAAGCCATGAGTGGGCATGCGTAAAAACAGAAAACAAGCATGTTAATTCACAGTGGCTATCCACCGCACATATGCACTTTATGTAGAACGACGTTTCATTCCATATCGACATTCAAACTCTCACATGTTGCAATTGAAAGGAGAGATTCTCTAAAAAAATACAATTTCACCCCCTAGTAGGGGTAGGTTTTATTTTGGGGTGGAAATATATTGTCCATTGGAAAGGGAGTGTTAGCCCGAGTTCAATGACACCTCATTCGTCAACATCCGACCATGCGTTCAAAGGATATCGCGTCGCCGCCATCTTGTGAGGTGGGGAGGTGGAGGTGGTCACAGAACCATCCAAAACACACTACTTATAATGAGGCTCATTATAACACTATTTTTCATTATGGATCAGTTTCTCCCACCAAATAGAGCTTAAGAGACAGTTGTTTGACCAATTACATAATTAGATGCGCTGAGTTCCACGGCCTTCTAATTTAAATTTCACTGCCTGGCCTAGTGTCATAGTAGGGTAATTGAGGAGGCCTTGGTCAAATACAAGGCATTCTCTGCGTCTCATGCGCTCTGTTCAGTACATAAAACTGGCGAAATCTCGACAGATATTTATGAATATTTATGTTCGAACATAAAATAGTTAAAATAATTATCATCGAACATAAACAGTCGTATGCAACTCACCTAAAATGGTAATTAATACACTCGTATGGAAATTATAAAACTCGCATATGCTCGTTTTATAAACATACTCATGTCTTAATTATTGCCATTATAGGCTTGTTGCATGATGTACTATCGCGTTTCTTCTCTTCCAGAACGGACGCACTGATCCAGAGCACTATTCGGTTAAAGTTCAAGGACTGCACGGTGTTGACCATCGCACACAGACTCAACACCATCATGGATTGTGACAAGATACTTGTACTGGATAACGGACAAGTTGTGGTAAGAATAGGCTATTCATTAAGTTTCATATTACGTTCTACAAAAGGTAGAAAGCAATTAATACCTGATGGTGCAGACTTGCTTGGAGGGGAAGGTAGTGGAGAGGGCCACTGTTTCTGTGTGCGCAGCTGAGGTTTTGAGCCATCAAGTACAAGGTCATTATCTATGTGTGCCCCGATAAACACGGCAAGCTAAGCCGGCTGTGACTAGCGCAGATCGCGGTTCAGCAGTGATTGCCACCTTCCGCTGATTTATGTCGTTAGTTCACACGTGTTTTGTCATTCATATGGACGTGTATCTGCAAACTTTAGACGTTAGAGTTGCACGTTTAGTGAGTATTGTGATTACTGTGATTGTTGGTCATGCCAAGACACCAATTCACATTGCGCGAACGTGTGTATATCCACAATTCGTATATGAAAAGAAGAAAATCTTGTTCTGAAACGAGACGAAAATTTCGAATCAAGTTTCCAGGAAGACCTGTACCTAATGCCAGTAAAATTAGGAGGCTCGCTAAATGATTCAAGGAAACAAGCTCCGTAAATAATAAAAGAGTTGACAGACATTCTTTCATCAGAAGATGTCAGGTGTGTGTTACAAGAGAGGGAGGACATTTTCAGCATCGTCTATGAGCACTGCAAGTACACATTATTGAACAGGTTTGGTAAAAGTGTGAAAGTGCGCACCAACCACCGGCTGAACCAGGTACGCGCGTCCGCGATATGCGATAGTCACAGCCGGCTTAACTTGCTGTGTTTATCGGGGCGCACATAGATAATGACCCTGTATTAATTACAGTATATATACAACCCAGGGGCTGCCGGCCGAAAACGGTGGCATGAACTGTATCTCCGTAACATTCTTTACTCCCTATGGCCAAAGATAACCATAGTTGTTAGGGGGGGAAACAACCTCTTTATGCAAGTAGTTGCTATATCACAAGGAATCCAGACACTTCTCTCACTTTCCTCGTTAACGATTGGCTCGCCTTTGAAATTTAGCAGGGTGGATATGTTTACATTCCATGTCTGCGTGGAGTCAAGGGCCAAGGATCTCTCAGCATGAGGCGCAGTGTTGTCAACTCTCCACTGAGAGCGAGTAGCGAGACTGGACACCTGACACGCGAGCTGGCTGCCAGGACCGGACTCTACACTTCACGTGGAGAGATAGAGGAAGCATGCTATTGGTCAGCAGCGAACAATGGTCATTGATTGAGTCGCCACTCGGAAAGTGAGGGAACAATACCGACGTTTACTGATGATCTCCACTTTATTCGATTACATAATAGAATCCATTAGGTATGTATTGACAAAGAAACTGTTATACCAAAATTGAGGGAAAAAATTCGTCAATCAATACCTTGTATTTTTTTTTTCCTTTTTGGAAGGACTTAATATGCGCCGGTACCTAGTTATGATCTATACATTTATTGATGAACTCGATGTCCTTGATTATATTGGTTAATTTAACTCTGAGGTTCTTATACTTGTGATTTAACCTATTGGCTTGACTGGCCTTATTAATCTCCACTTTATTCGATTCCATAATAGAATCCATTAGGTCCGTATTGACAAAGAAACTGTTATACCTTGTACAAGGTATTAATTTCAAATGATCATGTCGACTTCATCGTTATGCTTTGGTCTGCCGTTATGCGTTACGGTTACAGCGTGTATGACGTCATCATGTTGTTCAGTTCATATGCACCGAGCCTGAGTTTATTCTTGGGGTCTGGCGTTATGCGATACGGAGACGGCGAGCGCGTGACGTCATTCAGCAGAGTGCACCTTTCGCTCTCCGTTCCCCGCGCGGGAAGCCTAAGTTAATGGGTAATGGAGTCTATTGAAAGAGCCCTCCTGCCTTTCTAACATGTGTAGCATTTGTAGCATGCGTTATTTGAAATGATATAAAGTCTAGTCTTTCAGACTGACTGCAAATTTTTCCCTCAATTTTGGTATAACAGTCTACTGATGAACTCAATCGGTACGGCCCCAGCATACTACCCAGAAACATTTGATGTATTAATTACCCTGATTCCATAAAAATGAGTTGTCCCAACCCTCTAACATCCTTCATCTTTTATAGGAGTTTGATCACCCATACCAACTACTCCAAACCCCTGATGGCTTCCTGCATAAGATGGTGCAGAACACAGACCAGAGAACAGCCGAGCACCTTCACAAGATGGCAGCCGAGGTAAGAAGACCAGACACTGCTTCTAAAACAATTGAATCGGTTGGATATGAAAAGCATTAAGTCAAAAATGACCATTTTTTTTAACATTTACGAAGGTGGATCAAAAAGTTAGTTGCACTAACGCGCTGCAGCAGCGCGCTGGGTGTCGCAAACGTGGGAACAGCGGAGAAAGGGACAGACACTGCCCACACGTCTGTTAGGCAGGTCGCTGTGGTGTCTCGTCTTGTATGGTGTGAATAGCGGCCAAAAGCAATGGCGCGTCGACTGGACGTTCACTCCAAATATGAGGTGCGTGCGACAATCCGATTCCTATGGGCCAAAAGGAAGAATTGCACGAACATGCATCGTGAAATTAGTGCTGTGTATGGGGAGCGCGCCATTTCCCGGCAAGGGATCGTAAAGTGATGTCAGCAATTCGAAGCCGGACAGCACAGATATCACGGACGAATATCGCGAGGGCAGGCCCGCAACGTCCAGGACCCGTGCAAATGTCAACAGTGTGAATGCGATCATTAGAACGAACGGTGGTCGACATTCCCAGACCGATGAGGAGGTGAAGGCCGCTGTCTCCGTGTGGTTGCAGAACGCTGGAGGAACTTTCTATGCATCCGGCATCGACAAGTTGGTTGTGCGTTCGCAGAAATGTTTGGAGTCTCTTGGAAACTATGTGAAAAATTGACGTTACATTGTATGTCGTTATAGGCGTGTTGCTGTTGTTTAGGTGGTGTAATAAATGGCCATAACTGGGAAGTGCAACTTATTTTTTGAACTGCCCTCATAGTATTCTGAAGTATTGACTCAAGGGCTTTCGAACGGTATAAGAAAGAATTAAGTTAGCCTTCTGTTTAACCCTCCGGTACTCGCATTCGCTGGCGTTTCACCAGTAGCCGCGTAGCGGTGTTTACACCGCGCTCGAAAGAACCATCAATTTTTCTTAAAAGATGAAAGGATACAAATACCAATGGGCTATAGGATGAAATATGTATTGTTTCTTTACGATATTAAAGCAATTAAATGCACAAAATTAAATGTATGAACCTAATGAACAGAAAACATGAAGAAAATACCGCCTAAACACATATAAGCATCTTGACACAAACAGTCATACAGATCGTAGATGAAAGTATGTAACATATTTTTCAATCTAAAACAAGGTAACTCAATAAATACTGAGATACTAGGAACAATAACTAAGTCAGTCAGTAATCACCATCTTCGTATTCCATCGCATTTGCCTTCTCCAAACAGACGTCACATTTTATTCGTCGCTGACTGTGGTTCTTGCAAACATTGTAGCTGCATTCATCGCATCTAACATAATTTTTTTTTGGTATTCTTACGAGAACCGCAAATGTAACAAATTCCTGGACGTGTCTTGATTTGTTCTTTCTTATCATTTTCACGATAGCGATCTAAAAAAGTGCGATATGTCTTTGGGCAATTTTGTTAACTTTGCCCTGATTTGAAGGTGGTTTTTCATCAACTATAGGGCCAAATTCTTAAGAAATTCCCTCCTCTTGCAGGTCTTTTCATGTTGGTTGAAAAAGGAAACCCTTTTGGCATTTATTCCAGCGATATCGAGCTGAAATTAAAAATAAAAACTGCAAACGGGAATAGGAATTTTACTCACATGACAGTCCGCGTAGCTGTGTAAACACCGCTTGGCTCGAGTGCATGCGTCACATTCAGTTTCACAACTGCGTCATAATTCAAATACTACTAGTAGCATGTCCATAATAGCGCATTCTAGTAGCGGTGATAGTTGTCTAAGGATACGAAAGATAACTGAAAGGTTGAGCAATCCTAGTACAGTCTTGCAACAAAAGTAGTTGCAAGTGCGGTGGCGAGCCCTCGAGGGTTAAGCCAAAAACCACTGGAATATGTACTTTAGTGCAATCAGAGGAGAATTGTATGAAGTCAAATGACTTACTGCCTTTCAGTGTAATGGCATGCACTAGGGATGGCGACCAAATAGTCAATGTGCTAATGGATGGTGAAAAACTAACCCAAGTAAAGGATTTCAAATACCTGGGGAGCTTGATCACATCAAATGGAAAGTGTACGAGAGAAGTAAATGCTCGAATCGCACAGGCAAAAGAAGCCTTCTCAAAAAAAAAGTCTTTACTAACATCGAAGACTGTTAACTTAGAGGTGCGAAAACACTTCGTGAAAAGTTTTGTATGGAGTATTGCAAGTTATGGCTCTGAAACATGGACTCTGCGACAAGCAGATGTATCAAAACTTAGGGTTTTCGAGATGTGGTGCTGGTGACGACTACTAAAGATACCTTGGACTGATAAAGTCACGAATGAGAATGTTCTCAAAAGAGCAAAGGAGACACGTACCTTGGTTGAATCCTTAAAGAGAAGAAGGAATAGTTTTGTTGGCCATTTGATTCGTCATTCTGACTGGTGCACCACACTCTTCGACGGGAAGCTAGAAGGAAAGAGGAGTCGAGGAAGACCAAGGTCTCAATTTATAGACAGCTTTAAAGGCAAGCACACTTATTTCCATTTGAAACTCCAGGCCAGAGAAAGAAGACGTTTTGGAAGACATGCATGTTACCCACCAACCTAGCGGTTGAGGAGAAGATGAAGAAGATACCGTACTTAATACTGGCCGCACTGCAAGATTCCCACATTTTAAAGTGGTATTGTAAATTACATTCGTGCAGGATTTAGGTGGTTTTATGTTAAAAATGCATTTTACATTAAAATATCTTGTGAAATATTCATTCTGGATGGCTTAATGCTGTGCTATACTGACCATGGAGCTGAAAGCAATAAGGCATGTTTCCAAAATTGATTTGAAAAATTGTTAAATTAAAATTGATATTCTGCTAGCATAAATATAACCTGAATAGTTGCTTCACAATGTAGATGACTAATATAGTGTGTTTGTTAAGTTCTGTTCTGTCAATGATGTTTTTTCTCTCTCCTGAAAACTAGTGAAAACTGACTTAACCCGCCGTTGGTCGAGCCACCCGGATGGACGCGGATGGACCCATCGTACATGATCAAGTTTTCTTACTTTTTGTAATTGGTTATTACTTTATTACTTGATTTTGTTCTTTCTTAATATTATTTTCATTTATTTAAATATCCAACGACACAATTAATTTTTTTAAAGTAAAATATGAAAGAAAACTGTACATTTATTGATATAAACAATAATACTACCGATATACTAAACTGCGGACAAACATTTTAGACTTAATAATAACGCATACCATACTACTGTTTCAATGTCACTGATCAATTGCAAAAATGTTGTGTTATTATGTTTGCAAATGATCTATTATTTATTTATTTATTTACATATGTTACGCCCTCATTGGAGCACTTAACCAAAACAAGTAGACTATATACAGTCATGTCTCAACAACAATATTAAAGATCCAGCTTCTTATTTTTCTTCTTTTCCCAAAACATTTTCATTCTAGTCGACCTTGCCGCTCTCTCTGCATCGCTTATGGTGTAAGTTTTGCGGGTAAAGGTTTTTAAGGGAAGTCGGATGTTCTTGTTTTTCAAGATATTCTTCTCATCTTTGTTTGCAATTTGGGACATTGTCAAGCCGAGTTCATCCAGATCATTTTGAATTTCCATAAACCAGGAGTTCTTTGTTTTACTTTTGAAAAGATAATTAAATAATACTTTTAATTGTCTGGTATCCGGCAGGCGTGAGATATGACAAAAAAAAGCAATTCGCCTTTTTCGCATAGTATCGACTAGAGACTCAGTTTCTTTATAAACCACTTCATTTGGTAATAGACGCCATTGACCATCCTCCTGATATTTTTTATTAATTGTAGTTCGGAGAATTCTTCTATCAGTCTTCTGTAATGTGTCAGTAACTGATCGAGTGTTTAACTTGAAAAGTGTTTCCGGACAGTAATGAGAAAAAATTTGCGCGTTTCAACTATATGAATGCGAATACATATAAAATCACTAACCTATTCAAAAAGCAAGGCATAAAGATAGCTTTCCCGACGAAAAACACAACCGCTAGGCACCTCCAAAATAGTAATCTAAATAAACGTGACCCGTATTCAAGGTCAGGGGTATATTCTATAACGTGCCAAGACACCGGTTGTCAAGCTAATTACATCGGGCAGAGTGGAAGACGAGTAGACACCCGTTATAATGAACATAGGAATGCGATAAGATACGGAACACATTCAGCCGTGTGCGAACATATGTGTGACGCGGGGCACAGCTTTACCAACATAGAGTCGGACCTTAAAATAATCCATCACGAATCGAAAGGCAGAGCTCTTGACATAAAGGAAGCAATCGAGATACACCTAGCCAAACGAAACAATCCCAACAATCTAAATGAACACACGTTCATGGAGAGCTCACCCCTCTTCACGCTACTAAAAACACACCCTGTTGGAAACAAGACACAATTTAGCGACACAGCCAAGCTAGATAAAAAAAGGGGGGAAATTAGGGGGTTTTAATAGGTAAATGTTATCTGGATCAGGTGTACGATGTACTTTTCTTCTGCAATAAACCAAGGTCCATATTCGCGGCAGTATTAAAGGTGCCGGGACGTCCTCATAAGACCGTCAACGCTTAGTTCGAATGGGTAATGCTCCACGCGTGGCGAGGGCTAATCCACGGTCTTTAATAGTTGTAGACCCACCTCATTCAATAACATACATCTTATCTAGGTTGGCAACACCTCACATAAACACATCGCTATCACTCCCCACAGCACGTAGGGGTAGGGGGGAGAAGGCAGGAAAAAAAACAGTCGTTAAGATAACCACCGCAGTCGACCGCACAGTGAGTTCCAGTGAGCACGAAAACTACGAGTAGCTGTAGTACGGAAGACAATCAGATAAGTAGTTAGCCTAAAATTTTATAGTTAAACCATAGTTTACAACCATATAATCTCTCTAAAGTACAAACTCCGGATAGCTATCACCATTTAGCATTTCACCTAACATATATACTGCATTTAGCATACACTGACAGTTGCAGTACCAATACTGCAACTAAATAATTGTACATATTGTAAATATTTTCACCTGTATTTCAAACATAGATTTTATAGCCTAAGTGTAATGGATCTGATGATGATCGCTTGACGATCGAAACTGGTCATCCTAGTGTTTTATTAATCTCATGTAATTTATTTCAGGATTAGGGCATAACCCATCTCTTTTGGGTACATTCGTGTTGACCGACTGAAAAGCACTAAACTCTTGTTTATTAAGGCAACACTGAAAATATGGCTTCAAACACCACAATGCTTCCGGTTTAATAACTGATTCGTAATGTCGTAATTTGGCATTTATGGAGAGTGATTTTTTTTTGTAACTAGACCAAGTAATATATTGCGCTTGTCTTAACTTTGTTGATCTATTTTCGATTGACGCTTTCTCATTCAAATTCCATGTTATAATCTCCCCTAAATATTTAAATGTATGTACAACTTTAATTTCTTTATTGTTAATCAATACAACAAACTTCAATAAATATTGCCATTTATTCAAACTGAAAACTGACGGTTCAAATACATCAGTACTTTTTCAGTCCCAGTTTTCCAAGATCCTGCAGCCTCATTCAGAATCGCTATTTTCGGCGGCTACTCCATTATTGCCATTGCACTGTTGACATATTGTTACTCTGTGCTCTCCACAGATTGGTAGTGCACATTTTGCACATCTGATCGTTGAATATCTATTTTTCTTCTTTGGACAACACCCACATTTTTTCCTTTCAATTCCAAGAACATTTTTAATTTTAAGTCGCAGATCGTTTTTCAGACCGCTGTATGAGGCTCTAGTGGGCATGTGTGTCTTTATGAGATCAAGACCCAGCGTTTTCAGGAACTTTCTTCTTGAGAGCTTTTCTCTAGTATTGCAATTAAGAATAATTTGAGAGTTTATCCCACCAATGTCAAGAAGAGAGAAGAATAATCTAAGGGGCCACCGAAAAGAGATTCTTGCAACTGAGTACTCCGTCTTCATGCCATCAATAACATCCACTCTCCCTTTGGTAAGGTTATAGAAAGTCACAACAAAAGGTTTTGATAGGTCTCCAGAACCTTCATCAATCTCATCACAATCGTGCATCGTCGATAAGAGGATAACGTTTCGATATTTCTTCGGAACATACGACACGATCATTACGCTTTCCCCGAACGTAAATAGACTACTGAAAGGAGGCCTTGGTCTAGTGTTTACAGTTTCTAAAGGCAACTCCCTTTTGTTCTTTTTCAATGTCGCTTCGATTGTCAAATTGTTTTGAGTTGCCAACTCGTTTGCAATGGGCACGGAAGAGAACCAATCGTCCATTGTCACGTTCCGACCAGAGCTCTGAATTGGTAATGTCAACCTCTTCACAACAGCACTTGGTCTGTTATCTAAATGAAATGGTCCCTCCGGTCGATTTCCACAATAAATTTCAATATTGGAGTATAAAACATTCTCGCATCTACTACAGCAAACATCTTCAAACCGTACTTTGCCGGTTTTTTTTGGCATCTATTGCCGGAAAGAACACCTTCCTCGAAAAGACTCTAACATTTCATCCAATGTCACATATTCGCCTATGTAATTATCCGAACATCTCTGCACAAATCCATCAAAGACGTTCCTTATCGGTGCCAGTTTATCAAGTGCTTTCCTCTCCTGTCGGGTGGTGACATCTTCAAAGCGAAGAGCCCTGAGCAATAAATAAAAGCGTCTGTAACTCATCACCAAACAAAATATTTCAGGTGCAGTTGCATCATCTGCCCACAAATCTAAAATGTTTACGTGGGAAGATTTCATCACTCCAGCCAGATAAGCACTCCAATGAGGGCTTTAATTTCTTCTAGCTTTGTATCTACCACGTCTGATTCACGCCTGTACTTTGATCTAATTTTTCTCAGCCGTACATTTGTATGGTGGGTTATTTCTTCAAGAACTGACACAGGAAAAAAGAGGTTCCATGCCTCAGTAATTGTCTTTGAATTCCTAGCCTCTCCTGTTACTCCTGGAAGGTGAATTACATTGTTTCTCTTGCGTCTGCGTTGATTTGGTGCTTGAATACTCCATTGTGTTGTCTTGCCACGGTCAATGTAATAAGGCACTGGATTCACGGCACCCTCTGCTCCTTCTTCAGCTGATTGTCCACTTCACTGTTGTGGTCACTATTTTGAACTTCACAAACGTCAGAATCATCAGAAACACATTTCTTTCATGGTCCGAGTCCTCTTCAAGCCAATTAGCTATTTGATTTTCATCAGTCATAATGCAACAAAATGACACAAAGCATAAATAAATATTAAAGTAGGTAATTAATTGAAGAAATTGACCAACTATACACGAAATACACAAATTGAGAATCTAGCAAAATCGGTAAAAATGTACAACACGGATGGTCTAGGGTGAGCGCTCCGCTCACTAGCACATATACTCTGTGAGCTGCCTGAATAGGATTGACATTAAGCCGGAAATCCCACGTCAGTCATCACCCCTCTGCCTCTTGACCAATCCATGTTCGCATAGTTGATGTCTTAATACTCTACGTTGCAATATTACAGCCCACGTGCTTCAGTGCCTGGTCAGCTGTTGTATCTCTGGCTTGTACAGTTTGGCAACCTCGTTCTCAGACCACTTGGTGAGGCGAGAACTGTCAATCCCATTCTGGCAGCTCACAGAGTATAGTACTGTACAGCTTGGATGCACTAAACTCACTGGTGGAGGCGCACATGCGCTCTGACTAATCTCCCCCACTCCTGACATTCCATCGAAAAGCTACTCATAGTTACAGGCCATTCTCTGCGATTTCTGACCTATTACAACAGAAATATTTTAAAAGTGAGCGTCGCGCTCACCCCTCGACCAACGGCGGGTAAATGCTTTTCAGCTTTGGCCGATTCAATTGCTGTAATAACATTTAGGTCAACAGCCCTTAATCTTGAGATTAACAATAAAAATTAGCCAGCAGTGGTTTTCCCTCAGGTTTTCCCTTACTCCCTTCAGAAAAATGCTGGGATGGTACCTTGTTTGAAGTCCTAGGGCACCTACTGCAATCCTGGATCCACATCATTACACTTGCCAAAGTAACATGGGTTATCAGGCAAATATGAAACACACCCTAGTACACGGGACTGATGACCAAGATGTTTCAAGCCTTTAAAATGAATCAACAACTACAGGGTGTAGCAACAACAATGAGTCAGATGGCTACGGTGTGTTACTATGTTGCTACACTGGTGATGTCCCTGTCTCCCTATTACTCCCGTTTAAAACGGGGTCGGGGTTGAGATGCGATGAAAATCCAAGTGGCTGTTGGTTTGTACGGCTGGATGCCCTTCCTTACTCCAACCTCGCGAGAGGAGTTAATGAGAGATGAAATGAATTAAAGTTCAATTTCAAGTAGTTCTAACGTTGTCTAACCGGACACCACTGACACCCAGCAGCGAACGTTGGAACTTGATAGAGCATTTCTCACCAAATAACCTACAAATTTAGCTACACACTAATAATTTTAGTGGTAGGTTCATTTACAAGCCCGCCGGCTTTACTTCCCCTCTGAAGGAAGGTATACTGAATGATTTTAACGCTCTTAAAAATCCCACAACTTCAGCCGGGTTCGTTCCCACGATCTTGTGCATAGCAGTTCAGCTTGCTACCGATTTGTTCGAGAAAAGTTAGATCAAGATGATGCGTGGGACAGGGAAAAGTGGAAAAGAATGGCGAGAAACATCGACCGCGTTTGAAGCGGGATAAGATGAAGAAGAAGATTGTGTTGGAAGCCATGTTTCAGTGTCGCCTTAATTATCAAAATGTAATGTTTTTCAGTCGGTCAACACGACTGTAGCTAATGAAACTGGTCATCCAAGTGTATTTAGTAATCTCATGTTAATTTCTTTCAGGATTAGGGAACCACCCATTACAATTGGGTGGCTCCGGTGGCGTAGTCGGTAGCATGCTGACCTTCTATGCCCAAAATAGCGGGTTCAAACCCGGCCGAAGCCGTCGGATTTTGAAGAGCGTTAAAAATCCCTCAGTATGCCTTCCTTCGGAGGTGAAGTAAAGCCGGCGGTCCCATGTCATTGATTTATGGCATGTTAAAGAACTTTCCACTAATTTCACCTGTGTGAAACTAAATTGTATAGGTTAAGAATGTAAACAACGCTCTTAGGCTGGTACGTTCGTTGCCAAGAGCCGACTGCGGTGGCGTCTAGTAGCTAAGCTCTGAACTAGGCCTAGTAGTCGTTGACGGTGGCGTTTGGCGGAAAAAGTAGGAACTATTTGAAAAATTCAAAGTTGCAGTACTACTTGAATTAAAAAAAACAGATACACACACTAATAAAGTCATCACAATTTACACCGGTTATCAGACAGATTCTACACACACCCAAAGTACACGGGGCTACATGACCGCGTTGTCGCAGCCCCTAAACTAAGGAACCAACCAACCATTACAATTGGATACAATCGTGTTGACCGACTAAAAAACATTAAATTTTGATAATAAAACAAAAAATAATACTGATAATTATAGAAATAAGAAAAATTACGGAAATATAAAAATTCGAATTTTAAAAAAGAACAAATTTTGAGTAAACGTACACTTGAAAATTTAGATTGCTAAGTTTTGAGGGGCTTGTTTTATCTTCAGCTAAGGAATGTTCAGGATTTGTTACATCCATGGTCTTGCTCTATTCCAGGCTTACAAGCTGAGGTGCTCCGAGGACTTGCAGCAACTCTACGAAGAAGACTAGTCGTAGTCGTTCTACAGGATATGGTTGCCAATTCCACTAACCAAGATCATACGAGCTCACCAATTCATATTCCTGTGAAAATTACAATAACTCATCATTAATCCAGATTCTGGTTGATCTGGACAGCCATTTAATAATATGTAATGCATTGAAGGGGAATAGCAGCCTTTCAGAATTAATCAATTATTCTTTACTTGTGCTATAGACGATGAAGACATAGATAACATGTCTTGACCATAACACTTGTAAGAGCTGATAACATAAGGAAGTGCTATCGGTGTTGCCATGCATCAGGATTGTCCCAAATTTGTGTGCCGAGAAAAGTCCTTCATCTCCACCTGAAGTGAGAACAAGAGCTCTTTAATAAGATCTCTTCCATCCAGAGCAGAGTGTGTATTTCCAAAGCTCATAAAGACTGATGAAAATCCAAAGTGGAAGAGTGGATATTAAACCTATAAACGCTCACAATAATAACATTCCAAGAAGGGATTGTAACTAAAGTGTACAGGACGTCGTATTTTGTTTGTTTCATTACGAAATTACATCCTCTTTGTAGGTGGAGCAACACTGGTGCTGATGGCAGCCATAAAGCTGGCAATTGCCTCTAGCACATTATTCACGGAACAGCTGATTTCATATTTGCAGGGGTTTCATGAATCTCAACTCTCTTGAGTGATTGTTTCAATTGTAAACATAAGTCATGTTAAATCACTAACTACTACAGAATAGAGAAGCCACAATGTTGATATACTGTACACTTTTAATACATAGACACATAAAAAAATTGCTTTGCTTTTATTAATTCAGTCCTCTTCTACAAGTATATGTGTGTACACTTATTGGCCAAAGGTCACGGGAAGGATAATCCCATGAGAAAATGTCAGCTAGTGAAGCCTATGCGCTGCAGGTGCCTCCTTACAGTCCTGGTAGAAATGGGTTCCTGACTTCCAGCATTCCACCCGGTCATTGATCTGACTCATAGTAGCCCTTCGATCGCCCCGTATGGTTCTGCTGAGGCGACGTGATGCCCGTTCCTTAAACACATGTGGTTGTCCCGTGTGGCGGTTAACGCGGATGCAGACATAACGTCAAAATTCCAGAGCACATCCCTTACCCGCCCCCCTTTTTCGTCCTAACCTACATAACCTCCAAATCTGACTATAGAATCACTTAACACTCTTCTATTTTCACCCCCACCCCCTACGCTATCCTACACAGGTTCCAAATTCTTGTTTGAATCCCATGACCCTCTTGCAAATGTGTTATGACAAGGAAGGAGAAAGATAAATGAAAGGCATAGGTAATTGAAAATGTGTTTTATTTATTTTTCATTACACAGTGTAGAAATACAATTAATTATTTTATATTTACCAGTATAGTATAAAAAGAACCACACTATTGAAATGCATTCTCATCCAGGTCTGCTTCATGCAACTTGCTGTTCAACTGGATCCAGTGGAAAGATCTGTGAGAATACTAACATCAAGCTATAAATACAACAAATGTGGAATGTAACTTATAAGACACTAAACATGCAAGATTGCAGGCTAAGCTTCTCAAGGAAATATCCTGTAAATGGCCATAGAGGATTTCAGTTATTAGGTCGTGGATTTTATAAAGTGTACAAACTATATTGATGGAGAGTAGAAAATTAAAATGTCAGATGCATACACGACACGAACTTGCAACCTCCAACTTAGGCTTCCGTTACTCTACCTCCGAGCTTATGTCGAGACTCTCTTAATTCTCTCGTCAAGGGTATATCTGTATCATTGGCCTATGCATTAGCATGTCCAACATATTGGCTCAGTGGCAGGGCAACGGCAGTCAGAGTTGGATGTCACAGGTTAGTGTCCCACATGCTTTGTACATTTTACTTTGGCTTCCATCTATGTGGCTTGCAGGCCCACTCTTTGTACAACACACAACCTAATAGTTGAAATTTCCTAACTTGTCAATGGGGTCGGCTTTCACAAAATACCAGATATGATAGTATTTGGGCCTTTATTATTATTATTAACTTTATTGGCCACATTGGACCACTTGAGTCTTCCATGTACGATACACTTTTTCTTTGAAGGTTGTATTGTTTGATTCTTCTTGTCTGCCCAGTACTTCTTTATTTGTTCTAATCGCAGTGTTCTTAATTAGTCTTAAATCTCTACAGGCTGTCTGTGCATCATTTGTGCTGAAAATTTGTGATTCTTAAGAAGGGTGGTAATTTTGTTCTTGTTCTCTGCATCTGTAATTTCGAGTCCAACTGTTCTGAGATCCTCTTGAATTTCTTTAATCCAATGCCCTCCAGTCTTCTTTCCCAGATTTCTCGTCACTAGTTGTCGTAAAATCCTGTTTTCTGGTAATCTTACGATGTGAAAGAAATAAGAGATTCTTTTCTTCTTCATCGTGCTGGTAACTGGGTCAATCTCTCGATAGACTGTTTCATTGGAGAGGATTCTCCAGACTCCTTCAACCTGGTACTTTTTATTTATGCAGGTTCTGATAATTCTTCTTTCAGTTTTGAGGAGCTGATCAGTTCTTCTTTCATTTTTAATTTGGAACAAGTTTTCGCAAGCATAAGTGGCTTTGGACAAAGTTACAGTTTTGGCCTTTATTATATAAAATCAGAGAAATAAACTAAACAAAACATACGGTAACATAACAGAAATTTCTAATGCGCAAAACAAGACTTCAACAACCCCCAGTGCATCAGTATTAACTGCATATATTAAGGAACACAAAACGTGCTACGCCTTAAAACAGTACTGGTATGGAACAGAATGGTAGAGTAGGCTATATTGAAAGGAAAGTGATTAGTCCCTTATGCATAGATTTACATGAGTAAATATTGTGTGGCATCCTTAAAACATGAGTCACCTTCAGTGATCTCAAGAGTAGCCATCGTATTGAGACTCATGTCCTAAAGGTCATGGGTTTCGTTGCAAACAAAAAATTAATTCTAGTCTGCTTGGAACATGCAAAACTGAGAAGAGTTTAGCTTAGTTCACACCACAACGATCTACTCAAATGATGGTTCCTAAATTAAGGCCATGACTACCTCCTTCCCAATCCTAGTCTCACCTACAGATGCATTTACCACTACAGACAACGTATACATACAGTTACCATGAAGGTAGCTCTGTACTGGTATTTCCCCGACCCACTCCCACGGCATACTTCTGCAGTTTAAAACATTTGCCACACTGAGTGTGTCTGTTTCTGACAGTGAGAATCTACTGTCACACGCGTCAATGTTCTCAGATAGGGAAGTACTGTATTTGGCTTGCTTCCCGCACCACTCTACACCTACCTCTGAGCTCCCAAGGTCAAGTGCACAGCTAAACGCCGGCATCGGTACATTAGTTGATATGGCTAATGGTGACAACATTCAAGCAGCAGCAACAACAACAATCCTTGATAACATGGTTTTGCAGCAGAAACCAATGTCCATCCAAGTTAAAACAGCTCACAGTGATGATTTGTTCTGAAACGGTTATTTCAATGCTTCCAATATTAGGTATTTATGTTGTTCTTCACTAACCTTGACATGAACATTGTCAGGAATACGCCAGCCATCCTAGTTTCTCATCCGGTTGGCAAATTGGTGATTGTGTTACAAGCCGAGGAATCTATGACATAAATGTCAAGAAATATGGATTCATAGTAACTTACAACTATTGTATTATGTAATATATCAACATGAATATGTAACAGCTGAAAAATAACAATAAGAAAACATCCAAGTAGGCATTGCAAACAATAGGCCTCAATATGTAAGCATCACATCTGTTACCTCTCCATAATTTGATCATACCAACATGTTATTCCCATTTCAATACCTTGGGACATAGTGTTCATCAGCCCCAGGTACTTAGGTGTGTGCTGCATTTATCTGTATTTCTGTGATGAGTGTAGTAGTATATGTAAATGTATTAAGGACAAGGATGGAATAGGTGCCCCAAGATTTGAAATAAGGTACGGTATAATCCCAGCATTTGTCGCAAAGGAGTGTCGAAAAACCACACTCAGGATAGTCTCTGTCAATGCCAGGATTCAAACCGTTGATCTCTCAACTTGCTGCAGCTGCCCATAACAGCCGTAGTGCATGACTTAACGAGCATGGTGACGCTGAAGGATGGCATTCCAACAGAATTGTATCATAACTTGAAAAAAAAAGTTTTCAAACTCTTCTATAAAGACTATCATCGACTCTAAGAATATGTCTCCAATCAACTTTATTATTAGATAGTATATTGACCTTCACGGCCAGGGAATTAAAACTGAGCAATTTTTCTAGGTTTGTGACGTGTCTTGTGTGGGGGTTTCGCCTAGGGCACCAAGCTGGCTCATCGGCGGGCTCAAACCTAGAAAAATTGCTCAGTTTTAATTCACTGGCCGTGAAAGCCAATATACCATCATTTTGGAAACCTTCATTCGGAGGTTATGGCTGCTTGAGCTTTTAGTTCTCGCTATGAAGAGGCACAGGTGCGGTTCATAAAAAGGGAAGTAGCGCACAGTTCGCTACTCCTGTGGGGGTTCGAGCAAGGACACCAAGAGCCCGCTGATGAGCCAGCTTGGTGTCCTAGGCGAAACCCCACTCAATACATGGCACAAACCTAGAAAAATTGCTGAGTTTTATTATTAGAGTTGAAAACCCCAGGAAAACAGACTGTTACTGAACCTGAAAGATTCATCACTTCATGGAAGTGATCCATATGCCTCACTGCTGCCTAGCATACACCTTGCTGCAAGTGCCCTTGAACCCAGAGGAAGAAGTCCTCTTCGGACTAAACAGGAGGAAAGCAAGCAAAGACAGTAGGCTTACAGATAGGGGTTTACTGGCATTATTAGTAAGAATCACGCAGGCTAATCCCTTAGGAAGCAACGAAGACAGGTAAATGGTAGTTATCTGGCACTGAGTTAAGTACATACCGGTATGAGTTTTTTTAATCTATTTATTATTCGTTTCGTGTAATGTAAATTTTTTCTTCTCTGGTGCCTTCCACTATTTCCCTATCCTTGCAATAGGTCGGACATTTCACGTCCAACAGTCTCTGTGACCTACCGTCTTTCACAACGATTTTATCTGGTCTTCCACAAAGCCATGGTTGCAATTTATGGACAATTAAACCACAACAAACTACTTCCACATTAATCATTACCTGGTAGAACGAAATAGCCCGTGGTTCCATTTCTTTCCCATATGTAACATCGAGAAGTGAACGGCCCTGAGGTTAGAGTCAGATATCATCTTCTTCTTCTTCTATGTGCCCTGCCCAGTCTCCCGGACGTTGGCGATCAATGTGGATAGTGTTTGTCTATCTTCAGCAGAGCGGTAGAGCTGTTCAATAGATCTTGTTCCAGTACAATCTTGAAGGTTCCGAAGACAAGACGCCCTTCTCCTACCCGCTCTTTGTTGCCCATCAATTTTGCCTTTTAAAATGAGATGTAATATTGGATATTTTTCACCACGTAACACATGACCAAGGTATGCAATTTTCCTGCATTTGATGGCGGTCAGTAGCTATCTTTGAGAATTTGCCCTCTGCAGTACCTGGTCATTAGAAACATGATCTATCCAAGAGACTTGCAGCATCCTTCTATGAAACTACATTTCCAGAGCTTCGAGCCTCTTGATGATGGACGATTTCATAGTCCAGGCTTCCACTCCATAAAGCAAAATAGACCAAACAATTTTACAATACGCTGTCTCAGTTTTAAATTTAAGGCATCATCGCACAATAAAGGTCTCATTTTCTTAAAGGTTGATCTTGCCATTTCTATACGGGTCTTAATTTCAAGGGGCCTTACCATTAACCTACATTAGTAACTCATTTTTTAATCCTTAACGCCCAAAATACTGGCCGAGTTGTGCGCTCCTCACTCTGAAAATGTTCCAGCATGTTTGAATAACGCGCCACATATCTTGTCACGTAATTCGCCTTGCTGCGGGCTACTCGGGGCCCAGGCCTTACTGGGCCCAATACTCCATTCAACTACAAACAAGGATAGGTCTATTGCGCGTGCGCGCAGACGCTCTTCAAACGTCGGCTATGGGCCCATAGATTGCGAGCCCACTGTTACAAGGAGGAATAACAATTGGAGCAGTTGTATGAGCTCTGGAGAGAACGTTGGAATGCAGCGGAAATGCTGAACTGCTACGCTCAACTCGAACTTACAACATCTATGGCCATACCCTGCCCCTTTCCCCGTTCCTCTCTTTCTTTCGATGCTGTTTGAAATGATTCGCAAGACGACCACTAGATGGCAAACAGGACACCACCCTGGTGGCATTAGTTCCAAGGTTACGAAAACGAATGGAAGAATACTTTAAATGGTGCAGTGACAAAATCATTCATACCTACTGTCGACCAAAGTATTATGTGCACTCAAGTTTGAAGGTTGTTTGTGAAGTAACCAATAGACCTATATAAAATCCATTAACATCATCATTTTCGTCATTCTATTTTTACGTTAGTTCATGTAGGTTTGGAATTTTTAATTTATATTTTAATATTTTTTTTCGCAGTTGGAACACAAAAAGTGCACGTTTTTAAGCGTGTTTCAACCTTGCGTCACATTTAACAATTATTATCTCAAAGACCCGTCATCAGATCGAATCCAAATTTTAACACAATATACATTGGAGTGTTGTATAACTGGTTTATTAATTTCAAAATGTTGTGTGTCCAAGGAACAAAGTTGTTATCATCTTTGAAAGGTAACTTTTTCTCGGCTCGGGGTGGTTGGAAAATGTAGTTCTTGGTCGCTTTGGAATCCTTATACATCGAAAAGTTATGCTGTATGACTGTGAAATACGTAAATTAATTCACTTATTTTATATCAGTTTGTATTTGTAGGGGGAAATAAGACAGGGTTCACCAGCTAGCCGCCAAAGGTTGCAGGTTCGTATCCTGGCGCAGTCAGCTGGCATTTGAGAGTGCGCAAATGCGAGGGAGCCGTGTCCATAGATTTACTGGCACGTTAAAGATCCCCTTCGGGGCAAAATTCCGGCACCCCGGCTTCTCTAAAAGCCAGTGTAGTTAAAAGGGACGTAAAACCAATAACATTATTATTATTATTACCAGCTAGCCGCTCCGATAAAAGCTGTACAGCGTTGCCGAAATGGAGCCCATCACGTATCTTGGCGCGCCTCGCTCGGAAGTGATGGGCTCCATCTCAGCAACGCTGTACAGCTTTTCCCGGAGCGGCTAACTGGTGAACGATGTGTTATTTCCCCCTACAAATACAAACCGATATAAAATAAGTGAATTAATTTACGTATTTCACAGTCATACAACATAACATTTTGATGTATAAGGATTCCAACGCGATAAAAGACTACATTTTCCAACCACCCCGAGCCGAGAAAAAGTTACCTTACAAAAATGATAACAACTTTGTTTTTTGGACACACAAAATTTTGAAATTAATAAACCAGTTATACAACATTCCTATGTATATTGTGTTAAAATTTGGATTCGATCTGATGACAGGTTTTTGAGATGATAAATCTTAAATGTGACGCATGGTTGAAACACGCCTAAAAACGTGCGCTTTTTGTGTTCCAACTGCGATAAAAATATTGAAATATAAATTAAACATTTCAAACCTACATGAACTAACCTAAAATAGAACGACGAAAGTGATGATGTTATTGGATTTTATGTAGATCTATTGGTTACCTCACAAACGACCTTCAAACAGGAGTGCACATACTACTTTGGTCAACAGTAGTGTCAAGGATAGGTTAAAAATAAACTTCCCATTAACTAGCAATGTAACTACTTTTTAACAGAACATGGTAAGATAAATTCGTATTATTTTCGTTTCAAATTAAAAGACAGTCCATTGTGTGCTTGTGACAATGAAGAACAAACAGTTGAGCATTTATTATTTACATGCGTGAAACTGGAAAAAGAAAGACAGTTGTTTAAGGACAATATGGTAAATGAACATGGAAAATGGACGTTCGAAAAAATTAAGCTAATGAAGCATTATATAATTAATTTTATATTTTAATTTAATAGATTTAGAAAGAATGTCAAGTAGTTGAAAAGATTCTTAATATTGGTGTAGCTCATAAAAACAATAAGTTTATAGATTTAGACAGTTCCTAGAACAATATATCACCAAACAAATAGCCATAGAACAATAATGAATAATACATAAGTAAATGTATGTTATTAAAATTGTAAACATTTTGTAAACATAGCATGTAGTATTACTTTCATTATAATGGAACATGCTGTTAAAAATAAATAAATAAATAAATAAGGACAACTCCGGATATTGGAGCTGAAGGACCGGAAGATTCTACGAAAAATCATGGGCCCTATTAAAGAGGAAGGCAAGTATAGAATCAGGCACAACAATGAACTCTATGAACAAGTGGAGAGCATTACAACAGCTATGAGGAAGAGGAGGCTGATCTTCTATGGTCATATTGTGAGAATGGATAATCAGAGGCTCACCTCCAGAATTTTCAACACTGTCCCTAGAGGGAAAGCAACTAACGCCAAGTGGTCGAAACTAGTCAGAAAAGACCTTGAACAATTGGATATTGACCCCAGTAACATCTATGACAGGAATAAATACAGGACTTTAGTCAGAACATCAGACTCTCTCCAGTCACTAACAGCAAAAGCAGTGCGTCCAGGAGTAGGTGTGAAATGGACTCAGGAGCGGAAGGACATTCACAGTGCCAGAATGAAGGAATACTGGGCTAGGAGGAAAGCTGCCAGAGATAAGAACCACGTGGTCCACAGCCGGCCCAAACGGAACTAAAAAAATAAATACGGTTATGTAAAGAGGTCTCTTTTGGAGTTCTGTGACAAGTGTTACCAATTAATTTTTTTTCATCTAGGTGTAGAGTTTTTGACAAATGTCTTAGTGATATGCTATTACAAATTTGGAATTAAATAGCGATTTAGAGGGTCATTTAAATTATATTAAATATAGAACATAACATTTTCCCTAATGAGACACAATTTAATGGATGTTGGCAAACACCTAGCGTGCTAGCTGGTAATTTATACTGTGCATGATCATTTATTTTGTGTGCCCTCCCAAGCTCTAAGTCCACCAGCTGCCGCTGCAACCAAGGTACTTAAATTTATCAACTTTTTGGACTTGTTTTCCTTTCAGTGTCAGAATTACTTTATCTCTTCTTCGACTGAAAACCATAAGTTTTGTTTTCTTGATGTTGATCGTCAGACTCATTTCTTCTCCAACTATATTAAGCTTTTTCAATACTACTGGCAAGAAGTACTGTGTCATCAGCATATCTAAGTGTGCGTATTAATTCCCCATTGATTCCAACTTCTGTATCTTCTACTGTCCGATAAACATCTCCAGAATAGATGTTGAATAATAATGTGGATAAAATACAGTCTTTTCGTACACCTCGTCTGATGTCCAGAGAATGTGATGTATCATCATCAATCTTAACCACAGCTTTTTGATGCCAATATAGGTTTCCGATGATTCTTATATATTTACCGTCGATTCCAATTCGTTTAAGAATTTTTATGAGCTCAGCATGTTTTAATCTATCAAAAGCTTTTTCATAATCTATGAAACAGGCGTATACATCTTTCTGTTGGTCCAGCATTCTTGTAGTAAAGTTGTTAGTCCAAATAGAGCCTCACGAGTTCCATAACCATTTCGAAATCCAAACTGGGTATCTCCTATCTGCTCGTCACATTTCTTTCTTATTCGACCATGCGTAATTCTCAAGAAGGCTTATGAGACGATATTCATTGCAGCTTTTTGAAATTGATTGTTTTGGTAGAGGAATGAATGTAGATAATAGCCAGTCTTGTGGTATTTCACCAGAGTTATATATGTTATTAAAGAGGTCTACTATCTTATCAATTTGTTTTTCATTTATAAGTTTGATAACGTCAGCTGAAATTTCATCAGGGCCAAAGCTTTTAATTGATTGATTGATTTATTGCATGAGTTACTTCCGATTTCAAAATTGTTGGCTCATCTGTGTATTCATTATTGACAGTGACTGGTGGTCGGTGATCAGAAAAGAGGTCTGCAACATATTTTTTCCATGCTTTGTCTTTATCAAGATGATTTATAATGGGTTTACCTAAGTTATCTTCTAAAATGAGGGGCATCTTTCGTCTGAAGTTCCCAGTTACTTCCTTGATGACTTTATGCATATTAAAAGTATCATGTTTTCCTTCAAGATTCTCTATTATTTACAATTTTCACTCATCCAATCCTGTTTAGCTTTTCTCATTTCTCTTCTAATTTAAGAATGAATATGTCTATATTGATCCCTATTAGATTTAACTTTCCTTCGCTCTTCCATCAAATCCAGGATGTGCTCTGTCATCCATTTCTTCTTCTTTGTCCTAGTGTCTGGCTGCAGATGGTTTTTTTTTCTTGCTGTCTGTATAGTGGTTTTTATTTCCTTCCATTGATTCTCTACCTCTTGACTGCTCAACACTAGCTGTTCTAATTCTTTATTGAGATCATTAGCAAATTGATATTTTATTTGGCAGTTCTTTATTTTCCTCTGATCGATTCCATGATGACATCCTGGGAAAAAGATAATCAGGTTTGTTTCCCGTTGCCTTCTCTTTTTTTTTGTTCATCCGCCCCTAACCTGAGGTACAGACTCTGTCGATAACCGCCCCTAACATGGAGAACAGACATTATATATCTGATATATGCCCCTACTGGTGCATATACCTTTTACTCAAATTATCCTGAGCACTAAGATGCCTCTTCCGCCATCTACACTGTACGGAAGATTATCCTCTCCACTGTAGCTGCGTTGAGGTCTTCACCGTAACCCTGGCAAGGGACCCTTACAACGTACTACCAGCCAGGTCAGATATCATAGAAGAAGCTAAATTTTCAAAGTTTTTCCTCCTGGTTTGATGCGATGAGTCATGCTACTCGCCAATATTCTACATTTTCTTTCTTGGTACGGGTACCATTCTGGGGACTCGCCCTGTTCCCGAGTTGTCACGGAATTTTGAAGCACTTGGTCACTGTTAATATTGTTTCCAAATACCAACTGTTCCCTCTCATTCACAGGTCTGAAAAGTATTTCTCCACGTATGTCACAATGATTCTCGAGCAATTCCAAATTAACTTTATCACACTCCTCTTTCGAAATGAAATTCTCAGAAGAATTTACAACAACAAAATTACAGTACTCCTACAAGTGCATTAGACTTTTGAATTGCTTTCTGCCTGAAACTTTCTCCGTGAAGGACAAGGTATTTTTGCTACAGAGTTTTGTGAATTTTTTCGAGGATATAATTCTTTAATGCGCTCCCCTCTTGGAATATTTTTCTTTCGCAGCACTTACAGAACTGGGCTTCTGCAGGCTTGGGCACATCAGTTTTAGAAACATAATAATAATAATTAATGATGTAAGTGCTGACATGATCAAGGCAGATGGAGTACAAGGATTGCAGTGGTTATTTAGAGTCCTAAACACTATTTGGAAAGAAGAAAAAATACCAACAGACTGGACTAAAGGTATCATCGTCCCTCTATTTAAGAAAGGAGACAGACGGAAACCTAGTAACTACAGGGGAATTACTCTTCTATCTCATGGCCTGAAGATAATGGAATGAATCATAGAACACATCATTGAGCCACAGCTTGAAGAAGAGCAGTATGGTTTCACACGAAACAGAGCAACAACAGATCTGATATTTTCTGTCAGGATGATTATGGAGAAGCATCTTCATTTTTCTAGATATTGAGAGTGTACGGAGAAATACAATCTGTGAATGCCTTCAAAATAGATCAATATCATGTGTTTTAACAAATAAAGTCAAGATGCTATATGAACACTGCCAGAGTTATGTCCAAATAGGTGATGGCTATTCAGAGTGGTTCGACACTAAGCAGGGTGTACAGCAATGCAGCGCACTATCACCACTTTTATTCATTACTGTAATGGATGAAATAATGAAGAGAGTTAAGATTCTAAGACCTCTGAGTTTAAAGCTTTAGCCTTTTCAGATGATGTTGTAATATGGGGTGAAAATTAGGCTGAAATACAACAGAAGCTGAATGATTGGAATGCTATATTCAAGCAATTTGGTCTGAATATAAGCAAGTCCAAAACTGTAGTGATGCCCGTTAGTCGACAAAACATCTGTACTAACATCACTCTGAATGGTACAAAGTTAGAACAAGTACATCAGTTCTGTAGAGTTTAACATGGAGCACAATTTTATCATCTCCTGAGAGGGTTTCTTTGGGATAAGCAAGTTCTTTTAAGATCAAAACTAATACTCTACAAGAGCTTCTTTGTACCTGTTACTACATATAGCTTAGAAACCTGTACCCAATCAAAGAGAAATACCAGCAAACTACAAGTGGTGGAGATGAAGTTTTTAAGAACTGATTCAGAAGACAAGGAGGGGCAAAATAAAAAATGATAAAGTTCACCATCTTGTCCAAGTAGAACAATCCCTTAATGAGATCTGTGTTGAAGCCAGGCTGAAATGGTTCGGTCATCTCGAAAGAATGGACATACAAAGAACAGAGTGAGGATTGAGAAAGATCTTAAAGGCAAGAGACCAAGAGGTCGACCAAGAAAGAGATGGATCGACCAGGTTAGAAATGATCTTGCAGGGAGAGGTCTGGATTTACAGCAAATTTTGAAGGAGGAAACATTCTTGGAGAGAAAGAAATGGAGAACGCTCATTCACCGCACCTGGGAAACTGGAGCCGGTTCAAGATGATGATGAATAATAATAAATCACCGCAGAAATATTCTCACAAATATTTCCATGACCAGCTGGACAAGGGCAAAGCACGACGACAATATTTCACTCAGTGTCATTCTGTGAAATATAATAACTTTGTGGCTGTACAGGTTATTTTGTGACACAGCGATCAGGCGCGGATCTAGAGTTTGGCTTTGGGGGGGGGATCACAGAATCGAAATTGTTAAGAAAAATGGAATCACTAACAACGCAATCACAAAATAACATAACGTACAAAACCAGACCAATTTTTTTGCAGCTACATGGATAGAAATTTGATGCTTTTAGCGCACCAAAAATATTCGTACAAATTGCAACGGCGTGTTTTGCGACTTTTACATCGAGCTTCGAGAAAAGTACCAAGGTACGTTACAGTTTCGGCAAGTCGAGTTGGTACCGACAAAGGGAGAAAGTCACAGCTTAAATTGCCAACCAAGCTTGCAGTTTGGACGTCGGCAAAATATTTTGGTGCGAAAAAAGCCCCAAATTCCTATCCGTGCATTGCTGCATATTGTTACGGCTGTGAGTTTGTGTTATCGCTCGCTGCATGAGTCACAACTGCCCCAGGGCTGGGCTGTGCCCTGCCTCCTGTATTGCGTGCGCCTTATGCAACAGGGCTACTAGGACAAAGGGATAGTCCAGAATATTCGTGACTGGACCAGCGATGGAAACCTCGAGAAGCCGTGAACCCTGGATGGATCTAGAAGCATTTATTGAGTCACCGGCCTGCTATATAAGTGTGACCTGTCAAGCAGTGGTTGTTGTTGTGTTTTACGAGCTAGTGTGAGCGATTATCCTGAGCGACAGAAGTGTGGTGACTTGCGAAACCCCTAGTGGAGCGGGGAAGTGAGACTCCTACAGAGGAACTGTGTCTTGAGCGAGTGTGTTTATTTCCAGTGCGACAGAAGTGATTGTGCTACATTGTGAAGTTGCATGTAGTACTGTCAAGGCCACTAGACTCATTAGCGGGAGGATTAACTTCTGTGGTTTGTTGACAAGTGAAAGGGGAAGTGTTCTCGCCGAAAGGAAACTGGAGTAAGGTAATAATTGCTTGTATTTACTGAAGAGTGCTGTATCCTTCTGGCTGCAATAAAATTAATTATTTCTTTAAGCAGTAATTGGTGTTGTGCTTTATACCCACCGTAATCCAGTTAACAAAAAGTGCCACTTGGGGGGTGGCACGTAACAACTGGTGTCAGAAGCCGGATTACGAACTCAAGCACAAGCACAACACCTGACGGTCCTGGTTTCAAAACCCGAGCAGGTCATTTTTTTTAAATTTTCCTGTGAGCGCATGCCCGTTACAAGACAAACATCTAAAATGGAAGAGCAATTCGCAGCATTGCTAGAAAAGTTAAGTGGCATGGAAACCAAGATGGAAGACGGCCAGAAGAAGTTAGCCGAGGACCTAACTGCTAAATTAGAAGATGGCCAGAAGAATTTAACAAAGAAGATAGAGGACGGCCAGAAGAAGATGGAAGACGGGCAGAATAAGTTAGCACAGGACTTGAAGAAATTAGAACTGGGTCTGCGTGAGGAAGTCACGGCAGTGGAAAAGAAGTTCGACGCCTTAAAAGAAGAAGTTGCCGAGCTACGCCGACGCCCGCTGACGGGGGTGGAAGAGAGATTCAACGCTCTACAAAAGGAATTTGCTGAGCTGCGCCGACACCCGCCGACAGGGATGGAAGATAGATTCAAAGCCCTACAAGAGGAAGTCGCCGAGCTGCGCCGACGCCCGCCGACCGGGGTGGATGAGAGAGTCAAAGCCCTACAAGAGGAACAACTGGAACAGCACGGAAAAGGCTACAGCTCTCATTGTAGCGCTGAGAGGGGACGCCCTTAACGTCCTTCAGGCCATCCCGACTGGATCCCAGGACTACGCTTCACTGATCGCCCATATGGAGTCCCGCTATGGGGATAGCCATCTTCAGCAGGCCTACCAGATGCAGCTCCGGACCAGGGTACAAAAGAACGCGGAAACCCTGCAGGAGTTCGAGATGGACATCGCACGTCTCGTAAGGCTAGCCTACCCAACAGCGCCGGCCGACTTTCTGGAACAGATTGCGACGCAGACCTTCACCGACGGACTACGGGACTCGGACACTCAACAGGCGCTGCGACTCGCACGCAATAAGACCCTGGCAGATGCGCTGAGCCACGCACTTGAGTTCGAGACGGCGAAACAGGCATCTAGAATGCACGCGCGGGTGCGTCAAGTGGACGTCGACGAACCAGCAAATACGAACGAGACCGAGCCCCTGGCCGATGAACTGATGGAGGCGCTAGGCCGGTTCTTCAAGAGTCGCAGTACCACCAACAAAAACGTAGCCGAAGAACATTCGGAGAGGCGGCCCGAAAGAGGACTACCGACCTGCTGGACCTGCCGTAAGAGAGGCCACCTGAGCAAGGACTGCAGTGATCGCCGCCGCCAAGGGTTTCCGTCGGGACAGTCAGTCGTAGGGAAACCGCGCGGCCCAGGAAAGCAAGTATCAGCCAGCCTTGGGGGGCAAAGGTTGGCTTGTGACATTCGTCAAACCCCGGCAGTCCAAGTTCGTGTGACGCAGTTACGGAGGGATAATAGCAGCCTGATGGTCGACGGAGTCGTCAACGGAGAGAGCTGGCCCATGCTAATCGACACGGGAGCATCGAGGACCATCGTCAGCCCCACCGTGATCCCGAAGTGGAGAGTGCAACCCACACAAAGGAACCTCCAGCTAATAACCGCGACCGGAGAGACCGCACCGGTACATGGCGAAGCATCACTGGAGTTCGTCGTTGGTCGACGGGCGATAAAGCATCCAGTGCTTGTGGCTGACGTATCAAATGAAGTGATCATCGGACTGGACTTCCTGGACAAGAACAACATCATCTTGGATCTGAGTACCAACACTCTGCACTTCGGAAGTGAGGAACTTGCTTTGCAACCAGCACACGAGGCCGTCGCAGCACGACGAGTAAGGCTGAGAGAGGACATCATCGTTCCCGCCAGGACGGAAGTCAGCGCTGCCGTAATTGTCGACGGAACTGCTGAGGGAGTGGCGGCTGTCATCGAGCCAAAATATGAGGACATCCAGACAAAAGGATTGCTAGTTGCCAAGACTCTCAACAACACGACGTCTCGGCCGTACGTCCGCCTGTCCAACCTGAACGACTACGATATTACGGTTCACCGGGACACCAACCTAGGAGTCTGCGAGCCCGTTACCTGGATTGCCCGCATCACAGACACGACGGACGGACACCTGCAGACGCACAACCGAAGAAGACGCGCACTGCCAGAAGAACTACAGAAGCTGTACCAAGGATCCCAGGACCATTTAGACGAGGAACAATCACGCCAACTTCAGGACCTGCTACGCGAATTCCAGGACGTCTTCTCCGTGGGGAGCAAAGACTTCGGCAGGACAAGCTTGGTCCAGCACAGAATCGACGTTGGGGACAGCGCACCGATTAGGGCCCCATTCCGACGTGTCCCGCTCGCCAAGCAAGCCGAAGTCGACCGGATGGTAGAAGAGATGAAGGAGCAAGGGGTGATCGAGCCATCACATAGTTCTTGGAGTTCTCCGGTCGTGCTTGTGAAGAAGAAGGACGGTTCCACCAGGTTCTGCGTGGACTACAGGCGGGTGAACGGCGTCACGAAGAAGGACAGCTACCCTCTACCCCGGATCGACGACACGCTGGACACCATTTCAGGATCAAGATGGTTCTCCACCTTGGATTTGAAGAGTGGCTACTGGCAGGTAGAGGTCCACCCTAAGGACCGCGAGAAAACGGCGTTCTCTGTGGGCAGTGGGCTCTGGCAGTTCACCGTCATGCCATTCGGTCTGTGCAACGCCCCTGCGACCTTCGAAAGGCTAATGGAGTCCATTCTGAGGGGACTACACTGGAAGACCTGCCTGGTCTACCCAGACGACGTCATCGTTCTGGGAAAAAGCTTCGAGGAGCACTACAGCAACCTGAAGGAGATCTTGATGAAGCTACGGGCTACCCAGCTGAAGTTGAGCCCCAAGAAGTGTCAGCTCTTCCAGAAGCAGGTCCAGTACCTTGGGCATATTGTCTCCGAGGAAGGGGTGTGCACCGACCCAGAAAAGACCGCAGCTGTGAGGGAGTGGCCAGTTCCGAAAGACAAGTCCCAACTACGAAGCTTCCTGGGACTCTGCACTTATTACCGTCGCTTCGTGAGAGGATTCGCCGACATGGCCAAACCTTTACATCGACTGACTGAGAAGGACCAACTCTTCACGTGGACAGCAGAATGCCACAGTGCCTTCGAACAACTCAAGCAGGCTCTGTGCACTGCGCCTATTCTGGCCTACCCCAGACCTGGAACAAGGTTCATCGTCGATACCGATGCCAGCGACTTTGGTATAGGGGGAATCCTGTCGCAAATAGTGGACGGCGAGGAGAGAGTAGTGGCCTATTTCAGCAAAGCCTTGTCAAAGCCAGAGACGAACTACTGCGTCACCAGGAAGGAGCTGCTCGCCATCGTGAAGACCATCGAACACCTCCACAAGTACCTGTACGGGCAAGAATTTCTCATCAGGACCGACCATGCATCCCTGCGGTGGCTCCTGAACTTCAAGCAGCCCGAGGGTCAACTCGCGCGGTGGTTAGAGAGGCTTCAACAGTACAACTTTGAGATTCAGCACAGGAAAGGCCAACTGCATTCTAACGCCGACGCCCTGTCACGAAGACCGTGCCACGAAGACTGCACCTTCTGTGCCCGAAGGGAGGAGAACACCGGGATACAGTGCCGAAGGACTACCGTGGAACTTCATGGGAGCTGGAGCCGCGAATCTTTCACGCGGGCACAAGCAGAAGATGATGACCTGGGACTGATAGCCGAATTAAAGAGGGCCTGTGTCCCCAGACCTGGGTGGAACATTGTGAGTGACTGCAGCCCAAAGTTTAAGTCCTACTGGGCCCAATGGGACTCGCTGATTGTAAGGGATGGCCTCATCTGCCGTACCTGGGAGAGCACCGACGGGAAGACATCTCGGGAACAAGTCGTCGTTCCAAAGGCTATGACGGAGGAAGTCCTGGAGGAAGTTCATGGAGGATCATCTGGTGGACACCTAGGGATAAAGAAGACCCTGGAGAAGCTGAGAGAGCGGTTCTACTGGATCGGATGCCGAACAGACGTGGAGAACCACTGCGCGAGGTGCCACGATTGCGCAGCCAGCAAGGGCACAGGACGAAGACGACGGGGTCCACTGAAGACCTACAACGTGGGCGGCCCCATGGAGAGAGTGGCCATCGACGTTGCTGGGCCATTCCCGTTAAGCGAGGCAGGGAACCGCTACATATTAGTCGTCAGCGACTACTTTACCAAATGGCCGGAGGCGTATGCGCTCCCTAACCAGGAAGCCGCGACGATTGCAGAGACCCTGGTGAAGGAATTCGTCAGCCGGTACGGAGTACCCCTGGAGCTGCACTCCGACCAAGGGAGGAACTTCGAGTCGCAGGTGTTCCAGAACCTATGCCAGCTGCTGGGAATCCGGTAGACAAGGACAACGCCGCTACACCCTCAGTCCGACGGGATGTTTCAATCGCACCATCGAGAACCATCTCCGAATAGTCGTCAGCGAGCACCAGAGGGATTGGGACAAACATCTTCCACTATTTCTCCTGGCCTACCGCGCCGCCGTGCATGAAGCCACCGGGTGCACACCAGCCCGGGCCATGTTTGGGAGGAACTCCGCCTACCTGTCGATCTTGCCTTCGGCCGACCTGGGAATGATCCGATCCCGGTAAGCCAGTATTGTCAAGAACTGGTAGACCAACTGGAGGACGTGCACGCGTTCGCGAGGAGAAAACTGCGGATCGAGACCGACCGAATGAAGACCCGATACGACCAGCAGACGGATGCCGGCGGATTCCACGAGGACGACCTGGTCTGGCTCTTCAACCCATTACGGAAGAAAGGCCTGTCACCCAAACTTCAGAAGTCCTGGGAGGGCCCGTACCGAGTCGTGAAAAGGATCAACGATGTCGTCTACAGGATCCAGCGGAGCCCGAGGGCGAAGATGAATATCGTACATCGAGATCGCCTGGCAGCCTACGGAGGGACCCAGACGGACCAATGATTGATCGGGACGATCAGCCTTTTAGGAAGGGGGTGGTGTTACGGCTGTGAGTTTGTGTCATCGCTCGCCGCATGAGTCACAACTGCCCCAGGGCTGGGCTGTGCCCTGCCTCCTGTATTGCGTGCGCCTTATGCAACAGGGCTACTAGGACAAAGGGATAGTCCAGAATATTCGTGACTGGACCAGCGATGGAAACCTCGAGAAGCCGTGAACCCTGGATGGATCTAGGAGCATTTATTGAGTCACCGGCCAGCTATATAAGTGCGACCTGTCAAGCAGTGGTTGTTGTTGTGTTTTACGAGCTAGTGTGAGCGATTATCCTGAGCGACAGAAGTGTGGTGACTTGCGAAACCCCTAGTGGAGCGGGGAAGTGAGACTCCTACAGAGGAACTGTGTCTTGAGCGAGTGTGTTTATTTCCAGTGCGACAGAAGTGATTGTGCTACATTGTGAAGTTGCATGTAGTACTGTCAAGGCCACTAGGCTCATTAGCGGGAGGATTAACTTCTGTGGTTTGTTGACAAGTGAAAGGGGAAGTGTTCTCGCCGTAAGGAAACTGGAGTAAGGTAATAATTGCTTGTATTTACTGAAGAGTGCTGTATCATTCTGGCTGCAATAAAATTAATTATTTCTTTAAGCAGTAATTGGTGTTGTGCTTTATACCCATCGTAATCCAGTTAACAAAAAGTGCCACTAGGGGGGGGTGGCACGTAACAATATTCATAGTGACATCACTATAGACATCGATTCGGTAATCACAAGGTTTGCTAAACAAAATAGACGAGTTGATTTTGTTGTATAAATAATCGTTTTTATAGAACAAGTATGAAGTTGTAAATATGTACAGTTGTAACAAAACATGATATATGCAATAAAGATATTTTCAGTATTGAATAAAATGAAAAAAAAACTGTTTTTCAGTTAGAATTCGTTAAGTTTTATTTGTCTGGTTATTGTGTTTTCATTTTTTGAGTTTGCCAAAAAATTGGTCTCCGTTTGGGGGGGGGGATCTTGACCCCCGTGACCCCCCCTCCCCCTTGAATCCGCGCCTGACAGTGATATATTTTTGTATTTTGAATCTCGCGCTTCGACCTTGAGGCCAGTGAAGCTAAAAGTTGCGCCAGCATTTTGTCTGATATATTATGCCATCTATGGGCTGCAAGCGGAAGGTGCCAGGCCACGTTATTTCCCGCTCATCTCAGATTTGTTGACACCTGTTTTCATGCTGTTTACTAGACATCTGGATACTTTGTCTGCTGAAGCTTATCACCTGATTGAACCAACTGATACTGGTAATTATTTCTTCATATTTATATTTAGTTTGTGAAGTAATATAATCTTTGTCTAATGATGTTTACTTGAGATATGAGAACTTAACCAACAAGTAGTTCCGTGAAGAACTATTTTCATATTTCATATTTTCATATATCCTACTTATGTTAATTGCCCCTTCCCCCTGTGGGTGGGGGGTTTAGAATACACCCACGGTATTCTCTGCCTGTCGTAAGAGGCGACTAAAAGGGGGGACCTTGGCTATACTTTAAGGACTCCGCGTTGGTTTGTGAATTGGACCCCCAGAGGGTGGGAGGAAGCGAATACATCCACGGTAATCCCTGCCAGTCGTAAAAGGCGACTAAAAGGGTTTCTCGGTCCCCTTTCGAGGGTTTGACAGTCAGCTCTAAAAGACATTCACCCGTGCGGTATAACTCTCATTAGGTTATATCGCACTTCTTTCCCTTACTGCTTTCAGGGTCTGGCAACCAAAATCTCTATATGTGCGTGTTGTTAGGGGATGGGCCACTTACGCTTGCGACTACGCTCGAAAGCCTGATCCGGTCTTGGCCGCGCCGACAGGTGGGTGTGCCATGTACCCGTACAGTAGTATCCGCCTGACTACGCAGGTCCCCGCACAGCCGAATGTCAGAGCTGTAAAATCCAATATATGCCAAGGGGTACATGCCGATACGGCATTGTAAAACATCGGACCTCCGGACAATGCCTTCCAAGCTAGGCAGGCCTTGCCCTGGCTGGGTAGCGCCTACTGTGACGGCCCATGATCGGATGTCGGTGGCATTCGGTGAGGATGATCTGTCCATGGGTTCAAAAAGAAAAATCCCCAAACAGGGTGGTCCTACACCCAAGTCTTTAACATTTGATTCCCTACGGGGATCAAACCCCTGGGAACAATCTGTGCGTGAAAATCTGGGTGCTAACACCCCCAAGTTTCTGGTAGCTACCAGAACAGATGGGGGTGATTTCAAGCTGGTAAAGAGTATTTTTTTTTCTCGCCACATAGAAGGTGTCTATGGTGAGCTTGAGAAAGTACAAAAGATGAGGAACGGTAGCTTGTTGCTCAAGACTAGGACTGGTGAGCAAGTTGAACAACTTTTGAAATGTGACCACTTTGGCGAAATTCCCGTCAAAGTGGAAAAGCACACGTCCCTGAATCTGGTCCGAGGAGTTATTTTCCACCGGGACCTGATTCTGAACACTGACGAGGAGCTAAAGGAGGATATGCAGCACCGTCACGTGACTGATGTCCGGCGCATTACGTGCAAGGTCAATGGTCAAATCGTGGATACTGGTGCTTTCATTATTTCCTTTGAGCTTTCGGTGCTCCCGGTGAAAGTCAAGGTTACAAGTTACCGTTGTGACGTACGGCCTTATATCCCTCCACCAATGAAGTGATATAAGTGCCAGAAGTTCGGGCGCATGTTATCCCGATGCTCGAGCCCAGAAATCTGCGGAACATGCGGTAAGGAACCACACGAAGCGGAAAAGTGCACAACACCTTATCAGTGCACTAATTGCCCTGGATTTCATTCTCCTCGGGACAGGAACTGCCCTGTCTTCCTGAGTGAGAAGAAAATCCAGGAGATCAAAAGCCTGGATGGTCTCACCTACCAGGAAGCCCGCAAAAAGTACCATACCGCGATTGCTCCTTCGCCTACGATTGATTATCGAGTTATAATACCCAATTTGGTTCCGTCTACCTCATCTTTTGTACCAGCTGTGAAACCTGCAACTGAGTTTCCTGTTGAGAAACCAGCACCTATGATTATAACGAAAAGCCCGAAGGTGACTTCAACTCCACCTTCAGCCACCACGAAGGCTGTGCGAGCGAAGGCTGCTCCGCCCGCACAGCAGGGGAGGAAGTTGAAGACTTACTCCCCACTCGGGAGTTCGACTTGCTCCCCACCCAAACGGTCGGTGGCGCCGAAGCCAGCGGAGGCGGCATCGTCGACCAGGGTCAAGAATTCGGCTCCTGACCCGTCTATATATCTTAAAGAGGCGGGGAAGAAGGGACCCCGCACTACGCATTCCCTTTCTCCAAAAAAAGGGAAGCCATCCTCCCCACCATCTGCGGATGCTTCTGAGCCTGGGGATGTTTCGGTCCCCAGATCTGCGCGCTCCCCACGGAGATCCCCCCGCCGCCGAACTGCGTCTAGGAAATCTTCCGCCGAGTCGATTCACTCCATGACCTCGCCTGAGGACATGGAGATTATAGTCGACGTAGTGGCTGATGATCCTCCAGAGGTTAAGTTGTAGCTTGCTGCTCCAACTTATCCCTAGTTTATAAGTTCACACAATGGCACTGTTACAGTGGAATTGTAACAGTTATGACAGGCATTTGACAGAGCTCCGTCAGCTTATTGCACAATACGCAGCGATTATAGTCTGCCTACAGGAAACAAACCTCAGACCTGATCACGAGACTGTTCTGAGAGGTTTCCGACTATACTCTAAAGAGCGACAAGACGCCGCCCGGGCTTCCGGGGGCGTTTGTACCTTTCATTCACTCTGACTGCTATAGTGAGGAGTTCCACTCGCCACTCCTCTGGAAGCTATTGCAGTTCACGTGTCCTTGCCTGCTATGACAACTGTTTGTAACGTGTACCGTCCACCGAACCATCCCCTTTATATTAATGACGTCTTTGATCTTGTTGATCAACTTCCAGTCCCTTTCCTACTCGTGGGTGATTTCAACTCTCATCACCCCTAATGGGGATCACCATCTTCCTGCCCCAGAGGAAGGGACGTGGAGGGCTTAATTCAAGGGTTGGATTTATCTCTATTAAATACAGGGGAAGCTACACATTTTAGCTTAGCGCACGGCACGTACTCACACATTGACTTGAGTGTGTGTAGCCGTGCGCTGGTCGCCCTATTTGGTTGGTATGTACACGACGACCTCTGAAACAGTGACCATTTCCCGATCGTTCTTACACTTCTGCACCAGAAGCCCGTGGAGTTCCCCAGTCGTTGGGTGCTTAAGCGGGCAAATTGGCCCTCGTTTCAAGAACGAGCTGTGTTCGTTGATCTTGGTTGCCGGAGCGTCGATGACGAGGTACAGCACATCACCGATGTGTTTCATGCTGCCGCCGAAGAGTCCATTCCATCCTTTTCTGGGACTCCTCGTCGCAAACTCGTCCCTTGGTGGACAGAGGATATTGCAGCGGCAATAAGAGACCGTCGTCGAGCTCATAAGCACTACCGTCGGCGTCCAACCATGGCCAATTTGGTGGCATTTAAGAAATTTCGTGCCAAGGCACGGATTCATATTCGCCAGAGTAAGAAACAATCCTGGGAACGGTATGTGTCTTCTATTACGGCACATACCCCCTCCTCTCAAGTGTGGACTAAACTACGACGCATTTCGGGAATTCAGACATCTTCTACTGTACCGGGAATTTCCATTGATATTGAATCGGTTACAGATCCATATCGCGTTGCAAACCATCTCGCCTCGTATTTTGCGGACATATCCGGTTCCGATAACTATGACCCTGCCTTCGTGGCCCTGAAGCGCGAAGCGGAACGTTTCCAGCTAAGTTTTGCTTCCCGCGCTTCGGAGGAGTACAACGTGCCCTTTACGGAGTGGGAACTCCGCGGAGCGCTGGCGCTCTGCAGGGACACGTCTCCCGGCCCAGATAATATTCACAACCAGATGCTTAAGCACCTTAACGATGAGAGCATTCGTTATTTGCTCAGGGTGTTTAACCAAATCTGGTTGGAAGGTGTGTTTCCAGCGCAATGGCAGGAAGGTATCATTATACCTATCCTGAAGCCCGATAAGGATCCCAATTTGACAGGGAGTTACAGACCTATTTGTCTCACTAACGATCTATGCAAGCTCTTTGAGAGGATGGTCAATCGGTGCCTGGTGTGGGTCCTGCAGAAACGGGGACTCCTGTCTGAATACCAGTGTGGTTTCAGGGCGTCTCGGTGTACAAACGACCATCTGGTACGCCTGGAGACCGCTTTTCTCCGGAGACAACACCTAGTCGCTGTTTTCTTTGACCTCGAGAAGGCCTATGACACCACTTGGCGTTACGGCATCCTCTCTACCCTGCATCAATGGAAATTCCGAGGTAACTTGCCGGTTTTTATTGCAAATTTTCTGTCCCTTCGCCTGTTTCGTGTCCGAATAGGGGGGACATATTCGCAATATCATATACAGGAAAACGGAGTCCCACAGGGATCGGTGCTTAGCGTAACATTATTTGCGATTGCCATAAACGGTATAGTCGCTGCTGCTGGTCCAGCAGTGGTACCGTCGCTATATGTAGACGACTTCGCTCTACATTATAGTGCGCAAAATATGGCGGTCGCTGAACGACAGCTACAACAAGCTATTCGGAGAGTGGAACGCTGGACACTAGAGCATGGCTTTCGATTCTCAACCGCTAAGTCCTCGGTTGTCCATTTCTGCCGAAAGCGCACTCTCCATCCTGATCCTGAGCTTTATCTGGGCAATGTAGCTTTGCCTGTTGTTGCTGCGTACCGGTTCCTTGGGCTCCTTTTCGATCAGAAATTGACGTGGGAGCCACACGTGCGGTGTTTGAAAACTGCCTGTGCAAAGAAACTCAACATGTTGCGGTATCTTAGCGGCACATCATGGGGGGCGGACCGCGCGGTGCTCCTACGCTTTTATAAGGCACTGATTTTATCTAGATTAGATTATGGCAGTGTAGCATATGGTTCGGCCCGTAAGTCAGTGCTTGTTAAACTGGACAGTGTCCACCACGGCGGTGTGAGGCTGGCGACGGGTGCCTTTCGGACGAGCCAAGTCGTCAGCTTGCTCGCCGAGGCTGGCGTACCTCCTTTACACCTGAGGCGCCAACAAGTACTGCTGACCTATGTTGCAACTATTCGACAGATGCCACTTCATCCAAGCTATCCATGTTTGTTTTCCAATCCGAATCGCCGGCTGTATGATGCGCTCGCCCGAGCCACTCGGCCGGCGGGGATTCGCTTGGATGACTTATACCGTCAGTTCCGATTTCCCTGTCTCCTGTATCGTCCGAGTTCCTAGCAAGGCCCCTCCGTGGATGGTCTCTCGCCCTGATATCATCCTGGATCTGCACACCGGCCCCAAGTAGGACGCGGACTCCTCCGTCCATTGGAGGCTGTTCCAGTCCGTGGTGAGGCGGTATCCGGGATCAGGGCTTCTATTCACGGACAGTTCGAGGGTAAACGAGAAAGTAGGCTGTGCATTTGTGGTTGAGGATCGTCGGTTTCTCTTTTCACTTCCCGAGACCTGTGGCGTGTACACAGCGGAGCGCTATGACACCTTAGAGGCTCTGCGGTACACGTTATCAGACGATCACCAGCACTTTCTTGTGTGTACTGACTCTCTGAGTGCGCTGCAATCGATTGATGTGTGTTTCCCGAAGCACCCGTTGGTCCAGCGTGTGCACGACCTGCTCGTCAGTTCGCGTAACGCTAGAACCGGGGTGACCTTTGTGTGGCTTCCTAGCCACATGGGTATTGCGGGAAACGAGCTTGCTGATCAGGTGGCGAGAGAGACAGTCGCACTGCCCTCGCTACCATATAAGGTGCCTGCTAGTGATGTGCGCTCTCAGTTGCGGCATTCGATCCTATCGTATTGGGAGGAAGCATGGCGTGCCACGCCTCCACCCAACAAACTGAGAGGCATCAAGGAGACAACGAAGGTGTGGAAATCTTCCTTCCGATCTCTCCGGAAGGAAGCTGTGGTACTCTGTCGACTACGGATCGGCCATGGGATTGCTACGCACTCCCACTTGCCAAAGAGAGAAGAGACCCCTGTGTGTCCTTGCGGCGCCCACCTAACCGTGGCACACCTTCTCTTGGAGTGTGTGGATCTGGTCGATCTGCGAAGGACTCTTAAACTGCCTAATACTCTCTCCCTTATTCTCCGTGATGACGGGCCGTCAGCTGACCTCGTCATCCGGTTCATGAGGGAGAGTGGTTACTTTTTTAAATTTCAATGTGTAGTCACGACTTTTAATTCAGGTTAAATCTGTTTTATTGTGTTCATCTATTTTATTGTTCACTATGCTTTATTTGTTTTATCCTTTTTTACCATCCGCCTTTTATTCTTTTTATTCAAATAAGGCATAATTTTTGGGGCTCACTGTCTGTTTTATAAACACCATTTTCGTTTCATCCATGGCAGTGAGTTGTTTTTATCTACATCCTTTCATTTCACGCCATTTCATTTAATTAGGGGCCGATAACCTCGATGTTAGGCCCCTTAAAACAACAATTATCATCATCATCATCATTAATTGCCCCTATCAACATGCAAAATTTCAGTGATTGCTGTAACTGATTCGTAGATATTGAGAACCGTCTAAATATTTCGGATGGTCGCCATGTTGCATTTTTATAATTGTTGGTCTTAGAGTAATGTACTATTACATGAAAATTATTGTGTACCGTTAGGTGTAGTATTCAAACTTCAATCGCATGATTAGGACACAAGAAATAAAAACGAGATTTTACTATTTCGCACAGCTGCCATTTTGTGATTATGAAAACAATTGAAATATTTTAGATTCCAGTGAATTAAAACTTGTATAAGCATTTACCGTACCAAATTTCACTGCACTCAGTTGGTTAAATCGCGAGAAACGTCTATTTAAATATTTTTATTTCGCGTCGCCGCCATGTTGGATTTGTGCTCACCAGGGCCTGTTCCACGAATGAACTTCGCAACTATTCACTTTTCACTTTGCACTTTTCAGCTCAGATTTTGTTCCACCATCACTTGTCAGATTTGTCTTGCAAAGTGAAAAGTGAAAAGTTGGGAATCTTTTCACTTTTGAAGCCTATTATGTTCCTCCAATGGTGCAGAAATGCAAAGTGCAAAGGAATGAAGTGAAAGTTTTCAGAGATCTTGCAAAGAGACGATTCCCTTTTCAGCTCTTAATAAACAAGTCTTTACACTAGTTTCTCAGCGCAGAATTTGGTTTAGTGTAATAAATATGTTACGACGATAGCTTTTGTTATCAACAAGTGAGGATTGTGATGAAAAATCCATCCAGAGGACATACAAATACAAGATGAATTTTCAAAACCTCACTTCGACGGAATTTCGTGAGTTTTTTTCGTGTTACCCAATAAAAACTTACTATATTCTTGAAATAATTGGCCATTTATTGAAACCTGTAACAAAAAGAAGTCGATCTCTTTCCGAAAATGAACAAATTACTGTATGCTTACATTGGTTAGGAAATGGTGACCAGCTGCACGGTGTAGCATGGGACATCAAAATCAACTGTTACTCAAGTCGTAGATGCTATAGTAAATGAAATATTTCCTAACATAGGTCTAGTACGTTGGCCAGAAAATTATTGGTACCAAAATTATATCTTCCAGTTCACCACGAAAAATAAAGCATTAAATCATGGAGTATTAAACAGTTTGTTCATTGAATAAACTTGATCGGATCATTCCTACGAAAAGACTTTTCACTTTGCAAAGAAGTTGAAAAGTAATACATATACCATGGTGGAACAGAAAGACTTTCCACTTTGCAAGAATTCAAAAGTGCAAAGTGAAAAGTTGCAAAGTTCATTCGTTGGTAGCAAGATGGCGTCACAGTGAAAGTGTAGTGAAATAGCAGCTAGTGAGGCCCGACGAGAGGGGGGGGGGGAAGCAGGGCTGGTGCCCCGGGGCCCGACCCTCCCAGGGGCGCCCGGCGTCCTAGGAGAGGCCCAGTTGGGCAGTGGATCATTATTGCCTTTATGTGACTTGAGTTTGCTCTTGCTATAATTTGGTGAATGCAATGAACTGTCTTGGTACAATGTTACAAGTATTGCAAACATATTCAGTCAAGAGGACAATATTTTCCTTCGCAAAGTGCTTGTGGGAAGAACAACTGTCTCGGAGCGGTCAACATAGGCGATGGGGCTTTCCTAGGTATTAGGTAGATTTCATTAGAAAGCTAACTATTGCAATGGGTACCATGTTTCGACTTCCGGAAAATTTCGACATATCTTCGCGTTTCATATCCCCCAGACCCCAAAACCACCGTCAGTTCAAAAGTTTATATATAATTTATGTATGTATATATATTGAACCCTTATTGATTTGCCGATCAATAAGTCTTCATGATTTTTATTATTATTATTACTGATGCCCAGGCAGTACATGTTGAAGTTGACAAAGGGGAGACAGATAGTGTGTCGCAATTATTGCAACAGGAGTAGCGTGGTAGTTATTCCTGACGATGACCGGTTAAGCCGAGTTCAAGGACAAATTCTGTATGAACGCGCATCCAAATCGGCGTCATTATGGACGTGCCATAAGTGGAGTTCCAACCGATACACGATTGAATCAGCAAATCAGGAGAGAGGACGCCTAAGCCACGCGGAGAGTGGCGTACATTAAAAAAGCGCGCTAAAACACGTGTCTGAAGAACCGCCGATGCGATATGTCCATTGAGACGTTTGGATGAAAAGAAGAAGATTGATACTAGTCCCAAGTCTGTGAGTTGAAAACTACGGATTATTTTCACAGATTGCCCCCACTCCACCCCATTCTGTCAGTTTCTAATAAATTGATCTGTGATGAGCTGTTTGAGACACAACTTTATCGAGCTCTGGTGAGCAACATTCACGCCAGTTTGAGTCACGATTTATGAAGCTCTAGTGAGCATACTTCACGTCTGTTTGGACAAACATTTTATTTTGTGCTCAAGGGAGCAGAGTTCACGCTTAGCGGAGGGGAGATCTCTAGTCGAGATAAGCGCTACGCGGTAGACATATTTGAGACTTGTTAAAAGCCAGTTGCGTAGAGAACGAAGAGTGTAATTTTCTGTAAAATTTTGTGTTATATTTTGTGTGACGTATATGTGCGTGTGATATAAGCAAATGCTGAGATAGGGCCAGTTCTACGTTGAGTAATCGCCTAGGACTTTATTGTGAGTGAAAGTCAGTAGCTCATAGCGATTCTAGCTAGGCAAACTAATAACTTTGAACATTTCATTCCAAGAAGCAACGCCAAGATGTCTCCTGGAAGGTCGATTGGTGGAATGAAGTGCTACGCCTCTACCAATACGTCGACGATGGACGAGTAGATTTCCCGTAGGGAAATGCCTCGGAATGGAGGTTGAGTTCTACATGCTGTACGGTGATGTACAAACCATTGATTTATTCAATATGTAGCTAGATTATACGCGTGAACCTTGTAAATAATTTATTCATTGTTTTTCTTGTATTTAGATTTCTTTTGTGAGCCGACACTGTTGTATTTAAATGTACGTTGGCACGTGGCCAAGTGTTTGTTTGATTGTATATTTTTCTTATGAGTCATATTTAGTAAGCACGGCGTGTGTATTTTGATTTTATTTATGCGAATCCGAAATTCGTCCTGGTCGATAAGTGGTGATTTATTCAAATTCATTTTTTTAATAGAAAAGGGGGGGTTAAGAGTTGTTTGATGTTGTGCGAACAGGTTTTTATTCATACTAAGGTTGCCGAGCGCAACAAATTAAGATATCACTGTAAAACACCTTAGTTCTATATTTTTTGAGGTTTTTTTTTTTACTCCTTTTCAGGTTCTATAGTCACGGACTAGATTGGGAGCGCAAGTCGGTGGAAAATATTTATGTCCTTTATTTCAGGTTTCTGTCAAACCCATACGTGTGATTCTGTGTGTGTACTGTGTCAAGGTGTGTGTATTGATTCTTCGTGATGAGGGGTAGGATGTGCCTACCGCCCTCATATATTGTGGTTGTATTTTATTGGAAAGGCAGAGTGCTCTCAGAGACTACTGTCCCTTGTCCAGTGCTGATTCTTGGATTTCCGTGGGAAATGCTAAGATATTTTATTTTGACACACACACGTATATTATGTGCTTTTGGGAGCACGCTTCTTCGAGACTCGAACCCGTGCCACGGCAGGTCGAGGTTATTGACACGTGGGTTGACAGATGTGCAGATTCCACTTTGCGCCCGTCTATGTCTGGTGATTCATCGTTTAGGCAGTCCAGCTGACCGTCTGACTCCTGTAAGCTATCCGTAGCAAACCTGTTTTTTAATGGTCATTGGATCATAATTAATCTGGGAGTTCGCCATGTCCGTTACGAATTACCGCATATCGTATGAAATAAAATATTTGTTTTATGATGTAAATGTTGGCTTTGAGCCTAGTGATTACTATGACTCACTTCATTGTTAGATTTGTCTGTTGGGACACCGCTGGGTGTATTTTATTTCTCTTGTAAAAATGGCAAACGGCCATATGTGTATTTTTCTTGATTGGTCACTTGTTAATTTACTTGTGTTGATTTGAAAAGTCCTAATTTTAGGCGTTATTGTTGTCTGCTACGGCAGTTCGTTGATTCCAATTTCATGCGGAAATTATTTTTTGTTTTATTTAGTGTAGGAAGTGTCGGATTAGTTTAATTAGTGTTTAGTTGGTTCCTCGTGTCTGTCTAGCTCTAAGACAATGCAGATTCGTCCCCTGAAGGTTTACTGGATGGTAACGAATCTCGCATTAATTTGTACACATCGTAACGCATGTAGAACAGCCGCACACGCACTTGTCATTGTAGTAATTTGGGGCATTTGGTTCAAATGTTTACGATCTCTCCTGAGATTAGGCCTCGTTTGGCATTTTATTATTTCAAGTGGGAGTCATTTGGGAGACCTTGTTTGTTTTGTTATTTGTAAATAGTGTAAATTTGTCGATCTGTTATTAAATTCATATGTTTTAACCCTGGTATTCACTTTTCCTGCATGTTATTTTGTTATATGTTACCCTGCATGTTATAAGAAGCGCTTAACAACAACTTTACGAAATGGACTGTTACACCCCCCGAAACTGTGTCTCATATGCTTCTTTGCAAGGGTTCATATATCAAAAATGGCTGCCCAAGTGGGGATTGTTGTTGTTGTTGCTTTGTTGACCTCATACTTATTTTGCTGAGAAATGATGTCAGGTCAGCAGGACAAGAGTAAATTCAGTAAATTGAGGCGAAGTTGTACCGCCATGTGTATTAGTAAAATCACTGAGTTCTCAAAGTTAGAAATGTTGAACAAGGTTAGAAGTTGATATTGTATTTGTTGTTAACTTGTTCTGGTGCCCGGCTTAAAATTAAAAAATTTGCATATTTAGTGAACTCAGTCAAAAGCAGGAAGGTGTTTCCTTACTTTACATTTAATTAACTTCGGCTAATTGAAGTGTTTTTCGTAAATTCTGTTAGTTAGGAATTTAAAAGCAGATCACAAGGGAGTTATTTTGTTGTTTGGAAATAAGAGTCATTATTCAGTAAGATTTTGATTACTGAAAATTTATTTAAATTAGAATCAGTGTAATATTTAAATATCAAGACATGTGTGTGTGTACGACTGAAATCCCATTGCATGACCCTATTTTTCTCAGAATATATTTGTGTGTTTTGCGATGGCTAGCATCGTGGAGATTAAAGTGTTGATGGAGCAGATGTATGTGCAAATGTCTGCAAAGACGGAGAAACAGTTAAAAAACTTGAGTGAACAGAGTGATAAACAATTACAGGACGTGAACAGTAACATTACGGTACAATTGCAAATCCAGAAATTGGATAGTAACAAACAATTACACGAGTTGCGTGAACATAATGATAAACAATTAAATGACATAACGACTCAATTACATGAACAGAATGATAAACAGTTAGTTGAACTAAACCACAAGTTATCGGAGCAGGCAACCCTACAAACAGTTCAATTAGAGAGGATAACACTTGAAATAAATCAGAGTACTAAAGTAGAATTAGAGAAACTGGCAGGAGAGGTGGCAGAGAATAATTCGAGGCAGTTAGGAGAAATTAAGAAGCTAGAATCTAAATTTGACGACAAACTAGTACAGTTAGATGGAATGGTAGCCGCCAAATTGAAACAAATCGAGACAGCATGCGTGAACAATACGGCAGGGATCAAAAGCACGCAGGATGAATTACAGGGGCAATTCAACAGAATAGAGGCGAAAAATGTAAACATACAGGAGCAGATTAATTCAGTCGACAACAATGTGTTAGGATTGATAAAGGAACTTGACAAACTGGAGATAAAAACGGAGAAAGAACGGTTGCACTTGCGCGAATACCTGGAAGACCAGTTAACCAAAAATCAAGAGCAAATACGAGAAGAGATAGGAGAACAACTAATTAAAACTCAGCAGCTGATACAAGAGCAAATAGGGGAACAGCTTGAGAAGAATCAGGAAAACAACGAGGGAAAAATTAACAATTTGAAGAGTAGGATCCGGAAAGATTGGGAACAGCAGGTGAATGAGACTAAAGGAGATAGGCTGACGATATTAAAGAGGCTAGGCGAGAATAACACTAGAATGCAGGCTCTGGAGGAAAGTATGAAGTCCAAGTTCCAAGAACATGAAGACCTCATCGTTAAGAATGAGATAAAATCTTTAGAGAATGCCACTTTATTCTCTTCAGAAAATTCAGTAGGGAAACATGGAAGTATTGGAAGTCCGGAGGGGATGAAGCTAGCTGAGGATACGAGCCGAGGTCTGAGTACAAAGATAACTTGCGACACATTCCAAAATTACAGAGGGGAGACGTCAACTCCACAACCTGGTCTGGCACCTGCCCAAGTCATACAAGTAATTAGGGGAAACGATTTTAAACCCGACAAATTCAGGGAAAATTCTGGATCTACTCCAAATGCATTTTTGCGTCAGCTGGATGATTATTTTAATGACCAACACGTCAGTCCCGCAAAACAGCTTCGACTGGTGGAGAAATTTTTAGAGGGCCCAAGTTTAATCTGGTTTCAAAGCTTCAAGTATACGTTTAATGACATGGCCCAGTTTAAAGAGGCATTTTTGAGGAAGTTGAGTCCTTCACTCCAGCAGGGGTTGAGGATGGATTTATATATCAGAAAATACCATAGCACACACCCTACAATGTTTTCTGAGTTCTTTAGTCAACAGCTAGTAAAATTCCGCGATTTTGACGAGCCGCCTTCTGAAGAAAACATGATTTTAGCTATCGGCAAGCAGCTTCCGATGAACATACAGCAATTTTTAGTGGCAGGAAATATCAAAACCGCAGTTCAGGCCGAGGAGATACTCCGCCACTTGGATGAAACTAGTATGGTCAGTCCGCAGACCGGGAGACGGAATATGGAGTGTGTCAACACTGCAGAAGTAGTTCAAGGGCATCAAAACGGTCAAAGTCAGAACAATCAGACGAAGACACAATCCACCAGCACACAATTTACGCCCAGACGGCAGGAGTTCGACGGTCGGAACCAATATAATAATAATAACAATAGGAACTTCCAAAATCGCCGTGATAATTATAACAATAATCAGAACAACAATCACAATCAGAGGACGTAACAGCGAGAATATACTAACTGGAGGGGAAACCAAAGGCAGGGTAGACCATACCAAAGGAACGGGGACGGCAGATGGAATAATCAGAGGAATTATCGGCAAGATAACCAGGGAGATTATCGTAATGACTGGAACGAGCGGTACGCTGAGTCACAAAAATATTTGGATGAATTAAATGCAGAAGAAGAAAGAGAAGTGGAGACGGGCGATGGCAAATAGAAAAAGTCCAGATAATCACCAGGATGCGGGGGCGGAAAGTTTATTACATCAGCAGGAAAGACACTATGACAACCGGCGAAACTCAACAAATGGGTCGCAGGATTAAAAAAAAACACGATTACATCAAAACCAGATAGCTTGAAAACGGAGGAAACCAGGGAACGGGTGGAGTTGATTGTTGCGAATATTGAAGAGTGGGTAGCATTCCCGGACGATTGCCTGGAGGAAGTGGTGAAGGACCGAGAGAATGTAATTAGACAATTGCCAATTATTTATGCTCATATTGGAGGTCTTAGAGTGAGGTGCCTGATCGACACGGGTAGCCAGGTGAGTTTAGTCACGGAAGCATCGTTGAAAGAAATTGGAAATAAACAAACCATTCCAATTATGCCTGTACCATTAATGAAAGTCCGAGGGGTCATTCCTGACAAGACCATAGTTTGCAAGCACCAAGCATATTTAGATCTGGAGATATTAAACCATACATTTTCACAAACTTTTATCGTGATACCAAAGTTGAATTATAATGTTATTCTGGGAGTCAACTTCATTTGTGATTTCCACGCTATAATTGACCTACATAATAATACTGTGAGTTTTAAACAAGTTGAGGGCTTGAGTCACGTTGGTCTGAACATGGAAGAGAGTCCACTAGAGAGAGAGGCGAATACTTGGGTCATTGAAGAATGCACTAATGAGGCGATTGAAGATAAGAACTCGACGGAGGAACGAGTAAGCGAGACAGCTGTTATTGAAATTGACGGTCAATATATTTCGCAGGAACTTTGGATACATTTGGCGGAGGAAGAAATTAGCGGGTCCAAATTTGAAATTTTACTTCAGGAGCGACTTAAGGAGGCAATAGTAGGGGAACCTGACAGAAGCAAATTAGAAGAGATTTTGAGACATCATAAGGGAGTTTTCGACACGATCCCTGGAAAAGTATTAAATTTTCAGTATGCCAAGCAAATTACCGATTGGACCCCATTTAAGAGTAAATTGTACCCGATCCCAGAGAAACATTTTGCTCAGGTCAAGGACATTATTACTAACCTATTAGATTCTGGCATGATTAGAAAAGCAGCAACCCCATATTTAAATGCAATATTGGCTGTGGCCAAGCCCAATGGATCAATCAGATTATGCCTAGACGCTCGGGTTTTAAATAGCAAACTGTTAGTCGAGCACGACCAAGCACCAAGGATCAAGGATGTATTGAAGGGCTTCCGTGGAAAGAAGATATATTCTAGCGTCGATTTAACGAATAGTTTCCACCACCTGGAACTTGAGGAAAAATACCAGTTATTGACGGGGTTTTTATTTGATAACCAAAGCTATATCTGGTCTCGCATGCCCTTTGGTGTAAAAACAGCAGGATGTGCATTGATAAGAGCACTAGACAGGAATCTAACTGAAGAGGTCAAAAGCTTTACTACAAGATATGTTGATGACATACTCATAACATCAGAAACAATGGAAGAACATTTGGAAAACCTAAACAAACTTTTGGATAATTTGAGAACCATGAATTTCAAAATTAATTTGAAGAAATCGCACTTTTGCCAGAGCGAAATTCTGTATTTGAGTCACATAATTGATGTTGAAGGCGTGAGACCAAATCCGGCGAAAATAGACGCAATTAAGAAATTCCCTACACCAACTAAAGTGAAACATGTTAGAGCATTTTTGGGAGTGACAGGTTTCTTTAAAAGAGAATTGTCCTGGGTACATGGAAACAGTAGCACCGATGCAAGAGATGCTGAAGAAATCTAATCGATGGTCATGGAATGAGGAGTGCGACAGGTCCTTTAGAGCCACGAAAGACCTACTGGAGAATTGTGTGAAGTTAGGATACCCAGACTTCGCGAAGAAATTTGTGATCCAGGCAGACGCTTCGTTGATTGGGATTGGCGCCATGCTTTACCAAGTGGACGCTGATGAACCCAAGAATCGATCATATTTGGCATTTACTAGTCGTAAACTTAGGAAGCACGAGAGAAAATACACTGTTACAGAACTTGAGTTGTTAGCGATTTTGTACTCGTTACAACAATGGCGCAAGATGGTCTTCGGGTACTCCATTGTTGTCAGAACTGACCACCATGCACTGACCTTCTTATTCAAAACAACGATGGCAAGCGAAAGAGTTACGCGTTGGTCCTTTTATATACAGCAGTTCGATATCAGCATAGAACACTGCCCTGGAAGGATGAACATCATACCAGATGCTATAAGCAGGAACCCTGAAGATGAGAACGAGACAGCAGTAGATGTACAACACATAGCATTAACACCTAAGGCTCGTGAATTTTTGGATAAGTTGAAAGAAATTCAGAAGGAACAAGAAAAGGACCCATGGATGATGATGATGATGATCAAGTTTTACAAGAAGGAACTACAGCCAGATTCACCTGAATATCGAGGAGCCCGTGCCAAGGAAGCAAAATTCCTTTACCTCAATAATCTTCTTCACAAGTTCGTGGATGATGATCACACCAAACTTCGAATTCTAGTTCCAGCATCGTTACAGAGAGGATTGACATGGCATGTCCATGAAAGCTTAGCACATATCGGCACTGACAAAACTGAAGCAACAATAGGAAAAACTTTTACTTGGCCAAAGATGCGATATACCATTGTTGAAGTAATTAGGACTTGTGACGCGTGTCAGCGTACTAAGCCCAATAATTTCATACTGAAACAGCTTCCAAAACCTTTATTACCACAGAAACTGTGCGAACAGGTCGCTATTGACTGTTTTGGTCCTCTAGTTAAGGGAAAATGTGGATGCCGACACCTTCTTGTATGTGTCGATGTATTTTCCAAGATGGTGGTATTATGTCCAATCCAGAAGACGACATCAAAGCAAGTCCTCAGCAGAATCCAGAACAAAGTCATTCCGACGCTTGGGAAGCCGGAATTCATCTTATCTGACCATGGAACATATTTTACAAGCAATGTTTTTAGACAAGGTCTAGAGAACCTAGGAATAAAGCATGTTCTATCTAGCATTCGCCACCCTTGTGGAAATCCAAGCGAAAGAACGATTCGCTGTGTTGCCAAATATTACCGCGTCATGATTCCAAATGATCATAATAAGTGGGTCGACAGAGTATGAGATATTGAGATGTGCATGAATACTACGAAGCACGAGTCGACAGGTCAAGTCCCACTAGTTGTACACCACAACAGGATGCCTGAAAGATCTTGGGATAAGATTATTCCATGCCCAAGGGACCCGTTGTTAACACATGAGCTGCGTATTCAGAGAACCAGAGAACACATGAGGAGCCAAGCGGACCTAAGACTGAGGAGATACAGAGGGAAGAAATTTCATCGCGAACTTCAGGAACAGGAACTAGTGCTTGTTCGGAGACCACCGATATCAGATCCTAAGAACAAAGTATTTGCCAAATTCTGTCCAAAATTTATCGGCCCGATCCGTATTATCAAAAATTTGGGTAATAATGCTTATAGACTTGAAGAATTGAGCACTGGCGCTAAATCTGTTTTCAATAGTGCTAATCTCAAGCCGTATTACAGGAGGGAACCATTTGATGAATATTCAGGACAAGGAATGCAGAATTTTATTGCAAAAATTAATTTGAGAACCCACACTCAAATGTACGTGGCTACGTGGTACCTGGGAGAGAGCGAGCTTTGTTTGTAAACAAGACAGCAGGTCTGGCAGAAGTTGTAATTGTGTGAGGGAGAGGGGGAAGGTCGAGCGAGACGTGTGAATGACATTGCAGCGAGAAGCGCGCACACTAATTGGGACAGTGGAATGCACACTCAGGCAGAAGAGTGAGGTACTTAAGTGATGTTATCTATAGTACTGTGGATATTGTTTTTAAAATCCAAATCAATCACTTGCTTCGAATTTCAAAACCTTGCTGAGGATAAATGAACCCTTATTGATTTGCCGATCAATAAGTCTTCATGATGTTTATTATTATTATTACTGATGCCCAGGCAGTACATGTGATGTTGACAAAGGGGAGACAGATAGTGTGTCGCAATTATTGCAACAGGAGTAGCGTGGTAGTTATTCCTGACGATGACCGGTTAAGCCGAGTTCAAGGACAAATTCTGTATGAACGCGCATCCAAATCGGCGTCATTATGGGCGTGCCAGAAGTGTAGTTCCAACCGATCCACGATTGAAATAGCAAATCAGGAGAGAGGACGCCTAAGCCACTTGGAGAGTGGCGTACCTTAAAAGAGCGCGCTAAATCGCGTGTCTGAAGAACCGCCGATGCGATATAATTCCGCATAAGTCCATTGAGACGTTTGGAAGAAAAGAAGAAGATTGATACTAGTCCCAAGTCTGTGAGTTGAAAACTACGGATTATTTTCACAGATTGCCCCCACTCCACCCCATTCTGTCAGTTTCTAATAAATTGATCGGTGATGAGCTGTTTGAGACACAACTTTATCGAGCTCTGGTGAGCAACGTTCACGCCAGTTTGAGTCACGATTTATCAAGCTCTAGTGAGCATACTTCACGTCTGTTTAGACAAACATTTTATTTTGTGCTCAAGGGAGCAGAGTTCACGCTTAGCGGAGGGGAGGTCTCTAGTCGAGATAAGCGCTACGCGGTAGACATATTCGAGACTTGTTAAAAGCCAGTTGCGTAGAGAACGAAGAGTGTAATTTTCTGTAAAATTTTGTGTTATATTTTGTGTGACGTATATGTGCGTGTGATATAAGCAAATGCTGAGATAGGGCCAGTTCTACGTTGAGTAATCGCCTAGGACTTTATTGTGAGTGAAAGTCAGTAGTTCATAGCGATTCTAGCTAGGCAAACTAATAACTTTGAACATTTCTTTCCAAGAAGCAACGCCAAGATGTCTCCTGGAAGGTCGATTGGTGGAATGAAGTGCTACGCCTCTGCCAATACGTCGACGATGGACGAGTAGATTTCCCGTAGGGAAATGCCTTGGAATGGAGGTTGAGTTCTACATGCTGCACGGTGATGTACAAACCATTGATTTATTCAATATGTAGCTAGATTAGACGCGGGAAGGTTGTAAATATTTTATTCATTGTTTTTCTTGTATTTAGATTTTTTGTGTGCCGACACTGTTGTATTTAAATGTACGTTGGCACGTGGCCAAGTGTTTGTTTGATTGTATATTTTTCTTATGAGTCATATTTAGTATGCACGGCGTGTGTATTTTGATTTTACTTATGCAAATGCGAAATTCGTCCTGGTCGATAAGTGGTGATTTATTCAAATTCATTTTTTTAGTAGAAAGGGGGGGGGTAAGAGTTGTTTGATGTTGTGCGAACAGGTTTTTATTCATACTAAGGTTGCCGAGCGCAACAAATTAAGATATCACTGTAGAACACCTTAGTTCTATATTTTTTGAGGTTTTTTTTACTCCTTTTCAGGTTCTATAGTAACGGACTAGATTGGGAGTGCAAGTCGGTGGAAAATATTTATGTCCTTTATTTCAGGTTTCTGTCAAACCCATACGTGTGATTCTGTGTGTGTATTGTGTCAAGGTGTGTGTATTGATTCTTCGTGATAAGGGGTAGGATGTGGTTGTATTTTATTGGAAAGGCTGAGCGCTCTCAGAGACTACTATCCCTTGACCAGTGCTGATTCTTGGATTTCCGTGGGAAATGCTAAGATATTTTATTTTGACACACACAGGTATAGTATGTGCTTTTGGGAGCACGCTTCTTCGAGACTCGAACCCGTGCCACGGCAGGTCGAGGTTATTGACACGTGGGTTGACAGATGTGCAGATTCCACTTTGCGCCCGTCTATGTCTGGTGATCATCGTTTAGGCAGTCCAGCTGACCGACTGACCCCTGTATGCTATCCGTAGCAAACCTGTTCTTTTAATGGTCATTGGATCATAATTAATCTGGGAGTTCGCCATGTCCGTTACGAATTACCGCATATCGTATGAAATAAAATATTTGTTTTATGATGTAAATGTTGGCTTTGAGCCTAGTGATTTCTATGACTCACTTCATTGTTAGATTTGTCTGTTGGGACACCGCTGGGTGTATTTTATTTCTCTTGTAAAAATGGCAAACGGCCATATGTGTATTTTTCTTGATTGGTCACGTGTTAATTTACTTGTGTTGATTTGAAAAGTCCTAATTTTAGGCGTTATTGTTGTCTGCTACGGCAGTTCGTTGATTCCAATTTCATGCGGAAATTATTTTTTGTTTTATTTAGTGTAGGAAGTGTCGGATTAGTTTAATTAGTGTTTAGTTGGTTCCTCGTGTCTGTCTAGCTCTAAGACAATGCAGATTCGTCCCCTGAAGGTTTGCTGGATGGTAACGAATCTCGCATTAATTTGTACACATGGTAACGCATGTAGAACAGCCGCAGACGCACATGTCATTGTAGTAATTTGGGACATTTGGTCCAGATGTTTACGATCTCTCCTGAGATTAGGCCTCGTTTGGCATTTTATTAATTCAAGTGGGAGTCATTTGGGAGTCCTTGTTTGTTTTGTTATTTGTAAATAGTGTAAATTTGTCGATCTGTTATTAAATTCATATGTTTTAACCCTGGTATTCACTTTTCCTGCATGTTATTTTGTTATATGTTACCCTGCATGTTATAAGAAGCGCTTAACAACAACTTTACGAAATGGACTGTTACACCCCCCGAAACTGAGTCTCATATGCTTCTTTGCAAGGGTTCAATATAAATATATATATATATATATATATATATATATATATATATATATATATATATTGTGCCCAACTGGTCACGGCAGAATGGCATCGAACTCAGGTCCTATCTGAGAAGACCATGCACATGATTCTAATTAGAATCGAACCATTGATCTCTGAGGAGGAACAGTTTTAGGGAATCCGAAGAGCAATGTGTTAAATAATGAGATATAATAATGTAGCATGATTTCACGGCCTATATGTGAATATCATAGCAGTTTTAAGGTCAAGAATTGCAAGCAAATGCAAGCAAATATACGTTTTCGAAGCCTACAGGAACGAGAGCAGGCCAGTTGACGTTTTACAAATTACAGTTGGAAAATGGGTGGAGACCATAGACGCCAAGGGATCTACTTTCGTCTGGAGCGAGGAGACAGCTCAAAATTAATGACCCGGGTATTCACCGCTTGACAACGATGGAACCTACGGTAGGGATGAATGCCCACGGAAATTAATTAATTACAGCCAAGTGGAGCATTAAAATGGAATGAAATGTACACCCAGGTGAATATATATATTAGGAGAGTTAATTTAGGAATGATTTTACACCTAAATTAAGGCCAATATCTCTAAATGAACGCATTACTACCGAGCCTACACTCGAGAGGAGTGATTTGGTGACCAGTCAAGGGGGAATCACCATGGTGGCGTCCTGACGCGCTGGACTAAGGCAATTAATTGTAATTAATTGGCCGAAGCGATCGCCGGCACGCGAACGTTTATGAAACCTCCACACTTAAAGAATCAAGGTGTATATGCCATTTCGGCTGAAAAGATATTATTTCAAGGAAGGAGTCGCAGCCACATGTCCGGTGGACTAGTTTTTACGAGAAACCTTTATAAGGAGGGAGCAGTGCAGGCCAAGCCAGTCGTCTACAGTCGTCTACAGTCGTCTTGAGTTGTCTTGTTGTCTTCAGTCTGTATACACGTAACTAATACGCAGCCAGTAAGCGAGCGAAATGTTAAAGTATCAACGCCCAGCCGTTGAAGAACAATGAAACAAGTCGTACAGCTTCATAAGTAATCATGAAGTGCGTCGAAGTAATTTAATATAGATATTTATCTATTATCTGATGCAGATATAAATTCGCCACAGCGAAAAATGAACTTATAATGTTTTTGAACATTTCATATACCGGGAGGTATTGTCAGAATTGTATATGACATTATCATCAGGATCACTACTATGATGGGAGCTTGGGAAACATCGCTACTTAATCTGGATAGTGAGCTGAACGATATTGCAGGTGACGAGGATCGAACGTCCGTAAACGCTGTTAAACTTTCACAGACCAGAGGTTGGCGTAATTGCATCGCATCTCTGAGATCAGGCGTACGAAGAGTCCGAGTAAGGATCAACCTGTGAAATAGTGAATAAGTGTACATAAATTGTGTAATAGTGATTTAAAAGTGTTCATGTGTACAGTGATTAATATGCATTGTGTAAATGTGAGAGAGGCCACTGATAAGAGTATGTTTATCATGTGGGAAATGTGTGAAATTAAGTGTTGTGAAAAATATAACATGATGGCTTAAATCAAGCGTCATGGTAGGCCTGAAGCTGAAAGGCTGGTACCATCCAGCGAAAATAAAAAGTGAGTACCAATTTTCAATGATGTTATAACTAAATAGTTCACCATATAACGATTTATCACTTTGAGACTAAGATGTCACAGTCACTTATTGAACGAGTTTTCACCACTCGTCTTGAATAGAATATGGCTTGGAAGGTGATTTGTTTAGGGCCAGTCAGGCCGAAAATAGTGATGAATGTAACGATAACGTTAAATGATAATAATAATAATAATAATAATAATCTGGGGTCGGCAACAGTAAAGTAATAGGCATTTTTGGCCTAAATAATGTTCAAAATGTGTCATGTCTAATATAAAGATACTTTGTTTTGGTAAACAGTAAGAAAGTAACGTGGAATATAACGAGATACGAGAGTTTTTCAGTGTCAATGATGTGTTGAATGAATATTTGATATGGTCAATCCTTAGGATTATATTTGAGGACCATTAAACTAATGTAAGCCAGTAAATTTATACATTGTTATTAGGAGCTAGTTAAAGCTTTGGCTTAAGTGATATTACAGAGAGAACGCGGGTGCCTTAATAATTGAGTCATCTATGTGAAGTATTGTATGAGCCGCATATAAGCGTGCAGAATTAACGTAGAATCCAGTGATTTACGTAAATAAATAATTGCGGGGACCAAACTAATATAGCTTGCGCGTTAGGTGAGAAGTTGGCTAATCTACGAGTAGTATCGCCCTTGTGCATACTCTATTATTCGCAGCGAATTGGACAGAGCCTGTCTGTATCCAACGCTTGCATGAATTATGGCCACGAGTGATGTCCGTTGAGACTCCGTGAGCATGTGTGTAAATGATCTACCCTGAGAGGTAAGAATCATATTCGTCGTTTAGGAAACGCAGATTTCCTCATGTTATTATGTGACAGCTGCCGGTGAGAATCCTGTGTTCTCATTTTGATGCGCGTCCAAAAGCCACTAGTAGTCACCATAGAACGGCAAGGCTATCACAGGAATCCATCCCCAGCCATGAATGTTAATAGGAGCCAGTTGAGCCCGATACACTCTAATGATAGGTGTTAAATATTTAAATGACTCAATTACTTAGGAACAACACTTAGCGTATCCCTGCTGTAATGCAATTGTAAACAAACTTGACCTTGACAGCAGATGAGAGAAGTGGGTTGGCCCACTGAATCGAGCGGCCATCTTGTGCAGCTTGCCGGAACTAATTTTATTGCCTGCTGGGGAAAGGGAACGTCGGTCCGCTAGTCCTTTAAATTATGGTCACAGTAGGACACTGAAGAATCTCGATATTTCAATATGCAATTAAGTTATGAGTGTAATGATGATGCCAATTGAATTAAAAGATGTGTTGCAACTCACATACATTGTTGAATCAAAAAAATCGGATAATATTTGGCCCAGTTATTCTCTGAAGAGGAACACTGAACCAAATAAAGTGTTAGGCATCCTTTTAGAATGCATTTTTGCCAGTTCACGCTAATTTATGCTGACGGGTATGTGATTTCTAAGAACATGACACATTTGTAACGATAATAAGCCCGACAAGACCCAGAGAATCGTTGTATGGTGAAAATATAAATATTTCTATCCATGTTTATTTTGGAAGGGAAAGTACCACTTTTTAAAGCGTTTCATAGTGATGGAAAGAAGGAAGATGATTCACACGACACAACAAATAATTGTTAATTAAAGCAGAGAAATAATGAATTTATGCTAATCAAAGTAAATGCCATAAGAAACGGAGTAATGTTTTATTAATGTCATTTTGATGTGATATGTGACTTTGTGGTATGATACTCCAGTTAAATAATATTGTGTCACATGATGAACACTATGGAAACCCATGGAAGTCTGAAGGTATCAATGATAGGATGCTAGAAATAGATTTGAGTGCAGTATTGCAATAATGAAGAAGAGACTCACAAAATAACCCTATTTTTATTTGTGGGAGTTAAATATAATTTGTCCTTGATTTGTATTTGTTGTATAGCCATGATTTTTTACCAGTAAATATTTTATTTTTAGGAATATGTTGTGTATTTCATGTAGAGTAGTTACCTGGTAGACTCAAATCCTGAGCATGTGGTCGTATTATGGTGGGCAGGAACGCCCCATACCTCGAAAGACCGTGAGTTAGCTGGGATACGAACACATGTTCCACATGATGACAGTTGGGTACAATATATATATATGTATATCCGTTTCTTGTGGACACGATAACTGCCGTAATTTTGCACCAATCACTTTGAATTTTTTACTGAGTATGTATACCTATAAAATCTCGGTCGAGTTCGTTACTGGGCTAAATCGGTCGAAGGGGGTAAAAATGGTTTTTTTTCTTTTTCGAAAAAGTGACATATTGCTATAACTCTCTTAATATGTGAAATATCGAATCCGTTCAAAGTTCATACCGTACTATGTGTCGGATAAAGCCCAAAAATTTATGTTTGAAGAGTTTTTTTTATAGCACCAACCATTGACCAAAGGGGTGTGAAAAAGCGGGTTTTTCGGGAAACATTAATCATATCTCTCTTAATAGGCACAATATCAAAACCGTACAAAATGGACAATATTCCCCTAATATTTACCTAAAACTTTTGTCTGAAAGAATTCTTGATATGACCCACAATTACGCCAAGGGATGAGAAAAATGATTTCGGAATTATAAGAAAATGCCAAGAGCTATCAGAGGTTGCCATGGCAACACTACTAAATTGGTGAGGGATGAGCCATCAGACGTTGCCATGACAACGCACTTGCACGAGATCAGATTCAGATTTCCATCTGACTAAGTGTGAAGCGGCTTCGGTGACGTAACTGGAAGTATGCTGAACTTCTATGCCCAAGATCGCGGGTTCAAAGCCGGCCGAAGTCGTCGGATTTTCTAAGAGCGCTAAATATCCCTCAGTATGCCTTCCTTTGGAGGGGAAGTTCCAACGTTCGTTGCTGGTTGCGGTGGCATCTAGTAGCCATGTTCAAAGCTAGGTGTCGTTGACGGTAGTATCTGGTAGCAACATTAGGAACTACTGCTTGAAATTGACCGTCTGCAGTCCTTACCTGAATTACAGACTAATACAGCCATCACAATTAACACCGTTTATTAGATGGTTTCTACATTCACCCAAAGTACACGGGGTTACAAGACCGCGTTGTCGCAGCCCCTAAACTGAGGAATCAACCAAAATATCTGCGGGAGATATAATTTTGCTTGAAGAAGTAACAGACCGTTACATAGTTACACATCAGTGTCGAAACCTTACATAAGGACAGTGTTACCACAAGTATAAAAATGAGCCCCAAATGACAATAAGGTTGCCGTCCCCATAAGACAATAAAATGTTTAAAATATGCATAAAATGAGAAAAACAAAGTTAATTAAACTCCAATTATAAAATACTTTCTCGCAATAAATGAGGTCTGATCCTTCTACGAAAACCTGCATATTCTGCCTATTTTCGCCTATCCCCAAGTTTGTCCGGTGAAATCTACCTCCGCCTTCCGGCGTGCCGAGAGGACTAATTTTCCTCAGAATATACCCGAAGACAGACCATTCAATTATTCTAAATTTAGCTCGGGCGAGCTTATGGCTTATGCACCAAACATTCATATAACATTTTCATCCCTTCACTTCAATTTCGCCAAGGCCAAGGCTATCCTGGTGTGGTTGGTCAAATTACTCAAGAGTTTCGAGCTTAGGTGAAATGAATATAACGAGTATATTGTCTCACTAGACGTATTGTATGCCGTAGGTAAAATAGTTTTCAAAGGATCGTCGACACAATAATTCACTTTCGCACTATGTGGAAACTATTAATGCTGGCTAAATATCCTGCGAAAGGGTGGGATGTCTCTGTTATCAGACATAGATAGAAACAAGAAGTTCCGTGACGAACTAAAGAGCCTACTTTTCTTAAAATTTAAGATTCATGCAAATGATTAATATATATGGATCTATCTAGAATAATGACGAAATTAAGTTGGTAATATCGAAATTTCTAATTAGTTCGAAATACTGTATACCTGGCATAATGTAGCCTAATACAGAACTACAGTTGGCAGCCCTGGTGACTGAATATATTCTTAGTTCCATCTCTTAAGGTACAGAATACAATATTTGGTTGAAGTCCAATGGATAGCATGGACGTTACATGCAGTTAAACACTGGATCTAACTGCGCGTAAAATCATGTTGGCAACAATGACATTCATGTATTGGTCAGAAATAATCTGAAATAATATGATCTATTGTTGTGTCAATTTTGAATGAAATCCATTAGTTAGTATAGAAGTTACATGCATTTTAAAATTGGACCTATCGGCAGGCTTAGAATCATGTTGGCAGCACTGGCGTAGGCCTATATTAGTTACTCCAAATTAATCTAGAAGGCCAGGCACTATACGTGTGCAAGGTTTAGAGCTATTGGCTTGCATACTTTCTGATATATTGATATTAGGGAAACAAAAATAGAGACAGTATTTATTAACAGTTGGCAGCCCTGGTTACTCTTAAGAATCGGCATAGACATATCTGTTATGGTACACATAGCACACACGAAATTTGGTTGAAATCCAAATGATAGTATAGAAGTTACATGTATTTACTCCAAATTAATATAAAATGTCAGATACTATACATGTGCATAGTTTAAAGCTGTCGGCTTGCATACTTTCGGATATATTGATATTTCGATAAAATACATTGAGAGCATTTATTAACAGTTGGCAGCCCTGGTGGATTTTAAGAATACGTTCAGTCATATCTGTTTATGTACACATAGCACATACGAAATTTGGTTGAAATCCAATTGATAGTGTAGAAGTTATATGCATTTAAAATGTGGAACTATCAGCAGGCTTATAATCATTTTGGCAACACTGCGATGTATGGCCTCCTGGAAATTAAACTGCAATATTATTATCTATACGTGTGCCAATTTTGAAATAGCTCCCATTCATACCTCCCAAGATATCCAACATAGAGCGGAAATTTCAATTGCGATTTTTCATCAGTTGGTAGCACTGACATCATTTTCAAATATGGCCGTGAGATATTCAGGTATAGATCTTTACTCCTACCAAATTTTGTTTCGATTACTGCAGCCGTTTAGGAGTTGATAGGGGGGACACACACACAACCAGACAGACAGACACACATTTGCCCGATCTCATAAGTCTACTTTTTCCTCATTTTTGCAAAATGTGAAAAGTAGGCTAAAAATACATGCAATACCGGTAGTGTTGATCTTCTCGTATAGTTGAGTAATATGTATATAACTTACAGTATATTAAAAGTTTACTAGCGGACCCGTGCAAGAACTCTCGCATAATGGGTTGTGTGCGCCCCACGTGTACAGACTACCCGCCCGGCTCTAGTGCTGTGCGGGTTATACGCGACACAGTACTGGCAGGGGCTATCGACTTGTTTATTTGTTTAAAAGCATTTTATAAACAAATAAATATATTTCCGTTGACTTTTCAAGAAATGCAAGATTTTTCCTGTACTATTGAGACGATTTGAAATATTTTGGTACAAATCGCACCTCCTAACTCCCTCTGGTTTAGGAGCTTGAGATTTGTGAAACATACATCTTAGCGTATTATATAATAAGATATTCATTTTTTCTTTCCTTGTGAAAAAAAAACACACTCAGGATGGCCGCTGTTTGCGCTGGGATCAAACCTCCGACCTGCAGTTACCCATCATGGTCATTGGTGAGCTACATAACGCGCACGGCTACACCGTGTGTTCTTACTTGAAGATACCTTTTACTTCAATATCGATGCGTCATTTCTATAGCCCCTAGGACAAATATTTACTCCAAAATATCACAAATACAAACACCCAAATGGCTTATAACTCACTAATTTAGACCTAATTTTTGCAAAATTTTCCGGAGGAGGATTCTCGGACACCCTCTGACCGTGGGGATATTCAATATCCCCCAGACCCCAGGGTGTTCGTTCCTCTTATAATCTTGGCTTAAATCCGCCCCTGAAGATCTCTTAATCATACATAGGATTAAGAGGATCTTTAGATTTGCTTACTGCCAGGCAATATTAAATTATAAGAAATTCACTGGCTGCAAATTACAAAATTTAAGTTCAAATTCACATTTTCTTCCCTTGCGAAAACACTTATTGATATGGCATCTGCAATCTACTGCTAGCACATGAACTTGACTTACCTGTGCTTAATTATGAAAATATATTTGGCTTTTTTTTATGTACTAAGATGTGTGATCGCCGTTCAACCAAAACACATATCAGAGTTAAGGCTTTGACCCAAGGGCAGCAATTCTTAAGAATTTAAACTTGAAAATACTATATGTGAAAACTATTTTAAAAACGTCTAGACTTTATTTGTATGTGTAAATCATGTTTTCATTAAGGAAAGAGATTACGTCATATGTCATAGAGGCAGTAGCACTGCACAGTGTACAGTATACCCTTTCCACCTGTTTTAACAAGTTGTTCCGTGTGCTGAACTTCCTGTTGATTAATTTTCTGAGACTGGGGACATCATGGTCATCAGCCACTGTACTTAATGTGCATATGAACTCTGTCCGACAATTGATATCTGAAGTTAATCAGGTATTTATAATTAATTTGGGATATGATTGACGAGGAATTCAAAGCAGCTCTGTTACTAATATTCTATTCCAGAACTCACTATGTCATCGTATGTAACGTAGGATATTGTATTTCTTTCCAAAACTGTACTAAGTCAGACCGTGATGTCTTCCAAACTCTGCTAAGTCTAATGCGCTTGCGTACGAGTAAGCTTCTGTTTCCCTCCAGGCCGTGATGTCTTCCAAACTCTGCTAAGTTTAAGTGACTTAGTTTACTTTTGGAAAATTGGCATTTTAGCGTTAATAACTTCAAAAAGGGTTTTGGTTTGTTATCTTCATTCTTCATATTAAATTGAAAAACGTCTCTTTATTGCGTAATAAAGTAATATTGCCAAAGTAGGCTCCGGGTCAAAAAATGTCTGTCCTGAAAAATCATATTTTGACTTAGTGAGTTTTGGAAACGAGATCTTCAACTGAATCAAAGGTCAATTATTTTCCATTCTCTACTGATTGTCGAAGTAATGCTTTTATATCACATGGCGGAAAAAGTGATATTTCGAAACACGGGGGAACAAAGAAACACCAAAATCTAAATTTTCCAGTGTACAGTGACTCAAAGACTTATTCTTTTTTGAACTCTATTTTTGTTTATTCCGTAATTTTTGTATATATTATAATTATTAGTTTTACTTTATTTTTTGTTTTATTATACCGGTATTTCGGTTTTTTTTTCAAATTTAGGTATCCACCTCTAAATTTTAAATTCCATTCCAATTTGTATATTTTAATCGGTGTTAAGAGGGGCAGATGACCTCGTAGTTCCGCCCCAATAACAATAACTAACTAAAGAAACACCAAGGAAATGTAACGTGTAGGAAAAATAATTTTTGAAAAGATGTTAGTGTTAGAAGTGAAAGTAATGGGATAATAAATGCCGAATACTAATTTATGTCATTCATTTTGAAGCGTAGTTTGCCAATTTAATGAGCTAATGTGCACTATTTGCATCTCCAAAATTTCACATCAAAATCTCCTGATTATTGGTTTTACAAGGTTGGCAGGTATGTAAACAATCCACAAGCACCCAATTTATACGACTAAGAGGAACAGGTTTAAAGTGGTAGTAATCCAAAGAGCTCAAGCTTGATCTCCTCCAGTGAACTGAGAACTAGTGTAGCCTCTTTCTTCTTGTCCTCCGTGACGTGATGATCCGGGACCATCACTACCTGCATGCCAGCTGCTCGTCCTGCTTTCACACCGTTAGGGGCATCTTCAAACACCAACACCTGGGTTTATAATGAAGGTCAACAAAAGTTAATACACTGTATGATTACAAGGACTGATCTCAATATACCATATTTACTTGGCTATAGGACCCACTCTTTTCCTAAATTTTTAGTTCCGAAATTGGGAGGGGGGGGGGGTACTATAGATGCGAACTTCGCAAAAATCCATCATTTTGGGAAAGGGAGAGAGTCAAAATAAGCTATTTTATTTTGATGCTACATCAAAATAAACAAAGTGTGTGCGTATGTCCGCCGGCCACTAGGGTCTCGTCCTTACGTGTATACGGCAACACCACACGCGTGGCCGCCGGCCACCTCTCTCATAGCGTGTGTATGTCGGCCTGCCGGCCACCTCTCTCATAGCGTGCATATGTCGGCCTGCCGGCCACCTCTCTCATAGCGTGCGTATGTCGGCCTGCCGGCCACCTCTCTCATAGCGTGCGTATGTCGGCCTGCCGGCCACCTCTCTCATAGCGTGTGTATGTCGGCCTGCCGGCCACCTCTCTCATAGCGTGTGTATGTCGGCCTGCCGGCCACCTCTCTCATAGCGTGTGTATGTCGGCCTGCCGGCCACCTCTCTCATAGCGTGTGTATGTCGGCCTGCCGGCCACCTCTCTCATAGCGTGCGTATGTCGGCCTGCCGGCCACCTCTCTCATAGCGTGCGTATGTCGGCCTGCCGGCCACCTCTCTCATAGCGTGCGTATGTCGGCCTGCCGGCCACCTCTCTCATAGCGTGTGTATGTCGGCCTGCCGGCCACCTCTCTCATAGCGTGCGTATGTCGATCTGCCGGCCACCTCTCTCATAGCGTGTGTATGTCGGCCTGCCGGCCACCTCTCTCATAGCGTGTGTATGTCGGCCTGCCGGCCACCTCTCTCATAGCGTGCGTATGTCGGCCTGCCGGCCACCTCTCTCATAGCGTGCGTATGTCGGCCTGCCGGCCACCTCTCTCATAGCGTGCATATGTCGGCCTGCCGGCCACCTCTCTCATAGCGTGCGTATGTCGGCCTGCCGGCCACCTCTCTCATAGCGTGCGTATGTCGGCCTGCCGGCCACCTCTCTCATAGCGTGTGTATGTCGGCCTGCCGGCCACCTCTCTCATAGCGTGCGTATGTCGGCCTGCCGGCCACCTCTCTCATAGCGTGCGTATGTCGGCCTGCCGGCCATCTCTCTCATAGCGTGCGTATGTCGGCCTGCCGGCCACCTCTCTCATAGCGTGCGTATGTCGGCCTGCCGGCCACCTCTCTCATAGCGTGTGTATGTCGGCCTGCCGGCCACCTCTCTCATAGCGTGCGTATGTCGGCCTGCCGGCCACCTCTCTCATAGCGTGCGTATGTCGGCCTGCCGGCCACCTCTCTCATAGCGTGCATATGTCGGCCTGCCGGCCACCTCTCTCATAGCGTGCGTATGTCGGCCTGCCGGCCACCTCTCTCATAGCGTGCGTATGTCGGCCTGCCGGCCACCTCTCTCATAGCGTGCGTATGTCGGCCTGCCGGCCACCTCTCTCATAGCGTGCGTATGTCGGCCTGCCGGCCACCTCTCTCATAGCGTGTGTATGTCGGCCTGCCGGCCACCTCTCTCATAGCGTGCGTATGTCGGCCTGCCGGCCACCTCTCTCATAGCGTGTGTATGTCGGCCTGCCGGCCACCTCTCTCATAGCGTGTGTATGTCGGCCTGCCGGCCATCTCTCTCATAGCGTGCGTATGTCGGCCTGCCGGCCACCTCTCTCATAGCGTGTGTATGTCGGCCTGCCGGCCACCTCTCTCATAGCGTGTGTATGTCGGCCTGCCGGCCATCTCTCTCATAGCGTGCGTATGTCGGCCTGCCGGCCACCTCTCTCATAGCGTGCATATGTCGGCCTGCCGGCCACCTCTCTCATAGCGTGCGTATGTCGGCCTGCCGGCCATCTCTCTCATAGCGTGTGTATGTCGGCCTGCCGGCCACCTCTCTCATAGCGTGTGTATGTCGGCCTGCCGGCCACCTCTCTCATAGCGTGCGTATGTCGGCCTGCCGGCCACCTCTCTCATAGCGTGCGTATGTCGGCCTGCCGGCCACCTCTCTCATAGCGTGCGTATGTCGGCCTGCCGGCCACCTCTCTCATAGCGTGTGTATGTCGGCCTGCCGGCCACCTCTCTCATAGCGTGCGTATGTCGGCCTGCCGGCCACCTCTCTCATAGCGTGTGTATGTCGGCCTGCCGGCCACCTCTCTCATAGCGTGTGTATGTCGGCCTGCCGGCCACCTCTCTCATAGCGTGTGTATGTCGGCCTGCCGGCCACCTCTCTCATAGCGTGCGTATGTCGGCCTGCCGGCCACCTCTCTCATAGCGTGTGTATGTCGGCCTGCCGGCCACCTCTCTCATAGCGTGTGTATGTCGGCCTGCCGGCCACCTCTCTCATAGCGTGTGTATGTCGGCCTGCCGGCCACCTCTCTCATAGCGTGCATATGTCGGCCTGCCGGCCACCTCTCTCATAGCGTGCGTATGTCGATCTGCCGGCCACCTCTCTCATAGCGTGTGTATGTCGGCCTGCCGGCCACCTCTCTCATAGCGTGCGTATGTCGGCCTGCCGGCCACCTCTCTCATAGCGTGCGTATGTCGGCCTGCCGGCCACCTCTCTCATAGCGTGCGTATGTCGGCCTGCCGGCCACCTCTCTCATAGCGTGCATATGTCGGCCTGCCGGCCACCTCTCTCAAAGCGTGTGTATGTCGGCCTGCCGGCCACCTCTCTCATAGCGTGCATATGTCGGCCTGCCGGCCACCTCTCTCATAGCGTGCATATGTCGGCCTGCCGGCCACCTCTCTCATAGCGTGTGTATGTCGGCCTGCCGGCCACCTCTCTCATAGCGTGCGTATGTCGGCCTGCCGGCCACCTCTCTCATAGCGTGCGTATGTCGGCCTGCCGGCCACCTCTCTCATAGCGTGCGTATGTCGGCCTGCCGGCCACCTCTCTCATAGCGTGCGTATGTCGGCCTGCCGGCCACCTCTCTCATAGCGTGCATATGTCGGCCTGCCGGCCACCTCTCTCATAGCGTGCGTATGTCGGCCTGCCGGCCACCTCTCTCATAGCGTGCGTATGTCGGCCTGCCGGCCACCTCTCTCATAGCGTGTGTATGTCGGCCTGCCGGCCACCTCTCTCATAGCGTGCGTATGTCGGCCTGCCGGCCACCTCTCTCATAGCGTGCGTATGTCGGCCTGCCGGCCACCTCTCTCATAGCGTGCGTATGTCGGCCTGCCGGCCACCTCTCTCATAGCGTGTGTATGTCGGCCTGCCGGCCACCTCTCTCATAGCGTGCGTATGTCGGCCTGCCGGCCACCTCTCTCATAGCGTGCGTATGTCGGCCTGCCGGCCACCTCTCTCATAGCGTGCGTATGTCGGCCTGCCGGCCACCTCTCTCATAGCGTGTGTATGTCGGCCTGCCGGCCATCTCTCTCATAGCGTGCGTATGTCGGCCTGCCGGCCACCTCTCTCATAGCGTGCGTATGTCGGCCTGCCGGCCACCTCTCTCATAGCGTGCGTATGTCGGCCTGCCGGCCACCTCTCTCATAGCGTGCGTATGTCGGCCTGCCGGCCACCTCTCTCATAGCGTGTGTATGTCGGCCTGCCGGCCACCTCTCTCATAGCGTGCGTATGTCGGCCTGCCGGCCACCTCTCTCATAGCGTGCGTATGTCGGCCTGCCGGCCACCTCTCTCATAGCGTGTGTATGTCCGCCTGCCGGCCATCTCTCTCATAGCGTGCGTATGTCGGCCTGCCGGCCACCTCTCTCATAGCGTGCGTATGTCGGCCTGCCGGCCACCTCTCTCATAGCGTGCGTATGTCGGCCTGCCGGCCACCTCTCTCATAGCGTGCGTATGTCGGCCTGCCGGCCACCTCTCTCATAGCGTGTGTATGTCGGCCTGCCGGCCACCTCTCTCATAGCGTGCGTATGTCGGCCTGCCGGCCACCTCTCTCATAGCGTGCGTATGTCGATCTGCCGGCCACCTCTCTCATAGCGTGTGTATGTCGGCCTGCCGGCCACCTCTCTCATAGCGTGCGTATGTCGGCCTGCCGGCCACCTCTCTCATAGCGTGCGTATGTCGGCCTGCCGGCCACCTCTCTCATAGCGTGTGTATGTCGGCCTGCCGGCCACCTCTCTCATAGCGTGCGTATGTCGGCCTGCCGGCCACCTCTCTCATAGCGTGTGTATGTCGGCCTGCCGGCCATCTCTCTCATAGCGTGCGTATGTCGGCCTGCCGGCCACCTCTCTCATAGCGTGCGTATGTCGGCCTGCCGGCCACCTCTCTCATAGCGTGCGTATGTCGGCCTGCCGGCCACCTCTCTCATAGCGTGTGTATGTCGGCCTGCCGGCCATCTCTCTCATAGCGTGCGTATGTCGGCCTGCCGGCCACCTCTCTCATAGCGTGTGTATGTCGGCCTGCCGGCCACCTCTCTCATAGCGTGCGTATGTCGGCCTGCCGGCCACCTCTCTCATAGCGTGTGTATGTCGGCCTGCCGGCCACCTCTCTCATAGCGTGCGTATGTCGGCCTGCCGGCCACCTCTCTCATAGCGTGCGTATGTCGGCCTGCCGGCCACCTTTCGCATAGCGTGAGTCATAGCACAGAAAGAAATACAGACTTCTTTCTTCAAACAAGGCAGGCGCGTATTCAAGGGGAGGTCACGGGGGTCATGACACCCCCCCCCCCCCCAAAAGGAAACCAATTTTTTTTTTTTCAAACTCAAAAAATGAAAACACAATAACCTGACAAATAAAACTTAACGAATTTTAACTGAAAAACAGGTTTTTTTTTTTCTTTTTATTCATTACTGAAAATATCTTTATTGCAATTATTATGTTCTGTTACAACTGTACATATTTAAACTTCATACCTGTTATATAAAAACGATAATTTATGTAACAAAATCAACTCGTCTAATTTGTTTAGCAAACCTTGTGATTACCGAATCGATGTTTATAGTGATGTCACGATGAATGTGCAGCAATGCACGGATATGAATTTGGGGCTTCTTTCGTGCCAAAAAATTTTGCCGACGTCCAAACTGCAAGCTTGGTTGGCAATTTAAGCTGTGACTTTCTCCCTTTGTCGGTACCTACTCGACTTTCCGAAACTGTAACGTACCTTGATACTTTTCTCGAAGCTCGATGTAAAAGTCGCAAAACATGCCGTTGCAATTTGTACGATTATTTTTGGTGCTCTAAACGCATCAAATTTCTATCCATGTAGCTTGCAAAAAATTGGTCTGGTTTTGTACGTTTGGTTATTTTATGATTGCGTTTTTAGTGATACCAATTTTCTTAACACATTGGTGACCGGATGCCTGGACATGTCACATCCCCTGTGGACCGGACATTTTGCTACTGAGAATATTCCAGTGCACTAGATTATAAAAAAGTACATAATTGTGGAAATAACATAGATATTATCTTTCTAGTTGATATTAGTATACACATATCCCCTAGTAGTGCTCAAGGGGGTGATGTATTTGGAAACATGACAAAATGTACAGTGGCGGCTTACAGAAAGAGCTGATGGAGTATATTTGAGGTTAGATTGGTCAACAATCAAAGTACGGTATGTACTTTAGTTGCTATTACGTCGCCTAGAGACCTGAATATCACTCTCTCATTCAGTTTCCACTAATTCACTATTACTTGTGCCATTTGAACGATAATATAAACGATAAATCTTATCATCTGATTATAAAAGTCCTCCATCTTGTCATTGATTGAACCTACAGAAGGAAGTTCGATGTTTTGAAACAAAATCAAAGAATAAAAGAAGGCCATGAATAGACGAAAGATGGCACATATACATCTACAAATATCCTTCTCAATGTGCTAGACCGAAATAGTTCAATACATGGTCAAGAGATGTCGCAGGAAGACCGAAAACAATGACGTGTATAAAACCGAGATTTCTCGGGGCCCGTCATCTACCGCTGGCGAGCGTACTACGAGATTTCTCGGGGCCCGTCTTCCATGTGTTAACAATTTTGATTCTCTGACACCCCCCTCCCAAAGCCCCCAAAGCCAAACTCTAGATCCGCGCCTGAAACAAGATCACGCCATGTTAGCAACGGAGCTCGCGTACGATTGAATGGTATGTCCCAAGCAGCCAACAATGATCCGACATCTTGTATACAAAGACAAGTATATTCCATGACCAACCACCTCTGAAAAGATATCACACTTTCCCTGTGATTGTTTTGCCTGACCAACCGCCGGCCGTATCCCATCCACCCGGAACTGCTCGCGCCGCGCTCCTTGCTAGACAATGACGGACAAGACTCTCAATAATTAAGGAGGGGTACTATACGCGATTTCCAAGAAATTTTTATTATAGCTCTCGGAAATTAAGGGAGGTACTATAGGCGAAGGGGTCCTATAGCCGAGTAAATACGGTAATACTGCAATAGTAATCATTATATGGCCTAAATTTTTTCTCCGGGTACTCCGGTTTTCCCTGTCAACATTTCATTCCAGCAACACTCCCCACTATCATTTCATTTCATCTGTCATTCATTTAATCATTGCCCCAGAGGAGTGCGTCAGGCCTCGGCAGCCGGCACAGTTCATATCCTCGCTGCTAGATGGGGGCTTCATTCATTCCATACCTGACCCGGTCGGAGACTGGAAGCAGGCTGTGGATTTTCATTCATATGGCCTAAATATTAAAAAAGTGATATTTGAGATTGTATTGCTATAATAATGTTCTAGCAACTGCTTTTCAATGTGAGAGACTTTTTCAAGAAATTATAAATAAGTTTCATGTGAGAGCCTCCGTGGCTTAGGCGGCAGCACGCCGGCCTCTCACCGCTGGATCCGTGGTTCAAATCCCGGTCACTCCATGTGAGATCTGTGCTGGACAAAATGGAGGCAGACAGGTTTTTCTCCGGGTACTCCGGTTTTCCCTGTCAAAATTTCATTCCAGCAACACTCTCCACTATCATTTCATTTCATCTGTCATTCATTTAATCACTGCCCCAGAGGAGTGCGTCAGGCCTCGGCAGCCGGCACAGTTCCTATTCTCGCCGCTCGATGGGGGCTTCATTCATTCCATTCCTGACCCGGTCGGAGACTGGAAGCAGGCTGTGGATTTTCATTTTTCATAAATAAGTTTCATGTGAATGATATTGCTTGTGATAAAAATTCATTAGATTTTATGTTTATTTAAAGATTTAAATTGTCATTGTATATTTGCAGAAGATGGATTACATATTAGTTTGAAACATGTCCAATTAGACATTGGATAAAAACAATAAAGTATTGACCTGGTGGATAGTCCTTAGCTAAATGATTTTGATTAATAATAATAATAATAATAATGTTATTGGTTTTACGTCCCTTTTAACTACACTGGCTTTTTAGAGACGCCGGGGTGCCGGAATTTTGCCCCGAAGGGGATCTTTAACGTGCCAGTAAATCTACTGACACGGCTCCCTCGCATTTGCGCACCCTCAAATGCCAGCTGACTGCACCAGGTTTCGAACCTGCAACCTTGGGCTCAGCAAGCGAGAACGTTACCCCTGAGCCACGCAGCCAGACTTTTGATTAATAAGAAATGTATGTACGGTATATATAACGATTGGTGGGTAGGCTATCAGGCTGGGTTCAGGAAAGGGAGATCCTGTATTGAACACAATTGGAACCTCAAAACCATATTACACATCAGACGATGCCGAAACATTACAGTCACATTTGTGAATTTCAAAACAGCCTACGATTTTGTTGGCAGACAAACACTGTTTTAATATCTTGGAAGAATTAGGGAACATCATCCAGGAAAAACTATCTGGAACCACTTCAAAAGTGAAATTCATGGGACAAATCTCAAACTCATTCGAAATCCACACAGGAGTCCTATTTGGTCAAAAAGCAAATAGATGTGACATTACATTTAACCCTTTGAAGATTGCAGCTCAATATATTGCATGCCGGAATTTTAAGTGACATATCTTTGTTTCTGTTCATCTTTGGACAACGATCCAAAAACAGATAGATCCTGGCATCTGTTGGCTATTTTTGAAGTTACAGTATTAGATTGTTGTCACAACGGAGAACGCTAGAAATAAACTCTTCAGCTTAAGCGAGTCAAACGCTGATTGTTCAACATGGTTGTGCCTGGTGGATTTGAATATAATGCTTATTGAAGGCTGTTTCACAATCATGTGTGGAAACCTAACTTTTCAGCAGCGGAGTGGGCTAAGAAATCTGACTCTCAACGGGTTGAGAGTACATCTAAAAACAAATTAAATCCTACATAAATGAAAAATGCTGATTTTTGAGATTACCTCTTTTTTCTGATGTAAGGAGCGATATGAACGTTTAAGAGAATCTTATTTAGTCGTCAATGTGTAGCTGAGGGAGGACATTAGTGTTGTCCAAAACATGTACTGGATTTTTAATACATCTTATTTAGTGTTGGCAGGCATGGAAGTTTGGTTGGTTCCTTAGTTTAGGGGCTGCGACAATGCGGTCATGTAGCCCCATGTACATTGCGTGTGAATAGAATCTGTCTGATAACCGGTGTTAATTGTGATAACTGTATCAGTGTGTGTTATCTGTTTTTAATTCAAGTAACGACTGCAGACAATAATTTCAAGTAGTCCCTATTTTCGCTACCAAATGCTACCGTCCACGACACCTAGCTGTGAACTTGACTACTACTAGATGCCATCGCAACCAGCGCCTGGTGACGAACGTTGGAACTTAAGAGCATTAATCAAACCTAACCTACAAATTTTGCTTCACACAAGTTTAGTTACATGCCATAAATCTATGGCATGGGCCTGCCGGCTTTACTTCCCCTCTGAAGGAAGACATGGAAGTTTTATTGTTATATAGCTTTTATATGCAGTACATTGCATGGCCTGGTGTACTGCTCGGGTCTAAGCTCTGTGAACCTGCGGGATGAAGGGCAGAGGCAGGATAGGAGCAGGCGAGAATTGAGAAGCCTGTCGACAGCCCGCCGTGTTACCTGACATTCTCGTCTATTCCAATACTGCTAACATAGGTCTTTTCTGAAACCAGTGTGGCGTTGGGAATGAGTGACTGAGTCACCGACTAAAGTATTTGCTTCTGTTACTACGCAAGGAAGCCTCCGTGGCTTAGGCGGCAGCACGCCGGCCTCTCACCGCTGGGTCCGTGTTCAAATCCCGGTCACTCCATGTGAGATCTGTGCTGGATAAAACGGAGGCAGACAGGTTTTTCTCCTGGTACTCCGGTTTTCCCTGTCAAAATTCCACTCTCCACTATCATATCATTTCATCTGTCATTCATTTAATCATTGCCCCAGAGGAGTGCGTCAGGTCTCGGCTGCCGGCACAGTCCATATCCTCGCCGATAAATGGGGGCTTCATTCATTCCATTCCTGACCCGATCGGAGACTGGAAGCAGGCTGTGGATTTTCATACTACGCAAGGCCCGAGAAACCTCGTCACCACCACTACTAATAGTCTGCAATGCACATTCCTCTCAGGTCCACGCAGCTTAGACCCGAGCTGTACAGATTGCTCCACCATGTTCTGCCGATAATTTCCGAGTGCGCAATGGGATAGCAAACACCATGGGAGCCTAATAATCAGGAGCTTGTGCAATGACTCATACATTGTCAGTGGCAATGAAAGCTTGGCCATGTCACCATCATGCTGTGTGTTTTGCTGGTGGCCAGCAATACCTTCACTCGGTGCCTCCAGATTCTTAAGACACGCTTAAATGTGCAAGATCTCAAGAACACCACCAGATATCAGTGTAGCTACCTTACGTTTGGAACGCTTGCCACGGTGGGTGATTGGTTATCGTGTTGGACTGCCAACCCCAAGCTTTCAGGTTCGCTTCTGGCCGTGGTAAGTGATTTTTGAAAGGCGACAAAAATCAGGGCACTCATGTCGAACGATGTTGGCATGTTGAAGAACCCATTTGAATTCAGTAGGCGTGTTCATAATGCCAAAATTAATGTCGGAATTTTTCGCCAACACAAAAGTTCCTCAATTCTATATTAGAAAGCGCTATAGTGTTAAGGAGCTTAGGTATCTAATAGCATTCCAAGGAACCACAAAATTCTACATGCAAGCTGCCCTTTGGGCGTCCTATAACAAAGCTTGCACTCGGCACCCGAGGCCATATGATTATTATTATTATTAGTGCAGCTAGGGTGACCAGACGTCCGGATAAATCCGGATATGTCCTCCTTTTCATCTCTTTGTCCGGGGTCTAGGCGGATTTTTACTTTGGCCTCCTATCTCGCAAAGCTGACCATAATAAAATTATATTCATTCGCGTTCTATTGCTCTTTTCTTAAATACCTTATCTACAGATGGCAGAAGGTTTGTCGATTTTATCGATTTTTCACTACTGATCAAGGATCGATCCATAAGCGAGTGCAACTATCGATAATTTAAAATTTCTGTTCCGTATTTTCAGTTCCGGATTCATGTTGTCTTGTCATTATAGGTTTCATGTCAAGTACTCAGTACTCATGTGCGAGTGTGATTTGCTGTTTATTGTAACAGAGTGAGTTTTATAAAATATCCGGCAATGCTAAACGCAAGTGTATATTCTCAGATCTTCTTTCTTACATTCAGAGTATTTTCGCTCATTACAACACAGTGGACTGATGACAGGAATAGGTTGAACCTTGAATTTGTTGATGGTCCAGTATAATTTGAAATAATGTTCCTGTGTATCTCTTTACAACTATCTGCTAAGCAAGCCACACTTCTACAGAAAATTGGATCTTCAGAGAATTACCAATAAAAGTTAAGGAATGTATGTTATGTCTATTAATTAATTAATTAATTAATTAATTGCTCAAGGGATAGGATTACAGATATCCTTTGAAAAAACTGAGATCATGCCTATGAAACCCTTAGATATAAATAAAGTCTATATAAATGATCATAAAATTAACCTAGTTCCTCAATTTAAGTATCTTGGAGAAATTATAACACATAACTTAAACGAAAAAGTAACTTGGATAAATAGAACAAATAAAATGAAAAAGGCACAATCTCTAACCTGGTCAACATATAATACAAAATGCCTATCAATAGCTACTAAGATCCAACATTATAAAACTGTAACTCTCCCAGAAGCCACTTATGCTTGTGAAACACTGTTCCAAATTAAAAATGAACAAAGAACTGATCAGCTCCTCAAAACGGAAAGAAGAATCATTAGAACGTGCATAAATAAAAAGTATCAGGTTGAGGGAGTCTGGAGGATTCTCCCAAATGAAACTGTCTATCGTGAGATTGATCCAATCACCAGCACAATGAAGAAGAAAAGAATTTCATATTTTTTTCACATCTTACGGCTTCCAGAAAACAGAATTGTACGCCAACTGGTGATGAGAAATCTAGGAAAGAAAACTGGAGGAAAATGGATCCAAGAAATCCAACAAGATCTCAAAGCAGTTGGACTCAAGATAACAGATGCCGAGGAGAAAAATAAAATTAACACCATTCTTAAAACTCACAAATTTTCTGCAGAAATGACACACAGAAAGCCTATGGAGATTTCAGATGAGTTGAGAAAATCCCGATCTGAAAGAATGAAAAAGTACTGGAAAGAGCGCAAGAACCAAGCAGTACTACCTTCAAGGAAGAAGTGATTGTGGAACGACTCAAGTGGTCCAATGTGACCAATCAAGATTAATAATAATACTAATTAATTTATTAAATTTGATTGTATGATTCCGTGAGTCTTCCTTTTTGAAGCTGTTTGTCCCCTTTTTGTTACGTCTGCATCTGGTCACTCTAAGTGCAGCAAACTGTAGATCTTTGGAGTTCGAGCCATTTAGACTATCTACTGCCCAGTTTTAGTGTACAGCTCACATTTCCGCTTGTGGCTGCTACTTTCGTCATCCGCTTTATAAGTGAGAGTGGGTTAGGGCCCGTAATCTAAATTTTCCAGTGTACATTGATTAAAAGACTTGTTCTTTTTTGAATTCTGAATTTCTGTTTTTCCGTAATTTTTGTTTATTATTGTATTTATTATATTTAGGATCGTTTCAACCTCCTATGGGTTACGATTACACAACTGCCTTGACTGTTGATGTTCTTTCCTGTTACGTCAATACTCTTTCATTCGTTGGCTCACTCTTGCTCGTTCCTCGACAGAGAACACCCCGTTCTCTACGGACAGATCTGTCACCTCCGCAACTTTCCTTCTGAACAATTTTCTGTTTGCAATATCTCCCTCCTCAATGCCACATTTTTTAAGATCCTGATAAACTTCTTTCAACCATGGTACTTGAGTCTTTCTCCTTTCCTAAAAGATGAGGATTTTATTTGCTAGGCGTTCCGATCCCATTCTTCTCAAGTGTCCATAGAAAGTTAGTCGTCTTTTCCTCATAGATGTTGAAATGTTCTCGCATTTTTATATAGCTCTTGATTTGATCTCAAACGGAAGGTAAACTCATTTGTTGCTGCTTTCTTGGGTCCCAGAATTTTCCTCAGAAATTTACGTTCTTTCTTTTCTATTTCTGTGATTCCCTTTCTGGCAATTGTCTCCGCTGCATAAAGGCATTCAGGTTTCACCACGGTGTTATAGTGTCTGAGTTTGGCTTCATAGGAGAGGGTTTCCTGGCATAATCTGAATGCAATCTCCATCTTCTGCGCTCTCTCTTCAATAGCTGACTTCTCATCGTTGTTAGGAGTAAGAATCTCCCCCTAGATACTTGAATTTGTGGACTCTTCGTATGTCACCATACTTGGTTTTCATTGTCCATGTTGGTTCTTTGGGATCTATGTTCATGTATTCAGTTTTCTCAAAGGATATTTGCAGTCCTGCCTTTTCTGCTGTTTCTTGTAAAACCTCTATCTGTTTAGTGGCAGTCTCGAGATTCTCAGCGGAAAACATTATGTCGTTTGCAAATGCAAGACATTCAAATTTAAATCCAGCCTTTTTGTGTTCTATCTTGATTCCATTAGGAATATTTTGCCGGCTCATTTCTTTTCGCCATTCTCTTATTACCTTCTCCAAGACGCAATTGAAAAGTACTGGGGATAAACCATCTCCTTGCCTTACACCCGTCTTGATTTCAAATGGTTCTGATAACTCTCCAAGGAATTTAAGTTGTGACTGAGTGTTTGTTAATGTTTGTTGTATTATATTAGTTGTCTTGTCATCTATTCCAAATTCTTTCAGCACTTTTATTAATGTATCCCTGTCGACGGAGTCATATGCCTTTTTGAAATCTACAAATGTCATAGGTACCTTCTTGTCTGCAGCTAAAGTGTTAGTTTTGATTAAAGTCTTGATGATAAATATCTGTTCCGCACATGACCGCCCTTTCCTGAATCCTGCTTGATATTCCCCTAACTGTTGATCTATGTGATTTTCAATTCTATTCTGAAGCGCTTTGGACAATATCTTGTAGGCAACTGACAGGAGAGATATGCCTCTATAGTTATTAACGTTAGTCTTGTCTCCCTTTTTATGTAAAGGGTGAATGATAGCATTCTTCCAGTCATCTGGTATCTTTTCCGTATCCCAAATCTTTTGGAAAAGTCTCACGAACTGTTCTAATACTTTGTCCCCTGAGTATTTTAGTAATTCCGTCACAATTGAGTCCTTACCAGATGTTTTGTTGTTTTAGAGGTTCTTAATGATTTCTCTTATTTCCTCTTTATCTGGTGGGGATGAGCGGAAAAGTTTAGTTTGGGGTTCTTGGAATGACATCTCTTTCTTTGGAGGTTCACAGTTCAATAATACTTCAAAAGTATTTGGCCAAATGTTCAAAATTTTTTTTGTTATTCAGAATCAATTTACCGGAATCGTCTTTGAAGCAGATAGTGGGTGGAGAATATTTTCTAAGTTTTGATTTGAAGGTCTTATAGAAGATTCTTGTATTGTTCTTCTTGAAGTTTTAGTCAATATCCCTAAGTTGGTCTCTTTCAAATTTTCTTTTGGCATTTCTGAAAACTGTAGCTGTCAATTTACTTTGGATTCTGAACCCATAAAAATTCTCTTTAGTGGAGTTCCATATATTCCATGCCTCAGAACGTTTTTATTAATGCAGCTTCACACTCATCATTCCACCATGGATGCTTTTTACTTTTAGCAAGAAAGATTGTATATTTTGCAGCCTCTTGGATTTTTCGAGCCATTTTATCCAAATTTATATGTGTTCAATGAATCCAGTTCTTTCTGGTAGTTTTCTATTATATCTTGGTTTATTTTCAGTTCTTCAATTCTGTATTCTTGTATCTTGAAAGTTTTCTTCTTGGTATTATTGAATATTAGGTTGGGATTTTTTTGTTCTATTTATTTTCGATCTTTTCATATTTAGGTATCCACCTCTGAATTCTTAATTTCATTCTAAATTTGTATACTTTAATCTGTGTTAAGAGGGGCAGATGACTTCGTAGTTCCACCCATTAAAACCTCAATAACTAACTAACCAACCAACCAATAATTTTGTTTTTTAATTACCAATTGTGATACTATAGGTGTTTACAAGCCCTCCTATGATCCAGCATTCTTGGCTGGGAACCAAAAACTCTGGACTCTCACCACTACGACTTGCCAATTACCTTTTCTGGGTTGGGCTGGTCTGGGAACCTGGAGGCACAGACGAGGAAGATGTCCGGAGCAGGTTTGCCATTTTTCACCTCCGGATCGGAGGTGCCCATCACCACGTGGTCAAACAGTGAGAGGAGTTCCTGATGGTTCTTCATCTTCAGTACCATGCTGTCCTTGCTGCTGCTGGTGGCCACTGCTATGGGAATCTTGTGCTGGTGTAAGTGACGTACCAGGCGCTCTGCCCCTGCAAAAATAACGATGCATTGTTCCAGTGCTGCAGATATGTTCTCCGAATTGAGGAGCCAGCCATTATCCCACCGTGATACCTATCAATAATCAAATTGCTACTTGCAATGACCTCAGTATTACTTTTTATCAGTGGAATGTCGTAACTTTTCAAGTTAGGAAGGCTATAGCATATATGATGATGATGATGATAATAGTGGGTTTAACATTCCTTTCCTGCTTTTAAGATGCTGGAATAATGACCTGGAGGAATTTTTAAACGTGCTAGTAAATCTAACAACATAAGGCTGTTACATTCAAACACCATTAACTCCTTCAGAGCAGAATCCGGATATATCTGGAGCTGATTTTGCCATCACGCGTGTAAAACGGATATATACGGATCCTTCCCTTAATCAAAACTGGCGCCGATTTCTGGCGTAATAATTCATTTTAGACCCAGAAGATGGCATCAGTGGGATGTCCACCATGTGTCCGTGAATTGTTTATGGTTAGTATAATAGGATAGAGTGATAACAAAAAAGTTACCGTATATGGTTCCTCCTAGTCGATACCTTTTCATACTATGAATTTATTTTGTCATTAGCTACCCACCCTGGCTTTGCACGGGAACAGTTTTCGATGTCAGTGAACCTCGACCTATATTCGTTTTACGTCTCGGCATGATGGGTTAAAATCACTGACTGGACTATTAAGTATATTATCATGGAGATGCATATACAACGATTTCTTGTCAGACGTAATTAAAGAATGGCGAGGTGCATGAAACACAAATCCTTCTTCTGTCCAATATTAACTTTACTGTGTATTTTTCGGAACGAAAAGTTTGCAACAGTAATTGAATGGAGATTTTTGGAAGGAATGAAAGCGTAAAAACACATAGTGGGCGAGGTATTGAAGATAAAGATATGCTCTCACAGACTTTTTGTAGAACATTTAATGCTGAACAATTCTTACACTCATTGTATATTGATATTTTTTTACGGTTTTCGCAGCGTAAGCTTAAAAATCACGCGGACGCCAGGTTTTTCCCATCTTTTCACTAAAATCGTTACTGCTTGGCTTCTTCTGATCATAAATACATTATTTTTTACAGAAACCTCCCTCGAGATATTCTTTACAGAATGGTGATAACCGCATCAAAATCCGTCCAGTTGTTCTCGAGATTACCAGTGACATCCAAAAATCGGGGACTTCGTTTTATACCAAGTAGAGATATTGAGGTACATGTTTCGGTGGCTACTTTCAATGGTCCCTTCTTTAGCCTTTACACAGCATTGTAAAAACACTATAAAAACATTCGTTTATCAAATAATTAACACTTTAAAAATAACATCAGAGAAACCTATTTTAAAAAATCTAAAATCTAGCAATTGTTGAATGGAGTTTGGAAAACCTTTGTTGCTTATACATAATTGATTAAGAGTCAAATGGTGAACATTGTTTGTCTAATGCACTATCAGGTTATTAGATAGAAATTATTGAACATTTTTTATACAAATTGGTGTGATTCATCTTCATAACTCTTTGTACAAGATTTGAAGTTCAAAATTAATTATTCCTGGTGAATAGGAGCATAACATAAAAAGAAAAAAATTGTAAAGTCATATTGTGACTGGCCTATAGATTAATTCAGAACAGGTATAACAAACGAGCGATATCATACAAAGCAAAACTCAGACATTACAGTACAGTGGTAAAGCCAGAGTGTCTGTATGCCTCCGAGTGTCTAACCCTGACCAAAAAGGGGAGCTGAAGGAACTTGAGATTAGGGTAAGGAGGATCCTGAGGAAAATAAATTCTCGGACCATGGAAAGATGATGACGTAACATGGAAAAAGAAAAAGGAAAAATGAAGATCTGAATATGCAGACCGAAACCATTGTGGTCACAATGCGTAAAAGTAGGCTAAAATTTTGCGAGCATTTGATGAGAATGGACGGGAACCGGCTGACAAAGAAAATTTTTAAATACATCACAGGGTTGAAAGTTACTACAAAATGGGTAGAAGAGGTCAAAAGAGACGCCATTGAAGTTGGGCTAACTGAAATTGTCATTCGCGATAGGAAAACGTTTCGAAGCCGAGTAGACGTTCAAAGAAAAACCACCACAACACAGGTCAAAATTGGTAATAACAGAGGAGCAGAGAAAGATTAGAAGTGAAAGAATGAAGAGGTTCTGGTAATAAAAGAAGAAAAAATTGACCAGAAAGCCTTAGGTTCCATGCGGTCCACAGTTGGCCAAAGTCGGAAACACACATTGTGAACAGATAGGGCCTATCTTGATTTTTCGAGGATTAAAATTATGCTATAAAATAATAATTTCTTGTGAAATATGGAGAAGCATTGCTTAGTAGGAAAGAAATCTTATCTTCTAGTAGATATTGTTCTTCGATGAAACAAAAAAAGTGCCAATAGTTGTATGGAACCCGATCCTTGTGGGTAAATTTGGAGACAACGCACCATTAAATGAATTCTTTATAGTCTTAAATAGGTAGGACTTAGTTGAAATTGTATGAGAAAAAAACAGGGAAGAAGAATTTCGAATTTAAAAATGGGGTCATTTGAAATAAATGAGTTACAATAAAGAGATTTAATGTTTAAAGAAAAAAGCGGACATTGAAAAATGTGTATATTGTGAGAACAAGATATCAGAAAACTTACTTGTCTTTCACCCCAAATGCTCCTTGCTTATACTTGAAAGGGGTAAGCATTTATTTGACTATTTGGACCAACAGGTGAATTCCTTCTATTTGAAGTATGTGATGTATTAGATTATCTTCAATATGAGGGGAAAAATTGAGAGATATAGTAAAATAATTAACTTGTGAAATTTCAAAACACGTCATTGAGAAAATTTGTAGAAAGTGGAAAAAGAATTATTGGAGACTTGCATTGCGCCGTTGTTGTTCCGCGCGAGGTGTGACATTGTGTGAGAACCAGTAGGCCAATAGGCCCCATAGTCCCCGGCCTAGGGGCGCACCATGCTGAGGGGTGCAAGAGCAAGAAGGAAGGTTTTATAAACTGACTTTGAAGGAAAATTGTCTCACATCAGTTATAGAAAAAACTGTAAGTCCTATTTTTTTTATCAAGTGTTTTTCCGTAATTATTTTGTTCTACCCTACATTTTAATCTTGTCCCACTTCAATACGTTCTTTTTACAGTTCAAAAATAGACTAAAGAGACTTTTACTGATTTTGATTTTTTCAAAACCAATTTCGTGTAATTTTATTATTTAAATTGAACTTTCCAAACTTTTGACACTTTTCCAATTTATAGTATGGCCATCATTTTCCAACAAATGTTTTGCAACAGCAGAATTTTCGACTTCAGCTTTAGAACAGGAATGTTTTATGATTTATTAGGAGAAGATGTAAGTCTTGAACAACAATAATAACAGTTTAATTTGAATGATTCTTAATGCATAGTTGTATGATGTAGTGTATATGTACATCTGTAAGTGCATAATGAGTCTTAAATGGTTTAAACTTATTTTAATATCTCGTTGGCTTATTTATTTATAGTTTATATATACAGATTTAGAAACAGTTGATTATCTCATTATTTTAATTTATTTAATTGATTTTACTTTCCAATACAATAAAATAAAAATTACTTTCATAAAGACCTTTCTAAGGTATAAATTCTCCCTTCTTCACGATGGTATGATGAGGGGGCGGCAAAAACCCACGGGCCTAGGAGCGCATAAAACCTAAATCCGGCCCTGGTGAGAACTACGGTTATTAGTAGGGCTCGGATTTTTAGGTAAATGCATATCTTTATATGTAAACAAGCTGACCCGGCAGACGTTGTCCTGCCAATCAAAGAAAGTGTTGTAACTTTGTTTCTTGAAGTGCTTTTGGATACACAATATTTTTTTCAATTTCTGTTAACTGCCTCTAAACTATCGTGAATTGAATTAACTAATTTAGAAACATTCGTTGGAGCGTGCACAACAACTCTCCAAAGTTTCATCGCAAACGGATAAATGGCATTTAACGCATACGGGATTTGGTTTAAATGATTCTTGCGCTGTCAAACATTTGTTGAATCTACTCGTGCTCTACCAACTGTGAAATGGATTTACTAAGTTAGAAAGCTTCACGTAAGTGTACACAACAACTCATCAAAGTTTCATCGCAATCGATGAATTGTATATGAACGCATACAGGATTTTGTTGGAACGCTTCGCGCGTCGTCACTCATTTGTTACATCTACTCGTGCGCTACCAATATTGTAAAATGGATTTACCAAGTTGAACACCTTCCCTGGCGTGTACACAACAACTCATCAAAGTTTCATCGAAATCGGATGAATGACATATGAACGCATAAGTGATTTTCTTCAAACGATTCGCGTGCCGTCACACTTTTGTTGAATCTACTCATGCGCTACCAATTGTAAAATAGATTTACTAAGCCTGAAACCTTCTCTGGCGTGTACTCAATGATTCACCAAGGTTTGATCGCAATCGGATGAATGATATATGACCGCATACGGGACATTGTGGAAACGATTCGCGCGCCGTCGCTCATTTGTTGAATCTACTCGTGCGCTAGTTATTAAAAACTGGATTTACTAAGACAGAAACAATACCTGGTGTGTACACAACAATTTACCAAAGTTTCATCGCAATCTGATAAATGGTATATGGCCGCATACGGTACTTTGTTGAAATGATTCGCGTGCCGTCACACATTTGTTGAATCTACTCGTGCGCTACCTATTGTAAAATGGATTTATTAAGCCAGAAACCTTCCGTAGGGTGTACACAACATCCAAGTTTCATCGTAATCGGACGAACGGTATTTGAACGCATACGATACCTTATTGAAACGCTTCGTGCATCGTCGCTCATTTGTTGAATCTACTCGTGCGAAACCTCCTGTGAAATGTATTTACTAAGTTAGAAACCCTCACGTAAGTGTACACAACATCTCACCCAAGTTTCATTGCAATCGGATGAATGGTATATGAACGCATACGGGACTTTGATTAAAAGTTCGCGCGTCATTGCTCATTTGTTGAATCTACTCGTGAGCTACCTATTGTAAAATGGATTTACTAAGTTAGAAACCCTCACGTAAGTGTACACAACATCTCACCCAAGTTTCATCGCAATCGGACGAATGGTATTTGAACGCAAACGGGACTTTGTTGAAACGCTTCGCACGTCGCCGCTCATTTGTTGAATCTACTCATGCGCAACCTCCTGTGAAATGTATTACTAAGTTAGAAGCCTTCACTTAAGTGTACACAACAACTCATCAAAGTTTCATCTCAATCGATGGATGGAATATAAACTTATACGGGATTTTGTTGAAACGCTTCGCGCGTCGTCACTCATTTGTTGAATCTAGTCGTGCGCTACCTAATGTGAAATTGATTTACTAAGCCAGAAGTCTTCCTTGGAGTGTACACAACATCTCACCCAAGTTTCATCGCTATCGGACGAATGGTATTTGAACGCATACGGGACCTTTTTGAAACGCTTCGCGCGTCATGGCTCATTTGTTGAATCTTGTGCGCTATCTATTGTAAAATGGATTTACTAAGCCAAACACCTTCCCTGGAGCTCACTCAACATATCACCCAAGTTTCATGGCAATCGGATAAATAGTATATGAACGCATACGGGACTTTGAAACGCTCTAACGTGCAGAGACAAACAGTAGAATTCGACATCACTGCCACCTTTGGTACAAAACACAACTTTTCGCCACGGGCGGAGTGTATGTAATGGCGGTAGTTGCACAGGTTGCGACCAGGTGGCTTTAACGTGCAGAGACAAACTGTCCAAAGACATCAGCTTTCACGAAGGCCAAGGCTAGTGGTTTCCATGACGACTGTTTTTAACTGTATATTGTGGTTCTAAAATTGTGTGTAAATTGTGGTTCTAAAATTGTGTTCATTCCACCTACCGGGTCAGATTGTGAATCTAAACCATACGTAGACCCACCCTAATATACATACCAAATTCCATCAAAATCGGTTCAGTCGTTTAGGAGGAGTTCAGTCACATACACACGTGTCGAAGAATTATCTTTATATATACGAGTATAATTCTTCGACACGTGTGTATGTGACTGAACTCCTCCTAAATGGCTGGGCCGATTTCGATTAAATTTTGTACGTATGTTAGGGTGGGTCCATGTATGGTTTAGATTCACAATTTGACCAGGTAGGTGGAATTTTAGAATTTTAGAACCACAATTTACACAATTTTAGAACCACAATATACGGTCATAAACAGTCGTCATGGTAACCGCTAGCCTTTCAGTGAAAAGTGATGCTTTTGGACTGTTTGTCTCCGCACGTGGAGCCACCTGGTCGCAACCTGTGCAACTACCGCCATAGCATACACTCCGCCCGTTGCGGAAAGTTGTATTTTATACCAAAGTTGGCAGTGATGTAGAATTCTACTGTTTGTCTCTGCACGTTAGAGCGTTTCAAAGTCCCGTATGCGTTCATATAACATTCATCCCATTGCGATGAAACTTGAGTGAGATGTTGAGTGCACTCCAGGGAAGGTGTTTGGCTTAGTAAATCCATTTTACAATAGATAGCGCACGACTACATTCAACAAATGAGCGACGACGCGCTAAGCGTTTCAAAAAGGTCCCGTATGCGTTCAAATACCATTCGTCCGATAGCGATGAAACTTGGGTGCGATGTTGTGTACACTCCAGGGAAGGCTTCTTTCTTAGTAAATTCATTTTACAATAGGTAGCGCACGAGTAGATTCAACAAATGAGCGACGACGCGCGAAGCGTTTCAACAAAATCCCGTATAAGTTTATATACCATTCATCGATTGCGATGAAACTTTCATGAGTTGTTGTGTACACTTACGTGAAGGTTTCTAACTTAGTAAAATCATTTCACAGGAGGTTGCGCACGAGTAGATTCAACAAATGAGCGACGACCTGCGAAGCGTTTCAACAAGGTCCCGTATGCATTCAAATACCATTCGTCCGATAGCGATGAAACTTGGGTGAGATGTTGTGTACACTCCAGGGAAGGATTCTGCATTAATAAAACCATTTTACGATAGGTAGCGCACGAGTAGATTCAACAAATGAGCGACGACGCGCGAAAGTTTAAACAAAGTCCCGTATGCGTTCATATACCATTCATCAGATTGCAATGAAACTTGGGTGAGATTTTGTGTACACTTACGTGAGGGTTTCTAACTTAATAAACCCATTTCACAGGAGGTTGCACACGAGTAGATTCATCAAATGAGCGACGACGCGCGAAGCGTTTCAATAAGGTCCCGTATGCGTTCAAATACCATTCGTCCGATTACGATGAAACTTGGGTGAGATGTTGTGTACACCCTATGGAAGGATTCTGGCTTAATAAATCCATTTTACAATAGGTAGCGCACGAGTAGATTCAACAAATGTGTGATGGCACGCGTATCATTTCAACAAAGTACCGTATGCGTCCATATACCATTTATCCGATTGCGATGAAGTCTTGGTGAATCATTGAGTACACTCCAGAGAAGGTTTCAGGCTTAGTAAATCTATTTTACAATAGGTAGCGCATGAGTAGATTCAACAAATGAGTGACGACACGCGAATCGTTTAAAGAAAATCCCGTATGCGTTATATGCCATTTATCCGATTGCGATGAAACTTTGGAGAATTGTTGTGCACGCTCCCACGAATGTTTCTAGATTAGTTAATTCATTTCACGATAGTTTAGAGGCAGTTAACAGAAATTGAAAAAAATATTGTGTATCCAAAAGCACTTCAAGAAACAAAGTTACAACACTTTCTTTGATTGTCAGGACAACGTCTGCCGGGTCAGCTAATATATATAAAAGAATGTTCGTTAGTTCGTCTTTCATACGTTCATAAACCATTCATCCGATTGCGATCAAATTTTGTTCAGTTGTTGTGCACACTTCCGAAATCATTATAGGGATAGTTAATCCAATTTACAATTGACAGTGCGCGAGTAGTTTAAACAAATGCGTGTTGGCCATGCGTTCATATACAATTCATCCGATTGCGATCAAATTTTGGTGAGTTGTTGTGCACAGTCCCAGAAAAGTTATAGGCGTAGTAAATCGAATTTACAATAGATGGCGCGCGAGTAGCTTCAACAAAATAGCGTGCGTTTGTTTCAAGAAAGTCCCACATGCGTTCATATACCATTCATCCCCTTGCTATGAAACTTGTGTGAGATGTTCTGTATACTTCAGGTAAGGTTTCTGGCTTAGTAAATCCACTTAACAATAGGTAGCGCACGAGTAGATTCAGCAAATGAGCGACGACAGGCGAAGCGTTTCAACAAAGTCCTGTATCCGTTCACGTACCATTCGTCTTATAGCGATGAAACTTGGGTGAGAGGTTGTGTACACTACAGGCAAGGTTTCTGGCTTAGTAAATCCATGTTATAATAGGTAGCGCACGAGTAGATTCAACAAATGAGCGACGACGCGTGAAGCGTTTCAACAAAGTCCCGTATGTGTTCATATACTATTCGTCTGATAGCGATGAAACTTGGGTGATATGTTGTATACACTTCAGGGAAGGTTTCTGGCTTAGTAAATCCACTTTACAATAGGTATCGCACAAGTAGATTAAACAAATGAGCGACGTCGCGCGAAGTGTTTCAACAAAGTCCCGTATGCGTTCATATACCATTCGTCCGATAGCGACTAAACTTGGGTGAGTTGTTGTGTACACTCCAGGGAAAGTTTCAGGCTTAGTAAATCCATTTTACAATAGGTAGCGCACGAGTAGATTAAACAAATGAGCGTCGACGCGCGAAGTGTTTCAACAAAGTCCCGTATGCGTTCATATACCATTCGTCCGATAGCGACTAAACTTGGGTGAGTTGTTGTGTACACTCCAGGGAAAGTTTCAGGCTTAGTAAATCCATTTTACAATGGGTAGCGCATGAGTAGATTCAACAAATGAGCGAAGACGCGCGAAGCGTTTCAACAAAGTCCCGTATGCGTTCGCCGTTCATATACCATTCGTCCGATAGCGATGAAACTTGGATGAGATGTTGTGTACACTTCTGGGATGGTTTTTGGCTTAGTAAATCCACTTTACAATAGGTATCGCACAAGTAGATTCAACAAATGACCGACGGCATGCGAATCGATTAAACAAAGTCCCGTATGCGTTCATATACCATTCATCCGATTGGTATGAAACTTTGGTGAATTGTTCAGCACTCTCCAGGAAAGGTTTATGACTTAGTAAATTATGTTTACAATAGGTAGCGCACGAGTAGATTCAACAAATGAGTAACGGCGCGCGTATCGTTTAAAAAAATACCGTATGCGTTCATATACCATTCATGCGATTGCAATGAAATTTGGTGAAATGTTGTTTCCACTCCCGCGAAGATTTCTGATTTAGTAAATCCATTTTACAATTGGTAGCGCACGAGTAGATTCAACTAATGAGCGACAGCGCGTGAATCGTTTCCACCAAGTCCCGTATGCGTTCATATACCATTCATCCGATTGTAATAAAACGTTGGTGAGTTGAATCCAGTCCTACGAAGGTGTGTGAATTAGTAAATCCGTTTTTCAATGGGTGGCTCACAAGTAGATTCAACAAATGAGTGACGGCGCGCGAATCGTTTAAACAAAACCCCGTATGCATTCACCTGCCATTCATCCGATTGGGATTAAACTTGGATGAGTTGTTTTGTACACGACAGAGAAGGTTTTCGAATTAGTAAATCCATTTTACAATAGGTAGCGTACGAGTATATTCAACAAATGGGTAACGGCGCTCGAATCGTTTCAACAAAATCCCGTATGCGTTCAAATAGTCTACCATTCATTTCATTGCGATGAAACTTTGTTGAGTTGTTGAGCACGCTCCCATGATTTTTTGTAGATAGTAAATCTATTTTACAATAGTTTAGAGGTGGTTAACGCAAAAAGAAAAAAATATTGTGAATCCAAAAGCACTTCAACAAACAAAGTTACAACGCCAACACTTTCTTTGATTGGCATTGCAACGCATGCCGGGTATAGCTAGTATATATATAAAGAAGATACACATTTTAAGCATTTTTTCTATAAATACATAAATTCCTCTCTTTCACTTATTAGCACATAAAAATACATAATATTTACATTTAAAAAAATCAGTATACTAGTTGTTTCAGTTTATTGCATTTTTGTTCTGTGTTACTTCAACGGGGAAAAACCTGTGAGCTATCTAATCTTCATGCAGAGCGTATGTCAGCTTGCAACTGTGTTATTCTTAACTTGTCGCCCCGTGCCACTCACTGTGGAAGCCGGGGATTTCCTTGTCCATAGACATATTGCAACACGTGCTAGACCTCCCCCCTCCCCCAACTACCTGGAACCAGTGCCACTCACATGCAGTTCATTTCTGGCAGTGTGAAGTGTAAGGCAGTTCTACGATGCCTAAAGTAAAAACAACTACAAGTTATCGTCTGTTGCAGAATTTAAAAGATCATTTTACTTCTGATGGGGGCGTAATGTTCTGCCAACCATGTGGGAAAGCAATCATGGCTGAACAGCGATCTCAAGTTACAGAACACCTCAAGAGTAAGAAACATATTGCCGCAGTTTCGCGCCTTCAGAATAAGTAATTCGCGATAGACGTCGGTCATTTTTGATGGACAACCTGAAGATGTATCTCGTTGTGTATTGTAATGCTTCAGCAGTCAGTGAGACATAGAATAAATTGCATTTGTGAGTACTGCATATTGTTTATATTCACATTAATAAACTAAATTATAATTAAATATTTTTACTTTTTTACCACATATTTCAGGTATTTTTATTACATAAAAAATAAATATTTTCCCGATTTTTGTCACCTAAAAATCCGAGCCCTAGTTATTAGCGCCTGACATGTGTTACGCTCGCTAAGCTGTGTGGGAGAGATGATAAGGGGGAGCCGCGCCTGCATGTCACTAACCTTGTAAGTGGTGAACAATATTGTTTTGTGTGGGAGTAACGGAAATGATAATTGAATTTTTTGGTAGAACTTGACAACAGCTACTTAATGGGAAAATATTCTTAAAGTACTGAAATTATCCAAAATACCTGAATTAATAGTCAGGGAAAAAATCTGGAGACGATGTAGTTGTCAATAACCAACCCACCTTCCCAAATGAATCGGTGTTTTTTGAAAGGGCGTAATCGACATTTTTGACATTTTCACTTTTTTAGCGTTTTGTTTCTCTTTTGGTTGGTTGGTTGGTTCCTTAGTTTAGGACCTGTGACAACGCGGTCATGTAGCCCCGTGTACTTTGGGTGTGTGTAGAATCTGTCTGATAACCGGTGTTAATTGTGATGACTGTATTAGTGAGTGTATTTGTTTTTTTTTAAATTCAAGTAACATTGAATTCAACATTAAATTTTTTGAATAGTTCCTACTTTTGCCGCCACCGTCAGTGACTAATAGGCCTTGTTCAGAACTTAGCTACTAGGCGCCACCGCAGTCGGCTCTTTGCAACGAACGTAGCAACCTAAGAGCGTTGTTTACATTCTTAACCTATACAATTTAGTTTCACACAGGTGTAATTAGTGGACAGTTCTTTAACATGCCATAAATCTATGACATGGGACCACCGGCTTTACTTACCCTCCGAAGGAAGGTGTACTGAGGGATTTTTAACGCTCTTAAAAAATCCGACGGCTTCGGCCGGGTTTGAACCCGCTATCTTGGGCATAGAAGCTCAGCATGCTTCCAACTATGCCACCGAAGCCGCTGTTTCCCTTTGGATAGAGCCTTCTGTTTCTTTTGAAAAGACGCTTGTGCAAGCGTTCTTTCCATAAAGAACTCATGTTCATAAATATTCAGATTTTTTGAAAGGGCGAACGTGCGTTACGCCCAAAGTACACGGGACTACATGACCGCGTTGTCGCAGCCCCTAAACTAAGGAACCAACCAACAATGACTTTCTTATGTTGTAAGTGTTTCCCTGTGCTTCAGATTTGTTGCAATTTGTGTGTGTAGCAAATCCATTCCATCTGAACACAATGTCTGTGCTTTAGATTTGCACCAATTTCTTAGTATTGCAAAAAAAATCCAATTTAAGTCCTAAACTAATATTTAACAATGATTTTGTGTCCATCTTTGCCAAATATTTGTGTAAATATCTGTCTCTAGCAAATAGATTGCATTTTCGAACAATTTAATGAACATTTTTCTGTCTATTAGATTTTTTTTGAAAGGGCGTAGTTGCATGATTTTCTTTTGCGCACATCTCCCGGACAAAAATTTATTAAATGATTTTAGAGAGTGGTACATGTTCCATAAGAGCATGTTAGGCACAAAATCCATTAAAATAAAAATTAAATTAAAAATTGAGCCTTTGGGGAAATTTTATTTAGTTTCCCAACAATTTCCTTTCGTTCACCTACGCCCTTTCACAAAACACTGATTCAAATATGATCACGACTTATATAGATGAAATTCCAGCTGACTCAGTCATTTTTAGTAACGTGTACAGTATTGCCAACCCCAGGCATTCGGTAATATTTTGCATCCGGTGCTGTAAAACAAAAAGAACGCCGTCAAGTTAATGTGAATGTGTGGAATACTGTTCTACATACAAAACAAACCTACCCACTTGCTTGTAGTGGAATCGGTAATAAATTTTCGTCCTGACAGTCATCTAACCAAGTAACGACCAATGATTTTGTCCAGACAGTTGTCTGACCAAGTAGCGACCAATAGTTTAGTTGGTTGGTTGGTTCTTAAGTTTAGGGGCTGCGACAACGCGGTCATGTAGCCCCGTGTACTTTGGGTGTGTGTAGAATCTGTCTGATAACCGGTGTTAATTGTGATGTCTGTATTAGTGTGTGTTGTCTGTTTTTTTTTAATTTAAGTACAGACTGCAACTTAGAAATTTTCAAATAGTTCCTACTTTTGCCGCCAAGCGCCACCGTCAACGATTACTAGGCCAAGTTCAGAACTTAGCTACTAGACACCACCGCAGTCGGCTCTTGGCAACGAACATAGAAACCTAAGAGCGTTGTTTACATTCTTAACCTATCCAATTTAGCTTCACACAGGTGCAATTTGTGGAAGGTTCTTTAACATGCCATAAATCTATGACATGGGACCGCCGGCTTTACTTCCCCTCCGAAGGAAGGCATACTGAGGGATTTTAACGCCAATACACCTATTTTAGTTCTGGTGTATTTTGTATCGAACATATTGGCAACAGTGCATAGGAATAACACAAGACAAAATCAAAACATTCATATTTCACACACACACACAAGCATATATCAAAAAGGAACTTTTCACACAGGAGTTAAATTATACAATAAACTACCCTAGTATATTAAATTTGCCCCCGAAATAAAAACCTTTGAAAGAATGTGGAAAGCTCATCCGCGGTGCCATTGTTTTTACTCTGTAGTTGAATATCTTAGCGTATAGGAGAGATGAATTCAATAATTATATTTTATTTTTCTATTTTAATTGTAATATCTAGCTGTACGTTGTTGTATTTATAGAATTAAGTTTTCATATTGTGATAATAGAGTAAGATGTAAATAGTTGTCCAATAAGATTGAATCTCTTAAGATCTGTTATAATAATAAGTTATAAATAGTTATAGTATTAGTAATTTATAAATTTATTTAGCGTATGATGAATACAATATTATAAACAATATATACAGTACAACTACCATCTCAAGTTCATAACTAAAGTTCCATGTTTAAAGTTGAGAGCCAGAGAAGGACTTCGCTTGAGACACAGTGTAAGTCTTCTATAGAGCCTCTGTATGCACGTAAAGGACACTCGAATGTAATGTGGTCCACTGTCTGTTCCTCTTCTCCACAGTCACATTGAGGTGATGCCTTCCATCCCCATTTGAAGAGAGTGGCTCCACATCTACCTTGGCCGGTCCTAATACGGTTTAGCGTCCTCCACTGTCGTCTGGGAAGGGAAAATCCATCAGGGCACTTGCAGGGGTTCTTAATGATGTGATGAATTGGTAACGAGGATTGCAGATGCCATTGTTCTTTCCAGGCGTCCGATATATTAAAGGAGGTGTCATGTAGAATCATTGCAGTACGCCAAGAAGGGTGTCTGGATTTCAGTCGTTTGGTTGGAGAAGCTGCTATATCAGAATGAATAGGGAGGTGAGGATTGTTTTCTATTTTCTTCCATAAGTTAAGCAGTGACTGTGATCTTCTTAGGGATGGAGGTGGTATGTGGCTTAGGGTGGGAAGCCAGTGTGTGTTAGTAGGTCGGATGCACCCTGTAATGATACGCATTGCCTGGTTCAGTGCAACTGTACCACTTTACTGCGAGAACTAATCGTTCAAGCAGCCTTAACCTCGCAGTAGAGTGGTGCAGTTGCACTTCATATAAAGGGAGGTAGCGCGCAGTTCGCTACTCCTGTGGGGGTCCTGGCGTGGACACCAAGAGCCCGCTGATGAGCCAGCTTGGTGTCCTAGGCGAAACCCCACACAAGACACGGCACAAACCTAGAGGAATTGCTGAGTTTTAATTCACTGGCCGTCAAAGCCAACATACCATCTTTTTGGTTTTCTTATGTTTGGCGCCATTATATAATCTGTTAAAGTGTCGCATAAAATGTTAGTATCAAATTTGTAACTGGGATCAAGTTTTTGTGCTGTGTTTATTTCCATTTGTTTGGACACGTTCATTTACGAGTCATTACTTTCGTAATGTCGGATTTCCATATCATTGTTAATATTAGTGAATTTGTCGCCTGTGTTTTCCATACGATTTGCCAGTGGCCGAGAATTTTCTATGTTTTATGGTATTGATGTGCTCATTAAATCTAATAGTGAAATTTCTACCTGTTTGCCCAACGTAACTAGAATTGCACTCTTTGCGCTTATTACCGGATTTGCGGTACTTATTTTCCTTGTTTATATTTTTTGAGTTGAAAAATGTATTATGGTTTGTGTTGACTGTTCTACATGCTGTTTTCACATAGTATTCTTTGAAAGAACTGGTGATGTTGTATGTTGAACAGTTTGTACAAGTGAAAATATAGAATAATGGTTTGATTTTAAATATTCCTATGGGTAGTTCTTCTCTCATCCTATCAATCACCAAGTTGAAAATTTAGAGATGTTGCCCTAACCAGCCCTCTCCATTAAAGTGAACTTTGGATAATCTGTCCGTAATTGGATAAAAAAATAAGGGTTCCCTCTATGAAACCACCTAACTCAAATATGCTTCCAGGTTGCCAAGTTTTGGGTCAGCTAGCCACTTTGTTTCACAGAACTTAGTGGGGCCATTAAAATCCAAACTGTTACAGTACCTTCCTTACCTGGCATTAGAGTAACTGTTGGAAGTATAGTCTTGTGCAGCTCATATTGCTGCACTAAGAATTCTTCAGCAGATATAGGCAGCTGGAGTTCACGAACAGCAATCTGGGCTGAAACATCTTCTTGGATGCCCTTGACTTGACTTCTTACTTCCCATGTATACTTCTTTCCATATTGCTCAATGATCTGGGAGAATATTTTATCATATATAACTTCAGAATCTATTGAGAAATAAAAGCAAGCATATGTTAGTAGGCTCCTTTTTTTGTCGTGAGACCTCCTGAGAGGCCGACGCCCGTGGGCGACCTGCGCGTCGGGATGAGAGATGGAATGGATGAAGATGTATGAAACTGGGCAAGGATGTGGAAGGAAGCGACCGTGGCCTGTCAGAAGGTACCGTGCCAGCATGCGCCTGGTGTTGAAAATGGGAAACCACGGAAAACCATTTCAAGGACGGCCGAGGGTGGGGCTCGAACCCACGCGTCTACCGAGTCAGCAGAGAGCTTGGCCCCATGACCTAACGCTGCGCTTTAGCCAGCGTAGCCACTGCTGTCGGTCATTAGTAGGCTAATAGGCCCTACATAATACCATTGGTGCAAATTAATTAGGTTGATTTCATTAGAAAGCTAACTATTGCAATGGGTAGCATGTTTCGACCTCCGGAAAATTTCGACGTATCTTCGCGTTTCACATTCCCTTGACCCCAAAACCACCATCAGTTCAAAAGTTTATATATAATTTATGTATATATATATACTAGCAGGTACCCGCGGCTTCGCTCGCGTCATAGTTGTGTCATATTTTTATTCAATGAAATGCAGGTTTAACCCCGTTAACACCCTTTTAGAACCTGAATATCCAAAAATCCCTCCTTAGTAGACGTTTTCGACACACAACAAACATATCCCCAAAATATCATTCTTCTAACTTTAATAGTTTTGGTTGGTCGATGAGAGTGAATATTCAAAAATCCCTCCTTAGTGGACTTTTTCTTCCAGAATTTCAGCCCTCCCCATGGGCCCCTTAAATTAGATACATGAAAAAAAAAACGATCGACCACCTTTTTACTTATTTTTCAAGCTGATTCTTCCCCCTGAGTTTCATACTTTATGCCTCTGTCTTTTAAGAGATACTTGCTCCGTTAGGAATCCTTCAACCCCCACTTTTCACACATACACCTCATAATATACAGTTCATCGAAAAACCCTCAGACATGTGTCTTCTTATTCTTAATGATGAGTTTATATGCCGAGTATCGCATCCCCCAAGGAAACCAATCGGGAGATATTGCTATTCTATTAAATGCAGGTCTACCCCCTTAACACCCCTTTAGAACCTGAATATCCAAAAATCCTCCCTTGGTGGACGTTTTCGAGATACAACGAACACAACCCCAAAATGTCATGTTTCTAACTTCAATAATTTTGGCTGGACGATGATGAGTGAGTAAGTCAGGACATTTTCTTTCATTTATTTTTCAGAATTTCACCCCTCTCATGAATCCCTCATATTGGATTTATGATTTAAAAAACGGTCGAAGACCTATTTACTTCTTTTTAAGCTGTTCTTCCCCCCTGAGTTTGATGAGTGAGTGAGTTAATCAGTTAGAACACTATCTTTCCTGTTTTTTTCCCAGAATTTCACCCCTCTCCAAGGGCCCCTTAAATTGGATTTATGAAAAAAAACGTTGAACACCTATTTACTTATATTTTAAGCTGTTTTTTCCGCTGAATGTCAAACTTCTCGCCTATGTCGTTTAAGAGATACACGCTCCGTTAAAAATCCTTCAACCCCCAATTTTCACCCCATTCACCTCATAATATACACCACATCGATAAAACCTTAGACATATGTCTGCTTAATTTTAATGATTAGTTTATATGCCGAATATCACATCCCCAAAGAAACAACTCGTGAGATATCGTTAAGGAATGAAATACACGTTTACCCCCTTAACACCTCTTAAGAACCCAAATAAACAAAATTCCTTCATTAGTTGACGTTTGCGACATAGAGCGAAAATATTCCCAAAATTTAATTTTTCCTACTTCAATAGTTTTCGCTGGGCGATGATGAGTGAGTGAGTCAGTCAGGTCATTTTCTTTCAATTATTTTACCTGAATTTTACGCCCTCCCCATGCGCCCCTTAAATTGGATTTATGATGAATCGCTCGAACACCTATTAACTTATATTTGAAGCTGTCTTTTTCCCCTGAGTTTGATGAGTGAGTGAGTTAGTCAGTCAGTCAGGACACTTTCTCTCCTTTTTTTTTCTAGAATTTCACCCCACCCCATTGGCCCATTAAATTGAATTTATGAAAAAACGGTCGAACACCGATGTACTTATTTTTAAGCTGTTTTTTTCGCTGAGTTTCAAACTTCTCGCGTATGTCGTTGAAGAGATACACGCTCCGTTAGGAATCCTTCAACCCTCACTTTTCACCCCTTTCACCTTATAATATACACCACATCGAAAAACCCTTAGACACATGTCTGCTTATTTTTAATGATTCGTTTATATGCCGAGTATCACATCCACAAATGCAACCACTCACGAGATATTGTTATTCAATAAAATGCAGGTTTAACCCCATTAAGACACCTTTAGAACCTGAATATCCGAAAATCCTCCCTTAGTGTACGGTTTTGACATACAACGAACATATCCCAAAAATGTCATGTTTCTAACTTCAATAATTTTGGCTGGACGATGATGAGTGAGTGAGTGAGTGAGTGAGTGAGTGAGTGGGTCAGGACATTTTCATTCATTTTTTTTTCAGAATTTGTCCTCTCACAATGAACCCCTTAAATTTGATTTATGAAAAATAAACTGTCAAACACTTATTTACTTATATTTAAGCAGTTTTCTCTCCATGAGTTTGAAGAGTGAGTGAGAGAGTCAATCAGTTAGGACACTTTCTTTCCGGTCCCCCCCCCCCTCCCCAGAATTTCACCCCTCCCCATGAGGCCCGTAATTTGAATTTAGGAAAAAAACGATCGAACATCTATTTACTTATCTTTTATGCTGATTTTTTCCGCTGAGTTTCAAACTCCTCGCCTATGTCGTTTAAGTGATACACGCTCCGTAAGAATCTTTCAACCCCCACTTTTCACCCCTGTCACCTCATAATATACACCACATCGAAAAACCCTCAGACACATGTCTTCTCATTTTTTATGTGTTCATATGCCGAGTAACACATCCCCCAATGAAACCAATCGGGAGTTATTGTTATTCAATGAAATGCAGGTTTAACCCCCTTAAGACCCCCTGAATATCCGAAAATCCTCCCTTAGTGGACGGTTCCGACATACAATGATCATATTCCCCGAAATGTCATGTGTCTAACTTCAATAATTTTGGCTGGATGATGGTGAGTGAGTCAGGACTTTTTCTCTCAATTTCCTTTTTTCAGAATTTCACCCCTCCCCAAGAACCCCTTAAATTGGGTTTATGAAAAAGACTGTCGAATACCTATTTACTTATTTTTAAGCAGTTTTTTCCCCTGAGTTTGATGAGTGAGTCTGTCAGTCAATCAGTTAGGACACTTTCATTCCTGTTCCCCCCCCCCCCCCAGAATTTCACCCCTCCCTATTGGCCCCTTAAGTTGGATTTATGAAAAGACGGTCAAACACCCATTTACTTATTTTTTAAGCTGATTTTTTTCCACTGAGTATCAAACTCCTCGCCTATGTCGTTTAAGAGATACACGCTCCGTTAGGACCCCTTCAACCCCCACTTTTCACCCCTTTCACCTCATAATATACTTCACATCGAAAAACCCTCAGACACATGTCTTCTTATTTTTAATGATGAGTGTATATGCCGAGTATCACATCTCCCAATGAAACCAATCGGGAGATATTGTTATTCAATGAAATGCAGGTCTATCCCCTTAACACCCCTTTAGAACCTGAATATCCTAAAATCCTTCCTTAGTGCGCGTTTTCGACTTACCACGAACATATCCCCAAAATTTCATGATTCTAACTTCAATAGTTTTGGCTGGGCGATGATGAGTCAGTCAGTCAGTCAGTCAGGACACTTGTTTTTATATAAGAGACTAGCATGTACCCGCGGCTTCGCTCGCGTCATAGTCTTATCATATTGTTATTCAATGAAATGCAGGTTTAACCCCGTTCACACCCCTTTAGAACCTGAATATCCAATATTCACTCCTTAGTAGACGTTTTCGACACACAACAAACATATCCCCAAAATATCATTGTTGTAACTTTAATAGTTTTGGTTGGTCTATGAGAGTGAATATCCAAAAATCCTTCCTTAGTGGACGTTTTTCTTCCAGAATTTCACTCCTCCCCATGGGCCCCTTTAATTGGATCTACTTGAAATTGAACGGAACTTGTAGCTCACCCTTTAGGGTGTCCGCTGGAAGCAGCTACAGACTCAGGCGAGCCGAACATGTCCTCGGACACTCCCGGCACTAAAAGCCATACGATAAATAAATAAATAAATAAATAAATAATTGGATCTATGAAAAAACGGTCGAACACCTATTTATTTAATTATTTATTTATTTATTATTAAGCTGATTGTTTTCCTCTGAGTTTCAAACTCCTCGCCTATGTCGATTAAGTGATGCACGCTCCGTTAGGAATCCTTCAACGCCCACTTTTCACCCCTTTCACTCAAAATATACACCACATCGAAAAACCATTAGACATGTGTCAGCTTATTTTTAATGATTAGTTTATAAGCCAAGTATCACATCCCAAAATGAAACCACTCGTGAGATATTGTTATTCAATAAAATGCACGTTTACCCCCTTAACACCCCTTTAGAACCTGAATATACAAAAATCTTTCCTTAGTGGACGTTTTCGACACACAACGAACATATCCAAAAAAAATCATGTTTCTAACTTCTATAATTTTGGCTGGGCGATGATGAGTGAGTGAGTCAGTCAGGACATTTTCTTTCATTTAATTTGAGAATTTCACCCCTCCCCATGAACCCCTTAAATGGGATTTATGAAAAGAAAACGGTTAACACCTATTTACTTATTTATTAAGCTGATTTTTTCCCGCTGAATTTCAAACTTCTCGCTAATGTCGTTTAAATATACACGCTCCGTTAAGAATCCTTCAACCCCAATTTTCACCCCTTTCACCTGATAATATACACCATATCGATAAACTCTTAGACATATGTTTGCTTATTTTTATTAATTAATTTATATGCCGAATATCACATCCCCAAATGAAACAACTCGTGAGATAATGTTAATCAATGAAATGCAAGTTTTACCCCCTTAACACTCCTTCAGAACATGAATATCCAAAAATCCATCCTTAGTCGACGTTTTCGACATACAACGAACATTTCCCCCAATTTTTTTAAGTTTCTAACTGCAATAGGTTTGGCTGGAGGATGACGAGTGAATATCCAAAAATCCTTCCTTAGTAGACTTCCTTCCCCAGAATTTCACCCCTCCCCATGGGCCCCTAAAATTGAATTTATGAAACAACGGTCGATCACCTATTTACTTATTTTTCAAGCTGATTTTCCCCCCTGAGTTTCGTACTTTATGTCTCTGTCTTTTAAGAGATACTTGCTCCGTTAGCATTCCTTCAACCCCCACTTTTCACACATAAACCTCATAATATACACTACATCGGAAAACCCTCAGACATGTGTCTTCTTATTCTTAATGATGAGTTTATTTGCCGAGTTTCCCCCAAGGAAACCTATTAAATTCAATTAAATGCAGGTCTACCCCCTTAACGCCCCTTTAGAACCTGAATATCCAAAAATCCTTCCTTGGTGAACGTTTTCGACATACAACGAACACAACCCCCAAAATGTCATTTTTCTAACTTCAATAATTTTGGCTGGGCGATGATGAGTCAGTGAGTGAGTAAGTCAGGACATTTTCTTTCATTTATTTTTCAGTATTTCACCCCTCTCATGAACCCCTTAAATTGGATTTATGAAAAAAAACGGTCGAACACCTATTTACTTATTTTTAAGATGTTCTTCCCCCCTGAGTTTGATAAGCGAGTGAGTTAATCAGTTCGAACACTTTCTTTCCTGTTTTTCCCCCCAGAATTTCACCCCTCCCCATGGGCCCCTTAAATTGGATTTATGAAAAAAAAAGAACGGTCGAACTCCTATTTACTTATCTTTTAAGCTGATTTTTTTCCGCTGAGATTCAAACTCCTCGCCCATGTCGTTTAAGAGATACACGCTCCGTTAGGAATCCTTCAACCCTCAATTTTCACCCCTTACACCTCATAATATACACCACATCGAAAAACACTCAGGCATATGTCTTCTTATTTTTAATGATGTGTTTAAATGCCGAGTATCACATCCCCCAATGAAACCAATCGTGAGTTATTGTTATTCAATGAAATGCAGGTTTAACCCCCTTAAGAACCCTTTAGAACATACAATGATCATTTCCCCAAAATGTCATGTATCTAACTTCAATAATTTTGGTTGGGCGATGGTGAGTGAGTCAGGACTTTTTCTTTGAGTTTTCTTTTTTCTGAATTTCACCCCTCCCCATGAACCCCTTAAATTGGGCTTCTGAAAAAGCTGTCCAACACCTATTTACTTATTTTTAAGCAGTTTTTCCCCATGAGTTTGATGAGTGAGTCTGTCAGTCAATCAGTTATGACACAATCTTTCCTGTTTTTCCCCCCAAAAATTTCACCCCTCCCCATGGGCCCCTTAAATTGGATTTATGAAAAAACGGTCAAACACCTATTTACTTATTTTTAAGCTTATTTTTTTCCGCTGAGTTTCAAACTCCTCGCTTATGTCGTTTAAGAGATACACGCTCCGTTAGGAATCCTTCAACCCCCACTTTTCACCCCTTTCACCTCATAATATACACCACATCGAAAAACACTCAGACACGTGTCTTCTTATTTTTAGTGGTGAGTTTATATGCCGAGTATCACATCCCTCAATGAAACCAAGCCGGAGATATTGTTATTCAATGAAATGCAGGTGTACCCCCTTAACACCCCTTTAGAACCCGAAAATCCAAAAATCCTTCCTTAGTGGGCGTTTTCGACTTACAACGAACATATCCACAAAATTCCATGTTTCTAACTTTAATAGTTTTGGCTGGGCGATGAGGAGTCAGTCAGTCAGTCAGGACACTTGTTTTTATATAAGAGATATGTGTACGTACATATATCACTTTCTTGTGGACACGATAACTACCGCAATTTTGCACCAATCACTTTGGATTTTTTACATAATATGTATCCCTATAAAATCTCGGTCGAGTTCGTTAATGGGCACAATCGGTCGAAGGGGGTGAAAGTGGGGGTCTTTTTTCAAAAAAGTGAAATATCGCTATAACTCTCTTAATATTTGAAATATCGAATCCATTCAAAGTTCATACTATGTGTCGGATAAGGACCAAACATTTATGTTTGAAAAGTTTTATGATAGCACCAACCATTGACCAATGGGTTGGGAAAAAGTGTTTTTTTCGGGAAACATTAATCATATCTCTCTTAATAGGCACAATATCAAAACCGTACAAAATGGGCAATATTCCCTTAATAATTACCTAAAACTTTTGTCTGAAAGAATTTTTGATATGACCCACCATTACGCCAAGGGATGAACAAAATTATTTCGGAATTAGAAGAAAATGCCAAGAGCCATCAGAGGTTACCATGACAACGCTTCTAAATTGATGAGGGATGAGCTATCAGAGGTTGGCATGACAACGCCACTGCACGAGATCACATTCAGTTTTCTATCTGACTCTGTGGGAAGCGGCTTCGGTGACTTAACCGGTAGCATACTGAACTTCTATGCCCAAGTTCGCGGGTTCAAAGCCAGCCGAAGTCGTCGGATTTTCTAAGAGGGCTAAGAATCCCTCAGTATTCTTTCCTTAGAAGGGGAAGTTCCAACGTTCGTTGCGAGTTGATGGTTGTGGTGGCATCTAGTTGCCAAGTTCACAGCTAGGTGTCGTTGACGATAGTATTTGGTACCGAAATTGGGAACTACTACTTGAAATTGACCGTCTGCAGTCCTTACCTGAATTACAGACATCACAATTAACACCGTTTATCAGACAGATTCTACAGACACCCAATACACGGGGATACATGACCGCGTTGTCGCAGCCCAAAAACTGAGGAACCAACCAACATCTCTGCGGAAGATAAACTTTTGCGTGAAGAAGTTAGACTGTTAAAACGTTACACATCAGTGCCGTAACCTTGCATAAGGACAGTGTGACCACAAGTATAAAAATGGATCCCAAATGACAAGAAGGTTACCGTCCCCATAAGACAATAAAATGTTAAAAATATCCATGGAAAGACGAAAACAAAGTTAATTAAGCTCCAATTGTAAAATACTTTCTGGCAATAAATGAGGACTGATCCTTCTACGAAACCCTGCATATTTTGCCTATTATAGCCTATCCCCGAGTTTGCCCGGTGAAATCTACCTCCGCCTTCCGGCGTGCCGAGAGAATTTTTTTTAATATAGCTGTAGTATGTTTCATAATCCTTGTCCTAGGTAATAATACTCCTATATAACTATCATATCGAAAACGCGATCGAAAAATCAAAAAGTCCCTGTCAAAGAAACAAAGTAGTTGTTAAATCAATTGAGGAGCTTGGATATCGTGGTCATTTAGCCCCGTACTTTTGGGTGTGTGTAAAATTGGTATGATAACCTCTATAATTGTGGTATCTGTCGTAGTGGAACGAAGGAGGCATGTAGTTTTAAGAGGCAGTTATTCTCGCAATCGTGAGCCAAGAGACCTCCTTTTTCCGTGGAAGCCGAACCACACGACAGGCCTTGATAACAGACAAGCGGCTTGACCTCTGCACCATCACGCCCTGTCAGAACCATTACGTAGTTTGGTTCCTCAGTTTAGGGGCTGCGACAACACGGTCATGTATCTCCGTGTGTGTAGATTCTGTCTGATAACCGGTGTTAATTGTGATGGCTGTATTAGTGTGTGTTATTTGTAATTCAGGCAAGGACTGCAGACGATCAATTTCAAGTAGCTCCTACTTTTGCTACCAAATACTACCATCAACGACACCTAGCTGTGAACTTGACTGCTATATGCCACCGCAACCGGCACCTTGCGGTGAACGTTGGAACTTACACGAGAGTTAGTCAAATCCAACCTACAAATTTAGCTCCACACAATTGTAGTTAGTGAAGGGTTCTTTTACTTGCCATAAATCTATGACATGGACCCACCGCGCCAGCTTTACTTCACTTCCGAAGGAATACATACCGAGGTATTTTAACGCTCTTAAAAAAATCCGTCAACTTCGGCCGGGTTTGAAACCGCGACGGTACGGTATTCTTTATCTGAATCAATTAATGAACAGTGAAAAGTAGCCTATTAATGGGATTTCAATGTTATGCTTCTGAAGGATTTAGATGTCTTTAGGGTTCAAATGCTAATTAAATGCATAATAAAATAATCCATTTACAAGATGAATAGGCCTAAAGGTTATGGTTATCAAGATTTAATTAGAAAAATAACAGCAACGGTATATAATCCAAATATGAGTATTTACCTATCAGAAGGCCATCCATGTCGAAAATGACATGTGTAACAGGCTTGAAATTTCCCATTTTTAATCGAAGGTGACCCTGATAACTGCCAATACCTCAGCAACTATACGCCCGCACGAGTCCGCGTACGTCTGCAGTAGTGATGCAAGGTAAGTTGACTATAAGGTAGGACACTCCGGTGCCTCTCGCTCCCATTGGCTGCTACACTTTGACGTAGCTTGGATGTGGCAGGCGCATGTCAGCTGATATTTGCAATGCATTCTTACGGGAAACACAGTCATATTTCGCTTATCTTTTCCGCTCGTAGTAAACAATCACAATAATGGCAATATGCACGTTATAAAGAGAAAGGTATAAACAATATATTGCAGTGGTTTATAATGCGAAATAATGCTGAGCTTCTATGCCCAAGATAGCGGGTTCAAACCCGGCCGAAGACGTCGGATTTTTTAAGAGCGTTAAAAATCCCTCAGTATGCCTTCCTTCAGAGGGGAAGTAAAGCCGGCGGTCCCATGTCATAGATTTATGGCATGTTAAAGGACTTTCCACTAATTACACCTGTGTGAAACTAAATTGTATAGGTTAAGAATGTAAACTACGCTCTTAGGTTGCTACGTTCATTGCCAAGAGCCGACTGCGGTGGCGTCTAGTAGCTGAGTTCAGAACTAGGCCTAGTAGTCGTTGACGGTGGCATTTGGCGGCAAAAGTAGGAACTATTTGAAAATTTCAAAGTTGCAGTCCTTACTTGAATTTTAAAAAATAAAACAGTTACACACACTAATACAGTCATCACAATTAACACCGGTTATCAGACAGATTCTACACACACCCAAAGTACACGGGGCTACATGACCGCGTTGTCGCAGCCCCTAAACTAAGGAACCAACCAACCAACCAACCATACTTCATAAAAACACAAAAAAATATTTTAGATTAACTACGCTACCGCACCTTAGTATCAGCTGAGCTAAAAAGAATCCTCACAAAACACAATAAAAGACGTACTAAGGATGGAAATACGAAATATAGCAATAGCGATAGGCTACATAATCATGCTTTAGCGATCCTGCGGTGTAGCCAAGCGCGTTAAATTGCTCACTACGACCGCGATGGGAAGCTGCAGTAAGTCGGGAGTTAGGAGTTTCAAATCCCGGCGCTGACAGCGGCTTTCCACACTCCCTCCAGGCAAATGCCGAGATAGTACCTTGAATCAAGTTCCGAAGCACTTACCACATTTCCGTCCCTAATAATTACGGTCACACACACTTTACAACAGTCACTTCAAAAGCACGGATTACAAATTGAACACACAAGTACACGGAGCTGATGATCAAGATGTCCCAGTCCCAACAACATACATTAAATAATGTAACAGTGGTATGAAAATGATCAGTTTATGAACACTTACCTTTTATGCGACTTGAGTTTTAGATGACGAAGCGACCCAGAGTTTGTTCTTTTTTGCTGCATATTTCTCCAGTAATTTGATCTTGATATGCCCATTCAGGTGACGGATTCTAATAAAAGTCCTTGTCTTCAGGTATAAACGAATTATCTTCTCATTCACTTGATTTTATTAAGGTAGGTCATTACATTTTTCTTTTCGATAAAGTTCGTCCATGAAATGAACCGAACAAAACTTCAAATTCAATAATTTTATGGAGCCACTCGTGTGTTGGACGAGTAAGTCCCCCCTTTGAAATGATGGCTATCCAATCATCCCTGCTCTCGTCTGTTACACACAAATTTTCCCCCTTCACACTTAAACTATCATCAATGAACCTACGATTGAATGCCACATAACCGGCAAGGTACTTAAGTGCATCTAGCGCAACGTCATCTTCACTTGTAGCCTGCGTAGAAACCTCTACGGTTAATACAGTGAGTCCGGGAATGTTATCCGCAGCGCTTACATGTGTCTGCGAGACCTAGTTACAGCAGTTACGTTGGTAGCACGGCTGCCGCTTGCATCATAACAAATAAACAGTAAACTTCGTACTCACCACATCCATTCATAACAGATACTGGAACCATTCACAGTACATCACTCTTTCTCCGAAATCAGTTTGTTTTAATTCATGAACCACGCTAACTGAAGCTTGTCTCTTACAGCTTTATGCGCTGTCGACTTAGAGATTCCTGTTTGTTGAGCTAATTTTCGTGTTTATTTACTTGGACTACGCAGCATTATATCGGAGATTTCATCAAGTTTTTCGTCCGTTAAAAGCGTAGGCCGGCCTGTTCCCAGCACATCGTGAACTGAGCCAGTCACACGAAATGTACTTATCAAATTCCGAACAGTATCACGATTTGGACACTTTGAATTAGGAAATCGCGCCTGAAATCTTAATTTTACATTTTCTGTAAACCGATGGCCTTCGCGAAAAACGTATTCCACCAAAAAAACTCTCTCTTCAGTAGTAAACATTACCGCCTGTATACTGTTGCACTCTTCCAATAATCTATCGGAACGCTCGCTGACTGTAATACACACTGAAGACATGCAGGCTCGCTCGCTTATCGCTATACACACTGACAGCCCACACGGGGGAGTCCCGCTTTCAAGGACACAGTGCAGCCAACTAATCTCATGACTCAACCACTCACAGCTGTACGTACCCATTGCGGAGAACATTCTCGGGCGCCCTGTAGTTCAGATTCTTCCGGGTCACTGATGGGGTTGGCTGAAGCTGTTGGACCTTCAACAATGTCAATGCATAGTTCATTGGTCACGAACCCCATGAAATCTTCGTCTGTATTGGACGCTACCACTAAAGAATTTTCAGATCTGCCCCTCCCCTCTTCTTCTACAGACACACTCCCCGATAAGGGGATGTAATCCACATTGTCTGTTAACAGGAGTAGACGAATTCGGTTTCGCACCTCGAATTGGGAAGGGTTATTATAGAATATACCCAGTCCTCGAATTCGAGAAAATACATTTTCAAGACAATCCTGATTTAGTCTGGCAGTCAAAATGAACGACACATTGTGAGTGGTTTTCATGTGTTGAAACAATCCAAGCAGAGACTTAATGGAAATAATGAAACCTTTCTGAAAAGGTAGCAGGCTCTTCCTATTTCCCACTCGCACATTGGATATTACTTCATTTTTACCGATATGTGAAAATTCACAGCATTACAACACACGACTTTCCACAACACTAAACTATTCTTAAATTAAACTATTCTTCTCCTTCTTCCTAGCATTTGTCACGCCTGGTGGCAGAGTCTGCTGTAAGGATTCGTTGTCTCCATTTCTTTCGGTCTTGAGCCATATCTGGGTGCAGATGTGCAGTCTTCAGGTCATTATGGTTCGTATCAACCCACCTCTGCCTTGGTAGTCCCTTGGGCCTCTTTCCCGTGACTTCCAGGTTATATGCTGACTTAGCTATTGTGTCTTCTTCTGCCCGCAGCACATGGCCAAACCAGCTTAAACGGCCTTCCCGCATTTTCTGATGGATCGGCGCCACTCCAAAACGTTTCCGTATATCAACATTGGTAACATGATCCATTCTAGTGACGCCGACTGTCCACCTCAGCATCCTTGTCTCCATGACGCTTAGCCGACGTTCCACCTCTTTTGTAGTGGGCCAACACTCGGTACCATAGAGTGCGACTGGACGGATAACAGTGCGGTAGATCTTGGATTTAAGGTGGTCTTTCATCCGGCAATCACAGGTGACACCTGTCGTCGTACGACATTTCAACCAAGACGCCTGCGTCCTTGCGTTGACCTCGTCAATGATTCTTCCATTGTCAGAGACAGTAGATCCAAGATATTTGAATTTTGTTACACGATGGAGATCTTCTCCGACAACGCTGATGGTCCCAACTTCATGGGGATCTAAAGTCATATAGTCCGTCTTCCTTTTATTGAGTCGCAGGTCATATTCACTTAATCGGTCACTCCACATTTGTGTTTGGTGCTGGAGTTCAAGGTTGCTGTTTGCAGCTAACATGACATCATCAGCATACAGAAGCGTCCATGGGATTGGCTTGTGCAGGTCTGATGTGACAGTATCCATTACAAGAATGAACAGCAGAGGCGACAAGGCAGAGCCCTGATGGACCCCTACCATGATGTTGAAATCATTGGTTGATCCTGCAGCAGCTTGAACATAAATCGTCGGTTCTTTGTAGAGACGATATAAATAAAGATTTGTGGTATAACCAACGATAGGAAAGTCAAATTATTTATACAACGATGTAAGCAATAGGGATTAAACTTAAAAAAGAAACGCTTAATTTTTCCGTCCGTGCTGGAGAAGTATTACCGATGCAACTCGTAGCGAGTTTTAATTTTCAGCTTCTGGCGAGCACGTTAGATGACTCAATACCAAGATAAGTAGACTATAACTCAGATGCTCACAATATTACAGGGTCATTTTTATCAGTCTATAAAGCGGGGCACCGGAAAAATGCGTGCGTATCCGGGTGACTCACAGCCGAGAGATTATATTAATGCAGCTGCTATATTGCTAGATAATATAATTAATGTTATTGGTTGTACGTCCCTTTTAACTTCTGCTTTTAGAGACGCCGGGGTGCCAGAATTTTGCCTTTAAGGGGATCATTAACGTGCCAGCAAATCTGTTAATACGGTTCCCTCGTATTTGCGCACCCTCAAATGCCAGCTGACTGCACCAGGATTCGATCCAGTAACCTTGGGCATAACAGGCGAGAACTTTACCGCTGAGCCACGCAGCCAGCCTATACAGGGTGTATTTGATATGATGGAAGTCCTTTACACTGGTGATAGAAGATGGTATTCTAAGCAAATATCTTCATGAAATTAAGTCGGATCTTAATTAGTGTAGGTGGAATTAAATCACAAAAATCGTCGGTCAATGTCTTGGAAACGGGCTTTCACTTCGTTCCCCTCAGCAGCACAGCTGACTTCTCCCCGTCACCCTCCCCTCCTACGCTGAGGAATGTTGACCAGAGTCTGCAGTTGAGTGACCTCCTCGCCTTGTCTGCCAATGACATTGAAATACACAAACCGAGCCTATGAACAGCTGATTCACATCTTCATGGGGAGTGGCTACATGACTAGTGATGGTGGATCTGTCTAGGATTTTGCCAGCCTCATGCACTATGCATAGAAAATAGAAATCCTAAAGATTTGGTAAATTAATTTAAGGAACTGTTGGTCTATCTTTGTGTGAAGATAGTGCAACAACTGTAATAAAAATATTAATAATACTAATAATAGTAATAATTGGCTTTTAGACACACTAACTTATTTTATGTTTCTTTTTGGTGTGTCGAGTTGCCAGACTTTAATGTACGTAGGCTTTCTTGTATGTGCCATGAAATCCATGGACATGATCGTATTAGATCTCATTCATTTACTACATGACAGAACGTAGATCGCACCCTCGGGAAGTTTAGCATTCTACCACCAGAACTACACATGCTGACTATTATTATTATTATCAGACTATTATTATTATTATTATTATTATTATTATTATTATTATCCTATTATTATTATTATTATTACATCATTTTTGCCCTTATGGACAGTGTATGAACTTAAATATCTCATGATGTCACAATTTTCACTTCTTTCCCTTCTTCTCTTCCCAAAATCTCTTCATCTTTTGACTGTGTTCCTGTTTCCTTTGTTTCGTCCACAATGTTCCTATGTTCTTCCTTTCACTTACTAAAAATTTGGCGTTCTTAATTTTGTTTCTGAAAATTTTTTCTCTGTCTTCTATCATTTGCTTGTTGATCCCTAATTGCTTTAAGTCGTCTTCTATTTCATGATACCAATTTGTTTTCCTTTTTGAACTGTTTATTACATCAAAGATTTTCTTTGTAAGTCGTTTATTGTTCATTCTCTGTATGTGCCCGTAGAAAGTTAGTCTGCGTTTTCTAATGATATCTGTGAGTCTGTTTGTGTGTTCATATAGCTCTTTGGTAGGTCTTTTCATCCATATCCCATCTCTGTGTACTGCTCCAAATATTTTTCTCCTATTATCCTATTATTGAAGCCTCCGTGGCTTAGGCGGCAGCACGCCGGCCTCTCACCGCTGGGTCCGTGGTTCAAATCCCGGTCACTCCATGTGAGATCTGTGCTGGACAAAACGGAGGCAGACAGGTTTTTCTCCGGGTACTCCGGTTTTCCCTGTCAACATTTCATTCCAGCAACACTCTCCACTATCATTTCATTTCATCTGTCATTCATTTAATCATTGCCCCAGGGGAGTGCGTCAGGCCTCGGCAGCCGGCACAGTTCATATCCTCGCCGCTAGATGGGGGCTTCATTCATTCCATTCCTGACCCGGTCGGAGACTGGAAGCAGGCTGTGGATTTTCATTTCATCCTATTATTATTATTGTTATTATAACACTGTATTATAACAATGTATTTGTATTTTATTTTCATTTTCGTGTATATTCATATGTATGTACATTGTTGATTGACCAATAAATCAACACTCCCCCTTCTCCAGTTTATGGCCACCCCAGGGCTGGAGATGGGATGGGACAATTCACAATATGTACATGTGGTAACGTACTAGTATTAAATCTTGGAAGTAGTTTTCCATGGGTTTCCACTTCTACCCCCAGGCAAATGCCGGGATTGTTCCTAACTTAAGGCCATGGCCGCCTTCTTCTCAATAACCATAACCGCTGGCAGTGCAGCCCATGAAGGGCCTAGGCCTACCAAGCGACCGCTGCCCAGCCCTTTGGCCTGCAGATATTAGGGTGACGCATGGTCAGTGCATCGGGTCTCCTCGGCCATTAATCTTGATTTTCCTGACTGGGGCACTGCCTCGTCAGACAGCTACTCAATTGCCCTCACGAGGCTTAGTGCACCGCGTTCCAGCCCTCACGTCAGTTTCTAATATCCCTGATGGAGCCGGGAATCGAACCCAGGGCCTCCGGGTGAGAGGAAGTTGCACTGCCCCAACACCACAGGGCGGCGCCTTCTTCCGAATCCTCACCTGAATTACAAATACCCACATTACTACAGAAACCACAAAAACACAGGTTATCACACAAATTCTACCCACACCCAGCTACATGGGGCTAAATGACCAAAATCGCCAAGCCTCTCAAACAAAACATCAAGTATTTTACTTCCGTCTTAAATGCCTAGTTCTGAACAGACTACGGGATGTCGGAATTTTGTCACACTGTATTTCATTAAGTGACTCTTTTTAGTATTTTCAGAAACTAGTCAACAGAAGGTCCGACACGGACGCCTATGATACACCAGGGCTGAGTATCGAAATTATTTTATACATGAACACTTACAAAGTAGGCTACACAATACTACCGGTCCTAACGTCCCAAGCCATTGCGTGCGTTGTCAACAACAACAACAACAACAACGGCAATACACATTTTCTTACGAGACGGTAGCGCGTATCCTCATAACAGCTGTTAGCCTACCAAAACTCAAGTCAACCGGTAAGGTCAATGCTCCGATTATGTAACAACTTCCCCTCGGCGTGTCGTCACACCTGGCTCCGCCTCGTTTTCCCCAGCCTGCCGCACCACTTTCTGCCTGATTAGTTTCTGAAAAAATAAAAACATTGACTTTTTCATGATTAATTATCAATTTCAAGATAGGTGACGATTTTTTTACCTAGGAAGCTTAGAATAGTCTCCTCTATCACCAGTGTAACGGACTTCCATCATATCAATTACACCCTGTATATTACTAGACCGATAAGAAAGACCCTGTAGTTTCGTAACCGCGAGAGACCTTTTGTAACTACTGTATACCACAACTTCCTGCGAGGGTGTGCCTGATTCTAGAAAATGTTAAGAACTGAGAACTACGATATTTAACCTATTTAAAATATGTGCATTTGTATGATCTATGTACGGTATATTATGAGAGTCCAGAATACTCTCACGTTTCAAGTTATTTGCACGACACAATGCCAAAGAATGTAAGTGTCCAATGCAAGTAACTTATTGATTATTTGGCATTTTATTATATTCCTTATTTAAAACTACAGTACTTTTCAAGAAGTAGTAAATCAGTTGGGTGCAGACCAAAATATAACTGTTGATTCATTTGAGGAGTTTGGACATCGTGGCCATTTGGCCCCGTGCACTTGGGTGTGTGTTAAATGTGTCTGGTAACCTGTGTTATTGCGGTGTATGTGTATTTGTAAACCATGGGAAACGAAATCTTCGCGAACTCAATCGAATGTAGGTGGCAGGTCGGTCGCGACAAAACGGTGGACGCAAGGGTGATGATAGACTTAACATTACGTATTCACTGTTGGCAATTCTAGGCGGGCTCTCTTTGAAAGACAGGCAATTTTAGATGCCAAACACATAATTATGTGCGGGAAAGTGCTAGAAAAAGAAGATTTTATGACACTTGAAGCTTTATTCTTACAAACTAGTAATTTGAAAGGGGTACCTCATCAGATTCAAAATGAAATTCGGCGACCAGTTGCCGAGAAAAAAATTATTTGTTCAGGAATATGTAATATGCGTATAGTCGATACATTGCTTTACATACTTCAGTAAGTAGATACCGGTACATTTAAATTTGGAAGATATAGCCTAATACTGTTGAAGTTCATAAATAAGACTGTAGGCCTACAAGGTGACTATAAAGATTTCTAAATATTTAATAAGCACAGGATTGAAAACTTAGAAGACGTGAGCTTCACAGATTTGAAGGAGCAATGGGGCAAGTTAAAGAAAGACATGTAGACCTACGATAAAGCGACCCCTAAAAGTAATGTTTGACACATGGGAAGAACAGCTGCTGTCAAATCGACCTTGCCAAGTCGCCTAGTTTGTAGTGCAGGGGAGAATGTAGGGTACTGGATATTGTAAGAAATTCATTAGTAATTATTAATAATTAATTCTCATTTGTAAAATGCCAGCCGCATATGATCACATACTTCGAAATCGGCGTTGCGACGCGAAGTAATCGACTCAATTCCGTCTGAAAAAGCTTTCTTTTTGTGAAAGTGATGCATTGATATCGCAATTGTTGAATTTGAAGAGCACAGCGGAACTGAGCAATTATATAAGTCATCTTTTAGCCTCAATTATTATGAAAATAACTGAAAAAACGAGAGAAGAGCAGACCCATCAACTCAAATCACATATTGTAGCATGTGTTTGTTTATGTTTCCATCACCCTTCCTCTAGTTCCAGATAACAGCAGCACCGTCGCTTGAGTTCGTGAATACCAAGACCGACTACAATAATCAGACTGTAATACGACAATCATTGGGCAAAAATGGTGGATATCTTAGGGCAAGGTTTCGAGTCTTCTTTGCGAGTAATGGCTGTTTGTTTACGTTTGTTGTGAGTGCGTCTACTGCCAAGAATTCGTATATTAAGTATATCTCGAGTGATCTCGTATTGTTTATTATGTTAATGGTGTACCGTAAGTAGTGTAGTACATTACGAATAATAATAAATACCGGTACCGATACCATATAAGCGAAGTTTCGAAGTTTAAGCGCCAATAGTCGTGTGCGTTTTGACAGTTTGAACATACAGTACATTTATGGTTAGGGAAGGCCCCAACTGAAAATGGTGAACCAGTGTCTAAGTTATTGGACGAAAATGCATTCTATAAGAATATCGATGTGAGGAGAAATGTAAATGGATACTGCAAGCTGGACAATTTGGTGAGTCATCTTTCAAATTACAATAACCTATATCAAGACCGACTACAATATACCACAGCAAAGAAATAAGATGATCATCTGTTCCTAAGAGGATGTGGTATTGGGTGTGCTCAAATATAATTCTTAATGGTAAAATGCACACTCTACCATTATGATAAGGTTGTAACAGTATGTTCCGCATTATGTGTCTCGGGGATTGCATTGAGACTGTGGATCCAAAGGTCCTAGGTTTGATTCCTGACTCTGCCAAGAAATTTACGAATAATTCTGGTCTGAGAGTTGGAACGGGGCGCGCCTAGCCTCGTGAGGCAAAACTGGGAAGAGACGGTTCGAGTCCCACCTCAGCTGTCCTTGAAGTGGTTTTCCGTGTTTTCTAACCTCTACTCCAGGAAAATGCCGAGAGGGGCAGATGACCTCACTGTTTCGCCCCTTAAAACAATAACTAACTAACAAATGTCGAGATGGTTCCTAGTCACCACAACGGCCACCTTCTTCAAAATCCTAGCTTCAATTACAAATATACACACTACTACAGCCATTACAATGGCACAGGTTATCAGACAGAGTCAACACACACCTAAGTACAAGGGACAACATGACCACGATGTCGCAAAGGCCTTAAATGAATCAATATCCATGCAATAGTCTATGCCTTATGACAGTCATCAATTGAACTCCTTATGATCTCCAGAAATTGAAGATTTGTGTCATTTGAGCCGTAGATTGGCCTGACATGCACATTGCAAAGAAATTTAATTCTAGGATGAGGGCTGGAACGGAGTGCACTTAGCCTCATGAGGCAACTGAGTAGAGGAGGCTTCGATGTCCACCTCAGCCATCCTGGAAGTGGTTTTCTGTGGTTTCCCCACCTCTACTGCAGGCAAATGCTGGGATGGTACCTAATGTGATAATACGGCTGCTCCCTATTCAAATCCTGGAAGTGGTTTTCCGTAGTTTCTCCAATTCTACTCCAGGAAAATGCCAGGATGGTTCCTAACTCAGGCCTTCTCCTTCCCAATCCAGTCCCCAATTTTCAAGCACACTAGTTCATCCATGATAATAACACAGGTTATCACACAAATTTCACACACAAATATATGGAGCTATAAGACCACGATGTCGTAGCCCCTAATATGAGCAACAACAACAACAATGTCTATTTGCATTCTTGTAGCTCCATTTAGAAGTATTTGTATTTTTTAGATATTTGTCGTATCTTTGCTTTATTTGAGTCTGTTCCCCCAGGGGCTAACATCTAGTGGGACGTGGGTTGGCGATCACGGGACCCCAGCTGAGTCCGGCATTGCTTCCCCTTACTTGTGCTGGGATCCTCTCCTTCTTTTTTCCTTTCGACCTCTCTTCTTCAACTCTTGTTCTCTTCCGACCCCGACGGTATTAGGGTATCCGAGGCCTAGGGAGTCTATCACTTTCCCGCCTTAATTGGCCCTTGTCTCATCTTTCCTGATACCCTCATTCTTCGAGGGGTTAGCCTTCTTTTTCTTTTCATGTGATCTCCTGCCTTCTGCACAAGGCCCTCAAGGAGGCAGGGTGCATGTAGCCCCACCACTTCTGGTGTACCCCGGATAATGCTACTCCCTCAAGGGCTCATGGCTGGTGAGTTTGGGAGTTAACTACTCCGAGGGATTCCTGAGCTGGGTCCGTTTTGTCCCCTTTTCCCTGTGACTTCGGGGCGAGCCCTCTCCCCTTTCCCTTTCCTATCTGCCTTTCATGGCTCTTCTTTCTTCCAAGTCCCTCAATCCTCATTCTTCAAGGGTTGAGGGCATTTCTTTTCTACCTGTCCTTATTTGCCTTATCCTTAATTTGTTTACCATTTCTTCTAAGTTTGTAGTTAGTATTAGTTATAGTTTTCATTTTCATCTCATCTTTCACTATCACCCAAACCATTAGGGGCCGATAACCTAGATGTTAGGCCCCTTAAAACAATAATTATCAACATCATCATTATTTGTGTCTGTATTTTTATCTACTGTCTGTTGGCGTTGCTTGTAGCGAAGTACGTCAGGGCTTCATATTGAATTTGTGCCTTATTACTTAATATCCTGTAATTTCTAGTGGAATTTAATCAATTATGCGAATGCTTGTCTTCGAATTTGCCGCTATTTCGATGGCGCCATGCCCGCCAGTGTCAACAACTGTTCCCCTACGATTGCCACCATCTTTGTTTTCATGTTAAGGCTCGTTCTCACGATGGCACTAATGTCACGACATTGCTGTCATGAAATGTCACGGCATTCGCTGCCATGGGATTTACCTGTTCACACGATAAGGTACAGAAGTTTGGGCTTTCGTGACATTTTCGCGCAACATGGTGGACGTTGTTTTTGCCGTTGCCAGTGTTGTCGGAGAATTGTTAGCTCTGGAGGAGAGAACATGTAAGAAGAAGGAGAAAGAAGTGTGGGTGAGAAAATGGATGCTACGCAGAGGAAAACTAGGTGTATCTGAAACGTTACTGAGAGAATTGGCATTGGAAGATTTTCGGTCATTGAGCAATTTACTAGGAATCGACGAGAATATGTTTGAGGAACTCTTAAGAAAGGGATATTGCTGATAGTGTTCCAGAAACTGAAGATTATCAAACGCAGCCATAATATAATTACACACAATACACGTGGTCGAGTGCTGCAATGTCACGACACGACTGGCACAAACCTGTTCTCATGACGACATTGCGTGTGGAAGTTCACGTGAGTGTCACGACACTGCACTGTGACGGTGGCATCAAAACCTGTTCCGACAATGACACTGCTGCGACATTTCATGTCATGACAGCAATGTCGTTAGAACGAGCCTTTACGGTCTGAGATATTGCAGTTGGTCTTGGCGAATACTTGGCCTAGGCGTACCGACATTACTTGGGTACATCGTGTTGTTTCCCTACATGGCTCACAGATAACGCTGACAGCGTCCTCGGCCTCGATTATCTCAAGTTTTACGGTCCCAGATATGGGCACACGCAAGGGCAACTATTTTTTTTTCATTTCATACCTGCCTGGCATTAGGTGATAATGAAACGTTCCCCCCTCCCTACAATTTTCGTTTCATTTCTTACTTGCTTCGTGGTATTCATTATAGACCTCGTGCGAATGGCGAAATTTTAGCTGCTGGCGCCCCTAGCGGCAACTCGCTCACTGAGTCCGTAGGAATCGTTGCCCACGTTATAATACAAATGCGGGAGGCATAATTTTTTCTTTCAGCCCGAGCCTAGCCACAGTATGTATTTCCGAGACTCCTATTGGCTGTTATCACAGATTACCTACTGTTATGTCAAGACCAACTACAATCCTCAGACCTTAATGTAGAAAAAACATGGCGGCGATGGTTGCCCTACCGCATTTTTTTTTTTCAGCCCGAGCCTAGCCACATACATATTTCCGAGCTTCTTATTGGCTCTTCAGTCGTGCCATTCTCCTGGTTCCTAATTGAGACGGCAGATGGTGGCAGGGTAGATGGTGGAAGGTTATCGAGTGGGGTGTGGATAATTTTCGATGTTGAATTGCATTACTAACGTAAAACAGGCATGAATTTATTTTGTGTCAAGTTTAAAACATCCCACACTGCAAATGAACGCGTTCTTATCTACATGTAAGGTCTAACTGAACTCATTCGACATTCGACAACATGCATTAAGATCTATGATAGTAAGCAAATCCTGCGTGCGTGTGTGTGTACGAATGGTTATGTAGTTGGTCACTAGTCGTGGCCGAGTGAGGTGCGTGTGAGCGCGCTGTGTGACCGCATTGGAAGAGTGTACATTTTCTAATACCGGTGCTTCCGATAGTTCCACGGGTGAACTGACCTTCCGTGTGTCATTCGGACAATACTTTTTCAAATAGTGTTCCAGATAGGACAACAAAACCAGGAAACCCAGAAAACCCCGCTGAAAATCATGTCCGGATACCAGAGAAAAAATACCGTACGCTGCCAATGGGACAAGCAGAGTTCTCGCGCCACACCAGGAGAAATTCACCGCTGGATTAGCGATACTCTCCGGTTGACTGTCGACCAAGTAGAAGCCATCCAGTTAAATGCACAAGAAAAAACCATGTACATCAAGGTAATCAGCATATCTACTTATCAGAAATTGTTAAATAATTTTGCAGATCCTATTAAATTTCAGTATGCCTCAGGCGAAATGACTAATGTTAAGCTCTCCCCAGCGGATTCCAATTTTACCACAGTGCGTATATTTAATGTCCCACTTGAAGTTCCACCTGAAATTTTCAAATCCGTCCTGTCGAAATATGGCACTGTGAGTGACGTCAGGAAAGAACAATGGTCTTCTGCTTATCAGTTCCCGGTGTATAATGGAATACGCGCAGTCACAATGGAAATAAAACAAGATATCCCCTCCACTGAGACTTTTGGTGGCCATTCTGGCTATCTATCTTATAATGGACAGAAACAGACCTGTTTAATTTGCAATGCTAACACACACCTACGTATCAACTGCCCACAGAAAATGATTCCCCTCGGTATAACTCCAACACAACAACGACGTGTTCAATACTCGGAAGTCGTGACACAGCAAACGTCACATGAACACATGTTTATTGATCAGTCAGCTGGGACAACACCAGCAGTGGCCTCTGATACACACGACGCAGAACTGGTTCCTTACACTGACCAGCTCAGCGAGTCACAGAGTGCCCCTGTGCTATCGGCAACATGTATCGCAGCCTTAGAACCAATTATGCCGCCACTACAGGCTGCCACAGAAATTTTGTCTTCACTGCCCCCACCTTCTCTGGTACCTACCGACTCACCTACGCAGGTTGATCGGGGATCCGAGAACGTATCTAAAAAGATAAAAACAAATGCCTCGATTGCCGTACCAGCCCAGAAGAATCAAACTGGCTCTACAACCGTTCCCGCAGCTGTGAAAAAGAAACAAAATCTTCATTCTACGTCATCTAGGGACCCACGAACGCTCTCAAACGCTGACTGCCGGCCTATGAATAGCAATCATAAGGAACTCTCTCAACCTAATTTGACATAGTGCACCAGGATAATTCTCAGCTGTGTCTTCTTTCGAGTCCACCTTCCAGTATGTCTAGCACAGCTTTTATACTTCTCTTAATGGCGCAATTTCTCACTGTGGCCACTGTGAATATCAATGTAATAGAATGCCCTCTGAAATTTCAACTGTTGGAGAGATTCCTTCGAGATGCAGACATTGACATTGCCTTCATTCAAGAAGTTGCCATACCGTGTTTACCCATATCTGCCTTCTACAAACAATACATCAATACCGGTAATACGAATAGAGGGACCGGATTCCTCATAAGACATGATATCCCACTCGAAGGTGTGCTATGTCATCCATCAGGACGCATAATATCTGGACACATAAACAATACCACCCTGATAAATGTATATGCCCCATCTGGGTCCAATAAACGTGTGGAACGGAAAATGTTCTTTGAACAGAGTATACTGCCTCATCTGCACGATGTTAAGGAAAAACTTATTCTTGCAGGGGATTTCAATTGTATTCAACGCCCAGAGGATTCCACTAGTCCATACAAAGGTGTCAACCCGGCTCTCAGGACCCTTCTTACCTCCCTACACCTCATTGATGCTGTGGATAGTTTAAGGGTGCCCCTGCCCCATTACACCTGTATAAGTCACAACTCCTCATCACGAATTGACCGCATCTACTTTTCACAGGAACTTATCCAGCCTAGACGATATGAAGTGATACCTGCCAGTTTCACTAACCATCATGCTGTCGTATGTACAATCTCTTACCCCCATCCCATATTTCACTTAGGAAGAGGTTATTGGAAACTGAATTGCTCGCTGTTACTGGAGGAGGAATGCCAAGATATTTTCAGACAACACTGGACTCGATGGGTCCAACAAAAATGCAAATTTCGCGACTGCGCAGACTGGTGGGATATTTTGGTTAAACCAGGGATCCGCCGCGTCTTTAAGAACATATCCTACCAACGAGGTCGGGAAAGACGGGATACAGTTGAATTTTACTATCGAGTTCTTCGCCAGCTCCAGCAAAGATCTGATGCTGGGGAGCGTTTATATGACCAGATTCGGGAAGTTAAAACCAAGCTCCTGTCTCTACAGCAACGAACGCTCGCTCATATAAACGTGGCTTTAAAAGATCGTACAGTGCTCCCAGACGAAAGTGCAAGTGTATACCATATCGCCAAAGGACAACGTGAGCGGCAACGTAAATATATCCACCGCCGCCGCACCAGTACTGGAAGTGTCGTCACCTCCCCTGACGCTATACGTAGTGAAATATCACTATTTTATCAACGGTTCTACGCTCCGGCTCCAATTGATCCACAGCAGGTGACCCTATTGCTTTCATCTTGCAATACCCATCTGTCTCCGGACAACAAAACTCGGCTCAGCGCGGATATTACGGATGAAGAGATTCACTCTGTGGTTAAGCACCTCCCAAACAACCGCTCACCTGGCATTGATGGACTGCCATATGAAATGTATAAACACTTCTGGCCTCTCATTGGCAAAGAATTTTGTCATGTCCTGCGTACCATTCTCCAACGTCGTGCTCTTTGTCGATCACATCACGAGGGTACCATAGTCCTCATACCAAAAACATCCTCTCCCATGGCAGTTGGTGACTTCCGACCAGTTACTCTGCTCTGCAGTGATTATAAAGTCCTTACCAAAGTCCTTGCATGCCGATTGAAGACTGTTCTACATGATATCATTGGTGATGAACAATGTTGCAGTATTCCTGGAAGAACTCTGTTAACAAACTTAGCGATACTAAGGGACCTACACCTAAAAGCCGAAATGCTCCCCACTGAGCCAATGAGTTTTCTCACCTTGGATCTTGATAAAGCTTTCGATCGCATCAGTCATGAATACTTGTACATGGTCTTGCAGCACTTTGAATTTCCTGCAATCCTTATTGACTACATTCGTATGATAAATTGTAATGCTACGTCTCGAGTGCTCGTCAACGGTTTTCTTTCCCCTCTGATTCCAATACAACGATCAGTTAGGCAAGGATGTCCCCTCTCCATGCTACTTTTTGTCATTGGCCTTGAACCGTTCATTCGGACTACCCAGGTGAAGCTACAGGGTTACAAACTGTCCACACATGTTTTTGGCATGTGCGCCTATGCTGATGACGTATCCATATTGATCCGCAATAACGAAGACATCTCCCACATCGATAGCGTCCTTCAGCTCTACCATATCGCCTCTGGAGCACAATCGAACCCCCAGAAAACTGCTTTGCTTCCGCTCAATAATAACTCAGTGATTACCCAACAGCCCTGGTTCCGGATAGTAAATGAGGTGAAAATTCTTGGCATTACCTGGAAGCAATCGATTCTGGACACGGTGCACGCAAACTGGACTAAGGTCATTGCCAAAGTTAGGGGAGTGCTGATCCAATTTGGTCAAAGAACCCTCAATATAGTGCAACGGGTCGTAGTCCTCAACGTATTTGCGCTCTCTAAAATATGGTATGTCGCACAACTTTTCCCACTGCCCAAAATGTTTGAGAGCCAATTGGCAAAATATATAGGTTGGTTTCTATGGCAAGGATTTTTGTTCCGAGTACAACGGGAACAGTTGTATCTCCCATCCCGGCAAGGCGGGCTAGGGCTAACCGCTCATGGCATGAAATGCCGTGTGTTCGCTTTTGCGAATGTTTTTTTTTTTTGTAGGCTATGTTTCCCGCACGGTTTGAAACACTCGTTCAATTTCTGCCCCATTATTTTTTCCGTTATAATTGCAGTATGAACGCGGTGTTCTGATTATTTACTTAACTTACGTTTCATTTGAATTGTTGTTCTTTATTATTCTTGTCAACTCACCTTTTTCTGAAGTGTCTTTCTAGACGCACCATACTGTCACACTTTTTCATGAGGTACTGTGCTCATCTCAGCGGCAACCTTCGCAATGTGCTTGGGGCTGTGCGCTGATTGGCTGTTTGACGCCCCTCCTTCATTCTGGATTGTTCGGCGCGCTGTCGTCATTTCCACTATAAATTCTCCGCTTCGCCGTCCTGCGGCCCTGTCTACATCTACCTGCTTGAACCAGTCTGACCACGGCTGCCTGCCGTTCCACAACAAGGCCCTTCTTGGGAAGGCCTTGTTAGTAAACATTGTGTGGCTGGAACCTTGCCAGGCGGCATGCTTCATCGCTCGGACTCTGTCATGCTAGGCGAGGCATGAGTTAACGACCTTCACCTCAGCAACTAAGTCAGCCCGCTAGCTCACTACAACTCGGCGATGAGAAACTATAACTACTTGTAATCCGCCAGACAGATCATTACCAAGAGGTCTGTTCCTGCGGGGTACAATTCGCCAATGGAGCCACCATCCATCTTTCTCGGAAGGCATGCCGAGGCATCTTAGAGGAAGCCTTTGTTTGGATCACAACCCGCTTCCTGCGGGCCAAATATTAAGTATAAAAGTATCGAATCATTGGTAACGTGAACTTCCTTCACTTGGTTTATACATTCTTCAAGGCTAAGCCTTTTTTCTTGCTTCTTGCTTATTTTTAGATATTTTTCTTGAAAATACTTTTTTTAATTGCCTTTTATATGGCCTTTTTATGCATTTTTATTGTAATTCCTATTTATTCTGAGTTTCCTGGAGAAACATTGCATTTTTTATTATCTTCTTTTAATTATTCTTCTAAATGAAAATGTTTGTTATTGCTTCACAAATCAAATAAATGTATCGAACCTTGGTTATCAATATTTGGTCTCTTCCTCATCGCTCTATTTAAATTTCACTGTGTGCCCGAATCCTAATCCCCCTTTTCCCAGTTGGGGTGCTAACCATCACCCCTTTACATGGTGCCGAAACCCGGGATCGAACCCAGAACCTTTATTCTGAGACCACAAATTCTATTCCAAAAACAAAAAAAACTTGTGTATCTAATATTTGTCTTATACATTTCAGTATATCGTGGCTAGCGCAGGAGATCTGCGGGAAAGCGGAAACAATCCCAGCTTATTACACAACTGGTTTCTTTTTGGAAAGCAGGTCTGTCTGGTGCCGCAAGCAGCTTTGGTAGGTGAGTTATTCCAGCTTCCCAGCCATGCCAGTAATAATAGATGACAAACTGTTAAACTCTCGGGCGGCCTACAAAGGTCAACTCACCCGGTTTCAAAAATACTTAGCTACTCTACCGAAAGAGGAACAAAACCTTGATATTATATCTCAGCGTTTAAAAGCTTTTGAACAGGCGTACGAGAAATATGATCTCGTGCAACTTGAAATTGAAATCAAAAGTCCAGAACATCAATCAGATAGGGAAGAAGTAGAGAGTAATTACTTTGATACACACGCTCAGGCTGTGGCATTAGTTAGAACTTTGACCCTGGCGTTGAAGGTAGAGGAAACTCAAGGAAGAATTAGCGACCATGGGAATGGTATCAAACCATTGCTACCTAAAATTGAAATTCCGCATTTTTCAGGAAAGGAAGAGATGTGGCAATCATTCTTTGAATTGTTCAGTTCATTGGTACATAATAATGCCACGCTTCCAGAAATTCAGAAATTTCATTACTTAAAATCCATTTTGCAGGGGCCACCCCTTCAACTTATAAGAGAACTTCCCTTAACAGGAGAAAACTATAACATTGCTATCGAGCTTCTTAAAGGCCGTTATGGCAATGAAAAATTATGTTTACAAAGGCATATTCAAGCCTTATTTAACCTGCCCGCATTGCGAGCTGACAGCTTGTCAACACTGCGAGCCTTAAGTGACACGGTCCAACTACACGTCAGAGCATTGGCACGGTTGAATCAACCGGTCGAGCATTGGGATCTATTCTTAGTTCACTTGGTTACTTCTAAATTTGATTCATCAACCTTAAAGGCATGGGAGAGGGAACTAACAAATGACACTTCATATACTTATGGCTCATTGCTTACTTTTATGAATAATAGATGTCAGGTTTTGTCAGCTGTAGCCTGTCATATGTCAGGAAGTGCAGATAACAAATCTAATGTTGTGAAACCAGTCGGTGCAAAAATAAACAAATCTGCTGTCTTTACTGTTCAGCATAACTCAACGGATTGTATTCTCTGTAAAGCACCTCACAGGTTATATTCCTGCGTTGCCTTTAAAGCCCTTTCTACCGATGAAAGACGCAAATTAATAGCTCAAAAAAGATATTGCTATAACTGTTTGTCAACTAGGCATATGGTGCCTGATTGCTTATCTAAAAATACTTGCTCCCATTGCAAGGCTCAACATCATACCTTGCTTCATAGGTTTGAAAAGCCACGTCAGGCTCCTTCCCCTGGATGTTCTAAAGATGCATCCCCAGGAGCTAATGCGCAATCTTATACTCAGAGCTCTAGCTCAATTCGTAGTTCCCAGGTGCTACTATCCACCGTGTTATTAAAAATTCAAGACTCTTCTGGTAGATGGCTTGAAGCACGTGCCCTATTGGATAATGCCGCCACCCATGACTTCATAAGTGAGCGTCTCATTAAGAAACTTGGTCTTCCCAAGCAACCTACATTAATTCAGGTTACCGGTATTAACAATAGCAATGTTAAATCTTTGCATTTTGTTCGTGTTCACATCAAAGATGCTGTTAATTCTAACACAACATTTCAGTTGAATTGCCTTGCCATTGATACTATTGGCAGTAATACCCCTAGTACTTCTTTTGAAATTAGAAAGTGGCAATTTCCTCATAACATTCAGTTGGCGGATCCAACATTTAATACGAGCGCTCCGGTAGACATACTTCTCAGTGCCCAAGTATTTTGGCAATGTCTCCTTAGCTCTAAGGTTAAAATATCACCAGGAGTGTTTGTTCATCATACCAAGCTAGGTTGGTTAGTAACGGGTCAGATCCCTCGTGAGTCATTTCAAAATTTCTCTCAATGTCATTTTGTCAATACAAGTCTCGATTATAACTTAGAAAGATTTTGGAAAATCGAAACTATAGATTCAGTTTCACCTTCCTCGGTTGAAAATGAAATGTGTGAAAAACTGTTTCGCGAAACAACCAAACGCAATTCAGAGGGTAGATTTGTCGTAACAATGCCCCGTGTGGATAATCCACCTCTTTTATTTGAAACACACCCTAGGGCTCTTAGAGCACTCTATGCTGTGGAAAGCAAATTTAAACGTGACCCTGTTGTTAAAACTCAATACTCCACGTTTATGGAGGAATATGAGGCACTTGATCACATGGAGGTTGTTACCAAGAAAGATGATGCTTCTTATACCCCATCTGAAGTCATTTACCTCAATCATCACCCAGTTTGGAAGAATGAGATTTTAAAGGAAAACATAAGAGTGGTCTTTAATGGCTCTGCATTGGATGCCAATGGTTCTTCTCTGAATGACACATTATTATCAGGCCCTCCTATTCAATCTGACATTTCTTCTGTCTTGATGAATTTTCGCTTGTTCCCTATCGCAGTGATATCTGATATCAAGCAGATGTATAGACAGATTTTGGTCGATCAACAACAGCGCGACCTTCAGAGAATTCTTTGGCGCGACGAGCCTACTAAACCTGTCAAGATTTTTCGGCTAAAAACCTTAACCTATGGACTAAAGCCTTCTGCTTTTTTAGCCATACGTACGTTGAAATTACTTGCTGAACAGGATGGCCCGTTGTATTCTCCTAAGGCTTCTGAAGTGTTAAAATCATCATTCTACGTTGACGATTTTCTTCATTCATTTGAGTCAGTGTCTGAAGCACTGCAAGTCTCTAAGGATTTGACAGCTTTGCTTTTGGGAGGCGGATTTTCCTTGTGCAAGTGGAACTCTAATTCGGAAGAATTTCTTTCTAAATTTCCATTAACTTCAGTCTATAATGACTCAGTAGAGCTTCTTCATGAAAATAATTCTATCAAAACTCTAGGCATCTATTGGAGTCCTCAAAAGGATTTTTTCTTTTTCAAAATTAATCTCAGTGACATCAAACCGCAAACTAAGCGGCAAATTTTGTCTGAAATTGCAAAGATATTTGATCCTCTCCAATTTTTGGCGCCAATTATCGTCACAGCAAAGCTTTTCATGCAAGACCTTTGGTCCTTGAAAACTGGTTGGGATGAACCAGTTCCTTCAGAGTTGCAAAAAAATTGGATTTCTTATAGAAATAGCTTGGAAGATCTCTCCAATGTCATTATCCCGCGAGTGATTATTCCCTTTCCCTCCTGTGGAGGATATGAACTTCACATCTTTGCCGATAGCTCATTGAAAGCTTATGGATGTTGTGCGTATATTGTTTGCCGCAATTTTGACCAGTCATATTTCTTTTCCAATTTAATTTGCGCTAAGTCAAAGGTGGCTCCTCTTAAATCCTTATCCTTGCCACGACTGGAACTTTGTGCTGCTCTTCTGGCGGTTGAATTATCGGTCAAAATCCGCCAATCTTTGAAAATCCGATTTAGCAAAACTTACTTTTGGAGTGACTCAGCCATCACGTTGGCATGGATTGCCAAACCCTCCTCGCATTGGCAGGTGTTTGTAGCTAATAGAGTGTCCAAAATTCAACAATTGTCTAACTTTGAACAATGGCATCATGTATCTGGCAAGGAGAATCCTGCAGATGTCATTTCTCGGGGATGTTCCCCTCTTATGTTGGCTAACCTGACATTATACTGGCACGGTCCCCCTTGGCTTCTGCAAGAACCTTCCGCTTGGCCAAATTTTCCTCTTCCGGAGTTATCAGACTTGCCGGATGTTGGTAAGATTACTGGATCTTCTCTTCTCGTATCTGACTCTCCCCTTCTCTTGCAGCGATATTCCTCTTTCCATAAATTGGTGAGGGTTATGGCTTATCTCATTCGATGGAAATATTTTGTGGTAGAACAACCTCTTTTTCCTAAGCCATATTTAACCCTTTCTGAATTAGGTTTAGCCACTACAAAAATCTTATGGCTTACTCAACAAGAAATATTCTCTGAAGAATGTCAGGTGTTGTCTCAAGGTCAATCCCTTAAGAAATCAAGTAGGCTTTCCTCACTCGCCCCCTTTTTGGATGCTGATGGTTTATTAAGAGTGGGAGGACGTTTATCTTTGGCTGATCTTTCTGAGGATAAAAAACACCCAATTATTCTTCCTTCAAAGCATCATGTCACTTCTCTAATCATTCGTCAGTATCATTACCAGCATCTTCATGCTGGAAATCGTACATTACTTTCTATCATTCGTGAAAGGTATTGGCCCATAAACGGAGTCCATGAAGTTACCTCTGTTATCCGAAAGTGCATTCCATGTTTTAAATCCAACCCTAAAGTTACCGCTCAGCTCATGGGTGATCTTCCCAACTTTAGATCCGCGCCTGCTAGACCCTTTACCTTTACGGGGGTGGATTATTCCGGGCCTTTTGTTTACAGAAAAAATTCTCCTGAGGCCAAAAAATGTATTTTTGGAAAACTCTATATTTCGCTGTTTGTATGTATGGTCACCGGAGCAGTTCACTTAGAACTAGTTACCAACGCCTCTACTGCTTATTTTTTGGCAGCTTTTGCCAGATTTTCTGCTCGCCGAGGGCTTCCTTCAGAAGTATTCTCCGACAATGCTAAAAATTTTATCGGAGCTTCTGAGCAAATTAAGAGAGCTCTTACTCAAAATGCAGCCCTGGAAAGGATTACTGATTATGCTCACCAGAGAAATTTCAAGTGGCACTTCATCCCCCCTTATGCACCCCATCAAGGTGGACGGTGGGAGTCTTGTGTTAAACTCACCAAGAAGCACCTTAGACGTGTTTGTGGCCATACCCCCCTTTCTCATGAAGAGTTTAATTCTTTAATTATTTTTATTGAGGGCATAATTAATTCTCGTCCTTTATCACCCTTATCTAATGACCCTTCAGATCTTCTACCATTAACGCCGGGCCATTTTCTTATCGGTGGTCCATTGACTGCCTCCCCACCTTTATTATATTCTAATTCTCAATCTTCTTTAGCCATTTCTTGGCGCAAAATTGAAAGTTTGCGCAACAATTTTTGGCGTCGCTGGAGGTTGGAATACCTCGGTTTGCTTCAGCAGCGTGGTAAATGGCGTGTTTCCTGCTCTAACCTTCAGATTGGGGACTTGGTCCTTTTGAAAGACCCTAGTCCCCCTCTTGTCTGGAATTTGGGTAGGGTTGTTGAGTGCTTTCCTGGCAGAGATGGTAGGATTCGCGTGGTAAAACTGCAGACTTCTGCTGGCCATTTTCTCAGGCCAATCACTATGATTGCTCCTTTGCCACGCGAGGCCTAACTTCTGCGCTTTCTTACTGCAATTTTTTCTCGCCCCTCCCAGCATGTTCGCTTTTGCGAATGTTTTTTTTTTGTAGGCTATGTTTCCCGCACGGTTTGAAACACTCGTTCAATTTCTGCCCCATTATTTTTTCCGTTATAATTGCAGTATGAACGCGGTGTTCTGATTATTTACTTAACTTACGTTTCATTTGAATTGTTGTTCTTTATTATTCTTGTCAACTCACCTTTTTCTGAAGTGTCTTTCTAGACGCACCATACTGTCACACTTTTTCATGAGGTACTGTGCTCATCTCAGCGGCAACCTTCGCAATGTGCTTGGGGCTGTGCGCTGATTGGCTGTTTGACGCCCCTCCTTCATTCTGGATTGTTCGGCGCGCTGTCGTCATTTCCACTATAAATTCTCCGCTTCGCCGTCCTGCGGCCCTGTCTACATCTACCTGCTTGAACCAGTCTGACCACGGCTGCCTGCCGTTCCACAACAAGGCCCTTCTTGGGAAGGCCCTGTTAGTAAACATTGTGTGGCTGGAACCTTGCCAGGCGGCATGCTTCATCGCTCGGACTCTGTCATGCTAGGCGAGGCATGAGTTAACGACCTTCACCTCAGCAACTAAGTCAGCCCGCTAGCTCACTACAACTCGGCGATGAGAAACTATAACTACTTGTAATCCGCCAGACAGATCATTACCAAGAGGTCTGTTCCTGCGGGGTACAATTCGCCAATGGAGCCACCATCCATCTTTCTCGGAAGGCATACCGAGGCATCTTAGAGGAAGCCTTTGTTTGGATCACAACCCGCTTCCTGCGGGCCAAATACTAAGTATAAAAGTATCGAATCATTGGTAACGTGAACTTCCTTCACTTGGTTTATACATTCTTCAAGGCTAAGCCTTTTTTCTTGCTTCTTGCTTATTTTTAGATATTTTTCTTGAAAATACTTTTTTTAATTGCCTTTTATATGGCCTTTTTATGCATTTTTATTGTAATTCCTATTTATTCTGAGTTTCCTGGAGAAACATTGCATTTTTTATTATCTTCTTTTAATTATTCTTCTAAATGAAAATGTTTGTTATTGCTTCACAAATCAAATAAATGTATCGAACCTTGGTTATCAATATTTGGTCTCTTCCTCATCGCTCTATTTAAATTTCACTGTGTGCCCGAATCCTAATCCCCCTTTTCCCAGTTGGGGTGCTAACCATCACCCCTTTACACCGTGCACTCCTCTGCAAGAACGACATCACCATTCTTTCCCAACATGACACTTTTACGAAAGCGCTATACAAAGATATTCGGAACACAGCCCGTGGTTGTGAGAGAGCTTTGCCGAAGATATTTAGGGACCATCAACAGCACCTTCTGGAAACTGTTCGCCAAATGCCTTCAGGGACTGTTCCAACGACGAAAAGTATTTATAACATGTTGCGGCAAGTGGTACACTCCAAACCGCGAATCGAGGCCACCACCCTCTACGTCCATTGGCCCACTGTTTGGAAAAATTTTGGGGCTATGACCATTTCTTCTGCTGTACACTCCCGGGTTTTTATCTTCCTCAACGATCTCATCCCAACCGCTCTACGGCGATATACCATCCGTCTTGAAGCTTACCCATGGTGTACTATATGTGGTCAAACTGATACGGCGATACACCGCTTCACATCATGCACGCGAGTTGCCTCCACGTGGCTGTGGTGTAAGGGAAACGTATGTCAACTATTAAATGTGCCCACGGATGACCTTGATGACAGGAAGTTGATTCGCTTGTCGGTGACCGCCTTCCCCCAAATTAAACAGACTGCCATTGTGTGGATAATGGGCCAATATGTACACTTCGTGATGGACAATGATCAACATTTCTCATTCCTGGATCTCAGGTATCACCTGCAGAAAGAGCGTTGGAAGCTTAGTGGAAGTGGACAATTGTACGATAAATATGGACACTATCTGTACTTTCTTGTGATGTAATAGTATGGTATGTATCATATCTGAAAATTCTGTAATTCTGTAAAGAGCTAATTTAAAAAAATGGTAACGTACTGACTTAGTAATTTTATGTCCCGGGTTCGATACTGTCATAGGGCAGATATTTTTATTCCTTTTGAATTATTTTTTTATATTCTCCGTACCTCTTACTGCATGTTCTGTGCCATATTTTATTGAAATTACCTGTGGGGGTGATTTAAATAATAAACATTGTTAGGCGGATTTGTTCCCTTTTCTCACTTGAATGTATATTTCTCTACTTACTGTTCAACGCGGCTAGCGTTCTTGGCAGTCTCCCCAGAGGTCCGGGTTCGATTCCCAGCTCTGCCGAGAAATTGCAGTTCTGGTATGAGGGCTGCAACGGGGTACACTCATCCACGTGAGCCAAAAACTGAGTAGAGGTGGGTTCGATTCCCAACTCAGCCATCATGGAAGTGCTTTTCCATAGTTTTCCACTTCTACTCCAGGCAAATGCCGAAATTGTTCATAACAAAGCCACAATTGCCTCAATGTGCTTCCACATTTATTCACAAAAAAATGTGAAACGATTAGCCATTGTGACTCATTAAAGGCTGGTCCATCTTGGGGAGAGGCAAGCAGCTTGACCACTGCAGAAGTTGACGCTGATGTTGCTCTTGCTCATTTGAGTAAATTGGACATCGTGTTCATTGAGCCACGCCTACTTGGGTTTATAAATAAATAATTTCTCAGATAACCTGTGTTATTGTGGTGTCTGAAGTATTGTGAGTATTTATTATTGAGGCGGGGAATCACAAGGAGGTGGTCGTGGCTTTGTTATGAACAATGTCGGCATTTGCCTGGAGTAGAAGTGGAAAACTATGGAAAAGCACTTCCAAGATGGCTGAGTTGGGAATCGAACCCACCTCTACTCAGTTTTTGTCTCACGTGGATGAGTGTAGCCCGTTGCAGCCCTCACACCAGAATTGCAATTTCTCAGCTGAGCTGGGAATCGAACCCGGACCTCTGGGGAGACTGCCAAGAACGCTAGCCGCGTTGAACAGTAAGTAGAGAAATATACATTCAAGTGAGAAAAGGGAACAAATCCGTCTAACAATGTTTATTATTTAAATCACCCCCACAGGTAATTTCAATAAAACAAGACACAGAACATGCAGTAAGAGGAACGGAGAATATAAAAAAATAATTCAAAAGGAATAAAAATATCTGCCCTAGGACAGTATCGAACCCGGGACATAAAATTACTAAGCCAGTACGTTACCATTCGTACACACACACGCACGCAGATTCTTCTTACTATCATAGATCTTAATGCATGTTGTCGAATGTCGAATGAGTTCAGTTAGACCTTAAATGTAGATAAGAACGCGTTCATTTGCAGTGTGGGATGTTTTAAACTTGACACAAAATAAATTCATGCCTGTTTTACGTTAGTAATGCAATTCAACATCGAAAATTACCCACACCCCACTCGATAACCTTCCACCATCTACCCTGCCACCATCTGCCGTCTCAATTAGGAACCAGGAGAATGGCACGACTGAAGAGCCAATAAGAAGCTCGGAAATATGTATGTGGCTAGGCTCGGGCTGAAAAAAAATTATGCTGCCCTACCAATAGCTAAGATCATGTCATCGGGGTTGTCACAGTTCGTGTAAATTATTATTTTTACTCACCTAAGAGCATAAAAGATATCACAAAACGAGACTAGGTTCCGAAGAAATATGCATCAATAATTTAGACTTATCTGAATTAATTTATCTATATAGGTTATAGGTTTCTTCGTCTTCACCCAAAGGGCAGCTACAATAGTCTCACTGTTTCTGTGGTTGAATAAGAAGCTTTTTGGCGAGTTATCACGATTTGTATTTAAGTTCACTAATAATAGATTAATATTATTAGCATAAAATCAAACAGATTCTGAAGTAGGAGAGAAGAAAGTAGGCTGCCCGGTTACTGAAGTGCTGTCCCAGCAAAGGCAGAATATTTGTGTACACAATCGGAATGAGAATAGTTGCCTGAAATAATCGAACCTACGCTATAGAGATACAATTCAATTAAGACCTATCGTAGAATTGTCGGAAATCTCGGCTAAAACATCACACCGAATTAGTTGATTGAAATATATGCAAAGAAGTCGTCGTGTGGATATCTGAACATAATTATGGAGACTACCACACACAAAGGACACGATAATATGTTACCATCTAACCTATTCAACATTCGCTGTTACCGTTTGGAATAGTTGTACGCTGGAAATAGTAGATTTAGTAATGTAGGTATGAAAGCACCATCTCCCTCTTACGGAATTATCGCGGCACACCATCTCGCAATATAAGTACATAATTGGCAAGTTACTCACAACACTTTATTACACACATCATAATAAAAATAACTTGCAAGCTGTAAGAATCACAAAAGTATGAATAATGACGGAACACAATGAGTTCACTGTTTGGCACAGGGAAAACATCTTCCTTAACCAATAAAACAGAAGTTCACTGTAATATTTAGCGTGTATACAAGGCAGTGTAGAACATCTGCCAGACTGGTAAGGATTTACGGAGGCACATGAAGCTGAGCGTTCAAGATAACGTCAACTGTTTGGTCTTGCCGTACGTAGATGCTCATTGCGTTTTCCTTTTACGTATTTAAGTTCGACATTATTGAACTGTACTAAGCTATTATTATATTGTCACTAACTAGCAAATCATTGCGGTGTATATTCTTGAGACACTTATATTAATGCTTTAGTCTTCGGTACTTCAACATCTGCAGTAAATGACACAATGACATCGGTCGACTGAACAATCATCACACAATCGAACCAGTCCATAATAAGCGTATTATCACATATTTACACACGGTTGCAGTACATTAACGCGAACTGGACTTAACAGACATACTGAAGACACTAAAAATTACAGATGAGCAATAGTTTATCCCAACTTTCATCAAACGAAGCTAATCAAAGCCAATATTGTATCCCAGCAACGAATGTAAACAAACTATATCTCGGGCTTCCGCATACGCCATTTTCACACTTTCGATACCTGCATTAAGGTCTGAGTATTGTAGTTGGTCTTGGTTATGTCAAGCCATTCTCCTGGTTCCGAATCGAGACGGTAGATAGTAGCAGGGGTCACATCCGATCAAACATGGAGGAAGGTTATCGAGTGAGATGTGGATAATATTCGATATTGAATTGCATTATTAGCGTGAAACAGGCATGAAACTTGCTTTAGATCAAGATCAGCAAATGAATTCGTCCCAATCAACATTTAAGGTCCATGTGAAATCATTCGACATTTAACCACATGTATTAAGACCTATGATAATATACTCGTACATACAGCATTTACGTAAACTATCTTTAGTTACTGCTATGAAGCTCTTTGTTTCCACACTGACACCTATTTTAACCTACGGTCTGGTAGGTAATCTGTGGTCTGGAACTGATCTGGCCTCATCTGACCAAAACCAACTTAGGAAATAGAGCAAGTAAAATCTATCTTCCTAAAGAAAGCATTGTGTGTATCGAAATTTACTCCGTCCCGGCTAATGTATGAGCTGTCTGCAGAGTCATTCTGTATTGAGCAAATCAGACTACAAATGCAGCTTCCATCTAGCGCTGCCTATCAGCGGAATTTCAATTAAAAAAGAAAGAAATATGGTTGGACTTCTATGGGACAGAAGCGATGTTATCGTCTGACTGGAAGAGAGCAGACTACGATTTACGACACACTGTGACGCGTTTCGCAGTCCATGGATTTCACTTCAGGTGTTGCGGAAGAAAAGACTTTCACACTCCAAATGCAGCTACATGCATATGTGAATTGTGTAGCGAGCCCTGTGACCGATATCATGCGGCATACTGTAAAAGAAGATTAACGTCCCTGACGCAATTTTGTAGCGACTGACAGTACCTGCATTGTATTTTTTACTTTTTCATTGGCCATTGGCTGCATTAAAACTATTATTATTATAGACTTCGTTTGCGAGCGCACATGTGCACAAGTGGTATCGTGCGAGCTTGATATCTTTGTGACCCGGGTTCAAGACTGGTCGAGGGCAGAATGTTTTACTTCTTTTGAATTATTTTATTATATCCTCCCTCCTTTTTACAGCATGTTTTATGCCTTGCTTTGTTGAAATTATCTGTATGGGTGATTGATATAATAAATATTGTTAGGCGGAATTCTTCCCTGTTCTCACTTGAATTTAAATTCCTCTGCTTACTGTTCAACGCGGCTAGCATTCTTGGCTGTCTCCCCAGAGGTCCGGGTTCGATTCCCAACTCTGCCGATGTATTTATTTATTTATTTATTTAAGTAGGTGGGCTCAATGACCACCATGTCCAATTTGCTCAAATGAACAAGAGCAACATCAGCGTCAACTTCTGCAGTGGTCAAGCTGCTTGCCTCACCAAGGTGGATCGGGTTCGATTCCCAGCTCTGCCGATAAATTTCAATTCTGGTGTGAGGAATGCAACGAGGTACATTCAGCCTCGTGAGCCAAAACTGAGTAGAGGTTGGTTCGATTCCCACCTCAGCGATCTTGGAAGTGATTTTCCATAGATTTCCACTTCTACTCCAGACAAATGCCGAAATTGTTCATAACAATGCCACGACCACCGCCTTGCGAATCCTCACCTGAATATCAAACAGTCACCATACTACAGACACCACAATAACACAGGTTATCAGAGAAATGTATTTATTTATTTATTTATTTACAAGTAGGAGGGCTCAATGACCACCATGTCCAATTTGATCAAATTAACAAGAGCAACATCAGCGTCAAATTCTGCTTGCCTCTCCCCAAGGTGGACAGGGTTCGATTCCCGGTCAATTCACGTGAGATTTATGAAGGGAATAATCACGTTCTGAGTTTTGGTTTCTAACTAAATTGGAGGTTCCGTGTCTAATGATCGCGAGATTGTGTGTTTGAGTCTTCAGTCTTTTGACAGGTTTGATGCAGCTGTCCATGCCTCCCTGTCCTGAGTTAATCTTTTCATCTCTACATAGCTACCACACCCTGCATCCAAGGCAATCTGTATAACATATTCTAACCTTGGTCTACCCGTACAGTTCTCGACCCTTCCGTCTAACAATGTTTATTATTTCAATCACCCATACAGATAATTTCAATAAAGCAAAGCATAAAGCATGCTGTAAAAAGGAGGGAGGATATAATAAAATAATTCAAAAGAAGTAAAATTTTCTGCCCTCGAGCAGTCTTGAACCCGAGACACAAAGTTACCAAGCTCGCACGATACCACTTTTTTTATTAGCTCTCTACAGAATTACAGAATTTTCAGATATGATAAATACCATACTATTACATCACAAGAAAATCCAGATAATGTCCATATTTATCGTACAATTGTCCACTTTCACTAAGCTTCCAACGCTATTTCTGCAGGTGATACATAAGATCCAGGAACGAGAAATGTTGATCATTGTCCATCACGAAGTGTACATATTGGCCCTTTATCCATACAATGGCAGTCTATTTAATTTGGGGGAAGGCGGTCACCGACAAACGAATCAACTTCCTGTCATCAAGGTCATCCATGGGCACATTTAATAGTTGACTTACTTTTCCCTTACACCACAGCCACGTGGAGGCAACTCGCGTGCATGATGTGAAGCGGTGTATCGTCGTATCAGTTTGACCACATATAGTACACCATGGGTAAGCTTCAAGACGGATGGTATATCGCCGAAGAGCCGTTGGGATGAGATCGTTGAGGAAGATAAAAACCTGGGAGTGTACAGCAGAAGAAATGGTCATAGCCCCAAAATTTTTCCAAACAGTTGGCCAATGGACGTAGACGGTGGTGGCCTCGATTCGCGGTTTGGAGTGTACCACTTGCCGCAACATGTTATAAATACTTTTCGTCGTTGGAACAGTCCCTGAAGGCATTTGGCGAACAGTTTCCAGAAGGTCCTGTTGATGTTCCCTAAATATCTTCGGCAAAGCACTATCACAACCACGGGCTGTGTTTCGAATATCTTTGTATAGCGCTTTCGTAAAAGTGTCATGTTGGGAAAGGATGGTGATATCGTTCTTGCAGAGGAGTGCACGGCATTTCATGCCATGAGCTGTTAGCCCTAGCCCGCCTTGCCGGGATGGGAGATACAACTGTTCCCGTTGTACTCGAAACAGAAATCCTTGCCATATAAACCAACCTGTATATTTTGACAATTGGCTCTCAAACATTTTGGGAAGTGGGAAAAGTTGTGCGACATACCATATTTTAGAGAGCGCAAACACGTTGAGGACCATGACCCGTTGCACTATATTGAGGTTTCTTTGACCAAATTGGATCAGAACTCCCCTAACATTGGCAATGACCTTAGTCCAGTTTGCTTGCACTGTGTCCAGAAGCGATTGCTTCCAGGTAATGCCAAGAATTTTCACCTCATTTACTATCCGGAACCAGGGCTGTTGGGTAATCACTGAGTTAGTATTGAGCGGAAGCAAAGCAGTTTTCTGGGGGTTCGATTGTGCTCCAGAGGCGATATGGTAGAGCTGAAGGACGCTATCGATGTGGGAGATGTCTTCATTATTGCGGATCAATATTGATACGTCATCAGCATAGGCGCACATGCCAAAAACATGTGTGGACAGTTTGTAACCCTGTAGCTTCACCTGGGTAGTCCGAATGAACGGTTCAAGGCCAATGACAAAAAGTAGCATGGAAAGGGGACATCCTTGCCTAACTGATCGTTGTATTGGAATCAGAAGGGAAAGAAAACCGTTGACGAGCACTCGAGACGTAGCATTACAATTTATCATACGAATGTAGTCAATAAGGATTGCAGGAAATTCAAAGTGCTGCAAGACCATGTACAAGTATTCATGACTGATGCGGTCGAAAGCTTTATCAAGGTCTAAAGTGAGAAAACTCATTGGCTCAGTGGGGAGCATTTCGGCTTTTAGGTGTAGGTCCCTTAGTATCGCTAAGTTTGTTAACAGAGTTCTTCCAGGAATACTGCAACATTGTCCATCACCAATGATATCATGTAGAACAGTCTTCAATCGGCATGCAAGTACTTTGGTAATGACTTTATAATCACTGCAGAGCAGAGTAACTGGTCGGAAGTCACCAACTGCCATGGGAGAGGATGTTTTTAGTATGAGGACTATGGTACCCTCGTGATGTGATTGACATAGAGCTCGACGTTGGAGAATGGTACGCAAGACGTGACAAAATTCTTTGCCAATGAGAAGCCAGAAGTGTTTATACAGTTCATATGGCAGTCCATCAATGCCAGGTGAGCGGTTATTTGGGAGGTGCTTAACCACAGAGTGAATCTCTTCATCCGCAATATCCGCGCTGAGCAGAGTTTTGTTGTCCGGAGATAGTTGGGTACTGCAAGATGAAAGCAATAGGGTCACCTGCTGTGGATCAATTGGAGCCTTAGAGTAGAACCGTTGATAAAATAATGATATTTCACTACGTATAGCGTCAGGGGAGGTGACGACACTTCCAGTACTGGTGCGGAGGCGGTGGATATATTTACGTTGCCGCTCACGTTGTCCTTTGGCGATATGGTATACACTTGCACTTTCGTCCGGGAGCACTGTACGATCTTTTAAAGCCATCTTTATATGAGCGAGCGTTCGTTGCTGTAGAGACAGGAGCTTGGTTTTAACTTCCCGAATCTGGTCATACATACGCTCCCCAGCATCAGATCTTTGCTGGAGCTGGCGAAGAACTCGATAGTAAAATTCAACTGTATCCCGTCTTTCCCGACCTCTTTGGTAGGATATGTTCTTAAAGACGCGGCGGATCCCTGGTTTAACTAAAATATCCCACCTGTCTGCACAGTCGCGAAAGTTGCATTTTTGTTGGACCCATCGAGTCCAGTGTTGTCTGAAAATATCTTGGCATTCCTCCTCCAGTAACAGCGAGCAATTCAATTTCTAATAACCTCTTCCTATGTGAAATATGGGATGGGGGTAAGAGATTGTACATACGACTGCATGATGGTTAGTGAAACTGGCAGGTATCACTTCATATCGTCTAGGCTGGATAAGTTCCTGGGAAAAGTAGATGCGGTCAATTCGTGATGAGGAGTTGTGACTTATACAGGTGTAATGGGGCAGGGGCACCCTTAAACTATCCACAGCATCAATGAGGTGTAGGGAGGTAAGGAGGGTCCTGAGAGCCGGGTTGACACCTTGGTATGGACTAGTGGAATCCTCTGGGCGTTGAATACAATTGAAATCCCATGCAAGAATAAGTTTTTCCTTAACGTCGTGCAGATGAGGCAGTATACTCTGTTGAAAGAACATTTTCCGTTCCACACGTTTATTGGACCCGGATGGGGCATATACATTTATCAGGGTGGTATTGTTTATGTGTCCAGATATTATGCGTCCTGATGGATGACATAGCACACCTTCGAGTGGGATATCATGTCTTATGAGGAATCCGGTCCCTCTATTCGTAGTACCGGTATTGATGTATTGTTTGTAGAAGGCAGATATGGGAAGACAGGGTATAGCAACTTCTTGAATGAAAGCAATGTCAATGTCTGCATCTCGAAGGAATCTCTCCAACAGTTGAAATTTCAGGGGGCATTCTATTACATTGATATTCACAGTGGTCACAGTGAGAAATTGCGCCATTAAGAGAAGTATAAAAGCTGTGCTGGACATACTGGAAGGTGGACTCGAGAAAAAAAAAAGGACACGGGTGAGAAATATACTGGTGCACTATGTCAAATTAGGGTGAGATAGTTCCTTATGACTGCGATTCATAGGCCGGCTGTTAGCGTTTGAGAGCGTTCGTGGGTCCCTAGATGACGTAGAATGAAGATTTTGTTTCCTTTTCACAGCTGCGGGAACGTTTGTAGAACCAGTTTGATTCTTCGGGGCTGGTACAGCAATCGAGGTATTTGTTTTTATCTTCTTAGATACGTTCTCAGATCCCCGATCAACCTGCTTAAGTGAGTCGGTAGGTACCAGAGAAGGTGGGGGCAGTGAAGACAAAATTTATGTGGCAGCCTGTACTGACGGCAGAGTTGGCTCTAAGGCTGCCATGCAGGTGGCCGATAGCACAGGGGCACTCTGTGGCTCGCTGATCTGGTCAGTGCAAGGTACGTGTTCTGCGTCATGTGTGTCAGAGGCCACTTCTGCTGGTGTCCCAGCTGACTGGTCAATAAGCATGTTTTCATGCGACGTTTGCTGTGTCACAACATCTGAGTATTGGACACGTCGTTGTTGTGTAGGAGTTATACCGAGGGGAATCATTTTCTTTGGGCAGTTGATACGTAGATGTGTGTTAGCATTGCAAATTAAACAGGTCTGTTTCTGTCCATTATAAGATATGTAGCCAGAATGGCCACCAAAAGTCTCAGTGGAGGGGATATCTTGTTTGATTTCCATAGTGACTGCACGTATTCCATTATACACCGGGAACTGATAAGCAGAAGACCAGTGTTCTTTCCTGACGTCACTCACAGCGCCATATTTCGACAGGACGGATTTGAAAATTTCAGGGGGAACTTCGAGTGGGACATTAAATATACGCACTGTGGTAAAATTTGAATCCGCTGTGGAGAGCTTAACATTATTCATTTCGCCTGAGTCATACTGAAATTTAATAGGAGCTGCAAAAGTATTTAGCAATTTCTGATAAGTAGATATGCTGATTACCTTGATGTACATGGTTCTTTCTTGCGCATTTAACTGGATGGCTTCTACTTGGTCGACAGTCAACCGGAGGGTATCGCTAATCCAGCGGTGAATTTCTCCTGGTGTGGGGCGAGAACTCTGCCTGTCCCATTGACAGCGTACGGTGTTTTTCCTCTGGTATCCGGACATGATTTTCAGCGGGGTTTTCTGGGTTTCTGGTTTTGTTGTCCTATCTGGAACACTACTTGAAAAAGTATTGTCCGAATGACACACGGAAGGTCAGTACACCCGTGGAACTATCGGAAGCACCGGTATTAGGAAACGTACACTCTTCCAATGCGGTCACACAGCTCGCACACACGACTTCTGTCTCGGGACAGACGGATGAGGAGCCGTAAAGATGCGCGCGCACCCGGCAGCGAGGAGCATTTGAATAGCGCCGACTTGAAATGCTCCTCGCTGTCTCATTGTGTGATTGTTACCTACAACAACAAATCAACGACAGTGAAAAAAGTGAACTAAAAAACTATTGAGCGATAAAAAAAATGATACATTCGTCGTTATCATTTCCACATCACTTATTGAAGTAGATAACTCGGTCGGGGTCCATGCACGGATGAGCCAGCTTGGTGTTCCTGGGTAAACCCCACACAATATAGCGCATAAACCTAGAAAAATTGCTGAGTTTTAAGATTCCCATTCCTTGTAATATATCCACATAGCAACATTTCTGCAAAGGACGGGATCAACGGCGAATTCAGCCGAGTGTTAGACGCAGCCTGGAGCAAATGAAATTCATGAGAAAACAGTCCAAGGAGATGAAATTGGGTGAAGAAGACGCCATAAGAGAAAAGGAAGGGAAACATATGGTTCTGGGGACTTTTAGACAGTGGGTGAAGAAGAAAAACATTCTAATGTTTTAAAATTGTTTTGCTGCACAATTCATTTTTTTGGACTGTACACCAACTATTCAGTAGCAAATATTAACCAATCTCAATAATATTTTTGTAGCATGTAAATATATCTATCTCCCATAATTCTGTGCATCCATATTAGTTAAAATAGTTATCGTTTATTTTTAAATAATTTTTAACTTTAATTTTTGGAAATAAAAATTAATTTTGTGAAACAATTTTTTATTTCAGGAACTGTTTCATATTTTTCCAAACCCATGCACAGAATTATTAGTCTGTGCAATGAGTACATAGTGTAAAAAGATTGTAAAATTTCAGTAATTTTTAGTGGTAAATAGTTGGTATCAATTTTTTTAGGAAAAGGCTATCTTTTAGTAATTTCTGCCCATACTGATCAACTGAAAGGAATAATTTTTCACTTTATGCTTTATGAAAGATGTTGGTCGTATGGAAATAAAATTTGGTGCAGTTTGGATCACTGGGAGCAAAAAAATTATTTTTGGGTAGCCTTAAAGAACCTTCCACTAATTACACCTGTGTGAAGCTAAATTGTATAGGTTACGAATGTAAACAACGCTCTTAGGTTTCTATGTTCGTTGCCAAGAGCCGACTGTGGTGGCGTCTAGTAGCTAAGATCTGAACTAGGCCTAGTAGTCGTTGACGGTGGCGTTTGGCGGCAAAAGTAGGAACTATTTGAAAAATTCAAAGTTGCAGTCCTTACTTGAGTTTAAAAAAAACAGGTACACACATTAATACAGCCATCACAATTAACACCAGTTATCAGACAGATTCTACACACACCCAAAGTACACGGGGCTACATGACCGCGTTGTCGCAGCCCCTAAACTGAGGAACCAACCAACCAAACAAACAGAACGTGTCATAGGCTAATATTATTATTCTGGGATAAATTTTGAACTATTTAAATAGTGTCCGTCCATGGTTTAAAACAGTATTTAGGGAAAATAGAATTTTAAATGAGAGAAAACATGTTTACTATCGTCCTCGTAGACAAAACTAAGTTGCAATATTGTTGTACGACGTGAGGAGAATATAATAAAATAATTAAAAAGAAGTAAAAATTTTCGCCCTTGGATAGCCTTGAACCCGCGATCTTAAAAACAACAAGCGAGCGCGATACCTCTTGCACACTTTTCCCTCAGACTTATTAATGTTTAATAGTGCGTATGGTTAAATATCCAATTATTACAGTTAGATCTTAAATATTGATTGGAATGCATTCATTCTGTACCAGGCATATTTTGAAATGTACTTAAAGCTAGATTCACGACCGCTTTGCGTTAATAATGCAAATCGACTGTAAATGTTACCCCGAAACGACAACCACCCTCCATGTTTTATTTCTTACAACTTGGCGCACGAAATGCTAGCGTGTGATACACTTCAGTCATAAAAGCTGGTGTTCGACGAGGATGAACAGAATCATACAGGAATGAAAGATAAGTACGCAGGTGGGATAATTCTTGTAGGTAACAATCACCAAATGAGACAGCGAGGAGCATTTCAAGTCGGCGCTATTCGAATGCTCCTCGCTGCCGGGTGCGCGCGCATCTTTACGGCTCCTCATCCGACTGTCCCGAGACAGAAGTGCACACACGCACCTCACTCGGCCACGACTAGTGACCAACTAACTTGTGCACATATGCGCTCGCAAAAGAAGTATATTATCATAGGTCTTAATACATGTGGTTAAATGTCGAATGATTTCACTTAGACCTTAAATGTTGATTGGAACGCATTCATTTGCTGCGTGGGTTGTTTTAAACTTGATCTAAAGCACGTTTCATGCCTGTTTCACGCTAATAATGCAATTCAACATCGAGTATTATCCACATCTCACTCGATAACTTTCCACCATGTTTGATCGGATGTGCCCTGCTACTATCGCCACTTAACACGCAGAGCAGCGGCGACAGCGCATAGTGCTACCATCTAGCGGCTCGAATAGACAACTACTGGAACGAACCAAGACCAACTACAATACTGTAGTTTGTCTTGAACGAACTATTCAATAACACAATTCGACTTCGAAAACGCAAAGAAATGCAGATTTTAAGTTCTTTGCGTACTTCTTGTAGCATAATATAAGGAAAGGAGATGGATTTTGATCCGAAAGGGGCAGTAATATGAATGAAATACATGTATATTGTCATTCAAAAACATTTAATCGTCATTTTATGACAGCAGTTTGACTAGCCTTCAGATATTCCAAAAGCAAATAACGCGTGTAATATCTTATAGAGCTTGATAATTTTAGTGGGAAGATTTTTCACGGATGAATCATTCGTTCTATTCAGATATGCCTTAGGCTGGCTGCGTGGCTCAGCGTTAACGTTCTCGCCAGTTGTGCCCAAGATTTCAGGATCGAATCCTGGCGGAGCCAGTTGGCATTTGAGGGTGCGCAAATGCGAGGGAGTCGTGCCAGTAGATTTACTGGCACGTTAAAGATCCCCTTCGGGGCAAAGTTCCAGTACCCCGGCGTCTCTAATAGCCGCAGTAGGCCTACTTAACAAAATTTAACGTGCCAGTAAATCTACTACTGAACTAACCAAGACCAACTGCAATACTGTAGTTGGTCTTGAACGAACTATTCAATAACACAATTCGACTTCGGAAACGCAAATAAATACAGATTTTAAGTCCATTGCGTACTTCTTGTAGCATAATATAAGGAAAGGAGATGGATTAAAATTAAAAACACATAACTTACCGTATGCCTTAATAAGGACTTGGATAGTTTTAATTACAACAATGTTTTAAAGAAAGACAGAGGCGGCCCTAGCAATATTTTCAGGTGGTGCGAGATCTCATTGTGGCGACTAAATATAACAAAGAGTTTTTACATTATTAATAACTACTATTTTAATATTAAAAATAATATTCCTAGAACGCTCCTAAAATATTATTTAATATTAAACAATATTGTTCGCTTATGGTCGCGCTTAGACGAAGCTAGGTATGATTATTATTTACACAAATACACTAATATCTTACATTACAAAGCAACACCTTAGTATAGTGTAACGTTCTAACAGTAAGTCAAGTTTCAATTTCACTCGTAGCTTGCAACACAGACACAAATCACAATCCACATGCATCCGCACACGATTGAACGCCAAGGAAACAGGTGGCGGACAGAATATTCAGTATATAGATATTGGTTTCAACTCGTTAATTTTTATACAACGTTAAGTTAAGTACGAATGTCTATCCCTTTGAAATGTACGCACCCCAACTCGCTTACAGTATATATAGAATTAATTTTGACGGGTAGGGTTAAGTAGTATGCTAATAAGATGATAGGGTTTTATTTTTTTGCGCTGTCAATCTACCGTTGCATTTTCTGCGCCTCCCATATGACAACGCCTGGTGCGGTCGCATCGTTCGCACCGCCCCTGAGAAAGTATGCTATGCTCAGATTAATAGAAAAAAATACAGGTACGTAAACATTAGTAGGTAGACTCACAGCTGTTTGTTTTCAGGAAATATGTAAAATGACTAGGGATCACTTTGTATTTTGTAATTAAAACACCCCTACTGTGACGTGTTCCACGCCACTTAGCTGACATAGAAAATAAAACCCTAACCTAAGAAATTCCATTCCTACCAAAATTTACCCATCCCTGTATTTCCGGTTGAGGCGAACGCCTCATAATTTCCTTCACTTACCAAAATCTCTGAAGAACATTGTGGCCTATACCAACAGTTGCAAATTTGGACTGTGAACAACTTGTCGACGAAATATTCCTGGATATAACATCGCACTCGCAGCCTAAACACGTGAGGTACAACTCTGGACCTGATGTGCACTGGTTCTGGAATTTAAGTGTTCCTAACCTCAAAGATAAAATTATGGAATTTACGCATTTATGAAAACAACATCGCCTGTATCGATTGTTCCGGCCACGACCATCGTGAGATGTATCGACCGCCGGGAGATGACAAGTGACGAGCGCACAGCGACCGACCAGTGTGGCCAAATCTCACGGAAGCGACCACGGAAGTGTCTTATGGACTACGTTCAAGAAGCCAGGGGATTCTAGTGTGCGTGTGTTGCTACAACTATTCTATTGTCAAAATTATAGCGATTCATATATGTACTGGTTCCGGCGTGGGTAACGCTCTTTTACCTATCTGATCGTCAAGAAAGACACTTGCTCGGGTGCTCGGATCGCCCGAGGTTGGAAAACACAGGTATCAGCCACCTAATTGGATGGCTTTAGTCATAGTTCAGTTTATTTGTTGAATAATGTAGTTGTATTTCGGGTGTATTCTGGGAAGCGTGATATTTCGTTTTAACTTTTCCGTGGCGATATTTTGGTTTGTGTTTCGGTTTTCCTCGTGTGTAAATTTTCGTGTTGTTATTTACCTCGTGGTAATGGTGCAACAGGTTGAACTTCGGCCGAATAATGGGTTGATGTCTCCCACTGTTTAATATCTGAATTGTTCATCAATTTTTCCTTCTTTGGAAGCTAGTTTTCATGGTGGGAAATCTTTCTTGTTTTTGGGCGAGGATTTTCCTTGTTGGGCAACCGTGTGCGTCCTTTAGTTTGGGTTCCAAATTTATTTATTTATTTTCCTGTGATCACGCTTCTTGGAATTTTCTCAATTACAGCCTTGTAGAGTTTTTTTTTATTATTTTAGTTTTAAGGGGTCCCTGTTCCTGGTATTGCATCACCTTACGTCCACGTGGTGGTTGTAGTTTACGTGACGCTCTTGCCTTGTTTTTTCCTCCTTTACGCCCCAGCGCGTTTCATTTTTGCATTTCCCATACCTTGTATTTCTGTTTCACCTCTGGGATTGGTTCAAATCCCAAATTTCGGGAGTAGCGCCCTGTGGTGCAATCGTACCTTCGTGTACCGTTAGCTTCCGCCATTTTAAGAGTAGAGTCTAGTTCGCGTCGGGCCCTATGGCGGTCGAGTGATACCGTCCGCTCCGTTTTTCGGGAGTTTGTCATTTGTAATGTAGTTTTTCAATTAATTTCTATTCATTTTCTTTTACGTTTATCCTTGGAATGTTCGTGCGTGTTAGTTGATCCTAATTTTCTTTTCGTGTGTAACTTTGTAATTCGTCCTTTTCATTTGTGCAACCTCACGGTGGTATGTTCAAGTTATGTTTGTTCTGGGGATTTGTGTGCACGCGTTTCCAAGCTCAAACTTTGTGTACCTGATTATTAATCGCAAGATATTACCTTTCTGTGTACCTGTTCATTTCTTAATTTGGTTGGTGTCTTAAAGCATGTTAAGTGGTTTGCCGTGCCACAGCGTTACTGACCTTGTGACCGTCCTTTCGAGGGCAATTAATTCATGTGATAAAATCAGTTTGTTATTGTAATCTCTGTCCCAGAGAGTGTAGTTCCTATTTTATATTTGATACTTTTATAATACAGACCCCTTTTATATTTTTTGATTACGACTTTATTTGGCCTTTAACGTCCCATCCCCACCCTCAAGACAGCTGCGGTGGAATGATCCTCACCAGGTAAGTCTTCCACTTTTCAAGCTTGTGGATAAAACGACGTACTTCCTCTCCTGTACATCTGAGGGGGTCACCCGAGTGCGTTGTCAACACCGGCCGCCGAGGTAAAGCCATCAAGTCCCTTATAGGATGTCTTGGGGTCGCCGTTGGTAAGTTTCCTTCAGATTGGCAGCCCCTCTAGGGAGTTCGTCGAGCTGAGCGGGAGCGAGAGAGTATAAGTAAGAGTAAGATGTGGGGGTGACATTGGTAGCAGTGCAGTGGTTTCTCGGTTTTCCACTTGCTGCTGTCTAGGGGGGAGGGATGGCTGTAAAATCCCCTGTCAATATTTTAAATCAGTTTCAATTTTTTTGGTAAAGATGTCCCGCCTATAACCTGTCTTAATTGCCCTGTTAATCTGTTTCATGCAAAAATGTCTGCTGCGAGAAGTGTGAAGTTTGCTGCTCGTCTGACACGAGATGAGGCGAATTACGAGTTGACCATACGTGGCCTGCAGTCTTCAGGCGATCTAAGCCAAGATCGGAAAATGCTGGAAGGAGCTTCGGAAATTCCAGTGTGCCCTCCGGAACTCACAGATGAGCTTGATCAGGGTAAGTCCCTGATTGCATCTGATTAATATGCGTAACTTCTTGCAAATCCATTGCTCTAGTAAGGGCGAATTAGCCCAGTGTGCGTCCTTCTGTCCAGTACTTGTGGATCCGAGTGTCAAATTTGTTTTGGGTACTGGTGAATGCAACGTCGCATCGATTATCTTGACCTAAATCTCTTATTGGACGGTTTCTTGAAGTAGCATAATTCTTTCCGGTGATCAATTTCGGGAGATTGGAAGTGTAGGGGACTGGTGACCACAATGTCCACCACGTTGTGTTTTAGAGTCGGTGTTTTTTTGGTTTCTTTCTTTTAATGCAGTGCTGGTAATTGTGTTGTGCATACGGTAGGCCTAGGATTATAGGTTATGTAATCCGGTCAGCTGCTTTTGGGCTGGCGTTGATCTTCTGTGGTTCTCGTGTGTGATAAATCTGTTTCCGATTAATTTGCTAGTGTCAAGTGTCATCAGGTCTCGTACAGTTGTCCCGCGTGTGTGTGTAATTTCATTTAAGGTGCATATCACAGCTCCTTGGAAAAAGTCCTATTCTGTTTAATGTCGACGTGTGCGTAAGTAAGTTTAATTAATAGAGGCCGTCCCCTTAGTTAATGTGTTGTTCGATTCGAAGCCTGTTAACGTGTCAATTCATTTGTGCTCGGCCAATTGGTTGCAGCAGACTTCTTTAAATTTCTGTCCTGTTAGAGTTCGTTGGGTTGGTCTCCCTGGTTTATCTGTTCGTCGAGGCACGATATAATCTGTTAGGTTTCTCGTTTTTTTAAATTTGGTCTGCGTGTGTGAGTGTACTGTGCGGTAGATTGTTATGTATTAAGTTTGTGGGTGGGGTCATGCAGCCTAGTTGTTGCGCTGATTTAGTTCAGGTTAGGTCGGATATTTTGAAGGTGCATTTTAGTTCACCGTTGGCAGAGACCAAGTATGCAGGCTTGGATTACGCTGGGGCACTTACCAGCCAGAGCTCGATTTGGTTGTAATGTGAGGATGCTGGCTTTAGGTCCGTTTTGCGATCCTCGTAGGTGCTGTTATTCCCTTATGGTTCATCAAGAAGGCGGACATAATGTTCGTTTCTCCTTTCTTCGTCTGGGCCGGGTAAGCAAGGGTGATTGGAAGGGACTGGGTCGAGCGAAGGTTGGGGTGTATATAGGTCCTTCCGGTGTCAACTTCGCCTGGTATGGGACAGCGGAGCAGTGATTCGGGAGGGTGACAATTTTGTAAGAGTTTTTTAAGGGAACACTCTGCTCACCTTAGTTGTGGAGAGTCGGGATGCATTTGTTGCTATCCGTCATGGTAAGATCCCTATATTTTTTGCTTGTGTTAGGTATATCTTGTGTTATTGTGTCTTGGTGACTGCTTATTTTGCATACTTGTGCGTAGATGGGGGAAATGTATTACTTGGGGTGGGAAAGTTTATTGTGGATGTGTGATGGATGACTGTCGTGTGTGTTTCTGGTTTGTCTTCCTCATTTCGGTGTATTGATCTGGAAATTTTTGGTCGGTAAATTTACGGATGGTGATATTCGTATCGTGGTTTGGTACTGTAGGCTTTGTAGCGTTGGTGAATCTGCCGACAAGGTGAAGCAGATCTGGAAGGAGGCCCGCAAGTCCATTCAGGTTTCTCACGAGCGACTCGCTCAAAGGTACAATCAGGGAAGGAAGCCCGTCAACCTCAACGTGGGAGACATGATATATGTTCAAGACCATACACCTAAGCTTCTAGGAAACAAAGTGTCAGGAAAGTTGCGGCCACGTTTTCGCGGGCCATTTAAAATTTTATCCTTTGTCAGTCCTGTTTCAGTGCTGGTGAGTCACCCCGAAAGGAAGAGGATCTTCAGGACTCACCTCTCGCAGTGCAAGCCCGCACACGAGGCGCCCAAGCGAGTCTCGGGTTAGTCGACAACTAAACTGGTGGTATCTTTGTTTTATTTCATGCCCCTTTTCTTTCATAACTGGTAATGTGTTCTTTGGTAAAGTTTTCCCCCCAAATCTACAGAGAACTTGCGTCTCTGGAGGCGTTGCTTACCCAAAATGTTGTGAGAAGCGTGTTGCACCTTGTTGTAGGAGCAAACAGATCGTTTATCGGTCTTTATGATGTGTGACAGGCTTTTCCCAAGATTGGTAAGACCTAGTTGATATGTACAATTCGTGTTGACCTCGATGTGGAGGTGATATGTGGTTATGCCTGCCTTGTCGTGGCAATATTATGTAAAGCATAGGATTCGGCCTGTTTTGTGAACGTAGGGTGATTTCTTGGGGAACGGGGGGCCCGCCTTTAAAGGGAATAAAATTGTATGTTTTCAAAATCAAATCTCTGATGTACCACGGCTGATACCTGGTGAAAACTTAAGCTACTCGTGTATTGACCTGTAACTGCCCTTCTGGCAACTAGTAATTTCTGTGCCATGAAACGTGTCTGTCACTCTGGTATGTCCTGCTACTCGTGTGCTTAGCATTTCAGTGCTTGGCCTGTTGGAAAAGGAGCTTCCTGTGGATGTGTCGGACTGTGCTGTTTCTCCGCGGGATCCAGTGCAGCTCGGGGCGTCGAAGATACCCTGGTGGACATGTGGATGGTGACGTGACTGGGGAGCTGCTGGCGGGGACCTGGGCTCGTCATCGCCCGTCCTCCATCTGTAACTGGGTCGTCAGGACATTTCTACCTAGACCCTTCCAGCCAACATGAGGAGCGGAACTATCACCGAGACAGTGCCATCAACTCAGCTTGTCGCTGCGTGAATTTGAACCTTGAACATTCTGCCTGCCATTCTATGAAGTCTATGCCCAAAAATTCCTTCAAACATGTTTGGGCATAAGTAAATCTGCAGCCGTACATATGAGGCGATCCACTCCAGATCTGTCACATCAACATACGCAAATACTGTCCACCCCGCAGTTTGCTTTCGGGGGAGGAGGATGTGACGTGTTCCACGCCACTTAGCTGACATAGAAAATAAAACCCTAACCTAAGAAATTCCATTCCTACCAAAATTTACCCGTCCCTGTATTTCCGGTTGAGGCGAACGCCTCATAATTTCCTTCACTTACCAAAATCTCTGAAGAACATTGTGGCATATGCCAACAGTTGCAAATTTGGACTGTGAACACCTTGTCGACGAAATATTCCTGGATATAACATCGCACTCGCATCCTAAACACGCGAGGTACAACTCTGGACCTGATGTGCACTGGTTCTGGAATTTAAGTGTTCCTAACCTCAATCATAAAATTATGGAATTTACGCATTTATGAAGCCAACATCGCCTGTATCGATTGTTCCGGCCACGACCATCGTGAGATGTATCGACCGCCGGGAGATGACAAGTGACGAGTGCACAGCGACCGACCAGTGTGGCCAACTCTCACGGAAGCGACCGCGGAAGTGTCTTATGGACTACGTTCAAGAAGCCAGGGGATTCTAGTGTGCGTGTGTTGCTACAACTATTCTATTGTCAAAATTATAGCGATTCATATATGTACTGGTTCCGGCGTGGGTAACGCTCTTCTACCTATCTGATCGTCAAGAAAGACACTTGCTCGGGTGCTCGGATCGCCCGAGGTTGGAAAACACAGGTATCAGCCACCTAATTGGATGGCTTTAGTCATAGTTCAGTTTATTTGTTGAATAATGTAGTTGTATTTCGGGTATATTCTGGGAAGCGTGATATTTCGTTTTAACTTTTCCGTGGCGATATTTTGGTTTGTGTTTCGGTTTTCCTCGTGTGTAAATTTTCGTGTTGTTATTTACCTCGTGGTAATGGCGCAACAGGTTGAACTTCGGCCGAATAATGGGTTGATGTCTCCCACTGTTTAATATCTTAATTGTTCATCAATTTTTCCTTCTTTGGAAGCTAGTTTTCATGGTGGGAAATCTTTCTTGTTTTTGGGCGAGGATTTTCCTTGTTGGGCAACCGTGTGCGTCCTTTAGTTTGGGTTCCAAATTTATTTATTTATTTTCCTGTGATCACGCTTCTTGGAATTTTCTCAATTACAGCCTTGTAGAGTTTTTTTTATTATTTTAGTTTTAAGGGGTCCCTGTTCCTGATATTGCATCACCTTACGTCCACGTGGTGGTTGTAGTTTACGTGACGCTCTTGCCTTGGTTTTTCCTCCTTTACGCCCCAGCGCGTTTCATTTTTGCATTTCCCATACCTTGTATTTCTGTTTCACCTCTGGGATTGGTTCAAATCCCAAATTTCGGGAGTAGCGCCCTGTGGTGCAATCGTACCTTCGTGTACCGTTAGCTTCCGCCATTTTAAGAGTAGAGTCTAGTTCGCGTCGGGCCCTATGGCGGTCGAGTGATACCGTCCGCTCCGTTTTTCGGGAGTTTGTCATTTGTAATGTAGTTTTTCATTTAATTTCTATTCATTTTCTTTTACGTTTATCCTTGGTATGTTCGTGCGTGTTAGTTGATCCTAATTTTCTTTTCGTGTGTAACTTTGTAATTCGTCCTTTTCATTTGTGCAACCTCACGGTGGTATGTTCAAGTTATGTTTGTTCTGGGGATTTGTGTGCACGCGTTTCCAAGCTCAAACTTTGTGTACCTGATTACTAATCGCAAGATATTACCTTTCTGTGTACCTGTTCATTTCTTAATTTGGTTGGTGTCTTAAAGCATGTTAAGTGGTTTGCCGTGCCACAGCGTTACTGACCTTGTGACCGTCCTTTCGAGGGCAATTAATTCATGTGATAAAATCAGTTTGTTATTGTAATCTCTGTCCCAGAGAGTGTAGTTCCTATTTTATATTTGATACTTTTATAATACAGACTCCTTTTATATTTTTTGATTACGACTTTATTTGGCCTTTAACGTCCCATCCCCACCCTCAAGACAGCTGCGGTGGAATGATCCTCACCAGGTAAGTCTTCCACTTTTCAAGCTTGTGGATAAAACGACGTACTTCCTCTCCTGTACATCTGAGGGGGTCACCCGAGTGCGTTGTCAACATCGGCCGCCGAGGTAAAGCCATCAAATCCCGTATAGGATGCTTTGAGGTCGCCGTTGGTAAGTTTCCTTCAGGTTGGCAGGCCCTCTAGGGAGTTTGTCGAGCTGAGCGGGAGCGAGAGAGTATAAGTAAGAGTAAGAGATGGGGGTGACACCTACATAGCCCAAAAGTTACACTTCTAACATGTACAGCATATAAACTTGCCAGCTGATTGAAGTAGAGTTCGTAGTTGTCTGCGCGAACCGCTAGATGGCACGCAGAATCGTTGTCGCCAGTTTCTGGCGAGAGTTTCCACTATTATCATATTAAGCTATTTGCTACTACCTACCGTCTCGATTCGGAACCAGGAGAATGGCATGACATAACAGCCAATAAGAGGCTCGGAATTACTTAGTGTGGCTAGGCTCGAGCTGAAAAAAAAATTATGCGGCCGGGACATGCCGCACCGCGACTGGGCAGTCGGCCGTGCTGGGGGGCAACTGAGTTCATCATTCAGCCGCTAGGATCGCATTGTAACTCCCTCAATATGAGCGCACTATATTAATTTAGTATTGAGATGAGAGAATACCCGGGCTATTTCATGCACATTTACAAAAGTGTGGTTTATCATTCATACCTATAACTCACCGGAAGCAGTCTTTTCTTAGAGCTTCAGTACTTTCCTGTTCAGAGGCTTATTGCTCTGTAAAAATCGTTCATTCCTGCTCGTGCGATTGAAGGCTAGATTGTCCAGGAACGGCTTCAGGAACTTCTTCAAAATGAGAATTGGAAGTTCAGAATCGTTGCATTGGTCACACTTAATTGTCTGACAGAACTTGTATTTTAATAAAAGTGTGCAGTTTGTCAGTAAGTTCTTCCGTGGCAGATACTGGACAGCACGTGATACGCATTGCATAATTTGCTCTAGTAACACCGCAAATGATGTTTTAGGGTACCTAAGTCCTCCACGATCTTGAAATCGTATGAGGCTGAGGACCGGGCTTTCACTCGCAGGGAGAGAAATATCTTGCAAACAACCTTCACAGCTGGTATTTTCTTCTGCTACGCGCACTAGGTAGCCTTCCACCATTGCTACTGCTATGTTGGATGCAGTAGCTGGAGTTCCTAAAAATAAAACCAAATTGTTAAATACCGTAATTGTAAGTATTACAACCTTTTTTTTTAAGGTTAAAAATTTACCTTCAATGGGGTTTCCATCTATAGCAAGGACGTGTTCGGGAAGCTCCAGTACGAAGGGAGAATCCGTGACATGTCCTTCTTCACCTGGCTCTTGAAGTTGGTTCTTAGAAAAGAACCTGGACCTTACGCTGGATACTAAGTCTTCATTCCTTAGTTCGACGTTTCCATGGCTCGAAGCTGCGATAATTCCAGTGTGAAGGGTAGATTCAATAGCATGGATACAAGATCTCACATCCATCATATCATTGACCCCCGCCCCTTTCGTCTGAGGTGACTGAAAAAGAGCTCGACATCGTCACTCGATAAATTCCTCGTTAGGACATAGTGGAAATTGATGCTTGTTAAATATCGTATGCATGCCACTGAAGAGAGAGTTGTCAACTCCAGAGCATGGTAAGTCTCTTTAGTAAATTTCCTGAACTTTTCGGGATGTTGCTGAATGTCCTCAATGTATGGCAGAAATACGTCCGTTAATCTGTGCAGTCTTTCATCGTCCATCTCACAAAAAATCATCTTATTGTAATTTCTGGAGTGCGTGCCATGGGATGTGTTAGAGACATCATGGATGTCAAACCATTTCTGAAAATGTTCCATAAATTAATAGTCTCAAGTAAACTGCATTTGTCATTAATTTTCTCAGAGCATACGACTTCCATACTTTTTAAGCCTGCGACAACTTTGGCCCTGGAAACATTAATTATCAACATCATCATTATTTGTGTCTGTATTTTTAGCTACTGTCTGTTGACGTTGCTAGTAGTGAAGTGCGTCAGGGTTTCATATTGAATTTGTGCCTTGTTACTTAATATCCTGTGATTTCTGGTGGAATTTAATCAATCTTGGTTGATTATTACTAGTTTCTCGCAAACACAAACTGTATAATATTATGATTTCTCCCAAAAATAGATCGTATTATTTCAGATTATTTCTGACCAATACAAGCTTGACATTGTTGCCAACATGATTTTACGCGCTGTTAGATCCAATGTTTAACTGCATGTAACGTCCATGCTATCCATTGGACTTCAACCAAATTTTGTATTCTGTATCTTAAGATATGGAACTAAATATATATTTAGTCACCAGGGCTGCCAATTGTAGTGCTCTATTAGACTACATTAGGTTACATTATGCCAGGTATACAGTATTTCGAACTAATTTGAAATGTCTATATTACCAACTTAATTTCGTCATTATTCTGGATAGATCCATATAGATTAATCATTGGCATGAATCTTACATTTTAAGAAAAGTAGGCTCTTTAGTTCATCACGGAACTTCTTGTTAAATCCTGGAAATCACAGGGAATTATCAAAAAAGCAAAGCCAACTCCGTACAGGCTATGGAGGCCCTGGGAGTAGTGGAAGGTAGGCTAGAGGTTTCCACTTTTTTATGACATCGGCACTAGATGGGATGGAGTTGTCAGCTCCATGCCCGACCGTCTTTGCTCCCAGGAATTACCCTGGTACTCATTTCATGGAAACAACACGATGTATAGTAATGTCGGTACGCCTAGGCCAAGTATTCGCCAAGACCAACTACAATATATCAGACCGTAACATGAAAACAAAGATGGTGGCAATCGTAGCGGAACAGTTGTTGACACTGGCGGGCATGGCGCCATCGAAATAGCGGCAAATTCGAAGACAAACATTCATCTTTTCCAAATTACTAGGATAAACCACTTTCCTGGAGAGTTTCCTGACAGGTTTTATCACCAGAGTTTTCTGAAGATTATGAAGGATCTTCAAATGATCACTTCTCACATTGTTGCCATTTACAAAGATCTCCCTAGACAAGTACTGCAATCGTACATTCTTGATAATGTGACTGGGATCAAAACTTATAAAGAGCGGTCGATTTTCATCAAGAGGATGTTTAATTTAATGCGTTATACGACCCCCGCATAGCGTTTCAAACATCGAAACATTCGCTTGACAGTTGTCAGTGACAATTCTTAACACTCTGAAACCACTTTCTTCGACTATCTTCATTGCATCTAATACCAATTTTGCCAAGTGCGCTCCAGAAATAGAACAAGTAAAATAAAATGACACAGAAATTCTGTAAGAAGAACATAGTTCTTTGAAAAGAATGCAAAGTAACTTGTTGGCTAGTTTGTCTTCAATACCAAGAGCGTCTAAGTCTGCGTCAGTCATGCCGAGAAACATGTCTAAATTCCTATCGTACACAAGCCTAGGCTTTATAGCCATTTCGTCAATGATAAGGGAGCCCACTTTTGTAGGCTGAGTGGACCCCAGGGCTATATGCGTTTCCAAAATTGGTAGTTTTGTTTATAAAATCCACTACCTGGGTGGGGATCGAACCCACTCCCTTTCAGTAAGAAGCTCAGCGCCTCTACTGACTGCGCCACGCAGCCCCTCAGGGAATTATCAGGGTATTTTAATGACACTCAGGGAATTTTAGTTTTACAAGGTTCAACCTTGAATAATTGGAAATTAAGCATGTCCATTTTGTTCGGGGAAAAGTATATTCTGGTGATGATTGTTGTAGATGTACTGCTCGGTTCCAAGCTCTGTGAACTTGCGGGATGAAGGGCAGAGGCAGGGTAGGAGCTGGCGAGAATTGAGAAGCCTATCGACAGCCCGCCGTGTTACCTGACATTCTCGTCTATTCCAATACTGCTAACATTGGTCTTTTCTGAAACCAGTGTGGCGTTAGGAATGAGTGACTGAGTCACCGACTAATGTATTTGCTTCTGTTACTACGCAAGGACCGAGAAACCTCATCACTCGTCACCACCACTACTGATAGTCTGCGATGCACATTCCTCTCAGGTCCACGCAGCTTAGACTCGATCAGTATGTTCGTACTGACGTTAAATCAGTAAGTTCTCATTTCTTGCAAGATAGAGCACACAGATTTCACGTGTAGATTGTGTATTTGTATATAAACGTGTATCAGTATGATTTTGAGAGCATTACTATTGACAAGCTACTTTCAATCCTCGCAAGTACAGGGTTTCAGGCGCGGATCTAGAGTTTCGCTTTGGGGGGGGGGGGGGTCAGAGAATCGAAATTGTTAAGAAAAATGGTATCACATAAAACGCAAAAACAAAATAACCAAACGTACAAAACCAGGCCAATTTTTTTTGCAACCTACATGGATAGAAATTTGATGCGTTTAGTGCACCAAAAATATTCGTACAAATTACAACGGCGTGTTTTACGACTTTTACATCGAGCTTCGAGATAAGTATCAAGGTACGTTACAGTTTCGGCAAATCGAGTTGGTACCGACAAAGGGAGAAAGTCACAGCTTAAACTGCCAACTTAGCTTGCAGTTTGGACGTCGGCAAAAAAATTTGGTGTAGAAAAATCCCCAAATTCATATCCGTGCATTGCTGCACATTCATCGTGACATCACTATAAACATCGATTCGGTAATCACAAGGTTTGCTAAACAAAATAGACGAGTTGATTTTGTTATATAAATAATCGTTTTTATATAACAGGTATGAAGTTGTAAATATGTACAGTTGTAACAGAACATAATAATTGCAATAAAGATATTTTCAGAATTGAATAAAATGAAAAAAAACTGTTTTTCAGTCAAAATTCGTTAAGTTTTATTTGTCTATTTATTGTGTTTTCGTTTTTTGAGTTTGCAAACAAAATTTGGTCTCCGTTTGGGGGGAGGGGGGTGTCATGACCCCCGCGACCCCCCACCCCACCCTCCCCTTGAATCCGCGCCTACAGGTTGTTTTTTTTTTAGGTCGCTCCGAGTATCAGGGGAACATGCACGGAAGGCGATAGCCCGGCCGGGTGACTCATTTGCCGAGAGACATATCCCGTCATGACGGCTAAGATGGGTGAACGCTCAATGGATGCACGAGCTCTTTCCACATTTTCAGGTGTTTGAACGGTCTTCTGAGGTCCTTTCCTTTCTTTGGTGACATTCCTCGTTCCTCTGAAAGCATCCAGCCACATTAAAACACTTTTCCTATCAGGAACACGACCTCGTGGATGAATATCGAAGTGGCGGCGAAAGGCACGTTGCACTGCAATCACTGACCGAGCGTTAGAGAAATACGCCTCCACGGCAAAATCACGCTGCTGCCTCGACCAAAGCAGGTTTACGACTAAGAAGGGCGGGAACACAAATGTCCCACTAGGCCCCTTCCACTGAACCCACCCCCACACCCCTGCCCTCCCTACAGCAGTCACTGTAACATGTTTAAATAAGGAAGTTCCCACGCCCCACCCTGTACATTACGGTAGCGATAAGCAAGCGCTCATTAAACGGCTAGGGATGGAGTATCATTGCGCCAGCCGTGCCGTGCTCGTGGTGCTGCGGAACGACTTAAAAAAAAGACCCAGAATAGTTTTTCTGGATGAAAATTTTAGAAATTGGCAAAATATAGAAAAACGTTTTTTTTTCTGTTTTTCTGTTTCTGTTTTTGTTTTGTCTTTTCAACTTTGTCATGCTGCCCTTTATTGTTCGTGTTCCAGTGACTTTTCCTCTGCCGTCAATCTTGCTCTGATCAATGGGTGATGCCAGTCTCTCATTTCGAGTACCCTACGTAGGCCTATGTCTTCCAAGTTTTGGGATGTGGTAGGTGCAAGATACTTTTTGGTTGGTTCTTACGTTTAGGGGCTGCGACAACGCGGTCATGTAGCCCCGTGTACTTTGGGTGTGTGTAAAATCTGTCTGATAACCGGTGTGAATTGTGATGACTGTATTAGTGTGTGTTATATGTTTTTCTATTTAAGTACAGACAGCAACTTAGAATTTTTCAAATAGTTCCTACTTTTGCCGCCAAGCGCCACCGTCAATGACTACTAGGCCAAGTTCAGAACTTAGCTACTAGACGCCACCGCAGTCGGCTCTTGGCAACGAACGTAGAAACCTAAGAGCGTTGTTTACATTCTTAACCTATCCAATTTAGCTTCACACAGGTGTAATTAGTGGAAGGTTCTTTAACATGCCATAAATCTATGACATGGGACCGCCTGCTTTACCTCCCCTCCGAAGGAAGGCATACTGAGGGATTTTTAACGCTCTTAAAAAATCCGACGGCTTCGGCCGGGATTGAACCCTCTATGTCGGGCATAAAAGCTCAGCATGCTACCGACTACGCCACCGAAGCCGCCTGCAAGATACTTAGTTCACGTAACAATCGATAGCCTGTCGGTGACCTAGTAGATAGAAGAACACAAATTTTAATTGTAGTTTCTTGGTACTTATATTTCTTCTTTCCAAATGCTTGCAGCTGTTCAAGCAAAAAAAAAAATGGCTTTGAGGCTACCTTGTTGGGCTTCATTTTGAATTGCGGACAGCTGCCGCTAGGATCGCATTGTAACACCCTCAATATGAGCGCACTATATTAATTTAGTATTGAGATGAGAGAATACCTGGGCTATTTCATGCACATAAATGCTCTGAATTGTTCCCTACATTTAGGCTTGCCATATTTCTGGTGAGTGAAACCGGGACACATTAATATGGGATGGCCTTACCGGGGAGGGGGCATAGCGGAGGGTCCTCCCTCGGGATTTTTTAAACTTAGAAGCAAAATGGTGAGTTTTAAGCCTTTTTTTAAGCCTCGCAAGTGACTAGAGGGGGGAATCTGGCACCCTAAATTTTTAGTTTTACACACCTTTAAAAAATAAAAAATAAAGGAATTTTTGCTACATAAAATTATAAAAAAAATCTTTTTAATGATAATTTTTTCTGGTCTACCATCTAAAAACAAGTGTTATTATAATACAATTTAAAATACTTCATAAATTTAATTGAACAATTTCTAAGTCTTCTTATTTTTTGAAGAACTACAACTTTTTGTCGAATTACAAAAACAATTACAAAAAACTTCTTTTGTCAAACTAAAAAAAACAATTAATTAATGAGTTAACAATTTGGGCTATTGTTTTGTGTAATTCGTTTGAATACTTCTGATCTCTTTGACGCTGTGCGCGACAGTCAACGATGTTGATTGTTGAAAAGTAACCGATTCATAAAAGATTCTTAAACACATAAATTCATTACGTTTTATATCTTACAGCCCTTTTCCTGGACATTGATAAAACCGGGCGGGATACCGGGACAACAGCGAAATTCCGGGACTGTCCCGGTCAAACCGGGACGTATGGCAAGCCTACCTGCATTGCTCACAGATAACGCTGACAGCGTCCTCGGCCTCGATTATCTCGAGTTTTACGGTCCCAGATATGGGCACACGAGAGGGCAACCCATTTTATCATTTCATTACCTGCCTGTCACTAGGTGATAATGAAACGTACCCCCCCCCCCCCCCCCTGCAATTTTCGTTTCATTTCTTACTTGCTTCGTGGTATTCATTGTTCAAGCAAGTTTTGAAATTCTTTTGAAATAGAAACTCTGTTTCATATATTTATTATGGCCGCTACTGTTGCTCAGGGAATTTTCTGATATATCCTTGAAAAATCAGGGAATTGAGACAGTGAGCAGGGGCGTATATAAGGGGGGGGGGGTGCTGAGGGGGCTTCTCAGTATGTGCTAGCCATGCGTATTGGTGAGGTGTGTCTGTACCAACTGACGAGCCCAACGGCACTCTGGGGCGAAACGCTGGCATTTTATATTTGATATGACCGGACCAATTTCATCATATTAATTGATAATTTATCTGATCAAACGGAAATAACATCGCATTCCCTTTCGGGAATATACATAACCTATTTGGATTGCCAAGGTAAGGTTTTTGTTTGTATGAAAGGGAGCTTGACTTCCGTAGCACATTGGCATCACTCGTGGCGTCAATACTACTTGTATTTTTTTTTTGTCTTGTGATGGCCTTCTAAGTATGTGCTAGCCATGCGTCTTGGTGAGGTGTGTCTGTACCAACTGACGAGCCCAACGGCACTCTGGGGCGAAACGCTGGCATTTTATGTTTGATATGACCGGACCAATTTTATCATATTAATTGATAATTACATTCTTTACAAAACAAGGGAAGGAGCCTGTGGATGTCTTTGATATTATGCACACTGAAAAATGAATGTATGCCCTACATCAGGGGTCTCCAAACTACGGCCTGAGGGCCACATCCGGCCCGCGGACAGATTTTGTCCGGCCCGCGGAGAGCTAGCATACTTGAAAACTCCTTTTAGAGAACATATTTTTTTATAGCAAATTAAATTTAGTTTACTGAAGTATTCTAATTTTATGTTGAATAATTATTAATATGACATCTACATTGATATGGTCATGGGCTAACTACTCATAACATTGTTGTAGGCTTATTGTTATTGTTTTTGTGATAAGTTGGATAAAGAAACACAGAATTGTAATGAGTAAAGACATGTATAACATGCAGACATATGAAATACTAATGAGATTTATGTAATTGAGATTTTCCACTGACAATAGTTTGTAGTTGTGGACTAATTTTACTTGCACCAATTATTAAAAGAGATTTAAGATGCTCATCAGTTAATTTAGATCTGTAAACATTTTTTGTGTACTTCATTTTGGAGAAGGTCTTCTCACACAAATAAGTAGTACCAAAAACAGAAAACAGCCCACGAGCAAATTTATGCAAATTATCAAATTGTGTCAGTGGAAGACTCTTATAAAATTCCAACAAAGATGAGTTTTGATATTTGTTCTTAATTATATCACTGCACTGTAGTTCAATCATTTCCATTTGAAGTTCCGGGGCTAGGGTTTCAATGTCAGTATCAAAAGGATCCTGAAAAATCTTAATTTGATTCGCAAAGGCATCGAAGTCCGAGAAACGAATATCAAAATTTATTTTCAAAGCACTCAAAGTTTCGATTGCAAAATCGATAGGAAACTCAGTCTCAGTGGTGTGGCTGAATATTTCACATGTTTTAAAATGTGAAAAACATTTACTTCGTAGTTGTGATTGAAACAGTATCAATTTCTTCCGGAATGATTTGACATTAGTGTATAAATAAGGAAGATGCTGGTTTTCTCCTTGCAATCTCAAATTCAGTTCGTTCACATGTTTTGTCAAATCAACATAGAATGCTAACTTCCACAGCCATGCGTTGTTTTGTAATTCAGTAAGAGGGCGATGCTTTTCATTAAAAAAAAAATCGATCACTGCTCGAAGTTCAAAAAAGCGCTGAAGGACTTTCCCACAACTAAGCCAACGTACGGCAGTATGATAAGGTGAGTCATTTTCTCCAATCTCTTCAATAAATTGTCGGAATTGTCAGTGATTCAGCCCAAAAGATCTCATAAAATTAACAGTTGATATGACTGGTTTCAGAACTTCAGACATATCCAAACATTTTCCACACAAAGACTGTTGATGAATGATACAATGTAAGACTAATGGTTTTGAACCACCGTCATTTTCTACAGCCTTTGACACAAGAGCGACCACTCCTTTATCTTTCCCACTCATGTTTTTGCCTCCATCAGTTGTAATACATTTCAAGTTTTTCCATCGAAGGTTCTTTTGATTAATGGCCATTTCAACTCCTTTAACTCCTTTAAAAATATCTGTACCAGTAGTTGTGCCATGAATACTATACATATCAAGAAGTTCTTCATGCACTTCATAGCTTTTATCTACTCCTCGAATATAAATCAACACCTGAGCAGTATCTGACACATCCGTTGACTCATCCAAGGCCAAAGAAAACCACTCAACATCTCCATTTTTGTCGAACAGTTGAGAGGATATATTTTCAGCGATGTTTTCTACCCTTCGAGCCACAGTGTTTGCTGACATACTGACAGTTTTTAATAAATTTACCTTTTCAGGGCACATTTCTTCGGCTGCTGCAATTATGCATTCTTTGGTCATTTCTCCATCGGTGAATGGTTTTCCACGTTTTGCAATTTCAAGAGCCACACGAAAGCTGGCACGAGTTGCAGCCTCTTGTTCGGTTTTGAGTTTTGTAAATGAAGATTGCTGCGATTTCAATCCGCGCTTCATAGCTTCGAATTTTTCTGCCCGCAAACTTCCTGTATATTTTGAGTAATTTTGAAAATGTTTTGTTTCATAATGACGTTTAATGTTATATTCCTTGAGAACGGCTATGCTTTCATTGCAAATCAAACATAGCGCCTTGTTACTGGACTCAATTACGAAATACTGAATGTTCCACTCATCTTTGAATTTTCTGCATTCACTATCAATTTTTCGCTTCTTTTCCATACTACTAAATCACACACAAAAGCAACAATTCAAATCAAAATACTGTTACAAAGATGTCTTAAACTTAAACACGCACAAACACGTTTTAAGGAGGTACGCACTATTTTATTTCACAACAGTGTCATAGGAACTGACTTGTGGTTGCGCAACTAGCCTTCTTATATATTCCAATTACTGCCATCTAGAAGTGAGTGGAAGACACCAGAACTCTCTCGAACCAACGAGATTACTCTGTACGTGCTATTAGCGCCATCTGTTAGCGATAGAAGATACTACCTATTTCCGCTTGTGTCCACCAGATGTCGTGTCACGTTACTCCTCATGGCTCGTACTCTACGACTAATCTAGAAATTACAGATAATGACAGGAAAATTAATAATATGCAGTGTTGCCGTTTTGCGGACTTTAGTCCGATTTGCAGCCTTTTTTCAACGTTGCGTACTTTTTCGGACTTTTTTTTCATCAGTGGACTATTTCACTTTTTACCACCGGCAACAATGATAATATGGTTTTGGCCCTCGGAACTTACTGGAGTAATCAGTATGGCCCTAAGGCTGGAAAGTTTGGAGACCCCTGCCCTACATAATAGTACCAATAACTCAATTTTGACAAAATATCGGCATAGCCCCCCTCTCTCACTCAGTACCTCAATTGTCAGGGAAATCTGTTAGTTGATTCTGGTAGACATCATGTGTGTATGGGCTTTATACATAGTTCGGTCATGCGTCGGCACTGGAAAAGAAGAGTCAAAATGGCTGCTTGTAGTACAGGAAAGGGGTCTGGTGCATATGCCCCAGGTTAGGTTTGTGGTTGTATGTAAAGCCTTATTTGACGATCACCACTTTCGAACTTAGCAGCAAAACCGCCAACAAAAGATAATGTTGGCACTGATGAAATAATGCAATAACACCCTCGTAGTCATTTTCCGTAATCAGTTGGTGACTCTCTTATATTATGCTCTCGCAACATAAATATTTCAACTCTCCACACAAAAAAACAAAGGTTTGTTTTGTGTCTGTATCTTCTCATCCTATCCGAGAGAGAGTGTAATTTCCTAGCGCATGCGCATTGTCAAAGATACAGACTTTGTCTAAATCCTGCCATCAGCACTGCGAAGGTACCGTATGCGTGGGGTTGGCTATATTGCATTTGTCTCATAATGCAGTCACAACTGGAATTTTACTATATAAGTTGTGATCAAAAAGGGGATGGTGGGTGGGTTATAGTTAAAGCCCTGAGCGGATGCGGATATCCGCAAAATTTTTCGCCACGCGGATATAGTTTGCATGGCTGTGCGGATAGCGGATACGCTGCGGATAATGTTTCGAGTAAATTTGCGGATAGGTTTTAGAATACAATGTGGAACTTACGATAATATTATATAGCCTATTGCGTACGAAATATTCAGGCACGTATTGCACTCATACACAGGGAGAATATTTTACTCATATGCTTTCAACTACTGCTCGAGTCTAAGCTGAGTGGACCTGAGAGGAATGTGCATCGCAGACTAGAAGTAGTGGTGGTGACGAGTGATGCGGTTTATCGGTCCTTGCGTAGTAACAGAAGCAAATACATTAGTCGGTGACTCAGTCACTCATTCCCAACGCCACACTGGTTTCAGAAAAGACCCATGTTAGCAGTATTGGAATAGACGAGAATGTCAGGTAACACGGCCGGCTGTCGACAGGCTTCTCAATTCTCGCCTGCTCCTACCCTGCCTTTGCCCTTCATCCCGCAAGTTCACAGAGCTAGGAAACGAGCAGTACATTTTATTAAGTACCGTATGTTTGTAGTAGATGGTCTTGACATCTCATCAATTCTCACTGCCATTATTACTATACCTACGAGATATAATGCTGTCAATAAGCCTGTTAGTTCATCGTGGTGACATCATTAACATTCCTCAAGTCAGCTACTTCGCCATCTAAGCTATCCTGGAAGATCTGGTTCCATGTGTATCTGTAGATTTATTTCCAACTTGGCGCTGACACACGTTGACTGTGATATTGCAACGCAGAGAGTTATTACATCAACTATGCGAACATGGATGGGTCAAGAAGCAGAAGGGTGATGACTGACTAGGAATTTCCGGCCAAATGTCAATCCCTTTCTCCAAGCGTAAAGAGAAGTTCACTTATTATTAGTGAATGTTACCGCGACCGGGAGTATGAACATCATTTCACCAACATGGATAAAGTATCTATTAAAATAAAACAAGGTGAATATTCAATAGTGCGTGAAACAAACTCAAGTCAACGATATGGCAGACATTTGGTTACGTTTTCAATGGAACCGAAAAGGGGAACGATATAGTAGGGTGTTCTACATGTAAAAAAGTGTATTCATACTTAGGACTCAAATCAGACACATCAAGCATACCGAGCGGCTTCGGTGGCGTAGTCGGTAGCATGCTGAGCTTCTATGCCCAATATAGCGGGTTCAAACCCGGCCGAAGCCGTCGGATTTTTTAAGAGCGTTAAAAATCCCTCAGTATGCCTTCCTTCGGAGGGGAAGTAAAGCCGGCGGTCCCATGTCATAGATTTATGGCATGTTAAAGAACCTTCCACTAATTGCACCTGTGTGAACCTAAATTGGATAGGTTAAGAATGTAAACAACGCTCTTAGGTTTCTACGTTCGTTGCCAAGAGCAGACTGCGGTGGTGTCTAGTAGCTAAGTCCTGAACTTGGCCTAGTAGTCGTTGACGGTGGCGCTTGGCGGCAAAAGTAGGAACTATTTGAAAAATTCTAAGTTGCAGTACTTAAATTAAAAAACAGATAACACACACTAATACAGTCATCACAATTAACACCTGTTATCAGACAGATTCTACACACACCCAAAGTACACAGGGCTACATGACCGCGTTGTCGCAGCCCCTAAACTTTAGAAACAACCAACCAAACTTACTGAGGCACAAGTGCAAAAGTACCGTAGCCAAAAATGTATAGCCAGTTTTTGTCTAAAGCAGAGGTCAAGAAACAAGAAGTGTCATCCAACTTGAAGTTCCTTGCAATGAAGCAAATTTTCAGGAACGACTTTCTCCTCAAATGTCTAAATGAGTTGGTAAACACTTTATGCTTTATCTAATAAATTAAAAATAATATTGAAATATCAGCGGATTTGGATTAAAGTCATGCGGATGCGGGGCGGATGCGGATAACAGTAATGCGGATGCGGGGCGGATGCGGATAACAGTAATGCGGATGCGGGGCGGATGCGGATAACAGTCGTGCAGATGCGTGGCGGAAGCGGGGCGGATGCGGATAACAGTAATGCGGATGCGGATAACAGTCGTGCAGATGCGTGGCGGAAGCGGGGCGGATGCGGATAACAGTCGTGCAGATGCGGGGCGGATGCGGATAACGTTTTGTTTATCCGCGCAGGGCTCTAGTTATAGTCAGTAGAGGAGAAAACATAGATTACCACAGCATTTCCACAATTATTATTTATTACAAAGGGCTATGGTGTTTGAAGCCTTTTTTCAGTGTTGCGTTAGTAAACAAAAGTTTGGTGCTTTTCAGTCGGTCAAAACGATGAGATGGGTTATTCCCTAATCCTGAAAAAAATTACATGAGATTAATAAATTTTGTTTATTACAAAATGTGTTTTGGCTAATTTAAGTAGTTTTGTAGCTCGTTCACCACTCCTGAACTGTTACCGTTAACCATAACAAAAGCTAATTGTTTTAAGGAAACACGACATTCGCACTTCAATCAGGAAGGTATGAACATTTTAACTTTACAGTAATAAACTGACGATATAATAGGTTGCCATGTTGGATAAGGCTTGAGTTAGGCAATACTGCCAACTTTACCAAACTGCCCTGTGGCCTAGTTAGAAAAAAATTGCTCTTTGTACTTAAGTTGGGTTGGGGTAAAACCATTGGTTGCTACTAGGTTAGACGACTGTATGGACGAAATTTACTGATTGCACAGGGTGGGGCAGAAGAAGAACCTGGGTTGCACTGTCTCATAATTTCTTTTGTAATTTATTTATTGAAGTTAATAAGTTAATGGATCCACAAATGATCTAGCTCTGTGGAATATTTATAAAAGGATGTGATTTAGTTTACAGTATGTTTTTTTTTGTCTCTTTTAGGGAAAAATATTTGTATGATTTGTTTTTGTGTAAAGCTGAGCAAGTGGTACAGTCAATTTTCAATTTTAGCAGTGCTACCAACTATAGTGTTAAGTCACCAAGCTCTGAATTATGCGCCTTCAGCAGAAGCGATAATGTGCTCTGTGCAGTTCAAATTTTGTACATATCTACTTGAAATTTTGTATTGGCTTTTCAATATTAGGTAGCCAACATAACTGCAGGTTAACCACCATGACAAGTTCCCATCGATTTCAATTTATACTACTTTATTTGTCATGTAAGCGGCCAACACAGTGAATACGTGACCATATTGAAATCGATTTCAGTTTTCATCTAAATGTAAAAGGGTTACCATAAGACCTCTTTATCCCTGGGCACTTCCAATTTTTAGCCTACTTTTCACATTTTGCAAAAATAATGAAAAAGTAGACTTATGAGATCGGGCAAATGTCTCTCTGTCTGTCTGTCTGTCCATCTGTCTGTCTGTCTGTCTGTCCTTCTGTCTGGCTGGCTGTGTGTGTGGTCCCCCCCCCCCCCCCTATCAACTCCTAAACGGCTGGAGCAATCGAAACAAAATTTGGTAGGAGTAAAGATCTATACCTGAATATCTCACGGCCATATTTGAAAATGATGTCAGTGCTACCAACTGCTAAAAAATCGCAATTGAAATTTGAGCTCCATGTTGGATATCTTGGAAGGTATGAATGGGAGCTATTTCAAAATTGGCACACTTATAGATAATAATATTGCAGTGTAATTTCCAGGAGGCCATACATGGCAGTGTTGCCAGAATGATTATAAGCCTGCTGATAGGTCCAATTTTTAAATGCAGATAACTTCTACACTATCAATTGGAATTCAACCAAATTTCGTATGTTGTATGTGTACATAACCAGATATGACTGAGCGTATTCTTAAGACCCACCAGGGCTGCTAACTGTTAATAAATGCTCTTAATTTATTTTATCCAAATACCAATATATCAGAAAGTATACAAGCCTACAACTTTAAACTATGCACACGTATAGTACCTGACATTCTATATTAATTTGGAGTAACTTATATACGTCAGAGCTACCAACATGATTCTAAGCCTGCTGAGAGGTCCAACTTTAAATACATGTAACTTCCATACTATCATTCGGATTTCAACCAAATTTCGTATGTGCTATGTGTACCATAAGAGATATGACTATGTGTATTCTTAAGAGCAACCAGGGCTGCCAACTGTTAATATGTGCTGTTTCTATTTTTGTTACCCTAATATCAATATATCAGAAAGTATGCAAGCCAATAGCTCTAAACTTTGCACACGTATAGTACCTGGCATTCTAGATGAATTTGGAGTAACTAATATACGTCGATTCTGCCAACATGATTCTAGGCCTGCTGATAGGTCCAATTTTAAAATGCATGTAACTTCTATACTAACAAATGGATTTCATTCAAAATCGGCACAACAATAGATCATATTATTTAAGATTATTTCTGACCATTGCATGCATGACATTGTTGCCAATATAATTTTACGCGCGCTGTTAGATCCAATGTTTAACTGCATGTAACGTCCATACTATTCATTGGACTTCAACCAAATTTTGTTTTCTGTACCTTAAGAGACGGAACTAAGAATATATTCAGTCACCAGGGCTGCCAACTGTAGTGCTCTATTACGCTACATTATACCAGGTATACAGTATTTCGAACTAATTAGAAATTTCGATATTAGCAACTTAATTTCGTCATTATTCTAGATAGATTCATATAGATTAATCATTGGCATGAATCTTAAATTTTAAGAAAAGTAGGCTCTTTAGTTCGTCACGGAACTTCTTGTTAGGTAATGGAAAGGGCAGATTTTCTCTTCGGAGAATTTAATATCCTGGTTTTCTACAAACAGCCCTTCAAAACGTTGAAAATAATCGTATGTCACAATATATTCGCCAGATGTCAGCACAGCGCATTACAATGTGAGTGCAAACATGATGGCAATAATAAAGTTTTATGAAAGTAATCATGTACGCCCTGGAGTTTCATTATTGTAATGATCTACCATAGTGATGACAATCTATTGGTACGAAATACATCCTTTGCTCATTTAGATATAGTTCTTGAGTTGTTGATTCGTTGTAGGGACTTGGGGTGTTTCTGATAGCCTATATGATGGCTGTTCTAGTGTGTGAATTTCTAATTGAGGCTAGGATTCGAGTAGGAGCCTGCTGTGGACATAATTTGGGTGCCATCCTGGAAATTCTTGACTGCATTTCGAATCACGGCGCTGACAGCAGCCATCCTGAGTATGGATTTCTCTAGTCTTGTTTTCTTTTTTTCTTTTTTTTTCGATCCCGGTGAATGCTGGCAATTAACCTCATTTTTCTTATATATTCGTTAACCCCTCACAAACCCCAAATTATAATTTGATAATGGTTGTCATATAAAGGGGCGGAACAGCGACTTTATCTGCCCTTCCTATTATAATCTCTACTCAGTATTAAACAAAGTCCCGGATTCTTGGATGTCACGGGTAATCTCGAGAACCACTGGATGGATTTCGATGCGGTTTTCACCATTCTGTAAAGGATATCTCGAGGAAGGTTTCTGTAGAAAATAATGTATTTATGATCCAAGGAAGCCAAGCAGTAAGGATTTCATTGAAAAAGTTGTGGGGAAAAAACTGGCGTCCGTGCGCTTTTTAAGCTTACGCTGGGCAAACCGTTAAAAATGTCAATATACTGAACCCTTGCAAAGAAGCATATGAGACTCAGATTCGGGGCGTAACGGGTCATATTCGTAAGTTGCTGTCAGGGCGCTTCATTAACTTGCGGGGTAACATATAACAAATTGACATGCAGGAAAGAGTGAAGCCAGGGTTAAAAAAACAACTGAATTTAATAACAAATCACCATATTTACACATAAACAAATAACAACAAAATCTCCCAACTGACTCCCATTTAATAAAAATGCCAAAAACTAGGCGGTATCTCTGGAGAGATTAATTACCTGGACCAAGTGTCCTTAAATGAAAGATACAAAAGTGACCATCTAAGTGCGTATGCCGTTCTACATGCATCACGATGTGTACTTTGAATGCCTGATTCGTTATCATCCGGAATGACCCTTCAAACACCGAATCCGCATTTCCTAGAGCTAGACCGACACGGGGGAACACAACTACACTACTTAAATTAAACCGACACTTCCTAAATCTACTATAAACAAACACAAAATTTCCGTGTGAAATTGGACTTAGATTGCCGTAGCAACATTTACTGCCTAAAAACTTAGGACTTCTCACACAAATCAACACAAGTACATTAACACGTGACCAATAGAAAATACTCAAATGACCGCTGTCAAAATTTACAAATACTCTACCACTACACCACACGGGTGTGATACACAAAATTACATGAATTGAGTCATCAACAAAGCAATAGGCAAACAGCCAACATTTACGTTAATCACAATATTTTATCCATACAAGGTACAACAATCCGTTACACACATGGCGAACTCCCCAATTAATTATGGCTTAAAAATTAACCATCACAATGAACAGGTTTGCTATATGAAAGCTTACAGGGTTCAGTCGGACAAAAGGACTGCCTATCAAAATAAGTCACAGGCAAAACGGGCGGTTTGTGGAACACTGCATGTCTGTCAACCCACGTGTCAAAATACCTCGACCTCCCAGAACATGGGGTCGAACCTCGAAGAAATGTGCCCCCAAAGCACAATAATACATGTGTGTGTCAGAATAACCATATGGACAAGAACCAGCAGTCTCCCAAGAGCACTCTGTCTTTCCATCTAAAAATACAATAGCAGCAAAATAATAAGGGCGGTAGGACAACTACCCCCTCCTCACGTAGAATCAACACACATTAGACACATCAACACACACTGAATCACACGTATGGGTTTTGACAGACCCTGAAATAAAATACACAAATAATATCCACATGCTGGCGCCATCGTTCTATGCCGTGACTAGTCACCTGAAAAGGACTCAAGAAAATCTATCAAAATTAGAACGAAGGTGTTCTACAATTACTTTTAAGTTGGTGCACTCGGCTACCCTAACATGAATAATAACCTGTTCAGCAAAATGTTTTACACTCATTTCCTCCCATTCCTATTTCAAATATTAACGTTAATAAAGCACCATTTATCGAATGTAACGGGTTCCGCAAATTGCAAGGATAACAAAATCACGCACGCACGCCGCGTACATTACACTTGACTCAAGAAAGAAAACAAAATATCAACAAACACTTTGGCCACGCGCCAACGGACATTTAAACATATAGTGTCGGTACAAGAAAAACACTAAAACAACAAGAAAGAAAAACATGACTATTTACAAAGTTCCCCGGCCAAATCTAACTACATAATTGAAATAAATCCAATTTTAGTACATCACCGCTTCTGCATGTAGACCAAGGACATCCTCCTCAACCCATTGCCCTATGGACAATTTAGCTCTCCATAGTAGTCGTCTGTGCTGATTTCTTGAAGCTCATCCCAACTTCAAACCACGTGCTGTTCATCTTGGTCTGGACTCCTCGGCAGAAAAGTTCAATATTAAATATTTGCCTATCTATAATCGCTTGCAGGCTACTCAGTTCACCCACAATTGTCCTAGTGCGATTAATAGCGAAGACTGGCCCTACTTATATCAGACACACGCACTATAAAAACATACATAAAATACACACAATTTATACATAAAATATACAATCTCGAGTCCGCGCCACTGGCTCGTTAACAAGTTCACAATCCTGGCTGCACTAGCAGTCGCTATCTCGTCTGGTATTTCCGTCTGTACTATGGACTTCGGTTCTGGTAAGCGCTAATTAGGGTGGTACGATACTTCCCTCTTAAAGTTGAACTCGTCGTCTTGAAATGAATGTTACTGTTCATCACGCGCTACCGTGAAATATTTAGACCACACAACAAAGTTGATTTTATAATAAAATGTATTACAGCTTTTAAAATTTGATACTGCGATCGCTGCGACTTCAGTTCCTCAAAGCTCACAAAATAAATTAGCTTTACTGATTTAGAGCGTAAAAATCATATTTTACACCGAATACTAACTTAGATAAATTCGAGCGTCAAATCACAAACCAAACTGACGTGGAGTATGCCTCTCAAGGCTCCACAAGGTAAGACTTTAAAATTCACACTTCGAACTGACGTGGAGTATGCCTCTGAAGGCTCCAAAAGAATAGACTTTTAATTGGCGTCAGGCCAAGCTATTTATGAGAAACTGACAAGGGCGGTGGAGTGGGGCAAAGTCGGATAAAAACTTCCGGAGTTTTTGTCTCACAAAGATGTAGCTAGTGTCATTCTTCTCCAAATAAATCCAACGTCTCAAATAACTCGAGCGGAAATTAATCCGTTCGGCGGTTCCTTAGATACACACTTCCGCGGGCTTTTTACTACTGACGCCGTCCACCTCGTGGTCACGGCTTGGTCTCTTGCGATTGGCTGATTCAATCGTATGTTCGTTGAGAAGACCTCGTGATTCTTCCTTTATGTCTCCAATTTTGGTACTGTAGTTGCACAATTTAGCCTTGAACTCGACTAATTCTGGCCGTCCCCCAGGAATAGCTACTGGCTCAACTTCTGTTGCAATCGTTACGAAATGCTGGCCTCCCTAATATCCAAGTCGACTTCCTTATGTGCTGCCTGGGCCGTAGTAATAATAATAATAAATATGAATACTTATTTATCGAAGATCAATAAGGGTTCATTTGTCCTCAGCAAGGTTTTGAAATTCGAAACAATTTATTGGTTTGGATTTCAAAAACAAAATCCACTGTAGTAACAACACATCTCTTTAAATCTCACTCAGCTGCTCGAGTGTATGCCCCTCTGACTCAATTAGTGTGCTCCCTTCTCGCTGGAATGTCATTCATATTTTCACTAGGTCTCCCCTTCTCCTCAAGTAGTTGCCACTCCCGTCGTCTCAGCTGCTCGTTGTTTACAAACAAAGTGCGTACTCAGGTGCTCCCCGTGAATTTGAGTGTTTGTTTTCAAAAAAAAAATTTTTGCAATACAGATTCTGCACATATCATCTTCCTTAATCAACAAATGGTTCCCTTCTGTAGTACGGTTTCAAATTGGCGCTATTAAAAACAGATTTTGCACCAGTGCTCACTTCTTCTAATCTGTAGGCATTGTTACCCAGATTCTTAATTACCCGGAACGGACCAATGAACCTTGGACAGAACTTGGCGAAGACTTTGTTCTTAGGGTCGGAGATCGGTGGTCTACGAACCAGCACTAATTCTTGTTCTTGTAACTCTCGGTGAAACTTCTTTCCTCGGTACCGTCTCAGCCTTCGGTCCGCTTGGTTCCTCATGTGCTCCCTCGTTCGCTGGATTCGCAAATCATGCGCTAATAATGGATCCCTTGGGCAAGGAATGATCTTATCCCAAGTTCTTTCTGGCAATCTGTTGTGGTGTACAATCAGTGGGACTTGACCCGTCGACTCGTGCTTAGTAGTGTTCATGCATATCTCAATTTCCCCTACTTTGTCTACCCATTTGTTGTGTTCGTTAGGAATCATTACTCTGTAGTATTTAGCGACACAGCGAATTGTTCTTTCGCTCGGATTTCCACAAGGATGACGAATACTTGAAAATATGTGTTTTATTCCTAGGCTCTCCAAACCTTGCCTAAAAACATTGCTTGTGAAATAGGTACCGTGATCTGATAGAATGGATTCCGGCTTCCCAAGCATCGGAATGACTTTGTTCTTAATTCTACTGAGGACTTGTCTTGATGTCGTCTTCTGAATAGGACATAGCACGACCATCTTCGAAAATACATCGACACACACCAGGAGGTGTCGGCATCCACGCTTTCCTTTTACTAAAGGACCAAAGCAATCAATCGCGAGCATCTCGCATGGTTTCTGCGGTAATAGTGGTATTGGAGGTTGTTTCAGAATAAAGTTGTTCGGCTTGGTGCGCTGACAAGCGTCACACGTTCTAATTACTTCAACAATGGTGAATCTCATCTTGGGCCAAGTAAAGGTCTCCCCTATCGTAGCTTCAGTCTTATCCGTGCCGATATGTGCTAGGCTCTCGTGAACATGCCAAGTTAATCCCCTCTGTAGTGATGCTGGAACTAAGATCCGCAGTTTAGTATGATGCTCATCCACGTACTTATGTAACAAGTTATTCAAGTAGTGAAATCTCGCTTGTTTAGCACTGGCTTCCCGGTACTCTGGTGAATTTGGTTGTAACTCCTTCCTATAGAATTTTATCATCATCATCATCCATGGGTCAGCTTCTTGCTCCTTCCGAATATCCTTCAATCTTGCCAAAAACTCACGAGCCTTAGGTGTCAAGGTAATATTGTGAACTTCCGCTATTACTTCGTTTCCGTCCTCAGGGTTTCTACTCAAGGCATCTGGTATGACGTTCAATTTCCCAGGACAGTGCTCTATTGTGATGTCAAACTGCTGTATGTAGATGGACCAGCGCGTTACTCTCTCACTTGCTATTGTTGTCTTAAATAAAAACGTCAGTGCATGGTGGTCGGTTCTAACAATGATGGAATAACCATAGATCATCTTGCGCCACTGTTGTAGAGAATATAGAATTGCTAGTAGCTCAAGTTCCGTAACTGTGTAGTTTCTCTCATGTTTCCGTAATTTACGACTCGTGAATGCCAAATAGGATTTCTTCTTGGGTTCTTCAGCGTCCTCTTGGTACAGCATAGCACCAATCCCAATTAACGAAGCATCTGCTTGAATGATAAATTGTTTCTCAAAATCCGGATATCCAAGTTTCACACAGTTTTCCAATAAATCCTTCGTTGCTTTAAAAGACCTGTCGCACTCCTCATTCCACGACCATCGATTCGCTTTCTTCAACATCTCCTGCATAGGCGCTACTGTTTCTGTGTAACCAGGGCAATTTTCTTTGAAGAAACCGGTCACTCCCAAAAATGCTCTAACATGTTTGACTTTGGTAGGTGTGGGAAATTTCTTAATAGCATCAATCTTGGCTGGATTAGGCCGCACGCCCTCGACATCAATTATATGTCCCAAATATAAAATTTCGCTCTGGCAAAAATGTGACTTTTTTAAGTTGATCTTGAAGTTCATGGTTCTCAGGTTGTCCAACAGTTTATTTAAATTTACCAAGTGTTCTTCCATCGTCTCAGAAGCGATTAATATGTCATCAACATATCTCGTGGTGAAGTCCTTGACCTCCTCAGTCAGATTTCTGTCGAGTGCTCTAATGAGTGCACATCCCGCAGTTTTCACGCCAAAGGGCATTCGACACCAGATATAACTTTGATTGTCGAATAAAAATCCCGTCAACAATTGAGATTTTTCTTCAAGTTCAAGATGGTGGAAACTATTCGTCAAATCAACACTTGAGTATATCTTCTTCCCACGGAAGCCTTTCAAAACATCTTTGATCCTCGGTGCTTGGTCGTGCTCAACTAGCAGTTTACTATTTAAAACTCGCGCGTCTAGGCATAGCCTAATTGATCCGTTTGGCTTGGTCACAGCCAATATTGCGTTCAGATAAGGGGTTGCAGCTTTCCTTATCATGCCAGAATCTAATAAGTTAGTAATAATGTCCTTCACCTGAGAAAAATGCTTCTCTGGGATCGGGTACAATTTACTTTTAAATGGGGTCCAATCTGTCACCTGCATAGCATATTGAAAATTCAAAACTTTCCCAGGTACGGTGTCAAAAGCTTCTTTATGTAGTCTTAAGATTTCTTCCAGTCTTCTTCTATCAGATTCCCCTACGATGGCTTCCTTAAGTCGCTCCTGAAGTAAAATTTCGAATTTGGTTCCGCCCATTTCTTCTTCCGCCAAATGCACCCAAAGTTCCTGTGAAATATCTCGGCTGTCCATTTCTAGCACTGCTGTCTGGTTGACTTGCTCTCCCCTCAAGATCTTATCTCCGGCCTCATTAGTGCATTCCTCAACAACCCAAGTGTTGGCCTCTCTCTCCAGCGGATTCTCTTCCTTATTTAAACCCACATGATCCAATCCTTCTACTTGTTTGAAGCTTACAGTGTTGTTATGTAAATCAATTACGGCATGAAAATCGCAGATGAAGTTGGCTCCTAAAATTATATTGTAGTTCATCTTTGGAATAACAATGAATGTTTGTGAAAAAGTGTGGTTCAATATTTCCAGATCTAGGAATGCTTGCTGCTTACAATTCATAGTTTTGTCAGGAATGACACCTCTGACTTTCATTAGCGGTACCGGCATAATAGGAACAGTCTGTTTTCTTGCTATTTCTTTTATCAAAATTTCAGTGACCAAGCTCACCTGGCTACCTGTATCAATCAAACATCTCACCCTCATACCTCCAATATGCGCGTAAATAATTGGTAGCTGTCTGATAACGTTTTCACGGTTCTTCACCACTTCCTCCAGGCAGTCGTCTGGGAATGCTACCCACTCTTCTATGTTGGCCACTATCATCTCTTCTTGCTCCCTGGCGATCTCCGTTTCTAGCCTATCTCCTTTCAATTCATTTGGGTTTTTTTTTATCCCGGGCCCCATTAGATGTGTTTCGCCGGTTATCATTCTGTCGCTCCTGTTGCCTCAGTAAACTCTCTGCCCCCTCTCCTTGATGATTGTCTGGGCTCTGTCTGTTCGCCATGGCACGCCCCCACTTTTCCTTCTCCGCTTCTTCATTACTTAATTGATCCAGGTATTTACGGGATTCAATATATCGCTCGTCCCAGTTATTCCTATATTCTCCTCTGTTTTCTTGGCGATAGTCCCTGCCGTTACTCCATCTACCATCTCCATTTCTTTGGTAGGGTCTACCTTGTCTCTGGTTTCCCCTCCAATTCGTGTACTCCCGCTGGTACGTCCACTGATTATTTTGATTCTGGTTATTCTGATGATATCTCCCGCGGTTATTCTGATAGTTATGATTGTTGTGATGGAACTGGTTTCGGCCGTCAAAATCTTGTCTTCTTGGCGTGAACTGTGTTCCCGTGGACTGTGTCTTACTTTGGTTCCCCTGGCCGTGGTTATTTTGGGGTCCCTGAACTACCTCTGCCGTGTTTACACATTCCAAATTCCTTCTTCCTGTCTGTGGGCTCACCATACTCGTCTCATCTAAGTGTCTAAGTAATTCTTCTGCTTGGACTGCGGTCTGAATGTTTCCTGCGACTAGCAATTGTTGGATATGCATTGGGAGTTGTTTTCCGATGGTTAGAACCATATTCGGCTCGCTAGGCGGGTCATCAAAATCCCTGAATTTTACTAATTGCTGACTAAAGAATTCTGAAAAACGGGTTGGATGGGTACTATGGTATTTGCGTGTGTACAGGTCCATTCTTAACCCCTGTTGTAACGAAGGACTCCAAAACTTCTTCAAAAACGCCTCGCGGAATTGATCCATGTCTGTAAATGTGTACTTGAAACTTAAGAACCAGGTCAGGCTAGGTCCTTCTAAAAATTTCTCCACCAGTCTTAATTGTTTCTCAGGGCCGATGTGTTGGTCATTAAAGTAATCCGTTAATTGCCGTAAAAATGCTTTGGGAGTAGTTCCTGAATTTTCTTTGAACTTATCGGGCTTAAAATCATTACCCCGAATGACTTGGATGACTTGGGCTGGTGCCAAGTTCGGTTGCGGAGTTGAAGTCTCCCCCCTGTACTGCTGGAATGCATTAGTCGTTAGTCTGGGACTTTGACCCCGACTCGTGTCCTCAGCCAACTTCGAACCTGCCGGACTTCCAATACTTGTTTGCTTTTCCGGAATATTTTCATTTGAAAATAATGTCGCATTCTCTAACGATCTAATCTCGTTTTTTATGATTAGTTCTGATTGTTCCTGCAATTTCGACTTCATATTCTCCTCCAGTGCCTGCATTCGCTTTAAAACTGCCAGCCTGTCTTCCTTATTCGCCTGAGCCTGCTGGTCCCAATCTCGCCGGATCCTACTTTTTAAGCTGTTTATTTTCTCCTCGTTCCTCTCCTGATTTTTCTCTAGCTCTTCACGTATCTGTTCCTGCGTTTTCACTAGTTGTTCCCCCACCTCTTCTCTTATGACCTCTTGTGTTTTGATTAGCTGACCTTCCAAATTATCTTGAGTTTTGACGAGCTGCTCCCCTACTTCTTGTCTTATGACCTCTCGTGTGTTTATTAGCTGGCCTTCCATCTCTTTCCTTATGATCTCTTGTGTTCTGCCTAATTGCTCCTCTAAATTTTCCCGCAAGTGTATCCGCTCAGTTTCAGCCTTAATTTCGACTTTATCTATTTCCTTTATTAATTCCAGCACGTTGTTATCTACCGAATTAATCTGCTGTTGTAGTTTCTCTTGGGTCTTCTTCACTCCCGCGGTGTTACTGACACATGCTGCCTCTATCTGCTTAAGTTTATCCGCCACCATCTCGTCAAATTGTATTAATTTGTTATCAAATTTTGCCTCCAATTTCTTCATTTCACCTAGCTGTCTGATGTTGTTTTCCGCAACCTCGCCTGCCAGTTTCTCTACTTTTTGAACGCTCTGGTTAATATCATTTGTGATTTTTCCTAACTGTTCGGTTTGTGTTACCGCCTGTTGTGACAATTTGTGGTTTAATTCATTGAGTTGTTTGTCAGTGTCTAATTTCTGGACTTCTAACTGGACCGAAATGTTACCGCTCATATCAAGTAATTGTTTTTCACTATCTACCTTCTGCGCTTGTAACTGTACCGAAATATTATCGCTCATATCAAGTAATTGTTTTTCACAGTTCTTTAATTGTTTATCGTTATGCTCCCGCTGAGCTTCTAATTGTTCTTTTAATTGTTCTTCCGTCTTTACGGACATCTGCACTAATTGTTCTTTTAATTGTTTATTATTGTCTTCGCTTATTTCCTCCTTCATGTTCTTTAATTGTTCTTCCGTTTTCGCGGACATTTGGATCGACATCTGTTCTAACAATGCCTTTATCTCATCAACAAGCGCCATATCACACACAAAATTATATTCAGAGAAAAACAGGGTTATGGGCTAAGGTTTCAGCCCTATACGCACATACATGTCACACATTTAAATATTACTGGCTCTAATTTAATGAAATTTTCAGTAACAAAATTTACTGAATACAATGACACTTATTCCCAAACAATAAAATAACCCCTGGTGATCTGCTTTTAAATTCCTAACCAATAGAATTTACGAAACACCAATTAACCGAAGTCAATTAAATGTCAAATATAAGGCAACATCTTCCTGCTTGACTGAGTTCAATAATAATGCAAATTTCTAATTTTAATGTGGGCGCCAGAACAAGTTTATAACAAATACAAAATCAAATTCTAACCTTGTTCAATATTTCTAACCTTAGGAACTCAGTGATTTTACTAATGCACATGGCGGTACAACATCGCCTCCATTTACTGAATTTACATGTCCGCTTGATCTGGCATCATTTCTCAACGAAATAAATATGAGATCAGCGAAGCAACAACAACAACAATCATCCCCACTTGGGCAGCCATTTTTGTTTTATGAACCCTTGCAAAGAAGCATATGAGACTCAGATTCGGGGCGTAACGGGTCATATTCGTAAGTTGCTGTCAGGGCGCTTCATTAACTTGCGGGGTAACATATAACAAATTGACATGCAGGAAAGAGTGAAGCCAGGGTTAAAAAAACAACTGAATTTAATAACAAATCACCATATTTACACATAAACAAATAACAACAAAATCTCCCAACTGACTCCCATTTAATAAAAATGCCAAAAACTAGGCGGTATCTCTGGAGAGATTAATTACCTGGACCAAGTGTCCTTAAATGAAAGATACAAAAGTGACCATCTAAGTGCGTATGCCGTTCTACATGCATCACGATGTGTACTTTGAATGCCTGATTCGTTATCATCCGGAATGACCCTTCAAACACCGAATCCGCATTTCCTAGAGCTAGACCGACACGGGGGAACACAACTACACTACTTAAATTAAACCGACACTTCCTAAATCTACTATAAACAAACACAAAATTTCCGTGTGAAATTGGACTTAGATTGCCGTAGCAACATTTACTGCCTAAAAACTTAGGACTTCTCACACAAATCAACACAAGTACATTAACACGTGACCAATAGAAAATACTCAAATGACCGCTGTCAAAATTTACAAATACTCTACCACTACACCACACGGGTGTGATACACAAAATTACATGAATTGAGTCATCAACAAAGCAATAGGCAAACAGCCAACATTTACGTTAATCACAATATTTTATCCATACAAGGTACAACAATCCGTTACACACATGGCGAACTCCCCAATTAATTATGGCTTAAAAATTAACCATCACAATGAACAGGTTTGCTATATGAAAGCTTACAGGGTTCAGTCGGACAAAAGGACTGCCTATCAAAATAAGTCACAGGCAAAACGGGCGGTTTGTGGAACACTGCATGTCTGTCAACCCACGTGTCAAAATACCTCGACCTCCCAGAACATGGGGTCGAACCTCGAAGAAATGTGCCCCCAAAGCACAATAATACATGTGTGTGTCAGAATAACCATATGGACAAGAACCAGCAGTCTCCCAAGAGCACTCTGTCTTTCCATCTAAAAATACAATAGCAGCAAAATAATAAGGGCGGTAGGACAACTACCCCCTCCTCACGTAGAATCAACACACATTAGACACATCAACACACACTGAATCACACGTATGGGTTTTGACAGACCCTGAAATAAAATACACAAATAATATCCACATGCTGGCGCCATCGTTCTATGCCGTGACTAGTCACCTGAAAAGGACTCAAGAAAATCTATCAAAATTAGAACGAAGGTGTTCTACAATTACTTTTAAGTTGGTGCACTCGGCTACCCTAACATGAATAATAACCTGTTCAGCAAAATGTTTTACACTCATTTCCTCCCATTCCTATTTCAAATATTAACGTTAATAAAGCACCATTTATCGAATGTAACGGGTTCCGCAAATTGCAAGGATAACAAAATCACGCACGCACGCCGCGTACATTACACTTGACTCAAGAAAGAAAACAAAATATCAACAAACACTTTGGCCACGCGCCAACGGACATTTAAACATATAGTGTCGGTACAAGAAAAACACTAAAACAACAAGAAAGAAAAACATGACTATTTACAAAGTTCCCCGGCCAAATCTAACTACATAATTGAAATAAATCCAATTTTAGTACATCACCGCTTCTGCATGTAGACCAAGGACATCCTCCTCAACCCATTGCCCTATGGACAATTTAGCTCTCCATAGTAGTCGTCTGTGCTGATTTCTTGAAGCTCATCCCAACTTCAAACCACGTGCTGTTCATCTTGGTCTGGACTCCTCGGCAGAAAAGTTCAATATTAAATATTTGCCTATCTGTAATCGCTTGCAGGCTACTCAGTTCACCCACAATTGTCCTAGTGCGATTAATAGCGAAGACTGGCCCTACTTATATCAGACACACGCACTATAAAAACATACATAAAATACACACAATTTATACATAAAATATACAATCTCGAGTCCGCGCCACTGGCTCGTTAACAAGTTCACAATCCTGGCTGCACTAGCAGTCGCTATCTCGTCTGGTATTTCCGTCTGTACTATGGACTTCGGTTCTGGTAAGCGCTAATTAGGGTGGTACGATACTTCCCTCTTAAAGTTGAACTCGTCGTCTTGAAATGAATGTTACTGTTCATCACGCGCTACCGTGAAATATTTAGACCACACAACAAAGTTGATTTTATAATAAAATGTATTACAGCTTTTAAAATTTGATACTGCGATCGCTGCGACTTCAGTTCCTCAAAGCTCACAAAATAAATTAGCTTTACTGATTTAGAGCGTAAAAATCATATTTTACACCGAATACTAACTTAGATAAATTCGAGCGTCAAATCACAAACCAAACTGACGTGGAGTATGCCTCTCAAGGCTCCACAAGGTAAGACTTTAAAATTCACACTTCGAACTGACGTGGAGTATGCCTCTGAAGGCTCCAAAAGAATAGACTTTTAATTGGCGTCAGGCCAAGCTATTTATGAGAAACTGACAAGGGCGGTGGAGTGGGGCAAAGTCGGATAAAAACTTCCGGAGTTTTTGTCTCACAAAGATGTAGCTAGTGTCATTCTTCTCCAAATAAATCCAACGTCTCAAATAACTCGAGCGGAAATTAATCCGTTCGGCGGTTCCTTAGATACACACTTCCGCGGGCTTTTTACTACTGACGCCGTCCACCTCGTGGTCACGGCTTGGTCTCTTGCGATTGGCTGATTCAATCGTATGTTCGTTGAGAAGACCTCGTGATTCTTCCTTTATGTCTCCAATTTTGGTACTGTAGTTGCACAATTTAGCCTTGAACTCGACTAATTCTGGCCGTCCCCCAGGAATAGCTACTGGCTCAACTTCTGTTGCAATCGTTACGAAATGCTGGCCTCCCTAATATCCAAGTCGACTTCCTTATGTGCTGCCTGGGCCGTAGTAATAATAATAATAAATATGAATACTTATTTATCGAAGATCAATAAGGGTTCAATACTATGAGTGTATGAATAGATCAGCATGGAAAGTCCTACATTTAAGTCCGGTAGAGCATATCTCTATCTTCAATACATCGCCCACTGTAATTGATTTTACGTTTTCATTTCTTCCAACAATCTCCATTCGATTTCTGACGCGACAGTTTACGAGCTACCTAGGGGCAGGCCTATCACCCCAGTTACAGCCTAACTATCGGGCGAACCTATTACCCCAGATACAGCCAGTAGTAAACTGTCGAGTCGTGTTGTGTTAAGACTTTAGAGAAGAGTGGTTGTTTTTGAGTTTCCCTGGAAGTGCAACTCGGCTTTTCTTCATTTCGCCTGTGAACTTTTCGTTCCACAAAATACACAGTCAAGTTAAGATTGGACGGAAGGGGGTTTGTGTTTCATGCACCTCGCCATTCTTAAATTACGTCTGACAAGAATTCGTTGCACATCCATCTCCATGATAATATAATTAACTAGCATTAGTGCCCGGCTTCGCCCGGTGGATTTATTTGTTTTATGGATGATAATGAATACTACTAGGCCTACAGAAGTGGCACATGATACTTAAACTAACACAAAAGAATTATTTTAAAAATATAATTTTTTGTGGTGGTGGTTGTAGTGGGGGTGATAAGTAGTACAGTATAATGGACGTAACATTCAGGTCATTTTCCCGTAATGATTATAATAAATAGGGAAACGGCTATTTTCTAACTACAGCACCGACATATGTAATTTACATACGAATTTAAAAAAAAATAGAAAGAGGAGTAAGTGAAATAAAAGACACTGCCTAGGGCCTTGGCTGTTAGAAATGTAGCGACCAATAGTGTCGTCCTTTGTCGCATAGCACCGCAGGAAAATAATCAGAACACTCTGAAAACTTCGGATGTCCCAAGCTCCTGAGGTAGCAATATTATCATTTACCGCCACATAGCGCTCAACGATAAGGTTCGGAATAAATGAAGGTAAATTTGAAAGGTATTGTTCCGGTGTTCACCTCGAGTTAAATCTGGAAAACCAAGGAAAGTCATTTAAAGGGTAAATTTCCAGCACACTCGTCTATCGAATTCCGAGATAGTCTGACTATGTGGCCTTGCGAATAACTAGCGTGGTCAATGATAATAATAATTGAGGTTAACATTCCTTTGGGGCGTGATGGTGCAATGGTCAAGCTGTTTGCCACCAAGGTGGAGCGGGTTCGATTCCCGGTCAATGCATATGAGATTTTCGAAGTGAAATATCACGTCCTGTGGTTCGGATTCCACGTAAAATGGAGGTCCCGTGGCTCATGATCGCGAGATTAACGGTCACGTAAAACTACAACCTTCCTTACTTTTTTAACATTCCTTAAAATAGAGGTGGTTGTAGGTATTTTAACAAAAGTTTTTTTTTATTATCGTGACAGTATCTCTACTACTACGGTCTCTTTTACTTGAGTATCCTGACTGCCAGAATTCGATTCTTTAACCTCGGAGGTGGGAGCATAACCGTCAGAGTCTTATAGGTACCGCACGATACCCTAAATATATCCGGTATAACATATTCCCCTCAACTAACGGACTAACCAGAGCTCTAGTGGGCTACATGTGACTAGGATTTAATTATTTGTGTCTAATATGTATTGCGTAATCTGCCTTGCCATACCATTAGTCAATATGGATAAAACTTTTACCAAGTTAACATATACGCTGTGTCTTGTAATCACCAAATGTCGTACGAAACGGAATGCGGTGGAATTTTGCCACCCTTCAAAAATCCGATTTTCTCGGCCGGAAATCTAACTCGGTATCATGAGGCGGACCCTCGACCACTGAGCCACTGAGAAATAATTTCTACTTAGTATAAAACAAAGTCCCTGATTCTTGGATGTTCCGGGTAATCTCAAGAACCACTGGATGGATTTTGATGCTGTTTTCACCATTCTGTAAAGGGTTTATCGAGGAAGGTTTCTGTATAAAAACATTCATTCATGACCAAAGGAAGCCGAGTAACGATTTCAGTGAATCAAGTCGAAGAAAAAACCTGTCGTCCGCGCGCCTTTTAAGCTTACATTGGGTAAACCGTTAAAAATATCTATATAAGTTACTATGAGTGTAAGATATGTTCAGCATGAAATGTTCTACAAAAAGTGCCGGACAGCATCTCTATCTTCAATACATCGCCCACTATAAGTGTTTTTATCCCCAGTTTCAGCTTTCGTTCTGCAGAATACACAGTCAAGTTTGGATTGGACGGAAGGAGGATTTGAGTTTCATGAACCTCGCATTCTTAAATTACGTCTGACAAGAATTCGTTGCGCATGCTATCTCCATGATAATATAATTAATTAATAATGCCGAGACGGAAGTTCATTGGATCGAAAAAAATACGCCTCTTAAGTTCATGCTGGATAAAGTGTTAAAGATACCGGGCGAAGCCGGGGTGGGTTGCTAGTAATAAGATATTTTTAAAGTCGCTAATCATCCCAGCTCGTCTCACCCACGGAGCTCTGACGCATCTCAAATGCGAAGTGGGGCTTTGCTCTTTTCAGTGACCCACTTCAGTGTGATGTAAAAATAGTGTAAGGCACTGTTAAATAGATATGAAATAACTCTGCGAGGGATCATTCCTCTACCGTCGCAAGGATGGTGCCTGGTAGCTAAACATACTTTGCCAGCAGATACAACTGAGGATGGAGACAGGTGACCTCCAACTTGGGTGTAATTACAGAAGGGATTTTGGAAGGAAATCGGCTGTAAATTTCTTCAAAGGAACCGTCCCGGCATTTGACTGGTGGTGAAAAAAAAACGCGAAAACTATTTTCAGGATGGCTGAGGTGGAATTCAAAGCCACGTTTTCCCGATGCCAGCGAGACTCGAGTTAGCGCTCTCGGCCACCGTAATCAGTCAATAACAATATTAGCAATAACAACACAATTTTGGGATTGGATAAGAATTTCCACTCATACAGGGAAGGCGGCCGAAAAGGGTGTATTGAATATACAGGTAGTGCAGCATTTGTATATTATACACATCAAAAAAAAGTTGTGCATATACTTACCACGTCGAGCGGCGATGGTACAAGACTTCCTCCAGGAGTCCACCATTGCACGAATGGAATGGCCTGCGATGTCGCCGGACATGAACTGTATCGAAAAAGTCTGGGATATGCTGAAGCGTGCTATTGCTCAGCGTCCACGCCTTCCCATAACCCACCAAGAAAGCATGGAGGCCGCCGTCAAAGAGTGGGATCGCTTGCTACCTGGACCTGGACAACTTGATCTGTTGTATGCCACGGCGAGTAAGAGCCGTGCTGGACGCCCGTGGTGGCCATGTTCCTTATTGACACGTCACAGGATGGCAAGATTACGACAGATATCAGGCTGTTTGCCAAATGATGAACACTCTGCACTCGCACTCCACACTCTCACGTACACTTGCACTCGATCACTCTGTCCACGCTCGAAGCGTAAACACTCGGTAATTTGGAACGTATCTGCACTCGCTCTCCCTGGGCGCGAAGTATGATGGCTGGCGGCACGAACAGCTGACCGTCTCATGTTTACATTCGTTTACATGTTTACGTCTGATTATCGCGAATAAGAAGGGGTACATCGTGTAAGCTAATGAGTAGCTGCGGGAGGCTTCCATGTCTGAAGAAGGATAATATAATGTGTAGCTTTTCTACCCTGATAGGTCTACCTGCTACTGTAGTGTATTGCTTAAGAATAAATCCTACATTTATTTCTTTAGCATTTTACTGCCATTTAGTCCAATGAGATAGTGCTCAATCACTTGTTAGTGGCGTAAAATTGATTACTCACTTAGGCCTAGGCTACCTACTGAATAAACTGGGAGTTAAGCTTTCAATCTCTTTCATTGGGGAACATTCCATGAATCCTGAATCTCATCCCACTCCCATTTCGGTTGGTTGGTTGTTAAGTTCAGGGGCTGTGACAACGCGGTCATGTAGCCCCGTGTACTTTGGGTGTGTGTAGAATCTGTCTGATAACCGGTGTTAATTGTGATGATTGTGTAAGTGTGTGTATCTGTTTTTATTCAAGTAAGGACTGCAGACGATCAATTTCCAAGTATTTTCTACTTTTGCCGCCAAACGCCACCGTCAACGACTACTAGTTCAGAACTTAGCTACCAGACGTCACCGCAGTCGGCTCTTGGCAACGAACGTAGGAACCTAAGAGCGTTGTTTACATTCCTAACCTACACGATTTAGCTTCACACAGGTGTAATTAGTGGAAGGTTCTTTAACATGCCATAAATCTATGACATGGGACCGCCACCCATTTCCTTGTGTAGTAGAGGTGTTATTGCTAAGGACATATTCTTACCTGCGATAAATGTTTCCCAGCTCTTCAAAAGAAAGTAAATAGGACGTGTGGTATAACGCCTGCATCGTATTGACTGCGTTAAGTGTGGTACTATACTACAGAAGCCATGAATTCCGTTGTACACACAAGTAATGGCAAGAAATGGAAGGACTAGCTAGTCATAACATTTTAAAATTGGTACTTTTATAGTATTTTTGCCTTCTTTCTGTTATTTTTCTTAGAGTTTCACTGAACCAGTGAACACTGTGCCCACGTTAAACCTGCTTTATATAGAGAGTATTTTCACATCTAGTGAATAACTTAATTATTAGACATGACAAACAAAGGCAGCTGAGTCACTCTGGTGTGTTGTCCAAGTGCCATGCTAGCTTTCAATTCACCCTAGAAAAAGCAGGTTTTAGAGTCGATTTCAAATCGAGCAGCATGCATTCACATTCTAGGATGGTATATTGCTTTTTTGTCATTTCAGATTAACTGCATTCTGACTAGTTGACAAATCAGTGCATATGACATGCATATGAGAGATGCATTGAGACACTGACTCGTATACACACAGGAGTGCCTTTCTGTTATTGCCATTGTCCTAGAAGAACAATGTAATCCAAACAGGTCCAGAAAAAGTATTTTTTCAAAAGGCATAGAGTAACTTACATCAATCATTAGGTAGCTTCTAACAATATAATACTTCCACTCCTCAGCACTCAAAACTATTCTTAGTGTTTTGTTTAAAAAAAATGAGCTCTACAGTAATATAGCGGGACAGTCATGCTTCATTCTTGGAACATCCTTAATCGAATAATAATAATGTTATTGGTTTTGCGTTCCTTTAACTACTGCAGTTTTTAGAGGTGCCAGGGTGCCAGAATTTCCACCCAGAAGGGTAACTTTAACATGCCAGAAAATCTGTGATACGACTCCCTCTCATTTATGTACCAACAGACTGAGCCACGATTCAATCCTGCAACCTTGGGAACAGCAGTCGAAAACATTACATCTGCGCCATGCGCCTAAATCAGGCAGCACATCCTGAATGAAAACAGGCCTATTATGCAAAATTGTGATGTACCACATGGAGTTAAGTCTATAATGTTGCAATTTTTACTGTTTATAAATACTTTTAGGAATAAAAGGTTGGAACACATTTAAATTAATGTAAACTGTACAGATATGATTTTGAAATTAAATTTCATTTCTCTATTTTATTGACTCTTCATATTACACATTTTTGTTTTCTTCTTATGTATATTGCAGCAATTCCACAAGGGAGGTCTTGGTGTAGATCCTGTCCTGGAGGCAGATGACATCGACAGGGTTGCTGGATGGAGGGGAGAGAATGTAAATGTTGTCAATATAATGGGGCTTATTATAAGCTTCCTTGACAAATTCCTCACCTGCCAATAGTGATGTGGGCCGGGTAAATACCCAGTGGGTAGGTAAATATAAATTGGGTATTTACCCGGGTGTATACCCAGTGGTCATTTAAATACCCAAAATGAGGGTATTTTCAGTTTTTTGAACTTTGTACAACACTTTTTGATGTGTTGATGAAGTGTTGGACAAACAAGGACTGAAACACAGGTATTTCATGCCTTAAATTGAAATCAGGAACAATATTGATCCTTCAAAACAAAAAGAAAAGGAAAATGGAAGTCCGGGTATTTTTGGGTATTTATATGTTTTGGCACTGTAACCTTGTTTTGAAGTGTGTTTTTTCCTTAAACTAAAGTAAAATATTGGATAGAACCTTTTGGTAGTTTTGTGTTTTAAATTTTTAATAAATACCAAGATCTTGAGAAGGTCAAGTTTTATTACGGTACTGGAAATGAGCAACAAAGATGTGGGAGGGAAAAGCTACTTCTGTAGTAATAAGAGTAGGCTATATGCATATTAATTGAAATATGTGTATGCCAAAACCAAAAGGTAATAAAATATATTCATTAGAAAGAACATTTGAAGAAAAAAATGCTTAGTAAAAGTGCTTTAAGTTATTTTTCATTCAATTTTAAATATAAAAATATTAATTTTTAAAATCATACTCTAAATAATATAAATGCATGTCAGGGAGTTTTTGTAGTATGTGGGTCCTAAATGGGTGAAGATGTATGCCAGCAAGCATATGGGTTGGCAACACTGCTCTGCTCATCCTACCCAGAATTCAAACACACTGTAGGTTACTTCCCTCCCATTTTCTATTCTTTGTTTGATGCCTACTGTACTTAACCTAACCTTTTCAGTGTAGTGGAGTTGTTAGTTTATATCTCCTGATCTAATTTCCAATTCTAATTCTGTTTTTAAGTCCCAATTCTAATTAAATTTAATTTGAATAACTATCTAATGTTACATTTCTAAAAAGTTATTGTAGAATAGTTTGCATACCGGTACCCTTTTTTAAGGTTCAACTTACCATGACACAGGATTTTTGATGAAAAATTTAAAATACCCGGGTATTTACCCAAATTGGGTATTTACCCGAGTATATAACCTGGGTATTTACCCTGAATTATAAATACCTGGGTATTTTACATCACTACCTGCCAATGTAAAGACAGCCAAATTAGGTGCTGAAAAACATTTCAAAAGTATGCAGTCATAACATAAGGAAAATTGTTATACATGCACATAACAAAAGTTTGGAACACTGGCATAGAGAGTAGTCATACCATATTGTTGCTTCATTGGAGGAGCTTGGACATTGTGGTCATTCAGCCCCGTGTACTTTTGTGTGTAGGCCTATGTGTAAGAAAAGTCTGAAGGCTGTAGTAGTGTGTGTATTTGTAATTCAGGTGAGGATTGGGTAAGGAGGTGGCCATGGCATTAAGTTAGGAACCATCCCAGCATTGGGAAACCACAGAAAACCACTTCCAGGATGTATGAGGAGGGAATCGAACCCGCCTCTTCTAACGAGGGAGTTAGTACAAGTTGCGATCGCAATTGCAAAATAGTTGTGGTTTGCATGTAAGAGTTTTACATCTACATTGCAAATAAGCGCAAAATATTTGCCATGGACAATTACACTGCACCTTACAAGCATGCGCATGTTCAGTCACAGAGTTCAAAAAATGGGTTGTTGGCAGCTATGGGCAAAAATTACGAGTATAAACATTAAATTTGGAACAGAGGGTATTCTATTCTTATCACAACTACAATAATTGTGGTGACAAAGACAAACTGCAGGGGCGTAGACACCATATGTACAATTTCTAACGTCACGAGGACAATTATTCCAAATTCTTGTTCCCGACACGAGGAAAGAGTTACTGAAGGTAGCCACTGGACTGTAGCTCGATATGATGACTTCAGACCAGAGAGGTTTAAAACACCGCCAGAACATATTTTTGATGTTCAAACGCAGTGTGATTTGGAAGACTGCTTAATGCTGTTATTCTTGAAGTGAATGAGATAACTTTGATAAGCAACTCTGCTTCCGGCACTTTATGCTCTGTGGACATGTTCATCCTCGTAATGTGAATGTGACTTTTTCATACCTTGTGTCCTCGTTTCATCATCAGGGTGATATTACGTATTTAAATTAGCAACCCTGGTCACTACTGAACCTCATATTTGTGCTAAAGTTCGTAAATATGTGATGTTATTTATTGCTATTTTAAAGACGGCTGCCATGTTTCGACAGCGGTTGCATCTCGTTCAACTGTCATCAAGACTCACTCTAGCGGCACACACCGAGACAGACACATTGTTGCCCACATGTGGGATACAAAATCACTGTTGATCCAAAAAAATCATCGGGACGCGTTAGGCTGAAAGCATTGTCAAAACTCATTGATCTGGCTGCGTTACGCCGTAAACATTTTCAAGAACCATTGGATTGGACAAAATGAAGGTTAGAATGGTTACGAGCAGGTGCGACCTGGCCGCTCGTAGCAAGCGGGGCACGGTTGACACTAAACCATTGGTCTGTGCGGGTTAGGCTGTAGCCTAACCATTGGATTGGACATAACGAAGGTCAGGTGTAGGTGTGGCTTTGACCGCGCGCAGCTAGCGGGGCATGGTTGACACAAAACCATTGGTCTGTGCGTGTTGGGCTTGTAGCCTAACCATTGGATTGGACCTAACGAAGGTCAGGTGTAGGTGTGGCCTTGGCCCCGCCTAGCTAGCGGGGCACAGTTGACACAAAATCATTGAACTGGGCGCGTTAGGCTGTAACCATTGTCAAAACCACAGTTGTGCGAAAAAAAATACACATATTTATTACAGCGGAGCGATATAGGCCCACTGCATAGTAATTACAGAGCAGATAACAAAAAAAACACTCATTTCAACCGTGGAAAAAAAATAATCTTTACAGAGAAGCGAAATATTGCACACACTAGCCTAAATTAGAGCGGTGAACTGAGTGCTGGGCACGAATGATGCGCACTAGAGACTGAACTGGGCGCTTCATTGTGTTACATAGTACCGCAAGGGCGAGGTTGGCAGTATTGTTTTGATGAAGACCAGCGGATCAGTGGGGCTAACGAAGAGACCCGAATACTCATGACCGCAACCGATGATTGATTTGGACTAACGGCGGCAACAGGTGTAATTTTGGTCGTGATCCTATTTGGGATGGTTGGGTGGGTCACAGACGGCAGAGGAGGAAACATCTATTAAAACATGGTTCTCTGATATATTTCTCATTGCTTCATACGGTATTTTGGCTAATTCATGTATTATAGAGAATGTTATCGCTTGTTCTATCTTCATTCAGCGCTACCATAATATTAAGCTACTGAAAAGATATTACAGCAAGGAAAACAGATGGAGGTGACAAATATGTTTCTCCATCACAAGTGGAATGTGGAGCCAGTTTGTAGAGATTGAAGTAGGCATACGTGGAATTCCTCATTCAACTAGATACAAACACTTGTAACAAGACTCACTCACTCGCAGGAGTAACCAACTGTTGTTTTATGGGGAGGAATATCGAACTTATCTGCAGGAGTAGGGGCAGATGACCTCGTAGTACCGCCCCCTAAAACTACAATAACTTAACTATCTGCAGGAGTGGCAAGCTGGATAAACATACTTTGCATGCTGATGTCTACAACATGTTGCATCCAATTGCCAGACGTTAAATGCAGCTAGCATAAATACAGTAATTAATAGGTCCTTGCTATAAAAACAAACTAATTGCCTAACCCAGTTTATTTATTATTATTATTCAGAAATCACATATTCATACCAATCTTGCAATTTTATATGGGTGCTGACTGTTCAAATTTGCCAAATCACATCACACCCGTGTGGTGTATTCTTAGAATACACGGTAAGATAGAGTATACTCTTACTGCTCTTTGCTTGTTCTTTCCTTCCTTTTTCTCAAACACCAACAGTGATCTTCTAATTTCTCCTTGTTGGTCATGTCTCTTATGTTACTTGTGAGTCTGTTCTAGATATATATCTTCCATGACCCACCTAGCGTCATCTAGCAGCGAATCTCTGAAGTTCCTCAATTCTTCCCTGTACAAGAGGACTTCCTTATCAATCTGGCCACCAGATCTCGTCGCCATCGCCAGCTATCATCTCCGTGATCAAGAGAACTTCGTCTACTTTTTCACCCACCATGCTGCGCTAGTGTTGTCTGCTATCAACTCTTTGAAGACCATTTCCTCAAGAGAAATTAACTTTTCAATGTTGGTTATGCTTATATGTTTTCCTTTTGTCTCCTACCCCCACTCTTTTCCCTTCCCTGGTCCCTCTGTGCTTCGCTGAGCGTGTCTCACTTGTACGTCGGCAGTCGACTTAGTCAGTTGAAGCTCAACTAGAGCTAGCCTCCTCTACTAAAGAGGTATTCTTTTAATTCCACGCCATGTTGGAACTTTAATCTCAACCGTCAAAGGGAACTTCACCTTCGCCATGAAGCAAAGATAAGTAGGCCTACCGACTTCAGGTTTTAACCTCATTCTCATCGTCTTTTAATAACTACATGCTTTTAACGATCATTTTATAGTCAGTGTGAGATTACTATATTTGGGGCAATAATCATCCTTCGCGGGATTTTCCATGTTGAGCTTTTGTCTGTCTAAGCCAATCTTAATAGAAAGCAGCATCTTATGAGAAATCTTCTCACAACGTGGGATACTATTGAATTACCCACTGTCTATAAAATACGTAGTTCGTTCCACCGCTGGAATAACTTTTGCCCCATTCTTCAGTAAGGATTGCTCTGGAACCTTCCAGAATCTGCACTCTATCTACCAGTCGTAACGTCATGTATTTTCCACTCACATGTGGGAATACTATTTCAAACTAAGGAATTTTCCTTATGCATTACTGCTCAATAGCTAAATTTTCTTCCTCCGTTGGGATTTTCTCTGGCGTATTTAATGATAATCTACAACCTTCTCAAGCAATAGACTCTCGCCTATCTAGTGCAACTAGTTATTTTCCATAATTGCAATAACTTTCTTTGCCATAAACTTTTGTGCTACTACAGTGAACTTTTCATCCATTTTAACAGACTATAGTGAAAAATAGTGTTTATCCAATATTTCTTCCACGTCGCGCTCGTCCGATTATTATAAATACGGCCATGAACAGTTATCCTCAATTCCATTTGATCTTTCCCAAACCCCTTAAAATAAACCAAAATAAAAAAAATTGTTACTTTAGGTCTTTTTCAATGAGGTGTCACTCTCAACTAGTGCCCTCCCTTTGTTTTTGCTCCATATACAACGAATTAATGTCTGCATAACTACGTGTCTGGTACACGTTTCAAATTATCTTGTTTCTCCCTTCTAATTAGGGAATACAATTCTTTCAACTCATAAGTGAGTTATTTCTAGGTTTCACGAAAGGGAAACTTGCCCCATTTGTCTCGTGATTCCTACTTAAACATAGGAGGTCTAGAAACTTCCTTTCGACTTTCTCTTCAGGTTTCACAGTAAGTGACCTGCCCTATTTGTATAACTACTAAAAAAGTAATTCAGCTTTAATATAAGAAGTTATAGGAACTTCTATTTTATTCTTCCTGTTTTTGTTATTGTTATTTTCGAAGTTGTTACTCTTTCTAAGATATTTACCTAGAATTTCTTAAAAGTACACAACTTGTACTTGATTTATTGTCTAACTTTAATCACTTTAATTGTCTTTAAATTTGTTATTTTATCTTCGCCATTTCAAAATCTTGCGAAGATTTTAAAACATATAAAGGTTTGAAACCAAAAGAATTGTTAATTGCCTGGCGCAAGCTTTAAACGTTTTCTGAGGTCTGCGACCCCAATTTTTTTTAACAAAATTGAAATTATATATTTGTTAAATTCATTACACTCTTTTGCATTGTTAAATAAATTAAAGAGTTCTTTTTCGCTTTATCATTTCTCTAACATAATGGTTAGGCAAGATCCTGTCTTCCTTGACTCTTCCCACTTAATGCAAATAAATCTAATTATAGGGTTTTCACCACTTGTTGCATTTGAGCAAGAACTCTTAGTTGACAACTTGGTAAAGTCTCTCTTAGCTTTAATAGCTAATTCTAACTGGCCAGTAAGGCAAGTATAGCCTGCTACGCCAGCTTCCTGCTTGTGGAGATTCTCTCCAAAACTTATGGTTGGTTTTTCAAAATATAAGTGTTTCTCCTTGCCTAAACTTTTAGTCGGCTCCTTGCTGGGTAAAAGCTTAGCCATTTCCAAATGCAACTATTGGTTTACTTACCAAATTTATTCCCAAAGGTATAATTGTTTTATCTCCATCCTTCTTAGAAGCACTTGGTCGCTTTTTAGGAACTCTACAATTTCGAAAACTAGAAATATCGAAACCGATTCAAATTATTGGCATTCTTCGAATTACTTGTTCAAAAACAAATTCCTTTGAACAGATATACAATAAATCTGTTACTCTTTGTCTTGCCAGACCATCACCCTTCCCCATAGTAGGCAGATGTATGCTTGAGAGGGAATACTCTAAAGCCACTCTCTTGCAAACCGCCCAAGTTCCAGCTGCGTTTCCCGTTAGCTTTGCCCAGGTCCCTACCCACTTTAGGTATCGGAGAGAGGATTTGCAATGGCAACCGCCTTTGAGTACATTTAAAGTTAAACTTATAACTTTTGTGGGACTCTCCTCCTATTTCTCCATCCTTTTTCTCCAGTCCGAAACCCACTTCCTTTTCTTTATCATCTTCCCTTGGTGGTTAGGTTATTCCTCAGCCAATAATCTACCCACCGTGAGAAACAAAATCCGTTTTGAAAACAGAAGTTTCAGTTTTTCTTTTCACGTAATACTCCGTCATCGACCATAGAAAATAAAAATGAAAACATTATGAGTAAATGCTTGAAAGGCCATGGAAAGTTTGGTTAACCTCACAGGTTATGGAACACTTCTAACAAACAAATGTCATTCAACATTGCAAGTATGTTAAAAAACAATCACCGCTATTCTAAAAGATAAATACTTACAATTAAATATAAGTATCCCTCCTTGTATCGTCTGATATACAGAGTTGATCATGTCAAGTGAGAATACCGAAGTTCTGTTAAAATAGCGACATCACAGAGCCTGCATCGAGTGAAGGAACCGAGTCTGCACCTTCGAAAATGTTGCTATGTACACTCGCACTCTGCTCGTACACTTGCACTCGATCGTATTTGGAACACCACTCGCTGACGTCACTTCCGAGTGAGAGTGAGCAAGAGTGTACACTTTGGCTATTTGGCAAACAGCCGTACAGTACACCTCTACTATACAAGGAAATGGGCGGCGGTCCCATGTCATAGATTTATGGTATGTTAAAGAACCTTCCACCTATTACACCTGTGTGAAGCTAAATCGTATAGGTTAGGAATGTAAACAACGCTCTTAGGTTCCTACGTTCGTTGCCAAGAGCCGACTGCGGTGAAGTCTGGTAGCTAAGTTCTGAACTAGTACGGTAGTCGTTAACGGTGGCGTTTGGCGGCAAAAGTAGGAACTAATTGAAAATTGATCGTCTGCAGTTCTTACTTGTATTAAAACAGATACACACACTAATACAGTCAATACAATTAACACCGGTTATCAGACAGATTCTACACACACCCAAAGTACACGCGGCTACTTGACCGCGTTGTCGCAGCCCCTAAACTTAGGAACCAACCAACCGAAATGGGAGTGGAATGAGATTCAGGATTCATGGAATGCTCCCCAATGAAAGAGATTGAGAAACTTTCGGCGCAGGGATATCATGACCTGTATCATACTTGGACACCGGATATAGTTATTCGTTTGCCTACATATTGTACCTCTGGTTCACTGGACCGTTTTTCCAGTTTAATGCAGCCTATTACAAGTAGCGAATTACGTCACAGATTTCGTCACAAAAAATCATCCAGCCCAGGGATTGATGGGGTGACTTATAAAATGATCGCTCGATTTCCAGTAAACGCTCAGTGTATCATTCTTCAACTATATGAATCCATCTTACGCACGGGGACCTTCCCGGAGGATTGGAACGTTTTTCAAACTGTACCGATTCTTATACCTATGAAAGATGCTCGATTACCGAGTAGTTATCGTGGTATCCAACTTGGATCTTGTTTCCGAAAAATCTTTCAACATATTCTTCTCCGACGGCTTCAATGGTGCCTAGAATATTATAACCTGTTTCCAAAAACCCAATTTGCATTTAGAAAAAATCTTGGTACATCTGACCCCTTAAATATATTCCTTACTGATCTACTCCTGGCAAAGGGAAAGAAAATGCACACAGTAGCTGTGTAACTTGACCTCAAAAATGCATATGATTCTGTTGATCCATATCTTCTTATTCAAATTCTAAAGGATCTACAAGTTCCCCTTCCCTTCAGGTGCTTAATACATAATATGCTATGTCATCGTCATATTACTTTAAACTCCTCAGCCGGTGTCTTTGATTTTCGACATACTTCTTATGGTGTTCAGCAGGGAGACGTTCTAAGCGGGCTGTTATACTTAATTTACACCCGTACTTGAGAAACAGTCATATTACCGCACGCTCGCATTCTTCAATATGCGGATGACATTCTAATATATTGCACTAGAGAAGAGCTCTCCTACTGTCGCAGGGATATATACCACGCATTATCTCATGCTCATGAATGGTTACATCAATACGGATTTGAAACATCTGTAGGAAAAAACGCTGCGATGATATTTACGCACAAACGAATTTACGACAGTTCTCCTATATTATACCGTCAAGGTCATATTCCGGTGGTGACGAGTGTCAAATACTTAGGGATTCACATTGACAGTAAATTGCAATGGGAGAGTCATACGCAATACCTTCAGAGTCATCTCACCAGCAAAATTAATGTTCTAAAGGCACTCAGTCGACGCAATTGGGGGGCGGACCCAGAATCATTATTAACGGTTTATCGTAACATCATCCGTTCTGTGATGGATTACAATTCCATTTTTTTGATTCAATGTCCAGCATTAGGCTCCTCCGGTTAGATAGAATACAGTTTTCCGCCTTGCGTATAATTATAGGTGCGCTTAAATCAACCCCAACAGGAGCCCTGTTAGTTGAAACCGGAGAAATGTCACTTCATCATCGGCGTAGATATCTTGCATGTATGTACCTGCTAAGAAAAATGATGATAACAACATCACCTATCGTCCGTAAATTACAACTATTGGAGGAATATTATACGCGTCGATTATTGCCCACCGATTCTCGTCCATCTTTACTAACCGCATATTCCATGCTCCAACTGTACCGCCATAATATATTAAAAGTCATGCGGTTACCGATATACACTATTCCGTATGCTGCAACGTATTTTCAACCCCATATTCTTCAGAACTCCTTACCCCAGGTACATCAGTCCTTTCAACATCATCCTGTAATCATTTCCAGTATTTTTTCGGGAGATAACGAAACCTTTGATCTCCTGCATCATTTTTTATACTGATGGTTATAAAATGGTGAACCCTTCTCGTGTGGGAGCAGCTTTCTTTGCCCCGGATTTAAAAATCTCATTTCAGTATACTTTACCCCCAGACGTCTAGATATTTACAGCCGAAATTTTTGCCATCCGTCAGACGTGTTTTATATCAAACAACATACCATTCGTCATTCTTTAATTTGTACCGATTCAATGAGTGTAGTGCAAGCACTTCAAAATGTTCTAGAGGCCGATAATTGGTTTTTATGTCAGTTAGTTCAACAATTGTACACTTTATACACGGAGGGTTTTGAAGTCAGTATTACGTGGGTACCCGGCCATTCTCATATTGAGGGAAACGAAATAGCGGATAAACTCGCCAAAGATGCTGCTAATGGCCAAGGCAAACTTTACAACATCGCCATACCAATGTCCGATTTGCGTTCTATAATTCGTTCGACGATACAGGATGACTGGCAAGTCACGTGGACTAACTATGCAAGAATTAAGGCCAAGCACTATTTTGGGTTACAACCGACTATTTTAAACAAACCATGGTTTCAGGGAGGGAAATACACACGACGGCATATCATTACAATCATTCGTCTCCGTTTTAACCATGCATTAACGCCGGTGTATTTATTTCGCATAAAACGACGTGATGATCCTCTGTGTTCGTGTTTGCAAATGAAGGGTTCCCTAAATCATATTCTCTTTCAATGTCCACAATATGACAATCAACGTGCATTAATGTTGCGAGCTTTATACGATTTAGGTTATGCCCTTCCTTTAAATGTTGCCACATTAGTACATGCGCCTACATTTCCACTGGTTAGTAACATAGTAGTATTTTTCGACAATATTAATTTAAAGATTTGAATGGTTACTCCTTTCCCATGATCCATATTTGTGACCCGGTCGTGTGTGTATGTGTAGTGAGTCACCAAGGTGGGTCGCTTCGGGGTGAAGAGTTAAGTTCCATTTGTGTTCTCGTCTCTATTCCTATGTTTTTCCTCATATGTATCTCTCTGCGTTGCGTCATACTCTTGTTTGCGATTCCCCGCTACTTAACTGGTCTTACGCATTCAATCGGTAGTCGATGGTTACCTAATGATACATACCACTGCACAGTAGCAATTGGGTAAAGAGTTTCCTGTGTCCACTACCGTACCAAGTGGCAGAAGAAGATTTGGCAAACAGCCTACAGTACCTGTTTAACAGGCCGGCCAAATGTCTTCCTTTTATAGGCGGCGATGGTTTTGCTCTGATACCATCCAGGGAAAACACCAGGAGAGCTCAAAGGTGGTTTGATCAAGAGTGCTACATGTTAAGGAAGTCGGTCCTTGAATTCCTACATAAAGCAAGAGAGACAAATAACACAATGGACCTAAACCTATTTGCAGTAGAAAGGAGAAAGTACAAACAGCTTTTGAAAGAGAAGAAAAAGGCATTCATTGATAGAGAAGCAATGATAATCGCTGAAGCAGCCCATAAAAACCCATTCATTTCACAAACCGCAAAAAGACCTCATTTCCCAAATGATATTCCAATGGAAATTTGGTCAGAACACTTCTCACACACACTAAACAGAGATAACCGGTCGGTGGCTATGGAAATGAAAGAAAACACGGTTAAACACGTTGTGTTTCAGGATTTTACAGAAGAGGAAGTTAGAGAAACCATAACACAAATGGCAAACCAAAAGGCAGCAGGTCCAAATGGTGTCCTAAACAAACATATAAAATTGTCTATAAATGCATTTATTGGAATATGGGTGTCATTATTCAACACCTGTATGGAGAAAGGAAACATTCCCTACGAGTGGAGAGACTCTAACATTAAAGTTCTGTATAAAGGAAAGGGTGATACAGGTTCCCCAGATTGCTACAGAGGTATAGCGCTAGAGAATAATATGTTGAAAATATTCACCAGGTTACTGAAAAACAGACTGGAGGAAGAAATCAATGATAAGATTCCGGATGAACAATTTGGCTTCCGGAAAGGAAGATCAACACTACACGCAGTCGCAAACTTGCTGGATAACATAGATGAAACACTACGGCAACCTAAACAGAAATTCCATGCAGTCTTTATTGACTATAATAAAGCTTTCGACTTAATAAACAGGGAAATTCTAATTCGCAAACTGGAACTGATGATCGGAAGAAACAACAAAATGGTGACTATTGTAAATAATATTCTGACATCAAACAGAATTATGATAGATGATGGGACAACCAGATCAGAATACATCACTCAAACCAATGGAGTCTTGCAAGGAGATCCATTAAGCCCACTACTCTTTAATGTAATCACTTTGGATATTGTTAAAATAATACCTCGGATCTCACCAGTAGTACTATACATGTATGCTGATGACATGGTTCTAGGAGCTAGTAATAAAGAAGAATTACAATCAACAGTAAATAAATTGGAGGAATAGGCAACAGAAAATGATTTTACTATTAACAATAACAAGACTGTGCAGATGGTTTTTAGAAAGGGAGGAAGACTAGCCAAATCAGATAACATACTTATTGAAAAAAAAATGGAAATTGACAACCACTTCAAATATTTAGGAATAAGTCTACAATCCACCAGAACGGCATTTAGATTACATATCAAGGAAAGAGCAATAGCAGCTATTCGTAGTATTCAAGATATCACCAAACCAGAACTACTGGATATTAAAACAGCTATGTTCTTATTTCACGCAAAAATTGCACTGATCGCAACATATGGACTACATTTAATATGGACACATCTTAAAGTATTAGATCGTGCAAAAGCAAGTTTTTTGAAAAGGACACTTGCTGTTTCAAAATTCACTCCCACACGATTAGTATATGAACTTACAAAGGGAACCTTCTTCATTGAGGAACTTAAAATAAAATTTCAACTACCAACAACACCAGCCTCAGAAAAACACCTAATTGATAGGAAGGAGAAACAGGAAAATATCTGGGAAGAATTCTACAGCACTGACGCAATGGTAAACAGGGAATGGACTCAAACCAACTACACTCTCAGGCACATGGTGACTCGTTTCGCTGTACCAAGACCGACTACAATAAATCAGACCGTAATGCCACTATCGATACCGTAGAACATGGCGGAAATCGTAGGGGATTGTTTACATTTGTTGAACCAACATTTTAGTTTGTCTGCTGCCAAAATTTCGTTCAAATGTCGCATATCTCAAGTGATTTCGTGCTGTTATTTATTGTAATAGTGTACCTTAAGTAGTGTAGTGCACTGTGAATAATTATAAATTCCGGTGATACCTAATGTGAGAATTATTGTCTGTTCATTGTTATTGTCTGTGAACCCGGCTGTAAATTTAATACTGCTGCAGATACTTTAATTGTTAAATTTCCTAAAGAAAGAGAAATGGATAAGAAATATTCTCCGGGATAATTTTCGAAGTTACAACAGTTGTATGTTGTGGTTAGGAAAATTCCCTAACCCCCTGATGCCATTCCAGTTTGGCCATTCCGCCAATTTTCACAAATCAACCGTCCTACCACACAACTCCTGTTTGTTAAAGTAGATGATGGTAGTTTTAATGACATACCATGAGTGTCAGTGTGTTCTAAAGTGCCAAGTTCTTTAAGTGTAATGTATTCTATAACAATCGTGAATCAAGAATCTTTGTGTGCTTGTGGGCAAATTGAATTGGATACTGCAGTCTAATGGAAGCAGTGATTTTAAAATGCGACAGGTATGTAGATAGAATTACTGTCAGTATCACAAGCAAGTGGACCTGGGGCGTTAACCCCAGATTAGGTTCGTTTTTGTATATAACACATTAATAAGATAGAATTTATGTCCGTTACTAGGTTAGGTAGGCCTACTGCCTGGCCGAAAATTACTGTTAGTACCACAGGCAAGGGGGTCTCTGGCTTTAGGTTAGGTTTGTTTTTGTATGTAAAACATTACCTAATAAGATAGGATTTATGTCAGCTACTAGGTTAGGTTTTTATATATAAAGCCTTCAAGAACCAACTGATTTGCCTTCCGTTGGAATTCTATACACATCGAATTTGAAGAATGACAAGTTGATAATACAGTAAGTTTTCATTTTAAAGAGTTTGTAACAGTCAATTGTGTGTTATTGGCAAATGCTATTTGAAATAAAGAACAAAATGATAGTACATGTGTGCCATCTGTTGGAGCTAGTTCAGGTTTCCCCTATCCTATACAAACAGATAGAAGCGAGTGCGCTCTAATAGCTCTCTCCGCTCAAAACAAACAACACACGACCGTGTTTACGGTATACGTAGGGTTGGCAATATCTTATTTCAATTTGTCAAATAAGCCACGCCTACAATGGCCGGCACAACTGAAATTTCACTATATAGGCCTAAGTCGTGTTATAAATGGGGATGGTGGGTGGGTTATAGACAGCGGAGGAGACAACATCTATTAGCAGATCACTGTTGTTAAAAAAAAGGCAGTCATCGGAACGCGTTAGGCTGTAACCATTGTCAAAAACCATTGGATTGGACAAATCGAAGGTTAGAATGGTCTGGTGCAGTTGCCGCTTTGACCGCTCGCAGCTATTGGGGCAGGTTGACACAAAACCATTGATCTGGACGTGTTAGGCTGTAACCATTATAATAAAACTGTGTTGCAGTCGAACGACCATAGAGTATAACAGTTTAGATTACATGTGCATGTACAAAACGGAGGTTAGAATGGTCGGGTGTTGGTGCGGCATAGTACCAAAACGGTGAGGTTGGCAGTACTGTTCTGATAATGGTTGATGTGAATAATGGCATCCACAGCTGGAAATTCGTCTATAGCCTATAATAATAAGGGATTATTGCAGCCATTGGGTATGCATATAATGAATAAAATCTAAAATCATACAGTAAACTAATTGTTATTCCCTAGGAATATCAAAGATTCATGTCTTAATGTGCAGAATATAGCGTGGGATCTTCCACATTGTTCTCCACAGCGCTCACACAAACATTCGTCACACGGATGATGGAACTTTTTGGTGCGACACAGTTTATAACGGAAACCATGTATGACAACGCGCGTGAGAATATGTCTCAGCCATTGAACTGGAATGCCGACTGTATGGGAGGAAAGTGCGGTTTGTTGGTGCGACTAGTTACTCCTGGTAGTGCATGTCAAGGAGGAGAATTTGACGTATACGAACGAAAGGATGATGTACGTACGAGGAGATACAAGTAAAAGAGGTACTTTTGAACATTTAGGCGAACGGTAAACTAAACGGGACTTAACGCCGAAATACATATTTCAAAACATCATGCAGTAATTTGATACTTAAAATGGCTAGGAATATACGCCAACATAAAATATTATATTGCAGCCTGATTGTTCATCATTTTATCCTTAGATCAAAGGCAGCATACACAATAACTATAGGCCTACTGGCAAAAAATACAAGCCGCACGTACATTAAAATAAAAATAAGGTTAAGCTGGGAATGACTAATAAGAATAAAGAAAAAAAATGTTAATTGGTATTCAACATTTTTATTAACTCAAAGGCAGCATTCATATGTGTGTAAAAAGGAAGATTGTAGTTTTACGTGACCTTGAATCTTGTGATTATGAGCCACGGGACCTCCTTTTTACGTGGAATCCGAACCACAGGACATGGCATTTCACATCGAAAATCTCACATGCATTGACCGGGAATCGAATCCGGACCGCCTTGGTGAGAGGCATATAGCTAGACCGCTGAGCCACCACGCCCCCATATGTATGTGAATATGCATAAGCCTACAACTAAACAATTAAATAGATTCTTAGTGAACAAAAATACATAGCCTACTTTATTTATACAAAACACCCACATGTTCAGTATTCTTCAAAGTAATGGGGCGTGGTGGCGCAGTGGTCAAGCTATTCGCCTCTCACCAAGGTGGACCAGGTTTGATTCACGGTCATTGCAAGTGAGATTTTTGAAGTGAAATGCCATGTCCTGTGGTTCGGATTCCACGTAAAATGGAGGTCCCTTGGCTCATGATCACAAGATTAATGGTCACGTAAAACTACAAGCTTCTTTTTCTTCAAAGCAGGTCGAAACTTGGACCTCACATAAGTCATACAGCAAATGAACAGGTCCTGAAGGGAAGATCCCTTAAGCCGAATTATTTTTATCGTCTCCAAGACTGACATCATAAAAGTATACTGGAAAATGTGAAATTTTATGCCTATGCTGATGAAGAAAGTAACAGTAAATATTAGGCTACTTGTCGTTCAATAACTCTCGGTCTTTTCTTGGGTGGCTGAAGCCGATGCTGTGGGAAATTGCAAATTGCAGGTACCGCATCGCATCATCTTTAAGCAGTGGTTTGTTTCTATTTGAATGAAACAAGTAGCATGTTTATAAAAGTGTTCACAGCTATAACCCATTTCTTTAATAGGCCTACATCTGGGCGTTTCCATGGAAATCTGTAATATAAGCGTAGGTTATAATTCTGTGACTAATGACTTATAACCTACAATAGGGCCTACGTGTATTTGTCATGTGCTGTTTAGGCCTATGTCAAAATTTGATGTAAGACGTATCCATAAACGCAGAATAGGCTTCTTCATTACAAATCTCAATTCTAAAATAAAGTAGACCGTAAACCTACCGTATTATTGGACAATACCATACATATAACGTTGCATAGAGGTACGTACGATCAAATATATGAAAATAATCACGACATATCAGCTGACTTGCAACCTAGAGTTAAATGGTAACGCAGTTTTCAGCGAGGGTTACCATGGGAGGAGTTGTTCCAGTAGTACCTACAGTTCAATGGTCTCAGCTCGTACCCCCCACTCTTCCAATCGTCAAAAATCATAGCGTCCGTGGCGCAAAAATCCTACCAAATGTCCTTTGACCCTAGTGTGTCCATGAGGTTTACATATCCTGGAGTAGAAGGTAGCAACATTTGAAGTCGGAGTTCTTCTACATTATAAACCTCGCAAGTCACCTCTTACACCGGTCTTGAAGGTGTATACTTTGATACACCCAAGGCCTTCTTTATGTAAGTTGCCTTCAGTTGCTCCATATTGTTCCAAATACTTCATATTTAAATGTGTCCAAATGCTCTCCAGTCCATAAGTCACAATACGGGTTACTTGTAACCGCAAAAGTTTTAAGGCTGTTTTTATAGATAGCTTAGTCAAATGTTTTATGTCGTTGATGACTTTGGTAGCGACGCTGGGTCTAACCTTGATGTGCAGTGTGAAAACATTGCCAGTTGACTGTAATGTAGGACCTAAGTAGGACTACTTGTAAGATGATACACTCTCAAGCGGTTTTCCTGCAATGTGAAAAATTTCTGGCTTTCACCCTTTCCTAAAGGTCATAGATTTAGTCTTGTTTCTGTTTAACCTAAGGTCATTGTGTAACGCCCATCATTCTAAAGCGTCGAGGGCAGATTGTAATTCGACCTGTGAACTTGAAGAGAGCACCATGTCATCTGCATATATAAATGAGATTACCCTCTCTGATAATATATCTGTGATATTATCTGCCATAGCAGTGATAAATAAAGAGGGCTTTATGGGTCTCCTTGTAGCACGCCTGTAGTCTGCTCTATTGGGATTGATGTTGTAATGCCATCGTTAATGACTATATTGTTAGAGCCTAAAATACTTTTGACAAGACGTTTCGTCTAGCTGTTAAGTTACCTCTCAATAGTCTGTCTAGTTTTTCCAATATTTTCTTCCTGCTAATCGAGTCAAAAGCTTTAGAGAAGTCAATGAATATGGATTGTAACTTTCCCTTCGGTACTGACAGGGTATTAGAGATATTATATTTACTGACAGGGTAGACGCAATCTCAGTTTGAAGACCTAGAATTGCCTGGATTGTGCATCTTCCTCTCCTGAAGCCAAATTGTGAGTCGCAATGCTATTTGGGATGGCTGGGTGGGTTACATACAGAGGAGGAGGAAGCATCTATTAAAACATCATTCCCTGATTTATTTCTCGTTTGATATGGTATTTTGGCTAATTCATGTACTATAGACAATATTATCGCTCGTTCTACTTTCATTCAGTGCTACCATTCTGTTTTAGACCACCTCGTCGTGTAGTGCCTAGCGTTCTTGGCTGTCGTCCCGGAGGTCCGGGTTTGATTCTCCAGCTCTGCCAAGAAATTTAATTCTCAAGTGAGGGCTGGGACGGGGTGTACTCAGCCTCTTGAAGCAGCTTAGTAGAGGAGGGTTCAATTTCCACATCAGTCATCCTGGAAGTGGTTTTCCACGTTTTTCCCACTTCTAATCCAGGCGAATGCCAGGATGGTTCCTAACTTAAGGCCATGGCCGCTTCCTTCCCATTACAATCCCCAATTTACAAACACACTAGTTCAGCCATAACAATAACACAGGTTATCACACAAATTCCACACACAAATACATGGGGCTACAAGACCACGATGTTGTAGCCCCTAATATAAGCAACGACCATTTGTATTTGCATTTGATATTTGCTTAGGCCCTTCATGGGCTGTACAGTGTCAGGGGTTGACTTTGTTGTTGGTTGACTATTCTTGTAGTTCCATTTAGAAGTATTTGTATTTTTTTAACATTATGTCTTACCTCTGCTTTATTTATGTCTGTATTTTTAGCTACTGTATGTTCGCGTTGCTTGTAGCGAAGTACGTCAGGGTTTCATATTGAATTTGTGCCTTATTACATAAAAACCTGTAATTTCTGGTAGAATTTAATCAATTATGCGAATGTTTATCTTCGAATTTGCCGCTATTTCGATGGCGCCATGCCCGCCAGTCGCTACAGCTGTTCCCCTACGATTTCCGCCATCTTGGATTTGATGTTACGGTCTGAGTATTGTAGTCGGAATTGACCCGACGAACACTGCTTTTGTGAACTCTGTGATAAGCGATGCGGAAGATATCATCTACGGGACTGTTCGAAAAGATCAAGATCTATCACGAGTTATAGTGAAGGAAATTAAAATGTATTTATATACTGTATATATTGGCCATTGGCTGTAATAAATCTATTAATTAATTTATTTAATTATTTTCTGAAAACTTTTCTTCGATAGATAGATAGATAGATAGATTTTTATTAATTCCATTTGATCAAATACATGCATTCAATACATTTTTGATATAGGACACGTCAGAATTTACATGCATAAAATAAAAGAACTAACAGGTATATATTACTAAGATTATAACTATTTATAACTTATTATAATAGCAAATCTTAATAGATACAATCTTATTGCACAACTATTTACACCTCACTCTATTATCATAATATGAAAACTTAATTCTATAAATACAACAACATACAGCTAGGTATTAAAATTAAATTAAAAAAGTAAAATATAGTTATAGATTCCATCACTCCTATACGCTAAAATATTCAACTACTGAGTAAAAACAATGGCACTGCAGATAAGCTTTCAACATTCTATCAAAGGTTTTTATTTTTGGGGCCAGTTTTATATACTGGGGTAGTTTATTGTATAATTTAACTCCAGTGTGAAAAGTTCCTTTTTGATATATGCTTGTGTGTGTGTGTGTGAAATATGAATGTTTTGATTTTGTCTTGTGTTATGCCTATGAACATCATTGTTTGTTTTAAGAAAAACATCTTTATTCATTAAATTCTTTTTAAAAAACATAATACTTTCAAAGATATATATGCAGGGCAGTGGGAGAATGTTTAAATCTTTAAACAGAGGTCTACATGATTCTCTAGAGTTTACATTTGCCATAATTCTAATCGCTCTCTTTTGTATCCTAAACGTGCTTAGTACATCTGGCGACATACCCCAAAATATGATCCCATATCTTAAGTATGAATGGAAATAAGCAAAATAAGTATTTCTTAATGTGTGCATGCTAGTGCAGGTTTTCAAAATACGTAACGCAAAGCACATCGAGTTCAGTTTAGTATTCAGATATTGTATATGTTTATTCCATTTCAAGTCTTGTTGTATCCATAGTCCTAAAAACTTTATTTCTGATTTATTTTCTATTTGATGACCATTTAATGTTATATTGGGCATCGCAGGATTCCTATTCTGTATAGTGTGGAAATTTAGACATACTGTCTTTTTATAGTTTATTATGAGGCGATTATCTTGTGACCATTTGGTTAACTCTCCTGTAACGGAGTCAGCAGACTGCTGTATGACCTGTTTAGTTTCACCTTTTATTACGAGTGTTGTATCGTCCGCAAACAAAATTTCCTTATGTGAATGAACGTTCTGTGTTATATCATTGATATATAGAAGAAAGAGTAGTGGGCCCAAAACCGATCCCTGGGGTACTCCAAATTCAATAATTCCCTCATTGGACAATGTTTCATTAAGTAATTTGGTTCCATCATCCTTGTGTCTCAAGCTTACTATTTGTTTACGCCTTGTTAAGTAAGACTCTATCCATTTATTAGCTAGACCTCTAACACCGTATTGATTTAGTTTGGTAAGGAGGATTTTATGGTCAACTACATCAAATGCTTTCGATAAATCCAAGAATAGGCCAGTTACATGTTCCTTATTGTCAATTAATTTCAGTATACTATTACTACATTCGTAAATTGCTGTCTGTGCAGATTTTTCCGTTCTAAATCCATGTTGTGAGTTTGATAATATTTTATTTTTTTCTATGAAACTTATCAGTCTCTTATACATAATTTTTTCCACAATTTTTGCAATACCAGTTGGTAAGGTAATAGGACGATAGTTATCTAATTCATCTTTTGAACCGTTTTTGTGCACTGGAATTACTTTTGATAACTTCAAAATATCCGGGTAAGTTCCTGAGAGAATTGAACTGTTTATTAAGTGCGTAAGTGGATTTATTATATTTTCTGCACATTTCTTTAAAATTGCATCGGGGATTCCATCAATGCCAGCACAGAATTTATTTTTTAGCTCTTTTATAACTATTCTTACCTCTTCACTTGTGACATGATTTATAAATAAAGAATCACTGCATATATTTATTTTATTATTAGAATTTAGTGTATTTACCTGTGATTTATTTAATAATTTTTGCGGAATTTCCAGAAAATAGTCATTAAAAGTGTTTGCTATTTCCTCTGGATTATTAATCACTTTATTATTTCTGGTCAGTGTAATGTTCCTTTGTATTTTAGCAGATTTTCCAGTTTCTTTCTTTATTACGGACCACATAGCCCTGTTTTTATTAGATGATTGGGAAATAAAATTATCATTATGCATTTTCTTTGCTAGTCTTATTACCTTATTTAATATGCTAGTGTATTTTTTGTAGTATAAATTGAATTCAGGTGTTGTGTGGTATTGTTTATATAATTTGTGTAGAAATTTCTTTCTTTGACATGAATTTATAATCCCTGTTGTTATCCAATTGCTAGTTTTGTTATTTTGAACAGTTCTTCGTTTAAAGGGGAATGCTATTTCAAAATAGTGTTTTAGGGTACTGTTAAATGCATTAAATTTATCATTTAAATTTTCTAGTTCATAAATTTCTGACCATGTTTCCTTATTTAATAAGTCATTGAAATATGTAACATTTGATTCAGTGAATGACCTGCACTTTGATTTTACTCCATTATCATTATTATTGATTACTTCGGATACTTCAAAACTCAGTATTTGTCCATGGTGGTCACTAAAACCCGGACAATAGACTTCTATTGAATGGTGATATTTATCTGTATTTATAAAAATTTGATCAGGAGTGGTTTTACTAAATTTTGTTATTCTTGTTGGTGTATTTACTGTAGGTTTCAGTCCATAGGAAATTAGTAACTGGTTTAATAATTCACAATTTCTATCAAGTTTTAAGAAATCCACATTTACATCCCCACAAATTATTATATCGAAATTTACTTTGCTCATGTTATTGAGTAACAATTCTAGTTTATCTATAAATAGAGGAAACTTTCCTGACGGAGAACGGTATACGCATACAATTATTAACTTAAACTGCTGAATTTTTACGGCAGAGAATTCGAACTGGGTGTACGTGTCCTATCCTATTAGGTGTACTCTTTACACAATGCCCAACAAATCACTGGAAGGAGTTGCTGTGGTGGTTGCAGTTACAGGTTATCAGGGTCACCTTCGATTAAAAATGGGAAATTTCAAGCCTGTTACACATGTTATTTTCGACATGGATGGCCTCCTGATAGGTAAATACTCATATTTGGATTATATACTGTTGTTGTCATTTTTCTAATTAAATCTTGAGTACCGTTCGTGATAACATAACCTTCATTATTCTTGTAAATGGATTATTATTATTATGCATTTAATTATCATTTGTTAGCATTTGAACTCTAAAGACATCTAAATCCTTCAGAAGCATAACATTGAAATTCCATTAATATTTTTCACTGTTCATTAATTGATTTAGATAAAGAATTGGTGCACCGGTACGTAATGATTCCCAAGATCGCGGTTTCAAACCCGGCCGAAGTCGTCGGATTTTTTAAGAGCGTTAAATATACCTCGGTGTGCCTTCCTTCCGACTTGAAGTAAAAGAACCTTCCACTAGCTACAATTATTGTGTGAAGCTAAATTTGTAGGTTGGATTTGACTAACTCTCTGTAAGTTCCAACGTTCGCCGAAAGATGCCGGTTGTGGTGGGATCTATTAGTCAACTTTACAGCGAGGTGTCGTTGACGGTAGCATTTGGTAGCAAAAGTAGGAGCTACTTGAAATTGATCGTCTGCAGTCCTTACCTGAATTACAGATAACACACACTAATACAGCCATCACAATTAATACCGGTTATCAGACAGATTGTACACACATGGGGCTACATGACTGTGTTGTCGCAGCCCCTAATCAGAGGAACCAACCTACGTAATGATTATGGCGCAGAGGTCAAGCTGTTTGCCTGTTATTAAGGCCTGTCGTGTGGTTCGGCTTCCACGGAAAAAGTTTGTCTCTTGTTTCATGATCGCGAGAATAACTGTCACGTAAAACTGCATGCCTCTTTCGTTCCACTGCGACATATACCACAATTATACAGGTTATCATACAAATTTTACATACACCCAAGTGCACGGGGTTAAATGACCACGATGTCCAAGCTCCTCAATTGATTTAACAACTACTTTGTTTCTTTGATAGGGTCTTATTGATTTTTCGATTACATTTCCGATATACTGTAATAGATAATTATATAGGAGTATTATTACCTATGAGAAGGATTATTTTTCCTCCTGATGAGAACCGCATTGATGAGCTGCTTTTGCCACGTGTGTGGCAATTTTTGAGTGTTTACACTCTTGTCCGATGTCACTGTAAGCGACAGTTTTGTATGAGACAAGTCTCAGATTTACCCCAAGGACAGCGGACTCCCCTAGGACAAGGATTATGGAACATACTAAGTTACAGCTATATTCAAAATTAATTTGCACCAATGGTATTATGTAGGGCCCAGTAGCCTACTAATATATGCTTTCTTTTATTTCTCAATAGATTCTGAAGGTGTATATGACAAAATATTCTCCCAGATCATTGAGCAATATGGAAAGAAGTATACATGGGAAGTAAGAAGTCAAGTCATGGGCACCCAAGAAGATGTTTCAGCCCAGATTGTTGTTCGTGAACTCCAGCTGCCTATATCTGCTGAAGAATTCTTAGTGCAGCAATATGAGCTACACAAGACTATACTTCCAACAGTTACTCTAATGCCAGGTAAGGTAGGCCTCCTGTAACAGTTTGGGTTTTATTGGCCGCACTGAGTTCTGTGAAACTCAGTGGCTAGCTGACCCAAAACTTGGCAACCTGGAAGCATATTTAAGTTAGTGGTTTCATAGAGGGAACCCTTATTTTTATCCTATTACGGACAGATTATCTAAAGTTCACTTTACTGGAGAGGATTGGTTAGGGCAACATCTCTAAATTTTCAACTTGGCGATTGATAGGGTGAGAGAAGAACTAACCATAGGAATATTTAAATTCAAACCACTATTCTCTGTTTTCACTTGTACAAACTGTTCAACATACAACATCACCAGTTCTTTCAAAGAATACGATATGAAAACAGCATATAGAACAGACAACACAAACCATAATACATTTTTCAACATAAAAAATATAAACAAGGAAAATAAATACCGCAAATCCGGTAATGAGTGTAAAGAATAGAAGGAATAGAAGCCTGTACTATGAAATATACGAATAAGGAGCCAAGTGCCCCACCAATAAAACCCTGGATCACACAAGATCTTTTAGCATTAATACACAGGAAAGATAAGATATATACAAAAACCAAAGTTAAAAATCCATCTGCAGAAATTTTAGAAGAATATAAAATTATTAGCAACCAAGTTACAAAACTTAAGAGAAACCTACAAAGAAACTACTTTGACCAAAAAATTCAAAATGCAAATAATCAGAGGGAAGTGTCGAGTGTTGTTAATGAGATGTTAAATAGGCCAAAGAAGGGGGAAAATGAAATTGTCAAACTTATAGTCGACGGCACAAATGTCGAAAAAAAGGAAAATATATGTGATGAAATTAATAAATATTATGTCAATATTGCTAACAGTATATGGGAAAATCAAGGAAACGGTTCTACCTCGGACATTACAAGCTATAAAAATACTACTAGCACTAAGGCAATCTTTATGTTACCTACTGATGCTAATGAAATACAATCAATTATAAACTCCCTAAAACACAAAAACAATATAAGTGAGGACAACACTACTAATGTCATGCTACAATTGTGTCAAAATAATAAATCTTTCACTGATGACTGGTATATTCCCCGATGCCTGTAAAGTCTCTAGGGTGGTCCCGATCTACAAAAAAGGAGACAAAACCCACCCATCAAATTACAGACCCATTAATATTATATCTGCCATCAGCAAGGTTCTAGAAAGCGTTGTTAAACGAAGACTTATGAATTTCTTCATGAAAAATGATTACTTTGCAAACTGCCAATATGGGTTTATTCCAAATAGAGGAGCTGATAGTGCTATATTTGAAGTAGTAACTGATGTAGAAAAGGCATTAGATGAAAACAAACTAGCTGCTGGTGTACTAATTGACCTTCAAAAAGCATTCGATCTGGTTAACCATAAGATTCTCCTTAATAAACTAGAATTTGCAGGCATCAGAGGAGTGGCACATGATTGGTTCAAGAACTACCTCACTAACAGAAAACAATATGTTTCAATCGATAATGTAAAAGGATCTCAAATGAGAATTGACACAGGAGTACCTCAAGGACCAATTCTTTTCTTGGCCTATATTAATGATATAGTATTATTAGAATTGAAAGGCAAGCTTAAACTATTTGCAGATGATATTTTTATACTCTATCTGGGAACATCTGAACAGGAAATCATGATAAATATTAATTATGATCTCAATAAGCTGGTGGATTGGTTGAGAGCACACAAAATGGTTATCAATATCACTAAAACAAAATATTTATTCTTCCATAAACCATCATACAAGATTGAGACCACAAACATAGTCAACATAGCCAACAAAGAAATAGAAAGGGTTAAATCGGCAACATACTTAGGTATCACACTAGATAGTACACTAACCTGGGAAAATCATGTAGAAAATGTAAAACATAAAATCAGCCCTTTAATTGGTATTATTTTCAGATTAAGATATAGCTGTCTTACTAGCCAACAATTGAAAAATATATACTTTGCTCTGATACATTCACATCTAATGTACATGAATTTCATATGGGGATATTGTAAGAAGGAGCTGATAAAAGAACTTGAGATACTCCAGAAATGTGCTATAAAATCTATCTTTGGATTTCCTTGGCTCACACCCTCAAATGAATTATACTCAAGAACTAAAATTATGCCACTGCAAAAACAAATAGTTATGTCAGCAACAGTATTTGTATACAAATTAGAAAACAAATTGATACACACACACATCCATTTTACCCATGCAAATGACATTCATCATTATGCAACAAGAGGAGTAAATCAAATATTCACCAGCCATTCCCAATCCATTAAATTTGGAACTAAAGGAATTATGTCCTCTATAATAAAAGAATACAACTCGCTACCATTAGGCATAAGGGAAAGTTTCTCTATAAAAACATTTAAGAGGAAAACAAAAGACTTCCTATTAAGGAATGAATAGCCCATGTAAGTTACAATAGCCTTAAGCAATGCAATGTATCATACCGAATTATCTCTGTAAAGTTAGTCACTAGCAATCTAAGTTACTATTAAACTAAACAATAATGTTACAAAAATTATATATATGCCATGCTGTAACTATGTTACTTGATTGTCCCTAACACGAGCTCAGGCTCATTGGGACCTATGTAAATAAATAAATAAAAAAGAGTGCAATTCTAGTTATGTAGGGCAAACAAGCAGAAATTTCACTATTAGATTTAATGAGCACTTCAATACCATAAAACCAAAAAATTCTCGGCCACTGGCAAATCGTATGGAAAACACAGGCCACAAATTCACTAACATTAACAACGATATTGAAATCCTACATTACGAAAGTAAAGGCATGTTAATGAACGTGCCCAAACCAATGGAAATAAACACAGCACAAAAACTTGATCCCAGTCACAACTTTGATACTAACATTCTATGGGACACTTTAACAGATTATATAATGACGCCAAACATAAGAAAACCACCTTAATCAACTCATAAAAAAAGGATCTCCAATCTCTTAAAAATTCATTAAAGCTTGACAACAGCTACTTAAGGGCCTTTAGGCTTTTACAGGGGTGGGGAGGCGCAGTGGTTAAGATCTTTGCCTCTCACCAACGTGGACCGGGTTTGATTCCCGGACAATACATGTGAGATTTTTGAAATGATGCCATATCCTGTGGATTGGATTCCATGTAAAGAGGAGGTCCCGTGGCTCATAATCGCGAAATTAATGTCACTTAAAACTACAAGCTTCCTTTCTTTTATGGCTGTTACACTTTTACATGGCAGATTATTCAAAATAAATGATTCATGATTCACATAAGTTACCTTTCTGGGAGTCATTAGAAATTGAAATTACCATCAATTGTCACTGCTGCACCGGAAATATTTATTTTATTACGTAAATAAATGTTTTTATTTCTTGCTCATTCAACAACGGCAGCCATGTTTGATACGCAGACATTGACGTCATATCACGTCCTATCACTTTTGCCAACATGTTCGATACAAAATACACCAGAACTAAAATAGGTGTAAGGGTGTCTAAACTAAACTATTGGTCGCTACTTGGTTAGACGACTGTCTGGACGAAACTATTGGTCGCTACTCGTTCAGACTACTACTTCTTCCTAGCGTTGTCCCGCTGGTGCAGGGTCCGCTTTTTTGGTCATTGACCTCCATTTTGTCCGGTTTCGTGCGTCAGCTGGATTTAGGCCGGTAACCTTCAAGTCACCATTTATTGTGTCTTGCCAACGCTGCTTCGGTCGTCCTCTGGGGCGCAGGCCTTCAACCTCAAAATGAAGGACAGTGTTAGTAACAGTATCAGGCGCTGCACGCAGGGCATGACCATACCATCGGAGCCATCTCTCCCTCATCTTGTCCACAATTGGGGCGACACCCATTTGCTCTGGATTGTGTTGTTTCTGACATGGTCAATAAGGGAGATGCCCATTGTCCAACGGAGAATTCTCATTTCCATGGCGTGCAGGCGACGTTCTGAAATTTTGTCGGATGGTCGACATTCAACTCCATACAGCGCAACTGGCCGTACCACTGTCCGATATATCTTCGATTTGAGATGAAGTGGCATTTTCTTGTCGCAAAGCACACCCGTGACCTCCTTCAACCGCAACCAGGTTGCGTTTACCCTGGCTCTTACTTCATTATTGAAGTTGCCATCACTCTGAGGACGAGATCCAAGGTACCTGAAGCATTCTGTCCAGATACTCCGTCTTTTTCACATTCAGACATATGCCATACTGGGAGAGACGGTTATTCCAGTCTTCAACTTGACATTGGAGTTTTTCTTGGGGGTAGGATTGTTTTGTATGTAGAACAGTATTCACCACTGTAATGGAACTTGTCGCACTTTCACATTAACTTGACGGCGCTCTTTCGTTTTACGATACCGAATGCGTGGGGTTGGCAATACTGTACATAATGCTAAAATTGACTTGAGTCAGCTGGAATTTCATCTGTATTAGTCGTGATCATATTTGGGAAGATGGGTGTGTTATGGACAACGGAGGAGTAAACATCTATTACTACATCGTCTCCAGATTTTTTCCCCGACTGTTAAGTTAATTCAGGTATTTTGGCTAATTTCAGTACTTTAAGAATATTTTCCCATTAAGTAGCTGTTGTCAAGTTCTAGCAAAAAATTCAATTACAATTTCCGTTACTCCCACACAAAACAATATCGATCACCACTTACAAGGTTAGTGACATGCAGGCGCGGCTCCCCCTTATCATCTCTCCCACACAGCTTAGCGAGCGCAACACATGTCAGGTGCTAATAACCATGTTTCTCACACAATGTCACACCTCGCACGGAACAAAAACGGCGCAATGTAAGTCTCCAATAATTATTTTTCCACTATCTACGAATTTTCTCATTGACGTGTTTTGAAATTTCACAAGTTCATTATTATTTATTTATTTACATAGTTTACGCCCACATTGGAGCACTTAAATCAATCCATATACACTACAGTCTTTACATTATTAGAGTTGTAATGGCTTCTCAACTTCCTCTTCTCCCAGAGCTTCTTTAATCTCTCCGACCTGGCCGCCCTCTCTTCATTTGTAATGGTGTACTGTTTTCGTTTGACTGTTTTTAATTTCAATCTTGTATCCCTACTTCTCAGAATCCTCTTCTCTTTTCTCTCTGCAATTTGTTTCATTGTAATATTTAGCTCGTCTAAATCATTCTGGACCTCAACGAACCAGTTGTTCTTGGTTTTACTTTTCCAAAAGAAATTGAATAATTGTTTCAGTAGTCTGGTGTCTGGTAGTCTTACTATGTGGCTGAAAAAAGCAAGTCTCCTTTTTCGCATTGTATCCACAATTGATTCATTTTCCCGATAGACTATTTCATTAGGCAGCAGTCTCCATTGTCCATTTACTTGATGTTTTTTATTGATAATTGTCCTGATGATCCTTCTGTCTATTTTTTGGATTTTATCTGTTGTTGCTTTGGTATTCATCTTAAACAGGGTTTCACTTGCATAAGTTGCTTCAGGTTTAACTACTGAACCATAATGTTTGAATTTGGCATTCATCGAGAGAGATTTCTTCTTATAAGTTGACCATGTGACTCGTTGTGCTTGTCTCAGTTTTGTTGTTCTGTACTCTATTGCGGCTTTCTCATTTAGGTTCCAAGTTATAGTTTCCCCAAGGTACTTGAACTTTTTTACAACCTTAATTTGTTTATTATCATTTAGTTGAAGGACAGGAGTGTCCACCTCGAAGGTTGGCATAATCTCTGTCTTTTCAAATGAAATTTGTAATCCCACTTTTTCTGCAATGTTTTCCAGTTGTTCAATTTGGACTTTAGCCTCTTCCACACCATTTGCCAGTAGTGCAAGATCGTCTGCAAATGCCAGGCAGTTTAGTTTAATATTTCTACCAATCTTGATGTTTGGTTGGCATTTCTTTCTCCATTCTCTCATGACCTTCTCCAGTACACAATTAAACAAAATAGGTGAGAGACCATCCCCCTGCCGAAGGCCGGTTGTGATTGTAAATGGTTTTGACAATTCTCCTCTAAATTTAACTTTTGCTTTAGTGTTCTTGAGAGTCATTCCAATAAGGTTGATCAATTTCCTGTGAACACCAAATTCTTGAAGAGTATTTAGTAATGACTTCCGATGAATACTGTCATAAGCTTTTTTGAAGTCAACAAAAGTGATGACTAGGTTCTTACTTCGAGCTCTGTGATGCTTCATAATCCATTTAAGACTGATGATTTGATCTGGACAACTTCTGCCTGGCCGAAATCCTCCTTGGTACTCTCCAAGTTCTTGGTCCAGTTGTTCCTGTATTCTTGAGTGAAGAATTTTTGAAAAGATCTTATATGTGACATCAACAAGGGATATTCCTCTATAATTATTGGGATCTGACCTATCACCTTTCTTGTGTAGGGGGTGGATTATTGCAGTGTTCCATTCCTCTGGCATTTTTTCAGAGTTCCATATGTCAATAATACGTTTATGTAGGTTTCGTAGAGTTTGATCATTTGCATTCTTCCATAATTCTGCAACCAACTGATTTTCTCCTGCTGCTTTATAGTTCTTGAGCAAGTTAACGGCTTTGATCACTTCCTCATATGTTGGTGGAATAACCTTTTCTAGTGGTGTTTTGTTTTTAGGTTTTGGGTCAAATTCCAGATTTTCTCTTGGGTCTTCGCAGTTGAGTAATTTTCTGAAGTAGACTGCCAAGATATTTGCATTGTCTTGGTTGTTATGTGCCATTTTCCCATTTTCATTTCTCAGCATAAGTGTAGGTGGGGTATACTTAGACTGATACTGTTTAAACGACTTGTAATAATCCCTTGTTTTATGTTGCTTGAATGATTCATCTATTGTTCTGAGCATTTCATTCTGATGATTCCTTTTAATTCTTCGAATTTCTTTAGCTGCTTGTCTTCTAGCATTAGTTAGTTCTGTTCTGGATTCGTCGGTTTTCCTTTGTTGATCATTTAACCATGCTTTGTGCCTCATTTGAATTGCTTTATCGCACTCCTCGTTCCACCAAGCATGTTTCTTCCTCCTTTTAATGGGAGCAAGTTCTTCAGCTACTGATTTCAATTTATTAATTATCACCTCTAAGTCATCACTTAGTTGTGTTTTAGATCTCTCCAAGTATACTTTATTGTTCATTAAATATGTGGGGTCATAATTTTTCTTCCTATTGGATTGGGCAGGCTTACGCTTTCTCTTAGGTGTTAGACAAGTTCATTATTTTACTATACCTCTCAATTTTTGCCCTCAGATTGAAGATAACTTAATACATCACATACTTCAAATAAAAGGAATTTACCTGATTGTCTTAATAGTCAAATAATTGCTTATCCCATTCAAGTATAAGCAAGGAGCATTTGGGGAGAAAGACAAGTAATTTTTCTGATATCTTGTTCTCACAATATCCACATTTTGCAATGTTCACGTTTTTCTTTAAACATTAAATTTCTTTACTGTAACTCATTTATTTCAAATGACCCCATTTTCTAATTCGTTATTCTTTTCCCTGTTTTTTCCTCATACAGTTACAACTTTTTAAGACTATAAAGAATTCATTTTACGGTCCATTGTCTCCAAGTTTAGCCACAAGGAACGAGTTCCATACAACTATTGGCACTTTTTGGTTTCATCTAAGAACAATATCTACTAGAAGATAAGATTTCTTTCCTACTAAGCATTGCCTCTCCATATTTCACAAGAAATTATTATTTTATAGTATAATTTTAATCCTCGAAGAATCAGGATATCTGTTTACAATATAACTTTACAATTTTATTTTTTAATATTCCATTTCACCAGGAATAATTAATTTTGAACTTTAAATCTTGTACAAAGAGTTATGAAGATGCATCACACCAATTTGTATCAAAAATGTTCAAATAATTTTTATCTAATAACCTGATAGTGCATTAGACAACAATGTTTACCATTTGACTTCAACTTCACCAGGCACACGTCTTCCTCAGTTCAATATCTCCATCTCAAATTTGCCATTAGAACAGGTAGACCACTTCTCGTACCTGGGCAGTACCATTTCTGTGAGCTGTACCTGTGAGCAAGATGTGGATAAGAGAACTGGCGCAGCCCGTGCAGCATATGGACGATTAGCGCACCGGGTCTTCATGAATAAAGATCTGTCCATGAGTACAAAGCTTATGGTGTACAAAGCAGTAGTCATTTCTACATTGTTGTATGGCTGTGTAACGTGGACCCTTTACCGACGTGATCTTAGGAAGCTTGAGCGTTTCCACCTACAAAAACTTCGATCAATCCTGAGGATTAAATGGGAAGACCGCATCACCAATATTGCTGTTCTGGAAAAGGCTCAAATCAACAGCATAGAATCATCCATAATAGGTCACCAATTTAGATGGATTGGTCATGTCCATCGGATGGATGATGTGAGATTACCTTGTCAAATGCTATATGGTGCGTTATGCTATGTCACGAGACTTCATGGTGGTCCTAAGAGATGCTACAAGGACCAATTTAAGCAGACCCTGAAATTGACAGGTCTTGATGCACAAACCTGGGACATGCTGGCTGAAGACTGCTCAACTTGGCGCCGTACCATCTCGGATACTGTAAAGACGTTTGAAAGGGATCGACGCACACATGAGGAGGCCAAGTGTCACGCTAGGAAACTTCGAGCAGCCCAACCACGTCCTCCTCCAGCAATACTATGTGACTTGTGTGGACGCTTGTTCCATGCCAGGATTGGACTCTTTAGTCACCGTAAACACATCCACAAACTGGACTGAAGGAAGAAGATTTATACTCGGATTCGAGTTAAAGCCGATGATGATGATGACAGTATTAGCAACAAAGGTTTTTCAAACTCCATTCAACAATTGCTAGATTTTAGATTTTTTTAAATAGGTTTTTCTGATGTTATTTTTAAAGTGTTAATTATTCGATAGACCAATGTATTTATAGTGTTTTTACAATGTTGTGTCAAGGCTAGAGAAAGGAGCATTGAAAGTAGCCAGCGAAACATGTACCTCAATATGACAAAATAAATTCATAGTATGAAAAGGTATTGACTAGGCGGAACCATATAACTTTTTTTATCACTGTATTATACTAACCATAGGAGTAACAATTCACGGAGACATGGTGGACATCCCACCGATGCCATTCTTCTAGGTCTAACATAAACTATTACGCCAGAAATCGGCGTGAAGGTAAAATCACCTCCAGATATATCCGTATTCTGCTCGGAAAGAGTTAATGGTGTTTGAATGTAACAGCCATATGTTGATAGATTTACTGGCACGTTCAAAAATTCCTCCAGGTCATTATTCCAGCAACCCAGCATTTTCAAAGCAGGAAAGGAATGTTAAACCCACTATCATCATCATCATCATATATGCTATTGCTTTCCTAACTTGGAAAGTTATGACATGCCACTGATAAAAAGTAATACTGAGGTCATTGCAAGTCATCATCATCATAAGTCGTTTTACTCATTGCTGAGCGTCGTTACCTCATTTCTTCACTTTATTAGTAACTACATCCTTGACGAGACGTTTCCACCCTAAGCGATCTTCATCCCTTCGTAAGATGTCGTGAAGAGGTAGGCCGGTGATTTCTTTGCTTGCAAGTAGCAATGTGATTTTTGATAGGTATCATGTTTGTGGGATAATGGCAGGCTCCTCAATTCGGAGAACATATCTGCAGCACTGGAACAATGCATCGTTATTTTTGCAGGGGCAGAGCGCCTGGTACGCCACTTACACCAGCACAAGATTCCCATAGCAGTGGCCACCAGCAGCGGCAAGGACAGCATGGTACTGAAGATGAAGAACCATCAGGAACTCCTCTCACTGTTTGACCACGTGGTGATGGGTTCCTCTGATCCGGAGGTGAAGAATGGCAAGCCTGCACCGGACATCTTCCTCGTCTGTGCCTCCAGGTTCCCAGACCAGCCTAGCCCAGAAAAGGTAATTGCCAAGTCGTAGTGGTGAGAGTCCAAAGATTTTTATTCCCAGCCAAGAATGCTGGATCATAGAAGGGCTCGTGAAACACCTATGGTATCACATTTCATAATTAAAAGACAAAATTATTATAGTAAGTTATTGAGGTTTTAAGTGGCAGAACTACAAGGTCATCTGCCCGTCTTAAAACAGATTAAATTATAAAAATTTAGAATGAAATTAAGAATTTAGAGGTTTAGAGAAAAGATTGAATTAAAATAAAACAAAAAATTAAAAATAAACAAAAATTACGGAAAAACAGAAATTCAGAATTAAAAAAACGAACAAGTCTTTGAATCAATGTACACTGGAAAATTTAGATTACGGGCCCTAACCCACTCTCACTTATAAAGCGGATTAGGTAGATTTCATTAGAAAGCTAACTATTGCAATGAGTACCATGTTTCGACTTCCGGAAAATTTCGACATATCTTCGCGTTTCACATCCCCTAGGCCCCAAAACCACCGTCCGTTCAAAAGTTTATATATAATTTATAATGTATATCACTTTCAGGGGCAGATGACCTCATAGTTCCGCCCCTTAAAACAACAACTAACTATATCACTTTCTTGTGGACATGATAACTACCGCAATTTTGCACCAATCACTTTGAATTTTTTACATAATATGTATCCCTTGAAAATCTCGGTCGAGTTCGTTAACGGGCACAATCGGTCGAAGGGGGTGAAAATGGGGGACCTTAATTTTTTTTTTTTCCAAGAAGTGAAATATCGCTATAACTCTCTTAATATGTGAAACATCAATTCCATTCAAAGTTCATATTATGTGTCGGATAAGGCCCAAAAATTTATGTTTGAAAAGTTCCACCAACCATTGACCAAAGGGGTGGGAAAAAGTGGGTTTTTCTGGAAACATTAATCATATCTCTCTTAATAGGCACAACATCAAATCCGTACGAAATGGAAAATATTCCCCTATAATTACCTAGAACTTTTGTCTGAAAGAATTTTTGATATGACCCACCATTACGCCAAAGGATGAGCAAAATGATTTCGGAATTGGAAGAAAATGCCAAGATCCATCAGAGGTTGTCATGACAACGCTACTAAATTGATAAGGGATGAGCCATCAGAGGTTGCCATGACAACTCCATTGCATGAGATCTCATTCAGTTTTCCATCTGACTCTGTGGGAAGCGGCTTTGGTAATGTACCTGGTAGCATGCTGAACTTCTATGCCCAAGGTCGCGAGTTCAAAGCCGGCCGAAGTCATCGGATTTTCTAAGAGCTCTAAAAATCCCTCAGTAGGCTTTCCTTCGGAGGGGGAGTTCCAAAGTCCATTGCGAGTTGCTGGTTGCTGTGGCATCTATTAGCCAAGTTCACAGCTAGGTGTCGTTGATGGTAGTATTTGGTAGCAAAATTAGGAACTACTACTTGAAATTGACCATCTGCAGTCCTTACCTGAATTACAGACTAATACTGCCATCACAATTAACACCATTTATCAGACAGATTCTATACACACCCAAAGTACATGGGGTTACATGACCGCGTTGTCGCAGCCCCTAAACTTAGTAACCAACATCTCTGCGGGAGATAAAATTTTGCGTGAAGAAGTAACAGACCGTTAGATAGTTACATATCAGTGTCGAAACCTTGCATAAGGACAGTGTGACCACAAGTATAAAAATGGACCCCAAATAACGAGAAGGTTACCATCCCCATAAAACAATAAAATGTTAAAAATGCATAAAAGGATGAAAAACAAAGTTAATTAAGCTCCAATTGTAAAATACTTTCTCGCAATAAATGAGGTCTGATCCTTCTACGTAAACTTCCATATTCTGCCTATTTTCGCCTATCCCCTAGTTTGCCCGGTGAAATCTACCTCCGCCTTCCGGCATGCCGAGAGGGATTTTTTTTTTAAATCAAGTAAGGACTGCATACGATAATTTCAAGTAGTTCCTACTTTCTACAAAATGCTACCATCCTCAACACCTAGTTGTGAACTTGGCTACTACTACATGCCATCGCAACCAGCGCCTGGTGACGAACGTTGGAACTTAAGAGCATTAATCAAACCTAACCTACAAATTTTGCTTCACACAAGTTTAGTTAAGGAAGGTCCTTTTACATGCCATAAATCTATGACATGGGCCCGCCAGCTTTACTTCCCCTCCAAAGGAAGGCATACTGGGGGATTTTTAACGCTCCTAAAAAAAATTCAACAACTTCGGCCGTATTTGAACCCGCGACCTACTGTCAACCAAAATATTATGTGCACTCGAGTTTGAAGGTTGTTTGTGAAGTAACCAATAGACCTACATAAAATCCAATAACATCATCACAGGGTGTCGAGCGATACGGGAATTATACGGGAATTTTAGTGACCCGGGAAAAATACGGGAATTATACGGGAAATTCGCACTTGATACGGGAAATCTTGAAAAGTCTCATAATGCCCGACTTCTTAGCCCCCGAACGCTCGGTAGAGTCCTCACGCTCAATCTTCTATTTCGCCTGCAGACCGCGCTGCCACCCGTAATTTGCGCCACCGATAGAGCGCTAAGCGGGATGAGAACCCAGTCAACGTCGAATGCATACTTTGCCTGGCCGACCGCCGGCCGTACCCTCTACGCGTGGGGCTACGCGCGCCGCGCTCGTTGCTGACAATGACATACAGGAATCAGTCCGCCTTGTTATTCACAGAGGAGACCTGGGTTTCTCGACAAGAGCAGCCCTTAATGAAGCTAACAGATCAAGATATTAGAAAATTCCAGACGCGGATGTGCTGCAATTTCGCACCAACTGCCGAAAATTGTACATTCGTATCCTATGGCTGAAAAAATCAAAGAGTGGTCAACTCTTGCTCACGAGAGACCCGTGCTATTTCCTGCCTAGACACTATAGGGGTCGCTGAGACTCCTAAGTTGGAAGAAGTTACGATCGTCATTGCCCTGGAAATTCTTTGTAATCAGAAGAATTTGCTTTCTGGCGCAATGGCTACGCTGACGTATAATCTTGGCGAAGTGTATTTTTTTCACGGAGCAACTTAACACCGTAGTAGGCACGCAGCTTTTTGTATTTAGTTTTCTGGCATCTTGTTTTAAATTATTGACTGACATATTTCTAAATGCAGACAATCCATACCTCCATTAGGATTCTAGTTCCATAATTCATGCAAAGTGAGGTCCGTTCGTTTGTGAAATTGGGGTCATAACCCCCCTACCCTTTCAGTGATTACCATATGGTACTTTACGTAGACTAGGGTGAAGATGTAAATGAGCATTAAAAAAATATGTTGCCAGTTGTTTGGTTTATTAACTTGCGGTAATATCATCCATAGGTAATGAAAACTGGGCATGGTTGGATTTTAAGGTAGAGCCGCATGTGCTATCAAATCGCTTTCTTGCAATACCTGGAATATGTATAGAATTATAAAATGATTATTGGTTAAATAAGTGTTAATAGATAGGCTATTATAATTATAATGATGAAATAAATATTAAAGAAGAAACGATGCGTTGTTAGTAAATATTAGGCCTACCGGTACGGCGAATAGCCTACAACTCGTAGCTTACGTCACAATTTAGCATTTAAACAGGTCACGTTAATGCATAATATGCCAATATAACAACTGGATAGCAAATTATAATAATATTCTCACATATAACATATATAATTTGCACCAACTTAATTATTGTAGTCTAAGATATGTTAGACCAATGCCGTTTGAAATGTGCAAATCGCACACTTTGTAGGCAAGCTGTTTGTTATGGTCGTCTCTGATGCGAAGTTCTACTAATTACTCTTTTTGGAGACACTTGTCTTTGGAATATTCATGAAAGATCAACCCTTTAGTTATTATTTCATAAGTTGAACGCCTAAAAACAAAACCACAATCCGAAATAATAACGAAGATAATCACGAACGAAAGTTTCACTGCCAATGCAAATCAAATGGAGATTCGCGGACCGGAAGTTCGTTATGCATAAGCTTCGATGCCATTTTAACTCGTGGAAGCTCTATAATGTTACGGTACCATACAATTCAATCACTTCCAGTAAATATTTATTACTAGCGGACCCGTGCGAGAAATCTCGCATGTTCATAAACCACACTTTCTCCAATAGGAAAAATGAGACACTTAAGGAGAAAGGTTATGTTTTTATTTCAACCAAATGATTATAGAACACTATTAACATTTCAGGATAAAGGAAAGACCTCAGAATGTTAATGACATGAAACATGCGTCTCAGTGGCCCGTGGACAGGAAGTATGGAGCGTATTATCCTACGTCAACGGTGATTGCAAATCGCACACTTCGTACAATTTTTTAAAGTCCTTTTTTAAAGAAATTATAGATATTTATGAAATTATAGTGCAATAAGTCACTGCTAATGTCTATTCTCTTTCATTTGAATGCTCATATGTCACGATCGATCGCTTGTGAGCGCCGCAGGAGGGATGCGTACTACTGAAATAATATATATGAAGATGTGACACTCCTATTCTCTACTCTCTCAACCCTCCTCAGTAGTGATGGGCTGCGAGTGGACTCGCGAAGAATCGAGTCTGGAACCGTAAAACTCGAGATACTCGAGTCCGGAATCGAGGCCGAGGACGCTGTCAGCGTTATCCGTTAGCCATATATGGAAACTACACGATATATAGTAATGTCGGTACGCCTTGGCCAAGTATTATTAGTTTCCCATCAATGCACAGTGATACAATAGGATATTCAAAATTGGAAACCGGCAAGAAGTGGACTGATGACAGAAAGAAAGAACGCAATACAGTAAAGAGAAATTTCCTTCAACGTGATAATTTGCTAAGCAGTAGTATATATCGCTGTTGATAACGCCATTAGTCTTATCGATATCTCTGGTTGAGTGGTTAACGGTGCTAACTTTCACGCAGCGTGCTGGGGTTCGATTCCCGGCGACGAGGTTTTTTTAAACTTGATTTTTTAAATTACATTTCTTTCTTTATCATTACCTAGTCGTTACAATATGAAGCATAGGGTGCATTTTGCAAACGATTTCTCTTGTAAATCACTAGTAGAAAAGTCGTTTGCAAGTTTAGCGAGTGTTGGGAATTTGGCCGCATTCTGTCCTATATCGTAAGTACGGATCGTGACGTCACCGTGGAGACTCGAGTCCTTCGCACGGGTTACTCGTTCAGACTCGGAACTGCTAGACTCGATTCTCGCGAGTCCAAGCGTCACTCGCGCACATAATTTCTCCTCAGTAATACAGTCATTTATATCAGCTCTCCTCAGGTAAACGGTATTTTATTTGTGTTCGTAGCATCCCATCCCATCTGCGAGAGAGTTCACTCGCGCGCGCGGGCGCGCGCTTTGCTCACGCTACGGGTTAGGCCTAAATATCGCCATCACCCGTGAGCTGCGGAAGTGTCTCCAAAAATGCAGTTACACTTACGCCAGACAATTTTGATTCGCGCTTTAAGATTCATTTTTCAGCCATTCGGTATGCGAACTCTAGTCTTAGAGGGTTCTAAAATATACGGGAATTTGGTGGATTTTCGTACGGGAAATACGGGAATTATACGGGAATTTGAAAAAAGGCCATCGCTCGACACCCTGCATCATTTTCGTCGGTCTATTTTACGTTAGTTCATGTAGGTTTGGAATTTTTAATTTATATTTTAATATTTTTTATCGCAGTTGGAACTCAAAAAGTGCCCGTTTTTAAGCGTGTTTCAACCATGCGTCACATTTAAGAATTTTCTCACAAACCCGTCATCAGATCGAATCCAAATTTTAACACAATATACATTGGAATGTTGTATAACTCGTTTATTATTTTCAAAATTTTGTATGTCCAAGAAACAAAGTTGTTATCATTTTTGTAAGGTAACTTTTTCTCGGCTCGGGGTCGTTGGAAAATGTAGTTCTTGGTTGCGTTGTAATCCTTATATATCAAAAAGGTATGCTGTATTATTGTGAAATACGTAAATTAATTCACTTATTTTATATCGGTTTGTATTTGTATGGGGAATTAAGACATGGTTCACGAGTTAGCCGCTCCGGTGAAAGCTGTACAACGTTGCCAAGATGGGCTCCATCACGCTTTATGGCGCACCTCGCTCGGAAGTGATGGTCTCCATATCAGCAACGCTGTACAGCATTTACCGGAGCGGCTAGCTGGTGAACCATGTCTTAGTTCCCCGTACAAATACGAACCAATATAAAATAAGTGAATTAATTTACGTATTTCACAGACATACAGCATAATTTTTTGGTCTACAGTAGGACATAGAGCTCAGCATGCTACCAACTATGCCACCGAAGCTGCCAAGCTAATATATAATCCATCTTCACATTGAAAAACAGTTGCTAGAAAATTATTATAACTTTATAATCTCAAATATCGCTTTTTTTTATATATTTATGCCATACAATGATTACGGTACTATTGCAGTGTTATATTGAGATCAGTCCTTGTAAACATACAGTGTATTAACTTTAGTTGACCTTCATTATGAACCCAGGTGTTGGTGTTTGAAGATGCCCCTAACGGTGTGAAAGCAGGACGAGCAGCTGGCATGCAGGTGGTGATGGTCCCGGACCCACACGTCACAGAGGACAAGAAGAAAGAGGCTACACTAGTTCTCAGCTCACTGGAGGAGATCAAGCCTGAGCTCTTTGGGCTACCACCACTTTAAACCTGTTCCTCTTAGTCGTATAAATTGGGTGCTTGTGGATTATATTGTGGATTGGATGGACTGTATACATACCTGCAAACCTTCTAAAACTAAAAATCAAGAGATTTTGATATGAAATTCAGGAGATGGAAATAGTGCATATTAGCTCAATTAATTGACAAACTTTGCTTCAAAAAAGTGATGTAAATAAGTATTCGGCATTTATTATCCCATTGCTTTCACTTTTAACACCAAAATATTTTTAAATTATTTTTCCTGGTGTTTTTTTTTTGTTCCCACGTGTTTCGAAATATCATTTTTTCCGCCATGTGATATCAGAACATTACATCGACAAACAGTACAGAATGGAAATTAATTGACCTTTGCTGGATTCAATTGTGTACGGAAATTGTTCGGAAAACCGTTTCTAAAAAACGATTATTGCATTTTTGGTCATAGCGAAGTGTAAAAAAACGAGCAAAAACACTAGAATGTGACGGAAATGTTACAGCAAAGTCAGTAAACATTCACTTACACTGGAACAAAACCCATTTACGAATTCAGGTACCCAAATAATATTCGTCTCCTGCCCACTATAAACACTTCCAAAACATACTGAAAAATATTTGAAGTTGCCAATAATTTACAAAAATCATGATGATAATTTGAGTAATCATGTGATGGGAAAATCTATGGAAAATCGGGAGTCTCCCGCCTAAATCTCGAAAGTTGGCAGATATGTGTATATAAGTGAGAGTTAGAGTCTGATAGCAGTTGCAGTACGTTGTATGAGCCAGCCTTCAGGTTGCCGTCAATAGGTAGAAATAAATGCTCTGCTATTAAACAAACGGAAACATATTACTCATTGATGAAACAGATTAAAGTTATGGGCTATCTAAATTAGAGCGCCATATCCCCTCCAGGGACTTCTTCAAGGGATCACTAACTAGGCATACCAAACCGGAGTTTACGTTTGGTAGGGTGACCAGTTCCTTTCCACTCCTCCTCCCGTTATAGCATCCGGCAGGTTCCCATTTTGCATCACGAGGCTGGGAGACCCTGTACCATACCATACCAAGACTTTTAAATTCTTGTCAGAGCCGGGGATCGAACCCGGTACCTCGGGGGTGACAGCCACCAATGCTATCCACTGCACCACGAGGTAGTCATGAGCTATCTAAGCTATCTTACAAACAATCCTCTTCACTCATATCAGAAAAATACAATAAATATACAAAAAAACAAAAAAAGTTAAGTTAAATTTATTAACCAACATGACAAATTCAAATGTTGTTTGTCAAGAAACGTGGTATGCTCCATCAGAGAAAGCAAAGCCAACTCCGTACAGGCCATGGAGGCCGTGGTAGTAGTGGAAGGTAGAGGCTTCCACTCTTTGTGGTAACAGCATTAGATGGGATGGAGTTGTCAGCTCCACGCCCGGCCGTCTTTGCTCCCAGGAATAACCCTGGTACTCATTTCTGGTGTAGGATGAGTGATCCCCAGGGCTATTTGCGTTTCCGAAAGTGGTAGTTGTGTTTCTAAAATCCACTACCCGGGTGGGGATCGAACCTACTCCCTTTCAGTTTGACGCTCAGCGCCTCTACCGACTGCGCTACGCAGCCCCGTCCTCTTTCAGATAGATCTGCAAACTCCTGGTGATATTTATACAGTATGTATTTTACATCCCTCTTTACTAATGCAGATTTTAGAGACACTGAGCTGCCAGAATTATGCCTCAAAGGGGTACTTAAACTCTTCCCAAGTAGATGCTTTTATGGCTCTGAGAGGATTTTTTTTTTTTTTTTTTTTTTTTTTTTCAAAATGCAAGATGTGTAGATTATATTTTTCATACACTAAATTTAATTTGAACTCTTATATATTTCGTATATCTGTTGATACTTAAAATTCGAGTGGCATCTGAAGATTGTAAAGTTAATTAATTATAATTATTAATTAATTAATAATTAAGTGTGGAACGGCGGCTTCGGTGGCGTAGTTGGTAGCATGCTGAGCTTCTATGCCCAAGGTCACGGGTTCAAACCTGGCCAAAGTTGTTGGATTTTTAAGAGAGTTAAAAATCCCTCAGTATGCCTTCCTTTGGAGGGGAAGCAAAGCCAGTGGTCCCATGTCATAGATTTATGTCCTGAAAAAGAATCTTCCACTAACTATACTTGTGTGAAGCCAAAATTTGTAGGTTAGGTTTGATTAATGCTTTTAAGTTCCAACGTTCGCCACTGGGCGCTGGTTGCGATGGCATCTAGTAGTAGTGAAGTTCATGGCTAGGTGTCATGGACAGTCGAATTGGTGGTGAAAGTAGGAACTACTTGAAATTATCGTCTGCAGTCCTTACTTGAATTAAAAACAGATAACACACACTAATACAGTCATCACAATTAACACCGGTTATCAGACAGATTCTACACACACCGAAAGTACACGGGGCTACATGACCGCATTGTCGCAGAATCTAAACTAAGGAACCAACCAAGCTCCCTTTCCTTGATTCCCGTAGTGCACTGGCATTGCTCATGATGTAGATACACATGTATTGAGCGTCTTGCAAAGGCCTTCTCAATGTACACTAGCTACGCGTCTTTTTTAGGTGTACCATAAGAACTGAAGAGCCCAATGGTACACTGGGGCGAAACGCTAGCAATTTGTTTTAGTTAGCCGGAACATTTCATCATATTTTGTGTTAAAAGAGTTAATATGTCAGTAAATCTATTTACAAAACTCCCTCACATTTAAGCATCCTCAAATGCAACCTGAAGGTCTACTTTTGTATTGGGAAGGAAACAGTGTTGAACATTGTGATATGTCATTCCATTAGACACTTTAATTTATAATCATAAGAAAGAGAGGATGGAAACTTAATCACCGCATCAATAATTCTTCAATGCTATGGACCCCGAATAGTGTGTTTCTACCTACCGGTGTCTTCAGGGAGGCAATCATTATACTGCCATACTGTGAGAATACAAAGCCTAAGTACTTAAAATGGTCCAGGTCTAGTACAGAATGAGAGACCTTTTTCCTCCTAGATGGCAACTACTTTCAGACTCCAACTCTCATGATTACAGCTATAGAGTTACTTAATTTTAAATACCGGTATACAGAGTGTACCTCCTTTTCAGAGCATGTCCTGTGAGGGGACATGTCAGTGGTCTCCTTGTTATGGAGGCTTCAAACATTATTAACTAAATTCTCTTTGAACACATGTTAATACTTAAAATGTTTTCGTCTTGATTGTTGAAACATGTTTTCGTCCCTTCAGTGGGGCCTTCAGCAGCTTGGTTACTTAGTTTTATTGGGTATTTAGGAATATTATTATTATCCATGATTGGTCCGTATTGACAAATTTAGTTCAAGTTTAGATTAATTAAACATTTCCGTGGAGTCAATACTTGGCTTTTAGCATTTGTTTACAGTTGTACAGTACATGACTTCCCGAAAGCTTGAGCGCTTCCATCAACTGAAACTTCGATCCATCCTTAAGATAAAGTGGGAAGACCACATCACCAATCTTGATGTTCTTGACAAAGCGCTTGCTAATAGTATAGAATCATCCATCATTGGTCATCAACTTAGATGGATTGGACATGTCCATCGGATGGATGATACGAGACTACCACGCCAGGTTCTGTATGGTGAACTCACCTCCGGCACCAGACCTCATGGAGGCCCTAAGAGACGTTACAAGGACCAATTTAAGCAGAATATGAAGTTGACAGGACTCAAACCACAAACCTGGGACCAGCTTGTTAAAGACCGTTCAACTTGGCGCCAGACCATCCCGGCTGCTGTCAAAATGTTTGAAGAAGAACGTCGTAGAATTGTTAAGGCCAAGCAACAAGCACGAAAGCTCCGTGCAGCACAGCCATGGCCTCCACCAACAGTTCCGTGTGATGTGTGTGGACGTTTGTTTCATGCACGCATTGGGCTGTTCAGTCACCGCAAACATGCCCACAGACCTCAACCTTAGATTATTTTAGACGGTTTTGGAAGAAGATGTATACTCGGAAACGAGTTAAAGCCGACGACGACAACGATATCATGCTTCTCACACTCCTCCGGAATGCTTCTGCCAATCTCGCCCGCTCATTTATTTATCTATCGTTTCTTCCATTATCTTGTATCAGGCTTCCCAAATACTTAAAACTCTCCACTTTCTTCAGCTGTTCCCCCACCAATTGTTATTCCCATTGTGGTTCTTTCCTTCTTCCTTGTTGTGATCACCATCTCAAACTTGTTTATGCTAAATTTCATCCCATATCCTTGTATTATTCCTTCCCACACGTCCGACTGCTCCTGTACTTCCTCCTCCTTGTTTCCCCAAACGACGACAGTCGAACTTGGATAACTCGAAGCTCAAGGGACCGAAAAGAACTTCGAGTTATCCATGAATTCGAGTTATCCAAAACGGTCGTTTGGGAGGGGGTAGGGTGTATAATAATGGAAAACAAGCCTTCAAAACATTACATTCTTTTTGCTTCAGGCCCAGCTCAGTTTCCTCGATGATTTTATTATTCTCAGCTAGCGTCAGTGTATTCAGCTTTGAGCCAGATGTAGAGCGACTTGCTTTTGAAAGAGACATGGTAACCTATTAACAAAGAAATTTGCACTTAAATCCGGTTCACTTGCTGTGATTGTAACCAAACGCCCACTTGCCTGTTAAGACACGATGCTACCCACACTGACGGAGCAGGGGTGGGGGGGAAGAAACGCCCACGAACACCTAAATTGACCTACGAAGTCTGCTTTCCTTCCGAGGCATTGTCGAAGCAAGAGGGGGGAAAGCGATAAAGCGAGAGAGAAAGAGAGATGCGCTTACTGACCTTGAGCAGAACCGAAAATCAAACTGGGACTGGGCTTGAAACTGACAAAAACCTGTTTCATCCGAACAAATCTTTATGACTTCCGGAACTCAAACTTCGAGTTATCCAAAAAAACTTTGAGTTATCCACGATTTTTTTACATTGTCAGTATAGGAAATTCAAGGGCCCGGAGAAAAACTTCGAGTTATCCACGAATTCGACTGTACATGTTTCGGGGCATTGGGAAACTAGAGAAAAGTTTTTGCTCCTTCAACAGCTTTTGTCTTTTCGTAAAAGCAGGGTGCGATGGTTATAGAAAGAATATTTAAGTTCAAAGAAGAAAAGGCACTTTTCTTTTAAAATATACTGTATCATAAGTTGCTTCAATTGTAATCCAATCCCGTGTATTTCGCTTTCATCAAGATCACTGTAATTCTTGTATATTCTCATTGTGAACTCCATGTGCGTAACTTCACGCACGGGTTTCTTTTGAGATGTTTCCACGGAAGTGGCTGATGGCACGGCCAGTCAAAATTTTGATTTAACCGGGATGTTCTTTGAGTAAGTTTTCACCAATACCAGTCGGGCCTGTTTTCACATGGGTGAACTGGGGCTAGCAGTGCTTCATACAGTGGCTTATTGAATTTCGTCATTCCGAGGCCATCTCGCTGAAGTGATGGGTCCATATAAGTTTCACTCCCCTGGACTGGGGCGACTGCTGTCAAGTGTGCTGTGTACCAACCACTTGCGTAGTGTGAGTCGTAGCCTGCAAGCACAAGGACAGACTCCTTTCTTCTGCCAGGTTATAAGCATATGCAACCGACCAGCACACAAATACGAATGTGCTATACGACAATTATGCCATTAAATTTTATAAATCTATTTTTTGTATTTGAAAAGTAGGGTGCAATGATTATGCTAGCAATGAATATGCGAGGAAATGCGGTAACATAACTTAATTTATTTTAGTATTTCACTAACAAAGGTAGCTTGCCAGGATGGGTGAGTGGATAGCGTGTCTGTCTACCAACCCCAAGATTGCAGGTTCGCTCGTGGCCGTGGTAAGTGATTTTTGAAAGGCGGCAAAAATACGATACGCATGTCATACGTTGTTGGCATGTTAAAGAACCCATTTGAATTCAGTAGGCCGAGTTCATAATGGCAAAATTAATCTCGGGAGTTTCCGCCAACACAAAGTTCCTCATTTCTCTACTAGAAAGCGCTATAGTGTTCAAGGAGCTTAGATATCGAACATCTAACCTCCTTGACTTTCAAAGTCAAGGAACAACAAAATTCCTCATGCAAGCTACCCTCTGGTTGCAAATAACAAAGCTTGCACCCGGCCACCGAGGCCATACGATATTATTATTATTGTTATACTAACAAAGGTCATTATTTTTAATGAACTGAATTTTAAAATGCAACTAAAACGAAGAAAAGCATTAGCAAAACCATTGACTATATGTTCTCTTGATTTCATCATCATCTTGCACAGTTTCCAGCCACTGGGCGGGTCTGTTTTGATTTAAAGATCATTATTGTGATTTGAAAATAATTTTTTAACTGGTCAAGACTAATGTTTAGTCAAAAAATTTACCGGGCGGATATGAAAGAACATTAATTGAATGAATTCATCATTGAACTTGCTAATCTGTGTGTCTATGTTTTTCCTTTCCATTAGCCATGCCCCGCCTTGTCAATTGGTTATGGCATCTAATAGAACTATTGGTTATCATTACTTCACAGGGCATTACCTGAAAAGGAGGTTCCACATTTCTTAAGTTTAGTTAGTTATTATTGTTTTAAGGGACAGAACTACGAGGTCATCTGCCCCCTCTTTTTAAGTTTGTTGTATAATAGAGTCAGAATGTTTGTATTTTATAGTCTGGTATGTGGTTCAAGTACAAAATACAAATCCAGAGTGAGATAGGTCATGATTTTAAATGTAGGTTACATTTAAAGGGACAAATATTGATGTTTTAGATTTAGAATATATATGTGAATATTACCTGCATTTTTTTAAAATCCAGAGTAATTATCCATTGAAAGTAAAAAAATCTCGCATCCAGACCAGGAATCGGACCCTGGTCCCTTTACACCAAAATCCTCTTTGCCTTGAACTGAAACGTTAATTAGTGCCCCATGTTGGTAGCGAAATGAAACGTTTTTGCTAGCCCACACTGTTGGGTAAGAAATGTAACTGTTTACCTTTGCCTAAGCTATGTTGTTTTAATGGGCGCCAAGACCTCAATGCAATGCTGAAATCTAAATTTGTATTTAACAACGTCTAGCTCTGGTAGAACACCGTCAAGAATCTATTCACTCAGATCGTGGTATGATTTGATCATTAACCCAACAAACAATTGTATCAGGAGAAGGAATTGGTCTATATCTATTGCTACCTACTGAAAGCAAAGATTGCATTGTAAAAGAAATGAATTTATTATATAAAACAAGTATAGCAAAATTAATAATAATAATAACTATAAAATTTAAATTGGAGCGTTGTGATTTTAATATTACCGATAGAAAATTACGTGAAAACGGAGTCTGATAAATTGATTTTACTCTTATTTCCAAGCTATGAAGTTACTGAATTATGAAATATAAAACAAAGAAAAATGAGAGATTGCGTATTTCTGCGTCATTAGCGCTTACCCCTGGAAATTGCCAAAGCATTTCCCTCGTTCTTGATGATGCTGTGTGCTTCCCACAGTCTCCTGGACGTCGTCATCTCCGTCGAAATTTGATGATATTCTGGTAGATTAGATAATTCTATGGTCCGTACATCGGACCCAAACTCTCGTAAAACCGCACTGGTTACGTTTTACAAAAGTTCGTCGCTAACTCCACTGAACATCGGAGCGACACGCACTTGCGACCGTACACTGCAAGTTCTACACAGATTGTCCGTTCCACGGAACATCGGAGCGTCCCCCGCGTATAACCATACTCCGCAAGTATTTCACAGATTCTCCACGTCCCACGGAACATCGGAGCGACTCCCGCGTATATCCACACTCGGCAAGAACTATACAGATTGTCCACGTCCCACGGAACATCGGAGCGACTCCCGCGTATATCCACACTCCGCAAGAACTACACAGATTGTCCGCGTCTCACGGCGCGTCGAACGATATATTCACCTGTCGGCTCCCCCACTCTTCAGCCGGCTTCAGCTTGCGTGGTCCTCACTGATTGGTTGAGCACGCCGCTAGTTCCCCTCCTCTGCCTCATTACACTCGGCGCGCGAGAGTTCCGTTTCGACAATTCGTCTTTTCTAGACCTTGCGACCCAAGATTGCGTAATACTTCTCGACAGGAATCAGCTTGCATTTGAATTCCCAGTGAGTCATGTCTCTCAAATACCCTAACTGACAAAACTCCGTAAAATTCCGTAATCAGATAATTTTCTATGATATCGTCGTTCGTAATAATTTGCTTGATAGCGTTTTCTAAGACATAGAAAACCTATCTGTATGCTTATAATTTTTATAAAATGCTCCGAAAATATCTAAATAATAATTATAATAAATTAATAATAATAATAAATTAACATGAAAAATTCTCTTGGCTGAACAATTTGCCGCGTAAATAAATATAGAATGGCTTCCTACTGACTTATGCCAGTTGCATAAAACCCCTCGAAAAACACGTTACATATTCGCCTCGGATCATCGGATGATTTACCGTGACGACGGTCCATTATCCGATTATCCCAGACACGTTAATAAACCCCATCCAAAATACATATTACATAAATGAAATCACCCTAAATTACAGATATATACACTCATATTTTTTCTTCACGCACTTTGCGTCAAAGTTTGTTGTCACTATGGATTGCACTTTGCAACCAGTCCAATGTTTTACATATGGAATAGTGTTCCACGGATATTTCCGCCTCTCAAATTTCTCTATGTTGGAGAAATAGACATAATTAATGTGTGAGCACTATGTATTTATGATGTCATATCACACGCATTGAAGGTGTTCTGATATATTTATATCACCATAGAACTTCCTAATTTCACTGGAGGTTCCTTCCTTATTGTGAAATTAATCCCACTTATCACTGAGCACACGATCACACTATTGTGGCAGCGCCTCGTGACCATAATACTTAATCTCTCTTTAAAGTAGATTAAATTAAGATTGACTTCTGAAAAAAAAAAAAACAGTAAATGCGCATTACATATAACACCAAATATTTCTGTGCCGTAATCGCCCTGTCTTGTTAAGTTCCCGTAGACCATATTCTACTTAATACTAGTTCTCAATACAGACCATTTCTCCTCACACAAATAATACCATTGTACAAATTATCTTAAATTACACACTTACAAATCTTACATGGCGAGGCCGTAAACAGAAATCACGTGTGCTGATATGTATGAGTTTCATGAAGGACTGTCTCGCATTCTGATGGCCCATCTTTTATCTCGTGGACGCCTTAAGCTAACAAGCCCTATACAAGCGCTCCCCCATCTCTTGGAGATAAATGGGAACCCATCAGCGCTGCCAAAATGGCCTTGGTGCATCGAGACAATTTAGTGCTCAACAGCATCCGACAATCCCGTCATATTTCCCTGTACCTTAAAAACTCTCATTTACTTACATACTACCCCCCTGTGTGACTTCTGATACGCCTGCCTGGAAGACCATCTCCTCCCACGCACCAAATACCACACTTGCTCATTTGATAGGCTGGCTCGCCAGCTAAACACACTCACTTTATGACACATATCTTCGTAGACTATGTATATTATACGTTCCGTATAATCTGTTTCCCTCACTATTCTCCAGCACATATGCTGTTTTTCCAATACGTTTGGAAACTATAAATGTTTCTGCGTCACCTGCTTCCAACCTTGCAAGTGGCTCCCTTAAAATGAACGTCATCACGTTGCTCTACCTACTAGCATATTTCTCAGTGTCTGTAACGATGCCCTATTGCTACTGTCCACACATGCACATATTAAAATACCGTCCTCTGCTTTAACCACAGGATAATCCCTACATAAATTAGTGTCCCTCGATAGCATGTCTGCAAGAATGTTATCTTTACCTTTAATATATTTTACTGTGAATTCGTATTCCTGCAGAGCAAGAATCCACCTACTAACTCTGTTAGAACTGAGTTTACAAGTCCTCATATACAGTAATGCATGGTGATCTGTGTGGATCTCAAATTTCCCCCCTACTAAATACATTCTAAATTTCCCTAAACTGAAAACAATACCTAAAAGCTCTAACTCAGTAATCGTGTATCTTTTCTCCGCTGCTGTCAGTCCTCGCGAGGCTAAAGATACAATGCACAGATTACCCTCATCATCTTTCTGACATAATACTCCAGCAATGCCTATATGTGAAGCATCTGTCATAACCACATATTCCTTATCTTTTAAAGGATATTTCAGCACTACAGCTTTCTCAAAACCTTCCTTTAGCGCTCTAAAAGCCTGATCATGCTTGGACTCCCATCTCCACCGAGTCCCACTTTTAAGCAATTCCCTGAATGGTTCTACCAACCCTGAGTATTTAAGAACGAACCTCCTGAAAAAGTTGCAAATTCCCAGGTAAGTTTTTAACTGTTTAACATTCTGTGGCACCTCTGCGTTAAGTATCTTATTAACCCTACTTTCTTCTGGTGTTACACCTCTACTCGACACTCTATGACCTAAAAATGTCACTTCTGACTGACAGAATGACGACTTAGACAGCTTCAAAGTGAACCCTGCCTGATCTAACTTCTGAAAAACTATATCTAAATGACATAGATGCTCCTCAAAACTGCGTGAACTAATTACCATATCATCTATGTAAATGGTTACAAACTCTCCTGTGTCATCCCCTAATGCGATGTTTAAAGCCCTAATTAAAGCTGCTGAACTACTCTTTAACCCATAAGGTGTTCTACAAAATTGATAAAGGTTATATTTATGACTAAAAGCTGTAAATGGTCTATCTTCGTACATAAGTGGCACTTGCCAAAAACTGGAACTCAAATCTACACAAGTGAAATACTTCTTCCCCTCAAATGTTTGCATTAATTCCTCTATTGACATCGATTTCAGCTGATCTGAACTAATTCTACTGTTAACCAAACGAGCGTCTAAACAAATACGAACAGTGCCGTCGTTCTTGGGCACCGTTATCAAAGAATTAACATATGGACTGTTCGAGTGCTCAATAATCCCATCTTCAAGCATCTGGTTAATTTGTGCCTCAACTGCACTCTGATAAGCGAAAGGTACAGGATATCTATGTCCTGTGAATACTGACCTATCAATAACGTTCAATGAATGTGTATAGCAATTGGCCATACCAATGCGATCCTCAAAAACTCTCCTATTACACCATAACACATCATAGAGCCGAACACATTGTTCCACCTCTATATTTCCCTGAAATGCAACCTCACGTAACGAGTCCTCTAGACTTCCGTTCGTAATCACACTGCCCACAAAACATGGAGAACCCCGCTCTACGGCTGGCGATATCTCATTTAAAGTACAAATCACACCTACAATACTACTCCTCTGAATATGGTCATTGAACGCTACTTCTACTTCAGAATCTCCCCATTTAAATTTCAAACTCCCTACATCATAACATAAGTTACCAGACACTCTACTTAGCCACTCTGAACCCAAGATAACACTGAATACTAAATTTGGAATTACAAGACAAATCTGCTTCTCTACATGATTATTAATTTTAATGTCTACTAAAACTTGCTTAGAAATTACTTTAGACCTCTTCCCAACAGCTGTGATAACAAAAGTGCTTTTAATTGGCATCTCCTCAAAATTTACTCCAGTTCCTTTCATTTTATCATAAAATGCACTACTTATGCAACTCTTCATACAACCACTATCAATTAAAACATCTGTGTACGCCTCGGACACGTTAAATTTAACTATGGGGCTCTTACTAACCACTTCCTGAATAATACCTTCATCATTTAGTTCATGTAATAATTCATTTCTTACATTTAGGTCATAGGGTTCCTGTATAATTGTATGGACAGGGCATGCTACAGACTGAGATTCTGACCTTATTTCGCAGCCTGGTTCGCGTTTAAAGAACCGCTACAGCTGGCCGTAGTACTACTAACTACTAAACTGGTCTGGTTGTTCTGGGCTATGTTGTCATTGTTTGGCTGTATATTACTACCACTAGGCTGTCCTCTTCCTTGACCCCTATTCTGGTTGTAATTATTGTCATTATAATTTCTCCCTTGATTTCCCCTGAAATCATTGTTTCTCCCTTGATTTCCCCTGTAATCATTGTTCCTCCCTTGATTTCCCCTGAAATCATTGTTCCTCCCTTGATACTGACTACCATAGCCATTTCCTCTGTTCTGATTTAGCTGATTATTATTATTTCTATTTTGAGCGTTGGCCCCTTCGCCACCGTTCCCTTGAACTTCCTGATGCCTGGCTTCATTAGGTCTATTATTATTATTACCCTGGTTCCGATTGAAATTGTCCTCATAACCCCCTCTCCCTAGTGCATCAAATGTGCTTAACAGATTTTCTACTTGTGATATAGTCTTTACATTCTGGATACAAGCAGCCTCCTTGATCCTATAGGGAAAGTGCCTAAGTAGCAACCTCACCACATCACTTTCCTCCTTCAAGCCATCCAGATATTTACACACTAATACCTGCCCTAAAAAGTATTCGGTCATGGTGGAGCTTCCTTTAGGGTTATATTTACCACACACTACTCCCTCACGATGCTGCGACTGAATAACCTCATTCCAGAACTTTTCACAGAATTTCATTTTAAAATCATTAATATCAGTAAACTTGTCTCTGTAGACAGCAAACCAATTCCTCGTTTCCCCCACAAACACTTGTTCTAAAATTTCAACTACCTGGCACCACTCAATACTACCATTTTCCAACCTTTCCCCGAATTTATTTTCTATAGTGTTCATGAACTCCATTGGGCACCCCTGTCGATTGCTGAACTTACCCAGTTCTACCTCCCTGTGTGTGCTATTCACAAAAACTGGCCTATTCTGACTATTTTCTTGCCTGATCCTAGCTTTTAATTTTAATTCTAATTCTGCGATTTTCTCCTCAGCCTTCCTCTCAATACTGTTTACTGTTAATTTAATGTTTCCTTCTGATTCTTCTACTTTATCATATAGCTTTGCTTGTTTCTCCTCAATCTTGCTAATGCTCTCCCTATTACTCTCTCTTAGATCATTTACTTCTGCAACTATTTGTGAGTGAACTTTCTCAATTCTACCCCCCAGCTGTTCCTTAACCTCTTTAGTAGCTACCTGAATTTTGTCAATTTCTCCCCCCAATTGCTTTTTGACCTGCTGTGTTTCCAGTTGCACTAGTTCTTTTAAATTTTCAGCCTGTGTACTGATTCTAATTTCCAACTCCTCCTGTACTTTTCCTAATTTTCTGTCTACATCTGCAATAATCTCTTTAGCCTTTTCTTCCATCACCCCCCTGATCTCACCTCTAATCAGTTCAAATTTGTCACTCATTTCATTACTGTTTTGTTCTAATCTGGCGTTTAAAGTTTCATTACTCTCTCTATTTTCCCTACTGTTTTGTTCTAATTTAGCATTTAAAGTTTCAGTACTCTCTCTATTTTCCTTACTGTTTTGTTCTAATCTGGCGTTTAAACTATCGCTCAATTCCCTATTACTCTCTTTATTTTCCCTACTGTTTTGTTCTAGTTTAGCGTTATTCTGTTCTAACTTTGCATTTAAAGCTTCTGTACTTTATTTATTTTCCCTACTATTTTGTTCTAATTTAGCGTTATTCTGTTCTAACTTTGCATTTAAGGCATCACTACTAACTTTGTTCTGATACATAAACTCGAGAAGTAAAGTTTTTAATTCTGGTTGGCCGCCTACACTCCCTGTTTCAGTATCGGGATTTACCTCCGCTACCCCGGTACTACCATCACTCGACATACTGCTCGTATCATCACTCTCCCGTTGATGACCACTACGTAACCTCATCTGTCTTTCTTTCTCATCCCCCATAATGATATACACTGATACAGACAAATAACCCCCAAATACAGGCACAGAAATATATACCCTTCTCCTTCCACAAAAGTTATTAGGTTTTCAGCCCCAAGTTGTCGGCGACAAATGAAACGTTATTTATCCCCACGTTGGGCGCCAAATGAAACGTTAATTAGTGCCCCATGTTGGTAGCGAAATGAAACGTTTTTGCTAGCCCACACTGTTGGGTAAGAAATGTAACTGTTTACCTTTGCCTAAGCTATGTTGTTTTAATGGGCGCCAAGACCTCAATGCAATGCTGAAATCTAAATTTGTATTTAACAACGTCTAGCTCTGGTAGAACACCGTCAAGAATCTATTCACTCAGATCGTGGTATGATTTGATCATTAACCCAACAAACAATTGTATCAGGAGAAGGAATTGGTCTATATCTATTGCTACCTACTGAAAGCAAAGATTGCATTGTAAAAGAAATGAATTTATTATATAAAACAAGTATAGCAAAATTAATAATAATAATAACTATAAAATTTAAATTGGAGCGTTGTGATTTTAATATTACCGATAGAAAATTACGTGAAAACGGAGTCTGATAAATTGATTTTACTCTTATTTCCAAGCTATGAAGTTACTGAATTATGAAATATAAAACAAAGAAAAATGAGAGATTGCGTATTTCTGCGTCATTAGCGCTTACCCCTGGAAATTGCCAAAGCATTTCCCTCGTTCTTGATGATGCTGTGTGCTTCCCACAGTCTCCTGGACGTCGTCATCTCCGTCGAAATTTGATGATATTCTGGTAGATTAGATAATTCTATGGTCCGTACATCGGACCCAAACTCTCGTAAAACCGCACTGGTTACGTTTTACAAAAGTTCGTCGCTAACTCCACTGAACATCGGAGCGACACGCACTTGCGACCGTACACTGCAAGTTCTACACAGATTGTCCGTTCCACGGAACATCGGAGCGTCCCCCGCGTATAACCATACTCCGCAAGTATTTCACAGATTCTCCACGTCCCACGGAACATCGGAGCGACTCCCGCGTATATCCACACTCGGCAAGAACTATACAGATTGTCCACGTCCCACGGAACATCGGAGCGACTCCCGCGTATATCCACACTCCGCAAGAACTACACAGATTGTCCGCGTCTCACGGCGAGTCGAACGATATATTCACCTGTCGGCTCCCCCACTCTTCAGCCGGCTTCAGCTTGCGTGGTCCTCACTGATTGGTTGAGCACGCCGCTAGTTCCCCTCCTCTGCCTCATTACACTCGGCGCGCGAGAGTTCCGTTTCGACAATTCGTCTTTTCTAGACCTTGCGACCCAAGATTGCGTAATACTTCTCGACAGGAATCAGCTTGCATTTGAATTCCCAGTGAGTCATGTCTCTCAAATACCCTAACTGACAAAACTCCGTAAAATTCCGTAATCAGATAATTTTCTATGATATCGTCGTTCGTAATAATTTGCTTGATAGCGTTTTCTAAGACATAGAAAACCTATCTGTATGCTTATAATTTTTATAAAATGCTCCGAAAATATCTAAATAATAATTATAATAAATTAATAATAATAATAAATTAACATGAAAAATTCTCTTGGCTGAACAATTTGCCGCGTAAATAAATATAGAATGGCTTCCTACTGACTTATGCCAGTTGCATAAAACCCCTCGAAAAACACGTTACAGAACCGGAACAGCATTATATTAAGAAGCACATCTAAAATAATATTTTGGCCTAATGAATGTTTATATACAATTAGGTGCCCTGATATTCTGTGAAATGAAAGTTGAAATGTGAGATATAAATTTCCTTTGTTAGAATTTGGCACGATAGATTCAAATATGATTCATAATGAAAAATCTATAGAACCATCATTAGACCAGTGGCATTGAATGGAACCGAATTTTGGCCAGTCACAATGAAACATGAATAAAACCTGCATGTCATGGAAATGAAGATACTTCACTCGCTAGACTGGGCCACATTAGAAATGAGTATGTTCAGATTGCATTGCATGTGGCCCCAATCATTGAGATAATACCCGAGAATCTTTTGTGATGGTATGGCCAAGTGGGAAGGGCATTAACTTTAATCCTGTAGGCCGCAGACCACGAGGGCGACTATAGAAGCACTGGCTCGACACTTTGAGCGAGGATATGCATTTAGCGAAAGTCTCTCTTGAAGATGAACAAGACCGCTTCAAGTGGAAAGAAAAGTGCATAACAGCAGACCCTGCAATTAAGCGGGATAAATACTAAGAAAAAGAAGAAGATTCAAATTGAATTCATAAATAACATACATGACTAAATAGCAATCAAATGAATATTCAGATTAAGCTCAAACAGGAGAATGTAGAAATTGAACGTGTTCAGCATTGGTGTGTTTCTGTACCAAAATCGGACGGACAGCCAGAAGATCAAGCATGAGAGAAGCACATTTGTTAAAATGTGAACTTGGTCCCAAAGGGCCCCTTCAGACGAGGCCACTTAGCAGCACTGCTTCATGGTGCGTTGGTAGCGCCACCAATGAATTCTTGCAAGCGTTTGTAGCGCTTCTACCAAGCATTAGTGGCCCTGCTAGTGTTTGATACCCGGCGGAGAACTCGTCCGTTTTCCTGTAGATATGGACGTAGAAGGTGATATATTTCTTGCCATGCTCCTCATAAGGAGGAGAAAGAGACTTCAATGGAAAACAAGAAGATTCTGGGTCCACCCATTGGTTTTGGAAAGACAGATTCGAGGACTGTTCTACACCTTACTCGATGATCTACAACAGGATAACTAAAAGTTCTTTGGGTGTCCAAAAATTCATTTAAAGAGCTTTTACGTGGTATCAGCATCAATATTCGGTAAGAGTACAGAAAACAAGGCAAGTAATACAGGCCCGAGCCCGCAGCAATAATGAAATAATAGGAACTTGGGAATATTAAAATACACTATCATATGGCGAGCCGTTAATAGCGCTACCGTCGCGCTACGTATGCGCCACTAAATTGGTGGCTGGGCTGCAGCCTCATCTGAAACCAACAATATAGTTCCTGGTTTCGCGAAGAGAAGCGCTACTTTTTGTGGCCGACACCAGCGGCGAAGTCAACTACACAGACCGTCTGCTGCGCCACTGTTCTGTGGTGGTGGCTGTGTGTGAACGCTCTCATTTATCATCATCATCATCTTGCACAGTTTCCAGCCACTGGCCGGGTCTGTTTGGAACACAAGCCTCTCCAACGTCTTCTGTCTTCCCACCATCTCTCAGCCTCCACCCTTGTCCAGTCTTCTCCTCTCTTCTTCACGCTATAGGGGCCGATAACCTAGATGTTAGGCCCCTTAAAACAACAATTATCATCATCATCTTCTTCACGCTTTCTTCCACCCCCTTCAGCCACCTGGCTCTCGGTCTCTTTCCTTCCCACTTCGTCTCGTGTATCCTCCTGGGTATCCTCTTCTCCTCCATTCGTTTTACATGTCCATACCATCTAAGTCTAGATTTCTCTATACCATCCTGTAATGGTTCCTCCTTCATTAATTCTCTGGTCCTCTCATTTCTTATTCTGTCCATCTTTGTAGCTCCAATACTGCTTCTCAAGAACCTCATCTCACTGGCCTGTATTTTGCTCTTCTCCCTTCCTTTCATAACCCAGGTCTCCGAGGCATACGTCAGGATAGGGACATAGTACGTCTGATATATGATCTTTTTGCTGTTCTGAGGGACATCCTTGCTCCATAACATGCTTCTCACACTCCTCCGGAATGCTTCTGCCTGTCTCCTCCGCTCATTTATTTCTCTATTGTTTCTTCCATTATCTTGCATCATGTTTCCCAGATACTTGAAACTCTCCACTTTCTTCAGCTGTTCCCCACCAATTGTTATTCCCGTTGTGGTTCTTTCCTTTTTCCTTGTTGTTTATTTATCTATAGTATTTATGAACGGAAGCATTTCAGAGAAGCGCTGCTCAGTGGCCTCGTCTGAAGGGGCCCTAACCGCTACTTAAACCTGGATCTTAGGCTGAGAATTGTTCGAGGATGTGTATTTCCCACACTGTTGTATGGTATGGAAGGGTGGACTTTAGCCCAGGCCCTGTGCAATAATCTGGAAGCATTTGAAATGCGGGTCTACCAGCTAATGCTTCACATCTTGTGGACAGAAAATGTGCAAAATACTGAGGTGTTGCTTAGGCTAGGTAAAAGTACAGAAGTGCTGCTAATCATTAAAAGACAGAAGTTTGAATATTTTAGACACGTGATGTGGAACGACAAGTATGGGATCCTACAACTGGTGATGCAGGGAAAAATTGTAGGATATTAGGGATCTGGCCGATGAAGAATTTCCTGGTTTAAGAACCTCAAAGACTGGTACCTGATGACCATGGGTGACCTTTTCCGTGTGGCAGAATCCAAATAGCCATGATAATCGCCAACCTTCGTTAGAAGATGGTCCACCAAGAAGAAGTAAATGTTCACGATCTGGCGACCTATAGGTAGATCGCAATAGTTGTGTTGCTGTCCCTGTCTTACTGCAAAGTCGCTAGGTTTTGCAGTGCTGAGTTTTAGACTTGCATGGGACAAATCTAAATAATTATTTTAAAAAAGAACGTCAAAGGCTCGCCCCTAATCACGTGGCCAGAGCAAGGTACCGTCGCATACAAATAAAATGGCTCCCTCCCATACAGTTAAGCCCTTTTGGGCAAATTTGTAAGAATAACTCATCCACGGCAAAGAGAATAATTCACTGTTTAAAATGAGCTATAAATCGCCTTTCTAATATTACGGGTTTGCGAAACAAAAGTCGGTAACCTTGCTGTTTTGGGTAATTTGGACCAATCTTTAATCCATAAAAAGGGGCGTTTCGCTCCGAGTAAAACAAGCCATGTTGCCAACCTTATTTCCGGGCATGCAGACACTGTAACATCACAATGTTGACTCTTGAAGCCATCAAAACTGTGGCCTAATGGTGGCTGATGAAACACATATCTTAATCTAGCAGAGGTGAAAATCACCATCAGATTGTTAGTGATGGCAACCTTATTTCTGGATGCGTGCTCACCATAATTTCTCTGATGGCAATTAATACTGTTGATGATTGTTAGCCAAGCAATAATCTTCCTGTAGAAGTTAAGAACTTCAGCTAACCTGAGAGAGACGCCATAACATCGTGATAACTGCTCTCATGGTTGCTGAAAGCCACAAAGCTATTTTATTTTTGATGAGTAACATCTTTCCTCTCGGTTGCTGGATATTTTTTGTGGGAGTGATTTTGGAAAAGGGACGGAAGTGTGTTTCAGGAAACAATGAGAATGTGCGGTGGCGGAGATTGGTACCACGACATACTGTCGGCCAACATACAGGAAACAATGAACATGCGCGGTGGCGGAGAATGGTACCACGACGTACTGTCGGCCAACATAGTGTTGCCTCTCGAGTTACTGGATATTTTTTGTGGGAGTAATCTTCGAAAAGGGATGGAAATGTGTAACAGGAAACCAGGGAAGAGCACGCTATTTGATTTGACCAATGAGCGCGCGCGGTGGCGGACAGATGGCTGTGAGATTGTGCTAACCCATTTTGCGTGAGGTGACGTCCCCTCTTTTCCTATAGCCCCCTTAATTTAACCAAAGGACCCAAAACTAATAGGTCATCGTTATTTTAATATCTCGCGAACCAATAATGCTAGGGACTTGTATGAGGTGTCATAGGACTCGGGGTGACGCCCACTGTTTTCCTACAGCCCCCTTAATTTAACCAAAGGACCCAAAACTAATAGGTCATCGGCTTTTTAATATCTTGCGAACCAATAATGCTAGGGACTTGTATGAGGTGTCCTAGGACTCGTTATTTTCACTTTCTTTCCTAAAATTAGGGCATGGGGATTATTTGATGGCAGGTAGTGTTTGCATATATATGTTTCTTTAAGGAAATGTACAAACAAAAAAGTGCAATTTTCATACTCTTGGATATAATACTATTGTTGTTGGTTTTAATTTTCCTCTCTTAACTAATTACAGGGCATGTTTGTTAAGTTTTCAAATTCTATTATTCAACTGTGTATCAACTGTATTGTGAAAGTTCTCATTCACTTGGCTTTGCAGTGGAGCAGTGGTACTTCATGGTCCATCTGGGGTTGGATGTCAAACCCCAACCCTTTCAATTAAAACATTAAAAAGTAAAATAAATCAAGAAGAAGTAAACTTAAGTTAGCAATTCCCATGTCCACAAGCCATGAGCGCTTATGGGTGTAATCTGATGCTATATATAAAGCCCTGCGTGGATGCGGATATCCGCAACATTTTTCGCCGTGCAGATATAGTTTGCATAGCTGTGCGTATAGCGGATAAGCTGCGGATAATGTTTAGAGTAAATTTGCAGATAGTTGCTAGAATACAATCCGACCTTGTTGAATATCATTACTAGGACTCGGATGTTTGTAACATATCATATTTTTCTGTTATGTTTCTCCATGAGAAATGTAAGATGATGTTTTAAGCTAATCTGATGCTATATGCAGGGTGTATCTTAATTATACCCACAAAAAAATCAGGGGCGCTCTGCGTGTTATGTAAAAGACGATGCCGCAATCGGATTGGCGGAGAAAATGAGGTTACTTTGTTACTTCCGGTCGCGCGATTCAATTTGACGGCTCGCCGTATTTGCTGAGTCAGAGTACAAGCCGAGGCGAACGACGAAACTTGCGCATTCCACCCAGCATATCTCAGTCTCCTTCTATCACACTCCCTTCCCTGACTTGAAGCATAGCAGGGGCCAGTGGCTTGCTCTCTAGCTCAGCAAATACGGCGAGTTCTTAGATTTGAATTGCGCGCCCGGAAGTAACAAAGTAACCTCATTTTCTCAAAGGGAAAAATATTTCTCCGGCAATACGATTGCGGCATCGTCTTTGACAAAACGTGCAGAATGTCCCTGATTTTTTGTCAGTATAATTAAGATACACCCTGTATAAAGCCCTGTGTGGATGCGGATATCCGCAACATTTTTCGCCGTGCAGATATAGTTTGTATAGCTGTGCGTATAACGGATAAGCTGCGGATAATGTTTAGAGTAAATTTGCAGATAATTGCTAGAATACAATCCGAACTTGTTGAATATCATTACTAGGACTCGGATGTTTGTAACATATCATATTTTTCTGTTATGTTTCTTCCATGAGAAATGTAGGATGATGTTTTAAGTTAATCTTATTAAAATTATGTCATTAAGCATAATTAACACTCCTAAAGCTGGGTTTTCCTAGCTCCGCATTTTGTGCGGAGCCTACTCAACAACATGGAAACAGACGACATCGTTTTCCTACACCCCTCCTCAGTGCGCTCTGCGCAACTGGAAGAATCCTTTGAGAGCAGTCAAGTGCGGACCGCGCTACGCAACAGACGAGTATTTGGACAGTTTTCTCTTGTGTACTGTAGATTTCTTTCTTTGCCACAAAATTCAAAAAGAACTAATTGAGTGTGTACAGTAGTTCTAAGTAAAGTTCAGTAACTTTGTCCAAAGAAACTACATTTTTAACCCATTTTATATGTTTTTTAATTTTTTTATTAAATAAAGAAATATTTTCTAGAATGATTCGCTATATTAACTATTTTTCATAGAAAGATACATTAATTTAATTTAATTAGACAAATTTAGTTAATTGATTAGACAGAGGCCTAATAAATTAGCTTGTTTAAATTATCCAATAAATAAATTCTACAAACTTACCTCAATGTAAACGCCAGCTTCTCCGCTGCTGATATCGGTCTTCTAATCATGTTGCAGGACTCGCTTGCAAGATCATTTTCTACCAAACTAAGCAAGTATTCAAACTGACACCTAGTAACTCTGAAGTAAGATTTGAACTTTACTTCGTCGTCGAGCAAATGTCTGTGGATTAAAACTCCTTCTTTCTCTCTAGATGTGCGCTTGGAACTGACAGATTTCCGCACTTTATAAAGACGACCAACAATTAAGTAAATTTCATCTTCGATCTCTTCTTCCTCTTCTAATAACATCAATAACGCTATTTTTTTTCTTGCTCAGAGGACGAGAGCTCATATTCACTCACTTCTCAAAAAAATGTAAACTTGAAATAGACGCAGTGCATTGCTGAGCTAGGAAAACACTACCGCGCAGCGCATTGGGATGTGCGGAGAGAGGTCCGCTCAAAATGTGGAGCTAGGAAAACCCTGCTTAACTGAAAGGCGTTGCAAATCTGGTTGTATAACATTATTTTAAACATAGCACATGACATACAAAGCCTAGGGCAATGAATTTCTCCTCAAATGTCTAAAGGTGTTGCTTTAATATGTAATGCTTTATCTAATAAATTATATATATTATTGTAATGTCAGCGGATTGGGATACCAACGTGCGGATGTGGGGTGGGTGCGGATGCGGATAACAGTCGTGCGGATGCGGGGCGGATGTGGATAACGTTTTGTTTATCCGCGCAGGGCTCTAGCTATGTAGTGTTCCTCGATTTCAAGTTTTCTCACATTAAGTATGTGTTTCCCAGCTGGAAACCTCTGACAAATTAGGGTGGGTATAATAATTCAGCCCCCATGCAGTGCAGGGAAGAAAACATGTCCAAATCTCTAAAGAAAATATAAAAGTGCCATTTTTTATTTTTCTTGTCTCATATTTTCAATAGTATCACCAATATTAGTATTAAAAGGTGTACAAACAATTTTTATTACCGTAGGTAAAACTGTGCAAAAAGAAATGTTTGACCGTTTTTTAATTGACTGAACCTCATAAAGGTAAATGGAACTTGATAATGCAAAGACTTCAGTTTTTTTTTTTTTTCTTTATTGTTTTTAATTATAGGAGGACTTTAAATTCTGTTCCTTCAAGAGATTTTATTTTCAGGGATAAATTATGCGAAAACTGACTTAAGTTGAGATTCCTTTAAAACAATACCGGTACATACAGTATTTTAAATAAACTAAGAGGAAAGAAACAAATCAAATATTTTCCAAAAGGAAGCTCTATATTTTTAGAAGCGATTAATGTGTTGTTTTGCTTGTTAGTATATACCGGTATATATTTTGTTACTACCAAAGATAGCTATTTTGTTTTTTATGTTGAATAAATAGAATCTATTTCATCATTGCTGTTTTTCTTTTAATGATATACAGTAGACTCTTGATTATCCATCGGTGGATTATCCACTATTTGTGTTTGACTGTACCTCACAAGGGGTGTCACATTGTTTCCTCCCTCCCCAGCCCCTCACGCAATGGGGAAATCATGCAATGAATGGCCTTGGCCATTTCCATTGTTCTAGTTCTATAATAATTTGGGAATCGGAGGATGATGAACCGTTTTTTGGTTTCCCGCCAGCCTTGGCACCGCCCGGTGGCGCCGCATGGCGAAGTCGAGGGGGAAGTCGCGAGAAAGGAAGACGATCAGTGTTACAGTTTTGTGTCGAGTCAAGTCACGTTAAGTTCTGTGCAATCCCATCTGTTGTGATCTTATGTGTAAATACAGTTCTTATACTTAAAATTACTTCAAGACGTGTTCGGTTTATTCGCTTGCCAAAATCCCTTCCCACATTTGGGGGATTTCGAGTGCGGAACGGCAATTTTGGCAACAACGATAAAACCAAGGCGTGAATTGACGACATTTTTCTGGCAAGATTTACGACGACGTGGGTCCGTGGAATATAGAAGACGAGCAGCTGTTCAACTCCCAAAGACGTGGTGGTTCGAGCAGGCTACAAAAGACGAATTCCAGGATCCTGAAGCCTAAGACGATGACGAAAAGAAAAGTGTTCAGTGCGAGTGCCGAAAGACAAAGAAAAATGGCGGACAAAGTGGAATGTTAACAAGAAATTGCAAAAGTGAATAATAACATTAAGACGGCGCCCACGGCCATGATTAAGATGTTACATAACCTCATTTTCGAAAAACTGCTACGTGATCGAAAGAACAGGCAGCGCTTAAGAGAATTCCCAGGATTCGAGTTTGAACGTGACTCACCAGAACACCTGGTGAAATTGAAGTTCATTGAGACCGAATTCACCGAGGCTGACCTGATTGCCATTTGCACAGTGTTAAACATTGAATATACGTGAGAGAAAGCCGTGCTTGTGCAACGCGTCTGTGATAACTTAATGGACCTTTCGTGGCTGGGGATGCGTAAAGACGAAGAAGATAAGCAAGAAGAAGAGGAGACGGGTAAAAGGAAAGATGCAATGAGCAAGATGAAAGAGACAAACTAAGCACTGGCGGAGGAATTACGTGATTTAAAGGAGAAAATGGCTGGGATGAAATCTACGAAACCTTCAACCTCTAGCACGTCAGGATCATCATCGGATTCATCTAGCTCTTCCGAAGACCAGAAACTCTCCAAAGCAATAGGAGGTGAACAAAAGAAAATAACAAAGACCAAACACAAAGCGAAGACTGTAGAAAAAAGCTCCAGTGAAGGGAAAGTCGACCAGGACGTGGTGGACTTGAGGCACGCTGCAAACCGTGGAGTAGCACACAAGTTTGCGATGACTTTCCGAGATGTAGAGGGCTCTGTCAGAATCTATGGTGGCAGCGAGAACTATCCGGTGCGACGTTGGATTGAGGACTTTGAGGAAACAGCAACGTTGATGGACTGGGACGAGATGCAAAAATATGTTTTTGCAAAAAAGTCGCTGAGAGGCCTGGCTAAGTTGTTCGTGCAGAGTGAACGTGGAATCACATCCTGGCACAAGTTGAAGAAAGCCCTGAAGAAAGAATTTTCGAGATGATACCAGTGCAGCAGAGATTCATCGACTGCTAACCAACCGACGAAAAACAAAAGTTGAAACTCTTCAGGAATATTTCCTGGTGATGCGAGAAATAGCCAACCGGTTGGCAATCTATGAAAAATCGTTGGTACGTCATTGATGGCATCGAGGACGACACTGGATCCAAGATGATTCTATATGGGGTAAGGGACATCAAGGAATTCAAGGACAAGTTGAGGATATGTGAGAGAGCTTACGCACGAAACTCCTAGAAGTTGACAAAAAATGAGAAGACGACATACAAACATACACCAAGAGAAGACAACTGGCAGAAGCAGATCTCGTCTGTAACGAGATGCTTCAATATTGTGGTCAGAATAACAGTCATGAGTCCAGCGGATGTCCACACAAGAGTCAATTGCAGCAGCTTCGGACAAATAGCTTCCAAGTGCCCAAATCCTGAGCAGAATGCAGAGAAGAAGACAGTGAACGTCGCTTTGGGAACCAAGTCGAATATGAAGATGAAGGAATTGTTGCTCCAGGGCCAGAAGATCAACGCATTGGTGGACACGGGCTGCCCAATCAATCTAATCCGTGAAGACATTTACGCAGAGATGGGCGATCTGGAGATGAAGACGACCGCCATAGTACTTACGGGTTTCGGTAATAGTGAGGTGCCACCCCTTGGATATTTTCCAACAGACGTCCAGGTTGACGACGACACTTACTTGACTGATTTATATGTGGTGTCTGGAGGTGTACTCAAGTTGCCAGCTATCGTGGGTGGCTTGCTGGATCAAGCCGTAACTACCATCAGCAAAACCGGTGTCAAGATGTCCAAAAAGATATCAGAAGCGTACTTGTACCAAATCGACGTGATAGCAGCCGAGGAGTTGTACATAGGAGAGGCATCGAAAGAGGCTGTTTTGAGAATCAGAAAGATGGTCAATGAATACTCGCCGCACAAGGAGAAGAGTACCAGCGGTGAGATGAGCATCACGATGAAACAAGAAGAACCAATTCACAGTCAACCAAGACGCTTATCACCAGCTGAGAAAGATATTGTAGAGAAGTAAGTGCAGCAGTGGCTCCAAGATTGCAACATCCGACCCAGTACGTCAGAGTACGCTAGTCCAGTGGTAGTTGTGTGGAAGAAAGATTGGTCTCCGAGGGTGTGCGTCGATTACCGTCCAGTGAATCGAAAAGCTGTCAAAGATCGGTATCCACTACCACTCATTGATGACGTCCTGACAAGCTGAGTGATGTCCGAGTATTCAGTACTCTGGATCTGCGAGATGGATTTTTTCACGTCGCAGTCAAGGAAGAGAGCAGAAAGTATTTGGCCTTTGTGACACATTCAGGCCAATATGAGTTCCTGAAAGTTCCATTTGGTTTCTGCAACTCGCCTCCTGTGTTCCAACGCTTTATCAACTGTGTATTCAGATAACAAATTCAAGCCGGCACAGTCCTAGAGTACATGTACGACGTAGTAACCCCAGCAAAAGATGAAAATGATGCCATAGAGAAGTTTGGGCAAGTGATAGAGGTAGCTGAAACTAATGATCTGGATATTAAGTTCTCGAAGTGCCAGTTCCTGAAAAAGAAAATTGAGTTCCTAGGACACGTTGTAGAAGATTGAACTGTCTCACCATCTCCTAGGAAAGCAGTCTCAGTCCAACATTATCCAGAACCCAAGTCGCTAGCCGAAGTCCACAGTCTTTTGGGCCTTTCCGTATATTTCCGGAAGTACATCCCAAACTACGCCAAGATTGCAAAGCCGCTCAGTGATTTGTTGAAGTCAACTGGTGGATTCAAGTTCGAGCAAGAACAGAGGATTGCATTCACGAAACTGAAGAAAGCCTTATCCGAAGATCCAGTTCTCATCATCTATAACCCGGCTTACGAGACGGAAGTCCATTCTGATGCAAGCAAGTATGGTTATGGAGCAGTGCTACTGCAACGTTTTCCAGACGATGGTCAATTGCATCCTGTTCAACACCTGAGCAAGAAGACGACGCCACAGGAGGAAAGGTCAGCAGCTACGAGCTCGAGGTGTTAGCTGTGGTGACGGCCTTGAAAAAGCTCTGAGTGTACCTGCTTGGAATCAAGTTCAAGATCATAACCGACTGCTCTGCCTTCCAGAAGACGATGGACAAGAAGGACCTCACCCCGAGAGTTGCAAGGTGGGCCATGATGTTAGAGGAGTTTGATTACTCGATCGAACATAGACCAGGTGCGAGAATCCCTCACGCCGATGCCTTGAGTCGCCATCCCATGGTCCTCTACGGTCTCGTCGATGGACTCGTTGCCAGGCTGAAACGAGCTCAGCAAGCTGATGAAGGTCTGTGTGCGATCATGGAACACCTGAAGTCGAAGCCATACAAGGATTACACCCTGCAGGATGGTATCCTCTTAAAGTTCTGTGATGAACAAAATCTACTTGTCGTCCCAAGGTCAATGCAGAACGAGGTGGTGAGAGCCGCTCATGAAAAAGGACATTATGCTGGACATTCTCAAGAGAGAATTTTATATACCCAATTTGAAGAAGATAGTTGGCCGTGTCATCTCCAACTGCGTGAAGTGCCTGCTGGTCAACCGCAAGGCTGGGAAACAAGAAGGACTCTTGCATCCCTTGTTTAAAGAAAGCACACCGTTTTACACTTACCATGCTGACCATCTCGGACCCTTGGATTCAACGACAAAAGGATACAAGCATATCCTCGCAGTAACGGACAGATTCACAAAGTTTGTGTGGCTGTATCCCACTAAAACGACGAGAACGAAAGAAACTACGGTGAAGCTGGACGTGCAAAAAGGAGTATTTGGTAATCCTGCGCTGATCGTCACCGACAGTGGTTGGTTCTTAAGTTTAGGGGCTGCGACAACGCCGTCATGTAGCCCCCCGACAGTGGAACCGCCTATATTTCACACGAATTCGAAGAGTACTGCACTTCCAACAACATCACCCATTCGCTGATCACAACCGGACTCCCTCGTGCCAATGGCCAGGTAGAAAGGATGAACTCCACAATAATCTCTGTGCTGGCTAAGTTGTCCATCGAAAACCCAGGAGATTGGTACAAACACGTCGAAACCACTCAGAGAGCCATGAATTCCACTTACAACCGCAGTATCAAGCAGACGCCGTTTTCAAAATATTCAAGTGTGGACTTGGAATATTTCCGACAAGTGATAGTCCTTCGACAAATATAAACTGAACAATAGTGAACTTATTGAAGTGATAAACGATCGATGTGAGAAATATTGACTATAAAATTCTAGTAACATTGATAAGGAATTCGCACAATAATTACGGTATTCTAAATTATTGTAAGGCAGGCTTCTACAAACATCGTATTTCTTCGAGTTATTGGAAGTTACAAAACCACTCTGAACATTTTAAAAGCAAAATCTGAGGGGAATATTTCACATTATTATATATTCCAAAATTGGGAGAGACGATTTTGAACATTACCAAGGTTGAGGAGATGGCGTACTAATTAAATGGAGGAAACGTAGCCTGTAAGATGTTGAGGATGTCTAGAGTTACCTAATATGAACCAAAGGAGACGATGATCTTCGATAATATCTTCAACATTCGTCGAATAAAAGACCAGAATGATGACTACTGTACATACTATAAGAATGGGTTTCTACATAATCGCTAACATTAAGAACAGAAGCAGATACCAGGGATTGAAGCACAAGAGAGAAGACCGGAGGTCGGAGTCGAACCGAGGGAAGGTTCCAGGACGAGGTGATGGCGTTCCGAGAGACAAACCGACCTAGTGCAGTCAAATAGTTCATCACGAAGTTGTCAGGCGATTTCCCAGGTACAAGAGAGATGATCCAGGGCGAAACAGGAAAGAGAATGCTATTCTGGCATTATTATCAAGCGAAGACCAAGATGGACCTCCTCGAGACAACTCTAATCCAACAACAGGTAGAACAGAATCCAGCAATTAGTATTTTTGTAGATTGAAGTCATTTTGGAATTCATTTGAAGTACCGTTTTCGACGTCTGGCTGTAGAAATTTTATATTCTGTATTCTTTTCAGTATTTTAAATATTTTATTCGATTTGCAAGGTAGCTTGATTTACAATTTGAGTTTGATAATTGTGAATTTCGGATTTGGACATTGCTATTTAGGATATTTTTAGATTTAAGTTCACTGACCTTAGTTTTGGATTGTTAGGATTTTCGGGATTTTCTATTTTTATTATGACCAGAGATTTTTGTGATACTCGAGTTTGATATTTATTTCTTCGATTTATTTGAATAGATGATCGTTTTCAGATCGTTTTCGTTATTGGAATGTTGAAAGAATGGTGATGAGAAACAAACATTGTAGAACATCTTATAGTCTTTTTGGAAAGGTTTCTACAATAAGTTAAACGTTATGTAAAGATGAAAAGGAAATATTACTGAGAAATGTTATATAAAGATTAGGAATTGTAGTATGTAATTGTCGCATTTCAACCGGAAATTATATAGAGTTATTATTATCATTATTATTGAATGACATTTTGTTGAAGACTTAAGATATCAGTAACAAATTAAACATTGATGGTAGAGATCTGTTTGTGCATATTTATATAATGAAAGCTGAGGTATTACGTGAAGTATTTGGCATTATTGGAACAAGAACGTAGTAGGAACAAGTTTGAATTTATCATGTATTTCGGAGTTGACGGATGGGTATTCCAGCTTATTTGGTTCAGAGGTTTGCATTATGTAGTGAATGTGGCAATTTGCAAGTTTGACATTGTTTCACGATATGAGAATAAGTGATAATTGTTAACAGTCTACGAGATAGTATTGTTGAAATGTTGATAATGCATAGTGAAAGGAATTTCATGCGTGGCAAAGATAATTATTTGTAGTAATGTCAGATAGGCTTTTGTTTTTGAGATCAGCTGTTATAGTTGTGTGTTTAGAGCTGAAGTTATTTGTATATTTATTATTGACGAGGAGGAGATGACGTACTGTTGAGAGATGCTGAGATCTAGGTTACTGGTGGCTCACCTGTATCAACAATAGCAAATGAAGTTGTAACAATGGTAATTATTATTCGAAGTTGAAAGAAGTATATTTTTATTAGTATTTCTATTTGAGAAGAAAGCACCAGAGCTGACGTTGTCGTGATCTAGGCTTTGTTGAACGGATCATTAGCACTTATAAAGACAAACATTGATGGTTTTAGACCAAGGTTAGTGGCGTATTTATGATCCACGAATAGTTGTTGAGTAAGGAATATGTTAGTGTAAATATATGTGTAAATATTGGTTATAGTCCGAATGATTAGATATGTATTAGAGTAGGGATTAATCAGGTTTAAGGAGAGTTGAATAGAGTTCAATCTTGATAATATAATAGCGAAAGGCCATCGCTAATTTAATTTCTCCGAGTTAGGTAATGTTAAAGACATTTGTATTTTACTCCTTAAACTAGAACACAGCAGAGATTTTGTTAGGAGCTTCGTTTACTCCATTGATTTCATTTTCTTAGCTAGATCCAGTTAGGAGTTGCTTTCTTATTATTTTAACCGGGGATATTTTATTTCACAACGCTGTAAATATGTGTCAATTAATAAACAGATACGTTTTTACGTATATCTGATGTTTTATAAAATACTTGAGTTATAATTTGCAGATAATTAGGGAAATATTGTGCTATAGAGGTAAGATAGGACTCGTTTGCCCATACCTACTACCCGATCCCCCGAGTGTTAAAGGGTTTCTCACTCTCATTTTAGACGGATTCCCAACCAACCCTGTAGTATAGTACTGTAGCACAATGATAGTTAGCCGTGCCCCTCCTGTTTCATTTGTCAGTAGTTTCTTCGTAGTTTTTCTAGCCGGGGACTACCAGTTGCTGCGATCCATCTCCATCTTCGGATTCTGGCAGATATCTCCTTGGATACGGGTAGGCTAGAGTACATAGCATCTATTTGTGATATGTATGTGTAGATTAAGCGGATGTTATGTTCTGTTGTATTTTCGTAAACATTTGGTGTCGAAATCTATGTGTTGTGCCCGAGAGCCACTTTTGGCCTGAATATATTTTTTAGAATATTACCGTATATGATTGCAGTAATATGATGGAAAATATCGGAAGGCCATGGAGAGAAACACACATTAACACAAGGGCGTATTTCTAGGGCTACCGGGGCTACCGGCGGTAGCCCAAGAAAATTACATTAATACTAAATAACACTTTATTACAGTTTCAACAAAGCATTCAAACAATCGTGACTTTCATGCACATTCTTCTTTATCGAAAGAAATAATAGTTAGTGTGTAGTCAACGCGGCAACGAAGTAGAAACCGACCAAGAAAGCGGCAGCCTTACGCCGCTCTCCCCATCTCTCCGCACCCACCCTTGTTCCGTGCAAGCACAGCGCTTACAGCGAGCGAGTTGCCGCTACATCCAGCGGTTTCTTTGAAGCTAAAAGCGTTTAAAGCAACCAATAGCCTAGAATAAATACACATTATCGCGCGCATAGCTGTGAATATGTTTTAGAAGTTGTAGTATTTTCGATGTGTGATTTATTTAAGTGTGTGTGCTGAAGAATCTTTACCGTATGTAGATTGTAGTGTTTTGTTTTAACTGTGTCAGTTTTGATTTTGAAAGAACATTATGGAACAAACACCTGCCAATGACTGTAAAATAAAGAGTTTGTTTGAAGTTCCTTTTAGCCGTCGTCCATACAGTGAGAAAGTTCATATTATACATATGACAAGGCCTACTCCTGAACTGCAATAGTGTGCCAATGTATACACGCCATTTCACATCATCTACATATGCTAGGTGGAATAGGTTATCTGGCATTTCTAAACTGTCTAAATTGTATTGCTGGCCGTGTTTGTTATTTAGTCGTGAAGTTAATGTAGAGTCAAATGAAGGGTTTTCAAAGATGAACTATTTTCGCACGGCAGTTCAAAAGCATGTTTTGTGTAATATTCAGCTCAGTGTTAGCTCAGATCTTAAGACCCGTATACGCCACTGCATTAACAAGTATATTACAGCCAAGGGAAAATGAATATATGACTTCCAAGTGTGTCAGACAACGTTTTGGGGGCATGAAGAACAATTGTTATGAGTTTTATTATGATCGGATGAGCCGTTTAGGTGCCATAACATGTACTCGTTCACTGAGGAGTGTAGACCCCGTGACGTCAGCCCAGCGCCAGCGTATATAAAGGCGACTCCAGGAAGCAGGTATTCATTCTCGCATTCGCATTTCCTAGTCATAAGCTATTCACAATTTAGATATTCTGTCTTCGATGTTATTCGTTCTGATCTCTGTCACGTCGTGCAGCGCTTGTCAACACGACAGTACAAGTTACCCGAGGTGTCAACTTCAGACGCTCTAGAATCATAGAAATATTCATCGCAGGCAAATTTTTCGAATTACACTTTAATCTACGAGTCGGAATGTACAAAATATCACGATTTTCTAATATTCGAATTTAAGGTACATCGCTACGTAAATTGGACTGCACGTTCTATAAAATTCAAATTCATCGAAGTAATCACTTGTAACTATTGTGATATGCTTACAAACCACAGTAACATGATTGAAAACTACAGAGCAACGTTATCCACTATTCTACAGCACATAAGAATGTCCACATCCAGTAACCTGTGCTTTGCTATGGAGGACTAGACAAAGGTGGATTGGTGAACATAAGGATGGATGCTGCTGACGAAGAGACATCAAGCTTACCCTGGTTTATCATCAGAGGGGATCTGCAGCCCACCAGTTGGACGGAAGACCGAGGACACGCCAACCAGGAATTATCCAGGATGATGGGTGTTGTGTATTTACTTGAGTTAACATGAACATTCTAGAAAGTGTTGTGTATTTACTTGAGATAACATGAAAATTCTAGTTGCTGTGTCCAGAACATTCTAATCTGGAACCTTCCATATACTATATATATATATATATATATATATATGCACTCGCAGACTGTAGACGACAGTTCCGCGCATATTCTTTAGTTCCGCGCCAATTCCGCTCTGGACCGCTCAAGTTAGTCCACCTTGTGTATTGTTGTGTATCAACTAGTGATAAATCAACCGTTGTTTTATTTCAACAAATGTGTGTTATTTATCTTGTATCTCCCACGATATAACAGTGGTGCCAGAAGTGAGATAAGATAATGATGATGATAATTGTTGTTTTAAGGGGCCTAACATCGAGGTTATCGGCCCCGAGATAAGATAAGTGACGTTGTGAAACCGAGTGACTAACCTCAACACAAGTGTTGTACCGAACGACGTTCATTGCAGTGCGTGTTGGAAATACTAAACCGAGTTAACTTTCTAACATCAACGGAAGTGTGTGCACCGAACTAAGTTCATCGCAAGTGCGTGTTAGAAATACTGTTCTCCACTCATCTTCACCATACCGGACTTAACCTCTGAGCAACTCCAACAATATTCTCGGCAATGATCACTGACGCTATCTGACAGACAATTGGCAACTCAAACTAACACTTGGGGCGCTGCGGTCGGTCAGGATAAGTAGGGTAAAAATACTCAATAACACGCGTTTGATATGGAACACTTTTTATTTTTCGGTTATAATCAGTAAATGTGGTCCCTAAGATAATGACAGTGTTATTTTCAATTGCATATATGTATAAATGTGCGATACACGTGATCTAATTTGTGTGTTCCACTGGATTTTATGTGTCAATTGCATTATTATCAAGCATCGGTTGTCTGTTGGTATTTGTTTTTGTGCAGTTCGGGTCATGGCACTGTTACGTTTAAAAGCTATATTTGAGTTTGCTCACTGTACCATAGACTCTAGAAATTATTTGTTGCTTGGTAGGGCGAAGGGATGAGTTTAACTTGTATTAAAACTCGGGGTAGACAGGAATTGCTTGATTTGGATGGTAGGTATTAATTAACCCTGCGAAGTCAAAATTAGGCCTATATGACTCGTAGTGGAATTGCTCAGATGTCGCAGAGCGAGGTGATGGTGGTTGGTAGGGTTATTGGAAATGAACTAGGGAGCGGAGGATACCTGACTGATGAAGCTTGGCTCTCTTGGTACGGCTTGGCTCGGCGAGACTGTGCTTGGCTGTCTAGGTGCGGCTTGGATCGGCGTAAGTGAACAACCCGTCCTGTCGTCAGTGAGTGTAGTGGTGAGTGGTTCAACCCGCTCTTGTTGCCCATATTTATTTGGTAGGCCTATCGTCACCTTTCGGCTATTGCTATTTGCATCTTTTGGAATGTGATGAAAACGTATATCCGCAGCCCTCTTATACATCGACTTACAGCCGTAAACTGAGCAATATACTTTGCTTTTACTCATTTTGCACTCTTATCAACGAGTAAAACTTATAACTTATGTATAAACACGAAGAATTTACCACGATCTGCTCACCAATACAAGAAACCATATACAAACAGTCACCACGTGAAAAATGTACCCTACTTCGTAAGTTTCTCATTTTTACCGCTAGATGTCATATCAGATAGCTGGAGTTGCCAATAGGGTCAACAACGGCATCAGAGCCTCGACCGCCAAAGTTCACAATGCAACCGTATCGTGCTACCGATGGGACGACTGTAGCCGACTATTTCACTCGCTTTACCTGGGTGCTCAATCTGAGCAAGGTACCCGCGGATCAGCATGCACAATTTGCACGTGTTTACATGGGATCTGAACGCAATGATGCCCTGAAGATCCAGGTGAGTCCTAATGATCCGGAAACTCTGTCATACAATGAGATTCAATCTAAGCTGAAAGGCCACTTCGACGCCACACGCAACAAGTTTGCTGAGAGATCAAATTTCGGAGTGTAATGCAGAAGCAAGGAGAAACCATCGCTAGCTTCACCTTAAGACTGCGGCAGGCTGCAACGTTTTGTGAGTACGGCACATTCCTTTATCGCATGTTAATTGAACAAATGCTCGCAGGGTTGGAATCACGAGAAATGAGCGACGAGATTATTGCAAAACAACCAGAGAACTTCACCGCAGCATATGAAATCGCGCATGCACTCGAAGCTACTCGCACCAACGTTGACGAGGTCAAAACAGCTTCCGCTAAGTCTGAATCAACCAATCGGATTGGATACGAGAAGCCTCTATCCAGGAAGAACAGCAACCAGCAGTCGCCACGCAGTAAGTCAGCTCATCAAAATCAGAGGTCTTACAACCTAACCAGACAGCACCAATGGCCACACAATGCAAACCAGAGTGCATCCCAGGACAACCAATCAACATGTGCAGGGTGCGGTGAAGCCCACCCTCGCAGTCAGTGCAGGTTCCTGAACGCCGAGTGCCTGAAGTGTGGCAAGAAAGGTCACATAGGAAAAGTTTGCAGATCAAAATCGAGGAAACATCGAACAACAAACCACGTGACCGAAGAAGAGCTTCCAGCAGAGAACCTCAATGTCGTGGAGTACTTGAGCAAAATCGAGGTCATCGGATCGATCAACGCAGCACCTAAGCCACTGGTTGATGTCAACATAGAGGGAACCATCGTCAAAATGGAACTCGACACCGGCGCCCCCTGCTCAACCATGAGCAAATCAAAGCTAAGTATGCTCAAACCAGGTTTTGTGCTGCAGAGAAACGATTGTAACTTCGCCAGTTACACTGGCCATCCGATCAAATGCATTGGCAAAACGTCAGTGTGCACCTCCATTGGAACCACAACTAGGAACCTCTCTATGTGGTAAACGATGAAGTCGAATCTCTCTTTGGCCGAGAGTGGCTTTCGGAGTTTGTAGGGGAGATCGACTTTGGTCACCTTTTCAGAAAATCCGACCCAATCCACAAGCTCTCAGACAAGCAGGCTCTGACCTTGGAACAACAGAAGCAGCTCGACAACACACTATCTCGCTACCAGGATGTGTTCAGCGACATCCCCCCAGAAGGTCTCAGGTCCCCCAGCGAAGATGCACCTGAAGGCTGGAGCCACACCTGTTTTCGCCCGAGCTCAAGACGTACCAGTTGCCCTCCGTGAGGCCTACGCCAAGGAAATCTACAAGAAAATTGCATCTGGCTTCTACAAAAGAGTGGACTAGGGTCGGAGTGGGCATCGACAACGCACGTCATCGCCAAGAAGAACGGCAAACTGAGGATCAAAGGCAACTACAAGCTTACTCTCAACCCGCGGATCATCATCGATGAACATCCGATTCCCAAGGTGGAACATCTGTTCAACAGAATGCGTACACTCACCTCGAGGTTGACGATGAGATCAGCCATGCTCTCACGCTTAACACGCCAACTCACGGTCTGATCCGCCCAACGCGAGCAGTATATGGAGCAGCTAACATCCCCGCTATCTGCGGCGGATGGACACAGTCCTGCAAGGTCTCCCAAACGTCGTGAGTGTTTTCGATAACAGTATAGTTTTTGCTGATAGCTTTGAAAATCTGATGCAGACCCTCAGCACCACTCTGGAACGGTTTCGGCAACACAACCTCAAGTTCAACCGAGCCAAATGCGTTTTCGCTCAAACATCCCTGGAAGCCCTTGGCCACAAAATCGATGTGTCAGGCATCCACAAGTCTGATGCACACATCCGAGCTGTGCGTGATGCACCGAAACCGACTACACCAGAAGAACTCCAACTGTTCCTTGGTAAAGGCTCGGTCACACAGGAGCGCGGGCTGTCCGCGTGAACGAATGACCGCAGTCCGACGCGGACTAGGGTGGTCAAATAGATTTCGGACAAGTCAAGGCGAACCAGTCTGAAAGCACTCTCGATAAAGTGTGCATTACATTGTTTTCTGCTCGTGGTATTTTAATTAACATTTTAATTCAACATGGCCAGCAGTTCCTTTGACGAAGAAGAATTGCTTCTTCTGTTGGCATGGAGACGAAAGAGAGTATTGGTTCACGAAATTAACGAGAAAAAAGAGGAATATGGGGTGTTTCACAGATTGTGCCGGGAACTGTTCTCGTTTGAAGAGAGGTTCTTTATGTATTTTCGAATATCTCGAGAACAATTTGAGACATTATGTATGCTCCTAGAACCAACCATTTCCTAGCAAACCACTAACTGGAGGAGGCCCATTTGTGCGAAGGAAAGGCTAGCCATCTGTTTAAGGTAAGGAATAATAAAGCATAATAATTATTTTTCACATATATTTATTTTTCAAGACAAAAATTATACTTTTGCGGTCTCCTGTGAAATAATATATTGTACTGAAAAAAGTAAGATGTAGCCTGCAGCTAAAAATTAGACTAAACAAAACATGCAAGAAAAGGAACTTAATTATCAAAATTAATTTATTTTAAGGTAAGAAAGACCTGCCTATCTCACCCATAAAAATATATTAATTTTTCTGGTTCTTCTGCCATGTTTTCTGTTTTGTCCTCTACAGACTGCCGCGAACTTTGTAAGAAAACACAACTGGTTCGCCGACCGCCGCGGACAAGACTGATCCGCGTCGGCAGGCCACGTTTGGTTTGGCCAGGGTGATGCAATATTTAACAATACAGAGTTCGCGGCGTAGACAGCTCCGCGTGCGAAGACAGTCCGCGCTCCTGTGTGGCCGAGCCTTTTAAAGCAACCTACTACAGCTCGTTCATCCCTGATTTATCCACCAGAGACCGACCACTCAGGGCCATGCTGCTCAAGGACCCTCTCATCTGGACACCAGAAGGCGACAGGGCATACAAAGACATCAAGAACGCCCTAACCTCGCCCCAGGTACTCATGCAGTATGACCCCGAGTTACCACTCCTGTTGGCCACGGACGCCAGCAAGACCGACCTGGGCGCAGTACTGTCACACCGGCTCAGTAACGGGCAAGAATGTGCAATCGCTTACGCCAGTCGAACGATGACAGCAACGGAACAAAGGTACCCTCATCTCCGCACGAGACTCAACTTGACAGGGCCACGTCGAGATCACCGCGCAACCGACCACAACCGACCAATCCACCGCACGACCGAGCAAGCCACCGAGCCTGAGACGAGTTCGCTTCACCGAGACACCAGCAACAGCCCAACCACCACCAGACACACCAGCTACACCTTTAGACAGGGCACCGCCTATTTCGCAAACCGCTTTTATTCCCCTCAGGAGTACTCGCCAGCGCCGACCACCGTTGAGATTCTCTCCTGATTAAGTTTCCAAAATCATCCATTTAAAAGAGGGAGGAAATGTTGTGTATTTACTTGAGATAACGTGAACATTCTAGTTGCTATGTCCAGAACATTCTAATCTGGAAAATTCCAATCTGGAACCTTCCATATACTATGTATATATTGAGCCCGCCCAGGCTCATGTATCAAATATTTATTTGAGAGCATACTTACTTTCCATGCTCAATTCTACAGAACACACCCTAAAGCTTCCTCATGAATAATTTTGACTTCGGTGAGGACAGCTTATTTTCCTCCTAGAGATATATTACTCACTATTTTTATGCCACATATCTCAGGAGCTTGAAATAATTAATTCTGTTTAATTTGCCATCTTCCACGCCTTATGGAAATGGTAAATCATTTAAGGTAAAGGTATTTTTCACCGCAGACACGCGGAGGATTATGAAGGTAGTCACTGTTTTGACTAGACTACTTCCTTCGAATCAGGAAGCCGTGCTACGCACGCACCACGCCGTTTTGATAGTCCGCTGAGGCTGGACGCTTGTGTCGATTTGTCCGTCGAATAGACGAAGGCCATTGTAGGCAAGTATACCCCATAGTATACTACAGCCATCGAACTGATTTACGTAATTCAGTCTACGCAAAGTATTATTTTAGGCCGTGTAAGGCCAGTGCTACGTCATAGTGAAAGTAATAATTCAATTGTGAGAATTTCACCATTTTCCACTAACAACGAGGACCGTCTGAAGGCAGACGAGTGCAACATTTTCTAAAGACGTGAAATATTCATCTTACGACGACGTCTTATAGCCCAGTGAGTGCCAATATAAAAGTTATTGATGATAAAACTAATTATCGCACGTACGCGACAGTGATTGTCCAGATTCTTAGTGATTTCAACTTAGTAAAATCTGTGAGCATTTACCACGTGTTGGTAACAGTAGAATCTGTGGCAGGTAAAGCAGAGCACTTTGATCACCTGCAAATACTAGAGTCAGTGTGCATATTACAATCCTATTCTTTATTAGAATCAGTGAATTTTGTTAACCACAATGCTTACCATAATGCACCACGTTCTCATACTTCTACGACTTTATTGTAAAAGCATCGTTATGGTGTAACGCATCATGTGAGGGTAACACCAACGAAATACGCCAGCACCATGGAAGTGTCCAGTCGACACTACTACGTACAAACCATGTACGGTTTGATAATAGAGGACCACGAGGACAGGCTTAAATCCATAGCCTTACCAATGAAAATGCTTAGAAACTTGGAAGCATATAACCCCCTTCCAATGGAAGATCTGGAAGGTGATCTACTATATAAAGTAACCGTGAGCCTTGTAAGCTTATTGTACAAAGTTTGTCCACGTTGAGGTAGTAGTTGAATGCATATTTTAGAGCCGAAACGCAACGACATTTGACCACTTACTGTAGGTAGGAAAAGTGTGTATTTTCTTTCTTTGTCACTGGGACAATATTTCAGTTGGACACCACAAGTCCGTGTACTATACGGCAGGTGCGAATTCACATGTATTTCAGCATATTTTATGTCATTTAATGGACATCTTAACTACAAATGTAGACTTCTAAGAATGTCAGGGGACACCCTATAGTTAGGTCCCTTATTTAATTTGAGAACTTATTCTCGTATCATTTTTCAGTCGACCGTTACTGAAACGTTTTTGTACTCTTTATTTGACATTTTCCTGAGTACTATTTCCACGTGAAGTTCGAGAGGAACGAACCCATATTCTGTTAGACCGATAGGCTAACTAATTTCGTATCATTTCAAACATCACAGCAGAGGTGAGATGTTTAATTTTTGTTGTGGAGAATGCCAAAGCACACCTATCAAATTCTACATGTATAATGAACGAGTGACATATCTTTCAATGTCAGTGCAGTTAGATGCACAAGTGTGATATCTTACTATTTCTACTCTTTGAAATTAATCCTACAATTATATCTTTTTGAAGGGAATGTGATCCCAAGAAACACTATTAGGGACATTTTTATACATTTTTAGATAATCTGTAGAGCACTACAGGACTTTAATTCGTGCTACTATAAGATTATAAATGATCATTTCAAAACGCAAACTTTTGCTATTCTAAGAAGCTGCACGCGAAGCAGTGGGACTTGCTTGCGCGCGCCAGCTGTTAACCGGTTTACCCGAGAAACAAGAGAGAGACGACTTTATTGACTTTTTGTGTGCTAAATTATGTCACAAGCCTAGGAATTTTGAAGGTCACAGGTATTAATAACCTTGCTTTGAGAGCAGCTTTGGGAGCTGTCAACACCTGTTGTTTACTATTACCACTTGTAAGAGTGAGGGAACGCTCACTTTTGCGAATTCCTTAAATGTTTGAGCCGATGACTTTGTTTCATCTGGCGTGTTGTAGAAAGGTTAAAACAATATAATGTTAATTGACCCAGCTTTGTATAAATTAGGCTAGCCAGTGTAATTGTTGTGTCCGTGAACACATTATTTGGTATTTGGCAGGACGGAATGAATGTCCGCCTTACTATTGGTTTATTCCGGCGTTCTTGAGCTGCGGCTAAGACGACCAATGCACCGCGCGCAATTGGTGTAAGACGCGCCAACCTGTGTTATTGTTGACTTGTTAAAGTCAGGATATTTGAGTGAATCTCCAGTGAGATCACATATTGCAGCCTACGACTGGTGTCATTAATAGAACTAACTAAATAACATTTAAACCTTCTGATAAATCAAGAGCATAATTATCCTAAACCAACGGATTAAGTTATTGTTAAATAATTACAGCTATAACTTTGCAACCATTTGCTTGTTGTTTAACGACACCGTGACTTCAATCCATTTCCATGTGGGAGATGACTTTAAATGAGCTGACACTACTTGTATCGACGACATTGGATCTCCGGGACAGATAATCAGTAACTTGTGGCCCGCGTGATCTAAAGCTTGTAAGACGCAATTGTAATTGCGCTTTGCCAACATAACTTACATGCTTGAGATGACGATTGACTACAAACAGTACGTCAATTCGTGAAGGTAGGCTAGCATAAGAGTGTTTAATTCTTTATTCCCGAGTATATTTATCCCATTATTCCTATTAGACATAAGAGTGTCATGTAAATAGTTTTCTTGATAGTCAATGGTCAAACTATCATTAGATTTGGTAATAAGCATTTGTTTACGACGCATCTCGTCGTAATACTTTCGTTCACATAGGCATTAGATAGAAATTAAATGTAACGTTAAATGTGGACGTGGTACCATCGTAACCTAGGGATTGGTTTGCTAGCTGTTAAATGAAAATTATACCGAGTCATTTATTTGTAAATTTGCTACGCGTTAATTATTCATGTACCACGCGCCTAGTTTGCTTTGCTATTTCTTTCATGTAACTAGGATTTCGAGGGACGACTCATTATTGTAATTAGATTAGCAGATTAGCCGATTTCGACCCCCGGAAATAGATTAGGGGTCTTACTTGAATAAATCATGCACGAATCTAACTTAAGACTGGATCTCTTTTTATTGCTAGCTTTGTTTTTTTCGGATGTATTTCTTTGGGCATCTATGACTGTTTCCGTGCTGAATGACCCAGATCCCCTGGATCAAGCCCCTCGTGCTGAGCAAGCCTACAAAGAAATGCACCCGATCCTCAGAAGTTTAGGCTCGAAGGACGGGGTCTTTCGAAGTACCATTTTTTCGGCAGATGGTACCCGGATCACCTCCTCTAACGGGCTCAATATGCACCCGCAGATTGCAGACGACAGTTCCGCGCATATTCTTTAGTTCCGCGCACTCCGCGCCAGTTCCGCTCTGGACCGCTCAAGTTAGTCCACCTTGTGTATCGTTGTGTATCAACTAGTGTTAAATAAACCGTTGTTTTATATTAACAAGTGTGTGTTATTTATCTTGTATCTCCCACGATATAACAATGGGATTATCCAGGATGATGGGAATATCCAGGAGGAAGGAACTAGAGTCGGAGGCCGTGTCGAACCAGCCAGTCAGAGTTCGATGGAGGAAGCAACGTGGGAACATGGTACAACTTAATGGTTTACCCAGGAACCATAAGCCATGGACGCCCCCTGCCGAAGCTGACATTATAAAGGTTTGATAAATCCAACAAGTATTCAGTAGTCTATAGTCATTTGGGAACAGTTTATGCAGTTCAAGTGGTATCAGGCCCGACGAGAGGGGGGGACAGGCAGGGCTGGTGCCCCGGGGCCCGGCCCCTCAGGGGGGCCCGGCGTCCTAGGAGGATGGGCGCGATCGAGCATTGATTTACTATTGCCTTTATGTGACTTGAATTTGCTACTGGCAATCATTTAGTGAATATTATAATGAACTATCTGTGAACATTGTTACAAGGATTGAACACCTTATTATGTCAAGTGGACAATATTTTCCTTTACAAAGCGCTTGTGGGAAGAACAACTGTCTCAAAGCGGTCAACTTAGGCGATGGGGCTTCGCTATTTATTGTTCTCAGAATATACCTGAAGACAGAGAGAGCATTCCATTATTCTAAATTTAGCTTATTCGGCTTATGCACCAATCCTTCAAATAACTTTCTCATCCCTTCACTTATTTCACCGAGGCCACGAGAGCCTGAGTTGCCCTGGTGTGTTTGGTCAGCTAGCTCAAGAGTTTCAAGTTTGGTGCGTCACATTGAGCTTAGCTATCTAGAGGTGTTAATGTATGAAATGAATATATTGTCTAGCTAGACGTATCGTATGCCGTGTAGGCAGCTAAGTAAAATAAATTTCAAAGTAGCGTCCACACAGTAATTCACTTTATAGTTATTGTTGATTTAAGGGGCGAAACAGCGAGGTCATCTTCCCCTAGTAATTCACTTTCGCACTATGTGAAAATATATCATTGCTGGCAAAAAATCTTGTGAAAGGGTGGGATGATTCTGTTGTAGATATAAGAAATGCATGCGAAATTGTTCATCTTCTCGTATACTGAATTGAGAAAACAATGCTAACATTTGAATACCGGTAATCTGTATGTATAGGTGCAGTATAATTATTATTATAACTGGTTCATTCAATACTGTCATGTCCCGGTTTTGGTTTAGCCTTGAACCACACCGGACGTGCAACCCCGGTTCAATCCAGATCTTGAGAATCTGCAAGGAGGTGCTACGCAAGCACGCACGAGTTGCGATTTTTGTGCTTATAAGCTGCGACCTCAGATGTGGGGGGGGGGTCAGTCAGTGAGAGCACCGGGAGCAGACGGCGAGAGTGGAGGACTGCCCGTAAAGGCAGTGGAAACGAGTGCGACGTAAGTTTGACTATCGGGGGATCGTAGTACTGCGGCCAAGCACCTGTTGACCAAAGGGACTGGTGCTGAGCATCGTCAGAGAGAGAGACGGCTGAGTGATCAGGTGAGATCTTGTATTATTGTTTCTTTCGTTGGAGGGAGTCTTTTGAGCAAGCCCTGTACCTGCACGGTGGATTCCTTGAAGCTGTTGAAAGGAATAAACTGGCAGTACATGAGAGAGATCTCTTTTTTATTGGGGAGCTACCTCGGCATCCTGAACTCCCACATTCCCCCCCCCCCCTCTTTTAGCATAAGTGGTGTGCTGTCAATCGTGGGTAAGGCAATCGGTAAGGACATGGTAAGGATCCCGTTACCTGAGCAGGAAGAACCCCAACTATAACGATCCAGGTAAGTAAAGTTAAAGAACCCCTGAGTGACCTATGGCGTAAGTCCATGCACTCAGGCAGGGCCATTATAGGCGAGACGCAACATTGGTATCAAACTCAAGGTAGAGGCCGTACCAAAACAATGGTGGACGCGCCGGGTAAGATCAACAGTGGATCTTGGCTCCAAGTGGAGTGTTGATGGAGAGAATCGGGGTGGCTAGGTGGTTAGCTACGCCCAGACAGTGAGGCCACTGTCCAGTTGAACTGGGGGAGGTATTGTCATGTCCCGGTTTTGGTTTAGCCTTGAACCACACCGGACGTGCAACCCCGGTTCAATCCAGATCTTGAGAATCTGCAAGGAGGTGCTACGCAAGCACGCACGAGTTGCGATTTTTGTGCTTATAAGCTGCGACCTCAGATGTGGGGGGGGGGGGTCAGTCAGTGAGAGCACCGGGAGCAGACGACGAGAGTGGAGGACTGCCCGTAAAGGCAGTGGAAACGAGTGCGACGTAAGTTTGACTATCGGGGGATCGTAGTACTGCGGCCAAGCACCTGTTGACCAAAGGGACTGGTGCTGAGCATCGTCAGAGAGAGAGACGGCTGAGTGATCAGGTGAGATCTTGTATTATTGTTTCTTTCGTTGGAGGGAGTCTTTTGAGCAAGCCCTGTACCTGCACGGTGGATTCCTTGAAGCTGTTGAAAGGAATAAACTGGCAGTACATGAGAGAGATCTCTTTTTATTGGGGAGCTACCTCGGCATCCTGAACTCCCTCATTCCCCCCCCCCTCTTTTAGCATAAGTGGTGTGCTGTCAATCGTGGGTAAGGCAATCGGTAAGGACATGGTAAGGATCCCGTTACCTGAGCAGGAAGAACCCCAACTATAACGATCCAGGTAAGTAAAGTTAAAGAACCCCTGAGTGACCTATGGCGTAAGTCCATGCACTCAGGCAGGGCCATTATAGGCGAGACGCAACATTGGTATCAAACTCAAGGTAGAGGCCGTACCAAAACAATGGTGGAGGCGCCGGGTAAGATCAACAGTGGATCTTGGCTCCAAGTGGAGTGTTGATGGAGAGAATCGGGGTGGCTAGGTGGTTAGCTACGCCCAGACAGTGAGGCCACTGTCCAGTTGAACTGGGGGAGGTATTGTCATGTCCCGGTTTTGGTTTAGCCTTGAACCACACCGGACGTGCAACCCCGGTTCAATCCAGATCTTGAGAATCTGCAAGGAGGTGCTACGCAAGCACGCACGAGTTGCGATTTTTGTGCTTATAAGCTGCGACCTCAGATGTGGGGGGGGGGGGTCAGTCAGTGAGAGCACCGGGAGCAGACGACGAGAGTGGAGGACTGCCCGTAAAGGCAGTGGAAACGAGTGCGACGTAAGTTTGACTATCGGGGGATCGTAGTACTGCGGCCAAGCACCTGTTGACCAAAGGGACTGGTGCTGAGCATCGTCAGAGAGAGAGACGGCTGAGTGATCAGGTGAGATCTTGTATTATTGTTTCTTTCGTTGGAGGGAGTCTTTTGAGCAAGCCCTGTACCTGCACGGTGGATTCCTTGAAGCTGTTGAAAGGAATAAACTGGCAGTACATGAGAGAGATCTCTTTTTATTGGGGAGCTACCTCGGCATCCTGAACTCCCTCATTCCCCCCCCCCCCTCTTTTAGCATAAGTGGTGTGCTGTCAATCGTGGGTAAGGCAATCGGTAAGGACATGGTAAGGATCCCGTTACCTGAGCAGGAAGAACCCCAACTATAACGATCCAGGTAAGTAAAGTTAAAGAACCCCTGAGTGACCTATGGCGTAAGTCCATGCACTCAGGCAGGGCCATTATAGGCGAGACGCAACATTGGTATCAAACTCAAGGTAGAGGCCGTACCAAAACAATACGATCAACAATCCTAGATACTTGGGTTCGTGCGCAAATCATTTCTGATTAAGGGACTTATTGAAAACCTATATTACTATTGGTACTAGAATTGGGAAAAGTATCCAAAGACTGAGACTAAGGTAACATTCCAGTATTTTTCTGAACTGCGTGTATAATTTACCAGGAGAAAAATGACAATTAGGATATGTCACCGAACCACTCAACTTTGTTTTCCAATTCCTCTCATGGAACGTCAGTAGTAACGGCAGATGACCTACCATAGCTGTTCCGCCCCTTAAAACAACAATAAGTAACGTCAGTGGTAGGGGCAGATGACCTAGCTGCTCCGCCACCTTAAAACAACGAGTAACTTCTGTGGTGTGCATGGCGATGGAGAAATTAATATATTGCATGTAGGCAACTGCGCAGATTTTCCTAAGACCAAATATTTGAACTCTGCTTAATTTAGAAGAAAAGTAAGATGAAGTATTGTCGAATATTAATATACTGTAAATACAATTTTGTTTTGAGCTGGTGCAGTGGCTGTTATTATTATTGGACATTTCTACGATGTTTATTCCAAAGAGCACTTATTTTCCAGGACACGAAGATATTTTTTCCCTTGCGAATCAAGCCATTTCATGATACGCTTTAACGTCTCAGTACCGTTAAACATAAAATGAGTTGCTCGCTTTATCTACGACTTGGAAATGACTCCAGTTCCCGACGAAGCCGCGGCAGGAATGCAGGATTCGGCTTCCCGACTGCGGTGTCATTCGTAGTCTTACTCAACAGTTCATAATAGGCCTATTTGTCGTTACAGTTGTTAATTCATTAAGGGGCTTGTGACATTTAACCTGTGTACTTGTTAGCTAGTAAGTCTAGTGTCACTGGCAGGCAATGAACCATTAACGCTCGGTAAATTATAAGATTCTCAAACAGCGAACAAAATAGAAAACCAAGAAACGTGCGAATTGTGTAGACTTAAGGGGAGGCTAGTGGTTGTATAATAAGAGAGGTGTATTGGCAACGTTATTGCAACTATTTGTCTTGGAGAGTAGGAACTTAGACCCTCTTAAAACCAACCACTGCTGGACGAAAAGCAGGGTATACAGTTTGCTGTGATATGGTCTCTGTGACATGATCAATCGCATGCAGTATTCTTAGTTGCGGACTGGGAAAAGTAGGAATGCGTTTCCTGTCGCGTCTATTACTGTAATTATTAGGGTTAAGAGTAGAGTAGGTGTCCCTGGACTTGAAATAAGGTACTATCCCGGCATTTGACTGGAGGGAGAGTGAAAAACTCAGGATAGCCGCTGTCAGCACCGGGATTCGAACCTCTGATCGGCTCACTTGCTGTAGACCCCCATCACGGTCATTGGTGACCTAATTTTTGCAAAATTTTCCGGAGGAGGACCCCTGGACCCAACTCTGAGCTTGGTGATATTCCATACCCCCAGATCTCCGGTGTGTCGACTCTCCCATAATCCTGGCTTAAATCTTCCCCCGATGGTCACCAGTCATAGATAAGATTGGGGATTTTTAGGGGAACTTGGCTCTAGTTTTGCTTACTGCAAAGCAATTTTAAATTATAAGAAGTCCACTGACTGCAAATTACAAAATATACCGGTAGTTCAAATTCACATTTTTTTTAAACAATCACTGATCAGTTGCAATCTACTGATAGCACATAATAAATAACTTGACTTACGAATGAGTATACCTGTGGTTAATTATGAAAATATATTTTGATTTTGTTTAATGTACAATGATGCGTGATCGCCGTTCAACCAAAACACTTATCAGTGTTTAGGCTTAGACCCAAGGGCGTGACTCTTCAAGGGCAGCAAGTTTTAAGAATGTCAACATAAAAACCGTATATGTAAGTTAAAACTTATTTTAAAATACGTCTTAACTTTGTGTAAAAATCATGTTTAAATTATGTAAAGAGATTACGTCATATGTCACAAAGGCCGTAGTTCTGCACAATGTACAGTATACCCTTTCCACCTATTGTAACATGCAGTTCAGTGAACGTAACTTCCTTTTGATTAATTTTTGGATCTTGGGACGTCTTGGTCATCAGTCCTTTCTACTTACTGTGCGTGTAGAACTCCATCCGACAATCTTTATCTGAGGTTAATCATATATTTTAAATTAATTTGGGATAGAATTGAGGAGGAAATGAATGTACGATGGTGCAACTACAGCCTTTGGCTATAGGGTTAAAACAATGAATAATGGAAAATAAGCTGAGAATCACCGACGGTGGAATTCGAACCCACCTGTCTCCGAGTTCATGGACAACAGTTCTTTTCAATGTGAAATTTTTCCCCAAGTTAAATACTGTAACAGCGATGAAATTACAATCCGGTAAATGCGTATTTTTTTCAAATTTGTGTACGACAGACGAGCATATTGCTGTTACGAGTATCACTGAAGTTCTAATATTATTGATGTCAAAGTGGATCTGCAGAACTTAAAATCTGAACACTGTGCATGCTTACAGTGTTACCTCATCGGGACAGATTTCGATCTGTCAAACTCCAAAACTAAACAGTACACTGAATTCAATGAAAATTATTACCTAGTTTTCGATGGCTTTACTCGTGATATTTATATTTGTTAATTGAAAATAATGCATTGGTACGCGCTTGTCAGGCATAACATTGAATTTGCAAATAATTTTGCATGCATTCCTCCAGTTTCACTGTTGTATATTTTACATACCAGCATTAATTTATTTATATTTCACGCTCTGCTTATGATAATAAATATAGTCTGGATTTAGTGGAATATATAATTGAAATATTATTAATACAGTATATTATACAGTATCTATTGTAGCCAATGTTCATATCAGTACATTTCAATTGAACGCTCGCAGGCTCCTCATCAAGTTCAACATCAAGTAGTTCCAACTTTGGCTACCAGACGGCACTGTCACTGACACCCAGCGGCGAACGTTGGAACTTGATAGAGCGTTTCTAACCAATTAACGTACACATTTTAGCGACACACTACCGATTGTAATGGTAGGTTCTTTTACATGTCCTAAATCTAAGACATGGGCCCACCGGCTTTACTTCCCCTCCGAATAAAGGCATACTGAAGGATTTTAACACTCTTAATAATCAGACGACTTCGACCGGACATAAACCCGCGATCTTGGGAATAGCAGTGCTGCATACTACAATTATTATTATTGCTTGCTGGCTTTTTATGTTCTTGTAATTGATTTCGTAATGAACATTTTGTGCAAAAAAAATTCGCAAAATCAGTTTGTGCAAATTTACGAGGATTATAAATTAATTTTACAGAGTTTGGTTATGGAAGGGGGGCCCGGGAGATTCCAGCCCCAGGGCCCGTCATCGCTCTCCACGGCCCTGAGTGGTTCATGTAGATTTCAGTATAGTTCTACCCTATAATTTATTTTTGTAGTGTTAGGACTGAATTTCACGATTATTTTTCGCTACGAGGAAGACTGTTACTTTGCCATGATTAATATGAGTTTTGCTACGTGAATTGGCAAACAGAAGGTTATATGTTATGCAGCGTGATTGTTCCGCATATCTGCGAAAGCCGAAACCTAGTTCTGTTAGATGGACACGATGAGCTAATTGTTTATGTCTAGTAGACTGCATTATTTATGTCTGATGATAATAATAATAGTAAGTTCATTTCTTGAACGACCGATTGTCGTTATTAAGGTTGTAAGAACAGACGGCGTGTTCCATATATTTATCCCGCAGGAGTTGAACAATTCTCTAAATTGGATAATACTAAATTCAAGATGTAATAATAATTGTTGTTAACTGGTAAACAATCAATTTTTAAAGGAGGTAACTTATTTGCTGATAAAATTAGAGGAAGCAGATCAGACACTAATCACAATAATAATCATAATCTGTTGATGAAATATAAGCTAATATTGAAGCTCATTTATGGTAAAAGTATTCCTGAAGTTAAATGTTGTTGTTATTGGACTGTGAGATCCCTATGTGAAATGTTGTTATTGGTCCCTGCGTTAAATGATGTTGATATGATATAATGGGGAGAGTAAAATAGTTCCCCGAGTTATTGAAGTTGTGATGATAATTGTTTCCAAGAATAAAGTGAATATTTGTATTTTCCGCAAATGTGTGTGAGGTTTTACAAGTGAGCATTGATAATAATGAGATGATAATGTAATAATAATAATAATAATAGGGTCCCAGGAATAAACCTGGGAGGAGTCATTGTGACTCTGGCAAATGGGAATGAAATGCGTCGTTGCTAACATCTGCAACATTAACCTATTGGATTCAGCAAGAGAATCCAACTTAGCCTCTTTCACTCCAACTCCAGCACGTAACCTACACGAGGTGCCCCTGTTAAGTCGAGCAACCCAGTGGAAGGTTGGGTAACCAATCCCAGCGGGAAGCTGGGTCGACGAACCGATCAGTGCTGGGGGACTCCCAGGCTTGAAGCCTTGGTAGTATAGAGAAGCCAGAAAACACCTTGAGGCAACCTCTAGGGCTAACAACCTTAGTTGCAACATGGATACGTATGCGTCCAAAACAAACTCAAGTCAAGTGAGCATGATGGCAAAACATTTCAGCATTTCTTTTATCCCAGGGGGTAAGTCTTCGGATAAATCCCTCGTCGTGAAACCTGCGACGCACGAGTCTCATTCGGATTCTGGGGGAGACTCGACATCATGCGAGAGACGAATCGGAGCGTCTCGGTGTATCCCAACCAGTCAGAAACTCAGAACCGAATCAAAAACCTTTCTAGCAACGTTCAACATTAACACCCTTACACAAATTGGCAAACTGAAAACTCTCACCGACGCACTACATGAAAATCAGATATGTATCATTGCCCTACAAGAAACACGTTACCCAGACGAAGAGACTTTCGAATCTGAAGGTTACCGCTTTTTCAAGAGCAGAGCTCAAAAGAGGGTCCTCAATGGATCTGTGATGCTTGGAACAGCGTTTGCTGTGAGAACCAGAATCCTTAAGCCGGTCGCAAATTTTGAGCCAGTTAATGACCGATTATCCTTATTAACAATCAAATGCGCCAACAAAACCTACAGCCTAGTTAACGCACATGCCCCCACAAATGACAAGAACAGATCTGACCCGGACGAAGTGGATAACTTTTGGGACCTACTGGATGAAAAGCTCGCCAAAATTCCTAAACACCATGTTAAACTTCTTATGGGGGACTTCAATGCTCAACTTGGTCGAGAACACAAGTATAGGAAAATCATTGGAAACTATCCTGCCCACAAAAGAACCAATCAAAATGGTGAGAGATTGGTCTCCATTTGCGAAAACCATAACTTGCAGATCATGTCGACACACTTTCGCCATCTTCCCAGAAAGCAGACAACATGGCGATCTCCTGTCGACGCCATCGGAGAGTTTCAAATAGATCACGTCGCAATCTCTAGGAAAAACAGCCCTGAGATTATGAATGTTAAGGTTAAAAAAAGGCATAAACGTGGCTTCAGACCACTATATGTCCATAATTAAATTCAAACCGGTCCCTTCAAACACCAACAAGACGCCCAAACAAATTATTCGCTTCGACACTGATAAACTCAAACAGAATGTAACCGAGTTCCAGGAAAAGGCTCGACCAATCGACTGTGACTTTAACAACACAAAAAACCGCCTGATCGAGGCTGCCAAGGAAATTGCTGAAAATAAAAGAAGCAAGAAACATGCCTGGTGGAATGATACATGTGTTTCAGTTCTCAAGAAAAGGCTCGATGCATGGAAACAATATTACTCAACAAAATCGCAAACTGATTGGGAAACCTACAAAGCCCAACGAGCCGAGACAGCTAAAGTGATCCGAGCTGAGAAACGTAAATATGAAAAGTCACTTATTGAGAAGGTCGACCAAGACTTTAAAAGAAACAACACCAGAGAGTACTACGGATCGTTCAAAAGGAAACTTACGGGTTATAAACCTCCGTCGTTATGCTTTCAGCGAAAGGACGGTACACTGGCGACCTCAAATGAAGAAAATTGTACCATCCTAGCTGATTACTTTAAGAATTTACTAAATTGCGACCAACCCAAAAATCCCATCAAGACCGAGGAACCCATTCGCAGATGCCCAGAATCAAGACCACCCAACAAAGACGAAATCAAGCGTCACATTGCTCGACTAAAAAACAACAAAGCCCCCGGGGAAGACTCTGTAGTTGCAGAACTTTGGAAATATGCTCCCGAAGAAGCAGTTGAAATCTTGCAGAAGCAAATAGAACAAATTTGGAAAAATGAAATTCTACCAGAAGATTGGAAAACGGCCTTGATCCATCCGTTACACAAGAAAGGCAGCATGAAAAACGTCAACAACTACAGAGGAATATCCCTCCTACCGGTAACATACAAAATTCTCTCACTTGCTATCCTGGAGCGAATAGAAGCCGAAGTCGAGCATCAAATAGGAGAATACCAAGGGGGATTCAGAAAGGGTCGTTCAACTGCCGAACAGATCCACAACCTCAAAACAATCATTAGATATTGCAATCTCAGGTCCAAATCGTACGTATCAGTCTTTGTGGACTTTAAGAAGGCTTACGATTCGATGGACCGCGAAGTTCTGTTGAACATCCTCAACGAATTCGGGGTTGACCTGAAACTGCTGGCATTAATTAGAGCCACCCTAACTGAAACAAAATCCAAAGTAAAGTTCCTGGGATGTCTGTCGGATTCCTTTGAGGTCAAAACGGGAGTCAGACAAGGTGACGGGCTCTCTCCAATGCTTTTCAACTGCGTCATCGAAAAAGTCATTCGGACCTGGCGAACAAAATGATTAGGAACTGAGTATAGCCCTCTGAGAATGGGAGCAAAATCCAAGGGGATCATAGTCGACTGTCTAGCATTCGCTGATGACATCGCCATTCTGTCGAACGACGTAGAAACTGCTAAGATGCAAATCGACCTTTTAAAAGAAATCGCTGAACAAACTGGCTTGCAGATATCATTCGAAAAACAGAAGTAATGACCAACATCAAAGACGCCCCAGCAAAACTGCAGACAAAATACGGGAAGATCAACAGTGGAAAAATTTAAGTACTTGGGAGAGATCATCATGAAAAGTGGACTGGACAAAGAAGCACTCAAGGAACGAGTACGGAAACTCGAAATAGCCTATCAAACATCGCGCTCAATATACAACAAAAAATGCCTGTCCAAAAATACTAAACTACGTCATTATGAAACTGTTCTGAAACCAGTAGTTATGTATGCAGCCGAAACCCTATCCCTAAATGCTAATAAAGGACTCCTTGAAGAACTGGAGAAAAAAGAGCGCAAAATCGTCCGAGGTATAATGGGATCAAATTACAAGAATGGTATCCACTATAAAAAAAACCAACAAAGAAGTCTACAGTGAAATAGAGAAAATTTCAGAATCGATCTGTAAAAGGCGGGCACGATATTACGGTCATCTCAAACGAATGGACGGAAACAGGCTGACTAAACAGATTTTTCATTTCTTTGACTCCAAACCCAATACCACAATGCCCTGGTTTATGAATACCAAAGACGACCTCAAAATGCTGCATCTAAAACCCGACGACGCCTTCAATAGAGATCTCTTCCGCAAAAAGATACTGACTAATGGGCTAACCCGAGACGAGACATCGAACCCGAAAAGAAGACAAGGTACCACTTGGACAGCGGAGCGCAAGATGGCCCACTCACAGAGAATGAGGGAATTCTGGGCTCAGAGGAAGGCGAAACAAATTGCCAAGTGTAGCAAGACTTAACGTGGTCCTAGATGGCCTCAACGAATTATATATATATAATAATAATACCTAGTGGGCCCGTGCGAGCTTTTGAAACGTGAATGTAGGTTTATGGGGTAGTAGGGAAGTACGCCACGCTCCCGCCAGATGGCTGCCGCCGCGCTGCCCTGCGCTCTAGCGGCAGGCTCGCTTAGCAGTACGCCGCGCTCCCACCGGATGGCTGCCTCCGCCGCGCTGCCCTGCGCTCTAGTGGCAGGCTAGTCAGGTTACGGTGCTCCCATTGCAAATGTACATTTTTAAGGTATGTATTTAATTGTGAGGCATTTAAAGAGGAAGCGAGTGCGTTTCGGTCACACATGGGGTTATGCGGAACCTGCAGGTACCTCATATGTGTAGGTTGGTGTTAACAGGACCTTATTTTCGGTACAAAACCGGAATGGGACCTTAGCAGAATAATATAGGGAGGATAATAATAATTGTCAACGAGTTTCTTAAAGCGCAATATCCTAATGAGGTTAATTATATGTTATTTGAATTATGATGTGAAATATGAAAACAGAATCGAATACAGACCTAGTTGATGTTGTGGATTATGCGATAGCTGATCGCTCATGATGGCAGTTAAGGTAATAATAATGACATTATTTTGTTTATAACAGACAGGTTGATATCTTACGTAATACTCATCTATCTGGAGCAAGAATATTTGGCACTCACATATGCGTATTTCGCTTGAGCAGTAAGAAATAATAATTTAAGAAGAATGTTTGGTCACATATGAGACATATGAATTGCCAACGTTAGTTGATTGAAGTCTATGAGGATAATATTGTAAATGTTGTAAATAATTATATGAATTACGGTTATTGTAGCGAAGGTTATGACAGCATCATTTCAGTTTTGATCGCAGTTTGATGTAGCGCATGTTGATTATTTGTTTATTCTAGCGCATTTTTGCGAAGCGCAGTTTTTGATAGATGTTCATTTTTGAGCATTCCACATGGTGTAGTGGATCACTTTAATTAGTCTGATATGTCAGGTCATTCTGAATCGTGACTTCTCTACATTCAACATGACTTGGTCATATTCAGGACTCCAAATTATCTAATAATAATAATAATAATAATAATAATAATAATAATAAAATAAAGTATTTAATTAATTATTTTCGGAATAGATCGACTGTAGGGATAAGATTCAGGATGTTTTCTTTCCACAGGAGTGTTTTTTACAATGAATTTCATTAATCCCTTAACGAGTCAAGGACTCATATACAAAGGAATCGTACAGTTTTATCTTGTTGGCGACAATTTTTAAGTAGATATTTTACCCTATAGATCGTAGGAAGGTTATTTTTGTGAGTTATACTACAGTCCATGGAAAATAAATGTTCGCTACAATTTTATCTTAACACATTTGTGCTTCAGATATGTAATTCCCTTTTTATCCCATTTCCTCGCGTGAAAATTGAGGACAATGTTACATTTATCTCAAATATACACCCAGGACGACCCCGAGGTCCATCTCATGCTCGCATTGTTCTCAAATTTTACGTATGCGCATGGTGACCCATCGGTGCCCAGTGACTTGCCATCGTGTTCCGGTGGCGAAGGGGCACAGTTTTTACGCAGTGTTAGCAATTACCATGTGCTTGTGCTAGGCATACCAGATGACAGATGGGTGGCGTTGCCAAACGTAATGACACGGGTTGAGATTTGTAGACGGCGATGACTTGTCCCACTGCGACGCAAGGCGTTGAATGGCCGTCTCGTAAAATTCCTGGAGCTGCGTTGTGAACCAGTTCCGAACGTTCTGCTTGACATCGTCATCCGAGGTGAATCGCTTGCTACTCAGAGCCTTCTTCAGCTCACCAAAAATGGCATAATCGTAGGGAGACAGGTGTGAACTGTATGGATGGTGAGTCAGGATTTCCCATTTGAATGTCTGCAAGAGCTCCTTGACTGCGTTGGCTGTATGGGGTCTTGTATTGTCGTGGAGCAAAATGATCCCGCAGGTGAGCTGTCCTGGTCGTTTCGATTTGATCGCTGTGCGAACGGAGGTCAAGGTTTGCGAGTATCGCTTCTCATTCACCGTTGTCGAAATCTGCAGAAAGTTCATAAGAAGGGGGCCCTTTTAGTCACAGAAGAAGCTGATGCCTTCAATGGGCGTTAGAGCAGTAGTTTCCAACTGGCGGCCCGGGAAAGTCATGCAAGTCAAGAAATAATATATTTCATTGCTCATTTCAAAGTACTATGTATTTCTATTCGGCAAAAAAAAAAAAAAAAGAACAAGTAATTTGATAAAGAACTGATGGCCAGCTGGTATACAACGTGCCGCATCACACAGTGCAGAACCCGAGGACCCGGCAATAACAGGTCACTGACCTCCCTCCCCTTTACGCACGGAATAATTAAATCATTTATAATATTGATTCAAAGTAAAATTATTACTACCAAATTGTCCTTTTGTAAGTATTGCTTTGATAACATTATTAATTTCAGTGTGTCTTAAGATTTTTGGCTCTGTTTGGCATTTTTATATTAACTTACATTGTTGAGTGTTCTTCACCACAACTAATTTTTTCTTGGTATCTTTAATTTCACTCTTTAATGGAATTGGTTGGTTCCTCAGTTTAGGGGCTGTGACAACGCGGTCCAGAACTTGGTTACCATTATGCCAGCGCAGTCGGCTCCTGGCAACGAACGTTGGAACTTAGGAGCGTTGGTCGAATTTAACCTATAATTTAGCTTCCCACAAGTGTAATTAGTGGAAGGTTCTCTAATATGCCATAAATCTATGACATGGGGCCGCCGGCTTTACTTCCCCTTCGAAGGAAGGCAGATTGAGGGACTTTTAACGCTCTTAAAAAAGCCGACGACTTCGGTCGGGTTTGAACCCGTAATTTTGGGCATAGAAGCTCAGCATGCTACCAACTAGGCTACTTACTACACCTAAGCCGCCTTTTATTGAATTGTAGAATAGTTTTTTCAGCATTACAGTAAAATCAAATCCCGCCGATTGCTGGGGTAGGATTTTCAGTAGAATAATTCTGTAATATCAGGAAGAGCGTCCAGCTTTAAGTTTATGAAAATTAGACTATTATTAAAGTGCGGCCCGCAACTATACCCGAAGTTCCCATTTTGGCCCTCAAACCCTTACAAGTTGGGAACCACTGCGTTAGAGCATAGCAGACTGTGATGTCAAATGCGACGGCCGAATCAGAAACGAAGATTGTATCGTAACAAAAAACGAATCAATGGCGAAATGATTGGTTATCATTCTTGTCTAGGCCTACATAATCTTTTGAGATGTTTTACTTGTATTTTCTTTACTCAGATTTACATCTTCAACATTTACCTACATATTCCAATGTCAATAACAATTGTTAGGAATTATGTGTAAAGCTAATATCGTAACATTTTATTACATTCAGACAAAAAGTATTGTATGACTGCAAATGCCTGGTGAAAACACCGTTTCAAGTCCCTTTGGCAATTTTTCATGCTTGCTTATGTTCAAGGGGATGTTTCAAAATTTCCAAGGCAAAGAAGAACCTTTGGGACCTGTATTGTGTAATCTCCTTGATAAGTATTCAAGTGTACGTAATGCTGACATGTTACCTGTATTTGCACATCTTTTTCCCTTTAAGTGTATTTTAATTAATTTTGTTCAAAATGTATGAGTGAGTTCCAAGATAGTTTCAACAGATAGCTCATAAACGAATCTTTTAGGTTAATTTCGTGCGAAAAATTATCCTAATTTCCTCTTAAACAAAAATTCATCAGGGAAATGGGTCGGTGACAGAAGACCTTCAATAATAAGGTGGATATGCAGTAAAATCTGCAGTATTCAAATAGAGACTGAAATAGCAGCTGTGAATGATGGAAGGAGCAGAAAAGACCGCCGATGTAAAGGTAAAAGAATACTTTGCATGTCTTCTTTTCTTGACACAATTTACATCAAAATACGCAGGACATCGCCCAGCTATCGAGCGCTCCATAACAGGGTGAAATCAGACACCCGAAATGTGTATAATAGCAATGAATGTCGTTTTTTAAACAAATAGATTTAACATCTGACACTGAACTATTTAAATGTCAATTGGAATGTGCAATTGGAGGTTATACATTAGTGATTCGTCCCTGTAGTCTACGTGCGCACTCGTCGATCAATCGCCGATTCAATACAGTCAAAATCTGACTGCCGTTTTATGTGTTTCATCTGGGATAGCCTACCATTCCTATGTACCTGTGTCCAAACTTTATTCTTTGCATTATTCAGCTTGATTCCTATCCTGAAATAGGGGAGAAACTGTTTGATGCTGAAACATTATTTCCGTCCCTTCCTAATTTGCCTTTCTTACCCCTGGTATTTACTTCAGGTTGTAGCCTAATGTTCTCAAAGTTTACCAGGAACACATTGCCACATTATTTAATACATCTTGAAGTTATCAAATGTTATTTTAGATCAGTTAGGCCCCTTGTCTACGTCAAGATTTTCTGCCGGAACGGTACTTTCGCCTTACAACAGACAAACCGGGGAGCCTTCTCCACAGAAACGGCAACGCATTCAGTCGTCTTGAGTCTGTGCACTATGGATATATAATTTGTATGCAACCTTATTATTGCGTTAACTATTATCTCCGTAAAAAGCGACTACGACACAGAAGGTACTGAGTTCATCCATTAATGTAATATCTTGGTGCATTTAATACGTTGATCGAAAAATTGAGAGAAGGCAACGCTAAGCATTTTAATTATTTCAGAATGTCAAAAGAAACATTTGATAAATTATTGGTAATCCTACACTAGTCTTCGAAACGTGGAGACACCTATACGCCTTGACAAAATAACAAAATATGTTTAAAAAAAACACAACAAAAACAATAGTCACAAATGGAAATGAAAATAGGCTTCTCGTCAACTCTTAAATGTCCAATATCAAACTAAAACATATTACTAGGAACTGTCTTTAAGTGCAGTTTTAGAATGCATTAGATAATTCCAAAATGTCCAAATCATTGGATATGGTGGATGCTGGGCTGGTGTATGATGAAAACAGGGAAATGTCCTGGAACAGACAGAACTGAAGGCGATGATGTCCATTCATAAATGGAGACAATTCGTAAGCCACAACACTGGTACTGCTTGAGGCTTGTGGTGATTGATACGACGACAGACCTCCGACAGTTTGGTATCCACGTGATGCATTATAGTTAGGCTTGCCATACGTCCCGGGTTGACCGGGACAGTCCCGGTATTTTGCTCTTGTCCCGATGTCCCGCCCAGTTTTATCGATGTCCCGGAAAATGGCTGTAAGATGTAAAAAGGGAAAGGGTGTTTTCTCTAATGAACAATGCCTGAGCATTAATGAAAGAGTCCACTGCAAGAGCATTGATTGTTTGTAAAACCAACTTTGGCCTTTTTTGCTATGATTTTTATGAAAAGGTCAAGCTTAAGAAAGACATTTTGAAAAAGTACATTCCAGTCAAAAATATGAGTGGTTTGAAAACAAAGATTAACATTGTTAACTCATTAATTGATTTTTTTTTGTAGTTAGACAACAAGTTGTAGTTTTTCAAAAAATAATAAAACTTAGTAATTGTTCAATTAAACAATTTTAGTATTTTAAATTGTATTTTATTAACACTTCTTTCTAGATGGTAGACAAGAAGAAAATATCATTAAAAAGGAAAAATTATATATTTTTATGTAGCAAAAATTCCTTTTTTATTTTTAAAAGGTGTGTAGAATTAACAATTTAGGATGCCAGATTTCCCCCTCCCGTCACTTGCGAGGCTTAAAAAAAGGCTTAAAACTCACCAATTTGCTTCTAATTTTTAAAGAAATTCCCGGGGGCGATCCCCGGACCCCCCAGTAAGGCCATCCCCTATTAATGTGTCCTGGTTTCACTCACCAAAATTATGGCAAGCCTAATTATAGTGGTGGAATGGTACTGTTGTTTCGTTTGTACTTGATATTCCTAATCAATACAGGACTTCGAATTGAAAGTCGACATCATCATGGGATTTGTATCCAGTTGGTGCTATACCCCTAAAGAATACCATGATTCTGCCTTGACCCTGTTCAGTTGAAGCATCTATGATAGGCATAATTTTTCACCCTGTCCATTTAGGTATTAGGAAATCATTTTTGAAAGCTTTTGTCTGGAGCGTAGCACTCTGTAGAAGTGGAACTTGGACTGTTGGAGCAGCAGAAAAGAGGACATTTGAAGTGTTTGAATTGTGGTGTTACAGGAGAATGATGAAGAACAGATGGGTAGATAGGGTTACGAATGAACAGGTATTAAGACGAGTGGCGACTACTAATGAAGAGAAGAGAAAAAGTTGGTAGCGCACATATTAAGACACCCAGGAATAGTAAACTTAGTTATGGAACAAAGGGTCGAGGATAAGAACTGTAGGGGTAGACCAAGGTTAGAATATGTAGGGTGTAGTAGCTATGTGTCATTGTGCAAAGATGTTTGAGAAAGTTTTGGAAAGGAGAATTAGGACAAGGATAGAAAGTGGGATGAGGGAAGAACAACATGGCTTCAGAGCGGGAAGGTCCACTGTGGATTTGATTTTTGCTGTAAGGCAGTTACAAGAACAGCACTATGAGTATGGAACAGATCTACTGATGGCCTTCTTGGACATTGAGAAAGCATATGACGGTGTATGCAGAAACAAAATATGGAAGTCCCTGGAGGACAGAGGAGTAGAAAATTGGACTATAAGGATGATAAAGGAGATGTACAAGGGAAGCGTGAGCTGTGTGAAAGTGGGAGGAGAGAGATCGGACTAGTTGGAACAGAGAAACGGCCTGAAACAAGGAAGTGCACTGTCACCGTTACTTTTCATTGTGGTGATGTATGAATAATGACCCGAGTGGCACAAGTAATTGGGGAAGGAAAGATGAAACGAATGGTGTTTGCAGATGATTTGATGATTTGGGGAAACAAGGAGGAGGAAGTACAGGAGCAGTCGGACGTGTGGGAAGGAATAATACAAGGATATGGGATGAAATTTAGCATAAACAAGAGTGAGATGGTGATCACAACAAGGAAGAAGGAAAGAACCATAATGGGAATAACAATTGGTGGGGGAACAGCTGAAGAAAGTGGAGAGTTTTAAGTATTTGGGAAGCCTGATACAAGATAATGGAAGAAACGATAGATAAATAAATGAGCGGGCAAGACTGGCAGAAGCATTCCGGAGGAGTGTGAGAAGCATGATATCGTTGTCGTCGGCGGCTTTAACTAGTTTCCGGGTATACATCTTCTTCCAAAACAGTCTAAAATAATCTAAGGTTGAGGTCTGTGGGCATGTTTGCGGTGACTGAACAGCCCAATGCGTGCATGAAACAAACGTCCACACAAATCACACGGAACTGTTGGTGGAGGGCGTGGCTGTGCTGCACGGAGCTTTCGTGCTTGTTGCTTGGCCTTAACAATTCTACGACGTTCTTCTTCAAACATTTTGACAGCAGCCGGGATGGTCTGGCGCCAAGTTGAACGGTCTTTAACAAGCTGGTCCCAGGTTTGTGGATTGAGTCCTGTCAACTTCATATTCTGATGATGATATGGAGCAAGGATGTCCCTCAGAACAGCAAAAAGATCATATATCGGACGTACTATGTACCTATCCTGACGTATGCCTCGGAGACCTGGGTTATGAAAGGAAGGGAGAAGAGCAAAATACAGGCCAGTGAGATGAGGTTCATGAGAAGCAGTATTGGAGCTACAAAGATGGACAAAATAAGAAATGAGAGGACCAGAGAATTAATGAAGGAGGAACCATTACAGGATGGTATAGAGAAATCTAGACTTAGATGGTATGGACATGTAAAACGAATGGAGGAGAAGAGGATGCCCAGGAGGATACACGAGACGAAGTGGGAAGGAAAGAGGCCGAGAGGAAGACCGATAGACAGGTGGCTGAAGGGGGTGGAAGAAAGTGTGAAGAAGAGAGGAGAAGACTGGACAAGGGTGGGGGCTGAGAGATGGTGGGAAGACAGAAGACGTTGGAGAGGCTTGTGTTCCAAACAGACCCATCCAGTGGCTGGATACTGTGCAAGATGATAATGATGATGAGTAGCTATGTATGTATAACAATGTTATTGGTTTTACGTCCCTTTTAACTACTGCAACTTTTAGAGACGCTGGGGTGCCGGAATTTTGTCCCGAAGGGGATCTGTAACGTGCCAGTAAATCTGACACAGCTCCCTCGCAGTTGCACACCCTCAAATGCAAGCTGACTACGCCAGGATTCGGTCCTGCAACCTTGGGCCCAGCAAGCGATAACGTTACCGCTAAGCCACGCAGCCAGTCGGCTATGTTGAGATGAAACGATTAGCTCAGGACATGGAGGCATGGAAGGCTGCATCAAACCAGTCAAAAGACTGAAGACTCAAACAACAGCATTCATTCGTAACTTGTACCTGGACCAGCGTTATCAGGAATTCCATATCAATGCCGAGTTCTGCACTCATTTTAGTGCTGAACAGATGCATGCTCGCTGTATGTTCTCCAAACACTCACTGACAAATAACGGTGGATTTGCTGGCTCGTGGACAAGCTGGCATGTCACTACATGTCTCAGTGTGCAAACGGCACACCGTCTAGCTGCCATCTCTACAGTGGGAAGCCGGCACTGCACCCGGTGGCTGTGACTGTAGATGGCCCATGACGGAAATTTTTGTCGTGGACAAGGGGCCTTAGGACTGCTGCTGGTAAGAAGGCAGAACCAATCACTGACTAGGCTATAATTTTTGATGGTTTATAACCTTTGAGCCTGTGCTTGATATCAGTGGCAGATATTAAATAAGGAGGCGGGTTGTGCACCCATCCCCTCCGTCTTCAGAAAAGATACCGAGTGTGAGACCTCTAAGGAGCATTAAAAAGGAAGCTTTTAGTTTCACGTGACCGTTAATCATGCGATCATGAGCCACGGTACCTCCTTTTTACGTGGAATCCGAACCACAGGACATGGCATTTCACTTCGAAAATTTCACATTGTTGAGAGGCAAACAGCTTAACAGCTAAGGAGCATTAATATTAGGCCTAACGCTGTCAGAGTAGTGAAGATTGATTCTACAGGGTGGCGCACAAATTGTCATACACTGGACATTGCTTATAGAATATTTAATATACAACATATTTAGTAAAAAGTAGCATTACAACATTCACTGAAATGTGCATGATTAGTCAGTATGCAGGACGTGTTCAAGATGCCCACCTTCTCGGCGTACAACAGCTGCGAGACGAAGCTGCATGTTTGTGCCCACTCTACGGCACACGTCCTCGCTCAACCCTCGGAAGAAAGTCACAATGGCTGCTTGCAACCGCAGTACATTTTCTGGTTTCTGACAGTAGATTGTCTCCTTCAAATATCCCACAGGAAGAAGTCACAGGGATTAAGACTGGGGCTATGTGGTGGCCAGAATGAGCTGCTTTGAAAACGTTTCAGATATCGACGGGATATCACACCGGGCCCGAAATGTTCATGCTGGAAGTCCAGAACAACATTTGCTGTGTGCGGGCGAGCTCCATCTTGCATGAAACATTGTGTCTCTATTGGTAGTCGTGATGCAAAGAGTTGTGGAAGGAAACTGTTTTGTAACATGTCCATGTAACGCGCACTGTTGACTGTGTCATTGAAAAAGATTGGCCCAATAATTCCATGACTGGTAATTGCAGCCCACACACACACTTTCACACCGTGACTTTCAACCTCGTGAACAATAGCAGGTCGTTTCTTTCGCCTAAAACCAGACATTCTGTTTGTTCACAGCTTTGTTGAGTATGCCTCATCACAGAACCATGTGTTGTGCAGTACGGGATCACCTTCTGCAATAGCCCACGCAGCAAACTGTATTCGCCGCTAGTTTATGACCTATTGCCATTTTGTATGGGAATAGGTCAAGCCCAGACAGCAGTATTCTCTGAATTGACTGACGAGAGATGCCCAGCTGAACACAGGCAGATCTGGTGGATTCGGAGGGGCTCCAAGCCACAGCCGCTCTCACAGCAGCAATATTATTCGGTGAGCGGACTGGCTTGAGACGGGTTCGTTTTCTTTCCTTCTGTTTCAAATTGGCTGGCCAGTCTATACACCGTCTGCCGACAGGGAGCCCACCGGGTACGGAAATGAACCCGAAATCTTTCGTAAGTCCGAGTTACACTCTTTTTTTCCGCATAGAACAACACTGTTTTCACCATCTGTTTGTGCGTCAACCTCCCTTTATCTACCATGCTGTATAACTGGAAACCAGTACGCATGCGCGACATGTGCTGCTGTCTGTGTCGAATCACACATGAAATAAGGTTTCTGTTCACGAAAGGACACGGTTGTGAGCCCAGATTTACACATTTTATAAACCATTTTCGATGTATGACATTTCGTGCGCCACCCTGTAGTTTGTGCCATGCCTTATTACAGTGCCTTGTGCCAGTTTGAACACAGATGATGGGTTTCATTAGAAGGAACCTACTGAATTGAAAATGAGAAACCATAGTAATGATGGCATATGCAATAAGGGAAAGAACTGTGCAATACAAATAGCCTACACACCAAAAGTATGAAGTATCCGAGAGGAGTGTGATTATATTACGTCTATTTAAAAAAAATTATGAAACCCATTGTCACCACACGTAGGCTATTGCTTTATTGAAACCACCAAGCGTACATCATAGAAATGATTATAATCAGTGCTTTTTTTTTTTTTTTTTTTCAGGGGGAACGCGGGGGTATGCGTACCCCTTAAACATTTGAAAACTGTTTAATAAAAGATATTGGTACATTTGTATCTAGTCGGCAAATATAACTTCCGATTTGAAAGTTTCATCGATCAGCTGGCATCAACGCGCTGTTCACAACAGCCGGAGGAGATTTAGAGTAATCCTCGATTTAAATCGATCTATCCAATCAGTTTCTTTTGGTCGGCAACTCGACACACCGTTCTTATAAGCATGCAGGCTATTGTTTGGAGGCGGGTTAAGTTTATACGTGTGGTTAGTTTTGAAGGATGAAGAAAATAACGAACTATAACATCCACCCTGGCATTGAATAAGCTGCAAGTCAATAATTCGAACACAAACAATGACCGGACTTTGCAAATTGTCGAAAATTGAAAGATCGTGATGTTTTATCGACTACATTTGAGAGAACCCCCTAAATTTTTTTTAGAAAAATAAAGCACTGATTAAGTTATAATTATAGTATAAATTTCAAAAATACACACACAGTCTGGGTTCGATTCCCAGTCATTGCATGTGAGATTTTCGAAGTGAAATGCCATGTCCTGTGGTTCGGATTCCACGTAAAAAGGAAGTCCCGTGGTTCATGATCTCAAGATTAACAGTCACGTTAAACTACAAGCTTCCTTTTTTTCTTCAAAAATACACAGAAATGTCACTCTTATCCATTAATGTTTAGAGGGGGCATATGCCACGATGTACAGCGGTAACTATCTCGCCTGCTGTGCCCACGGTTGCAGCATCGAATCCTGGCGCAGTCAGTTGGGATTTGAGGGTGCACAAATGCGAGGGAGCTTAACTGGCATTTTAATGATTCCCCTCGGGGCAAAATTCTGGCACCCTGGCATCTCTAAAAGCCTCAGTAGTTAAAAGGGACATAAAACCAATATAGGTAACATTATTATCATTTAGGTCTATCTTCTTCTTAACAAAACTACTGGAGGTCGAGGGGACCCGACGCACTGACTGGAATATATGCGAAGCTCTAGGCTTAATAATTCATAGTTTTTCTTCCGTAATAATTCAGTTAATCTTGTAGTACTGTGAACTGTTTGAGTAAGTGATGAGGGCCAATAGTATTGGAGTGCTGGCCATGTGGTCGTTGCCTACTGATTACCACAAGGGTGGAGAGGGGCAGACGAATACATCCGAGTTACTCTGTCTACTGTCGATAACGTTGTTTCCCAATGTATAGTTATCGGCAGTTAGCTCTGCACTTCAGCATAAAACATGTGCCACGCTGAGATGGTCTGTGTGTGTTTGTGAGATCCTACTGTCACGCACGTCAATGTTCTCTATTAGGGAAGTATTCGCCACGTTCCCCGTATCGCTTGACACCCCTGTCCTACCACTGAGCTCTCAAGGTCAAGTGCGCAGAGCCGGTATCTGTAATTTGCATTTGAGTGCGACACTGTGGTTCTTTCTTGCCCTAGTTTTATCCTAGTGAAGTTTTTCAGATCTCTACATAGCCTACCTAGGTAGTATTTTAAAACAATGTCCCTGATTCTTGGATGTAATGGGTAATCTCGAGAACCACTGGATGTATTTGGATGCGGTTTTCACCATTCTGTAAAGGATTTCCCGAGGAAGGATTTCATAGAATAACATTCATTTATGACAAAAGGAAGCTGAGCAATAACAATTTCAGTAAATCGAGTCAAATAAAAAACCTGCCGTCCCTGCGCCTTTTAAGCTTACGCTGGGTAAACTGTTTAAAGTATCTAGGCCAACGTACTGTTGTTGTTGTTTGAGTCTTCAGTCTTTTGACTGGTTTGATGCAGCACACCATACCTCCCTGTCCTGAACTAATCGTTTCATCACTACATAGCTACCACACCCTACATCCGAGGCAATCTGTTTAAGGTATTCTAACCTTGGTCTACCCCTACAGTTCTTGTCCTCGGCCCTTCCTTCCATACCTAAGTTTGCTATTCCTGGGTGTCTTAGTATGTGTCCTACCAACCTATCTCTTCTCTTCATTAGCAGTCGCCAGAAACTTCTCTCCTCTCCCACTATATACTATGAGTGTAAGAATTGTTCAGCATGGAAAGTTCTAGAAAAAAGTCTGCAACAGCATAGGTCTATCTTTAATACATTGCCCACTGTAAGTATTTTTACGTTTTCATTTCTTCCAACAGTCTCCATTCAGTGGAACTTTAAATTACTAGCTTCGGTGCGAGTTTATGAGCGAGCCTATCACCCCAGCCTCGGCCAGCATCAAACTGTCGAATCATGTCGAATTAAGGTTTCCGAAAAGAGTATATGTGTTTGGAGTTTCGCTGTTCACCTCGGCTTATCTGAATTGCGTCAGGGACCGTGAGCCTTTCATGCTCACGCTAAGTAAACCGTTCAAGATACCGGGCGATGCCGGGGCGGGTTGGTAGTTACTTATAATCCATTTGATCCCAAGGTGCACGCGATGCTCTCTGAACTGCGGCATTTGTGATGAATGAATTTAATCAGCTTTACCACACTCGTGCTTACTGTCTTCTCTGATATCGAGCAGTCTTTTATCTTACCCTACCCCCTTCTTTGTGAAAATAGTGCAACACCCAGAATTATTATCGGTAGAACTTGCCTTGACCCAATCCTTGCGAAAAAGAAATTAGCCAAAATACCTGTGATAATGGTCGGAAAAAATCTGGAGATGATGTAGTAATAGATGTTTACTCCTCCGTTGTCTATAATCCACCGTCCCAAATTTGATCACGACTTATATAGATGAAATTCCAGCTGAGTCCACCATTATACGCTTGATTTAGTAACAAGTACGGTATTGCCAACCCTACTCATTTGGTATTATTTCATATCTGGTATCGTAAAACTAAACAAAAAAAGAGCCCTCAAGTTAATGTTAATGTCCACAAAGTTCCAGTCTTAAGTTAGACAAGAATTGTGTGATTTGCGAGTTAATAATGTGCAATTTCAATTAGGAATATCATCTTTATGGTGGTTATGGACGAAGTAATGACATGGGTAGCAGGTAAGATAGGAGAAGATACGATGAAAGCAATGGTGTTTGCAGATGATCTCATGGTCTGGGGAAACAAGGAGGAGGAAATTCAGGAGCAACTGAAGGCTTCGGAAGAAACAGTGGGAGAGTACGGATGGAAGTTCAACATCAGTAAATGTGAGATCCTGTTAACGACCAGGAAAAGGGACAGACCAATGAGTGGAATAACACTTTGAGGTGGACAGCTGAAGAAGGTGGAAAGTCTCAAGTACTTGGGAAGTATAGTGGAGGAAAATGGGAGAAATTACAAAGAGATTACGGAACGTGGCAGACAGGCAGAAGCATTAGGAGCTTAGTGTGGACTAAAGATGTCTCACAAAAAAGCAAGGAAGTGTTATACAGAAGCTACTATATACCGATACTGACCTATGCATCAGAAACGTGGATAATGAAGAAAAGAGACATAAGCAGAATACAGGCAAGTGAAATGAAGTTCCTACGAAGTAGGATCGGAGTAACAAGAAGAGACAGGGTGAGGAATGAAAAGGTCAGGGAAATAGTGAGAGGAGCCCTTGCAAGGTAGGATTGAGACATCAAGACTGAGGTGGTATGGACACTTATGAGAATGGAAGAGAAGACGATTCCCAAGAGCATACATGAGATGCAAATGCAGAAGAAACGACCAAGGGGAAGACCAAGAGATAGATGGCTGAAAGGAGTGGAGGAATGTGTCAAGAAGAGAGGCGAGGACGGACCAGAGTGACGGCGGAGAAGTGGTGGGAAGAAAGGACTAGGTGGCGAGGCTTATGTTCCAAACAGACCTAGCCTGGGGCTGGAAACTGTACAAGATGATGATGATGAGTTAAAAGGGACATAAAACCAATACAGGTAACATTATCATCAATTAGGTCTATCTTCTTCATAACAAAACTACTGGAGGCCGAGGTGACCCGACGCACTGACCGAAATATATGCGAAGCTCTAAGCTTAGGAATTCATAGTTTTTCTTCCGTAATAATTCAGTTAATCTTGTGGTACTGTGAACTGATTGAGTAAGTGATGAGGGCCAATAGTATTGGGAGTGCTTGCCATGTGGTCGTTGCCTACTGATTACCACAAGGGTGGAGAGGGGCAGACGAATACATCCGAGTTACTCTGTCTACTGTCGATAACGTTGTTTCCCAATGTATAGTTATCGGCAGTTAGCTCTGCACTTCAGCATAAAACATGTGCCACGCTGAGCGTGTCTGTGTGTGTTTGTGAGATCCTACTGTCACGCACGTCAATGTTCTCTATTAGGGAAGTATTCGCCACGTTCCCCGTATCGCTTGACACCCCTGTCCTACCACTGAGCTCTCAAGGTCAAGTGCGCAGAGCCGGTATCTGTAATTTGCATTTGAGTGCGACACTGTTGTTCTTTCTTGCCCTAGTTTTATCCTAGTGAAGATTTTCAGATCTCTACATAGCCTACCTAGGTGGTATTTTAAAACAATGTCCCTGATTCTTGGATGTAACGGGTAATCTCGAGAACCACTGGATGTATTTTGATGCGGTTTTCACCATTCTGTAAAGGATTTCTCGAGGAAGGATTTCATAGAAAAACATTCATTTATGACCAAAGGAAGCCGAGCAAAAACAATTTCTGTAAATCGAGTCAAATAAAAAACCTGCCGTCCCTGCGCCTTTTAAGCTTACGCTGGGTAAACTGTTTAAAGTATCTAGGCCAATGTACTGTTGTTGATGTTGTTGTTTGAGTCTTCAGTCTTTTGACTGGTTTGATGCAGCACACCATGCCTCCCTGTCCTGAGCTAATCGTTTCATCTCTACATAGCTACCACACCCTACATCCGAGGCAATCTGTTTAACATAGGCCTATTCTAACCTTGGTCTACCCCTACAGTTCTTGTCCTCGGCCCTTCCTTCCATACCTAAGCTTGCTATTCCTGGGTGTCTTAGTATGTGTCCTACCAACCTATCTCTTCTCTTCATTAGCAGTCGCCAGAAACATCTCTTCTCTCTCACTATATACTATTATTGTAAGAATTGTTCAGCATGAAAAGTTCTAGAAAAAAGTCTGCAACATTATAGGTCTATCTTGAATACATCGCCCACTGTAAGTGTTTTTACGTTTTCATTTCTTCCAACCGTCTCCATTCAGTGGAACTTTAAATTACTAGCTTCGGTGCGAGTTTACGAGCAAGCCTATCACCTCAGCCTCGGCAGCATCAAACTGTCGATCCATGTCGAATTAAGATTTCAGAGAAGAGTATATGTGTTTGGAGTTTCGCTGTTCACCTTGGCTTATCTGAATTGCGTCTGGGACTGTGAGCCTTTCATGCTCATGCTAAGTAAACCGTTATAGATACCGGGCGATGCTGGGGCGGGTTGGTAGTTACTTATAATCCATTTGATCTCAAGGTGCACGCGATGCTCTCTGAACTGCGGCATTTGTGATGAATGAATTTAATCAGCTTTACCACACTCGTGCTTACTGTCTTCTCTGATTGAATTGAAATGTCTTTAAAATATGTGTTATTGAGGAAGGGTTACAACTGATAAGGTGTGTTGGAGGGGAGGAGCGGGGGTGGTCCGTACATGATTCAATTTCAGGCTGAGTGGTCCGCAGACTTCTACGGGTTCAGAACCACTGTTCTAGACCAATAATTGTTAGGTTGAAATGGTTTGGTCATGTGAAGAGGATGAATCCAAGCAGAACGGCAAGAGTATGGCTTGAGCAAGATGTGGAGGGCAAGAGACCAAGAGGCAGACCACGGACACGCTGGATATCCCAAATAAAAGAAGACCTGCAGGGAAGAGGTGTCGATTGGCACCAGGTAGAGGAGGAGGAAATATACCTGAATAGACAAACATGGAGAGCGCTCTTATACCGCACCCGGGAAGCTGGAGACGGTTAATGATAATGATGAGTGCGGCCAGCCAATATAAACACCCCTGGGTTTTGACACGCAAAGTGGGGGTAGTCTCGCATTAATAATCTTTTTTACATATTTAATAATCATATTTACTTACATAAATTTCACAGTAGTTGCTGGAAATATCCATTTTCTAAAGATATGTTGCAGCAACGTTAGAAGTTTTGGTACACATCCTCACTGATATTTCGTATCGGTGCAGTTATTTCGTTCTCAAGAGCCTCCAGAGTACGCGGATTGTTTCGGCATACCTTTTGTTTGAGGTTCCCCCACAAGTAAAAAATGCATATAGACAAATCGGGGACCCGGGCAGGCCATAGTCCTCGGCTTATTATTCTGTCATCAAAGATGTTGCGAAGAGCCGTCGCGGTATACTTGACAGCCTACAGTACTTCACCACAAGTCTTAACTCTCTCAACTAAGGTATCTTGCCAGCTGTATGTGTAATAAATGCAATGCTCGTGTTATCCTTCGGGACAAAATTCCGGCACCCCTACGTCTCTAACAGCCAGTGTAGTTAAAAAGGACGTAAAACCAATAACATTATTATTTATTACACTTGTGTTATCGCTAAGTGCGGTGACTTATCACTCTCCGCCCGTCTCGAGGGCAAGCGATCCTTTAGGGAAGGCTCTCGCTGTATAATCAAGTTGGGAACTTAGTCTAGGACAGCGGTTCCCAACCTGGGATATGCGTACCCCTTGGTGGTACGCAACGAATCGGTTAGGGGTATGCCAAAAATAAATGGTAATGGCAGGGGCCATGTTCCCATCGTACCTGCCAGTCATGATGTACCGGAGCACAGTGCCGCCTCATTCACGCATGTCAAGGTCAATGTTCCCCCCTGACAACCCAACCTACCCCAACCCCAGTAACTTTTACCACTGCACTGCTATTGTCTTGATTTGTCTATTTTTGCCAAACAAATCGCTAGAATTAATTGGTTTTCAATAAAATCAAAAATTTAAAAAATATTATGTATTGTAATTGTTTATTATCCCCTGCTAAATGTTTATAAAATACATCTTCATTTGCCCAAGTAAATAAAAGCAAAATTGAAAATTTCATTTAGTATTTTATTGAAATGAAATGCATACTAACAGCAAACAAATATGAAGTTAAAAATATTAATTATAGGCTATTGTATTAAAACAGTAAGTTAATTTTTATTACTAATGTTTGTATTAAATATACATACAGTATTGTCCGTAAAATATTAAACCTTATAAAAGTTTACTTTTTAGGGGGTACTATTTTAGATAAATATGTATAAAGGGGTACGGGAGGAAAAAAAAGATTGGGAACCGCTGGTCTAGGACAAGAAAATACCCCAGGCAGCAAAGTCAACTTTCTATTGCACCTACAAATGGTATGGAGACGTGTATAATACCCGCGTTATAACTGTGCCAATGAGCTACGTTACCACTTCCAGGGAAGGTATATCTACTGTATTAGCCGCTGACAATAGTGTGCTGAGTGCGTTAAGTTAGGTTGGCCATCTGAACTCCCGAGCCCCACAATTTCGCATCAATAGGAGTAGAGGAGTAAACAGCTCGAATTCTCAGATATGCACTAGTCGCTCACCGGCAGAGAAATAATGCGAGGACTCTACATTGTTAAAAAAGGTCTATAGTAGAATTCACAGAACTAAACTGAGATTTATCAGGAGTGTGAATCAAAGCATCAGGAGAGAGAATTTCAGAAATGAGATACACAGAGAATCAATAATAATAATGTTCCTTTTAACAAAATAATGTGGCTTTTAGAGACTCCGGGATGCTGGAATTTTGCTCTGGAGGGGATCTTTAACTTGCCAGTAAATCTACTGACACGGCTCCCTCGCATCTGTATACCCTCAAATGCCAGCTGACTGGGCCAGGATTTGATCCTGAAAACTTTACCGCTGAGCCACGCAGCCAGTCCACAGAGAAACACATGGTGTCAGGTTTCCTATTAACAGACTCTTAAGGGAAACGCAGACTTCAGTGGTATTAGCCTTTCAAGATTTGATTGCCGGCTGTCGAGATGGAAACTATTCTTTGTTTTCTTTGTTTACACGTGTCGCACTGTCAGCATGCATGGTTGACAGGTACAATTGCGCGAGTAGGATATGACTCGGCTCCAGTAGCCTCGGTCATCATTCAACCGTCCGTGGTGACCGTGGGAGATTATCCAGCGCATAAAAGGATAGACAGGAATGGGGAAAGGCTCTTAGGACTTTGCAAAGCATTCCAGTGTAGAATAATGTCAACAAACTGCAGGAAACTCCGAAGAAAAGTGAAAACCTGGGTATCCCCAAATCCAAATTTATGGGAATTCCAACTGGACCCTATAGCGATATCAAGGAAATACGCAAAGGAGGTAATGAATGTCAAGGTGATTAGAAACGGTGACTTCGATTCAGACCACAACCTTTCCAAAGTCAAAACCCGCTTCATTCCGCTAGACCAAAAGAGAGACCCGCCTAGAATAACCAAATATAACGTGAGCAAATTGTATATACCCACGATATAGTTAAGAACTTTAGGGAAGAAATCCGCAGCACCAAAAAGGAAAGCCGGCAACAACTCTGTACAGGAATCAATGATGCCGCAAAGAAGACTCGGGGGTTGGCAAAGGGGAAAAGAGAAATCTAGTGGAACGAAGACTGCAATGAAGCTCTAAGAGGTCTGAGGAATGGAGAAGATGGAAATCCTCTGGAAAAACAGGAACATTTGGAACAATTCAGACAACAGAGGAATGAAACATCCAGAATATTTCGTAGGACCAGGCGATCATTTGAAACATCACAGTTAGAAAATATTCAGAGCAATTTCGTGAAACACAACTCCAGAGACTTTTACCAGATTTTCAAAAACAAACTTAAAGGTTACCAAGCCCCACGTATGAGTCTTAGAAGTGAGCAGGGAAAGATTGGACTGAACAATCAAGGAAACTACGAGATACTTGATGGATACTTTCAAGATCTTACTGCCTACCCCCACTTCTAGATTGGAAATAGCAGACCCAATGACACCACAAAGCAAACTCAAAAGGGGATCCACCACCAAAAAGAGAATAAATCAGAGATGTCATCAAGAACAACAAGGCAAGTGGAGAAGACTCGGACAGCAGAAATAATAAAATGGGCTAAGCCAGAAATTCTTGACTACCCGTATAGAATCCTTGGTACAGTCTGGGAAACTGAGAAAATTCCAGAAGAATGGGAAACAGCGCAGATCCATCCGCTCCACAAGAAAGGGAATAAGCAAGACTTTAACAACTACAGAGGAGTGTCCCTCCTTTCAATTGCTTATAAAATTCTCTTGAAGATTCTTATAAACCGAATAGAAGATACGCTGGTCAAACAGCTAGGCGAATACCAAGGAGGGTTTAGAAATGAACGCTCCTGTGTTGAGCTGATCTTCAACTTAAAATCAATAATCCGTCATAGAATGCTGAGTAGTAAGAACATTGTGGTATCCTTCATAGACTTTAAAAAGGCATCTGATTTAGTGGACAGAGAGACCTTGGACAGGATCATAAGGGAATTGGAACCGAAACCAAACTATCGAATATAGTCAAAGAGACTCTAACAAACACAACTTCCTGGGTGAAGTCTATGGGAGAGATCTATCATCCATTCAAAATTAAGACTGGAGTGAGGTAAGGGGATGGCCTATCGCCTATCCTATTCAACTGTGTCCTAGAGAAGATTGTGAGAATTTGGAACTCGGAACTGCGAGAGTCAAGGAATAAACTCAGTCTGCCTCGGGAGAAAGTCGGTAGGAATTAAAGTCAACTGCCTGGCGTTTGCAGATGATTTTGAAGTACTATCAGAAACCACGGAGGAAGCAACCACACAAATCAACCTTTTGGAAAAGATCGCTAGCCAAACAGGACTAAGGATCTCAGTTGAAAAGACAAAATTTATGACAAATGACAAACATGGACCATAATTCCTTGACACGGATATAGGACAGATTGAAAGGGTCAAAAAGTTCAAGTACCTAAGAGAGACTATACAGGAGAATGGGTTAGAAAAAGCAGCTGTTGGAGATCGAATTCTGAAAATGGAAAGTGCATGTGGATTAACAAAAAATATCTACAAGAAATGCATCTCCAGGAATACCAAAATAAGGCATAACACTGTCGTAAAAATGTAATGTCTCTTTGCCAGTGAATGCCTCTCGATGAACAATAGCCTCAAAAAACTAGAAGTCCTGGAAAGGAGAATTCTAAGAAAAATCATGGGTGCAGTTTAGACTGAGGACGAATGGAAACTGAGAAGTAAGAGAATAGTCTACCAGAACGTGGAAAGAATCTCAGAGACTATGCGGAAGAGGAGGCTGACATTCCTTGGGTATCTATACAGAATGAACAAACACAGATTAACCAAGCAAATATTCGACTAACTCGGGAAGAAGAAGACCACTCCAACATGGACTAAAGAAGTTAGGAAAAATTTAGAATAGTTGATCATCACAGAGTCTCAAATGCTAGAAAGAAATTAATTTAAGGGTAAAGTGAAAAATCTGGAGGGGTTTCAAGATGCAGGAAGACCTAAGAGAAGTGGACAAACTTGGACAGAAGATCAAAGGAAACAAGCCAGTAACCGCTCGGAAGGATTATTGGAAACGGAGGAAACTCCAGGCAAAAGAAAAGAAAGAAAGAAAAAGAAAAAAAAAGGAAAAACGTTGTTGCGTGATCCTAAGTGGTTAATTCGCTTAGAAAAAAAGAAAAGTAACGATTTATTACTTTGACATTTGTAACAGTAACTTCTACCCCCTCCCAATTTGTGTGAGAAGTGTTTATTAAGTGTATTAATAATTCATGTATTCTACTATCTCAAGGCACTATACTTTGTGAGCTGCCAGAATAGGATTGACATTTGGCCGGAAATCCCACGTCAGTCATCACACCTCTGTCTCTTGACCAATCCATGTTCGCACAGTTGCGTTGCAATATTACAGCCCACGTGCTTCAGTGCCTGGTCAGCTGTATCTCTGGCTTGTACAGTTTGGCAACCTCGTTCTCAGATCAGAACTGTCAGTCCCATTCTGGCAGCTCACAGAGTATGGGTGAAAACATGAAACTAACAAAGTTCACATCTAATAATAATAATAATAATATAGTGGGACTTAGATTGTTCAAACTTCCATAATGGAATTCGTTAATAATAATTCCAAGATTTGTGTCGGTCGGTCCCTTCATCGAATCTTCATCTTAGGGTTTTCCCCGCTGGTGCATTGTCCGCTGTTCTGATTTTGGCTCGCCATTTTGCACGATCTTGGGCATCTTGTAGTCTTAAGTAGAGATTTTTCAGATCAACATTTACTGTGTCATGCCAGCGCTGCCTTGAGCGTCAACGTGGTTGTTGTCCATTAATTTCAAAGGAGGGAGAGAAATAGGTAACTGTTCCAGGTGCGGCACATTGGACGTGACCATACCATTGGAGCCACTTTTCCCATGTCTTCTCTCAGTTGTCGGTGCGATGCCCATTTGCTAGCGAACGGTTTTGTTTTTGCCATGATGCATGCATGTGATGTCCATCGACCAACGGAGCATACGCATTTCCATACTGTGTAATTGGCTCTCCGTAGCTTTGTCAGATGGTCGACATTCAACACCGTATAAAGCAACAGGACTTACTACCATTGGACTTCAGATTGAGTGGTATCCTTATGTCGCAGAGCATGCCTGTGGCTTCCCTCCTTCTCAACCATGCTACCGTTTTTCTACTGTGCAATTCATCACTTATCCCACAATCAAACTGCAGATGAGATCCTAAATACCTAAAGCTTATGGTCTTCTTTATTCTCTCTCCATCAACTTGGATGGAGCCAATGCTGGGGTTGGTTTCCAGGTATTCAGTTTTATTTTTATTTAGCCTAAGATCGTATTGTGAGAGGCGACTGTTCCAATTTTCAACCTGACGCTGCAGGCCTCTTCTGGTGGTATCAGCAAGTGTGACATCATCTGCATATCAAATCAATGGAAATAAATCGTGGATAATTTGTAGTTTACTGTCCTTAATTTGAAGTTTTTGCACTTGGGTACTAAAATATAAGTTAGTACAAAAGTTCCCACACTATTCACTGTGGGAATAGAGTTTGTGACATCTCACCCCTGTTACTCTTATTGTATAGAGGTCATTGCTTTGTTGATGTTGTTGTTGTCCCCACCATTGTCTAGTACATGAGTCATTCTAGAAAATCTTACCTACTGCTTCCCCCACCCCGTGGTAACTGTGTTTCCCATTTGGTTGTCACTTCCAAAAACTAAACATTGCAAAACAATCAGACATTTCACAATTCTTCGTATTACCCAGTATTATTCTCCATATTACGTCCGTATTGAATATTGTACTATCTTTCCTTGTACTGTTTCCGTGTTTTCAATACTATTTATTTATTTATAGTATTGAAAAGATGGAAACAGTTCAAGGAAAGATCGTATTACCCATTCAAGAATTGACCGCCGCTGAGGGTGGTTTCGCTAGCTTTTGTTGTTTATTGTAGCATAAGCCCCATGGAGCGGAGGACACAGCAATAACAGAGTGCAGTTTGGTTAGTTATTGAGGTTTCAAGAGGCGGTACTACGAGGTCATCTGCTCCAAGAGAGTGCAGTCTGCACATAAGTCAAGCAGCATTGCATTAGATAAGCTTCACGGGAGCTCATGTTACCATGGACATGACTGAGGCTACTGGAGCTGAGTCATATCCTACTCGCACAACTGTACCTGTCAACGAAGCAGGCTGACGTATGACAAAAGTAAACCTAGAATAGTTCCCATCTCGACCGCCGGCAGTCTATTCGTGAAAGGGTAATAAAACTTAAATTTTTCACAATGAACATTCTGCTATTGTGCACTCGAGAGTAATTGAAATCTATTCGGGTTCCTTTTGTAATGTAATCTGTATTAAATCTGTTTAAATATCGTGTATATTTCTGTTGCAAATAACATTTCTCAATAAATACTTACTTATTGAAAGATTGACCAATTCAGGCATTTATTGGAAAGTCAAACCAAAAAGATGTAACTTTTCTTATTCGAATATTTGGATGATTGAAACTTTTTGTTGGTTCCTTCTGATTCTTAAGTACCACTGTAATTCATTTTTACACTTTTAAAGATATTCTTAAATTAGCACTTCCGTGTTTAAATTTAAAATATACCCATGGATCGTACACATTGCGTAGACATTAACCATTATGAAGATAGTATAGCTATTATCCCTGTTGGCTGAATATTAAACTATAATTAGATCATTCCTTGTGCCTGGCTGGAAGCATTAACCCGTGACATTCAACAACATCCTATATACGTTTCCTTCATACAATATGTGAGTAGCCCAGATTCTAAGGCCGCTAAGTGCACTTTTTGTCGATTTTGAGTTGAGCACACCGTCACGTTCGTCTTTTAACTGACTAAACGATGGAATAAGTTTCAGGGTGCATAACCCGCTCTAAGCCGTTGAAAATGGCCAACAAAAATCGTGTTCGTTTGCATAAACCGCTAAATGCATGTTGGCTACGGGTGCAAAGCCAGTTTAATGTTCCACGTGTCCAAAGACCACTATGTTCCATAAGTATGGCGTCTGCCTTGCCTCATACGGCTGCAAAATACGCTAACTGGTACGAGAAGTGCCGATATTCCTCCCAAAAAACTCTTTTACGATAAATAATTATTATTAATTTGATTACGATCTGGAAAGATAGTTTTGTGTTTCGGATTTGGGTTGGCTGCACGCAACAATGACATGCTGCCTTGTCAAAATACACCGTTTAAAAGCACAGTTGATCGACAAGTTGTTTCTTGCTTGTGGGCTTTTCAAGCCAGAGAAATGAGTGATCTTGTGTATTTAAGTGAAGAAATGATTGCATTTGTGGTCTGTAATGCTACTGCGGATGTTCTAAATACGGAGGGAGGGAAGAACAGAAATGGCAGAAGTAGTGGGAGAAATAGTGCAAGTTGAAGTAGTTGAACCCGTTGATATTGGAGTTGAAAACAACTTCTTGCGTCTGGATAGAACATTATCATGCCAAAAGATCAAACCAAATAGCACCGGCAGTTCATCACAAACTGGCTAGCATCAATGTTTAAGTGCTGTGAGGGTCAGAATAAAGACGAGACTATGATCAGCATGCCATCTCACTGGTTACTGCTAGATGGATGTGTAGAGGAAATACAGATATGGTTCCCAATATTGGGCCACTCATTTATCCCACCTGACAGAGTTTTTGGGAATATTGAACGGCAACTTCCTAAAGTGAGTGTCTTTGAACATCCTTCCAGATACATCAAGCGTATTGAGAAATTTGCGACTGTAGTTCGCCTGGGACAAGATGAATGTCCTGTTAGAGATTGGAAAGCGTATACGGGTGACATGGTAAAAAAATCCCGGTAGTAGGCATTTCCAATACCAAAAAGCGTAGAAAATCGTGTTCATATTTGGCAAAGAAAAAATAAAACATGTCCAGTCCAAGGGGAGCCGTTTTGCAATGTTGAGGTTGGTGAGGGAGAGCATCATGTAAAGAGGAACGAATGAATTTTAACAAACATCCTGGTCCCTCACCAATTCAAGTAGGTGATGCACTCAAAGAAACTAACCTAGAATACGTTCGACGGCCTTTAGAGTGCAGTTCAGCGAAAACTGGCCAACGAATGGCAACCTAAATTTTTTTCAGTGAGGTCTTCCAGGAGCAAGAAGCCATTCGAAATAATATCGTCCGACCTCAAGAGGAAGTAGACGAAGTATCATCAGATTTTCAGCTGATGGATGGTGTCGAGGATGACCTGACCTAACATAAGGGCCATTTTCCCTTGTTTTGTGCATGTTATTATTTGAACAATTTTTATTTTGTCTAAAAAACGTTGCACAGTGTTTAAGATGTATTTTTAAAAAATCTTTTATCGCACCCAACGTGTTCTATTTTTTCAAAATATATTTTTCCTACTAAACCACATTGGAACTAAAGTAGTTCTTTATTAAAAATCTCATCTAAATGGCATTCGTAAAACATCAAAATAGCGGGTTTTGCAACCGAAGTTTCATTAAAGACTCGACGTGACGGGTGCAAATATCGCTAACTGCACAAAACGTGTGCAAAAACCGCTAAGTCAATATTTTAATTTAGGTTTTGGGACAGAAGGTCCAACCGTAGATTTCACAGATTTTAACTGAATAATAAATGTTTTTATGTTGATTTTCAGGGATAAAAAATATGGTATTAGCTTAAATACTTTGGTCATAGCAGTTTTTCGTCATTTACTCGGTTTCGTTTATAATGCACTTAGAGGCCTTTGCAAACGGGCTACTCATGTAATGTTTAATTCAAGGTTAATTTATTTATGATATTATGTTTTTATTATTCCTTTTTGTGTCCCTTCAATTATTTTAAATTAATGAATTTCTGTAAGGATATCCAGTTTCCTTTTGGTTCTTTGTTGATATAGTTTTCTAAGGTTTTCTCACGCTGAAGAAGTTATCAATGTAATAATGAAACATGTACGTATATTTTAATTAGTAAACTACCATCTAGTGTTTGACAAGGCAGATCTTAGATTCATCCATATTGATCACTTGATTGAATTTGGGTTGTGGTAGTAAAAGGTATAGAACCCCTGGTTCAAGTACATATCGCGATACGTACTTGTCTAGGGGAAATTTTTAGTGTAGTAGATGATATCACGGTTGACGTGAGGACGTTGATGTTTGTTTGCTTGATATTTCGGCTTGAAATGCAGCCCTATTTGTCATCTGTACGAGTCATTGTGCAAAGATGTTTGAGAAAGTTTTGGAAAGGAGAATTAGGACAAGGATAGAAGGAGGGATGAGGGAAGAACAACATGGCTTCAGAGCAGGAAGGTCCAGAGTGGATTTGATTTTTGCTGTAAGACAATTACAAGAACAGCACTATGAGTATGGAACAGATCTACTGATGGCCTTCTTGGACATTGAGAAAGCATATGCCAGTGTATGCAGAAACAAAGTATGGAAGTCCCTGGAGAACAGAGGAGTAGAAAAATGGGGATAATATTCCATTGCGATGCCGCCGCGATAAATTTCCCCTAAAACAAAATGGAGTCTACCATGACGTCATCAACAACGTCACTCCTCTACCAAGCTTACGGGAAAAGTCTGGGTAATAGGGGTTTTTGGGTGGGGAAACACAAAAACCTTCGAATTCGCGATATTTTTTTACGCATCGAAATCTACAATTGAGCTATGTAGGGATGCGTATAAAAATTTCGCGATTTCAGTTGATATTTTCAATTTCCCGCATCGAAATCTACAATTGGACTATATAGATCAATTGTAGATTCCGATATACCTCGTATTTCGTACAATTTCATAATTAAAAAAACGTGCATCGAAATCTACAATTCACCTAAATAGCTCAATAGCATATTTCGATGCGTAGAAAAATTTCGCGATTTCAACTGATATTTTCAATTTTCCGCATCGAAATCTACACTTGGACTATATAGATCAATTGCAGATTCCGATACACATCGTATTTCTTACAATTTCATAATTGAAAAAAAAAAAAAAACGTCCATCGAAATCTACAATTCACCTAAATAGCTCAATTGCATATTTCGATGCGTAGAAAAATTTCGCGATTTCAACTGATATTTTCAATTTTCCGCATCGAAATCTACACTTGGACTATATAGATCAATTGCAGATTCCGATACACATCGTATTTCTTACAATTTCAAAATTCAAAAAAATGAGCATCGAAATCTACAATTCACCTAAATAGTTCAATTGCTTATTACGATGCGTATAAAAATTTCGCGATTTCAGTTGATATTTTCAATTTCCCGCATCGAAATCTACAATTGGACTATATAGATCAATAAAATTGTAGATTCCGATATACCTCGTATTTCGTACAATTTCATAATTAAAAAAACGTGCATCGAAATCTACAATTCACCTAAATAGCTCAATAGCATATTTCGATGCGTAGAAAAATTTCGCGATTTCAACTGATATTTTCAATTTTCCGCATCGAAATCTACACTTGGACTATATAGATCAATTGCAGATTCCGATACACATCGTATTTCTTACAATTTCATAATTGAAAAAAAAAACGTCCATCGAAATCTACAATTCACCTAAATAGCTCAATTGCATATTTCGATGCGTAGAAAAATTTCGCGATTTCAACTGATATTTTCAATTTTCCGCATCGAAATCTACACTTGGACTATATAGATCAATTGCAGATTCCGATACACATCGTATTTCTTACAATTTCAAAATTCAAAAAAATGAGCATCGAAATCTACAATTCACCTAAATAGTTCAATTGCTTATTACGATGCGTATAAAAATTTCGCGATTTCAGTTGATATTTTCAATTTCCCGCATCGAAATCTACAATTGGACTATATAGATCAATAAAATTGTAGATTCCGATATACCTCGTATTTCGTACAATTTCATAATTAAAAAAACGTGCATCGAAATCTACAATTCACCTAAATAGCTCAATAGCATATTTCGATGTGTAGAAAAATTTCGCGATTTCAACTGATATTTTCAATTTTCCGCATCGAAATCTACACTTGGACTATATAGATCAATTGCAGATTCCGATACACATCGTATTTCTTACAATTTCATAATTGAAAAAAACGTGCATCGAAATCTACAATTCACCTAAATAGCTCAATTGCATATTTCGATGCGTAGAAAAATTTCACGACTTCAATTGATATTTTCAATTTTCCGCAATTGTAGATTCCGATACACATCGCAATTCTTACAATTTCATAATTCGAATCGGAGGTATATATGTGTATAGCATTATAATTTCTGTGATCATTCACTGAATCAAATGTTACATATTTCAATGACTTATTAAATAAGGAAACATGGTCAGAAATTTGTGAACTAGAAAATGTAAATGATAAATTTAATGCATTTAACAGTACCCTAAAACACTATTTTTAAATAGCATTCCCCTTTAAACGAAGAACTGTTCAAAATAACAAAACTAGCAATTGGATAACAACAGGGATTATAAATTCATGTCAAAGAAAGAAATTTCTACACAAATTATATAAACAATACCACACAACACCTGAATTCAATTTATACTACAAAAAATACACTAGCATATTAAATAAGGTAATAAGACTAGCAAAGAAAATGCATAATGATAATTTTATTTCCCAATCATCTAATAAAAACAGGGCTATGTGGTCTGTAATAAAGAAAGAAACTGGAAAATCTGCTAAAATACAAAGGAACATTACACTGACCAGAAATAATAAAGTGATTAATAATCCAGAGGAAATAGCAAACACTTTTAATGACTATTTTCTGGAAATTCCGCAAAAATTATTAAATAAATCACAGGTAAATACACTAAATTCTAATAATAAAATAAATATATGCAGTGATTATTTATAAATCATGTCACAAGTGAAGAGGTAAGAATAGTTATAAAAGAGCTAAAAAATAAATTCTGTGCTGGCATTGATGGCATCCCTGATGCAATTTTAAAGAAATGTGCAGAAAATATAATAAATCCACTTACGCACTTAATAAACAGTTCAATTCTCTCAGGAACTTACCCGGATATTTTGAAGTTATCAAAAGTAATTCCAGTGCACAAAAATGGTTCAAAAGATGAATTAGATAACTATCGTCCTATTACCTTACCAACTGGTATTGCAAAAATTGTGGAAAAAATTATGTATAAGAGACTGATAAGTTTCATAGAAAAAAATAAAATATTATCAAACTCACAACATGGATTTAGAACGGAAAAATCTACACAGACAGCAATTTACGAATGTAGTAATAGTATACTGAAATTAATTGACAATAAGGAACATGTAACTGGCCTATTCTTGGATTTATCGAAAGCATTTGATGTAGTTGACCATAAAATCCTCCTTACCAAACTAAATCAATATGGTGTTAGAGGTCTAGCTAATAAATGGATAGAGTCTTACTTAACAAGGCGTAAACAAATAGTAAGCTTGAGACACAAGGATGATGGAACCAAATTACTTAATGAAACATTGTCCAATGAGGGAATTATTGAATTTGGAGTACCCCAGGGATCGGTTTTGGGCCCACTACTCTTTCTTCTATATATCAATGATATAACACAGAACGTTCATTCACATAAGGAAATTTTGTTTGCGGACGATACAACACTCGTAATAAAAGGTGAAACTAAACAGGTCATACAGCAGTCTGCTGACTCCGTTACAGGAGAGTTAACCAAATGGTCACAAGATAATCGCCTCATAATAAACTATAAAAAGACAGTATGTCTAAATTTCCACACTATACAGAATAGGAATCCTGCGATGCCCAATATAACATTAAATGGTCATCAAATAGAAAATAAATCAGAAACAAAGTTTTTAGGACTATGGATACAACAAGACTTGAAATGGAATAAACATATACAATATCTGAATACTAAACTGAACTCGATGTGCTTTGCGTTACGTATTTTGAAAACCTGCACTAGCATGCACACATTAAGAAATACTTATTTTGCTTATTTCCATTCATACTTAAGATATGGGATCATATTTTGGGGTATGTCGCCAGATGTACTAAGCACGTTTAGGATACAAAAGAGAGCGATTAGAATTATGGCAAATGTACACTCTAGAGAATCATGTAGACCTCTGTTTAAAGATTTAAACATTCTCCCACTGCCCTGCATATATATCTTTGAAAGTATTATGTTTTTTAAAAAGAATTTAATGAATAAAGATGTTTTTCTTAAAACAAACAATGATGTTCATAGGCATAACACAAGACAAAATCAAAACATTCATATTTCACACACACACACAAGCATATATCAAAAAGGAACTTTTCACACTGGAGTTAAATTATACAATAAACTACCCCAGTATATAAAACTGGCCCCAAAAATAAAAACCTTTGATAGAATGTTGAAAGCTTATCTGCAGTGCCATTGTTTTTACTCAGTAGTTGAATATTTTAGCGTATAGGAGTGATGGAATCTATAACTATATTTTACTTTTTTAATTTAATTTTAATACCTAGCTGTATGTTGTTGTATTTATAGAATTAAGTTTTCATATTATGATAATAGAGTGAGGTGTAAATAGTTGTGCAATAAGATTGTATCTATTAAGATTTGCTATTATAATAAGTTATAAATAGTTTTAATCTTAGTAATATATACCTGTTAGTTCTTTTATTTTATGCATGTAAATTCTGACGTGTCCTATATCAAAAATGTATTGAATGCATGTATTTGATCAAATGGAATTAATAAAAATCTATCTATCTATCTATAAACATTGAAGGTTTAGTCTTTTTATGTTTTCCACTGTATGAAACCTATTTCGCTAATACAAGAGACTGTTATAGTATGTCTTTTGCAGGTGTTCTTGTAAATTCCAATTTTGACCAATATGTTACCGATCACTTAACTTACTATGACAAATTTTCAATGAAATGCAACAACAAAAATAAATATAGGAACATAACACGACAGACATCAAATTCCACTCACCTCGCAATGAATGACTCCCAATGCTGGGCAGGTATTTGTTCCGAACACACACACAAAAAAAACTCTTTCTTTTCCATGGCTCAGAAATTATATCAAAACCAGATAATGAAAAATTTAGTGGTAGCAGTTCACTTTAGACCATTCTTTGTATAAATATCTTTAAAAACTGAAATTACCTGATTTAATAGTCAGGAGGATATCAGGAGTATTAGTTGTTCACTGCTCCACTGTCATAGACCCACTTACATAGTTGAAATCGAAGTTCTCACCCCCACACTCAAAAGTTAACAAGAAAGAACCGCAGCTTTCACACGTGATGTATGAAATCACTAAGTGAACTCAATTACAGTGTTTATTTATGTATTTATAATGTTTTACATACAAAAAGAGACCTAACCTGGGGCTTACGCCCCAGACCCCCTTGCTTGTGGTACTAACATTAATTTTCGACCTAGTAGCGGACATAAATTCTATCTTATTATTGTTTTACATACAAAAACAAACCTAACCTGGGACTTACGCCCCAGACCCCCTTGCTTGTAGTACTAGCAGTAATTTTCCACAAGATAGTTCCTAACTTAGTAGCGAAGGCGTGTGGTGAATTTCTTTATTCAAGTTGGTAACGTAGTAACATGATCGTCTTTCGGGTGTCACATGACTGTCAAAGATTGCATTCTTCCTGTGAAATAACAATTATTGCGGTGCAGCAGTGGCTATTGAGTATGAAGAGATTGTGAAACAACTCCCCGAAAAGTCTTCTTCTTCATTTCCCGTTTCCAGCTTCCTGGGTCGGGTTGTGAATCAAGGACCTCCAACGTTGCCTGTCTCTCCACCACTCCTCTCCCCCTTTAAGTACATCTTCAGGTTTTCCTCCCTTCTTCTCCACGCACTCCCACACTGTATCTGCCCACCTCTTTCGGGGCCTTCCGCGCGGTCTCTTCAAAATGATATATTTTCAATAAGCTAAGGTGTTGAAAGTGATGAAAAGGGAGGATGGTCTAAAGTGAACAATAAATAATTTAGTTTACATTTCATCTTCACAATAACATACATACCCATACATACTCATTCACTCCAGGCATACAACATACACTCAAAAGTTAACAAGAAAGAACCGCAGCTTGCGAACAATAAATTAAAAAGGGCACAACTTGGCCAATAAAACAAATTCAATATTCCTTCATAATGTAAAATGAAAGACAAATTAATGCAGACTTCTCAATGAAAACAAATGTACAATGATTTAGTGTACTTTAAAAATTAGATTAAATTAACCTAGCCTATCATTTCAAAAAATAAAAATGTATATACTGTACTTCATAATTGCAATTAAACGCTACTACGCATGGCTACTTCTCAAATAGAACAATAAACGCCGAAAACAAGAATTAACACTTCAAGACCAAAACTTGGCCCACACAAACTGAAAACAATAATCCTATGAAAAAATAACAAAAATATTTATAAATTTAATATACCATTCATTCACAACAAAAAATTCATTCGGCAGGGACATACCAATCATCATTCCCACTTGACCATTTACACAAGCTAATCCCCCACCCCAAAATCCCCCTACCCCTTAGCATTCAAAATATTCCCTGCCGAAAATGATTAACATAAATAACACATTTACCACATCCACTAATCTCTCACACTTGGAGAATATACTCTCCGACAATCAGCCATAAACCTTTCAAACAGACACACGCCGGGATCGACATTCTTCCGCCACACATACTCATCTAAATGACTCTGCAGTGACCCTTCCCTTCTTTTCCCCTTCCCAATGCTATATTTCACTGCAGACCAAAACCCTTCTATTGTATTGGTACAAGCCCCTGTTTCATAATCTTTGAATTGCACAGTATGATTAACAGCAAAATGTATAAACCCTTCATTATTTAACCCCCCATAAGAACCCCACATATCACTGTAAATAGTTGTCCCAACCTTAATATGCTTTTTAATGACTTTCAACAGCGTCCCCTTATCCCGTTTTGCAACAACTTCAAAAAAACAATCCCTCCCCTGACTACCCTGAACAACCCCCCCAAAAACCCATGTATTTTTCATTCGCTTGCCCTTGTTGAATTTCCGCTTACCGAAACAACTCTCATCGATTTCAATAACAACACCCTCCCCCCCAAAAGGCCCACGTTCACGCACCCATGCACTACATACCTCCCTACAAAACGAAAACCAGTCAACAACAGTACGCGAAGATACACTCAACTCATGCACAACATCACGAATAGCCATACGCCGGCAAAAACAGTACACAATGAGCAAAACATCTTTAATAGAGATCCGTGCCTTGGAAAAGAACGAGCCCTTTCGAATTGTGCGCCAACACACACACTTGGAACAACGCCACATAATGCAGTCTGAACTGCGGGAGACTGGCACCTTGGAATCTTTCATCGGCCTTTCGCACTTCGGGCAAAAATATTCTTTGCCCAAGAGACCCTTTTCGCGAGCGAAATCAACAGCCCCTTGTGCGGTCGAGAGAATACCGAACAGTACAATTAACTTCATAGCCCCTTGAGGTGCCTCCATAACCTCATCGCCACTGTCAGAGCTACCGGTACTCGATGAAGAAACGACTTTGCGTTTGCCGCACAAACCGCTGGGGCCAGCAACATCAGCCATTACCAATTGATATGAGGACTGTATAAGAGCACGAAAGAATATGAAGTGACTAACAATCTTTCAGTACTTACCAACAACCATCCAGCACGCGCCTTCCACATACGTAGCACGCTCCTTCCACATACGTCAGCCCGTTATATCCAAATACTACGTCACACACCACTGCACCAAAATGGAATTCTAACACACGCCATTCACGAATTCAACACTATCATTACAATTCGCCAACACAATTGCGTAGACGACATTACTAATATCACAATCTCGGTATAAACATACGCAAACAGGTGAAAAAAATGGCCGACTGTCACGAGAGAACCGCGCGAAACTAATGTATCAATCAGCTGACAAGCTCCCGGCAAGCAATGCGACTGAATACGTCAGTAGTGACATCACGGTAACGTCACTGATGTAACTAAAGTTTCCCCAGACGGGGCCGAATCGTAATGTCGCAATGAACCGAAAAATGGACTATACGGAGGATAAAGGAGATGTACAAGGGAAGCGAGAGCTGTGTGAAAGAGGCAGGAGAGAGATCGGACTGGTTGGAACAGAGAAATGGCCTGAAACAAGGAAGTGCACTGTCACCGTTAACTTTTCATTGTGGTGATGGATGACATAATGACCCGAGTGGCACAAGTAATTGGGGAAGGAAAGATGAAAGCAATGGTGTTTGCAGATGATTTGATGATCTGGGGAAACAAGGAGGAGGAAGTACAGTACAGGAGCAGTTGGACGTGTGGGAAGGAATAATATAAGGATATGGGATGAAATTTAGCGTAAATAAGAGTGAGATGGTGATCACAACAAGGAAGAAGGAAAGAACCACAACGGGAATAACAATTGTTGCGGAACAGCTGAAGAAAGTGGAGAGTTTCAAGTATTTGGGAAGCCTGATACAAGATAATGGAAGAAACGATAGAGAAATAAATGAGCGGGCGTGACAGGCAGAAGCATTCCGGAGGAGTGTGAGAAGCATGTTATGGAGCAAGGATGTCCCTCAGAACAGCAAAAAGATCATATATCGGACGTACTATGTCCCTATCCTGACGTATGCCTCGGAGATCTGGGTTATGAAAGGAAGGGAGAAGAGCAAAATACAGGCCAGTGAGATGAGGTTCTTGAGAAGCAGTATTGGAACTATAAAGAGGGACAGAATAAGAAATGAGTGGACCAGAGAATTAATGAAGGAGGAACCATTACAGGATGGTATAGAGAAATCTAGACTTAGATGGTATGGACATGTAAAACGAAAGGAGGAGAAGAGGATGCCCAGGAGGATACACGAGACGAAGTGGGAAGGAAAGAGACCGAGAGGAAGACCGAGAGATAGGTGGCTGAAGGGGGTGGAAGAAAATGCGAAGAAGAGAGGAGAAGACTGGACGAGGGTGGAGGTTGAGAGATGGTGGGAAGACAGAAGACGTTGGAGAGACTTGTGTTCCAAACAGACCCGGCCAGTGGCTGGAAACTGTGCAAGATGATGATGACGAGGTTTAAAACAGTGCGTCGTTACATGCCGATGTAGTGACATGTGTTATGGTGCGAGGAGCGATGGTGAGTTCATAACATTATTAATTACTTTTACCCTCAATATTGGAACGTTGACTGGCCGACATCGTGAGCTAGCAGAAATGCTTAAACACAGGCGTGTCAACATTGCCTGCATCCAGGAGACCAAGTGGAGGGGTTCTAAGGCGAAAGAAATTGGAGATGGCTACAAACTCATCTATCACGGTACCAGCGCAGCACGAAACGGTGTAGCAATAATCGTAGACCAGCACTACCGCAACAGTGTCACCAATGTCAACAGGGTGTCAGATAGGCTTATGTCTATCAAGATTGATTCAACAGAAATCACTACCCACATTATATCTTGTTACGCACCTCAAACTGGATGTACAGAGGATGAGAAAGATGAATTCTGGAACAGTCTGGATACCCACCTTCGAGCAATCCCCCAGGATGAGTCCATTATTCTTGGAGGAGACTTTAATGGACATGTTGGGTCTCAGCGTGAAGGATATATGCGATGCCATGGAGGACATGGGCTTGGTGTGCGCAATGATGACGGATGTAGGATACTTGACTGTGCAGAAGCTCATAACTTGATTGTGACCAACACATATTTCAAAAAGAGGCTAACACATCTGGCTACTTATACCAGTGGAGGACATGCTACTCAGATCGATTACTGGCTAGTTCGGCAACAAGATATGAAGCTGGTGACAGATACCAAAGTTATTCCGTATGACAGCGTTGCCCCTCAACACCGATTGCTTGTCCTTGATATTCATAAAAACGTTACACGACCCAAAGCAAAACCTAAAACTGGGCCTGAGCGTATCAAGTGGTGGAGATTGAATGCCCACCGCAATGAGTTGGTTACAGCCTTGGCAAACTTCTCGGTGAAGTCTGATCAATCAGTTGATAGCATGTGGAGGGATGCTGTGAAACAGATACATCAGGCGGCGAAAGAAACTGTGGGAAAAACCATACCCGGACGAAAATACATTGATAAACAGACCTGGTGGTGGAGTGATGAAGTCAAGCAAGTTATCAGGGAGAAAAAGATGGCCTACAAGACTTGGTGGGAACTCGCGTCTTGATACTGACCTCCAGCAATACCGTAACCTGAAATCAGCAGCAAAAAGAGCAGTAGCTGCTGCAAAGGACAATTATTATCAAGACCTGTACGACCAGCTTGACACACCATCAGGAGAAAACAATGTATATCGTCTTGCTAAGTCCCGTAATCGTTCAACTCAGGACATTGGACATGTCATGCACATCAAGGATGCGAACGCTAAGCTACTACGGGAACAGCAATCTATCCTCCAACGTTGGGCAGACTACTTTTTTGGCATCTGCAATGAAGAATTTCCACACCCACCAATTGCAAGTCCTGATCCTACCTTAGGACCCGTTCCTCCAATTACATCCGAGGAAGTAATGCTTGCCATTAGCAAAATGAAGAGTGGGAAAGCAACTGGCCCAGATGACTTACCGACGGAAATATGGAAAATTCTAGGAAGGCCTGCCTCAGAATTCCTTGCCACACTCTTTAACCGGATCATTGCTGAGAACCAACTTCCCCATGCATGGACAACTAGCATAACAGTTCCAATCTGGAAGGGAAAAGGTGATGTGGGTGACTGCTCAACTTATCGCCCTATTCGACTCCTCTGTCATACGTTTAAAATATTTGAGCGTGTGCTTGATTGTAGACTCAGAAATATTGTCACTGTAACACCAAACCAGTGTGGGTTTGTTAAGGGATGCAGTACCATCGATGCTGTCCATGCCACACGCCTTTTAATGGAAAAGCACAGAGAGAGGCAGCGGAGTGTACACCTGGCATTTCTCGATTTAGAGAAAGCTTTTGACCGTATCCCTCATGATCTTATTTGGCGAGCTCTTCGTTGCCATGGAGTCCCTGAGGAATATGTAAGCTGGGTGCAACTTCTGTATCGCAATGCCACTAGTGTAGTTCGGAGTCCAGCTGGAGTCTCCCCACCTTTTGAAATCACTGTGGGTGTTCATCAGGGTTCTGCTCTATCACCACTGTTATTCATCCTCTGCATGGATACAGCAACGGCGGACATACAGACCTCACATCCCTGGACCCTTCTCTATGCGGATGATGTGGTACTTGCCCAAAAAACCCGCCCTGAACTCCAGCACAGGGTTCAAACGTGGAACGACAGACTGGCTGAAAATGGACTACACCTCAATATCCAGAAGACAGAATACCTGGAATGTGGCCCCCAAACTAGAGGTACCATCAGTATCAGCACAGAAAATCTGCAGAAGACCATGCATTTTAAGTACTTAGGGTCCACTGTCACTTCAAATTGTGACGCCACTCCTGATACTCGGATGAGGGTAAACGCAGCCTGGCTCAAGTGGAGACAAGTCACTGGAGTTCTCTGTGATAAAAAGATGCCTCTGCATTTAAAGGCAAAGGTCTATAAGTCTGTGGTACGCCCAGCAGCCATCTATGGGACCGAATGTCGGCCTATGACCAAACAACATGAGCAAATTTTGAGTACGATGGAAATGAAGATGCTCCGATGGTCGATGGGGCTGACCCGATTTGACCACGCAAGAAACACAGACGTCCGGCGAAGATTTGGTATTGCACCAATTGTCGAGAAGGTGAGGGAGGCTCGTCTACGCTGGTACGGTCACGTCATGAGAAGACAGAACAACTCAGTTGCCAAAAGAGCACTCCACATCAACCCAGGTGGAACAAGACCACGTGGAAGACCTGCAAAGCGGTGGATTGACAACATCAGGGCTGACATGCACGCTGTTGGTCTAACACCAGAAGATGTCAACGACCGAAATAAGTGGAGGAGATTTAGCAAAGTAGCAGACCCCGCAAGGGATTAATGCTAGGAAGAAGAAGAAGAGTTGTTCAGATTGAAAAGTTATACTGTACTCTTCTAAAGCTATGGTGAGGCAAAGCCATTGGTCGCTACGTGGTTAGGCAACTGTCTGGACAAAACTAATGGTCGCTATTAGGTTAGAGGACTATCTAGATACAAAAATTTACTGCTTGTACTACAAGCAAGGGGGCCTGGAACGCATACAATTTATTTATGCATCATTTAAACCTTAAGTGTCATCCATGACGTTATGGAAGCTGCCATTTTGTGTCTAGGGGAATTTTGTTGAGTAATGTATCGCGATCTATACTACTCCCGAACCCCTGGCATAGGTCTACAATCATGAACTGGGTAATCACTTTGTTGCATTAACCTTTTCCTTCTCAAAGCGCCCGAATGCACCCATATATGAAAGTCACAGCTCCCTGCTCAAGCGCCCGTGTATGTTCTGGCAATGGGAGTAGACAATGGCAACTAAGGACTCCATGGAGCATATTTAAATTAGGATTTGGCAATTTTTGTAGTATGAGCCAATGTGACTAATTCTGGGAGAAATAAAAAGATGGTGAAATGGTCATGAACCAGGGACCTCAGGAAATACAACAATGGTAAACAATGTAAATATGTGTATAGTTTGGGAAAACTATGTAAACTTCAAACCTAGGACCCCAGGGGAGTAAGACTTGTGGTTCATTGCAAGGCTGTTGGTAATTCACGTGTAAAATTTTATTTTATTTTATTCAAATGTATTATATAGTTCCCATATTATGTGCAAGAGTTTATACCCACATGGTGGCCACTACTCCTGGAAAACCTGGAAATCCTGGAAAACTCCTGGATTTTTATTAGGTCTGGAAAACTCCTGGAAAATGACAAAAAATGTGAAATCTCCTGGAAAATAGCCACTGTTAATTAATTATAAAAATCTTTCCATCTTAAATCATACTCCCGCTGAGGTTTTGGGTGAGCACTCTATCGTTAACGAAAGAAATTTCCTCAGGCTACCTGTTTCTGTGTGGGAGAACACGCGATAGTATTTTTGTAAAACATATTGAGTATAGACTACTTCACCGCAATAAAATTGCAGGCGGCATACTTTTCTCTTATTTTTTAAGCAGATATTTGAGTCACAAAGGCTTTTTTAAAACAACAATTAAATCATTTGTGTGTAGGCTTGCGTATCAATAACGCAATCACCACTAATTTTTGTCAACATCGGTATAAGTAAACCAAACACAACTACTTTATTTTGGTCTTGAAGTCGGCAACCGATAAAGCCCCCCTGTCCCCGGTACTCGCGATTATTTTTAAATCTGAAAAAAAAAAAAAGAGAATTAAGTTACTCCTGGAAAATTCTGGAAAACTCCTGGAAAATCGTTGACCGATTTGAGTGGCCACCATGTACCCTTGTCCACAGTACTTCATATTCTAAAATAATAGGATGATTTCTGGGGATATCATGCCTGGAAATGCAACAAGGAAGAGTTAAGCTAGGACTTGGGGAAATATATTTCACTCTTATCAGCATCATATAACTACTGATGACTTTTTGTGGTTCGTTGTGTTGGTGCAGATTTCTTGATGTGCCACATGCTAGTACTGTATTTACTCAGCTGCTGAGACTTAATTTCCAGTTCAGCTATTCCATTCAAGACATCTAATGGCAAGTAATGAGTTACCCATAGCAATTACTTTCTCAGCATTTTTTTATTTATTGTTGATTCATTTAGGGGCTTTGCAACATCATGGTCATGTAGGCCCGTGTACTTGGGTGTGTGGAATTTGTCTGATAACCTGTGTTATTGTGATGGCTGTATTAGTGTGTGTAGTTGTAATTCAGATGAGGGTTGGGAAGGAGGCGGCTGTGGCCTTTATTTAGGAACCATCTCGGCATTAGACTGGAGTAGAAGTGGGAAACCACGGAAAACCACTTCCAGGATGGCAGAAGTGGGAATCGAACCCGTCTCTTCTCAGTTTTGTCTCACGAGGCTGAGTATACCCTGTTCTATCGATATTACCCTGTGCAGTCGTGCGCTGGTTCCCCTGCTACAGTGGGGTGTACACGATGACCTTTGTAATAGTGACCATTTTCCAATTATCGTTACTCTTCCGAACCAGAGAGCCATCGAGTTACCAAGTCGATGGCTAGTCCGTCGGGCTGATTGGCCAACTTTCACGGCACGTGCGGTGTTTGCCGAAGATACCTTTGAGAGTGTCGACGATCATACCATTCACATAACGAATGGTATTTTGGCTGCTGCTGAGGAAACAATACCTTCCTCGTCCGGCAACTCACGCCGGAAGCTTGTCCCTTGGTGGACAGCCGAGATTGCAGCAGCCATTAAAGATCGTCGACGTGCTTTCAAATGCTATCGGAGGCAAAACACTATGGCCAACCTTATCACCTTCAGAAGGATGCGTGCTAGAGCCCGATATCTGATTCGGGAGAGTAAGAAAACGACCTGGGAAAAGTATGTATCGTCCATGACGGCGCATACTCCTTCATCTCAAGTGTGGACTAAGCTTCGTCGGATCTCCGGACTCCCGACATCACTGTCGATACCCGGAGTGTCCATCAATGGAGACATCATCACGGACCATCTCGCCATTGCCAACAGCATTGGCTCGCACTTCTCCGTTGTATCCTGCTCCGGGAGTTACGATCCTACATTTCTGACTCTGAAGCGGGAGGCAGAGACTCACCTCTTGTCCTTAGCCACTGCTGCTTCGGAGTCCTATAATGTACCATTCTCTGAATGGGAACTGCGCAGTGCGCTTGCACTGTGCAGGGATACGGCTCCTGGACCGGATAACATATATAATCAAATGTTAAAACATCTGTGCGAATCCAGTATAAAAAAATGTTGATCCTCTTCAATCGTATATGGATTGAAGGGGAGTTTCCATCTCAATGGCGAGAGGGGATCGTGATACCGATTCCTAAGGCTGGAAAGGATCCCAAGTTTGTAAGCAGCTATAGGCCCATTTGTTTGACAAATGGCCTATGTAAGCTGCTCGAAAAGATGGTGAACCGTCGACTGGTGTGGTTCTTGGAGGATAAAGGTCTCCTGTCTGAGTACCAATGTGGATTTCGCTCTCATAGGTCCACCACTGACCATCTGGTGCGACTTGAGAGCGCCATACAGGAGGCTTTTTTCCGAAAGCAGCACCTAGTCACGGTTTTCTTTGACCTCGAGAAAGCCTACGACACCACATGGCGCTACGGGATCCTTTCCACCCTTCACAAGTGGGGACTCCGTGGTAACTTACCGACTTTCATTGCGAATTTCATGTCCGTCCGACTCTTCCGTGTAAGGGTCGGTAGGACATTATCGCAATACTATACCCAAGAAAATGGAGTTCCTCAGGGTTCAGTGCTGAGTGTCACCTTGTTCGCGATTGCCATTAATGGCATTGTTGCCGCCGCCGGGTCCGCGGTAGTTCCATCGCTGTATGTAGACGATTTAGCTCTGCATTACAGCTCTGGAAGTATGGCAGTCGTGGAACGGCAATTGCAGCTAGCTATCAACCGGGTCGACGGGTGGGCTCACGAACGGGGTTTTCGTTTTTCAGCAGCGAAAACCTCCGTCGTCCATTTTTGTCGGCTCCGGAGGCTACATTTACACCCTGAACTACATCTCAGGGATGCTGCGTTGCCGTTGGTTGACACTTATTGCTTCCTGGGTCTCCATTTTGACAGCAAGTTAACGTGGCAGCACCATATACGGCAATTGAAAATGACATGTCTCAGGAAACTGAACATGCTCAGGTTTCTTAGTGGCACTACGTGGTGGGCTGACCGTGCGGTGCTGCTACGGTTCTACCAAGCCCTCGTCCTGTCCCGGCTAGACTATGGTTCTGCGGCATACGGTTCAGCAAGGCCGGCAACCCTGAAAATGCTGGACAGTATCCACCATAGTGGCGTTAGGCTGGCTACCGGTGCCTTCCGGACCAGCCCGATACCCAGCCTACTCGCCGAATCGGGTGTTCCACCTTTAAATTATAGACGCCAACATATGCTTTTAGCATATGCTGCCAATTTGCGTCAAATGCCGCAACACCCGACCTATCAAGCTCTCTTCGGTACCCAAAACCACCAGGGTTACTCCAACCGGCCTCGTGCCACTCGGCCGGTTGGTATTAGACTTGATAGCTCGTGCACTGAAATAGGAGTGGCTGTAGGTCCCTGTATGATCCGGACATCTAGCGAGGTGCCTCCGTGGCCTCGGTTAGATCTGCACCGAGGTCCTAAGGTGAATACGGATGCCTCCGTTTACCGGAGGCAGTTCCACAGCATAGTTCACCAATTTCCGGACGCTGGCATTCTATACACGGATGGTTCGAAGGTGGACGAGAAAGTGGGTTGTGCTTACGTTATTGATGGTGCAAATACCAAGATCTCTTTGCCTGAGGCGTGTAGTGTGTTTACTGCGGAGCTCGTTGCCATCTATGAAGCTCTGCAGTTTGCACTACAGGATGCTCGAATCCACTTTCTCGTGTGTACCGACTCTTTGAGTTCGTTGCAGTCAATTGCTACATGTTTCCCGCAACACCCCCTAGTGCAGCGAATCCACGACCTACTAGCCGGGCTGTGCCACGCTGACACTCGAATCACCTTTATGTGGCTTCCAAGCCACATGGGAATTGCGGGAAATGAGTTAGCTGATCAAGCTGCAAAAGAGGCGGTATCACTACCACCTCGACCAATGGAGGTACCCGCTAGAGATATTCGCTCTCAGTTACGCCTACAAGTTCTGGCTTTTTGGGAGAGTCAGTGGCTAGCTGACCCACTGCCCAGTAAACTGAGAGCGATCAAGGGAACAACTCGCGTGTGGCGGAGCTCCTTCCGGGCCCGGAGAGAGTCCGTCAATTTGTGTAGGCTAAGGATAGGTCATACAAGATCCACCCACTCGTACCTAATGAGAAGGGAAGAGCCCCCACTTTGTACCTGTGGAGCCGTATTCACCGTGGCCCACATTTTTACCGAGTGTGTGGATCTTGCTGACTTACGAAGAAACCTTGGTTTGCAGACGACACTCAAACTTATATTAGCCGATGACGCGGTGGCTGCTGATCGCGTTATCCGCTTTATAAGTGAGAGTGGGTTAGGGCCAGCAATCTAAATTTTCCAGTGAACATTGACTCAACGAGTTGTTCGTTTTTGAATGATAATGTTTTTGTTTTTTCCGTAATTTTTGTTTATTTTTATGATTTTGTTTTTTATTTAATTTCTTTTTGTTTTTGTTTTATTAATTTTTGGTCTTTTTAAATTTAGATGTCCACCTCAAAATTTTAAATTCAATTCAAAATTTGTATTCTTTAATCTGTGTTAAGAGGGGCAGATGACCTCGTAGTTCCGCCCCTTAAAACAACAATAACTAACTAACTAACTAGTATACCCTGTTCCATCCCTCAGACCAGAATTAAATGTCTTGGCAGAGTATGTTTCTTATTTATTTTAGACCTGTTGATATCTCTTGATGAAGGCAGTAGGCTACTTGTATATTTTTTTTCTGTTTGCACAGGCTAGAGTAAAATTTGTCTTTTCACCAGTGTCTCAGTTTCATTGTAAGGTGGGGCATGGTGGTGCAGTGGTCCAGCTGCTTGCCATTCACCAAGGGTTCGATTCCCGATCAATGCATGTGAGAATTTCGAAGTGAAATATCATGCCCTGTGGTTCGGATTCCACAGTAATTGGAGGTCCTGAGTCTCATGATCATGAGATTAATGGTTCCGTAAAACTACAACCTTCCTTCCTTTCCTTCATTATAAGGAAGCTACTGAGCTATCAGTGGTGTTGAGTTATGGCATTCTTGACACAGTGAGTGCCTGTGAAAGGAAATAATAGCCTATATAATAATATCGTATGGCCTCGGGTGCTGGGTGCAAGCTTTGTTATTTGACACCCAGAGGGTAGCTTGCATGTCGAATTTCGTTGTTCCTTGAAGCACTATGCAAGTCAAGGAGGTTAGATGTCTAAGCTCCTTGAACACTATAGCGCTTTCTAGTAGAGAAATGAGGAACTTTATGTTGGCGGAAACTCCCGAGATTAATTTTGCCATTAAAAACACGGCCTACTGAATTCAAATGGGTTCTTTGACATGCCAACATCGTATGACATAGGCGTCGTAATTTTTGCCGCCTTTCAAAAAAAAAACCACCACTTACCACAGCCAGGAGCGAACCTGCAAGCTTGGGGTTAGTAGACCGACATGTTAACCACTCACCCTCCGTTGCAAGTTCTGTGAAAGGTGCTTGCTACTCATAGGCCCAGTGACGAAAGCAAAATTAAAGTACAGTACAGTATGGAGCTCACTTGCTTGCGAGTGCGTCGTGAGGCGGAGTACGAGGGTATAGAGCTTCCCTACACACACATGGACGTAATTCGTTGTTATGGTAACCTGCTTATTACTCAGCAGATTATAACGGCCCGTTTCGCACTCAATATGATGAGTAGGAAGTTATAGCGCAGTGTTTTTGGGAAGGCAGATGTCACTGGTTCTCAGCCAGACAACGATATTTGGCGGCTATATTCCTCTGCTTAGCATTCAGGTGAGTTCCGTACTGTACTTCACTCCTCACCTTGCCTATTACGCCTCATAACAGGGCTATATACCTTGAATTTTTGTGGAATTCTACCCCCGGTCAAAAGAACTAACACACAGAAAAATGGCTGTAATTTTTGAGAAGACCACGGAATCGCAGCTGAGGTTGGCATTGCTCCCACTTACTTGAGCTGGGCTCCTCTCTTTCATCTATCCTATCTTCCTCCTTTGGCCATTTCTTGTTCTCTTCCGACCCCGACGGTAATAAGGTATCCAATGCCTAAGGAGTTATTTTTCCGCCTTGACTCGTCTTTCCCGATGCTCCCATTCCTCGAGGGGTCAGACCTCTTCTTTTCCTGGTGTTTCCTGCCTTTTGCCCGAGGCCCTAAATGAGTTCTTCATTGGCCAAGTCCCTAATATCCTACTATTCTTCCCTGCATCACCAATAATTGTAGAATCCTGTACTTGTCGTTTTGCATCACGTGTCCGAAATATTCAAGCTTCTGTCTTGGTTAGCAATACTTATGTACTTCGACCTAGACTATCCAACACCTCTGTATTTCTCACTTTTTCTGTCCAAAATTCGAAGCATTCGCTGATAGACCCACATTTCAAAGGCTTCCAGTTTCTTGCACAGGGCCTGGGTTAAGTCCACCCCTCCCTTCCATACCATACAACAGTCGTGAAGGAAGCACATATCCTCTAACCATTCTCAGCCTACGATCCAGATTTAAGTTGCAGTTAGGAACCCAAGTGCTTTATTTTGACTTTAACAAACAAAATATGGTGACCTTTCAATGATACAAAGAGATGAATTTGACAACATTACATGTGCATCCCCTCCTCAGAAATTGAATCTTCCCACTGGAGAAAGTTTCCTGAAAGAAGCGGTGTTGAAAAAATGTCTCAGTTGAAACTTATAATTCCATTTTAATGTTTTTTATTCCAGGATTCTGATACCCTCCAACGGAAGAATTCTCTGGAGGGGTTATCTAAAGAAGACCTGGTGAAGAAGTGTAAAAACCTTCTAACTATAGCACAGAAGGCAAAGCAAGCCAAAGATGGTAAGTCAGAGTATCTATGTTTTAAGCTTTTGTTTTACACAGGAAGTGGTGATTCAGCTTATTGCCATATTTACTCGTATATAGGTCAATATATACTCCCGGCCCAAAGAACTAGCAATTAGAAAAATGTAAGTTGTCGAAAAGTGTTTCATAGTTGCAGTTTATATTAATGTCTCAGTCATGGAGCCCCGTGTACTTCGGGTGTGTGTAGAATCTGTCTGCTAACCGGTGTTAATTGTGATGACTATTAGTGTGTGTTATCTAATTAATTAATTTAATTAAAATTGAAATGATAACAGTTGTGGAAATAGGGAGGGTGGTAAATAAACTACAGTGTCACAAAGCAGCAGGGGTAGATGAAATTTGGCCAGAAATGGTAAAGTATAGTGGGGAAAGCAGGGCTGAAATGGTTGCATTGGATAATCAAATTGGCATGATTTTAGAAAAGGTACCCTCTGACTGGACAAGAGCAGTCATCTAGTGTCCTGGGCAAAGTTTACTTAGGCATTGTAGAAAAGAGAGTTCGATCATTGGCCAAGAGTGATATGGATTAAAGCCAGTGTGGCTTTAGACCACAACGAGGATGTCAAGATCAAATATTTAGTATGCGTCCAAGTATGCTGCGTGAGGAATAGACAGTTCTGTTTGTATTTTGTAAATCTAGAGAATGCGTACGATATACCTCCTAGGAGGAAGATGCTGAGTATCCCAAGGGATTATGGTATCAAGGGAAGGCTGCTACAGGCAAAAGTATTTATGTTAAAACTCTGCAATTTTCTAGGTTTATGTCGTGTCTTGTGTGGGATTTTGCCTAGGAACCTAGAAAGATTGCTGAGTTTTAATTCACTGGCCGTGAAAGCCAATATACCAGTATTTAAGTGGATAATCAGACTGCAGTGAAAGTTAATGGCAGAATGAGTCTTGGTTCAAGGTTGTTACAGGAGTGAGGCAAGGCTGTAACATCTCGTCACTACTGTTTATATTCTTTTCATTTATTTTATGCCCACATTGGAGCACTATAATCAATCTATATACAGTCATGTCTTAGGAATATTAGTTACAAATATGGCTTCTTCTTATTCTTCTCCCAGAACTGTTTCATTCTGTCTGACCTGGCGGCCTGTTCTTCGCCTTTTGTTTGCGTGTAGAAGTTTTTAGACTAAGTCTTAGGTCTTTGTTTCTCAGGATCCTTTTCTCCTCCCGGTGTTCATTTTGTTGCATTGTCAAGCCTAATTCATCTACATCATCTAGGACTTCTTTGAACCAAAGATTTTCCAAAAGTATTGGAATAGCTGTTTGAGTATCCTGGTCTCGGGTAAGCATGATATGTGACTGAAAAAAGCCACTCTCCTTTTCCTCATTGTACGGTATCTTATTATTGACTCAGTTCCCTGGTGTATGATTTCATTAGGTAGTAATTGCCATTGGCCATCTACTTTGTGTTTTTTGTTTAAAATTGTTCTGAGGATTCGTCTATCTTCTGTAATTTATCTGTAGTTGATTTCATGTTCAGATTGAATAGGGTTTTACTGGCATAGGTTGCTTCAGGTTTAATAACGGAGTTGTAGTGTTTAAATTTTGCGTTTATTGAGAGAGATTTCTTCTTGTAGGTTGGCCAAGTGATACGTTGTGCTTGTTTCAATTTAGTTATTCTATGTTCAACTGATACTTTCTCGTTAAAGTTCCAAGTTATAGTCTCGCCAAGATATTTGAATTTGACAACCTTAATTTGTTTATTTATAAGTCAGTGTGATAGTTGGTGTTTATACCTTGAAGGATGGCATAATTTTTGTCTTTTCAAATGAGATTTGTAGACCGACTTTTGCCTGCTATTTGTTCTAATTCTTCAATTTGTAATGTCGCCTCTTCTACACTAGTTGCCAGCAGCGCAAGGTCATCTGCAAATACTAGACAATTGAGTGGTGATATTTTTGCCTATCTTGATGTTTGTTCGGCATTTCTTAAACCACTCTCGCATGATGTTTTCCAATACGAAGTTAAATAGTAATGGTGAGATAACATCCCCTTGTCGAAGTTCAGTCCGGATTTCAAATGATTCATATAACTCCCCTCGAATTTTAACTTTTGATTTAGTGTTCTTAAAGGTAACACCAACGAGATTGATAAGTTACTGTTTATATTATATTATATAATTTAGAGGTGGATTATCAGAATCATTCACTATAAGAACTGGACTCCGACAAGGAGACGGACTTGCACCCTTGTTGTTTAATTGTGCATTGGAGAAGGTTATGCGTGAATGGAACAAGAAATGTCAACCATCAAGATCAGTAGAAATATTAAATTCAACTGTCTTGCTTTTGCGGACGATTTAGCATTACTTGCAAATACAATAGAAGAGCTACATTTCAAATTGAACAACTAGAAATTATAGCAAAAAAAATGGGATTACAAATTTCATTTGAAAAAACAGAAATGATGCCAACTTTTAGAGTTGATCTACCAGTCGTTCAACTGAACAATAATAAAAAGATTAAAATTGTTCAGAAATTCAAATATCTTGGGGAAATAATAACATGGAACACAAATGAAAAAGAAGCAATAGAATACAGAACAACTAAATTTAAACAAGCACAAAGACTTACCTGGCCAACCTATAAAAAGAAATCTCTTTCGATAAACGCTAAGCTGAAACACTATAATTCCATAGTTAAACCAGAGGCAACTTATGCTAGTGAAACTTTATTCAAATTGAATGTAAAATCTACAACAGACAAATTACAGAAAACTAACAGAAGGATTATTAGAACAATTCTTAACAAAAAACACCAAGTTGATGGACATTGGAGATTGTTGCCTAACAACATCGTCTATCGTGAATGTGAATCAATAATAACTACAATGCGTGAAAGAAGAATTTCCTGTTTCTGTCACATATCAAGACTGCCAGAAACCAGGATATTGAAACAACTATTTGATTACTTTTTAAAAAATGAAATCAATAATAATTGGTTCAAAGAAGTTCAGGATGATTTGGAAGAATTGGGTATAACTCGGCAACAAATCAAAGACAGAGAAGAGAAGAGGATTTTAAAGAACAAAAGCATAAGTCTCAAACTAATAACAGTTGAACGAAAACAATATACTATCTCGGACACATAAAGAGCTCCAGGTTGAAGAGGATGAGAAAGTTCTGGGAGGAGAAAAAGAAGAAATTTACTCAAATGTATTGATTTAAGTGCTCCAATGTGGGTTTAAAATATGTAAATAATAATATAATACAGTATAGCATTTGCTGAAGGGCATAAACCGGCTGGGTGGGATTCAATTAGATGGTAAGCAGTCTGGCCTATGCTGATGACCTGATTATAATGGTGGACTCTGTCGAAAGCTTGCTAGCCAATATGTTAAAACTGTAGGGAGTAAGGTATGAAGATCAACATTTCAAAGACAAAGGTTATGCCGGCAGGGAAGAAATGCAAGAAAATAGAATGCCAGGTAGGAGAAACTAAATTGAGCAATTGGAACCTTTTAAGTACTTGGGCTGTGTATTCTCTCAGGATGGTAGTATGTGGAAAGAAATGGAATCAAGGTGTAGAAAAGCCAATGCAGTGAGTTCTCAGTTGCAATATACAGTGTTCTGCAAGAAAGAAGTTAGTGTAGCAACGATACTCTTCGTACATTTTTGTACATAAAAGCGTGCTATTTTGTGATAAATGTCTTGTGTAAAATTTCCTTCAGATTAGAGTGTATAAGTACTTGTTTTCCTGCCTAATGTAATTGCGCACAATTTGTGTTGACCGACTGGAAAGATTTTCTAAAATAATTTTCCAGTCGTGGTGGCCGAGAGTGCTATTGCGCTACCTCGTATCTCGCTGGCATTGGAAGACGAGAGCGTGGGTTCGAATCCCACCTTGGCTGTCCTGAAAATGGTTTTCGTGGTTTCCCCATTTTCACCACCAGTCAAATGCTGGGACGGTTCCTTTCAGTAGGTCCACGATCGATTTCTTTTCTAAATCCCTTCCGTGACCCATCCTGTAAATAAAATAAATGGCCATTGGCTGCATTAATAAGAATTAAATAATTTTCTAGTCATCATCATCATCAAATTCCAGCTCCAGTCGCCCAGGTGCTGTTAACGAGTCCTCGCCACCTTTTCTTGTCCATGGATAGTTGGTCTTCATGGGTCATTCTCCAGTCTAGCCCTTTGTCTTCAAGATCATCCTTGATTTGGTCCAACCATTTCTTCTTTGGTCTTCCTTCTGGTCTTTTTTCCTGGGATAATCTTGTTGAAATAAGCTTTTGGTGTCCTCTCATCTCCCATTCTTTGAAGATGCCCATACCATCCTAACGTTGCTTCTGCAAATATTTTGTAGCACTGATATCTATGCCAGCCTCTGTCCTGTTTGTTTCGAATATTTAGTATATTTCATTCGACAATGGTGCCGATATTTCTAATAAGATCATAAAGTATAATAAAACCATAGTCACAGTGCACTCAGTAATGAAACCATCCTAGTCCAGAGGGACACAAGACTATGAGTCTACTAATCACTAGCTAGACCTGTCCTCACATATGGAAGTGAAGCATGGACAATCCGAAAACGAGATGAAACTAGGATCATTGCTGCTGAGATGAAGTTTATGAGACGCACAGCAGGATACACATGTTGGGACCACAAAAGGAATGACGACGTGATGAAAGAACTAAAGACAGAACCTATATTAAACTACATAGGAACCTATAGGAAGAACTGGAGAGACCATGTCAACAGAATGCCTAAAGCGGATTGTACGATACCAACCTAAGGGGTTTCAATCTATTGGACGTCCTGCTAAAAGATGGAATGAGACCGGAACAGGCCACCTGGCCTAATACTTGAGTGGCAGATGATCATGATGATGATTTAGTATATTTACATTATGTCAAGGAAAACAAAGGTCAACCTGAAGTTTCCACAAGCTTAAAACAGTCTTACATCAAATGTAAATGCATATGCAGTGTAAGCACCTCCTACACGAGCTCCTGAGGGTTAATTCTATAAGGGCCGTTTTCACCAACGTCAATTATCTCTTAATTCATCAATAAAGGTTATTTAACTTAGCACGAGCATTTCACTAAACAGAAACGCTCGTTAACTTACCACTAACTAGGAATTACGTTAAATGGCCAAATCTGGCCACTCAACTCTCTAAAGCATCTTTAAAGTGGCGGGAAACAGCTGAACTGTGCCTTGTGCATTCCACAATGGCGGTTTGTTTCCGAGTTTCACACGTACTTTCTTTCATATGAATATAAAATATGTTTAAGACAATGAAATTATAAAAGATCACTCCCATTACTAAGTTTTAACACCAAGAAAGACGAATATGGAAATTGAAAAAAAAAAAAAATATCAGAAAGAGGATTCGAACTCTTACCAGCATAATAAATTTAGAGTTTGCACCTGAACCGCTTACGCTACGAAGACGAAGCACGTCCTTTTAAGCTATCTATTCAAACAACTGCCAGTTCTCCTAAATACTTTGTTCTTATCATTTTAAGCTTTTGCCACGAATAAGGTTTTCTGTATTTCCCTTCCTTTATAATTATGTTCTGGAAAGTCTCAAGGAAGCATCGCACACAACAATCAGTGCTAGACGCTTCTTGTTCTGTCCGCCATTCTTGTCCAAGCTGAAACCTAGTCTACATATGTGCGAGAGCTGTAAAGCTTACTTAAGCAATTGCGAACCCGAATGGCCTCGTGAAATGCATTGAAGATAATCACACATTAAATCTCGTATTTAAGTTAAATGGGAATTAACTAAATAATCGTAAGTGAAGAGTTGGTGAAAACGGCCCTAAGACTTTTAGACCAACTTCACCCTATTTCATTATTTAGTTATCGGCTGACATTGGCTGATTTTCCAGGTTTCGATTCCAAGTTCAGTCAAGAAAAGTAATTCGTTGCTTAGGCCGGAATGGGGTTCACTCATCCATGAGAGGATAACTAAGAAGAGATGACTTTCTGTGGTTTCCCCATTTCTACACCAGTAAAATGCTAGTATGGTACCGGTACATGACAAGCCTAAGGTATGCTTCCCAGTCTTCACCCCAGATACAAACACTACATTAACACATGTTATCAGACAGATTACACGCACACAAGTACACTGGGTTGATAAACACTATTTATTTGTACACAACAGGATTTTCATCCCAATTACAGTGGCATAAAGATTATAACTTATACTAACTTAAACTAAACAGTAACTAAAAACTAATTAAAGTAACTAGGTGTTAAATTAGAACAGTATAGTACAAATAATACATGTGTAATACAAGGTTGGCTGGGTAGAATGACACAGTGATAAGAATTCATGATTTACAATTTGCAAGGTTTGAGACATTATTTCTGGAGAGTGGTTAGAAATTCCATCAAAAATACTGTCAAGGAGGCACTAAAATCTATGGCATTATTTCTTTGAACAACATTGTTGAAGATATTATATAGTCTGTTCAGCGGTGAATTTTTGTTGGCAGATATCCTGGTTCTTTTAATTTCAAATGTGATAATGTTCCTTGAATTGATGTGTGGTACATGGAAATTTAAGAGAGAAAGGAATTCGGAATCATCAATTGAATTGTTTATAATTTTGAAATGAAATTTCTAGCATCTATTTTTCTTCGTATTTCTGAACTGTCTACATCAAAATTTATTAGCATGTCACATGCCCTTCAATCAAATCACATCAATGTTATGTTTTCATTTTTCTATTGATATTACAACTTTTCATTTGGTCAACACACAATCCCAATTATTGGGACATGCACAAAAATAACCTGAAAAAATTACATCTGATTAAATATATAAGGTGTGATGAAAAGGTTTCCGTTTGATGGCTATAAGTCCAGAATCGGTATGCCAATCAGGCAAACTCACCGTGACCATTAAAGCCCTCATCCCACCGATGCACCAGGTTGAAGATTGACATGTGGTAAAACACTGTGTCCTGCTGCGTGAAGAAGTCCGTAATTACCTGCTGCACATCCTCGTCCAACAGGAATCGTCGACCCTTCAAGGCTTTTTATTAAGGGTCCGAAGGTGTGATAATTGTGTGGGGGAGAGATTAGGACTATATGGCAGTGCTCCAGTGTCTCCCACTTGAGATGGCGTAACTTCTGCGTTGTGACCTTTGCGGTAAGTGGACGTGCGTTATCGTGGAGCAGCACGTGTTGCAGTTTTCCCGGAAATTTTGCCTTAATTGCACACTGTTATTTCTCCAGTGTTCTGCAGTACAGTTCCCCAGTGATGGAGGCACCAGGTTCCTTGGCATCAATAAGCAATGGGCCCCGGTAATCAAAGAACAGGGTGAATTTCACCTTTCCAGAGGATAGTTTGCTCTGGAACTTCTTGGGACGAGGGGATGATGGATGGCGGCACCGCATCGTCGGCGCATTAGATTCCGGTTCCCAGTGGTGGCACCAGCTTTCGTCACCTGCAACAATGCGCTCTAGGAACATTGAAATGCATCAGGTGCTGCAGGCGAACAGCCATCCTGTGTGCTTTTTGTTCATCATTCAATGCCCAGGGTATCCACTGGCTGCACACCTTCCAGTAGCCCTTAAATGGAAACTTTTTGATCAGGTCTTATGTATAGGCTATGTGTTATGTACTACAGAAAAGGGAGAAAGTATGTGAAGACTTGTTTCGCTCGTCAAGTGAGCATCATCGGACATCGGATCCAAATATACAAGATAAAATAGCTCTACAAAACACTACCAAACATACAATAACACCCACAGACGGTCTCTGTCCTCCAAAACCAAAACGCACAGCAAAAACTTAGAAATTATGGCTACTATTGCTAATAAATACTAAAGTATTAAGCACCCGAAAAGAGAACTATCTATTATATAATACGCTAAGTTCATCCGACAAGAAACTCAAGCTCCTGAACCAGAAGGAGTTAGAAGGTACGTTTTGTGCCAAAATCTCTCAAATCGTCTCAATAGTTACAGGAAAAATCTTGCATTTCTTGAAAAGTCAATGCAAATATATTTACTTGTTTAAAGAGTGTGTTTATACAAATAAGAAAGCTGATGATACTCCCCTGGCAGAACTGTGTTGCGTGTAGCACGCATAACACTAGAGCCACAAAAGGGGCGCACACAACCCATTATGCATTGAAAAGAATATTCAAACAGAATTACCCATGACGAATTGCACTCTGATTTCATAAATATCAACGATTTGTTTAAAAAGTGTGGAAATTAAACAAAGAAACATATTTATAGAAGCCCGGATAACAGTAAATGGTTAATAAACATGCAATATTTCTCGCACAGGTCTCCTAGTTTTCAAGGTTGCAAGACTGAGAAATGATGATCCCATCAACAAACAGTCTCCCTCCACTACTATTGCTGTGATACACTTAAGCTATAAGTCTAAACTAGAATTGTAAATTAATATGCTGAACTGACCTACGGGCACTCTGCTAAGATGATGGTAAAAACCTAGAACTCCAACATACTAAAATAGTGTTCGTCTACTATTAATGTGTTGGAAGATCTGATGTGGAGACTTATCTGAAGCTGCTCTGACAATCACTGTTCTGATGTACTGTAAAAATAATCTGTATAACCTTCCTGTTCCGCCCCGTAACCCACGAGGACTGGCACATGGGTATTTTTTTACCCGAGGCTGAAAAAATGCTCTATACAGTATTTTCGTTTTGGTCAGCCCTTATTTCCTGTTGCTTACTGTACTTGAACTTCACCCTACTAAAGACACATGTCCATAGCTTTTTGAGCACTCAAGTTATTTCTATATTATTTATGGTCGGGTCAGATTTACCCACAGCGCCAAGTCCTCACATGACAATTTTCGGCTTACGTTAGTCGGAACAATCTGTAAAAAATAAGGGGGAAAATCCAACTATTTTGGTGCAGCACAATCACATAGCTCACGTTCTTATTGATCCGTGTTTAGGGTGTAGGGACACCTTGGTCATCAGCTCCTTTGTTCAAAAAATTGTGATGACAGCTTTGCTGCCACTATCACAGTCAATTATATTGTTTCAAGAATTATTGTCATTTTTCTGCATGTTAAATTTGAAAAATATAAATAGACCTCATTTTGTATTGAGAATAGGTCATAGGAAGACACCAGGTGTAAAATTACTTCATTAAAATCCGTACAACTACGACAAAATGGGAGTGACACATTATGGGTCAAAATGACCCGGCTCCAGTCCTTGTGTATAATTTTTTCACGCCACTTCTCAGGGGTTAAAACTCCAATAAATAAATAACTATGTGGAAACACTTGCAAATCACCAATATCAAGACTAACTTTTGTAATTTAGGGAGCTTTTAGAAGCAGATTGATATTGGAAGGTTTCAGATTGTAACAATGATGTACTATATCCAAGGTTACATTTAAAGAATAGTTTTCTAGGAACAAAGGCTTCAATGTTATCTTTTAAGATTTTAAAAGAATGAACAACAGTAGGTTGACCAAATGAATATTCATTTACATTGTCAAGTTGCAGTCCACCACAAAATGGGTTGAAGAAACAAGGAAGGATCTCCAAGAAGTTGTAATTAATGCTGAAGATATACTAAACAGAACAGGGCTTCGAGGGAAGGTCAATTTATTCAAGGGGTTTCAGGAAAAACATAGCTCAATAGCGAAGGTCATCCTGTCTGGGACTTAAGCCAGCCATTCACACTTCAGCTTGCTGGCCGCCCGGCTGGAAGAGTCTAGGTCATTCATGCTCCAATGGGACGTCCTGGGCATTTCACGTTTGACTGTCAATGCTGTAAAAATGTCACCGGTATTGTGATTTGTGACTAAAAGACAGAAACTAGCACTACTTTGTATTTGTTTGTTGTTGTTGTTGTTACAGAGGAAAAGAAAGTGTGGGTGAAAAAAGTGTTATATGATCGGGTGAATTACTGCGATGCAAAACTGCTTAGTGACATTGATAACTGAGACTACCAGAACTACTTAGGAATGAATAAGTCGTCGTTTAATTTGCTGTTGAATAAAATATCACCTATGGTATCAAAGAAAAAAAGCTTAATGCTTGGAAGTATTACAGCTGAACAACATATAATCATCACTTTTTAATCAATTTTTGATCTCACTGAATCAATGTTGGCACTAGATTCATGTTTTAGTAGAATTTCCAATAAATCCTCTAAAGCAGCTTTTCTTAGTTGTCTATTTGAATAGTTTTGGGAACTGGGATTCCAAAGTTACGCCTTTTCTTTGTACGCTTGTATGAATTCTCCCCAAGTCTCTTTATCCATTATTGCTATTCCACTAACCGCCTATCAACCGATTACCTTATTGTCACACACTTGGGAATTCTCCCCAAGTCTCTTTATCTATAAGGTGCGTTCAAAAAGTAATGAGCCGGAGGCAAATACAATACAATACAATTACAGAAACCAGTACCTGTATGTTAGAAGTATTGGCCTTGGTTGTTGAGGCACTTGTCCCACTGTGACACGAGGCGGTGAATGGCTGTCTCATAAAATTCCCTGGGCTGCGATGTGAACCAGTTCCGCACCTACAGCTGGACGTCGGCGTCTGAGGTGAATCGTTGGCCCCGCAGAGCCCTTTTCAGGAGACCAAATATGGCGTAATCACAGGAAGAGAGGTCTGGACTGTATGGAGGGTGGCCGAGAACCTCCCATTTGAATTTCTGCAGGAGTGCCGCGACTGTGTTGGCCGTATGAGGTCGTGCATAGTCGTGGAGCGACCACGGCGGCTATGGCGTTCACTGTCACTCTGCGGTCCTGGGTAATGAGTGCATCAACCAGCTGGACGTTGTCATCGGTAATGCAGGGGGGTGTCCCAGACCGGGCATCATCGGCTAACGACAACCGTCCTTCCCTGAAGCGCTTGTGCCACGCCTTGACCCTTGCAAGGGACATGCAGTGTTCGCCGTACACTTGTGACATTCGGCGATGAATGTCCGTTCCCCCTACTCCTTCCGCTGTCAGAAACCGAACAACACCTCTTTGCTCTTCGGTTGAGCCTCCATGTCACTGTTTGCAATGCGACTGAGAGCGTTGGACGATTGATGCAAACTGCTGCTCGCTTTGTATCGTAACGTGACGTGCACGCGTGCCCTCTAGCGACGGGCTCTGACCTTCCACGCTCTGGTTGGAACCACACCTCGTTACACACGCCACGATTAGCCGATGTCGTCACCGGTTTGCGCATTCCAGCCTCCGGCTCATTACTTTTTGAACGCACCTTATATTATTGCTATTCTACTAACCCCCTATCAACCGATTACTTTGTCACACACTTTTACGTATGTGGCTGGATGCTCCGCTGGTCGCCCCGACACAAACAATCCACCAGGGCGGACGGCAAGTAGTGGGGGAAGCTGGCTGGACGAACTTTTCATCCAGCACAATTGTGCTGGACGCTGTGCTGTCAGCAACGCCATACACAATCCAGCAACTGGTTAGCGGGCAGCAGCAAGCTGGAGTGTGAATGGCTTGCTTTAGTGACTGTATGAAGAAATTCTGGAAGGAGATAGAGAGATTAGCAAGTTGGCCGATAGTTAACCGCGGTCCACAATAGGCCAATATCGATAGAAGAGGAAGCTTACTAAGCAAGGAAAGATGTGAGGTACATCTTAGTTAAGGCAATCCTAAAAGCAAGGACACTTATAGTTCAAAGAAAGAATTTGAATTTATTTAAGGGTGTGATGAATATTACATTGTATGAAGTGATAGTAGATGTTTGCCATTTGTATGTGGTATGTAATTAGAGCGCTCAGGTGTTGATATTTAGAACTAGGTGTTATGAGTGCATATCTGTTGAGTCCATAGAAGAGGATCCAACACTAGGTGGTGTGGCATATCTTTAGAAGGCAGAGAGAAAGGTATTAAGAAAAAAAGGAAGTAAGTGGATAGTTGATTATAAGAAGTTTAAAAAAAGGATTGGATCTTAAAGGAAGTAATGATGTCTTGTATTGAAAACTGGAAGTGATTATAAATTGTATGAAGGTGTCTAGACTGCATGATTATGATAATTCCATAAATCTTCTAACTAAGAAGAGTCCTTATAATAAAAAAAAAACTATAAAATCATATCATTACACTTCAGTACTACATATACGGTTCTTTTAAGAACCAAAGATGTAGATACGTTGGACCAAGTACTAGAATCCTACAGATTAATATAGAGAGTATTAGCAGATCTAAATGTCAATATTTATCTAAGCTCTGTTTGGAGACTAATATTGATGTAATTGCCATCCAAGAAACACATGCAAATGATGAATACCAACTCAAATCAAGTGCCATGACCTCCTTGGTGCAACTTAGCATCTAGCTTATGGGATTGCCACGTATGTGCGAAACACTATTGAGAATGCCTACTTAATCTCATCTAATGTCATTAATGACATCCATGAAGTTGTAATAAAAATTGGAGACTTGCACGTTGTAAACATCTACAAAACTCCCGCAGTTCAGTGGCCATCTGAAGTCCTCCACCTACATCCTCATCCAGTTATTTACACAGGTGACTTCAACAGTCACCATGAGCAATGGAAATATAACTCCAATGATTCTAATGGAGAAGCTTTAGTTTCATGGGCAGAAGTACACAATTTTCATCTAATATTTGATGCCAAAGGCAGATGCACATTTAGATCAGCTGCCTGGAGGCGGGAGTCCAATCCGGACCTGTGTTTTGTGTCTTCAAACGAGAACCTCAAACCACTAGCAACCACACGCCGAGTTCTACCTGATTTCCCACATAGTCAGCACCGCCCAGTTATTCAAGAAGTAGGCATACAAATCCCCCTGGTGAATTCCATTCCCCGTCCACGCTGGAACTTTCAGAAAGCTAACTGGTCTGAGTTCTCTATAAATCTTGATCAAGTCTTAGGGTGGATTCCTCCTGTAAGTAACAACTATGGAAGATTTGTTGGAGCAGTATTAAGCATAGCAAAAAAGTTTATTCCCAGAGGATACCAGAAGGAATATATTCCTGGCTGGTCTGAAGTCAGTGAGAAACTGTACGAGGACTTCCTTTCTACTGGAGAACAAGAAATAGCAGATGACCTGCTGCATAGCCTTGATGCCACGCGTCGACAGAAATGGCTGGACACTGTCGAAAATCTAGACTTCAAACACTCAAGCAGGAGAGCCTGGTCCCTCGTAGGTAATTTGGGAGGTGGAAATCGAACAACAAGAAATAACAACTTAATAAAACCAAACAAAGTTGCTGCTCACATTGTCTCAATATCTAAGCCATCTACGGTATATCTCGGCCTCATGCCATTCAAGTAAAACGAGAACTGCGAACCATGTTATCAGAATGCCCAGATAATAGCTCTTATTCTATACCTTTCAGCCCTGAAGAGATATCGTCAGCTCTGAAAGACATTAAATCAGGTAAAGCCCCAGGTCTTGATGGCATACACCCAGAATTCCTTCTGCACTGTGGTGAGTATGCTAAAAGATGGCTAGCCCAGTTTTTCACCAATATTTTACAAACAGGGTCCATTCCTCGACTAATGAAGCATACGAAGATCATTGGTATCTTGAAACCAGGTAAACCCAATAACGAAGCCCAAAGTTATCGTCCTATTTCTCTTCTGAGCATGATGTACAAACTACTTGAGAGGCTGCTGTATAACAGAATACATAATGAATTACATGAAAAGTTTCCTGTTGAACAGGCTGGATTTCGTCCAAACCGAAGCTGTGTGGATCAAGTTCTTTCACTTACATCTTATATAGAGGCAGGATTCCAGAAACAGCAAAATACCTCTTCTGTATTTATTGATTTATCCTCCGCCTATGATACTGTGTGGAGACAGGGCATTGTTAATAAGTTTCTCCGTGTCATACCCTGCAGAAGAACAGCAAGACTCCTGAACAACAAGCTGACTGACAGACCTTTCCAGGTAACCATAGGGAATGCCGTTAGTGACCAGAAGACTCTTAACAACGGACTACCCCAAGGCTCAGTCCTAGCTCCGCTATTATTCAGTCTCTATATAGCAGATATGGCAGACACCCAGTCCAGGAAGTTCGGCTATGCTGATGATTGGGTGTTAGCAACTCAACACAAACACATCGAGGCCACTGAAGAAATATTAACGAAGGACTTATGAGCAATGTTTCAATACTTCCATAAATGGGGACTTCAACCGAACCCTAATAAAACTGAATCCACGTGCTTTCATCTGAGCAACATCCTAGCCAACCATGAACTAAACATATATTTTGATGGAATACGTGTGATTCATAACAAATACCCAAAGTACCTTGGAGTGACACTTGACAGAACACTGTCATTTAAACAACACCTAACAAACACTTCAGCCAAATTGAGGTCAAGAAATAACATCCTACAAAAACTGTGTGGTACAACACGGGGTTCCACTGCGTCTACCCTCCGATCAACTGCCCGAGGTCTTGTATACTCAGCAGCAGAATATTGCAGCCCTGTTTGGCTAAACAGTAGTCACACGAAGCTAGTAGATGTTCAACTAAACCAAACTATGCGGATTATTACTGGTACAATCAAGTCCACACCAGTTTTCTGGCTACCTGTCCTGAGCCGTATTCCACCTCCTACGCTGAGAAGAAAGAATATCCTCCTGAGAGAATTTAACAAAATCTGCAACAACCAACAGCTGCCAATCCATGAGGACATACCTGCAATCCAAATCAATGGACTCCGCTCCAGACACCCTGCAATCAGAACAGCCAACAACCTGGCAGACCATAACTTTAATCTTCATGAAGCCTGGGCAGAAAATTGGTACACAAACACTCCACCAGAGCTACATAGTTTTCTCCATAGTAACAACAATCCATGGGAACTTGATCTGCCCCGTAGGACATGGTGTACACTGAACAGGATACGCACCAACCATGGGAGATGTGGTGATCTACTATACAAATGGGGAAAGAAGACCTCTCCAGAGTGCACGTGTGGCTTCCAGTGTCAGACCATCAAACATATAGTTGAAGAGTGCCCTGAGAACTTATATCCTGGAAACCACTTTGACTTTTTGTTTTCTACAGCAAATGTGTTAAACTATGTAAATAATATGTCTGTAAATTTGTAAATTATGGTTATATTTTCTTTGTGTTCCAAAAAGTGATGTGTAATTGCCATACGATTAATAATAATAACTACATATATTATGTATCATAATATTACTACTGAACCGTACGTAATATTCTCAGTAAATGCTTGTATATTTCAGTGAATATCAGAACTACTTCCCAAACTGATAGTATCCGGGTTGGTATATTATTTTACCCTACACCCTGCTATCATAGAGAACTCGTGTTTATCTTGTTTAGAACTAAAGTATATTACTCTAATACATTTGTATTTGATTTGGTGCCCAACGGGATTTCTCTATTTTATATTCTGCTTGCTGGGGGGACTCTTCAGGTATGGTTACAGAGAAAGCTACTTAGGAAAAGCATTACAAGGGGAAGAACAGTGAGGCCATCTGCCCTTCACCCATGAAAGAAAAAACCTGTCTTAATAATACTGTTGTGTGGTCATGCAAACCATTTCCTGTGCATGCAATTTTCTGTGTTCTTTGCTGAAGGGAGAAATGGGGAGACTGGTCAACTTGCTGTGAAATATGTGTGATTGGCTAATTTGTTTGTATCTCTTGCAGAGGCGGGCGAGGAAATGAAGAAACTGAAGGAGCAGCTCAACACTTTGCAAGGAAAATATGAGAAGACCAAAGGCTCCAGAGACAAGGTATGGTCATTATATTTCCTGCTAGTAATGCATTCATACATCCATTGGTCAAAATTTCTTAAAATACTGTGAGGTCCATCTATATAGAACAGAACTTCGCCGGAGCCGTGTGACAGGCGGGCTTCTATATGTAGCAGCCTGTTGGGCAAGGCACTTCATGGTGTCCATGGGCAGGAAAAGTCAGGAATTTTGTTTTTGGTCAGGAAAAGTCAGGAAAAAGTGTGAAAAAATGGCATAAGTCAGGAAAAAATGGCAAAAAGTATTAGAAAGTCAGGAATTTTATATTAGCCATACAGTATTTTGTGTTTTATAGCCATATTTTGATGTTACTAGTTCAACTAATCTCTGAAGATAAAAAGCAATAACTCGCTGGGCATTATGATAAGTTTCCATTTTGACAGTAAATCATAGTAAAAACCTCTTTTACCTACTTTTGTACGCTTTTTTGGCGTTGGTGTAGGGATGTGGCGACCCCATCGCCCAGCACATTGCACTACGTGTCTGCAATCAGCCTCTAAAATATTGTGACTCGACATTCATAAACAAGAAAATTTAAATGCCAATCACTTGATATTTCTTATTTCCATAATGGCAATTTTGATATACCTTTTTTCCGATGTTACGATGACTTCACGAGTCAGGAATTTTGTTGAAAAGTGGTCAGGAATAGTCAGGATAATTTACATTGAAAATTCTGTGGACACCATGCTGGTGCTAGCAGCAGCGTAGCGCCCAACTAGTTCAACACATTTACATTTTTTAACGTATTTAATAATCGTGAATTTCAGAGTAATTACTGAAAATGTTGTCCTTCATTTTCTAACCACACCAATGTAGGAAGTTTTGGTTCACTCGCTGTCATTCATCCTTAGTGATATTTCGTATCAGTGCAGTTATTTCATTCTCCGGAGTATGTGGATTGTTTCTGTATACCTTTCGTTTGAGTTTCCCACACAAGTAAAAATTGCACGGTGCTGTAATTTGCGAACACATTTATTGTAAGACTTCTTGAGAAGATAAGTTTCCACTAGAAAAATGTGATGTTTCTTTCCATACCTAACCATGTTCACTGGATACGAGATAGGCTACAGTACTTCACCAGAAGTCTTAATTACAGTACCTCAACTAAGGTATCTTGCCAACTGCGTATGACTGGATACGAGATAGGCTACAGTACTTCACCACAAGTCTTAATTACAGTACCTCAACTAAGGTATCTTGCCAACTGCGTATGTAATCAATGCAATGCCAGCATTCGGTGCTTCCTGGCCTACTATTGTTTAATTGATAGATGCTAATCGACTGGCGGTGACCCAACGCTCTCGGCCCGTCACACGGCCCCGGTGAGGTTCCGTTCTATACAGAAGGCCCTCACTGTATAATGGCAATGAAAATATAAAAGATAGCTTTGAAGCCATTTTGCAGTGTTGCCTTATTGTTTTCAGTCGGTCAACACAAAATAATTCCAATATGTTAAAAAAATAATCTGAAATAAATTACATGTGATTAAGATTTACAGTATATTGTTATGGACCGTTGGAAAAGGAGAAAACTAACTCGTCTAGTTAGCATCATCAGACCCAAATTTATAAGACAATGGCTCTAGAAAGCACTACTGTACCAAACCTACAGTGACACCCACAGTTAATCTCTGTCCTCCAAAAACAAAAATGTAAAAACCTGTCTGAAACTTAGTCATCATCATCTCCATCTCCAGTTTGCCGGGTGTGGCAAACAAGCGCTCTCCATCTTGCCCGATCTTGGTACATCATTTGTTCTTGGACATCGTCCCAGTTGAAACCATTCTTCTCCACCTCTGATCGAACTGTCTCTATCCATCATCTCCTTGGTCTTCCTCTTGGGTCTCTTCCCTCTGACATCCAGGTTGAAGTACTTCTTAGCTGTTCTAGAGCTATCCTTCCTCATTACATGGCCATACCACTGAAGTCTGCGTTTCCCCAGAAAGTTGGTAACAGGGACCCTGATGCCAGCTGTTGCTCTGTGTACCTCATTTCTGATCTTGTCTCTCCTGGTACTTTGGTTCATAGTCCTAATAAATTTCATTTCTGTGGCTTGAATTCTACTGTAATCCTTACTTAGCAATGTACATGTTTCCATACCATAAGTAAGGATTGGAACAAAGTAGGTGTGATACAATGTTGCCTTTGCTGCCAAGGGTATATTTTTGTCCCAAAGTAAGTGCCGAACTTGGTTATAGAAATGTGATGCTTTCTGTGTCCTATTTAGAATTTCTTGTTTGAGGGTGTTATCCTTGGAGACCATACTTCCAAGATGCTGGAAGTGAGAAACAGATTCTAGTTTTGCTCCCTCTAAATAAATGTTTGAACTTTTCCTCTCTCTGCTAATGGTCATTTCAACAGTCTTGGCCTTGCTGATCTTCAGGCTAAATTCTTTAAATTTGTTGTTCCGAGCAGTCAGTCTCTCCTGTACTTCCACTTCTGTTTCTCCTCATAAGACCATATCATCTGCAAATACCAAAGCTCGTGATTCATTTGCAGTTTCCTTAATAGATTTTAAAATTCTGTCCATAACAGTGACATACAATAGTGGTGACTTAGTCATCATCATCATCTTGAGCAGTTTCCAACCGCTGGTCGGGTCTGCTTAGTGGTGACTTAGTAAGGGTGCTAATTATTACTGATAAATATTAAGTCATTAAGCACCAGAAAAAAAGAACTATTTATTTTAATGTTGCAAAACTTAGAAATTTCAATCTCATCAACAAAACAATTCCCCCCAACTAATCTATATATATATCTCATGTAAATTTTTTTCAGGACTAGGGAATAACCCATCTCATTTGGGTACAATTGTGTTGACCGACTGAAAAGCATCAAACTTTCGTAATCTATAAAGGTGTAGCTACTATTGCTGTGATAGACTAAAGCGACAAGTCCTAAAACTACAGTAGAATTGAAAACTAATATGCGGGAATGACCTACGATGGCTGTTTTTTAAGTAAGGGCCAATTTTTTTTAAAGCCCGTAGTTAGTGCGCACGCCGCAACAAGCGTGCGCGTTACCTCCCGGCATCCTTTGCGAACAAGCAGACGTCAGTTGCAGCTGTGTATCTAACCTGTACGCTGAACTGTGCATCTTTACAATGTTCAAGATTATTGATTCGCCCGCCGTGTGTGAGGTACGATCTGCGATACGTTTTTTGAGTGTAAGAAACATGTCGGCTGCAGACATTCATCGTCAGCTTTGTGAGGTGTATGGTGATAATGCAATGACGGAAGGTAAAGTGTGAAAATGGGAACGCGAGATAAAAGTGGCCGTGAAAATGTTCACGACGAACGCTCAGGTCTGTGATCACAGATGACTTGGTGACTGCAATTGACACGAAAATTCACGAGGATCGAAGATTCATGATAACCACTCTATCAATGGATTTTCCTCAAGTGTAAATTCTTGGTTGTCAGAGCAGGCGGCAAACTTTTATGTAGAGGGATTTCAGAACTTAGTTTTAAGGTATGACAAGTGCCTAAATAAACAAGGCAACTATGTAGGAAAATAGAGGAAGGTATGTAAAACCTAAAAATAAATGTGGTTTCAAACTAAAATGTTCGGTTAATAAAAAAAACGGCCCTTACTTAAAAAACAGCCCTTGTACAACTACTCTGCTGTGATGATAGGAAACAGCTATAACTACAGCATACGAAATAGTGTTTGTCTACTATAGTCCATCTACAGTAAGTTTGCACTTTTTTGACAGTTCTCGCGAGAACGAATACTCCTACAGAACATATCAATCCGCCTCTACCACGTGCATTCCAGCCAATGAGCTATTACCCACATAGCAGCCAGCAATGGCCGCTGTATTCCGTCAAGGTGTCCACAGCTGTTATGAGTTGCCTAAACCTACATTCATCTCGCAATATCAATTCATTGACCTTATTAAAGGAAACTTGTATTTCTTTGTGACATTTATCAAACAATCGTTCTAACAACACACCTAAAACACACTATCGGCTCGCTGACAGAATGTTTCATCATTGGACGCGCTATGACCAAGACCTTGGCTATGACAGCAGCTGATAACTTAAATGTGAGAGTGGAATTATTTTAGGCCCATCATTTCACAGCTCGATGAAAATGCTTCCGAAGGTGTGGTGTAAGATGTCCTTAAGACGATACGATCATTACTTGACCTGTTGGATTGATATTAAAATAAAACGTAAGAAACATTTCACCACGTAATTAGGCCTACACAACAACTCATATTTTAGGCCTACTTTTTTGCACAAATCATGTCATATGAAAATTATTCACCAGGCCAATGTCCTTAGGGAAATCCATAGTTCTGCTGCCTTTTCTTTTACCTTAAAAAAAAAAGAGAAATAAAATAAATATCATGAACAAGAAATTCTGTATTTGCTTCCGACTCGATATTCAAAACAAAGATGTCCGACCTGGAGACCTCTCAGGCTACATATTTACTCAACATTTAAGATAACCACTATATATTTATCTGAAAAGTGAATACGTGTTCATCATCATCATCATCATTTCCCCTTATCCAGCTCCTGCCGGGTCGGGGTATTTATGGCACTTCTCCACTTTCCTCTTTCCTTCCACCATTCTTCTTCCACGATCTTGTCCCAGTCCAGATTTCTTTTTCTTACGCTGTTCTTCACTGAATCAATCCACCTTGTTCTAGGTCTTCCTCTTGCTCTTTTACCCTTGCACTTCACCTCCAGCATCTGTCTTGGTATTCTATTTTCCTCCATCCTCTTTACATGTCCAAACCACCTTAGTTTATTCTTCTCAATTCTCTTATTCAGTTTTCCCATCCCAACTTCCTTCCTAACATCTTCATTCCTCACTCTGTCTTTCCTTGTCTTACCTATCATACTTCTTAGGAATTTCATTTCACTGGCTTGGATTCTACTCTCTTGCCTGCTTGTCAGGGTCCAAGTCTCAGCTGCATAAGTTAATATGGGTACATAGTACATTTTATACATTACCTCCTTGCTTTTCCTTGTTACTTCCTTATCCCAAACAAGTTTTCTTACACTTTGATAGAATGCATTGCTCTGCTGTACCCTCCTGCCAATCTCCATGTCCAACCTACCAGTTTGCATCAATTCACTTCCTAGGTATTTGAACGTGTCCACAATTTCCTGAATTTATCTGAAAAGTGAATACGTGTTCATATGGAAATAATACTTGCAGACGACTTTGCGCAATATTATCAATTATAATTATTATTATTCAATATAATTAACACGTTGTTTTCTCAGGCGGATGAACACGGTCAAGCGTCCATTACCAACTGGCACGTGGTAGTTCAGTTTGATAATGCAACTTTTCAGTTTAGCCGACAGAATATGTTGCCAATATATTCATAATTACTGGAACAAGCGAAAAAATAACCTGAAAAAACTTACATGTGAATAAAACATGTATATATTTGTTATGGACTACATGTTATAAATTGAGTCTTTCCTTATGAAGGTTGGCACCTGTCAAAAACGTGCAAACTTACAGTAGATGAACTATACTATTTATTTATATCGTATGGCAAAACGAGGATACATTATAAATACATATATCTTGCAATTATATATACAATTATTTACAGGTCAACATTCAAAACTTGATGCCCAGACTTTTAAGCCAGTCCACTGCCTCTGTAGAGGCACTATGTAATTCTTGAACAGATCCATTGAATCTTCTTGTCTACTACTAATTTGTTGAAAGATCAGATACTTTTTTTTTACAGTAAGAGACAGGATATGTGATTTTACATTTAAAAAGAAAAGTAAAAATATGTAAAACAAATGTCATTCATTGTGATCAAATATGTATAGTTATATGGGGCGAGGATGAAAAGGAAGTACAAAAACAACTAGATGTATGGAATCAAGAAATAGAGAAATTTGGGATAAAAGTAAGCACAGAGAAGAGCAAGACAATGGTAATGTCAAGAGGAAGGAAGAGGAAAGATAGAATTGAATGGGAAAATTCTAGAAGTGGTTAAAAGTTTCAAGTACTTGGGAAGTGTGATCACAGAAGATGGAAGGATAACTGAGGAAATTGGAAAGAGAATACAACAAGCGAACAGTTTTTACCAGAGCATAAGGGGTATTCTGTGGAACCGAGATGTCCCAAAGAAATGTAAAAATGTATTATATTCAACCTACTACAGACCCATACTAACATATGCAGCTGGAGCGTGGACTACTACAAAAAGAGAGGAGAGTAGAATACAAGCCGCGGAGATGAAATTCCTAAGAGGTATAGAGGGCAAGACCAGAAGAGATAGAGTTAGAAATGAAGAGATTAGAAAAAGGACAGGAATCTTGAAGCTGCAGGACAGGATAGAAACAACAAAGTTAAAGTGGTATGGACATATGATGAGAATGGGAGAGGAGAGAGTACCAAAGAAAACTTTCTGTGAAAAGATGACAGGGAAGAGACCACGAGGAAGGCCCCGAAAGAGATGGACAGATACAGTGTGGGAGTGTGTAGAGAAGAGAGGAGGAAAACCTGAAGAAGTACTAAAAACAGGAGAGGAGTGGTTGAGAGACAGGAAACGTTGGAGGTCCTTAATTCACAACCCGACCCAGGAAGCTGGAAACGGGAAATGAAGATGATGATGATGTAAAATGTGTAACAATGAAATGTAATTATATGATAATAATACCGTAACCCCTGGCACTACAGCCCATGAAGGGACTAGGCCTACCAAGCGACCGCTGCCCAGCCATTTGGCCTGCAGATATTGGGGTGACGCGTGGTTCCCCGGCCATTAATCTTGGCTTTCTTGACCGGGGCGCTGCTTCACTGTCAGACAGCTACTCAATTGTCGTCACGAGACTGAGTGCACCCCGTTCCAGCTCTCATGTCAGTTTCTAAAATCCCTGACGGAGCCGGGAATCGAATTCGCTGCCTCCGGGTGAGAGGTAGGCGCGCTACCCCAACACCACGGGGCCGGCAATTATATGATAGTTAAGGTTATAATTCATGAACATTTATCATTTTTAGTTATGTATAAGGAAAGGGAAAGAATATGTATTTACATAAAAATTCTTGCCCTATATATTATACAGTCATCATCATCATCATCATCATCATTTCCCCTTTTCCAGTTGACACTGGGTGGGGGCAAATATGGTTCCTTTCCACTTTGTTCTGTCGTTCCACCATTCTTCTTCCGACACAGTGTTCCAATCCAGGTTCCGTTTTCTAATACTATTCTCCACAGAGTCCATCCAACGCATTCTTGGTCTTCCTCGTCCTCTCTTCCCTGTCATCCGTTGTTCCAGTGCTCATCTTGGTAGCCTTACTTCATTCATCTGTTTGACATGTCCAAACCATTTCAATCTGTTTTGCTCCAGTTTGTCATTTAGTTTCTGTACTCCCAGTTCTTTCCGTTTATCTTCATTTCTCACTCTGTCCCTCCTCGTTTTCTGGACCATACTTCTCAGGAATCTCATCTCAGCTGCTTGTACTCTGCTCTCATCCCTCTTAGTCATTATCCAAGTTTCTGCTGCATATTTCATTATAGGAACATAATATGCTTTGTGCATAACTTCTTTAGCCTTAATTGGTATATCCTTGTTCCATACTGGTCCCCGTACCTGTTGGTAGAAAGCACTCCCGAGTTGTATTCTTCTGCTAATTTCCAAATCTAGTCATCCATCTTCAGTCAGGTCACTTCCCAAGTATTTGAAGTGTTTCACCACTTCCAATTCCTTATCTCCTACTTTGATTACTCCTTTTCCTTCTTTCTTATCTCTACTCATCACCACTGTTTTACTCTTCTCCACATTTATCTTCAATCCCCATTGCTCAATCTTTTCATTTATTACGTCTAACTGTTCTTGTACCTCCATCTCATCCTTGCCCCAGATCACAACGTCGTCTGCAAACAACATTACCTTCATCTTTGCCCTACTATATTCTTTCATTGCTGCCTTTATGATGTCATATTATACAGTAATATTGTTTTTTTTTTTCCAGGACTCTCCTTGCCAGACTGAAATCAATACTATGCAGGAGATGGTGGCTACACTCACGGAACAGAAGTTACGCCTCACCATGGAGGTAATCTGGATACCTTATATTTGGCATCCTCAACCTTGGTGGTTGGTTCTTAAGTTTAGGGGCTGCGACAACGCGGTCATGTAGCCCCGTGTACTTTGGGTGTGTGTAGAATCGTCTGATAACCAGTGTTAATTGTGATGACTGTATTAGTGTGTGTTATCTGTTTTTTTAATTCAAGTAAGAATTGCAGACTTTTAAATTTTTCAAGTAGTTCCTACTTTTGCTGCCAAACGCCACCATCAACGACTACTAGTTCAGAACTTAGACCGCAGTCGGCTCTTGGCAATGCACGTAGGAAACTTAGAGTGTTGTTAACATTCTTAACCTATACAATTTAGCTCCACACAGGTGTAATGAGTGGAAGTTTCTTTAACATGCCATAAATCTATGACATGGGACCGCAGGCTTTACTTCCCCTCCGAAGGAAGGCATACTGAGGGATTTTTCACGCTCTTAAAAAATCCGACGACTTCTCCCGGATTTGAACCCGCGATCTTGGGCATAGAAGCTCATCATGCTACCAACTACGCCACCGAAGCCGCCCATCTTCAACCTTATCATCATCGGTGTGTGTAGCATCAGTGTCTTCAGCTTGACACTACATTAAAAGAACAATAACTAATTATATACTGCATACAAATTATCAATGGCAATTAGTACACATCAACTTACAGTAAGACTTCTTTTATACGTTTCACACTTATATGTTTTCTACAGTTATACGTTATTTTTCCTGGTCCCGGCAAAATCCCTACACTTTCCATGTTAATTTATTTACGATATATGTTTTACAATATAACAAAAGAGAAACTGTTCCGCCTTGTCAATACATTTATTTAAAACACATTATAAACTTGTTATTATATGGTACATGTTTCGGGGCCTCTAGTACTTGTCCCTTCTTCAGCCATAAATTAAGATGTAAAATCCAGCATAATTAAAGATATCATAAAAAATACATAAAATGATGAGTGAATGGATGAAATGAAGTGAAAAAGAACATATTAACCATGAGCTCAGAAGCCCCAGCTTGAACAGCAACTTTCAGTCAACAGCATTGTAAACAACAGGCCATACATCCCAAGTGAAGTGATTTTCACACGCACAAACATTAGAACAGTGCTATATAAGTGTTTATTCACAAGAACCTAGCACTATAGGTCTGACGTTTGTTTTTGGCCGGTGCTTGTTTGTTGTGTAGAGGTCGCCGACCATCCAGGAAGCCTTCTTATGGTGAGCATGTGCAGTAACAAATGTATGCACGCACGCACGATCAGAAGGAACAAGGGAGAGAACTAAGATGATTGACTGGTTAGCACAGTGGATGCGCGGATTTCACGGCCACCGGCCAAAAATAAACGTCAGAGCTGTACCAATGGTGTTACATTTTACTGATGTGCACTCATGTTACTTCTCATGGTTAATATGTTCTATTTCACCTCATTTCATCACTCGTCATTTTATGTATTTTTTATGATATCTGTAATTATGCTGGATTTACATCTTAATTTATGGCTGAAGAAGGGACCAGTACTAGAGGCTCCGAAACATGTACCGTATAATAACAAGTTTATAACTTGTTTTAAATAAATGTATTGACTAGGCGGAACAGTTTCTCTTTTGTTATATAGAGAATCAGTCAATACGGAAAATGAACTTCTTTCAGAGCACAATATGTTTTACATATATTCGTTTTTCATACTTACACGATCATATTTTAAGTCCCTTGCAATATAAAGCATCATTTGTACGTTGTGTTTTCTGATAAAAGTCTGTTTGAATGCAAACATTTGGTACAGACAGTAACTTGGCGTCACATCGCTCGGTACGAGGAATGCAGCGTGCGCTATTTATGTTACGATGGCCTTGAGCGACACTCGCTAGCCAGCGTGTTGGAACAAGGAAAAAGAGCTTCTTGCGTAATAATTAGTAGCGAGCACTATTAGTGTAAGCCAAGATGTTGATCTCTCAAAATACAGGAAGCAGTCATAGAACACAGACAGCATCTGAACCTTAAGTTAAGATGAACGGAAGAAAGCTTTTTTTTTTTTTCCAGGACTTCTCGTCAAACCATTGAAAATACGCGATTGATTCTGTGTTATAAAAATCTTGCATCTTCAGAAAAATTAAGATCCATAAATTAATTTACACTACGGTATTTTATTAATGACGATGACGAAGAGCCGCAGCATAATACAGTGGATTTTAATGATGCTGTCAATGCTCTATGGACTATCAAACATATTGTGACATGCCATAACGTTTCTGAGGAAATAATGGCCAAATTATATCGGTTTGAAAGTACTGTTCATGCCCTGGCCGCAGCCAACAACCAACAAACCACGATAACAGACTACTTCGTAAAGTGACTCAATTTTCTTTGTTTTGTTGTTGTTTCTGTTTTTATCTGGGTGCATTTCTCTTGTAGTTGTATTGTTACATATTGTCGATTATAGTTAAACAATCTTATTATTGTTTCTTGTCGTTCACTTCTTAACTATAAACAATATTATATAACAAAAGAGAAACTGTTCCGCCTAGCCAAAACATTTATTTAAAACAAGTTATAAACTTGTTAATATATGGTACATGTTTCGATATCTAACTTAATCGGTATCTACCTCAGCCTCGGAGAAATTTTAGGTAGCACAAGAAAAACTCCTTCCTTAAGAATAATGAATGTATGAAATGAAATGGGGATGAATGAAAACAAAATGAATGATACCAAGAAACTAAAGATACAATATATAACAAACATAAAAACTAAATAACAAGTATTAGATAAGGAAGAAATACTTAAAAGTTCTGGTAAAAACTTATACACTGGATCAGTTCAATTTCTCTTGGTTGTGTATTTATATAACTGTAGTACTCCAATATAAAGTTGTCTCCTAGTAACTCCTATATTTGTTGGCATGATATCAAAAATATTTGAGTAGATGCGTGCTGTGGGAATTGTGCTCTGGTTGATCAGTCGATACTATGTCTGATTAAAACTAAGGGTGGAATAGTAAGAAGGTTCAAAAAACGAAACCTTATCAGAAAAGAAACCCATTCATCTGAAAAAGGAAATTTTAAAAATAGAGAAAACGATAGGGAAACTATAATAAAAGATTAAACTAATCCTAGGTTAATAGATATATGGATTAAAAATGGTTAATCGATCATCAAGAGGTGATCGGAAAATAGTAGCCGTTCTTAATTGATGCTGTGTTAGGGTCTAGTTTGTTGTACATGTCCTCATTTGCCACTGTCCATTAACCCATCTATTACCTAGGGTTTTTAAAAAATATCCTGCACTCTCTTTTTTCCAGTTTGTCAGCTTGACCTTTACTATTCATATTATTATTATTATTATTGGGTTGTTTTTCTTGCTTAGGCATACAACTCAAAATTTACGTAGGCAAGTCAATAAGTATCTGCAATCGATTTATTACAGCCTGAAATACAGCAACCCACTACACTAAAGGACTCTCCTTTCTCATAGCCTTTCAAAATACGGAGGCAAGTACTCGGACTATCAGACAATATTCACAAGGAAACCAGTATAAGGTGCTGGATAACTTTCAGCACAATACGGGGACAATATTTTGCTTGGAGAGAATATGCAGGAACCCGGGGAAACCCCACACTCAAGATGGCCACTGTCTGTGCCGGGATTCAAACCTCCAATCTCTGCACGTGTTGGAGGTCCAAATTGCAATCTTGTAGCATGACTCAACACACATTAGCAATTCCTTCTATAAGTCGTCTATGAATTTCTGCTCCTGGTATGCCCTTAGGTCACAAAAAATGGATTACGGAACGCTGTTCTTCCTTGGTGCAAACAGAGAGTGGCGCGGCCATTTTTACGTCTCAACCGCAATCTTGTAGCATGACTCAACACACATTAGCAATTCCTTCTATAAGTCGTCTATGAATTTCTGCTCCTGGTATGCCCTTAGGTCACAAAAAATGGATTACGGAACGCTGTTCTTCCTTGGTGCAAGCTGTACTGATCTGATAACGCTGAAACCTACCACAGACGTAAAAACGGTGCCATCTAGCGGCTGGTGAGCACACAATGCCATACAGCCAACCTAACAACACTTAGAGCACTATTGCAGATACTTATGGAGTTGCCCCCGTATTAATAATCCAAATTTATATTCTAACTGTGTTACAAGAGGGCAGATGTGCTCGATGTTCCGCCCTTTAAAACAACAATCGTCATATAAAGGTGGAGGTTGCAGGTTCAAGTCCTGAAGGGGTCAGATATTTTAATTCTCTACATTGCATCAAATGGCCTTTACTTTCTGTACAATACATGACCTAATAACTGGAAGTCTGTTTTTATCATTTCAAATGATCTTGTCGACTGCGTCGTTATGCTTGAGTCTAAAGTTATGCGTTACGGAGACGGAAGTGACGTCATGCAGCGGTGCGGGAAGCGACGTCATGTAGCCGCGCGGGAAGCGAGTGCGTGTCATCATGCAGCCACGCGGGAAGCAGAAGCTAATGGTTAATGGAGTCTGTTGAAAGAGTCCTGGGGCGTCGAGCAACCTGGGGCTTTGAGCGAAGCGAAAAGAATACAGGGTGACTCCTAAAGAGGTGTACAAGATGCGAGATAAGAATACAGGGTGACTCCTAAAGAGATATACAAGACGCCAGATAAGAATACAAGGTGACTCTTAAAGAGGTGTACAAGATGGCAGAGAAGAATACAGGGTGACTCCTAAAGAGGTGCACAAGATGTCAATACAGGGTGACTCCTAAAGAGATATACAAGATGCCATATAAGAATACAGGGTGCCTCCTAAAGAGATGTGCAGGATGTCAGAGAAAAATACAGTGCAAGATGCCAGATGAGAATACAGGGTGACTCTTAAAGAGGCATACAAGACGCCAGATAAGAATACAAGGTGGCTCTTAAAGAGGTGTACAAGACGGCAGAGAAGAATACAGGGTGACTCTTAAAGAGGTGCACAAGATGTCAGACAAGAATACAGGGTGACTCCTAAAGAGATATACAAGATGCCATATAAGAATACAGGGTGCCTCCTAAAGAGGTGTGCAGGATGTCAGAGCAAAATACAGTACAAGATGCCAGATAGCAATACAGGGTGACCCCTAAAGAGATATACAAGATGCCAGATAAGAATACAAGGTGACTCTTAAAGAGGTGTACAAAATGGCAGGGAAGAATACAGGGTGACTCCTAAAGAGGTGCACAAGATGTCAGACAAGAATACAGGGTGCCTCCTAAAGAGGCGTGCAGGATGTCAGAGCAAAATACAGTACAAGATACCAGATAAGAATACAGGGTGACTCATAAAGAGATATACAAGATGCCAGATAAGAATACAATGTGACTCTTAAAGAGGTGTACAAGATGGCAGAGAAGAATACAGGGTGACTCCTAAAGAGGTGCACAAGATGTCAGACAAGAATACAGGGTGACTCCTAAATAGGTGTACAAGATGTCACACAAGAATACAGGGTGACTTCTAAAGAGATATATAAGATGCCAGATAAGAATACAGGGTGCCTCCTAAAGTGGTGTGCAGGATGTCGGAGCAAATTACAGGGTGACACTTAACGAGGTGTGCAGGATGTTAGATTCTATTCAAATCCTGGGTGACCCTTAAAGAGGTTTGCAAGATATCAGATTCAAATAATGGGTGACTCTTAAAGAGTTGTAAAAGATGTCAGACTCAAATACAGGGTGACCCTTAAAGAGGTGCCCGCGCGGGAAGCCTAAGTTAATGGGTAATAGAGTCTGTTGAAAGAGTCCTGGGGTTTCGAGTGAAGCGAGAAGCCCTCCTGAGGCTTTCTAATATGTGTAGCATTTGTATCATGCGTCATTTGAAATGATATAACGTCTAGTCTTTCAGACTGACTGACTAATTTTTTTGTTCAGATGGACAAAATGCTGAAGCACAGCTCTACCATCGAGGACCAGCTGGACCAGGCTAAGCAGGACGAGAAGCGAGCCCGCCAGCAGATAAACCAGCTGCAAGCACGTGTGGACGAGCTAGAGACCACCGCGGAGAGCAGCAAGCGTCAGTGGAAGAGACTGGTCCAGGAGAACGATGACCTGCTGCAGCATCTGGACGAGGTGGAGAACGACCTCAGGCAGCTCCGCACTCGCTCTGGCCGTGAGTCATCTTCATCGTAGAAAACACTATATTCCCAAGTGTGGAGAGTGTCCTTCTTCATTCTATGTTTTTAGCCTACTTTTCACATTTTTCAAAAATGAGGAAAAAGTAGACTTATGAGATCGATCCAGGCAAATGTGTGACTTTCTGTGTGTGTGTGTGTGTGTGTGTGTGTGTGTGTGTGTGTCCCTATCAACTCCTAAACGGCTGCAGCTATCGCAATCAAATTTGGTATGAGTAAAGAGCTAAGCCTGAATATCGGAAGTTCATATTTGAAAATGACGTTAGTGCTACCAACTGCTGAAAAATCACGATTGAAAATTAAGGTCTATGTTGGAAGATATGTATGGGAATTGTTCCAAAATTGACACACATATAGATAATATTACATCAGACTAATTTACAGTAGCCCATACATGAGTGTGTTGCCAACATGATTCAATGCTTGCTGATAGGTTCAATCTTTAAATGCATGTAACTTCCATACTATCTATTGGATTTCAACCAAATTTGGTATGTGATTTGCACACCGGAGCAGATATGAATATGATTTTTTTTTGTGTCAACAGGGCTTCCAACTGTTGAGAATTGCACTCTATACATTTTTATTCTAATCTCAATATATTAGAAAGTATGCAGGCCAACAGATCTAAACTTCGCATACGTATAGTACCTATAGTAATAACAGAGGAGCAGAGAAAGATTAGAAGTGAAAGAATGAAGAGGTTCTGGGAAGAAAAGAAGACAAAAAAAAATTACCAGAAAGCCTTAGGTTCCATGCGGTCCACAGTTGGCCAAAGTCGGAAACAAAACAAAAATAAAAGATAAATAAAAAATATAGTACTTGCAAATGTAGGTTAATTTTCAGTAACCTATATATGACAGTGATGCCAACATGATAGGTTTAATGTTGAATTACATGTAACTTCCATACTAAGAAATGAAGTTCTTTCAAAATTGGCACATATATAGATCATAATATTTCAATTTAAGTTTGAGCATCCAATTTATGGCAGCGTCGCCAACCTGATTTTACGCATGCTGATAAATTCAAAATTTAAATACATGTAACGTGCATACTATCTATTGGATCTCAACCAAATTTTGCATGTACATTGTAGACCTTAAGAAATGGAACTAAGAATATATTTATAGAGTCGCCAGGTCTGCCAACTGTTGATATAGGGTCTCTATAATTTGAAGAAAAGTAGGCTCTTTAGTTCGTCACGGAACTACTTGTTCCCTTCTACACCTCCCTAATATTGTGTTTTTCCTTTATCCAATGTTCTCTTCCTGTCCTTAGGATCATTAGAATTAACTTCCATTGTTTTGGTTCGTATTGACAAATAAGTAACTTGTAATTTAATGGGTTAACTTTTCCGCCCAATCAATACTTAAAATTGCCTGATAAACAAGATTTATTTACTCAGGGACATGTTTCGGCTGCTTTTGACTCTTCTTCAGCCTCTCTATCACAGATCACAACAATGTCAAACACATAAAATCACACTCAAGACTATATTCTTAAATTAATGCATGCATTATTTCTATTAATATAGTTCACATGGCACTGGTTTACACTTATAATAAATACAGGGTTATCTATGTGCGCGTGAGTAAACACGGCAAGCTAAGCCGGCTGTGACTGGCGCAGATCGTGGGCGCGCATACACGGTTCAGCCAGAGGTTGGCGCGCTCCGCTGACTCATATCGTTAGTTCACACGTGTTTTGTCATTCATATGGACGTGTATCTACAAAACTTAGACGTTAGTGTTGCACGTTTAGTGAGTATTATGATTACTGTGATTGTTGGTCATGCCTAGACACCAATTAACATTGCGCGAACGTGTTTACATCCATAATTCGTATATGAAAAGCAGAAAATCTTGTTCTCAAACGAGACGAAAATTTCGAATCAAGTTTCCAGGAAGACCTGTGCCTAATGCCAGTACAATTAGGAGGCTCACTGAACGATTCAAGGAAACAGGCTCCGTAAATAATAAAAGAGTTGACAGACATTCTTTCATCAGAAGATGTCAGGTGTGTGTTACAAGAGAGGGAGGACATTTTCAGCATCGCCTACGAGCAATGTAAGTACACATTATTGAACATGTTTGGTGAAAGTGCGCACCTACCACTGGCTGAACTGGGTATGCGCGGCCGCGATCTGTGCCAATCACAGCCGGCTTAACTTGCCGTGTTTATCGGGGCGCACATAAATAATGACCCTGTAGATATTATCCCCGTTGGATGGTCTGTCATGTTGAATCAACTTCACACTAAATATAAAATATGTCATGACAATTCATTAGTCTTATTATTGTTAAAATTACACATTAAAATTTTTTAGGTAGTAGGCAAATATCAGGCGATGTAAATGTTCCTTTCGAAATATTCTGTGGTTCTTTTTCATTAATTCATTTGTGGGGCAGAAAAACCTAATATGACCAGAAACAACAGATCATTTTAATGGTCCAATGCAGCGTATTGATGATCTTGTCAACATCTTCTGGCCATGTATTACCCCTTGTGGCCTGTTACGGTCTCTGGCCAGCTTTTCTTCGGTTTTCCTATGTTTCTTCGACCTCTTGGAGCATACGGAAGACTCTGTTTAGTGACTCATCCTGTCCACATGTTCTTCCCATTTTCCCTATGCTGTACAACTGTATAATTTCCAGATAGCAGTTTTCCTCCTTCTCTTGTATGGCCTTAAGTTGCATTAATTATTACAATTATTATTATCCCTCCCTATATTATTCTGCTAAGGTCCCATTGCAGTTTTGTACCGAAAATAAGGTCCCTTTAACACATAATGACCTGAGTGGCACAAGTAATTGGGGAAGGTAAGATGAAAGCAATGGTGTTTGCAGATGAATGGATGATTTGGGGAAACAAGGAGGAGGAGGTACAGGAACAGTTGGACGTGTGGAAAGGAGTAATACAAGGGTATGGGATGAAATTTAGCATAAATAAGAGTGAGATGGTGATCACAACAAGGAAGAAGGAAAGAACCACAACGGGAATAACAATTGGTGGGGAACAGCTGAAGAAAGTGGAGAGTTTCAAGTATCTGGGAAGCCTGATACAAGATAATGGAAGAATCGATAGAGAAGTAAATGAGCGGGGGAGGCAGGCAGATGCATTTCGGAGGAGTGTGAGAAGCATGTTATGGAGCAAGGATGTCCCTCAGAACAGCAAAAAGATCATATATCGGACGTACTATGTTCCTATCCTGACGTATTCCTCGGAGACCTAGGTTATGAAAGGAAGGGAGAAGAGCAAAATACAGGCCAGTGAGATGAGGTACTTGAGAAGCAGTATTGGAGCTACAAAGATGGACAGAATAAGAAATGAGAGGACCAGAGAATTAATAAAGGAGGAACCATTACAGGATGGTATAGAGAAATCTAGACTTAGATGGTATGGACATGTAAAGCTAATGGAGGAGAAGAGGATACCCAGGAGAGTACACGAGATGAAGTGGAAAGGAAAGAGACCGAGAGGAAGAGTGAGATACAGGTGGCTGAAGGGGGTGGAAGAAAGCGTGAAGAAGAGAGGAGAAGACTGGACAAGGGTGGAGGCTGAGAGATGGTGGGAAGACAGAAGACGTTGGAGAGGCTTGTGTTCCAAACAGACCCGGCCAGTGGCTGGAAACTGTGCAAGATGATGATGATGATGAACACCAACCTACACATATGGGGTACCTACAGGTTCAGCATAACCCAATGCGTAAGCAAAACGCACTCGCTTACTCTTTAAATGCCTCACAATTAAATAAATACTTTAAAACATGTATATTTACAACGAAAAAATGAAACACGGTGTCCTGAATGCCCATGTAGGAAGAGAAAGACAAGGTTATGAGAGTGTTCTAGGACCAGAGGGTTGGGGCGGAAGAAATGAGGAAGGAAAGAGATTGTTGAACTTCTGCCAGAGGAACAGCCCACTAGTTGGGAACTCCTGGTTTAAGAAAAGAGAGAGTCACACAATCACATGGTACAGTGATGACTTGACCAGGAAGTCGGTGGTCGACTATATACTGTATGAGAAAGAACTAAATAAGAACATCACGGACATCAAGGTTATACCATCGGAGAACCTGGATAGCGACCATCGATTGCTGGTAATGAACCTGAGAGGGAGTAAGGAGAAGAAAGGGACTGAGAACCAGGAAAGACGTATAAGGATATGGAAACTGAAAGAAGGGGATAGAAGGGTCGAGTACCTCATAATGGTAAAGGAAGGAATTCCAACAGATGAAGAAAGAGGGGTGGAAGAGGAATGGGCTGGATTTAAGAAGACACTAGTAGGTGCAGCAGAAGCAGTATGTGGGAGGACAAGTAGTAAGAAGAGGTGGAAGGAAACACCATGGTGGAATGAGAAGACAAAAGATATAGTAAGGGAAAAGAATAGAGCCTTTAGGAGGTGGTATCAAAATAGGACGGTAGAGACAAGGGAAGAGTACCAGGAAAGAAAGAAGGAGGCGAAGAGAGTAGTGGCTGAGGAGAGAAGAAAGTGGATGGAAGAGTGGACAAAGATGATGGAGGAGGATAGTGAAGGTACAAAATAGGTCCTGTATGGGATGGTAAAAAATAAGAGGCAGAAGGATCCTACGGATTATGTTAGAATGGTGAACAAAAGGGGACAAGAGATAGAAAATAGGGAAGAACTGAAGAAAATGTGGAAAGAATATTTTGAAGAACTTCTGAACCCAAATGGAAAAGATGGTGAGGAGGAAGAAATCGGGGAAGATGAACTGCAAACAGAAAAGGACTTAACATGGAAAGAAGTGGAAGATGCAGTGAACAAGATGAAAGGAGGGAAGGCACCGGGTGTGGATGAGTTGAGTGTGGAGATGGTGAGAGCAGCAGGAGAGGTGGGGATACAGTGGTTGTACCGAGTGATGAGGACAGCATGGAAGGAAAGGAAGACCCCAGAGGACTGGAAAAAAGGAATAATTGTCCCGATCTTCAAGAAAGGTAGTAGAACAGATTGCAGAAACTATCGGGGAATAACACTGATGAGTTATTGTGCAAAGATCTTCGAGAAAGTTTTGGAAAAGAGAATTAGGACAAGGATAGAAGGAGGGATGAGAAGCCTCCGTGGCTTAGGCGGCAGCACGCCGGCCTCTCACCGCTGGGTCCGTGGTTCAAATCCCGGTCACTCCATGTGAGATCTGTGCTGGACAAAATGGAGGCAGACAGGTTTTTCTCCGGGTACTCCGGTTTTCCCTGTCAAAATTTAATTCCAGCAACACTCTCCACTATCATTTCATTTCATCTGTCATTCATTTAATCATTGCCCCAGAGGAGTGCGTAAGGCCTCGGCAGCCGGCACAGCTCATATCCTCGCCGCTAGATAGGGGCTTCATTCATTCCATTCCTGACCCGGTTGGAGACTGGAAGCAGGCTGTGGATTTTCATTCATAGAAGGAGGGATGAGGGAAGAACAACATGGCTTCAGAGCAGGAAGGTCCACAGTGGATTTGATTTTTGCTGCAAGGCAGTTACAAGAACAGCACTATGAGTATGGAACAAATCTACAGATGGCCTTCCTGGTCATTGAGAAAGCATATGACAGTGTATGCAGAAACAAAGTATGGAAGTCCCTGGAGGATAGAGGAGTAGAGAAATGGACTATAAAGAGGATGAAGGAGATGTACAAGGGAAGCATGAGCTGTGTGAAAGTGGGAGGAGAGAGATCGGACTGGTTGGAACAGAGAAACGGCCTGAAACAAGGAAGTGCACTGTCACCGTTACTTTTCATTGTGGTGATGGATGACATAATGACCCGAGTGGCACAAGTAATTGGGGAAGGAAAGATGAAAGCAATGGTATTTGCAGATGATTTGATGATTTGGGGAACAAGGAGGAGGAGGTACAGGAACAGTTGGACGTGTGGGAAGGAATAATACAAGGATATGGGATGAAATTTAGCATAAATAAGAGTGAGATGGTGATCACAACAAGGAAGAAGGAAAGAACCACAACGGGAATAACAATTGGTGGGGAACAGCTGAAGAAAGTGGAGAGTTTCAAGTATCTGGGATGCCGGATACAAGATAATGGAAGAAACGATAGAGAAATAAATGAGCTGGGGAGGCAGGCAGAAGCATTTCGGAGGAGTGTGAGAAGCATGTTATGGAGCAAGGATGTCCCTCAGAACAGCAAAAAGATCATATATCGGACGTACTATGTCCCTATCCTGACGTATGCCTCGGAGACCTGGGTTATGAAAGGAAGGGAGAAGAGCAAAATACAGGCCAGTGAGATGAGGTTCTTGAGAAGCAGTATTGGAGCTACAAAGATGGACAGAATAAGAAATGAGAGGACCAGAGAATTAATGAAGGAGGAACCATTACAGGATGCTATAGAGAAATCTAGACTTAGATGGTATGGACATGTAAAACGAATGGAGGAGAAGAGGATACCCAGGAGAGTACACGAGACGAAGTGGGAAGGAAAGAGACCGAGAGGAAGACCGAGAGACAGGTGGCTGAAGGGGGTGGAAGAAATCGTGAAGCAGAGAGGAGAAGACTGGACAAGGGTGGAGGCTGAGAGATGGTGGGAAGACAGAAGACGTTGGAGAGGCTTGTGTTCCAAACAGACCTGGCCAGTGGCTGGAAACTGTGCAAGATGATGATGATGATCCATGGTAACAGAATCTCACAGGTCCATCATTTCTGTAAGACGCAATGCAATTCCAATTATTACATTACTCTGAAAGTTTCCAGATGGTTATAAGGTTATCACTGAACCAAATTAAGCTGTAAAATTCATCAATACATACTGTATAATGCGCTTAAGGGGGTCAAGGGGCACTCTAGAATTTTTCACGCAATTTTCACGTGTAAGTGAGGTACGAGAGGTCTTTTTCACCCGACTATAAACGTTCTCCGAAAACCACATTTAAAGGCCCTTAAATTAACAGTGTCTGTGATATTCCCAGAAAACTAACTTCGCTCTGATATACAGTACCTATGAAGGAATGACAAACCCCTAACCACTGCACCGGTAGCTGAATTGACAAAGTCTGATTAGATTATTCATACCAAGGATAAATCAGTCATAGCATTCATGATTGAGATTTTGCTAAGTGTACTCTTTACAACTAGAATATTCGCGGGCGAAGCCGTGACGGGTAATGCTAGTTATTATTTTCGTTTCAGTCGTCTAGGGACCACGAGCCAATTTCAATGCTTTGTCCTTGCTGTTCCTTCTTCTTCCTCCAGTATTCCTTCATCATTTCGCTATGTTTTCTCTTCCTTTCCTCGGACCATTTCGAGCCGGTTTTCTTTCCCTTCCTCCCTTGGAATCCTTCCATTTTTAGCACGTTTTGCCTAAAAATATCTCTCTGTGGTGTATCTTCTTCTCTGATGAAAATGAAAATCCACAGCCTGCTTCCAGTCTCCGACCGGGTCAGGAATGGAATGAATGAAGCCCCCATCTAGCGGCGAGGATATGAACTGTGCCGGCTGCCGAGGCCTGACGCACTCCTCTGGGGCAATGATTAAATGAATGACAGATGAAATGAAATGATAGTGGAGAGTGTTGCTGGAATGAAATTTTGACAGGGAAAACCGGAGTACCCGGAGAAAAACCTGTCTGCCTCCGTTTTGTCCAGCACAGATCTCACATGGAGTGACCGGGATTTGAACCACGGATCCAGCGGTGAGAGGCCGGCGTGCTGCCGCCTAAGCCACGGAGGCTTCTTCTTCTCTTCTCTGATAAAAAATCCACAGCCTGCTTCCAGTCTCCGACCGGGTCAGGAATGGAAAGAATGAAGCCCTCATCTAGCGGCGAGGATATGAATTGTGCCGGCTGCCGAAGCCTGACGCACTCCTCAGGGGAAATGATTAAATGAATGACAGATGAAATGAAATGATAGTGGAGAGTGTTGCTGGAATGAAATTTTGACAGGGAAAACCGGAGTACCCGGAGAAAAACCTGTCGGCCTCCGTTTCGTCCAGCACAGATCTCACATGGAGTGACCGGGATTTGAACCACGGACCCAGTGGTGAGAGGCCGGCGTGCTGCCGCCTAAGCCACGGAGGCCCACTCTCTTCTCTGATATTATTATTAAATAATACACATACAAAAATGTCTCTCAATAGCAACCTTTTTTTTTTAGCGTATGGCTTTTAGTGCCGGGAGTGTCCGAGGACATGTTCGGCTCGCCTGTTTTGTAGCTGCTTCGAGACGGACACCCAATGGGTGAGCTACAAGTACCGTTGGGGAGGGAAGGAGGGAAGTTGGAATGTAAGGACGAGGAGTTGGAAGGTAGCGGCTGTGGCCTATAGTTAGGGACCAACCCCGGCATTTGCCTGGAAGGAAGATGGGAAACCACAGAAGACCATCTTCAAGGTTGCCGGCGGGGGGATTCGAACCTCCTCGCCTCCCGGATGTGAGCGACTGCCATCAGTCATGCCGTAACCACCACGGCTAACTCACCCGGTACAACCAAATTAAAACACTACAAAACAGTCATCCAGCCACACATTACCTATGCATGTGAAACAATATTCAAAACAACAAATACCATTGCAATAGATCGAGTACTCTAGATTGACGTCAGAAAAGTTGGATGGCGCAGCCACGCGGTAGAATGTTGAAGCTGTAACATTGTGACTGGTGAGGTTTATTTAGATGGTGAAGCATTGACGTCGTGATGCAAACAGAAAGAAATTTGTCAAATTCGAGGAGGTACTGCTCTGTATACGGTTGCAAATCGTATAAAACGGGTACGAAATATCTTCACTACTTTCCTGTACAAAAAGTTCAGAGAGAAAGATGGGCTTCGGCGCTGTCAATTGGAAAACGTGTTACATGTTACATGCTAGTGTGCAGTGTGCATTTTTGTGAAGACGACTTATTTCCACCGGTACTGTTGATTATTGATAGATATTGTCTCTAATTTGTATTCACATGGATTTAGCTACATCAAAAATACTGATAAACTTGTAGCCTATTACTTCTGTGCCATACATAGAATGTAATCCGCTCTTCGTAAACTTATTTTAGGGGTTCTTCCGATTGACAATAGCCGAATGGTTAGAAAACTTAAGAAAAATGCTGTTCCTAGCCTTAATTTGCCAGAGAATTTATATTCTTGCCTTTGAACAGCAGGTATGTAGGTCATTGAAGTATGATTTGGCTTAAATTGTGTTTTTGGCTATGATCTCCCTACTGTTGAATTTAGTTAATTAAAATGTAAAATCTCAGTTTTAAGTACCGGTTTGGTGACCCATCATCCCAGTCAGGCCGGTAACACCTATACTACTCAGGCAGAAAGGTCAATTAGCCGTAATTTTGAAGTTAAAGTGATGTTAAGTATACATATGCGGTAATGTAGCAGGAGACCGGATCGGCCTAGGCTATTCTAAGTTTAATTAGTTCCCATTTCAGGGTTTTTCAGTTTTGAGTGCGAATAGTTGGTTTGAAAGTTGTACAACAGTAAGGAGAGTATGTTTTGTATAGGTTTTAATTGGTATTATGGTATATGTCGAGCTGAGGAGTGAATTTGGTTTGGCTTAAAGTGTAGTTTTTGATCTGTTCCGTTTGCTTATGACAAGTTCAAATGGAGACTCCAGCTTTGTTAAATATCTGTATTTTAAACATTTAATTAAATATATTGATAAAGAGGATGTCTCCATTTTAACTTGCCTGTGGCAAGAGATTAATAAATTAATATTCTTGCCTTTGAACAGCAAGTATGTAGGTCAATATTTGTAATATTGAAGTATGATTTGAGCATCCCAAGTAACGCTTCTTTGAACCCAAAACATTCATGCAAATTCAGGGTTGCTTGATTCAATTTATTATCAGGGAGTCCTTCTTTGTGTTATGTGAGATATATATATATTGTGAAATTAATAAAAACATCGATACCGCTAGGCTCCCATGTACAGGCTTCATATAGGCCTATGTAACAGCAGACAGTAAATTAACTATCTACATGTGGGTAATATTTTTAACTGGTAGTAATTAGGCACTGCATTTAAATTGATTATAAAAATATTTCTATCAATGAAAGAAAATATGTAGTATTTTGCCATCATAAATTAGAAGCCATAACAAACGCACACCCAATTACTTCACGTCACTACCTCGCCGCCATATTGCAAACAGCTGACCGTAAGCTCCTCCCCCGTTTCGGACGTCAATAGAGAGGAGAATAGTGAGACCTCGTTTGAATAAAAACTATCAAGTAGATGGAGTCTGGAGGCTAGCTTCCAATAAACTAGGATTGCCAGACGTTCCGCGTTTTACCCGCAATAATTCAGTTTTTTCTTGCTTTGTTCCCCGTTCCGTTTTGATCTTTAACGGAACGCCAAATATAACGTTTTTTGCATAATACATTAAATTTTTCACCGATTTTCAAATGTCTCGCTTGAGTAATCCATGCTTGACGTGATTGGCGATTGTTGTCAGTGATGTCAAATATCATCGGCAGCAGCACGCCGCCTGCGTTGCTTCACTTTACTGAGTGGTAGGGTACATGTGCAAGTTTGAACGAGAAAATGATTTCTATGTCTGTGTCAGATAGATGGGTACATGTTAAGGATTTACGAAGTACGTCCAGAAAGTAAGTTCCGTTTGGTAATAACATTAAATTGTGTACAGATACAGAATAATTATATATTGCACAAAATTCTACAACCCTTAAACTGCTTTTCCATATAATTGTCGAAATGTTGCAGGCATTTGTCGTAGCGTGGCACGAGTTTTTGTATACCTTCTTCATAGACTTGTGCCGCCTGTGTCTTCAACAAGTTGTACGTTCCGCTGCAGCGCAGTTCCGCATATGCGCGGTAGACACTCTGTATCAAGGAGAAGAAACGTGCGCCATTTGGAGAGCGCTGTCAGCCACGTACGCGTTGTTGTGCATGTTTACTCGTACAATGTCGGTGTTGATTGAAAATCCCGCCGCTTGTGAAATCAGATCTGTGATTCGTTTTCTGAATGCTAGGAAAGTGAAACCAATTGAAATTTATAGACAATTTTGTGAAGTGTATGGACAAAATGCGATGAGCGATTCAATTGTGAGAAGATAGGTCCCACAGTTCAATGAAGGACGTAGTTACAGAAGAACTGGTTCACGCGATTGATGACAAGATCCGAGAAAACCACAGGTTTACAATTAGTGCTCTCGCTATGGAATTTCCCCAAATCTCACGATCACTAATTCATGAAATTGTTACCAAAAAACTGAACTTTCGTAAACTTTGCCGACGTTGGGTACCAAAGATTCTTACGGAGCAACACAAAACAAAACGGATGGGTAGTGCACTTCAGTTTTTGAACCGTTACAATGAAGGCGGCGAAGAATTTCTGACACAGATGGTCACAGGAGATGAAACTTGGGTTTCTTACGACACCCCTGAAAGTACAAATATAGAGGGACAGGAATTCCACCTGATCAATTCCTGTCCCTTTATATTTGACTTTTAATCAGTACGGAGCCATGATTGATTGTATGAATACCCCTGAAAGTAAGCGGCAATCAATGGAATGGTGGCACACTTCATCCCCAGCAAAGATTAAGCCGAAAAAAATCTTGACACCTCGGAAAATGATGTGCACAGTGTTCTGGGACTGGAAAGGCATCTTACTCATTGATTTCTTACCGCGTGGCCAAACAATCAACGCAGATGCTTACTGTGAGACACTTAGGAAATTGCGCCGCGCAATACAGAATAAGCGCCGAGGGTTGCTGTCAAAAGGTGTTGTTTTACTTCACGACAACGCACGACCACACACTGCAAATGTGACGAAAAACCTCCTGCAGGGATTTGGCTGGGATGTGTTTGATAACCCTCCGTACAGCCCTGACCTCGCTCCTAGCGACTTTCATCTGTTCACACATCTCAAGTCTTTCCTTGGCGGTCAACATTTCAACAATGACGATGAGCTGAAAGAAGATGTTTCCAACTGGTTGAAGACACAGGCGGCAAACTTCTATGAAGAAGGTATCCAAAAACTTGTGCCACGCTATGACAAATGCCTGCAAAAGTTCGGCAGTTATGTGGAAAAGTAGTTTAAGAGGTGTAGAATGTTGTGCAATAAATAATTTTTCTGTATCTGTACACAATTTAATTTAATTACCAAACGGAACTTACTTTCTGGACGTGCCTCGTATTAGGTGCAAAATCATTAAGGAATATCTTAGTCCTTGTGAAGTTCATACTCAGTATTTTCCCCTCCAATGATTTTATGGAGCGAGTTTTTCTGTCGTGAATATCAAATGGAGATATGATAGAAACAGAAGCTTCATTAGTAGGATAAAACAAGAATTGTTCACATACTGTATTTCAATTATGACAAAAATTGTAGTGAACTTAATCAGAAGGTACTTACAGATAAACGAAATCCTTGCAATGGGTCGTTCAAATGAAAAGATTTTGTAAGTTGCTGGTGTCATAGGCCTATATGATATGTCAGCAATATCTAGTTTTAATTTTGTGTATTTGATTATGTAATGTTTATTTTCTTCTTCTTCTTCTGCTTTTACGGCCTCATTGGACCACTTCAGTCAATCATTTCTTGGTCCTCTTCTTCAGTAAGTTTCCTTTCCGAGTCGCCCAGTAGCTTTTCATTCGCTCTGATCTTCTCAGACGCTCCTCATCTGTAAATACCCTTTTTACTGTATTACGTTTGTCTATTTTAGCCTGAAATCTTATTTTTATATCTCTCAGTTTTTTTAATTTTTTTGTTTTGTTTTGCAAGTCATCCAAGGTTATTTCTAATTCTTTCATATCTTCTCTAATTTCCTTAATCCATCCTACTTGTTGTTTCATATTCCAAAGTTTCACTACAATGTTTCTAGATAACCTGGTTTCTGGTGTCCTCATGATGTGACCAAAAAATGAAATCCGTTTCTTCCGAATAGTATCAGTGATGGGCTCCAGTTCTCTGTATACCACTTCATTTGGTACTACAGTATCCGCCACTGTCCATCTTTCTGATATTTTGTATTTATGCATGTTCTAGCTATTCTTCTTTCTACATTTAAAATTTTGTCGATTCTGTTTTTCTGAGTAACTTTAAAAAGAGTTTCACTTCCATATGTCACCTCTGGTTGAACCACCTTCTTGTAATGTTTTAATTTTGTTGCGATTGAAAGATATTTTCTTTTATATGTAGACCATGTTAATTTTTGGGCTTTTATCATTTTATTAGTTCTTTCTTTCCATGCAGGTTTCTCATCCAAGTTCTAAGTTATAATTTCTCCTAAGTATTTAAATTGCTTCACTATTTTAACTTTCTTGTTATTTACTGTTATGTGATTGATTACAAGTGGATTTGCTACCATTATCTCTGTCTTTTCAAATGATATCTGAAGTCCAATATTTTGTGCTATATTTTGTAGGCTTATTATTTGATTTCTGGCTTCTTGAATATTATTAGCCAGTAAAGCTAAGTCATCTGCGAATCCCAAGCAATTTAAGTCTATTTAATCTTTCTTGGTTCCAATTCTTATGCTCCTAGGATTTTCACTGTACCATTCCCTCATTACATATTCCAAAGCACAATTGAAAAGTAGAGGCGATAAACCATCTCCTTGTCTTAATCCTGTTTTAATCGTAAACGGTTCAGATATTTCTCCTCTGAATTTTACTTTAGATTTGGTGTTTGTTAGAGTTAGTTTTATAATTTTTATTAATTTGGGATGAAGTCCGAAATTCCTTAGTATTTTCAGCAATGAAGATCTATGTATACAAGCTTTTTTGAAGTCTACGAAGGTTATGACTTGCTGTTTTTGTCTATGTTTGTAGTAGTCCATTACTAATTTTAAGGTGAGATTATCTGTTCAGGGCAGCTTCGCCATGGCCGAAATCCACCTTGATATTCTCCTATTTCCAGTTCTAATTGATCTTTACAATGATTATATAGAATTCGTGACATGATTTTATATATGATATCCAAAAGGGAAATTCCTCGATAGTTGTCAGGATTTGATTTTTCTCCTTTCTTGTGTAATGGATGTATTATAGCTGTAGTCCAATGGTCTGGCAGTTCTTCTTTGAACCAAATGTTCATTATGCATTGGTGTAATGAAATCTTTACTGGTTCTGCTGCATATTTCCACAATTCTGCAAATGTTTGATCTTCTCCACTCGCTTTGTAGTTTTTGAGCTCTCTCAGAGCTTTGTAGACTTCTTGGATTGTGGGTGGATTTATGTTTTCTAATGGTGTTTTAATAGTGGTATTTATTTGAAGCAGTTCTAGTGGATCTTTGCAATTTAACAACTTGTTAAATGTTTCTGCTAAAATTTTTGTGTTTCTTTTATTACTATGGGCTAATTTGCCATTTTTGTCTTTTAACATTAATGTTGGAGGTTCATATCTTTGTAGTTGTTTGCTAAAAATTTTGTAGTAATCTCTTGAGTTTGTTTTCGCGCTATTTGTTTCGATCATCAGAAGTATATCCTTTTGGTATAGCCGTTTAACCCTTCGTATTATTTTTTGAGTTATCTTCCTTTGTTTTATGAGATCCAAGTGTGATTCATCTGTTTTTTTACTCTGATACCATAACCAGGCTTGATGTCTATCTTCAACTGTATTATCACACTCATCGTTCCACCATTGGTGTTTCTTCCTTGGATTTATTGGGGCTACTTGTTCAGCTATTTGTTTCAATTCGGGAACTATTTCCTCTAGATCATCTGTTATTTTAATATATCTAGTTCATTCTTTGTATCCCTTGTTATTTATTAGTTTATGAGGGTCGTATGTTCTCTTCTTTTTTAGGTGAGTTTTTTTCTTTGTCAACGGGGTAAATTTAATTTTAATTTATCATGTAATGATCCGATCCAGTATCTGTTAATCTCTGAACTTTCACATTGTAGATCTCCCTGTGATAGTTCTTATCCATACAAACTTGATCTAGTTGCCATTCACCTTTTTTCCAGTCTGGATGTTTACAAGTTTTGAGTTTATTTGGTCTTCTCTTGAAGTAAGTTGATTTGGAGATCATATCATGGTTCCTGCACAATTCCACCAGTCTTATGCCATTCCTGTTTGTTCTTCTCTGTGCTGGCCATTTTCCTATTATGTCTCTATATCTTTTTTCCTTTCCTAACTGGGCATTAAAGTCTCCAATTAAAATTTTGGTGTGACTTTTATTTATGTTTGTTGCTGTCTGATTTAAAGTTCATCTTTGTGTTCTTATTATTTTTATCATTAGTTGGGGCATGGGCATTTAGAATGGTATATGTGCTATTTGCAGCTTTTAGAGTTAGTGTCGAGAGCCTAGGAATGCTTTAAATTCTATGATGGATTCAATTATTTTGAGATTGACTACAAATCCTGTTCCGAATTGTGGACATTGCTTCATTACTCTTTTTCCTGGTATTCCCTTGTAAATTCTATACCATTGTGATTCTATTGGTTCCTGATCGGTGTTTCTCATTTCTTGAAGCCCGGTTATTAGAATCCCTTAGCGATCCATTTCGTCTGTCAAAATTTTGAGGTTTCCTGGCTGTATGATGGAATTTATATTGTGTGTTGCTATATAGTTTATCTGTCCTATCTTCAGTCTAAATTTGGGTTTTCTATCTGTCAGGGGTATTTTTAGATGCTCCGACTCGGGTATCTTTCAGGTGACTGCCCACCGTATCCAAATGCAGTCTAGGTGGATTATTCCTTAAAAGATTTCCTTCCATGTTTGACTTTCAAAGGTAGTCAACCTTGTATGGAGCAAGCTCCGAGTTACAACTGCGGTTGTTAACCGTAGAGGTTGTTGTGTGTTTGGTCCGCGAGAGCTATTTTATTTTGCTCAAGTCCGCCGGCAAGCCGGTGAGGACCCCCTATCCGCCACCTGGGACGCACCACGTCGGAGTATCACCTCTCCGCCTGCTACGACACCGTAGTAGGTGTTTATTTTATCACACACACATTTTTAGCCTACTTTCGATTTTTGCAAAAAATGAAAGTAGACTTATGAGATCAACAACAGGGCGAAAAAAAGTGTGTCTGTCTGTGTGTGTGCATGTGTGTGTGTGTGAGTCTGTGTGAGTACTCTGAATGTCTGTCCCCCCCATCAATTCGAACACGGTGAACGCGAATTGAATGAAATTTGGTACAAAGGTAGCACTAGCAAAGGACACCTCAGTGTCATGTTTTATATCGCCGCCATCTTGACGGAAACGTAATGGCGGCCACACAAATGTTCAAAGCTTAAATCATATTACGACTAACCTAATCATCCAATCTCTACCAAATTTTGCAACAACATACCTTTATGGAGGAAGCATCCTTTGACCAAATTAATAGGTCATTAGCCTAATAGTTTGCGGATGGCGGCCATCTTTGTGTCAAAATCGATTCCCTCTATTAATTCGAACACGGTGAAACCGAATGGAACGAAATTTGGTACAGAGGTAGCACTAGCAAAGGGCACCTCAGTGTCATGTTTTATATCGCCGCCATCTTGACGGAAACGTAATGGCGGCCACACAAATGTTCAAAGCTTGAATCAAATTACGATTAACCTAATCATCCGATCTCTACCAAATTTTGCATCAACATACCTTTATGGAGGAAGCATCCTTTGACCAAACTAATAGGTCATTAGCCTAATATTTTGCGGATGGTGGCCATCTTTGTGTGAAAATCGATTCCCCCTATTAATTCGAACACGGTGAAACCGAATGGAATGAAGTTTGGTACAGAGGTAGCACTAGCAAAGGGCACCTCAGTGTCATGTTTTATATCACCGCCATCTTGACGGAAACGTAATCGCGTCCACCCAAATGTTAAAAGCTAAAATGTAATTACGACCAACCTAATAATCTAGTCTCTACCAAATTTTGCAACAAAATATCTTTATGTGGGAAGCATATTCTGACCATACTGCAAGATCATCAGCCTAATAGTTTGCAGATGGTGGCCAAGTATGTGTGCAAATCGATTCCCCCTATCAATTCAAACACGGTGAAACCGAATTGAACGAAATTTGATACAGAGGTAGCACTAGCAAAGGGCACCTCAGTGTCATGTTTTATATCGCCGCCATCTTGACGGAAACGGAATGACGGCCACCCAAATGTTAAAAGCTTAAATCAAATCACGACCATCCTAATAATTTGATCTCTACCAGATTTTGCAACAACATGCCTTTTTGTGGAAAGCATCTTATTACTGACTACAAGGTCATCAGCCCAATAGTTTGCAAATAGCGGCCATGTATGTGTGCAAATCCATTCCCCATATCAATTCAAACGCGGTGAAACCGAATAGAATGAAATTTTTTACAGAGGTAGCACTATCAAAGGGCACCTCATATTCATGTTTAATATCCGTATAGCACGTTGTATTTCAACAAGCTGCTACAACCAACATTCAATTGTACTCCTTGAAAAGGACAAAGAGTTACAAGTGACCCATGTATTTAGGAGAAAGTAGGCTATATGTTCTTTACTGAACATCTTGTTTATTACAACATTTAACAACCTTGATTAAAAAGATGTTTTCGGACGTGTGTTATGTTTTTCCATTCTTGAAATCTGGCAAACCTAAATAAAACAGTCTATAAAGAAATAGGATCAGTGACAAGCACTATGAAAAAGAAGTGAATATCTTTCTTAGGGCATTTAATAAGATCACCAGAAAATAGTATCAGTAGGAAAATAATATTTATTTTTTGTAAGAGTAAGAGGAACATGTAGATCACAGAACTTAACACATTGGTGATCGGATGCTTGAGCTTGTCACATACCCAGTGGACCGGACATTTTTCTACTGAGCATACTAGAGTGCACTTGATTATAAAAATGTACATAAATATTAAACTAGTCAAGATTTTATCTTCAAATTTTGGTATGAATACTCACCAATGCTCCTAGTAGCACTTGAGTGTGTGGTGACTGTTTATACTTGTGAATGTTTTGTTCATGGTAGAGGTTAAATTGGTCTACAAGCAAGGTGAGGAACTCTCTACTAAAAAACCTGTCAAGAACTTCACTCACACTTTCATTATCTTGTAGGACATATGTTAGTCCTTGCCTGCCTTGAAACTGTTCTAAATATCTCGGTGGATCCGTCTTTATAAAACCATCTCCAGCGTCAATTCCTAATACATCGTCAATGTTTGCATCGTAATCGTCATCAGAGTCACTTGAATAAATAGGCACATTAGGTAAATGACGGTGTGTAGGGGCTTGAATATCACTTCCACTCTCACATTCACTTTCCACTAATTCAATATCACTATTTCCATTTGAATGATCGTCGGCATACAATTCTTCTAAAATATCGTCGTCAGCTAACACTGAATGACGTGAGCGCTCCATCTTACCATTGACTGAGCCGGCAGAAAGAAAGTCGACGTTCGAAACTAAATTAAAGAATAGAAGAAGGCTGTGAATAAAAGAAAAGTGGCAGATATACATCTACGATTTATTCTAATTCAATACATGGTCAAGGGATGTCGCAGGAAGACCGAAAACAATGACGTGTATAAAACCGAGATTTCTCGGGGCCTGTCATCTACCGCTGGCGAGCGTACTACGAGATTTCTCGGGGCCCGTCTTCCATGTGTTAAGGGAGACATGAAAGAGCTGCATATTACAATAGAAGACTTAAAATACATGACGGACGCACTAAAGATATTGAAAGACAAGCACACTACGCTACAGATGAAGATCAGCAAACAGAGGATAGGAAGAGTGATCCCGGAGGAAGAAAGAAATTATGCTCATAGAGGATGAAGAAGTATTGGGCAGATAAAAAGAAGCAAACCGTGACTAAAGTGGTCCTATGCTGACATTATATTAAAATAAATAAATAAATAATTCATTAAGAAAATAGTTTTCTTATGGGTGGATTGTGTTAGTGTCAGCCACTATCATAGAAACACTGCTACAGAGACCCGTGTGTGTTATTAGGCACGTGGTGGGTGTTCACAATGGGAAAAAAACAAGAATTATATTGTGAGTTTTAAGTTTAAAGTGATAAGATACACTGCAAAACATGGGACAATGAATTATGCAAACAGTGGTTCATAAAAAGAAAAGACTGTTTTATTTCATTTTAATAGCTTGCCACGGTGGGTGAGTGGATAGCGTGTTGGTCTACTAACCCCAAGATTGCAGGTTCGCTCCTGGCCGTGGTAAGTGATATTTGAATGGCGGAAAAAATACGACACGCATGTCATACGATGTTGGCATGTCAAAGAACCCATTTGAATTCAGTAGGCCGTGTTCATAATGGCAAAATTAATCTCTGGAGTTTCCGCCAACACAAAGTTCCTCATTTCTCTACTAGAAAGCGCTATAGTGTTCAAGGAGCGTAGATAGCTTAGGTATCTAACCTCCTTGGCTTTCATAGTGATTCAAGGAACAATGAATTTCAACATGCAAGCTACCCTATGGGTGTCAAATTACAAAGGTTTCACCCGGCACCGAGGCCATACGATACTATTATTATTATTATTTCATTTTAATTTTTAATATTCTCGTCATTTGAATTTTTCATATTCTCTGCACAGTCGTCGCACCCTTCTTTTCATCTATGAATATTAGACCAAAAATATGCGATGGTTATGTTAGGAAATAGGGAATAGCTCAAGTCTTCCATTTGCCATTTTACCCTGTTGTTACTTGCTGTACTTTTGTGGGGATATAATGATGGTGATCCCATTTGCGGTGGCAGAGAGCGCTAACTCCCTACCTCGTGCCTCGCTGGCCTTGGGAGAGCTTCGGTTTGAACCCCACCTCGCCTGTCCTGAAAATGGTTTTTGTGGTTTCCCATTTTCACCACCAGGCAAATACCGGGATGGTTCCTTTCAATAGGTCCACGCCCAATTTCCTTCCCAAAATCCCTTCCCTGACCCATCCTGGAAATAAAATAAATGGCCATTGGCTGCATTAATAAAATTAATAATGATGGTGATAGTTCCAGATGACCGTTCCAAGATGACAGCTTTGGAGACAGAGCTGGCCGTCCTCCAGGAAGAGCTGGACGGCATCTCGGACGAGAACAAGAAGAAGAACGAGCAGATGAAGCTGCTCAATGAGCAGTTCCTCCATGACAAGGCTAAGCTGGAAGGGAAGTACCGCGAAGACCTGCGCATCGCTACGGAAGCCATGGACAATGCAGCCCGCGAACACGGCGAGGCCATCGAGCGCCTCGAGGTGTCCTCCAAGAAAGAGAAGGAAGAGTTAGAGAAACAGATGAAGATCATGAATGACGCCCTGGATCAAGCCACTAGCGAAAACAAGGCACTGTCCGAGAGATTACGTGCGGTGACAGAGGTGGCTGAGCGGGACAAACAGACCTTAACGGAGCGTCTGGCCCAGTTAGCCGTGGACAAGAAAAGATTAGAAGACTGTTCGAGTAATGCCGAAAATCTGAAAGATGTCATGAAGCTCCTCCATGCGGAGAAAGATACTTATTTTCAGGAGAAAGAAAAGTTAAAGCATCAAAATGATGTTCTTATCGAACAACTGACGTCACTAACCAAAGAAAACGAATGTGTTCTGAGGGATGTTGAGAGTATCAAAAAGAATAATCTTGAACTGAAACAGTTAATTCAGAACATTGAAGCTTCGAATGATGCATTATTGAGAGATATCTCTAAACTCGAGGGGGATAAACACAAGCTCAGCGAGGTTTTTGCCGGAGTGTGCAAGGAGCGAGACGCGCTAGTCATCGAAAACAGTAAGTATAAGTTGGACAGGAGTAAACTAAACGAACGCTTGGAAAATGTTATTCGGAAGAAGGATATCATCATACAGGAACACAATATTTTAAAGTCGGAGAATCGTAAATTGACCGAGTGTTTAGAGTTCATCAGCAAAGAGAAACACATTCTTGCTGAAGAGAACAATTTCTTGAAATCGGAGAAACAAAAATTGAATGAATATCTCGAGGCCATTGTTAAGGAAAAGAACGCCTTATATGAGGAAAAGGAGAAGCTTTCTGGTGTGATAGAGATAATTAATACAGAAAAGAACGTTATTTTCAATGAAAATGTGTGTTTAAAGGATGAGAAAGAGAAATTGAATCAGGACTTTCAGGCTGTCAGGGTCCAGACCGACGCCCTGCGTTCGGAGATCAAAGAGGCGGAACGACGCTTGCAAAGTATAGTGCAGCAGACTGTGTCTACATTGCAGCAGATCGGGCCAGCCGTATTTCAGGAACAAAAGGACGACACTTCAAGTTCCGAATCTTTGTCCACAGCCATCACAGTGTTGGATGAGAATTTGGAGAGGATAATTTCTTTCTCTAAAGGGAACGAAACTTCCATAAGTGTTACAGAGTCTTCCAGTGACAGCCAAGGGAAAGAGGGCTTGGATCGTAGTCCAGAACCCGCCATGGAATTACCGCCACCTCCCGAGGAGATCGAAGTAGCACCGGAAGCGAGTGTAAAAGAGGAGGTTGCCAAGCTATATTCTGAGTTGGAGCACCTTAATGTTGTCATCTCAAACCTCGAAAAGCACGGCGAGAAATTACAGGCCGAGAATTTGCAGTTGAGGGAGGAAATTAAAATGTTTCAATCGAGGGATCAGACTGTTGCAAAAGGGAAGGAGAAGTTGGCTGGCCGGCAGAAGCAAGGGGAGGAGCTCACGACCATCCAGGAAGAAGTAGAAACCGTGATAGGTATGTTTGCAAATGGCGGGGCGAGAACCAGCGATGCTCTGAGAGACGAGTTAGATTGCTGTAGGAAACAGCTCATTGAGAGAACTGCTGCTTTTAATTTTATCAAGGAAGAGCTTGATTTAGTTCTTGGGCGTCAGAGCGGGCCTGGTGTTGCTAGCGGAGCGGGAGACATCTCGGCCATTCGTGCAGAACTCTTGAAAACTACCGAGCTTCTTGCCTCGAAGACAGTCGAGCTAGAATCTAGAAAGGGTGAGTGGGAAAAGGCAAAAGCAATGTTGCAAGAAGTGGAAAAAAGGAAAAGCTCGGGTTCGGAATCACTGGCAGAGGAATTGAGGATTTTGAAGGAGAAGCAGGTGACATACGAAAACATGATCGCCAAGTTTAAAGGCGAGGTGAGTAGTCTTCAGGGGAAGGTGACCAAATTCCAAAGCACCATTGTGAAGAAGAATGCGGAAATCGAGGGTTTCAAAGACGAACTGAGGATGTTGAGAGACAATGAAGCCAGTTTCCAGAGCGGGATGGAGATCTTCCATGAAGAGGAGATGAAACTCAAGGAGGAAGTGTTAGCCCTTCAGGAAGATCTTGCTGATAGGAACCTGTCCCTGGAAAACTTGGCGTCTAAGCTCGAAGCATTGAGAGCACAATATAAGAAGCTAGAAGAAGAGAAATGTCTGCTTGAAAATGAAACCAAAGTATTAAAGGATGATGCTTTGAAATTGACAGAGGAGAAAGACCAAACAGCTGCACTTCTCGATGAAAAATGCAAAGAATTTGACGAGTTGAATGAGATACTGGAGTCATTGAAGTCTGAAGCAGAGAAAATATCCAAGTTTCTCGAAGAAAGAGATCAAGAATGTGAAAATTTAAATAAGGAGTGTGTAGAACTGAAGGAACAGTTAAATCAAAAGTCTAAAATGCTTGAAGAAAAGAATGGTTGTTACAATACTTTGGTTAATGATTGTGAACTGCTCAAGGAAGAAAGTGACAAAAAGGTGAAAGTCTTTGAAGAAAAATGTAAGGAATTAGATATTCTAAGCAAAGAACATGAAGTATTAAAAGAGGAAACTGTTAAATACGCCAAAGTTCTTGAAGAGAAAAGCCAAGAATATGATAGTTTATTAAAAGAACATGAGGAACTGAAGTTGGAAATTGACAATAAAATGAAATTGTTTGAAGAGAAGACTGAAGCTTATGAATGTATACAGAAAGAGCTTCAGATCATGAAGGAACAACATGAAAATTTGAAATCTAAACTAAATGAGGAAGGGGAGGATAGGGCCCCAGAAAACATCTTTAAACTTCAGGATAAGGTGGTGAAATTCAAGAAGGTTTTGGAGGACAAGAATATTGAGAACGAGAATTTGAAAATAGAGTATGGCAAGGTACAGAAGAGGAACAACGAGCTGGTGGAGCAGTTGAAGTCGCAAGAGAACGAGCTATCGAATGTCAGGAAACAGCTGCGCGAAATGACGGCAGAAGCCGACGGGTACAAGAGCGAGCTCCAGAAAATGCAAGCAGAAAATAGTGAGATGTTAGGTAGCATCAAGAAGCTTCTAGAAACGAGAACTCGCGAGGTCGAGGAGTACAAAGCCAAGCTAGAGAATGTTCGCTCGGAGAGTGGCGCGACCAACATCCAGACGGAACTGGAAGAGCGACTGAAGGCGATGGATAGCTTGAAAAGTGAGTTTGAAAAGATATTGGCTGAGAATGGAGCTTTGTCTGAAGAAGTGAAGAAACAGCAAGATTTGATGTCTGAACTGCAGAAGGTCGTAAAGGAGAAAACTGCCGAAGTAGAAACTTTGAGGAGCGAGATGCAAGAGTTGAAAGGGAGCTATTGTAATACAGAGAAGGATCTGCATGAACAGTTGAAAGTGGCTAACGATCGGTATAATGATAAAGTGAAAGCCCTGGAGAGTTTGACGGACGAGCTGGCTAATGTGCAGAACTCCTCTGCGGAGGCCGTGTCTCGCCTCAGCGCGGCCACGGTCGAATTGGACTCCATCAAAGGGGTGAAGTCTGCATCGGAGCAGGTGTCTCGTGACCTGGCTGATGCCAAGGCTCAGTTGAGTGCCAAGGAACAGGAGATGCAGCAGCAGGCAGGTGAACTTCAGGTGAGTTTATCTTCCTTTGGGTAATCTACCCCTTGCCTCTCATCACTACAAACATGGTGATTATAGTCCACATCATCTTAACCCTGTGTAGGGCGCGGCTGATCTGACAGGCACAGGATTGGTTGTGTTTTTCTTTTTGCCATCCCGCAGTGCGCCGATCGGGACCTTTCCCTCCCAGTAGTTTCCTAACTTTGGTGGCTGGTTCCATCCCGTCCGGTTAGTTTGTCCCGTCAAGGAAGTTCGTCACACATGTTTTGATCTGACAGGCTCACCGCGCCCAATTACGTCGCAAATTCTAGGTCAGTATGTTTTCACTTTTGATAGCAAATTTGATAGCTGATGATCGTCCAACATCACCCCCAACCCCCCCCACAAGAGATCCAGATGCTGTGATTGCACCATGCAGACAGGAATACTACGGCTCACGGACTATTCCTGTGTGAAATTCAACCGAGGAATATGCCTTTCTCATACGAAATCATTCTGCGCAACATGCTTTTCAGCCTGCTCTTGCAATCCCACAGCGGCTTTGATGGATGACGACTCCGACTAATTTCTGTCCCCACACATCTCAACTTCATGCCTGACCCATTTTTGGAACTTATTTTAAGGTTAAAAGGTCGCATTTTGTTTTATATTCATATCCATGATGTGCGAATTCTGCATTTTGACTTGTTTTGGTTTTTGTACCTAAATAAATACTAAGAATTTTTCTAAAATTGATTTTATATTTTTCCTTTATTGTCAACATCCTAAAGATGATTGGTAAATTTTGGTTTAATTTAATACGGCGTTTTAGGGACTTATTGTTTTTTTTTTTAGCATAGTGTGCCTGTCAGGCTCACTGCGCCCCGATGTTGAGAATCCTTGACCGCGCCCTATGCAGGGTTAAATAAGTTACTATGTAGCCTTACCATTTGTCTCCCATCACTGGTGATTTAGAATTAGAATTTATTTAGAATAAGCAATATTTAGGGAATGGAAAAATTCGCGATCGCGAATTTCGCGAATTATTAAATGAAGTAATACACAGATAGTAATGTGTTTTAATAACCCTACAAATGGCGAAAAAAGTGGGTTTTGAAGTCGCGAAATTTCGCGAATTTCGCATGAAGACGCGAATTTCGCGAATTATGCATGAATTTCGCACAAAACCGCGAATTTTAGCTTTTTCGTTTTTTTCTTTACAGTGCACTTCTGATAATTCGCGGCAATCAATGCACGAATTTCCGCGAATTATCCACAGTAATGTTTTTAAGCCTAGCAAAGAGAAAAATATTTGTTAAAAATATTGAAATGTATTTTATGAACACGCAAAAAAAAATATAATACTTTATAACATAGTATTGTAAGACACACTATGTGGGCTTTACCAATATTAAAAACTAAGAAAAATGACTCATCACTTTTTGTTTCTTAGGTGGTTTATTTTTTCTAATTTAAGATTGTACAATTCTGAAGAAAACAATATATGAGAACGAAAATTCATCTTGATTTTCTATATAAGAGATAAGTGTGACTATAGACACACTAGCTTGACTGTGGGAACTTTCGTGATTTCCGTTGCATCACTCCTTCACTCGATATGTACTGGATCTCAGTTTACCTCACTGACAGTCAAATTCCGTACAATATCCTCATCGCGTTCATGTCTGAAACCATGATTGTCTTTATCGAAGTCAAACTACTGAATGTCACTTTCTTCTGCATCTTGATATTTATCTAGGTTTTACCCTAATGTCATCGTAGTGAAACCACCTTGCCTGTTTAAAATATCGTCACAGAAGCCGACAAACGCTTATTTTTGTGCGAGTGTAGTACCGGTAATCTTCTCCCATGACTTGACTGCATGGAGAGCATCCAACAAACACGGAAAGATCGGTCACTTAACGGTAGATAGTCGGCCTCGCTTTCTTTATCAATCTGGGTGGTCATCCTGGTAAGTTACTTAGTTATTGTGGTATTAAGGGCCAGAACAGCAAGGTCATCTGCCCCTTCATCCTAGTAACTACAGTACTCGCCACGTGGCGTCATATAGTGCGCCTTTCAGACATGAATATCTAGATGGCAAGTATCCAGATCAAAATGTGCCACTGTTTCCGGAACCAGAATTAACCAGGCGGTCTTCTTGGTTTCATTCTGTAGTGTGTCTGTCAGAGTACTTGAAAGATATTTTGCAATTTATGAGTGAAGTAGTAGGGACATAACTCTGGTGTTGATTTTCTCAACAATGTTGCACAGACATCACTGAACTCATCCCCTTATTAGAAGGCCAGTCTTATCAGACTGTTCACCTTCTAGATGGACATCTACGGAGAATTCAGCAAGCCCTTAAACTTGCTGTTTCTGGAAAAACGTTACCAACATTAAGGAGCAGTTGGAAGGTTGTGGAAATGTGTTAAAAAGAGGGAAAATACATTCAGTTTTAGTGAATGCTGGGTCACATGCTCTTGGAAACTTAATCAGCTTGAGATCCGTTGACCCTGGGAACAGGATTTACAAATGTGTGCATTTGATCCAGCAGAAATAGTGCCAATGAACATCAATGAGGACCTTGCAAAGAAAATTAAGAAGTTGCCGGTCTGCGGAAAACTGGAAGAAAGTGAGCGTGTTAAGAGGATACAAAGAACTGCAAACTTTAATCAAGAAGCAGATGCATGACAGGACCAAGACAGACATTGTTGGAGTTTTGCAAGGAATGACATTTGTATTTCCAAAGTTCTCAGAATCTGTGTTGAAAACCATTTGGATCCCCTGTTCAAACGCTGTGAACTTTTGTTTTTCAGCTTACACTAGCACGTTAAGTGATATGCGTCACCGTTAGTCACAAGGCAATTTGGATCTCTTCACTGAAGTATACTTTGAAGGATGACTGTAATGTGTTATGTTATCCATGATATTTAAAAAATCCCGCCTAAAATTCATGATTTTGAAAGTACCGAAAAGTGCACTTGAAACCACCGAATTTTACACTTTAAAATACCGCTTTCTTCACTCTGAAATCACCGAAAAATTCCAATCTCTAGCAATATTACATCCAGCAATACAAGAAGATAAATACATAGGTAGCTTTTTAAGTATTAGGACATACCCGTACATTGTTTAAGCAATTGCGTGTGCTATATAGACATTGTCCTTATCACTTCAACACTGTATAATTTACCTGTTTTCTTGATCACTGGAGTCCCGTTATATTAAATATGTACTATCTTCATCATATCGTAACTTGAGTCTATTTCTTATTATTATCTAAGTAAACGTTTTAGTCTAAACATGTACATTCTTAGATCTATGTGATGAATATCAAATTCAGCCAAGATGGGGAGAATACATGTGAACTAGACCACATAAGGCAAGGCCTTGTGGGTGGCATGTTAGGTCTACTTACCTAATTATAACATTAAGTGATCATGTTAAAAAATATATTACATATACCGTCCCGTATATATTGTAATGTATTTAAATAGTATATTGGTCGGGGTCAACCAACAACAAGCCACACGTTGGGCAATCAATGTAGCAAATTCTTTCCTTCTAATAATATACTGTAATAATCTTTGTGGTCGATATAGCGTTAAACACGCAAAGAAATAAGAAATACAATACTTTTAATACTTGTTTGTGTACATGTACAGGACCGGATTTAAGAGTATGCGCCTATAGGCTTAAGTCCATTTGCCTCCTCCTCAATAGTTCATATTTGCTTAATACATTTGTTTTACACAACAAAAGGATAGAGTTCATTGGTGTTTTCATCTTTTTTTAAAATAAGTTCATTTAGTTTAGATAAAACTACAAATTTAATGGCTTACATAATAAATGTTATAATGAAATTTATCTACTTGGTTTTTTTTTACTTCTTGTAAGATTCGTTAAAAAAATGAAATGGGTTTCGAACTTAATTAATTAATTTGTTCTTGGATTTCAATGATCACTATTTTACGCATATTTTAATGCCAATGACTATCTTTTGCATAATTGAAAAACTGAGTTCAATGTGAATTAAGTTGTCCTGCATGGTGAAATGAAATAACACAAAATGTAGTCAATTACTGGTTTATTTGTTGAAAAATATACAAACTTCTCTAAAACAACTCGCCCCACGTAATCTTCGTGTTCAAATTTGCATAGCTTTCTTACGAGATTTCTTAATGGCAAACTCGTTAATAATGTCCTCATATGAAAGTGTTTTTGTTGTATTTGCCTCAATACAAAGTAATGAAAGTGAGTTTAACCGTATTTCAGAAATACCGTATATACTCGAATACCACCCGCACATTTTTAAACAAAATCGGACGTGAAAAATTGGGGTGCGGGTCTTATTTGAGTCATCCTGATTTTAAAGATTGAAATTGCCCGCCATACGCGATATCGGGTGTTGCGAGTATCCGCTAGATGGTGCTAGCCTTCTTCCGGCTATCACTTTGTTTTTCCGTAAGCAGGCGGCGTCATACTGTCTAGCGCACGTTTTCCGAGTGTAAACATGAGTTCTACGAAGCGTTTGCAGTCGTTTACTATGAGTGAGAAGCTGAAAGTTGTGAGGGAAGCTGAAATGATTGGAAATCGTGCCGCCGGTAGGAAATATGATATTGACGAGTCATGTATTCGAGATTGGAGAAAGAAGAAAAACGTGTTGCTAACAAGTAGTGGTGCTCGTAGAGCTTTCCGCGGACTGAGTGTACAGTTTCCGGAAATTGAAAAACAACTTTATAAATACGTAACAGAAAGGCGGGAATTGGGAAATGGGGTGTCGACCGAAATGTGTCAATTAAAGGCATTACAGATCACGAAGGAACTTTCTACGGTAGGGTTTAAAGCAAGCCGAGGATGGATTCAAAATTTTTATAAAAGAAATGGGTTGAGCATACGAAGGCGTACCTCAATTTCGCAGCGTCTTCCTGGTGCCTATGAAGAAAAGTTACTCTCCTTTCAGCGTCACATAATTAAGTTGCGGAAGGAAAATTCATATTTGCTTTCCCAAATTGGTAATGCAGATCAGACCCCAGTCTACTTTGAAATGCCACTGGACAGTACTGTGAATGTTAAGGGATCTAAAAGTGTGACTATCAGAACAGGTGGTAATGAGAAACAACGGTGCACGGTAATGTTGTGTGTACTCGCTGACGGAACCAAACTTCCGCCGTACGTTGTTTTCAAGCGAAAGACTCTTCCAAAAAATATACCCGCTGGTGTTATCGTTAGAACTCAGGACTCTGGTTGGATGGACAGTTCACTGGTGGAAGACTGGTTAAAGTGTGTTTGGCAACGTCGCCCTGGTGCTTTATTACGACGAAAGAGCTTGCTTGTTCTGGACAGTTACCGCGGCCATACAACAGACGCTGTGAAGAAATTCGTCAAGGATGGGAAAACCGACCTAGCAATCATCCCGGGTGGGATGACGTCTATGCTACAGCCACTGGATGTCAGCGTGAACCGACCGTTCAAAGCAGCCTTGAAACAGCTGTATACGGAGTGGATGGCGGCCGATAAGCACACACTGACCCCAACTGGTCGTATTCAGCGCCCGGAAGTTCAGCTTCTCTGTTCGTGGATTTTGACGGCATGGAATCGTATCTCGGGAGATCTCATACGGAAGAGCTTCAAGAAATGTAGTATTTCCAATGCTATGGATGGCAGTGATGACGACATTTTGTGGGAAAGTGATGGTGAAAAAAGTTCCGAAGTTGGTACTTCTGATGACGATGAATGAAGTGTTTGTGTCTTTTATTTGTATTTTTAATTGTTTCTGTGTTATTTTAGGACGACTTCAGAACTGTTGGAAACTATTTTGTAGAAATGCTATTTTGTTTATTTAGTAAAGATTGTAAATAGTTTTGAGTATTATTTTTTTAATTTTGTTCTTCAAAATCAGGGTGCGGGTCTTATTCAAGGGCGGGTCGTATTCGAGTAAATACGGTACTAGTTCGCAGATAGTTCTTAATACTTCTAAGGCAGGAAGAACTGTATATGGACTAAAACGTATTTTTATGTAACTTGTATTCTTAAATTCGTACGGAAATTATTATTGACGTCTGAAATACTTCATTTTAGCTTTTGAATGAATTGCCAAACTACCGCCCCTGAAACTTTACCGCTCTAGGCTGCAGCCTACTAGCCTATTTAGAAATACGGCCCTGTGCATGTAAGCAAGTTTCCTTTACCAGCATATCTTGCACAGTATCCACAACATCCTTCATGAGGAAGAGGCCCCTCATTATACTTGATATTCTTCTGCTCCATTCTTATCTTCTTGCATTTTCTTAAAACATCTTATTCTACATCAGCATACATCAAGACGTCATATGACCATACGTCCAAAACACTTCATCTTATTCCTCATTTATCTTAATCTTCCTGTACATTCATTATTTTCCAAACCTAATACAACCCACTCCAAATAAAACAAGCCATCCATCTTCACCCCTACAAGCAGACTAATCCATAATTCTCCACAAACCTACTACATTTCTTTACATCTTAAAAAAAAAACAGATAACCTCTCCATTATATCCATAGTAACACTGAATAAGACATAACACTATCCCAACAAGCAGACTTAAAAAAACAACACACACTCAAACAAAAGGAATATAGAATAACCTACATCAAAGAAACGTCATTGGGCAAAGCCCCCTGCCACCTATTGCTGGACCACCACAAAGAATCTAGTTGGTAAATGCACTAAACTCCTTGTAGTGCCCCATCAACAGGTGGCCATGCTTCTAACCTAAAAAACATAATGCTATGACAAGGCTAAAACGTGAGGGTTAGTCCTGTAACCAAATAATTTCGGTTACAATATACTTCTTTTATATGTTTCACATTTATTCGTTTTTTGCGCTTACTCGCTTTTTCCTGGTTCCGGCAAAATCCCTATACGTTCCATGTTAATATATTTCTGTTATACGTTTTACATTTATTCATTTTTCACACTTACACGATCATATTTTAAGTCCCTTGCAATATAAAACATCATTTAAAAGTTGCGTGTTCTGAGAAAGTCTGTTTGAATGCAAACATTTGGTACAGACTACTTCCGGCACATCGCTCGGTGCGAGGAATGCAACAAGCCCTATTTATGTTACGATGACCTTGAGCGACCCTCGCTGTCCAGCGTGTTGGAACAAGGAAAAACAGCTTCTTGCTTAATAATTAGTAGCGAGCGCTATTGTTGTATGCTACACCAACTCCTTTGTAGTTTCTACTGCTCGACTGTGGAACAACTTGCCACGCTCTGTCAGAGGAGTAACCCCGTCCAACTTCAGACAGCAATGCCAACTGTACATTTCACAAAAGAAATGAAAGCTGAACTCAACACGTCAAATATTTGAATATTTATGCTGAGTTATATTCGTGTTTCTAATTTACATTTTATTTATTTTATGTTTAGATACCTAAATGATTTCTTACATCATTTTAAATGCGCATTGCAAAATCAATATTATAGTAATAACTCAGCCATGATGCTCATCATCATCATCATTAGTTTCTGTTTTATTAGTGTTTGTATTTCCCTATTAATTTCTTACTTTAGCAATAATTAATTAATTAACTTATTTTTTCCTACGCCATGCTTACCTGCCATTATATGTATTGTGATTGGATCTGAAATGTATTCCTGTTAGATTTAAGTACCATTGTTAAGGTCTGCTAATGTTGTAATAATGTATTAATTGTAAAATCTGGTTAGATGGAAGAGAGGGCCCAATGGCCCTAATCTTGCCAGACAAAAAATAAAGCCATCTATCTATCTCTCAAAATACAGAAATATTAAGGAATATGAGACTTAAAGGGAGCAAGTCATTGACTTAAAGCTTTTCTCCTCTGATCGCACTTCATGTAGCAGTGGTTTCTTGCTGAAACCCACAAATCAAGTTGCTTTGTGATGGATTTTGCCTTGCCAGTGAGCTTCCGTGCTTTCTCTCCTGCTCGTAAGATGAAAATGTTTTGTGTGTAGCTTAAACAGAAGGCTGACTTAATTCTTTTCTATGCCATGCCAAGGCCCTTGGGTCAATACTTCAAAATACTAATTCTTTAAAAAATAACCATTTTTGACTTAATGCTTTTCAGCTCTGACCTATTCAATTGCACTGCTTGCAGAAAATGTGTCACACTCCGCAACTCACACTAGGCGAGAGTATCGATGTTAGCAGCCATGTTAAATTGCCCGTAGCTCGGCTACGAATAGTGCATTGGAGCACACAATGACACAGGTTGAGGAGGGGACGTTGCGGAATTGCACGACGCACAGACCTGGCTCCTGTCTATCTCTGGTTTACTTAGATGCATGATTGGAGGTTGAAAAGAAAGAAGACAGCCCTCGTTATTTGGTGGAAGGGCGTGAATTTCCCGACCCATTGAATAAATGAAACGACATCGGATATGTATGTATAATACATGCTTGCAGGAGGAGAAGGCTGCGAAGGAGGTTCTGAACGGCAGACTCCAGCAGCTGACCTCGAGCCTGTCCGACCTGTCGTTGCGGGTTGTGCAGCTGAGGGAAGGTAGGATGGAGCTGGTAGCAGACACCGACAGGTTTAGGGAACAACTGGGCATACAGTCTGGTGTCGTGCTCACCAGCATCACCACGGTCCTCGCCAGGCTCGTTGAGAATGAGAGGGTGAAGCACGCTGAGCTGCTTGGGGAGATGAACGAGATGAATCAGGTGAGATCTCCTCTGAAAAACCTTTTCACTAACAAGGGATGTGGTCAAGGGGATTTATCTCACATTGTGATGAAACTCAGGAGAGGGATAACTTGAGATATTGCACATTACTAACTTGAAATGAGAGAAAATCTGGTGCATGCCTATGAGCGTACAGCAGGAAACCGACACAGGCTGTCGACTTGAGTTGGTCCGTTCTACCACACAATCTCGATAAATATCGCCTGTTATTCTGAGGGTTTTAACTAAACAGTCCAACTAGTTAATAATACCTCACATTTTATGATTCTTATTGTAATATAGGTACCAGCCGCGGTAGGCGAGAGCGTGCCTTCAAATCCCTCCCACCTTGGCCAGTCTTTCAATGGTTTTCGTGGTTTCCCCATTTTCACCACCAGACAAATGCCGGGATGGTTCCTTTCAATAGGTCCACGGCCGATTCCCTTCCAAAATCCCTTCCCTGATCACCCGTAAAAAAATAAAATTAATGGCCGTTCGCTGCATTAATAAAATGAAAATTACAATAGAGATGCATTTTTCGAGAGAAAATACCATACATTCTCATATAAGCCTCTTAACACTTCAAAAATCATTCAGATGTTCCTCGAAAGCACAATAAAAAACTTCTCTAAAATTATTAACATTATTCATGCTTTTGGGGTATTAACCCTCTTAGTGCCAAGCCATTTCCTGAAATACTTGCCAAGAATTCCAAGCCATTTTCAATGATCATGCAGACTATTCAAAAACAAATCATACATAACACATTTTCAACGATAGAATCATTATTTTTGCTTTGCATTATAGCCAATACCTCATTCTTTCATACATTATGTTCGTAAAAGTAAATACTGCATCTAAACCTTTTTAATGGAGGTTATTCTGATAATTGTCCAATTTTTCATTTTTGTTTTGTAAAAAAAATCAATTTTGAGTCTAAATTAAGGACACCTGAGAGTCATATTCAAAGAAACACTGCATTTCCAGCTGTATAAAGTTCTTAGATACATCTGTAGGCAGAAAACTTCATCAAGAAGAAAACAACTGCACCGCAATTTTGGTGGGAACGTGCGTGATTGGGGGAGCTCTAAGGGAGGGCGTGAATACAAACTCAAACCTATCGTGTAACGGACTTCGAAGGAAAAAAAGTAAACACCGCACAGGCAAGCTTGGAATCTCACCTCTCCAACAGTATGAAATAATCACGGACATATGCCTACAGAAATCTACAAATCTATACTAATATAATAAAGCTGAAGAGTGTGTGTGTTTGTTTGTATGTTTATGTGTTTAAACGCGCTAATCTCTGGAACTACAGTCGGATTCGAAAAATTCTTTTTGTATATGCCAGCCTGATTCAAGAGGAATAGTTTAGGCTATGTAGCATTAGGCTACACCTCTCAGGTAACCTTATAGATTGATTTTTGTTCAGGAAGTCGGAAGAACAAGCGCTCAAGAACGGTTTCAATATTACCGAAGTCTATGGTTGCCATGTAATGCGGGCTGCATCACGTCGCCCCTACCAATGTTCTGGTGCAGAATTGCGAGCTGCTTATAAATTGCAGTCACGAGGAGTAATTAGTGCAAAAAGATTTCTTAGGCCCCTTAAAACAGTTCTCATCATGACAATAGTATGCCTCTCGCTTGGTGTCCACAGACAGGAAAAGTCAGGAATTTTTGTTTGGTCAGGAAAAGTCAGGAAAAAGTGTGAAAAAATGGCGTAAGTCAGGAAAAAATGGCGAAAAGTATTAGAAAGTCAGGAAATTTTATATTAACCATACAGTATTTTGTGTTTTTAGAGGCATGTTTTGATGTTACTAGTTCAACTAATCTCTGAAGATAAAAAGCAATAACTCACTAGACATTATGGTAAGTTTCCATTTTTCAGTAAATCATAGTAAAAACCTCTTTAACCTATTTTTTGTACAATTTTTTGGCGATGGCGTAGGGATGTGGCAACCCCATCACTGTAGCTTAGGTTATTAAGTACTTTGATTTACGTATTACTGCATTGTAATTTACTTTATTTTGTATTTTAAATGAATAAAGAGGCGAGCGTTGGGCAGCTATGGGGATGGTGGAGGCTGCAAATAGGAGAGATAATTATATATACTGTATATTTGCTCAATAAATCATTTTTGCGATGTTACGATGACTTCGTGAGTCAGGAATTTTGTCGAAAAATGGTCAGGAAAAGTCAGGAAAATTGACATTGAAAATTCTGTGGACACCATGCTCTGTATAAGGATGATGGTGTTGGTGCAGTATACTGAGGTTATCAGCTGCAATAAGCGTTGGTGCTTTCAAATTTACTTTCATTTAATCCGATCCTTATCCTTGAGCGCTCCAGTTCTGTAAAACAAACAAATCCACCGGTCGAAGCCGGGCACTACTGCTAGTATAATATAAACAGTGCACCGATTCAATCGGCTTTGGCACTTTTGGCGCGAGCTGCGAGAGCCTGTATGATCGGTGCGTGGCACTAAGAGGGTTAATTCTATTGAAAAGGAGGCAAGGTTCCTCTCGAAACGTCTAGAATTTAAAATTTTATTTTCACACGGCAATATCCCAAAAGCATGAATAATTTTAACAGTATTCCGAGCCATAAAAGCTTTTCTCAAAAATTTTCAACTCTTATAGACTAATGACAACATACAATTCTAAAATTTATACAATAATTGTGGACGTGTAAACAAGAAATATTAAAATCTACGTCCTATACATACACTGTATGAATTATGTTGCATAATACTACAGCTGTGTTCAAGTAGGAAATGGATATTCAGATTGGTTCCAGACATCTAGAGGAGTGCAACAAGGCAGTGCCCTTTCAACATTACTATTCATCACCATCATGGATGAAATCATAAAGGAAGTGAAGCAGAACACCAATATGGATCTTAAAGCATTTGCTTTTGCAGATGATATAGTTATCTGGGGAAATAGTGAGCTGGAAGTCCAGGAAAGGCTGAACGTCTGGAATGATCGTTTGAAAAAATATGGACTGAAAGTAAGTGCTACAAAACTGCTGCTATGCCTCTTAACAGGCAGAGAAGTAAAGATAATATAATGCTGGAGGGTGTACAATTGGAAACAGTAAACCAGTATCAGTACCTTGGTTGCTTAATATCAAGTGACAGCTGAATACAGCTTGAATTAAATAACTGTATTCAAAAATCAAGTCAATTCTATCAGCAAGTTCAATATCTACTCTGGAATAAGCAAGTGCCACTAAGATCAAAACAAACTCTGTTTCGAACATACTTTGTCCCTATATTGACTTATGGGTTGGAAAAATGCACAACTACCAAAAAGGCTGACAGCAGACTTCAGGCTTCAGAAATGAAGTTTCTAAGAAGCATGCTTCAAAAAACTAGGAAAGACAAAGTAAGAAATGAGAAGATAAGAGAACAAGCTGGAATAAATCAGTCTCTGAAGGAGACCATAACTAGGGCATGTTTGCGATGGTTTGGTCACGTCAAACGTATGACAGAAGGAAGAAATGCAAAACAATGGTTACATACTGAGATTACTGGAAAGAGACCTGTTGGAAGACCCAGGAGGAGATGGCCGGACCAAGTGAAGGAAAATATCACATCCAAGGGAATCAACTGGGATGAAGTCTTGAAGAAGCAGTGGTACATGAATCGACTAAAATGGAGAGCGCTCGTAAACCACACCCGGGAAACTGGAGTGGAAACTTGATGATGATGATGAATACTAGAAATCTATCTCATTTAATGGTAGTGGGGGTATTAATAAAATTATTAAAATTATTTCCATAGTCTCTTGGTCAAAGGTAAACAAGGCTTTCACTGTTTTTGATGACTGTTCCTAAATAAATCCCAGTCAAATGTGGCTGTCAACTTGCATGTCTTTTTGTGCTAGGTTCATAATGGTAGAAAATTATTCAATTGATGATTTTATGGCATTACATATGTTAAAATGTGAAAATGTTCCATTTAACTGGTGGCCATTTATTGGTACTTATCCTTGTGGCATTGATAGTTTCCAAAATGAATCCACAAAATTTTAACGGATATGTTCTATTTGACTGGTACTTATTTATTGGGACTGATCTTGTGGCATTAGTTAGTTATTGAGCTTTTAAGGGGTGGAACTACGAGGTCATCTGCTCCTTATAACATGGATTAACGTATACAAATTAGGAATGAAAATAAGAATTTAGAGGTGGACACTTACATAAGAATAGATTGAAAATTAATTTAAAAAATTAAATAAAAATAATAATTATAATAATAAACATAAAAATTACGGAAAAACGAAAATTCAGAATTCAAAATAGAACAAGTCTTTGAGTCAATGTATGCTGGAAAATTTAGATTGCTGGCCCTAACCCACACTCACTTATAAACTTGTGGCATTGATACTTTCCAAACTGAATCTTCAAATTTTAACGGAGATATTCCATTTAACTGGTTGTTATTTATATGGGCCTATCCTTATGACATTGATACTTTCCAGAATGAATCTTAAAATTTTAACGGAAATATTCCAGTTAACTTCTAGTTCCAGTTAACCGGTAGAAAATATTAACTGGTTCAAGTTAATAACCAAAATTATTAACCGATTAAACTTGATGGCTGAATGGAAAATATCGAGTGATTAAAGTTATTAGTTGAATTTTTAAATAAATAACTGATTACTGTCAAACGGTTTCAGTATAAATTGTTTTATAAAAGAATCTTTATTTTTCTTCACAAAACAGTAAAAAAAAAAAATCACTGTTGCAATAACACTACCTTTAATATAATCAAATCAGGGTCTGTGACCAAGGTGTCCCAAGCCCCTAAAATGAAATGACAACAGCAAACAAATAAAACTAGTCTCACAAATTTTTCATTAATTAATGAATGTTAATTTTATCTCTATATCTGAAAACTCAACTAGGTGGTCATAAAATCCTGTCCATTGATTAATGGGCTTTAATTTTAATCATTATAAAAGTGACAAACCGCACGTTAAAGGTTACCCATCGTTGCAATGATTTATTTAATGGTGAACATTTTTAATCATTAATTCAAAGTTTAAGTGTTGTTTCCAACACTTCAATTTGAGATTAATTATGGTGTTGTTAGGTGCTGAAGCAGCGCGGGGAGATCATATCGAAGCTGAAGGAGACTGCCTGCGAGCTGGAACAGCGCCTGCAGGAGTCGGACGCCAAGCTGGAGTCGACTTGCGAGGAACTGCGTGTGCGTACCTCTGATGTGGAGGCCAAGGAACGAGCGGAAGTGGCCGCCAGGGTCCGCTGTACGGAGCTTGAGGAGGAAGCCAACAGTCTCAGAATCAAAGTCCAGAGCCTGGAGAAGGATAAGGAGAATGGTTGGTATTTATTTTTTTATTTTCTTCATTTGAAGGGAAGAGTTAATATTCCGTCTGGGTCATGGTTTGTTATCTAGGGATGCGCATATTAACTAAAGTTCTGCTCGGTATCGCAAGCTTTCAACCAGCATTGCCTTAATACGTCCAGTGCAGATCACTCGCAGTTTTTAAGCAGGTGTGCAGAACGCACCTAGCGTGTCGTAGGATGAGTCTTTGAAAATGTGAATCACAGTCTTCCCGCACTGTAAGAAAGGCTCTCCTTGTCATCCCGCACATCATTTAAGTCCAATCAACTAGCAGGTTCATCCGCAACCAGATTTGCGCATGGGTATTTAGTTCCCCAGTATTTACGTACCTTGCGTTGTTCTATGGATGTGAGACCTGGACCCTATACGCCAGACCATCAAAAAACTCGAACGCCTTCACCTGCAGAAACTCCGTTCCATTACGCACATCAAATGGGATGACTATATAACGAATGCTGCGGTTCTCGAGAAAGTAGAAATGAAGGGCATAGAGGCCATCATCATTAGTCACCAGCTTAGTCGGATTGGTCATGTCCAACGCATGAATGACGACAGACTCCCACAGAAAATCCTGTACAGCGAGCTTAGCACAGGCAAGAGACCTCTAGGAGCACCTCGGAAGCGTTACAAAAACCAGCTTAAACAAACTTTGAGGAGTGTAGCCATTGATCCAGATAAATGGCATGACCTTTCGGAGGATCGCGCACGTTGGCGTGCGGGCACCTCGGCTGTGGTTTCACATTTTGAAGAAGAACGCTGAAGGCAGGAAATGGAAACTCATCAGAGGAGAAAGCTGCGCCATATATTGCCACATCTTCCACCTTCCATCACATACATTGTATGTGGCCGTATGTTCTATGCCTGAATTGGCCTGTGGAGTCGCCAGCGATATCACCATCGCGTGAATACAAATTAGTAATGCAGGAAAGAAACATACACTCGGATACGAGTATTGGCCGACAATGACGTACCTCGATTTTCGTCATACATTATCTTTCTTTTTGGGATCTCTGAGCAGCAAGACAGGTAAGATGCAACATTTTAGGTTTTTTATTATCTCAGGAGAATTACGATTGATTCCGCTTTTGTAATAAAGAAATTCCAGTTAATTTTATAAAAGGACTAAACTTGTAATTGACATTTATTCCTGCATCACATTCACGAGTAACATGGAATAACTTGTAGTAATTATTTCTGGCGTTCAGATGACCAACAATGCAGTTCCGTCAACATCACGAGGCCCAGTATTACCTCTCGATTTAAACCACCATGCGGTCTGCACCAGGCGCGTGAATGGGATAAGTAGGGTACGCTTGGTAGAACTCGTCTTACAGCTCTTCCTGAGCTGGGTCCGGTTTTCTCCCTTTTTTCCATTACCTCTGGGGTGGACCCTCTCCTGTTTCACTTTCCTATCTGCCATTCATGGCTCTCCTTCCTTCCAAGTCCCTCAATCCGCATTCTTCGAGGGTTGAGGGCATTTCTTTTCCTCCTGTCCCCTTTATTTGCCTTATTCTCCTTTTGTATTCCATTTCTTCTTCTAGTATATAAGTTGGTAGTTTGTTTTAGTTTTTTGTTTTTCATTTCATTATCATCTTCACGATCACCCAAACCATTAGGGGCCGATGACCTAGATGTTAGGCCTCTTAAAACAACAACCATCATCATCAATAATTCTGAATGGTGGTGGTTCCAGGCGAGGCTCAGAGCGAGGTCATGAGCAGCAGCACCATCAGCAAGGCCGAAGACTCGTCACGGCTCAAGGACCTGGAGGAAACGTTTGAGGAACGCTATACCAAGGTGAGGCCCAACATGGAGATACAACTATTGACTTGTTTTATGTTTAGGAATGTAACGCTTCATTTTTGGTCTGTATTGACCATTAGTAATTTGAGGAAATGTTAACTGATAGTCCGCCTAGTCAGTACTTCTTTCTCTGAATTTATTTTTTACATTTAGAGGTACACGTTTCGAGAGAAACATCTACTCTCTTCTTCAGCCTCACATCGTAAGTGCCTTATCTTAGCTCTTCAAGATATACCGTATTTACTCGGCTATAGGACTTCCTTTTTTTTTCTAAATTTTTAGTTCTGAAATTGAATAGATGCGAACTTCACAAAAATCCATTCTTTTGGGAAAGGGAGAGAGTAAAAATAAGCTATTTTATTTTGATGCTACCTAGTACGATATATTTAATCAAAATAAACTCAGTTTACATCTCTAATCAGCCTATTATGAGACTGCCATAACTTCACTTATCCACTACTATTCCCGGCTACCCACCAATGACTTACACTACTATCCCTTGCTAAGCAAAAATCTTAGCATCAAAGAAATAGAATGGAATGGACCAAGTATCAGACATGGAAATGCAAACTTAATTTTTATTTGAACATGCACCAGGAATTTGAGTGGAGGGAGGGTTTGGTACCCCGAGGCCAAAGTGGCCTGAAGACAATTAACCTAGTACTATTCTATGCTCTCAATAAAACATGGACTCGAACAGCAATAGGTAAAAATAAATATATATACTCAAGGGAAAAGAATACAAGGCCGAATGGCTATGGGAGGGAACACCAATCTGCACTCCTATATATATCTAAAATGGAGGCCAAGCTATACCCCAAATTATATGGCAACGCTGTATAATTAAAACAAGTTACATTTACGTGATTTAGAAATCACCACATATTAAACCTTTTCTAATACTTATCCGAAAACAACAACAGTCTCATTTCGTTTCTTTTCAATTGGTTACTCATTACATTCTTTCAAATAGCCTTCCGAAAATGTTTTGCAACCAGCATGAATGCTGTGCTTATGCGTCCATAATAGACCAAAAGATGCCATCACAGACAATCGAAAAGCAAGGGGCCGTTTGTCATTATTAAAACTATCAAGTTCCCCACGCCAAAATCCTGACAATTACATTCTTGAAATCAATTAATTTCACATTAGCAGCATGGAAAGATTAAAAATGAAACCAACCACATCTCGAAAGATGAAGTAAAACAAACTCGTTTTCGCTGCTTAAAGAAACGGAGGCGTGTTATGAATATAAAATAATCTTAGGCCACATTATAATAGACCCATAAAAATATAAATTGAACAAATTAGACAATCTAAGAAAACGCCTTGATAAAGGAAGAATAGCGTCCTTTTGGAATCGAAAGTTATTTCAATGCATCCGGCCAGACGACACTTGGCCTCTTAAAAATCCACAAACTTAGTTCCCATTTTCATGAAATTGTCATAAATGTTTTGTCTGACGGTTCTAGAGTTCCAACTAGTATTATCCAACAGTTTTACCTTGTTCTCGGACCAAGATTTAGGTAGTGGTCCGAGGCTACCACAAACCGCGTCCTTTCACCACAAGCTCACATTATGTTCTCTTTTAGCTTGGCTTCATTTCGACACTGGGACGCCATTTTGCGCATGAGCAGAAGTTCATTTTAAAACCGATGACAAATGAAAAACGCCTGGCACTAGTTCCAATGCCAACTTTATAATTAATTTTCCTTCACCTCTTAAATGATCAAAACGTCCCTTTTTAACCAAATTTAATTTGGCAATAGAATTTTCATCGATGTGTCCGTCAATGATTGGCTATCAGACTTTAGATTATTTGAACAAATACCGCCAAATCCAGTACAGTCCCAGCATACATATTATTCACTAGACAGTCAACAATGGCTATATTCAATCAATGCAGACCGGAGTAATTAGTTAATATATTTTCCATTAAAAGACAATGGTTATTTAAATTGTTTATGTCTTCTTCTTGTATCCAGAAATGATTCACAATTAATGCCTGGAGCGTCGGCAGAAGAATGGGGGGGGGGGGGGGTCACATGGGGGCGGCGACCGGGGGCGGGGCACATGGGGGCGGCGGCGAAGTATTGTGAGTCGAAACCAATCGGCTCAGTCTCCCCCTGCGATTCCACCTGTAGGGGGTCAGATGATGATCCCCGATGGTAGCTGCAAGCAGGATGGAACCAGCTCTCCAATACAGCCTCTCCGGACCGTTACAGCTGGACATCTCACGAAGTTGTAGTAAATGCTTCCACTCTGACCAGCAGAATGGCTAACACCTCCACTAGATGTTATGTCGTGCATGGTGACAGTAACCTGTGCACTGGCCACTGCCACGAGTGGTGAGTGATCACATCACTCACGTGACCAACCGGAACAGATACCAGATGGCAATAAGGATCACATGATCGCCATCTCACCGATGATATTCCATGTAGATTCAGTTACCATGTCGTTGTTATAGCAAGTGACATTCCTTGGCTTTTTGGTGACATTCCTTGGCTTTTTGGAATAATCGCAGTGTGTAAGACTGTTAGAGCTTAAACCGACAGACGATGTTTCAATTTAAATGTTAGTTTACAATGTGACGAGTAATTACTAATATGAACATCACAATTCGATGTTCTGTTAAAATTTCTAGCTTGTTCCCAGCCAAAATAAATCCTGTTTTCACATTCTAAGGAAATTATTAAGTGGACGCAGCGTCACTTAACAACATGCCATCCCTCAACAATCATGGCAATCGGCTCTCAATTTATATAAGGTACCAAGGTACCACAGTACCTCCCGAGTACTCTCAAACAGCACAGTCATGTAAGTACTTCTGATGTACAATTACATCAAGTACAAATATACACACACAGCTCTCAAGCATGGCTTCAAACTTTATTAAGGTAGAACAGCAGGCGCAGAACCGCTCGAACAATCTCAGCAACCAAACAGCAATCACAATTTCACGTGAACCAAACTTCAACAGGACTACACACACGTGCTCAACTTCAGATAACGCAGGAATCCATCTCACATCTGCGACCAATCACCATGAAGCAGCAGTTACTCCTGACACAACCTCACTATTGAACCAAACACATAGTCAGCTTACTACCCGAATCACCCAAGTTCACTCGCACGTTGCCCTCAGCAATCTTCTAACCTCACTGTCACAATGACAACACTAGACAACTCAAAGGATCAAGCTCACACCTAACCTCACAACATTCACTCTTGTCAAGACATAACCTCACCAAATTCACCAGTCGACTTCTAACAACCAGCTACCAACCCAGTGCGACCATCTCAACGATAGGTAGCACTACCAATTCATAATCAACTTTAGGTCACTAAATGCAACCAACCTCACCTTGGGTCAATTAAGAGTAACCAACTTTACCTAGGGTCACTTAAGAGTAACCAACTCTCACCTTGGGTCACTTAAGAGCAACCAACTCTTACCTTGGGTCACTTAAGAGTAACCAACTCTTACCTTGGGTCACTTAAGAGCAACCATTGCCTTACCGTCCGTAGGTGCCAACTGACTACGTCTGTAGAACCAGACAAATTAAATTCCTCACCTAATCAATTCAGAAAGAAAACCTTCACCTGTATCGCATACACAATGCAGCTTACAGTTTGCTCCCAAACTGGCCTCCACACCTGCCACGTGTTTCAGCGACAAGAAATATCCACCTGCATATACCTTCCCTTCATGAAAAGGCTCCCTGCATATACCTCTTCTAATTAATAAGTCAAGGCACCACTCGACTAATTCAATCTCAAACTCACCATCAGCTCACTCATTAAAACCAACCGTCCGTAGGTACCTAAGTCGTCTGAAATATCAGACAAGAACAATTTCCAATCCTCCTAATTCCATAACAGAAACAGTTGCCAGCCATCTCCGGAACTAGTCTGGAACACCTGCCACGTGCGCCAATGAAAGGAAATATCGCCTGCATACGCCTCTTCACCAAAACCTCCTGCATACGCCTCTTCACAAAGACCACCTGCATACGCCTCTTCACAAAGAAAAGGCCACCTGCACTTTCACTTAAGGACATTAGGCACCACTCGACAATCCATCACACATCATCAGGGAATTAAACATCCTGGTATCACCGACGAACCTAACCTCTCGAAGCACAAATACTACTCAGAGTACTGACAACACTACACAACTCAATCCAACCAATACCAACACGGTACCAACAAAACAAAACCTAGACACTAACCGAAGAAATCTCAAATACTCAACCGAGTACCAACGCACAAGAAAATAATAAAAACACTAACCCTAATTAAATCTCAACTAGTACCAACAACGCAGTACATGGATCACAAATCCACAAAACACTCCCTAACAAGTACTCACTCGAGCACCAAGTACCAACCAGGCACTAAACACACCTGAAATAAAACAACAAAATGTACCCTCAACAAACTAAACTACGATGTGCGATCATCACCAGCCCGCACGACATCAAGAGTCAGAGGAGCATAGCAATGTCGACATCACCAACCATCACTGAAAGTACCAGAATCATAAATAGACAGAGACTGGCTACTCCCGCTAGGTTGGTATCACTCGACGATCTCCGCATCAACTCCTCACTTCTCAATTGGCATCCTGAAATGCCCTAACCTCACTCACACAACCACACGCACACCAACACCAACCATACGTGCAGTCCTGGCACGTCACTCGTTCGATTCCTAACTCCAATCAAACCTGAAATAAATTTCAAAATTTCTATCTACCGACTGAAGATCAAAACTTCACACGACCAAAATACGATCACCTAGATAAGCTCTTCTTATAACTGCTTTCTGCTTCCTAATTTTCGACCGCTCGTCGCACGAACAGCTACAATCGCAACAACTACACACCCAACACAACGGGGCTTCACGACTCCACAGCTGACTTAACACCTGACCTCGGCCTAGCAATTTTAAAACTCGCTGTTTCACCACCTGAAAAGCTTCAGCTCGACACTGCTGTTGTATGTACTCACAGTACATTACTCGTCCACCTGCATGTTCACAGAAAACTTCACTTAATATGTCACAAGACATTACACATTCAACTCGATGACAACAATTATCTGCGCACAGATGTTTCTCACAGAATACAGCAAAATAATTGACTATTCAGTTCACTAAATTTCATTAATGCATAGATGACTTAATCACATTGGCAACACAGCCAGAACAAATAGCAATTCAAAATTTTGCAACCATGCCATAATGATTTTCAGCAAGAACTCAACACGCGAATGATATCACTTTTCACACAACTTGACAGCAACACAGAACGATTAGCCATTAGCACTTTACTTAACAGCTGTGCATAGATAAGTTTCTACCATGAATCAAATAACTACTGTACTGGTTTGATCCTACCTTGGAAGTAGCTTGTAGTACGGAACATCACAGAGTGTGATAACAGAGAGAATCCATCAGCCAATTTTACCATGCTTACAGAGAGACCATGTTCTTGAGTGCCAGTATTAAACCTGGACTTGACTCGTCGTCAATGCGTTCACGCACTGAGGAATGCCAGCAACGCTTTGTCCATTCACAGCCATGAAAAGAAAATCATAATATTAGCCAGAGTACCACAGTAGGCATCCTACCTAACCTTAGTTAACCCTCAGTTACTCACTTCTCCCATGCTGCTCGAATCCACGTAAGTTTAACTACCTCGTTACTATGGCAACAAAACAATACCAGGCAACGGGCTTCAGAAAATCGAAACCACGCTACACTGCTACCATAAATCTGCACCAGGAATTTGAGTGGAGGGAGGGTTTGGTACCCCGAGGCCAAAGTGGCCTGAAGACAATTAACCTAGTACTATTCTATGCTCTCAATAAAACATGGACTCGAACAGCAATAGGTAAAAATAAATATATATACTCAAGGGAAAAGAATACAAGGCCGAATGGCTATGGGAGGGAACACCAATCTGCACTCCTATATATATCTAAAATGGAGGCCAAGCTATACCCCAAATTATATGGCAACGCTGTATAATTAAAACAAGTTACATTTACGTGATTTAGAAATCACCACATATTAAACCTTTTCTAATACTTATCCGAAAACAACAACAGTCTCATTTCGTTTCTTTTCAATTGGTTACTCATTACATTCTTTCAAATAGCCTTCCGAAAATGTTTTGCAACCAGCATGAATGCTGTGCTTATGCGTCCATAATAGACCAAAAGATGCCATCACAGACAATCGAAAAGCAAGGGGCCGTTTGTCATTATTAAAACTATCAAGTTCCCCACACCAAAATCCTGACAATTACATTCTTGAAATCAATTAATTTCACATTAGCAGCATGGAAAGATTAAAAATGAAACCAACCACATCTCGAAAGATGAAGTAAAACAAACTCGTTTTCGCTGCTTAAAGAAACGGAGGCGTGTTATGAATATAAAATAATCTTAGGCCACATTATAATAGACCCATAAAAATATAAATTGAACAAATTAGACAATCTAAGAAAACGCCTTGATAAAGGAAGAATAGCGTCCTTTTGGAATCGAAAGTTATTTCAATGCATCCGGCCAGACGACACTTGGCCTCTTAAAAATCCACAAACTTAGTTCCCATTTTCATGAAATTGTCATAAATGTTTTGTCTGACGGTTCTAGAGTTCCAATTAATATTATCTAACAGTTTTACCTTGTTCTCGGACCAAGATTTAGGTAGTGGTCCGAGGCTACCACAAACCGCGTCCTTTCACCACAAGCTCACATTATGTTCTCTTTTAGCTTGGCTTCATTTCGACACTGGGACGCCATTTTGCGCATGAGCAGAAGTTCATTTTAAAACCGATGACAAATGAAAAACGCCTGGCACTAGTTCCAATGCCAACTTTATAATTAATTTTCCTTCACCTCTTAAATGATCAAAACGTCCCTTTTTAACCAAATTTAATTTGGCAATAGAATTTTCATCGATGTGTCCGTCAATGATTGGCTATCAGACTTTAGATTATTTGAACAAATACCGCCAAATCCAGTACAGTCCCAGCATACATATTATTCACTAGACAGTCAACAATGGCTATATTCAATCAATGCAGACCGGAGTAATTAGTTAATATATTTTCCATTAAAAGACAATGGTTATTTAAATTGTTTATGTCTTCTTCTTGTATCCAGAAATGATTCACAATTAATGCCTGGAGCGTCGGCAGAAGAATGGGGGGGGGGGGTCACATGGGGGCGGCGACCGGGGGCGGGGCACATGGGGGCGGCGGCGAAGTATTGTGAGTCGAAACCAATCGGCTCAGAACATAGGAAGGGAGAATGCATCAATTAGGGAATGAGTGATGATGCTGAAAGATCACATCTCACTAACATTTGTAAACACAACCGAGTACGTATTATTCACATATTTCACATTAATATACCGATAACGTTTCACTCAAACGCTGACGGTTTTTGCAACAAATGAAATGTGTTTAAAATAAAACTAAGGAGCCTGTCGTAAACACAATCGAATCGCAATACAAATTATACTAAACAGAAGAATGCAGGCAAGATATGAAACCATAACTTTCATTGGCGGATGGCGCTTCTACTCGGCCAGTAGTGTAGCATCTTCTATTGGATATCGGGTGAAGCCTATTGGCTACACAATTCGATATCCCGCCCAATCGCGTATGCGGTACATGTTTGCAAAATGGCGGTCATATCGTCTGAATAACAAAATAATATAACAAGAAAAATATTTTTGTCATAAAAGAGAATGAATTTCAGTTCTAATTATAAAAATTTTTAAGAATTCGTAAATTTCCAAGAATGTTGTATTTTGTCTCTGAATAATTAAGGAGGGGTACTATAAGCGATTTCCAAGAATTTCGTATTTTGGTTCTCGGAAATTAAGGGGGGGTACTATAGCCGAGTAAATACGGTATACATGCTTGACATTATCACTTTTCGAAAAGAAAATGGTCCTGTTAGCTAAAATCAGTTACCTGTGATTCGCCCCAGTATACCATTGGGCTCATCAGTTGGTATGGTACACCTCACCAAGACGCTTAGCTAGCACATACTGAGAAGGTCACTGCAAGGCTCAAATGATGCCACGAGCACTGCCAATTTACAAGCTCCCTTTTTCAAAAATAAAGCTTTACCTTTTTTTTTTGAAGTCTTCTTTTTGAAAATCGTTTAAGTATAACTAGCTCATTCGGAAAATAAACATCCTGTATCCTTCGGGAACAGTCACTTCATCATTATCATCATCATTTTCCATTCTCCAACCGAAGCCGGGTCGGAGCAAATATGACTCCCCTCCTCTTTACTCTATCTGTCCACCATCCTTCCTCAAAAACTGAACTCCACTCCAGGTTCCGTTCTCTCACACTGTCTTTCACTAAGTCCATCCACAGTACTCTAGGTCTTCCTCTTCCCCTCTTTCCAGTCATCTGTCTCTTCATCACTTGTTTCGGCATTCTTTCATCATTCGGCGGCTTCGGTGGCGTAGTTGGTAGCATGCTGAGCTTCTATGCCCAAGATCGCGGGTTCAAATCCGGCCGAAGTCGTCGAGATTTTTTAAGTAGGTTATGAATATTCCCGAATGGGAATATGATGTTATTTCCGTTTGATCAGATAAATTATCAATTAATATGATAAAATTGGTCCGGCCAGATCAAACATAAAAAGCCAGCGTTTCGCCCCAGTGTGCCGTTGGGCTCGTCAGTTGGTACAGACACACCTCACCAATACGCATGGCTAGCACACACTGAGAAGGCCATCACAAGACACAAAATACAAGTAGTATTGACGTCACGAGTGATGCCAATGTGCTATGGAAGTCAAGCTCCCTTTCATAAAAACAAAAACCTTACCTTGGTAATCCAAATAGGCTATGAATATTCCCGAATGGGAATATGATGTTATTTCCATTTGATCAGATAAATTATCAATTAATATGATAAAATTGGTCCGGCCAGATCAAACATAAAAAGCCAGCGTTTCGCCCCGGTGTGCCGTTGGGCTCGTCAGTTGGTACAGACACACCTCACCAATACGCATGGCTAGCACACACTGAGAAGGCCATCACAAGACACAAAATACAAGTAGTATTGACGTCACGAGTGATGCCAATGTGCTATGGAAGTCAAGCTCCCTTTCATAAAAACAAAAACCTTACCTTGGTAATCCAAATAGGCTATGAATATTCCCGAATGGGAATATGATGTTATTTCCATTTGATCAGATAAATTATCAATTAATATGATAAAATTGGTCCGGCCAGATCAAACATAAAAAGCCAGCGTTTCGCCCCGGTGTGCCGTTGGGCTCGTCAGTTGGTACAGACACACCTCACCAATACGCATGGCTAGCACACACTGAGAAGGCCATCACAAGACACAAAATACAAGTAGTATTGACGTCACGAGTGATGCCAATGTGCTATGGAAGTCAAGCTCCCTTTCATAAAAACAAAAACCTTACCTTGGCAATCCAAATAGGCTATGAATATTCCCGAATGGGAATATGATGTTATTTCCATTTGATCAGATAAATTATCAATTAATATGATAAAATTGGTCCGGCCAGATCAAACATAAAATGCCAGCGTTTCGCCCCAGTGTGCCGTTGGGCTCGTCAGTTGGTACAGACACACCTCACCAATACGCATGGCTAGCACACACTGAGAAGGCCATCACAAGACACAAAATACAAGTAGTATTGACGTCACGAGTGATGCCAATGTGCTATGGAAGTCAAGCTCCCTTTCATAAAAACAAAAACCTTACCTTGGTAATCCAAATAGGCTATGAATATTCCCGAATGGGAATATGATGTTATTTCCATTTGATCAGATAAATTATCAATTAATATGATAAAATTGGTCCGGCCAGATCAAACATAAAAAGCCAGCGTTTCGCCCCAGTGTGCCGTTGGGCTCGTCAGTTGGTACAGACACACCTCACCAATACGCATGGCTAGCACATACTGAGAAGGCCATCACAAGACACAAAATACAAGTAGTATTGACGTCACGAGTGATGCCAATGTGCTATGGAAGTCAAGCTCCCTTTCATAAAAACAAAAACCTTACCTTGGCAATCCAAATAGGCTATGAATATTCCCGAATGGGAATATGATGTTATTTCCATTTGATCAGATAAATTATCAATTAATATGATAAAATTGGTCCGGCCAGATCAAACATAAAAAGCCAGCGTTTCGCCCCAGTGTGCCGTTGGGCTCGTCAGTTGGTACAGACACACCTCACCAATACGCATGGCTAGCACACACTGAGAAGGCCATCACAAGACACAAAATACAAGTAGTATTGACGTCACGAGTGATGCCAATGTGCTATGGAAGTCAAGCTCCCTTTCATAAAAACAAAAACCTTACCTTGGCAATCCAAATAGGCTATGAATATTCCCGAATGGGAATATGATGTTATTTCCATTTGATCAGATAAATTATCAATTAATATGTTAAAATTGGTCCGGCCAGATCAAACATAAATTGCCAGTGTTTCGCCCCAGTGTGCTGTTGGGCTCGTCAGTTGGTACACATCTGCGTATTGGTGAGGTGTGTCTGTACCAACTGACGAGCTCAATGGCACACTGGGGCGAAACGCTGGCATTTTATGTTTGATCTGACTGGACCAATTTTATCATATTAATTGATAAGGATTTTTTAAGAGCGTTAAAAATCCCTCAGTATGCCTTCCTTCGGAGGGGAAGTAAAGCCGGCTGTCCCATGTCATAGATTTATGGCATGTTAAAGAACTTTCCACTAATTACACCTGTGTGAAGCTAAATTGTATAGGTTAAGAATATAAACAACGCTCTCAGGTTCCTACATTCGTTGCCAAGAGCCGACTGCGGTGACGTCTGGTAGCTAAGTTCTGAACTAGTAGTCGTCGATGGTGGCGTTTGGCGGCAAAAGTAGGAACTACTTGAAAATTGATTGTCTTCAGTGCTTACTTGAATTAAAACAGATACACACACTAATACTGTCATCACATTTAACACCGGTTATCAGACAGATTCTACACACACCCAAAGTACACGGGGCTACATGACCGCGTTGTCGCAGCCCCTAACCTTAAGAACCAACTGACCAACCATCTTTCATCATTCATCCTTCTCGTATGACCATCCCCCCAGGGACTCAAATCTAGTGGGACATGGGTTGGCGACCACGGGGCCCCAGCTGACTCCGGCATTGCTTCCACTTACTTGTGCCGGGCTCCTCTCTGTGTTCATTCCTATCTTGGTCAACTCTTGTTCTCTTCCTTTCCCGCCTTAATTGGCCCTTCACTCATTTTCCCTGATCTCTCATTATTCGAAGGGTCAGACCTCTAGTTTTTCTTTCAGGTATATCCTGCCTTCTGCTCAAGGCCCTCAAGGAGGCAGGGTGTATGTAGCCCGACCACTTAAGGTGCACCCCCTCAAAGGCTCACAGCTGGTGAGTTCGGCATTTGGCGACCCTGAGGGATTCCTGAGCTAGGTCCGGTTTTTCCCCTTTTTCCATTGCCTTTGGGGTGGACCCTCTACTCTCTCCCTTTCCTCTGTGCCTTTCTTGGCTCTCCTTCCTTCCAAGTCCCTCAAATCTCATTCTTCAAGGGTTAAGGTCATTTCCTTTCCCCCCTGTCACTTTTTCTTCTCCTTTTTGTTTACCATTTCCTCTTCTAGTTTGTAAGACAGTAGTTAGTTTTAGGTTTCATTTGATCATCTTTCATTTTCACTATCACCCAAACTATTAGGGGCCGATAACCTAGATGTTAGGCCCCTTAAAACAACAATTATCATCATCACATGTCCATACCATCTCAATCTGTTCTGCTTCAACTTATCATTCAGCTTCTGAACATACACTTCCTTTTGAATGTCTTCATTTCTCACTCTATCTCTCCTAGTCTTCTGTACCATACCAAAAAATATGATTTACATAAAGCCAAATTAGAGTTGTGTGTCTGTTAGGTAGTCAGCCCAAAGGCTGGTTGGATCCTCAAAAAGTACCGCCGTTACGTTATGTGAGTAGATACCCACAAAAACCCAAGGCAGCGCTATTTTGAGGCGTTCTAGGCAAGAAGAGGAGTGAGGCAGTTTGCCATTGCTTTTCTCACTGAGTCAGAACAGTAGTCCTAACCCTATGAGTTGAACCCTTCACAGCATTCACAGGCACTGACTGTGCCCTGAATGCCATTACTAAGCACCACCCATACCTCAGTAGCTTCCATATAATCACAGCCATGAGTGAGACTGAGACATCGGTGAAAAGCCACCTTTTACTCTAGCCTGTGCCAACTGACAAATGCAAATGTACTGTATTCATCAAGAGTTATCAGCTCGATATTTAATATTCTTCTCTTGTTTTTTACTTTCGAATTTCAATTCGAATTATGAGTGCTTTGCTAGATCTTTGTATTCTAAGACATTTCTCATATTTTATTGATTAATTTTGCTAGCATTGAACTAAGCAGCTTTTCTAGTCCAGGAAGCAGTAATAATGTTTTAAAAAATTGACAAGTTACACAAGTTGTGGTAAGTGGAATGATGATGTTATCTGTTTGGCGGTGCCAGTAGCTGCGGACGGTGGCGGTGAGGCTCAAGAAACGTGTGGCAGAGCTCACGGCCCAACAGACGCAACTTGAGGCAGACCGCAAAAGGCTTATTGCTGAAAAATCAGACCTCCAAAATCGGCTCTCCCAGGCCTCCTCTCAGGCTAAGACCCTGCAGGTAAGTAGTGCTGGCTCATTATTACTCTCATCCTTAGACAGATTTTAGCGCCTTCGGTGGCGTAGACGGTAGCATGCTGAGCTTCTATGCCCAAGATAGCGGGTTCAAACCCGACCGAAGCCGTCGGATTTTTTAAGAGCTTTAAAAATCCCTCAGTATGGCTTCCTTCGGAGGGGAAGTAAAGCCGGCGGTCCCATGTCATAGATTTATGGCATGTTAAAGAACCTTCCACTACTTACACGTGTGTGAAGCTAAATTGTATAGGTTAAGAATGTAAATAACGCTCTTAGGTTCCTACTTTCGTTGCCAAGAGCCGACTGCGGTGGTGTCTAGTAGCTAAGATCTGAACTAGGCCTAGTAGTCGGTGATGGTGGCGTTTGGTGGCAAAAGTAGGAACTATTTGAAAAATTCAAAGTTGCAGTCCTTACTTGAATTTAAAAACAGATACACACACTAATACAGCCACCACAATTAACACTGGTTATCAGACAGATTCTACACACACCCAAAGTACACGGGGCTACATGACCGCGTTGTCGCAGCCCCTAAACTGAGGAACCAACCAACAGACAGATTGTTGGTGAAAACAAATTTACACTGAGAACAAAGTTCCAACTGGTTCCGCCTCGTCCCTAAGCTTTTAACATAAGAAAATGTTTTAACAACTTTTAATGTGTTACAGTGATCCATGTGTGTTTTTATGTACAATTTTTAACTAAGTGCTGCACAAATATTTAGGCTGATGAAGACGTCAATACGTGTTAGACGTTGAAACATGTACCATGTGATGTGTTAAAAGACAGGTGATTGTATCACGACATTTTAATAAACAGTATTGACGAGGCGGAACCAGTTGGAACTTTGTTTTCAGTATATTTCAGTCAATACGGAAAAAATGTGTGACTCTCACAGTCAAAAAGAACAAATTTACAGTTTCATTTGGAAGACTCGGGGACAAAATTAGAAATGAGTTAGTTCGCCTAAAACTAGGGCTGAAAAGTAGTGTGCTTGACATTCTTGAGGAGTCGAGATTGAAATGGTTCAGTCTACTGATGAGGATGCCCTCCAGTAGAACACCCAAAGCCTATTTCGAAAGGCCCAGTAAACTGAGAGCTATCAAGGGAACTACTCGCGTGTGGCGGAGCTCTTTCCGGTCACGGAAAGACTCCGTCATTTTGTGTAGGCTAAGGGTAGGTCATACAAGATCCACCCACTCGTACCTAATGAGAAGGGAAGACCCCCCCCCCACTTTGTACCTATGGAGCCGTTTTCACCGTGGCCCACATTTTAACCGAGTGTGTGGATCTTGCTGACTTACGAAGAAACCTTGGTTTGCAGATGACACTCAAACTTATATTAGCCGATGACGCGGTGGCTGCTGATCGCGTTATCCGCTTTATAAGTGAGAGTGGGTTAAGGCCAGCAATCTAAATTTTCCAGTGTACATTAACTCAACGACTTGTTCGTTTTTGAATGATATTTTTTTTGTTTTTCCATTATTTTTTTTTAAATTAATTTTTGGTCTTTTAAATTTAGGTGTCCACCTCAAAATTTTAAATTCAATTCCAAATTTGTATTCTTGAATCTGTGTTAAGAGGGGCAGATGACCTCGTAGTTCCGCCCCTTAAAACAACAATAACTAACTATTTCGAAAGGGGGATAATTGGCTAGAGACCAAGAGGTTGACCTCGAGATGGGTGGTTGAAGCAAGTCCATAGCTAAAAGGAGCATAGAATGGAGGACAGTGGTGGAAGAAGAATGGTGGCGGGACAGACAGCTATGGAAGGGGCTTGTTCATTCCCACACCCGGCCTGCTGGGAAGAAGAATTGTTGTTGATGATGATGATGATGATGATGACATGTTTTGGAATACGAAAATTCGTTCCTCAGCTAGTTCTGTTATGTCAAATGGACTAGAGCAAAAAGAAACATCTTTATAGTTTTTGGGTTACAATGTGGTTTATGCAAGAACCTGGGTAAATGAAGGAGAAAATCAGAAGTTTTGGGATTTTAAGTTGATACAAACACAGTTCTAACTCAGGATAAGACAATAGATAATAAGATACACTTAGTGCAATACTGACATCAGGTTAATAGAAAGGTATTTGGAAATTCCTTTTCTTATTAATAAGAAAAGAAAAAAAAATAACAATAAAAGGAGATTTTTTTTATAAAATAAATTTTAAATAAAAAGTAACTTTCAATGTAAAGGGTACCCAATATTGTTTACAAAGTTTAAGATTAACGTATATAAAGTTATATGTATTGTAAAAAGCCTAGAATAAGATGCTTGCATGTATTTTAACAGCGTCCTCTAACTTATTTGTAATTTAAAAAAAACTTGTTTGCAATGATAAGGTCATCAAAGATGTTCATATGCCAGGAACTCTTAAGAATTGTTATATTATTTTGATGATGATGATGGTTGTTTTAAGGAGTGGAACAGCGAGGTCATCTGCCCCAATTTTTATATTTGATGCTTGAACCTGAACTGGGTGAGGAAGGAATATCTGCAGGGTGGAAATTATTCAATTAGAATATATAAGATTTGTTAGTCAAAATGGATGCTAAAATGGTTCATATATCGTCAATAACAACACAAAAAGTTTTTCTATATTAACCTTCAGAGTGCTATCGTCGTAGACGTTCGTCGCCAATTCTAACTTGCGGTGGTGCTAATTACAAAACGCGCATGCCCTTTTAGTTTCACATTCCAGCTGTTTGAAGCGATGTTATTTGAAAGTAGACTTACCTGCTCTTTGGTGATAGTTCATAGAACCATTTACTTTGCATTTTTAATCTCTATGGTGATGGTTTTGGAGAAGAATGACGAGAAGAAGTTGGATGACAGGAAAACAAATGATCTTGTTCTGCAGGATGTGAAAGGAGGATCAATGTCTATTAAAAACAATAAAGAAGAGGAAAACAAAGTTCCTTGGACATATACTCAGGCACGACTCTCTTCTCCAAGCCATTATCGAGGGCAAAGTATTGGGTGAGAAACCTAAGGGACGTCCAAGGATGTCGTACATCAGGGGTGCCCATCCTTTTTTTTTAACTAAGGGCCACATTGTAAATAGTTGGGGGACCTTGCGGGCCAATAACACTTAGGGTGGTTTGAGGGTTATGGATTATTTTTAAAATATAGGTGCAATATAGTGAGCTTTTTGGCTGTCTGAGCTTAGTTTTGTTAGTATTGTTGCCGTTTCCTATATTTATTTATAATGGTTAAAAAATTAAACACTAACAAAAATTAGATATTTTTGGTTGGTTGGTTGGTTCTTAAGTTTAGGGGGGCGTGGTGGCTCAGCGGTCTAGCTGTATGTCTCTCACCAAGGCGGTCCGGGTTCGATTCCTGGTCAATGCATGTGAGATTTTCGAAGTGAAATGCCATGTCCCGTGGTTCGGATTCCACGTAAAAAGGAGGTCCCGTGGCTCATAATCACAAGATTCACGGTCACGTAAAACTACAATCTTCCTTCCTTCTTCTTAAGTTTAGGGGCTGCGACAACGCGGTCATGTAGCCCCGTGTACTTTGGGTGTGTGTAGAATCTGTCTGATAACCGGTGTTAATTGTGATGACTGTATTAGTGTGTGTTATCTGTCATTTCAATTTAAGTACTGCAACTTAGAATTTTTCAAATAGTTCCTACTTTTGCCGCCAAGCGCCACCGTCAACGACTACTAGGCTAAGTTCACAAATCAGCTGCTAGACGCCACCGCAGTCGGCTCTTGGCAACGAACTTAGAAACCTAAGAGCGTTGTTTACAATAACCTATCAAATTTAGCTTCACACAGGTGCAATTAGTGGAAGGATCTTTAACATGCCATAAATCTATGACATGGGACCGCCGGCTTTACTTCCCCTCCGAAGGCCCTTTAACTCTTTCGCTGCTGCATTTCTGACATCACAAAACCCCTCACTGCGTAATTTAATGAAGATATTGAAAAAAAAATTTTATGTGGATTTTCATTTATTATAAGTCATATCATAACACATGAAACAGAAAATAAATATATATCGCCTTTATGATCCATTCTGTGGTCCTTGGTTCGATGAAACATTAACTTACACATGACCTTGTAGTTTTCTTTAGTGAGCATTTTCATTCATTTTGAATCATAGGATAACACATGAAACTCACAAAGTAGATGTTTTACCCTTGATATATATCCTGTGGTCCTTGGTTCAATAGAATCTAACACTGGCATGTGACCTTGAAGTTTACCTCGGTGTGATAACTTCCGAAGCAGGTAGTTGGACACACTGGGGGCTATCCTGGGCAATTCTTGCAATAAAATATTGTTTGTTTCCTCTTACACAGCCCCTTTCCTTTCTTTGAACACCGTACCGGCAATATGGAACAAACAACACAGTTGGGTTCGTGACTTTTGTCCTGTCGTTCCAAAGTGAAGTGCCTCTCCGTGAGACGCGCAAGCGGTATCCCGTCAGAAGATCTTCGGCCGCGTTTTGCAGGTGGAGCGCGCTTGTACTTTTCTAGAAGTCCTGTTATTACATCATCTCTGAAGTCATGAGCACTTGTTTTCTTGTTATGGACCTTATTGTACACTATTCTTCCATTGACTAGGGTTGTTTCTATGATGAAATACCACAAGACCTGATACCACTTGATTTTCTTGTGCACGTATGCGTAATTCGTTTTCAGCTGATCGAACTTGTCAACACCATTCATTTCTTGATTATAATTCACAACTAATTTAGGTTTATCACGGGTAACATAACCGGTTGGACCCCTCTTTGATCTCTTCCTAACCTTCATAACCTCAGACGAGTGTACGGTCGTGAGCATATTTACCCAGCCGGTACCTTGTCACGAACATGCAAGCATTTTTTTAGTTGGATGATGCCAGAACTTAGGTTTCTGTCTTTTATTCATCTTCAGACCTTTCATCTCTTGAGGAAGACCTTTACGGTTACATCTCGCTGTTCCGCATGCACCCACACTATTCTCAGCAAGATGAGTGGAAAGTGTAGGGCTTGAAAAGAAATATATAATTCTGCTGGTATTTTCCAAGTCTTTTGACAAGCTCCTAACATTTTTCTCCCCTAATGTATCCCCTGGATCAGTCTCATTACTGTTCTTTCCCACGTAAGTCTGAAATCTGCACAGGAAACCACTTTTACTATCGTACAATGACCATAACTTTATGCCCATTCTGTCGATGGTTTTGAAGGCGCGCTCATGGCTTCTCACTAGTGTGGTAGTCCACTGACGTCAGAGGGCCGAGAGGAATGTTGCCGGGCGGGAGACTACAAAGGAAATACTGTAATACTAACGACTTTGCTTTAAACAATTCCCAGTACACGCTCCAGACATGCATATCCATGTACGCATTATTAAAGAGCCACTTTGTTGACAAAGATCGTGTAGGAAGCAGCGGGAAAGTGCCAAGTCGACTAAAGTCGATTGCCGCAGCGAAAGAGTTAAAATAGAAGTATGATGATATTCAATACACTCATACAGCATGAATGACAAAGAGTGAGTATTTATGTTCATCTGACACAATTATTAATCAAATTATGAGATAAAGTTCATGATAATTTAGTTTAGTGCGACGACTGGAAAAGCTTTATACCGGTACTTAAAATGTCTCTCCACTTAGGATCGAACTTAGTTGTAGCCCACCAATCATTAATAAGGATTTTAAGTGCTCATCAGTGAGTCAATGACCTTGGGTAGGGGTGCGCGTGCACTGCTTTCTCCAGTTGGCTTTAGTGGTTTCAAAGTTTTGGCGACACGGCGCGGACGAGGAGCGGTGGGCCGGACAAGATAGTCTCGCGGGCCGTAGGTTGGTCAGTCCTCAATAAATGATAAAAATGGTCCGGTTAGCTCAAACAATGCCAGCGTTTCGCCCCAGTGTGCCGTTGGGCTCGTCAGTTGGTACAGACACACCTACCAATACGCGTGGCTAGCACATACTGAGAAGGCCATGCAAGACACAAAATACAAGCAGTATTGATGTCACGAGCATGCCAATGTGCTACGGGAGTCAAACTCCCTTTCATAAAAACAAAAGCCTTACCTTGGCAATCCAAATAAGGTTTTTAATATTCCCGAAGGGAATATGATGTAGTTTCCATTTGAGCGGATGAATTATCAATAAATGATAAAAATGGTCCGGTTAGCTCAAACAATGCCAGCGTTTCGCCCCAGTGTGCCGTTGGGCTCGTCAGTTGGTACAGACACACCTACCAATACGCGTGGCTAGCACATACTAGTCCTGTCGTAGATCAAGAACTCCATTGAAGAACTGGCATGTGGTTCTTATGGCAGCATGAAGAGACTAGCAGAAACCCGTCAAATGTGGCTGCAGCGACAAGTGCCTTTAGTAAATGATGATGATGACGATACAAATTACGCTATTTATTTGTTCAGAGGGATAGAAATGTTTGACTTATGTTTGACTTCTGTGCGCTGTAATGGCTGGCAACAGATCTTGTAGTATAGGTCTGATATTTGTTTTTGGCTGGTGGCCGACAAACCTCTCGCTGCACTGTGCTAACCATTTAACCTCCTTCCTTCCTTCCTTCTGAGCATACGTTCGTGGAGGCAGTTGTGCATGCTCAACAATAAGAAGGCTTACTGGCCGGCCGGAGTTTTCTACACAAAGGGGCCGATAACCTAGATGTTAGGCCCTTTAAACAAAGAATTATAATCATCATAAATCTTCTACGCAACAAGCAAGTACCGGCCAGAAACAAATGTCAGACCTGTAGTTAGTGGCGATTCTAAACGTTTACTGTGGTCAGTAGGGGTTATAGGGGATATATCCCCCCAAAAGTCTGATTTGTCACCCCTAGTGAAAGGCCGTTCCGCCAGTCATTATGTAAGGCAGTCTTTACCTACATCTAAACTTGTGTGAAGCTAAATTTGTAGGTTAGATTTTGTTGGGACGCTCTATCAAAGTTCCAACATTCACCACTAGATACCATTGACATCTGGTAGCGAAAGTTGGAACTACTTGTAATTGAACGGAACTTGTAGCTCACCCTCTGGGTGTCCGCTAGATGCAGCTACAGCCTCTGGCGAGCCGAACATGTCCTCGGACACTCCCGGCACTAAAAGCCATACGATAAATAAATAAACCTACATCTAGTTCAACTATCGCCCCGTAAATTATTTTGCAGGTGCGTCCCTGTAGAAAACGTGAGTACATGTGTATAAAATGTAACCCCAATAGGAAAAGGGAGAATATGCTAAATTGATTTAGGGCCTTGTTGTAGAATGGTGCTAAGATGTGTGAAAGTAACTCAGCACAGGGGTGTTTATTCATCTGGAAATACAAAGCAGTTAAAAGGTTAATACTTTTTTTTATATACCAAAGGGCCCGTCAGCTAAGCTCCGGATGTACTGCAGCCTTGAGGCTTATTGTACTGCCCTGTGTACTCAGCACCAGTCCATTATCCCTGTGTCTTTAATAAGATAATACAGTCCCATGATGGACTCGTTGGTTCAATTGTCAATCTCCCAAAAAGATTGAATCTTCTGCGATCTAGAGATTCGCAAGAACAGATTATGCGATGGGCTGTCTCCGTTTCCTTCCCGCATAGTCTGCAGTCTAGGTTTCCTTTGATTATGCCCATTTTGTTCAGGTGCTTTTTCACGGGAGCATGGCCCGTGAGAAGAGCCACTATGTATCTTACCCGTTTTTTTTTTTTACATTACTTATTACTTATTACATAGAAAGCCTATGGAGATTTCAGATGAGTTGTGAAAATCCCAATCTGAAAGAATGAAAAAGTACTGGAAAGAGCGCAAGAACCAAGCAGTACTACCTTCAAAGAAGAAGTGATTGTGGAACGACTCAAGTGGTCCAATGTGACCAATCAAGATTAATAATAGTAATAATTACTTAGTTGGCCACACGAACCGAAGTCGGGTCATCGCCTCACTCTTTAGACTCTTTCATTGGTTTCTGTCCTCGGCCATATTTTCATTGGTTCCCAGGGCCTCCAGGTCTTTCCGGACTCCATCCTGCCATCTCAACTTTGGTCTACCGAGGGGTCTTTTTCCTTATGGTTTTCCTTCTAACACTCTTTTTACCATCCATTCTTTTCTTCTCAGGGTGTCTACTACTCTGGAAAACAGGGAATACTCAGGGAATTTTTAATATCTGGAAAACTCAAGGAATTTTCAGGGTATTTTAATGACACTCAGGGAATTTGAATACAAGCCTGATACAAGATAATGGATGAAACGATACAGAAATAAATGAGCGGGGGAGACAGGCAGAAGCATTTCGGAGGAGTGTGAGAAGCATGTTACGGAGCAAGGATGTCCCTCAGAACAGCAAAAAGATCATATATCGGACGTACTATGTCCCTATCCTGACGTATGCCTTGGAGACCTGGGTTATGAAAGGAAGGGAGAAGAGCAAAATAGAGGCCAGTGAGATGAGGTTCTTGAGAAGCAGTATTGGAGCTACAAAGATGGACAGAATAAGAAATGAGAGGATCAGAGAATTAATGAAGGAGGAACCATTACAGGATGGTATAGAGAAATCTAGACTTAGATGGTACGGATATATAAAACGAATGGAGGAGAAGAGGATACTCGGGAGGATACATGAGACGAAGTGGGAAAGAAAGAGACCGAGAGACCGGTGGCTGAAGGGGGTGGAAGAAAGCGTGAAGAAGAGAGGAGAAGACTGGACAAGGGTGGAAGCTGAGAGATGGTGGGAAGACAGAAGATGTTGGAGAGGCTTGTGTTGCAAACAGACCCGGCCAGTGGCTGGAAACTGTGCAAGATGATGATGAACCTTGAATAATTGGTCATTAATTTCTTGCAAGATAGAGCACTCAAATTACATGTGTATTTGTATATAAATGTGGAACTGTATGATTTTTGAGAGCAATACTATTGACGAGCTACTTTCAATACTCGTAAGTACAATAGTTTTTCTGGATGAAAAATTTTGAAATTGGCAAAATATAGAAAAATATATTTTTCTGCACTTTTTTTTTCTTTTCAACTTTGTCATGCTAACCTTTATTGTTTAAGCACTTTTTGAAATGCTGTTTAAGTACAAACTCTGTTTTATATGTTTATTATGGCCGCTTCTGTTACTCGGGGAATTTTCTGATTTATCCTGGAAAAATCAGGGAATTGTCAGGGAAATCTGTTAGTTGGTTTTGGTAGACATCCTGCTTCTGCTCCTTATTCCTGCTATCACATCCGGTTCGTTATACAGTGCATGAATTTCTGTATTTTTTCTTTTTCTGAAGTTTCCCTGCTCTAATACCAACCCGAAGATTTTTCTTAACACTTTGTTTTCAAAGGTCAATATTTTGATGTCCTTGATAACAGTTTACTGCTGAATAGTTTATTCATTGCAAAAACGTTATGCACCTCTCTGCAGATTTTATATGGTTCATTATCTCTTCCTCCATGTTATTCCTAGTTACGATGCTTCCTAGATATTTGAAGGATCCAGTCTTCTTAACAGCAAGCTTCCTATCTCTAGTGTCCCCATCGCTTCTTCTTTATTCTCCCTTGTAACTACCATACACTCCGTTTTCTCTTGATTGATCCTCAGACCCACTTTTTGTGCCTCCCCTCTTAACACTTTAGCTGTCCTTTTTAGTTCCTCTTCATTCTCTGTTATGACAACAATATCGTTGACAAATGCTAGCAGTTGACCTCACCACCTATGTTCACACCTCTTCCCATCGATGACACCTTCTATAATGTCTTTTCCAATATCAGATTAATAAAACACTTTATTTTGTTTGTTTTGTTTTTACTTGCAGACTGTACAGCAGGAATGTGACAGGCTGCAGGACTCTCTGGACCTGCAGAAGAAGGAAGCGAAGTCTGTCCAGAAGACTCTAGATGCCACTGCCTCGGAGTTGACCACCCTGAAGGGGAAACTCCAGGAAGTGACGTCTGAACGAGACAGACTGGAAAATGCTGCAGAGGCGGCTTCCCGCGAGAGAACTTCGTTGGAGGCTCAAGTGAAGGGATTGAAGCAGGAGAAGGCGGCGGAGGCAACCACTCGGCAGCAGCTGGAGACTGAGGTCACACGGCTTGCCGATGAGGTATTGATGTTTCCCGGTTATAATTGAATACAGATTCAAGTGCCATATGATGAAGTTGAATTACTTTATATTTGTGAATACATCGCAATATCCCCATACCCTAATTTTCGGAAGGAAATCTTTGGTTGGTTGGTTGGTTGGTTCTTAAGTTTAGGGGCTGCGACAACGCGGTCATGTAGCCCCGTGTACTTTGGGTGTGTGTAGAATCTGTCTGATAACCGGTGTTAATTGTGATGACTGTATTAATGTGTGTTATCTGTTATTTTAATTTAAGTACTGCAACTTAGAATTTTTCAAATAGTTCCTACTTTTGCCGCCAAGCACCACCGTCAACGACTACTAGGCTAAGTTCACAACTCAGCTGCTAGACGCCACCGCAGTCGGCTCTTGGCAACGAACTTAGAAACCTAAGAGCGTTGTTTACAATAACCTATCCAATTTAGCTTCACACAGGTGCAATTAGTGGAAGGATCTTTAACATGCCATAAATCTATGACATGGGACCGCCGGCTTTACTTCCCCTCCGAAGGAAGGCATACTGAGGGATTTTTAACGCTCTTAAAAAATCCGACGGCTTCGGCCGGGTTTGAACCCGCTATCAAGGAAATCTTTAAGAATTTTATTTTAAAAAAGTGATTCCTTTGACACACTGTCTCACACAGTTTTATCCAGTAAAAGAAAGTAGTTTTTTTTAGAAAAGTAGTTCAAATAGAGAAAAGTATTCTTTTAAAAGGCCGGCCCCGTGGTGTTGGGGTAGCACGCCTGCCTCTCACCCTGAGACCCCGGGTTCGATTCCCGGCTCCTTCATGGGTTTAAGAAACTGACGTGAGGGCTGGAACGGGCTGCACTCAGCCTCATGAAGACAATTGAGTAGCTGTCTGACAGTAAGGCAGCTCCCCGGCCCCGAAAACAAAGATTAACGACCGAGGGGACTCGATGCGCTGACCAAGCGTCACCACAATATCTGCAGACCAAATGGTTGGGCAGTGGTGGCTTGTTAGGCCTAGGCCTTTCGTGGGCTGTAGTGCCAGGGGTTATACTTTTTTTAAAGTATGTTATATATTAAGATACTTCATCAAGACTGAAGGTAAGCCTCCGTGGCTTAGGCGGCAGCTCGCCGGCCTCTCACCGCTGGGTCCGTGGTTCAAATCCCGGTCACTCCATGTGAGATCTGTGCTGGACAAAACGGAGGCAGACAGGTTTTTCTCCAGGTATTCCGGTTTTCCCTGTCAAAATTTCATTCCAGCAACACTCTCCAAAATCATTTCATTTCATCGGTCATTCATTTAATCATTGCCCCAGAGGAGTGCGTCAGGCCTCGGCAGCCGGCACAGTTCATATCCTCGCCGCTAGATGGGGGCTTCATTCATTCCATTCCTGACCCGGTCGGAGACTGGAAGCAGGCTGTGGATTTTCATTTCATCAAGACTGAAGAAGGCAAACATAATGCCGAAACTGTGATGGTGTCACAACGATGCTGCCCCCCATCCCTTTTCTATAAATCTTGGAACCTGTTGAGCCTTCTGCAAGTCTCTGGAAATACCCGATGTTAACGTTTCGAACACTGACGTGTTCATAAGCACGAGGCTGATCTTCACTTACGGTTTAGGTCTCGTTTCCTACCCTGAGATGACATTGAAACGTCTGCAAATCGCGGCAAATACATTAGTCAAGTGACATTGAAGTGCGCTGAGTTATTTGCTACAAAACTTGCGCCCTTGCTTTGGCAAATTTCATCAAATCTACCGTATAGTGTAAAGTATCAGAATTGAAATGTGGAAAAGTGGTATTAAAGATATTGAATTCAATACGGGAAAAAAATGATCATGACTAAAGTCATTGATATACAAACCCTGATTCAAAATAAAAGCAAGAAATTATACTTAAAACCACCAAGTTTGTAGTTGACACACCTCACTTCCCCTCAAGGAAGACAGATTGGAAGGACCGCCCATGAATTAATACCCCAGAGGATGCTACCATCTGAACAAATTGAGACCCCTAAGTTTAGAAAGGAAAACACTGTATACGTTTCACACACATCATCTGTTATAACATATAGTACATTAGAAAACATTAACAAGCATTTATATTATATCAAAGGTGTAGATTTCACAGGAAGTATGCACTTACTTTTCGATATGTATTACTAAAACATATAACCTCCATGGAAGCCTGTGACATTCCTTATTATACGATATCTCTTGAAAACTGTAGCTCATAACCTGATTATTAGTTGCTTGATTAATAGGGGCTGCTAACTTGAAGTACGTAGCCTAAGCCAACTCCTTAAAATGTAGAATCGTCGATCTGATTACCAAGTCCAAATATCATATCTGATATTCTTCCACAATGTAATTCAATATCTCACTAATGTAGGATAATGTCGTATTCGACAAAGAATTCATCGTTTCCAGAAACCAGGTATCAAATAAAACTTAACTTCTTGACCAACGTAAAATATCAACTTCTCCCTGACATGGTTGCCGTCGTCCTTCTTCTTTTCTCAACAGCTGACTATTGGAGCTTAAACAACAACAACTAGTTTCAATACTCATGACAAATGCCTAGCGTTTAGTAGCCGACTACTTCTCTTGACATTTCCATTCTAAATAATTATATAGCAGACCATAACGGTATTTTACCAGTGAACAGGATTAAGAAAGTTACAAATAAAATATTAGTTTAAAATCCCTATCCACTGTTCCAAGATGCGGTGCCAACTTCACACAAGAAATCATGGGCTGAGCACATAAAATAACCTAGCAGATTTAGAACGACATATGCACCAAAATAAAGATCACTTACATTACCTTTCTCTTAGAATCGGAACGATACTTACAAGTACCTCAGTAGTGAAATATAAGGCATGACCAACACAAAACGATGGCCTTTCGAAGATTTCCAAAACTGGCATGTCGCCAATAAATAATAATAATTATTAAATAGGAACTCCAAAACAGCACAAACACTTCATATCAGCCCTCCACATAAATCTCCGATCACTAGTCATCTATCAATTGGTACACACGAAGTACCAAACATGACTGCTTTGCCTTGCACATAAAATATTCATTTTAAAACAACTATTCCAATGCGTTAACGTAGTAGGCCATATTTCTTCATATTTCAAGTAAGTTGAGACCACCTGATAGCTCGAGGCTATTGGTTTATAGCCTAGATCACTAGCGGCTACATTTTTACGTCTCTCTTTGCCTCGTGAAAATCTAACACTCTCTGTTATTGATAATAATCAACGTACTTCTTTTTTATCTTTTTCCCAATTACAGCAGACAAGGTTAAACAGGTACCAAAATGTCACACAAGAAACATCAAGTTCTCAAGTCTACACCAGATAGTGCAGACCACGAAGGACTCTCAGCGAATCCCAGCATCTCCTGACATCTAGCGCCTCAACTAGGTACTAAGATCTCTGTACTCGTAAACCAGCTGATTCTTCCTTGGGACAAGGAAATAGGGTACTTACTGATGTGGCGGATTGTTACGCCACAGACTCCCCCCGGTGAAATTTGGTGATGGGTAAGACCCAAGCCAACGTAGAAACTGTAAATCCTGAAAGTTACATGTCTAGCATCCAGATCTCGTAGATAATTTTTTATATATATATATAACATGCATAAATTCAAGGTGGAAATTTACACCTTCGTAGCCAAGTCCATTCTAAATCCGCACCAAAATACACCTTCAGGTAGATAGTACAATAATATGAAGCGACTATGACCTCTCAAAAAACCATACATGCAGATATAAACATGCATCTTACATGAGAATAGACTTTCAGACAACAGGTACAATCAGTTTACAATGGTGAAATACAGTCATGACTTCTACTCAAGACCAGCACAGAGCCGTTTCCATTTCCAGAAGTAGGTTTCCATAATCCGGGCCCTTGGATACTTACACCTCCAACCAGGATCTTCAACGCAGACAAGTCCAGTAAGCATAACTGCTAACACAATTGCACTAGGCCAGAAACACGTAGAGGAATAGCTTACAAATAAGATTAAACTTCCAAGATAAAACAATTAGTAACAACAATAATCGTGATATTTAAGTAAAATAAGGCAAGCAGTATTAAAACGCAGAACTACCCCAGCAGACATCTACACCTTTTCACAATACCAGTTTTAACATACATAGTCAGTTAGTGAAAAAACATTAAAACAAGAAGTTAGTTACAATAAGTAAGAGGAAAACAATTATTTTCCAACCAAATAATTAAAATTGGTGAACTAAAATCCACCCAACATGGAAAAGAGTACTTTACGCCAAAGAAAAAAATAAAGTTAAGTGAAAGTTAGCAAAAATCTCATGTTATCCATCTGCGCACATCCCATCTAACAAATTTACCAGAAGAAAAACAAGGCTCGAACACCCAAAAAGCAAAGAAAATTCCCAAAGAAGAAGAAAACATCCGAGAAAACTAAATAAAGAGAAAACAGCTGACCACACGTACATCCCAGAACAAGAAATACACACCAAAAAACACAATTATTCACAAACGCATATACAGAAGGTTCACACCCAAAGAAAATCTATAGTTACCACCCACTGAAATTGCCAAATATTCCAGAATATAAATTAGCATCCCTTTAAACGTCTTTTATACAAACACTATTATATTAATAAATACCCTTTTTATGCAGTCTCAGACCAAACAGAAACAATTAAAACGAGACAAAGCACGTATTTCATGAGATCTATATGAGCCCTTGCATAATATAAAACACTTACCATACATAAATTCAGTCTATACTTCCATCGACTTACCATACATAAATTCGGCAAATACTTCAATCGACTCACCTTAAACTGAGTCACTTACCACCATTTTAAAGACACTTTAACCAATACTAATTCATATACTCGGACCTTAAGTGAAACCTGAATATTAATCCCCTTGAAATAAAACAAAACAATCCCTTAACTTTATGCATGCCAAACAGCAAAAATTACCCACCCATAAAATACAATAAAAACCATGCAGTACATACATACATCATTCATATACCAGAGAATACAAACACCGAACATATATACCAGAGAAAATTTAAGCACACATAGAGTTGATCGATGCGTACAATCCGAAAATTGTAGCACTACATGTACCTAATCATACATACAGAGGGAGGAAAAATTATGTACTCTTGTTCCAGAACATACAATCTAGAAAATAGTACTTCCAGCAACAATAAATACATACAAAAACATACATACAGGGGGAGGATCATACATACAGAGGGAGGAAAAATAATGTACTCTTGTTCCAGAAACATACAATTTAGAAAATTGTACATCCAGCAACAATAAATACATACAAAACATACATACAGGGGGAGGATCATACATACAGAGGGAGGAAAAATAATGTACTCTTGTTCCAGAAACATACAATTTAGAAAATTGTACATCCAGCAACAATAAATACATACAAAACATACATACAGGGGGAGGATCATACATACAGAGGGAGGAAAAATAATGTACTCTTGTTCCAGAAACATACAATTTAGAAAATTGTACATCCAGCAACAATAAATACATACAAAACATACATACAGGGGGAGGATCATACATACAGAGGGAGGAAAAATAATGTACTCTTGTTCCAGAAACATACAATTTAGAAAATTGTACATCCAGCAACAATAAATACATACAAAACATACATACAGGGGGAGGATCATACATACAGAGGGAGGAAAAATAATGTACTCTTGTTCCAGAAACATACAATTTAGAAAATTGTACATCCAGCAACAATAAATACATACAAAACATACATACAGGGGGAGGATCATACATACAGAGGGAGGAAAAATAATGTACTCTTGTTCCAGAAACATACAATTTAGAAAATTGTACATCCAGCAACAATAAATACATACAAAACATACATACAGGGGGAGGATCATACATACAGAGGGAGGAAAAATAATGTACTCTTGTTCCAGAAACATACAATTTAGAAAATTGTACATCCAGCAACAATAAATACATACAAAACATACATACAGGGGGAGGATCATACATACAGAGGGAGGAAAAATAATGTACTCTTGTTCCAGAAACATACAATTTAGAAAATTGTACATCCAGCAACAATAAATACATACAAAACATGCATACAGGGGGAGGATCATACATACAGAGGGAGGAAAAATAATGTACTCTTGTTCCAGAAACATACAATTTAGAAAATTGTACATCCAGCAACAATAAATACATACAAAACATACATACAGGGGGAGGAAAAATAATGTACTCTTGTTCCAGAAACATACAATTTAGAAAATTGTACATCCAGCAACAATAAATACATACAAAAACATACATACAGGGGGAGGATCATACATACAGAGGGAGGAAAAATAATGTACTCTTGTTCCAGAACATACAATCTAGAAAATTGTACATCCAGCAACAATAAATACATACAAAAACATACATACAGGGGGAGGATCATACATACAGAGGGAGGAAAAATAATGTACTCTTGTTCCAGAAACATACAATTTAGAAAATTGTACATCCAGCAACAATAAATACATACAAAACATACATACAGGGGGAGGATCATACATACAGAGGGAGGAAAAATAATGTACTCTTGTTCCAGAAACATACTATTTAGAAAATTGTACATCCAGCAACAATAAATACATACAAAACATACATACAGGGGGAGGATCATACATACAGAGGGAGGAAAAATAATGTACTCTTGTTCCAGAAACATACAATTTAGAAAATTGTACATCCAGCAACAATAAATACATACAAAAACATACATACAGGGGGAGGATCATACATACAGAGGGAGGAAAAATAATGTACTCTTGTTCCAGAACATACAATCTAGAAAATTGTACATCCAGCAACAATAAATACATACAAAACATACATACAGGGGGAGGATCATACATACAGAGGGAGGAAAAATAATGTACTCTTGTTCCAGAAACATACAATTTAGAAAATTGTACATCCAGCAACAATAAATACATACAAAAACATACATACAGGGGGAGGATCATACATACAGAGGGAGGAAAAATAATGTACTCTTGTTCCAGAAACATACAATTTAGAAAATTGTACATCCAGCAACAATAAATACATACAAAACATACATACAGGGGGAGGATCATACATACAGAGGGAGGAAAAATAATGTACTCTTGTTCCAGAACATACAATCTAGAAAATTGTACATCCAGCAACAATAAATACATACAAAACATACATACAGGGGGAGGATCATACATACAGAGGGAGGAAAAATAATGTACTCTTGTTCCAGAAACATACAATTTAGAAAATTGTACATCCAGCAACAATAAATACATACAAAACATACATACAGGGGGAGGATCATACATACAGAGGGAGGAAAAATAATGTACTCTTGTTCCAGAAACATACAATTTAGAAAATTGTCCATCCAGCAACAATAAATACATACAAAACATACATACAGGGGGAGGATCATACATACAGAGGGAGGAAAAATAATGTACTCGTGTTCCAGAAACATACAATTTAGAAAATTGTACATCCAGCAACAATAAATACATACAAAACATACATACAGGGGGAGGATCATACATACAGAGGGAGGAAAAATAATGTACTCTTGTTCCAGAAACATACAATTTAGAAAATAACAATCTCGCCTAATACAGAGCCTTAGTTCAAATTAGCATTACACCAGCGCCTAATGTGATTATAAGAACCACATAAGTCACACCTCTTACCTCCGAAAGAACTCCCTGCCTAGGTCCTCCTGTGACATGCCCCTGAGAAGAATTACCTCTTCCAACTACAGGTACAACATCACGACACACATTACCCTAAAAACAATTATTAGTATATCTGCTATCTCCTTTCATATCTCCAGTATGACCAGCACTGGAACCCTGAAATGCTGTAGAAGAAACATTTGGAGCCAAGAGCCCATGACTAAAAGGGCATACCAAAGGAAAATTCCCCGTGCGTGTGGAGTCAGCTCTTCTGAACTTTAACCAAGGAAGCAACAATTTTCTCTTCGTTCCACTGAACGGCAAAAACCTTCACATAATATTTAATATCAGAGAAATAGTCACTAAGGGTCTCTTCCATAAGCTGACCTCTAAATAAATAACGTCTATGCAGATCAGATAAAGTATGAGGAGTAATAAAATAATCTAAGATTTGTAACTGAAAATCAAGAAGCGATTTTCCACCTGCTAAATTGTCAATCAAAATATCCCTAATCATTCCTAGGGTACAAGGGAACAAAATCCTAAATATTTGGCACTCAGTAAGTCCAAACACAATCGCAGTATCCTTTAACTCTACTAATTTTCGTAAGAATTGAATTAAATAATCAACATCACTCCCGTCACAGCAATGAAAATCTTTTAGAATTGTTGACAGAGGGTTTGGAAGCGATGCAAAACTGGCACTACGATCAGGAAGCACATTACTACCCTCAAACAGACGAGCGCTATTATTCACATTTAGACTGTGATCAGATAAACGCTGTGGCATCTCAATGAAATTATTTAATAAGGAAGCACTTGTCTGAACAGCCGGCCCCGTGGTGTAGGGGTAGCGCGCCTGCCTCTCGCCCGGAGGCCCCGGGTTCGATCCCCGGCTCCGTCAGGGATTTTAAAACTGACGTGAGGGTTGGAACTGGGTGCACTCAGCCTCGTGAGGACAATTGAGTAGCTGTCTGACAGTGAGACAGTGCCCCGGTCACGAAAACCAAGATTAACGGCCGAGGGGACCCGACGCGCTGACCACGCGTCACCCCAAAATCTGCAGGCCAAATGGCTGGGCAGCGGTCGCTTGGTAGGCCTAGGCCCTTCAAGGGCTGTAGTGCCACGGGGTTAGTTTTACTTGTCTGAACAGACTGTGAACAATAGGGTACATTAGAAGTGAGGTTATCTTCTCTATTAGGAGTGCTTATATAACGGAGTGAAGAAACAAATCTAGAAATTATTATTATTTAGACTTTCAAAAATAGATCTATCACCGCATGACATACCAGAAGGTAACAGGAATTTCGTCTCATTTTCTTTCCCAACAGTCGACACATTGCTATCCCTCACGTTATTGATATTATGTTCAGCATTAAATAACAAGGCAGATGCCGAATTCCTAACGGAATTAGGATCCAAACTAACTTCATGCCAATTGTTACTTTTAGAACTGACACTATTTGACAACACGACAGAATCACCCTTATCATCATCATCATCTTGAGCAGTTTCCAACCGCTGGTCGGGTCTGCTTAATCACCCTTATCAGCACTATTATTCTGAGCCCACACTCGATCATACACTTCTGACAACTTAGTGCGTAAAATAGACAATTCTTTAGAAAATAACTCATCTTCATTAGACCAAACTTTTATAAGATCAGATAACCTCAAAAGCCAATGTAAAGCCCGATGCTTTACCCTATTCATTTGGGACATCGATGGATCACTTTCACTTTTTAACACAGAAATATCGTCAAACAAGGTATGAACAGATGGTATAACAAGACTTACCTACTATCTAATGTTCGTATTTAAAATCCGGGACAGAAACATTACCATGCTTTAACTCTCTTAGTAAATTCAGATCCAATTCATAATGGCCACCAGGAATGCCACCTCGAATTAGAACTTCATAACCAATTTCATCACATTTCAGATAGTAATAATTTGGCAAAACACGTCTTTCCATTTGGGCCATAGTATAGGTACATGAAACACAAGAATACAATATTAATTACATTCACCAAAATGATAACACCCGATAATTACGATTGTAACTAGTTTATTCCTCTCCAAACTCAGGTCCTCAATTTTTCCAACAACAAGCAAGAGTAAGACCTAACCATGCTCTGCACATAACACTTGACACACCTCACTTCCCCTCAAGGAAGACAGATTGGAAGGACCGCCCATGAATTAATACCCCAGAGGATGCTACCATCTGAACAAATTGAGACCCCTAAGTTTAGAAAGGAAAACACTGTATACGTTTCACACACATCATCTGTTATAACATATAGTACATTAGCAAACATTAACAAGCATTTATATTATATCAAAGGTGTAGATTTCACAGGAAGTATGCACTTACTTTTCGATATGTAGTACTAAAACATATAACCTCCATGGAAGCCTGTGACATTCCTTATTATACGATATCTCTTGAAAACTGTAGCTCATAACCTGATTATTAGTTGCTTGATTAATAGGGGCTGCTAACTTGAAGTACGTAGCCTAAGCCAACTCCTTAAAATGTAGAATCGTCGATCTGATTACCAAGTCCAAATATCATATCTGATATTCTTCCACAATGTAATTCAATATCTCACTAATGTAGGATAATGTCGTATTCGACAAAGAATTCATCGTTTCCAGAAACCAGGTATCAAATAAAACTTAACTTCTTGACCAACGTAAAATATCAACTTCTCCCTGACATGGTTGCCGTCGTCCTTCTTCTTTTCTCAACAGCTGACTATTGGAGCTTAAGCAACAACAACTAGTTTCAATACTCATGACAAATGCCTAGCGTTTAGTAGCCGACTACTTCTCTTGACATTTCCATTCTAAATAATTATATAGCAGACCATAACGGTATTCTACCAGAAGCCTCCGTGGCTTAGGCGGCAGCACGCCGGCCTCTCACCGCTGGGTCCGTGGTTCAAATCCCGGTCACTCCATGTGAGATCTGTGCTGGACAGAATGGAGGCAGACAGGTTTTTCTCCGGATACTCCGGTTTTCCCTGTCAAAATTTCATTCCAGCAACCCTCTCCACTATCATTTCATTTCATCTGTCATTCATTTAATCATTGCCCCAGAGGAGTGCGTCAGGCCTCGGCAGCCGGCCCAGTTCATATCCTCGCCGCTAGATGGGGGCTTCATTCATTCCATTCCTGACCCGGTCGGAGACTGGAAGCAGGCTGTGGATTTTCATTTTCAACGGTATTCTACCAGTGAACAGGATTAAGAAAGTTACAAATAAAATATTAGTTTAAAATCCCTATCCACTGTTCCAAGATGCGGTGCCAACTTCACACAAGAAATCATGGGCTGAGCACATAAAATAACCTAGCAGATTTAGAACGACATATGCACCAAAATAAAGATCACTTACATTACCTTTCTCTTAGAATCGGAACGATACTTACAAGTACCTCAATAGTGAAATATAAGGCATGACGAACACAAAACGATGGCCTTTCGAAGATTTCCAAAACTGGCATGTCGCCAATAAATAATAATAATTATTAAATAGAAACTCCAAAACAGCACAAACACTTCATATCAGCCCTCCACATAAATCTCCGATCACTAGTCATCTATCAATTGGTACACACGAAGTACCAAACATAACTGCTTTGCCTTGCACATAAAATATTCATTTTAAAACAACTATTCCAATGCGTTAACGTAGTAGGCCATATTTCTTCATATTTCAAGTAAGTGGAGACCACCCGATAGTTCGAGGGTATTGGTTTATAGCCTAGATCACTAGCGGCTACATTTTTACGTCTCTCTTTGCCTCGTGAAAATCTAACACTCTCTGTTATTGATAATAATCAACGTACTTCTTTTTTATCTTTTTCCCAATTACCGCAGACAAGGTTAAACAGGTACCAAAATGTCACACAAGAAACATCAAGTTCTCATGTCTACACCAGATAGTGCAGACCACGAAGGACTCTCGGCGAATCCCAGCATCTCCTGACATATAGCGCCTCAACTAGGTACTAAGATCTCTGTACTCGAAATCAGCTGATTCTTCCTTGGAACAAGGAAATAGGGTACTTACTGATGTGGCGGATAGTTACGCCACAGTAGTGATGAGGAACAAACAGTAAGCTTACATTGTTAGTAACTTATTTAAGGCGACACTCCTGAGGTAAACAGATATTTTTACCTAATGCATGGATTTTCACGAAACTTTGTGGGAATGTCACCCAAACAAAAGTAGAGATATCACAAACATTTGTTTCATATACAATTAATAGTTTGTCCAAAATAATTTTTTTTGATTTTTGATTTTTGGAATTTTTAATTCCATTTATTTCATAGATTTCAAATGACATGTTAATGGAAATTTGGAATTAGGTAGATAATACTTCTTTAAAGGACACTACGTATCGATTTTTCTGTAAATAATTTTTACAATAAGATATTATAGTACTAAATTTGTGTAATTTTTTTGTTAAAAAATGTTGCACTTTTACATCCCTACTACTGGGAAGAATTCTGCAATCAAGAATTCCATACGCAGATTTCCTAATATAGCTGTGATACATACACCATACAAATTTTGTTACATTTGGCAGAATATTATGGGAGAAAAATAGGATTTAAATGTAAAATTACTATTGGCGGGAAAATTAAAGCAAAGTTCAAGTGACGTTATCTTCCTGATCCATTACCTAGAAGTCACCAGCACCTTATGTTTTTCCTTCCTTTAGTTTCTTAGCAGCTTCTGTACGAATATTGATAATTTTGGAAGCTTGTCTAGTATCTTGATACACAACTACAAGAGGTTACTTGCGCGCTAACTTCACAAAAGTAAACAGACTGGCTACCGCCACAGAACTCACAAGAAAGAAGAAACATACAAAAATAACAAAACTTATAGTTATCGACATTATTGTAGTGACATCAGGAATACCAATACAAGCATACAATGTTGCTCAATGACAGTAGAGTTAAGTACTGAAATATTAGTCCTTTGCAGGCTTTATAAATTAATTCAGAAAGATGATAGATCTTACAGCTCGATTCTGTAGAAATATATGCGGGAGGGGGGTGGCGGCGGCTGTTGGCCCAACCCCGGGATATTTTATTGATTTGATTGAATGAAAAAATGACATGATAAATAATCTAACCAAGCATTTCAGCAGATGCCACACCCATTTCTGCTGTGTGCAGACTGACAAACAAAGCATTATTAAGGTAACAAATTGTTTGAATTCAACGGAATAATGTTGTGACAAGAAAGAAGAAACCCTATCCTTTCAATTTCAGTCATAACAAAAAAATCACCAAAATGAACAAAATATCGACTTTTATCTCCGGAGTGTCGCCTTAAGCTGACGGCAGACTTTATCGTTACTCACAAGCCAATTGTGACTCGCTGCCACTCAATTCACATGCTAATGATAAGTGCTCGGATTTTTAGGTAAATAAATATATTTATAAATATGGATAAGGGGCACCTGCTACATTGCAACAAACTTGATGTGACTGCTAGGACTTCAGGAAACCTCACACAACTCTAGCTAGCCATAGGAAACTACAACAACATATATTTTTTTATGTAAATACATATTTTAAACATTTTGTCTATAAATTCATAAATTCCTGCTTTTCACTTATTAGCACATAAAAAGACATAATATTTACATATTTTGAAATCAGTTTTAAATCAGTTATTGCATTTTTGTTCTGTGTTACTTCAACGGGGAAGAACCAGTGAACTATCTAATCTTCATGCAGAGAGTATGTCAGCTTGCAGCATTGTTTTTCCTGTATTGTCGCCCCGACCAACTCACTGTGGAAGCCGAGGATGCCTTAAGTAAAAGCAACTACAAGTTATCGTCTGCAGCGTTATGTTGCAGAATTTAAAGATAATTTTACTTCTGATGGGCGTTCTGTTCTGCCAACCATGTGGGAAAGCAATCAAGGCTGAACAGCGATCTCAAGTTACACCACACCTCGAGGGCAAGAAACTTATTGCCGCAGTTTCGTGCCTTCAGAAGAAGTGTTTCGCGATAATCGTCGGTCATTTGTGATGGAAAACCTGAAGATGTATCTCGTTGTGTATTGTAATTCTTCAGCAGTCAGTGAGGCATAGCATAAATTGCATTCGTGAATTGTGTATATTGCCATTAATAAACTAAATTATAATTAAATAGATTTTTAGTACCTAAATATCCGAGCCTTAATGATAACACAGGCCTACAATAAAAGAAATTTTTTTTGGTTCCGGGGATTTTGTAACTGATTTTAGGTGTACTTCGGTCGCTGAATCTAAATATGAAATCAATTTTCCTCTAACACCTCTATTTTTTTAGATATCAGTTTTCCTCTATATCTCGATTTTTTAGCCTATTTTCAATTTTGTAAAAATAGGCTTATGAGATCACCTTTTGTCCGTGTGTGTGTGTCCCCCCCTAATAAAATCTAAACGGCTGGAGAGATTTTAATGAAACTCGGTAAGTTTATAGCTCTATTCCGGATAACCTCGACCGTGCCCTCCAAATTTTGTTACGTCTCACCAATCCAACATGGCGGCTGTGCGAAATATTTCACCAGCATTCAATATCTCCGAAACTATTACAGATATCACCCTGGAATTTTGTATGATGATAAAGAGAACTACTAGAAATTCACTTATGTGACCTTTGAAAACCTGGTAACTACAAAACCAACATGGCGGCCAAGCGAAGTTGCGACATTTAAATGGACGTTTCTCGCGATTTAACCAACCAAACGCAATGAAACATGGCACAGTATATGTTTATATACATTGTAATGCACCGATATCTAACTTCGTTCAATTGTTTACTTAACCTCAAAATGGCGGCTGTGCGAAATATTTCACAGGCATTCAATATCTCCGAAACTATTTATGATATCAACCTGAAATTTTGTACGGTGATAAAGAGCACTGCTGCAAGTTTATCTATGTAACTTTCAAGAACCTGTAAACTACGAAACGAACATGGCGGCCAAGCGAAATCGAAACATTCTAATACATTTTTCTCGTGATTTAATCATATGAGCGCATTGAAATGTGGTACAGTGAATGATTATACATATTGTCACTCACTGGCATCTAATTTAGTTCAATTTTTTACATAAACTGAAGATCGCGGCTGTGCGAAATTTTAAAATTAAGTTTTTATTCTTGTGTCGTAATCATGCGATTGAAGTGAAAGTTTGAATAATGAAGCTACGCAATAATTTTCCTTTAATGGTACATAACTCTATGGCCTATACATATAATAATCCAAAATGGCGAGCTTCCGAAATATTTTGACGGTTCTCAATATCTAAGAATCTTTTCCAGCAATCAAACTGATTTTTTTAAAGTTCATAGAAGCTATGAACATAAGTTCACCTATAGGACTTTCTGTAACCTGGTGAGCACAAATCCAACATGGCGGCGACGCGAAGTATAAATATTTAAATGGACGTTTCTCACAATTTAACCATCTGAGTGCAGTGAAACTTTGCACGTTAATGCTTATACAAATGTTAATCCACTGGTATCTAATTTATTTCAATTGTTTTCATAACCACAAGATGGCAGCTGTGCGAAATTTTAAAATCTCGTTTTTACTTTTTGTGTCCTAATCATGCGATTGAATTCTGAAAACCACGCAGAAGAAGAATATTCAACGACCCCTTAGTTGAATGAGAGAAAATCATCTTTCTTCCACTACATATCAAGCTGTATGAAGCAGTTTGTGAAGGCTCTTGATAAGAACGGATCATGCTTTGCATTTATAGGAAATAAAGTGCCTCACTTGAGTATGGAAAAACTTAAAGCAGGGATATTTGATGGCCCACAAATAAGACAACTCATTAAGGATCCTGACTTCGTAAATTCGATGAATGAATCTGAGCTAAAAGCCTGGACTTCATTTGTGACAGTTGTAAAACATTTTCTAGGCAAACGCTTAGCTGAAAACTATGTTGAACTGGTAAACAAGATGCTTAACAGTTTCAAATCCGTTGGGTGCAAAATGAGTAATAAGGTGCACTATTTACACAGCCACTTAGACCGTTTAACTGAAAATTTAGCAGACACCAGTGAGGAACAAGGTGAACGATTTCACCAGGATATTAAAACTGGGGAGGATCGTCACCAAGGAATATGGGACATGCACATGGTGGCAGATTACTGAGCTGGAGTTAAAAAGGGACTGTTCCAAAATACTTTCAGGAATGTCACGAAAAAGAAGCTTCCGAAGTGTTCAGTGACTGGTTGGTTTCATTCATCACTTCTTCCTCTATGTTTGTATGTAATAATATTTGTATAATATAATAATGAAAATTCCGTGTTTAGTTTTTTTGTTACCATACGATAGTGTAATGTATATTTCACAAAAATATAATATCTCAGAAACTAGAGCTGCTAGGCAAAACCTAAGTGCATATTTGAATTCAGGCCATCAAATTCATATAAAATCAGCTTAAAAAGCCCCGGCACAAAATCACTGTTGACCAGTGTAAGATATACATTCGGCTGGCCATCATTAAGACAAAATTTTGATGGCAGTGGAGTCTATAATCTAGATATTATGGTGCACACTCGGCTGGAGATAAGATTAGTGTCACTCTAGCCTATTCTGATTCTCACCACGGCAAACCTAATGAATTCACATTAACGTGCACGCTCCATCGGCCATCGTTAGGGTGTAGATTCAGCATCTGAAGGGTTCAGTATTGTGATGTTACTGTGCATGCATCCTAGAAGATCCTTTGTATACAATGTGTGGTGGATACAAAATCTTGTTGAAATTTAGAAAGAAGGAATACAGTACCAATATAATGTCGGCAACCCAGATTTCACTTCCAATTTTTGAAGGAAGAAAAAAAAATTGGGTTGTATTCGCTTATATTTGGTGGCTTGTGACGGGAAGTGAGATTTGTACTACAGTCGAGTCCCACTATTCCAAACTAATTGGGACCGAATCCTGTTCGGTTTAGTGGGAATTTCAGAATAGGCGGATTTCATTAATAATATCAACGTATTGACTTATTAAGGCGTAAATTAAGTGTGGGGACATCTGCTAATGTCAGCTCTACACAGTATTGATCAGCCTGTGAATAGGTTCAGTGAAAGTCTGAAGGGAAGGACAGTGACCTTCCGACTACTCGTAGCGCAGGCAATTGACTGTGTTTTAAAAATAGACTCGTCACCTTACCCCCACCCTACCTATCTCTCTCGCCCCGCATTCCATACACACAACTCACGTCCTTGACGTCAACTGTTCAACACTAAACATGCCAAGTAAACGAAGTCGTAGCTCATGTACATTAAAAGAAAAACTTTTAAGTGTTAAAAAGACTGAACAAAGGAGAAAGTGCTACTAAATTATCACTCGAATATGGTGTGGGAAAAGCAACGATTAGTGACTGGAAAAAGAAACACGTTAAAATTGAGCAGTTTTGTTCTGCTTCAAGTGAAAAAGTAAAGAACAACAATCAGTATTTTTTTCTGAACTCTGTTCGAAAGAGGCAGATTTTCGGAATAGGGGACTCGACTGTATGTACAAAATATTTATCATACCTGGATATTTTTCTTGTAGGTACTTCGTGCTGAACGTAAAGTGGCGGAGGAAGTGGAGAAGTGCCGCGCAGTTCAAGAAGCTTTAGATGCAAGCCGGCAGGAATGCAAGAAGCGAAGTGTACTTAGTTTGGAGATGGAAGACTACGAGGTATGTTATGTCAATTCTATTGTCCAAGTTTCTCAATCTATTTTGCCAGTGTACTGTTGGGTCCATCAGTTGGTATGATAGACTGGCTAAGGCCGGTATTCCACTATCAACGAAATTTGTTAAAGATCTTTTAGAGAAGATGTGACAGTGTAATGGGGAAATCTTTTATAAAAGGTGGTTTTATAAAATTTGTATGACCACATGTATTAGTCTTGTGTAGTTCGCGAACGAACTAGTTCGGAAGAGCGGGTCCCACAGACGAACTACCGAACACATCCCTCGCTTGTTAGTTCGTTCGATCTTTTTCCGCTGACCGACTTCTAACAGCGCGAGAGCTCAGGTCCGCCGTAGCTCGTCACGTCACCACTCATTGCACAATCACATGCGCTTTTATTTTCTTTCAGTCAGTTCACTTGATTGAGTGTATCTATTGATAGTGGCAAGATTGTCAAGTTTTGGCGCAGTGATTGTTCAATGTTGGTTTATAATAATAACAACAGTATAACACACTACTAGTGCGATCACGCTAATAGGTAGGGACCTGAAAAAATCGCATTTGCGATAAATGCGAAATTTTAAATTTCGTACAGAATCCAAGCCTACGTTAATTTTAATGTGAAAATAAAACATTTTTACGCTTAAATCAAAGTGCTACAAAATGCGAATTGTGACCCAAAATGCGAAAATACCAAATAAGTGTGATTTTATGGCGAAATTACTTTTAATCTGCTAATTTATTTGCGAATTTGTTTATTAAACAAAAGAAAATGTTTAGTAGGAGGCCTAATCGCTCGCTAGCGATACCTCATCTCGGACTCGCAGTGTGTGTATTGGTCGATATAACAATCGATTTCTGTATCGATACGAACTTTCGTCTATCTATAACTTATTCAGACAGCTGACGAACGAAACTCGTTTGTGTACTTGGCGCATTGTGGCGACTGGTGGTTTGTCGAACACGTGGACTTCGCTAAACGGAAAATGTTGCGGCTTGTCGCTTGAATAGTAACCTTATTCTTTTTGTAACCTTCAAGCACTTCAAGGTTCAAAGTTTTTTTTTTTTTCTAGAAATGGGACGTACTGCTGTAGATCTTTTGTGGACACCAACAAACAATGTGGACAGTGAGCGTGTTTTGTCGCACTACAATACAGTTGTTACATACAGAAGGTGTAACTTGAAAGAGAGCAACGCAGAGTTATTTACAATGCTTTCATTTGAACATTAAATTGTGTCTCAAGTGTCGCGAATCAAGTCATATAGTCCGGAAAAATCCGGAAAAAATTAGATGCTAATTTTCCAAAAATAGATGCTAAATAGGGAAAAATAAATGCTAATTTAAAGGAAAATAGATGCTAAATTTTCAGGTCCCTACAAATAGGTAATAACTACCTTATATTTGTAATGTAATACAGTGGCGGTTCATAAATTCAAGTTACTGATAGTTAACTGATTTAGATGTGGGGATAGTTCCACAGTATTATTTAACTTAGTCATTTTGGATTATTTGAAAATATGTTCAATTCTTTAGAAAATTGGCGAACTGGATTAACATTACCATTTTAATGAACTGGTTGATATTTATTTTTGTCGATACGTGGTGATATAACTACTTTTTACCTGCTTTTAAGAAATGAACATTATGATGATTCACAAAGAAAAGCTAACTTCTATGGACAAAAACTCTGAACTAATAAAACCTATTCCTCCCATTTATGCCATAAAGATAATGTACCCAACGGTTTCAGAGCAGCCAAATAATGAATATCACGAAGCAAGTAAGAAATGAAACGAAAATTGCGGGGTGTTACGTCTTATCATCACCTAGTGAAAAGTAGGAAATGGAATCGGATGGTGACGCGCCGATATACGCGAAAAATTATGATAATAATTGTTGTTTTAAGGTGCCTAACATCTTGGTTATCGACCTCACGCAAGGGAAAAAAAAAGAAAATAATAAGTGTATGCTTCTACGAACAGATCGTCGATACTGTTTTTCTTTTAGGTACGGTACGGGTATTTCACTAATGATAAACAAATGACGACTTTTGGCTTTATAAACAATAGAAAGAGAAGTTTTCTCAGAAGGAAAGACATGGACCCTAGTTAAAAGGATGGCCAACAGTAGAGTGAGATGGAAGAAGTTTGTAGCTATCGTATGTTCCTACAAGGAATAGAAAGAAATAAGGAATTTCACTAATGTTTCAATACTCATATTTTTGTATTTTTTTATCTTAGAATATCAAAATCTAAAACACATTACTACACACGCGACATGTCAATATCTAAAACACGAACTGCACGTGCAGCGGCATGGTAACTGTTACAGTAGCCTACAGTATTGCTTGAAACGAGAGCAATGTGAATGAGCAATCAATGGTGACGAGTAATGAGTGGTGACAGACTGCTATAACAAACTAAGAGCGCGTGCAGTGGCAGTAGCAAGGCGAGCGAAGGATCTGTCTTCGAGATTGGAGCTAACAAACTAAAAGAGCGAACTAAAGGAGTTGCGAACTAAACTGATCGCTCCCAGCCGCGAACTATTATGCGCAAGACTAACATGTATGACCACATAAGTGATCATTTTCAATAAAAGTATTGATTCAGGCAAAACCCTAGCCCATTAAAAAACATAATTTGTATTTAAATTCGTCAATTTCACTTATGGTATTACAAGCCAGTGTAAATAAGCACTTCATCTTTAATGGTATGTAACACACATGTAACCAAGCACAAAATGCAAGTAGTGTCTAGTTGGCCGAATGAGCAGAGCGCTCGACTCCAGTACGGAAGGACCAGGGATCGAATCCCCCTCCTGCGTATAGTTTTAGTTCGTATGTTTCAGTTTTCATTGTTCGGGCAGTGGTTGTTTCGAATGTCACCATCATTCATTTCATCATAATCATTTATTTATTTATTTATCTATCTTATCATATTTATCGTATGGCTTTTAGTGCCGGGAGTGTCCGAGGACATGTTCAGCTGGCCTGAGTCTGTAGCTGCTTCCAGCGGACACCCTTAGGGTGAGCTACAAGCTGACTGAAAGAACGTGCTAATGTAATGCTCCTTAGGAATTTCAATGCAACTATGGGATTACTGAACGGGTGGAGGCTAATAGAAAAATGTACGACAATACCATAGTCTTTTAAGTTCTAACTGGTGTGAATAGTGGGGAGTGAATACTGCTACCTTGCATTGATTTGTCACCATCTGACACTGCAATGCCGTTCTCTTTTAAAAGACGGCAATTTCCTATTACACTAGCATTTTGTATAATGATCAACAAAGCGCAGAGTCAAACGCTTCATCGATTTGGAATCTACTTGCCTGATCCTGTTTGTAGCCACGGGCAATTGTAGGTTGCCTTATCCCGAGGAAAAACATTTAAGGTTGTAAAAGTAGAAATTAAACCTAAGGGTCGGCGCACAGCGAACATTGTCTGGATGGAAGTATGGTGAAATAAATGTTATAAACTATTACATAATGTCATTATTTTTTCATTCCAATACTGAAAAATAATGCTGCGGAGCAGTACGGGCGCCCTAGTTATATAATAAATGTAAGAAACAAACATCATTTACCAAAACCTTTTAAATTGGTTATGATTATGAATTTTGCATTACAATTACCTATTTTATAATCCTGTAACTTCGTAGTTGCAAACCGTACCAGGTCAACTGATGTATTTTAGCCAACACACACAAATAGATTTTACCCTCAAACAAATGTGTGTACAGTATGTAACAAATTAATAATTAACATATCTACACACTATTTACACACTTAACGAAATAACACAAATCACTGGCGCTTAAAAAACATATCCATTGTCGTTTGCTTACGACTTCTCTGTCCAAGTGAATACAATATAACATCTAATTTTGACAATGTGTCCATGATGGTTTCGTGAACTGAAAAGCTTGAAATAAAGCTTCGGACAGTGTTCATCGTTTCCAATGCCCTTTCTAAGGTTGGTATGGTTGGTACGTCTTCCTCCTCCCCCTCTTCTTCTTCTTCTTCTCCTTCTCCATCATCATTCTTTTCCTTCTCATGCTCTTGAAAAATATCATCGATCGTTGGAGTTTGGCAAATGGCAATGTTGTCGTCACACTGAACATAGCTGTCGAAGTTTTGAATTTCAGAGTCTTCAACATTGTCTTCTTCAATTTCTTCGACCTCCGGAGTTTCATGGAAAACGCGAAATCCTGCCTTGCGGAAACAGTTGCTAATTGTGGTTTGCTCCACATTTTCAAGAAATGCATAGCATCAAGAACAGTGATCTTCTTGCGTGTACCACTGATGTTGGCCAACCTTTTCTGCACCAACAGAAGCCGACTTGTTGCAGTTGGCAGGAAGGAAAACCACTTTCACATTCCTTGTGGGAACATTCACAGGGTGTGCAGCACATCGATCAATTATTAATAGAATTGTTTCATTTTTACTCCCCATTTTTGCATCTAGGGTTCGCAAAAAATCTTCAAAAACAGAAGTAGTCATCCAAGCGTTTGCGATGGCTTTATATTGGCATGGAAAGCTCTTGACATTTTTAAAGCAACGAGACTTCATTGCTTTACCAATGACAAGAGGAAGCAACTTCTCCGTTCCACGCTCATTGCAACAAAGAAGGACGGTTAACCTTTCTTTGTTCAATTTTCCACCCTGGCAAATTTCTCCTTTATACGCAAACGTCTTGTCAGGCAGAAGGCTGAAAAAAAGACCCATTTCATCAGCGTTGAATACGTCTTGGGGCTTGTACTCTTTCAACAAGGACGGTAGCGTTTCATTGGTCCACGTTTCAACTGTGCCACTGTCAACAGCTGCTGCTTCACCCCGCACGCACTTTTAAACAAGACCATGCCTCTTCTTGAACCGCTCGATCCATCCGTTTGACGCTGCAAAGTCTGTTCTCCCATCTGGTTCGCGAGGTAATTCGCTTTCTCACGAATTATGGTTCCATCCACTGGATTGTTTGCTGCACGGGCTTGGTTGAACCATTGCAGGAGCATTGTTTCTAGTTTAGAAAATTTTCCTTCACGCACACGTTTTCTCTTTCCATTTCTATTGTCTTTGTACGCAACTGCTATTTTGTCTCGATTGGTAACAATAGTGTTTAACGTTGACGGAGCGAGTTTCAATTTTCGTGCCAGTTCCATGCGCTTAAGGTGAGGATTTCTGTCTACTTCTTCAAGGATTTTAATTTTCTCATCACTAGTTAATGATTTAACTACTTTTTTAGGCCTATCCATTATTTCAATACCACGCAACAAAATGATCACTAGGTTTCACAACTTCTTCGATAGTGTAATGTGTATTTGCATGAATGCAGTAAGTAGCCTACTCGGTCACATAAACATTCGGTACATTTAGCTCGAGACTTAATGTAAGCGGCGAGACTGGGCTGAACACTATGTGCGGTCGACACAAAATAGCCGTGCCAGGGCGGGACTTGAGTCCACGTGGAGTAATCGAGGAAGCATTCTATTGGTCAACAACTGTCAGCCATTGGTCAGTAGCAAACAATGCTTATTGTCGGCGCCTGCTAATTACGTTTGAGTCGCCGCTAGTTAAGCTGGAAAGGGAGACGACTATACCTGTTATGTCCCAACCCTCGCCCGCTTGCTGGCAAGGAATGGTGTCCCAGAGAGGCCGGGCCCACATTCCACTAGGGGAGAACAAAGAATGCTTTCAGGGCTGACAAAAGTTTGATCGTACTAAGCGATGTGCCACAAAATATGCAACGTCATAAATGAGGTGCTTTTACGTTATTTCCATCAGATAAGAATCGGGACTTGAAAATTACGACGTGTTATGCGATAAAACGTACTAAGAGGAACATGTTAACGAGGTTTCACTGTAGTTCCAACTTTCGCTACCAGATATCAATGATACCTAGTGGTGAACGTTGGAACTTTGATAAGAGCGTTCCGACTAAATCCAATCTAACAATTTAGCTTCACACAAGCTTAGTCTGTGGAAGGATCTTTTACATGTCATAAATCTATGACATGGGACCGCCGGCTTTATTTCCCCTCCGAAGGAAGGCATACTGAAGGATTTTTTAACGCTCTCAAAAATTCCGACGACTTCGGCCAGGTTTGAACCCGCTATCTTGGGCACAGCAGTTCAGCATGCTACCAACTACACCACCAAAGCTGCTATAGTTATTAATAATCTTATATATATATACACCGCGGACAGGCCAACAAGGACCACGCAAATATCACTTCTTTATAGGTCTAGTTTCCTTCTTTCTCTTCCAGAAGTCTTTCATCCTGGTCGACTGTGCAGCTCTTCTTTCAGCAGTCCATTCTCCTCTGTTGAGATTTTTCTTCTCCCCGACAAGAATTTTGAGACCAAAAATTTTTTTTCTGTACTCTATTCGATTTAGACAATCTTCTTCAGTAATTTTGAATTTTTGAAGTTCTTCTTTCATTTGTTTTACATAGCCTCCTTGTCCTTTATAGTTCCAGATTTTATCAAAAATTTGTTTGTTTAACCTTGAGCAATCCATGCGGACCATATGTCCGTAGAACTGAAGTCGCCGTTTTCTGATCATCACTTCAAGGTTGTCGATTTTACTATAAATTTCTGCATTCGATCTCAGTCTATAACCTTCCTGTGTTTTCCTAGGACCATAAATCCTTCTTAAAATTCTTCTTTCTATCTTGAGCAAATTCTCCATTCCGGTTATATTTGTAGTTTCCATGCCATACAAGATGACTGGTCTAACAACAGTATTAAAATGTCGTAATTTTGCATTGATAGACAGGTTCTTTTTATTGTATATATTTTTTGTACAAAAATTTAATCTTTCCAATTTCCCTTTTTTGTTCTCGATTGCCAATTTATCCGTCCCATTGCTACTAATTATTTCTCCAAGATATTTAAATCGGTCAGTGACCCTGGTGCTCCCATAATTTGTTTTTATCATTTTCTTAGTGTATTTCTGATCACTTGTCATCATCTCTGTTTTTACCAACGAAATCTGTAAGCCCGCTTTTTCCGCCGTTTCTTTTAACTGATCAATTTGGTTAATAGCTTCTTGTTCTGATTCAGCAAACAACGCTACGTCGTCAGCAAATGCTAAACCTTTGACTCTGAGGTTCTTATTCTTTGTACCAATTTTAGCACTTGAATAATCTTATATATTAAAATAGTTTTCAAAATATTTCACCCTTTTCTAAAACTGAAATATCTTGGGAAGTATTTGCGCTACGACGACGTTTGTTATCTTAAAATGTAATGCCCGTCAAGCACCGTCGATTGATACCCACCTTACTTGATCATATCATTCGAGTATTAAAATAATTGCGAATATTACTTCCTTCAAGGTCTCACGAAAATGGAATATCGAATGACTTGACGGACATATTGTCGCTAGGCGACAACGACTAACACTATATCATGATATTCAACGCCGCCCCAATAATAAATCTAACTTGATATTAACAGAGTGTTCCCTAATTACGTCATGATATCGTTAACTTCTACCTGCTCCACTCGGGCGCTAATGTCGCATGTATCCATACATGATATCTTTAACTTCTACCTGTTCCACTTGGGCGCTAATGTCGCATGTATCCATACAATAAGTAGAAGGGGATTCTGTGCATATAATTTTATTAAAATTTCTCAAAGAATGGATTACTTTGAGACTGAAATGCTCATGCACAATCAGCAGTCATTTTGCTAATGACACTGTCATGTCAACAGCTCTTTGAATGACAACAAATACTGTATACGAAAGACAACTAATTTCACGAAGATGCCGCTACAGTCGAATGTTGGAACCGCCATTTTGTATTGTGTATCCGATCTTTCTGTTATATAGTCTTGGGTCTCACCAGCTACAAACTGTCTTCTTTTCGTTTCATCATTCGTCCTTATAGGTTGTGTGCTCAATCAATACAATGAATCATCATATGATGAATGAGACGCGACACTCAATTACAAATGTTATAAAGATTAAAGGTGACGGTAATTGTCAGTTCTGGTCATTGGCATATTGTGAGTACAACAATCAAAGTTTATTTACACAGGTTAGAAAGCGAATTGTAAAACATGTTACAGACAAGTGGAATAATTATTCTTCCTTTATTGTTGGCAACAGCGATATGTACGAAACTGCTATCAATACGAGCGATGATTACAAAATGTATATGTCTATGAATGGTGTTCATAGAGGTCATGTTGAGTTAGTTGTCGCTACTCAAGTTTGCAAAATGGATATTTATTCGTGGATTACTACTGTCGTATGGAAGGTGACCGGTTAAAATATATACGTCATCAACAAACGAAGATGACCTCGTAGTTCCGCCCCTTAAAACAACAATAACTAACTGAAGTTACGAGTTGATACATATGCCAGTTTAGCAGACGCCTTGCATGTACGAGCAGAAAATGAAAATCTCAGAGTAGGTCGTATTGTAGTTTTGCCATCTTCTTTAAAGGTAGCCCAACGAATATATTGCAAAATTATCAGGATACGATGGCGATAGTGAGGAAGTTTGGAAAGCCAGATTTATTCATTACGTTCACCTATAATGCGGGCTGGCCAGAAATACTTAACAGCATTCATCTCTGGGAAACTGCTAATAATAGGCCTGATATTGAAGTGAGAGTTTTCCATTGCAAAGTAAAGGAATTGCTTCGATTGATTAATGTTAAGGAAATTTTCGGTAAAAGCATATCTATATACTGTGGAATTTCAAAAACGAGGTCTCCCGCACATCCATTTACCCTTAACATTAACGGAAGATTGTAAGTTTCGAGAAATTTCTGACATTGACAGTGTGGTGTCAGCCGAAATACCAGATCTTGAGGATGAATCTCTATACGAGTTGGTAAGGCGTCATATGGTACATGGTCCTCGCGAATCTTTGAATCATGCTTCAGTCTGTATGAAAGATGGCGTATGTAAGAAAGATTTCCCTAAACAGTTTCATGAAGAGACCAATGATAATGCCAATGGTTATCCTTCGTATAGGAGGAGAAATAATGGACGGATTATTATAAAAACAATTCGATGCATTGACATTGAAGTCGATAGTCGATTCATTGTTCCCTACGATCCATTTCTTTTACTTTATGTGCAAGCTCATATTAATGTTGAAATATGCTCAAGTGTTCGGAGTGTTAAATACACTCACAAATATCTTATATATTAAAATCCACAAGTATGTGTATAAAGGTCATGACTGCTGCATTGTTAAAATATGTCCTGAAGGCGAAACTGTGAACTACGATGAAATTACTTCTTTCCTAAATGCTAGATATGTTGGTCCAACAGAAGCCGCATTCAGGATATTTTCATTTCACATGCATGAACAGTCACATTCTACCGTGCGATTACCAGTTTACTTGCCAAACGTGCAAAATATCTATTTTAAAAATGATAACGCTCCTGATATTTTACTTCAAGCACAGTTGCGCAACATGGAATTACAAGCGTGGTTCAAGTTAAATCAAGATTCGCAAGCCAGAAGTCCGTATGTATATCCAGAAACACCAGTACATTACGTCTGGAATAAGAGCAACTGCCAGTGGCAAAAAAGAAAAAATGTTTAAAAACTATAGGCAGAGTGTATAATGTTTCGCCTACAGAAACAGAAAGGTATTATTTACGCCTGTTATTGCTTCACGTCATAGGTGCTACCAGCTTCCAGGATCTACGAACATACAAAGCAGTTGTCTATTCTACTTTTAAAGAAACAGCTAAGGAGCGAGGTTTGCTGATTGACGATTCTGAATGGCAGCATTGTTTGGCAGAAGCGTCACAATTTCAGATGTCTTCTCAGTTACGACAACTGTTTTCTTACATATGTATCTTTCAGACCCCTTCAAATGTAAGATAGTTATGGGACATTTTCAAGAATTCATTATCAGAAGATTATCTGCAGTTTCACGAACCTAACATTGCATATCAGTTCACTCTTATACATATTTCTAATACATTAAAGCTCCATGGTCTTCCCATTACTTCTCTCGAATTTCCAGATATTATTGATAATTTCCCTCAGACAAATTTACCAATGAATTATCCAAAACTTAATGAGGATCAATTAAGTCGGATGATAAACCAAGCAAATGGAAACCAAACGGCTATAATTACAGAAGTTTTGGGGTTAGTACAAAACAGCAATGAAAGGATGAGTAATGCATATTTCATTGACGGTCCAGGGGGCACCGGGAAAACATTTCTTTACCAATGCTTGATTCACAGTTGCACAAATTTGGGGTTAAATGTAGTTTCTGTTGCATGGACTGGTATTGCAGCAATGTTACTACTATACACAGCCAGTTCAAGTTACCTCTACATTTACATGAAAGTTCTGTATCAGGAATAAAAGTTAACAGCAAGGAAGCGTTTTATATTCGTTCAGCAAAACTTATCATCTGGGATGAAGCCTCTATGGCTAATAAGCACGCGTTGATGTGTGTAAATCGGTTGCTCAAGGACATCATGAATAACGACGTGCCTTTCGGAGGAAAAATTATCATATTAGGTGGATATTTTAGGCAGGTATTGCCTGTTGTGCCTCACGCATCTAAAGCAGCATCAGTCCAAATGTCAGTAAGGTTCTCTCCTTTGTGGCCATTATTCAAAATTTTTAACTCAACAAAAATATGCGAGCGGGTACAGATCAACGTGACTTTGCAAACTTCTTCATACAAATTGGTAACGGTGAATACCCTCACGTCGATGGAGAAAATTCAGAATTAGTCCCATGCTGAAAAATATTACACACTTTTCAAAAACAGTGATTTTAGCACCTAAAAATGAACATTGTAAAGAAATCAATGACAAAGTTTTAGACCTAATCCCAGGATCATCGAGAACTTACATCAGTGTGAATAATTTGATTACAGAAGATGAGAGTGAACTTCTACAATTCCCAATATAATTTTTAGACAGCATAGGCATAAGTGGATAGCCACCTCATATCCTTCGAAGAAGGCTCAATTGTGATTTTGTTGAGAAATATTAATGTTACCCAAGGTCTGTTGAACGGTACTAGCCTGTTGGTTTGGAAGATGCATGACAATTGCTTACCCCTGGAAATTATTACTGGCGTAAATATTGGAAACAATGTCCTACTCCCGTGCCTTGACCTTACGCAATCAGTTACTTCTATGCCATTTTCCTTCAAAAGGAGGCAGTTTCCAGTACGTTTGGCTTTTTGTATAACTATCTATAAAGCTCAAGGTCAAACACTAGATCAAGTAGGCATTTATTTACCTCAACCGGTGTTTAGCCACGGACAACTTTACTGTATGCCGCACTATCGCGAGCAAAATCCTTTCATGACGTCAAAGTTCAAATAGAACCAAAAGGCAAGCGAACAGCAAATGTCGAATGGAAGGAAGTACTATTAGAATTTTGAATCGAATGTTGCGGAGGAGCACCGACCTCAGCAAACGGGGCACAGATTAAATAACAATTATACAAGGACGTCCGCACCCCTAATACGATAACTGTCCTGTGGTAATGGTAAAAAAAAAATACTATTGTCCTACATCGGTGATTACTATCCTACATCCTGTTATTTTATTCCCTCAGTTCTATAACAAAGATATACTCAATCAAATTTACAGCTTAATAAATATTAATTCCTTCTGTGTGAGTTATCTTTTCATTTCTCATCAATCGCCTTTACTTACTATTCTATCTGTAAGGGTGGAGGCGATAGCTGTCTTTACAGAGATGTGCAAATTATTAGATTCGATGTTAGTTTTCCAAAATTGCATTTTTACTTTTCACGGTTTAATGAAAAGTATGTTTACAAGGCGATGAAATTACTTCAGATGTTTAACCAAGACTCCTAATTATATTTTCATTTAAGAAACTCAAATTAAAATTATTTTTTAGAATTTCCACTAACAGAGGAGCCTTGCAAATGCAAAATGCCACACGTTTCGTTTTTATTACTTCACTCTACTTTACGTGTGAATTTAGAGCGGAGGGATTTGGGGTCTTTTAACTGATGAACGCTATTGAACTATTCAAAGATTCATGAAATATGGATTGAAATCACCTTACTTGAATTCTAAAGTCAATGAAAAATTGAAAATGGACCCAGCTCAGATATCCCTCGGAATCCAATCATCTGAAAGTTTCCAGACGCAATTCCTTATGGGAAAAGGTGTAATTCCACGGGAGAGGAAACCCTACTAAGTAGGACAACAAAATAAGTTTGTCAATAAAATGATTTTGAATAAAAGTAATTACGACTAATTAAAATTATTTATTTTATTCTATTAATTTGCACAACTCTATATGTTGACCAAGAGTTACATCTCTAAATTCAAATATAAGAGACCCATCTTTTATTTTAAATTTATACCATTGTTCATAAGTAGACAAAACACCAAATTGTACTGCTGTAGCCTTAAATTGTGTGGATATCTCTATCTACTTAATATAAAACAAAGTTCCCAATTTTTGGATGTAACGGGTAATCTCGAGAGCAACTTGATGGATTTTGATGCGGTTTTCACCATTCTGTAAAGGATTTCTCGATGAAGGATTAGGTAGAAAACATTTATTTATGACGAAAAGAAGCCGAGCATTTACGATTTCAGTGAATTGAGTTGAAGAAAAACCTAACGTCCATGTGTCTTTTAAAAACATTGATGTTATCTGCAGTGGCAGTATGTGGAAGAACAAGCAACAGAAAGCGGTGTAAAGAGACACCATGGTGGAATGAGAGAGTAAAAGAAGCTGTGGGAAGGAAGAACAAGGCTTTCAGAGTGTGGTTCCAGGAAAGAACTGATCTGGCAAGGGAAGATTATAAGATAAAGAAGAAAGAAGCAAACAAGATTGTCGCAGAGGAGAGGAAGAAGTGGATGGTAAAGTGGACAGAGCTGATGGAGGAAGACAGCAGAGGAAATAAGAAAGTACTTTATGGGATGGTCAAAAGTAAGAGAAGAGGAGAGGATGTGGTAATGATGGACAAAATCAGAAATGAGGTACACAACAAAGAGACACTCAAGACAGTGTGGAAAGAGTACTTTGAGGATTTGCTGAATCCAAATGGTCATAGGGAGGAAGACAATGTATTGGAAGATGGAGAAGACAACACAGGAATGGAAAAGGACCTGACTTGGAGAGAACTGGAGATGGCTATAGACACGATGAAAGGAGGAAGAGCACCGGGTGTGGATGAAGTGAGTGTTGAAATGGTGAAGGCAGCAGGGGAGGTTGGGAAACAGTGGCTGTACCGTGTGATGAGGGTGATATGGAAGGAGAGAAAGACCCCAGAAGATAGGAAGAAAGGATTAATTGTCCCAATATTTAAGAAAGGAAGCAGAAAGGAGTGCAGAAATTACAGGGAAGTCACACTCATACCTCACTGTGCCAAGATATATGAAAATATATTAGAAAGTAGAATACGAGCCAAAGTGGAGAGAAAATTGAGAGAGGAGCAGTATGGATTCAGACCTGGGAGATCAACAGTGGATCTCATATTTTCAGTGAGACAGCTCCAGGAACACCACTACGAATTTGGAGAGGATCTGTTGATGGCCTTCCTGGACATCGAAAAGGCCTATGATAGTGTGTGTAGGGAGAAGGTTTGGCAAGCAATGGAAAACATGGGAGTGGAAAAAGGGACTGTAGGCAGAGTGAAGGAAATGTATTGTGGAAGTGTGAGTTGTGTGAAAGTTGGAGGGGAAAGAACAGACTGGTTCAGACAAATGAGTGGCCTGAAACAAGGTAGTGCGCTGTCACCCCTTCTCTTTATTGTGGTTATGGACGAGGTAATGATACGGATAGCAGGAAAGATAAGAGAAGATAAGATGAAAGCAATGGTGTTTGCAGATGATCTCATGGTATGAGGAAACAAGGAGGAGGAAATTCAGGAGCAACTGAAGGCTTGGGAAGAAACAGTGGGAGAGTACGGATGGAAGTTCAACATCAGTAAATGTGAGATCCTGTTAACGACCAGGAAAAAGGACAGACCAATGAGTGGGATAACACTTGGAGGTGGACAGCTGGAGAAGGTGGAAAGTCTCAAGTACTTGGGAAGTATAGTGGAGGAAAATGGGAGAAATGACAAAGAGATTACGGAACGTGGCAGACAGGCGGAAGCATTTCTGAGAAGCATTAGGAGCTTAGTGTGGAATAAAGATGTCCCACAAAAAAGCAAGGAAGTGTTATACAGAAGCTACTATATCCCGATACTGACCTATACTTCAGAAACGTGGACAGTGAAGAAAAGAGACATAAGCAGAATACAGGCAGGTGAAATGAAGTTCCTGCGAAGTAGGATCGGAGTAACAAGAAGAGACAGGGTGAGGAATGAAAAGGTCAGGGAAATGGTGAAAGAGGAGCCCTTGCAAGGTAGGATTGAGACATCAAGACTAAGGTGGTATGGACACATAAAGAGAATGGATGAGAAGAAGATTCCCAAGAGGATACATGAGATGCAGATGCAGAAGAAACGACCAAGGGGAAGACCAAGAGATAGATGGCTGAAAGGAGTGGAGGAATGTGTCAAGAAGAGAGGCGAGGACTGGACCAGAGTGACAGCGGAGAGATGGTGGGAAGAAAGGACTAAGTGGCGAGGCTTATGTTCCGAACAGACCCAGCCTGGGGCTGGAAACTGTACAAGATGATGATGATATTATCTGAGAATTGTTCAGCATGAAAAGTTCTGCAAGAAAGTCCGCGACAGCTCCCACATCGACCACTGTAAGTGTTTTTACGTGTTCATTTCTTCCAACAATCTCCATTCAGTGGAAATTTAAATTACTACCTTCAGAGTGAGTTTACGAGCTTGCGAGCGACCTATCACCCTAGCTTCAGCCAGCATCAAACTGCCGAATCGTGTCGAGTTAATTCTTCAGAGAAGAGTATAGCTTATGTGTTTGGAGTTAGCTGTTCACCTCGGCCTGACGTCCGTGCGCCTTTTAAGCTTACGCAGGGTAAATAGTGGGGACACACACAGAAGACAGGCAGACACCCACACATTTGATCTCATAAGTCTACTTCATCATTTACCCAAAAGCGACGGTACCGTAAATGTCTGTTCAGGTCACCAGCATGAAGACATGCAAATGTCATATGGCCGGAAGTGCTGTAGGATTGTTGAAGTGAACGCTGCGGAGCAGCACGGGACTTCTAGTTAAATATTAATGTAATTTTTCAAGTCCTCGTACTGCAGCTCATTCACCAAGATTTTACTCGTATAAATATCTTTCTTGTCACGTGACCGACCCAGAGTTTAACCCATAGACGTTTAGTTTATCTTTCCGTTTCTTTCATATACCGGTATTGGCACTACAGAATTTCAACTACTGTAATACAGTAAAGTGAACAAGGAACTGTCCTTCATCCAGTTTGCTTAACTATGATAAAATATTTGATGTAGTGTAATGGTGTGATTATTGCTTTGTATAACTTTTATAAATGTTCAGTTTTATAAAATTTCGTTGACAAATTTCTTTGTTAGTGTATTACTGGCCTTAAACATGCAAGGAAGGCCACTTCAAGACTCTTAATCTGGAAGCACACTGCATCCGTTCCGTTCTGTTCAGTTGACCTTGGGTGACTTGCTGACAACGCAACCTTATATCCAGCTGTGCCATCCTGTCTTGATTTTCCCCCTGGGGCTCGCATCTAGTGGGACGTGGGTTGGCGACCACGGGGCCCCAGCTGAGTCCGGCATTGCTTCCACTTACTTGTGCCGGGCTCCTCTCTGTCTTCTTTCCTGGCGACCTCACTTGGTCAACTCTTGTTCTCTTCCGACCCCGACGGTATTAGGGTATCCGAGGCCTAGGGAGCCTCTTCCTTTCCCGCCTTAATTGGCCCTTGTCTCTTCTTTTCTGATTCCCTCCTTCTGCGAGGTGTCAGCCTTCTTTTTCTTTTCCTGTTATCTCCTGCCTTCTGCTCAAGGCCCTCAAGGAGGCCGGGTGTATGTAGCCCCACCACTTTTGGTGCACCCTAGGTAATGCTACACCCTCAGGGGCTCACGGTTGGTGAGTTCGGGAGTTGGCGACCCCGAGGGATTCCTGAGCTGGGTCCGTTTTCCCTTTTTGTCCCTTACCTGTGGGGAGCACCCTCTCCTCTTTCACTTTCCTATCTGCCTTTCATGGCTCTCCTTCCTTCCAAGTCCCTCAATCCGCATTCTTCTAGGGTTGAGGGCATTTCTTTTCCTCCTGTCCTTTATTTGCCTTATTCTCCTTTAGTTTTCCATTTCTTCTTCTAGTATGTAGGTTAGTAGTTACTTTTAGTTTTAAGTTTGCATTTCATTTTCATTTTCACGATCACCCAAACCATCAGGGGCCGATAACCTAGATGTTAGGCCCCTTAAAACAACAATCATCATCATCTCTTGATCTCTAGGTTGTCTTCATTTCTCGAGATAATAACATGTACTTTGTTTTTCCAATGTTCACTTAAGGCCAGCTTTCCCTGATCCTTCTTCCAGTTCTTTGTATGCCGTAGATATGGCTCTTACCATCCTTCCAGTTTAAGCTAGGTAATGCACTGCCTGGTTGTACAGCGTTCCTATTTGGATTGGGTTTCTGCCACGCATTTGAAAAATCACTTGTACACGTCATAAAAACATGAAGGCCCATACACCTACGAAGTTTCAACAAATTTCGTATTTATGCTAAATACTACAAACTCTTTCATCAAAGGATAGTGAAGGTACCAAAAAGGTCCTGTATGGGATGGTATAAAATAAAGAGGCGAAAGGATCTGACGGATTATGTTAGAATGGTGAACGAAAGGGGACAAGAGATAGAAAATAGGGAAGAACTGAAGAAAATGTGGTAAGAATATTTTGAAGAATCTCTGAACCCAAATGGAAACAACAGCGAGGAGGAAGAAAACGGGGAAGAGGAAGATGGACTGCAAACAGAAAAGGACTTAACATGGAAAGAAGTGGAAGATGCAGTGAGGAAGATGAAAGGACTGAAGGCACCGGGTATGGATGAGTTCAGTGTGGCGATGGTGAGAGCAGCAGGAGAGGTGGGGATACAGTGGTTGTACCGAATGATGAAGACAGCGAGGAAGGAAAGGAAGACCCCAGAGGACTGGAAAAAGGGAATAATTATCCCGATCTTCAAGAAAGGTAGTAGAACAGAATGCAGAAACTATCGGGGAATAACACTGATGAGTCATTGTGCAAAGATGTTTGAGAAAGTTTTGGAAAAGAGAATTGGGACAAGGATAGGAGGGATGAGGGGAGAACAACATGGCTTCAGAGCAGGAAGGTCCACAGTGGATTTGATTTTTGCTCTAAGGCAGTTACAAGAACAGCGCTTTGAGTATGGAACAGATCTACTGATGGCCTTCTTGGATATTGAGAAAACATATGACAGTGTATGCAGAAACAAAGTATGAAAGTCCCTTGAGGACAGAGGAGTAGAAAAATGGACTGTACGGAGGATAAAGGAGATGTACATGGAAAGCGTGAGCTGTGTGAAAGTGGGAGGAGAGTGATCGGACTGGTTGGAACAGAGAAACGGCCTGAAACGGCCGTTACTTTTCATTGTGGTGATGGATGACATAATGACCCGAGTGGCACAAGTAATTGGGGAAGGAAAGATGAAAGCAACGGTGTTTGCAGATGATTTGATGATTTGGGGAAACAAGGAGGAGGAAGTACAGGAGCAGTTGGACGTGTCTGAAGGAATAATACAAGGATATGGGATGAAATTTAGCATAAATACGAGTGATATGGCGATCACAACAAGGAAGAACGAAAGACCCACAACGGGAATAACAATTGGTGGGGAACAGCTGAAGAAAGTGGAGAGTTTCAAGTATCTGGGAAGCCTGATACAAGATAATGGAAGAAACAATAGAGAAATAAATGAACGGGGGAGACAAGCAGAAGCATTCCGGAGGAGTGTGAGAAGCATGATATAGAGCAGGGATGTCCCTCAGAACAGCAAAAATGTCATACCGTATTTGCTCGCGTATATCTCGCACCCCATTTTTTAATTTGAAATTTCAGGGGGAAAAAGTACTCTCATATATCTCGCATTCATGTCTGATGCCGTCATATAAATGACCGTAATAACCTTGAGGTAGAAACACGTTCGATTTAGCGCACCACAACAGTCGTCATTGCCCAGGAACTTACCCGAAGTGATACCTTAGCGCGATTAGCGCGCCACAACAGTCATCCATACGCAATGTTATCGTTCGTTTTGGCGGCAGAGGTTTCCTTTCTTGTTGTCCGTCAGTTGCTTTGTAGACATCAGTACCGGTACTCTGGCTTCGAAGATAAAGAAAATCTGTGCTATACCACTCACGCCAACATGCTCGTTTGTTTCGAAGATTGCGCAAGTAGGCCTACTGTTACATCGCAGTGAAACGCAGTTTCTATCTTCTCGAATCTCAATGATTTCGCTTTTACGCATTGCGTCGTATCAGAGCTCGGCCACGTGCAAGCACATGCAAACATGCAGCGTGGCGTGAGTGTTTTAGCACGCGGTACATTGTTAATATTCAGGTGGCTGAAGGGGGTGGAAGAAAGCGTGAAGAAGAGAGGAGAAGACTGGACAAGGGTGGGGGCTGAGAGATGGTGGGAAGACAGAAGATGTTGGAGAGGCTTGTGTTCCAAACAGACCCGGCTAGTGGCTGGAAACTGTGCATGATGATGATGATTGTACCGCCCTACCGCCACTACTACACGGGGCCTTTGTCGAGACAAGTTCGGGGATGGACGGGGACCACGTACGCAGAGGCCGCTATTAGGAATAGGTTACCTAAGGTTTCGTATGCTATGAGAAAGAAGTTGCATTTAAGGGAATAACTATATAATTTCAAGCAATACAGACAAGGTAAATCAAAACCAATCACGCCTCATTACATAGATTAAGCAAGCGCCAAGCAATAAAATAGACACTAAATCACTATGGTACATAAGCACAAACTTATAGGCTAAACACAATGGTTACACCATTCGCCTCGAGTGAAATGGTCACAGGAGAAAATACAGAATTACATGAATAATTAAAAATCCAAGTGGGGACGGCCCCTTTACTAGAAAGCCGCGTAAAACAAATATCCAAACCTAATGAGGTTAGGTGACTTCCCAAACTAATACAGAACTACGAACAGTATAATCAGAAGTGGATGAATCCTTCATGGAAATTCATATTAACGCTCCCTTCCGAACAAAGGGGTGACATCGCCAAACTAGGGTAAAATAATGGCAACACGAAAATGAAGGGTAAAAACCAAGAAGCGGAATATCACTAAGTCTGGAACATAACCCCACAATGATACAAAATAATTAAATGAACAAACTAAAGAGACAACCGGTAGGCCTAATCACCAAACCCGACGAATACAAATTACGTCTTAATGCGACAGAGCCCAAGTACTGACTGCAAAGAATACTGATTACTCCGGGACAGTAAGGCCCCGCGAGGCAATAACCCCCACTCCCATTTACTTTCGTGAAAGAACCATTTGAAATTTTGTTGGGAGGAGAGCTTGAATATGAAACAGCAATAATAATAATAAACATAACATTACACAACTAAGGTGACTTCCATGGCCGCGCACGTTATACCATCGTAAGTGTAAACACAAGGACGCCATGTTGTCATAAAACAAAAGACACTCGGTCCATAGACAAATGAGTTACCACAAACTAAAGAATAACGCAAAGCAAAACTCGAACTAGGCCATGCTGCCCTTAAAAATACACTACATTAAAAACAGTTAAACTGTCCGGATTAGACACAAATAAAAGCCAAAATGCTTCCCTAATCCCCCACACCGTGCTTTGCATAAACAGAAATCTTACAAGACAGGTCCCCCGGATAATTACACGAATTAATCGACACCGGATTCACACGGAGTGACAGAACCATATTACTTGCGTGTTCGTACACGCCATGAAACAGAAACATGAACAAAACTGGAATAGAAGCCCTTGTGCGCAAAAGAATATCATGCGCGCAGCCAACAGATGTATTCCCTAACCACCCAAAATAATAATACTAAATGTTACTTCTCAGTACGGTAGTTCTTATTATCGCACATGGTTACTTCAAACATTTGTAGGTTGGTTGGTTAACTGGCCGGGTGCAAGAGTTGACATCTTCGCACCCGGCCACTGACGCACACATTACACACTTCTGCAAGCTTCGAAGTTGGTATTCAGAATCACAAGCGTCAGCCTGCCAAGACACTCGCACACTTCACACTCGCTGGAAAATCATCCAGGCTCGCCACACGAAACACTGCCGAGAATCTTGAATTTGCGTGTCTTTTTAGTCACTCTTCTTGCCGCTACGTTGGTACCTCCGAGCCCGCAGTTGCTAGGCAGAGTTCAAACTAAACGCGGAAGATTCCTGCGATGTTAGAACAAGGGTAGTCTTTGTTGAAAATGACGCCAAACACCGATATGCGAGCCGATTGGCTTGTTTCGGAAAAGGCGAAATGTCAGTGCACGGAAATGGGCGGTAACCCAAGCGAGACGCTTTAAGTCACATCTTGAAACACTCCAGTTCAGGCCACCCGCCGATTGGAATTTTAATTGGATACTAGGTGGGCATTGGGTAAATATCCACAGAGGCAAACATCTTCAGAAGTAAACATCTTCAAAAGTCAACATCTTCAAGGGGACCGGCTTGACTGGACGTGGGAGTAGAAACTGATCGGGTGGTCTTCTTGGGTGGGGACCGGCTTGAATGGACGTGGGAGTAGGAACTGATAGGGTGGGCTCGCATTTAGCGAGCTTGAATTAGTTAGGCAATTGCATAGTTCACTCGCTGACCCAAATGATTATTTCCCAGAGTCTTTAAGTTCAGGGACCAAGGTTCGATGCCAAGGTAGGCTCTCATCTCTCCCACAGGCTAGGGATAGATGCCAGACTAGGGGATTTAGGCGTGGAGATCTGTGCCGATTGGCACAATGATGACTACAAACTCTGTTTGTTCTTTTAGATCTTTCCTCTTTCCAAGTCAGCTTGAGATGTGAATTGTAATGATTGCAGAGATCAGTGGCCGACTTGACCCAGCAGCTGTCCAATGAACGTGCCCGTATCGTGGAATTAGAAGACACATTGGAAACGCAGAGAGACATCAGTCGGGGCTTCAAGGAACAGATAAACCTTTTGGAGTGTCGCGCACTAGCCGAGGAGGCACGGAGCAAGGAGGTGAAGGTAAGTCCAAAGGTTGAAGATATTTCTTTCCAATTAGCACAAAGAGAAATGTTATTGTTGTTTTAAAGGGTGGAACAGCGAGATTATCTGCCCCTAGACTGAAGGAAAGGAGCAACATGTATGTATGTATGTGTGTGTTTGAGTCTTCAGTCTTTTAATTGGTTTGATGCAGCACTCCATGCCTCCCTGACCTGAGCTAATCGTTTCATGTATGGTTGGTTCCTCCGTTTAGGGGCTGCGACAACGCGGCCATGTAGCCCCGTGTACTTAGGGTGTGTGTAGAATCTGTCTGATAGCCGGTGTTAATTTTGATGGCTGTATTAGTGTGTGTTATCTGTAATTCAGGTAAGGACTGCAGACGATCATTTTCGAGTAGTTCCTACTTTTGCTACCAAATGCTACCATCAGTGACACCTAGCTGTGAACTTGGCTACTAGATCCCACCGCAGCCAGCATCTGGTGGTGAACATTGGAACTCAATAGCGTGTTAATCAAATCTAACCTAAAAATTTAGCTTCACACAATTTTAGTTAGTGGAAAGTTCTTTAACATGTCATAAATCTTTGACATGGGCCGGCTGTTTACCCCTTATTATTCCAGTTTTCAAAGGGGTCAGGGATGAGATGCAATGATAGTCTTGATGGAAGGTGGTTTTACGGCCAGTTTCCCTTCCTGACATTAACCTCATGTGACAGTTATGAGAGATGAAATAAATGAAGATGAATGAAACTGGGCAAGAATGGGGAAGTGGCATATTTAGGAGGTACCATCCCAGCATTTGCCTTGAGTTGAAAAAATGGGGAAACCACAGAAAACCATTTCAGGGATGGCCGACGGTGGGTTTCGAACCCACGTCAACAGAGTCCGCAGATAGTTTGGCCTCATGGACTAGCGCTGCACGTTAGCAAGCAAAGTCTTTTAGCTCAACACGACTCGACAGTTTGCTGCTGGCTGTATCTGGGGTAATAGGCTCGCCCACTAGCTGGGCTGTAACTAAGGTAACTGTCGACTCAGTAATTGAATGGAGATTGTTGGAAGAAATGAAAACGTAAAAACACTTGCAGTGGGCGATGTATTGAAGATAGAGATATGCTCTCGCGGACTATTTTTGTAGAACCTTTCATGCTGAACAATTCTTACACTCCTTGTATATAGATATTTTTAACAGTTTGCCCAGCGTAAGCTTAAAAAGCACACAGACGCCAGGGTTTTTTTTTCCACCTTTTCACTGAAATCGTTACTGCTTGGCTTCCTTGGATTATAAATAAATTATTTTTTTCCGAAACCTTCCTCGAGATATCCTTTACAGAATGGTGAAAACCGCATCAAAATCCATCCAATGGTTCTCGAGGTTACCTGTGACATCCAAAAATCGGGGACTTTGTTTTATACCAAGTAGGGATATTACCTTATAAAATCTCGATCAAGTTCGTTAATGGGCAAAATCGACCCAAGGGGGTGGAAATGGGGGCTTTTTTCGAAAAATTGAGATATAGCTATAACTTTCTTAATACCGGTATGTTGAAAGCCATTCAAAGTTCTTACTATTCTTCGGATAAGGGCCAAAAGCTTATTTCATTTAAGTTCTTTGATAGCACCAACCATTGACCAAAGGGGTGGGAAGAATGGAGTTTTTTGAGAAAAAAATATCATGCCTCCCTTAAGGGAATTCAAAGAATTTTTATTGGCTATTTCAGACCCTTGGAGTGTTTTCTCTTTGATCCCAGAAAGATTTGGTTCTATTCAAATTATAAATAAGTCATCATCATCATCATCTTGAGCAGTTTCCGACCACTGGCCGGGTCTGCTTGGAACATAAGCCTCTCCATCGTTTCCTGTCCATCCACCATCTCTCGTCTTTCACTGTGTCCCAGCACACTCCTTCTTCCTCCACACTCTTCTTAACTCCTTTTGTCCATCTGTCCCTTGGCCTCCTTCCCTTCATTTCCATTCCAAACATCTTCTTCGGTATCCTCTCCTCTCGCATCCTCCTCACATGTCCATACCATTGTAGCCTAGACCGCTCTATTCTATTTTGCAATGGTTCCTCTCTTACCATCTCACTGACTCTCTCATTCCTTACTCTGTCCATTCTTGTCACTCCTACCCTACTCCTCGGGAACTTCATCTCCACTGCTCGTATTTTACTCTTGTCTCTTTCCTTCATCACGCATGTTTCTGAACCATACGTCGAAATTGGCACAAAGTAGGTCTTGTAGATGATTCCTTTACATTTTTGTGGTACATCTTAATTCCATATCATCCCCCTAACACTCTTGAAAAATCCATCTGCGCACCTTCCCCTTTCATTTATTTCCATCCTATTGCCTCCCTTTTCTTCAATTATGCTTCCCAAGTACTTGAAGCATTCTACTTTCTGCAACTGCAGTCCTCCAAGTGTTATGACCATATCCAGTCGGTTCTTCCTCCTCGTTGTGATGACCACTTCACTGTTTTGTGCTGAGAACTTCATCCCATATGATAACACTACCTTCTCCCACTCATCCAATTGCTCTTGTACTTCTTCCTCATCCTCTCCCCATACCAGATGGTCTTAAATAATTTTTGATATATTGACTGCATGAGGGGGTGTGGCTCACAGACAGCTGTCAAAGATAGTATTTGATGTTATCACCATCAAACACGACCATCTTCTCACCAATCGGATAACTTTTGTTCCAAAGTTGGTTCTTTGCTTTTCCTTCAAATGTAGAGATTCCTGGTAATAAAAAGCTGAACTAGTGATGTCAACAAACATTTTAAAATCCATTTTCCTGAAAATTTGTTTTTCTAACTTCAATACCTACTTCTTTATCCTAAATATTAAACAATCTCAGTGAAATTTTTGCAGGAAGTAGTCATGAGGTATTTGCGTACATCTGTGCATTAACATTAAATGATATGCAGTTTTAATGATTTTATATCACATTTATGTACAAATTATTTGAAAAAAAAATTAATATCAAAATGAACAAAGGGTAAATAAACAAACATTCTCATAAAATAAATACACAGGACTCTTAATCTATGTCCTGTTACTGTGTCTGAAGAAATTGAAATGTAAAAATTGATATCTGAGTACCAAAAGTTTGTTTCTAAAAATGCCATTAAAAACCACATTAAAAATTAATAATTCAAAATCCATTCAAGTTATAGCCTTCAAACCGTACAACTTTCAACTTTACGTGATGTATATGATCACAAAATTAATTTGAAATCGGTGCAGTAGGAGAGAAGTTAAATGTTTCGGTGGAGTCTCCCGTTAATATGCGCAATATCAAAATCAAAAATTGTCAATAGTCCAGTATACATTACCTAAAATTTTCGTCTGAAAGATTTTTTGATATGACCCACCCTCACGCCAAGGGATGAGCAAAATGTTCTCGATGAAGATGCCAAGTTGATGAGGGAAGAGCGAAGCCGAAGATAGGTATCACAAATTATTGCTGACTGTACTACGGATGTCATCAAAGCAATATTGGTGTTTTGACAATCCTGGCATTCAACAGACGAGCCAAAGATAGCGTTATATGCAACTCCTGTCTGGCTGGTTGGCAGTTGTGCTAGTGCAAGGTAAAAAGCAGTAGACTATATTATAAAGAAGATGGGGCTTCTCGTAAGCTAAACATGTAGAACGTTTGAAGGTATACAACAATTGGCAAATTTAGTGAATTCAAAATATTTTTCTTTGTCTGGTGAAATCTACCTCTGTCTTACGGCGTGCCGAGAGGGATTTTTTAGACCACAGCAGTTGTTCCAATTAAATATTAGTAAAATGCTACAGGTAATTGTAATATCCATGGATGTGAATATGTGCAAACTTGTGTGGATAACATTTTGTATATCTGAGCATGACCAGCCTAGGTGCTGCTGTGAGGTGGTTGGAGGTACAGAGCACTTGTGCATTTACTCAGCTATAGCCCGTATATTATAATCCAATTATTCTGTTATCATCATCAACTTGAACAGTTTCCAGCCACTAGCCGGGTCTGTTTGGAGCATAAGCCTCTCCATCGTATTCTGTCTTCCCACCATCTCTCCGTCACCACCTTGGTCCAGTCTTCTCCTTTCTTTCGCATGCAGTCCTCCACACCCTTCAGCCACTTATCTCTTGGTCTTTTTCCTTCTATTTTCATCTCGTGTATATTCCTGGGTATCCTCCTCTCATTGATTCGCTTAACATGCCCATACCATTTAAGCCTTGATTCCTCTATCCTATCCTGTTATGCTCCCTCCTTGACCCGTATATACCCGAATGTAAGACGAGGTTTTTTCCCACTTTTTGTGTTATAAAAATTTGGGGTCGTCTTATATTCAAGGTATTAAAAAAAAAAAAAATGTTATTATTATTTGCAAAGTAGTATGTGGTGTTGGCATCTTGTAACTTGCAACAAATCAATGCGTTAATGAAGATTAAAATATGGTTTGTTATGTTTAATTACCATGCATATACGAATAGCGTACATTTTGAGGTTAGGATTTACGCATACACGTCATTTTAAGCGGATAAATTATATGTTCGAAAGCATACGGAAATATGTTTTAAAACAATCTTTACAAGAACAACCAGTCAGTTTTACGAGCAGTAACCGAGTGGTCAACGTATCTTAATTTAATAACGTCTCCCATTCTTGAACAAAGAAATTATGGAGTATGTCTTGGAAAAGCGGGCAGAGGGATTTCCGATAACACGAGATGTTATAAAAATGAAAGCACGACCTTAAGGGCATATATTGTGCAAGTTATGAGTTAGCGACTATTTTTTAGAAAAAATCTGTATGAGGTAGTTGATAACTAGGCCTCGTCTTATATTTGGGGTCATCTTACATTCGGGTATATACGGTAATTCTCTGATCTTCTAATTTCTTAACCTGTCCACCTTTGTCACTCCAATACTGCTTCTCAAGAATTTCATCTCACTAGCCTGTATTCTGCTTCGCTCCCTTCCTTTCATAACCCAGGTCTCTGAGGCATACGTCAGGATTGGAACGTAGTACATCCTACATATGACCCTTCGGCTGATTTGAGGGACATCCTTACTCCATACCAGGCTCCTAACACTTTTCCTGAATAATTCTGCTTGCCTTCCCCGCTCAGTTAATTCTCTGTCGTTTCTTCCATTTTCTTCCATTATTCTGTTATACTTGGTTTTAGAAACAATTGTCTATTTTAGGAGCAGTTGAACCTGGCACGGTCCCGGCTGTCGGAGGCGATGACTACGCTAGCGGAGCGCGAGGCTTCGTTAGCGGAAGTCACACTCCGAGCAGAGCAGCTGCAAGAGAAGTGCGAGGCATTGTCCATGCAGTTGGCCGACCTCGCCGCGGAGAAACAGCGCCAGGCTGATGTGGCGAGATCTCAGCAGGAGGCGCTCGCAAGACAGGTACACTTTATGCCATTAAAATGTATAATAATAGTATCGTATGGCCTCGGGTGACAGGTGCAAGCTTTGTTATTTAATGCCCAGAGGGCAGCTTGCATGTCGAATTTTGTCGTTCCTTGGAATGCTATGATGGTCAAGGTGGTTAGATATATAAGCTCCTTGACACGATAGCTCTTTCTAGTAGAGAATGGAGGAACTTTCTTTTGGCAGAAAATCCCGAGATTAATTTTGCTATTATGAAGACGGCCTACTGAATTCAAATGGGTTCTTTAACATGCCAACAACGTATGACATGCGTGTCGTGATTTTTGTCACCTTTCTAAAAACACTTACCATGGCCAGGAGCGAACCTGCAAGCTTGGGTTGGTAGTCCGACACGATAACCACTCACCGACCATAGCCAGCATTAAAATCTACGAGAAGTAGATCATATTTGGTGTCATTTTGGTCCGTATTGACAAAATTACTATTTGATTTAATGAATAATCTCCGTCAATCAATACATTGATTATGTGCTACATGCACTAGTTGTGGGACATGTTTCGAACCCTGGAACGGTCCTTCATCAGCCACAAAATGGACGCCGTTAAAACATTATATATAAAACACTGAACAAGGTAAAAAGAACATCTTGCACGTACAGTCACTCATAAAAACACAATACAGTCTTGAACAAATTGAACATAATACACATTAAAAACTTTAAAATATTTTTGTAGAGTTCATTTTCTTCCTGTCTTAGCTGATCAGACTATTGTTATGAGATCCTGTCCATTCCAAGAGTCCTTTGCTTGGCGCAGTATAAGATGAGAAGTTGTTCTTATGGTCAAAAGGTGCCATTACTTGTATGAGGACGAAAAAGTTCACGCAAGCATTCCCATTGAGCGGCTCGAAAATGAGAACTTAATGTTCCAGAAAACCCTCTTACATGTGCCTGCAATGGCCTGCTGGCTAGGGCCAGGTGATGCAACTGAATACTATGTCAGGTCAGCCGAGGTCGCGGAGAGGATGAAGGGGCGGGAACTCGCTGCCGAATGATGGGTGGGGATCATCACAAGTCGTTTTACACATGACCCCATTAACTAAGCAGTGCCAGTTTCTTTTTGAAGACTGCTGAAGAGATAAACCAGTGATCGTTGTAACATGGTCAATCCACCTGCTCGCCGCTCTCCTCCTTGGTCTCGTGCCCTCAATCTTCCCTTCCATGATTAATTTATCTAAGTTTTCTCCATCTCTTCTCACAATATTTCCAAAGAACTCGAGGATTTTTTGATTGACATTTAGAAGAAAGGCCCTTAGAGTTCTTTAATAATGGACTTACGAGGTTTGTAAATTAAGTAATTAGACCGATTCTTTACATGGTTTTATTCCAAAACCATACAATTCAATACTGACATCTCCAAAGTAACTGACTTGGGAAGCCACACACCGCTGGAGGTGGTTCTTCCATTCCTCATAGCAGCGCTGGAACTCGGATACTGGAGTCTCCTTCAGCTGGATCGAATGGTGGTGCAGGTTGTTAAAATTTATTTGATGTGTAGCTCTTTATATAACAGCTTAGGCTTTCACGGCCGGCGTTCATAATTAAATACAAGTTTTTTGGGCTTGAAGGCCTTGGTCCAGACAGGATATCTCCCGACGTTTCACCGGAAACTGCGTCCGGCATTATCAAGGGTTCCGCTCCTTTCCTTGGTCACCAGTGGAATGAGGAAGAGGCTTGAAATAATGGGTAATGGTTTGTAGTGGGGTATTGTTGTTTGAATATGACTGTTGGTTGGGTGGATCTTGGCGATGAACTAACGGCTGGAAGGTAGTTTGGATCTTCAAATTAGCATGGTGAGCCGAGCGTTCTCTTCGCATTCCGGCTGGATCGTCTGATCTCACGTACATGTTGCGGGGTGCGGTGCGTACTCTGGCTTCGGCGACCGAGCTTGTGAGGGTCAGGTGTTCCCTGCGCGACTGCCGGGCCGTAGCGGGAAGGTTCTTCAGGTTGACGTGTGAGTGATTTCTTGGCCTTTGTGTTCCTAAGAGCCGGGATCCATGTATTACACACACGTTCAATTTCTTCCTTCCGATTGAAATTGTCGGGGTGTTTGAAGATTTCTATGGCTTCCCGTTGCAGCCTGGCGTGGTAGTGAGTGGTCGTGGAGAGTATCTCCGTGTCCCCGTACTGTACATCGTGACCGGGCAAGAGAGAATGCTCAGCGACTGACGATTTCTCAGTTTGACCCAGGCGGCTGTGTCTGTTATGTTCCTTGAGTCTGGTGGTCCCGCTCCTCTTCGTCGTTCCTATGTACACCTTCCCACAGGAACACGGGATTCTGTAGACACCTGCAGTGGAGTGTGGGTGGCGCTTGTCTTTAGCGGATCGCAGCAAGTCCCGGATTTTGGTGGTGGGCTTATAAACCGTCTTCACCCCATTGGTCTTCAGTAATTTGCCTATCCTGTCCGTCACCTTCTTCACGTACGGCAGGAATGCGGTGGCCACCGGAGTTTCCTCAGAATCTTTCCTCGTGCTCCGGCGCCTGGGATGAGAGGCTCGCTCAATCTCCTTATTGCTGTATCCGTTGGCGCATAGGGCCCTCTTTATATGTTTCAGCTCTTGGTTGAGGTTGGATGGCTCACAGATTCTCCTAGCACGGTCTACCAATGTTTTAATAACTCCGTGTTTCTGTCGGGGGTGGTGATTGGATGTCTTGTGTAGATACCGGTCGGTGTGTGTGGGTTTCCGGTATACGGTGTGCCCCAAGCGCAGGTCATTAGTCCTGGTGATCAGCACGTCAAGAAAGGCCAGGCAGTTGTCTTTCTCCTTCTCCATAGTAAATTTTATGCTGGTGTTGAGGCTGTTAAGGTGGTCCAGGAAACGTTCCAGCTCTTCCTCTCCGTGGCTCCAGACTACGAAGGTATCGTCAACATAACGTAGCCATACTTTCGGTTTGAGGTGTGCAGTCTCGATCGCCAATGTAAATGTAAAGTGCTACTTATCAATTAAATTTTAACATAAAGAGCTACACATCAAATAAATATTAACCTATTTTTTATATTTCACGTTTAATATTTTATTTATTTATTATTTACACTGTTTACACCCAAGTCCGGTTTTCGAAAGGAGGAGGGTTAGCTGGTTTGGCAACCAGCTGTAAAAACAGCTAACGCGGAATGTTGGGCGGCGGTAAATAACTCGACCCCCTGAAGGGGCCAACGGCTTCCGGCGGATGAGCCTCTTTAGGTGGGGTGATGGTCCCCTCAGTGTAGAAAATGACACTGAAACCCATTACGTATATATTGGCCCAACGGCAAAACTGACGGAGGAGGAACTATCCTTGTGGTTCTCAACGGTCCTGGAGGCGGATGAGGTCATGCCAGATGGACTGGCTGTGAAGGCGCAACTCAATTATATTTAGAGTCTGCGTCAGTCCATTGCAGTCACGGTGCTAGAACCTGCACGTCTCATTTCTTTTGTGCCGCAGGGTATAGTTCCGAGATCATAGTGTGTGGGTCACTTCCTTGCAAGCTGTGATCCACCTTAAACAAAATCTCGCTTGTGGCACCTTTTTCCTGCTGTCACATCTTTCAACAAGTCCAGCGGCGATGGGATAAGGATGGTGGAGGCAGGTTTTCGGGTTGAAACTGGAAGCCTCTAGTTCGGACCTGCACGTTGGTAGCAGATGTGTGATGGTCGTCTTTCTGAGACCTCGTGACTACTCAGGAGTTCGGTCCTGCATCTGTGTTTGGGCAGGCCTATTTAGGATCACCGCTGCCCACCCCGAATGGGGAAGGCCCTAGAAAATGTGGGCTAAACATCGGTAGTCACACCTTCAGCCGGCTGGGAGGCCGCACCCGGCAGGTCACCCCTTTTGCGGTCGAAAAACGAAAACAAAGAATATCCAAACATTAATGATAGGATCCTGGAATGTTCGAACGTTACTCGATTTGAAGGACAATAACAGGCCTGAGCGAAGAACAGCACTCTTTACCCATGAGCTTGGTCGAATGAACATAGATATTGCTGCCTTAAGTGAAACCAGATTGTCCAACGAAGGTAAAATTACAGAGTTCAGTTCAGGTTACACCATATTCTGGAAGGGAAAAGATGAGGGAGAGCGCCGTATTCATGGTGTTGGTTTCGCTATAAAGACCACACTGGTGAATGATCACCAGCTAACTCCAACTGCTGTCAGTGAAAGAATTATGACTCTTCGAATCCCACTCTCTGGGGGTCACTTTATGACTTATCTCTGCATATGTTCCCACCTTGGATGCTGATATAGAAGTTAAAGATCAATTCTACAACCAGCTGAGCACAATCATCACCAAAGTACCATCTAGAGACAAACTCTTAATGCTTGGCGATTTCAACGCCAGAGTTGGTAAAGATCATCAATTATGGAACAATGTGATGGGCAAACAAGGACTTGGCAACTGCAATGCCAATGGCCTATTACTCCTTGGTCTATGTGCTGAACATGAACTCTTTATTACCAACACTCAGTTCCGCCTGCCGAATCGCTACAAAACCACTTGGATGCATCCTTGCTCGAAGCACTGGCACATCCTTGACTATATCATCTCCAGGCAATGTGATAAAAAGGACATCCTTGTCACCCGGACCTCAAGAAGTGTCGATGACTGTTGGACAGATCATAAGCTCCTTTTTTGCCGGTTGAGGATCTCAATCTGCCGCAAACCGAAACGATCCATCCACAACCTGTCGAGACGGAAATTTGACACTTCTAAACTCCAAGTGAAATCAATTGCTACAGATTACAGAAATGAAATCTCAAATAAGCTGGCTAGTCAGCCTGTTAGCACAAATAGTGTTGTACAGGAATGGACAATGCTTCAGAAGGTCATTCCTGAGTCAGCTGAGGAAACAATTGGTTTTGTGAAGAACAAAAGACAACACTGGTTTGATGAAAATAATGATGAAATTATGTGTCTCATCAATGCCAAACGGGAAGCCCATCTATCCTTTCTTCAAGATCCGTCTTCCAGTGTGAAAAAATCACAATTCGTGCAACTTAAGGGAAAATGTCAGGCACAAATCAGGGAAATAAAGAACAACTGGTGGCAGCGAAAAGCTGAAGAACTGCAAAGACTATCTGATGCCCGTGACCTGCGAAGCTTCTATGCAGGCATAAAGGAGGTATACGGCCCAATCCGATCATCATCAGGTACATTGAAAACTGCTGACAATTCCGCCATTTTAACTGAACAACGACAAATTTTGGAGCGTTGGAAGGAACATTTCTCTGCACTTCTAAATCGTGCCTCCAATGTTGCCGAGGACTTTCTTCGAAACATCCCTCAGCAGCCCCAACAACCATGGATGGCGGTTCCGCCGACATTCCGAGATTTCACCAAAGCGCTCAATCAACTAAAGCCGAGAAAGGCTCCTGGTCCTGATAACATCCCTCTGGAGTTGTTACAAAGTGGAGGTATGGCCTTGAAGACTCGACTTTTTACACTTATCCTGTTAATTTGGGAAACTCGAGAAGTACCCCACGACTTGAAGAATGCTGCCATCATAACTATCTTCAAGAAAGGCGATCGTAGCGTGTGTGGGAACTACCGTGGTATATCGCTATTATCCATTGCAGGTAAAGTTCTCGCAAGAATTCTCCTAAACCGGCTCCAATGTATCTCAGAGAGGATTTTGGCCGAGTCTCAATGTGGTTTCCGAACCTCCAGGGGCACAACAGACATGATATTCTGTACCAGACAACTCCTGGAAAAGTGCAGAGAGCAACAGGAGCCCCTGTATTTAGTTTTCTATGACCTGGAAAAAGCCTTTGATTCAGTACCAAGACCTGCTATGTGGAAAGTATTAACGCACTTTGGATGTCTAGATCGCTATGTTGAATTAGTTAAAGCTCTTCATGATGGAATGTCTGGGAAGATTCTTCACGGTAACTCTGTATCCGATCCATTTCCAATCACTCACGGTTTGAAACAAGGCTATGTGCTTGCTCCAACACTCTTTGCATTGTACATGGCTGCCATGATGTATGAATAATCTTCCAACAACCCAGGCATAGAGATTAAGTTTCGCTTCGATGGAGGTCTTTTCAATCTGGCAAGACTTCGTTCACAGAGACATACCCAAGTTACCCGGGTGACAGAACTGCAGTATGCCGATGACACCGCATCTCCTGCTCCGACAGCTGCAGAGCTTCAACAATCGGTCATTCGCTTTAGCACTGCGTGTGATCTCTTTGGTCTCACCATCAAGGCAAAGAAAACAAAGGTGCTTGCCCAACCTGCCCCAGGATTACCTCTTCCTGAGTTCAATATCTCCATCTTAGACTCAACACTGGAGCAGGTTGATCATATTTCATATCTTGGTAGCATCTTGTCTAAACGGTGCACTTACGAACAGGATGATGACAAAAGAATTTGGGCTGCCCATGCAGCATTTGGCCGTTTAATGCACAGAGTCTTCATGAATAAAGACCTAAAGATGCATACCAAACTCATGGTGTACAAAGCTGTCGTCATCTCAACGCTACTGTATGGCTGTGAAACTTGGACACTCTATCGCCGTGATATCAAGAAACTTGAGCGTTTCCACCAACAAAAGATGAGATACATCTTGAATATCAAGTGGGAGGACTACGTGACCAACACTGCAGTTCTCGAGAGAGCGCAATCGATAGCATTGAGACAACTATCATCGCTCATCAACTGAGATGGTTAGGCCATGTTCACCGTATGAGTGATACCAGGCTTCCACGTCAATTCCTTTATGGTGAACTTTGCTCCGGCACTAGACCTCATGGGGCCCCTCTGAAGCGTTTTAAAGACCAGATAACACACATCATGACGACGACTGGTATAGACATCCACTCATGGGAAACATCTGCTGCGGACCGTTTACTGTGGCGGAACACTACATCGACGGCTGTCAACTTCTTTGAGGAAGAACGTCGCAGACATGAAGAGGCCAAGCGACAAGCAAGAAAGCTTCGTCAGTTGCAACCCCGCCCTCCCCCGACCATTGAGTGCCATTTATGTGGGCGAATGTTTTATGCCAGGATTGGCCTGTTTAGTCATCAGAAGCACATCCACAAGCTGGTCTGGAAAGCTCTATGCAGGAAGAAGTATGTTTACTCGGAATCGAGTTACAGCCGACGACGACACTGTTTAAGCCCACACTGGAGCACCAAAAATCAAACCTTATATACAAAGTCTTCAAATACTAAGTTCAGTTCTTAATACTTGATAATTTTTTTCTTTCCCAATACTTCTTCATTCTGGAAGATCTTGCTGCTCGTTCTTCTGCTGATATAACATATTGCTTAACGCTGTGAAATTTTGAATGTTAGTCGAGTGTATTTGTTATTCAGAAGCCGTTTCTCTTCTCTATGTTCAATTTGATGCTTAGTAATTTTCAATTAGTCTAAATCCATTTGTATTTCTTTAAACCATGTGATTTTTGTTTTACTATTCCAAAAGAAGTCAAAAAGTTGTTTCAGGAGTCTAGTATTTGGCAAGCAGGATATGTGTCCACAAAACGCAATTCTTCGTTTTCGCATCGTGTCAATGATAGATTCATTTTCCTTGTAAAGTACCGTATATACTCGAATACCACCCGCACATTTTTAAACAAAATCGGACGTGAAAAATTGGGGTGCGGGTCTTATTTGAGTCATCCTGATTTTAAAGATTTAAATTGCCCGCCATACGCGATATTGGGTGTTGCGAGTATCCGCTAGATGGTGCTAGCCTTCTTCCGGCTATCACTTTGTTTTTCCGTAAGCAGGCGGCGTCATACAGTCTCGCGCATGTTTTCCGAGTGTAAACATGAGTTCTACGAAGCGTTTGTGGTCGTTTACTGTGAGTGAGAAGCTGAAAGTTGTGAGGGAAGCTGAAATTATTGGAAATCGTGCCGCCGGTAGGAAATATGATATTGACGAGTCATGTATTCGAGATTTGGAAAAAGAAAAAAAACGTGTTGCTAACAAGTAGTGGTGCTCGTAGAGCTTTCCACGGACTGAGTGTACAGTTTCCGGAAATTGAAAAACAACTTTATAAATACGTAACAGAAAGGCGGGAATTGGGAAATGGGGTGACGACCGAAATGTGTCAATTAAAGGCATTACAGATCGCAAAGGAACTTTCTACGGTAGGGTTTAAAGCAAGCCGAGGATGGATTCAAAATTTTTATAAAAGAAATGGGTTGAGCATACAAAGGCGTACCTCAATTTCGCAGCGTCTTCCTGGTGCCTATGAAGAAAAGTTACTTTCCTTTCAGCGTCACATAATTAAGTTGCGGAAGGAAAATTCATATTTGCTTTCCCAAATTGGTAATGCAGATCAGACGCCAGTCTACTTTGAAATGCCACTGGACAGTACTGTGAATGTTAAGGGATCTAAAAGTGTGACTATCAGAACAGGTGGTAATGAGAAACAACGGTGCACGGTAATGTTGTGTATACTCGCTGACGGAACCAAACTTCCGCCGTATGTTGTTCTCAAGCGAAAGACTCTTCCAAAAAATTACCCGCTGGTGTTATCGTTAGAACTCAGGACTCTGGTTGGATGGACAGTTCACTGGTGGATGACTGGTTAAAGTGTGTCTGGCAACGTCGACCTGGTGCTTTATTACGACGAAAGAGCTTGCTTGTTCTGGAGTGTTACTGCGGCCATACAACAGACGCTGTGAAGAAATTCGTCAAGGATGGGAAAACCGACCTAGCAATCATCCCGGGTGGGATGACGTCTATGCTACAGCCACTGGATGTCTGCATGAACCGGCCGTTCAAAGCAGCCTTGAAACAGCTCTATACGGAGTGGATGGCGGCCGATAAGCACACACTGACCCCAACTGGTCGTATTCAGCGCCCGGAAGTTCAGTTGCTCTGTTCTTGGATTTTGACGGCATGGAATCATATCTCGGGAGATCTCATACAGAAGAGCTTCAAGAAATGTAGTATTTCCAATGCTATGGATGGCAGTGATGACGACATTTTGTGGGAAAGTGATGGTGAAAAAAGTTCCGAAGTTGGTACTTCTGATGACGATGAATGAAGTGTTTGTGTCTTTTATTTGTATTTTTAATTGTTTCTGTGTATTATTTTAGGACGACTTCAAAACTGTTGGAAGCTATTTTGTTTATTTAGTAAAGATTGTAAATAGTTTTGAGTAAATTTTTTTTTATTTTAAATTTTGTTCTTCAAAATCAGGGTGCGGGTCTTATTCAGGGCCGGGTCGTATTCGAGTAAATACGGTATTGAATTGGGCAAAGTATCCACTGGCCCTCAATCTGGTGTTTTTTATTGATTATTGTCCTAAGAATCCGTCTATCAACCTTCTGTGTAGTTTGTCAGTTGTTGATCGGGTTTAAATAAAGTTTACTTGTATATGTTACTTCTGGCTTAACGACGGAGAAATAATGTCGAAATTTAGCATTAATTGAAAGAGACTGTTTCTTTATTTATTTATTTATTTTTTTAAATTTTTAAAATTTTATTTCACACTAGCTATACCCAGCATGCATTGCAAAGATAGATAGATAGAAACTAAGATGATAATAAAGTTATTGGTTTTACGTCCCTTTTAACATCTGTGGCTTTTAGAGACGCCGGGGTGACGGAAATTGGATCCGAAGGGGATCTTTAACGTGCCAGTAAATCTACTGACACGGCCCCCTTGCATTTGCGCACCCTCAAATGCCAACTGGCCACGCCAGAATTCGATCCTGCACCTTTGTCACAGCAGGTGAGAACGTTACCGCTGAGCCAAGCAGCCAGCCAAAAAAAGAAAGAAAGAATAAAAAGAAGTGTTTTAATTGTAATTTTGTAACATCTTTGCCATTTTCCCTTAATGATAATAGGCTAATAAAAATGAAAACTATTACTAAACGAACATGGTGAAATTTTAAAACTGATATATGTAATTCAGATTTCTACCTTTGATATCTTCCTAGTCTCCGCTTTATTTGCTGGCTTAGGCCGATACTCGTTGCATCTAGAGAATGAGGTATTGGCGTACTCCTCGGGTCCCAGTTCGTTGAATCTGAGAGGAATGTGGATTGCATGGATGACGATATAGCCTATGATGACAGGCATGTAAGTTTCCCGGTCCTTGCGTAGTACCAGACCAAATACATTGGGGCGAGCACAAATGTTCACCGAAGTTCATTTGTTGAAACGACTCTCACGCCATTTATTGTAAAATGGATTTTCTAACTTGGAAAACTTCTACTCGTGCACTACCTATTGTAAATACCTTTCCTGGAGTGTGCACAACAATTCACTAAAGTTTAATCGCAATTGGATGAATGGTATATGAACACATAAGGGACTTGAAACGATTCGCGCACCGTCACTCATTTGTTGAATCTACTCGTGCGCTACCTATTGTGAAATGGATTTACTAAGAATATCTTTTGTGAAAATTTTCTGTGTTTTATTTATTTACATAGTTTACGCCCACATTGGAGCACTTAAATCAATCCATATACACTACAGTCTTTACATTATTAGAGTTGTAATGGCTTCTCAACTTCCTCTTCTCCCAGAGCTTCTTTAATCTCTCCGACCTGGCCGCCCTCTCTTCATTTGTAATGGTGTACTGTTTTCGTTTGACTGTTTTTAATTTCAATCTTGTATCCCTACTTCTCAGAATCCTCTTCTCTTTTCTCTCTGCAATTTGTTTCATTGTAATATTTAGCTCGTCTAAATCATTCTGGACCTCAACGAACCAGTTGTTCTTGGTTTTACTTTTCCAAAAGAAATTGAATAATTGTTTCAGTAGTCTGGTGTCTGGTAGTCTTACTATGTGGCTGAAAAAAGCAAGTCTCCTTTTTCGCATTGTATCCACAATTGATTCATTTTCCCGATAGACTATTTCATTAGGCAGCAGTCTCCATTGTCCATTTACTTGATGTTTTTTATTGATAATTGTCCTGATGATCCTTCTGTCTATTTTTTGGATTTTATCTGTTGTTGCTTTGGTATTCATCTTAAACAGGGTTTCACTTGCATAAGTTGCTTCAGGTTTAACTACTGAACCATAATGTTTGAATTTGGCATTCATCGAGAGAGATTTCTTCTTATAAGTTGACCATGTGACCCGTTGTGCTTGTCTCAGTTTTGTTGTTCTGTACTCTATTGCGGCTTTCTCATTTAGGTTCCAAGTTATAGTTTCCCCAAGGTACTTGAACTTTTTTACAACCTTAATTTGTTTATTATCATTTAGTTGAAGGACAGGAGTGTCCACCTCGAAGGTTGGCATAATCTCTGTCTTTTCAAATGAAATTTGTAATCCCACTTTTTCTGCAATGTTTTCCAGTTGTTCAATTTGGACTTTAGCCTCTTCCACACCATTTGCCAGTAGTGCGAGATCGTCTGCAAATGCCAGGCAGTTTAGTTTAATATTTCTACCAATCTTGATGTTTGGTTGGCATTTCTTTCTCCATTCTCTCATGACCTTCTCCAGTACACAATTAAACAAAATAGGTGAGAGACCATCCCCCTGCCGAAGGCCGGTTGTGATTGTAAATGGTTTTGACAATTCTCCTCTAAATTTAACTTTTGCTTTAGTGTTCTTGAGAGTCATTCCAATAAGGTTGATCAATTTCCTGTGAACACCAAATTCTTGAAGAGTATTTAGTAATGACTTCCGATGAATACTGTCATAAGCTTTTTTGAAGTCAACAAAAGTGATGACTAGGTTCTTACTTCGAGCTCTGTGATGCTTCATAATCCATTTAAGACTGATGATTTGATCTGGACAACTTCTGCCTGGCCGAAATCCTCCTTGGTACTCTCCAAGTTCTTGGTCCAGTTGTTCCTGTATTCTTGAGTGAAGAATTTTTGAAAAGATCTTATATGTGACATCAACAAGGGATATTCCTCTATAATTATTGGGATCTGACCTATCACCTTTCTTGTGTAGGGGGTGGATTATTGCAGTGTTCCATTCCTCTGGCATTTTTTCAGAGTTCCATATGTCAATAATACGTTTATGTAGGTTTCGTAGAGTTTGATCATTTGCATTCTTCCATAATTCTGCAACCAACTGATTTTCTCCTGCTGCTTTATAGTTCTTGAGCAAGTTAACGGCTTTGATCACTTCCTCATATGTTGGTGGAATAACCTTTTCTAGTGGTGTTTTGTTTTTAGGTTTTGGGTCAAATTCCAGATTTTCTCTTGGGTCTTCGCAGTTGAGTAATTTTTTGAAGTAGACTGCCAAGATATTTGCATTGTCTTGGTTGTTATGTGCCATTTTCCCATTTTCATTTCTCAGCATAAGTGTAGGTGGGGTATACTTAGACTGATACTGTTTAAACGACTTGTAATAATCCCTTGTTTTATGTTGCTTGAATGATTCATCTATTGTTCTGAGCATTTCATTCTGATGATTCCTTTTAATTCTTCGAATTTCTTTAGCTGCTTGTCTTCTAGCATTAGTTAGTTCTGTTCTGGATTCGTCGGTTTTCCTTTGTTGATCATTTAACCATGCTTTGTGCCTCATTTGAATTGCTTTATCGCACTCCTCGTTCCACCAAGCATGTTTCTTCCTCCTTTTAATGGGAGCAAGTTCTTCAGCTACTGATTTCAATTTATTAATTATCACCTCTAAGTCATCACTTAGTTGTGTTTTAGATCTCTCCAAGTATACTTTATTGTTCATTAAATATGTGGGGTCATAATTTTTCTTCCTATTGGATTGGGCAGGCTTACGCTTTCTCTTAGGTGTTAGCTTTATTTTTATTTTGGATATGTAATGATCTGAATCGATGTCCACTCCACGGAGAACTTTGACATTATAAATTTCCTTATGATAATTTTTATCCATGGCAACATGATCGATTTGGAATTCCCCCAATTTTATGTTAGGACATTTCCAGGTCATTAATTTGTGTGGTCGCCTCTTAAATCTGGTAGTTTCCAAAATAAATCCATGGTCTGTACAAAGTTCAATTAACCTTTGACCATTCCTGTTTGTTAATTTATGAGCTGGCCATTTTCCTACTACTGGGCGGTATCGCCTTTCTCGTCCTATTTTTGCATTAAAATCCCCAAGCAAGATTTTAACATGTGCATCAGGGATGCTTGATATCATATGGTCGAGTTCCTCCCAAAATTTGTCCACTTCTTCTCTATCCTTTCTGTTTTTATCATTTGTTGGTGCGTGTACATTTATCAAGGTGTAGGTTTTGTTTTCAACTTTAATTGTTAAGGTTGCTGTCCTCGCCGTGCTCGAGGAGAAGTCCTCTATTGAGTCTATTATACTAATATGAACCAGAAATCCCACTCCGAATTGCGGGACATTCTTCATTACCCTTTTCCCTGGGGGTCCTTTATATAGACGATATCCTCCTGATTCAATTGGATCCTGATCTGTATTTCGAAGTTCTTGAAGCGCTGTTATTAAGATTTTATGTTGATCCATTATATCTGTTAAGTGTTTCAACTTACCAAGTTTCAGTAGTGAGTTAATATTTAATGTCGCAAAGTATGAAAACTTTCCTTTCTTGTTGAATTTAAGTTTCTTCTGTTGGGCTTTCAGGGGCTCCGACTCGCCTTGATCTTCTACGTGGCACCCCACCGTATTCCGAATGGTGCCTTGCTTGGATCTTCGATGTTGCATGTCCAAGCCGGTGGATTTATTCGTTAGAAGACTCTTCATGTTTGATTGATTGTCTGATCTCGACGATCGAAACAGTTCTGACCGAGGCCAGGGTTTACAATTCCAGATGTGATCTGGAAAGGGTGATTGGTGAGATATGGATTGGTGATTAATGAGATTGTGAAGTTTGTGTTTGGTCCGCGAGAGCTATTTTATTTCACTCAAGTCCGCCGGTATGCCGGTGAGGACCCCCCTATCCGCCACCTGGGACGCGCCACGTCGGAGTATCACCTCTCCGCCTGCTACGACAGCGTAGTAGGTTCGTGGTTTTCTGTGTTTAATATTAATTATTGCACAATTCTTTTTTCCACTTTACAACACATATTACTTTGAGGCTTTATATCCTCTTCGGGTACATGTTTCGGACCTTTAAAATGGTCCTTCTTTAGCCTTGGTTCAGCAAAACCTTGGTCCCATATTACAGTAGAGTCTCGCAAACTTGGCCTAATGTGGCCGAGTTAGCGAAAATACCGGATTATAGGGAAATGTGTTAAAAAGACGAAATAAGGTATTTGTTTTGGTTTAAAAGTAATGCAATGCAGTACATTTATTTGTTTTTTACAGAAACACAAGTTTTAAAATGATTAAGCTACTACAATTACTGTACTTGAATATATTGTTCAGTACTGTACTGCATAAAAATCAAGGAAAACTCTGCCTACAAATTATTTTTATAATATGTACACTGTACAGTTTATGTAGGCAAATAGTTTTTTCACTTAATGAAAATTACCATTTACTTTCCGCTTTGAAGCCTGTTTCTTGAAGCCTCGTCACAAAGACGGCGAAGAAACAGAATTGCGGAGAATGCGCAATCAAATAAATACAACGCTCTGCGCGAGAACCGTTTGTTTACTTATTACTGCCAACAGTTTGTGCATTTACAGTACTGTACTGTACAATTATCTGTATTTATCAGGTCGTCGTTACTCTTCTTACTATGTACTGTAGGTCAACTTGTTTCGCGTCGTATTTAACTGTCGATAATTCCATTGATGGAGAAGACGAAAGAAAACATAATAACGCTCTGTGCGGAAACACAAAAACGAACAAAAATCATGATTTTTTTTTCTCCTGTCAGGTTGGTCGGGAAATCCGGAGTGCCGGGTTACCGAGTGCCGAGTTTGCAAGACTCGACTGTACACCATTTTTGTTGAACATCATTAAAATACTATGAAAACCTATTAAAATACATAAAATTTGTGGAGATGAAAATGACACTGAAAGATGGATGATAAGAAGTTTAAAAAAAAGAATATAACGTTCTGATGTAAACATGTACCCGAAGAGGACATAAAGCCTCAAAACAAAGTAAGTTGTGTTGTAAAGTGGAAAAAGATTTGTGCAATCGGATTTACTAAGCCAGAAACCTTCCCTGGAGTGCACACAACAACTCGCCCATGTTTCATCGCAATCGGTGATGGTATATGAACGCATAAGGGACTTGAAAAGATTCGTGCGCCATGGCTGTATTCGAACCGGCAGCCAAGCTTGCGTTCAGTTTTAAGAACTGCTCTTTACCACTGACCCATGCCAGCTGGTAAAAATAAAAGATGATCGGTGTGAAGTGATTGATAGGCTTCATTGAGACACATGCATTAGAGCTGTGCTGAGACAGCATGTCACCTCGCGATGAATCAGCAAGCCATTCTCATACCTGTGCAGATTGTGCACTTGGGTTACTATGGGATTTAAGGCTTCCTGTTAAGTCCCTCACCCTTTTGTGATACATAAATAATTTGTAGCTATAAACCTTCCTTGGAGGGCACACAACAACTCGCCCAAGTTTCATCGCAATCAGATGAATGGTATATGAACGCATACGACATACGAAGGTCGATCCAGAAGGTTACCATCAATGTTACATAATTATAGACAACATTTTTTATTCTGATTGAAATTTACATCATTAGAAAGCAGACAGTTTCCTCTATTTTTCCACATAATCATAATTTTTTCTACACATTTCTGTAGACGGTACCCAACTTCTGTATCCCAATGTCATAGAACTCAACCACCAACCCATTGAGGAAGCGTGTCACCTCTGTTTTGACATCATCGTTGCTCTGGAAGGATTGGTCATCCAAGTGTTCCTTTAACTTGGGGAAATAGGTACGAGGTCCGTACTGTAAGGTGGGTGAGGCATGATAGTCCACCCAAAGTGTGTCAAAAGTTCCTGGGTTTGACGGGAGACGTGAGGTCGAGCATTGTCATGAAGCAGCGTTACACCCGCTGTCAGTCGTCCTCGCCAGCGATTCTGGATAACTCGCCTCAGTTTTCTTAGTGTTGCACAATAACTGTCGGAGTTGATTGTTGTCCCACATTCCATGAAATCGATCAGCAGTATCCCCTTACGACCCCAAAAGACACTTGCCATCACTTTGCCAGCAGAAAGCGTTTGTTTGAACTTCTTTGTGACTGGTGACCCTGAGTGATGCTACTGTTGGATTGTTCTTTCCTTTCGGAAGTGAAATGAAACACCCACGTTTTGTCTCCCGTAACATTGAAGTCCAACAATCCTTCCTTATCTGCTTCACACTTTTGAAGAAACTGACGAGCACAGTCAAGGCGTTTCTCCTTGTGTTCTGGTGTCAATAGCTGCGGTACCCATCAAGCACAACACTTGCGCTACCCCAATGTTTCAGTCATAGCTCTTTCCACTGTACCGTAAGAACTCCCAGGAATCGCAGCAACAACGTCATGGACGGTGATCCTCCTGTTTTGAAGCACTTTGCGTCGAACCGTCTCGAGAAATGCCTCCGAAACTGACGGTCTTCCACTCCGACTTCATTGTGGGCGTCCTTCCAACCGGCACTAAACTCCCTGCACCACTTTCGGTCGTGTTGAACAGACATACAGTGGTCGCCATACACCTCTGTCAACTGACAATGAATATCCACGGGTGGAGTCCCTCTGACGTTCAAAAAGCGAATTATGGAACGAATTTCGCACCTGGCGGGATCAACAATGGCAGCCTCTATCTCGGACGGCTGCTGAGCCAAGATTGTGCGGCGCAGTAAAACGTGACCGGATGGAATCGGGAGTGGGAGAACAGCCGCGCACAGCGCTGTTGCCCGATTTTGCCTCGTACCTTCCCGTGCGGCTAGAGGTCTTTGGGAACCTTATTTCTGGAAGGGGCCTTGTACATACAGACAGACAAAGGTGCATTGAAACAAATAACAATACCCTTGCTAAAATATACATTAAAAAACACGCGTACCATCTCACTCACTGTTATTTCATCTCATTAACATCCATCTTTTTAGTGTGTCTTAGTCCATTTTTAGCAATTATTTATGTATGTTGGCCTTAACAATCATTCCAAGCTGATGAAGGGATCAAATATTGTTGGATCCCGAAACATGTACTTGTGATAATATGTAATCAACGATTGCATTTTGAATAAAATAATCAGTATTGACTAGGTGGAACCTAAAAAGCATAATTCTTTATCTCTGTATATGAAATGCCATATCCTGTGGTTCGGATTCCACGTAGAAAGGAGGTCCCGTGGCTCATCGTCGCCAGATTAACGGTCACGTAAAACTACAAGCTTCCTTCCTTTTACTTGGACAGAGCTTGACTCGAGTGGTGTGTTGCAGGTTCTTGCACTGGAGGAGCAGAACTCGAGACAGAAAGAGGAATCCTCACAGCAGGGTGATGAGCTCAAGTCACTCCAGGCAGAATTCAGCAGCTACAAGGTGCGGGCCCAGTCCGTGCTGCGACAGAAAGCCAGACCGGATGAACCGTCCGGGTTTAGCCGTGAGGATTCTCTAGAGGAGTGTGCTCAGCTGAGGCAAATGTCTGAAGTCCTGCGCACTAAGCTGGAAGATGTCAGGTAGTGTAACCTTTCAATGCCGGCTTTTGTGCATGCTATGTGTCATTCAAGCTTCTCTCCTGGTCAAAGCTTTAAGGGGGGGATGTAACCGAAAATGCATAGCTGACTTTAAAAGTTCACTGAGTTCACAATATAAAACATGGAACATTGAAACTTTGTACAGTTGTCTAATGGTGTTTGATCTATTACCTGGCAAGCAACAGCTATCTTGGGTGGCAAAATGGCACCAGTGCAGTCACTGCAAAAGGTTTGTTACATCCTCTTATTTAGGTACACTTAACAATATAACTATAAGAGATCCTGGCCTGAGCTTTTAACTACTGTCGACCAAAATATTATGTGCACTTGAGTTAGAAGGTTGTTTTTGAAGTAGCCAATAGACCTACATAAAATCCAATAACTTCATCATTTTCATCGTTCTATTTTACTTTAGTTCATGTAGGTTTGGAATTTTTAATTTATAGTTTAATATTTTTTATCACAGTTTGAACACAAAAAGTGCATGTTTCTAAGCCTGTTTCAACCATGCGTCACATTTAAGAATTATTATCTCACAAACCCATCATCAGATCAAATCCAACTTTTAACACAATATACATTGGAATGTTGTATAACTGGTTTATTAATTTCAAAATTTTGTGTGACCAAGAAACAAAGTTATCATTTTTGTAAGGTAACTTTTTCTCGGCTCGGGGTCGTTGGAAAATGTAGTTCTTGATCGCGTTTTAATCTTTATACATCAAAAAGGTATGCTGTATGACTGTGAAATACGTAAATCAATTCACTTATTTTATATCGGTTTGTATTTAGACGGGGAAATGAGACATGGTTCACCAGCTAGCCGCTCCAGTGAATGCTGTACAGTGTTGCTGAGATGTAGTCCATCACTTCCGAGCGAGGCTTGCCATGACGCGTGATGGGTTCCATTTGGCAATACTGTACAGCTTTCCCCGGAGCGACTAGCGTGTTTCAACCATGCATCACATTTAAGAATTATCTCAAAAGCCCGTCATCAGATCGAATTCAAATTTTAACACAATGTACATTGGAATGTTGTATAACTGATGTATTAATTTCAAAATTTTATGTAGGTCTATTGGTTACTTCACAAACAACCTTCAAACTCAAGTGTGCATAATATTTTGGTCGACAGTAGTTTAAATATACATGGGTTGGTTTTTTAGTTTTGGCACCAATGCTTCAGTGCCAAGTTGAAACAATGTTGGGCGCTGCCACTTTTACAGACGGTTGCTGCCCTGCATCCCCCCCCTCAGAGCACATGACCTCGCCCGTCCTCACCACCGCTCGTGCGCAGTTGTGCCTGTTAGATGAGTAGTGTGAGACCAGCGCTCGCAAAAGACAGTCGCAATGTTTTCCAAGCAGGAGCAGAGAACGTGGATAAAAATTCAGTGTGCTAGGGGTCACAGTGCTAAACAGTGTCACCGAGGATTGCAGGAAGCGTGCGGTGCAGCTGCGTTACCGTTCAGAACGATAGTAAGATGGGTTGCTGCCTTTCGAGATGGGCGCGAACGTGTGGAGCACATGCCTCGATCTGGTCACCCACCAGTAAGTGATGACAATGTACAGATGGTGTCCGAGTTAGTAGAGGTGGATCGGAACGGAACGATTCGTCAATTATAGCAAGATACCGGACTGGCGCATTCAACTGTCCTCCACATCCCGAAGGACTTACTGAAAATGAGGAAGATTGCGTCCAAATGGGTTCTGCATGACTTAACCGACATGGACAAATGGCTGCGATATGACGCTTGTCGTATGCACTTGCAGCGTTATGAGCGCGAAGGAGAGGCCTTCTTACGGCGTATCATAACCATTGACGAGACGTGGGCCAGATCTTAAGAGCCTCAGTTAAAACACCAATCGAACGAGTGGCGGCACCACGGATCACCACAGAAACAAACAGTTCGACCAACCCCCACCAATGTGAAGGTAATGTTGATTCTTGCCTATCGTTGGGATGGTGTGATCATTCACCATATTGTTCCCCGAGGGCAATCCGTTAATGCGGCGTACTATTGTTCGATTCTGCAAGACCATCTCCGAGGAGCTCTGAGAAGGAAACGGCGCCACCACATGGTTACACCGCCCATCGTTCTGCATGACAATGTTAGGGCACACACAGCAGGCATTGTGTCGGCATTGTTGGATCGCTGGGGCTGGGAGGTCCTCTATCACCCCCCATATTCTCCCGACATCAGTCCCTGAGACTATGATCTCATCCCGAAGATGAAGATGACAATGCGCGGGGAGCGCTTCCGTACCATTGAAGACGTTAAGCAGGCTGCCGAGCACTCTCTTCGTACCATTAATAGATTGGGCAGTGCCAACGGGCTCAAACGACTTTCGCATCGCTGGGAACACATTGTACGCAACGGTGGGGCCTACTTCGAGGGCCTGTGAAACTTGGAACCATCTAAGTGAGTTATTAATCCAGTTATAACTAAGGTGCCAAAACTAAAAAACCAACCCATGTATGTCACTATCTCTGACTTTATGTAGAATTACCCAAATAACATGTTTTTTTAGTTTTTGTTTTTTTAGTGGTTTTGGATTTTGGTGTCTATAAACCTCAGTGAAAATATTAATGTAAATGCATGCACATTCTACAAATTGTTAAATAGAAGCATAATTCTACATACAAAATATGAATAAACACTCAATAAACAATCCCTGAAAATTTCAGTTATGCAGCATTTAGGGTTTCAGAGAAAAGTGTACCTAAATGGTGGAAAAATTTATATTCAGAAAGCAACATTTGAAAGTTGGATATAGGGACTGATGATGTCGTAGTTCCACCCCTTTTTACTCACATTTAATTAACTTTTGTCTATAGACATGCAGCATCAGATATAAATTATTTTAAAACTACTTCCAGTTGAATAATGAGCTTGAAATTTTTACACAAAGTATAAAAAAGACCATGGATTAAAAAAACGCATATGTCTAAATTTTTATATTCTGACCCTTCATCGGTTACATCCCCCCTTAATGATACGGTAAAACCTTGTTAATTCGAAGTAATCGAGACAGAAAAAAGAGGACTTCAAATTACAGATTTTCGAATTAACAGAACCAACCCCCACCACCCAAAACACCCAAAAGCCCAAACATCAATGGAAACCTGGAACTACTGATATGCCTTTTAGCAATTCTTGATTGATTTTTTTATTTTATTAATGCAGCCAATGGGCATTAATTTCCTTTGTTTGGTGGTGAAAATGAGAAACCACGAAAACCTTTATCAGAACGGCCTAGGTGGCTCTCCCAATGCCAGCGAGACACGAGGTAGAGCGTTAGCGTTCGCAGCCAGAAATTCTTAATTAATAATAATTTATCCAACAGCATCCGAATCATATTCAAATGCAGCGGTACCGTATAAAAGTAGAAATCATTGGACAACGTGAAACATCACCTATCTATAACACTCACATCGTTGAAATAACTTCTATCGTGTTGAAAAATATTAAGAAATGAAAAGAAAGCAGTGGAGAACACAAAAAAAAACATGATATTTGTCATATAAGGAAAATTCCTTTTCAAACGTATTTGTAATCATCGTGGTCAAGTGCGAAAAGAAATGACTGGCTGACTTGATATAAACAGCTAATACAGAGGTGGAGAGTAAAATGGTTTGACCATGTGCAAAGGATGGAAATGGATAGAGCTGCAAAGGGGGAGATGGTGAGAAACATTGACGGTATTAGATTGGTTGGAAGACCAAAGAAGAGATGGATGGACCAAATCCGACAAGACATATGAAGACACTTTTACAAAAACAGCCATAGTCCAAAAAGTGAAATTTTCAGTCGAGTAAAAAAACTATGTCCGGTCTCTCCCTTTACTTCCATCAAATCTTAGTATATTTAATTTTATATCGAACTATAGGTTTTATTTCACTTATCAGTGCACTTGACATTAAATTTATAAATTGTATTGAATGTGAAAAACATAAAATTGAAATTAATTCACAGCATATTGGTTGTTTTTGTAAAACAGGGCAAATCTCAACATGCATTTATAATGGAACTATGGACGTTTTTGTGAAATATTTGTACGTCAAATGGTGCTGCATGTAGCAAAGTACCAAGTGGTGGTCACCGTTCAAAAATCCCAATTTTGGACTATGGCTGTTTTTGTAGAAGTGTCTTCATATGTGACATTGGACTGGATGTGGCAGAAGTAATGGAGCGGGAGAAGTGGAAGAATAGAGAGGAGTGAAAGAGGCTAGTTTACAACACCCTGGTGACTAGAGTTGGACACGGATGATGACGACGACATAACCTTACTGCTCATACCATGAAAAGAATTAATACAACCGCATAGACATTCCTTTTATTGGTGCAACCAAATGAAACTATGAAATAATTTCCCCAAAAAACATTGTTTTATCGGCCATAATCGTGGATGCAAGAACACCCTATACAGGGTGTCTAGCGAGCGGGAAATGTTCGGGAAATGTACTGAAAATTGCGGCGAGCGGCGGGAATTTTTTAAATTTTTGTCATATATTAAGGATTTAAAAATACGAGTGGTTATATTTGTTGGTACTGCAGAATTACCGGTTTGGTGGAAGTAGAAAAATCGACAAGAGTCCGTCAAATATGCGTTGACACCGTCAGATACGGTTTCTACTCTTTTAAATTCTCCCGCGCCGAAGCAAAACAGAAGTCGGCCGGGCGATGAGCCTAGTGTCTCCAAGTGACCGTGAGCGCAACGCGCATGCGTTGTCTTCAAGCCTGCGGCCCAGCAGGTAGGCCGTGTTTCTGTACGCGTGTGGTGTGGTGATGGGTTTTGGGAGGACTCGCCAAGAATCGAGTCTGGAACCGTAAAACTCGAAGTACTTGAGTCCGGAATCGAGGCCGAGGTTGCGGTCAGCGTTATCTGTGATCCATGTATGGAAACAACACGATGTATAGTAATGTCGGTACGCCTAGGACAAGTATTGTATTCGTTTCCCATTAATACACAGTGGCACAGGCTAGAGTAAAATGTGGCTTTTCACCGATGTCTCAGTCCCACTAATGGCTGTGATTATATGGAAGCTACTGAGGTATGGGTGGTACTTAGTAATGACATTCAGGGCACAACCAGTGCCTGTGGATGTTGTGAAAGGTTCTACTCATAGGGTTAGTACTGCTGTTCTGACTCGGTGAGGAAAGCAATGGCAAACTACCTCACTCCTCACCTTGCCTAGTACGCCTCAATATAGCGCTGTCTTGGGTTTTTGTGGGTATTTACCCACATAAGCTATCGGCGGTACTTTTTGAGGATCCAACCAGCCTTCGGGCTGACTACCTAACAGATATAATAGAATATTCAAAATTAGAAACCGGCAAGAAGTGGACTGATGACAGAAAGAAGGAACACAATATACTAAAGAGAAATTTCCTTCAACGTGACCATTTGCTAAGCAGTAGTAGCCTATGTATTGCTGTTAATAACGCTAGTATCCTTATCGAGATGTTGTTTGAATGGATAATGGTGCTAATTTTCACCCGGCAGGCTGAGGTTCGATTACCGGCGAGGAGGTTTTTTTAACTTGATTTTTATTGTTTTTCTTTATCATTACTCAGTCGTTATAATATGAAGCATAGTGTGCATTTTGCAAATGATTTCTCTTGTAAATCACTAGTAGAAAAGTCGTTTGCAAGTTTAGCGAGTGTTGGGAATTTGGCCACATTGTGTCCTATATCGTAAGTACGGATCGTGACGTCACCGTGGAGACTCGAGTCCTTTGCACGGGTTACTCGCTCAGACTCGGAACCGTTAGACTCGATTCTCGCGAGTCCAAGCGTCACTCGCGCACATCACTAAGTGGTAGTGTCAACTTAATGTAATCGGAATATACTACTCGTTCGTGGTTGTCGTGCGGCTGGAGGACTCTGCTTGTTAGTCGAATTTTTATTTCGCTACCGCTGATGCCGATTCTGTCAGAGGAGACTCATTGTTGCCTGTCTTGTCACACGGCTGTGATGTTCGGTAAAGCGAAACGCCGGGGAATTCTAGATCTCATGAGTGAATATTCAGATTTACAAGGGTTGGGTTTATTCTAATCTTTTGTTACATTGTGAATGGCACGAATACAATAATACAGTATATACAACCACGACTCTCGGTGCCGAACCCGCTCGGGTGCTGTATCAAAGCAAACTGCCGTCGGCGCTCCGTGGCGGTGTTCAGACGCTGTGAAGTTAGCCGGTTCGGCACGGCCCGGTTTAGCTCGGCCAACCCGAATGCTTTCCGCTCGTATGCTTCCGACTAGCTCGGTCCGCTTTGTGCCGGCAAGAGGTATTAGCGCGGATCACCGACAATCCGTCTTTCAGTTCGCGTATCTGTCTGTCTGTTCGCGCTGCGCCGACTTTTACATTTTGCTATCGGAAACAAATGTAGCTTTCAATATTAGATAAAATAGATACAGATACACATTGTTTTTATCTAGATACAGAAACACTGCTTTTTTATGATCTAGATGTACATACCAAAAAATTGTTTTTTAAGCCCGCCGCCTTTCAGCGAAGGGCTTTATAATTTTGTGCGGGTCCGTATGTATGTATTTGTTGTCGCTCCAAAGATACTGGTCAGAAAGTAACGTTTAATAGCCTATATGTTGTTGTGGGTGTTTTTTTTTTTTTTGTACGGGAAATTTGAAAATTTGGGCGGGGAATGTCCGGGATTTTTTTTTGCCCGGCCCCTAGACACCCTGCTATAGTGATTATTGAAATGGAACCCAACTAATCGATCGTTCCACAGACAATATAAATCGTTCATTAATTCACAAATATTGATTATTCGTTAGTATGTCGATATTTTTATCGCTCGAGAGCTGTGCATTTGAGGGCGTGAGTCTCGTAGTTCGGGTTGACGAATTTTGTAAGAAGAATCACGTTGTTTTTAAAGAATTTTTTAAATATGTCAAATTAAATGTTCAAATTTCATACATGGGATCGGCATTGCCCTTCGAATTACAATTTGTCCGTATTTCTAATTAAACAGATACCATGAAAAGACGTACCTTTAGTTTTTGAAACGCTCTTTAAGTTCAGACTCTTATTTTATATAGTGTATTCATTATGGCCATTATTGTTCCTCAGGGAAATCTGTCAGTTTGTTCTGTTTCCTAATGTGATGCCCTCACAGTTCAAGATTGCAGGCATCCACTTTGGAGCTGAACGCTGCCCAGGAGGAGAGAGGAAGGGTCCTACAACGGTGTCAGGAGTTGTCTGCCAGCGTGTCTGAACTGCGAGAGCAGAACTCGAGGCTGGGAGACCAGGCACGTCAGGCTGCAGCCGAGCACCGGGAGGCCATGCGCACACAGAAACTACAGTCCGATACACTTGTGCAGTGCTATAAGGTAAGGTCCATCTTACTGCTAACCTTCAATGTTTCTGGGTTATGTTTGTCTCATCCCCATTCACCTCAAACACAATGCATGGCTAGCAACTTTACACCATGTTCAATTTGCTCTCCTGAATAATTAGCTTGATGTGACCTTGATGGTTTTTCCCCTGTTCCCTCCAAATGTGAACCTTGCACGGCTGTAGGAATGTGTGTTTTACGTTGTGTAATATTTTTATGGCTGCAGCAACAAATGGAAGAGCTGGAGCAGCGCCTGAAGACGGAGGTGTCCCTGTTGAAACAGCAACTGGAAGCCTCCGAGGAGAAAATAGTGAAGCAGAGGCTGGTAGCCGAGGAGAGGTCGGCTGCAAGGGCCTTTACGCCAGTCAAGATGGAGTCGGAGGGGCGCGTCGAGATCTCTTTACTGGAGGAGAGAGAGGAAGGAGAGGTCTGAAAATTACTTGCAGTGTTTTTCTTCCTAGCTGGGTAGCTATCTGCTTTAAGGCACAAGTCCACGTGGCCAGACTCCGAAGACAAGTGACTATCTGATATCTGGTTTTAGGGGCAGATGGCTTTGCAGTTCCGCCCCTTAAAACAACAATAACTATCTGTTCATAATGTTGAATAGTATAACGGGCCAAGAAAGTCTAAATGATAATAACTATCTGGTTTTATATGATTTCCCCATTTTAACTCCAGGGAGATGCCTTGATGATGGTATCTTCCAACTTCTTACCCAGTTTCATTCAACTTCATTCATTTTATTTCCGATCAAATTCTAGCATTCTTTTCTGTCATCCCTGAGGTTTGGGTTTGATTCCTGACTCTGCCCAGAAATTTAATTCTGGTGTGAGGGCTGGAACAGGGTACACTCAGCCTTATGAGGCAGAGCTGAGAAGAGCTGATCCCCACCTCAGCCATCATGGAAGTTGTTTTTGTGGCTTCCCATGTCGACTCAAGACGAACAGGCCTGACTAGAGGGAGGGACAGACGGGGCCCTGAGGCCCGGGTCGACTGAGAAACGAGTAATCATTTGCTTTAGTGATTTTATTATCTTGCGAGACCAAATATACATGTAAAAAATAAGTCCCTGGAAAATATTAAAACCTTCTTCATTTGAATCACAAGACTATTGAATACATTTTACTTTTAATGATAAGCTAAAAATATCTTTATAAAATTTTTGAATTCTTTTTAAATTTTTTTGAAACTTTTTTTTAAACTTCTGAAGTGGAGTAGTACTCAAAACATAATGAAATATTACAGAAAATTTAGGAAATTTAGGGAATTTGGTCAACACAGCACCGAAACAAATGATTGACTAGTTTTAATGTAGAAAATTTGCCACACACACCCAAGGACACAGGGCTATATGATAATGATGTTGCAAAGCCCCTAAATGAGTCAACCACAGTATTATTAACTGCTATGGTGAAGTTGACATCAGACAGGGCACCTGGCTCCAAAACTCACCTGCCATGTGGAAACAAGAATAATAAGAGGTAGAAATACTCTTAAAGGGGGTCAGATGACCTTGCCGTTCCATCCCTAAAAACAAAAATAACTTACTAACTCTTAAAGAAAAAAATTGCACGATATGCTAAATGATTGATAAACAAAGGTTTGTGCTTAAAATTGTGAATTCTTTGCATACAGTACATATTTCAATGTGTTGCTCTAGTACAGTGGTTCCCAACCTTTTGTGGCCCATCTCCCCTTTCTGGAGGTTGAATAATACCTATCGGCTTTTCATTTTCATTGTATGCCTAACTTTAATTTGAAGTAAGGTCAAATAATAAAGCAGTTTTATTATTTTGAACAATTTTATTACCATATACAAAAAACAACCGAAGGAGTTTTATCCGGTCACTCTAAAATAAAATAGAAAAAAATGAAATGTACATTTTTTACAGATTTTTTTTTTTAAGAACAATGACGTGAAATAATTAACTAAGATCATTGACGTACATTTTAAAAACAGGAGTACATGTTTTCATTTTAAATTGGAATCTGAAAGAATTAAAGATGTTGACAGTTAAAATTAGAAAAAAAAAGATGAAAGTTTGAAAACCTTGTTATTGTTTTACTTTATATTTTCAATAGCTGCCTTGTATTGCTGGATTTCAATTAAAGCTTGATTTAAAAATAGATTAATTGGTATTCTGCCCGAAGGCAGGTCCGAGCCTCCGAAGCGGCTACCCCCAGCCGGAGTTTACTTGCGGTAGGGTGGCTAGGGCCTTTCCGCTCCTCCTTATGTTGGCCAACAGCGCGCAGTGCCTAGAACCGGCATACCATCCAAGTTCCGACTGCGCCCAATGTTGCTTAACTGCGGAGTTCTCATGGGATCCGGTGTTTCAACACGGCTAGGCCGTTGGCCAAAGCTTGAATATCGGGCGCTATGTTCGTCAAGTTCAGGTGCAAGTCTCCTTTGAGGCAAATGTCCAACTTTTTTTTTTTACGGGAACGATATGAGAAGTGGTTCAGTTTTTCCCCACAGTTGTGGATAATTGTCCATAAGCTTCACCCAGGCTAACTCGTAACCAGTCAGCTTGAAAATGATTTTCGGCTCTCATTCATACTTCAGATCTAGAAACTCCACCTACAAAGAGTTATCAAGCTTGTCCATAGCTTCAAACGAGAATGGATCTAGAATCCAATCCGGAATTTGTAACTTGGTCAAATCTTGATTCTATGTCAGTTTTTAACTGGTCACGGTGATCAGTAAAAATTAGGATTTTGTCTTCTGGGAGTTCAGGAGTCTCGTCATCTGACACCGAACACTTTTTAAGGGTCGGAAACTGAATCAGCGCTTTACGGCCAATATTTACGTTGTGAATATCAAACTTGGAGATGAATGATGAACGAGCGAACGGGAGGTGCTCCTGTCACATTTTTTCAGTTTACTACCCGGCAACTTCAACTATACAGTACTATTTTAATTTTTTCCCCTATGAATACTCATCGCCCCCTACTTATTTATTGCCCCCCTGATAACCCAAATTGCCCACTTGGGGGCAATCGCTGTAAATTTGTTACTAACTTTTCCTCATTAATTTGTAAATGAATGTCTTGTTTTTCCTTGTTTTCAGGGGTCAGAAAGTGTGGTGTCGACATCACCTCATATAACGGCAGCGAGAGAGATAATTCCATTAGACAAATTGCTGGAGTCTTCGCCAGAGGATGAAAATCGTAAGTTCCGAATGCATGAGAACGACCTATTAAATATTTGTGTGTGTCAACTGATACTAAATCACCAATGACAACAAGTGTAGTCAAGAGATTAAAAGGCGAATAGTGCTTGCAAAACAGGTGTTCAATGCTAAGAAATGTCTTTTGATTAATGCAAATTTGGATATTGCAATTAAAAAGAAATTTGTCATGTGCTTTGTATGGAGTGTGCTTCTGTATGGATATGAATCTTGGACGATCAGAGGTCAGGATTGGAAGTGACTTGAAGCGTTTGAGATGTGGGTCTGGTGGATAATGTTGCGGGTTAAATGGATTGAAAAGAGGACTTATACTCTGTGAGCTGCCAGAATAGGATTGACAGTCCTTGCCTCGCCATCTGGTCGGAGAACAAGGTTGCCAAACAGTTAGAATAACAAGCGATCACACTGTACAAGCTAGAGATACAGCCGACCAAGCACTTAAATCTTATTCAGGCAGCTCATAGAGTATACATCAGCATCATGAAAGAAATTCAGGGGAAGAGAGAACTGAGACCAATGATCCATAAAAGAAAAGCTAAATTCACAGGCCACATCTTGCGACATAATGCTTCCCTAACTAATCTCCAGGAAATAAAACCTTCCACTAACTACAATTGTGTGAAGCTAAATTTGTAGGTTGGATTTGATTAACGCTCCTAAGTTTTAACGTTCGTCGCCATGTGGTGGTTGCGGTGGCATCTAGTAGTCACGTTCTCGGCTAGGTGTCGTGGACGGTAGCATTTGGTAGCAAAAGTAGGAACTACTTGAAATTGATCGTCTGCAGTCCTTACCTGAATTACAGATAACACACACTAATACAGCCATCACAATTAACACCAGTTATCAGACAGATTCTACACAAGCCCAAAGTACACGGGGCTACATGACTGCGTTGTCGGAGCCCCTAAACTAGGGAAGGAACCAACCGTCTTATTAGTGTTAACATGTTTTGGATTTTAAATTTGTCCAAAGGTGCTGAAGAAGGGTTAAAAAGTCGGGAACTCGAAACATTGTACACCATTTAACCAGAGAAAATTAAAAGTATTGACAATGTGGAAATCTTATATGTCTTGTGAAAATTGCCATTTAATTGTTAGTAAGGCAACACAAGAAATAGCTTCAAACCCTTCTATATTGAAAATATCTGTCGTATCGGTCTTGTAAAGCTGTAACGTCTTTAATTTCTTTTCCAGTTGCAGTAATGGCGAACGTTTCACCGTCGTCGGACGACACCAGGCAGTTGGAGGGAGCAGAGTGTCGTATCCGGCATCTGACAGCGCTGCTGAGTGATGCGGAACAGGACTTGGCAAAGCTGTCCCAGTTGAACCAGGTGCTGAAGGAGGAGGTGCGCAGACATCAGCGCAGCCTGGAGAGGCAACAGCATGCCGACAACGCCGAGTACCTCAAGAATGTGGTGCTCAAGGTATAATCATGGCTTTGATTAAGTTAAGCGGCTTGAACATACATACATTTTCATTTGAGGCTGTTGTGCTTTACAATCCAGTCTAGTCTGCAAACCTTCGTTTCTGAACAAGTCTCCTCCATGATCCCCTATTAGCAGTTAGCATGGCGGCCTCCTCTGCTTCTACACCTGTCGCTTTGAAATCATCCTCTCTATATTATTCTGCTAAGGTCCCATTCCGGTTTTGTACCAAAATAAGCCCTGTTAACACCAACCTACACTTTTGGGGTACCTACAGGTTCCGCCTAAACCCATGTGTGCCCGAAACCCCCTCACTTCCTCTTTAAATGCCTCACAATTAAATAAATCCCTTAAAAAATGTACATTTACAATGGGAGCACCGTAACCTGGCGAGCCTGCTGCTAGAGCGCAGGGCAGCACGGCGGCGGCGGCCATCTGGCGGGAGCACGCAGATGGCTCCAGTGTGGTCTCGCCAAGACTTTCTCTAGGGTTCAATCCTTTGCAAATGTAAAAATTGCTGTAGAAGAAACTCCCGAGCAAACTATAACCGATGAATTCGTTGTAACATCGAATATTGTCTACAAAGAGGTGCTGTGACAAGTACAAAACACTGTTCTACATAATTATTTGTGTTCTTCTCATGTACGTATGCCGTTTAACAACAATAAATACAGTTCTTCAATAATTAAAACTTCGTTCTCCCACATTCTTCCCTACAACCCCATAAACCTACATTCACGTTGCGAAAGCTCGCACGGGCCCACTAGTCATTATAATCGTGTTCTGCCCTAGGGAAGGTCCTCACAAGGCTGCTCTCCTTGCAATTCTGCCTCCTGCTACACTCTTCGTTTTCTTATAATTGGCTTCTACCCTATCACCCATCTGGTATCCTCTCCATCCCCTTTGTCGTCTTCCATTCACCGTTCCTTCCATAACATCAGTATGCAGTCTCATCTCATCCACTGTCCAAGCTAATATTGTGCTTCCTCATCCTGATTACCTTAAATATTTTTCTCTCTTACCCAAGTCTCCGTGGCTTAGGCAGCAGCACGCCGGCCTCTCACCGTTGGGTCCGTGGTTCAAATCCCGGTCACTCCATGTGAGATTTGTGCTGGACGAAGTGGAGGCAGACAGGTTTTTCTCCGGGCATTCCGGTTTTTCCTGTCACAGCTTTCATTCCAGCAACACTCTCCACTATCATTTCATTTCATATGTCATTCATTTAATCATTGCCCCAGGGGAGTGCGACAGGCTTCGGCAGCCGGCACCGTTCATATCCTCGCCGCTAGATGGGGGCTTCATTCATTCCTTTCCCTGAACCGGTCGGTCGACTGGAAGCAGGCTGTGGATTTTCATTTCCACTCAAGTCTTCTCAGCACCTTCTCATTTCTCCCTCTTTCTACCCATTTAGTCCCTGCCATCATCCTCCCAAATCCACATCTCTAATGATTGCAATCTTTCTTTCTTTCCTCAGTTCTACACTAAATCCAACCATCACCTCTGCTTCTCTTACCCTCTACAGCCGAACTCATAAATGTCTTGGGTGATCTCTCCTCTCCCATTCTCTTCACATGACTCTTCATTACGAGTACTTTCCTGCCATTGCTTTCATCTATTTGTCCCAGCAATCATTCGTGCTACCCTAATATCAGTTACCTCTAGCTTATGTATCAGATATCCTGAATGTACCCAGCTTTTACTTCCATATAGCTAGGTCGGTCTCAGCACTGAGCAATTTAGGTAGAGTTTCGCCGCTATACTAACTTCTTTCTTGCAGAATTTAGTCCCTGCCATCATCCTCCAAATCCACATCTCAAATACTTCCAATCTTCTTTCTTTCTTCCCTCGGTTCTAAGCAACTGAGATCTCACTGCATTAACTTTTCTGTACTTCGACTCTATTTCTTTCAATTGCTATAGTAAATTTTTTGGTCGGTCAACACAATATACCGTATATACCCGAATGTAAGACGACCCCGAATATAAGACGAGGCCTAGTTATCGACTGCCTCTTACAGATTTTTTCAAAAAAATACTCGCTAACTCATAACTTGCACAATATGCCCTTAAGGTTGTGCTTTCATTTTTATAACGTCTCGTGTTATCGGAAATCCCTCTGCCCGCTTTTCCAAGACATACTCTATAATTTCTTTGTTCAAGAATGGGAGACTTGATTAAAGTAAGATACGTTGATCACTCAATTACTGCTCGTAAAACTGACTGGTTGTTCTTGTAAAGATAGTTTTAAAACATATTTCCGTATGCTTTCGAACATATAATTTATCTGCTTAAAATGACGTGTATGCGTAAATCCTAACCTGAAAATGTACGCTATTCGTATATGCATGGTAATCAAACATAACAAACCATATTTTAATCTTCATTAACTCATTGATTTGTTGCGAGTTACAAGATGCCAACACCACATACTACTTTGCAAATAATAATAATAATAATTTATTTTTTTATACCCTGAATATAAGACGACCCCAAATTTTTATAACACAAAAAGTGGGAAAAAACCTCGTCTTACATTTGGGTATATACGGTACTTCCAATTACTGGAATACACGAAAATATAACTCAGTCTAGTGATAACAGATTGAAACCTGGCTGATATGTGATGAGAACTCTTCTTCTGTCTTGTTCTAGTTCGTGACACTGCAAGGTGGAGATGAGAGATCGAGACTAGTTCCTGTTTTAAACACCATTCTGAAATTGAGTCCCGAGGAGACACAGCAGCTCAATCTTGTGGCCAAAGGTACAGTATGCACTACATGAATTAGCTTGGATATTCTCAAACAATATGGCAGGCAATATGCTTGGCTTCCTTGTAATATTGTGCTCGGGCAGTAGTTCACAATCGATCACTAGAGGACTATGAAATTTACAAGACGTGGCAATGCAAAAATTTGCCTTTCGATTCTTGTTTTGAATATTAACTCTTAAAGTGCCAGGGACCGATATATCGGCCAAGAGAGCTTCTGCTAAAAAAATATCTCGAGCCGATCTATCGGCCGCGTCTTTTTTTTTTTTTTTTAATACAATTTGTATTATTATTCCCAGCCGCATAATGCTATCAGTGTTTTAAGACAACGGTGTAATCATTGTCTCTCTGAATATACCGTATATACTCGAATACCACCCGCACATTTTTAAACAAATTCGGACGTGAAAAATTGGGGTGCGAGTCTTATTTGAGTCATCCAAATTTGAAAGATCTATATTGCCCGCCGCGCGCGATATCGGGTGTTGCGAGTATCCACTAGATGGTGCTAGCCTTCTTCCGGCTATAACTTTGTTTTACCGTAAGCACGCGGCGTCATAGTCACACGCACGTTCTCCGAGTGTAAACATGAATGCTACGAAACGTTTGCGGTCATTTACTGTGAGTGAGAAATTGAAAGTTGCGAGGGAAGCTGAAGTTATTGGAAATCGTGCCGGGTAGGAAATATGATATTGACGAGTCATGTATTCGTGATTGAGCGGGATGACGTCTATGCTACAACCACTGGATGTCTGCCTGAACCGCCCGTTCAAAGCAGCCTTGAAACAGCTGTATACGGAGCGGATGGCGGCCGATAAGCACACACTGACTCCAACTGGTCGTATTCAGCGCCCGGAAGTTCAGCTGCTGTGTTCGTGGATTTTGACGGCATGGAATCGTATCTCTGGAGATCTCATACGGAAGAGCTTCAAGAAATGTAGTATTTCGAATACTATGGATGGCTGTGATGACGACATTTAGTGGGAAAGTGATGGTGATAAAAGTTCCGAAGCTGGTACTTCTGATGACGATGAATGAAGTGTTTGTGTACTTTTATTTGTATTTTTAATCGTTTGATGTGTGTTATTTTAGGACGACTTCAAAACTGTTGGAAACTATTTTGGATAAATGCTATTCTGTTTATTTAGTTAAGATAGTAAATAATTTTGAGTAAAAATTATTTTTTTAAAATTTTGTTCTTCAAAATCAGGGTGCGGGTCTTATTCGGGGGCGGGTCGTATTCGAGTAAATACGGTATATATAGATGTTCCGTGAATAATTGGATTCATAATAAGTATTCTTTGACAATGTTGCCAACAGCTGACATCTCGCACTTATTATCTTATGAAGTATTGTATTGACGTTCTTGCTCCAAGTTAATTAAGATAGGTCCTCTTTGAACGAATGTGAAACAAATAAGGTTTTAAGAAAGAAACTATTTTGGTTGCGTATGCTGTCATCATCATCATCATCATCATCTTGTACAGTTTCCAGCCCCAGGCTGGGTCTGTTTGGAACATAAGCCTCGCCACTTAGTTCTTTCTTCCCACCACCTCTCCGCTGTCACTCTGGTCCAGTCCTCGCCTCTCTTCTTGACACATTCCTCCACTCCTTTCTGCCATCTATCTCTTGGTCTTCCCCTTGGTCGTTTCTTCTGCATCTGCATCTCATGTATCCTCTTGGGAATCTTCTTCTCATCCATTCTCTTTAAGTGTCCATGCCACCTCAGTCTTGATGTCTCAATCCTACCTTGCAAGGGCTCCTCTTTCACCATTTCCCTGACCTTTTCATTCCTCACCCTGTCTCTTCTTGTTACTCCGATCCTACTTCGCAGGAACTTCATTTCACTTGCCTGTATTCTGCTTATGTCTCTTTTCTTCATTGTCCACGTTTCTGAAGCATAGGTCAGTATCGGGATATAGTAGCTTCTGTATAACACTTCCTTGCTTTTTTGTGGGACATCTTTATTCCACACTAAGCTCCTAATGCTTCTCAGAAATGCTTCTGCCTGTCTGCCACGTTCCGTAATCTCTTTGTCATTTCTCCCATTTTCCTCCACTATACTTCCCAAGTACTTGAGACTTTCCATCTTCTTCAGCTGTCCACCTCCAAGTGTTATCCCACTCATTGGTCTGTCCTTTTTCCTGGTCGTTAACAGGATCTCACATTTACTGATGTTGAACTTCCATCCGTACTCTCCCACTGTTTCTTCCCAAGCCTTCAGTTGCTCCTGAATTTCCTCCTCCTTGTTTCCCCAGACCATGAGATCATCTGCAAACACCATTGCTTTCATCTTATCTTCTCCTATCTTTCCTGCTACCCGTGTCATTACCTCGTCCATAACCACAATAAAGAGAAGGGGTGACAGCGCACTACCCTGTTTCAGGCCACTCATTTGTCTGAACCAGTCTGTTCTTTCCCCTCCAACTTTCACACAACTCACACTTCCACAATACATCTCCTTCACTATGCCTACAGTCTCTTTTTCCACTCCCATGTTTTCCATTGCTTTCCAAACCTTCTCCCTACACACACTATCATAGGCCTTTTCGATGTCCAGGAAGGCCATCAGCAGATCCTCTCCAAATTCGTAGAGGTGTTCCTGGAGCTGTCTCACTGAAAATATGAGATCCACTGTTGATCTCCCAGGTCTGAATCCATACTGCTCCTCTCTCAATTTTCTCTCCACTTTGGCTCGTATTCTACTTTCTAATATCTTTTCATATATCTTGGCACAGTGAGGTATGAGTGCAACTCCCCTGTAATTTCTGCACTCCTTTCTTCTTCCTTTCTTAAATATTGGGACAATTAATCCTTTCTTCCAATCTTCTGGGGTCTTTTTCTCCTTCCATATCACCCTCATCACACGGTACAGCCACTGTTTCCCAACCTCCCCTGCTGCCTTCACCATTTCAACACTCACTTCATCCACACCTGGTGCCCTTCCTCCTTTCATCTTGTCTATAGCCATTTCCAGTTCTCTCCAAGTCAGGTCCTTTTCCATTCCTGTGTTGTCTTCTCCATCTTCCAATACATTGTCTTCCTCCCTATGACCATTTGGATTCAGCAAATCCTCAAAGTACTCTTTCCACACTGTCTTGAGTGCCTCTTTGTTGTGTACCTCATTTCCGTTTTTGTCCATCATTACCACATCCTCTCGCAGACCTCTTCTCTTACTTTTGACCATCCCATAAAGTACTTTCTTATTTCCTCTGCTCTCTTCCTCCATCATCTCTGTCCACTTTACCATCCACTTCTTCCTCTCCTCTGCGACAATCTTGTTTGCTTCTTTCTTCTTTATCTTATAATCTTCCCTTGTCAGATCAGTTCTTTCCTGGAACCACACTCTGAAAGCCTTGTTCTTCCTTCCCACAGCTTCTTTTACTCTCTCATTCCACCATGGTGTCTCTTTACACCGCTTTCTGTTGCTTGTTCTTCCACATACTGCCACTGCAGCTTCCACCATTGTGTTTTTGAATTGCTTCCATTCCTCTTCCCCTGTTTTAGGATTGTCTGTTGGCATCCTTTCCCTTATTATCTTCTGGAATTCTTCCTTGACTTCCTTTTCCTTGAGTTTCCATACTTTGATTCTCCTTTCCTGGTACTCTGTCCTCTTGCTATCCTTAACAACTCCCAGGTTCATTACAAGTATTCTGTGGTCGCTATCTAAGGCCTCTGATGGTATTACCTTTATATCTCTGACACTTCTCTTCATTTCCCAGTCGTACAGCATGTAATCTACCAAAGATTTCTTTGTTAAATCACTGCTGTACCACGTTACCTTGTGGCTTCCAAGAGAGCTTAATAATCAATGGGGAGACAGTACAGCAAGTGACAAAAGTACAAGTATTTAGGAACAAATGTGAACTGCTACATTGACTGTACTGAGGAGATAAAGTCCAGGATCGGTCAAGCCAGAAATGCATTCAATAAAATGAGGAGAGTTTTCTGTACCAGAGACCTTAATTTACAATTTAAAATTAGACTTCTGAGATGTTATGTCTTCTCCACCTTGTTCCATGGAGTTGAGACCTGGACCATAAAGAAAAGAGAAATGGACAGATTGGAGGTATTTGAGCTATGGACGTACAGAAGGGATACTGAGGCTGAGTTGGAAAGATAAGGCCACTAACGATGAGGTGATGAGGCGGATGGGAAAGAGAAAGGAAATATTAAAGACTGTCAAAATTAGAAAACTGCAGTATCTGGGTTATGTGATGAGAGAAGAGAAATAATATCATCTGCTGCAGCTGGTAATTCAAGGGAAGTTACAAGACAAAAGAAGACCAGGAAGAAGACGCATTTATTGGATCGATAATCTGAAAACTTGGTTCAATTGTTCCATTATTGAGCTGTTTCATCTAAAGCAAGAGTCTCTATGTTGGTTGCCAACCTTCTGAGAGGAGATGGCACATGAAGAAGAAGGCTGTCAAAACTGCATGGAAATTTCCTCGCCGTATTTCCTCGCATAATCATCGCACCTTACTTTTCAAACACTAAAATAGGTTTATTAAATATCTTCGCATAATAGTCGCATAGTACATTCGTATTTGTGCGCCAGTCAGTTGTATGCACTGCTGCGAGCTTATAACCTGGCGTGACTTTGTCAGAAGAAAGGAGCCTGTCTCTGACTACAGTCTATGACTCGCGCTACGCGAGCGGAAAAATTACAAAGCTGTTCACTACGTTTTTAAAAGACGCTTTCCTACCATTTTCAATTGCAAGAAACCTGCTTCTTTAAGAGTCGCACGACGTCCACAAGGACAGAAAACTCCTAGAGGAAAACAAATTCCGGACAACACTATGTATGAACTTCAGCCCTTAGGTCGATTCTTGTCCCGAATGTGTAAATGCAGTACATGATAAGCAAGCTCTCACACACGACGAGTTGCAGTAACCTGCTATCCTGCAGCAGTGGGATAACATCCTGAAACTGGAGTCTCTAGCATTCCAGCAGTTCTTTTCTCTGCACTGCACACTGATCAGTAGGGATGGATTAACTGAAAGAAACTCACACCTTTTTCATAGTACAGATTTTTGTTTCAAGAATTTGAGAAGTCAGTGTATAAATTTTGAGCGGCAGCAATAATAATAATAACTAGATGTTCAGAGAAGTTCTATTTTATGCACTTTTAGCAACTACTGTTTGTTCCAGACTAGACCTATTTCAAGAATATTGTTGATTCCCTTACAAACAACTTGCAACCTACAAATACTCATAACATCCCATCTCATTCATTGCCATATATCTCCCACAATAATCGCCCTTCTAGCTTGCCACGGTGGGTGAGTGGCTAGCGTGTCGGTCTACCAACCCCAAGATTGCAGGTTCGCTCCTGGCTGTGGTAAGTGATTTTTGAAAGGCGGCAAAAATACGACACGCATGTCATACGATGTTGGCATGTCAAAGAACCCATTTGAATTCAGTTGGCCGTGTTCATAATGGCAAAATTAATCTCGGGAGTTTCCGCCAACACAAAGTTCCTCATTTCTCTACTAGAAGCGCTATAGTGTGCTAGGAGCTTAGATATCTAACCTCCTTGACTTACATAGTGATTCAAGGAACAACGAAATTCGACATGCAAGCTACCCTCTGGGTGTCAAATTACAACGCTTGCACCCGGCACCCGAGGCCATACGATATTATTATTATTATTATCGCCCTTCTGTAGCCAAAATTCGTGAGAGCACATATTTCAACATTCTAAGCATGATGAGAGAGAAAAAATTACAAGTTTTTTCTGCCCCGAACAGATGGTTTGCTTGTGAGCTGCAATTACAGGGTTCGATATGTTTGGAGCTTCGGCTTTATCTGCTGGCGTTTTACTATTTGAATATTGTTCACTTTCTTCATCAAAGTCATCTCCTGGGTCAGACGAATCATCAAATATATCAGGTTCCCTTGACATTTAATTTAGGAGATGAAGAATCATATTCTCCTCATTGGGATCCATTTTGTTTAAGATTTAGACATAACAGTCTATACTAACAAGTTGAAAAAGCACAAACACATTTACTCATGCACGGAATCAGAGACCGGTATTTTGTTACACGAACACCCACGCTCCGAATGACAAACCGGGCTTAGAGAAAACAGCACTGTTACAGCTCAAGGTTACGCTGCAGACTGAACGAAACAGTAGGGGGTGGGGTTGGAAACGGAAGCTATACCGGCTGGGCGCACGTGTTGCCAACTTATCGAGTATTTTTAACAAATAAAGAGATTCCGCCTAATCAATACTTTGAAATTGTGATCCAATTTCGTAAATATTGAATAGGCAGAATCTCTCTATTTGTTAAAAATACTTGATAATCAATCAATACAGAATCATGATCATCTTGCAAAGTTCTACAATTGCCAACTTATAGCGATGTAATAACAAAAAAATCTTCTGCCATTGCAATTTGCACGAGATAGAATTCAACTTTTTCCCTCCACTTTAACTATATTTTAGAGAGTTGAGTGGTCAGATTTGAGTAACGTAATTGCTTATTAGAGGTAAGTTAACGAGCGTTTCTGTTTGATGAAATGGTCGTACGTAGTTAAATAACCTTTATTGATGAATTAAGAGATCATTGACGTTGATGAAAATGGTCTTTAAAACAATAATAACTTACTAGACTTCATTTTTTAAAATATAATTTTATATTCGACCCTGGCGAAATGTAAATATTATATGTCAGAAAACTGTATTATAATGAGGCTCATTATAGTACAAGTTTTCATTATGATATAGTTTCTCCCACCAATCAGACCTCTAGAAATAGTTGTGTGACCAATTAGGTGAGGATAGCATCGCACCTGCACTCACTTCCATGACCCCCTATTTTAAATATCACTGCATGACGAGTGTCATAGTGAGGTATTCCAGGAGTCCATGGTCAAATACAAGGTATTCTCTGCGTCCCATGCGCTCTGTTCAGTACATAAAACTGGTGAAATCTCGACAGATATTTATGAATATTTATGTGCGAACATAAACTAGTTATAATTATCGTCGAACATAAATAATCGTATGCAATTCGCCTATAATGGTAATTAAGACACTCGTATGGGAATTATAAAAATCGCTACGCTCGTTTTATAAACATACTAGTGTCTTAATTATTGCCATTATAGGCTCGTTGCATAATGTACTATTATGATGCTTGATGCACACTTGTGCGATAACGGACAAGCAATACTTGTCGGTTCATGGTATGAACAGACATTGCAATGATGCTGTACAACCCAGTTCTGTGTTGCATATAATATGATGTAAGCAATGCTTGACATCGAGTGATAGGTTGCTGGTGTATTGCAGGTGGAGTGGATCAGGGAGGAGGACGAGGCTGGGGCAGTTACCTACACATCTGGCCGAGCAATGCTTGAACTCTCTTGACTGACTTGTGTCTTAACATGGGTTGAAACCAAAGGTAATGTTTATTTCATTATTTACCATATTTACTTGTTTACTAGTAATGCAGCCACCTTCTGTGCACAAGTTAGAACACTACTGTGGGATAATAAGGTGCCCAGGAAGTGTAAACATATACTCTTTAAGACATACTACATCCCAATTCTAACTTACGGAGTAGAAACATGCACCCTGTCCAGAGGAGAAGAAAGTAGGATTCAGGCATTCGAAATGAAGTTTATAAGAACAATGCTTCAAAGGACAAGGAGAGACAAAGTAAGGAACGAAACAAACGGGGCAGAGGCTGGCATAGATATCAGTGCTACAAAATATTTGCAGAAGCAACGATTAGGATGGTATGGGCATCTTCAAAGAATGGGAGATGAGAGGACACCAAAAGCTTATTTCAACAAGATTATCCCTGGAAAATGACCAGAAGGAAGACCAAAGAAGAAATAGTGGACCAAATCAAGGATGATCTTGAAGGCAAAGGGCTAGACTGGAGAACGACCCATGAAGACCAACTATTCATGGACAGGAAAAGGTGGCGAGGGCTCGTTAACAGCACCCGGGGGACTAGAGCTGGAATATGATGATGATGATTACTTGTGTTCAGTGTTTTGAGCTTCTTACCATCATTTGGTCTCGTGGATGAGAAGGAAGTACAGAACTGCTATCAGCGGTGGCGGCTTTAACTCGTTTCAGAGTACACATACTTCTTCCTGCATAGAGCTTTTCAAACCAGCTTGTGGACGTTTCCAATGACTGAACAGACCAATCCTGGCATAAAACATGCACCCACATAAATTGCATTGAATGGTTGGGGGAGGGCGGGGTTGTAATTGAAGGAGCTTTCTTGCTTGTCGCTTGGCCTCTCCATGTCTTCGACGTTCTTCTTCAAATATGTTGACAGTGGTCGATGTAGTCTTGCGCCACAGTTAACGGTCCGCAGCAGATGTTTCCCATGATTGGATGTGTATACCAGTCGTCGACATGATGCGTTTTAGCTGGTCTTTAAAACGCTACAGAGGGGCCCCATGAGGTCTAGTAGAACTGCTGTATGTTGTCTACAACATGAAATCAAGAATGCAGCATTCATGACATCCTCAATTGTTCGAAAGGGACAGATGTTCTGCATTGGGGCAAGTTATGTTAATACTAATAATAGACCTGATATTTTAATACAGCCTTGTTTGTGCACAACAAATCAATTGATCTGAAAAACTGACAAAAACCCTACACCCATCATTCTTTTTTTCTTAAAGAAATGACAAGAATGTAAGGTAATGTTAAAATTCGACAGTAATTTTTATATTTTGTTATACTACTAAAAATGTAGATTACTGCTAATCAGTGACATTTTTGGGGTAAAATTACCATTCCCAGATTGGAGTCCCTTTTTCCTTGGCAGGGCCGCAAGTTGAAAATGAAGATATTATCGCTGAACTTGCAATATCGTGTATCTGACAATGTTCTTCTTTTCCATTATTTTCCTTATGATTTGTCACCCCTCTCAGCCATATGTGAATGTGCCGTCCAACAGAACAATTAACATAAGTGTTACGTTATAAACTATTGAAGAATTTAATTGAAACTAAAAACTGATTTGTGACAGCTGATGCTATCAAGTGTATGAATTTAGGACTGCGTATCGGCTCCGCTTATAGCTTACTGATTTGTGTTGATTGCGCTATCTGGTAGAGGAACTTGAAACATTGTTTTACCGCTGGATGGCGTGCGGGTACCAGTTGTGACATAACAATTGTCATAAAATATAACCAACTCGTATGGACCCTATTACTGTTATCAGAAAGCACTGGTATTGTATTAACCCGGCACCGGGCACGTGGGGAGGTAATCCCTCACTCCTTGCTTTAGTCATGTCATATTGCACAATGGTTATGTGCACTTGTCAAACCTTCAAGGTATTCCAAGTTCACTAATTTTCGTGTCAGTTTGTAACTGCTGCTTGATGAAAAGGGATAATTGATTTGCTTTGCAGTGCATTGTTGTAAGCTTGCAGTTCAGTGAGATCTTCCCTCACCTTGCGCCCTGTTACGTTCCTATTTCTGGCGTTGTTGAGTACTAAAAATATATTGACTGTATGTAAGAATATTGAACTATGAGTTACGAGACTGCACAAAAGTGTTACAATGGATGGATGAAAGGCAGGTGAAGATTCTGGTGATTTGATGGACAGTGACAGTGATAATGAAATAGATAATGTTGAACAAATTGAAGAAAGTAGCGAAAGTGAGGTTTCAAGAATAGAAACAGAACCTGTTGTTCCAAGTACTGACCATTTTGTATGAAATTGGCCTACTGTATAAAAAGAGGGAAAGATAGTGTTACCGCGTGGGATGTACACTACAGATACATGACACATAAAACTAGGCACATTATTAAATATTGAATATTAATTTTTTTTTCTTATTGTGTAATCATGTAAATAGACATGTTACCCTGTGTATGTAACTAAAATATTGTAAAGTTGTAAAGTAACAATAGAATTCACCAATTAAATCTTAAACTGATTCAATAAGAGGACTTTCTTCACTGATCTCGTGGGTGAGAGAGAACCTCACCACGCGCCCACTTCTGTCTCTAGTAACCACGCGCCCGGTGCCGGGTTAAGAGTATCTCAATAATTTACCAGTTACATCTAAATGATACAACCAACATGTGCATTTGTAAGTACACATAACATGATAAGTCTATAGATATGGCATCACTACGATGCCATACATTGTAATACCTCCAATAAGAGGTGATTCTCAAGATACAATTAACGTTTGAACAATTCCATTCATTTCTACTTTGATGCAAATTATAATATAACCTGCTTGACACGAGAGCATAGCATTAGTTTGAGTGAAACTTCTAATACAAGGAATCGTTCATATCGGGTGATTCATTTGTTGGAGCGGGGCCGGCTGCCGGGCGCCCGCGCCTTCCGCCAGCCAACCGTGGCTTGCACTGCGGATTACGCGCAGCTGGAAACTGTAACAAAGTACATTCATTAATGGTAAATTCACCAGCAAATCATGATTAAAGAACTTACCTATCCACAGGAGATGCTGAGTGTGTTCTCCTTCAGCTGACAGACAGGCATTGTAGCCTACCGTGTAAATAAATAAATTAGCGTTTACACGTAGTGATTCCCTTCTGTTGTGAGGGAACAGCAAGGAATATAGACGATTGTTGGACAGATCATAAACTTCTTATATGTAAGCTCAGGATATCCATCAGACCTAAACCACCTAGGAACATCAAAAATTTGCCAAGAAAGAAGTTTAATACATCCAAACTTCAGGATGAATCCATGTACAAACATTTTGGAAACAGGATCGTCACCCAGTTATCAGAAAACCCAGTAACAAATGATATTCAGCAAGAATGGGCCACATTACAGAAGATTATCACACAGTCAGCTGAGGAAACCATTGGTTTTATAGTGCGGAAAAGACAAGACTGGTTTGATGACAACAATGAGGAAATTCTGTCTCTCATCAATGCCAAAAGGAATGCCTATCTTGCCCATCTTCAAGACCCAACTTCCAACACAAAGAGAGATAAACTACTGGAACTCAAGGGTAAATGCCAGACGCAGATAAGGCAGATTAAAAATACTTGGTGGCAACAGAAGGCTCAGGAACTGCAGAGACTATCGGATGCTCGAGACTTGAGGAACTTCTATGCCGTACTCAAGGAAATATATGGACCATCTCGCTCATCATCAGGTACACTGAAAAGCGCTGATAATTCTACTACCTTTACTGATAGTCAAGAAATCTTGGAACGCTGGAAGGAGCACTTCTCCAATCTCCTAAATCGTCCATCAGAAGCTGCTGAAGACTTCCTCTGTGATGTGCCGCAACAACCTGAACAACTGTGATTGGCAGTACGTCCTACTTATCATGAATTCAGTGCAGCTCTCACCCAATTGAAACCCAGAAAAGCACCTGGCCCAGATAACATCCCTCTGGAACTAATTCAAGCCGGAGGTCATTCCCTCAAAACAAGAATTTTCATCCTTATCCTCAGAATTTGGGAATCAAGAAAGGTACCTGGAGACCTAAAGAATGCCACTATCGTCACTATCTTTAAAAAGGGTGATCGCAGTGTTTGTGGCAACTACCGTGGTATATCACTGCTATCAATTGTGGGGAAGATTCTTGCAAGAATTCTACTTAACCGCCTCAAGGTTATCTCTGAGAGGATCCTCCCAGAGTCACAATGCGGATTTAGAACTTCCAGAAGCACAATTGACTTGATTTTCTGTGTGAGACAGCTACAAGAAAAATGTAGAGAACAGCAGAATCCACTCTTCTTAGTCTTTTATGACTTGGAAAAGGCATTTGATTCGGTTCCAAGACCAGCCATGTGGGCAGTGCTGAAGCGGTTTGGTTGCCCTCAGCGTTTTGTAGATCTAATCAAAGCTCTCCATGATGGCATGACAGGTCAGGTTTGCCATCAGAATAAGATGTCCGATGAATTTCCCATTACCCATGGACTGAAACAAGGATGTGTACTGGCTCCAACGCTTTTTGCGCTGTACTTGGCTGCAATGCTTTATGATTCACCCACAAACATCCCAGGTGTGGAGATCAAGTATCGTTTTGATGGAGGGCTTTTCAACCTAACTCGTCTCCGCTCCTTGAGGAAAACTAAGGTTACTAACATGTTGTATGCAGATGATGCTGCGTCACCAACTCTCACACCAGAAGAGCTGCAAAAGTCAGTTAACTGTTACAAAAGTGCATGTGATCGCTTTGGTCTTACCATAAATGTCAATAAGACTAAAGTCTTGGCACAACCTTCACCAGGCACACCTCTTCCTCAGTTCAATATCTCCATTTCAAATTTGCCATTAGAACAGGTTGACCACTTCTCGTACCTGGGCAGTACCATTTCTGTGAGCTGTACCTGTGAGCAGGATGTGGATAAGAGAATTGGCGCAGCCCATGCAGCATATGGACGATTAGCGCACCGGGTCTTCATGAAGAAAGATCTATCCATGAGTACAAAGCTTATGGTGTATAAAGCAGTAGTCATTTCTACATTGTTGTATGGCTGTGAAACGTGGACCCTTTACCGACGTGATCTTAGGAAGCTTGAGCGTTTCCACCTACAAAAACTTCGATCAATCCTGAGGATTAAATGGGAAGACCGCATTACCAATATTGCTGTTCTGGAAAAGGCTCAAATCAACAGCATAGAATCATCCATAATTTGGTCACCAATTTAGATGGATTGGTCATGTCCATCGGATGGATGATGTGAGATTACCTCGTCAAATGCTATATGGTGAGTTATGCTATGGCACCAGACCTCATGGTGGTCCTAAGAGGCGCTACAAGGACCAATTTAAGCAGACCCTGAAATTGACAGGTCTTGATTCACAAACCTGGGACATGCTGGCTGAAAACCGCTCAACTTGGCGCCGTACCATCTCGGATACTGTAAAGACGTTTGAAAGGGATCGACGCATACATGAAGAGGCCAAGCGTCAAGCTAGGAAACTTGAGCAGCCCAACCACGTCCTCCTCCAGCAATACTATGCGACTTGTGTGGTCGCTTGTTCCATGCCAGGATTGGACTCTTTAGTCACCGTAAACACATCCACAAACTGGACTGAAGGAAGAAGATTTATACTCGGATTCGAGTTAAAGCCGATGATGAGGGATATCTGCTGCCGTATATTGTTCTCCAGCTCCACTAGAGTACGGGTAATTGATCTGTACACTTAATATTTTAAATTAACCCACAATTGAAAATCAAACGGGCTTAGGTCCGTGCTTCGATTAATTACAGTAAACACGCGGGGGAGGGTACAGTAGCTACATAATGTAACGTCCAAAGTTACTGTCTGTCAGCTGAAGGAGAACATTTTTAGTACTGTGTCATCTGTGAAAAGATCAGTTCTAACATTTAACTGGTGACGTGAGGTCATCCAGGTTCCCAAGAAATAAAAAGGACATGTGTGCTTTTTTAATTAAATCTTGCAGCTGTTGTTTATGTTACCTTCTTATCTGTGCGCTAACACTACACACCCTCGTTGATGAAAGTTTAGTGACTTTAATGACCCTGGCTAGCTCGCCTCCGCCTCGCGCAACCCTGCGGCCCGAGCTCGGTTGGCTGGCGGACGGCGCGCGCGCCCGGCAGTCGGCCGCTGACCCCTCTCCAGCAAAAGAATTTCACAGTATAACAACACTGAATTAAAGTCTGTATGAAGTATATGAATAATTTAGTCCGTAGGAAGTATAAGAATAAATTTTGAAGCTATTCAAACAACTACAAAGAGAATAAGCCAACAAGTAAGGTTTTGTATATCTATGACTTTCGTCATAATTACCATTTTGGCCCGTATTGAACAAAATGGTTTAAAAAACAACACGAAAACAACAGTTAATTGACAACACGCACCTTGGAAATTTCTAGTCTTCCAAATATTGATGCACTGCTTTTTCCACTTGCGTGGCAGTCTTTGAGAGTTTACACTCTTGTCAGATGTCACTGTAAATCTTCCAAATACGAGGGTAAGTCGAAAGATGTGAACTAGTTTTCCGACACATTTTTTAAAAAAAATCTATATATTTTCTAATGGGGTTCATTTTATTCTGTCTTCCACAGTTCTGGGAAACATGAAGTAGCAGTTATCAGAAGAAGCTACTCACCAAATATTTTAAAGCCAAAGGAATATTATCCTGGATTTTTAATAAAGATACTGCATTTTTAAGAATTTAATATTTGACATTAGTCATGCGAAAATCCGATGTTTTATGTATGTAAAAGAAAAATTTAGCTAGTGTAAAAGGATGTGTTAATGTGTACGAAATATTTTTGTAAACAAAGAATGACTGATGAAGGCATAACAATGCCGAAACATGTATCATGTAGGGACCCTGATTTATGGTATTATAAAAGGCTTCAAAGCGGTGAAATAAAATGTTCAAAGCGGTGAAATAAAATATCCATAGCGGTGAAATAAATAAAAGTGAGATGTGAGTGTGCGGTTCATGGATTTGGTTAAATAATGAACACGATAAAAGCATTTGGGGGAATAAAAAACAATTTATTCTAGTTTCTTTTTCGAAAGAACTAAATTCAAATGAATTACGGTAGGCTATATTTTCTGTGATTAATACCTAACCTAACATTTACCTCAACAAATAATTTCCATGACTACCGTAGTCATTATCTCACTAACTCCTGAAACTTATGTTGTCCCCAACCATAAGTAGAGCTTTGTTTCCAAGATTTGAGGACTTGAACGAACTTCGTTATCTTATGAGAATTGTATATTTAAGATTTCTTATTTTCTCTCGAACGACAGATAATGGAACAGTTTCATTTAGCTTTGAAATAAATAGTTTAAAAAACGACTTATTATCAGCATTTCATTGGTATTTAGCATTTTATGTTTTTTTTTTTTTTTTTTTTTTTTTTTTTTTTCCGTGTAGCCTCCGAGAGGCCGAGTGCAGGTCTTTCTAGTCGACGCCCGTGGGCGACCTGCGCGTCGGGATGAGAGATGGAAAGGATGAAGATGAATGAAACTGGGCAAGGATGTGGAAGGAAGCGGCCGTGGCCTGTCAGAAGGTACTGTCCCAGCATTTGCCTGGTGTTGAAAATGGGAAACCACGGAAAACCATTTCAAGGACAGCCAACGGTGGGGCTCGAACCCACGCGTCTACCGAGTCAGCAGAGAGCTTGGCCCCTTGACCTAACGCGGAGCTTTAGCCCGCGTAGCCACTACTGCCGGTATTTTATGGTGAAAATAACACATTTCGCAAAATAACTTTATTTCGTGGAATTTCGCGGGTTAAGTATCGAAAAAAAATGGCATATTTGGGGTAAATATATTGTTGTGACAACATATATGTGTTTGCTGAAATATTTCGCCGATATCGTTATAACCAAACATCCGGGACACTAATCATGTGTAATTTAGAGTAAAATAAAACTAAAATTGTATTGAAAAGTGGAAATCATAATCAGTAATTAAATAAGGTTTTGACTTTGTCAGATGTGGAAGGTAGAAATCTCAATTCCCTAACTCCAATGACACAGTAGAAACAACATCTTAACCCTGGAGAGGGCGCGAAAGAATAATCACGTGAGGAGGCGCGCACGGTGTTTTCGACCGGGTCGCGAAAAAATAACACAAATGACGAAAAACTATTTTTATCGTTACAACCAAGTAAATCATTTTGAACCAACTTATATTAATAATGCTTAAAGTCATTTATACAATAAAATGATTGTATGTTAGACCTTTAATTCTCCAGTAGGTGTTCATTCAGCGTCATCACTAGATTCTTTATCTTCCGTAGAGCACCGATTACATGTCACTACCGAGTGCTCTTTGCAGATATGTCGTTGGCAAATGCGGCATCTAGTCTTGGTTTTTCGGGTTTTCTTCCAGTTGCAGTAGGCACATCTTCCATATCCTGCCGTGGAGGGCAGTGGACAGTCCAAGTTGTTACATTGTCTTTTCCGATATACTGAGGTCCTTGGCACTCAACTTGCTCCTCTTTGTCAGCAAATTCCTCTGAAGTGGAACCTCCTTCTTGTATTTGAAGCTCGTCTTCAAGGTCATCATCCGATGCAAGTTCATCAATTGCTTCAACAGCAGGTTCATCGATAAACAATTGGCGCCTAACCGTTCCTGGATTTTCAGTTCTCCTCTTCTCTTGCCAGTTCCTTCTCAACACTTTCTAAAAGTCTTTCAATTTCTCGTTCTCTGTTTCTATCCATCGTGTGTTTAGTTTCAGTATATATAAAGGCACATTTTACAAGAAAACAAAAGAAAATTAACACTTTCCCCCTAGATTAACTGAAAAATAAAAAGTAAAACTTAACTCATAAACACGCATACGTCATGGGGCGCGCCATAAGGTTTAGACTGGGTCCGTTAAACAATCCACTCTGGCTGAAACTGAGGAGCGGGAGGGGTGAACTGTTCACGCACACCGACAGTGGACGAGTCCAATGTAAGGTACTGAGGGGATGGAAACTAACGGCCCACTACGTTAAGAACTATAAACATTTATCTCTGCACCCGGTCGAAAAGACCGTAACGCGCCCCCTCCAGGGTTAAGTGTTAAAGAAAAATTTTATTTAAGTTATTTGGAACTTTTATTTCAGTCAAATTATTGTAAGGATATCAGGTTATTTCACTTGGTGTGTAGGATTTATGAGACAGGTGAGGTACCCCTTGATTTCAAGAAGAATGTTATCATCCCTATACCAAAGAAAGTGGGAGCTGACAGATGTGAAGATTACCATACAATCAGCTTGATTACTCATGCTTCAAAGATCCTGTCTAGAATAATTTACAAGAGGATGGAATGCCAGATAGAAACGGAGTTGGGTGAAGACCAGTTTGGTTTTAGGAGAAATGTAGGAACAAGGGAAGCTGTACTAAGTCTCAGGCTGATTTTGGAAGGTAGAATAAGGAAAGATAAGAGAACATTCATGGCATTTGTAGACTAAGAAAAGGTTTTTATAACGTTGATTGGACTAAATTGTTTGACATTTTGAAATCTATTGGAATAAAGTACAGGCATGACGAATAGAAGGACCTAGTGTGAGGACTCCGCCATTATAGCACGGTAGTTTGTGGTCCCGCCGCTACAAGCACTGCAAGCGATAATGTCCCAACAACGTGTACCAGGGTTGTAGGCACTACAAGCACGCCATCAAAAAACAGCAGTTGAAAAACAAGCAACTGCAACAACTCCATAAACCCATCCCCTCACTCCTCTTCCTCTCCCCAACACTTCCCCCAAGCAATCCTAGCACTCTACATCAAATCCTACACCTTTTAATCACGCCAGCAGCACAATAAACTTAATAAATCCAGGCTACAGAACAGACCAAAAAACTACACATTAAGCTAAACCAAATTCACTTCTCAGCTTGACATAAGCCATAATACAAGTTAAAACTTATACAAAACATACCCTCCCTACTGTTTTACAACTATTAAACGAACTATTCGCACTCAAAACCTAAAAACCCTGAAACGGGAGCTAATTTAAAAACGCAATAGCCTAGCCCGATTACGCCTCCGGCAGCGCTACAGCGTATGCATTCATAACTTCACAATAACTTCAAATTACGGCTAAGTGACCTATCTGCCTGAGTAGTTACAGGTGTTACTGGCTTGCCTGGGACGATGGGTCACCAAACCAGTATTTTAACTCAATTATTAAGCTTTAATCAACCAAATTCAGAGGAAACAGATCAGACCAAAAAACTACACTTTAAGCTATACCAAATTCACTTCTCAGCTCGATATAAACTATAATTCAACTTAAAACCTACACAAAACATACTCTCCTTACTGTTTTACAACTATTAAGCGAACTATTCGCACTCAAAACCTATAAACCCGGAAATGGGAACCAGGGGCGTATATAGAGTTTTATTTGGGGGGGGACCAGGGGTTAGGGGACATGGTATAGGCCCAAAGAATAGGGGGTCCGGGATAGTCCCCGGCAAACGTTTGTATAATTTGGTGCAAAATGATGAGTTTTAAAGCTATCTGGATTCAGTTTTTCAACCAATTTATTGTGATGTATTATGTACGGTATGGTTACTGTCAAACGCAACTAAGTTAATACCATTTTATCCATAATGTAGAATTTTGGGCTTATGCCGTGTTTTATTTACTCAAACTCGACGCGTTTCGAAAGAAACCATGTCTTTCTTCATCAGGAATAAACGGAAATACGACTAAATTGTTGCTAAGAAAAAGCAACAAAGAAACTAAAAAAGGTGCCCTAAGATGAACAATGAAGTGTATCTAACACGTCCTTCGAGAAGTGCATGTAGCATTCTTTTCCAGGCCGAGAAAGTAATTACCGGAAAATTAAACTCAAAATCGATGTGGAGCGAAATATTTATGATTGTATCGATTCCAAAGAAACAATTTCAGTTGATCCTTGAAGAGCTGGCTGCTGTCTTCAGCGTGTCATTGATAATATCTCCAGACTTGTTTATTTTGTGTGCCGATTCTTCTTCAGAACGAAAGAAATCAGCCGAGATTTGCAATCTCGAACATCCGCCAAGTGTTCACGCAAGCTTTCGAAAGTAGCCGACAAAACGAAATGATAAGTAGAGTGTTACTTTAAATAGTTTATGTGTGCTTGTTTTAATATGCTGGAGATTAGCCTATGTTTTTTTTATCTGTGTCTGTATACTCCAGGAATCTGTGCGTTCCGTAACATGTAATGAAGACAGTAATTCTTATTTCCATGAATTATATTTTCCATTGTGCCCTGCCGTGCTATTTTAATTGTAACCGCTAATTACTTTTTAAAAGAATATTAGTTACAAAGTAATTCGTTTCCCTTAGCACCATCCCTAAGACCAGCTGACGCGGCAGTGTGGAACTTACCCACTCTAGCGCTGCCTGGCGGGGCGCGCTTGAACTTCAGGAGTCTTCTCACTTTCTCCTTCTATTCGTCATGGTACAGGGATAGGAGGGTGATATACAATCTATACAGAAACCAGACAGTAGTCATTCGAGATGAAGGACATGAGAGAGAAGCTGGTATTCAGAAAGGTATAAGGCAAGGCTGCAACTTGATCACCCATACTTTTCAATCTTTACATTGAACAAGCAATGAAGGAAATTGGAGAAAAATTTAAAGTGGGAGTGAAGATTCAAGGAGAAATAATATCAACTCTGAGATTTGCTGATGACATCGTCATCTTAGCCGACACGCCTGAGGATTTAAATGAGTTTTTGAATGGTATGGACTCGGTCTTACGGAAAGAATACATGATGAAAATTAATAAATGTAAAACAAAAATACTGGAATGCAGCCGAAATAAATCAGAAACCTCTATGGACATCAAATTGGCAGTTGAAAAACTGAAAGAAGTAGGAGACTTCTGTTACTTAGGAAGCAAAATAACTAGTGATGGGCAAAGCAAAGAGGACATAAAAAGTAGGTTGGCTCAGGCAAGGAAAGCATTTCTACAAAAAAGGAATCTGTTGACATCGAATATAGATTTAGGTACTAGGAAGTCATTTTTGAAAGCCTTTGTCTGGAGTGTGGCGCTCTATCAGGGTGTCTACCGGTAACGAAAGTAACGAATTTTACAAACGTGTAACGAAAATTTTCTGAAGGTGTGTTCAATCATTTAAACTCGGGCCGCTAGGCTCAGAGATTGCGCGTTTCATGCAAGCGGTGCCATGCCTATTGCATAGTAGTAAGCTATATTTCCCGGTGCCCGTCCTCAAGGAAATACATACTGAGGATACTTTGAGTGGTATACATCGGTTCAACGTATATTTTCGGCATCAAGAAGACTTAAGTTTCGTGTGAAATATTTTTCTGTGTTACTGTATTAGAAAACCTGACTTTTCGCTATACGTTTATTCGCGAATTCTTCTGAAACTAAAAAGAAATCTTATTTCTGTTATTTGGAAACTATGTCAATTTGAAGTCCAGAAATAACGCGTAACAATTTAATGTCCCAATCTTGCGAAATGTTACCGTTCCGAAATAACTTATTTAAAAAATATGTCTAGTAAATTTGCGACATCCAGTATGGTTAATTCAAAATTCCGTTATAAGTCGATTTTTCCTTCGAACTTTCGTTCCATCGGATATATAATCTAACCGATTATTTCGATAACTTGTAGATAATTCGTGGTTCTCTGTCGAATTAAAACTTGCCCTCTTGTCGTATTATTCGTGCCATCCTCTCAGAATAATTCGTAATATTCGATACCGTACCTACTTCGAACGTTCATCCTCCAAAATCTCATCCTCAAGACGGCCGGCTGACCGCACGACTTGCCTGCGGGAATCTCGTCAGACGGACCGAGATCGACGTCATTGCGTAAAATCATAAAACCCGTCCCATATCGTGAACTTGTGACCACGAGGACTGCGGGAATCCTGTCAAAGGTGATTGGGCACCCATCATGGGGCACCCATAACGGGGCATCCATCATGAAACCTACTTGCCACTTTTCCCATGACCGTATACTTAAAAGCGTGTGGGGAGCGAGAACTGCATCAACCCACTTAAAATGACAGCCTACGTAGCATCGAAATACTAAATCCTCCTCGTGATCCACCCTGAACTGATGAACTCCCAACCACAACATACGGACAAAGGGAATCACGGTGCCAACCGAACAACATGTTCATAACTACTCGTGAATTTTAATCATGCCCAACCTTGAGCTTGCCTCCACCATTCTGTCAGGACAGATAGACGGGCAGACAATCGTTGAGCGGCCGGGTGCAGCGACGATTGCATAATATCTCGAGGACAACGTAAAATTGCCAAGAGCGGCAGCGATTGCGATACATTGCGATATTTCTCCGCATTCAATGACGAGGACAACTGTATTCTTGCCAAACGGACAGTAAGTGGCACCGATTGCGTAATAATGCTATATTTTCTTGCGCCCGACCTCAAGGACAATGGAAATCTCGTTGAACGACTAAAAGTGACACTGATTATCTAAATCGCGATTTTTCTCTGTGCTCTATCGTGAAAACTACGGAAAGCTCATCAAACAACTGAGACCAGCGCCGATCGTGTAAAATCTCAATATTTCTCCGTATTTGACTGTGAAGACAGAATTCGGTGACGATCGCTTAACATCGCATACATTTCTTCGCGATCTACCGCGGGGACGAAGAAAATCTCGCCAAATGGTCTAGAGCAGAGCAACCTCTTGGTACCGTAATTATAACGACATATTAGCTGAAACAACTCATTGGATATTAAATATCTAGTAGGTCTATATATTTATTGTTTTTAAAATATTTATAACATCATATGAATTTCATTTAAGGCGGCTTCGGTGCTGAACTGCTGTGCCCAAGATAGCAGGTTCAAACCCGGCCGAAGTCGTCGGATTTTTTAAAAGCGTTAAAAATCCTTCAGTATGCCTTCCTTTGGAGGGGAAGTAAAGCCGGCGGTCCCATGTCATAGATTTATGGCATGTAAAAGATTCTTCCACAGACTAAACTTGTGTGAAGCTAAATTGTTAGGTTAGATTTCGTCGGAACGCTCTTATCAAAGTTCCAACGTTCACCACTAGGTATCAGTGATATCTGGTAGCAACTTGAAATTGAACGGCACTTGTAGCTCACCCTAAGGGTGTCCGCTGGAAGCAGCTACAGACTCAGGCGAGCTGAACATGTCCTCGGACACTCCCGGCTCTAAAAGCCATACGATAAATAAAAAACCTCTTTAAAAACAGTTCAGTTATTTTCATCACCGCATGATGAGCGCCAATGCTTGCAGACCGCAGACGTATCTTGAATTCAAAGGTAACTAAAAGGTACCTAAAAAGTAACTAATTTTTACTTCATCCTTAGGCTACAGTAGACACCCTGACTATGGAAGTGAAACTTGGACTATTGGTGCAGCAGAAAACAGGAGAATTGAAGCATTTGAAATGTGGTGTTACAGGAGAATGATGATCAGATGGGTAGATAGGATTACAAACGAAGAGGTATTAAGACTAGTGGGAGAGATGTTCCTGGCGACTGCTAATGAACAGAAGAGATAGGTTGGTAGGACACATACTAAGACACCCAGGAATAGCAAATTAAGTTATAGAAGGAAGGGTTGAGGACAAGAACTGTAGGGGTAGACCAAGGTTAGAATATGTTAAACAGATTGCCTCGGATGTAGAGTGTGGTAGCTATGTAGAGATGAAACGATTAGCTCAGGACAGGGAGGCATGGAGGGCTGCATCAAACCAGTCAAAAGACTTAAGACTCAAACACATCCATTTTATTTTAGTATTGTTAAATGCTGAAGAAGATATAATTGAATATCAAAACATGTACGTTTAAATAATGATTAACAACATATACAGTGAGTTCGGGAATGTTCTCCGCAGCGCGTACATGCGTCTGCGAGAGCTAGCTACAGCAGTTATGTTGGCAGCACGGCTGCCGCTTGCATCATAACAAACAGTAAACTTTGTCCTCGCCACAGCCATTCATAACAGATGCTGGAAGTGTTGTCCTTGTGTTCGAAGACAGACATCAACACGTCTACACATATTGTCGAAGACTTTCACTTTAAGTTCCTCAATCGTTTTCGGATATGTTTTGTATACCTCAGATTTCGTGTTAATTTACTTGGACTACGCAGCATTATACCGGAGATTTCATCAAGTTTTCGTCTGTTAAAAACGTAGGCTTGCCTGTTCCCGGTACATCGTGAACTGAGCCAGTCACATGAAATTTACTTATCAAATCCCGAATGGTATCATGGTTTGGACACTTTGAATTAGGAAACCGTGCCTGAAATCTTAATTTTACATTTTCTGTAAACTGATCGCCTTCGCGAAAAACTTATTCCACCAAAAAAAACTCTCTCTTCAGTAGTAAACATTACCGCCTGTATACTCTTGCACTCTTCCATTAATCTATCTGAACGCTCGCTTACTGCAATACGCACTGAAGACATACACGCTCGCTCGCTTATCGCAATACATACTGACAGCCCACACGCGGGAATCCCCCTTTCAAGGACACAATGCAGCCAACTAAACTTATGACTCAACCACTCACAGCTGCACGTACCCACTGCGGAGAACATTCTCGGGCGCCCTGTATAAACCTATATGGAATATACAAAATCTCTGTTCTTAAAGAATGATATCGAGTGAGTATATCCATTCCGATGCTGTTGGAGAGGCATGAATGACTAGGGACCGATTTTTAGCCTACTTTTCATATTTTGTAAAAATGAGGAAAAAGTAGACTACCTTATGAGATCGATCCGGGCAAATGTGTGTGTGTCTGTCTGCCTGTCCTGTCTGTCTGTCTATCTGTGGGTGTCCCCCCCCCCTATTAACTCCTAAACGGCTGCAGCTATCGAAACCAAATTTGGTGTGATCCAAGAGCTATGCCTGACCATCGCAAAACCATATTTTAAAATGACGTCAGTGCTACCAACTGCTGAAAAATCACAATTGAAAACGGGTCTATGTTGGATATCTTGGAAGATATGCATGAGGATTGTTCCAAGATGACTCATATTTAGATAATATTACTCGTACATCTGACTAATTTACAAGAGCCCATACATGAGAGTGTTGGTTGGTTGGTTCTTAAGTTTAGGGGCTGCGACAACGCAGTCATGTAATGTCATGTAGCCCCGTGTAATTTGGGTGTGTGTAGAATCTGTCTGATAACCGGTGTTAATTGTGATGACTGTATTAGTGTGTGTATCTGTTTTTTAATTTAAGTACTGCGACTTAGAATTGTTCAAATAGTTCCTACTTTTGCCGCCAAGCGCCACCGTCAACGACGACTAGGCCAAGTTCAGAACTTAGCTACCAGACGCCACCGCAGTCGGCTCTTAGCAACGAACGTAGCAACCTAAGAGCGTTGTTTACATTCTTAACCTATCCAATGAGGCTTCGGTGTCGTAGTCGGTAGCATGCTGAACTGCTATGCCCAAGATAGCGGGTTCAAACCCGGCCGAAGTCGTCGGATTTTTTAAGAGCGTTAAAAATCCTTCAGTATGCCTTCCTTCGGAGGGGAAGTAAAGCAGGCGGTCCCATGTCATAGATTTATGGCATGTAAAAGAGCCTTTCACAGACTAAACTTGTTGTAAGCAAAATTTGTTAGGTTAGATTTCGTAGTCACTGCGGAGAACATTCCCCTGTAGTATTGATAAGGCGGATTAAACAAAATAAATAATTCATAATATGTTACTCAAAATCATCTCTTTCCACCCCGACCACTATGATTTATCAAGGTTTTACTATATATTTTTAACTTTTCTTTCCGCTGTAAAGAGTTTGGACTTGGAAGATTTTGTTCCAAACTTCAATAGGAAAACGAGAGGAGAATAGCAACTAACTGGGGCAAGTATACGAACATGGAGTAGGACGTCACCAAAAAAAATTTTAAATCGACATCTAGTTTGTTGGTCTTGCTCTATTGTGTATTTGACCCCGTAAGTTGTTTTTGATGTGTAACATCTTTCCACTCGGTTGCTGGATATTTTTGTGCGAGTGATTTTGAAAAATGGGACGGAAGTGGATCGGACTGAAGTGTGTAAGACGCACTGCCAGCTGGATCGCATTGCTCGACCACGGCCAACTGGATGTGAGCTGCGCAGTATTATTGGTACGTGAAAAGAAGCCCACCATCTTGTGCATAATATGTGCGTGGTCGAAATAGCCGTGTTATTAGCGTCTTTGACTGTGAATCTAGAGATCTCGGGTTCGAATCCCGGATGGGATAGATACTTTTGCTACCAGATTATCGTTTTAAACGATATTTATCATATCAATATTACTCATTTTAACAGAATCCATATGAAATTACGTGTTGGTCTGTGAAACAAGAGGTCCGGGAACTGGGCAAGCCTTTCATGATCTGCTGTGCACATTGCATTTACTCGCAAGTTGGCCTATTTATAGGGAATTTAAGGTTATGAGCGGTGTCGCGTCTAGTAATCTAGTTCATCCATATCGTATTCTTTATTTAAGCTAGTGCTGGTGGATGCTACAAAACCTCTAATGAAATGAGTTCCGTATTATAAACTACAATATCTGTAAAACACTCCCTTTTACAACAGATTAATATTTGTGGCAATAATATTATAAAATACCGGTGTATCAACAATTCCATGTGAGGTTTCTTCTATATCAGATGTTACACTTCGTATGCGACTACTGTAAGGCTCGTAAAGTTGTTGTTTTTTTCCTATCTATTTTTCCCTTTCCAGCGTGATAATATTGTCTGTATTGTGTGCTATTTTTATTTAATTTAAAATTTTATTTTTCCAGCGTGTGATGTTTCACATTTTCCTGTCACGAGTTGTAAGCTGCTTTGCCAAGGTGGAGAAGGGCGTCTCTGATTGCCGTCTCCTCGGTCTGCTAACAATGTCAGCCACAAGGAGTTATGTGTACATAAACATGGATACCACAAAAAATTTAAATTTCTCTTTTAAAATCCTTTATTTCATGCTTATTGGGCACTGCCTCAAGATGCAAGAGATGGATTTAAAGCCCAATTCACTAAAGAAGAAAAGTCTATAAATCTCTTAAATGTGATATAGTGTGTTTGTTTATAAAGCCGATAAAAATTAAAACAAACTGACAGCACAAGGAATTTAACCACTGCTTGATCTCTGGTTTGTACTTTTATCATGTCGTATTGGGGTGAAGTCGACAAGAATGACTGAAATATACAAAATGATTCTAAATAGCAATTTTTTTCTTGCTCATTATTGTTGATTTCATTGTGAAAATCTCGTTTTATACCTAAGGAACTTAGATTCTTGCTAAAAGAGTTTGAGATTAGATAAGGAGATTAGAGCTGGTTCTAAATATAATGTAGTTATGATCATATATTGTTTTCTTCTTAAGGAATGATTCTCTTTGCGGGAATGAACATTAGCCACTTTGCCAATGAATTAATTATATCAGATTCTCTAATTATTAAAAGCTTTGTAGTTCATATTTCATTGTGGTTGAAAATTCACTGAAGCACAGCAAAGTGACCGATGTCTTCCATAAATACCCGACACTTAAATTAAATGAACAGGGATTGACGTTGTTATGAAATTTGCAATCTTGCTCATCTCATTCTTACGGCATTTGTAGTTTTAGAACACATAATTGTATGCTCTAGAAATGATATTCCAGTGTGTTTTAAAGGAATTGAAATGTATTGTAATTATTGAGTCACTTGACTTCTTATTCTTGTCGAAATCTTCAGTAATTGATTTTGTTTAATCTCATGATTCACAATATTGGAAAACATTAATGTATTAATTTGTCATATATAATGTTTCAATCTTCCCAGATATCCCATTGAAAATAGAATTAGAATGCCCTCAGCTAGCTAGAAACTGGGAGGAGAGTAATATTTTATTTCATTATGTGTTTGATACAAGTAGTTCTTCATTGCTATATGCATCTTATTAAGAGTAGTTTCTTCCATTGTCGATTCACTCTTTGATTATCATTTTAATGGGCAAACCATCTAGGTCATTTACCCTTGATGGCATAAAAAGCCAGTCTTAGTGTAAAACATGCAAGAAACGTACGTTGAACGTGGTTTGGCAAAGTTTTCATAAAGATAGACTTTATTGTCACCTGTCTTCAATGATTTTGTGTTGAAACTGAATCCTGGCAGACAAAGTGAGGGTGTTTATATGTATAGTGTATAAACATAAATGTCAAATGTAGATTTAGGTTTTAGAAGGTCATTTTTGAAAGTATTTGTGTGGAGTGAGATGTTTTATGGAAGTTAAACTTGAACTTATGGTACTGCAAAAATAAGAAAGACTTGAAATGTGGTGTCATAGGAGAATGATAAAGATTACATGTAAATAGTCATGTGTACTAAGGCGAGTTGGGGAGGAGAGTGGTTTTTGGCGAGATCTTATGAAAAGAAAAGAGAGAGAGAAGTTGGTAGGGTGCATTTTAAGATTGTTATGGATAGAAAAATGAAGGACATGAACTGAAGGGAGGGTTAGAAACAGATTGCCTCAGATATAGCTATGTAATTTGCTCAAGATAGGTGGAGAGTTCAAAGGGCTGTTTCAAACCAGAGTACAGACTGACGACTTAAACTCGATACAAAAAAGTTGACAGTTCAAAACTGAAGAGGAGAAAAATAAATATAAAACGAACCATTGGAATATTATTATGTCCTTTAGAGATTTTGTTCCAGTGTATTTATAGATGTACAGTGAAGGTGCTAGTAAGGCCAAAGAAGATTTCAGCATTATTTATTAAAATATAAATATTAATAAAAATGTACATTTAAATAAGTAAAATGCAGTTAGTGGTGAACATAGTGCTAGGTGTTTATTTGACTCGAAATGGACAGCCTCAATCCCTGGACTGTAAAGCATCCGTCACACTCAACCACAATGAAGAATGAAGTACTTTTCCGTAGCATTGCTCTCCAATATTCAAGTACAATTGCTATATTGTTAATCTTGTTAAAAATTCTTCCTCTTGAACTTTCATTTTTAATCCTCGTGCTATTTTGGGTGATTGAAAGTGTTTCATTGCACAACATAAAACATTTGAGTAACTGGACATTTTAAAGCTTGCCTGTTATATTGATGTCAATACACTCAATTTCTGGTGTGCAGCAAGACACAGCTAAAGTATCTGTGTAATGTTAACGGTAAATTCTGAAAATTTGCATTAGGGCAAGAATCAGCACATTGACCAGAATCTTCATTCGGCCAACATATTGGGACATGTTGGCCAACATTCACTAGGGAGCAGGTGACCTCACTGTTCTGCCCCTTAAAACAACAATAACTATAAAGTTCACTGGTTAGCAATTGGTAAGGCCTTAGAATTCAGCTAACACTAATTTCTCCATCTTTGAGGGCCTGTTATGAGTTTGTGGCTCTATCCAATAGTGTGGCCACAGTACAGTACAGCTCCCAGTTCATGATCCCTGGTGGGTGAGGAAGGTTGAGGGAGGGAAAGTAGAGTGGAGTGAGAGTGCTGCTGAGTGCGAGACAAGGAAACGTTTCCGAATGCTGTTATGAAAGAATTGAGCGCGCAGGTGGCATTGTACCAATATACACCGGCAGTTATTCGAATGATAGTGATGTTTCTAGTTCTTCTGACAACATGGATTCCAGTGAAGCTCAATCTAGATGTGAGTCTGAACTAGCAACTCCACTGTGAACATCTTCATCTGGTAAGTAAATATTTCCTGTACCGTTAGTAGTACTAGTCCTTGTCAGGCTGTCCGCTGACGTGACGCAGGTGGTGCGGACACATTCTTTGCAGGGATCACGAGCTCAGAGCCATACTGTACACACCCCTCCCACTGGCTGCCATTAAGATTCCATTCATTGATAGAAGCATGGCTTCCTAGAATCACAGGTTGGAGCGTTTTGTGTGGTACCATAGTTTTCATTGGCTAGCTTCATAGTAAAATAAACTTGCTGTGTGTTGCTAAAAACCTGTTGAATATTCAGGCTTTTTTTCTATGCAACCAAGCTTGCAATAGTATGAGTCTTGATTGGTTTGAATAGATAACTTGGTAGTTGAGGAGGCCTTTGTTTGGAATCTTTATGGTGGCACGACTGCTTTGGCCAATCAGAAACGAACGAGACTGTTATGGCCTACCTAGTGCCGCTAGCTTGGCTATGGTTTCAATTTTTGCCCATGCTGGAAAATTTGCAAAACAAATTCCATGATAAATGTTTTATGTTCTGTAATGAAACTACAGAAGTTGGAAACTGGTGCACAATGAAAATCAAATGGAAAGCCCTGGTTTAGTAAACATAGGAAATACTGGGTTGGTTTCATCAACCTTTTTTTAAAGATTTAACGGCCTATTAAAATAGTTAGCAGTAACATTGGTTGCTGGAACACTACTTTGTTAACATTACTTTAACGTGCCATTAAATCTATGACAAAGGTTGATGAAACCAGCCCTATTTCTACTAGAGGTACACTCGTTTCACGTTCAGAATTGATTGCATAGATCATTCCAAAGTTAGCTGGAAAATGAGCCACTCATATTGGCAATTCAGGCTATCTGATATGACATCTAGTGGTGAAAATGAGAAGCAGCTCCAATTAGATCAGCCATGAACACTTTGTACATATGTAAATGGGTTAATTATAATACTTAATGCAATTTCATTTAATTACAATGTAACATGTTTCCAAGTCTTTCTGTGACTCTTCATCAGCACGTTGTTGTTAAAAAATTAGCATCATTCGGTCAACTATGGTTTAACACAAAAAATATTTGCAGTATGTCACTTTCCTCTCCTTAAAATTATCTTAAACTAAAATTTGTACAACTTGAACTCTTATTTTTATCTTATCGACATCAATATCTTTTTTGTAAAGCTTTAAAATAAACCATGATGGTTTATTTTGAGAAATTGGTTCCTTATTGACTTACAAATTCAATTTAAAACTATCTGTAGGTTTGTCCACCCAGTCAATACAATTTTAATTACGGTATCCTTTTTTAATTAATTTTTTGTAGCTCATCTTGAGCAACATTTTCATCATTTAAATATTGAAATTCCAAAATCTTCATTACAGTTCCAAGGTCCTTTTATAAACTTAAAATGGTAAAACGAATATTTTTTAAGGTTTTTAAAAGTAATATTTATATATATATATATATATATATATTTTTTTTTTTTTTTTTTTATTTTATTTTTTTAATGGTATGGCTTTTGGGTGGCACTCACAGTCTCTGAAAGGCTGAGAACACCTGGTCTACAGTATTAGAGACTTGACAAATAATGGTGCTAATTTGTTTCAACCAATTTTGAAGTTTATAAAATATACCAGACTCAATAAATTATGAACAAGAAAAGAGACCTGGCCTAAGATTTTATAACTTTCCGCTAAACCGGCTAAACGTGGTACTACCTGCATTTTTACAACATGGGTACTGGTACGAAGCATCAACACACAGTATAGCAGATAACATTTTCAGTATATATGTGCGTAATGTAAAGCTCCTAAAAACATGTTGCCTTGTTTACGCCATTTACAGTGGTAGGCACTGCATTCTTCTTGACCTACTCATAATGACATTTTTGAGCAACCGCAGCACCTCTAGTGATAATTTGAATTGTCACTAGCAAAGAAGTTAAGTCACCCATTACAATACATTGCATGATAAACTGTCAAAGGACTTAAACTTTCATGACGACATTCAGTTCGGGACATCATCCCTGCCTGCCGCTTATGAGCATACTGTACCTCTAGTAGTAGTATTCCAATTATTTTGGATATAATAATGTGGTTGCCTTTTGTTTCCCAAGATAGCTGGATTTTAAAAAATTCTTAGTATATTACTTTCATCTGCGAAGAGAGAAGAAGCTTGTTTTGGTCTAGTTGATATTTAGCTTATGATCGACAATAACAGAAGAGTCTGAAGAACAATCATATTGTGCTGTAGATGATTGGAGAAAAGATGTGAAGATAGTAAGATTTAAAGTTTATTATTATTAATTGTAAATTTGCACAATGTAATACCTGATGGGTTCGAATTGCCACTGGATCCCTCCTTGTCTTGGCTTGAATTGGTGGTAGCTAACATGCTGAATGAGCTAATTGAAGTTCCACAGGCAGAAGTTACCAGAGTTATGAGAAACAATTCTAGTTCATGTAGCAGGGTGTCTACCAAAACCAACTAACAGATTTCCCTGATTTTTCCAGGATAAATCAGAAAATTCGCTGAGTAACAGTAGCAGCCATAATAATAAATATATAAAACAGAGTTTGGACTTAAAGAGCATTTCAAAAAATGCTTGAACCATAAAGTGTAGCATGATTAAGTTGGAAAAGAAAGAAAAAATTCTATATTTTGCCAATTTCTACATTTTTCATCCAGAAAAACTATTGTAATTGTGAGTATTGAAAGTAACTCATCAATAGAAATGCTCTCAGAAATCATACAGTTACACATTAACATTCAAAAACACAGTCTGCACATGTAATTTGTGTGTTTTATTGCATTTATTGAGCATTGTAAATTACTACAACATTGCTACAAGAACAGCTGCTGGAGCACTGATCAGGTCAGGTCAAAAGTAGGGATCTTTGGCACCCTTTGTCTTCAGGCTTTTTTTAGACTCTGATGATTGCCAGTACATATAGAAGTTATAAGGAATGGTTACGTGATAGTAAGTTATCAAAAGTATTGTTCTTAATATCAACTAATATTAGTCCTATTTCAACAAGTAAGCTTCTGTTTACAATAACTTTTTCATAATTTTTGCTCATTATACACAGTCAGTTATTTGTCAATTCATATTTTCAGAAATGGCCTTATCACTCTAAATTATTAGAGAGAGGAGCAGTAATTTGGTAGAATAGTTTGGAAAATTTCACTTTTGTAGAACACAATACACCTAAATTAACGTAGGGACATTCTGATACTTTACAGGAATTGTATGCTCACATCAGAAGTAAACTTAGTAAGTTTTGAACATGAATCAGAAAGTAACAAGAATGGATTTGTGTTTAAGGTGCAACTACCTTAAAGGAGACCAAAACACAAAAGTCAACTTGCCTTAAAATCAAAGTATGTATCAGGTAGTGTTCAACTATATATTTGCTTTTGCTCTATGCCGCTCCGCAGGCCGGTAAACGAAGGAAACACGAATAGCTGTGACGTCACTGCGCTGTAAGCGGTGAGTGAGCCATCCGCTCCATTCAGTAGATTGTTGCAATACGCGCGCCACCCTTCCGTTGATTAGTGTTATTTATTATAATCGAGTGTGATAGCTAGTTGGCAAAATGCCTTCGTGTAGTGCATACGGTTGTAACAACAGAACGAGTAAAAACCGAAACTGTAGAGAAAAAGAACAACATTTCCATAGATTTCCAAATCGAAGTAAGTCGCCTCGTAGATTTAGCAGTTGGGTACAATTTTGCAAGAGGAAACATTTTTCTCCCGGCTACTGTGTGTTCAATGCATTTTAAAAAGACAGACTATGATGAAATGCAACTTTTGAAAATGAAGTTGATGCCTACAGAAAAGTTACAAGGTTCAAAATTGAAGCCAGGAGCTGTTCCTTCAATAAGGTGTCCGGCGCCGACAGATGGATATACTTCTCATGCAAGAATGCTAATTCATACGCAAACCACTTCACAAAGTACACTGTGGTGTTCCTCGTCAGGAACTGAGCAAATGCCGGGACTGTTTCTTTCAACAGGTCCACGGCCGATTTCCTTCCAAAACCCCTTCCCTGACCCGTCTTGAAATTTAAGTAAGTGGCCATTGGCTGCATTAATCAAGTTATAAAATGACACTGAGAAAATTGGGGTTATGGTTATGCTGATGGCAGCATTGGTTATCACGACACTATTAGTAATTGGAGGAGTGAAGTCATACCCCAGGTCCCCCAGGGTATCACAACGTTTGGGACGTAGGTTGGCGTTCACGGAACCCCAGCTGAGTCCGGCATTGCTTCCACTTAGTCTAAAGTCATCGCGTCAGGAGATGGCAGTTCAACACGATGTCACGGGATGCGGGGGGGTCTTGCAGTACGCTTGCACGGCGCGCCTATTCCAGACTTAAATATATCGGCTTCCTGCATGCCAATCATTGTTATTGCAGCACACGACACGCAGCCAGTGAAAGAAGGAATGTGGTGAGTGAGTGAAGCAAGTAGTGACTAACTTAATGTTTTTGGAATGCGCGATACGCAGTGAGCGGGAAGACATCTGCAGTTCAAACCCAACTGCCAACTCCTGGCGCGATATCAGTACTTGTGCCGGGCTCCTCTGCGTCTTCTTTCCTGTCGACCTCTCTTTGTCAACTCTTGTTCTCTTCCGACCCCCACGGTATTAGGGTATCTGAGGCCTAGGGAGTCTCTTCCTTTTCCGCCTTAATAGACCCTTTTCTCATATTTCCTGATCCCTCATTGTTCGAGGGATCAGCCTTCTTTTTCTTTTCATTATATCTCCTGCCTTTTGCACAAGGCCCTCAAGGGTGTATGTAGCCCCACCACTTCTGATGCACCCTGGATATTGCTACACCCTCAGGGGCTCACGGCTGGTGAGTTCGGGAGTTGGCGATCCCGAAAGAATCCTAAGCTGGGTCCGTTTTTTGCCCTTTTTCCACTGACTTTGGGGTGAGCCCTCTCCTCTTTCCCTTTCCTATCCGCCTTTCTTGACTCTCTTTCCTTCCAAGTCCCTCAGTCCTCATTCTTGTTTCTTTTCTTCCTGTCCTTTATTTGCCTTATCCTTTATTTGTTTACCATTTCTTCTTCTAGTATGTAAGTCTGTAGTTAGTATTAGTTATAGTTTTCATTCTCATCTCATCTTTCACTATCACCCAACCCATTAGGGGCCGATAACCTAGATGTTAGGCCCCGTAAAACAACAACAATCATCATCATACCCCAGGGCCTGGATGGTTAGGAAGACAAGACATTGTAAAAATATAGGAAATTGTAAAGGAAGCATCCCATACAAATCAGATCCGTGGCATTCTCCGTGAATAATACACGGGAATCTCTACATAGTATAAAACAAAGTCCCTGATTATTGGATGTAACAGGTAATCTCGAGAACCACAGGTTGGATTTTGATGCAGTTCTCACCATTCGGTAGAGGGTTTCTCGATGAAGGTTTCTGTAAAAGAACATTCATTTATGACCAAAGGAAGCCGAGCAGTAACTATTTCAGTGAATCGAGTCGAAGAAAAACCTGTCGTCCGTGCGCATTTTAAGCTTACGCTGGGTAAACCGTTAAAAATATCAAACTGATAAGGACGAATGTTATTTACATCCATTATAAGTCTTTTGACTAACACTAACAATGGTAACAGAAGAACACAGCAGCAGCAGATGGAGTGCGGGAAAAGACTGCCCGAGCTTATGCACAGCAACAAGGCTGCTATGTGGACTCGAGCAATGACGTCACGTGCAGTTACTAGTTTCGCACATAACTTGAGAACAGTTGGACGTAGAAGCACCGGATTAACGGCATTGTTATTAAATTTCCATGTTGCACATTTAGCAATAAATAACGAATTACAGTGGAACGTGGCTAATTTGAACTTCTATAATTCGAAATCTTCTTTAATTCGAATTTTTCTCTCGGTCCGTAGCATTTTATATACAATCAGTGCTAAAAAAATCGTAGTTAATTCGAATTATGTTTTGGATAATTCGAAGTTTTTACGTGTAAAAAGTCGATCGGAAGCCAAACAGTTTGGTCAGGAATTCCTGAAAAACGACGTATCATTGGCATGTGGCCCCTACTCGATGGTTTTGCCTACATGACTAACAATACCCTGCGACGCTTCTTCCAAGGTCAATGCCGAACCCCTCCCCCTCCCATTGTTTTGCAACGCTCCACATCTCTTAACTCGTAAGAGTGTCATCCCTAAGACCTGTCTGTTAGTGCGTGCTGAGTGGTCTGATTAGATTTGTGGTTGTTGTTTAGAAGTTTGATTTTGCCTGTGTTTTAAAGTGTGTGTACAGAACTAAGACGTTGTCATCAAAGCCTCGGGTTCCATAGAAAACTTTGACTTTGGCGGAGAAAATAGCCGTGATTAAAGACGTGGCAATGGGAATGAAGGGAAAAATCTGAAATTGCAAAGACATTCGGGATTCCTCGAAACACGTTGTCTACATACCTAAAAAATAGAGACAAAATTATCGGTTATGAAAATGAGAGTGGCAAAGGCCTAAAAAGGTTAAGGGAACCAGAAAATTTGAATTTGAATATTCTCTCAACCCTTTTCAAAGAGCTTTCATAATTCGAATTTTTGGATAACTCGAATTTTTTTTACTGGTCCCTTGAGGTTCGAATTATCCAAGTTTCACTGTATGTGTTTTTGTGTTGTGATCTCCTTTAACAGTTTGATAATTTTGAGACTTTCATGGCCTTGTTATTAGTAGTGCTGGTAATAAGCAATGTTCGGTTAATCGATTTGATTAAAATCGAATAATTTGAAATGAATCAAAAACGGTTAATCGACTAACCGAATAATAGATTAATGTGCTAACCGAAGAAACAATTAATTGATTAGTGGACACGAGATAAGAACGGAAGTTTAAGTTACGCTTATTTTCGGAATGATGTATAAAAATCTATGAAAGTTACTTTTTACCTATATGTATAAAGTGTCCTTCCTTGTTTATGTTAAAAATACCCAAATAAGAGCCATTGAAGGACAAACCTCAATCAAATTGAGAAGGGGATTCAAATAAATAAACCGAAGAGTTTTCAGTAAGGCTTTTGAATTCATGTTCAGTGTTTACAATTTAGGACAGGAACTTTTTTGTTTTACTTTGCTTTAGCCTAGTTTTTACAACAAAAAAAGGTGCTATGATACAATATTTGTTTAAATGTTTATTTTGCTTCTGTGAGAGCGTAGTGAAAGGAGCGAAGTACATCGACTTTGAAGTGAATATGTTCTAGACTGTTTTATTATTAACCATTATTCTCAAAATTCTTATTTATGTAAATGAGCTTTTGTTGTTGGTTAGTTAGGTTAATCACTTAAATATAACAGAGTTGATAATGTGGTTTTGTAGACTTAGCTGATTTTCGGCAGTTCCTGTACTGATGTCCATTTCACTTGGCTAACTTCCCTTCTTCGCAGCTACATGCATTTGACTCTCAACTGCCAACATCCACCAATAATGGCTCAGGTCCTAAAAGTTGCTGCCATCGAGGAGTGGGTACGGTTACCTCAGGAAATGTACAATGGTTAGGTACCCATCTTATTTAAGCCTCAGGGTTACTGATGCAGTCACAGTGACCATTTATTTTATTAGGATGGCTCAGGGAGGGTATTTTGGAAGGAAATCGGCCATGGGCCTATTGAAAGGAACCGTCCCGGCATTTGTCTGGTGGTGAAAATGGGGAAACCAGGAAAACCATTTCCAAGGGGGATTTGGAGGCACGTGAGGCACTAGCGCTCTCGCCCATCGTGGCCCGACTTATGTGACTGCATTGAAAACTGTCCTAACTTACGAGGTTCCTTAATTTGTTTATTTTATTCACATTCTCAGTGTTTCTTTTTATACTGGGTTCAAAGTTACCAAAAAGTGTACTTTTTAAAATTGCATTTACTATTATGAGTTTATTGCATTAAATAATATATCAATTCCACCTCAACACACCAAGTAATCTGGTATATGCTTAACTTTTTTTGATGATTGTACGTGAAAAGTCGAGTTTCCTGTTCCCCAAGCTTTTCCCAATGCTCGCTTTAATGAGTTATCCATCAACAAATGCCTGTCGTTGTCTCGGCTCTTTTAAATCAGCTTAGATTTCAGCTTTTAACTGATTCGATTGAAGGCAAGTATTACCGTAATCAAATAAATGCAACAAGAAGTATTCTGCACAATTTGTTTTTCTCCCATTTCACTATTTTTGGTGGTCAATAATACAAATTATGGTGCTAACTTACGTTTACAGAGTATTGCCACTATCATTAATTAATTACCAATTTATTTGACAAAGATTGCCAAGGTCATGTGGAGTTCCATAATGAGAGTACTGAAATGGGTAAAATTAGAAAGGCCTATTTCAATTTCTGTGTTGTTCTGCACTTTGCTTAGTAGTGTCTTCATATCCATCTTTATTACATTTCATTCAAGTGTCATTATGTTAGAACGTTTGATATTTGTTTCTCTTGATAAATTACTATTTCTGACTAATCTTGCTCTACAATTTTGAGTAGACTACAGTACCTTTAAAATTTCTACAGTTTGAAAATAATTTTCTGGCTTATTTTGTCCTTGGCTGTTACTTACTTTATTTGATAAATTTCCAAATGAATTACTGGAATACATTTTTCATTATTTATAACATATGAACTCAGCAATTTTTGCAATTGATTTTCTTATATTTTGTAAATTATATTTTGCAGAACTGTTTCAGTTTTTTATATTTCTCCATTTTCTCAGTAATTTTCGGGTACCGGTACTGTTGGAACCACATTCCATCATGTGTAGATATTATGTAATATTAGTTTCATATTATGTAATAGAGTGATCTATTTATTCTTGTTTGTGATGTTTAATATTTTAATCTGGCCATCTAAAAAAAGATTGTAATTCAATTGCAGTATAGTATCAATATTGTTATTCCTATGGTATAAGGTGTAGAAGTTACCTCTTCATTGCTCTGGTATCCAAGTAGTTTCTTGAGAACTTACAGGTCAGTATCGAGTTTTGGGCAATGTAGCAGATGATGATATATAAATTATAATAATAAAATAAACCATCCTTTAAATACTACAAGTATTAGTTATGATCAGTATTACTGCCCATTATTTAATAGCGATTATAACTCCTCAGTTTATCTGCCTAATGGCAGATTTCCTCATGATCAGTCTCTCCACCTTATCCAGTCTTCAGCAGCACGTTTCATCAGCTCATAAGATTTATCAATCTTGATGGAATCCAGTATATGAAACAGTCTTCCTCTTTGGATTTTCCCTTGGACTGTCCCTTCTAATACACTTTTCACCAAACCATCTCCTCTTAGGCAGTGTCCAATCAAATTCAGTTTTCTTTTCCCTATCTTCTTTAGCATCATCCTTTCTTCTCCTACTTTCTTTAATACTTCCTCATTTCTCACTTGTAATTTTTTTCAGGAGTGTTTATTTTTTTATTACTTATATGTACCCATATACATTGTACTAGAAGAACCTGAAAGCATAGCAAGAAAAGTTGGTTTACAAATGTTATATGCGAAAACAGAAGTAATGCTAACCTTCAAAGTTACAGCACCAGCTATTCTATTAATGACAAATAAATTAAAATTGTAAATAACTTTAAATATCTTGGTGAAATTTTCACTTGGAACTCCATTGAAAAATCTTCAATAGAAAGTAGGATATTTAAATTCAGAAAAGCTCAACAAATCATTCGACCAACATACGAGAAAAAATCTCTTTTGATAAATGCTTAATTTCAACATTACTGTTCTGTCGTTAAACCTGAAGCGACTTACAGTTGTGAAACTCTACTTAAACACCAAATCAACGACAGGTCAACAGATTTCATGCCATTCACTTCAGTAATTTTGACGTCAACCCATAGCAACAATCAAACTAATCTCAGGGCATATTAAAAACTTAATGCATCATTTTACCTCAAGGAGGGCTTCTGGAGGGGGTACTCCATCAGTGCACTCCGGTAAGTTTATAGTTATTTATGTATCGATATGTTCCCAGTAAGTTAATAATTTATATTTAACAACATTGTTACTATGCTGCATGAGGTGTGAAATTTTCTCGTCACAAACAGATAATTTAAAAGGCCAGTGTTTGAAAAATTTGGATCTGATCACAGGACTTCACCCTTATTGAGTATGGTAATATTTCCATGTGTACTTTGACTGGGCTATTGAAATCTTGGTGTTATATTAAGTGGTATTTGGTGATTATAATTTAAAAAAAAAATCCCCCTTATTTTGAATTTATAATTTGTAAGATTATATTTAGCAACATCTTAGGTTAGTCAACAACTGGCGATAACATTGCTTCTGCAGAGTGAGGTGATTTGTACAAATGAATAAAGCTAACATTCCTTGTATGTACACCCAAATACATGAGGCTGATAACCAAAATGTTTAAACCTATAAAGTAACAGCAATAAAAAACATTCTTTTGATCCATGGCTGTTTATATTTTTTAAATTTTCAACATTGGCTCTTAAGGTCGGGTTATCTCATTTTTTAAATTTGATTCCAGACACATTTTTAGAATTTTATGTGAATAATTTCAGGCAAAAATGGACAGGTTAATTAAATTCCACTTGTAATTACCAGCAGTTTATGTTTTAACATTAAAAATATATCTAAATTGTTAATAATGAGCACTATTTTATTTAAAATTTGAAATTTGTTAAAATTTTAATAGAATTATGTTGTTTCTCATAGATCAGGATACATGCTCTCTCTTTTTTACAGCAAACCATAAATCTATCATTGCCAGGATGATCACTAACCTTCGTTCAACAGAGGCGGTCCCAGAAGACTAGATCATAAAGATATAACCCCTGGCACTACAGCCCATGAAGAGGCCTACCAAGCAATTGCTGCCCAGCCTTTTGGCCTGCACATATTGGGGTAGAATAGATCATAGAAAATTAAATTAAATGAAACAAATTAGGCTACCACAGCATCACATAGACATCACTAGCATTGAAATTCAAGAGAACGCCCTGCACCTCAAAAACAAACATGGTCATTAAACTTCAAATTTTGTGTATAAAGTTAAATTTTAATCTTTTGATATTGAGATAAATCTCAGAACATACAAGGGACAAGGGGCAAAATCCAGGGACTGTCCCCAGAAAATGGGAATGTCGGGTAACCTTATTGTAAGATGAAAGTTCTGTGAACAGATCGCAATGTATTAAAGCATTAGCAATGGTCTACTTTTATTGTATATTGTGCTAAATAGCTTTTGTGAGATAGAATCAAGTTTTGCTTGATGTATATCTTAAGCCTTCTCCATTCTTCCAGAATAAATGTGAAATAAATGATGATGTCAGAATGTTAATATATTGTACTAAAGTTTAGTAGAAATGGACTCTTTTGTAGATCAGTATTATTTAGACCAAGGATGCCCAAATTGTGGCCCTCTATGGCATTCTGTCCCGCGCGCAGTCGATTCCACGCAAGACTGTAGGTGCCATGGCTAATGATCCTATGGTTACAGCTAATTAAAGACTTTAAACTTGCTTTTGCTTGCGTTCTTATAATAAAAATTCTACTCTGTGTAGTGGATTATATTGCGACCGGTTATAGGGATCTCATCATTAACCCACAAGAGGGTGCATCAAAGTGATGAAATGTTAATATACTGTACGAAGATCCTCAACTTTACTTTTTCTGTTTCCGTATGAATAGATGTGTTATTTCTACATTTATCATTTCCATAAAGCCATCGCAATTAACACCGGTTATCAGACAGATTCTACACACACCCAAAGTACACGGGGCTACATGACAGCGTTGTCACAGCCCCTAAACTAAGGAACCAACCAACATTTCTACATAACATGCAAACCAAGCTACAGGCTGGAAACTGTTTTAACATAGTAGGGTAAATTATAAATTGCGTTGAAAAGCTTGTATTGCGATGAATGAAATGACAATATTTTACTGTCTATGAAAAGATGTGATTGTTATTGAATAATGATAGAATTATTTCTAATCTGAGAATATTCTGAAATGTTTGTTGATGTTAGAAGTATAGAGTATTATGAGAAGATATATTGAGAATGGTTAGTAAATATAGTAGAACTCCAGTAATCCAAACCAATTGGTGCTGAAGTCTGTTTGTATTATCCATTTAATATGGCTACATCATCATCAAGCATCCTTGCACCAAAAGAAGATGCTTATTTTTATATTTAAGTGTTTTCATACAAATATGAAAGTTTAACATTGCATCTCAAAATACTGTACAGTCACTTTAAAATGCAGCAATGACATTTTTAAAGCAAGTGAGATTTGTAGGTGTACTGTGCAAAATACAACATGAAATTGCTATTCTATTGTAGAGCTACCATTAGTAACAATGTACTGTGAATGCTAGTTTGAATAGTTGTTTAAAATAAGTAGGGTTTTGTTTATTTTTCTTCTGTCACCAGGTGTTGTTTGGATTACTGGTGTTCTACTTTATCCAAAAAGGCAATCATGTTCTACTATTATTGTTTTTACCTCTATGTAGTGCATCATTACAGGTACAGATAGCTACATTACATTCTGATCATTTAAATGGAACGCTTATACTGGCATTGCCGTCAAACAACTAATTTGTGATATTTTTCTGTTTATTTATAATGATTTTTGTGAATCACGGAAGTGTATATTTCAATATTGTTCTAATGTAATTTACAACAAATAATAATGATATATTTAAAACCATGTTTTAATCAATCATCATATATATTATTTCAGTAGTATAGATCCCTCCTGCGGCGCTCACAAGCGACCGATCGTGACAAATGAGCATTCAAATGAAAGAGAACAGACATTAGCAGTGACGAATTAGACTCAAAATACAGAAATACGTAATTAAATGCACTATAGCACAGAATTACATAATTAAGTGCGTTTTAGCTCAGAAACAAGTAATTAAATATGCTGAAGATCAGAAGTATGTAATTAAGTGTGCTGAAGCACAGAAATATGTAATTAAATGTGCAGTAGCTCACAATTACGTAATTATGTGCGCCCTATATCTGAAATACATAATTAAATGCGCTGAAGCACAGAAATATGTAATTAAGTGCATAGTAGCTCAGAATTAAGTAAATATGTGCACCTTAGATCTGAATACGTAATTAAATACACTGTAACACAGAATTACCTAATTAAGTGCGCTTTAGCTCATAAATAAAAAATAGCATATGCTGCAGATCAGAAACACTTAATTAAGTGCGCATTAGCTCAAAAATAATTAATTCTTTTGCTATAGATCTAAAATACGTAATTAAATGCGCTGAAGCACAGAAATACGTAATTATGTGCGCAGTAGCTCAGAAATTAGTAATTAAGTGTGCTGTAGATAAGAAATACGTAATTAAGTGCGTTGTAACACACTGCTGTTAAGCACGTGACAATTTTCTCAAGCGCAGTTACGCACTTGACACTCCTGTTAAGCAACGGAAATGACCCTCAAGTGCTATTAAGCATGTGCCACTGCTGTCAACCGCTATTAGGCAGGTGACACTGCTTTCAAGCACTGTTAAGCACGTGACACGCTGTCAAATGTTGTTAACCACGTGAAACTGCAGTTTAGCACGTGAGAATGCTGTTAAGCACGTGACCTTGCCCTCAAGCTCAGTTAAGCACGCGACACTACTGGCAAGCGGTGTTAAGCACGTGACAATGATGTCAAGCGCTGTTAAGTAAGTGACTTTGCTCTCAAGCACTGTTAAGCATGTGAAACTGCTGTTAAGCCCCTGACGCTGCTTTCAAAAACGTAACACTGCTGTTAAGCACGCGACACCACTGTTTAGCACGTAACACTGCTGTCAAGCGCTGTTAAGAACGTGACTTTGTTCTCAAGTGCAGTTAAGTACGTGACACAGCTGTCGAGCGCCGTTGAGCACCTGACCTTGCTGTCAAGCGCTGTTCAGCACGTCATTGCTCTCAAGTGCTGTTAATCACGTGACACTGCTGTCAAGAACTTAAAAGCACGTAACACTGCTGTCAAGCGCTGCTAGCACGTGACACTGCTGTCATGCGCTGTTTAGCATGCAACATTGCTCTCAAACGCTATTGAGCACGTGACACAGCTGTCAAGAACGTAACACTGCTGTGAAGAGATGTTAAGCACGTGACACTGCTGTCAAGCTCTCTTAAGCACGCAACACTGCTCTCAAGCGCTGTTGAGCACGTGAAACTACTGTTAAGCACATTGCTGCTTAGCACGTGACCCTGTCCTCAAGCTCAGTTAAGCACGCAACACTACTGGCAAGCGCTGTTAATCATGTGACACTGCTGTCAAGTGCTGTTAAGCATGTGATTTTACTCTCAAGCACTGTGAAGAGCTGTTAAGCCCATGACACTGCTGTCAAGTGCTGTTAAGCACGTGAAACTATGTCGCATTACGTACTCGAGGTTATATGTTGCCCATTTATTACATTCTCCAACGTTTTCCATAGTGAGTACGATAGCGAAGTATTTGGACGATATAAACATTCAATTTTAGTAGGAAATTTCGGTCGTCCGGCTCAGGGGGGTGTAACTTGTATGGATCCGTCGCTTCCGAGAGCGGGCTTGGAATAACGAGCTTCCTGTCGTGGCCTTGACGAGGCGCTGTTAGCCATGGTTCGCCCACGTGAAGTCAGGTCTGGCTTGCTATTGGCTATCAGTCCATATTCTCTGCTATTGGTTAGATACTCCAACATGGCGTTACTCTGTTTGATTTGAACTCAGTTCTGTGTGTATGTGTATATTTTGACATCAGCTGTTTAATGGTACAAAGGCGATATTTCGTAGGATTGTTCTCTAATACGGTAAGAATTCCTTCAAATATATAGTATTTGAATAGTAAAACCTACCTGTACCTCAATGTGATTTAAATATGCAAGTAATATGGCTGTATTTATTCACCAGGGCTCTGTCCTGACATACTGTAGTTTTACCAGCATATTATGAGGGTAGGAAAACACAATGGATAACAGTGGCCTGTTTATTTTTGTTTCACAGGTAATGAGGAACATAAACAATGCTCAACTGCAGCACATCGAACCCACTCTGACTGAAGGTAAGTTATTTTACATAATTTTTTTAAGCTATGTAAGAGCCCTGGGGGCTTATAGCATGCAAGGCGTTCGATTCACAAATGGAAGATGGATGTATTAGTGTGTGTAGGCTATTTGTAATTCAGGTGAGGATTGGGAAGGAGGCTGACATGGTATTTAGTTCCCAGCATTCACCTGGAGTAGCCCCCGTGTGGGTGCGGGATAGAATACACCCACGGTATGCCCTGCCTGTCGTAGGAGGCGACTAATAGGGCCGACATGGACGAATAACTTGCCAGTTTTTGATTTGTTCAGACCCCCTGTGGATGGGGAGGGCAGAATTCATCCTCGGTATCCCCTGCCTGTCGTAAAAGGCGACTTAGAGGGGGCCTTATAAAGGTCGATTTTGGTTTTCTGGTCCCAGCTCTGGTTTGACAATAGAAATAAACATGCATGCTGTTAGGGGAAGGGCCACCAGCTTGGCCATCTGGCCAGAAAGCCTAGACGGTATGCCCCATCCCGTCAGGTGGGTGCGCCATGTACCCTACAGTAGTATCCGCCTTACAACGAAGGTCCCTGCATGGCCGAATACTGGAGCTGCATAAATCCTGTGCATGCCGAGGGGGGAGTGCGTGTTCGAGGCACTGGGACCCCTGGCAATATCTGCTATGCCAGGTAGGTATTGTCTTGGCTGGGTGGCGCCCGCAGTGATAGCCCCCGTTCGGAGTGAGCAGTATTCGGGGAGGATTTCGTCCAGGATGCCATCAAAGCGATCACGGACACCTGTACAGGGTGGCACCCTCAAAAAGCCGTCTCTTGAGTGTCGAGCCTTTAATAGAAGATTCCCTGCTGATAAGTCTCCTCGCTACCTGGTAGCTACGAGGACTGACGGGGGTGATTTTAAACTAGTAAAATCAATAATTTTTTCTGAGGAAATTTGGGGACCTAAGCGGGATTTCCAAGCTCCGGAACGGTCAGCTGCTGCTGCACACCGTTGATCGGAAGCAAACCGAAGCGTTGCTGGAATGCACGCAATTCGGCGAAATTCCCGTTAAGGTCTCAAAACACGAAACGCTGAATGAGGTCCGAGGAGTTATTTTCCATCGTGACCTCATTTTAAATAGCGATGCGGAATTGTTGCGGGATCTGGGGAAGAGAGTCGTCACCAAGATTAGGCGCATCACCCGAAAGATTGGAGAGAACAGCGTCGATCCCGGCGCTTTTATTCTCCATTTTGAGGGTGATGTAGTACCTAGGCAGGTGAAGGTCACATCGTACCACTGCGATGTTCGACCGTACATCCCTCCACCTATGCGCTGCTATCAATGCCAGAAATTCGGGCATGTTTCCGCCAGGTGCACTGCCAAGGCCGTGTGTAGAGAGTGTGGCAAGGGGACACATGAGGGTGAGAGGCGTACGCCTCCCCCGATTTGTCCTAACTGCCAAGGAAGCCACTCTCCACGATCGAAGCAGTGCCCTGAGTTCTGTAAGGAAGCAAAAATTCAAGAAATAAGAACTCTTGATAGGCTTTCATATCATGACGCTCGCAAGAGGTACCGTGATATGAATGCCCCCGAATTTCGGGTATCGTTTGCAGCTGCAACGACGCCCTCATTCACCCCTGCCGCATCTTTACCGAGTGTAGGACCCTCGACCCCGTATTTTCAGCAGTATTAAAATCACCCCTCGCTGTACCAGCGAAAAATGTCAGCCTGAAGGAGGTACAACAACCTTCTTCGGCCCAGCAAAAGAAGGCGCCGGTTATACCATCTAAACCGGCACAATCGAAGAAGTCATCTTCTTCTCCGAAACGGTCAGCGAATAAGTCTTCCCCAGTTAAAGGGGGAAAGAAGACTTTGCCGACCAGGGCTAGTCCTTCTTCCAGCCCACCTAATACGAAAAATATAGGGGAGAAGAGGGAGACGGTTCGTCGCCGTCTCTCTCGCCCTCCTGCTGTCTCTGCTGGCCTTTTAGCTCCCACTACCACCAAGGGAGCGAAGCCTGCTGAAGCCAAGCCCGTCCGTATGGAGGAACTCCCCTATAGAAAAGAAAATTGATCGGCGGAGGAGAGGGGAACAGTTCAGCGCCGTTTCTCTTCCTCTCCTAAAGGCAGGGCTGCTCACGTATCTTCTGGCTATCCCGCTTCCACCACTACAAGTGGAGCGGTGCCAGCAGGAGCGACCTTGTTTTATAAGGTTCCGGCGTCTGTGGGGAAGGGACCATCTACTTCCCCAAACACACGTCGGCGCCTATCCAAGAAGAAATCTCTTCGGGACCTGTCGAGGACAGACACCCAGTCTTCGGACCGGGAGAAAGTCCCTCGACACCGCTCTCGCTCTTCCCCAAGAGCGAGACTCGTGAGGTCCGACGACGACCGCGCGCAACCCAAGAGAGCGCCCGCTCCATTTTCTTCATCTTCGGAAGGAGATGTGGAGATTGAGGTGTGCTCTCCTACCCCATCATCTCCAACTAGAGATGGGGAAGGGTGGCAAACGGTCAAGCATAAGTAGAAGACCCACTTCTACTTAAGTCCACACCATGGCACTATTACAATGGAACTGTAATAGCTATTCTGTTCATCTCGCCGAGTTACGACAATTAATATCTTCGTTTTCGGCAACCATTGTCTGTCTTCAGGAATCCAGGTTTCGTCCTGGACATGAGACAACAATGAGTCACTTCAAACTCTTCTCTAAAGACCGGGTGAACGGAGCTGTGGCCGCTGGTGGCGTCTGCACTCTCGTCCACTCTAGCCTCTTTAGTGAAGAGGTGCCGTTGCGTACTCAGCTAGAGGCAGTTGCAGTTCGTACTTCGTTGTCTCTCAGCTCCACCCTCCATTTCTCCTTCTGGGAGATATTAATGCCCACAACACCATCTGGGGCTCCGCTACCACTAGCGGTAAAGGGAGAGATTTTGAGAGGCTGATCAGGCGGCTGGACCTGTGTCTGTTGAACACAGGGGAGCCTACGCACTTCTCTATTGCACACGGTACTTATTCAAGTATCGATATTACCCTGTGCAGTCGTGCGCTGGTTCCCCTGCTACAGTGGGGTGTACACGATGACCTTTGTAATAGTGACCATTTTCCAATTATCGTTACTCTTCCGAACCAGAGAGCCATCGAGTTACCAAGTCGATGGCTTCTCCGTCGGGCTGATTGGCCAACTTTCACGGCACGTGCGGTGTTTGCCGAAGATACCTTTGGGAGTGTCGACGATCATACCATTCACATAACGAATGGTATTTTGGCTGCTGCTGAGGAAACAATACCTTCCTCATCCGGCAACTCACGCCGGAAGCTTGTCCCCTGGTGGACAGCCGAGATTGCAGCAGCCATTAAAGATCGTCAACGTGCTTTCAAGTGCTATCGGAGGCAAAACACTATGGCCAACCTTATCACCTTCAGAAGGATGCGTGCTAGAGCCCGATATCTGATTCGGGAGAGTAAGAAAACGACGTGAGTAAAGTATGTGTCGTCCATGACGGCGCATACTCCTTCATCTCAGGTGTGGACTAAGCTTCGTCGGATCTCCGGACTCCCGACATCACTATCGATACCCGGAGTGTCCATCAATGGAGACATCATCACGGACCATCTCGCCATTGCCAACAGCATTGGCTCGCACTTCTCCGATGTATCCTGCTCCGGGAGTTACGATCCTACATTTCTGACTCTGAAGCGGGTGGCAGAGACTCTCCCCTTGTCCTTTGCCACTGCTGCTTCGGAGTCCTATAATATACCATTCTCTGAATGGGAACTGCGCAGTGCGCTTGCACTGTGCAGGGATACGGCTCCTGGACCGGATAACATACATAATCAAATGTTAAAACATCTGTGCGAATCCAGTATAAAAAAAACTGTTGATCCTCTTCAATCCTATATGGATTGAAGGGGAGTTTCCATCTCAATGGAGAGAGGGGATCGTGATACCGATTCCTAAGGCTTGAAAGGATCCCAAGTTTATAAGCAGCTATAGGCCCATTTGTTTGACAAATGGCCTATGTAAGCTGCTCGAAAAGATGGTGAACTGTCGACTGGTGTGGTTCTTGGAGGATAAAGGTCTCCTGTCTGAGTACCAATGTGGATTTCGCGCTCGTAGGTCCACCACTGACCATCTGGTGCGACTTGAGAGCGCCATACAGGAGGCTTTTTTTTTCTGAAAGCAGCACCTAGTCACGGTTTTCTTTGACCTCGAGAAAGCCTACGACACCACATGGCGCTACGGGATCCTTTCCACCCTTCACAAGTGGGGACTCCGTGGTAACTTACCGACCTTCATTGCAAATTTCATGTCCGTCCGACTCTTCCGTGTAAGGGTCGGTAGGACATTATCGCAATACTATACCCAAGAAAATGGAGTTCCTCAGGGTTCAGTGCTGAGTGTCACCTTGTTCGCGATTGCCATTAATGGCATTGTTGCCGCCGTCGGGTCCGCGGTAGTTCCATCGCTGTATGTAGACGATTTAGCTCTGCATTACAGCTCTGGAAGTATGGCAGTCGTGGAACGGCAATTGCAGCTAGCTATCAACCGGGTCGACAGGTGGGCTCACGACCGGGGTTTTCGTTTTTCAGCAGGGAAAACCTCCGTCGTCCATTTTTGTCAGCTACGGAGGCTACACTTACACCCTGAACTACATCTCAGGGATGCTGCGTTGCCGTTGGTTGACACTTATCGCTTCCTGGGGCTCCATTTTGACAGCAAGTTAACGTGGCAGCACCATATACGGCAATTGAAAATGACATGTATCAGGAAACTGAACATGCTTAAGTTTCTTAGTGGCACTACGTGGGGGGGGCTGACCGCGCGGTGCTGCTACGGTTCTACCAAGCCCTCGTCCTGTCCCGGCTAGACTATGGTTCTGCGGCATACGGTTCAGCAAGGCCGGCAACCTTGAAAATGCTGGACAGTATCCACAAGTGGCGTTGGGCTGGCTACCGGTGCCTTCCGGACCAGCCCGATACCCAGCCTACTCGCCGAATCGGGTGTTCCACCTTTAAATTATAGACGCCAATATATGCTTTTAGCATATGCTGCCAATGTGCGTCAAATGCCGCAACACCCGACCTATCAAGCTCTCTTCGGTACCCAAAACCACCAGGGGTACACCAACCGACCTCGTGCCACTCGGCCGGTTGGTATTAGACTTGATAGCTCGTGTACTGAAATAGGAGTGGCTGTAGGTCCCTGTATGATCCGGACATCTAGCAAGGTGCCACCGTGGTGGGTCCCGCGTCCGGAAATTCGGTTAGATCTTCACCAAGGTCCTAAGGTGAACACGGATGCGTCCGTTTACCGGAGGCAGTTCCACAGCAAAGTTCACCAATTTCCGGACGCTGGCATTCTATACACGGATGGTTCGAAGGTGGACGAGAAAGTGGGTTGTGCTTACGTTATTGATGGTGCAAATACCAAGATCTCTTTGCCTGAGGCCTGTAGTGTGTTTACTGCGGAGCTCGTTGCCATCTATGAAGCTCTGCAGTTTGCACTACAGGATGCACGAATCCACTTTCTCGTGTGTACCGACTCTTTGAGTTCGTTGCAGTCAATTGCTACATGTTTCCCGCAACACCCCCTAGTGCAGCGAATCCACGACCTACTAGCCGGGCTGTGCGACGCTGACACTCGAATCACCTTTCTGTGGCTTCGAAGCCACATGGGAATTGCGGGAAATGAGTTAGCGGATCAAGCTGCGAAAGAGGCGGTATCACTACCACCTCGACCAATCGAGGTACCCGCTAGAGATATTCGCTCTCAGTTACGCCTACAAGTTCTGGCTTTTTGGGAGAGTCAGTGGCTAGCTGACCCACTGCCCAGTAAACTGAGAGCGATCAAGGGAACTACTCGCGTGTGGCGGAGCTCCTTCCGGGCCCGGAGAGAGTCCGTCATTTTGTGTAGGCTAAGGATAGGTCATACAAGATCCACCCACTCGTACCTAATGAGAAGGGAAGACCCCCCCCACCTTGTACCAGTGGAGCCGTATTCACCGTGGCCCACATTTTTACCGAGTGTGTGGATCTTGCCGACTTACGAAGAAACCTTGGTTTGCAGACGACACTCAAACTTATATTAGTCGATGACGCGGTGGCTTCTGATCGCGTTATCCACTTTATAAGTGAGAGTGGGTTAGGGCCAGCAATCTAAATTTTCCAGTGAACATTGACTCAACGACTTGTTCGTTTTTGAATGATAATGTTTTGTTTTTTCCATAATTTTTGTTTATTTTTATAATTTTTATTTTTATTTAATTGTTTTTTATATTAATTTTTGGTCTTTTTAAATTTAGATGTCCACCTAAAAATTTTAAATTCACTTCAAAATTTGTATTCTTTAATCTGTGTTAAGAGGGGCAGATGACCTCGTAGTTCCGCCCCTTAAAACAACAATAACTAACTAACTAACCTGGAGTAGAAGTGGGAAACCACGGAAAACCACTTCCAGGATGGCAGAGCTCGGGGTCAAAGCCACCTCTTCTCAGTTTTGCAACACGAAGCTGAGTTGACCCGGTTCCAGCTTCCTTGGCTGAGCCGGGAATCTAACCCGGACCTCTGTGGTGACAGCCAAAAATGTTAGTTTCTAGACAATGAGGTGTAATACCTGGTCAACTTGGCCGACTGTAAAATTCAGTCCAGCTTAGGACCTTTGACCGAGCCGAGGTTCGAACAACTTGTGCACCATTGGAAGGAAAAATTGGAAATTTGGAATTAAAATAATTTATTAAATATATATGTATTATGGGATGCAAATGAAGCATAATGAAGGTATTTTGGAGAAATTTGAAGCATTTTGAGGAATTTATTATATGGAAATATTCTGGTGAATGAGATTTTAACTAAGGAGGAGTTCGATCATTCGGAGCTGGAAATTGTACAAAGCTTCATGTTTGGCACTAGAAACCCAGTTTTGGTTAGCAAGGCGATCATAACAAAGCAATGCATACGACCCGTGGAGAAGAGGCTAGATCCAGGAGCCTTTTTCAGAATATTTCAACAGCCAATCCAATAAAAGCACATAATTTTTGTGGGAATCGCTTTTATATAAATTTGGCAGATATAAAGAGAAATAAGCACATCTACAGGTGTAGAATGCAATATGAAATTTACTTGGTTGAAAAGAAATATAAATTATTGAATAATAGAGCAAATATGAGTATATTTCAATTAATATACATGTGTGTGAGGTTAGCGGATCTAGGCCAGTAGTGACACGCGCCGCGGGGAGTAGAAGCGTGGCGTACACTCTCTATCAGCGACTGGACACGAGCGGATGCGTTGACGCACGCGCACAGCAGTGAAGCAGTTATTGCACGCAATATAAGCCCGGTCGATAGGCACCGATGCACCATCGAACGACCCAGGCATCGCCGAGGAAGTTGGGAAGAGGAGCCGGCGAAACGCATTTACATTAATATTGGAGAGACAAGCGTTTATAATAGTATTACAGCAATAGAACGAGACTTCGATGATAAAATAACACTTCATAGAGAAGCCATAACTAACAGCATTATCTACTGAAAGCAACGATATTGCTACAACGATTTCAACTATACATTCAGCAGTATTTCATCACAATCTACATTACTGTCTACATGATGGCAGCAATCCTATGTCGGGGAGGAAAAGCTTATTCTACGTCTACTGAAGAGAAGATTATGGAGAACTAAATAAAATGAGAGGAGGTTAGTCTATACCATGGATTGGGAGGTCAGAGTGACTTGGAAATTCCAGGATCGACACAGCTACAACTGCGCAACAACTTGCAGTATTCCAATATGAGTTTCTGCACTACGAGCAAGATGTCCAACAACACCAGGACGAGATGTCAACTCAGGACTTGCGGATCTAAATTGTCGAGACCACTCTGCAGGACAGAGATAAGAAGCAGAAGACCGTTTGCAGCCGATCGAACCAAGGAACGCAGTTTCCAGGCCGCTGGCCGCGAAGATGACACATCTACCGTTAACAGCTCAAGCCGTGAAGCAGAACAGGTGATGGAAGGCCGAGTGAGTTGGGGTAGCTCGCAGCTGATTTGCATGGGCTTGGCAGTAACTGGTTTCGCTAGGAGGCGAGCGATGACAGCTTCAACGGAACATCTAGGACAGCTGATAGAGGTATTCCCTGGCTGTAGAAGACGTCTCAAGGTAGAACAACCGTTTGATCCATGTCGGTAGTTTTGCTGTAGTAGTAGAGATCCATTTTTGGAGTGACCAACTTCCTTTGTCTTTTATTAGCTTAAATTTGTAGAGTTTCATTGTAATTTTTGATACGTCTTCGTGTATCGTTTAAGACGTTATTTCATGCATATTTGACTTAGATTTGCGTTCCACGTATTTGTTTATTTGATATCTCAAAGAGATTATTCGATTACATTGTATTTTGGAGAGGAAAGCGTAAATATTGACAAATTGTAAGAACATTTAAACATTATAATTGTTATTAAAAATTTATATGCGTAACAGCGAAAGTATACATTTATATGTCTATAATGCATTGTTATCAAGTAAAGCATTATTGTGGGATGCTATAATTCTATGTAACAAACATCACGATGTTTATATACATCTGAAATATTTATTTATAACAGTTTGAATGTTATATAATTTCTATAGCGGAATATAACTAATTAGACAACTAAATAGTCTTAGACTATTATATTACGAATATACACTATAAATTAGGATCATGGTATTGACAATTGGGGTCAAATGATGCCTATATTTATCAACAATTAAAGTATAAACATTGTTTAACTGAGATGAATAGACCAGTAGATATGTTAGTCTACCTGCGGTCTTGTATGTTAAAAACAACTTAAATATGAATTGTTTATATATTTAAATTTACACCAGAAGCGTGAGGATATGAATTTATTTTTATTAACAACTAAAATACGAGCGAACTACAAATTAACATTGTTAACGTTTGGTAACGTGGATGAACAAGTTTGTTATGGATCAAAGAGAACGGATAGCGCTAATGAAAGGAATAAGAAGTACTTAGTGAATTGTATTTATGTGAACGAACATGTAATTGTTGTAATTTGATGCACAAGGTTTAATAATTTAGACAGGAGTTGAGAGTTAGCAGTGCATTCTGAACGGTAACATACACTAGCGTAGTTATCTAGTAAAATCACTAATTCTTCTACAAGTGTGTAGCAAGATGGGTTTTTTATGGAAGTAATGCCGTGCGGAGGTATGAAGATTGTTCATAGAGAGGAAAGGAAGGATGTATGCTATGTTTGGAGCGTAGTAAGACGCCTTTGATAAGTATTGTTCACTGTATTGCGGAAGGATGGAACATATTGCTATGTGGAGCAACGAATTGTTACAAGATGAGAAAAAGCGCTAACACAAAGGTTAAATGTTTGAATTGTTTATGTTTGAGAGTATTTGTAAATGATCCACGAAATGTATAGAGTCTTTTAGTAGTTTCGCATCGCTCTTTATCCTATTGTTTTATTTATTGACACGACATTCCAAGCTGTATTTAACTTAATTGTTTGATACTCAGGCTTATTTATTATGACTTACCACTAGAAGTACCTGAGAATTTATCGTTGGTAGAAGCATTGTTATAGAACTGTTTGTGTAACAGAGACACTATGAAGCTGCCAGAGCGCGACTGACAGTGTCAATGGTAATTTTTAAACCGTGTGAAGCACGAGATCAGTAAATAATGTAAATATTTAAACCATATATTATTAATAACAATATTATTAGAGTAGATAGTAACATTTTACGTACGCCAGTATGTAGGGTATTTGTAATGTTAACTTCATTTTTATGAGTGAACAGCTGATTTTAATCAGATTATTTCAATGACACAGCCACAGGGTGACTGTCAATTTATGTAAACATTTTGTGAAACTTAATATCGTTACATTGCTGTAACGAGAATATTTAGAAACACTTATTCTACAAATAGTAGAACTATTTGACGTGTGTAATAGTTAATTTTAACATGTTTATCTTTTTTTTACATTCGAATTGAGCCACTATGGACTACGGAGTAACAATCAAAATCAATGTTTCGTTCTAGATCGTCTGCCAGCTTTGATGTCCTGCCAGTATCTCTTGAGCCCATCACTCAGCGCCTTCTTCCGATCTTCTGAAAGAGGTCCCCTCCGTCTTTTGGGTTCTGCCCCTACCTTAAATCCCTGGTAATTTTTGATTAGGTGTCTGAATTCACACCTGTTCATAATTTTGCAGTCCGGAATACCAATTTCTAGAAGGTCTTTGTTACATTCTTCAAACCATGCCAATTTTCTCTTCTTTGGTTTCATGAAATTCCAAATTTTCTTTGTTAGACGATCGTTGGACATTCTGAAAATGTGTCCATAGAACAACAACCTTTTCCTTTTTATTGTTGACGTGACTGGTGCTATCTTTCTATATAACTCTTCGTTCGACTTCAAACGTATGTGCCCGTCAACCCATCTGTTGCCTAAAATTTTTCTCAATACCCTGCGTTCTCTTTTGACCGACTGGTCGACTAGTCCCCGCCTGTTCATAGTCAAAGTCTCCGAAGCATATAATGCTTCAGGTTTGACAACCGTGCTGTAGTGTCTTAATTTGGCTCCAATGCTCAGCGACTTCTTATTGTAGAGATTTTTCGTCAGGTGATAGGCTCGGTCTAATTTCCAGATTCTAAGATTAATTGCTTCCTGTTCTAGGCCATTTTGCTGGATTACCTCACCCAGGTATTTAAATTTCTTTACACGTTTAATCTTTCCTTGGTTTGTTTTCATCCATTCTGGTCCATCACTGATGTTTGTCATGTACTTTGTCTTCTCAAAGGAAATCTGTAAACCTACTTTCTCAGCCATCTCTGACAACCGATTAATCTTTACAATGGCTGATTTAATATTGTTGGCAAAAATAGCTAGGTCATCTGCAAAAGCCAAACAATCAACGTGCACCCCTTTCAGTTTGGGCCCTAGCTTGAATCGTTCTTCATTCCCTTCTTCCCGACTCAGTGTCTTCCTCCATTCACGAATGACCTTTTCTAGTACACAGTTGAAAAGGATTGGAGATAATCCATCACCTTGTCTGACACCAGTTTTGATTACAAAGGGATCTGAGATCTCGCCAATGAATTTTACTTTTGACACTGTGTCGGTCAAAGTCTGTCTAATCAGATTTCGAGACGTGTCATCCTCTCCAAATTCTTCCAGAATATTCAGTAGCGACTCTCGGTCAATTGAGTCATACGCTTTCTTAAAATCAATGAATACGACCACATAGTCATACCTGCCTATCGTCTTATACCTAATGATGTTTTTCAGGTTAAAAATCTGTTCCGGACAAGAACGTCCCTTTCTGAAACCGGCCTGGTACTCACCAATCTGATTATCAAGATTTTCTTCAATTCTGTTCAGGAATGCTTTGGATAGGATCTTGTAGGGAACAGATACAATTGATATACCCATGTAATTATTAACGTCCTTCTTATCCCCCTTTTTGTGGAGAGGGTGAATTAATGCAGACTGCCACTCTGTGGGTATCCTACCAGTTCTCCATATCTCCGTAAAGAGCTCAGCTAATATATTCAGAGCATCTTCATTTGCCAGTTTTAGAAGTTCTGCCACAATGGAATCCTCTCCCGCTGCTTTATTATTCTTTAGACCATCGATAATAATTTTAATTTCTGTCTTGGAAGGTGGATGCGAGTTGGCCATTACTTGAGTAGGACGGCCTATGAGTAGCCTATGTTTTGGTTCATCACAATTGAGTAATTTCTTAAAGTACTCAGCCAAGATACGACAGTTCTCCTTGTTGTTCAGACCTAACTTTCCATTTTCATCTCTGAAGCACAAGCTCGGTGCTTGATACCCTTTCAGATTACACTTGAAAGTTTGATAGAAGTCCCTGACATTATTCTTCCTGAAATCCTGATCAATCTGTTCCATCTGTTGTTTTTCATATGATCGCCTTGCAATTCGGAAAACCCGGGCTGCATCTTTCCGACTGTCACAAAACGAGTTATAATCTTCTTGTCTCTTCGTTGAGTTCCATTTCTTCCAGGCATCTGTTCTTTGTACACATGCACTATCACAGGTCTCGTTCCACCATCTGTGTTTACGCTTCTGTGCTGTCAAGATTGAAACATTGGCTGCTTGTTGGATTTTGGAGGCAATGTCAGTCCAATTCTTGGATTTAAATGTTAATTGCTGGTGGTATTGCTCCAATACTTCTTGATCAACCTTAAGTTTTGTCACATCATATCTGTGAAGTTTATTTCCAGCTTTCGGAGCCTTTCTAAAAGGAATGAAATTCATTTTAATCTTGGAGAGATAATGATCTGAATCAAATTTGGCCCCTCTCTGTACTTTAACATTCATAATCTCCTTCATTGCAGTCCTGGATATTGCCACGTGATCAATTTGTTTCTCTCCGTTCAAATTGCCAGGTGAACGCCATGTCTTCTGTTTACTTGGTTTGTGTTTATAGAAAGTTGACATTATCTGAAGATCAAACGCTCTACATAGTTCGACAAACCTTGTTCCATTTTAGTTGGTCATTCTGTGAGCAGGATATTTTCCTACTGTCGATCTATATCTTGCTTCTATTCCCAGTTGAGCGTTGAAGTCGTCCAATAAAACCTTGATGTTCTTTATAGGTATTTTCTCCATCTCCTCCTCTATAAGGTCCCAGAATTGTTCAACTTTCTCGGGATTACGCCTGTTGTCTTCATTAATTGGCGCATGTGCATTGATCAGGGTATAGCCTTTGTTACCACAGCGTAGAGTTAGGAGTGATAGTCTTTCTGATGGGCTAGAGAAGTCCACAACTGCACTGATTATCTTCTTATTTACAGCAAAAGCTGTTCCAAACATTGGCATATTCTTGCCTATCTTCACTGCTCTCTGTCCTTTATAGACCCTATAGCCCTCAATGTCCATGACATCTTCGTCCTGATACCGTGTTTCCTGCAAGGCCAGGATTGAGATGTTATGTTCGTCCATCATATTTGTCAATTCCTTGTGTTTACCAACTTTGAGTAATGAGTTGACATTTAACGTTCCAAAATAATATTTCTGTTTCGTCTTCAATTTAGTATTCTTTAAGCATCTACTTGCAATCTCCCCAGAATCCAAAGGCTTACGTGCACTCCTAGGCGCGGTGGATTCTTTTAAACAGTTACCACCTGGGGTAGTGTCTTCCTTTTGACGACTTTCCATGATGCTTGATTGTTAAGAAATATGTGGGTCGGATTGCTCCTTCCCGTTAGTAGAACCAAGGTTGTAAGCCCCAGAGCTTGAAGATAGTTCCTCAGCTTTATCCGCCGTTGGGACGCGAGGTCCTCTTCCGCCTTCTAAACCGTTGTCTATCTTCACCTGTTACCCCGGCAGGGACCCATACAAGGTACTACCAGCCGTGCCAGCTGGACCAAGGTTTTTTTAAAGAGGTGTTACTCCTCTATCACTCACCCTTAGTCCTGGCTTGTGACAGGCAGAGCCTGGCTTCCCGAAGGTTGGGCCCAGGTTGGCGGGTTTCATGTTTATCTATTAATGGTGATAGGGATTTTATTTTTATTATTTGTATTTGTTTGGAAATAAATCCCAAGCACTAGTTTTTGTTTGCTTGTTCGTTTTTATAAATCTGATCATCATTTCATTTTGGCAATCGACATGCGATAATACTGTGAATTAGTCACTAGTCACTAGAGTTCAAGTTAGTCTCAACGTTCACCGTTCACACCCGAGAGCCGAGATTCTCGTCCTACCATTTTGTGTTTAGGATAGTTTATTTTCTATGTAAATGTGTAACTAATCGGTAGTGTTGTTGCATGACCAGTATGCATCGAGGGCTCCCTAGCCATTATCCTAGTAGGGTAGTGTTGGTCAACCTGGCCGGGTATCGACCTCCCTACAATCCTTTTCTATCTTTGCGGATTTAGGCTATGACTATGCGGGATTCGGGTGCAGTACCTAAAGGATTTCCTCTGGGAGCAATGGCTGGTTGAGGCCCCGTGCTCACACAGAGTTTTGATTAGCTCCCTAGTTACTTATTGTTTTAAGGGGTGGAACATTGAGGTCATCTGCCCCTAGGGTTGTGTTTATTCATATTCATACCACAGGTCAAAGAAAAGTGAGAAGCAGTACCTTTCTCTTTGTTTGTAGACTGTTATGCTTTTAGTACCGGTATCCAGTTTAGTATGCAAGACTTTGTAAATAGACATAGGCCTAGTAATAAATAACTTTGCGAGCCAAAAGGGGTGGGGTGGCCCATGGCCATTAAGCCGAGAGGGGGGGAGTTGTTTTAAGAGTCAGAGAATTTCTGTCATCTGGCCCTAGCAGTAGGAGGAGAACAGAAATCTTGTATGTAACTTAAATGTCAACTACCATTTTCTATTGTTATGTGATACTGGTATTACATTTTTAATCATGTAGCTTCATCAACCTTGTGCAAATGGGAGGCTAAAACTATTTTACAACTAAATTGGGAAGAGAAGGACTACCCCGGAGCCACATGGGTGAATACCCAAATGTCATTTAATCACATGGAAGTTTATTTGTGTGTTTATTTATAAAGTCTTGCTTACTAAACTGGATACTAAGGTATAATAGTCCACAAGCGATGAATTTCTTTTATTTACTTCAATGTAGAATGCCTGCATGATAATTACAAATAACTACACAATTTGTCAGGCTACCTACTTGAATCATTTAATTATAATGTTCTAATCAACATTCCCCTGGTGTCTTAACTATTGTAAATACTGGGAACTATATGAAAATTGTGTTTTGTCTTGAGTGCATGAATTAAATTTAGGCTGGATTGACTAATATCAGAGCGAAAAGGGGGATTCAATACTGCCTATGGCTGTCACTGTAAATCCTGTGTTAGATGCATAGGTGAGTGACCTATTGGAATATAATGGCCAAATACCAAATAGAATTCAGTTTGAGGTACAAAATAGATGCTCTGAATACGAGTGAACAATATTCATGTTACTGCACTAATTGTGTCTCATTTATTTTTCCTTTAGGAATGCTGTACTTTGTTGATGAGACTGACATGTTTGGTATACTACCCTTTTTTATTTGCAGGTTTGTAATGTACGGAGGCAGTGCGTTGAAATGACAAATGAAATTGAAGCAATAATTTGATAAAATTACATACAGTATTCTGGAATGTAGGCTATATTTGTAAAAATGAGAAATTAAGTATAATATATACTACTGTAAATGGACGTATTTTTGTACTTATTTTATTACTTCTAAGTTCCTTATTTGCATCCTGATTTCCTTTGAGTATTTCATTTAGCAGGCTAAGGGCAAAATGTGTGTGTATTTTAAATTGGTTATGGTTTATTTCATATTCATTTATTTGCTGTGATTTTTCTCAATCTGTTTATAACAGTGTATATTAACTTGTATTCTTCAGAGGCAAGGGCCAAGTTTACTCTAAGAAGCCAAAAGAAATAAATGAGAATAATGTAAACCAACGTAAAAACAAAACATATTCCGGGAAGTGGGAAGAGGTGGGAGTGTTTGGAGGGGAAGGGGGGGGGGGGGCTACATCTGGCCGCAGGTTACGGTTCAAATTACCCGCGCGTAAATTTTAGTTCCTGTCATGGCCTTACGTACCGCTGCTGTGCAGCGTGTGGGCCGTGGTCGTAATCCGAATTGAATTCAAACCCGGAGTAACCGTTCTTACCCATATTCTTTGGTCCGGCTTGGATCCCGAGGCTTTCCCAGGCCTAAGAAAGTCCATACTACTTTCTCCGTCCGTTAAATAATTATTCTTTTGTTTGGGCCCGAACTCGGTAACTTATGTTTCTAAAGTTGGTTGTCACTAGATTTTAGGGGCTTTCCGTTTATTTTGTTGGTCCTTGGGAAAATTATTATATATTGCCATGGCAACGTGATCATGGACGGTGATGGATGCATGTGATGTGTAGTTCGCAAATCAAAGTAATTATTACGTCTCGACATTTGGTGATTTACAGAAAGGTAATGGTAGTTTCAGTCAATAAAATGGCAGTATATTGTTGGTTGATTGAGTGTGAATTAAGTTCTGTATTTGGTCGTGCTAAGTTTATAATAATAGAGACTTAATGAGATCCTGTATAGGTTAACTGATCTTAAGGTCTTCAATATTTGAGAAGTAATGATAGATGTGGTGTGTGTTGCCCGTAATCCAGTCATCGGCTAGAAGTTTAGAAAATCTGCCCGCGTATGAATGAGAAATTATTATATTATATTGAAAATGTGTTAACACATACCAGTAGACTTTTTCTATTGGGATTAATGCTGTACATTATATTTAGGAGAAGGATGAACATCCTCTTTATTCTCTACATGTAGCCTACATTCTCATCATTTCTCAAACCTTTGTTTCACTTGTTGTTCATGATGAATAGTCTGTCACTTTATTGCAGAATTACCGTGTTGGCAAGGTCGTGTACTGCTCTGAATTGTGATGGCGATATCTAACCAGCATAGGCACCTGTGTAGATTTCCCTTGGATTACCGTATGGTAGTAGTTTTATACAAATCTTTTGTATAAGCCAGGTACAGTATTTTCCATTTTAGTCACCTTTATCTGTGATGTAGATTTGTGTCTGTTCATCCCTGTAGTTAGGCTATTAGTCAGTTAGGTAATTAGTTATTGAGGTTTTAAGGGGCAGAACTACGAGGTCATCTGCCCCTATCAGTAGATAGCATAAGCTTCACCCAGATGTTTTCCATGAGGAAGTTTTGTTTCCAGTTTGACAAATCATGATCATTATGTCTATGTTGACACCTTGGAAGAATTATACATGTAATTGCAAGTTTCCACGGTTAACATAGAGCCAAAAAATTAGGCTTGTGACTGTATGGAGTATGATAAGTTATAAGCAGGGCCCGGATAATGGTGTACTTAACTCCCTCCTCCCAAATGCCTTGCTGTTTGGTGGGTTGTAATATCTGGACTTGTAGCGATGAATTCATAGACTTGCTAATATTACGAAATGCCTTAATGGGAACAACTGTGAATGTGGATGCCATTGCTATTGTAACCTGGGTACCAATTGCCAGATCAGGTATACTACCACTTGTCGCACATCAACTATGCACAGTGACTGACCATATACATGCTATTGTAACCTGGGTACCAATTGCCAGATCAGGTATACTACCACTTGTCGCACATCAACTATGCACAGTGACTGACCATATACATAACTTCTTTTGTGCCTCATTGTGTAGTGGCTGTCACTGCGGAGGCCTGGGTTTGATTCCCAGCTCTGCCAAGAAGTTTAATTCTGGTCTGAGGGTTGGGCAAAAACTGAGAAGAGGCTAGTTCCAATCCCACCTCAGCCATCCTGGAAGTGGCTTTCTGTGGTTTCCCCACTTCTATTCCAGGCGAATGCTTAATTAAGACCACAGCCGCCTCCTTCCTAATCCTCATCTGAGTTAAAACTACACACACTAATACAGCCTTCACAATAACACCAGTTACCAGACAAATTCCACACACACCTAAGTACACGGGGCCACACGACCACAATGTCGCAAAACCCCGAAATGAATCAACAACACGATATAATTTCTTTGTGTGGCTTCAACACTGCAGCCCCCTGTGGGTGGGGGTTCAGACTACACCCATGGTATCCTCTGCCTATCGTACGAGGAGACTAAAAGGAGCAACCTTGGCTATTCTTTGAGGCTTCCTACTTGTCTTATGAATTGTGCCCCCCTCCCAAGGGTGGGAGGGATGGAATACACCCACAGGCAGAGTTGGACGGTTGGCACACGTGCTGTGAAAATAGTTAGTTATTGTTGTTTTAAGGGGCAGAACTATGAGGTCATCTGCTCCTTTGCTGTGAAAGTATTCTGGAAATACATATAATCTGGTGTAACAGTATGTTTAAGTTGTAGTAATTTCCAAAGGAGATACATTTTTCTTTACATTGCACTTTGTCAGTACATGTGTGTGTACTGTATATAGTTTAATGAAAAGTTTTTACATATTTGATAGCTGCAATCATGTACGTGCAGTGCTAGGCCATGGGGCCAATCTTTCTGGTGACTGGTTTTGGAATTTTTTTGGTCATGTTTACCGTTTTCAACATCCCCCAATGGCCTGGCCGGTACCTCGCTTCATTCCAACTGCTTGGTCATATTCATTTATTTCATCCTTTTATCAGCTCCTTGTGATGTTGCCATTGGTTACGACATCTGGCTGTACACATTGGCTAGGTGGAACCGCATCGACTTAAATTAATGCAATATTTCAATCATGGTATTGTATTGGATGGCGGTTCATTGAAATCTTGTTTCAATTTTTATTGCAATACATTGTATCTCATCTCCGATCCCTCTGAAAAAAAAAAAAAGGTGTAGGTATGCCGGCAGCTAAAGCGCAGCGTTCGGCCTTGGGCCCAAGCTCAAGCTCTCTGCTGACTCGGTGGACGTGAGTTCGAACCCCACCGTCGGCCATTCTTGAAATGGTTTTCCGTGGTTTCCCATGTTCAACTCAAGGCAAATGCTGGGACGGTACCTTCTGACAGGCCACGGCTGTTTCCTTCCATATCCTTGCCCAGTTTCATTAATTCATCTCTCATTCCGGTGCGCAGGTTGCCCACGGGCGTTAACTAGAAAGACCTGTACTCGGCCTATCAGGAGGCCACACGACCAAAATATGACGGGGTAGGTATACATGCACTTGTTTTGAACTTCTCCAGTCCTTCTTCAACAAAGCAACAATGTCATCTTTGCCTAACTTTAAAACGATAGATTTTAGCATTTAATGTGCACATTTCAAAACACACATGTTGCGAGATAATGGGTGAGGTTAAAAACCAATTGTAAATTTATATTTAAAGGGCATAGAATATTTTCAAGAATATTGACAACTTGTCTGTAGGACACACTCTTTCCCTTCTCTCTTTTAATACACTATTAAATATACAATATTCCTCTGATGCAGATTTTTTTCTGTGAATTTCACAGTAATATGATGTGGCTCCGTACATTTGGCCTGCAGGGGTCCTTTTATCATGCCCGAAACAGGAGGTTTTAATTGCCATTAAACTGAGGTGGGGGTATTGAATGTAATTGGTAATGTGTTGCACCATTACGTTCAACCTTATCTTCCAAATGTCCAGGGCCGGATTTAGATTTTATGCGCTCCTAGGCCCGTGGGTTATACCATCGTAATGAAGGGAGAATTTAGACCTCAGAAAGGTCTTTGTGAAGGTAATTTTTATTTTATTCTAATGTATCGGGAAGTAAAATCAATTAAATAAATTACAATGATGAGAGAATCAACTGTTTCTTAATTTGTATATATCAACTATAAATAAATGGCCCAACGAGATATTTAAATAAGTTTAAACCTTTTGAGGCTCATTATACACTAACAGATATGGATATACTGTACCCATGTGAGTAATCTCGGTGGATAATATGCATCTGCCTCCAACTAGCATCAGCTCTCAGGCGTGTACGGTAACCCCCAATTTAGCAGTGCATATTTTGGATTTGAGGCTAAAAGGTATCAACTCTACAATGATAAAGCACAACTCTATTCTAAAACTTTAATCCAGTAAAATAAATCATGGCTTCAAACACAAAACAATACCCAAAAAAAGCATAAAATAAAGCAAACAAAATTTTTACTTCCACAATCCACAAGTAAACAAATATAAAATCACAACAAAGTCATACCTAGCCATAAGGCTTTACCCTTCTGTGAACTTCACAAGGATATACTAGTGCGCTGATGCACCTACGACTTCAAAACAAACTGTACATTAACATAACAGTCATTCGATGTGACTTCTTTAATATTACAACAAGGATTATTCCTTAAACCTCTTTATGTTAAACAATTATGTGTGCCGTGCGTGTTTTGATATTTTTCTTCTCACCAATGAAATGCTTTGCATGCATTTACCTATTTGGACGTTGCACCAAAATCAACGTGCAACTCCATAATTATGTAAGCTACCCCCTACACATCCTCCAATTATATGGTTTCACCGCATGCTGTCTGTGATTCCTAGATAAAACGTTACGTTATAGCTTATGTCGGATTGTACGATAGATTACCTCGCGCTCATGGCGATTGGCATCTAGTCACCAACTACATGACTTGGCTCCAGTGACAGTACAAATATATCATGTAACTATTCGTCAGATAGCTAAGATAATGAACCATCAGGATGAACTATAATTATCCATGTGTTCTCAAACCACATGGCTATAATACTCAACATAACAATCTTGCATTATATGTCATTTCAACAAGGTCTAGACTCTCCCCTCTATCACTTGCCTGAGCGGCCCGAGTGGCTAGCACCGCCCCTCGGCTAAGGAAGTCGCTACACAATAGAAAGTGGAATGGGTCGTTTCACCAATTATCTCGACCTTTCTAAAAGTTTGAAAGCCTCCCTCTCTCTAAGCAGTGGAGATTTACAAGACAAATACTGTGTCCTGACCGACACACATGTTCCCAAAGGATCTTAATTGACTATTATGCCAACAGGTATTGAATGAGCTTTTGTAATTATTCCTACGTCGAGGATAACGATTACTTAATGGCCTCACATGGGTCCATTCAACATGAAGGTTCGGGGTTCGCAATGCATGAGCCTGGCGGTTGACCGATGTCTCAAGTATAATATAGGCGCAGAAAACCACTGTCGCCATGAGTTTTCGCTACCAACGAGCGTAAATAACTCATCACTAAGTTCTCGGGAAATCATAGAGCTGCGAGGTGTCCTTGTTATCCTCGACTCTATCATAGGATTCCAATCCGGAACACATTTCAATCCTTTCTTCAGAGTTAGGGTCCATCACTACAACTCTGGAATAAATAATATCTCCAACAATGTCCACGACATAGGAGAATTCATACGTAGAATAGACTATCTGACCCCTAATGCTCCATGCTACGACACTCCGACCTATAATATTAAGATAAATCTAACATTTACTCTATAAGCTTCTCAATTAAGCTGCAAATTCAATTCACTAAAAGCTCTTTCATTACTGGTATCATTACTGAATATCTGCAATATTCTGATATAAAACTTCTTTCCATAATTACTGAAATGTAATCTCACTGTAACATCTTCCTGCTTAGATTGATAAGTCTTGCACTTAGCGTTAATAATTCTCGCTTACAACATTTATTTGTTTCCTGATGTGTTCATTCATACTCTTAATAACCATTATTATTATTATCATCATTTCTCACTGACATAAATGACCAAAATCATTATTTATTATTATTCTCATATAAATTACCAAAATTTTCCGACATAGCTAGACGTTTTAAACTCGAACAATCGCGTTCGTTGCATTTACATAACTGATTGCCATTCTTAATTCATAGTGGGAATAATTACTCCACTTAATGATGCAAATCAACATTTCAACTCTATCAAAATCAACTCAATACTGATTAAACATGGAGGATCAGCCTCCTAACTGACTTTTACTGGCATCTATAAGGAATTCACAATACCTTTACGGAATCACAGACATGCAGCGGTCCATACTTCTACATAATTATAACCATAATTTGTGGGGTACTTACATCTCTATAGGCATCTAAGGTGGCTCCGACCAATCATATTCTTCCATGTCGCCCGCCATAATGGGTTTAACGCGACATATTTCTCTTGTTTACACACATTTGATTACACATAATTTCTATCACCAACACGACACGTTGCATACCTTTCAGGAAGTTATCACTCCCCAAACAAGTGAAACACTTCATCAAACACCAATTTAAATGATATTTTTACATATGCATTACACTGAACACTCGTCACTTTATACACACTTCAATGCTGAAATTCCCTAGCAGAGATCGAAATTGCAGGTGTCGACGGCATCTTACGTTACCAACTCCTGATTGAAAGTCTGGCTATCTGCTCTCGGAACTCTCCAACAGTTTTTATGACGATCATTCCTACAGTAAGCGTCCTGCGTTACATCAATACGCTGGCTCCCAAACATGAGCGTTAACATCTGGTACTCTCATGGCAATACCAAACACTTAGTAGAGTTTCTTTCGCGCATTCTATCGTAGTTACACATATACGATTAGTTAATACTATACACACTGCGCTTAATGAAGTTCAACACTTTCACAAATAATTATATACAATAGTTCTACCGTTAGTCTATACGGTGCTTCGTAACTGAACACGTCATAGTTCGTGCTGCTGATTATGCCTGTATCACGACTATTATTCATACAAGCATATTTACTGTTTCTATTACACATACCAGTCTTTGTTCGGCGTCTTGATGGATAGAATCGTCATGCGTTTTGCCTTGACGAACTTGCTTCAACCTGGCTGTAGCTGACTGAAGTTCCACTCGAAGACTGCACGTAGCTTATTTGAAGACTTCTGTATGCGACTTACACGCTGTCTCGTACTGCTGAATATTTGCTGCATACTGATTGCAATTTATTGCCATTGTGCTACAATTGACAATTGAGTAAGACTGTAACTGGCTGTAACTGCGCTTGGCGGCATGTAGACTGAGCTTGGCTGCGTCTCGACTGACTTACAACTGAGCATAGCTGAGTTAGAACAGAGGGCTCCTCCTGGGGTCTACTCCCTTATATCGGATTTCCACAGAAAGTAGAGCAACATCTTCCCGCGTAATCTTGGCTCCTCTCACAGCATGATTCAGGTCTTCAAACCATGATCATTGCGTTCCTCTCTGTTCACAGGTCCCAAAACTATCTGTGTGCAAAGGAATCGCTCGTCCAATTAATTAATATTAATTCCTTTCTCCATGGCGTGGGACGCTACCTAACGGGAAACCCCCGGCAACATCTTCACATCCATCCGCGAACAATGGTCGTTTTACAGTCCTTACGCACATCACTAAATATGCACCAATTTCGCAGGTAAAAGACTCTAAAATTATCTTCTTGCCAAGATATTCACCTGTGTGCAACTCTCATCTCGATTCGTTACTCCAATCACGAGTAATCAATGATTTTTCTGGGCATTTCTCCGCCCCTACTCCAAATCTATTCTCCGTCGGGGAATAACTATGTCATTATTCAGGCCTCTCCCCTGCTCCAGACGACATAATGGGGTGACAGAGATGGACGTGGCTCCACTGGGACCAACCCACAATTCTGGGCCAATTAGTAAATGTCAGCTCTGCCCTCCTCTGTGCTTCAAGCCTGCAATAGCTTACGCCAAATCGTCTTATAATGATATAATCTGCTCATTATTTCCTACATTATTTTACTAAATAATGCCATTTCATCAAAAATCACACCAGTGATTAAATATACATTTCTTTCGAGGGGTTTTTACCAAGAAACTCCCTGTACAGATCTCTGGTTCGCTTCCTGGTGGAACCTTTTTACTGAGATCACAGTCTCTGAGAACCATGTTCGATTCCAGTCAGCATAACCCCATCGGGTTCATGTTCCCCTTGCAAAACTTATAAAAGTCCAATGCAAGTGGCTTATATAAGTAACCAGCTGACTGTCGACCACCGTCTGTGTTTACGTCTGGGGTCCTTCACCTTGTCTGGCTGCGAGTGGGTTATTAGTGTTCCCCCTTCCACACTCGGCCTTGTTTCTGAGCTGTATATTCTCCCTGCGAAGGGTCGCGTTTACAGCCTCAACCTCTCTGGCCACTCTGACCATTTCTTCATAGAATTCTCGCAAACACTGGCATTCTTTCTGCTCTCCGCCTACACTGGGTAAACTGTCTGCTTCTCGTCCCGTCTCGCCGTTCCAACATTCAGGTCTGCCTGCTTGGCTGCCTCCGCTCTCCACGTTGAGTTGGGTGTGCGTTACTAATTCTTCTTCTGGTTCATCGAATTCTTCTGGCGAGTAATAAATTTTTAAGTTGGCTATGTTCATAACGACCTCGTTTCCATTCTCTAAATGCCTTAACCTGTATGCATTGTTCTGGAGGTCTCTTATCACCTCGAACGGGCCGTGGTAAGAAAAATTAAACTTTTTATACTTCCGTGCCTCTGGATCTGAACTGGCGGGTTTCTTAATTAAAACTTTCTGTCCCACGAGAAGCGGTTTATGATACCTCTTCGCACGATTCCTTCTCTGACGTCTCTCCGCCTGTGCTTTGAGATATTCAAAGGTTCGTTGGATCCTCAATTCTCTACCGGGCTGTGCGTCTACAGGTAATGGAATAACACCATTCCACGGTCTCTCTGGTCTCTGATCCAGATGTAGAGTAACGGGAACCTGACCTGTCGCCTCATGTACAGTATTATTTATACAGTATTCAATGACTTCTAGAAATTCAATCCAACGCCAATTCGCTTCAGAACAGTAGATCTTCATGTATTTCTGGACCTCTCTCATTACTCTTTCAACGGGACTTGCCTCAGGATGGCGAATGGTAGATAAAATCTGCCTAATTCCTAGAGTTTCCAGTTCTCGACGAAATTCTGCACTAGTAAAGCAACTTCCGTGGTCCGAGAGAATGTTATCCGGCTTCCCAAGAATCGGAATAACTCTCTCTTTCAGGCGCTTCAAGACCTGTTTTGAACTTGTCTTTTGAATGGGGCACAACACCACCATTTTCGAAAATACATCCATGGCTACAAAAATGTGTCTATTGCCTCTACGTGCTCTAGGCAATGGTCCAAAGTTGTCGATACTCAATAGCTGCCTTGGCTTCTCTGGTAATAACGGGATAGGTCGTTGCCTCATTAAAAAGGGATTCGGCTTTACCCTTTGGCAAAGATCACATGTTCTAATAGCATTTCTCACCGTTTCTCTCAATTTTGGCCAAGTAAATGCTTCCTTCAACAGAGCACAGATTTTATCTATCCCAGGATGTCCAAATGCTCTGTGGGCTAGCCATACTAATCTCCTCTGCAAGGATGCAGGAATTACAATCCTTTGACGTGTGTGATCCACATCGTCCCACTTGTGTAATATCTGATTATACCATACATAATCTGTTGCCAATGCCTCCGCCTCTCTGTATATCGCAGTTCCCCTTGCTAAGCGTCCCTCGAAGTAATCGATTATCATCTTCAACCATGGGTCTTCGCGTTGTAGGTTGGTAATGTTCCTTAAGTCATCCAACGTCTTCTGATCTCGATTCTCAATCTGGACCGCTAGTACTTCTTCTTCTCGAGGGTAACGACTTAATATGTCCGGTATTACATTCTCTTTCCCTGGACAGTATTCTATTTCCACATTAAATTGCTGGATATACAGGGACCATCTTGTCAATCTCTGACTAGACAAATCTGTCTTTAACAAAAATGTTAAAGCTTTATGGTCTGTTCTCAGAACTATTCGGAAGCCGTACACGAGTTTGTGCCACGATTGCAACGCGTACAAAATTGCGAGCAATTCTATCTCTGTGATCGTGTAGTTTTTCTCATGGGCTCTCAGTCTTCTGCTTATAAAGGCGATAAAAACTTTCTTCTCAGGCTGGTCAACATTTTCCTGGAATAGCATCGCTCCAATCCCAATAAGTGATGCATCCGTCTGTATGATGAACTTCTGGGTATAATCTGGGTATCCCAGTTTCACATATTCCAAAAGCATTTGTTTTGACCTCACGAATGCTTCCTGACATTGCTCCGTCCAATTCCATCTGCCGCCTTTCTTCAATAGGTCCTGCAGTGGTGCTACTGTCGCAGTATATTTTGGGCAGTGGTTCGAAAAGAATCCAATTACTCCCAAATACTGTCGGACGTGCTTCACTTTCGTGGGTCGAGGGAAATTCCGAATTACCTCCAATTTATCTGGATTAGGCTTCACTCCATTTGCATCAATAACATGCCCTAGGAATTTAACTTCCCTCTGACAGAAGTGCGATTTCTTGATATTGACCTTAAAGTTCGCTTCTCGAAGGTCATCTAGCAACTTCTTCAGGTCTCTCATGTGCTCCTCCAGAGATTCTGATGTGAGTAGAATGTCGTCTACATATCTGATGGTACTCTCTTTAACCTCATCTGATAGATTGCGATCTAACGCTCTTATCAGGGCTGAACCAGCTGTTTTCAACCCAAAAGGTAGCCTTAAAAATGTGAATGTATGTTGATCAAACATAAATCCTGTCAACAGACTAGTTTTCTTCTCTAATTCAAGATGGTGGAAACTGGATGTGATATCCAAATTTGAGAATATAGTTTTCCCTCTAAACTTCCTGAGGATCTCTTTAATAGGTGGCACTTGGTCAAATTCCGGAATAACTCTCAAATTTAAGCGTCTCAGGTCCAAGCAGACTCTGACAGATCCGTCTGACTTTGGTACAATTACCAATGGACTTACATAAGGCGTAGGTGTTTTCTCAATAACGCCGGCCTCCAACATCTCCTGAATTGCCTCTTTTACTTTAGCATAATGCTTTTCAGCTATAGGGTAGGGTTTCTGCCTAAATGGTGTCCAATCACTGACTTGAAAAGCATAAGTGAAGTTCTTTATCCGACCAGGTCTCGAATCAAAGACTTCCTTCTGTTCCAGCAATAACTGCTTTAAATTTTCCTTCTCTTTTAGCCCAATTTTCGCTTCTTCTAGCTTCTCCGAAATGTATTCTTCCAATTTGGGTTCCAGATCTTTTTCCAAGTCTGTGGCTAGTGTTTTGAGCTCCGCTTCTAACTGCTCAATAGCTAACACTTCTTCATCAGCCACATCTCTGTATGTATGCCATACTTGTTCACTGGATCCTGGTTCAATTTCATTGAGTGCGACCTCTAAGCCTTCAGCTTCTTCATTCACATGGAACATAACCCTGTCCTGTGCTAGGTCAATTATCACTCTGTATTCCCTTATAAACTCTGCCCCAATAAGTAGGTTATAAGGTAGTTTGTTTACTAACAGAAAACTCTGTGAGAAAATCGAGCCTCCTATCTGTAAATCTAGGAATACCTGGTATTTACATATCATTGTTCTGTCTGGAATTACCCCTTTAATTTTGACACTGGAGATCGGTATCTTCAAAATGTTCTCTCTCCGGGCTATTTCATTATATAGAGCTTGTGTCATCAGGCTCACTGTTGATCCCGTATCTAACAGACTTCTGACTTTTAATCCTGCCACTCTCACAATTATAATAGGCAATTCTCTCTTGACCATGACCTGTGGTCCTCCTGTATCCTCAATCAATTCTTCTGGTTTGGCTATCCAATTGATGATGTTAATAGACTTCCATCCATCAGTCTCGAGCTCTTCTAATTTTGGCGTTTTTTTTTTCTTCAGCGCCCGCCCCTTTGGAGTTCCTTCTCTCCTGTTCGCTGCGCTGTAGTTCCAAACTCTTAGCTCCATCTCCATATCTGTCTGGCGATGTCCTGTTCTGCATGACTTCTTGCCAGCGGACTTGTGATTTCTGGGGCTCATCTCCCCTTTCTTCGAGGTATCGCAAAGAAGCATGATATCGCTCTTCCGCCTCGTCATCGAAGTTACTTCTTCTCTCTTGGGGTCTCCAATTTCTATTATTGCCTTCCTGGCCATTATTACCTCCATTGTTATGGTACGGTTTGCCCCTGTTATTGTGTTTATTCCACGAACTTCGACCTCTTCCTGCTTTATTAGCATTTCCTTTGTACCTTGACTGCCATTTTCTGGGTTCCTGTTCCCATTGCCGTCCATAGGAATCTAAAGTTTCTGTGCTCGTGGCCTTGTTGTTCCTTGGAGCTTGCTGTTGGTCAGTCTGTGTGTTGGTCACGTGGACTTGTTCCACGGTTCGACTCTGACGCATAGTATTTGCTGTGGTGAGGTCCAGTTGCCTTAGAACTGTCTCCATTTCCATAGCAGTTTTCGCATTAGCCGAGATTAGTAGCCTTTGGATCTCGTATGGAAGCTGTTTGGCGATAGCAATGCATAGCTCCAGTTCACTAGGTTTTTGATCCAGCTCTTTAAAACGACACATCTGCGATATGAAGAATTCTGCGTACTTCGTCGGGTTGTTCGTGCTGTACTTTTTGGCATACAAATCCAGCCGTAAATTCTGCTGAGTCGCGGCGTCCCAATATCTCTTCAAGAATGCCTCGCGGAATTCCTCAACAGTATCAAAAGTGTAACGGAAGCTGCGAAACCATAATGCGCACTCCCCCTCTGTTAACTTCTCTATAGCACGTAGCCTACGCTCCTGCGGTATTCGTGCATCATTGAGATATTCAGTCACTTCCTTTAACCAATATTTTGGTGTCATACTACAGTGACTACCTGAAAATTTCCTAGGTTTTTCTTCGCTTGCCCTAATGACGTTTATCACCTGGGTGTGCATCGCGTTTTCATGTGGCGTCGATGCCGCAATTGGTACACCTGGCGTCATGTAAGGACTTTCTCCTGCGCCTGTAGCATTTCTGCTTATAGGTTGGGTTTCTAAGTCTGCCCACCTTGTTTTTCTTATATCCTCTATGCTGCCTTCACTTGACTTAGGATATTTCAGAAGTGTCTCCTCCTGTGCTATTATCCTAGTCTCCATTTGGTTATGGCGCATTTCTGCTCTTTCTAGGCGAGTAATGACTTCTTTTTCTATTCACGTAAGCCTATCTCGGTTTTCCTCGGCTACTTGAAAAATTTTCACCTTGTCTTCTTTCAGACTTTGTTTGATATGGGATATTTCATCCTCTACGTCCTCTTTAATTTGAGCAAGGGTCTTGTCGCTTGCCTCTGTTTTCTGGCCTTCTCTTATTTCGAGTTCTTCTCTCAGACCTTTAATTTCATCTTGAATGTGTCCATTGACTTTAGACAATTCATTCCGGACCTTGGTGATCTCGCCTCTATTTTCCTCTTGCCTTTTATTGACTATGATAATGTCGCTTTGCACTTGGTCCAGTTCTTTATGAACTTTACCCATCTGACTTTTCACGTTGCCTACCAGCTCCTTACTTTCATGAGCGATAGCCTTAATTTCGCCTATTTCCTGGCATTGACCTAATATATTCTGGTCCTGTTTCTTGAGGTCACCGTTAATTGCTCTAGCGTAGCTTTTCAATTTCTGGTCCCATTTGGAGTCGTTCTCCTCTAATCTCTGGTCTACTGTTTTCGTAAACTCTGCGAACTGTTTCGCTTGGCGTTCGAGATTCGCCTCATTTTGGATCTGAATATCCTTAATATCGTTAGACAACGCCTCTAATTTACTGTTGGTTTGCTCCTGAGCATGCCTACACGCTTGCAAATTACCCTCAAGTTTGGCTTCTATAGCCTCGAAACGTTTGTCAGTATTTACCTGCATTTCCGATACAATGCTTACAACAGTATCTGTTACTTCGGTCTTAATGACTTCTTGCATTTGACCTAACTTATTGTTTAATTCATCTTTATTTGCCTCTAAACGGTTGTTTATTTCAACCTGAGTTGCATTAATTGCCTCCTGATTGGCATCTAACCTGTTATTTAACTCTCTCTGGTTCTCATCTAACCGAGTGTTTATACTATCCTGGAACGCCTTGGTTTCCAGTTTACTCTGCTCGTGAGCAGCATCAAAATGCTGTTTCAGTCCTGCAATAACTTGCAAGATCTCCTGCGTACCTGACATTTTCCAATAACACACTTAAATATGCAGGCAGGCTTCCTGGAAAAATATGTGGATACGTTTCGAAGAGAAACATCAAACACTGCACACATATTGTGAAGTCGTACAAAACCTGATAATATTATGGTAGATTGTGGATTGGGTATGTAACGCTAGTACCCTTAGGCCATTCTCTTCTCAATAGAGAGATTCTGCGTTACCTCAAAAAGCCTACTGAATTCAAAAATCACTCAAACACAGTTAGAGGCAAAACAATTACTATGGTTTTCCCCATGAAATACCATAAAAAATCTATGGGTTTTCCCTAAATCCCATAAGCTCCACGTATTCTGGGCGCCATGATAAATTAATGTGTGTGGCTATGGTATTAGTAGGACATCGGCCATATTTTAATTTACTATAAAAACTGTTCAGGGAGTGGTTTTTACTGCCGAAAGCCCCACTTGGGCCACGCCATGATAAATTAATAGTATTTATCGTTGCCCGGTTCGTGCAATGCCAAAATCGCTCATATTGCACTGACGCAGGCGGTTCCATAAAGAGTTAATACCGTCCCACGTTGCTTGGGCCATGATAAATGAGATCATAAGGTGGTATTAGTATCTATCAAAATTTATATATATACGTATCGGAACTTAGCTATGGATTAGGAGCGGTCACACCCTACTTCGTTAATTCTTACTTTAATAGAGTTGTGTGCATTAAATCTGACCGACTTTAGTCGTACCTTTAGCTCAAATCACAGTATAGGACATCAATTCCCATGTACCCATGTGAGTAATCTCGGTGGATAATATGCATCTGCCTCCAACTAGCATCAGCTCTCAGGCGTGTACGGTAACCCCCAATTTAGCAGTGCATATTTTGGATTTGAGGCTAAAAGGTATCAACTCTACAATGATAAAGCACAACTCTATTCTAAAACTTTAATCCAGTAAAATAAATCATGGCTTCAAACACAAAACAATACCCAAAAAAAAGCATAAAATAAAGCAAACAAAATTTTTACTTCCACAATCCACAAGTAAACAAATATAAAATCACAACAAAGTCATACCTAGCCATAAGGCTTTACCCTTCTGTGAACTTCACAAGGATATACTAGTGCGCTGATGCACCTACGACTTCAAAACAAACTGTACATTAACATAACAGTCATTCGATGTGACTTCTTTAATATTACAACAAGGATTATTCCTTAAACCTCTTTATGTTAAACAATTATGTGTGCCGTGCGTGTTTTGATATTTTTCTTCTCACCAATGAAATGCTTTGCATGCATTTACCTATTTGGACGTTGCACCAAAATCAACGTGCAACTCCATAATTATGTAAGCTACCCCCTACACATCCTCCAATTATATGGTTTCACCGCATGCTGTCTGTGATTCCTAGATAAAACGTTACGTTATAGCTTATGTCGGATTGTACGATAGATTACCTCGCGCTCATGGCGATTGGCATCTAGTCACCAACTACATGACTTGGCTCCAGTGACAGTACAAATATATCATGTAACTATTCGTCAGATAGCTAAGATAATGAACCATCAGGATGAACTATAATTATCCATGTGTTCTCAAACCACATGGCTATAATACTCAACATAACAATCTTGCATTATATGTCATTTCAACAAGGTCTAGACTCTCCCCTCTATCACTTGCCTGAGCGGCCCGAGTGGCTAGCACCGCCCCTCGGCTAAGGAAGTCGCTACACAATAGAAAGTGGAATGGGTCGTTTCACCAATTATCTCGACCTTTCTAAAAGTTTGAAAGCCTCCCTCTCTCTAAGCAGTGGAGATTTACAAGACAAATACTGTGTCCTGACCGACACACATGTTCCCAAAGGATCTTAATTGACTATTATGCCAACAGGTATTGAATGAGCTTTTGTAATTATTCCTACGTCGAGGATAACGATTACTTAATGGCCTCACATGGGTCCATTCAACATGAAGGTTCGGGGTTCGCAATGCATGAGCCTGGCGGTTGACCGATGTCTCAAGTATAATATAGGCGCAGAAAACCACTGTCGCCATGAGTTTTCGCTACCAACGAGCGTAAATAACTCATCACTAAGTTCTCGGGAAATCATAGAGCTGCGAGGTGTCCTTGTTATCCTCGACTCTATCATAGGATTCCAATCCGGAACACATTTCAATCCTTTCTTCAGAGTTAGGGTCCATCACTACAACTCTGGAATAAATAATATCTCCAACAATGTCCACGACATAGGAGAATTCATACGTAGAATAGACTATCTGACCCCTAATGCTCCATGCTACGACACTCCGACCTATAATATTAAGATAAATCTAACATTTACTCTATAAGCTTCTCAATTAAGCTGCAAATTCAATTCACTAAAAGCTCTTTCATTACTGGTATCATTACTGAATATCTGCAATATTCTGATATAAAACTTCTTTCCATAATTACTGAAATGTAATCTCACTGTAACATCTTCCTGCTTAGATTGATAAGTCTTGCACTTAGCGTTAATAATTCTCGCTTACAACATTTATTTGTTTCCTGATGTGTTCATTCATACTCTTAATAACCATTATTATTATTATCATCATTTCTCACTGACATAAATGACCAAAATCATTATTTATTATTATTCTCATATAAATTACCAAAATTTTCCGATATAGCTAGACGTTTTAAACTCGAACAATCGCGTTCGTTGCATTTACATAACTGATTGCCATTCTTAATTCATAGTGGGAATAATTACTCCACTTAATGATGCAAATCAACATTTCAACTCTATCAAAATCAACTCAATACTGATTAAACATGGAGGATCAGCCTCCTAACTGACTTTTACTGGCATCTATAAGGAATTCACAATACCTTTACGGAATCACAGACATGCAGCGGTCCATACTTCCACATAATTATAACCATAATTTGTGGGGTACTTACATCTCTATAGGCATCTAAGGTGGCTCCGACCAATCATATTCTTCCATGTCGCCCGCCATAATGGGTTTAACGCGACATATTTCTCTTGTTTACACACATTTGATTACACATAATTTCTATCACCAACACGACACGTTGCATACCTTTCAGGAAGTTATCACTCCCCAAACAAGTGAAACACTTCATCAAACACCAATTTAAATGATATTTTTACATATGCATTACACTGAACACTCGTCACTTTATACACACTTCAATGCTGAAATTCCCTAGCAGAGATCGAAATTGCAGGTGTCGACGGCATCTTACGTTACCAACTCCTGATTGAAAGTCTGGCTATCTGCTCTCGGAACTCTCCAACAGTTTTTATGACGATCATTCCTACAGTAAGCGTCCTGCGTTACATCAATACGCTGGCTCCCAAACATGAGCGTTAACATCTGGTACTCTCATGGCAATACCAAACACTTAGTAGAGTTTCTTTCGCGCATTCTATCGTAGTTACACATATACGATTAGTTAATACTATACACACTGCGCTTAATGAAGTTCAACACTTTCACAAATAATTATATACAATAGTTCTACCGTTAGTCTATACGGTGCTTCGTAACTGAACACGTCATAGTTCGTGCTGCTGATTATGCCTGTATCACGACTATTATTCATACAAGCATATTTACTGTTTCTATTACACATACCAGTCTTTGTTCGGCGTCTTGATGGATAGAATCGTCATGCGTTTTGCCTTGACGAACTTGCTTCAACCTGGCTGTAGCTGACTGAAGTTCCACTCGAAGACTGCACGTAGCTTATTTGAAGACTTCTGTATGCGACTTACACGCTGTCTCGTACTGCTGCATATTTGCTGCATACTGATTGCAATTTATTGCCATTGTGCTACAATTGACAATTGAGTAAGACTGTAACTGGCTGTAACTGCGCTTGGCGGCATGTAGACTGAGCTTGGCTGCGTCTCGACTGACTTACAACTGAGCATAGCTGAGTTAGAACAGAGGGCTCCTCCTGGGGTCTACTCCCTTATATCGGATTTCCACAGAAAGTAGAGCAACATCTTCCCGCGTAATCTTGGCTCCTCTCACAGCATGATTCAGGTCTTCAAACCATGATCATTGCGTTCCTCTCTGTTCACAGGTCCCAAAACTATCTGTGTGCAAAGGAATCGCTCGTCCAATTAATTAATATTAATTCCTTTCTCCATGGCGTGGGACGCTACCTAACGGGAAACCCCCGGCAACATCTTCACATCCATCCGCGAACAATGGTCGTTTTACAGTCCTTACGCACATCACTAAATATGCACCAATTTCGCAGGTAAAAGACTCTAAAATTATCTTCTTGCCAAGATATTCACCTGTGTGCAACTCTCATCTCGATTCGTTACTCCAATCACGAGTAATCAATGATTTTTCTGGGCATTTCTCCGCCCCTACTCCAAATCTATTCTCCGTCGGGGAATAACTATGTCATTATTCAGGCCTCTCCCCTGCTCCAGACGACATAATGGGGTGACAGAGATGGACGTGGCTCCACTGGGACCAACCCACAATTCTGGGCCAATTAGTAAATGTCAGCTCTGCCCTCCTCTGTGCTTCAAGCCTGCAATAGCTTACGCCAAATCGTCTTATAATGATATAATCTGCTCATTATTTCCTACATTATTTTACTAAATAATGCCATTTCATCAAAAATCACACCAGTGATTAAATATACATTTCTTTCGAGGGGTTTTTACCAAGAAACTCCCTGTACAGATCTCTGGTTCGCTTCCTGGTGGAACCTTTTTACTGAGATCACAGTCTCTGAGAACCATGTTCGATTCCAGTCAGCATAACCCCATCGGGTTCAATACATATACAGAATAAAGTGCAAGGATTGTGATGCGGATTACATAGGTCAAACGGGGCGTAGTTTTAAAATAAGATATAATGAGCACTTCAACGCTGCTAGGCACAAAAAATTCTCAGCCATTAATAGTCATATGCAGGAACGCAACCACAACTTTTCGAAAATTGAGGAAGACTTGGAAATTTTGCATTATTGCGGCAAAGGCATTATGCTTAATATTTTGGAACAGCTAGAGATAGACCAGGCCTTGAGAAACAACCCGTCACACAATCTGAACGAAATCAATTTCGATAGCAATGTTTTATACGAAACATTGACAAACTTTGTCACCAGTATCAAACATAAAAAACCTCCATAATATTAGATCTGGTTTCGTAGCACCACCCAAACTTTTTTTTCCCCTCCCGCTCCAAGTTGCCTCCCCGCCCCTCCGCTCTTTGCTTCCACCAATGGTATTCTCCACCCCTACATGTCTCACGTGGCCTCGCCTCGCCCCGCCTAGACTCAGCACTTGAGTTGCAACAGCTGTTTCAAGCGCACAGGTTCACTGCACACACTGGGAGGTAAGAATTTCATAGCAATCGTTTTCTGGTTGATCATATATTAGATTCATTACTTCAGTCCATTCACTAAATCAATTTTAATTTTTCTTTCAACAGAGAACTACTTGTTTAGTCTGGGAGTACCTAAAAGTCTGTTGCATTTGGACCATTCAAATGGGAATACTATTCTATTTCCGTTCCACATATGACAAGAAGCAGAACAGGATAAGTCTCCTATCAAAAGGGAGTACCTAAAAGTCGTTTGCATTTGGATCATTCAAATAGGATTAATATTCTATTTCCGTTCCCCACATGACAGGAAGAAGACAACAGAATAGGATAAGATCTCCTATCAGAAAGACATGTGCTTATGAAGAAGTGAAATGGACTCTCAGAACTTTTAACATGTGTTTTTAATATGTTTCGTACAAAAAAATTTAATGTAATGTTTTTAATATGTATTATTAGTGTGCATGCATTTTTTGGATTTTGTTCAGTGTTTTTTGATGTGTTGCCATTTGTGTGAAAGGCTGATGAAGGACCGGCATACAAGGTTCGAAACATGTACCTAACTTAGCGCAATAATAGCGCAAAATATTTTGTATTGATTTGACGGAAAGTTTCAACTGATTAAACTAATTAAACTATATATATACATATACACTAGGCCTACATCATACAACTTACAACCATGCATAGGCTAATTAATTATTCAAATTAAACTGATATTAATATTCAAGACTTAGATTTTCCCCTAATAAATCATTAAAGATTCCTGTTCTAAAGCTGAAGTCGAACTATCTGCTGTTACAACACATTCGTTGGGAAATGATGGCCACAATATAAATTGGAAAAGTGTCAAAATTTGGAAAGTTTAATTTAAGTAATCAAATTATACGGAATCCGTGTATTGTAGTCTATAACATTTTATGGAAATTTTCTGACAAAAAAAATTGCAGATTAATTTTGCGACCCTCAGCATGGTGCGCACCTAGGCCGGGGCGTTAACTGGAATTGTGTTGCTTTACAGGCTGAAAATTCATGTTCACCAAAAATAATCCTCTTTGAGTTTACAGCTTCTTCAGCCTGAGGATTGATCGGAGCTAGCCAAGAGGTTTTACTGCGTTGGAGTGTACTTGGCTGTGGGTGATCAGTTGTTCTCCACCTTCCTGCAGCGTAGCCGATCATCTGAGTGCAGCCCGGCATGGTCTTCTTCAATCCTGTCTCCAGTCGACTAAGCCATTGACGTTCACACATCAGAAGTTATGACTCATGTGTGAAAGAATGTACAATGTGTACCATGATTGAACATACATTATTAAAACAATTGAAACTGCCTGGAAAATCAGCTTTCTCATTTCCTCTACAATCCTCTACCCTGCCTATAGTTTTTCTGTAGATGCAGTTGAAAATCATTTAACCGTTGAGGGCAAGTAAATTGCAATGAAATGACATTTCTTGGGCATATTCAATTTATTTAGGGAAGGAGGCATATCTGACATCAGTCATAGTGGCGTACTGGGTCGGAATATGGGTACGGTCTTTTTGAGGTTATGGTACCATAATATTGCAAACTTGCATGAAACTTGATAATGTATTTCTTTTTAACGTTAGAACTTCAAAAAGACCAATCGCTTGCACTTTACACGTAATAAAAGGGCTAAACAACTAAAAAGTAGGTTATAAATAAACGACAGTCCATTTTTTTTTCTAAAATCCATACCAACGTTATATAACAGAATGCATGTACAAAATTTAATTTTCGGGTGTCCGTTGCCTCTTAATATCCAATCTACGTAATATATTGTCGTTCAAAAACAAAACGGAGTTGCTTTATAGCAACAATAACGATGCATATCCAGATTAATCAATCTCGATTCGATTTTCTCTCATTTCGTAAGTTGGCTAACATACTCGGCGAAAGCAACCTAGATCTTTCGGTCACTTATATTTCTTGCATAATATACGGCCAGTTATTGCATCTCAGTGGCGATGGAATTCGCCACGTGGCGCACCATGTGCTTTTGAGTTGGAGTCCAAACAATGACGCAATCGCACAGAATTTAACGAACCGCTGATTTACCAGGGAGTCCCTACTCTGTTATTATATGCTCCTTGGGCTTTCCCATCCTCTGTGATACACGTGTTTAGTGCATTATTTTCCTCAGTAATTTCTTAGCTTATCCCCTTTGACTTCGTTTATATCATGTGGCATTCCGTGTGAAGAGTATACCAGGATTAAGAAATGCACGACTGGATCATGTACTTCAGTTATTTTAATAATAATCATTTATTGCAGCAAATAGCCATGCAGAGATACAAAACTAATACTAATAACTTAAATCTTACTCATCAAAGTGTCTATATACAAAGTGTCTGACAGGTTCTTTGCTATATATATAGTTATTCGCAGCAGAAGCGTGTTAGCGATACTTTCCTCTGGGCGCAGGAAATGGCGTGATATCTATCACAAGCACTACCACACAGAGAGCAGGTGCATTGGGGGCCTGGGTCATGAAATCCTCTTGCTGTGCATATCTTAAAATGAAAACCGTGGACTGCAAAACGGGTGATCGTATGCCGCAGTTCAAAGTTGGCATTCATCCAGTCCGTCGACATAAGAGCTTCTGTGGAATAGAAATCAGGCCATATGTCATTACGCTTGAGGTTTAGTTCTTCGATCAGTCTCTGGTATTGCACTGTTGATGGTAGGGAGTTCTCCAAACGCAGGTCTTCTATGAAGAAAGTCTCCCTTGCTAGTACGTAGGCGTTAGACGAGATGGCGTGTATTTTGATAAGTGCAGAATTTTCTTTAGAAAAGTAGACTTAACTCTTTCTATCTCTCGAAGGTTACTTTGTGTCAAATGATCCCAAGTTATTTGAATGCCGTATGTCACTATTGGAGTTATTTTCGTTCTGAATAAATTCATTGCGGTTTGTAAAGATAGATTTCCCAGTTGCATTATGTCTTGCATTGCTTTTATGGCGGATGTTGTTCTATCCCTGACATGTCGGGTGAATACGTTCCCTTGCATTTGCATTACTACTCCTAGGTATTTGAAATGATTTACATTGACTAGGGGTTCTCCATTTAGTAGTATATGCTCATCTGCGGATAGTTTCCCGCCTTTACGGAATGCCAGCATTACTGTCTTGGTGCAGTTTATCGTCATATCATTTTCTTGAGCCCATGTGGTAAGTTTATCAATGGACGATTGCAAGGTTTCCTTTGATGTCGATGCCACAACCATATCATCCGCGTAGATGTAAATTTTCGCTCCCTCAAGGTAAATAGCCTCAATGACATCAGCTGTAGCGATGTTAAATAGTAACGGACTCAAAGGGTCACCCTGAAGTACACCATTTGTTTGTTCTATTCGTTCTGATTGAACTATACTGTCATCTATTTGTAGGCTGTTTTTGTGGAGAATGTCCCTTATTATCCCAAAAAGGTAATGTTCTTTTCCGATCATATTTTCAAGTTTCCTGAGCAAAGTGTTTCTACTCACTAGATCAAACGCCTTGGTGTAGTCGACGAATACTGCATATAGCTTTCCTCTTTTCTGTCTTAGCGCGTCTTCTACATTCGTTAAAAGACAGTTAACGGCTTCAGTTATTTTGACTTGTATCAAGCAGCTACTGGGTATGAGTGATCCGTACCCATTTCATATGGAATAATAATACTGCATTCGAGACCCATGAAGAAGATTATGATTGGTGACTGGGTGAATTTTCTCTCAGGCCCAAAATATTCATAAAAGAGGAAGAAGAAGCTCTGCTCTGTTGACAAACAGCGCTCGCAATGGGACGCAAGTGAGCTGGAGAGAAAGGGTTTGGAATTTCTGCATTTGTGATTTACAAAAACAAAACAAAAATATACAGGTGAGTGGGTGTGATTGTTATATTTGGTGTTCTGTGATCTAAACTGTTTTTGTTTAGGCCAAGGCTTTGTTGACCTTAGCGAAGAATATTTAGTCTGTATCATGTTCTTTGGTGTGCATCATGTTTTCTCTTGACAGGCATCCGAAAGATTGATCTGTTTGATGTCTCGCTGTTGAAATTGTTAGTAGAATGTTATTTCATAGTACGGGAATTCGGGGCTATTCAGTCTCAGGATATAGCCTATGGATCAACTGCCCTTGCAGAAATTTATAAGAGAAGCAATCAGTCTTACCTTCAACCGATTTCCCTATTTTAACCCTGTTTCGTTTTTGACAGTGCCATAGGAGTTCTGGTCGAATAAATCCAGGACGGATATACGCGGAATTACAATTAGCAAACTATTTAGCTGTGATAGCCTTCTGAAGTCGGGTTTACACTTTCTTTTAGTGTATATTGTTGAGGGTGTGGTATATGTATTTTTTAAATTAACTATTTCAAATGTTGAAGTAGGCTTACTGGTAAACAAGCTGTCAGAAAATGTCGCTCATCTCTTTACACAGAAGGGGCAGATGACCTCGTAGTTCCGCCCCTTAAAAGAACAATAACTAACTAACTTTACACAGATCGCGATACACATCGAAATGTTCGCATTTCAGCGTATATTTTTTTTTAAATATGGGCACTTTCGTAGTTTAGCTGGTACGGATTTTGCTTGTAGCACACACAATAATTTCCTTCTTAATAAGGCTTTCCAGGAATACACAAATCTAACCTCGTGCCCATGACCCAGACCCCCTTGGTTGTAGTATAGCAGGGATTTTCATTTAAGATAGTAGCGACCAATGATTTCGCCCAGACCGTTGTCTAACCAAGTATCGACCAATGGCTGTAGAAGAGTACAATGCAACTTTTGAATTAAATTCAACAACTAAAAGTAATGTATTAATCTTTATAACTCAGTCATCACCAAACTTCACTTCTACACATGTGATGACATTAGCATATAACGACACACTATTTTAAACCACAATCAGGGGACTATCATCATCTTCCTTCCAAGTATTGGGCCAAATGTCCCGTTATGGTCTTGCACTTTCCCTCCATCTCTTCATCGGACGTCCTATCGATCTATTTCCCCGTGGCTGGTAGCGAAGGATCTCCTTTGGAAACCTTCCAGGTTCCATCCTTTGGACATGATGCTTCCAGTTCTCTTGGTAGTCACAAATGTATGCAGTTATTGGTTTCACTTTTAGTTCCTTCAGCACATCCTCGTTTCTCTTATGATCCCATTTAGTATAGCCTGCTGTTCGACGCATAAAGGTCATTTCGCGTGCTGTGAGTCTGGAGATGTCCTGACATCTTATTGTCCATGCCTCGCTGCCATAGCATAGGGTTGGTCTGGCTAATGTGTTATACAAACGCAAGCGTGTATGCCTTTGGACAAGAGATGGCTTCATGACATGATTAATGATTCCTGTTGTTCTGGTATAATTAGTTATTTTTGCAGTTATGTCTCGTTCTTCTTGAAAAGATAAATGATATCCTAAATACTTGAATTCGTTAACTCTTTCTAAAATTTTACCATCCAGACAAATTTTACTGGGGATAGGGTCCTTACCCTTAAAGGCCATTACTTTAGTCTTTTCAGTAGAAATGCACATGCTGAATTTTGATGCCACTTTCTGGAGGTTGAAAACTGACCACTGCAGATCATCTTCAGATGCTGCTACCAATGCAACATCATCAGCAAATAGTATAGCATCTAAATTTTTTAGATGCCTGCTGATAGGTATTGAACCATGTCTTTCACACCTCCATTCCTTTATTATAGCATTCGATTATGAATAGCAATGGAGAGAGTCCACAGCCTTGTCTTACCCCTCTGCTGATTGGCTTCCACTCGGATTTATGATTACTTAACCTTACTGAAATAAGAGTACCACTATACATGTTGGAAATGTTATCAATTAACTGTTGGGGGACACCATCTCTGGCCAATAAGTCTGTTTCTGTCAACAAAATCAAAGGCTTTCTTAAAATCAACAAATGATATGTGTGATTCCAAATTGAACTCCCTGCGTTTTTCGATCAAAATTTTTAAGATGAACTAGGCATCTGCACATGTGCGACCTTTTCTAAACCCATGTTGTTCATTCCCTATTAACTCAGAGTAATGTTTCATTAATTTTTCTTTAACAATGTTTGCAAAAATTTTGTATCCAGAGTTACGTATACTTATTCCTCTATAATTTTCCAAAACTTTCATATTTCCCTTCTTATGAAGAGGAACTACTATTGCCTTTTGCAAATCTTCTGGAGGCCTGTTACCCATCCAGATTAAATTCAATAATCTGAGAAATCTTTTCTTGAAGGCATCGCCTGAATATTTCAACATTTCTGCATTTATCGAATCTTCTCCAGGTGTTTTCCCATTTCGAAGTTTCCTCAAGACCTGTTCTAATTCTTCGAGTGTAATATTTTCCGATGACTTGTTGTTAGATGCTTTTAAAACAAGTTGTTCAATATTTGGACTCGACCAAAGGCTCTGAAAATACTCAAGCCATTCTTTGTGAGATATTGCATTAATTTTTACATCTTCTTTTACTTCCCTATTTAGTTTTTTCAAAATTTTATAGGTTTGTGGTTGTGGTCTTGTTATGTCAGTCTCCAGGTACGAGGCAAAGTTTTCCCAACTTTCCCTGTGCTTCTTACGGTCTTCTCTTTTTGCTATTGCTCTCTTATGATGGTATTCAATTTTATCTTCTAATTTACCAGTTGACAGAGACTTTTTATATGAATTTGTTTTTTCGGAGATTACTTTTTTAATTTCTTCGTCCCAAATTCTTAAGCCCTTTTTCTTTTGCCATCTTCTTTTTTCTCCCAAACTTTCAAATGCTGACTGTTTTAGAGCTGAACTCAAATTGGACCACTCGTCTTCCACATCGTCAGAAAGTGGAATCATCTGAATGTGATTATCAAGCCTGTTTTGGTATAGCCATTTTATACTGGGATCATTTAAAAGGTTAACCTTATATAAAGTTTTGTTTTCCTGTGTTCTTTGTTTCTTTTTCTTGAACCACCGTGGTTTTAAATGAATAGGAGCAACTAATAAATAGTGGTCTGTTTCCAATTCAGGTCCTCGATAAACTCTTGTATCCAAAACTAAATCTGCCAATTTTCCATTACAAATGATATAATCAATAATTGATTTCTGATTTCTTGCAGACCACGTATATTTATGACTGTCCTTGTGTGGAAATAGTGTGTTCATAATCCGAAACTGATTGAAGATAGTGAAATCTATTAGTTTTGTTCCATTATTATTGCGGGTTACCTCTCCATGAATACCAATGTTATTCTGAATTTTGTCATTACCAACTCTGCCATTAAAGTCTCCCATTAACAGTATCATATCTTGTCTATTAGTAATATTGATTATCTTCTGTAGATCATTATACAAAATATCACTTTCTTTCGAGTATCCTTCAACCGGTGCATATACCCCTATAACTGTCAAATATCCTCTGGATAGTTTTATTCTTACTTGAATGATCCTTTCATTCCAAAAAGTATAGCTATCAATATTTGATCGTAATCTCTTGTGAACCATAAACATAACCCCTGCCTGTGCTCTAACATTTCGTTGAACACTACTATAAAACTGTAAATAATTTCTTGTCTCCTTGGATCCCTGAAGCTTTTTCTTTGTTTCAGAAATAACTGCAATTGAAATATCTTTTTTAGATACAATATCGTCTAATTGATCATCTTTGTGTCCAATACCCTGAACATTCCAGGTAGCACATCTAATAATATCCTTCCTTTTCCAATTCGTGTCCTTTCCTATGCCAAGTTCGTCAACTGTAGAATCCGTCCGGTTTTTTCCTTTACAAGACTTGAAAGCAATGAAAATGTCCTTCCAACGGGTTGCTAGCCTGAAGAAAGTAAGTCCATTAATGGGGATGCCATCTCTCAGCCCATGGACAGGCTGTAATACAGCATTTCCTCTGTACTTGATGTAACGGTTATCCCGCCGTGACTCGGTCGCCAGAGCCTCGTCTGTGGAAATGGGCAAGTTCGCCACGTGAAGGAGAGGTAGGAGAGGTTATAGATTGCACATCACTACCCCTTGAACGACCCATCAGGGGACTAAATGGAGACAATGGAAGCCACAACATCATACATATAAACATCAACATCCGTATGTCATCCAATTCACTAAAAATCCCCCTAGATACGTACACATCGTGGTATATAATCCCCCTGATCTTTGTCACACACAATGGGACTAATCATAAATATAACTGCTGTAGTATGCATCGCGAGTCCCTGCTGTTAGTGGGATTTTAGTGACCTCCATGACGTCACCTATATAGGTCTGGTAACGATCCTGATACACATCCAAATTTTTGCATTCTACCTAATATTAACACGTCTCCCCATCCCTGCTAAACCTATATAGATCTATAATATCTCTTTTCCAAGTGTTATTGTAAATGCCAATTTCTGTCTATGTTTTACCCACCCAAAACCCACTATTGCCCAGGCGTATTCCCCAGAACATTTATTGTTCACTTTAGACCATCCTCCCTTTTCATCACTTTTAACACCTTAGCTTATTGAAAATATATCATTTATGATATGCATACCTTTCGGGGAGTTGTTGGGAGTCGTTTCACAATCTCTACATACTCAATAGCCACTGCTGCACCACAATAATTGTTATTTCACGGAAAGAATGCAATTTTTCTTCACTTACGGACACCATCTTTGACAGTCATGTGACACCCGAAAGACGATCATGTGACTCGTTACCAACTTGTATAAAGAAATTCACCACACGCCTTCGCTACTAAGTTAGGCACTGTCTTGTGGAAAATTACTGCTAGTACTACAAGCAAGGGGGTCTGGGGCGTAAGCTCCAGGTTAGGTTTGTTTTTGTATGTAAAACATTAATAAGATAGAATTTATGTCCGCTACTAGGTTAGGTACTGCCTGGTCGAAAATTAATGCTAGTACCACAAGCAAGGGGATCTGGGGCGTTAGCCCCAGGTTAGGTCTGTTTTTGTATGTAAAACATTATAAATACATAAATAAACACTGTAATTGAGTTCATTTAGTGATTTCATACATCACGTGGGAAATAGTACCAAACGCGTGGGGTTGGCAATACTGACTCAGTGAGAAAGATGGGGGTGAGAACTTCGATTTCAACTATATAAGTCGTGTCGCTATTGGGCGGGATGGTGGGTCTATGACAGCGGAGCAGTGAACATCTAATACTCAATCCTCTCCTGATATCCTCCCGACTGTTAAATCAGGTAATTTCAGTTTTAAAAAATATTTATACAAAGGATGGTCTAAAGTGAACCGCTACCGAACAATTTCATTGCAACTCACCGACACATCCCCCAAGCCACATGACTGCACATGTCAAAATCTAACGAAACACTGACAGGTGACAAAATGACGGACACTACGGAAACTTCACGAAGACGTCGAACAACCGAGCATCACATGTCAAAATCTAACAAAACACTGACCGGTGACAAAATGGCAGACACTGCGGAAACTTCACGAAGACGTCTAACATCAACACGTCATCCGTGACGTCACTGGGTACCCTAAAATCCCACTAAATGAAGTTGATCACCATGTGTAATTGACCCCATCTCTCATCGGGTCAGATGACTTCGCTGTTCCGCCCCTTAAAAACAAGAATAATAACATCTCTGATCCTATGGATACTGAGGGCATTTCTTTTGTCTATTTATTTCCATCTTCTTTTTGTTCTAAGCAAGGTAACAGGAAAGATTGAAACAACTATTAGAGGCATTTCTTTGATACTGTAGGTGTCCTGGGCAAGGTGCACTCAGGCATTGTAGAAAGGAAAGTTTGATCATTGGCCGAGAGTAAGGTGCTTGAAAACCAGTGTGGCTTTAGACCACAACGAGGATGTCAGGATTTAATATTTAGTATGCGCCAAGTTATTGAGAAATGCTACGAGTGGAATAGGCAATTGTGTTTTTTTTTTTTTTAGATCCAAAGGTAGGCTTACGATCCGAGTACCCAGGGAGAAGATGCTGAGCGTATCGAGGGAAGGCTGCTACAGGCAATCAAAAGTATTTATGTTGATATCTGGCTGCAGTGAGAGTTGATGGTAAAATAGATTCTTGGTTTGAGTTTGTTACAGGAGTGGGGCAAGGCTGTAATCTAAACACACATCTCAACATTTCATATTCCCAACCTCAATCTTTTATAAAAAGTGGTTTTATAAAATTTATTTTATAAAATATATGAGCATCATGTTATTTTTGATAAAAGATTCAAACCAAAATGGCGGATCATAACAGCTGGAATATTACCACAGCAAAGATGCTCATATCAGAGTGTGAAATGCATGAAATGTTTCATAATATGTTACATAATGAATGGTATACAATGTAAAACATAAATAACAGATACAAACTGTAGGTAAAATAGCCGAGGCTAAATGCGCTGCACACAGAGGTCGCACATTTCAGGATATAAAGAGGAATTAAAAAGTTAAATATGCTGAAATAAGCCGTGAATTGTAGTGCATTTTATGTTGCATTTATTTATTTATTTAGCGTATGGCAATAACAAAACTGAATTACAACATAATAAATATACAAAATTAATTTAACTAAGTCATTAAATTTATAATTTAATATCTAAATTCTCTATCCGTTGAAGGGCTGCCTCTGTCACTTCATAGAAATCGTTAAGATTTCCAGGGTACGCTCGATGGCTGCAACTTGATACGGTATAATGTGTTGGATGGTCTGATGTTCATTGCCACAATCACATTGGGGAGATGGGACCTTTCCCCAGTGGTGAAGACTCTGCGCAGACGCCATGGCCTGTTCGAATCCTGTTAATAGTCTTCCATGCCTGGTGGCTTTGTGGTGGTTCGTAATAGAGTCTGATGTTCGACGTTATTAGTTCTACTCCACATTTCCGACCACTTCTTGTTCGTGTTGAAGCCCGTTTCTTGTAACGATTCTGCCAATATTATGGATGGCCGCCTATATTTTAATCTACTCATTTTTAAGCATAGGAACGTCAAAGTGAATTGGGAGCTGTGGATTTTTAATCAATTTTTCATATTCCTTGAGAAGGGCATTCTGTCTTCGCAAATCTGGTGGAGCAATATGACTTAAAGGTGTAGATCCAATGCATCCTGTTATTGTCCTCATTGCTGTATGTAGTTGAACATCAATTTTCCTCACATGAGGGCTATTAAGCCATACTGGGGCGCAATATTCAGCAGCAGAGTAGACAAGACCTAAGGAAGAGCATCTTTAAGTTGTAGCTGTTGCACCCCATGAACTTCCACTCAACTTCTGCATGATGTTATTACGTGAGCTCAACTTTGCAGCGATGTTTTCTATGTGTTTCTTGTAGAACAAAGTTCTATCAAGAGTAACACCTAAATATTTTGGGTAGACTTGATGGTGAAGGACTTGACCGTTGAAGGTTACGTTGAGCTTTGCATTAGCCAGTCAATTGCTAAGATGAAAACAGCTAACTTCGGTCTTCGTTGGATTTGGTGTCAATCTCCATTTCTTGAAGTAATCATTGCATAATATTTAGACCTGCAGTAAGTATCTCTTCACCAGCTTCAAGGCTTCTATGTTGTGTTAATAAAGCCAGATCGTCTGCATATATGAATTTCCTTGACTCTATTGCAGGTAGGTCAGATGTATATAAGTTGAATAGAACTGGGGCCAAAACTGAACCCTGAGGAAGACCATTGTTAAGTTTTTTCTGTCTGCTTAATTGATTGCCAAGAACCACTTGAAAATATCTCTCAGATAACGTGTTGTTTAGAAGCCTTAAAATGGTTTGACAAGGAATAATTCTTGCGAATTTGTACAATAGCCCTTCTTTCCATACCGTATCGTAGGCAGCTGTAAGGTCAATGAAAGCCGCAGATGTTTTAAGTCGTTGTTGGAACCCAGCTTCTATATATGTAGCTAAGCTAAGTACTTGATCTGTACAGCTTCTGTTAGGCCTGAAACCTGCTTGCTCAATTGGTGTAACTTCATGGATCTTTGGACCAATTCTATTAAGGATTAACCTTTCTAAAAGCTTATAACAGCAGCTCAGAAGGGCAATTGGGCGATAGCTATCAGCTTTATTTGCAGGTTTACCAGGCTTCAATTTGGCAATGATTTTTGTCCTTTTAAAAGATTTTGGAAAATCACCCAATGGCATAATGTTAGTGAAGAAACCTGCAAGCCATTTACGTGTTCTGTTTCCACAATTGATGAGGAACTCGGGGTGTATTCCATCAAATCCTGGGGCCTTGCCTGCTTTCATTTCTTTTAGCGCTGTTATGATCTCAGCTAAGGTGAAGTCAACAGAAAACTTTGATCTGCAGGGTGCCATCTGCTTAAGGTTGCTAAGTGATTTCCTAATCATTCTTGTATGTGGCTTATATGAGCGAGCTCTAGAAAGGAAAGATATTCTGTTTGCAATCTGATTCGGTGTTACTTCAGGATCTTTGCGGATAGGTGGTCGACTCCTTCCAAGTTTCCTTAAGAGACTCCAAGCCTCTCTGCTTGACCTCCTGAAATCCAAACCCTCTGTTTTTTGTTCCCAGCATACTTTACGGGCTTCATCAAGATGTTTTAACAAATCCTTTGCAGTTTCACTGTCATTGGTGGTTAAATAGGACTGGTATAACTTAGCTGTTCACAATCATTATTCCAGCCTGGAATATACTCTTTCCTAAATCCCCTGGGCATTTACTTTTTTGCTGTTGATAAAACTGCTCCAACAAATCTGTCGTAGTTTTCACTGAGTGGGGGAATCCATCTAATCACCTTATCAAGTTCTTTTGAGAAATTAGACCAATCAGCTTTCCTTGTGGTATTACAAACTAGTGTAAATAAGCACTTTATCCTTACCAGTAGGTAATGCATCTAACCAACTTTTACAAGGCAGTGTCTAGTTGGCGGAATGAGTAGAGCGCTCGACTTCGGTCCAAGAGGACCAGGGATCGAGTCCCATCTAATGTGTGTTTTTTTACTTTGGATGTTTTAATTTTCTTTGCCTCTGGCAGTGATTGTTTCGAACGTCACCATCATTCATTTCATCATAATTATTAATAATTAAATATTAATGTAATTTTTCAAGTGCTCGTACTGCAGCTTATTGACCAAGATTTTACTCGTAATACACTTTCACGTGGGCGACCCATGGTTTAACGCCTAGACGTTCGCTTTATCTTTCCGTTTCTTTTATATACCGGTATTGCCACCACAGAATTTCAACTACCGTTATACAGTAAAGTGAAAAGGAACTGTCCTTCATCCATTTTGGTGAACTATGATAAAATATTTTCGTAAGGACAATTGAGTAGCTGTCTGACAGTGAGACAGCGCCCCGATCACGAAAACCAAGATTAAAGGTCGAGGGGAGCCGACGTGCTGATCACGCGTCACCCCCATATCTGCAGGCCGAATGGCTGGGCAGCGGTCGCTTGGTCGGCCTTAGCCTGTCATGGGCTGTATTGTGCCAGGGGTTGACTTTGATGATAAAATATTTGATGTAGTGTAATGGTGTGATTATTGCTTTGTATAACTTTTATAAAAGGTCAGTTTTATAAAATATTTAATAAAATTTCTTTGACAAATTTCTTTGATAGTGTAATACCGACCTTATGTAATGTTATATTTTTTCTGTAGATGTCTGGTGAGACGAACGGCGTCAACGCCGTCCCAGTGAAGTCGGAGGATGGAGGAGGTGCCAGGGACGAGAAAGAGACAAACAGTGCCAAGGCTATGAAGGATGAGCAAGAGGACATGGAGGATGGAGGAAGGGATGAGGATGATGAGCTGAAGGAGAAGCATATCGATTACAATTGCCAGCTGCGCGTCATGTTCCCCTGTCCGCTGCCACCCATTAACGAGATCAAAGCTCTACACCCGGGCATTGTCCACGTATTCCCCAGGATGAAGCGCAGGGTTCCCAAGTAAGTCGGTGGCTACACAAGGTTGGATTACAGTACTCCATATTTGGTAACATTAGCCTATATGAGACCGGAACGTATTGTTAAAATTCTTCTGAAATTAGCAAAGATACCTTTTGTAATGATTAATAATATTATTTCAGTAGTATAGATCCCTCCTGCGGGGCTCACAAGTGACCGATCGTGACAAATGAGCATTCAAATGAAAGATAATAGACATGAGCTGTGATGAATTGCACTCTAATTTCATAAATGAGCCGATTGGTTTCGACTCACAAAACTTCGCCGCCGCCGCCGCCCCCCTTATGCCACGCCGCCACCGCCCCCATGTGACCCCCCCCCCCTTCTTCTGTCGGCGCACCTGGTCATTAATGTGACAAATAATAATTTCTAAAACAAGAAGAAGACAGAAACTATTTAAACACCCATTATCTTTAATGGAAAATATGTTAATAAAATAATTCCGGTCTACATTGGGAGAATGTAGCCATTGTTGACTGTTTTGTGCATTGTTGAGATTTCTAAATTTGGCGCTCTCTAATTAAATTAACATAAGACTGGATAGCCAATCAGTGGTTGACACATCTGTGCTGATTGTGTCGCCAAACTAACTCTAGTTCTGAAACTTGATTCGGCCATAAGGGTCTTAGAGACAATTAAATCATGAGGTTGGCAATGTATGTTGTGCCGGCCGATCTTCAGTTGTCTACTGGTTCAAAAATGAACTTCTGCACATGCGCAAGATGGCTGCCGGATAGTCATAAAGCCAAGCCAAGCTTGGAAGAAAAGACTTCTCAATGTGATTCTGTAGAGGCAAGACGTCTGGCGTGGCCTGTCTCGGAGCCACTGCCGAAATCATTAAAACTACATCATGTGAAATTCTATAAAGGACGTGAGTGGGAGCCTCGGGCCATATTCCTTAGGCCATACATAAGGTAAAACTGTTATCTATTAAAATGTGGGAACTCGTTACTGACCGGCGTAAGATTGGAGCATTCCGGACAAAAATTTGATATTTCTTAGCTTAGCTTGTTGAGGGCAAGTGGCGTTTGTCCCTCGCGCTGCACATTTATGATATTAACTTTAGTTTCCTTTGGCTTGTTACGAGCATTTCTTGTTTAAGATATTTTGTTTATTATGTGTGCAATTTCTTTCTTAATTATTTAAAGTGGGCCCATGATGTTTTATTTATTCATTTTCTGTAATGTTTGTTAGGGAACAAGCCTCTTAAAATGTAGGGTGCAGCGCATGCGTAGGTTAAGGGATCTGAAGATTGAACATTCCCGTTAAAAATTAATAATACTGATTTCGATCTTTATGTATCAAGAAAATAATAACTTAAAGTTTTAAAATGTAATTATCAGGATTTTGGTTATGGGAACCAGATAGTTTAAAAATGACAAACGGCCCTTTGTCTTTCGTTTGCCATGGATGGCATATGTTTGGTTGGTTAAAATGGCCGCAGAAGTACAGCATCCATGCTGTTAATAAATGCATCTTGTAACGGCATTTGAAAATATGTTATGAAGCATCTCTTGGTTGTTAAAGATATTTAGTTTCGGCTATTATTTAGAAAGTGTTTTAAAGGAAAGAAATATTCATTAGTGAAATGTAGTCACAAAATGTGGCCAGTTGATAAATGCGGCGTTGCCATTAATATTGGGATAAATGTTGGCCTCCCCTTTCTGAAACGCAGGAGTGTATTTAAGTGTTCCCTCCCTTGGCCTTTCGGCATTGTACTTCACTTCCCTTTTGAAATATATTTATTTTACCTACTGCTGTTCGAGTCCATGTTTCATTGAGTGCATAGAATAGTACTAGGTTAATTGTCTTCAGGCCACTTTGGCCTCGGGTAACTAACCCCCCCCCCTCCACGGCGCAGATTTATGGTAGCATCGCAGTGGTTCGATTTTCTGGAGCCGTTGCCTGGTGTTGTTTTTTTGCCGTGGTATTGTGTAGGATTAACTTACGTGGATTCGAGCAGCATGGGAGAAGTGAGTAACTGAAGGTTAACTAAGGTTAGGTAGGATGCCTACTGTGGTACTCTGACTAATATGTGTTTTCTTTTCATGGCTGTGAATGGACAAAGCGTTGCTGGCATTCCTCAGTGCGTGAACGCACTGACGACGAGTCAAGTCCAGTTTTAATACTGGCACTCAAGAACATGGTCTCTCTGTAAGCATGGTAAAGTTGGCTGATGGATTCTCTCTATTATCACACTCTGTGATGTTCCGTACTACAAGCTGCTTCCAAGGTAGGATCAAACCAGTACAGTAGCTATTTGATTCATGGTAGAAAGTTATCTATGCACAGCTGTTAAGTAAAGTGCTAATGGCTAATCGTTCTGTGTTCCTGTCAAGTTGTGTGAAAAGTGAGCTATCATTCACGTGTTGAATTCTTGCGGAAAATCTTTCTGGCATGGTTGCCAAATTTTGAATTGCTATTCGTTCTGGCTGTGTTGCCAATGAGAATTAAGTCATCTAAGCAATAATGAAATTTAGTGAACTGAATAGTCAATTGATTGCTGTATTCTGGGAAACATCTGTGCGCAGATAATTGTTGTCATCGAGTTGAATGTGTAATGTCTTGTGACTTATTGATAAGTGAAGATTTCAGTGAACATGCAGGTGGACGAGTAATGTACTGTGAGTACATATAACAGCAGTGTCGAGCTGAAGCTTTTCAGGTGGTGAAACAGCGAGTTTTAAAATTGCTAGGCCGAGGTCAGGTTGTTTAGTCAGCTGTGGAGTCGTGAAGCCCCGTTGTGTTGGGTGTGTAGTAGTTGTGATTGCATACTGTTCGTGCGACGTGTGGTCGAAATTTAAGGAAGCAGAAAGCAGTTATAAGAAGAGCTGATCAAGGTGATCGTGTTTTGGTCCTGTGAAGTTTTGATCTTCAGTCGGTAGATAGAAATTTTGAAATTTATTTCAGGTTTGGTTGGAGTTAGGAATCGAACGAGTGACGAGCCAGGACTGCACGTATGGTTGGTGTTGGTGTGCGTGTGGTTGAGTGAGTGAAGTTAGGGCATTTCAGGATGCCAAAGTGGGATGTGTGGAGTTGGTGCGGAGATCGTCGAGTGATACCAACCTAGCGGGAGTAGCCAGTCTCTGTCTATTTATGATTCTGGTACTCTCAGTGATGGTTGGTGATGTCGACATTACTAAGCTCCTCTGACTCTTGATGTCGTGTGGGCTAGTGATGGTCGCACATCGTATTTTTAGATTTTGAGGGTACATTGTGTTGTTGTTTTATTTCAGGTGTTAAGTGCCTTGTTGGTACTTGGTGCTCGAGTGAGTACTTGTTAGGGAGTGTTTTGTTGTTGGTGATTTGTGGATTGTGATCCATGTACTGCGTTGTTGGTACTAGTTGAGGTTTAATTAGGGTTAGTGTTTTATTATTTTTTGTGCGTTGGTACTCGGTTGAGTATTTGAGATTTCTTCGGTTAGTGTATTGTTTTTGTTTTGTTGGTACCGTGTTGGTATTGGTTGGATTGAGTTGTGTGATTTTGTCAGTACTCTGAGTAGTATTTTTGCTTCGAGAGGTTGTTGGGTCGGTGATACCAGGATGTTTAATTCCCTGATAATGTGTGATGGATTGTCGAGTGGTGCCTATTGTCCTAAGTGAAAGTGGAGAGGCGTAAGCAGGTGGCCTTTTCTTTGGTGAGGAGGCGTATGCAGGCGATATTTCCTTTCTTTGGCGCGCGTGGCAGGTGTTCCAGACTAGTTCCGGAGGTGGCTGGCAACTGTTTCTGTTATGGAATTAGGTGGATTGGAAATTGTTCTTGTCTGATATTTCAGACGACTTAGGTACCTACGGACGGTTGGTTTTAATGAGTGAGCTGATGGTGAGTTTGAGATTGAGTTAGTCGAGTGGTGCCTTGACTTATTAATTAGAAGAGGTATATGCAGGGAGCCTTTTCATGAAGGGAAGGTATATGCAGGTGGATATTTCTTGTCGCTGAAACACGTGGCAGGTGTGGAGGCCAGTTTGGGAGCGAACTGTAAGCTGGATTGTGTTTGCGATACAGGTGAAGGTTTTCTTTCTGAATTGATTAGGTGAGGAATTTAATTCGTCTGGTTCTACAGACGTAGTCAGTTGGCACCTACGGACGGTAAGGCAATGGTTGCTCTTAAGTGACCCAAGGTAAGAGTTGGTTACTCTTAAGTGACCCAAGGTAAGAGTTGGTTACTCTTAAGTGACCCTAGGTAAAGTTGGTTGCTCTTTAGTGACCCAAGGTAATAGTTGGTTGCTGTTTAGTGACCCATGGTGAGGTTGGTTGCATTTAGTGACCTAAAGTTGATTATGAATTGGTAGTGCTACCTATCGTTGAGATGGTCGCACTGGGTTAGTAGCGGGATGTTAGTAGTCGACTGGTGAATTTGGTGAGGTTATGTCTTGACATGTCTTGACAAGAGTGAATGGGTGTGGTTATGTGTGAGCTTGATCCTTTGAGTTGTCAAGTGCTGTCGTTGTAACAGTGAGGTTAGAAGATTGCTGAGGGCAATGTGCGAGTGAACTTGGGTGATTCTTGGTTGTAAGCTGACGACGAGTTTGGTTCACGTGAAATTTTGATTGCTGTATTGTTGCTGAGATTGTTCGAGCGGTTCTGCGCCTGCTGTTCTACCTTAATAAGTTTGAAGCCATGCTTGAGAGCTGTGTGTATATTTGTACTTGATGTAATTGTACATCAGAAGTAACTTAAATGACTGTGCTGTTTGAGAGTACCCGAGAGGTACTGTGGTGCCTTGGTACCTTCAGTTTATTGAGAGCCGAATGCCATGATTGCTGAGGGATGGCATGTTGTTAAGTGACGCTGCGTCCACTTAATTCATTCCTTAGAATGTGAAAACAGGATTTATTTTGGTTGGGAACAAGCTAGAAATTTTAACAGAGCATCGAATTGTGATGTTCATATTAGTAATTACTCATCACATTGTAAACTAACAATTTAAATTTAAACATCGTCTGTCGGTTTAAGCTCTAACAGTCTTACCTGGTCAAAAACAGCAATTATTCCAAAAAAGAGCATAGGAATGTCACATGCTATAACGACGACATTGGTAACTAAATCTACATAGATCATCGATGAGAGATGGCAATCATGTGATCCTTATGGCCATCTGGTATCTGTTCCGGTTGGTCACGTGAGTGATGTGATCACTCACCACTCGTGGCAGTGGCCAGTGCACAGGTTACTGTCACCATGCACGACATAACATCTAGTGGAGGTGTTAGCCATTCTGCTGGTCAAAGTGGAAGCATTTACTACAACTTCGTGAGATGTCCAGCTGTAACGGTCCGGAGAGGCTGTATTGGAGAGCTGGTTCCATCCCGCTTGCAGCTATCGTCGGGGATCATAATCTGACCCCCCTAGTGGTGGAATCGCAGGGGGAGACTGAGCCGATTGGTTTCGACTCACAAAACTTCGCCGCCGCCCCCCTTATGCCACGCCGCCACCGCCCCCATGTGACCCCCCCCCCCTTCTTCTGTCGGCGCACCTGGTCATTAATGTGACAAATAATAATTTCTAAAACAAGAAGAAGACAAACTATTTAAACACCCATTATCTTTAATGGAAAATATGTTAATAAAATAATTCCGGTCTACATTGGGAGAATGTAGCCATTGTTGACTGTTTTGTGCATTGTTGAGATTTCTAAATTTGGCGCTCTCTAATTAAATTAACATAAGACTGGATAGCCAATCAGTGGTTGACACATCTGTGCTGATTGTGTCGCCAAACTAACTCTAGTTCTGAAACTTGATTCGGCCATAAGGGTCTTAGAGACAATTAAATCATGAGGTTGGCAATGTATGTTGTGCCGGCCGATCTTCAGTTGTCTACTGGTTCAAAAATGAACTTCTGCACATGCGCAAGATGGCTGCCGGATAGTCATAAAGCCAAGCCAAGCTTGGAAGAAAAGACTTCTCAATGTGATTCTGTAGAGGCAAGACGTCTGGCGTGGCCTGTCTCGGAGCCACTGCCGAAATCATTAAAACTACATCATGTGAAATTCTATAAAGGACGTGAGTGGGAGCCTCGGGCCATATTCCTTAGGCCATACATAAGGTAAAACTGTTATCTATTAAAATGTGGGAACTCGTTACTGACCGGCGTAAGATTGGAGCATTCCGGACAAAAATTTGATATTTCTTAGCTTAGCTTGTTGAGGGCAAGTGGCGTTTGTCCCTCGCGCTGCACATTTATGATATTAACTTTAGTTTCCTTTGGCTTGTTACGAGCATTTCTTGTTTAAGATATTTTGTTTATTATGTGTGCAATTTCTTTCTTAATTATTTAAAGTGGGCCCATGATGTTTTATTTATTCATTTTCTGTAATGTTTGTTAGGGAACAAGCCTCTTAAAATGTAGGGTGCAGCGCATGCGTAGGTTAAGGGATCTGAAGATTGAACATTCCCGTTAAAAATTAATAATACTGATTTCGATCTTTATGTATCAAGAAAATAATAACTTGAAGTTTTAAAATGTAATTATCAGGATTTTGGTTATGGGAACCAGACAGTTTAAAAATGACAAACGGCCCTTTGTCTTTCGTTTGTCATGGATGGCATATGTTTGGTTGATTAAAATGGCCGCAGAAGTACAGCATCCATGCTGTTAATAAATGCATCTTGTAACGGCATTTGAAAATATGTTATGAAGCATCTCTTGGTTGTTAAAGATATTTAGTTTCGGCTATTATTTAGAAAGTGTTTTAAAGGAAAGAAATATTCATTAGTGAAATGTAGTCACAAAATGTGGCCAGTTGATAAATGCGGCGTTGCCATTAATATTGGGATAAATGTTGGCCTCCCCTTTCTGAAACGCAGGAGTGTATTTAAGTGTTCCCTCCCTTGGCCTTTCGGCATTGTACTTCACTTCCCTTTTGAAATATATTTATTTTACCTACTGCTGTTCGAGTCCATGTTTCATTGAGTGCATAGAATAGTACTAGGTTAATTGTCTTCAGGCCACTTTGGCCTCGGGTAACCAAACCCAGCCTTCCACTCAAATTTACTGGTGCAATAAATATCTATAATTTCTTTAAGAAATAGCTTCAAATAAATGTATATAGTGTGCGATTTTCAGATACTGTTGCTGTAGGAAAATATGCTCCATAATTGCTGTCCACTTCATGTTTTGCCCGCTGTGATGCCTGTTTCATGTCATTTTTACTATCTGAGGTCTTTCCTTTATCATTTTGCATGGATTCCAGAAACAGTAAATCAGAGGAATGAGTCCTCAAATCGTATAATTTCATAAATATCGAATAACCGGTGAGTGGTATGATGATCCAATTTTAAGTGATTGCCTTCGTAAGTTAAGGAACATAGAACTTGGAATTCTAACTAAAATGTAAATAGTGTTCTATAATCATTTGGTTGAAATAAAAACATAACAACCTTTCTCCTTAAGTCTCTCATTATAAACCTATTGGGGAAAGTGTGGTTTATGAACATGCGAGATTTCTAACAAGGGTCCGCTAGTTAATAATTATTCTGGAAATGTCCTAGGAAACTCGTGTAAAGTACGGTGGCCGACGCCATAAAAGTCCGCAAAATTTTCTACAGGAAGAGGTAATGTGTGTAAGATACAGAAGTTGAACATTGGTTGGTTGGTTGGTTCCTTAGTTTAGGGGCTGCGAAGTTGAACATTCTATCGCTAGAGGGTGTTAATGCATTTTTTCAGCAGTGCCAACATTATTGCTTGGCTGGTTTTGCTGCCTAGTTCGAAACATGGAATTGCAATGGTAAAAGTGGACTAATGCCCGATGCTCACGGTAAAATTTTCCTTCAAATTTATTGTACAATAATTTAATTTTATAAAATTTCTGTTGCTCACGGTCAAATTCAAGTTTTATAAAACCTTTGATAAAACTTTCCATAAAATAGGACATGTTCTATTCTGTAAAATTAATTTTACGAAACGAACCAATCAGGGAAGCTGACATGAAGATGATGCAGGCGCCACGTGGTGAGAAGATTGTGAAGCTCGCTTGTAAACAAACACTTCGAAAATGGCAGGCTCCGGCTGGACTATGGAAGCTGTTAGTGTTTGTGTGAGGTAAAAACGCCCATATACCACAGTAGAAATGCAAGAAGGGAGGCAGAAATCTCAATATGTTTCACAAATTCGACCGAACACAAGCCAGGCTGATGTGAAGGCGAAGATAAACGAGCTTCGAACTCACTTGCAGTCTCATTTCAGGAGAAATGGCTTACCTCATGTTAGTGTCCTGTCGAATAATTTTGGGACCAATAAGATCTAGGAGTTTTTTAAAACTGCTTTCCTCCATTCTTAGAAAATTCCTATATGAATTCTGATCTTCTAACCTCAACTCATTTTCGACCAAGGACAGCATTCCTCTACTCTTCTCTTCTTTTTATCCATTCCCGAGACCAGGACTTCCTAGCATTTTATTTTCTTCCTTTTTACCACTTTATGACATATAATTGTAGCTAAAGCAGCAATTTTTGCTTTGTTTGTTGGAGCCATACTATCAAACCAATGTGTGTTGAACAGCTGATGATTCTTGGTTCAGAAGTTTATTGGTAGATAGCAATCCTGATACATCCACGGATTTTATAAAATAATTTTACCGTGAACAACACAGCTTGCTTTCGTCAAATTTTTATAAAATTAGTTGTAAAATAAATTTTAGGAAACATTTTACGTGAGCAACGGGCATTAAGCTTTTCGTACAAACATAAACCTAAGGTAGGGCTTATGCCCCACACCCCATTGCTTGTTGTACAATTGGTAATTTTCGTCCACCAGTCATCTAACCAAGCTTTAACTACAACATACAAGGGCTAAGTAAACATGAGGTAGCGGGAGCCAAGTCGGTGTGTCGTACAAATTCGCTACGTCCCGTCCACAACTCTTGTCATTGTTGACTCCAGTGCGCCATTCATTGGCCGCTACCATCGATACTCGGGCCAAGTGTGAGATGCAGAGTGTGATACGTTTTCTCCAGGCAGAGTAATTTAAAGCAAACTAAGAAAAAAAACTCTCGTCCGGCGTGGTTTTGATCTAAGACAATGCACAACCGCACTATGCCAACGTGACAAAAGACCTTCTCAAAGAATTCAAGTGGGAAGTTTTCGACCAATTGCCGTTTGGTCCAAGCGTAGCACCGAGTGATTTTCACCTCTTTCGAGAAATTAAGGTATTGTTACGGCTGTGAGTTTGTTTCATCGCTCGCCGCATGAGTCACAACTGCCTCAGGGCTGGGCTGTGCTCTGCCTCAGTGTATTGCGTGCGCCTTATGCAACAGGTCTACTAGGACAAAGGGATGGTCCAGAATATTCGTGACCCAGCCGGCGATGGAAGCCGCGAGAAGCCGTGAGCCCTGGATGGGTCTAGAAGCATTTATTGAGTCACCGGCCTGCTATATAAGAGCGACCTGCCAAGCAGTTGTTGTTGTGTGTTTTACGAGCTAGTGCGAGCGTTTATCCTGAGCGACAGAAGTGTGGTGACTTGCGAAACCCCTAGTGAAGCCGATTCTCTTCACAGCGAAGCAGCGTGTAGCAGGTTTTCGTAAGTAACTGTAATTTGTGTACATAGGGAAGAGTTGCATGTAGTTCTGTCAAGGCCACCAGACTCATTAGCGAGAAGATTAACTGTTGACAAGTGAAAGAGGGCAAGAGCTCTCCATAAGCAAGAGACTTGAGGAAACTGGAGTAAGGTTCTAATTGCTTGTATTTGCTGATGAGTAGTGTATCTTTCTGGCCACAATAAAATTAATTATTTCTTTAAAGGAACAATCTGTGTTGTACTTCAACCCACCGTAATCCAGTTAACAAAAGTGTCACTAGGGGGTGGCACGTAACAGTATGGTTGGGCGGCAACGCCTCGCGTAGAACTTCAGAAGACTGTCCACACTTACCCACCTCACTGACGGCAGAATTCTTAGCAGAGGGCATTGGAAAGCTGGTTTCATGATGCGACAAACGTTTCAATAGTTTTGGCAATTGTGTTGAAAAAGAAGTATAAAACAAGTCCAGTCATTCGTGGTAACTGTGAACCACATATTGTAATGATATATAAGGCAAATGTATTAAAATGAAAGAACTAGTCCTAGATTATAGTTTATTTTAAATAAATAGTACATTATGCAACGAGCCTATAATGGCAATAATTAAGACACGAGTATGTTTATAAAACGAGCGTAGCGAGTGTCCAAAGAGTGTCTTAATTACCATTATGTTCGACGTTAATTATAACTATTTTATGTTCGAACATAAATATTCATAAATATCTGTCGAGATTTCACCAGTTTTATGTACTGAACAGAGCGCATGGGACGCAGAGAATACCTCATATTTGACCATGGCCTCCTGGAATACCTCACTATGACACTCGCCATGCAGTGAAATTTAAAATAGGGGGCCATGGAAGTGAGCACAGGTGCGATGCTATCCTCACCTAATTGGTCACACGACTGTTTCTTGAGCTCTGATTGGTGGGAAAAACTGTCTCATAATGGAGACTTGTACTATAATGAGCCTCATTATAGTACCGTTTTCTGACATATAATATTTACATTTCGACATTGTCGAACATAAAATAAATATAATAATTATATATGGAGAATACTAGATTTTACCCTGGTGCAAAGTTACACTTACATTCGGGGTAACATTGAACCACTGTACAAAATTCCATAAAGAGTAAAACGTATGCACAATGTGATTAACCCTCTTAGTGCCAGAGTCGCTGTGAGCGATCCTCATAAAATGAACGAAACTTGCCAGCGTCACTCTCAGAGACGCTTCTTTTTTGTATTCTTAGAGGGGCTTACAGACCGAAAATGGCGTCTAAACTTGACGTGACCATTAAAGAGAGTTCTAGCAACCATTTCCTGGCAAACATCTCTTGCTTTCTGTCTATCGATATACTCGAGCGATATTTGAAATTCCTTGACTTGTTTACGTGCGACTCGTAAAAACATGGCGTCCAAGGGAAGGAATCATTGTTTGAGAGAGGAAGAAATTGAAGAATTAATGATTGATGAGTCAAGTGGTGAACTCTTGGACTTCGTGGACAGTGATTGCGATCTTGTGTGTGATGAATCAAGTGCCGATTCCGCTTCGTACAATGAATTGCCTGCGCTGAATGCGATCGTACATAACCAAACAAGTGATAGTGATGGTAATGATGTTGATAGTAATAGTGACTGGGAAGAAAGGAATGTTGACCAGGACAATCCTCCACAGGCTACACAACCAGAAATGTGAACGATAAAACTACAGGGTGCCCTTCTGTTTATTTATTTTCACTGTAATTATTTTTATTTTATTTATATCAACAATGCCATTGTTGGTGTACGGTATTTTATAAATATGCTAGATTTTAGAATTTCGGATTTTTGACACCCCTGCTGATGTTTTTTAAACTAAAAAACTGCATTCCCTGGTTCTTTTGTTATGTATGTGTGCTCTCCAGTGTTCATTTTTATTCCATTTATAAGCGTGTGGTAATAGGAATAATCAAACTTTCTAATTTTTATTTTACAGAAGAAATTATTTTAATTAAATAATTAATAAAGAAAGAAAAAAGTTTCATAATGATTTGAAAATTTCCCTGAATTTAGGTAGCTATGTTTTGCACTCCCTGACTAAATTTCGCTTTCGTATCTTTCAAAACAGAGGATATACATTTTTTTTTCTGAATGCCTACATTTTCCATTAAAACAGCCTGGCACTTTTAGACTTTACCTTTTCGCCTGGCACTAAGAAGGTTAAGTCTGTTTAGCGTAGTCACACGAGGTTTTGATCCTGTCCTATAATACTGCATGTAATATGTCACATCTCTCACTACATAATTCTCACACACATAAATTGCAAGGATCATGATATTTCTTATTAGAACAGATTGGATTATTGAAGCCATGCGATGCGAACCTCGTAAATGCATGCATCAGGTCAAAATGGGGTGGTGTCCAATCTCTGATCGTCATCGCGTCAGCAGCATAAAGCGCGTACCAAATGTCATTCTTTTCCTGTTCTTGTTTATTCACTGCTTTCTGAAAGAGAGTCGTGGATGGCAAAAGCATAGAATTTCTTATGACTATTATTAGGTAGTCATCCCCTGATAATAAAATTAATAATAAAAACACAATAATAATCACAACAAAATTAAAACATGACAAGACGGTGGTTCAACCAGAGGTGACATATGGAAGCGAAACAATGTTTAAAGTTACTCCGAAAAACAGAATCGACTAAATTCTAAAAGTAGAAAGAAGAATAGCAAGAACGTGCATAAATAAAAAATATCAGAATGATAGACAATGACAGATAGTACCAAATGAAGTGGTATACAGAGAACTGGAGCCCATCACTGATACTATTCGGGAGAAATGGATTTCTTTTTTTGGTCACATTATGAGGACACCGGAATCCAGATTATCAAGAAAAATTGTTGAGAAACTTTGGAATATGAAACAACAAGTAGGATGGATTAAGGAAATGATAGAAGATATGAATGAATTAGAAATGACCTTGGATGACTTGCAAAACAAAACAAAATTTTAGAAAACTGAAAGACATAAAAATAAGATTTCAACCAAAAATAGACAAACGTAATACAATAAAAAGGGTATTTACAGATGAGGAACGCCTGAGAAGATCAGTGCGAATGAAAAGCTACTGGGCAACTCGGAAAGAAAACTACTGAATAAGAGGACCAAGAAATGACTGACTGAAGTGGTCCAATGAGGCCGTAAAAGCATAGAAGAGCACATACAGGAAATGATGTTTGCCGACGATCTAATGATAAGGGGCAATGGAGAGGCAGAGGTGCAAGAAATGTTGAATTGAGACAGTAAAACAGTATGGTGTGAAATTTAGTGCAAAGAAGTGTGAAACAATGGTGACAACTAGAAACAGGGGAAGAGTAACAACAGATATATTGATAGGAGGAGAAGTATTAAAGAAGGTGGATGGTTCCATGTATTTAGGGAGTGTAATAGAAGTAAGTGGTAGAAATGACAAGGAGATCAGAGAGAGAGGAAGACAAGCTCAGGGATTCCTGCAGAGCATGAGAGGTCTGGTTTGGAGCAGAAGAGCAAACGGGTATTGTATAGAACGTATTATGTCCCAATACTCGCCTACGCATTAGAAACTTGGGTTATGAAGAAGATACAGGTGAGCATGATCCATGCTTGCGAAATGATATTTCAGAGAAGCAGATTAGGAATAACAGGAAGGGATAGAGTGAGAAATGAGGAGACTGAGAGAGATTGTGGAAGAGAAACCCTTACAAGAGATCATAGAGAAGACAAGAATGAGTTGGTACGGACATGTTAGGAGAATACAGGAGAGCAGGATACCAAGGAGGATGCATGTGATGGAAATGGATAGGGGCCGTATTTTTTGGTGATAGCGATACGTGCAAAATTTTTTCATACCTCCTTTCTTGCCTATATATGACCTTGTAGGTACTTAAAGTAGCGTATTTTGGCAAAATGAACTCGCGAAAGATCACAAAATCTGATTTATTGCACGAATTCCACAAATAATCACGAAATATACTCCACGTGGTACGAAAATGCTAAATATTATCGAAAAAGCTCTCCAATACACGTTTAAATGCGCTGAGGCATTGCCCGTCGTGGTTTCCTTCTCATTTGATTGATAGTGCTGCATATTCTCTACACAAAAGCCTACAACCCCGGAAGTATTATGTGTATTCAGTTCCGCGATCTCTATGGCTATCTATGAAAATCGTTATCCGCTATCGATTACAGCAAATGGCGTTGTGATCGTAGATACATCAGAGCGAGTTTGAGACTGATAAAACTATCGGCAAACATCCAGCATTTAAGTGTAAAAATGCCAAAAATTAAAGTCACAATTGTTTTCTCGAGGGCCGAGGAATACAACAGTGAGGTGTTCTATGTATTTGACGCTGCAGGAAAGTTTCTGATGTGTAAATACTCCTATGTTCGTATTCAGTGGGAGCGAAAAGACACTGCAGAGATTCAGCAACGCATAAAAAGAGGAAGAAAGAAGGAAATGAACATAATTCTAAGCGGCAAATAACATTCGGCGATACTCTACACATCGCAAAGAAGCTTAAAAACCCACTTATCACATAATCTGTTAGATTTATCCCATACCATAATGAAGATTTCAGAAGAAACATTGTTCATTATGACAATTTATTTCGCGAAATATCCACAAAAATAACACCGAAATCAGCGGTTTTATTTCACCAAAAAATAAGGCCCTTAGAAATGGAGGGTGAGAGACAGGTGGATTGTGAGTGTGAAGGAAGGAGTGCAGTAAAGAGGAGAGGAGTGAAAGGTGGTGGGAGGATAGAAAACAATGGAGAGGCTTATGTTTCAAGCAGACCCAGCCGGGGGCTGGAAACTGTAGAAGATGATGATGACCTGGAAATAGAACAGTAATGTACATGGAAGAATACGGATTCTAGTTGGATGTTGTGTAAGTAAATTTTTGATCAGTGTGAACAGCACCCATTTTTACTCTGGTAGAATGAACTGAGATCTTAGTTGCAACTCTTTGATCAGTCAATACGAATTTGCCCAATGAGTTAAAACTGACGATGACATGTCCCTTTGGTCATTAATCTTGCCTCTTCGATCACACTCACAAGACTGAGTGCACCCCATTTTAGCTCTTGAACCTGGAGACTCCTAGGTAAGAGGCAAGCGAATTACTCCTTAAAAAACAAAAATCATGGAAATACATTTCATTGCTGGCCAACAGTGGGATTCAAACCCACTTATCTGCCAAGTTGCAAATGGATTGACCCCATGGCCTAGTGCAGTGACTTAGCTAGCATAGCTGCTGCTTTTGGTTCCTGGGAATAATTCATGTATTAAGTTAAAAATTTCAGCTCCCTATATAAACGGCATGTTTGCATGAAAATAAGTCTACAGTTATTTGTTAGTACAAGATCATGTGGTCTATTTTTCTTAATCACACCCAGAAAACCTTTTCTTCCATTAATTCATGAGTATATACATAAATCAACCTTCAAATCCTTTTTTCTTTACTTTTATTTCTGTTCTAGGCTCTGTTTTTTGGCATTCTCAAGCCCAGAAACCTGCAAGAAGGCGATGGAAGAAATGTCGAATGTTCCTTACAAGGACATGGGCCACCTTGACATTCGACCCAAGGACGATTACGCGTCCTTGCCAGCAGGCAACAACCAGAGGCCAGATGATGAGAAGAGAAAGCAGTGAGTTCATATTTTATGTAGAATTTATCATTACACTTACCTATAGGAAGAGTTACTTACAGTTCACTGCACCACATTGTTTTCTGCCAGTGGGACTAGGATGAGCATCGGGATACCACACATTTTGCAAGCCCGGAATTCTGGAGTGTTCGATAATAATAATAATGTTATTTGTTTTACGTCCCTTTTAACTACTCTGGCTTTTGGAGACGCCGGGGTGCCGGAATTTTGCCCTGAAGGGGGTCTTTAACGTGCCAGTAAATCTACTGACACGGCTCCCTCACATTTGCGCTCCCTCAAATGCCAGGATACAAACCTCTGAGCCAGTTGATATGTATACTGCGGAACTAATTGCCATCTATGAAGCAGTCGATTCCTACATGTTTCCCGCAACACCCCTTAGTGCAGCGAGACTCGAATCACCTTTCTGTGGTTTCCAAGCCACATGGGAATCGCGGGAAATGAGTTAGGAAGGAAGCTTGTAGTTTTCCGTGACCGTTAATCTGCAATCATGTGCCATGGGGGTTATGAGTTAGCAGATCAAGCTGCAAAAGAGGCGGTATCACTAGCACCTCGGCTAATGGAGGTACCAGCTATACCGTATTTACTCGCCTATAACACCCCCTCACCTATATCACACACCACCACCACCTTACCCCCTCAATTTTCTACTATTATTGGGGGGGATAATTGTAAAAAAGAATTGCGAAGGGGAAATAATCAGAAAAATGCAGCAAATCGGCCTACAAGATTCCGGTTAACGGTAAAACCCGCGCTTTTGCCTGCATCACCTGTGCATCGTTGACCTCGACAATGGTTACTCACTCCCCCTACCCCCAGCTTACGAGTTCCTTGTCTCGCGTCCCGTATGGCCGTTTGTATTGTATAATTAAGGTGCTTGCAGTACACAAGCAGGACTGAAAATTAGCAATAGAACAAGTTTTACAGCATACTTCAAGTTGAAAGTACTAGAATTTGCTGCAGAAAGTGGAGTGAAAGCGGCGAGTCGTAAATACGAAGTGCAGCCGTGTATGATTCGTTATTGGCGCAACCAGAAGGACAAATTATTGGGAACCAAGAAAACTTCTAAGTCCATCTGCGGTATCAAAAAAGGAAAGTACGAAAATGTGGTCGGTATTACAAACAAATCTTCCGTATTTCATGTAGGCCTAGTTGACACGTAACATATTGAACACTGCGTAACCTTGAACTCGATGCGCGCAATGCTGTGAGTGGCCGCAGCGCTGTCTTAGTCCTGTGGCCAGTCAGCTGTGATGATGCAAGAGTGTGGCTATTATCACTTTTATCATAAATAAAGTCAAGGTTAAAATAACTATTTTGTGTGTTGATTTAAGGGTGCTAGGTGCTTCTTTGTGTGCCTTTATACAATGCAATCCTAACCTATATCAAGGGAAATTTTCACCTGTTATACCTTCCCACCTCCTATTTTTGAGCCAAAAATTCGGGGGGAAGGGGGATGTTATAGGCGTGTAAATACGGTATGCTCTCAGTTACGCCGACAAGTACTGGCATTCTGGGGGAGAGTCAGTGGCTTGCTGACCCAATGCCTAGCAAACTGAGAGCGATCAAGGGCACGTGCATGTGTCGGAGCTCTTTCTGGTCATGGAGGGAGTCGCTCATTTTGTGTAGACTAAGGATAGGTCATGCAAGATCCACTCCCCCCCGTACCTAATGAGAAGGGAATGCTTGCCACGGTGGGTGAGTGGTTATAGTGTCGGACTATCAACCCCAAGATTGCAGGTTCGCCCCTGGCCATGGTAAGTGATTTTTGAAGGCGCAAAAATCACGATACTCATGTCATACGTTGTTGGCATGTTAAAGAACCCATTTGAATTCAGTAGGCCGTGTTCAATGGCAAAATTAATCTCGGGATTTTCCGCCAACACAAAGTTCCTCAATTCTCTACTTGAAAGCGCTGTAGTGTCAAGGAGTTTAGATATCTAACCTCCTTGACTTTCATAGCGTTCAAAGGAACGACGAAATTCGACATGCAAGCTACCCTCGGGGTGTCAATTAACAAAGCTTGCACCAGGCACCCGAGGCCATACGATATTATTATTATTATTATTAGAAGGGAAGACCCTCCCCTTCCCCCTCACACACACACTTTGTACCTGTGGAGCCGTACTCACCTTGGCCCACATTTTTACAGTGTGTGTGGATCTTGCTGACCTACAAAGAAACCTTGGTTTGCAGATGACACTCGATCTTATATTAGCCAATGATGTGGTGGCTTTACATCTCGTCATCCGCTTACAGTGAGAGTGGGTTTGGGCCAGCAATCTAAATTCTCAAGTGTGTATTGGACTCAAAGAACTGGTTCTTTTTTGATATCCTGGTTTGTTTTTTCATCACTTTTACCCTTATGGACAGTGTTTGAACACGAAAATCTCACCATGACACAATTTTAACTTCTTTCCCTTCTTCCTCTTCTCTTCCCGAAATCTCTTCAACGTTTGGCAGTGTTCCTGTTTCCTTTGTTCTGTCCTAAATGTTCCAGTCTTCTGCTTTTCAGGTACTGTAAGTTTTGTATTAATTTTGTTTCTGAATCTCCTATCATTTACATCATGCTGCCTGCCTGCCTGCCTGCCTGAAGTCTTCCTCTTTTCCATGAAACCAATTGGTTTGAAATGTTTACTACATCAAAGATCTTCTTTGTAAATCTATTGTTGTTCATTCTCTGGATGTGCCCATAGAAAGTTAGTCTGTGTTTTCTAATCATATCTGTCTTATCTCTGCGCTCGTATAACTCTTTGGTATGTCTCTTCATCCATATGCCATCTCCGTATATTTTATTTTTAGGCCTTTTTGTTTTTTCAACCATCCACCCCTAAATCTTAATGTCCACTAAATTTGTATAGTTTAATCTGTGTTAAGAGGGGCAGATGATGTTGCTACAACGTTTCTGATTGGCACCGGGAAGATCGGAGAACGTTAAACATGAAATTTAACCATGTTTTCCGTTGGCCTTCCCGGGTTACTTTTAACTTCTCGTTCGCGGAGATTGATTGTGAACCGACCCATAAGGTAGTGTGCATTTCAACTTCCTTTTCTTTCTTGTTCCCGGGCTATTGTGAACCAGCCTTAACTTCATTTTCGGCTAGTCTCGCTTCGTAATACCTCTGTATTTACTCCCGTGACCGACAAAAGTATATCTCGATGATGACCGGTGGAACGTTATTTTGCACCAATCACTTTCAAATTTATGCACAAAATATAGTCATTTAAAATCTCGGTTAAATACGTTAATGGGCAAAATCGGACCAAGGGACTGGAAATGGAGGGGGGATGTGGGCTTTTTTCGAAAAAGTGAAATATCACTATAACTTTCTTAATATGTGAAAAAACTAATCCATTCAAAGTTCGTACTATTCTTCGAATCATCATCATCAGCTTTTAAAGGCTAAAAGGCTTATCATTGCAGCCATTTCTTACGGTCTTCAGCAGTTCTCTTCATATTGGCATACGAGGCACATTCCATTTCCTGGACAATGTTCTTGAGATACGATTGTCTTGGTTTCTTCCCCAAAATTTTTCCTTCAAAAATTACCTGGAGGAGAGTGTCGTGTCTGAGTATGTGTCCCATGAATTTTGCTTTCCTTTTCTTGATGGTGTTAACAAGCATCGATTCTCCTGAATTTGGTTCAGAACAAGCTCATTTGTCTTTCTTTCCATCCAACTTGTTCGGGTCATTCGACTCCAAAACCACATTTCAGCTGCCTCAAGTTTTGATTCTTCTCTTTTCCCAAGTATTCCTGTTTCACAACCATAGGTCAACACACTCCAAACAAAAATCTTGAGAAATGACTTCCTTATCTTCAAGTTGAGGTGCTCATTGAGCAGCAAATTCCTCTTATTTTGAAAGGCTTTCTTCGCCAACACTATTCTTTTCTTAATTTCTGAGATGCATCTTCCCAAATAACAAAATTCCGTTACTTGTTCAATGGAACTATCATTTAACATTATATTAGCTTCTTTTTTTTTTCGAGTAAAGGCTAAAAACTTATCTCAGTTAAGGTTTTTGATAGCACCAACCATTGACCAAAGGGGTGGGGAAAATGGAGTTTTAACAGATAAAAAAAGAATTATACCTCCCTTAATAGGCACAATATCAAAATTACCTAAAGCTTTTTTCTGAAAGAATTTTTGAAATGACCGCCATCCCTACGCCAAGAGATGAGCAAGATGTTTTCAAATTGGGCTTCTCGAAACATGTGGAACTTTTGAAGGTGTACAACAATTGAGTCGTCCAGTTGCAAAACTCGTTTAATCCACTTGTGAATAAGGATCATGTCGTAAATTTTATATACTCGAATACCACCCGCACATTTTTAAACAAAATCGGACATGAAAAATTGGGGTGCGGGTCTTATTTGAGTCACCCTGATTTTAAAGATTTAAATTGCCCGCCACGCGCGATATCGGGTGTTGCGAGTATCCGCTAGATGGTGCTAGCCTTCTTCCAGCCATCACTTTGTTTTACCGTAAGCGTAAGCAGGTGGCGTCATACAGTGTCGCGCACGTTTTCCGAGTGTAAACATGAGTTGTGCAAAGCGTTTGCGGTCGTTTAATGTGAGTGAGAAGCTGAAGTTATTGGAAATCGTGCCCGGTAGGAAATATGATATTGACGAGTCATGTATTCGTGATTGAGCGGGATGACGTCTATGCTACAGCCACTGGATGTCTGCGTGAACCACCCGTTCAAAGCAGCCTTGAAACAGCTGTATACGGAGCAGATGGCGGCCGATAAGCACACACTGACTCCAACTGGTCGTATTCAGCGCCCGGAAGTTCAGCTGCTATGTTTGTGCATTTTGACGGCATGGAATCGTATCTCGGGTGATGTCATACGAAAGAGCTTCAAGAAATGTAGTATTTTGAATGCTATGGATGTCAGTGATCACGACATTTAGTGGGATAGTGATAAAAGTTCCGAAGTTGGTACTTCTGATGACGATGAATTAAGTGTTTGTGTACTTTTATTCGTATTTTTAATCGTTTGATGTGTGTTATTATAGGACGACTTCAAAACTGTTGGAAACTATTTTGGATAAATGCTATTCTGTTTATTTAGTTAAGATTGTACATATTTTTTTTTTTTTATTTATTTTTTTTAAATTTTGTTCTTCAAAATCAGGGTGCGGGTCTTATTCGGGGGCGGGTCGTATTCGAGTAAATACGGTAATTATTATTATTTTTTTATTTTTTTTATTTTATTTTTTTTACAGGGTCTTTATATTTGCTTGGCAAGGACATTCTGGCTCCGCCAGTGACAGCTCAGTTCCCGGCTGCCGCCCGCGCTTATATACAGCAGAATACGTTGCTGAAAGTCAGTAATGCATTTTTACTCACCATGTTTACAGCAGATGCTGAAAGTGTTTCCCATCTGCTGCCAATCATAATAGGCATCTCCTTATGAAGTTTCCGGTTACTCCTGTTAATTTAGCTTCAGTAAGGAAATCTTCACGTCTATTTTTATTGTTTACTGAACCTGTACATTTGAATCTCTTAGCCAGTTGTCTTATTGTCCGATTTATAGGAATGGGTCCCCCTGGAAATCTCACTCGAAACTTTTGTCTTGTTCTAGTGCACGATTTCCTGCACTTGACGTACGTATTGTGTAGATATACACGTTCACGTAACGAATATTTTACATAAAGCATTACAGCACTACACACAATCACAATAAAATACTACACAATACGATATACAGTACCGGTACGCAGTAGCTTTATAAAACACTGAAAGACTGAAACACCCAATTAGCTCAGAGCTCACACGTCTGCAGAAGAGAGAGGGAATACCCGGCTGGGGACCGGCGGCCAAGGTCGAGCGAAGGTCTACACAATACGTGCCATACATAACGTGCGCTAGAACAAGACATAAGTTTCAAATGATATTTCCAGGGAGACCCATTCCTATAAATCGGACAATAAATCAACTGGCTAAGAGATTCAAATGTACAGGTTCAGTAAACAATAAAAATAGACGTAAATGTCGTTATTTCCTTACTGAAGCTAAATTAACCGGAGTAACCGGAAACTTCATAAGGAGATACCGGTTATGTTTGGCAGCGGATGGGGAACATTTTCAGCATCTACTGTAAACATGGTGATACTGATTTTAATCACCGTATTCTGCCTCATAGATGCGCACGCGGCAGGCGGGAACTGAGCTGTCACTGGCGGAGCGCGTGGGCAAAAATGTCCTTGCCAAGCAAAAATAAAGACCCTGTATTTCATTTCATTTTGCCTTAAATTGTTTTGTTATTTTGTTTTTTGCTTTATTTTATTTTTATTTTGTTTATTTTTTATTTTATTTTGTTTTGTTTTATTCTGATTTTCCAGAAAACAAATACAATACAATACCAAAAAAAACACGAAGCAAAAAGCAATATTCAAAAACAAAAGAAGTCCAGAGAAACGTTTCTCATGAAAATGATTCTTATTCACAAGTGGATTAAAGGAGTTTTGAAACTGGACGACTCAATTGTCAAATTTAGTGATTTCAAAATATTTTCCTTGGCATGGTGGCTTCATTGACTTTGGGGCACACCCTCTCCTCTATTCCTTTCCTATCTGCCTTCCATGGCTCTACTTCTTTTCAAGTCCCTCATTCCTCATGTTTTTTCCACATTTCTTATTTTATACTCTGTATTTCAAAAGAAAGAACATGAAGGATATGGTGGGGGCTTGTAACAGTTGAGCTGGTATTGCAGAGTTTCTAAATCCAATTCCAATAATACACCGGGCTTCATTTTGGACATTCAATCGCTACAATTATACGTAAAATATTTGATCAATCCATCCTGAGTCAACATAGAATAAATTCTAATAGAGAAATAAATAGATAAATAAATTAAGTTTGCCTGTACCTTTATCGCCGTTATTCATGGTTAGTTGGTTCCTCAGTTTAGGGGCTGCGACAATGTCGTCATGTAGCCCCGTGTACTGTGGGTGTCTGTAGAATCTGTCTGATAACCGGTGTAAATTGTGATGGCCGTAGTAGTGTGTGTTATCTGTAATTCAGTGAAGGACTGCATACGATCAATTTCAAGTAGTTCCTGATCAATTTCAAGTAGTTCCTACTTTTGCTACCAAATTCTACTGTCAACGACACCTAGCTGTAAACCTGGCTACTAGATGCCACCACAACCCGCATCTGGTGTCGAACGTTGGAACTTCATAGAGCGTTAATCACATCTGACCTACAAATTTAGCTTCACACAATTCTAGTTAGTGGAAGGTACTTTTTACATGCCATAAATGTATGACATGGGCCTGCCGGCTTTACTTCCCCTCCGAAGGAAGGCATACTGAAGGATTTTGAATGCTCTTAAGAAATCCAACGACTTTGGCCGGGTTTGAACCCCCGATTTTGGGCATAGAAGCGCCATTATTCAATTCAACAAATACGATAAAAGGTCACACATTCTACAGCTAGTTACTTATTGTTTTAAGGGGTCCCCCTCATTGCGAAGTGGCTAGCGTTCTTGGCTGTCACTGCAGAGGCCCAGGTTCGATTCCCGGCTCTGCCAAGAAATTTATTTCTGGTCCGAGGGTTTGCACTCAGCCTCGGGAGGCAAAATTGAGAAGAGGCGGGTCTGATCCATGATGAACATATCAACCCTCCCCATGCAGGTATCGTTGATGATTATCCTTCAAGATGAAAAATGTCTGGGTGGAGGTCGTTCACAGTACAGTAGAACGTCGTTTATCCAGACGTCAAACAACCGGAACGTCAATTATCCGGACGAGAAAAAAAAAATGATGGAACAGCGTGCGCTTACTGTTGTTATGCGGAAGTGCCCGCTGCCTCCAGTAGTAAGTCGTTTCTAGTTTTCAATTGTTGTCTCTGCTGTCTTCTACCGTTTGTTTACTCTATAATGTTTCAACGTGTTACAGTACTCTGCGAGTGTGAGTACTGTACTGCATTACGTTGTGAAAATGGCTTCTACAAGTGACAAAAGGGAAAAACAGAATCGCAATGTTTTATCGATTGATAATAAGGTGGAGATCATTAATGAACTGAATAAAGGTGAGAGTATGCAGTGTCTAATGAGAACGTACAGTGTTGGAAAATCCACAATTTATGATTTGATGAACCGAAAAGGTGAAATTCAGTATTATGTATCGAAGTTAGATAGTGAAGAAGGGTCTAAAAAGAGAAAAGCCACGGATGAATAATTGGAAGAAGTGGCGTACTTATGGTTTATTCAGACAAGAAGTAAGGGATATCCCATTTCTGGACCTTGGTTATGTGAGAGTGTTGCAGCTAAATGAGAAAGAAGCTTGGTGGTTCTCCCTATGAAATGAACACATATTCTATTATCCGGGAAAACGTTATCCAGAACACTTTCGGTCCCATTTAGTCCGGATAAACGATGTTCTACTGTATAAAGGGTCATGAAAAAAAAACACAACTCGCTGTATCACAATTCTTCACTGTTGATCACTTTCGTGATAGAGGTAAAAAAAATATTACTTTGCACAAACAAGCCATTCTGTGGTGATGTTGTTGCCATGTTTTTGCATTGTTGGGTTGTATTGGATATCGAGCGGTAATGTTTAACCTCGAATGGGAAACGATAGAATTCCAATCACTTATTAACTTCTGTTCTATTTTCAATTGCCACATGTTAACTGACCCAAATAATAAGGCTCAGGTATTTGGCAACGGTTCAACACAGGGTGGACGATTTCTAGGTCTACCTCTGCATTAAATCCTACAGAATATTGAAGTCGATGGAAATCCATTGGAAATGGTAAAAAGCTTTTAAGTATTTGGGGAGCATACCGTATATACTCGAATACCACCCGCACATTTTTAAACAAAATCGGACATGAAAAATTGGGGTGCGGGTCTTATTTGAGTCATCCTGATTTTAAAGATTTAAATTGCCCGCCACGCGCGATATCGGGTGTTGCGAGTATCCGCTAGATGGTGCTAGCCTTCTTCCGGCTATCACTTTGTTTTACCGTAAGCAGGCGGCGTCATAAAGTCTCGCGCACGTTTTCCGAGTGTAAACCTGAGTTGTACGAAGCGTTTGCGGTCGTTCAATGTGAGTGAGAAACTGGAAGCTGAAGTTATTGGAAATCGTGCCCGGTAGGAAATCTGATATTGACGAGTCATGTATTCGTGATTGAGCGGGATGACGTCTATGCTACAACCACTGGATGTCTGCGTGAACCGCCAGTTCAAAGCAGCCTTGAAACAGCTGTATACGGAGCAGTTGGCGGCCGATAAGCACACACTGACTCCAACTGGTCGTATTCAGCGCCCGGAAGTTCAGCTGCTATGTTCGTGCATTTTGACGGCATGGAATCGTATCTCGGGAGATCTCATACGGAAGAGCTTCAAGAAATGTAGTATTTCGAATGGTATGGATGTCAGTGATGACGACATTTAGTGGGATGGTGATAAAAGTTCCGAAGTTGGTACTTCTGATGACGATGAATTAAGTGTTTGTGTACTTCTATTTGTATTTTTAATCGTTTGATGTGTGTTATTTTAGGACGACTTCAATACTGTTGGAAACTATTTTGGATAAATGCTCTTCTGTTTATTTAGTTAAGATTGTACATAATTTTGAGTAATTTTTTATTTTTATTTTTTTTTCTTCAAAATCAGGGTGCGGGTCTTATTCGTGGGCGGGTCGTATTCGAGTAAATACGGTACTCACAGAAGATGGTACAATAAATTAAGAAATTGGAAAGAGAATCCAACAAGCTAATGGGTTTTACCAGTGTGTGAGAGGTTTAGTATGGAACCACGAAGTCCCAGAGAAATGCTAGAAAGTTCTATTCTCAATGTATTACACACCAATTTTGATATATGCAGCAGGTACTTGGACCACAACAAAACGCCATGAAAGCCGAATCCAAGCAGCCGAGATGAAGGAATAATTGGGAAGACACAGAGGGATAAAATCAGAAATGTGGACATTAGCGAGAGAACTGGGTTCCCAAAACTGCAAGACGAGATAGAGACCAGTAAGCTGAAGTGGTACGGGCATATGATGAGAATGGAAGAATATAGAGTACCAAAAATAATATTTATGGAGAAAATACCAGGAAGAAGACCACGAGGAAGTCCCAGAAAGAGGTGGATAGATCCGGTGAAGGAAAGCATAGAGAAGAGAGGAGTAAAAGAAAAAGAAGTATTGAAAGAAGGAAATGAATGGTGGAGGGATAGACAACTGTGGAGCTCCTTGATTCGCAACCCGAACCAGGGAACTGTAAACAGGAAATGAAGAAGAAATACTGTAACTACTATACAAGGGTGGGTCAAATATAAACAGGAATTTGAATGTATCGTTGCTGTTAGTAATAAATCTTAGGTGGGGCCTTGTCATCATGTTGGTGGGGGTGTCTGAAGAAGGGGTTTGCGCGCACCCTCATGGCGATGGAGCTGGGCTGCTTCAGTGCGCTATGAGTGAGCAACAGGTGCACGCGTCTGTTGCGCAACGCATCATTATCAGATTATTCGCGAAAGAGGGCAACAAACCTGAAATTTTGAGACGGCTCCGCGCACAGTTTGGGGAAGAAACACAGTCGCAGACTCGGTATGAGTGAGCTAAAGAATTTGTGGAAGGAAGAGAAGCTCTGGAAAATAAACCTCGTGAAAGGAGGCTGCGGACAAGCATCACACCCGCAACATTGTTGCCATTCGTGACATTATTGAAGCGCAGCTCAACGACGCCGGCAACCGATCCAAAAACCTCGTTCTTCTCCACGACAATGCAAGGCCGCTTTAACACGTAAGATTCATTGGACAACTCTGGAAAACCCTCCATACAGTCCAGATTTATTGCCCTGCGACTAAGATTTGCTTCGACCCCTCAAACAAGACCTGGGAGGACAGAGGTTTGATGATGATGCAAGTGTAGAAGAGTTGTGCGCAACTGGCTTCGCACACATCCCTCTTCTTTCTATCAGGGCGGGATAAAAAAATTGCCAATCCGTTGGAGAATATGTGTATTGAATGCAGAAAACTATGTAGAAAAGTGATCTCTATATGTGTGTGGGGTTTGGTGTGGGTGTTACTCACGATAATTTGGAACTCAAGGGACCAGAGAATAAGTTCAATTTACCGAGAGTTCAAAATAATAGGAGTTAAATAACCAAGAGGGAGAGGAAAATTCAAATAAACAAGAGTTAGATTTTCGTGATTTTATTACTGTACTTAGTTACTGATTTTTATTTCACAACATTTGTCTTCTACACTGATGAATCCTCAAGACGGGAAATTTCACCCTGACATGACCTTTTTCTATTTGCACTTGAGGCACTTCCGGTAACGTAAACTTTGTCTTTCAAAATCATAGACAATGTAGATGGTAAAATGCCGAACTGTTTGGCGACATCTCTTTTATTTTAATCGTCTATCCTCCACCAGCTTGATTCACACGCTCTTTTTCACTTCTGGAAAGACACTTGTGTACTTCCTTGAACTCATTTTGATACTTAGAAATTTCACAAATCAAACATTTAACGTTTGGAAGAAGACTCAAGACTGCGAACTCACTCATACATCTCATTATTGATGAAAACAAACGACAGGTCTGTCCATGATAACAATACTGTAATCCCGACTTCAAATTATGTAGTTGGGTAGCCCGACTTTAAAATATAGAATATCGGCGAGCAAGATGCCATTCCTACAACTTCAAATTACCGAGGGGACCAAATTACATAATGTTTTACAATTTATCGTGTATTTTTCAAGGGACGGGGAACAAATTTCAAATTATCGAGAGTCGACTGTACATCATCCTAATTAGCTAACTAGGAAATAACAATAAGAAAATGATCTTGGAAGTAATATCTGTTCCCGAAGGAAACAGGATGTAAAATTGTCCGATTGAGCTATGTACATTAACAAATTCACAAAGAAATTTGATAAAATGGTCCGGCTAGCTCAAAACAGTTGCCAGCGTTTCGCCCCAGTGTACCAATAGGCTCTTCAGTTGGTTATAGTACACCTCACCAAGACGCGTGGCTAGTACATACTGTGAAGGCCGCTGCAAGGCACAAAATGTTGCCACGAGCAGAGCCAATGTACTACGGAAGTCAAAACTTCCTTTCAAAAATAATGTTAGCTTACCTTGCCAATCCATATTGGAAATAATATCTGTTCCCGAAGGAAACAGGATGTAAAATTGTCCAATTGAGCTATGTACATTAACAAATTCACAAAGAAATTTGATAAAATGGTCCGGCTAGCTCAAAATAGTTGCCAGCGTTTCCCCCAGTATACCAATGGACTCTTCAGTTGGTTATAGTACACCTCACCAAGACGCGTGGCTAGTACATACTGTGAATTCGTTAATAAGAAAATGATCATTAAAATAACGAAGTAAGAATGGAAACAAAAATACCGTATTAACACTCGATGCTAAAAGTAAATGATTATTAAAGAAAGCTTATTTATTTTGTGATAAATATCTTATGTAATACTTCTTTGAAGTTAGGGTGTATAAATATTTGTTTTCCTGCCTAATGTAATTGGGCTCAATTTGTGTTGACCAAGAGGAAGGCTTTCGTTAATAGAATTAGGTAACACTGAAAAATGGCTTCTATCACTTCAAAAGTAAATGAAACAATTGCGGTAATGAAAGGAACTCCCAGCGGCTTCGGTGGCGTAGTTGGTAGCATGCTGAGCTTCTATGCCCAAGATAGCTGGTTCAAACCCGGCCGAAGCCGTCGGTTTTTTTAAGAGCGTTATCAATCCCTCAGTATGCCTTCCTTCGGAGGGGAAGTAACGCCGGCGGTCCCATGTCATCGATTTATGGCATGTTAAAGAAGCTTCCACTAATTACACCTGTGTGAAGCAAAATTGTATAGGTTAGGGATGTAAACAACGCTCTTAGGTTTCTACGTTCGTTGCCAAGAGCCGACTGCGGTGGCGTCTAGTAGCTAAGTTCTGAATTAGGCCTAGTATTCGTTGACGGTGGCGTTTGGCGGCAAAAGTAGGAACTATTTGAAAAATTCAAAGTTGCAGTCCTTACTTGAATTGAAAAACAGATACACACACTAATACAGCCATCAAATTTAACACCGATTATCAGACAGATTCTACACACACCCAAAGTACACGGGGCTACATGACCGCGTTGTCGCAGCCCCTAAACTGAAGAACCAACCAACCGAAAGGAACTCGAACACATGCTGGTAACGTAATCTGCCTTGCCATTCCCGACCACCATTTTATATCGCTCCCGCCAAAATCATTCAGATTCTTTCTTTTGAAATGCAGGGTATTGCTTGTAGTTTTAGGGGACCATTCATCTTGGAACCTTGAGGCATGGAAGGTATTTTGTACTTGGAATTTGAACTAGCAGACGTGACTCACATGTATTAACCAGAAATCCTGCTTTGGTCACTACACCCCCTGCTGTAAGTAGAAAGGAGTAGTATTTAGAGTAGAAGCAAGGGTCATCATCCTTAGATGACCTCACTGTTCTGCCAGTTGAAACAACCTCCTCTTTGGGGTGGACTCTCTCCTCCTTTCCCATCTGCCTTTCATGGCTGTGTTTCCTTTCCATATCGCTCAATCCTTATTCTTTGAGAAGAAGCCTTCTCTATAGAACAGAGCCTCGCAGGCGCTGTGTGACGGCTGGGCCACTGTGCCTAGCCACTTGTCGAGCAAGGTACTGGCGCTAGCAGTAGCATAGCGCCCAACTAGTTCAACACATTTACACTTTATAACGTATTTAATAATCATAATTACTTACATGAATTTCAGAATCATCATCATCATTTCCCCTTATCCAGCTCCTGCCAGGTCGGGGTATTTATGGCACTTCTCCACTTTCCTCTTTCCTTCCACAATTCTTCTTCCATGATCTTCTTGTTCCAGTCCAGATTTCTTGTTCTTATGCTGTTCTTCACTGAAACAATCCACCTTGTTCTAGGTCTTCCCCTTGCTCTCTTACCCTTGCACTTTGCCTCCAGCATCTATCTTGGTATTCTGTATTCCTCCATCCTCTTTACATGTCCAAACCACCTTACTTTATTCTTCTCAATTCTCTCATTTAGTTTTCCCATCCCAACTTCCTAACATCTTCATTCCTCACTCTGTCTTTCCTTGTCTTTCCTATCATACTTCTTAGGAATTTCATTTCACTGGCTTGGATTCTACTCTCTTGGCTGCTTGTCAGGGTCCAAGTCTCAGCTGCATAAGTTAATATGGGTACATAGTACACTTTATACATTACGTCTTCGCTTTTCCTCGGTATTTCCTTATCCCAAACAAGTTTTCTTACACTTTGATAGAATGCATTGCTCTGCTGTACCCTCCTGCCAATCTCCATGTCCAACCTACCAGTTTGCATCAATTCACTTCCTAGGTATTTGAACGTGTCCACAATTTCCAAACTCTGACTTCCAATTTTCACAGTGTCCTTTCCTTGTCTTTCCCCTCTTGTCATCACCATGGTCTTGCTTTTCACTATACTGATTTTCAGGCCGTACTTCTGAATATTTTCGTTCAGTGTATCCAGAATTTCAGAGTAGTTAATGGAAATACTGTCCTTCAATTTCTAAACACTCATTGCCCCAACGTAGGAAGTTTTGGTACACTCGCTGTAAATCATCCTCACTGATATTTCATATCAGTGCAGTTATTTCGTTCTTGAGAACCTCCAGAGTACGAGGATTGTTTCTTAAGAGGTTCCTCCACAAGTAGAAATCGCATGACTCTGAAACTTACGAACACATTTACTGGATTACCGTACTTCTTCTTGAGAAGATAATTTTCCACTAGGAAAATTCGATGTTTAGTTCTATACCTAACCCTGTTCACTGGATACAAATTAACTTCATCATCATCATCTTGTACAGTTTCCAGCCCCAGCCTGGGTCTGTTTGGTACATAAGCCTCGCCACTTAGTCCTTTCTTCCCACCACCTCTCCGTTGTCACTCTGGTCCAGTCCTCTTCTCTCTTCTTGACACGTTCCTCCACTCCTTTCAGCCATCTATCTCTTGGTTCTTCCCCTTGGTCGTTTCTTCTGCATCTGCATCTCATGTATCCTCTTGGGAATCTTCTTCTCTTCCATTCTCTTTAAGTGTCCATACCACCTCAGTCTTGATGTCTCAATCCTACCCTGCAAGGGCTCCTCTTTTACTATTTCCCTGACCTTTTCATTCCTCACCCTGTCTCTTCTTGTTACTCCGATCCTACTTCACAGGAACTTCATTTCACTTGCCTGTATTCTGCTTATGTTTCTTTTCTTCATTATCTCAGGATCTCACAGGATACAATTAGCTTACAAGTGTTAATTATCTCAACTAATGTATCTTGCCAGCTCCATATGTAATAAATGGCATGACGGCATCCGGTGCTTCCCGACCTACTCTTATGTAATCGGCAAACACTATAGTCATCTAGCGCTGACTCAATGCGCTTCGCCCATCACAAGGTTCCGGTGAGGTTTCGATTTATAGGGAAGGCTCTTGCTGTATTAATTTTTTGTCTGTAATATTCATTTCACCTGCTTTAATTTTCATTGTCATCCATATCATTCAGGGCACATGACCTAGCGGTTTCTCCCCCTTGAAACAACAATCACCATCACCACCTTCTTTTCATCTTGATACAGCATCTAGGGTTGCCAGACGTTCCGTTTTACCCGGGACAATTCCGTTTTCTCTTGTTTTGTTCCACGTTCCGTTTTAATCTTTAACGGAACGCCAAATAGTCCGTTTTTTCTTTTTGGTTAATTTGATAATATATTCCATTTTGTACCAATTTTCAAATGTCCCGCTTCAGAATTCATTGAAATATCTAGCTTGTTTTCCGGTGATACAGGTTCAAGTTTAAAAAGAAAATGATTTCTATGCACTGTATTTGTCGGATAGATGGGTACTTGTTATAGATTTATTTTATGTAATATATACCCCCTGGCACTACAGCCCATTAAGGGCCTAGGCCTACCAAGCGACCGCTGCCCAGCTAATTGGCCTGCAAATATTGGGGTGACACGTGCTCAGTGCATCGGGTCCCCTCGGTCGATAATCTTGATTTTCGTGATCTGGGCGCTGCCTCACTGTCAGACAGCTACTCAATTGTCCTCACAAGGCTGCGTGCACCCTGATCCAGCCCTCACGTCAGTTTCTAAAATCCCTGACGGAGCTGGGAATCGATCCCGGGGCCTCCGGGCGAGAGGCAGGCGTGCTACCCCAACAGCACAGGGCCGGTTACAGATTTATTAGGGGCAACAAAATTAAGGAATATCTTAGTCCTTGTGAAGTTATTATTCAAGCATTCCCCCCCAATGATTTTACGGAGAGAGAATTTCTGTCGTGAATATCCAATGGAGAGATGATAGATACAGAAGCTCCATTAGTTTGATAAAACAAGAATTGTTCATATATTACAATTATGACGAAAATTGTAGTGAATTTTATCAGAAGGTACTTACAGATTTAAAAAATCCTTGCAAAGGGTCGTTCAAATGATGAGCATTTGTAAGTTACTGGTGTCATAGGCCTACTGTATATGATATGTTAGCAATATCTAGTTTTAATTTTGTGTATTTGATTATATAATGCTTATTTAATACATATGTGTATCATTTATTACAACATTTAACAACCTTGATTTTTTTTTAAATGTTTTGGGACGTGTGATCCGTTATTCCATTCTTGAAATCTGCCAACCCTAACAGCAACCTCTCTGCACAGATCTGATAACCTATTCTTGATTTTCTATTATCAGGGTGCTCATTCGTTCAGTTTCTGTAGAAGAGGAGGATAAAAACATCATGCAAGAGTTCAGAAGATTTGGCTGCATTGCTGCTCATATCTACCGCAAGGATGAAAACGACACGATAAAGAAAGGGTATGTAAATATGCTAGGAGAAAAGAACCATTTGGGGCTTATTCTATTGATATAAATTTAACACCCCCCCCCCCCCCCCCCACCACACAGTAGCTGTAAGCGTCAAGTCACAAGGGAAGTCCGGAGTTCACAGGTTTGAATTCCAGCTCAGACAGTGGCCTTCCTGTGTGTGTATGTGTCGTCGTCGTCAGCTTTAACTCGTTTCCGAGTATACATCTTCTTCCAAAACAGTCTAAAATAATCTAAGGTTGAGGTCTGTGGGCATGTTTGCGGTGACTGAACAGCCCAATGCGTGCATGAAACAAACGCCCACACAGATCACACAGAACTGTTGGTGGAGGGCGTGGCTGTGCTGCACGGAACTTTCGTGCTTGTCGCTTGGCCTTAACAATTCTACGACGTTCTTCTTCAAACATTTTGACAGCAGCCGGGATGGTCTGGCGCCAAGTTGAACGGTCTTTAACAAGCTGGTCACAGGTTTGTGGATTGAGTCCTGTCAACTTCATATTCTGCTTAAATTGGTCCTTGTAACGTCTCTTAGGGCCTCCATGAGGTCTGGTGCCGGAGGTGAGTTCACCATACAGAACCTGGCATGGTAGTCTCGTATCATCCATCCGATGGACATGTCCAATCCATCTAAGTTGATGACCCATGATGGATGATTCTATACTATTAGCAAGCGCTTTCTCAAGAACATCAAGATTGGTGATGTGGTCTTCCCACTTTATCTTAAGGATGGATCGAAGTTTCTGTTGATGGAAGCGCTCAAGCTTTCGGAAGTCATGTTGATAGAGGGTCCAGGTTTCACAGCCATACAACAATGTTGAGATGACAACAGCTTGGTACACCATGAGCTTCGTCTTCACGGTCAGATCTTGATTCAAGAAGACTCGGTGCGATAGTCGCCCAAATGCCGCATGGGCAGCACCGATTCTCTTCTCAACATCCTGCCCACAATTGCCGTGTACAGATAGCAGACTGCCCAGATACGAGAAGTGGTCTACTGCTCCAATGGAGTATCTGAGATAGAAATGTTGAAGTGTGGAAGGGAAGTGCCTGGTGAGGGTTGTGCCCGAACCTTGGTCTTCTGAACATTAATGGTGAGACCAAAACGTTCACATGCATTCTTGTAGCAATTAACAGTCTGTTGCAACTCCACTGGCGTGAGTGTAGGCGATGCCGCATCATCTGCATACAACATATTGGTTATCTCCGTAACCTGAGTTAGCTTCTTGGAGCGAAATCGAGCTAGGTTGAAGAGCCCTCCATCAAATCGGTACCTGACATCTACACCTGGGATGTTTGTGGGCGATTTAGAGAGCATTGCAGCCAAATACAATGCAAACAGTGTTGGGGCAAGTACGCAGCCTTGTTTCAGTCCATGAGTGATAGGAAATTCGTCAGAGATCTTATTTTGCTGACAAACCTGACCGGTCATGCCATCATGGAGAGCTTGGATTAGATCAACAAAGCGTCGAGGACAGCCAAAGCGTTGTAGCACCGCCCACATAGCAGATCTTGGAACTGAGTCAAAGGCCTTTTCCAGATCATAAAATACTAAGAAGAGTGGATTCTGTTGCTCACTACATTTTTCTTGTAGTTGTCTTACGCAGAAAATCAAGTCAGTTGTGCTTCTGGAAGATCGAAATCCACACTGGGACTCGGGGAAGATCTTTTCTGAGATAACCTGAAGGCGGTTAAGTAAAATTCTGGCGAGAATTTTACCCACAGTAGATAGTAGCGATATACCGCGATAGTTGCCACAAACACTACGATCACCTTTCTTGAAGATTGTGATGATAGTGGCGTTCTTTAGGTCACCAGGTACTTCTCCTAATTGCCAAATTTTGTGAATAAGAGTGAAAATCCGCGTTTTGAGGGACTGACCTCCAGCTATAATTAATTCCAGTGGGATGTTATCTGGACCAGGTGCCTTTCTTGGTTTCATTTGATTGCGAGCTACACTGAATTCCGTGTAAGAAGGAGGTACAGCCATCCATGGTTGTTCAGGATAGTTCAGCACATCACGAAGGAAGTCTTCAGCAGCTGTTGAAGGACGATTTAGAAGGATGGAGAAATGTTCCTTCCAACGCTCTAAGATATCATGGCTGTCAGTAAGAGTGGCAGAGTTGTCAGCACTTTGTAGTGTACCTGATGAAGAACGAAGTGGGCCATATATCTCTTTAATCCCTGCATAGAAGTTCCTCAAATCATGAGTATCAGATAGCCTCTGAAGTTCCTCAGCTTTCCGCTGCCACCAAGTATTCTTTATCTCTCTTATTTGTGTCTGACACTTACTCTTGAGTTCTAAATACAGAGCTTTCTTCGTATTTGAGGATGGGTCTTGAAGATGAGATAGATAGGCTTCCCTTTTGATGTTGATGAGACGCAAAATTTCTTCGTTGTTGTCATCAAACCAGTCTTGACTTTTCTGCTTTACCAAACCAATGGTTTCTTCAGCTGACTTAGTGATTATCTCCCTCAGATTGGTTCATTCTTCTTGAATGTCACTTGTTTTTACTGGATGATCTGATAGCTGGGCATTGATCATATTCTCAAAGTTTGTGGAAATAGATTCATCCTGAAGTTTGGATGTGTTAAACTTTCCTCTGGATGGAAACGCCTTGGTGGTTTTGGGCTGATGGATATCCTGAGTTTACAGATGAGAAGTTTGTGATTCGTCCAACAATCGTCAATATTCCTTGCTGTTTTTGTAATAAGTAGGCCTATGTCCTTCTTATCACATTGTCGGGTAATGACGTAATCAAGGATGTGCCAATGCTTAGAACGTGGATGCATCCACGTGGTCTTGAAGCGGTCAGGTAATCGGAATTGAGTGTTGGTGATGAAGAGTTCATGTTCTGCACAAAGACCAAGAAGAAGAAGTCCATTGGGATTACAGGTTCCAAGACCTTCTTTACCCATCACATTTTGCCATAGCCGGTTATCTTTCCCAACTCTTGCATTGAAATCACCAAGGAGTAAGAGCTTATCTGTAGATAATACCTTGGAGATGATTGTGCCAAGCTGGTCATAGAACTGGCCCTTAACTTCATCATCGGCCTTCAAAGTTGGAGCATAGGCAGATATGAGAGTCATGAGTGGAATGCGGAGAGTCATAAGTCTTTCGCTGATTGCAGTGGGAGTAATTTGGAAATCATTAACTAGCTTGGTCTTTACAGCGAATCCTACACCATGAATACGATGTTCTCCCTCCTCCTTTCCCTTCCAGAAGATGGTATAACCTGATCCAAACTCAGTAATTTTTCCTTCAGTGGACAACCTGGTTTCACTGAGAGCAGCGATGTCAATGTTGAGTCTGGATAATTCATGAGTAATAAGAGCCGTTCTTCTTTCAGGCCTGTCATTATCTTTTAAGTCGAGCAAAATTCTGACGTTCCATGTTCCAATGATAAAATTATGTGTCCTTATTGACTTGGTAGTTTTTGTTTTTCGACCGCATGAGGGGTGACCTGCTGGGTGCGGCCGGACAGTAGATGTGACTTCCGATGTTTAGCCCACCTTTTCTAGGGCCTTCCCCATGTGGGGTGAGCAGCGGTAATCCTAAACAGGCCTGCTCAAACACAGATGCAGGACCGAACTCCTGAGTAGCCACAGAGTCCCAGGAAGACGACCATCACACATCTGCTGCCAACGTGCAGGTCCGAACTAGGGGCTTCCATTTACACCCATAACCTGCCCCCACCATCCATATCCCATCGCCGTTGGACTTTAGAAAATAAGTGACTGATGGAAGAATTGCCACTGGCGTGTATTTGTTTAGGGTGGATCACAACTTGCCAGGAAGTGACCCACTCACTATGATCTCGGAGTCGTGTCCTGCGGCACATATGGAACGAGACATGCAAGACCAGACACAGAGACTGCAACGAACTGCCGCAGACTCAAAATATTACTGAGGTGTGTCTTCACAGCCAATTCGTCTGGCATGGCCTCTTCCGCCTTCACGACCGTTGGGAACCATAAAAGTAATGGATGTAGTGTATGTGTATGTGAGGATGGAATGTTATAAGAAGTCCCAGGATATCTGTTCCAAGCCTGTACCCTTACCATTTATATTGCACACTCAGAAACACCGCTATCCCAGATACAAGTATTTAAGCTTTCGTTTGGATTCTGGGTCTTGCCATGTAAACATTTCTTCACTACATGTAATAGACGTATCTATGGGTAACACATATCCAAAATCCGACAAGATCCTTCCTCGGGAACATCGTGGTACTTAACTATTTCCAATATGGCCGCCTGCTTGAAATGGCAAACTGTGTTCCATTCCTTAACCAGGCTTGTGATACATCTATATATCATGATTTTTAACGCTGATTCCAAATTTCAAGAGCATTTCGTGGCAACATGTTGATAGACTCTACACTAACATTTTTTATACTTGAAAATGTACTTGGTAAGGAAGGTGATTTGAATGAAGACTAGAATGGTTTAGAACAAAACATCTTAGACTTGCATGAAGACCTCATTAAAAAAATTCAAAATCTGTTCATGGTTTCGTTGCTGCGTATATTGCTTCAAGCAGTTCGAACTGGTTCCTGGAACTTGCACTTACAGGCAGTTCATGAATGCAGCAGCCTGGATACCTTTACCTTCAAGATATGCAGCAACTTCCACAGAAGAAACCCCAGTTGTATGCTTCGTTTCAAAAAGGATTACATATAATTGACTGATACATCTTGGTCAGGTCATAGAGCAAGAGTTAATGAGTACCCTCACGACTACTAGTGGTCTGACAGAAGGCAGTGGCCTTACAGATATTCAGCACACACTTTGGGTTCTCTACACTTACCCTGCTGCTGCCTTAATTGTTGCTCCTCACCTGTGTGCTGGCTGATTCCCAGAATTTATGGCTATGTTCAGAATGGCACAAACTGAATGTTGTTTGAGTTACAAATAAATTGAAAAGTCCGTTCGTTTTCCGAATCCTTGCACTACAAATTTAATAAAAATCCGACACGATTGAAAAAAAACCTATATTGTAAAAAAAATGCTGTTAACCGCTGTTGCGCGCGCTCTCTTCCTGGAACAAGCGGGCGCGCCGGCAGACTCAGAAGGGAGAACTGTCCCTTCGGTTGTGTCAGATTCAGAATCTGTAATGCGAATTATAACCCCAAATATACTGGTCCTAGAATAAACTCAACTTTTTTGCAAGAGAAAAATCTGTCCACAAAGAATAAAACAAAGGAAAGGAAAACAGATTCGACCTACCTGAACTTGCATCGCTTGCCTTCGAACAGATCGATATTCTTCCTCTGAACAGTGACATGGTGCTATCTAGCGATAGTATGTGGAACTTCATGCTTACTGGCACCCACACGTGAGTGCTAGAGCTGTAATATTACGTTCGTCTCCAATACAAAGCGCGAGAAATCGATCAACGTAATATTACGCTCGCCGCAGTTTTAAAAAGTTACCTTCAAACGTAATAGTATGGCGCCCACGCTCTAAGTGTTAATGTCTACATGTTGTGAATTTAATAGTGCAATGCAGGTATTCACAGGTGTATCATACTCAACAAGTGACCAGCACAAGGACATACATAAGTAAAGACTATTATGAGATAGAGCAGATGCGGGGAAAAATAGTGGAATTTCTTAAGCAATGTTCACCATTCAATTCCCATTCATCACTTCGGAATTTAGTTACAGAGTTACCTTTGACGTTGATAATATTAATGTTAATGATGCAGTTAAAATTGCCAGTGGAATTGTTGCTAAACGTCCTGGAAACTATGTATTTTCATACACCTGTAAAAGATCTCATAAAGTAAAAACACTAGCTTCAATTGCAAGATTGAAAATTGATGACACTGCCGATTCAAGCAATGACTCATTACTTTTGTTTCAACATCCAATATTGTTTTTGCAAGCAATGGTCTTGTTATCCTTAAAGATGCATTGCAATATGAACTTTGTGCATATACACAGTCTTTTTTTGAGTCTTTAACAATTCCCAGAAAGAGAGAAGAGTCACAACTTGCACTTTGCATTACAAACATATTGTGAACATGGATCACAGAGTCATCAGATGTTAAGTACCCCTACAGAAGCACTGCAAGGGACAACTAAGAATGTCTTAGATGAGGGTCATTACTTTATCGAATGCCTTGGAAGACTTGGAAGACTGGAGTCACATATGGCTGTACCGCAAGTTCTTATGCAGAGATCACAATGAAAAGGTATGGATCAGTCACAGTTGTTTTTGATGGATACAGTGCTAACATCCCATCCATAAAAGATTGCAGGCGTAGGAGACGAGGTATAAACTCAACACTATCACCAATAGTGAACTTCTCTCCCAGACACCCCTTTTAATGGCAAAAAGGAACAATTTCTGCAGAATGCTGTGAACAAGACCAAGATAATGCATCTCATTGGTGATCATCTCAGTAGCAAAGGATGCTAAATTATTTATGCTAATGGCGATGCCGATGTTGACATTGTGCGGGAAGCTGTTGCATCGTCTAAATGTATGAATACCGTTGTGTTGGGAGAAGACTTGCTCATTCTGCTGTTGTATCATTCTTTGGACAGTGGTTTCTCCTTATATTTTAGAAGATATTCAAGTAATTTTTGGCATATTTCAGACTTTATATCATATTTCTTTATTGTTCAAATATTGTGTTTTATCCCTTTTGTCATTTTGGAAAATTAAATTGAAAGTTCAACTATCACACAAGATTTGTCGGCATTCCTCAGAAACATGTGTCATATTAGCTTTTCGTTTTTGTTTTGTTTTTAGATTCAAAAATATCGCTTTTTTTTTTCTTTTCCGATTACACCAGTAACACATTGATCTAGAAACCATATTTGAGATCATCATCATCAGTTTCCACTCCAGTTTCCCGGGTGTGGTTTACAAGCGCTCTCCATTTTAGTCGATTCATGTTATTAACGACTCATATCACTTGGAGGGTTAAACAGGGGACCTATAACTCCCTTCTTCCAGTCATTATTGATATTTTAATGTAACCCTGGATACGTCAATTGCATGTAGTGAAGAAATGTTTACATGGCAAGACCCAGGACCCAAACGAAAGCTTAACCCTTAACTGCAGTCGTGAATATTCCTGACACAACTACTGCGGACCGCATTCGGAACGTGGGTCAAATACGTCAAAATTTCCTTCTAACACTATTTTTGCTCTTTGTACTACATATAACAAAGGAGAAACTGTTCCGCCTAGTCAATACATTTATTACCGGGTGAGTTAGCCGTGGTGGTTACGGCATGACTGATGGCAGTCGCTCACATCCGGGAGGCGAGGAGGTTCGAATCTCCCCGCCGGCAACCTTGAAGATGGTCTTCTGTGGTTTCCCATCTTCCTTCCAGGCAAATGCCGGGGTTGGTCCCTAACTATAGGCCACAGCCGCTACCTCCCAACTCCTCGTCCTTACATTCCAACTTCCATCCTTCCCTCCCCAACGGTACTTGTAGCTCACCCATTGGGTGTCCGTCTCGAAGCAGCTACAAAACTGGCGAGCCGAACATGTCCTCAGACACTCCCGGCACTAAAAGCCATACGCTAAAAAAAAAAAAAAAACCCATCTATTTACAACAAGTTATAAGCTTGTTATTATATGGTACATGTTTCGGGGCCTCTAGTACGGGTCCCTTCTTCACCCATAAATTAAGTTGCAAAATCCAGCATAATTAAAGATATCATAAAAAAAATACCGTACATAAAATGATGAGTGAATGGATGAAATGAGGTGAAAAGAAACAAATTAATCATGAGAAGTAACATGAGTGCGCATCAGTAAAAAGTAATACCATTGGTAGTGCTAGGTTCTTGAGAATACACTTTGTGCCTGTGGAAATCACTTCACTTGGGATGTATGGCCTGTTGTTTACAATGCTGTTGACTGAAACTTGCTGTTCAAGCTGGGGCTTCTGAGCTTCTAGTCTTGTATTAGAGGGAAAAACACCGATTGTCATGCTATATAAGTGTATTCTCAAGAACCTAGCACTACCAATGGTATTACTTTTTACTGATGCGCACTCATGTTACTTCTCATGATGAATATGTTCCTTTTCACCTCATTTCATCCATTCACTCATCATTTTATGTATTTTTTTATGATATCTTTAATTATGCTGGATTTTGCAACTTAATTTATGGCTGAAGAAGGGACCAGTACTAGAGGCCCCGAAGCATGTACCATATAATAACAAGTTTATAACTTGTTGTAAATAAATGTATTGACTAGGCGGAACAGTTGCTCCTTTGTTATATAGTGAATCTGTCAATACGGAAAATGAACTTCTTTCAGAGCACAATTGTACTACATATTTATTCCTTAATAAAACATATAATGCAACAGGTTTGCAAAAGGAAGTTCCATCGCTGTGAAAGTAATCTGTTCATATTACAATCCAAATTGCCATAAAAATTTGCAGACATGGACACAAATCGAAATAACTAAAGGTTGTTCCTTCCTAATAACTTGAATATTGTAATTTAATGTTATACAGGACTCAATGATGTTAAAATTGATAAGTTTTACCGACAAAAAACTTTACAGAAAACATCTGCATTACTCAAAGTGACCATATTCAGCTTCACCTTACGCGCACAGCGGACACACCTTACATGAACATTCCAAACAAATTGAAACTCTGCACTGGCGGCACGAGTAGCTTGTCTTCCTCTTCTTTTTTGGCGGACAAATTCGACATGTCTACCTCCCATCCCTCGGCAGTTTGTCCTCCTGGTGTAGGTCTTCATGGAGATCTACTTCGGCTTCCACAACTCGACCGATAGAAAATCGCAGTTCTCGTGGAAGGCGTTTGTTCAATATTCTTTCTCGCAATGAAGGCTTAATCAGTTGTTTTACAAGAGCTTTCATGAAGTTCATCCTGCTAAGTGAAGTTCTTTCCTTGAACGACTGGTGAACAATATATGACTTGATAGTACTCATATAGAGGACACGAAAAAACACAGCCATTGGCCAGCGCTGTGTACGGCGGCTTGAACAGTATTTGGCTCGGTATCAACACCACTTTTGTGTTATTATAGTGGGCTATGATTTCAGATTTTCCAGTTTCCATGTCAAGACGATATGAGAATTGCCACTCTTCCCTTTTTAGAATCACCATCCTCTTCGTCAGAAATGTCAACGTCGGATACATCACTTCCTAGGTCATCGATAATTTTCGAAACCTTTTCATCAAAATTAGGATCGTTCGTATTCATACGCGATGGACCAGGATCACTAGACATAGTTCACCCGTTCACAGATACGGAAAACAAATAAACACAGAGAACGCAAAGAAATGTTTAGTCTGTCACTGACTTGCACACTCAGAGCCGTGCGGTCCCCTGGACGTCGTGTTAACAATAAGAAAGCCAACACAGCACCTCCAACACTGACTACCTTGGTAACAGGCAGTAGACTGAGAATGAGAAAGCTACCAAGACGCGCATGTCTCCAATGCCGACTGTGTTCCTAGAATTAGGGGTGTGTAAAGGGTGGTGCGGTCCCCGGGAGCGCACAACTGTAGTTAAATACTTGTATCTGGGATTGTGTGCCTTAAATGTGTTTGTGGGGCTGAATGCATTGAATATTGGGGTAATAGATGCAGTTATTAGTTTTAATGATGGGGCAATGGCAAGAATTTTCTACCACATACTGTGCAAGTACATAGCCTGTAGCAGAATAGTTTTGAAACCATTAGTAGTTACTTATATACATTATGAAGTATAACCAAAACATCTATTACAAAATGCTCAAAAAGTTGGCTCGATTAGGTTTAGTTTTAAAAATCAACCATCAAGCCCATCAATATAAATCTGCTATAAGCTGTTAACCACAAATATGTAAGTACATGCTCCAATATAAGTGATTCCGAGTCTTCTAGATCACAAGAAAATGGTCCACAAACAAAGCAATTCGTAGTTCCGTCCCTTAAAACAACAATAACTAAAGCAACCCCTTTTTATGATGTAACCTTCTGCCACTGCTCATCATTTCAATCAAATCATCGCGAGATTCAACAGATATATATCCTTAAGTCATTGCAACAATTATTCAAAGTCTCATAGATATAGCTCAAGTAATTTCGGAGATATTCAAGATTTATTGAGAACTAACGTTTACACTACCCAGTCCCCTTAAAGTTAATTTTAACTAATTTCCCGGGGATGGATTTTGGATATATATTTTAGCACATATTATTGGGACCAACTACGAAGGATTTGCTTTTGTTACAATTTTTTCAACGTTGGGCCTATTCTTTCCATAGTTTGACCTGACTACAACTAAAGTTCAAAGACGAGAAAATAAGAGGTGTTATAATCTAGGTTTTAAAAATGGCAGAACTACCGGCCGAGAGCGCTAACGCGCTACTTCGTGTCCGGCTGGCATCGGGAGAACGGGGCTTCGAATCCTACCTCGGTCGTCCTGAAAATGTTTTTCGTGGTTTCCCATTTTCACTACCAGGCAAGTGCCGGAACGTTTACTTTCAATAGGTCCACGGCCGATTTCCTTTCATAATCCCTTCCCTGACCTGTCCTGAAAAGAAAATACATGGCCATTGGCTGCATTAATAAAATTATTAAAAATGGCAGAACTTCAGTTGATATGCGGCCATGCCCCATGGCCTAAAACCAAGGTAATGCAGCCGAGGGTGTCATTGGCCTCCCTTAAACCATTTGCTACGAGCTGGGCAGCAGTATTCCTAGGATATGCATGGTCCCCTGGGCCCATTCATGGGGGGGGGTTGTTCGTTCAGTGTTCAACTTATACGAGTCTCTTGTGCTTTCAGGTGTTGCAAATTATTCTTCAACACAGTCAAGGATTCAGAATCCTTCGTGGCCAACAAGGATGTGCACAACTACAAGGGGACATCCCTCGAGGTGGACTTCTTAGGGAACCCCGGTCCGACCAGGTCCGCCCTCAACAGGAAGAAGAGACAAAGGAGACGCGACAAGTATTTTGAGAGGCATGAAGGGAGAGAAAAAGATAAAATTTACAGAATCTAAATAAATCAGCCATTTTATGTGTGTTTTTTTTTATGGTATGGTTTTCAGACATTCACAGCCTTCATCATCATTATCATTTCCCCTTATCCAGCTCCTGCCGGGTCGGGGTATTTATGGCACTTCTCCACCTTCCTCTTTCTTTCCACCATTCCTCTTCCACGATGTTGTCCAAGTCCAAATTTCTATTTCTTATGCTGTTCTTCACTGAATCAATCCACCTTGTTCTAGGTCTTCCTCTTGCTCTCTTACCCTTGCACTTTACCTCCAGCACCTGTCTTGGTATTCTATTTTCCTCCATCCTCTTTACATGTCCAAACCCCCTTAGTTTATTCTTCTCAATCCTCTCATTTAGTTTTCTCATCCCAACTTCCGTCCTAACATCTTAATTTCTCACTGTCTTTCCTATCATACTTCTTAGGAATTTCATTTCACTGGCTTGAATTCTACTCTCTTGCCTGCTTGTCAAGGTCCAAGTCTCAGCTGCATAAGTCATTGTTATTAAAGTTTATTTTTGGCTATTGTCGTCTTCAAGATAATAATTTTCCAGCTTCAGTTTGTAACGGATAATATACGAGTCAAGTTCCGAAAATACGTTTCTTCATTATTATTTTTTTTCCAGGGACCTTTTATTGCCAAACTGACGTACACCATGGCATCGTGATGCACTATTTATCAACCTAGTCACCACCGACATTGAGATATTTGTCGTATCGTGCAATCAGTTTGAAGAAACCTCCGATGCAAGGAATTGTCGCACGGCCTGCTCTGGGGTCAGCTTTCTCGGTACCCATCTTGCGGACACTTTTCGGTAGCCCAACACACCATGGAGCATGTGATGGGCCTGGTCATGACCAATACGCAGTGTGGTCTGCCACCATCATGCGCCTGTCGGCTAACACCGTGTTCGGTACTCGAACAATGTTGTTTTCATTCATGGATGTGGAGAGACCCCCACTTCGATCATTTGACAAGACATGACCGCTTCACCATACAAGGCCTGTAGGCATTCATGGATGACAGACACACTAGTCCCACGTACCCATTCATACCGGATGACAGAACGTACTTCCATTGGCGACCACGTCTGTCATCGTGAGTTGTACTCAAATGATATCGGGCACGCCGGTCTGCTGTTCGTCTCATCTTCTTCGGCGCTCTGTGCATGCGTCATTCCCCCTCCGCTGACTCTCCTACCATCTTTGAATGAGTCGCGGATGTGGATTCTTATAGCCAGTGCTTGAATTGTATAAAAGTTCTGGTACTGTGGCCTACCGGGTGGTGGTGGGAGGGAGTGAGAGAGAGCAGGGGGGGGTTTCGTTATGGAATATTGAAATATAGCGTTCTAAAAATAATATTTTTACTTTTTTCTGAACACCTTTAAAAATTAATCAGCGGACAAAATAGCAATCTAATTTTAAATTAAATTGAGAATGCTGTAGCAACATTTTTCTTACCATAGCCATTGGTCTATATTAAATTTTAATGTAGGCCAACTAGGCTAGCATTCAAACAATGTATATTATTTCAATTTAAATTTTTTACGTAATTTAAAAAATTAAAAACAATCGGTTTGAAAATTCATACAAGTTCACCAGGAATTTTATTTCTTGTTTTATAATTTTGTCTTTACAGTTTTCTGAAATAATTATCCAGTCAAAGACCAAGTTGACCTTGACTTACAACTAACATTCCACAGTTCTAAAAATTATGTTATATATTCGACTTTTCCCCCAATCAGAAGTTTTGATACGGCGTACCGGTGCGTACCGTCACAAATCTAGCCCTGCTTATAGCGATTTGTTTGTGTCGTGGTGTGCCATCACGAAACTTAGTTTTGGAACTTCCCTCGTACAAGTGCTGTTTCTGTCATACAACTTTTGTTTTTTAACATCGTTTCTCTACTTTTGATCTCAGTGTAATATTTTCTAGGTGTTTCCCCTTGGTCTTTTTCCTTATAGATCTCTGTCAAATATTTGCATGCTGTTGTGATGTCATCCATTGTCTGCACTTCACTACAACATTAGCAATAGGTATATTGTTTTGGAGCTTTGGCGCAACTCCTCCACCTATTGCGGTTCCTGATCAACCACTTACTTCGCTCTTGAACTTGCCTACCTCTACCTCTGCGGCTTCGTTTTCGACAGTCCTATTCCAGGTCTTCTTTGGTCAGATTCGTTTTTCGCCACCTGGAGGATTCCAATCCGACACCGCCCTCTCAACAGCTCCGTTCGGCTTCCTCGGTGTGTGCCCGTTCCAGTGCCACTTGGGGCTGGGTAGGCGACCACTGGACCCCAGCTGAGACCGGCATTGCTTCCACTTACTTGTGCTGGGCTTCTCTCTTATCATCTTTCCTGTCGATCTTCCTTGGCCAACTCTTCTGACGCCGACAGTACCGAGGCCTTGGGGGTCGTTCAATTACCCGCCTAAATCATGGTGTCCACAGGCAGGAAAAGTCAGGAATTTTGTTTTTGGTCAGGAAAAAGTGTGAAAAAATAGCGTGAGTCAGGAAAAAATGGCGAAAAGTATTAGAAAGTCAGGAATTTTATATTAACCTTACAGTATTTTGTGTTTTACATCCATATTTTGATGTTACTAGTTCAACTAATCTCTGAAGATAAAAAGCAATAACTCTTTGGACATTATGGTAAGTTTCCATTTTTACAGTATACCATAGTAAAAACCTCTTTTACCTATTTTTTGTATGCTTTTTTTGGCGTTTGCTTAGGGATGTGGCAAACCCATCACTATAGTTTAGGGTATTAAGTACTTCATTTTTATGTATTATTACATTATAATTTACTTTATTTTGTATTTTAAATTAATAAAGTGGCGAGCGTTGGGCAGCTATGGGGATGGTGGAGGCTGCAAATAATATATATATATATATTTGTTCAATAAACCATTTTTCCGATGTTAGGAATTTTGTTGAAAAATGGTCACGAAAAGTAAGGAAAATTGACATTGAAAATTCTGTGGACACCATGTTAATTGACCCTTGTCTCATCTTTCCTGATACCCTTATTCTTCGAGGGGTCAGACCTCTTGTATTTGTTTTCATGGTATCTCCTACCCTCTGCTCAAGGGCTCACGGCCAGTGAGTTCAGGTTGTTGACGACCCCGAAGGATTCATGAGCTGGGTCAGATTTTTCCCCTTTTTCCATTCCCTTTTACATGGACCCTCTCCTCTTTTCCTATCTGCCTTTCAAAGCTCTCCTTCTTTCAAGGTCCCTTAATTCTCATTCTTCGAGGGTTGAGCGCAATTCCTTTCCTCATGTTTACCTTATTCTTCTTTTACTTTTTCCACTTCCTCTTCTAGTAATGAGTCAGTAGTTAGTTTTATTTGTATGTGTGTATGACTTGATCAATCGTGCAATCACTGAAGATCTTATTTTATTCTTTCATAGTGGTACAACTCTTTTAAAATAAATAGATCCCTGCCAATGCATGTGAGATTTTCTAAGTGAAATGCCATGTCCTGTGGTTCGGATTCCACATAAAAGGGATGTCCCATGGCTTATGATTGCGAGATTAAAACGGCCACGTTCAACTACAGTACAAGCTTCCTTATTTTGCTTTTAAATTAATTGTCACTTTCATGTTCATACAAGTCTATTCTACTCTTATCTTGCTTCAGCTTACTTTCCACTCCAAAGAGAGTACCTACAACACAAAGTGCAGTTAGAGTTATTGTTATTTTAAGGGGCGGAACTACGAGGCCATCTGCCCCACACAAAGTGCAAATTTGGTCTTTATTTTATAAGTTGTATATATCAGCGACAATACCAAGTTGAAAAGAAATGGAGGTCTACCACTGTTGAAATAAGGGCTTCAATTAAAACCAAGATTTACTGCTCATCTTGCCAAGGTAATCTTCCTTGAGGAGAAAGAAAGTAATCTGCAAATGTTTCTCTAATTTCGAACACTCTCCTCAGATTGTTGCCACCAATTCTTGGCAAGCTTTCAGTTGCTAAAGGCACTTCATCATTGTCCGGTTCACCTAGTTGCCAAGAGCAGGAATCATCTCTCAGGTAATTATGCAAGACAGTTGTGGCCATAACAATGATCTCCAAATGCTGAGGAGAAATATTGTTTTTTTTTTTTAATATATTCGAAATTTCTTCGAAAGTATTCCAAATGCATTTTTGCTCACTCTTCTTGCGCGGCTGTGCCTGTAAATGTAAACTTATTTTCTGTCATCATCTGCCAGCTGGGCACTTGGAAATGGCCGCGTAACATTTTGTAACAGTGGAAAAGCTTCATCGCCAACAATGACATGAGGCAACGGAGCATTCATTCCTGGCAGAGATTTCTCCCCTGGTAAATCCAAAGTTTCGTTCATCAGTCTTTTTTCAAGGTTAGAAGCCCTAAAAATGCCACCGTCACTGTTTCTCCCATAGGCTCCTACATCAACTGTAATGAACCTATATTCTGCAACCACTAAAGCTAGCAACACAACACTGAATGTATTTTTGTAGTTAAAATACAATGAACCTGTGTTCGATGGCTTTTCAAACACCACATATTTATCGTCAATCGCACCCACACAATTTGGATATTGCCATAAAGTTGCATATTTTCTCCCGATATTTTCCCAGTGTTCTTTTGTTGGTACCGGCATATAGTCCTTAATCAGGGTATCCCAGATAATTCTGCATGTCTCATACACAATTTTGCGAACTGTTGACTCGCCCAGTTTATAGCTGAATGAGATACTGGCGAAAGAATCTCCATAACCGAGAAACCTGTAATTAAAAGAACATATGTTCTCAAATTGTTTGAATGCAATGTATTCAATGTCTTAGTCCTGCAAGTAAAATACCTATTTTTTTCTTTTGCGTTTCAGCTGTCGAGTGCAAGACAAAATGGAATTATTTGCGGACAATTATAGGAAAAGTGTTAAAAAACAGAGTACAAGAACCGGTCAGGCTGCAACAAGCAGCAAACAATTGAAACACCACGGTTCTATGAGTTTTCTAATTCCCTTTTTTGCCGAGAGACTACAGCAATCGAACAAGCCAACGGTAACTTAGGAAGCCGATGAGGAGAATGTTGTTGAGGCATCGCCGATATTGAGTGTTGACGGTGTATCAACAGGAAGCAATGATGGTGAGGTAGGAACACCTTCCGCAGACTTTGTGCAGCGAAAGAGGTCAAATACCTCTGTGGCCGATGTGTTGGACAATTTTTTAAAAACCAAATACCCAAGAGTAGATAAAAAGCCCACAGATTCCTTAACCCTGGAGAGGGCGCGAAAAAATAATCACGTGAGGAGGCACGCACGGTGTTTTCGACCGGGTCGCAAAAAAATAACACAAATGACGCAAAAACTATTTTTATTGTTGCAAAACAAGTAAATAATAATGAACCAACTTATAAATAATGCTCTAAGTCGCTTAAACAATAAAAGATTAACTGAAAAATAAAAGTAAAACTTAACTCATAAACACGCATACGTCATGGGGCGCGCCAGAAGGTTTAGACCGGGTCCGTTAAACAATGCACTCAGGCTGAAACTGAGGAGCGGGAGGGGTGAACTGTTTACGCACACCGACAGTGGACGAGTCCAATGTAAGGTACTGAGGGGATGGAAACTTTCCCACTAGATTAACTGAAAAAGAAAAGTAAAACTTAACTCATAAACACACATACGTCATGGGGCGCGCCAGAAGGTTTAGACCGGGTCCGTTCATCAATGCACTCAGGCTGAAACTGAGGAGCGGGAGGGGTGAACTGTTTACGCACAGTGGACGAGTCCAATGTAAGGTACTGAGGGGATGGAAACTTTCCCACTAGATTAACTGAAAAATAAAAGTAAAACTTAACTCATAAACACACATACGTCATGGGGCGCGCCAGAAGGTTTAGACCGGGTCCGTTCAACAATGCACTCAGGCTGAAACTGAGAAGCGGGAGGGGTGAACTGTTTACGCACATTGACAGTGGACGAGTCCAATGATAGGTACTGAGGGGATGGAAACTAACGGCCCACTACGTTAAGAACTATAAACATTTATCTCTGCACCCGGTCGAAAAGACCGTGATGCCCCCTCCAGGGTTAAAGAAGCTTTTTGAAGCCATGGAAGAAACTGTTCGATCATTTAGTCCCATTCTACAGGTTGAAATTAAATCTAAAATACATGCTCTTGTGTCAGAATATGAGCTAAGAAATTTGACCGAGTCCACTGATTGAACAATAGTTTAATTTCAGCATTATGTCACTTAACTTAGGGTTTTTCATTGTTATTTCACATGTACTGTAATACAGATACAGTATTCTTATTCAATAACTTAATAATTGAACAAACAATACTTACTTCATTGTTACTGCTAATCGTTCACCAGATGATATTGGTTTTCTGAAATTTGTTTCTTTTTTCTGGAGGGTTAGGACACTCAGCAATTCAAAAAACTTGGAGCTTGACATCCTGAAATTCTTAAAGAACTTGTCCTCGTCCGCTCAAATGGAACTACATCATATTCCCTTAGGGAATATTAAAAACCTTATTTGGATTGCCAAGGTAAGGCTTTTGTTTTTATGAACGGGAGTTTGACTCCCGTAGCACATTGGCATGCTCGTGACGTCAATACTGCTTGTATTTTGTGTCTTGCATGGCCTTCTCAGTATGTGCTAGCCACGCGTATTGGTAGGTGTGTCTGTACCAACTGACGAGCCCAACGGAACACTGGGGTGAAACGCTGGCATTGTTTGAGCTAACCGGACCATTTTTATCATTTATTGATAATTCATCCGCTCAAATGGAAACTACATCATATTCCCTTCGGGAATATTAAAAACCTTACGTAACAAGTCTGGAAAGAGAAGGTAGTATTCATCGCATTGTTCCCTTTTTAAATTTATATCATGATCCCAAAATCTTCTTTCCTTTTTCTCGGCATCTTCACAGGCTAATGCTATAACTATAATTTTCCCCTCATCACCGGAAGAACTCGATATTGCTACTCTCACAGTGGTGTGTTCCATACTGGACGGACGGAGAAGGGGCATTGTGCGGTTGGCGAACTGAGCCGAACGGATACGAGAGAAACCGAACTGAACGGAACGAAGGCAGTGTGCTCCCAGCACACATCTAGTGGTTGGCATTAATCCTATTATATCTGTGATTGATTTGGCATACTCTGTCAGATTTTTATAAAATCTTGTTTTGTGAGTGATATTTACTTGACTCATTGTTTACAGTATTTACTTCATGACATATTATCTTGACACACTGTGATATTTTTTTAAGAATGATTGTTTCATTTTGCTCATTCACTGAATATACTGTATATACTACCCACATTTTTTTTAAATATAAGGTGCGCTCAAAAAGTAACGAGCCGGAGGCATAATTACAGATGCCAGTACCTGTATGTTAAAAGTATTGGCCCTGGCTGTTGAAGCTCTTGTCCCACTGTGACACGAGGCGGTTAATGGCTGTCTCATAAAATTCCCTGGGCTGCGATGTGAACCAGTTCCGCACGTACAGCTGGATGTCGGCGTCCGAGGTGAATCTTTGGCCCCGCAGAGCCCTTTTCAGGGGACCAAACATGGCATGATCACAGGGAGAGAGGTCCGGTCTGTATGGAGGGTGGCCGAGAACCTTCCATTTGAATTTCTGCAGGAGTGCCGCGACTGTGTTGGCCGTATGAGGACATGCATTGTCGTGGAGCAGAATGACCCCACGGGTGAGATTGCCTGGTTGTTTTGTTTTGATCGCTTGGCGAAGGGTGGTGAAGGTTTGCGAGTAATGCTGGGCATTCACTGTTGTCCCGTGTGGCATGAAGTGTATGAGAAGGGGCCATTTTGGCCAAAGAAGAACGTCAGCATTACTGATAGCGTTGGACGATTGATGCATGCTGCTGCTCGCTTTGTATCGTCACTTGACGTGCACATGTGCCCTCTAGCGACGGGCTGTGACCTTCCACACTCTGGTCAGAACCACACCTCATTACACATGCCACGATTAGCCGATGTCGTCACCGGTTTGCGCATTCCAGCCTCAGGCTCGTTACTTTTTGAACGCACCTTATATATATATATAGTCGAGCTTCAAATCTTGAAGTGCTTTCGGAATTTAAAAATTTATTACTTTGAGTTATCGAAAAAAATGGGCTTCTATTATAAATACATAAACAGACAACTGTTGCTACGTCATGCTGTTATTGTCACTATGCAGATATTTATTTATTTTTCGTATGGCATACATGAAAATTATTTACAAGTTGACATCAAGGTTAGAAACGTAATGACGTGCCTGTGGTGTCCCTAGGAAGAAGTCGGTGAATTCACCACTGTAAGATGTATGCAGATATACTAACTCGGGTTAAATGTTGCGGTGAAAATTTTGCAGATAAATTTCGATTAATTTACTGTATGTATTTTCCGTTCCTTTCAAGAACGTGACTCCTGCATGGCTCTATAATTTTTTTGTTTATTTCATTATGGTTGACAGTGTATCAGCTGCAATTCTGAACATAACAAGCTGTTGACGGAAATACACAGTCCAGTTACCGGAACCCTACACAACTGAATCGATATTTTATTAATTCCCATATCACATAATTCAATTGCATTCTCGCCCCAACTTCGAGTAAAAGACACATATTTTATGTCTGGGGAACAAAATATCATCAGAGTATGGTAATAGAACTTAGAATTTTAAGAAATAGAAAAAGTCATGGCCCGATATCTTAAGAGGATTTTAGGCATAGGAAAGTCTGCCCCTTCAAGGGTGACATATATATTAACCAAAGAGGACTACTTCATCGACGACATCAAAATACAGTGTTACCTACCAAACACCAAAGCCTATGAGAATGCACGCCGAAACTTAAATGAGAAACGAAATACCATTTGGTCCGACTTTTACTCCACAAATGCGATAATGACGGAAGAGTGGAAACAAGCTAATTACGAGCTACGATACGTAATTACACGTTACGCCACCCATGGATTTCACTATAGATTCTGCAAAACCAAGAATTTCCACCAACCAAATGAAGACTGTGAATGTGACCTGTGCAACGAACATTGTGAAAGGTACCACGCACAAAACTGCAGAATGAGGACAACATTAAAAATAAGACTGGCATTAGCATAATTGATAATTTGTACAAATATGTCTGCACATTGTGCGCTTTTCTTTTAATAATAAAGAAAACCTGACATAATTTGTGTAGAACTTTGCTGGGAAATTAAAAATTAATTCTAGATATGGAAGTTTGACTGTATTACAATTGAAAATATTGGGTCAATTGTCAAGTCAATGTTGCCTTTTAATGACTGCTGGTGAAATATATGTCGTGACGATTTGAAAGTTCAGCGGCGGTGAAAATCAATATAGGCTCGCGTGTGCCGCTGACATTTCTGGGCGTGCTTACGCCATAATATTGACTCCTGCTGTCGTCAAAACTGCATTCTCATGATGGACAGCGATGGCGAGAATCGTAATTGGTCATTTTGACCTTAACCTTATTCCAGACTTACACGGGCTGATAGCAGTCAGCAGAATTAATGTCCTATGGTGGAGAGCTTGGGTTATGAGAGTCTGAACTAACCTGAGAGTGGTACCTATTCTCAAAACCTCTGGAAAACCACAATAAATTTTTAATTAATTCTGTAAATTAGGGTCCAGGAATTATTATTGTCAATTTGGTATAACTTTCTGTTTAGTGTACAATCTTAGCATGCTCTGCTGTATGAAGAGAAGATTACCTAGCCTCCATTCAAGCTACAGAATGGTAGATCCTCACATAACTCGAAGAATTTCAGTGTACTTGAATCTGATTGTATGATGTAATGTGTATAATGGCAAAATATACAAACTAAAATTCATTTGTGATATTTTTTATGCATGTGATGTTCCTTTTTTATTTTCATAATATGCTCTAAGCATGCTCCACTATACCTAGTCTAGCCATAAATACTGTCACAAACTTTTGGATTGGACTGTAGAACCGGTTTTCCAGGTAACAAACAATCGTTGGGCTGAAAGTTAGTCTTGACCATTGTAAGTGCAATAGTGACAGAGAAAGACTGAATCTTCTTTGCTTAAGCATGGAGTGGGTTGATTACGAAAACAGGGTGGCTGTAATTGCCTTGTACATGGTTGGAATGTCACCAACGGCGATTTTTCAAACCTTGAAAAAGTTGGAACTCAGCAAGAGGCTCGTCTACCGGGCAATCCAGCGATTTACTGAGACAGGCAGTGTGAATGATCGCATGAGGGTTGGTCGACCTCGCAGTGTGAGAACAGTGGTGGCCATTAAAGCAGTGGCGGCCCATATTCGGCGAAATCCTGTCCGGAAGCAGAAGATAAAGGCATGGGAGCTCAACATTTTGCCACGATAAATGTCCAGGGTACTTTCTGAAGACCTTGGGGTTAGAGCTTATCGGCGGAGTACCAGACAGTTCTTAAAGATGCAACTGAAGCAGCAGAGGAAATTGAAATCAAGGCAGCTCGTCTAGCGGTATGCCAACAATGGGCATCGGAGAATCCTCTATGGATGAGAAACTTTTCACCATTGGAGAGAGCTTCAATCAACAGAACGATAGAGTGTATGCGGCAAGCTCTCAAGAAGCTCGTAAGAGCATCCCTAAGATCCAGAGAGGTCATCACCCTGCCTCAGTCATGGTTTGGTGGGGGGTGAGCTACGAGGGCTCCACCAATCTTCATTTTTGTGAGAAGTGCCAGAGTGTATGTGGAAACTGTTCTGGACCCTCTTGTGAAGGACTTGAACAACGCAATGTTCAACAATGAGTTCCAGCAAGATTCTGCACAAGCTCATAAGGCAAGGATGGCACAACAGTGGTTGCAAGCCGATGTACCGGACTTAATCTCCACTGCTGAGTGGCCTTCTGGCAGCACAGATCTAAATCCTCTGGACTTGAAACTATGGTCAGTGCTAGAGGGAATGGTCTGCAAGAAAAGACGCCCTTCACTTGAAAGTTTGAAGCGCTCCTTGGTGGCAGCAGTGGCGGATTTCCGGATTGATACTATCCATTCTGCGATAGATGACTGGCCAAAGAGACTCCAAGCCTGTGTGTGTGCTAATGGTGGACATTTTGAAGACTGATTGGTGCAACCTGTGCACAATGTATGTGTCTGTAAGATATTAAAAAGATATTGATTTCTTTTAAACCATTTTCCATTTATTCACAAAATAGTTTGACAGTATTTATGGCTAGACTAAGTAGTCATACTACTACATGCTCTTAACTAATTTCATACGATTGAGTAATTCTTCTGTCAATTTTGAGCTTCTGTGGACTGCGGTGAACAATCGGCCGACTTGCCAATCTCTTCATGCGTTCGCTGAGTCTCCTCCTCCTTTCTTCAGACCAGATGACCTTGGTTTCTGAGCTACGTTTTTCCTAAAACCCTTTAAATTTATCAACCTTCCTTCAAAATAATGATTTTTTGTGAATATTTTCTTGAGTGATGCCAACTTCTTTGAGATCTGTTTGTATTTCCTCTACCCATTTTGTGGTGAACTTGAAATTGCTAATGTAGGTGAATTTCCTATATATTATTTGCTGATGGGTGATGATCTTGATTTTCTTTCATTGATGTTAAGTCCAGAGAGTTCACGAATTTTGAAATGTTCTAATTAGATTAGACTTAAGGATCGGCCAGTATCCTTCTATGGAAACACTGATTTTTTTTTTCTCTCTCGCTATTCATTGCACTACAATCAAATATTATATGGTCCACTGTTTGGGGTCCTCCGTTACAGGAACACTCGGGGCTGCGTACGATTTCACGTCTGTGTAGATACGAGTTGATATTTCCATGTCCTGATAATTGTCACGAACGATTACTCTTTACTCCATGACTTTGTGTTTCTTGTTGTTGAGAGCTTTGATAAACAAGGCCGTGAAATGTTGTAATGGTGGTTTCCAAAATATAAAGTTTTCTTATGAGAAGTCTTGAGCGTTTCATTCAATTTGTTTTATTGGTTATACCTACACCAGGTAGGCGTAGGTCCCTAACAATAATAGTGTTGCATACCTGCCAACTTTTACGGTTTATCCGTAAAATTTACGGAAATTGCAGCATTTTACGGATGAACGGTGTCATTTTACGATTTCGCGGAAAAAAATTTGAAACAATAATTAACATTCGATGATCCCTCCCACTTCCGTACAATCGATTGTTTGTGTGGGTCGAAGGCAAGTCCACGATAGTCGATAACTCGTTCTTTGATATGATTGGTACTTTTAACCGTGTGATGTTTGTGTCGTCATTGTAATTGAATTTGAAGCCGGGTTAACTGTTCTTCCATGTGAATCTTAGGTGTCGACAGGCTCTGCTTCACAAATTCTTTGTTCCGCTCCGTTCGCTAGTTGTGATTTAACCCATATTCTTTAACCACGTGATTTGTTCATTGTTCCCGAAAGTTGGCGTTCCTTGAATGTTTTCGTCTTTTAAGGTTATGGCATATTTTAATCGAGTGTTCGAGTTTTTGTGCTATAACTTCGTGCTTCGCAGTTTCCTGTATTCCTTGGACTAATTACATTCGTTCCACGTGTGTGTGTTTTTTTTCTTCTTTTTTTTCTACCATGTGCACATTCTTTCTTCACGAGGTTGGCGTGTTGGCTGTCTTAAGTATTTTATGTGACGTTCAGTGATCCAGGTTCCTTTCGGTGTTTTAGTAGATATCGAGAGTGTCAAATCCAACAAGAAACAGTACTTCCAGACATTTAATGAATCATACTCTGTTGATTTTCCATGCATACTAAAATCAAGAAAGGGAGAAAATGTTGCCTTTTGCACGGTATGTGGGTGTGATATTAATATTATACATGGTGGAAAAAACGATTTAAGTAATTATGTGAAGTGCAGTAAACACATAAGTCATGTTAAATCGAAGGATGATAGCAAGAAAATCAACACCTTTTTTGCTAAGTCTGGAAAAGTTGACTGATGTAATTAGGGCCGAGTGTCTGTTTACTTCCTTTTTCGTGGAACACAATTTGCCCTTAAGTGCGGTTGATCATGCTGGTGCTTTATTTAAGAAAATGTTTCCCACATCAGAAGTTGCAAAGAAATATAGTTGTGGTCGCACGAAAACGACATGCATTGTAAATAAAATGGCAAAAAATGCATCATCTGAAGTTGTGAAGTGCCTTCAGAATGGACCATTTTCTTTGGCAACGGATGGAAGCAATGATATGAATGCCAAGTTGTATCCTATTGTTGTTACATTCTATGATGTTCCGCTGGAAAAAGTAGTGAGCACTGTGCTATCCATAACAGCGTTAGACGGGGACTAGAGCGGGCTAAACATAGCTAACCTGATGTTATCACAGCTGAGTTCTCATAATATACCAATTAAAACTGTGTGGCTTTCTGCGCCTACAATGCTCCTGTTATGATACGACACAAAAATTGGGTTTCAGCAGTTCTGAAGGAAGTTGAGCCAGGTATTGCCATCATAGGTTGCATTTGCCACCTGATTAATCTAGCAGCTGAAAAAGGTGCTGTAAGATCACCTGTTAAAGTGGATGAGATCCTTGTTGATACATTTTATTTCTTAGAGAAGAGTGTAAAGAGAAAAGAACGCCCTCAGAAATTTCAGAACTTGCACAATAAAGAGGCAAAGAAAATTCTGAAGCATGTATGTACTAGGTGGTTATCTTTAGGCAGATGTTTGGATAGACTACTGGACCAGTGGGATCTGCTTCTTGAAGGAGGAAGTAATATTATGTACCCAAAACATTTCCACAAGCTTGACATCTTTCAGAATACCTAAAGTTGAACAAAGTGGATCCAAAGAGTATCAGAAGAAGAGAATTCTTGATTCTGCTACTACACATGCCCCTAAAAGAATAGCATATTCTTCCAAATGTGACAAACCCATCCTAAAAGTAAGACTTCTGCTACAACTTGTGAGGAAAAATTGTTTATGTTCCTGTCCTCAAACTTGAACAAGGCCTATTGCACTTTCCTTCATGTGACTTCCTGTATTTGACAAATTGAATGTTGCCCTTCAGACTTCTTCCCCACAAGTTCACTTGTTATTAGGACTTCTAATGGATTTGCTAAAGCAGCTGTTCACCAAGTTTGTTAGCCCAAAATTGTTAAAAGCTCCTCATTGCTTGAAGTTGAGTACAACTTGATTCAAAATCAAAGAAGTGATGATGAGTTAGTTATTGGCATTCAAACTTTGAACATAGTGTTTTAGATCCCTTATTTAGGGGTGGTAGGACCTAAAACGGAAGAGTTACTGTATTGATTTTGAATGGAGTGTCTAAAAGGGGGTAGCTGCCTTTGGAGGGGCAAGCTGACCAGTGTGGAGTGTTGTTTAGCGTTAGGAACTAGGGGGCGCTCCTATAAAGACTGTAAATGTGGTTTAAGGGATGTAGCCTTAGCACGCGGGTCGATGTACTAGTCGCCCAGCCGGCTACTTATTATATAATCACCTTGCTAGTGTCAGCGGTTCGGCACGCGCTTCACTTGAGCACGCGAGCCGCTGTGAGGAATACAATGACGTCTGAGTTGGCGTTATTACTACGGTGTGTCACGTCTGACTGTGACGGGAGTAAGGAAGGACGTTGGGACGTGAAGAAGAGTGTAGATCAGTAATGCAAGTGTAAGAGACTGACCAAGTGTTTATTGGTCAGCAATGAGTAGCTGTTAGTCCCTTTTAAGGGATCTTGTGATGTTATAATGTGAGTACAAACTGTGGGTGTTAGGTTACAAAAGTAGGATTCTGAACACTGACTGACTGACTCACCTCGGTTGACACTGTCGTTAGCCTCCGGCTGTCTCGTCGAAGCACTGATGATGGAGAGATCCTCGTGACCCACTTAAGGCACCTTTTATACCTTTAGCCTCTGTTCTGTCAGCGCGTTGTGGCATAGTTGAACCAGTTTGTAGTATGTCGCTGTGTGTCATAATTACGCAAGGGTTGAGCTGCTTTATGGAGTAGCCAGCTGCCCTTATAGTATTGATGGATATTGGGTAGGCTTTTAAAGGGTTGCCTTTTATGAGATTTAGACAGATGATGGGGGGGATGATCTCTAAGGGGTGCATACCCCTTGGGTATTGTACAAGCCTCTTCCTCCATTTGGTCGCGTCCTCGCGACCGGGAAGGGCACTTGGGGTTGGGATGTTGTCGTAGTAGTTTTTGAATCCCCCTCGTCTCTTCTGGTGGTGGCGTCGTAAGCGTCGTCGTATGGAACGGGTGTCGTCGTGCAGAAGTGTAGGTGTGCGGTCAGCCCGTGTTCAGAGGGGAGGGTTATGGGGTGTACATAGATATATATGTATATAAATTTTACATTGCATGGTGAAATGTGCATTAACATTGTTGAATAAAGAAAATAATTGCTATTGAGGCACAATCGCCATTGCCGTTGTCGGCATAAAAAAGAAAAAAAACATGGTTATACCTGGTTACATAGTTGTGCAGGGAGGAAAAACCCAGGGCCGAACGGATGATTGCGTCGTCCGCCCTATCTTGGGGAAAAAGTGCTCCCTGCAATAAAGAAGATAGGAGAGAATAGAAAAAAATGGGTGTTCCAGGGTATAATTTAAAGGAAATATTTAAAATGTATTTATTGGTGTGGGATAAAACGGAACACCCTGACAAATGGGGAAGTTAGAAGAGAGAAAAATGAAAGAAAACAATTCACAGACATTGGTTACGTGTTACCTTAGCAAACGAAACAAAACAAAACAAAAATATAGACATCGTGTACACGTGAACTTGATAAACAGACAAAAATATATATAGTGTTTAATGTATTATGTTGCGATGCTGACATTTAGGAATTTCCATTGGAATAATTGCCCGTGGGCGCATGAATATGTATGTAGTTTACTCTTTAAAATTATGAACTACAATGACCTTATGTCTACTTAAACGCGCTAAACCCTTATAATTCTAGTTTTTGTTTGGATCCTCGCGTGCACGCTACCTGTTTGTACGTACGCTTGCCGTATCACGGCTGATCCTATACGGCCACCTCTTGGCACGGTTGAGTGGTCGTACCGCTTGCAGTGTATTCTTAATACCTAGTCTGTGAAGCATCCTCTGTGGGTGAATGCTTGCACACTTGGCCATGAGGGTCGCCGCCACATGCCGGTTGCGCCCTCATCGCCGTAAGCTGCGTCGCATTTTGACGCTTCAAGTGTTTTTGTTTTATGCAGATCTGCCAGCAAGCCTGATGCCCCACAGGCATCATTCCTGCTGTGCAGATTATTGACGTGTAGCTGTAAAAAAAAAATGTAGTGAGTGTGTAAGTGAGAATGAATGTTAAATGGAGGTTAGTATGCACAGGTATAATACTACAATAAGGGGGCATTAAATAGCATGTTGCTGCTATCTGGCAGCAAAATCATAATTACACGTGTCATATTCTAGGTGACAATGCCTGCAAAAAAAAATGGAGAGGTTAACAAAACATTGAAATTCCCTATTCCATATGCCGCTTCCTGTGGCAGCGTTGCCACAGTCTGAAGCCCCTTTTTACCTGTGAAAAGAATGGCATGGTTATTATTACTCGATATATGGCCGGGCTTACCCTATATGGTGCCGTGACGTCATTTCCTAATGTGTTGTAGTATTGGGCTTACCCTGGCAACGAATTTGGGCCGCCAGGCGCCGAAATTTTACCTCAATATATGTATTAAAAAAAATTGTCTTAAATGTAAGACTATGCTACATTATAATAACTTATCATGAGTTATCGGACTTACCCTGATGACGGATTTGTGGGTCATCAGGCGCCGAACGGCGTTCTCTTATACTACTTATTCTACGTATGGTATATATAAAAAAAACTACATCTAAGCCGAGAGGGTTGCCTTAATCTATTGCCGAAAGATGCTGTGCTGAATTGCAACAGTGTTCATTAAATTTGCTTAATCCTAGGTTGCGTGTCAAATGCAACCGTCTATAACTAAATTTGGCCTAGGACGATCGCCTGGGGCAATTAAATCCCCAGATCACCACCCGCACGAGCCCCAGAAACACCGGTTGTCTCTAGGGTCGCTAGATTCCGTCCCCTTAACTCTAGGTGTCGACGTCTATTACTAGGACTAATCTATGCGCAGGCGCTTACGGTGCCACTAAGCTAACCGTTTCGCCCGCTGTAACTTTCGTGTTCATAACCGGGTGCTGTTCCTATTTGACGTAGGTGAGCCGCCCACTTGGCTCCTGTGAGGGGCGCGCAATGCCCCATCTCTTAATGCCCTCTGACTGCCCGATGCGTCGTCATTTATGTGGGCATTGGACAGTGTGGTCCAATGGCATAATATCCTCCGGGAAAAAAAGCGTCCGGGGAGTCCTCTTTGCCTGTGTCGGCCGCAATATTTGTATTCAGATGTCCTCCGGGAAGTGAGCGTCCGGGGAGTCCTCTTCGCCTTAATCGGCATTGCTGGGTTGGCCCACTGAACCCTTTTGAGTGCCCGCTATGCTACTCATTTAAGAACTCTGGCGACCCGTTGTCGTCCATTTACGTGGGCGCAGGACCGAATGAGCGCGTACATTCCATATATATATATTCATATTTCATTCTGCATTATTGATTACCGTCGTGGTCTTCACCTTCACCTCGCGGGGTAAGGACTTGTCGGATCTAGGATTGGTCCTGCTGAACCCTTGGATCCTGCTTCACTCCTGACGAATAGGAGTCTGACTCCCCGCCATGGAAGTCCTACTTACGTAAATTTAACTAACAGTCTAGTCATAATATGGTCGTCTCTAGGGATAGCTCCCGAGGCCGACGCGGAGTGAGCTATTTCTCCCGCCATTCTCAGAAAGTCTCCCTGCAGGTCTTGGCTTCGACGACCGTGGCTCAAAGTGGGTTTAGCATCCCTTCCTCCCAGGGGCGGTTTATGCGCACCTAGGATTCCAGAGCTTGCCCGACCAGGCCGCGAATGCTTTGACCTTACGTGGTTCGTCTATTTGGTCTAGTCGTCAGTAATTTGATGAGCCAACTGGGGTAAGGGTCCACATCGCCTTCCCCAGCTCTGCTCCTAGTGTTGTGCTTTTGACCTTTGGCTAACGCCGGTATCATCAGCCAGGGTGTTTCAGATTCCCTTTTTTTTTTTTTTTTTTTAATATAGGTGTAACCTGTGTAAAAAGTGTCAAATGTAAAATACTTCCAGTGTGGTGGGCTGGTAAAACCTCTACATACGTAGACTACTTTAGGCTACCTGTGCTATATCAGCTTCTCCAGCGATAATGCTCTTTTTTAACCTTGATGGAGGTGTTAGTAGGGTCTGTGGCGTCAGGTACCCTGTTATTGTGATCTGGGGGTAGTTATCTGTAGAGTGGGTTAAAGCAGGGTAGGAGGAGGTTGCGCACTTCCGAATTCCGCGTTAGTGGCGGCCTGGAACCGGTTTTTGTGCTGGGATGCTCCTACAGTGAGTGGAACGGGGCAGGTAATTCCCGGGGTTGCAAAAAATAAAATAAAAATCCATGCCGGTCTGATATCAATATCCCCTGGTGAATGGATGGGATATACATGCATGCGTCTGGATATGAGGCGTTTGCACTCATGTATGGATAGGTGTAGGTTGAGGCATAATACTAATATATTTCCCTCTCATGCGGGATGATTTAAATTTAAAAAAAATGGTTAGTATTTATTACTTATGGCCTCATCTCTCATATGGAGATGTGCATTACGCTTAGTTGGTGTTGGCCGATGCACCCCTCTCATTCAGGTGATAGCGGTGGGGCTCAAGGCGTAGCATGCCCTTTCTGTAAACACATGAAGTTTACCAACCCTTATGTATACTTTGTAGTGTAGTGTAGCTGTGCTGGTCGTGTTCATGTGTCTGCGTTGTTTATGTTTGGACGTGAAAAGGTTATGGGAAGGGAGTAGAGTGGGACGCTGTTAGCATGTTCTCTTGTCATCCTTCCTTGGTCCATGTTGGTTTTCTATCCGCGCTTTGGGATAGCGAAGCTTCACGACCTACTCTGGTCCGTTATAGGGCTAAGTCCTAGTCGCCTGGAATGATTTGTTTCGGGACTAGGGTCGCAAAAAGAAGTTGTTAAGGGGAGGTCCCGTTTCCTCAAAGTCCCTATGTTCGCCCCTGATTGGTGAGCGCGTTTGTGTGTGTGTGTGTGACTACGCTCCGCTACACCACGCGGACGCCTGGTCTGCTGTAGGGCTAAGTCCTACTGTGTATATTGTGTATGGGTAGGAAGCGCCCGTGGCCTGCCAACGTCTTTACGAACGTGCTACTCTGGGCCTGCGACAAGTTTTGGTCTGTGACGTCTGCTTGTTGATAAATGCTTTCGCAGTGTTGAAAAATGTATAGTGTTATGATTGTTCTGCATTTGTTTATTCATGGTCACTGCCACTACACAATCGCGTTTTGTCATCGACAGTGTTGCAAAGTGGCTAAGTCTGCAAGTCATCAGTTTGTGTGTGTAACTTCAGGCCGGGATTTTATGTAGGTTAACCACTGTTGCGTGTTTTTCTGCACGTATGCCAGTGTGGTCATTGTGTTAAATTCCTGGCGGCCCGATGTGGTAATCCGCCCTGCTACTATTGCCGTTGTGTGGCCATTATTCCGTAAGACCGTTGTCTTACGAAATTTATATGTCTCTGTCTGGAAAGTCCATTTTCCCTGTCAAGTGTATTTCTGGAATTTTATGCCTGTCATTTGGCCGCAGGAATGTAGTATTATCTGTCTAAGCCGTTATATGGGCCAATTTTGGTGTGATTGGAAGGCCGTCTGCTTGTTTTTCCCTGGCGTGCAATTTTCTCTGGGGTTCGAACCCGTGTTCTATGTAATTCTCTGTGTTATATGTCTGCGTTGTTCATGTTCTGCGGGCATTCTGTCTGTATTTTGTTTGTGTTTCTCGTACCGAAAATACCGTTGTTTAGTTAGTTTTCGGTACGAGGTTTTTGTGTGTGGACATGGGTTCGAAGCCGGTTGTCTGTAAAGATTTGGTGGCCATTTCTGTGCCGCCTACACTATGGCAAATGGGCTGTGTGTTTTTCTATGCGCAACCCCTAGTATACCTTCCTGCGAGGAGTTTGCTTATTTTTGCCCTCTCCTCGTAGTGTAAATTTTGAAGATATAGGGTTCTTAGGTTGGCTATGAATGATTCCGTGCAGTGTGCTTTGGGAACTGTCGTCTGTAAGGCTCGCAGTTTATCACTGAGGTCTGCTTTACTGCTGAGTATGAGGGTGTCGGGTTGCAATGTCTTGCGCGCTCGCTTGTTTACTTGTTTCGATAACGCTGTGTATCCGAACATGTGTTCTTAATCAGCCTGCTTTCTGTTAGTGCTCTTCGCATTATAAAAAGGCAAGAGGGGAATTTTGTGGTTTAACGTGACCATTTCTGGAGATCATGTGCCACGGGATTTCCGTTTTACTTGGAATCCAAACCACAGGCCATGGCATTTCACTTCGGAAATCTCATATGCATTGGCCGTCTGTGAAAGAACCTTCCATTGACTACACTTGTGTCCCCGAGTGTTGTGTTATGTATACCTATGTATAAAATATATATATAGTTTATTTGGCCATTTTTCTTTCTTGGGCTAAATGTGTGAGAGAAAAAAAAAATTATTTATGCCCCGCTCTGAATTAAGAGAGCACATTGAAAGAAAATAATAGTAGGTGGCGTTAGTCTCTAAAAATTATGTCGTGAGCACTATGTTTTTGAAAAAAAATGGTGATTGGGACCTGAGTGTAGTATTTACCATTTTGGTAACGTGAGTACTACCGTAATCTGGTTACGTCTCAGGGGAATCTACCGACACTGTCTAGTACACCTTAGGAAGGCCATTGCCAGACGTAACTGATACCCTTGTATCCACGTCACGAGCAAAGCCAGTGCACTGTGGGAGTCAAACCTGCCTATCAAAGTAATTGTAACTCACCAAAATGACAGTGTCTCATCCCGGTGTGCAATTGGGCTTTTTAGTTGGTTAAAGCACACCTCCCAAAATTTTTTTTTTTTTGAAACTAGTTTGAGATTCTTAATTCTTGCCATGCTTACGGTTTTTGCCCGCAACAAGAGAATCTGTCAAACTGTGGAACCATAACGTAGAACGTCTAGTCATTTCTACTTAGAAAGACTCCCTTAAGCTCTATGCTGTGATTTTATGCCTAAGTTGTGTTCAAAATATCTCTTTCCGGCCTTAAGCCTGATGGGCTTTCACTTGGCTTAGTGATGGCCTAATAGAAAGATGCCATGGTTCCCAAAAAAAAACACAGAAGGATTTAAAATTACTCACTTCTAATTTGGCCATGTTGCCCTGTATATACATAAAATACGAGAAAGAAAAAAAAATGCGCAGTTTATGTTTACTATGTAATTGTCGGTCTATTTCCTGATATCTCCCGCGTGAAAGAACTTGTGTGGCCATTTATGATGGGGGAAGTGATGTTATTTTATTTCTTTGGCCTTGGTGGAAGTCGTTATCGTCTTTCGAGCTTCAGTGCTCAGAAAGGTGAAGGGTTTTGCCCTGTTACGATATTATAGGCCTCTGAAATCCATTGAGGTGTTTCTTTGCTGTTTTCCGGCGGAATTTCTAGCAAAGTAAGCCTTGCCCTACTTCCACCGTAGCGCGTGTTTCTAGGTCTAAGTGTACCTGTATTTAAGGGCGTTATTGCGCTTGGCGCTATCTTAGCAGATTTTGCGGGAGTGTATGTATGTTTGACTGCGAGGTTTTGTGGGGTGGGTAATAATACCTTTCCTAATCCCCGTGTATTGTATGGTAATGCCTGTTTAATCTGTATGTGCGTGTACCGTGCATCCTGAGGGACTAATGCCGGTGTTCGCCTCCGTTCTGGCAAATTTGCCCTTTGAACTGGCGGTGAGGGCCGCTTAAGTGCCTGTTTTTGTCCTGCCAATGTGGTGTCGTGTAGCCTGTCCGCTTTCTGGCCCGTGGCCACGGCAGACTCCTGCCACTGTGTTAGCCTATCTGTGTGAGTGTATGTAGGCTTTATATGTGGTAGGTCAGGCTCTACGTCGTCAGCCCATGACGAGGTTACCTCCTGTTGTCCCTCTGTCGTATTATGTGTGATTGAAGGTCCTGGCTTCAACTCCCTCTCGTTCATCCGGTCCGAGGGGATTGTTCTAGGCTCTTCCCCTCGGCTTGGCAAAATTGCCTTCCGATCCGGAGCTGGAGGACGTGTGTCTGTGTAGGATGTATTCTTTAGTATGTTGGAGCCTAACCTGGCCGTCTCCTGGACTGTGGCCACGGCGAACTCCTGCCACTGCGTGGCAGTACTTGTCGAGAGGGACATCCTCGCAAATTGTCGAGTTAGCGTATCTACGCTTATGTCCTCTCTCGGCTGGGCTGGTGGCCCTACCATGAACTCAAAAATGGCCTTGTTGGTTTGGAGTTCACGGTATTCGTCCCAAATTTGGGTGTACTGCCTATTGAGGCATATGGCCTGTTTGCAAGTGCTTATGTGCGCATCTTAATCGCGCTGTCCTACCCTCTGACGGAGTGTATGGCTGTTTGCCCTGTATTGTCCCGATTTTCTGTTTTGAGTGTCCGTATTTGTGTTTGCCTGATCTGTATGTGCCTTTGGCATCTAGCCAATAATGCTACTAATATTGGCATACCCCTATTACCTTCATGGCTTGCAATCTCTTCATGAGGTGCCATTCTGCCTGAAGTGTATGGGCCTAAAGTAACAATAGAGAGAAAAAAAAAATCTGTGCGTGTTTGCCAGTGTATTCCTATATCTCTCTGGTTCTGTATGGGGCTAGGGGGTTGGTTTATCAAGCCTTTCCCTTGTGTAGCTAGTTTAGAGCACCAAAAAAAAATATGGTGCTTTCTGTCTGGGGGAAAAAAATTTTTCACTATCTGCTTGGCTTTTTGCGGTTCAGAGGGGGTCGTTTTGACTACGAGGGCTCGTTGGTTGAGTCCTGTTACTGCGCGTAGTACCCCGCCTCCACCATCTGTTTTAGATCCCTTATTTAGGGGTGGTAGGACCTAAAACGGAAGAGTTACTGTATTGATTTTGAATGGAGTGTCTAAAAGGGGGTAGCTGCCTTTGGAGGGGCAAGCTGACCAGTGTGGAGTGTTGTTTAGCGTTAGGAACTAGGGGGCGCTCCTATAAAGACTGTAAATGTGGTTTAAGGGATGTAGCCTTAGCACGCGGGTCGATGTACTAGTCGCCCAGCCGGCTACTTATTATATAATCACCTTGCTAGTGTCAGCGGTTCGGCACGCGCTTCACTTGAGCACGCGAGCCGCTGTGAGGAATACAATGACGTCTGAGTTGGCGTTATTACTACGGTGTGTCACGTCTGACTGTGACGGGAGTAAGGAAGGACGTTGGGACGTGAAGAAGAGTGTAGATCAGTAATGCAAGTGTAAGAGACTGACCAAGTGTTTATTGGTCAGCAATGAGTAGCTGTTAGTCCCTTTTAAGGGATCTTGTGATGTTATAATGTGAGTACAAACTGTGGGTGTTAGGTTACAAAAGTAGGATTCTGAACACTGACTGACTGACTCACCTCGGTTGACACTGTCGTTAGCCTCCGGCTGTCTCGTCGAAGCACTGATGATGGAGAGATCCTCGTGACCCACTTAAGGCACCTTTTATACCTTTAGCCTCTGTTCTGTCAGCGCGTTGTGGCATAGTTGAACCAGTTTGTAGTATGTCGCTGTGTGTCATAATTACGCAAGGGTTGAGCTGCTTTATGGAGTAGCCAGCTGCCCTTATAGTATTGATGGATATTGGGTAGGCTTTTAAAGGGTTGCCTTTTATGAGATTTAGACAGATGATGGGGGGGATGATCTCTAAGGGGTGCATACCCCTTGGGTATTGTACAATAGTGAATGATCTCCAGGATACAGATAAATCCCTTTTCTTTTCATCAGTGAGAAACTACTTTTGTACTGCCTGTGACTACATCATCAACAAGTTTCCACTCAAGGATGACATGTTAAAGAATGCTCAAGTTGCTAGGTTAGACAAAATTGAAGATGCACAGTTTTCTTCCATTCGTTTTTTCTTGGAAAAGTTTCCTGTCATGTTATGCAAGGAAGAGAATGAAACTACAGATGAGGTGGTGAATGAGCTGCTGAGGCAGTTCACAGCTCTTCAGGTAGATGACACTTTGGCTGCACATCAAGATGCTGCAAGTGATTCCAGTTCGGCACAAATATCAAGAATTCGTGGAGCCGATGGACATCTTAAGTATAACCGAATTTTTATAGTAATGCTCTCTATTCTCACCATACCCCATAGCAATGCAGAATGTGAACGTGTTTTCAGCCTTGTGAAGAAAAATAGAACACAGTTCAGATCATCCATGTCCAATGAATCTCTGGGAGTCTATTTCTATTTTGAAGACCAGGAGTTCTGGTCCCTGTTATGACAAAACATTTTCTCTAGACTTTTTGCAGGAAGATAAAAAGGCCACAACCATCATCATCATCTTGAACAGTTTCCAGCCACTGGCCGGGTCTGTTTGGAACATAAGCCTCTCCACCGTCTTCTGTCTTCCCACCATCTCTCCGTCACCACCTCGGTCCAGTCTACTCCTTTCTTTCGCACGCAGTTCTCCACACCCTTCAGCCACTATCTCTTGGCCTTCCTCTTGGTCCTTTTCCCTCTATTTTCATCTCGTGTATCTTCCTGGGTATCCTCCACCCATAAATTCGCTTAACATGCCCATACCATTTAAGCCTTGATTCCTCTATCCTATCCTGTAGTGCTCCCTCCTTGTCTAATTCTCTGATCTTCTCATTTCTTAACCTGTCCACCTTTGTCACTCCAATACTGCTTCTCAGGAATTTCATCTCGCTAGCCTGTATTCTGCTTCGCTCCCTTCCTTTGATAACCCAGGTCTCTGAGGCATACGTCAGGATTGGAACGTAGTACGTCCTATATATAACCCTTTTGCTGTTTTGAGGGACATCCTTACTCCATACCAAGCTTCTAACAGTTTTCCTGAATAGTTCTGCTTGCCTCCCTCGCTCATTTATTTCTCTGTCGCTTCTTCCATTTTCTTGTATTATGCTTCCCAGATACTTGAAACTCTCTACTTTCCTCAATTCTTCCCCACCAATTGTTATTCCCATTGTGACTCTTCTCCTTCTTCCTGGTTGTGATCATCCACTCGCTTTTGCTTATGCTAAACATCATCCCATATCCATGTACTATTTCTTCCCATACATCCAACTGCACCTGTACTTCCTCCTCCTTGTTTCCCCAGATCATCAAATCATCTGCAAACGCCATTACTTTCATCCTTCTTTCGCCAATCACTTCCGCCACTCTGGTCATTATATCGTCCATCATTACAATGAAGAGTAGCGGTGAAAGTGCTTTTCCTTGCCTTAAGCCATTCTTCTGTTCCAGCCAATCTGATCTCTCTCCTCCTACTTTCACACAGCTTATACTTCCATTGTACATTTCCCTTATCCTCCATATAGTCTGCTTTCCTACTCCTCTATTCTCCAAAGCCTTCCATACCTTACTTCTACGTACACTATCATATGCTTTTTCAATGTCCAGGAAGGCCATCAGTAGATCTATTCCATATTCATAGTGTTTTTCCTGCAACTGTCTTATAGCAAAAATTAGATCTACTGTGGACCTTCCTGCTCTGAAGCCATGTTGTTCTTCTCTCATCTTTCCTTCTATTTTTGCCCGAATTCTCTTCTCCAAAACTTTCTCAAAGATCTTCGCACAATGGTTCATTGCACTCCTTTCTGCTACCTTTCTTGAAGATTGGGACAATGTACAGACTGAAAACACATAGTCTTTAGTGAATGCTATAAAATGGAGCGAAGTTTATGATGCCGGTCTCATAGACCTCAGACAACCTTGACCGTGACGGAAATTATAGCGACTCCTTCTTCTTCATCTTGCACAGTTTCCAGCCACTGGCCGGGTCTGTTTGGAACACAAGCCTCTCCAACGTCTTCTGTCTTCCCACCATCTCTCAGCCTCCACCCTTGTCCAGTCTTCTCCTCTCTTCTTCACGCTTTCTTCCACCCCCTTCAGCCACCTGTCTCTCGGTCTTCCCCTCGGTCTCTTTCCTTCCCACTTCGTCTCGTGTACTCTCCTGGGTATCCTCTTCTCCTCCATTCGTTTTACATGTCCATACCATCTAAGTCTAGATTTCTCTATACCATCCTGTAATGGTTCCTCCTTCATTAATTCTCTGGTCCTCTCATATCTTATTCTGTCCATCTTTGTAGCTCCAATACTGCTTCTCAAGAACCTCATCTCACTGGCCTGTATTTTGCTCTTCTCCCTTCCTTTCATAACCCAGGTCTCCGCGGCATACGTCAGGATAGGGACATAGTACGTCCGATATATGATCTTTTTGCTGTTCTGAGGGACATCCTTACTCCATAACATGCTTCTCACACTCCTCCGAAATGCTTCTGCCTGCCTCCCCCGCTCATTTATTTCTCTATCGTTTCTTCCATTATCTTGTATCAGGCTTCCCAGATACTTGAAACTCTCCACTTTCTTCAGCTGTTCCCCACCAATTGTTATTCCCGTTGTGGTTCTTTCCTTCTTCTTTGTTGTGATCACCATCTCACTCTTATTTATGCTAAATTTCATCCCATATCCTTGTATTATTCCTTCCCACATGTCCAACTGTTCCTGTACCTCCTCCTCCTTGTTTCCCCAAATCATCAAATCATCTGCAAACACCATTGCTTTCATCTTTCCTTCCCCAATTACTTGTGCCACTCGGGTCATTATGTCATCCATCAACACAATGAAAAGTAACGGTGACAGTGCACTTCCTTGTTTCAAGCCGTTTCTTTGTTCCAACCAGTCTGATCTCTCTCCTCCCACTTTCACACAGCTCACGCTTCCCTTGTACATCTCCTTTATCCTCTTTATAGTCCATTTCTCTACTCCTCTATCCTCCAGTGACTTCCATACTTTGTTTCTGCATACACTGTCATATGCTTCCTCAATGTCCAGGAAGGCCATCAGTAGATCTGTTCCATACTCATAGTGCTGTTCTTGTAACTGCCTTACAGCAAAAATCAAATCCACTGTGGACCTTCCTGCTCTGAATCCATGTTGTTCTTCCCTCATCCCTCCTTCTATCCTTGTCCTAATTCTCTTTTCCAAAACTTTCTCGAAGATCTTTGCACAATGACTCATCAGTGTTATTCCCCGATAGTTTCTGCAATCTGTTCTACTACCTTTCTTGAAGATCGGGACAATGATTCCTTTTTTCCAGTCCTCTGGGGTCTTCCTTTCCTTCCATGCTGTCCTCATCACTCGGTACAGCCACTGTATTCCCACCTCTCCTGCTGCTCTCACCATCTCCACACTCAACTCATCCACACCCGGTGCCTTCCCTCCTTTCATCTTGTTCACTGCATCTTCCACTTCTTTCCATGTTAAGTCCTTTTCTGTTTGCAGTTCATCTTCCTCTTCCCCGATTTCTTCCTCCTCACCATCTTTTCCATTAACATGGATTTCTTCTTGATTGTTATGTTCATCTACAAATAATGTAAGTAGATATGTTTTCATTGAAGTATCCTGTTTAAAGCAGGAATTATTGTATTTTGTAGCCCAGAAGTATTATTATTTTCGTCAAGCCAGGGTATGTCGAAAATCGTTAGATTTTTTGACGCGCGTGAGTTTCTGATAGCTCTTTCCAAAAAGTTTTTTTTTGTAATCTGTTTTCTACTGTTGGGAAACAGGAGAAACTAAGAAAAGTTGAGTTGCACTTCCAGGGTAACTCCAAACACATCTACTCTTCTCTGAAGTCTTAACTCGACATGACTCGTCAGTTTACTGCTGGCTGTAACTTGGATGATAGGCTCGCTCGCTAGCTAGTTCGTAAACTGTCGTGGAGGAGATAGTTGGAAGAAACGAAAACACTTACAGTGGGCGATGTATTGAAGATAGAGATATGCCGTCAGGGACTTTGTCGTAGAACTTTTAATGCTGCACAATTCTTACACTCAATAGTACACTAGTGTCCAAAAGTTAAGCATAATCACCAAAATAGGCCATGCCGCCTGATAGGAATGTCAGGTGGATTGCTGAACAAACGGAAGCTAAGTCACACAACTTGTCAGAAAAGTTCTGATAGCTAAGGTACACCTTTGACAACAACTAACAAAACTTGGCAGTGTCTTCCACTACATAATATGCGTTAATAGGGTGTATGGTTACCCCTAACGGCCACACATGCTTCGCAGTGACGTGGCATGCTCTAGATGGTCCAAGAGTTCTTGTGGCAGTCGATCCCATTCCTCCGAAAGGGCAATGCTTAGGTACTTAGTGGAGGCTGACGGGAAGCATCCCAGGAATGTTCTATAAAATTCAGATCCGCAGACCTCGCTGGCCAGTCCATGCGATGAATGTCTTTGCGATCAATTACATTTAATGAGTGTGTATAGCAATTGGCCTCGCCAATCTGATTCTCAAAAACTACTATTCCTTCATAAAACACTCAATAATTGATCTCTCTTACACAGCGCAACATAATGCATCCTCGAGATCGTCATTAGTCAGCACACTGCCAATAAATTTAAAATCATCCTTACTACTTCCCTCCTTATTGTCACCTGACAATATCTCTTTAATGATGCACACTCTTTGAGAATTATTACTCTTACCTGGCTCATTAAATGCAATTATCACAGATTCCTCCCCCCATTTCATCGTAATACAACTCTCATCTTAACACATCTGGACCTGATAAGCAGACAACCCATCAGTCCCTAATATTAGACAAAATACTAGGTTCGGAATCACTAGACATACCTGCGTACCTATTACATTATTAATACAAATTTCCACAAGAACCTGTTTTGAAATGACATGAGACTTTCTTCCGACGGCTGTTTATCACAAACGTCGATTTAATAGGAATCTCTTGAAATATTACACCTTCGTCACTCATACTATTATAAAATGACAAACTAATGCAACTCTTGACACACCCTGTGTCTATAAGTGTATCTATACGCGCCCTCAACACATTTAAGCTAATGACGGAATTTAAATTGTCATTATTACTAGGTTCTGTAACCTTCTCATCAAACTCGCACAAGAGATCATCTCTTACATTCAGGTCATAACCACTAAATAGAGTATTGGCTGGGAATGTCAACGACTGGAAATCCGACCTCGCATTACAATCTCGATCTGGTTTAAAGTTATGGCACCATTGGGTTCATGTACCGACTTTTTTTTAGCGTATGGCTTTTAGTGCCGGGAGTGTCCGAGGACATGTTTGGCTCCCCAGTTTTGTAGCTGCTTCGAGACGGACACCCAATGGGTGAGCTACAAGTACCGTTGGGGAGGAATGTTGGATGGGAGGGTCGAGGAGTTGGAAGGTAGCGGCTGTGGCCTATAGTTAAGGACCAACCCCGGCATTTGCCTGGAAGGAAGCTGGGAAACCACAGAAGACCATCTTCAAGGTTGCCGGCGGGGGGATTCGAACCTCCTCGCCTCCCGGATGTGAGCGACTGCCAACAGTCATGCCGCAACGACCTCGGCTAACTCACCCGGTCATGTACCGACTGCTGACTTGACACTTGATTACTTGTCTGGACACCTTGTCTTTCCTCCCTTGGACTGGCCTCATTTTGACCTCAATTACCCCCTCTGGTTCTCTCTGTTCTGGTAAGAGTTTCTGTTATTGCTCCCTTGATTCGGATTACCTACATTACCCCTCTGGTTACCTAGAGGTCCATTCTGATGGTTATTACCCTGATAATTACCTTTGCCTTGATAGTTATATTGATGATTACCGGAATAATAATTATTATTATTATTACCTCTATTGTTTTGATTGTAATTCTGATTTCTAGTATAATTCTGATTATTATTCCTATTGTTTTGATTATCCCGGGTTCGATCCCCGGCTCCGTCAGGGATTTTAAAACTTTCGTGAGGGTTGGAACGGGGTGCACTCAGTCTCGTGAGGTCAATTGAGTAGCTGTCGGACAGTGAGACAGTGCCCCGATCACGAATACCAAGATTAACGGCCGAGGGGACCCGACGCGCTGATCACGTGTCACCCCAATATCTGCAGGCCAAATCGCTTGGTCAGTCTTAGCCCGTCATGGGCTGGATAGTGCCAGGGGTTGACTTTTTTTTTATTGTTTGATTATAATTTTGAGTGTTAGAATACCGTAACTCTGATTATTATTGATATTGTTTTGGTTATAATTCTGTCCTCACTGATCTTGCATACCTCTACTGACATAATGACTTGGTGGCTGTTCACCATTGCTCCCTAACACATCGAAACTACTTAGCAATTTCTCCATTTCTGTCCCTGTATACAGGCGGCCTCTTTCACCCGATACGGAAAATGCCTCAGTAACAACCTTACCATGTCGCATTCCTGAGCCATCCCGTCTAAATACTTACACTTGAACACCTGATTCAGGAAATACTCTGTCATTGAATTGTTGTTCCTAGTACATAGTGTCCACAGGCAGGAAAAGTCAGGAATTTTGTTTTTGGTCAGGAAAAAGTGTGAAAAATGGCGAAAAGTATTTGAAAGTCAGGAATTTTATATTAACCATACAGTATTTTGTGTTTTACAGCAATATTTTGATGTTACTAGTTCAACTAATCTCTGAAGGTAAAAAGCAATAACTCACTGAACATTATGGTAAGCTTCCATTTTTACAGTACATCATAGTAATAACCTCTTTTACCTGTTTTTGTATGCTTTTTTGGCGTTGGCGTAGGGATGTGGCAACCCCTTCACTATAGTTTGGGCTATTAAGTACTTTGATTTATGTATTATTTCATTACAATATTCTTTATTTTGTATTTTAAATGAATCAAGAGGCGAGCGTTGGGCAGCTATGGGGATGGTGAAGGCTGCAAGTAAGAGATATAGGCTATATATTTGCTCAATAAACCTTTTTTCCAATGTTACGAGGACTTCGCGAGTCAGGAATTTTGTTGAAAAATGGTCAGGAAAATTGGCATTGGAAATTCTGTGGACACCATGTTTACCAAAGACCATACCTTCTCGTTTCTGACCTTGAATTTCCTCATTCCAGTACTTATTAAAGAATTTATTTTTTAAAGTCTCTAAAATCTTCGAATCCATTCTTATAGACAGCGAACCAGCCTCGGGTCTCTCCAACAAAAGCCTGATCTGAAATATCTACTACATTACTCCATTCGATCACTTGGTCATCTAACCTGTCTATGTATCTACTTTCTACTACTTCCATAAATTCCATCGGGCAACCTTGCTTATTGCTAAATTTAGTTAAGTCTGCCTCCCTAACGTGAGTACCACTCAAACCTCCTACCCTACCAACATTTCCTTCCTGCCTCATCCGTGGCTTTAATTTTGACTCCAGATCTGCTATCTGACTACCTGACTGTTGTTCAGCCTTCTCTACTCTTTCCTTCAACACCTGTTCTCTTTGATCTAATTCTATCCTTAAAACACTCTGCTTTTCCTGTACTTCGTGAATACTCTCCACTTTATTCCTACTACATTGTTCTACCTTATCTCCAAACTCAGACTGCACCTTAGCTATTTCACTTTCTAATTGATCTTTAACCTGCTTTGTTTCAACTTGAACCAGTATTTTTCATGCTCTCTCCCTGAGTAGTGAGACTATTTTCTAGCTTCTCCTGTACCCTACCTAGTTCATTATCCACGTCTGAAATGACTTTATCAAAGTTCTCCTGCATTTGAGCTTTAAATTTACTTCTAATTTCATCTTTTGTTTGATCTAAACTCTCCTTGAGTTCTTCATATTTCTCACTCATCCTCTCATTAGTTTTAATTACCTCATCTAATTTTTGTTTTAATTCTTTATTTAATTTCTGACTATTATTTTCCATCTCCAGTTTTAATTCTTTATTTAATTTCTCATTTAATCTCTGACTATTATTTTCCATATCCTGTTTTAATTGTTTATCTAATTTATAATTTAATTTCTGATTATTATTTTCCATCTCATGTTTTAATTCTTCACTGTTCTGTTTTAATTCTTTATTTAGTTGCTCAAATTTATTCTTATTTTCCTGTCTCATTTGTAACAAAATACTCAGAATGCTGTACGGGTTTCACATCACCAATGAACTACTTCCTTCCCTGGTTGCATTAGAATTCACCTCCGCTAAATTCCTAGCTTCGTCTATTTCCTTCTCCACATTCACGCTACTATTATTCTCCTCAATATCTCCCGTCACCTCTATACCACTTCGCAGCTTCATTTAATATTTATCCGCCATACCGACACGCACACAAAAAGACTTATTTCTACCCCCCAAAAAAACACTTGCACTGAATTATATCCTTCTCCCTTCACGATAAACAATTGGTTTTTGGCCCAACGCTTGCGGCGCCAAATGTAACGTTCCTGGTCCTTCTAAGTGACCAAACGTTACGTTCCTGACGGGGCTCCGATATTGCGTTCTCCTGGAGTACAGTAAAAGAACCGCGTTACACACACCACCAATAGTATACTTACCTGTTTCTTAACACTGATTATGATCTGCTCGTGTGGGCACCAGGACATCGAATACCTTAGAAGTGCCCTAAGTATTTAATTGAAATTGTGGTAGAGCTCTCGAAACATCTTTCTCTCAAGTCGTGGCATAGCTGAGCCATTAACCAATTTGGGCCGATAACCTAGATGTTAGGCCCCTTAAAACAACAATTATCATCATCATCATTAACCAATTACTTACCGTTACGGGGATAAGGTATGCCTTATGTCTAATTCTAGCTACTGGAAATGAAAATCCTACCATTAATTAAGAACAAGATTTATTAATAAAAAAGTTAAGCAGCAAAAGACGTCATAAGAAAGATCTGGAATTTATATTAAACTAGCTGTTACCCGCGGTTTCGCCCGCAATAACATTTGGAATCCTGTTATAACATTAGTTAAATAGATAGATAAGCATGGGTCCTAGTGGAAAGTAATTCTATCACCTGAAACCAAAAATGCATGTGACGAAAAAAAACATCAAAATATCGTGTTGGTTTCGGACCCTAAAAGACGTGAAAAATATAATAAAAGTTAAAAAAAACTATTTTTTGAAATTTCATTCGAATCAATTTTTATGTCATTCCTGGGACTTAGAAAATTCCGGCCAAAAAGTACAAAATCATTAATAACTCCCTAAGTATTCGTCGTATGATGAAATAGCAAGAGACAAAAAAGATGTAATGTGTTATTGTCTACAACATAGGCCATGTATAATTTTACACTCAGACATATTACGTTCCCCCCCCCCCCACCCCATAATTTCACCCCTCCCCATGGGCCCCTTAAATTGGATTTATGAAAAAAACGGTCAAACACCTGTTTAGTTATTTTTTATACTGATTTTTTTCGGCTGAGTTCCAAACTCCTGGCCTATGTCGTTTAAGAGATACACGCTCCGTTGGGAATCCTTCAACCCCCACTTTTCACCCCTTTCACCTCATAATATACACCACATCGAAAAACCCTCAAACACGTGTCTTCTTATTTTTAATGAGTTTATATGCCGAGTATCACATCCCCCAATGAAACCAATCGGGAGATATTGCTATTCAATGAAATGCAGGTCTACCCCCTTAACACCCGTTTAGAACCTGAATATCCAAATATCCTTTCATCGTGGGCGTTTGCGGCCCTTGAGGAAGCTGCATACCAAATTTCATTCCAATCCGTTGAGTGGTTTCTGACATTTCGTGATGAATGAATCAGTCAGTGAGTGAGTGGTATTTGAGCTTTATATACTTATAGTCTACTTACCTTGCCCTTGACTTCGTTTATATCATGTGGCATTCCGTGTGAAGAGTATACCAGGATTAAGAAATGCACGACTGGATCATGTACTTCAGTTATTTTGACTTGTATCAAGCAGCTACTGGGTATGAGTGACCCGTACCAATTTCATATGGAATAATAATAATACTGCATTCGAGACCCATGAAGAAGATTAAGATTGGTGACTGGGTGAATATACTCTCAGGCCCAAAATATTCATAAAAGGATAAGAAGAAGCTCTGATGACAAACAGCGCTCGCAACGGGACGCAAGTGAGCTGGAGAGAAAGGGTTTGGAATTTCTGCATTTGTGATTTACAAAAACAAAACAAAAATATACAGGTGAGTGGGTGTGATTGTTATATTTGGTGTTCTGTGATCCAAACTGTTTTTGTTTAGGCCAAGGCTTTGTTGACCTTAGCGAAGAATATTTAGTCTGTATCATGTTCTTTGGTGTGCATCATGTTTTCTCTTGACCGGCATCCGAAAGATTGATCTGTTTGATGTCTCGCTGTTGAAATTGTTAGTAGAATGTTATTTCATAGTACGGGAATTCGGGGCTATTTAGTCTCAGGATATAGCCTATGGATCAACTGCCCTTGCAGAAATTTATAAGAGAAGCAATCAGTCTTACCTTCAACCGATTTCCCTATTTTAACCCTGTTTCGTTTTTGACAGCGCCATAGGAGTTCTGTTCGAATAAATCCAGGACGGATATACGGGGAATTACACTTTCTTTTAGTGTATATTGTTGAGGGTGTGGTATATGTATCTTTTAAATTAACTATTTCAAATGTTGAAGTAGGCTTACTGGTAAACAAGCTGTCAGAAAATGTCGCTCATCTCTTTACACAGAAGGGGCAGATGACCTCGTAGTTCCGCCCCTTAAAAGAACAATAACTAACTTTACACAGATCGCGATACACATCGAAATGTTCGCAATTCAGCGTATATTTTTTAAAAATATGGGCACTTTCGTAGTTTAGCTGGTACGGATTTTACTTGTAGCACACACAATAATTTCCTTCTTAATAAGGCTTTCCAGGAATACACAAATCTAACCTCGTGCCCATGACCCAGACCCCCTTGGTTGTAGTATAGCAGGGATTTTCATTTAAGCTAGTAGTGACCAATGATTTCGCCCAGACCGTTGTCTAACCAAGTATCGACCAATGGCTTTAGAAGAGTACAATGCAACTTTTGAATTAAATTCAACAACTAAAAGTAATTTATTAATCTTTATAACTCAGTCATCACCAAACTTCACTTCTACACATGTGATGACGTTAGCATATAATGACACACTATTTTAAACCACAATCAGGGGACTAAATGGAGACAATGGAAGCCACAACATCATACATATAAACATCAACATCCGTATGTCATCCAATTCACTAAAAATCCCCCTTGATACGTACACATCATGGTATATAATCCCCCTGATCTTTGTCACACACAATGGGACTAATCATAAATATAACGGCTGTAGTATGCATCGCGAGTCCTTGCTGTTAGTGGGATTTTAGTGACCTCCATGACGTCACCTATATAGGTCTGGTAACGATCCTGATACACATCCAAATTTTTGCATTCTACCTAATATTAACACGTCTCCCCATCCCTGCTAAACCTATATAGATCTATAATATCTCTTTTCCAAGTGTTATTGTAAATGCCAATTTCTGTCTATGTTTTACCCACCCAAAACCCACTATTGCCCAGGCGTATTCCCCAGAACATTTATTGTTCACTTTAGACCATCCTCCCTTTTCATCACTTTTAACACCTTAGCTTATTGAAAATATATCATTTATGATATGCATACCTTTCGGGGAGTTGTTGGGAGTCGTTTCACAATCTCTACATACTCAATAGCCACTGCTGCACCACAATAATTGTTATTTCACGGAAAGAATGCAATTTTTCTTCACTTACGGACACCATCTTTGACAGTCATGTGACACCCGAAAGACGATCATGTGACGCGTTACCAACTTGAATAAAGAAATTCACCACACGCCTTCGCTACTAAGTTAGGCACTGTCTTGTGGAAAATTACTGCTAGTACTACAAGCAAGGGGGTCTGGGGCGTAAGCTCCAGGTTAGGTTTGTTTTTGTATGTAAAACATTAATAAGATAGAATTTATGTCCGCTACTAGGTTAGGTACTGCCTGGTCGAAAACTAATGCTAGTACCACAAGCAAGGGGGTCTGGGGCGTAAGCCCCAGGTTAGGTCTGTTTTTGTATGTAAAACATTATAAATACATAAATAAACACTGTAATTGAGTTCATTTAGTGATTTCATACATCACGTGCGAAATAGTACCAAATGCGTGGGGTTGGCAATACTGACTCAGTGAGAAAGATGGGGGTGAGAACTTCGATTTCAACTATATAAGTCGTGTTGCTATTTGGGCGGGATGGTGGGTCTATGACAGCGGAGCAGTGAACATCTAATACTCAATCCTCTCCTGATATCCTCCCGACTGTTAAATCAGGTAATTTCAGTTTTAAAAAATATTTATACAAAGGATGGTCTAAAGTGAACCGCTACCGAACAATTTCATTGCAACTCACCGACACATCCCCCAAGCCACATGACTGCACATTCGTCATTTCGCTCACATTGGCCCGTATTGACGCAAATTGAATTCAGTGAAGTATATATAATAAACTTCACTGAATTCAATGACTGCACATGTCAAAATCTAACGAAACACTGACAGGTGACAAAATGGCGGACACTACGGAAACTTCACGAAGACGTCGAACAACCGAGCATCACATGTCAAAATCTATCAAAACACTGACCGGTGACAAAATGGCGGACACTGCGGAAACTTCACGAAGACGTCTAGCATCAACAACAACACGTCATCCGTGACGTCACTGGGTACCCTAAAATCCCACTAAATGAAGTTGTTCACCATGTGTAATTGACCCCATCTCTCATCGGGTCAGATGACCTCGCTGTTCCGCCCCTTAAAAACAAGAATAATAACATCTCTGATCCTATGAATACTGAGGGCATTTCTTTTGTCTATTTATTTCCATCTTCTTTTTGTTCTAAGCAAGGTAACTGGATAGATTGAAACAACTATTAGAGACATTTCTTTGATACTGTAGGTGTCCTGGGCAAGGTGCACTCAGGCATTGTAGAAAGGAAAGTTTGATCATTGGCCGAGAGTAAGGTGCTTGAAAACCAGTGTGGCTTTAGACCACAACGAGGATGTCAGGATTTAATATTTAGTATGCGCCAAGTTATTGAGAAATGCTACGAGTGGAATAGGCAATTGTGTTTTTTTTTTTTTTAGATCCAAAGGTAGGCTTACGATCCGAGTACCCAGGGAGAAGATGCTGAGCGTATCGAGGGAAGGCTGCTACAGGCAATCAAAAGTATTTATGTTGATATCTGGCTGCAGTGAGAGTTGATGGTAAAATAGATTCTTGGTTTGAGTTTGTTACAGGAGTGGGGCAAGGCTGTAATCTAAACACACATCTCAACATTTCATATTCCCAACCTCAATCTTTTATAAAAAGTGGTTTTATAAAATTTATTTTATAAAATGTATGAGCATCATGCTATTTTTGATAAAAGATTCAAACCAAAATGGCGGATCATAACAGCTGGAATATTACCACAGCAAAGATGCTCATATCAGAGTGTGAAATGCATGAAATGTTTCATAATATGTTACATAATGAATGGTATACAATGTAAAACATAAATAACCGATACAAACTGTAGGTAAAATAGCCGAGGCTAAATGCTCTGCACACAGAGGTCGCGCATTTCAGGATATAAAGAGGAATTAAAAAGTTAAATATGCTGAAATAAGCCGTGAATTGTAGTGCATTTTATGTTGCATTTATTTATTTATTTAGCGTATGGCAATAACAAAACTGAATTACAACATAATAAATATACAAAATTAATTTAACTAAGTCATTAAATTTATAATTTAATATCTAAATTCTCTATCCATTGAAGGGCTGCCTCTGTCACTTCACAGAAATCGTTAAGATTTCCAGGGTATGCTCGACGGCTGCAACTTAATATAATGTATTGGATGGTCTGATGTTCATTGCCACAATCACATTGGGGAGATGGGACCTTTCCCCAGTGGTGAAGACTCTGCGCAAATGCCATGGACTGTTCGAATCCTGTTAATAGTCTTCAATGCCTGGTGGCTTTGTGGTGGTTCGTAATAGAGTCTGATGTTCGACGTTATTAGTTCTATTCCACATTTCCGACCACTTCTTGTTCGTGTTGAAGCCCATTTCTTGTAACGATTCTGCCAATATGGATGGCCGCCTATATTTTAATCTACTCCTTTTTAAGCATAGGAACGTCAGAGTGAATTGGGAGCTGTGGATTTTTAATCAATTTTTCATATTCCTTGAGAAGGGCATTCTGTCTTCGCAAATCTGGTGGAGCAATATGACTTAAAGGTGGTAGCCATTGTAGAGGTGTAGATTTAATGCATCCTCTTATTGTCCTCATTGCTGTATGTAGTTGAACATCAATTTTCCTCACATGAGGGCTATTAAGCCATACTGGGGTGCAATATTCAGCAGCAGGGTCGACAAGACCTAAGGAAGAGCATCTTTAAGTTGTAGCTATTGCCCCCCATGAACTTCCACTCAACTTCTGCATGATGTTATTACGTGAGCTCAACTTTGCAGCGATGTTTTCTATGTGTTTCTTGTAGAACAAAGTTCTATCAAGAGTAACACCTAAATATTTTGGGTAGACTTGATGGTGAAGGACTTGACCGTTGAAAGTTACGTTCAGCTTTGCATTAGCCAGTCAATTGCTAAGATGAAAACAGCTAACTTCGGTCTTCGTTGGATTTGGTGTCAATCTCCATTTCTTGAAGTAATCATTGCATAATATTTAGATCTGCGGTAAGTATCTCTTCACCAGCTTCAAGGCTTCTATGTTGTGTTAATAAAGCCAGATCGTCTGCATATATGAATTTCCTTGACTCTGTTGCAGGTAGGTCAGATGTATATAAGTTGAATAGAACTGGGGCCAAAACTGAACACTGAGGAAGACCATTGTTAAGTTTTTTCTGTCTGCTTAATTGATTGCCAAGAACCACTTGAAAATATCTCTCAGATAACGTGTTGTTTAGAAGCCTTAAAATGGTTTGACAAGGAATAATTCTTGCGAATTTGTACAATAGCCCTTCTTTCCATACCGTATCGTAGGCAGCTGTAAGGTCAATGAAAGCCGCAGATGTTTTAAGTCGTTGTTGGAACCCAGCTTCTATATATGTAGGTAAGCTAAGTACTTGATCTGTACAGCTTCTGTTAGGCCTGAAACCTGCTTGCTCAATTGGTGTAATTTCATGGATCTTTGGACCAATTCTATTAAGGATTAACCTTTCTAAAAGCTTATAACAACAGCTCAGAAGGGCAATTGGGCGATAGCTATCAGCTTTATTTGCAGGTTTACCAGGCTTCAATTTGGCAATGATTTTTGTCCTCTTAAAAGATTTTGGTAAATCACCCAATGGCATAATGTTAGTGAAGAAACCTGCAAGTCATTTACGTGTTCTGTTTCCACAATTGATGAGGAACTCAGGGTGTATTCCATCAAATCCTGGGGCCTTGCCTGCTTTCATTTCTTTTAGCGCTGTATTGATCTCAGCTAAGGTGAAGTCAACAGAAAACTTTGATCTGCAGGGTGCCATCTGCTTAAGGTTGCTAAGTGATTTCCTAATCATTCTTGTATGTGGCTTATATGAGCGAGCTCTAGAAAGGAAAGATATTCTGTTTGCAATCTGATTCGGTGTTACTTCAGGATCTTTGCGGATAGGTGGTCGACTCCTTCCAAGTTTCCTTAAGAGACTCCAAGCCTCTCTGCTTGACCTCTTGAAATCCAAACCCTCTGTTTTTTGTTCCCAGCATACTTTACGGGCTTCATCAAGATGTTTTAACAAATCCTTTGTAGTTTCACTGTCTGCTGTTGATAAAACTGCTCCAACAAATCTGTCGTAGTTTTCACTGAGTGGGGGAATCCATCTAATCACCTTATCAAGTTCTTTTGAGAAATTAGACCAATCAGCTTTCCTTGTGGTATTACAAACTAGTGTAAATAAGCACTTTATCCTTACCAGTAGGTAATGCATCTAACCAACTTTTACAAGGCAGTGTCTAGTTGGCGGAATTAATAGAGCGCTCGACTTCGGTCCAAGAGGACCAGGGATCGAGTTCCATCTAATGTGTGTTTTTTTACTTCGGATGTTTTAATATTCTTTGCCTCTGGCAGTGATTGTTTCGAACGTCACCATCATTCATTTCATCATAATTATTAATAATTAAATATTAATGTAATTTTTCAAGTGCTCGTACTGCAGCTTGTTGACCAAGATTTTACTCGTAATACACTTTCACGTGGGCGACCCATGGTTTAACGCATAGACGTTCGCTTTATCTTTCCGTTTCTTTTATATACCGGTATTGCCACCACAGAATTTCAACTACCGTTATACAGTAAAGTGGACAAGGAACTGTCCTTCATCCATTTTGGTGAACTATGATAAAATATTTGATGTAGTGTAATGGTGTGATTATTGCTTTGTATAACTTTTATAAAAGGTCAGTTTTATAAAATATTTAATAAAATTTCTTTGACAAATTTCTTTGATAGTGTAATACCGGCCTCATGTAATGTAATATTTTTTCTGTAGATGTCTGGTGAGACGAACGGCGCCAACGCCATCCCAGTGAAGGCGAAGTCGGAGGATGGAGGAGGTGCCAGGGACGAGAAAGAGACAAACAGTGCCAAGGCTATGAAGGATGAGCAAGAGGACATGGAGGATGGAGGAAGGGATGAGGATGATGAGCTGAAGGAGATGCATATTGATTACAATTGCCAGCTGCGCGTCGTGTTCCCCTGTCCGCTGCCACCCATTGACGAGATCAAAGCTCTACACCCGGGCATTGTCCATGTATTCCCCAGGATGAAGCGCAGGGTTCCCAAGTAAGTCGGTGGCTACACAAGGTTGGATTACCGTACTCCATATTTGGTAACAGTAGCCTATATGAGACCGGAACGTATTGTTAAAATTCTTTTGAAATTAGCAAAGATACCTTTTGTAATGATTAATAATATTATTTCAGTAGTATAGATCCCTCCTGCGGCGCTCACAAGTGACCGATCATGACAAATGAGCATTCAAATGAAAGATAATAGACATGAGCTGTGATGAATTGCACTCTAATTTCATAAATATCTATAATTTCTTTTAAAAATGGCTTCAAAAAATGTATACAGTGTGCGATTTTCAGATACTGTTGCTGTAGGAAAATATGCTCCATAATTGCTGTCCGCTTCATGTTTTGCCCGCTGTGATGCCTGTTTCATGTCATTTTTACTATCTGAGGTCTTTCCTTTATCATTTGGTATGGATTCCAGAAACAGTAAATCAGAGGAATGAGTACTCAAATCGTATAATTTCATAAATATCGAATAACCGGTGAGTGGTATGATGATCCAATTTTAAGTGATTGCCTTCATAAGTTAGGGAATGTAGAACTTGGAAATCTAACTAAAATGTAAATAGTGTTCTATAATCATTTGGTTGAAATAAAAACATAACAATCTTTCTCCTTAAGTCTCTCATTATAAGCCTATTGGGGAAAGTGTGGTTTATGAACATGCGAGATTTCTAACAAGGGTCCGCTAGTTAATAATTATTCTGGAAATGTCCTAGGAAACTCGTGTAAAGTACGGTGGCCGACGCCATAAAAGTCCGCAAAATTTTCTACAGGAATAGGTAATATGTGTAAGATACAGAAGTTGAACATTCTATCGCTAGAGGGTGTTAATGCATTTTTTCAGCAGTGCCAACATTCAACATTATTGCTTGGCTGGTTTTGCTGCCTAGTTCGAAACATGGAATTGCAATGGTAAAAGTGGACTAATGCCTGTTGCTCACGGTAAAATTTTCCTTCAAATTTATTGTACAATACGGTAATTTAATTTTATAAAATTTCTGTTGCTCACTGTCAAATTCAAGTTTTATAAAACCTTTGATAAAACTTTCCATAAAATAGGACATGTTCTATTCCGTAAAATTAATTTTACGAAACGAACCAATCAGGGAAGCTGACATGAAGATGATGCAGGCGCCACGTGGTGAGAAGATTTTGAAGCTCGCTTGTAAACAAACACTTTGAAAAAGGCAGGCTCCAGCTGGACTATGGCAGCTGTTAGTGTTTGTATGAGGTAAAAACGCCCATATACCACAGTAGAAATGCAAGAAGGGAGGCAGAAATCTCAATATGTTTCACAAATTCGACCGAACACAAGCCAGGCTGATGTTAAGGCGAAGATAAACGAGCTTCGAACTCTCTTGCAGTCTCATTTCAGGAGAAATGGCTTACCTCATGTTAGTGTCCTGTCGAATAATTTTGGGACCAACAAGATCTAGGAGTTTTTTAAAACTGCTTTCCTCCATTCTTAGAAAATTCCTATATGAATTCTGATCTTCTAACCTCAACTCATTTTCGACCAAGGACAGCATTCCTCTACTCTTCTCTTCTTTTTATCCATTCCCGAGACCAGGACTTCCTAGCATTTCTTTTCTTCCTTTTTACCACTTTACGACATATAATTGTAGCTAAAGCAGCAATTTTTGCTTTGTTTGTTGGAGCCATACTATCAAACCAATGTGTGTTGAACAGCTGATGATTCTTGGTTCAGAAGTTTATTGGTAGATAGCAATCCTGATACATTCACGGATTTTATAAAATAATTTTACCATGAACAACACAGCTTGCTTTCGTCAAATTTTTATAAAATTAGTTGTAAAATAAATTTTAGGAAACATTTTACGTGAGCAACGGGCATTAGGCTTTACGTACAAACATAAACCTAAGGTAGGGCTTATGCCCCACACCCCATTGCTTGTTGTACAATTAGTAATTTTCGTCCACCAGTCATCTAACCAAGCTTTAACTACAACATACAAGGGCTAAGTAAACAAGAGGTAGCGGGAGCCAAGTCAGTGTGTCGTACAAATTCGCTACGTCCCGTCCACAACTCATGTCATTGTTGACTACAGTGCGCCAATCATTGGCCGCTACCATCGATACTCGGGCCAAGTGTGAGATGCGGAGTGTGATACGTTTTCTGCAGGCAGAGTAATTCAAAGCAAACTAAGAAAGAAACTCTCGTTCTGCGTGGTTTTGATCTACGACAATGCACAACCGCACTATGCCAACATGACAAAAGACCTTCTCAAAGAATTCAAGTGGGAAGTTTTCGACCAATTGCCGTTTGGTCCAAGCGTAGCACCGAGTGATTTTCACCTCTTTCGAGAAATTAAGGTATTGTTACGGCTGTGAGTTTGTTTCATCGCTCGCCGCATGAGTCACAACTGCCTCAGGGCTGGGCTGTGCTCTGCCTCAGTGTATTGCGTGCGCCTTATGCAACAGGTCTACTAGGACTAAGGGATGGTCCAGAATATTCGTGACCCAGCCAGCGATGGAAGCCGTGAGCCCTGGATGGGTCTAGAAGCATTTATTGAGTCACCGGCCTGCTATATAAGAGCGACCTGCCAAGCAGTTGTTGTTGTGTGTTTTACGAGCTAGTGCGAGGTTTTCGTAAGTAACTGTAATTTGTGTACATAGGGAAGAGTTGCATGTAGTTCTGTCAAGGCCACCAGACTCATTAGCGAGAAGATTAACTGTTGACAAGTGAAAGAGGGCAAGAGCTCTCCATAAGCAAGAGACTTGAGGAAACTGGAGTAAGGTTCTAATTGCTTGTATTTGCTGATGAGTAGTGTATCTTTCTGGCCACAATAAAATTAATTATTTCATTAAAGGAACAATCTGTGTTGTGCTTCAACCCACCGTAATCCAGTTAACAAAAGTGTCACTAGGGGGTGGCACGTAACAGTATGGTTGGGCGGCAACACCTCGCGTAGAACTTCAGAAGACTGTCCACACTTACCCACCTCACTGACGGCAGAATTCTTAGCAGAGGGCATTGGAAAGCTGGTGTCATGATGCGACAAACGTTTCAATATTTTTGGCAATTGTGTTGAAAAAGAAGTATAAAACAAGTCCAGTCATTCGTGGTAACTGTGAACCACATATTGTAATGATATATAAGGCAAATGTATTAAAATGTAAGAACTAGTCCTAGATTATAGTTTATTTTAATTAAATAGTACATTATGCAACGAGCCTATAATGGCAATAATTAAGACACGAGTATGTTTATAAAACGAGCGTAGAGAGTGTCCATAGAGTGTCTTAATTACCATTATGTTCGACGTTAATTATAACTATTTTATGTTCGAACATAAATATTCATAAATATCTGTCGAGATTTCACCAGTTTTATGTACTGAACAGAGCGCATGGGACGCAGAGAATACCTCATATTTGACCATGGCCTCCTGGAATACCTCACTATGACACTCGCCATGCAGTGAAATTTAAAATAGGGGGCCATGGAAGTGAGCACAGGTGCGATGCTATCCTCACCTAATTGGTCACATGACTGTTTCTTGAGCTCTGATTGGTGGGAAAAACTGTCTCATAATGGAGACTTGTACTATAATGAGCCTCATTATAGTACCGTTTTCTGACATATAATATTTACATTTCGACATTGTCGAACATAAAATAAATAAAATAATAATTATATATGGAGAATACTAGATTTTACCCTGGTGCAAAGTTACACTTACATTCGGGGTAACATTGAACCACTGTACAAAATTCCATAAAGAGTAAAACGTATGCACAATGTGATTAACCCTCTTAGTGCCAGAGTCGCTGTGAGCGATCCTCATAAAATGAACGAAACTTGCCAGCGTCACTCTCAGAGACGCTTCGTTTTTGTATTCTTAGAGGGGCTTATAGACCGAAAATGGTGTCTAAACTTGACGTGACCATTAAAGAGAGTTCTAGCAACCATTTCCTGTCAAACATCTCTTGCTTTCTGTCTATCGATATACTCGAGCGATATTTGAAATTCCTTGACTTGTTTACGTGCGACTCGTAAAAACATGGCGTCCAAGGGAAGGAATCATTGTTTGAGAGAGGAAGAAATTGAAGAATTAATGATTGATGAGTCAAGTGGTGAACTCTTGGACTTCGTGGACAGTGATTGCGATCTTGTGTGTGATGAATAAAGTGCCGATTCCGCTTCGTACAATGAATTGCCTGCGCTGAATGCGATCGTACATAACCAAACAAGTGATAGTGATGGTAATGATGTTGATAGTAATAGTGACTGGGAAGAAAGGAATGTTGACCAGGACAATCCTCCACAGGCTACACAACCAGAAATGTGAACGATAAAACTACAGGGTGCCCTTCTGTTTATTTATTTTCACTGTAATTATTTTTATTTTATTTATATCAACAATGCCATTGTTGGTGTACGGTATTTTATAAATATGCTAGATTTTAGAATTTTGGATTTTTGACACCCCTGCTGATGTTTTTTAAACTAAAAACCTGCATTCCCTGGTTCTTTTGTTATGTATGTGTGCTCTCCAGTGTTCATTTTTATAACATTTATAAGCGTGTGGTAATAGGAATAATCAAACTTTCTAATTTTTATTTTACAGAAGAAATTATTTTAATTAAATAATTAATAAAGAAAGAAAAAAGTTTCATAATGATTTGAAAATTTCCCTGAATTTAGGTAGCTATGTTTTGCACTCCCTGACTAAATTTCGCTTTCGTATCTTTCAAAACAGAGGATATACATATTTTTTTCTGAATGCCTACATTTTCCATTAAAACAGCCTGGCTCTTTTAGACTTTACCTTTTCGCCTGGCACTAAGAGGGTTAAGTCTGTTTAGCGTAGTCACACAAGGTTTTGATCCTGTCCTATAATACTGCATGTAATATGTCACATCTCTCACTACATAATTCTCACACACATAAATTGCAAGGATCATGATATTTCTTATTAGAACAGATTGGATTATTGAAGCCATGCGATGCGAACCTCGTAAATGCATGCATCAGGTCAAAATGTGGTGGTGTCCAATCTCTGATCGTCATCGCATCAGCAGCATAAAACGCGTACCAAATATTATTCTTTTCCTGTTCTTGTTTATTCACTGCTTTCTGAAAGAGAGTCGTGGATGGCAAAAGCATAGAATTTCTTATGACTTTTATTAGGTAGTCATCCCCTGATAATAAAATTAATAATAAAAACACAATAATAATCACAACAAAATTAAAACATGACAAGACGGTGGTTCAACCAAAGGTGACATATGGAAGCAAAACAATTTTTAAAGTTACTCCGAAAAACAGAATCGACTAAATTCTAAAAGTAGAAAGAAGAATAGCAAGAACGTGCATAAATAAAAAATATCAGAATGATAGACAATGACAGATAGTACCAAATGAAGTGGTATACAGAGAACTGGAGCCCATCACTGATACTATTCGGGAGAAATGGATTTCTTTTTTTGGTTACATTATGAGGACACCGGAATCCAGATTATCAAGAAAAATTGTTGAGAAACTTTGGAATATGAAACAACAAGTAGGATGGATTAAGGAAATGATAGAAGATATGAAAGAATTAGAAATGACCTTGGATGACTTGCAAAACAAAACAACATTTTAGAAAACTGAAAGACATAAAAATAAGATTTCAACCAAAAATAGACAAACGTAATACAATAAAAAGGGTATTTACAGATGAGGAACGCCTGAGAAGATCAGTGCGAATGAAAAGCTACTGGGCAACTCGGAAAGAAAACTACTGAATAAGAGGACCAAAAAATGACTGACTGAAGTGGTCCAATGAGGCCGTAAAAGCAAAGAAGAGCACATACAGGAAATGATGTTTGCTGACGATCTAATGATAAGGGGCAATGGAGAGGCAGAGGTGCAAGAAATGTTGAATTGAGACAGTAAAACAGTATGGTGTGAAATTTAGTGCAAAGAAGTGTGAAACAATGGTGACAACTAGAAACAGGGGAAGAGTAACAACAGATATATTGATACGAGGAGAAGTATTAAAGATTGTGGATGGTTCCATGTATTTAGGGAGTGTAATAGAAGTAAGTGGTAGAAATGACAAGGAGATCAGAGAGAGAGGAAGACAAGCCCAGGGATTCCTGCAGAGCATGAGAGGTCTGGTTTGGAGCAGAAGAGCAAACGGGTATTGTATAGAACGTACCGTATTTACTCGAATACGACCCGCCCCCGAATAAGACCCTCACCCTGATTTTGAAGAACAAATTAAAAAAAAAAAAATTACTCAAAATTATTTACTATCTTAACTAAATAAACAGAATAGCATTTATCCAAAATAGTGTCCAACAGTTTTGAAGTCGTCCTAAAATAACACACATCAAACGATTAAAAACTCAAATAAAAGTACACAAACACTTCATTCATCGTCATCAGAAGTACCAACTTCGGAACTTTTATCACCATCACTTTCCCACTAAATGTCGTCATCACTGCCATCCATAGCATTCGAAATACTACATTTCTTGAAGCTCTTCCGTATGAGATCTCCAGCGATACGATTCCGTGCCGTCAAAATCCACGAATACAACAGCTGAACTTTCAGGCGCTGAATACGACCAGTTGGAGTCGGTGTGTGCTTATCGGCCGACATCCGCTCCGTATACAGCTGTTTCAAGGCTGCTTTGAACGGGCAGTTCACGCAGACATCCCGTGGTTGTAGCATAGACGTCATCCCGCTCAATCACGAATACATGACTCGTCAATATCATATTTCCTACCGGGCACGATTTCCAATAACTTCAGCTTCCCTCACAACTTTCAATTTCTCACTCACAGTAAATGACCGCAAACGTTTCGTAGCATTCATGTTTACACCCGGAGAACGTGCGCGTGACTGTATGACGCCGTGTGCTTACGGTAAAACAAAGTTATAGCCGGAAGAAGGCTAGCACCATCTAGCGGATACTCGCAACACCCGATATCGTGCGCGGCGGCCAATTTAGATCTTTCAAATTTGGATGACTCAAATAAGACCCGCACCCCAATTTTTCACATCCGAATTTGTTTAAAAATGTGCGGGTGGTATTCGAGTATATACGGTATTATGTCCCAATACTCGCCTACGCATTAGAAACTTGGGTTATGAAGAAGATACAGGTGAGCATGATCCATGCTTGCGAAATGATATTTCAGAGAAGCAGATTAGGGAAGGGATGGAGTAAGAATTGAGGAGAGTGACTGAGAGAGATTGTGGAAGAGAAACCCTTACAAGAGATCATAGAGAAGTCAAGAATGAGTTGGTACGGACAAGTTAGGAGAATGCAGGAGGGCAGGATACCAAGGAGGATGCATGCGATGGAAATGGATAGGGGTCGTATTTTTTGGTGATAGCGATACGCGCGAAATTTTTTCATACCTCCTTTCTTGCCTATATATGACCTTGTAGGTACTTAAAGTAGCATATTTTGGCAAAATGAACTCGCGAAAGATCACAAAATCTGATTTATTGCACGAATTGCACAAATAATCACGAAATATACTCCACGTGGTACAAAAATGCTAAATATTATCGAAATAGCTCTCCAATACACGTTTAAATGCGCTGAGGCATTGCCCGTCGTGGTTTCCTTCTCATTTGATTGATAGTGCTGCATATTCTCTACACAAAAGCCTACAACCCCGGAAGTATTATGTGTATTCAGTTCCGCGATCTCTATGGCTATCTATGAAAATCGTTATCCGCTATCGATTACAGCAAATGGCGTTGCATACCTGCCAACTTTTACGGTTTATCCGTAAAATTTACGGAAATTGCAGCATTTTACGGTTTTACGGATGAACGGTGTCATTTTACGATTTCGCGGACAAAAATTTGAAAAGATAATTTACATTCGATAATACCGCACACTTCCGTACAATCGATTGTTTGCGTGGGTCGAAGGCAAGTCCACGATAGTCGATAACTCGTTCTTTGATATGATTCGTACTTTTAACCGTGTGATGTTTGTGTCTTCATTGTAATTGAATTTGAAGCCGGGATAACCGTTCTTCCATGTGAATCATAGGTGTCGACAGGCTCTGCTTCGCATATTCTTTGTTCCGCTCCGTTCGCTCGTTGCGATTTAAACCATATTCTTTGACCACGTGAGTTGTTCATTGTTCGCGAAGTTGGCGTTCCTTGAATGTTTTCGTCTTTTAAGGTTATGGCATATTTTAATGAAGCGTTCGAGTTTTTGTGCTATAACTTCGTGCTTCGCAGTTTCCTGTATTCCTTGGACTAATTACATTCGTTCCACGTGTGTGTTTGTTTTTTATTTCTACCATGTGCATATTCTTTCTTCACGTTGACAGTGACGTAATTAGGGCCGAGTGTCTGTTTACTTCCTTTTTGGTGGAACACAATGTGCCCTTAAGTGCGGCTGATCATGCTGATGCTTTATTTAAGATGTTTCCAACATCAGAAGTTGCAAAGAAATATAGTTGTGGTCGCACGAAAACGACATGCTTTGTAAATAAAATGGCAAAAAATGCATCATCTGAAGTTGTTAAGTGCCTTCAGAACGGACCGGATACAGATAAATCCCTTTTCTTTCCATCAGTGAGAAACTACTTTTGTACTGCCTGTGACTACATCATCAACAAGTTTCCACTCAAGGATGACGTGTTAAAGAATGCTCAAGTTGCTAGGTTAGACAAAATTGAAGATGCACAGTTTTCTTCCATTCGTTTTTTCTTGGAAAAGTTTCCTATCATGTTATGCAAGGAAGAGAATGAAACTACAGATGAGGTGGTGAATGACCTTCAGAGGCAGTTCACAGCTCTTCAGGTAGATGACACTTCGGCTGCACATCAAGATGCTGCAAGTGATTCCAATTGGGCACAAATATCAAGAATTCGTGGAGCCGATAGACTTCTTAAGTATAACCGAATTTCTAGAGTAATGCTCTCTGTTCTCACCATACCCCATAGCAATGCAGAATGTAAACGTGTTTTTGGCCTTGTGAAGAAAAATAGAACACAGTTCAGGTCATCCATGTCCAATGAATCTCTGGAGTCTATTTCTATTTTGAAGACCAGGAGTTCTGGTCGCTGTTATGACAAAACATTTTCTCATGACTTTTTGCAGGAAGCTAAAAAGACCACAACCATGACTTTAAAGTCGAACTAGCATGTGATTTGCAGTGTGTATTATATTATTTCTTGCCTGTGTTACGTTAAACAAGTTTTATTGTGTAAAGCCTTTTTCAATTATCGTATATCAGCTTAATCTATCAAGGAAGTCCTGTTATGTGTGCTCCAAACCAATATTCACCACGCCTGCTGCTGATTAACATGGATTTCTTCTGGATTGTTATGTTCATCTACAAATTATGTAAGTAGATATGATTTCATTGAAGTATCCTGTTTAAAGCATGAATTATTGTATTTTGTAGCCCAGAAGTATTATTATTTTCGTCAAGCCGGGGGTATATCGAAAATCGTTCTATTTTTTGTCGCGCGTGAGTTTTACTGATAGCCCTTTTCAAAAGTTGGCAGGTATGGCGTTGTGATCGTAGATACATCAGAGCGAGTTTGAGACTGATAAAACTATCGGCAAACATCCAGCATTTAAGTGTAAAAATGCCAAAAATTAAAGTCACAACTGTTTTCTCGAGGGCCGAGGAATACAACAGTGAGGTGTTCTATGTATTTGACGCTGCAGGAAAGTTTCTGATGTGTAAATACTCCTATGTTCGTATTCAGTGGGAGAGAAAAGGCACTGCAGAGATTCAGCAACACATAAAAAGAGGAAGAAAGAAGGAAATGAACATAATTCTAAGCGGCAAATAACATTCGGCGATACTCTACACATCGCAAAGAAGCTTAAAAACCCACTTATCACATAATCTGTTAGATTTATCCCATACCATAATGAAGATTTCAGAAGAAACATTGATCATTATGACAATTTATTTCGCGAAATATCCACCAAAATAGCGTCAGTTTTAACACCGAAATCAGCGGTTTTATTTCACCAAGAAATAAGGCCCTTAGAAATGGAGGGCGAGAGACAGGTGGATTGTGAGTGTGAATGAAGGAGTGCAGTAAAGAGGAGAGGAGTGAAAGGTGGTGGGAGGATAGAAAACAATGGAGAGGCTTATGTTCCAAGCAGACCCAGCCGGTGGCTGGAAACTGTAGAAGATGATGACGACTTGGAAATAGAACAGTAATGTGCATGGAAGAATACAGATTCCAGTTGGATATTGTGTTAGTAAATTTTTGATCAGTGTGAACAGCACCCATTTTTACTCTAGTAGAATGAACTGAGATCTTAGTTGCAACTCTTTGATCAGTCAATACAAATTTGCCCAATGAGTTAAAACTGACATGTCCCTTTGGTCATTAATCTTGCCTCTTCGATCACACTCACAAGACTGAGTGCACCCCATTTTAGCTCTTGAACCTGGAGACTCCTAGGTAAGAGGCAAGCGAATTACTCCTTAAAAAAACAAAAATCATGGAAATACATTTCATTGCTGGCCAACAGTGGGATTCAAACCCACTTATCTGCCAAGTTGCAAATGGATTGACCCCATGGCCTAGTGCAGTGACTTAGCTAGCATAGCTGCTGCTTTTGGTTCCTGGGAATAATTCGTGTATTAAGTTAAAAATTTCAGCTCCCTATATAAACGGCATGTTTGCATGAAAATAAGTCTACAGTTATTTGTTAGTACAAGATCATGTGGTCTATTTTTCTTAATCACACCCAGAAAACCTTTTCTTCCATTAATTCATGAGTATATACTGTAACATTTTGACTGCCCACACGTTGAGCGTACAAATGTAACAGTTTTGCTGCCCCAAACTGTTGGGAGATAAATGTAACTGTTTACCTTTGCCTAAGCTATGTTGTTTTAATGGGCGCCAAGACCTCAATGCAATGTTGAAATCTAAATTTGTATTTAACAACGTCTAGCTCGGGCAGAACACCTTCAAGACTCTATACACTCAGATCGTGGTATGATTTGATCATTAACCCAACAAACAATTGTATCAGGAGAAGGAATTGGTCTATATCTAATGCTACCTACTGAAAGCAAAGATTGCATTGTAAAAGAAAAGAATTTATTATATAAAACAAGTATAGCAAAATTAATAATAATAATAAGTATAAAATTTAAATTGGAGCGTTGCGATTTTAATATTACCGATAGAAAATTACGTGAAAACGGATTCTGATAAATTGATTTTACTCTTATTTCCAAGCTATGAAGTTACTGAAATATGAAATATAAAACAAAGAAAAATGAGAGATTGCGTATTTCTGCGTCATTTGCGCTTACCACTGGAAATTACCAAAGCATTTCCCTCGTACTGGATGATGCTGTGTGCTTCCCACAGTCTCCTGGACGTCGCCATCTTCTTCGTTATATGATGATATTCTGGTAGATTAGATAATTCTATGGTCCGTACATCGGACCCAAACACTCGTATAACCACACTGGTTAAGTTTTACAAAAGTTAGTCCTCCACTCCATGGAACATCGGAGCGACTCCCGCGTGAACCATACTTGGCAAGTTCAATACAGATAGTCACTAACTCCCCTGAACATCGGAGCGACACGCACTTGCAACCACACTCCGCAAGTTCTACACAGATAGTCACTAACTCCCCTGAACATCGGAGCGACACGCACTTGCAACCACACTCCGCAAGTTCTACACAGATAGTCCACGTTCCACGGCGCGTCGATCGATATATCCACACGCCGGCTCCCCACTCTTAATCCGACTTCGAGCTTACGTGGTCTCCACTGGTTGGCTGACCCACCACGCGATCTTCCCCTCCTCCGGGTCATTACACTCGGCGGGAGGGTTCCGTTCCAACAATTCGCCTTTCCTTGACAATGCGAGCCCGCTTGCGTAATACTTCCCGACAGGATTAAGCTTGTATTTGAATTTCCAGTGAGTCATGTCTCTCAAATACCCTAACTGACGAAAACTCCGTAAAATTCCGCAATCACATAATTTTCTATGATATTGTCGTTCGTAATAATTTGCTTGATAGCGTTTTCTAAGACATAGAAAACCTATCTGAATGCTAATAATTTTTATAAAATGCTCCGAAAATACCTTAATAATAATTATAATAAATTAATAATAATAATAAATTAACATGAACAATTCTCTTGGCTGAACAATTTGCCGCGTAAATAATTATAGAATGGCTTCCTACTGACTTATGCCAGTTGCATAAAAAACCCTCGAAAAACACGTTACAATACATAAATCAACCTTCAAATCCTTTTTTCTTTTCTTTTTTTTTTTTTCTGTTCTAGGCTCTGTTTTTTGGCATTCTCAAGCCCAGAAACCTGCAAGAAGGCGATGGAAGAAATGTCGAATGTTCCTTACAAGGACATGGGCCACCTTGACATTCGACCCAAGGACGATTACGCGTCCTTGCCAGCAGGCAACAACCAGAGGCCAGATGATGAGAAGAGAAAGCAGTGAGTTCATATTTTATGTAGAATTTATCATTACACTTACCTATAGGAAGAGTTACTTACAGTTCACTGCACCACATTGTTTTCTGCCAGTGGGACTATGATGAGCTTCGGGATACCACACATTCTGCAAGCCCGGAATTCTGGAGTGTTCGATAATAATAATAATGTTATTTGTTTTACGTCCCTTTTAACTACTCTGGCTTTTAGAGACGCCGGGGGCCGGAATTTTGCCCCGAAGGGGGTCTTTAACGTGCCAGTAAATCTACTGACATGGCTCCCTCACATATGCGCACCCTCAAATGCCAGGATACAAACCTCTGAGCCAGTTGATATGTATACTGCAGAGCTCATTGCAATCTATGAAGCAGTCGATTGCTACATGTTTCCCGCAACACCCCTTAGTGCAGCGAGACTCGAATCACCTTTCTGTGGTTTCCAAGCCACATGGGAATCGCGGGAAATGAGTTAGGAAGGAAGCTTGTAGTTTTCCGTGACCGTTAATCTGCAATCATGAGCCACGGGGGTTATGAGTTAGCAGATCAAGCTGCAAAAGAGGCGGTATCACTAGCTCCTCGGCTAATGGAGGTACCAGCTATACCGTATTTACTTGCCTATAACACCCCCTCACCTATAACACACACCACCACCCCACCCCCTCAATTTTCTACTATTATTGGGGGGGATAATTGTAAAAAAGAATTGCGAAGGGGAAATAATCAGAAAAATGCAGCAAATCGGCCTACAAGATTCCAGTTAACGGTAAAACCCGCGCTTTTGCCTGCACCACCTGTGCATCGTTGACCTCGACAATGGTTACTCACTCCCCCTACCCCCAGCTTACGAGTTCCTTGTCTCGCGTCCCATATGGCCGTTTGTATTGTATAATTAAGGAGCTTGCAGTACACAAGCAGGACTGAAAGTGAGCAATAGAACAAGTTTTACGGCATACTTCAAGTTGAAAGTACTAGAATTTGCTGCAGAAAGTGGAGTGAAAGCGGCGAGTCGTAAATACGAAGTGCAGCCGTGTATGATTCATTATTGGCGCAACCAGAAGGACAAATTATTGGGAACCACGAATACTTCTAAGTCCATCTGCGGTATCAAAAAAGGAAAGTACGAAAATGTGGTCGGTATTACAAACAAATCTTCCGTATTTCATGTAGGCCTAGTTGACACGTAACATATTGCAACACTGCGTAACCTTGAACTCGATGCGCGCAATGCTGTGCGCGGCCGCAGCGCTGTCTTAGTCCTGTGGCCAGTCAGCTGTGATGATGCAAGAGTGTGGCTATTATCACTTTTATCATAAATAAAGTCAAGGTTAAAATAACTATTTTGTGTGTTGATTTAAGGGTGCTAGGTGCTTCTTTGTGTGCCTTTATACAATGCAATCCTAACCTATATCAAGGGAAATTTTCACCTGTTATACCTTCCCACCTCCTATTTTTGAGCCAAAAATTCGGGGGGAAGGGGGATGTTATAGGCGTGTAAATACGGTATGCTCTCAGTTACGCCGACAAGTACTGGCATTCTGGGGGAGAGTCAGTGGCTTGCTGACCCAATGCCTAGCAAACTGAGAGCGATCAAGGGCACGTGCATGTGTTGGAGCTCTTTCTGGTCATGGAGGGAGTCACTCATTTTGTGTAGACTAAGGCTAGGTCATGCAAGATCCACTCCCCCCCGTACCTAATGAGAAGGGAAGACCCTCCCCTTCCCCCTCACACACATACTTTGTACCTGTGGAGCCGTACTCACCTTGGCCCACATTTTAACAGTGTGTGTGGATCTTGCTGACCTACAAAGAAACCTTGGTTTGCAGATGACACTCGATCTTATATTAGCCAATGATGTGGTGGCTTTACATCTCGTCATCCGCTTACAGTGTTTTTTCATCACTTTTAGCCTTATGGACAGTGTTTGAACACGAAAATCTCACCATGACACAATTTTAACTTCTTTGCCTTCTTCCTCTTCTCTTCCCAAAATCTCTTCATCGTTTGGCAGTGTTCCAGTTTCCTTTGTTCTGTCCTAAATGTTCCAGTCTTCTGCTTTTCAGGTACTGTAAGTTTTGTATTAATTTTGTTTCTGAATCTCCTATCATTTACATCATGCTGCCTGCCTGAAGTCTTCCTCTTTTCCATGAAACCAATTGGTTTGAAATGCTTACTACATCAAAGATCTTCTTTGTAAATCTATTGTTGTTCATTCTCTGGATGTGCCCATAGAAAGTTAGTCTGTGTTTTCTAATCATATCTGTGAGTCTTATCTCTGCGCTCGTATAACTCTTTGGTATGTCTCTTCATCCATATGCCATCTCCGTATATTTTATTTTTAGGCCTTTTTGTTTTTTCAACCATCTACCCCTAAATCTTAATGTCCACTAAATTTGTATAGTTTAATCTGTGTTAAGAGGGGCAGATGACCTTGCTGTTCCATCCCTTAGAACAACAATAACTAACAAACTAGGGGCTGATAGTGATAACTTCGAGCAACAATTATCATCATCATCATCTTCTCAACCGGCAGTTATTAAGGTATCCTAGGCCTAGGCTGTCTTACATTATTGACACTCATCTTTCCTGACACTCTCATTTTTGGGGGTCTGACATCTTCTTTCTTTCCACTTGACCGTACATACGCGAATAAAACCCGCATATGTTTTTACCAAAATTGGAAGTATAAAATTGGGGTTCAGGCATTGTTTGAGTCAAGGTTGGTACCGTATTCCTCCTCTCTCAATATTAATGGTGTGTTTTGCTCATCACACGCTGTATATAAAATGACGATAACCATACTTTCAAGTATGCACACATAGAATATCGCAATACTTATTTCTGCAGTCGCTGGAAAAGATGGCCTGGGGAACGGACGTCTTGCCACCATCTCGTTGGGTTTACGGTGGTAGGAATCTGTCGCCTTGTGAGTGACTCTAAAGGCTGGTTCACAATTGGCCCGGGAACGTAAACTTGTATATGCGCGCGCAATCAGCTATAGCGTGATATTATTAAAACAATCAGCCAAGTGCCCTCTAATAAACACCAATTACACAACTGAAATGCTTCAGAGGGTTATAATAACTTTATTAAACACAAATTGTATCTTTAGAGAAGCAAGATTAGAGAGCGCATTCACAGGTTATGTTTACATTGCTGGCTACTCCATCCGTACTGCGCATGTGCAGCTACAACGTTTCTGATTGGCACCGGGAAGATCCGAGAACGTCAAACATGAAATTTAACCATGTTTTCCGTTGGCCTTCCCCGGTTACTTTTAACTTCTCGTTCGCGGAGATTGATTGTGAACCGACCCATAAGGTAGTGTGCATTTCAACTTCCTTTTCGTTCTTGTTCCCGGGCTATTGTGAACCAGCCTTAACTTCATTTTCGGCTAGTCTCGCTTCGTAATACCTCTGTATTTACTTCCGTGACCGACAAAAGTATATCTCGATGATGACCGGTGGAACGTTATTTTGCACCAATCACTTTCAAATGTATGCACAAAATATAACCATTTAAAATCTCGGTTAAATACGTTAATGGGCAAAATCGGACCAAGGGGCTGGAAATGGAGGGGGGATGTGGGCTTTTTTCGAAAAAGTGAAATATCACTATAACTTTCTTAATATGTGAAAAAACTAATCCATTCAAAGTTCGTACTATTCTTCGAATCATCATCATCAGCTTTTAAAGGCTAAAAGCCTTATCATTGCAGCCATTTCTTATGGTCTTCAGCAGTTCTCTTCATATTGGCATACGAGGCACATTCTATTTCCTGGACAATGTTCTTGAGATACGATTGTCTTGGTTTCTTCCCCAAAATTTTTCCTTCAAAAATTACCCGGAGGAGAGTGTTGTGTCTGAGTATGTGTCCCATGAATTTTGCTTTCCTTTTCTTGATGGTGTTAACAGGCATCGATTCTCCTAAATTTGGTTCAGAACAAGCTCATTTGTCTTTCTTTCCATCCAGCTTGTTCGGATCATTCGACTCCAAAACCACATTTCGGCTGCCTCAAGTTTTGATTCTTCTCTTTTCCCAAGTATTCATGTTTCACAACCATAGGTCAACACACTCCAAACAAAAATCTTGAGAAATGACTTCCTTATCTTCAAGTTGAGGTGCTCATTGAGCAGCAAATTCTTCATATTTTGAAAGGCTTTCTTCGCCAACACTATTCTTTTCTTCATTTCTGAGATGCATCTTCCCAAATAAGAAAATTCCGTTACTTGTTCAATGGAACTATCATTTAACATTATATTAGCTTTTTTTTCGAGTAAGGGCTAAAAACTTATCTCAGTTAAGGTTTTTGATACACCAACCATTGACCAAAGGGGTGGGGAAAATGGAGTTTTAACAGATAAAAAAGAATTATACCTCCCTTAATAGGCACAATATCAAAACTGTTCATTATGGTCAATAGTCTTCTAAAAATTACCTAAAGCTTTTTTCTGAAAGAAGTTTTGAAATGACCCACCCCTACGCCAAGAGATAAGCGAGATGTTTTCGAATTGGGCTTCTCGAAACATGGGGAACTTTTGAAGGTGTACAACAATAGAGTCGTCCAGTTGCAAAACTCGTTTAATCCACTTGTGAATAAGGATCATGTCGTAAATTTTATATATATATTTTGAATTTTTTTTTTTTTTTTTTTTTTTTTTTTTTTACAGGGTCTTAATATTTGCTTGGCAAGGACATTCTCGCTCCGCCAGTGACAGCTCAGTTCCCGGCTGCCGCCCGCGCTTATATACAGCAGAATATGTTGCTGAAAGTCAGTAATGCATTTTTACTCACCATGTTTACAGCAGATGCTGAAAGTGTTTCCCATCTGCTGCCAATCATAATAGGCATCTCCTTATGAATTTTCCGGTTACTCCTGTTAATTTAGCTTCAGTAAGGAAATCTTCACGTCTATTTTTATTGTTTACTGAACCTGTACATTTGAATCTCTTAGCCAGTTGTCTTATTGTCCGATTTATAGGAATGGGTCCCCCTGGAAATCTCACTCGAAACTTTTGTCTTGTTCTAGTGCACGATTTCCTGCACTTGACGTACGTATTGTGTAGATATACACGTTCACGTAACGAATATTTTACATAAAGCATTACAGCACTACACACAATCACAATAAAATACTACACAATACGATATACAGTACCGGTACGCAGTAGCTTTATAAAACACTGAAAGACTGAAACACCCAATTAGCTCAGAGCTCACACGTCTGCAGAAGAGAGAGGGAATACCCGGCTGGGGACCGGCGGCCAAGGTCGAGCGAAGGTCTGCACAATACGTGCCATACATAACGTGCGCTAGAACAAGACATAAGTTTCAAATGATATTTCCAGGGAGACCCATTCCTATAAATCGGACAATAAATCAACTGGCTAAGAGATTCAAATGTACAGGTTCAGTAAACAATAAAAATAGACGTAAATGTCGTTATTTCCTTACTGAAGCTAAATTAACCGGAGTAACCGGAAACTTCATAAGGAGATACCGGTTATGTTTGGCAGCGGATGGGGAACATTTTCAGCATCTACTGTAAACATGGTGATACTGATTTTAATCACCGTATTCTGCCTCATCGACGCGCATGCGGCAGGCGGGAACTGAGCTCTCACTGGCGGAGCGCGTGGGCAAAAATGTCCTTGCCAAGCAAAAATAAAGACCCTGTATTTCATTTCATTTTGCCTTAAATTGTTTTGTTATTTTGTTTTTTGCTTTATTTTATTTTATTTTTATTTTGTTTATTTTATATTTTATTTTGTTTTGTTTTATTTTGATTTTCCAGAAAACAAATACAATACAATACCAAAAAAACACGAAGAAAAAAGCAATATTCAAAAACAAAAGCAGAAAAATAGCAAGAAACACAAAACCAAGGAAGAAAAGCAAAAGCAAAAAGAAAAAAAGTAGAATACAACAAACACAAAAGATACGTGAGGCAAAGTCCAGAGAAACGTTTCTCATGAAAATGATTCTTATTCACAAGTGGATTAAACGAGTTTTGCAACTGGACGACTCAATTGGCAAATTTAGTGATTTCAAAATATTTTTCTTGGCACGGTGGCTTCATTGACTTTGGGGCACACCCTCTCCTCTATTCCTTTCCTATCTGCCTTCCATGGCTCTACTTCTTTTCAAGTCCCTCATTCCTCATGTTTTTTCCACATTACTTATTTTATACTCTGTATTTCAAAAGAAAGAACATGAAGGATATGGTGGGGGCTTGTAACAGTTGAGCTGGTATTGCAGAGTTTCTAAATCCAATTCCAATAATACACCGGGCTTCATTTTGGACATTCAATCGCTAAAATTATACGTAAAATATTTGATCAATCCATCCTGAGTCAACATAGAATAAATTCTAATAGAGAAATAAATAGATAAATAAATTAAGTTGGCCTGTACCTTTATCACCGTTATTGATGGTTAGTTGGTTCCTCAGTTTAGGGGCTGCGACAATGTCGTCATGTAGCCCCGTGTACAGGTCTGACGTTTAATTTTGGCCGGTGCTTGCTGCCTGCGCAGTAAATTCTGGCCAGCCAGCAAGCCTTATTGTGAGCATGCGCTGTAACAACTGCATGCACGCACGCACGCTCAGTAGGAACGGAGGAAGGAAGGAGGTTCAATGGTTAGCGCAGTGCTGCGAGAGGTTTGTCGTGCTAACATACGTTCCCTTGTGTCTTTTAAGCTTCTTCTGTGAGTGTAGTGTGGTGTAATAAAGTGGTGGTACTTCACAAATATTCATTCATTCATCGTGCAGTTTTGTAAGTTGACGAGCACTTAGAAATGCCGCCTATAATCTCCAAACTGCGCTCCAAAACATTACATAGCCAGGCTCGGGAGGTTGTCAACAACGTTCATTCGTTTATGAAACGGGAAGGCACTGCAGGCACTGTAACAATACCACTAAAAAGAGTTCAGCAAAGGGTAGTTGAGGCAACGGGAATTTCGGAGAGGAGACTTAGGAGAATCTTAAAAGAAGCTGCTGAATGTGAAGAACAAGGCACCTCGTTCGGTACTCCGGACAAACACCATCACCTTCCAAAGCGAATAACAAACATAGACAATTTCGATGTGGCTGTAATTAGAAGAACAATTTATAACTTCTACACTCAGGAGAAAATTGTACCTACTGTTGGTAGACTTCTCCTGAAACTTAGGGATACCATTAACTACAAGGGTGGCAGTACTAGTCTGAAAATAATATTAGGAAACATGGGGTTTAAATGGAAGAAAACGCGAAATAACAGAGCGGCTCTGATTGAGAGAGAGGACATAAGGTCTCAGCGTGTTGCCTACTTGCTAGCTATTCGGAAATATAGAGAAGAAGAGCGGCCTATTTTTTATGAAGACGAGACTTTCCTTCATAGTAGCCACATTAGACCAAAAAACTGGACAGATGACACCAACTCAGGATTGCTGTCGCCCATTTCGAAAGGCCAAAGAATTATAATTGTCCATGCAGGGGGTCGAACAGGTTTCGTTCCAGGAGCATTGCTTATGTTTAAATCCCGTCAAAAGACCGGCGATTATCACGATGAAATGAACAGGGCAAATTATCAAAAGTGGCTTCAAGAGAAATTAATTCCGAACCTCCCTCCTAATTCTGTTCTCGCAGTGGATAATGCCCCTTACCACAACACTCAGATCAACAGGGCGCCAACAAGCTCTAGCTCTAAGGCCGAGATGCAAGAATGGCTTTCCAGCAATAATGTTCCCTTCCATAACAGTATGCTGAAAGTGCAGTTGTACACTTTAATAAAAGCACATAAGCCACAATAAAAGTCATATCTTATTGACTCTATAATGGCAAAACATGGGCATTCAGTTTTGCGTCTCCCGGCGTACCATCCAGACCTCAATCCAATTGAACTAATATGGGGGGATATAAAACAATGGGTTGCTTTAAGAAATGTTACTTTTAAATTGGACGATGTAATGAAACTCTGTGAACAGCGAGTGAGGGAAATCAATGTCGAACAGTGGGAGAAAGTATGCAAGCACACAGAAGGCATTGAAAATAATTATTTCGAACAGGAGGGAATAATAGAGAACGCAATCGAACAGCTTGTTATTCAGGTCAAGGGCGACAGTAGTAGTAGCAGTGACAGCAGCTCCGACGATGAATCATCTGAGAGTAGTGGATTGTCAGGAATAGATTTAATACAAGATTAAATAACTCCTGAACAGTTGTGGGTTTGTGCTGTGTATTAATATATACTGTAGAGTGGCAAATTATGTACCTATGTAATGGAACAGTGTCTGAGTGTTATTAATAGACTGCGTGACATCGGCAGTGCTGAGTTGACATGTTTATTGACATGCTGACACCTTTAAGACTGCTCTTCATCCGCCAGAGGTAAGTTAATGTTTCTTAATGTTAAACACCGTACCCGGAATTGTGATTATTATTACTACTGTTATGTAAAACAACCTTTCCTGAATTGATTGCAGTTCGATAATCTTGAGTGTTAAATAGGCTACTCTGTGAGTTAGCATGAAGAAGATTATATTATGTAGTCTGTGAAATCAAGTACCTTAGCCAGCTAGCCAGCTGGTGCTCCCTGAATCAGCTGCGTAGTAGTAGAAGACTCGCTTCAATGCGCGGGTTTCACGGCCATCGGCCAAAATTAAACGTCAGACCTGTACTGTGGGTGTCTGTAGAATCTGTCTGATAACCGGTGTAAATTGTGATGGCTGTATTAGTGTGTGTTATCTGTAATTCAGTGAAGGACTGCATACGATCAATTTCAAGTAGTTCCTACTTTTGCTACCAAATTCTACTGTCAACGACACCTAGCTGTAAAACTGGCTACTAGATGCCACCACAACCCGCATCTGGTGTCGAACGTTGGAACTTCATAGAGCGTTAATCAAATCTGACCTACAAATTTAGCTTCACACAATTCTAGTTAGTGGAAGGTACTTTTTACATGCCATAAATGTATGACATGGGCCTGCCGGCTTTACTTCCCCTCCGAAGGAAGGCATACTGAAGGATTTTGAATGCTCTTAAAAAATCCAACGACTTTGGCCGGGTTTGAACCCCCGATTTTGGACATAGAAGCGCCATTATTCAATTCAACAAATACGATAAAAGGGCACACATTCTACAGCTAGTTACTTATTGTTTTAAGGGGTCCCCCTCATTGCGTAGTGGCTAGCGTTCTTGGCTGTCACCGCAGAGGCCCAGGTTCGATTCCCGGCTCTGCCAAGAAATTTAATTCTGGTCCGAGGGTTTGCACTCAGCCTCGGGAGGCAAAATTGAGAAGAGGCGGGTGTGATTCATGATGAACATATCAACACTCCCCATGCAGGTATCGTTGATGATTTTCCTTCAAGATGAAAAATGTCTGGGTGGAGGTCGTTCACAGTACAGTAGAACGTCGTTTATCCGGACGTCAAACAACCGGAACGTCAATTATCCGGACGAGAAAAAAAATGACGGAACAGCGTGCGCTTACTGTTGTTATGCGGAAGTGCCCGCTGCCTCCGGTAGCAAGTCGTTTCTAGTTTTCAATTGTTGTCTCTGCTGTCTTCTACCGTTTGTTTACTCTATAATGTTTCAACGTGTTACAGTACTCTGCGAGTGTGAGTACTGTACTGCATTACGTTGTGAAAATGGCTTCTACGAGTGACAAAAAGGAAAAACAAAATCGCAATGTTTTATCGATTGATAATAAGGTGGAGATCATTAATGAACTGAATAAAGGTGAGAGTATGCAGTGTCTAATGAGAACGTTTAGTGTTGGAAAATCCACAATTTATGATTTGAAGAACCGAAAAGGTGAAATTCAGTATTATGTATCGAAGTTAGATAGTGAAGAAGGGTCTAAAAAGAGAAAACCCATGAGATAAGCCATGGATGAATAATTGGAAGAAGTGGCATACTTATGGTTTATTCAGACAAGAAGTAAGGGATATCCCATTTCTGGACCTTGGTTATGTGAGAGTGTTGCAGCTAAATGAGAAAGAAGCTTGGTGGTTCTACCTATGAAATGAACACATATTCTATTATCCGGGAAAACGTTATCCAGAACACTTTCGGTCCCGTTTAGTCCGGATGAACGATGTTCTACTGTATAAAGTGTCATGGAAAAAAAACACAACTCGCTGTATCACAATTCTTCACTGTTGATCACTTTCGTGATAGAGGTAAAAAAAATATTACTTTGCACAAACAAGCCATTCTGTGGTGATGTTGTTGCCATGTTTTTGCATTGTTGGGTTGTATTGGATATCGAGCGGTAATGTTTGACCTCGAATGGGAAACGATAGAATTCCAATCACTTATTAACTTCTGTTCTATTTTCAATTGCCACATGTTAACTGACCCAAATAATAAGGCTCAGGTATTTGGCAACGGTTCAACACAGGGTGGACGATTTCTAGGTCTACCTCTGCATTAAATCCTACAGAATATTGAAGTCGATGGAAATCCATTGGAAATGGTAAAAAGCTTTTAAGTATTTGGGGAGCATACCGTATATACTCGAATACCACCCGCACATTTTTAAACAAAATCGGACGTGAAAAATTGGGGTGCGGGTCTTATTTGAGTCATCCTGATTTTAAAAGATTTAAATTGCCCGCCACGCGCGATATCGGGTGTTGCGAGTATCCGCTAGATGGTGCTAGTCTTCTTCCGGCTATCACTTTGTTTTACCGTAAGCAGGCGGCGTCATAAAGTCTCGCGCATGTTTTCCGAGTGTAAACCTGAGTTGTACGAAGCGTTTGCGGTCGTTCAATGTGAGTGAGGAGCTGGAAGCTGAAGTTATTGGAAATCGTGCCCGGTAGGAAATATGATATTGACGAGTCATGTATTCGTGATTGAGCGGGACGACGTCTATGCTACAACCACTGGATGTCTGCGTGAACCCCCCGTTCAAAGCAGCCTTGAAACAGCTGTATACGGAGCAGTTGGCGGCCGATAAGCACACACTGACTCCAACTGGTCGTATTCAGCGCCCGGAAGTTCAGCTGCTATGTTCGTGCATTTTGACGGCATGGAATCGTATCTCGGGAGATCTCATACGGAAGAGCTTCAAGAAATGAAGTATTTCGAATGTTATGGATGTCAGTGATGACGACATTTAGTGGGATGGTGATAAAAGTTCCGAAGTTGGTACTTCTGATGACGATGAATTAAGTGTTTGTGTACTTCTATTTGTATTTTTAATCGTTTGATGTGTGTTATTTTAGGACGACTTCAATACTGTTGGAAACTATTTTGGATAAATGCTATTCTGTTTATTTAGTTAAGATTGTACATAATTTTGAGTAATTTTATTTTTTTATTTTTTTTCTTCAAAATCAGGGTGCGGGTCTTATTCGTGGGCGGGTCGTATTCGAGTAAGTACGGTACTCACAGAAGATGGTACAATAAATTAAGAAATTGGAAAGAGAATCCAACAAGCTAATGGGTTTTACCAGTGTGTGAGAGGTTTAGTATGGAACCACGAAGTCCCAGAGAAATGCAAGAAAGTTCTATTCTCAATGTATTACACACCAATTTTGATGTATGCAGCAGGTACTTGGACCACAACAAAACGCGATGAAAGCCGAATCCAAGCAGCCGAGATGAAGGAATAATTGGGAAGACACAGAGGGATAAAATCAGAAATGTGGACATTAGGGAGAGAACTGGGTTCCCAAAACTGCAAGACGAGATAGAGACCAGTAAGCTGAAGTGGTATGGGCATATGATGAGAATGGAAGAATATAGAGTACCAAAAAGAATATTTATGGAGAAAATACCAGGAAGAAGACCACGAGGAAGGCCCAGAAAGAGGTGGATAGATACGGTGAAGGAAAGCATAGAGAAGAGAGGAGTAAAAGAAAAAGAAGTATTGAAAGAAGGAAATGAGTGGTGGAGGGATAGACAACTGTGGAGCTCCTTGATTCACAACCCGACCCAGGGAACTGGAAACAGGAAATGAAGAAGAAGAAATACTGTAACTACTATACGAGGGTGGGTCAAATATAAACGGGAATTTGAATGTATCGTTGCTGTTAGTAATAAATCTTAGGCGGGGCCTTGTCATCATGTTGGTGGGGGTGTCTGAAGAAGGGGTTTGCGCGCACCCTCATGGCGATGGAGCTGGGCTGCTTCAGTACGCTATGAGTGAGCAACAGGTGCACGCGTCTGTTGCGCAACGCATCATTATCAGATTATTCGCGAAAGAGGGCAACAAATCTGAAATTTTGAGATGGCTCTGCGCACAGTTTAGGGAAGAAACACAGTCGCAGACTCGAGGGTATGAGTGAGCTAAAGAATTTGTGGCAGGAAGAGAAGCTGTGGAAAATAAACCTTGTGAAAGGAGGCTGCGGACAAGCATCACAGCCGCAACATTGTTGCCATTCGTGACATTATTGAAGCGCAGCTCAACGACGCCGGCAACCGATCCAAAAACCTCGTTCTTCTCCACGACAATGCAAGGCCGCTTTAACACGTCGGAAGAAACTTGAGAAAATTCATTGGAGAACTCTGGAAAACCCTCCGTACAGTCCAGATTTATTGCCCTGCGACTAAGATTTGCTTCGACCCCTCAAACAAGACCTGGGAGGACAGCGGTTTGATGATGATGCAAGTGTAGAAGAGTTGTGTGCAACTGGCTTCGCACACATCCCTCTTCTTTCTATCAGGGCGGGATAAATTGCCAATCTGTTGGAGAATATGTGTATTGAATGCAGAAAACTATGTAGACAATTAGTGATCTCTATATGTGTGTGGGGTTTGGTGTGGGTGTTACTCACGATAATTTGAAACTCAAGGGACCAGAGAATAAGTTCAATTTACCGAGAGTTCAAAATAATAGGAGTTAAATAACCAAGAGGGAGAGGAAAATTCAAATAAACAAGAGTTAGATTTTCGTGATTTTATTACTGTACTTAGTTACTGATTTTTATTTCACAACATTTGTCTTCTACACTGATGAATCCTCAAGACGGGAAATTTCACCCTGTCATGACCTTTTTCTATTCGCACTTGAGGCACTTCCGGTAACGTAAACTTTGTCTTTCAAAATCATAGACAATGTAGATGGTAAAATGCCGAACTGTTTGGCGACATCTCTTTTATTTTAATCGTCGATCCTCCACCAGCTTGATTCACACGCTCTTTTTCACTTCTGGAAAGACACTTGTGTACTTCCTGGAACTCATTTTGATACTTAGAAATTACACAAATCAAACATTTAACGTTTGAAAGAAGACTCAAGACTGCGAACTCACTCATACATCCCATTGTTGATGTAAACAAACGACAGTTCTGTGCATGATAACAATACTGTAATCCCGACTTCAAATTATAGAGTTGGGTAGCCCGACTTTAAAATATAGAATATCGGCGAGCAAGATGCCATTCCTACAACTTCAAATTACCGAGGGGACCAAATCACATAATGTTTTACAATTTATCGTGTATTTCTCAAGGGACAGGGAGCAAACTTCAAATTATCGAGAGTCGACTGTCATCATCCTAATTAGCTAACTAGGAAATAACAATAAGAAAATGATCTTGGAAGTAATATCTGTTCCCGAAGGAAACGGGATGTAAAATTGTCCGATTGAGCTATGTACATTAACAAATTCACAAAGAAATTTGATAAAATGGTCCGGCTAGCTCAAAACAGTTGCCAGCGTTTCGCCCCAGTGTACCAATGGGCTCTTCAGTTGGATATAGTACACCTCACCAAGACGCGTGGCTAGTACATACTGTGAAGGCCGCTGCAAGGCACAAAATGTTGCCACGAGCAGCGCCAATGTACTACGGAAGTCAAAACTTCCTTTCAAAAATAATGTTAGCTTACCTTGCCAATCCATATTGGAAATAATATCTGTTCCCGAAGGAAACAGGATGTAAAATTGTCCGATTGAGCTATGTACATTAACAAATTTGATAAAATGGTCCGGCTAGCTCAAAGTAGTTGCCAGCGTTTCGCCCCAGTGTACCAATGGGCTCTTCAGTTGGTTATAGTACACCTCATCAAGACGCGTGGCTAGTACATACTGTGAATTTGTTAATAAGAAAATGATCATTAAAATAACGAAGTAAGAATGGAAACAAAAATACCGTATTAACACTCGATACTAAAAGTAAATGATTATTAAAGAAAGCTTATTTATTTTGTGATAAATATCTTATGTAATAGTTCTTTGAAGTTAGGGTGTATAAATATTTGTTTTCCTGCCTAATGTAATTGGGCTCAATTTGTGTTGACCGAGTGGAAGGCTTTCGTTAATAGAATTAGGTAACACTGAAAACTGGCTTCTATCACTTCAAAAGTAAATTAAACAATTGCGGTAATGAAAGGAACTCCCAGCGGCTTCGGTGGCGTAGTTGGTAGCATGCTGCGCTTCTATGCCCAAGATAGCGGGTTCAAACCCGGCCGAAGGCGTTGGATTTTTTAAGAGCGTTAAAAATCCCTCAGTGTGCCTTCCTTCGGGGGGGGAAGTAAAGCCGGCGGTCCCATGTCATCGATTTATGGCATGTTAAAGAACCTTCCACTAATTACACCTGTGTGAAGCAAAATTGTATAGGTTAGGGATGTAAACTAGGCCTAGTAGTAGTTGGCGGTGGCGTTTGGCTGCAAAAGTAGGAACTATTTGAAAAATTCAAAGTTGCAGTCCTTACTTGAATTAAAAAACAGATACACACACTAATACAGCCATCACATTTAACACCAATTATCAGACAGATTCTACACACGCCCAAAGTACACGGGGCTACATGACCGCGTTGTCGCAGCCCCTAAACTGAAGAACCAACCAACCGAAAGGAACTCCAACACAGACAATGAACACATGCTGGTAACGTAATCTGCCTTGCCATTCCCGACCGCCATTTTATATCGCTCCCGCCAAAATCATTCAGATTCTTTCTTTTGAAATGCAGGGTATTGCTTGTAAATAAAAGAAAGGAAGCTTGTAGTTTTAGGGGACCATTTATCTTGGAACCTTGAGGCATGGAAGGTATTTTGTACTTGGAATTTGAACTACCAGACGTGACTCGCATGTATTAACCAGAAATCCTGCTTTGGTCACAACACCCCCTGCTGTAAGTAGATAGGAGTAGTATTTAGAGTAGAAGCAAGGGTCATCATCCTTAGATGACCTCACTGTTCTGCCAATTGAAACAACCTCCTCTTTGGGGTGGACTCTCTCCTCCTTTCCCATCTGCCTTTCATGGCTGTGTTTCCTTTCCATATCGCTCAATCCTTATTCTTTGAGAAGAAGCCTTCTCTATAGAACAGAGCCTCGCAGGCGCTGTGTGACGGCCGGGCCACTGTGCCTAGCCACTTGTCGAGCAAGGTACTGGCACTAGCAGTAGCATAGCGCCCAACTAGTTCAACACATTTACACTTTATAACGTATTTAATAATCATAATTACTTACATGAACTACAGAATCATCATCATCATCATCATTTCCCCTTATCCAGCACCTGCCGGGTCGGGGTATTTATGGCACTTCTCCACTTTCCTCTTTCCTTCCACAATTCTTCTTCCACGATCTTTTTGTTCCAGTCCAGATTTCTTGTTCTTATGCTGTTCTTCACTGAAACAATCCACCTTGTTCTAGGTCTTCCCCTTGCTCTCTTACCCTTGCACTTTGCCTCCTGCATCTATCTTGGTATTCTATTTTCCTCCATCCTCTTTACATGTCCAAACCACCTTACTTTATTCTTCTCAATTCTCTCATTTAGTTTTCCCATCCCAACTTCCTAACATCTTCATTCCTCACTCTGTCTTTCCTTGTCTTTCCTATCATACTTCTTAGGAATTTCATTTCACTGGCTTGGATTCTACTCTCTTGCCTGCTTGTCAGGGTCCAAGTCTCAGCTGCATAAGTTAATATGGGTACATAGTACACTTTATACATTACCTCTTAGCTTTTCCTCGGTATTTCCTTATTCCAAACAAGTTTTCTTACACTTTGATAGAATGCATTGTTCTGCTGTACCCTCCTGCCAATCTCCATGTCCAACGTACCAGTTTGCATCAATTCACTTCCTAGGTATTTGAACGTGTCCACAATTTCCAAACTCTGACTTCCAATTTTCACAGTGTCCTTTCCTTGTCTTTCCCCTCTTGTCATCACCATGGTCTTGCTTTTCACTATACTGATTTTCAGGCCGTACTTCTGAATATTTTCGTTCAGTGTATCCAGCATTTCAGAGTAGTTAATGGAAATACTGTCCTTCAATTTCTGAACACTCATTGCCCCAATGTAGGAGGTTTTGGTACACTCGCTGTAAATCATCCTCGCTGATATTTCATATCAGTGCAGTTATTTCGTTCTTGAGAACCTCCAGAGTACGAGGATTGTTTCTTAAGAGGTTCCTCCACAAGTAGAAATCGCATGGCTCTGAAACTTACGAACACATTTACTGGAATACCGTACTTCTTCTTGAGAAGATAATTTTCCACTAGGAAAATTCGATGTTTTGTTCTATACCTAACCCTGTTCACTGGATACAAATTAGCTTCATCATCATCATCTTGTACAGTTTCCAGCCCCAGCCTGGGTCTGTTTGGTACATAAGCCTCGCCACTTAGTCCTTTCTTCCCACCACCTCTCTGTTGTCACTCTGGTCCAGTCCTCTCCTCTCTTCTTGACACGTTCCTCCACTCCTTTCAGCCATCTATCTCTTGGTTCTCCCCCTTGGTCGTTTCTTCTGCATCTGCATCTCAAGTATCCTCTTGGGAATCTTCTTCTCATCCATTCTCTTTAAGTGTCCATACCACCTCAGTCTTGATGTCTCAATCCTACCCTGCAAGGGCTCCTCTTTTACTATTTCCCTGACCTTTTCATTCCTCACCCTGTCTCTTGTTACTCCGATCCTACTTCACAGGAACTTCATTTCACTTGCCTGTATTCTGCTTATGTTTCTTTTCTTCATTATATCAGGATCTCACAGGATACAATTAGCTTACAAGTGTTAATGGTCTCAACTAACGTATCTTGCCTGCTCCATATGTAATAAATGGCATGACGGCATCCGGTGCTTCCCGACCTACTCTTATGTGATCGGCAAACGTTAGTCATCTAGCGCTGACTCAATGCGCTTCGCCCATCACAAGGTTCCGGTGAGGTTCCGTTTTATAGGGAAGGCTCTTACTGTATTAATTTTTTGTCTGTAATATTCATTTCACCTGCTTTAATTTTCATTATCATCCATATCATGTAGGGTACATGACTTAGTGGTTTCTCCCCCTTGAAACAACAATCACCATCACCACCTTCTTTTCATCTTGATACAGCAACTAGGGTTGCCAGACGTTCCGTTTTACCCGGAACAATTCCGTTTTCTCTTGTTTTGTTCCGCGTTCCGTTTTAATCTTTAACGGAACGCCAAATAGTCCGTTTTTTTTTGTTAATTTAATAATATATTTCATTTCCCACCAATTTTCAAATGTCCCGCTTCAGAATTAATTGAAATATCTAGCTTGTTTTCCGGTGATACAGGTGCATGTTTAAAGAGAAAATGATTTCTATGTACTGGATATGTCGGATAGATGGGTACATGTTATAGGATTTATTATATGTAATATATACCCCCTTGCACTGCAGCCCATTAACACTAGAACCGCGGCTGGGTCACTTATGACCCACCTCTCTTTTTTGTGATTATTAATGAATTGATGGGGATGTAGTAACTAAAGAATATACCATACATGCGCTAGATAATGTATTTGAAATTTAGAATAGTAAGAACACAAATAAGGAACATTTAGACAATTGTGTACCTTTAGTGGCGAATGTCAATGATGTACAATATGCTGCCAATAGTTTATTTGTAGGAATGGCAATTCACACGACACACATTGAGCACACACAATATTCCTTGGCTGTACACTTGCTGCAAGCAGTCTTTTTGCAGGAATGGCACTTCACAAACGATTTGTTTCCTTTGCAATTGGACTTTACCTGACAACGCGTGCGCTTTTCCTGTCTCTCAGGAATTTCACCTGGAATAATGGTGCGGGCATTTGCAAACCTAGTTGATGCATATTTCTCAGCGAGCTCTTCACCCAGCTGCAGAATGAAGTCCCTGCATTTCAGTTTCTTCTCATTCGGTGCGTTGTACACTACCCAGGCATTTATTCCTGCCAAATCCAGCAAGTTGTAGAAGGTATGAACTGGCCAGCACCTGGATGGAGCCTTGGTTGAGTATTTGCGAGCCATTTGATCGACCACATCTACTCCATATTTTGTGCCGTTGTAAAATGTGACTGTGTCTGGCTTCTTCTTTTTGTTACCAGGCTCAATATTCACATCAGGGTGCATAGTGCTGAGAACTAGAACATTTTTGTTGCTCTTTCCCTGATAAATTGTCAACGAAGTATCATGTTTTTTCAGTAGCACTGTGCTGTGCAACTTGTGTTTTGCCTTTTTCACACTTACTGGTACTTCCCTGCGAGCCTTGTTCAAGGTACCGACAAGACTTGTTGCATTTGATTTCAATGTTTCGGAGAGAGATAAGGAGGTGAAGAAACTGTCACATGTGACATTTCTTCCCTTCTTCATATAAGGTTCCATCAACTTCTTTACCACAAAATCACCAAGTCGCTCGTTATTTGGCCTAGCATCGTCTTTTCCGAGATACGGGAAAGCGTTCACAACATATTTGGAGTCTTTGTCCACTGCCATCCAATACTTCTGCCCATATTTGTCTGGTTTCGAGGCCATAAATTGCGTAAATATACAGCGGCATTTAGAAGGGAAGAGCTGTTCGTCAACAGTTATATATGCCCCAGGTATATAGCTACACTGGGCGTTTGCTATGAAGGCATACCAGATTTCTGATACCAATGCAAATTTGTCTTCTTTTATTCTTTGTGACCTTGTAGACCTAACGTCAAATCTCTAGAAACGCATTATTTCTCTGAATCTATCACGAGCCATTGTTGCTTTTACAATAGGATTGCCCCACTTCTCTGACCACAATGAGTCCAGTTCTAGGCCTTTAGCTCCTATGGCACCTCAAATGTACAGTATAGCAAGAAAGGCTTCCATCTCCTCAATCTTTAGACACCAATCATCTGACATCATTACACGATGTGCCTCTTTGCAAGTCACAATATGTTTCAAAATCTTGTCCGTGATCATAAGTTGCCCAGCACTAACGCAAGTCTCATTCATATTACGTTTAGCATGTGAAGTAGGTCCAGCGTGATCTCTGAACACATTTTGAGCTCCACGTCTACCAGCTGCAACATCACCAATTACCCCAACTTTCCAGGTCGTGCCATCTGGAGATACAATTTCTGTACCTGCTGCAAGCTGAACCAGGCTCTCAACACAAAACCTGCCTCGTTTCATTGATGGCGCATCCTCTCTGTTGTCGTCAAATTGTGCAATTCCTAGACTGTTAGCGATGGTCTCCTCTTCCGATAAAGGAACGGAAGAGTGCTCCTGGCCACGCCTCCTCTGACGACCGCGAGAAGTCCCTGGCATTGCAAGACCTGATTAGATACAAAGATAATGTTTGTCTTACTTTTTCCACCCGGAAATAATATTTAGAGCAAGTAAAAATGCACCGGGCTATATAAACCTAATAGCTTGAACATAAATATAACAGTGATAAAGAAACTGTCAACTAAATACTTTTAGGCCTAAAATTTGCAATGAATCTATATATAGTCCATAAATAATGAAATGAAAGTTTAGAAATATATACCTGCCCTATCAGGATTTGCTACAGCTTCAAATGGCATGACATCATCATCTTCTGATGACGAATCTGAAAGTACGAGCTGTGATCCATCATCAGACGAAAAATCCAAGGGATCCCCTACAGATTCCCCATCGGAAATTTCATTTATGGCATCAATAATGTTCTGTTCAGTAGTAAGCCGTCGACTCGCGGCCATTGTCAACCATTCACACACTATGTATACATCGATACTTTAAAACTAGCAACCTATTGCACAACAAAGCGTGAGTAGTGTCCTAACTGCGCGATTGTTCAGATGTGACTAAGCTGTTTCGTACCTCCCCCTTCCTCAATAGCCAATGAGATGTTGCCAGTTTGTGCACAGTATATGCTTGGAGAATCCCGGTGACACAAGGACTGAAAGTATAAGAAGCTAAATGGAAGAACAGATGTTAACATATTATTATCAATGATGGGTCTAATCTGACCCAGCCGCGGTTCTAGGTAAATCGGGATTTTTTAAACAGGGGGTTGCCCCCCCGGAAAAAATAATTATGTGTGGTTGTTAAAGACCCTTATTTATGAAAAGTCATAAAAATCTAGCACTTCAGGTAGAGACACAGAGAAGATAGAGAAGAAACAACTAACAGCTGGGTCACAAATGACCCAGCCGCGGTTCTAGTGTTAAGGGCCTAGGCCAACCAAGCGACCGCTGCCCAGCCAATTGGCCTGCAGATATTGGGGTGGCACGTGATCAGCGCATCGGGTCCCCTCGGTCGTTAATCTTGGTTTTCGTGATCGGGCCGCTGCCTCACTGTCAGACAGCTACTCAATTGTCCTCACGAGGCTGAGTGCACCCTGTTCCTGCCCTCACGTCAGTTTCTAAAATCCCTGGCGGAGCCGGGAATCGAACCTGGGGCCTCCGGGCGAGATGCAGGCGTGCGACCCCAACACCACGGGGCCGGTTATAGATTTATTAAGGGCAACAAAATTAAGGAATATCTTAGTCCTTGTGAAGTTAATATTCAAGCATTTCCCCCCCCCCCAATGATTTTACTGAGAGAGATTTTCTGTCATGAATATCAAATGGAGAGATGATAGATACAGAAGCTCCATTAGTTTGATAAAACAAGAATTGTTCATATATTACAATTATGACGAAAATTGTAATGAATTTTATCAGAAGGTACTTACAGATAAAAAATCCTTGCAAAGAGTCGTTCAAATGAAGAGCATTTTTAAGTTGCTGGTGTCATAGGCCTACTGTATATGATATGTTAGCAATATCTAGTTTTAATTTTGTGTATTTGATTATATAATGCTTATTTATTTAATCGTGTCAGAAGCAACATCAGTCTCAAGAAAAAGTACATCATACATGGTATTTAGCTGGTACTATATACAATCTCATCAAAACAGTCAGTGAAACTATATACTACTGTATGTTACTATGTGACCAGTATTTTGCCACATCACGTGCTTTAGGTGTTGCCTCCATCAAGTCCTTCATCGTGCACTTAGCAGGAGATAATCTGCATACAAGAAGGTGATCCATGGTTTGTTCTTCCCCGCACTCGCACATGGTGGTGTCGGAAGTGTATCCCCATTTCTTCAAATTCACCTTGGACCTACCTACCCCACTTCGTAACCTGTTCAGTGTTGTCCACGAAACCCATCCATTGTCATGTCCCGGAGGTAAACTTTCATGAGGGATAATCCAGTCTTCAAGGTCTTTAACTCTCCTTTTCCATGATGTTAGTCTATTTTTCTGGGCTTATTTAATACATACAGTACTCTCTCGGTAATCCGGCAGATATCAGACCAGAGCATTGCCGGATTACCGAAAACGCCGGATTACTGGATAATATCGAGAAGAAAGCAGATATAATTTGAAAATCAGGTGAATCCACGAGTTGTTCGTTAACCACGTCTCGCAGTAGATAAATCTCCCTCTCTTCACTGGCTTTCTTGTTCGGTTCATCTTTTTTGTACCGATCCTGTAGTGTCATGCAGGGGGATGACAGTTAATAGGGAGCGCGTGGGTCGGAGTAAGGCCCTGTACTGGATGTTCTACCAACCAATGAAGAATTAATTTTAGCACTAAGGTTCCGTAGTTGGCACTCATGAACGTTCACATCAAATCGACTGGCGGAAGCGGAAATACTCTGTATTGATTGATTTTCCTCGTGGAGTTGTTGGTTGTTTTGAGTTGTTCAATATTTTGATTATTTATTTGAATTTAATTGAGAGTCAATCATGCCACTGCAAGGGAGGAAACATTGCCAAGCACTGGGATGTAAGAATTATAATGATAGTAAAACAATACGGCAATTTTCATCTGCCTGGTGTTGACTATGTGTAAAACTAGTGGGTAATATGGACTAGGCCTACTCTCGAATAAAAATATATAGAGAATAAATGTGTGCATTTCGTCTCTTGTTTGTTTTCTTACCCATTCTCCTTTGCATTGCAATAAAATTTGTGGTTTAGGGCTACGGGGAGGGGTGGGTGGCAGCCGGCATGCTAGGCAAAAAGTGAGGTTATGGCAATATATTGTGTGCATTTGGACAGTTTTCTTTATATTCATCGAATATCCCAACAATTCTGTAGAGTAGGAGAACATTTTTAATTAGCCTAAAGGTGAATTAAGCTCTAGAACGGCATAACTGTGTCCTTCGTTACAAATCTATTGCCAGCATTTATATATATATATCAAAATGTATTATTTTCCTATCTGGACGTATACTTCAGCGCCTAGTGAAAGGCGCAGTTATGTTTGTGTTATTTTCATCAATTATCAATAACTCATCGCAGAACATACTGTTCAATTACGTGTAATAAAGGCTACATTCATATGGCTTTTTACTTTTTATGTTGCCAGACTTGTCAGTACAATCCATAGCCTCAGGCGGTGTTCTCTCTCGGAAATTCTATAACCAAAAGTGACGAATCTCTTATACTTACATGATCCTTGGTGTCATGTCAGGCCATAGGGGTTTCCAAGAGCAAATTACGACTTTCTCGTTAAGATTTTCCCAAGCATTAGCAAGCGAGTAAACCACGTCTTTCAGGTTTATTTCTTTCAAGGATTTAATCACACTTTCGTCCTTAGACAACATATTGTGCAATAAGCTCTTTTTGTATTGCATTTTAATCGCCTGGATAATGTTCTGGTCCATTGGTTGTAAGTGGGGGTCACATTCGGCGGCAAGAACATCGAGCTCGTACTCGAATACAAAACGCCGGATTACTGGGATGCCGGATTACAGAGGGAGTACTGTATGTGTATTATTTATTACAACATTTAACAACCTTGTTTTTTTTTTTTATGTTTTATGACGTGTGTTCCGTTTTTCCATTCTTGAAATCTGGTAACCCTAACGGCAACTCTCTGCACAGATCCGATAACCTATTCTTGATTTTCTGTTATCAGGGTGCTCATTCGTTCAATTTCTGTAGAAGAGGAGGATAAAAACATCATGCAAGAGTTCAGAAGATTTGGCTGCATTGCTGCTCATATCTACCGCAAGGATGAGAACGACACGATAAAGAAAGGGTATGTAAATATGCTTGGAGGAGAAAAGAACCATTTGGGGCTTATTCTATTGATATAAATTTAACCAGTAGCTGTAAGCGTCAAGTCACAAGGGAAGTCCGGAGTTCACAGGTTTGAATTCCAGCTCAGACAGTGGCCTTCTTGTGTGTGTGTGTTTGTGTTGTGTTTCCCCCCCCCTCTCAAGTCCGCATCATCGATGTTAATCTTGAGCGCCCTGTGACATCGGACAAATGTACCACTACAGACGATGAAAGTGATGACGGAGAAATTACGGCAGACGATCAAGACTGCCAGCCTTCATCAAAACAGTTTAAGATCGACTAACTTTGTTATTTCAACAGTGGATTAGGCCTCCTGGGGACACCACTTAAAAAAAACGCGCCATTTAATTTACCGCCAGGTGGTGTGGAAAAGAGTGATTTTATGCCAATACTACGCAATAATAATACTAATGGTAGGTACTTTGCCACAGCTGTTGACATTGAAAAGCTGTTATACTTGTAACAAGTTAACAGCTTGTGCACCTGGAATGCTGACAAATATTTATAACATGTAGAGACTTTGATATGGCATATCATTTCCATAGCTTTTCCGCAAGAATCAAAAAGGGCTCCACTTTGAATGGTCGTAGCATCATAATGGTTCACATTAGAGACAAAAGGTACAGAACATTTGTGTAGGAAATTTACTCTAGATTATTTTTTATAAGAAGTATTTTGTTGATAAAGTTGATGGTTTGGGAGATACTGGCAAAAGACCGAAAAATGGTACCTTCTTTGGGCCAAAAGGGCCAACGTCGACTTCGCTCGAGGGGGAAAACTTGGGAGAGTAATATGTGGGTCCAAATAAAGCGATTAAAGCAATTTCCAGCTTTCCACTAATTATTTCCTTATTGAGGCTTTTTTTCCGACCTGTCGCCTGGCCTATTTTGTTTCAACATCAAATATTGTTGTTGCAAGCAATGGTCTTGTTATCCTTAAAGATGCATTGCAATACGAACTTTGTGCATATCCACAGTCTCTTTTTGAGTCTTCAACAATTCCCAGAAAGAGTGAAGAGTCACAACTTGCACTTTGCATTAACAAACATATTGCGAACATGGATCACAGAGTCATCAGATGTCAAGTACCCCTACAGAAGCACCGCAAGGGACAAGTAAGTATGTCTTAGATGAGTTCCTTACTTTATCGAATGCCTTGGAAGACTGGAGTCACATACGGCTGTATCGCAAGTTCTTATGCAAAGATCACAATGAAAAGGTATGGATCAGTCACAGTTGTTTTTGATGGATACAGTGCTAACATTCCATCCATAAAAGATTGCAGACGTAGGAGAAGAGGTATGAACTCAACACTATCACCAATAGTGAACTTCTCTCCCAGATACCCCTTTTAATGGCAAAAAGGAACAATTTCTGCAGAATGCTGTGAACAAGACCAAGATAATGCATCTCATTGGTGATTATCTAAGTAGCAAAGGATGTTAAATTATTTATGCTAATGGCGATGCCGATGTTGACATTGTGCTGGAAGCTGTTGCATCATCTAAATGTATGAATACCGTTGTGTTGGGAGAAGATAATAACTTGTTCATTCTGCTGTTGTATCATTCTTTGGACAGTGGTTTCTCCTTATATTTTAAAAGATATCCAGGTCATTTTTGGCATATTTCAGACTTGACGTCATATTTCTTTATTGCTCAATTATTGTATTTTATCCCTATTGTCATTTTGGAAAATAAAATTGAAAGTTCAACTATCACACAAGATTTGTCGGCATTCCTCAGAAACATGTCATATTCGCTTTTCGTATTTGTTTTGTTTTTAGGTTCAAAAATATCACTTTTTTTTCCGACTACACCAATAACACATTGGTCTCGAAACCATATTGGAGATCATCGTCATCATCATCATCAAGTTTCCACTCCACTTTCCCGGGTGTGGTTTACGAGTGCTCTCCATTTTAGTCGATTCATGTACCACTGCTCCTTCAAAACATCCCAGTTGATTCCCTTGGATGTGATATCTTTCTTCACTTGGTCCGGCCATCTCCTCCTGGGTCTTCCAACAGGTCTCTTTCCAGTAATCTCAGTATGTAACCATTGTTTTGCATTTCTTCCTTCTGTCATACGTTTGACGTGACCAAACCATCGCAAACGTGCCCTAGATATGGTCTCCTTCAGGGACTGATTTATTCCAGCTTGTTCTCTTATCTTCTCATTTCTTACTTTGTCTTTCCTAGTTTTTTTTTGCATGCTTCTTAGAAACTTCATTTCTGAAGTCTGCAGTCATCTTTTTTGGTAGTTGTGCATGTTTCCAACCCATAAGTCAATATAGGGACAAAGTATGTTCGAAACAGAGTTTGTTTTGATCTTAGTGGCACTTGCTTATTCCAGAGTAGATATTGAACTTGCTGATAGAATGTATTTTTTTTTTTTTTAGCACTTTCAGTCCATATTTTTTCAAATGATCATTCCAGACGATCTGCCTTTCCTGGACTTCCAGCTCACTATTTCCCCAGATAACTATATCATCTGCAAAAGCAAATGCTTTAAGATCCATATTGGTGTTCTGCTTCACTTCCTTTATGATTTCATCCATGATGGTGATGAATAGTAATGTTGAAAGGGCACTGCCTTGTTGCACTCCTCTAGATGTCTGGAACCAATCTGAATATCCATTTCCTACTTGAACACAGCTGTAGCAGTCATCGTACAGCATTTTTACTCTCTGAATGAGTTCCATAGACACATTCTTATTTTAAGACACTCCCATTTAGTTGTTTTAGGGACACTATCGAATGCTTTTTCGGTGTCTAGAAACACAAATGTCAAATTATGATCTTTCTCCCATTGCTTTTCTAATATCATTTTCAGTGTGAATATGAGGTCTATAGTTGATCTATCTTTCCTAAATCCATATTTTTCTTCTTGCAGTTGGGGTTCAATAATTTTCCTTAATCTTTTCTAAAGAATATTCTCAAATATTTTTAAACCCTGAGACAGTAAAATAATCCCTCTATAGTTGTTGCACTTTCTTCATCTTCTTTTCTTAAACAGGGGAACTATAACTCCCTTCTTCCAGTAATTATTGATATTTTAATGTAACCATGGATACGTCAATTACATGTAGTGAAGAAATGTTTACATGGCAAGACCCAGGACCCAAATGAAAGCTTAAATACTTGTATCTGGGAGCGTGTGCCTTAAACGTGTTTGTGGGGCTGAAAGCATTGTATATTGGGGTACTAGATGCAGTTATTAGTTTTAATGATGGGGCAATGGCAAGAAATTTCTACCACATACTGTGCAAGTATCAGTACATAGACTGTAGCAAAATGGTTTTGAAACCATTAGTAGTTACTTAGATAAATTATGAAGTATAACCAAAACATCTATTACAAAATGCTCAAAATGTTTGCTCGTTTTTTTTTAATCAACCATCAAGCCCATCAATATAAATCTGCTATAGGCTGTTAACCACAAATATATAAGTACATGCTCCAATATAGGTGATTCTGAGTCTTCTAGATCACAAGAAAATGGTACACAAACAAAGCAACCCCTTTTTATGATGAAACCTTCCGCCACTGCTCATCGTTTCAATCAATCATCGCGAGATTCAACAGATATATATCCTAAAGTCATTGCAACAATTATTCAAAGTCTCATAGATATAGCTCAAGTAATTTCGGAGATATTCAAGATTTATTGAGAACTAACGTTTACACTACCCAGTCCCCTTAAAGTAAATTTTAACTAATTTCCCGTGGGTGGATTTTGGATATATATTTTAGCACATATTATTGGGACCAACTACGAAGGATTTGCTTTTGTTACAATTTTTTCAACGTTGGGCCTATTCTTTCCATAGTTTGACCTGACTACAACTAAAGTTCAAAGACGAGAAAATAAGAGGTGTTATAATCTAGGTTTAAAAAATGGCAGAACTACCGGCCGAGAGCGCTAACGCGCTACTTCGTGTCCGGCTGGCATCGGGAGAACGGGGGTTCGAATCCTACCTCGGTCGTCCTGAAAATGATATTAGTGGTTTCCCATTTTCACTACCAGGCAAGTGCCGGAACGTTTACTTTCAATAGGTCCACGGCCGATTTCCTTTCATAATCCCTTCCCTGACCCGTCCTGAAAAGAAAAATACATGGCCATTAGCTGCATTAATAAAATTATTAAAAATGGCAGAACTTCAGTTGATATGCGACCATGCCCCATGGCCTAAAACCAAGGTAATGCTGCCGAGGGTGTCATCGGACTCCCTTAAACCATTTGCTACGAGCTGGGCAGCAGTATTCCTAGGATATGCATGGTCCCCTGGGCCCATTCATGGGGGGGGGGGGTTCTTCGTTCAGTGTTCAACTTATATGAATCTCTTGTGCTTTCAGGTGTTGCAAATTATTCTTCAACACAGTCAAGGATTCAGAATCCTTCGTGGCCAACAAGGATGTGCACACCTACAAGGGGACATCCCTCGAGGTGGACTTCTTAGGGAACCCCGGTCCGACCAGGTCCGCCCTCAACAGGAAGAAGAGGCAGAGGAGACGCGACAAGTATTTTGAGAGGCGTGAAAGGAGAGAAAAAGAGAAAATTTACAGAGATTTCTGTAAATCTAAATAAATCAGCCATTTTATGTGTGTTTTTTTTTTAATGGTATGGTTTTCAGACATTCACAGCCTTCATCATCATAATCATTTCCCCTTATCCAGCTCCTGCCGGGTCGGGGTATTTATGGCACTTCTCCACCTTCCTCTTTCTTTCCACCATTCCTCTTCCACGATCTTGTCCAAGTCCAAATTTCTATTTCTTATGCTATTCTTCACTGAATCAATCCACCTTGTTTTAGGTCTTCCTCTTGCTCTCTTACCCTTGAACTTCACCTCCAGCATCTGTCTTGGTATTCTATTTTCCTCCATCCTCTTTACATGTCCAAACCACCTTAGTTTATTCTTCTCAATCCTCGCATTTAGTTTTCTCATCCCAACTTCTGTCCTAACATCTTAATTTCTCACTGTCTTTCCTATCATACATCTTAGGAATTTCATTTCACTGGCTTGAATTCTACTCTCTTGCCTGCTTGTCAAGGTCCAAGTCTCAGCTGCATAAGTCACAGCCTTAATTGTTATTAAAGTTCATTTTTGGCTATTGTCGTCTTCAAGATAATAATTTTCCAGCTTCAGTTTGTAACAGATAATATACGAGTCAAGTTCCGAAAATACGTTTCTTCATTTTTATTTTTTTTCCAGGAACCTTTTATTGCCAAACTGATGTACACCATGGCATCATGATGCACTATTTATCAACATAGTCACCACCGACATTGAGACATTTGTCGTATCGTGCAATCAGTTTGAAGAAACCTCTCGGGTATAACTCGGTGCTCTCCGATGCAAGGAATTGTCGCACGGCCTGCTCTGGGATCAGGTTTCTCGGTACCCATCTTGCGGACACTTTTCGGTAGCCCAACACACCATGGAGCATGTGATGGACCTGGTCATGACCAATACGCAGTGTGGTCTGCCACCATCATGCACCTGTCGGCTAACACCATGTTTCGGTACTCGAACAATGTTGTTTTCATTCATGGCTGTGGAGAGACCCCCACTTCGATCATTTGACAAGACATGACCGCTTCACCATACACGGCCTGTAGGCGTTCATGGATGACAGACACACTAGTCCCACGTACCCATTCATACCGGATGATAGAAAGTACTTCCATTGGCGACCACGTCTGCCATCGTGACTTGTACTCGAATGATATCGGGCACGCCGGTCTGCTGTTCGTCTTATCTTCTTCGGCGCTCTGCGCATGCGTCATTCCCCCTCCGCTGACTCCTACCATCGTTGAACGAGTCGCGGGTGTGGATTCTTATAGCCAGTGCTTGAATTGTAAAAAAGTTCCGGTACTGTGGCCTACCAGGTGGTGGTGGGAGGAAGTGAGAGAGAGGAGAGGGTTTCGTTATGGAATATTGAAATATAGCGTTCTAAAAATGATATTTTTACTTTTTCTGAACACCTTGAAAAATTAATCAGCGGACAAAATAGCAATCTAATTTTAAATTAAATTGAGACTGCTGTAGCAACATTTTTCTTACCATAGCCATTGGTCTATATTAAATTATAATGTAGGCCAACTAGGCTAGCATTCAAACAATGTATATTTCAATTTAAATTTTTTACGTAATTTAAAAAATTAAAAACAATCTGTTTGAAAATACACACAAGTTTACCAGGAATTTTATTTCTTGTTTTATAATTTTGTCTTTACAGTTTTCTGAAATAATTATCCAGTCAAAGACCAAGTTGACCTTGACTTGCAACTAACGTTCCACAGTTCTAAAAATTATGTTATAGATTCGACTTTTCCCCCAATCAGAAGTTTTGGTATGGCATACTGGTGCGTACCGTCACAAATCTAGCCCTGCTTATAGCGATTTGTTTGTGTCGTGGTGTGCCATCACGAAACTTACTTTTGGAACTTCCCTCGTACAAGTGCTGTTTCTGTCATACAACTTTTGTTTTTTAACATCGTTTCTCTACTTTTGATCTCAGTGTAATATTTTCTAGGTGTTTTCCCTTGGTCTTTTTCCTTATAGATCTCTGTCAAATATTTGCATGCTGTTGTGATGTCATCCATTGTCTGTGCTTCACTACAACATTAGCAATAGGTATATTGTTTTGGAGCTTTGGTGCAACTCCTCCACCTATTGCGGTTCCTGACCAACCACTTCACTTAGCTGTAGGTCTTGCCTACCTCTGCGGCTTCGTTTACGACAGTCCATTCCAGGTCTTCTTTGGTCAGCCTTGTTTTCCGCCACCTGGAGGATTCCAATCCGACACCGCCCTCTCAACAGCTCCGTTTGGCTTCCTCGGTGTGTGCCCATTCCAGTGCGACTTGAGGCTGGGTAGGCGACCACTGGACCCCAGCTGAGACCGGCATTGCTTCCACTTACTTGTGCTGGGCTTCTCTCTTATCATCTTTCCTATCGATCTTCCTTGGCCAACTCTTCTTGTCTTCTGACGCCGACGGTACCGAGGCCTTGGGGGTCGTTCAATACCCACCTTAATCATGGTGTCCACAGGCAGGAAAAGTCAGGAATTTTGTTTTGGTCAGGAAAAGTCAGGTAAAAGTGTGAAAAAATAGCGTGAGTCGGGAAAGAATGGCAAAAAGTATTAGAAAGTCAGGAATTTTATATTAACCATACAGTATTTTGTGTTTTACAGCCTTATTTTGATGTTACTAATTCAACTAATCTCTGAAGATAAATAGCAATAATTCACTGGACATTATGGTAAGTTTCCATTTTTACAGTACATCATAGTAAAAACCTCTTTTACCTATTTTTTGTACGCTTTTTTTGGAGTTGGCGTAGGGATGTGTCTGGGTGAGTGGTTATAGTGTCAGACTACCAACCCCAAAATTGCAGGTTCGCTCCTGGCCATGGGAAGTGATTTTTGTAAGGGGACAAAAATCACTACACTCATGTCATACGTTTTTGGCATATTAAAGAACCAATTTGAATTCAGTAGGCCGTGTTCAATGGCAAAATTAATCTTGGGATTTTTTGCCAACACAAAGTTCCTCCATTCTCTACTTGAAAGCGCTGTAGTGTCAAGGAGTTTAGACATCTAACCTCCTTGACTTTCATAGCGTTTAAAGGAACGACGAAATTCGACATGCAAGCTACCCTCTGGGTGTCAATTAACAAAGCTTGCACCAGGCACCCGAGGGCATACGATATTATTATTATTATCATCACTATAGTTTAGGTTATTAAGTACTTTATTTTGATGTATTATTGCATTATAATTTACTTTATTTTGTATTTTAAATGAATAAAGTGGTGAGCGTTGGGCAGCTATGGGGATGGTGGTGGCTGCAAATAAGAGATATATAAAGTATATATTTGCTCAATAAACCATTTTTCCGATGTTACGATGACTTCGCGAGTCAGGAATTTTGTTGAAAAATGGTCAGGAAAATTGACATTGAAAATTCTGTGGACACTATGTTAATTGACCCTTGTCTCATCTTTCCTGATACCCTCATTCTTCGAGGGGTCAGACCTCTTGTATTTGTTTTCATGGTATCTCCTACCCTCTGCTCAAGGGCTCACGGCCAGTGAGTTCGGGTTGTTGGCGACCCCGAAGGATTCCTGATCTGGGTCAGATTTTTCCCGTTTCCATTCCCTTTTGAGTGGACCCTCTCCTCTTTTCCTATCTGCCTTTCATAGCTCTCCTTCTTTCAAGGTCCCTTTATTCTCATTCTTCGAGGGTTGAGCGCATTTCCTTTCCTCCTGTTTACCTGATTCTTCTTTTACTTTTTCCATTTCCTCTTCTAGTAGTGAGTCAGTAGTTTTATTTGTATGTGTGTACTTAGTTATAGATTTCATTTCCACAACCATTAAGAGTTGCTGATTGGTCTGACACCAGAGGTGTTCATTTGAGATGACACCTGGCCACCTCATGTTGATGTGCCGCAGACATCTATTAATGAAGCCTTGAAGCTGGCTACTTATTTTCGTTGGAACCTTCCAAGTTTCACAGCCATAGATGAGAACAGACTTCACGTTGCCGTTGAAGACCCGGAGCTTGGTCTTTCTGGAGATGTTTCTACTTTTCAATATGAGGTCGAGGTGGATGGTTGGTTCCTTAGTTTAGGGGCTGCGACAACGCGGTCGTGTAGCCCTGTGTACTTTAGGTGTGTCTATAATCTGTCTGATAACCGGTGTTAATTGTGATGACTGTATTAATGTGTGTTATCTGTTTTCAATTCAAGTAAAGACTGCAGACATTGAATATTTCCAAGTAGTTCCTACTTTTGCCGCCAGACACAATCGTCAACGACGACTAGTTCAGAACTGGTTACCAGATGCCATCGCAGTCGACTTCTGGCGACGAACGTCGGAACCTAAGAGCGTTTAACCTAACCTACAATTTAGCTTCACACAGATGTAATTAGTGGAAGATTTTTTAACATGCCATAAATCTATGACATGGGACCGCCGGCTTCACTTCCCCTCCGAAGGAAGGCATACTGAGGGATTTTCAGCGCTCTTAAAAAATCCGACGACTTCGGCCGGGTTTGAACCCGCGATCTTGGGCATAGAAGCTCAGCATGCTACCAACTACGGCTGGTGGTGGTGTTTGGACAAATGCATTAAGCTGGGAGCACACTGCATCCGTTCCGTTCAGTTGACCTTGGATGACTTGCTGGCAATGCAAGCTAGTGTCCAGCCGCACACTGCATCAGTTCATTTCCCATCAGCCGCTTCCCCCCACCATCCGGTCAGTCAAGTTTGCCCAGACAAGCAAAGGTTCCTATTGTACTATGGTGCTTTGTTACATATCGTTGTGCAATGAGTGCGATAAATGAGGAACTTCTTATTGAATTATTCTTTATAATCTGAGTGATAAAAATGATCACGATCTGACAATGACAAGGAATGCGTGGGATATGGTTAGCGAGGTCGTAAACTGCCCAGGTATGTGTATTATTTACTTTCATAAAAGGGCAAATGCCTGTTTCTAAGGTTGCATACTATTGTGTTAAATAGTAATAATAAATAAATATTACGGAAGACAACAGCTTTTATTAAATTATGGAAACACGTTATATACCGGTACACACTAGTGAACACAAAGTAATAATCATACTGTACATTTCATCTTAATAATTTCTGGGAATGTAACGACTTTTATCAATCGTGCAATCACTGATATTCAATTGAAGGTCTTATTTTATTCTTTCATAGTGGTACACCTCTTTTAAAATAAAAAGATCCCGGCCAATGCATGTGAGATTTTCTAAGTGAAATGCCACGTCCTGTGGTTCGGATTCCACGTAAAAAGGAGGTCCCATGGCTTATGATTGCGAGATTAAAATGGCCATGTTAAACTACAAGCCTCCTTATTTTTGCTTTTAAATTAATAGTCACTTTCATGTTCATACAAGTCTATTCTACTCGATCTTACTCCAGCTTACTTTCCACTCCAAAGAGAGTACCTAAACACAAAGTGCAGTTAGGGTGGAACTACGAGGTCATCTGCCCACACAAAGTGTAAATTTGGTCTTTATTTTATATTGAAGTTGTATATATCAGCGACGATACCAAGTTGAAAAGAAATGGAAGTCTACCACTGTTGAAATAAGGACTTCAATTAAAACAAAGATTGACTGCTCATCTTGCCAAGGTAATCTTCCTTGAGGAGAAAGAAAGTAATCTGCAATTGTTTCTCTAATTTCAAACGCTCTCCTCAGATTGTTGCTACCAATTCTTGGCAAGTTTTCAATTGCTAAAGGCACTTCATCATTGTCCAGTTCACCTAGTTGCCAAGAGCAGGAATCATCTCTCAGGTAATTATGCAAGACAGTTGTGGCCATAACAATGATCTCCAAATGCTGAGGAGAAATATTGTGTTTTTTTTTTTTTTTTTAATATATTCAAAATTTCTTCGAAAGTATTCCAAATGCATTTTTGCTTACTCTTCTTGCGCGGCTGTGCCTGTAAATGTAAACTTATTTTCTGTCATCATCTGCCAGCTGGGCACTTGGAAATGGCTGCGTAACATTTTGTAACAGTGGAAAAGCTTCATCGCCAACAATGACATGAGGCAACGGAGCATTAATTCCTGGCAGAGATTTCTCCCCTGGTAAATCCAAAGTTTTGTTCAACAGTCTTCTTTCAAGGTTAGAAGCCCTAAAAATGCCACCGTCACTGTTTCTCCCATAGGCTCCTACATCAACTGTAATGAACCTATATTCTGCATCAACTAAAGCTAGCAACACAATACTGAATGTATTTTTGTAGTTAAAATACAATGAACCTGTGTTCGATGGCTTTTCAAACACCACATATTTACCGTCAATCGCACCCACACAATTTGGATAATTCTGCATGTCTCATACACAATTTTGCGAACTGTTGACTCGCCCAGTTTATAGCTGAATGAGATACTGGCGAAAGAATCTCCATAATCGAGAAACCTGTAATTAAAAGAACGTATGTTCTCAAATTGTTTGGTTGGTTGGTTCCTTAGTTTAGGGGCTGCGACAACGCGGTCATGTAGCCCCGTGTACTTTGGGTGTGTGTAGAATCTGTCTGATAACCGGTGTTAATTGTGATGACTGTATTAGTGTGTGTATCTGTTTTTTAATTCAAGTAGGGACTGCAACTTTGAATTTTCAAATAGTTCCTACTTTTGCCGCCAAACGCCACCGTCAACGACTACTAGGCCTAGTTCAGAACTAGCTACTAGACGCCACCGCAGTCGGCTCTTGGCAACGAACGTAGCAACCTAAGAGCGTTGTTTATATTCTTAACCTATCCAATTTAGTTTCACACAGGTGTAATTAGTGGAAAGATCTTTAACATGCCATAAATCTATGACATGGGACCGCCGGCTTTACTTCCCCTCCGAAGGAAGGCATACTGAGGGATTTTTAACGCTCTTAAAAAATCCGACGGCTTCGGCCGGGTTTGAACCCGCTATCTTGGGCATAGAAGCTCAGCATGCCTCAAATTGTTTGAATGCAATGTATTCAATGTCTTAGTCCTGCAAGTAAAATACCTATTTTTTTCTTTTGCATTTCAGCTGTCGAGTGCAAGACAAAATGGAATTCTTTGCGGACAATTATAGGAAAAGTGTTAAAAAACAGAGTACAAGAACCGGTCAGGCTGCAACAAGCAGCAAACAATTGAAACACCACGATTCTATGAGTTTTCTAATTCCCTTTTTTGCCGAGAGACTACAGCAATCGAACATGCCAACGGTAACTCAGGAAGCCGATGAGGAGAATGTTGTTGAGGCATCGCCGATATTGAGTGTTGACGGTGTATCAACAGGAAGCAATGATGGTGAGGTAGGAACACCTTCCGCAGACTTTGTGCAGCGAAAGAGGTCAAATACCTCTGTGGCCGATGTGTTGGACAATTTTTAAAAAACCAAATACCCAAGAGTAGATAAAAAAGCCCACAGATTCCTTAAGGAAGTTTTTTGAAGCCATGGAAGAAACTGTTCGATCATTTAGTCCCATTCTACAGGTTGAAATTAAATCTAAAATACATGCTCTTGTGTCAGAATATGAGCTAAGAAATTTGACCGAGTCCACTGATTGAACAATAGTTTAATTTCAGCATTATGTCACTTAACTTAGGGTTTTTCATTGTTATTTCACATGTACTGTAATACAGATACAGTATTCTTATTCAATAACTTAATAATAATTGAACAAACAATACTTACTTCATTGTTACTGCTAATCGTTCACCAGATGATATTGGTTTTCTGAAATTTGTTCCTTTTTTCTGGAGGGTTAGGACACTCAGCAATTCAAAAAACTTGGAGCTTGACATCCTGAAATTCTTAAAGAACTTGTCCTCATCACGTAACAAGTCCGGAAAGAGAAGGTAGTATTCACCGCATTGTTCCCTTTTTAAATTTATACCATGATCCCAAAATCTTCTTTCCTTTTTCTCGGCATCTTCACAGGCTAATGCTATAGCTATAATTTTCCCCTCATCACCGGAAGAACTCGACATTGCTACTCTCACAGTGGTGTGTTCCATACTGGACGGACAGAGAATGGGGCAATGTGCGGCTGGCGAACTGAGCCGAACGGATACGAGAGAAACCGAAACTAACTGAACGGAACGGGGGCAGTGTGCTCCCAGCACACATCTAGTGGTTGGCATTAATCCTATTATATCTGTGATTGATTTGGCATACGCTGTCAGATTTTTAAAAAATCTTGTTTTGTGAGTGATATTTACTTCACTCATTGTTTACAGTATATACTTCATGACATATTATCTTGACACACTGTGATTTTTTAAAAGAATATTTGTTTCTATTTGCTCATTCACTGAATATACTGTATATACTACCCACATATTTTCCTTTTTTTTATGGAGTGCTGCATCAAACCAGTCAAAAGACTGAAGACTCAAACAACAACATATATATATATAACGTGCGTTCAAAAAGTAACGAGCCGGAGGCTGGAATGCGCAAACCGGTGACTACATCGGCTAATCGTGGAGTGTGTAACGAGGTGTGGTTCCGACCAGAGCATGGAAGGTCACAGCCCGTCGCTAGAGGGCACGCATGCACATCACGTGACGATATAAAGCGAGCAGCAGCATGCATCAATCGTCCAACCCTGCCAGTCACATTGCAAACAGTGACATGGAGGCGTCAACTGAAGAGCAAAGAGGTGTTGTTCGGTTTCTGACAGAGGAAGAAGTGGAACGGACATTCATCGCCAAATGTCACAAGTGTACGGCGAACACTGCATGTCCCTTGCAAGGGTCAAGGAGTGGCACAAGCGCTTCAGGGAAGGACGGGTGTCATTAGCCGATGATGCCCAGTCTGGGGCACCCCCCCTGCATTACCGATGACAACGTCCAGCTGGTTGATCAAGCCATGTTTGGTCCCCTGAAAAGGGCTCTGCGGGGCCAATGATTCACCTCGGACGTCGACGTCCAGCTGTACATGCGGAACTGGTTCACATCGCTGCCCAGGGAATTTTATGAGACAGCCATTCACCGCCTCGTGTCACAGTGGGACAAGTGCCTCAACAGCCAGGGCCAATACTTCTAACATACAGGTACTGGTTTCTGTAATTATGCCTCCGGCTCGTTACTTTTTGAACGCACCTTATATGTACAGTCTAACCTCAATATCTTGAAGTGCTTTCGGAAATAAAAATTATTACTTTGAGTTATCGAAAAAAATGGGATTCTATTATAAATACATAAACAGACAACTGTTGCTAAGTCATGCTGTTATTGTCACTATGCAGATATTTATGCATTTATCGTATGGCATACATGAAAATTATTTACAAGTTGACATCAAGGTTAGAAACATAATGACGTGCCTGTGGTGTCCCTAGGAAGAAGTCGGTGAATTCACCACTGTAATATGTATGCAGATATACTAACTCGGGTTAAATGTTGCTGTGAAAATTTTGCAGATAAATTTTGATTAATTTGCTGTATGTATTTTCCGTTCCTTTCAAGAACGTGACTCCTGCATGGCTCTATAAATTTTTTGTTTATTTCATTATGGTTGACAGTGTATCAGCTGCAATTCTGAACATAACAAGCTGCTGACGGAAATACACAGTCCAGTTACCGGAACCCTACACAACTGAATCGATATTTTATTAATTCCCATATCACATAATTCAATTGCATTCTCGCCCCAACTTCGAGTAAAAGACACATATTTTATGTCTGGGGAACAAAATATCATTAGAGTATGGTAATAGAACTTAGAATTTTAAGAAATAGAAAAAGTCAAGGCCCGATATCTTAAGAGGATTTTAGGCATAGGAAGGTCTGCCCCTTCAAGGTTGACATATGAGTCGTCTAGTATCAAAACCGGCCAAGTCACTGAAGGCATATTTTTCAGTATGGATGAAAAACCTCTAGAGACAACGCAATAGTGGTCACAGAAGATTTCATTGCATAGTTCTATCCGTAATGGTTTAACATTTAAGTTCTGCTATTTTGAGAAATCTGATTCATAATGAACCCATCTTTTTTGCTAATATTAATTTTTACTTGGCCGTTTTTGTTGCAATTTGGTATAATTTTATTCTTTTTTTTGTAAAACTTTTCTTTTTAAATTGCAAATTCCAGTGAAAAAAGGCAATTAAATTAAAATAAATTGACATTGTAATTACCTGTCTTTATTGCAATATAAACGAAAGCATTCTGCTTAAATTGGATAGTAATATATGAAGATGAACATCAGAAAGCTGAGGAGAATACAAACTAGGTATTATATCATTAAAAGTTAGTAGTTCACTTAGATCTTGAACACAGTAAAAGAAAATGAGTCACTTATTTTAATAGGAACAATATACACGTTACACTACACAATAATGACAAAATACGAGCACACAGGATATACGATTGCTTTCGCGCCAATGCGGTAAGAAGCCCGCGAATACGGAAGTCAGTGTTGCAAACGAACAAAATAAATATTATGACTTTGAAGGGTATACAATATCAGGAAAAAATGTTGCCTACTGATATTATCACATTCTTGCATAATCTAACCGCCAGATTCCATAATGCTGCGACATGAAGATTGCTACTCGTTCTTTGACATGGCCGGTTATGAAAGCACTGCGTTGTTGCACGACCAAGAATTCAGTGCTCTGTAACATGAAGACATGGACGATTTTGAAGCATATTCTAGTTTCACCTGATAGTGCTATACTTCTACTTCAAATTGATAACCATAACTCATTTTCGTAAATTTTGTGACTTGGCCGGTTTTGATACTAGACGACTCATATGTATTAACCAAAGAGGGCTACTTCATCGACGACATCAAAATACAGTGTTACCTACCAAACACCAAAGCCTATGAGAATGCACGCCGAAACTTAAATGAGAAACGAAATACCATTTGGTCCGACTTTTACTCCACAGATGCGATAATGACGGAAGAGTGGAAACAAGCTAATTACGAGCTACGACACGTAATTACACATTACGCCACCCATGGATTTCACTATAGATTCTGCAAAACCAAGAATTTCCACCAACGAAATGAAGACTGTGTATGTGACCTGTGCAACGAACATTGTGAAAGGTACCACGCACAAAACTGCAGAATGCGGACTACATTAAAAATAAGACTGGCATTAGCATAATTGGTAATTTGTACAAATATGTCTTTGCACATTGTGCGCTTTTCTTTTAATAATAAAGAAAACCTGACATAATTTGTGTAGAACTTTGCTGGGAAATTAAAAATTAATTCTAGATATGGAAGTTTGACTGTATTACAATTGAAAATATTGAGTCAATTGTCAAGTCAATGTTGCATTTTAATGACTGCTGGTGAAATATATGTCGTGACGATTTGAAAGTTCAGCGGCGGTGAAAATCAACATAGGCTCGTGTGTGCCGCTGACATTTCTGGGCGTGCTTACGCCATAATATTGACTCCTGCTGTCGTCAAAACTGCATTCTTATGATGGACAGCGATGGCGATAATCGTAATTGGTCATTTTGACCTTAACCTTATTCCAGGCTTACACGGAAACTGAAACTGCTGATAGCAGTCAGCAGAATTAATGTCCTATGGTGGAGAGCTTGGGTTATGAGAGTCTGAACTAACCTGAGAGTGGTACCTATTCTCAAAACCTCTGGAAAAAAACAATAAATTTTTAATTAATTCTGTAAATTAGGGTCCAGGAATTATTATTGTAAATTTGGTATAACTTTATATTTAGTGTACAATCTTAGCATTCTCTGCTGTATGAAGAGAAGATTACCTAGCCTCCATTCAAGCTACAGTATGGTAGATCCCCGCATAACTCGAAGAATTTCAGTGTACTTGAATCTGATTGTATGATGTAATGTGTATAATGGAAAAATATACAAACTAAAATTCATTTGTGATATTTTTTATGTATGTGATGTTCCTTTTTTATTTTCATAATATACTCTAAGCATGCTCCACTATACCTAGTCTAGCCATAAATACTGTCACAAACTTTTGGATTGGACTGTAGAACCGGTTTTCCAGGTAACAAACAATCGTTGGGCTGAAAGTTAGTCTTGACCATTGTGTGTGCAACAGTGACAGAGAAAGACTGAATCTTCTTTGCTTAAGCATGGAGTGGGTTGATTACGAAAACAGGGTGGCTGTAATTGCCTTTTACAGGGTTGGAATGTCACCAACGGCGATTTTTCAAACCCTGAAAAAGTTGGAACTCAGCAAGAGGCTCGTCTACCGGGCAATCCAGCGATTTACTGAGACAGGCAGTGTGAATGATCGCACGAGGGTTGGTCGACCTCGCAGTGTGAGAACAGTGCTGGCCATTAAAGCAGTGACGGCCCGTATTCGGCGAAATCCTGTCCGGAAGCAGAAGATAAAGGCATGGGAGCTCAACATTTTGCCACGATAAATGTCCAGGGTACTTTCTGAAGACCTTGGGGTTAGAGCTTATCGGCGGAGTACCAGACATTTCTTAACGATGCAACTGAAGCAGAGGAAACTGAAATCAAGGCAGCTCCTCCAGCGGTACGCCAACAATGGGCATCGGAGAATCCTCTATGGATGAGAAACTTTTCACCATTGGAGAGAGCTTCAATCAACAGAACGATAGAGTGTATGCGGCAAGCTCTCAAGAAGCTCGTAAGAGCATCCCTAAGATCCAGAGAGGTCATCACCCTGCCTCAGTCATGGTTTGGTGGGGGGTGAGCTACGAGGGCTCCACTAATCTTCATTTTTGTGAGAAGTGCCCGAGTGTATGTGGAAACTGTTCTGGACCCTCTTTTGAAGGACTTGAACAACGCAATGTTCAACAATGAGTTCCAGCAAGATTCTGCACAAGCTCATAAGGCAAGGATGGCACAACAGTGGTTGCAGGCCGATGTACCGGACTTAATCTCCACTGCTGAGTGGCCTTCTGGCAGCACAGATCTAAATCCTCTGGACTTGAAACTATGGTCAGTGCTAGAGGGAATGGTCTGCAAGAAAAGACGCCCTTCACTTGAAAGTTTGAAGCGCTCCTTGGTGGCATCAGTGGCGGATTTCCGGATTGATACTATCCATTCTGCGATAGATGACTGGCCAAAGAGACTCCAAGCCTGTGTGTGTGCTAATGGTGGACATTTTGAAGACTGATTGGTGCAACCTGTGCACAATGTATGTGTCTGTAAGATATTAAAAAGATATTGATTTCTTTTAAACCATTTTCCATTTATTCACAAAATAGTTTGACAGTATTTATGGCTAGACTAAGTAGTCATACTACTACATGCTCTTAACTAATTTCATACGATTGAGTAATTCTTCTGTCAATTTTGAGCTTCTGTGGACTGCGGTGAACAATCGGCCGACTTGCCAATCTCTTCATGCGTTCGCTGAGTCTCCTCCTCCTTTCTTCAGACCAGATGACCTTGGTTTCTGAGCTACGTTTTTCCTAAAACCCTTTAAATTTATCAACCTTCCTTCAAAATAATGATTTTTTGTGAATATTTTCTTGAGTGATGCCAACTTCTTTGAGATCTGTTCGTATTTCCTCAACCCATTTTGTGGTGAACTTGAAATTGCTAATGTAGGTGAATTTCCTATATATTATTTGCTGATGGGTGATGATCTTGATTTTCTTTCATTGATGTTAAGTCCAGAGAGTTCACGAATTTTGAAATGTTCTAATTAGATTAGACTTAAGGATCGGCCAGTATCCTTCTATGGAAACACTGATTATTATTTTTTTTTCTCTCGCTATTCACTGCGCTACAATCAAATATTATATGGTCCACTGTTTGGGGTCCTACGTTACAGGAACACTCGGGGCTGCGTACAATTTCAAGTCTGTGTAGATACGAGTTGATATTTCCATGTCCTGATAATTGTCACGGACGATAACTCTTTACTCCATGACTTTTGTGTTTCTTGTTGTTGTGAGCTTTGATACACAAGGCCGTGAAATGTTGTAATGGTGGTTACCAAAATATAAAGTTTTCTTATGAGAAGTCTTGAGCGTTTCATTCAATTTGTTTTATTGGTTATACCTACACCAGGTAGGCGTAGGTCCCTAACGTTAATAGTGTTGCATACCTGCCAACTTTTACGGTTTATCCGTAAAATTTACGGAAATTGCAGCATTTTACGGATGAACGGTGTCATTTTACGATTTCGCAGACAAAAATTTGAAACAATAATTAACATTCGATGTTCCCTCCCACTTCCGTACAATCGATTGTTTGCGTGGGTCGAAGGCAAGTCCACGATAGTCTATAACTCGTTCTTTGATGTGATTGGTACTTTTAACCGTGTGATGTTTGTGTCGTCATTGTAATTGAATTTGAAGCCGGGTTAACTGTTCTTCCATGTGAATCTTAGGTGTCGACACTCTCTGCTTCACAAATTCTTTGTTCCGCTCCGTTCGCTTGTTGTTGATTTAACCCATATTCTTTAACCACGTGATTTGTTCATTGTTCCCGAAGTTGGCGTTCCTTGAATGTTTTCATCTTTTAAGGTTATGGCATATTTTAATGGAGTGTTCGAGTTTTTGTGCTATAACTTTGTGCTTCGCAGTTTCCTGTATTCCTTGGACTAATTACATTCGTTCCACGTGTGTGTTTTTTTTTTCTACCATGTGCACATTCTTTCTTCACGAGGTTGGCGTGTTGGCTGTCTTAAGTGTTTTATGTTATAATTTTATGACGTTCAGTGATCCAGGTTCCTTTCGGTGTTTTAGTAGATATCGAGAGTGAACAAATCCAACAAGAAACAGTACTTCCAGACATTTAAAGAATCATACTCTGTTGATTTTCCATGCATACTTACTAAAATCAAGAAAGGGAGAAAATGTTGCCTTTTGCACGGTATGTGGGTGTGATATTAATATTGCACATGGTGGAAAAAACGATTTAAGTAATTATGTGAAGTGCAGTAAACACATAAGTCATGTTAAATCGAAGGATGATAGCAAGAAAATCAACACCTTTTTTGCTAAGTCTGGAAACGTTGACAGTGATGTAATTAGGGCCGAGTGTCTGTTTACTTCCTTTTTCGTGGAACACAATTTGCCCTTAAGTGTGGTTGATCATGCTGGTGCTTTATTTAAGAAGATGTTTCCCACATCAGAAGTTGCAAAGAAATATAGTTGAGGTCGCACGAAAACGACATGCATTGTAAATAAATGGCAAAAAATGCATCATCTGAAGTTGTGAAGTGCCTTCAGAACGGACCATTTTCTTTGGCAACGGATGGAAGCAATGATACGAATGCCAAGTTGTATCCTATTGTTGTTACATTCTATGATGTTCCGCTGGAAAAAGTAGTGAGCACTGTGCTATCCATAACAGCGTTAGACGGGGACTAGACCGGGCTAAACATAGCTAACCTGATGTTATCACAGCTGAGTTCTCATAATATACCAATTAAAACTGTGTGGCTTTCTGCGCCGACAATGCTCCTGTTATGATACGACACAAAAATTGGGTTTCAGCAGTTCTGAAGGAAGTTCAGCCAGGTATTGCTATCATAGGTTGCATTTGCCACCTGATTAATTTAGCAGCTGAAAAAGGTGCTGTAAGATCACCTGTTAAAGTGGATGAGATCCTTGTTGATATATTTTATTTCTTAGAGAAGAGTGTAAAGAGAAAAGAACGCCCTCAGAAATTTCAGAACTTGCACAATAAAGAGGCAAAGAAAATTCTGAAGCATGTATGTACTAGGTGGTTATCTTTAGGCAGATGTTTGGATAGACTACTGGACCAGTGGGATCCGCTTCTTGAAGGAGGAAGTAATATTATGTACCCAAAACATTTCCACAAGCTTGACATCTTTCAGAATACCTCAAGTTGAACAAAGTGGATCCAAAGAGTATCAGAAGAAGAGAATTCTTGATTCTGCTACTACACATGCCCCTAAAAGAATAGCATATTCTTCCAAATGTGACAAACCCATCCTAAAAGTAAGACTTCTGCTACAACTTGTGAGGAAAAATTGTTTATGTTCCTGTCCTCAAACTTGAACAAGGCCTATTGCACTTTCCTTCATGTGACTATTCCTGTATTTGACAAATTGAATGTTGCCCTTCAGACTTCTTCCCCACAAGTTCACTTGTTATTAGGACTTCTAATGGATTTGCTAAAGCAGCTGTTCACCAAGTTTGTTAAGCCCAAAATTGTTAAAAGCTCCTCATTGCTTGAAGATGAGTACAACTTGATTCAAAATCAAAGAAGTGATGATGAGTTAGTTATTGGCATTCAAACTTTGAACATAGTGAATGATCTCCAGGATACAGATAAATCCCTTTTCTTTTCATCGGTGAGAAACTACTTTTGTACTGCCTGTGACTACATCATCAACAAGTTTCCACTCAAGGATGACATGTTAAAGAATGCTCAAGTTGCTAGGTTAGACAAAATTGAAGATGCACAGTTTTCTAACATTCGTTTTTTCTTGAAAAAGTTTCCTATCAAGTTATGCAAGGAAGAGAATGAAACTACAGATGAGGTGGTGAATGAGCTGCTGAGGCAGTTCACAGCTCTTCAGGTAGATGACACTTTGGCTGCACATCAAGAAGCTGCAAGTGATTCCAGTTCGGCACAAATATCAAGAATTCGTGGAGCCGATGGACATCTTGAGTATAACCGAATTTTTAGAGTAATGCTCTCTATTCTCACCATACCCCATAGCAATGCAGAATGTGAACGTGTTTTCAGCCTTGTGAAGAAAAATAGAACACAGTTCAGATCATCCATGTCCAATGAATCCCTGGGAGTCTATTTCTATTTTGAAGACCAGGAGTTCTGGTCCCTGTTATGACAAAACATTTTTCTCTAGACATTTTGCAGGAAGATAAAAAAAGGCCACAACCATGACTTTAAAATCGAACTAGCATGTGATTTGCAGTGTGTATTATATTATTTCTTGCCTGTGTTACGTTAAAAAAGTTTTATTGTCTAAAGCCTTTTTTCAGTTATCATATATCTGCTTAATTTATCAAGGAAATCCTGTTATGTATGTTCCAAACCAATATTCACCACGCCTGCTGCTGATTAACATGGATTTCTTCTTGATTGTTATGTTCATCTACAAATCATGTAAGTAGATATGATTTTGTCATTTAGACTTTCACGGCCCGTGTTACTATTCATAATGTTGAATTTTGGGCTTATGCCGTGTTTATTATATTAAAATTCGACGCGTTTCGAAAGAAACCATGCCTTTCTTCGTCAGGAATAATCTGGAATACGACAATGATTGCTAAGAGAAAGCAACAAAGAACATATAGAAGGTGCCCAAAGATGAACGCCATTATAGCCCCATCTTAGGGACAACGGAAAGCAGCAGTGAATTACTTTCTCAGGGTTCTGATAATAGGTAGCCAGGATTCACTAAGATTGTAGCCAGTGTCGCGGTTGAAATTATCTGGGTGTTTACGTATTACGTAATGGACTCGCATTAAGGAACATAATAGATGTATCAGGCTCATTCAACCTGATAAATCAGCTGTTGCCGATCATGCATTAACACCTGGCCATGATGTCATGTTCCAAGGAGTGGATGTTCTTGCCCGTATAAAGCAATATCGTCCCAGAATCATCAGGGAGGCGGTTGAAATACGTAAACACCCAGACAATTTCAACCGCGACACCGGCTACAATCTTAGTGAATCCTGGCTACCTATTATCAGAACCCTGAGAAAGTAATTCACTGCTGCTTTCCGTTGTCCCTAACATGGGGCTATAATGGCGTCCATCTTTAGGCACCTTCTATATGTTCTTTGTTGCTTTCTCTTAGCAATCATTGTCGTATTCCAGATTATTCCTGACGAAGAAAGGCATGGTTTCTTTCGAAACGCGTCGCATTTTAATATAATAAACACGGCATAAGCCCAAAATTCAACATTATGAATAGATATGATTTCATTGAAGTATCCTGTTTAAAGCATGAATTATTGTATTTTGTAGCCAGAAGTATTATTATTTTCGTCAAGCCGGGGTATGTCGAAAATCGTTAGATTTTTTGACGCGCGTGAGTTTCTGATAGCTCTTTCCAAGAAGTTTTTTTTAAAATCTGTTTTCTACTGTTGGGAAACATGCGAAACTAAGAAAAGTAGAGTTGCACTTCCAGGGTAACTCCAAACACATCTACTCTTCTCTGAAGTCTTAACTCGACATGACTTGTCAGTTTACTGCTGGCTGTAACTTGGATGATAGGCTCGCTCGCTAGCTAGTTCGTAAACTGTCGTGGAGGAGATAGTTGGAAGAAACGAAAACACTTACAGTGGGCGATGTATTGAAGATAGAGATATGCCGTCAGGGACTTTGTCGTAGAACTTTTCATGCTGCACAATTCTTCCACTCAATAGTACACTAGTGTCCAAAAGTTAAGCATAATCACCAAAATAGGCCATGCCGCTTGATAGGAATGTCAGGTGGATTGCTGAACAAACGGAAGCTAAGTCACACAACTTGTCAGAAAAGTTCTGATAGCTAAGGTACACCTTTAACAACAACTAACAAAACTTGGCAGTGTCTTCCACTACAAAATATGCGTTAATAGGGGCATGGTTACCCCTAACGGCCACACATGCTTCGCAGTGACGTGGCATGCTCTAGATGATCCAAGAGTTCTTGTGGCAGTCGATCCCATTCCTCCGAAAGGGCAATGCTAAGGTACTTAGTGGAGGCTGACGGGAAGCATCCCAGGAATGTTCTATAAAATTCAGATCCGCAGACCTCGCTGGCCAGTCCATGCGATGAATGTCTTTGCGATCAATTATATTTAATGAGTGTGTATAGCAATTGGCCTCGCCAATCCGATTCTCAGAAACTACTATTCCTTCATAAAACACTCAATAATTGATCTCTCTTACACAGCGCGACATAATGCATCCTCGAGATCGTCATTAGTCAGAAAACTGCCAATAAATTTAAAATCATCCTTAGTACTTCCCTCCTTATTGTCACCTGACAATATCTCTTTAATGACGCACACTCTTTGAGAATTATTACTCTTACCTGGCTCATTAAATGCAATTATCACAGATTCCTCCCCCCATTTCATCGTAATACAACTCTCATCTTAACACACCTGGACCTGATTAGCAGACAACCAATCAGTCCCTAATATTAGACAAAATACTAGGTTCGGAATCACTAAACATACCTGCGTACCTATTACATTATTAATACAAATTTCCACAAGAACCTGTTTTGAAATGACATGAGACTTTCTTCCGACGGCTGTTATCACAAACGTCGATTTAATAGGAATCTCTTGAAATATTACACCTTCGTCACTCATACTATTATAAAATGACAAACTAATGCAACTCTTGACACACCCTGTGTCTATAAGTGTATCTATACGCGCCCTCAACACATTTAAGCTAATGACGGAATTTAAATTTTCATTATTACTAGGTTCTGTAACCTTCTCATCAAACTCGCACAAGAGATCATCTCTTACATTCAGGTCATAACCACTAAATAGAGTATTGGCTGGGAATGTCAACGACTGGAAATCCGACCTCGCATTACAGTCTCGATCTGGTTTAAAGCTATGGCACCATTGGGTTCATGTACCAACTGCTGACTGGACACTTGATTACTTGTCTGGACACCTTGTCTTTCCTCCCTAGGACTGGTCTCATTTTGACCTCAATTACCCCCTCTGGTTCTCTCTGTTCTGGTAAGAGCCTCTGTTATTGCTCCCTTGATTCGGATTACCTACAGTACATTACCCCTCTGGTTACCTAGAGGTCCATTCTGATGGTTATTACCCTGATAATTACCTCTGCCTTGATAGTTATTTTGATGATTACCGGAATAATTATTATTATTACCTCTATTGTTTTGATTGTAATTCTGATTTCTAGTATAATTCTGATTATTATTCCTATTGTTTTGATTATCCCGGGTTCGATCCCCGGCTCCGTCAGGGATTTTAAAACTGACGTGAGGGTTGGAACGGGGTGCACTCAGTTTCGTGAGGACAATTAGGTAGCTGTCGGACAGTGAGACAGTGTCCCGATCACGAATACCAAGATTAACGGCCGAGGGGACCCGACGCGCTGATCACGCGTCACCCCAATATCTGCATGCCAAATGGCTGGGCAGCGGTCGCTTGGTCGGTCTTAGCCCGTCATGGGCTGGATAGTGCCAGGGGTTGACTTTTTTTGTTTTGATTATAATTTTGAGTGTTAGAATACCGTAACTCTGATTATTACTGATATTGTTTTGGTTATAATTCTCTCCTCTCTGATCTTGCATACCTCTACTGACATAATGACTTGGTGGCTGTTCACCATTGCTCCCTAACACATCGAAACTACTTAGCAATTTCTCCATTTCTGTCACTGTATACAGGCGGCCTCTTTCACCCGATACGGAAAATGTCTCAGTAACAACCTTACCATGTCGCATTCCTGAGCCATCCCGTCTAAATACTTACACGTGAACACCTGATTCAGGAAATACTCTGTCATTGAATTGTTGTTCTTAGTACATGGTGTCCACAGGCAGGAAAGTCAGGAATTTTGTTTTTGGTCAGGAAAAAGTGTGAAAAATGGCGAAAAGTATTAGAAAGTCAGGAATTTTATATTAACCATACAGTATTTTGTGTTTTACAGCAATATTTTGATGTTACTAGTTCAACTAATCTCTGAAGGTAAAAAGCAATAACTCACTGAACATTATGGTAAGCTTCCATTTTTACAGTACATCATAGTAAAAACCTCTTTTACCTATGTTTTTGTACGCTTTTTTGGCGTTGGCGTAGGGATGTGGCAACCCCATAACTATAGTTTGGGTTATTAAGTACTTTGATTTATGTATTATTGCATTACAATATTCTTTATTTTGTATTTTAAATGAATCAAGAGGCGAGCGTTGGGCAGCTATGGGGATGGTGAAGGCTGCAAATAAGAGATATAGGCTATATATTTGCTCAATAAACCATTTTCCAATGTTACGAGGACTTCGCGAGTCAGGAATTTTGTTGAAAAATGGTCAGGAAAAGTCAGGAAAATGGGCATTGAAAATTCTGTGGACACCATGTTTACCAAAGACCATACCTTCTCGTTTCTGACCTTGAATTTCCTCATTCCAGTACTTGTTACAGAATTTATTTTTTAAAGTATCTAAAATCTTCGAATCCATTCTTATAGACAGCGAACCAGCCTCGGGTCTCTCCAACAAAAGCCTGATCTACATTACTCCATTCGATCGCTTGGGCATCTAACCTGTCTATGTATCAACTTTCTACTACTTCCATAAATTCCACCGGGCAACCTTGCTTATTGCTAAATTTAGTTAAGTCTGCCTCCCTAACGTGACTACCACTCAAACCTCCTACCCTACCAACATTTCCTTCCTGCCTCATCCGTGGCTGTAATTTTGACTCCAGATCTGCTATCTGACTACCTGACTGTTGTTCAGCCTTCTCTACTCTTTCCTTCAACACCTGTTCTCTTTGATCTAATTCTATCCTTAAAACACTCTGCTTTTCCTGTACTTCGTGAATACTCTCCTCTTTATTCCTACTACATTGTTCAACCTTATCTCCAAACTCAGACTGCACCTTAGCTATTTCACTTTCTAATTGATCTTTAACCTGCTTTGTTTTAACTTGAACCAGTATTTTTCATGCTCTCTCCCTGAGTAGTGAGACTATTTTCTAGCTTCTCCTGTACCCTATCTAGTTCATTATCCACGTCTGAAATGACTTTATCCAAGTTCTCCTGCATTTGAGTTTAAATTTACTTCTAATTTCATCTTTTGTTTGATCTAAACTCTGCTTGAGTTCTTCATATTTCTCACTCATCCTCTCATTAGTTTTAATTACCTCATCTAATTTTTGTTTTAATTCTTTATTTAATTTCTGACTATTATTTTCCATCTTCAGTTTTAATTCTTTATTTAATTTCTCATTTAATCTCTGACTATTATTTTCCATATCCTGTTTTAATTGTTTATCTAATTTATAATTTAATTTCTGATTATTATTTTTCATCTCATGTTTTAATTCTTCACTGTTCTGTTTTAATTCTTTATTTAGTTGCTCAAATTTATTCTTATTTTCCTGTCTCATTTGTAACAAAATACTCAGAATGCTGTACGGATTTCACATCACCAATGAACTTCTTCCTTCCTTGGTCGCATTAGAATTCTCCTCCGCTAAATTCCTAGCTTCGTCTATTTCCTTCTCCACATTCACGCTACTATTATTCTCCTCACTATCTCCCGTCACCTCTATACCACTTCGCAGCTTCAATTAATCTTTATCCGCCATACCGACACGCACACAAAAAGACTTATTTCTAGCCAAAAAAAAAAACACTTGCACTGAATTATATCCTTCTCCCTTCACGATAAACAATTGGTTTTCTCCCCAACGCTTGCGGCGCCAAATGTAACGTTCCTGGTCCTTCTAAGTGACCAAACGTTACTTTCCTAACGGGGCTCCAATATTGCGTTCTCCTGGAGTACAGTAAAAGAACCGCGTTACACACACCACCAATAGTATACTTACCTCTTACCTGTTTCTTAACACTGATCTGCTCGTGTGGGCGCCAGGACATCGAATACCTTAGAAGTGCCAAAGTATTTAATTGAAATTGTGGTAGAGCACTCGAAACATCTTTCTCTCAAATCGTGGCATAGCTGAGCCATTAACCAATTTGGGCCGATAACCTAGATGTTAGGCCCCTTAAAACAACAATTATCATCATCATTAACCAATTATTTACCGTTACGGGGATAAGGTATGCCTTATGTCTAATTCTAGCTACTGGAAATGAAAATCCTACCATTAATTAAGAACAAGATTTATTAATAAAAAAGTTAAGCAGCAAAAGACTTCATAAGAAAGATCTGGAAGTTATATTAAATTGGCGAAAGTTATAAAATGTAATATGTATTTAAATAATTAACCAAAGCTTGACTCTAATTTGCCATAAAAAGAATTACAGAGACTTGATCGGATTTTTGTATCAGACTCACAATCTTCTTCTTCATTTCGGTCGTGTTGATTTCCATCTGCTGGCTGGATGGAATGTCGATAGCTTCTTCTTCAATTGCTATAGATGTTATCTTATACGGGGCTGGAACTCATTAGCTCCGTTCCCCGGCTGACTTGTGTGAGTGGTATAAACCCAGAGTTCACATTTGTGAATGTGATCCATGACACAATCATTTTCACGTCCGAAATTGTTATTGCTTTAAACTTGTTAAATATATGTGTTGCGACGATTTGATATACATGCAGTATGTATATATGTCGGCAGTATGACGAGTATGTAGATTATGGCGGCTTCCGGAGTAGATGAACAGCAGTTTTATGTAAAAGGAGTTCTCCCTCTTCGCTGTCTCTAAACCAATCATATACGGTGCTGTGATTACGTAGTTTCCCACTCCAGATCCATAAGATCTCAATTTCCTTCTTCATTAGTTAGTTCACCCACGTGATCTAGCTTCTGTTGTTATTTTAAATCGGCGTACTGATGCTTCCTAATTCTCGGTATACCTGACGTCAGCACCAACTGGCCCAAGTGGCTTTGTCTTTGAGCTTAGCGTCACCAGGAAAACCAATACACTCTTCTTGGAAATTACGTCTAAACTAAGGAGACTCCCCACGGTGAAGTTGTCGACACGCCAGACGAAATGACGCCAAGTCCTGAGTTATATTTCTACCTGAATCTGACTTAAAATTTCCATGTTATATCTTCCACCAAACAATAATTAAAACACTAATTTACATTTAATAAAGTTATAGAATCAATCCAGAATTGATATGACAATTAAAATATACCTAATAATAATACTACTAAATTAATTTGCTGCTTATAATATATCATAATAAAGGGGAAGTATTTGGATTATTACACAGTGGTTCTCGAGATTACCCGGAACATCCAAGAATCGGGGACTTCGTTAAATACTAAGTGCCTGATGTTTTAGTCCCCATCGTATTCTTGCTCATTTAGATGAGGCATTTCTTCTTCTTCTGTCGATTTTGGCCAACTGTGGACCGCGTCGATCAATCGGCCGACTTGCCAATCTCTTCTTCTCCTCCCAAAATGTCTTCATGCGTTCGTTGAGTCTCCTCTATAATAAATATGATACTTTCCCTCGTTGGGCTACCATTGCAATACATATAATAGCCTACTCCAAGCTTGCCACCTCCGGTAGTGGGGCTATAATACTAGCTTCAAAGACATCACACAAGAAAGTACACCGATTTCATTTACATACAATTTATTAATAATAATTCTTCTCCAAGGGGTTGATCTGTGGCAATCAAAACTAACAATACCTTTTTGTCAAACATATAAGCAGGATTTCTTCTTCAATATGCCAAAACCATTTGCCAGACCAGAGCACATCAATTCCAACCTCATATTTTTCAAAATCCAGCCTCTCCATCACAAATTGCCATACCACTGCCCATTATTCTCCTCATAAAACTATCAATAGATCACCACCATTCCTTTCTTCATAATTCCCCTTCCGCTCGAACATGACATTCCTCTCTCCATAAAACAACTACCCAAACATCAGATGACCTCCATTCTGCATGGCAGCAACTATCAAAATCAACACATAACCATGGAAACCGTGTCAAGTCAAAGAAAACCTTGCCATTAGCCAAAGCCACCCTGCCAGCAATAGCTAGACCACTACCAAGAAACTCTATGGCACAGAACACATAAGATTCTCCATGGAGCTGCACCAATGAGTGGTGAACACTCTCAACCCTCGAAACAAATACATAAATTAAAAGATTACATGGAACATACACAGTCAAAAACAAAATACAAAGTGAAACAAATATTGATCATCTCCTTTAGAAAAAATAACAGTATCGTCTTCGCCAATAGTGGCATCATCATCTTCCATTTCAATGGCGATATCATCTTCAGAAAGACCATTGGCACTATCATCGCCAGAAACAATTATTCTAAGTTCATCAGAATCACCAGCATAAGTATTTTCTTCTGATAGAGTAGCCGAAACTATCTCATCGAGTCTATCAGACACTCCCGCTCCATGGGAAAATCCGACAACAATATCATAGTCAGAGGGAACGGCAGAATCGTTATCAGACCTGTCTGTGCCGTTATCGTAATCATCTTCGTCTTCATCATCATCATCATTAAGTCCTTTCCCCTTTCATTTCTTCTTCTTCTTTTGGTCTGCGTCCTCTGATTCAGTATCATATTTTCCTTTCTTTTTATTCTTCTTCTTCTTTTGGTCTGTCTCCTCTGATTCAGTATCATCATATTTTTCTTTTTCTTCTTCTTTTGGTCTGTCTCCTCTGATTCAGTATCATCATATTTTCCTTTCTTTTTCTTCTTTTGGTCTGTCTTCTCTGATTCAGTATCATATTTTCCTTTCTTTTTCTTCCTTTGGTCTGTCTCCTCTGATTCAATATCATCATATTTTCCTTTATTTTTCTTCTTCTTTTGGTCTGTCTCCTCTGATTCAGTATCATCATATTTTCCTTTTTTCTTTTTTTGTCTTTCTCCTCTGATTCAGTATCATATTTTCCTTTATTTTTCTTCTTCTACTTTTGGTCTGTCTCCTCTGATTCAGTATCATCATATTTTCCTTTCTTTATCTTCTTCCTTTGGTCTTTGTCCTGTGTTTCACTACCATCAGATTTTTCTCCCATTTTCTTTCTCTTATGATTTCGGTCTTCCTCATCTGCTTCACCGTCTTGCTCAGCAAATCCTTTCTCCTCATCTTTTCTTTTCTCTTTCCCTTTTATCTTCTCCTTTTTCTTCTTCTGATCCTTCACTCTCTTATCTCGATCTGCCCGACATCTCTTCCTCTTCTTATTCCTTCTCTCTGCCTTACATCTCATCCTTTTCTTCCTCCAACTTGTTCTCCTGCCTATCCTTCTCGTCCTTCTCCTCCAACGCTTCTTCACGTTATCTTCTATCTCGTCTTCCTCCTTGTCTTCAGTTTTATTCTCCTCCATTTGACGTCCTCTTCTGTTACGTCGGCGTCGACCTCTGTGTCTACCTCCGCAACTGCTCTCTCTTCTTCGCCTGCTATGGTCTCTCCGATATATACCTCTACAACCTCGCCTTATTTTTTCAACTTCTTGATTATTTTTCTTACGCCCCCTAGCATCACGTAATTCACACATCTCCTCCTCTTCCCCCTCCTTCACAGACACACTCTTAGATTCTACTATCTCAACTTTCTCGTCTACAATGCATATGATCTCCACTCCGTGCTCCTGCAACTTCCCTTTCTCCTCCTCCTGCTCCTTCTTCTCTTTCTCTTTCACCTTCTCCTGCTCCTTCTTCTCTTTCTCCTCCTCCACAGCACACACTCAGATTCGACCATCTCAACTTTATCTTCTCCGATGCATATGCTAGTCACCTGCTCCTTGACCTCATCAAGCTTCTCCTCTCTCTTCGCAGCATTCTGCCAGTTGATCATCCTATCCTGGACCTTTAAGATCTTCTTCACTATGACTATCATCTCAGCTTCAAAACTTAACTTGTTTTCCCCCATTCCTGCTCCTGTCTTTGTGTGATTCATTGAATTCTTCGAGCTTTCACGTTGGGCGCCATTATAATAAATATGATACTTTCCCTCGTTGGGCTACCTTTGCAATAAATATAATACTCCAAGCTTGCCACCTCAGGTAGTGGGGCTATAATACTAGCTTAAATGGCATCACACAAGACAGTACACCGACTTCGTCTACACACAATTTATTAATAATAATTCTTCTCCAAGGGGTTGATCTGTGGCAATCAAAACTAACAATACCTTTTTGTCAAACATATAAGCAGGATTTCTTCTTCAACATGCCAAAACCATTTGCCAGACCAGAGCACATCAATTCCAACCTCATATTTTTCAAAAGCCAGTCTCTCCATCACAAATTGCCATACCAGTGCCCATCATTCTCCTCATAAAACTATCAATAGATCACCACCATTCCTTTCTTCATATTTCCCCTTCCACTCGAACATGACATTTTTCTCTCCATAAAACATCTACCCAAACATCAGATGACCTCCATTCTGCATGGCAGCAACTATCAAAATCAACACATAACCATGGAAACCTTACCAAGTCAAAGAAACCCTTGCCATTAGCCAAAGCCACGTTGCCAGCAATGGCTAGACCACCACCAAGAATCTCTATGGCACAGAACACATAACATTCTCCATGGAGCTGCACCAATAAGTGGCCATGGCTGGCAACCTGATAAAACAAAAACAAAAAATACAACTAACAAAACAAACTAGAAGCAGTCTTTGTAACCTACTCTAAAGTTCGGTTACACCTCCTTCTTTCTTCAGACCAGAAGACCTTGGTTTTTGAGCTAGTTTCTTCCTGAAACCCTTTAAGTTTATCAACCTTCCTTCGAAGCAGTGATTTGTTGAGAATATCTTCTTGAGTGATGCCAACTTCTTTGAGATCTGCTCGTGTTTCCTCAACCCATTTTGTGGTGGACTTTAATTTGCTAATGTAAGTTAATCTCCTTTTGGTTAACCTATTGTTGCTAATTCGTGTGAGGTGGCTATTATATCGTGAGAGATACAAAATAAATAAAACACGCACACACTTGTTAATATAAGTCAACAGCTTATTTAACAATAGTTGATACACGAGGTGGACGTTACTTGAGCAGTCCAGAGCGGAAGTAGAGTCTATTATCTGTGTCGCGTGGGTGCATATATACAGAGCAGTCCAAGTATGGAGTGAGGGGATGGTAGGTTCCTGATTGGAATGGTCTCGGCATAGCAACTAAAATGTTCGGGAAGTGGGGAATAGGACGATGTGCGCGTTATCTCAAAGTTAATACACAACATTTCCTCCCTCTTTTTAATGGATGATTTAGGAAAATAATCAGGAGAGAATATCAATGGTGGTCGGCGCTGGCGAGTACCTATGTGGGGAATAAATGGTGTCTGGGCAATAGGTGGTGCCCTGTTTACAGTTGTAGCTGGTGGTGTTTGGACTGTTCCTGGTGTCTCGGTGAAGTCAACTCTTCTCAGGCTTGGTTGCTCATTGGTTGGTTTTTGATCGTTGTCCAAGTTGGTTTTGCCTTTGTTGGTGCCGGCTAACGATCTGATCTGATCAATGTGGCGCTTGAATCGCTTTCTCTGGTAGTTGATCTCGTAGTGAAGGTTACCAGTGCGTGTCACAATTGTTCCAGGGAGCCACTTGTCCAGCTTGATGTTGCCAGAGAGGAAGTACACTTTCTGTCCAGGTTGAGCTCATTTCAGCTCGTTGTTTTTCTGTAACCTTCGTGTGGACGTCATCAGGTCTGGTCAAGTTGATTCTCGTGCGGAGATGTCGTCCCAAGAAAAGCTGGGCTGGAGATTGGCCAGTGGTGGAGTGTGGAGCCTTGCGGAATTGGCGGAGGAAATCTTTCAGATTACCGCGGAGCATTCCCTTAGTTGTCTTCATCGCATAGAGGGCGTCCTTCACCGTTTGAATATAACGTTCAGCTTGACCAATGGTTGAGGGATGATATGGCACTGACAACTTGTGATATTTCACACCAATGTTTTTTAGGAAGGTCTTGAACTCGTCTGAGACGAATTGTCGACCGTTGTCCGAGACGACAATGACTGGCACGCCATAGGCCGTGAACAGATCATCCATGATGGAAATTGTTACAGCTGATGTTGATGTTATGGGTTTGACCTCGAGCCACTTGCTGTATGGGTCGACAACAATCAGCAGCATGGTGTCAGCCACTGGTCCTGCGTAGTCAATGTGGACCCGTTCCCATTGTGCCTTTGGGTATTCCCAGTGGTCATCTCGAAACTTGAGTGGCGCATGAGCATGGCGCAAGCCTTGGCGAGAGAGTCGTTGTCGTTTCCAGGACAGAACACAAAGGGACGTGCCATGCCTTTCAACTTGACTATCCCCAGATGAAATGCGTGCAGGTCGTTGAGGATAGCGTCTCGCAGTGAAAGAGGGACGACAACTCGATGCTCGAACTTCAGGCAGTTTGCGACGAGGGTGTACAGTACTTCGCTTCTGGGGCCTTGTAATGCTGGTGGGTGAGGTCTTGCCCTGCTTCGATGATCTGGATAATTTTTCCCAGGTGTGGATCTTTCCTGGTTTCGCGTGCGATTGCTTCTGCCCTGACTGGTAGCTGTTGCATCTGATGGACTGCAAAAAAGTCAAAATCATCAAAATTGTCTATCTCTTCCTCCTGTGGAGAAAAACAAATTCTGATGAAGTTAACTGTTGTTGGTAGGGGAGCTCGGGAGCAGTAGTCAGCATTGGCTTTGGATGTCTTGCAGATGACGCCGTAGTCGAAGTGTGCCAGGTAGTCGGCATAATTGGCTATGCGACTGATGCACATGACCGGTCAAGACTTCTCTGGGTGCAGAATCTGTGTGAGAGACTTGTGATCGGTGATGAGAATACGGTGGCGAGCGTACAGGCAATTAAAATACTTCTGTACAGCCACACAATGGCCAGCGCGTCCTTGTCGATCTGGGGGTACTTTGCTCCGTTGCTGTCATCGTTCGGCTGGCGTAAGTGATTCTACGTTCTTGCCCGTTGCTGAGCCGGTGTGACAGTAGCCTACTGCGCCCAGACCGGTCTTACTGACGTCCGTGGCCAACAGGAATGGTAACGCTGGGTCATACTGCATGAGTACCTGGGGCAAGGTTAGGACTTTCTTGATGTCTTTGTATGCCCTGTCGCCCTCTGGTGTCCAGATGAGAGGGTCCATGAGCAGCATGTCCCTGAGTGGGCAGCCTCTGGTGGACAAGTAAGGAATGAACGAGCTGTAGTAGGTTGCTTTACCTAGGTACAGTTGGAGTTCTTCTGGTGTAGTCGGTTTCGGTGCATCACGTACATCTCGGATGTGTGCATCAGACTTGTGAATGCCTGACGCATCGATTTTGTGGCCAAGGGCGAGCGAAATCGCATTTGGCTCGATTGAGGTTGTGTTACCGAAACCGATCTAGAGTGGGGCTGATTGTCTGCATCAGATTTTCATAGCTATCAGCAAAACCCATACTGTCAACAAGAAAACTTACGATGTTTGGGAGACCTTGCAGGACTGTGCCCATTCGCTGCTGCCAGATAGCGGGGATGTCAGCTGCTCCATATACTGCTCGCGTTGGGCGGATCAGACCGTTAGCTGGGTCGGTAAGCGTGAGCGCGTGGCTGAACTCATCGTCGACCTCGAGATGAGTGTAGGCGTCGGTGATGTCCAGGTGGCAGAAGAGAGCGTCACTACGCATTAGGTTGAACAGGTGTTCCACCTTGAGAATCGGATGTTCGTCGATGATGATCCGCGGGTTCAGAGTAGGCTTGTAGTTGCCTCTGATCCTCAGTTTGCCGTTCTTCTTGACGACGACGTGCGTTGTCGATGCCCACTCAGAGTAGTCCACTCTTTTGTAGAAGCCAGATGCTTATTTTCTTGTCAATTTCTTTGGCGTAGGCATCGCGAAGGACAACTGGTACGTCTCGAGTTTGGGCGAAGGCAGGTATGGCTCTAGCTTTCAGGTGCATCTTCGCTGGGGGACCCGAGACCTTCCCGGGGGTGTCGCTGAACACATCCTTGTAGCGAGATAGAATGTTGTCGAGCTGCTTATGTTCCAAGGTTAGAGCCTGTATGTCTGATAGCTTGTGGAATAGGTCGGATTTTGCGAAGAGGTAACCAAGGTCGACCTCCCGTTCAAACTCTGAAATCCACTCTCAGCCAAAGAGCGATTCGACTTCATCGTCAACCAAGTAGAGATTCAGGTTCCTGGTTGTGGTTCCGATGGTGGTGCACACTGACGTTTTGCCAATGCATTTGATCGGATGGCCGGTGTAACTGACGAAGTTACGATCGTTATTCTGCAACACAAAACCTGGTTAGGATCATACTTAGCTTTAATTTGCTTATGGTTGCACAGGGGGCGCCAGTGTCGAGTTCCAATTTAATGGTTGTTCCCTCTATCCTGACATTAACCAGAGGCTTAGGTGCTGCGTTAACCGATCCGATGACCTCGATTTTGCTGAGGTACTTCACGACGTCGAGGTTCTCTGCTGGAAGCTCTTCTTCGGGCACTTGGTTTGTTGTTCGACGTTTCCTCGAATTTGATAGGCAAACTTTTCCGATGTGACCTTTCTTGCCACACTTCAGGCACTCGGCGTTGAGGATCCTGTACGGACTGCGAGGGTGAGATTCACCGCACCCTGCACATGTTGATTGGTTGTCCTGGGATGCACTCTGGTTTGCCTGGTGTAGCCCTTGGTGCTGCCTTGTTAGGTTGTAAGACCCCTGATTTCGATGAGCTGACTTGCTGCGTGGCGGCTGCTTGTTGCTGTTCTTCCTGTACAGAGGCTTCTTGTATCCAATCCGATTGGTTGATTCAGACTTAGCGGCAGCTGATTTGATCTCGTCGGCAGTAGTGCGAGTAGCTTCGAGCATGTGCGCATTTCATATGCCACGGATAAGTTCTCCGGTTTCTTTGCGATAATCTCGTCGCTCATTTCTCGTGTTTCCAACCCTAGGAGCATGTTTTCAATTAACATGCGATCAAGGAATGTGCCATACTCACAAAACGCTGCAGCCTGCCGCAGTCTTAAGGTGAGGCTAGCGATGGCTTCTCCTTGCTTCTGCATTATGCTCCGAAATTTGATGCTCTCAGCAAACTTGTTGTGTGTGGCGTCGAAGTGGCCTTTCAGCTCAGATTGAATATCATTGTATGACAGAGTTTCCGGATCATCAGGACTCGCCAAGATCTTCAAGGCATCATTGAGTTCAGAACCCATGTAAACCCGTGCAAAGTGTGCGTGTTGATCTGCGGGTACCGAAGTTGTTGACCTCGTTGTCTGTCAGCGTCGGCGCTCATTGCCGAGAATTTTTGGGAGTTGCTCAGAGGTTAAGTTCGGCTTGGTGAAGATGAGTGAATAGTATTTCTAACACGCACTGCGATGAACTTAGTTCGGTGTACACACTTGCGTTGAGGTTAGAAAGTTCACTCGGTTTCACAACGTTATTTATCTTATCCCAGTTCTGACACCACTATTATGTCGTGAGAGATACAAAATTAATAACACACGCACACACTTGTTAATATAAGTCGACAGTTTATTTAACAATAGTTGATACACGAGGTGGACGTAACTTGAGCGGAACTAGAGTCTATTGTCTGTGTGGCGCGGGTGCATATATACAGAGCAGTCCAAGTTTGGAGTGAGGGGATGGTAGGTTCCAGATTGGAATGTTCTGGGCATAAGCAACTAGAATGTTCGAGAAGAGGGACAAAGGTCGATGTACGCGTTATCTCAAAGTTAATACACAACAGTGGCCTTAAAATGTAATCCTTCTCTTACGCATCGTGTCCGTAAGTTTCTCCGCCTGTTTGTGCTAGTCACTATTCCTCCGTCTCCTCCATAAGCCATCTGCTCTCTGTACTGGCCCCAATATGTTCCTTAGAATTCTTCTTTCTTTCATTCTAACTCCTCTTTTTCTCCTTTTTGTGTTAAAAATGAGGCATTCAGAACTATAAAGAGCTTTCGGTTGAATCACAGCGGCATAATGTCGTAACTTTGCTCTGAAGAATGTGGCTTTCTTGCTATACCTATTCTGGGTTAATCGATTAGCAGTTTCCATCTTACGAGCTCTGACCTTATTGGCTTCCTTATCAAGGCCTTTAGGTTGAATCCATTCACCAAGATATTTTAATTTTTCTGTCCTTTTGATATTTCCAAACCTTGTTTCCAAATATTTCTTATTGCCATGTTTGGATTCAATGTATTCAGTTTTCTCATAAGAGATCTGGAGGCCTGTTTTTGCCGCAATTTCATGCAATTTCTCAATCTTAATTTTCGCATCATTAATATCTTCTGCTAACACAGGAAAATCATCGGCAAATGCAAAGCACTCCACACCCAAACTTTGCTTTTTAGTTCCTAGGTAGATTCATACTACCCCTTCCTCTTTTATTGTTCTTTTCCAAGTCCTCATTATTTTCTCCAGGACGATGTTAAATAAAATTGGTCATAAACCATCACCTTGTCGGACTCCTGTCCGGATCACAAAGGGGGCTGATATATCTCCACGAAATTTAACCTTAGACACAGTGTCTGAGAGGGTTTGCTGTACCAGCGACCTCGTTTTATCAACTCCAAATTGCTCCAAAACTTGAAAGAGAGTCTGGCGGTCAATTGAATCATATGCCTTTCTGAAATCAACGAAGACAACTACGGTACCGTGTTTTACCTCTTATAGCTCTGAGTCTTAGAATACTTTTTAGATTGAATATTTGATCAATACAAGATCGTCCCTTTCGAAAACCTCCCTGACATTCACCTATTTGATGGTCTAACAGTGTTTCCAGTATACGAAGTAGAGATTTAGATAGTATTTTATAAGAGACAAATAAGAGAGAAATTCCTCGATAATTGTTAGTGTTGGTACGATTACCCTTCTTATGTAAGGGATGTATCAGGGCGCATTTCAAGTCAGTGGGAATCTCTTCCTTTTCCCAAATATTACAAAGTAAACGATGTAAGTTCTCTACAATTTGATCTCCATATTTCCACATTTCAGCTGTTATTGTATCTTCACCCGGCGCTTTATTTGATTTGAATATCTTGAATGACCTGATGTATTTCAAGGAAAGTAGGTGGTTCCGACTGCTGGTATATTGTTGATGATTTTCAAGAGTCAATTCTTCTTCTGGTTCCTCGCAGTTCAAAAGATCCTCGAAATAAGTAGACAGAAGCTGACAGTTTTCGTCGTCAGTGAATGCTAAAGTACCATCATTGATATGATTCATTAATTTAATGCATTATTTTTCACTGAATTTGTTGATGTGGAAGTTGAACGTAAAGCAGGAGTCTATGGTAATTCCTAAATAATCCATCTTGTCGACTTGTTCTAGACGTTTCTCATTCATGTACAGTTAGGGTTGCCAGATTTCAAGAACGGTAAAATGGAACACATGTCCCTAAACATTGTTTCTTTTTAATCAAGGTTGTTAAATGTTGTAATAAATAATACAAACATGTATTATATAAGCATTACATAATCAAATACACAAAATGTAAACTAGATATTGCTGACATATCATATAGGCCTAACACACCAGCAACATACAAATACTTTCCATTTGAACGACCCTTTGCAAGGATTTTTCATTTGTAAGTACCTTCTGATAAAAATCACTACAATTTTCGTCATAACTTATTGTAATATGTGAATAATTCTTGTTTTTATCAAACTGTTTCTATCAACTCTCCATTTGATATTCATGACAGAAAGAAATCTTTTCGTAAAAACATTGGAGGGGAAAATGCTGAGTATTAACTTCACAAGGACTAAGATATTCCTTAATATTGTTGACCCTAATAAATCTATAACATGTACCCATCTATCTGACACAGACATAGAAATCATTGTCTCTTTCAAACTTGCAACTGTATCACAAGAAAACAAGCTAGATACGGTATTACAATCAATTCTGAAGCGGGACATTTGAAAATAGGTGCGAAATTGAATATACTTATTATCAAATTAACCTAAAAACGGGATATTCGGCGTTCCGTTAAAGATTAAAACGGAACGCGGAACAAAACAAGTAGTTCCGTGAAGAACAAAGGCGTATTTTCGAAAAACTTACTTATGTTAATTGCCACTATCAACATACAAAATTTGAGCTTGATTGCTGTAATAGATTCGTAGAAATTGAGAACCGACTAGATATTGCGGATGGACGCCATGTTGGATTTGTATATATGTAGGTCTTTGAGTTATGTACCGTTACATGAAGAATATTGTGTACGTGTAGTATTCAAACTTCAATCGCATGATTAGGATACAAGAAGTAGAAACGAGATTTTTAAATTTCGCACAGCTGCCATCTTGCGGTTATGGAAACAATTGAAATAAATTAGATGCTAGTGCATTAACATTTGCATAAAGATTTACTGTACCAAGAGTCGCTGCACTCGGATGGTTAAATTGCGAGAAACGTTCATGTGAATATTTATACTTCGCGTCGCCGCCATGTTGGATTTGTGATCACCAGGTTATTGAAAGTCCTATAGGTGCACTTATGTTCATAGCCCCTATGAACATAAACAAATTCAGTTTGATTGCTGTAATAGATTCGTAGATATTGAGATCCGTCTAAATATTTCGGATGGTAGCCATGTTGGATTATTATATGTATAGGCCATAGAGTCATGTACCATTAAAGGAAAATTATTGTGTAGGTTCATTATTCAAACTTTCACTTCGATCGCATGATTACGACACAAGAAATAAAAACTTAATTTTATAATTCGCACAGCCGCCATCTTGAGATTATGTAAACAATAGAACTAAATTAGATACCAGTGCATTGCAATGTGTATAAACATTTGCTGTACCAAGTTTCATTGCGTTTGGATTGTTAAATCGCGTGAAAAGTCTATTTAAATCCTTCAACTTCGCTTGGCCGCCATGTTCGTTTTTTAGTTAACTGGTTTTGAAGGTCTCACAGATGAACTTCCAGCAGTACCCTTTATTTCCATACAAAATTTCAAGGTGATACCGGTAATAGTTTCAGAGATGTAGAATGCCGGTGAAATATTACGCACAGCCGCCATCTTGAGGTTATGTAAACAATTGAACGAAGTTAGATGTCGGTGCATTACAATGTGTATAAACATATACTGTACCAAGTTTCATTGCGTTTGGTTGGTTAAATCGCGAGAAACGTCCATTTAAAAGTCGCAACTTCGCTTGGCCGCCATGTTGGTTTTGTAGTTACCAGATTTTCAAAAGTAACATAGGTGAACTTCTAGTAGTTTCCTTCATCACCGTACAAAATTCCAGAGTGATATCGGTAATAGTTAATAGGTAATAGTTTCGGAGATATTGAATGCAGGTGAAATATTCCGTACAGCCGCCATGTTGCATTGGTGAGACGTAACAAAATTTGAAGGTCGGGGTCGTCGGGAATAGTGCTATGAACTTACCGAGTTTCATTGAAATCGCTCCAGCCGTTTAGAAGTTATTAGGGGGCACACACACGGACAAAAGATGATCTCGTATGCCAATTTTTAGCCTACTTTCGATTTTTGCAAAAAATGAAAGTAGACTTATGAGATCACTACAGGACGAAAAAAAAGTGTGTCTGTCTGTGTGTGTGTATGTGTGTGTGTGAGTCTATGTGTGTGTGTGTGTGTGAGTGTGTGTACTCTGAATGTCTGTCCCCCCTATCAATTCAAACACGGTGAGCGCAAATTGAACGAAATTTGGTACAAAGGTAGCACTAGCAAAGGACACCTCAGTGTCATGTTTTATATCACCGCCATCTTGACGGAAACGTAATGGCGGCCACACAAATGTTCAAAGCTTAAATCAAATTACGACTAACCTAATCATCCGATCTCTACCAAATTTTGCAACAACATACCTTTATGGAGGGAGCATCCTTTGACAAATCTAATAGGTCATCAGCCTAATAGTTTGCGGATGGCGGCCATCTTTGTGTGAAAATCGATTGCCCCTATTATTTCGAACACGGTGAAACCGAATGGAACGAAATTTGGTACAGAGGTAGCACTAGCAAAGGACACCTCAGTGTCATGTTTTATATTGCCGCCATCTTGACGGAAACGTAATGGCGGCCACACAAATGTTCAAAGCTTAAATCAAATTACGACTAACCTAATCATCCGATCTCTACCAAATTTTGCAACAACATACCTTTATGGAGGGAGCATCCTTTGACAAATCTATTAGCCTAATAGTTTGCGGATGGCGGCCATCTTTGTGTCAGAAACGATTACCCCTATTAATTCGAACACGGTGAAACCGAATGGAATGAAATTTGGTACAGTGGTAGCACTAGCAAAGGGCACCCCAGTGTCATGTTTTATATCGCCGCCATCTTGACGGAAACGTAATGGCGGCCACACAAATGTTCAAAGCTTAAATCAAATTACGACTAACCTAATCATCCAATCTCTACCAAATTTTGCAACAACATACCTTTATGGAGGGAGCATCCTTTGACAAATCTAATAGGTCATCAGCCTAATAGTTTGCGGATGGCGGCCATCTTTGTGTGAAAATCGATTGCCCCTATTAATTCGAACACGGTGAAACCGAATGGAACGAAATTTGGTACAGAGGTAGCACTAGCAAAGGACACCCCTGTGTCATGTTTTATATCGCCGCCATCTTGACGGAAACGTAATGGCGGCCACATAAATGTTCAAAGCTTAAATCAAATTACGACTAACCTAATCATCCAATCTCTACCAAATTTTGCAACAACATACCTTTACGAAGGGAGCATCCTTTGACAAATCTAATAGGTCATTAGCCTAATAGTTTGCGGATGGCGGCCATCTTTGTGTCAAAATCGATTACCCCTATTAATTCGAACATGGTGAAACCGAATGGAATGAAATTTGGTACAGAGGTAGCACTAGCAAAGGGCACCTCAGTGTCATGTTTTATATCACCGCCATCTTGACGGAAACGTAATAGCGGCCACACAAATGTTCAAAGCTTAAATCAAATCACGACTAACCTAATCATCCGATCTCGACCAAATTTTGCAACAACATACCTTTATGGAGGAAGCATCCTTTGACAAATCTAATAGGTCATTAGCCTAATAGTTTGCGGATGGCGGCCATCTTTGTGTCAAAATCGATTACCCCAATTAATTCGAACACGGTGAAACCGAATGGAATGAAATTTGGTACAGAGGTAGCACTAGCAAAGGGCACCTCAGTGTCATGTTTTATATCACCGCCATCTTGACGGAAACGTAATGGCGGCCACACAAATGTTCAAAGCTTAAATCAAATCACGACTAACCTAATCATCCGATCTCGACCAAATTTTGCAACAACATACCTTTATGGAGGAAGCATCCTTTGACAAATCTAATAGGTCATTAGCCTAATAGTTTGCGGATGGCGGCCATCTTTGTGTCAAAATCGATTACCCCAATTAATTCGAACACGGTGAAACCGAATGGAATGAAATTTGGTACAGAGGTAGCACTAGCAAAGGGCACCTCAGTGTCATGTTTTATATCACCGCCATCTTGACGGAAACGTAATGGCGGCCACACAAATGTTCAAAGCTTAAATCAAATTACGACTAACCTAATCATCCGATCTCGACCAAATTTTGAACAACATACCTTTATGGAGGAAGCATCCTTTGACAAATCTAATAGGTCATTAGCCTAATAGTTTGCGGATGGCGGCCATCTTTGTGTCAAAATCGATTACCCCTATTAATTCGAACACGGTGAAACCGAATGGAATGAAATTTGGTACAGAGGTAGCACTAGCAAAGGGCACCTCAGTGTCATGTTTTATATCGCCGCCATCCTGACGGAAACGTAATGGCGGCCACACAAATATTCAAAGCTTAAATCAAATTACGATTAACCTAATCATCCGATCTCGACCAAATTGTGCATCAACATACCATTATGGAGGGAGCATCCTTTGACCAAACTAATAGGTCATTAGCCTAATATTTTGCGGATGGCGGCCATCTTTGTGTGGAAATCGATTCCCCCTATTAATTCGAACACGGTGAAACCGAATGGAACGAAATTTGGTACAGAGGTAGCACTAGAAAAGGCCACCTCAGTGTCATGTTTTATATCACCGCCATCTTGACGGAAACGTAATCGCGGCCACCCAAATGTTAAAGGCTAAAATGTAATTACGACCAACCTAATAATCTAGTCTCTACCAAATTTTGCAACAACAAATCTTTATGTGGGAAGCATATTGTGACCAAACTGCTAGATCATCAGCCCAATAGTTTGCAGATGGTGGCCAAGTATGTGTGCAAATCGATTCCCCCTATCGATTCAAACACGGTGAAACCGAATGGAACGAAATTTGGTACAGAGGTAGCACTAGCAAAAGGCACCTCAGTGTCATGTTTTATATCGCCACCATCTTGACGGAAACGGAATGACGGCCACCCAAATGTTAAAAGCTTAAATCAAATTTCGACCATCCTAATAATTTGATCTCTACCGGATTTTGCAACAACATGCCTTTTTGTGGAAAGCATCTTATGACTGACTACAAGGTCATCAGCCCAATAGTTTGCAAATAGCGACCATGTATGTGTGCAAATCCATTCCCCAGATCAATTCAAACACGGTGAAACCGAATTGAATGAATTTTTTTACAGAGCTAGCACTAGCAAAGGGCACCTCATATTCATGTTTAATATCCCTATAGCACGTTGTATTTCAACAAGCTGCTACAACCAACATTCAATTATACTCCTTGAAAAGGACCAAGAGTTATAACAATACCCATGCATTTAGGAGAAAGTAGGCTATATGTTCTTTACTGAACATCTTGTTTCATAAATTAAAATAGGCTAAAAACGGAATTGTTCCGGGTGAAACGGAACGTTTGGCAACACTAGTACAGTAGGATCAATCTTGCTTCAAAAAACAAGTAAAAAGAAGTCTTATTCTTCTAAAGGTACAACATAATATTAATAATAAAGACATAAAAAAAAAAGAATTAAAGATATCTATATTCTTCGTTGCTTTCCTTCTTCTCGATATTAATATAACTTTCGACTTATCCCCATTGAAGTGCGTTTTCTTGTCTATCGACCACTTTAGTTAGTTATTGTTTTAAGGGGTGGAACTACGAGGTTATCTGCCCCCATCGACCACTTTGTAACTTTCCTTACGTGTATATTCATAAAATTTCAGCTTCAGTTTCTGCACTGACCGCAATCATCAGATCATCAGCAAATGCTATGGCCTTGGTGTTCTTCCCATAATCTAAGGTGAGTAGGTTCTTATAATGTACAGTATATTCCAGGTCCTTAATCTCAGGTTTCCCGCAAGGAGTGTTCATGTATCTGTTCTCAATGGCAGAAATATATATGGTAAAACCTCGATAATCCAAAGATATTGGGACAGGGGAGCAAATGCTCTCAATATCGCGGTAACAAATCCTCTGTTAATCTGCCATCCGAGTGGCTTCGGTGAAGTAGTTGGTAGCATGCTGAGCTTCTATGCCCAAGATCGCGCGGTTCAAACCCGTCCGAAGTCGTCGGTTTTTTTTAAGAGCGTTAAAAGTCCCTCAGTATGCCTTCATTCGGAGGGGAAGTAAAGCTGGCTAGCCCAAAAAGAACCTTCCACTAACTTCAATTGTGTGAAGCTAAATTTGTAGGTTAGATTTGATTAATGCTCAATTAAGTTCCAACGTTCACCATCAGGTGCCAGTTGTGGTGGCATCTAGTAGCCAAGTTCACCGCCAGGTGTCGTTGACTGTAGCTTTTGGTAGCAAAAGTAGGAACTACTTGAAATTGAACGACTGCAGTCCTTACCTGAATTACAGATAACACACACTAATACAGCCATCACAATTGACACCGGTTATCAGACAGATTCTGCACACACCCAAAGTGCATGGGGCTATATGACCGCGATGTCGCAGCCCCTAAACTGGGGAACCAACCAACAAAAATCATCTTATTAGTGTTTTATAGATGCTACTTGATGGAACATGGTTACTGTAACAATCGCAATCATTTATCCACGTATGCCAACTTGCTCTCTTAGGCCTACATCATAGAAACGTTTCAAGGGTATTCATGTATCCACCTTATTATTCCTATTTCTACGGGATGCGATTAAGTTATATGTAGCGGATGCGCTTCCTGATACAAATGTCACCACGGAGGGGAGAAAGATGAGGCTAATGGAGTTATTATGTTTTGAATATATAGCTATTATGTTTTGAATAAAGCACTTTATATCTCTTTAATATGCACACACATCTCAATCTACATCTTAACACATTGAGCAATTACAACTAACATCGTCACAGAGTAAAAGCGTATATACACTCCGCCCTAGTTCCATAGAGGACATAATAGTCTCCCCCACTTATATAAATACAAATAAAGGAACTATTCATATTCATTTGGGCACATAGTCTTGCAGATACTGAGGAGGTCACCTGTCTCTGGCTGATCTTCTTAAATAATTATCAGCAGGTGGTGGAAGACTGTTTCGATCAGGGCGTTCATCTGGTTGCATGATGGTCTACCTAGGATCATCTGAAGTGCGGGTTGCAGGAGGTATATAATCATTCTCCAGCCTTGGCTGGGCTGGTGTTGGTATATTTGGAACACCAAGCACTGGAGGATTTGTTGGAGCAAAAGTGACATGCTTATCTTTCTTTGGCACGAGAGTCAATAATAACTGGTCAACATTCGTCCCGAATTCTTTTTCATATCATAGTGGCGCTGGCCGAGTTTAGTTTGTATAACACCAAACTGCCAAATATCACGGTTTTTCTGGTGAATCCGGACTTGCACTCTCTCCCCCACTTTGAAAGAGCGAACAGGGGGTGAGAAACTGGATGTAGTCAAGCTTTTTTGGTTTGGAAGTAGAGCATCCAACCGGATACGTAGCCGATGTTTCAAATATAGTTCAGCTGGAGACTGTCCACATGCCAATGGCGTTGCTCTGTATTGAAACAAGATGTTCTGTAACTTAATCGATAGTGGTGCCGGGTCATTTACAGCAGCACGAAGTCGTCTCTTCAAAGTTTGGAGGTTTCTCTCGGCTAGCCCATTGGTTGCTGGGTGCCCTGGTGCATTATATTTCTGAAAAATCCCTCTCTCCTTGCAATATGATCTGAATACATCACTCGTGAAGATAGTGGCATTATCTGAAACAAGGACATTTGGGTACCCATGTACGGTAAAGATATTGCCAAGCAGACTGATAGTAGTTGCAGTGTATGGAGCGTCTTTTACAATTCGGACTTCGACCCACTTGGATTTCGCGTCAACTCACATCAAGAAATGGTGGTTATCAAATGGTCCCGCATAGTCAATGTGTATGCATTTCCAATTTTCTTCTGGTTCATCCCAGGGGTGTATTGGAGCTTTTGGTGGATTTGAACGAGTCTGCGCGCACTCTTCATAAGATTTGATAATCTTCTCAATGTCTTTGTCTAATTGCGGCCAGTAGACATATCGTCTTGCTAACTGTTTCGTTTTCACAATGCCGAGGTGTGTTAAATGTAACTCTTCCAAAAAAAATCTTTATAGTTTCTTTGGGATAACAATTCGGTCTTGACGGAATAGAATACCATTTTCAACTGTATATGACTCATACAAGGATTGAGTTTGAAGACGTTGCAGGGTGGCTCTAAGTTCTGGGTCTAACACAGTCTCATCACGGATAGTTTCGTACGTAATGGCTTCACTTGACACTTGAAGAATCGTTTCAGCATAGAGTTGTGAATCTTCCGCATTTATTGATGTACACCAGAGTTGAGCTTTCTTTGTTGGATCGGTGGCACTGTTGAAGTTTACGTAATTCTCAAATCGTTCTAAATACGACACAAATTTTTCCTTTTCAGCATCAAAATTTTCAAAAGGTGTGATGTTAGTGGCTTGTGGGGTTGTGACGGACTGGTGAGCTTGATATCTTTCAAGTAACTTCTCTTGATATTCGGTAAAAAATGTTCAGTAATTGTTGAAACTGGTTTGCGTCCATCTTGACGGAACGTGGAAATAATTTTAAAAATCACAGTTCAAATATAATAAAATGTTTCAAGATAACCGATTTAAAACACACTGGGTAGTGATCGATGACCGAATATTGTCCTGGCCTTGAAAAAAAAAGTACTTTGCATAACCTCAAAGTTCGAACTGCGATAAATATTATTTTGTATATGTGGCATGCAGGCACACGCAGCTGAATATACGATGAGTTGCTTAGGATCGTTTACAAGTATTTTGCGTAAATTTCATGTCGATTTGCCTGATTCTTGATTTTAATCACGTGGCCGTTGAAACAAACCTGACGTAAATACCGCACTTCATTGATATAGGCTATATCTGTACCGGTGAATCAAGTCCCAATTCCTCGTCGCCAACTATTATGTTTTGAATAAAACATATTATAGCTATTATGTTTCGAATAAAGCACCTTATATCACTTTAATATGCACACACATCTCAATCTACATTGGGTAGGTTTTTGCTAGGAATTAACCCTACCCCCAAGGGAAGATGAAGAGAAAAATAAAAGGGAAGTGGGTTTCGGACTAAGGAGCAAGTGTGGATAATAGGACGAGAGTCCAACACCAAGCAAAATAAATTTAAGTGAGTTAGTGGCGAGTGTCACCGCAAAGCCCGTGAATCACCTAAAGTGGGTATGGACCTGGGCGTAGCCAACGGGAAATGCGGCTGGAGCTTGGGCTATTTGCTAGCAAGTGAAGTTTGTGCTTTCCCTTCCCGGCCTAGACTTGGGTAATATGGGGAAGGGTGGTAGTCTGGCAAGACAAAGAATGACAGAATTGTTGTATATCCTTCCAAAGGAATCAGGTTTAATAAACGGTTTAGAAAGGCGCAAATAATTTAAATTCGCCGTGATGTTTTAATTCTTGGAGTTGTAGGATTTCCAAGGAGCGACCGAATGCTTCCAGGAAGGGTAGCGATGTAGCAGTTATCGTGCTTTTGAAAACAATTTGATGTTTTTGAAGCTTTTTGGATTTAAATTTTGGTAAGAACACCAATTGTTGCATTCAGGAAAGGCTAAGCTTCTATCCAGCAAACTGCCTACTAAAAGTTTAGACAAGAAGAAAAACTTAAATTTGGAAAACCAACCATAAGTTATAGAGAAAGTCTCAACAAGCAGGAAGCTGGCGGAGCTAGCTATACTTGCCTTACTGGCTAGTTAGAATCAGCTATAAAAGCTAAGAGCGACTTTGAAAAAGATTTTGCGGAGAGTTTTTGTTCGGATGCAACAAACAGTGGAACCTTTTTAACTTTGATGCGCGAGTTTCTTAAAACGAGAATCAGCTTTCGAGTAGAGTTAGGGGAGGTAGGATCCTGCCTAATCGTTATTTTATAGAAAATGAAGAAGCAAAAGGATATAGTTTGATTTATTTAACAATGCGTAAAAATATCATAATTTTAACAAGTTTAAAATGTACAATTTAAATTTTAAACCTCTGAGGTCTCAGACCTCTAAATTTGTTGAAGTTTGCACTAGGCGATTAACAAAATTTGGTTTAGAACCTCTTGAAGTACCAAATCTACATAAGATTATAAAATAGTGCTGAGATTAGCAAATTTAAAGTTTAACAATAAATCAGGTACGATATATGTACTTTGAGAATTCTTAATGGAAGTTCTAAAAGTATTGTTACGGCTGTGAGTTTGTGTCATCGCTCGCCGCTTGAGTCACAACTGGCCCAGGGGCTGGGCTGTGGCCTGCCTCCTGTATTGCGTGTGCCTTATGCAACAGGGCTACTAAGACAAAGGGATAGTCCAGAATATTCGTGACTGGACCATCGATGGAAACCTCGAGAAGCCGTGAACCCTGGATGGATCTAGAAGCATGTATTGAGTCCCCGACCTGCTATATAAGTGCGACCTGTCAAGCAGGGGTTATTGTTGTGTTTTACGAGCTAGTGTGAGCGTTTATTCTGAGCGACAGAAGTGTGGTGACTTGCGAAACCCCTAGTGTAGCGGCGAAGTGAGGAACATACAGGGAACTGCCGTGTTCTGAGTGAGTGTGCTTTCACTGAGTGACAGATATTGTGGTGTCGAAATCCAGTGACATTGTTTCTCCCAGCTTGTGAACAGCGCGCAGCAAGTGCTCTTAAGTACTGTAGTAGGCGCACATTAGGAAGAAGTTGCATGTAGTTCTGTCAAGGCCACTAGGCTCATTAGCGGCAGGATTAACTTCTGTGGTTTGTTGACAAGTAAAAGGGGCAAGAGCTCTCTACAAGCAAGAGACTTGAGGAAAATGGAGTAAGGTTCCTATTGTCTGTAATTGCTGATGAGTAGTGTAATTTTCTGGCCGCAATAAAGTTAATTACTTCTTTAAGCAGTAATTGGTGTTGTGCTTCCTACCCACCGTAATCCAGTTAACAAAAGTGCCACTAGGGGGGTGGCACGTAACAACTGGTGTCAGAAGCCAGATTACGAACTCAAGCACAACACCTGACGGTCCTGGTTTCAAAACCCGAGCAGGTCATTTTCTCTAATTTTCCTGTGAGTGCATGCCCTTTACAAGACAAACAACTAAAATGGAGGAGAAATTGGCAGCATTGCTAGAAAAGTTAAATGGCATGGAAACCAAGATGGAGGACGGCCAGAAGAATTTAACCAAGGAGCTAACAGCCAAATTAGAAGACGGCCAGAAGAAGCTAGAAGACGGCCAGAAGAAGATGGAGGACGGCCAGAAGAAGATGGAGGACGGCCAGAAGAAGTTAGCCGAGGACCTGACTGCCAAACTAGAAGACGGCCAGAAGAAGTTAGCCGAGGACCTAACTGCCAAACTAGAAGACGGCCAGAAGAAGATGGAAGATGGTCAAAATAAGCTAGCGGAGGACCTGAAGAGGATAGAGGACGGCCAGAAGAAGATGGAAGACGGTCAGAATAAGTTGACACAGGACCTGAAGAAATTAGAACTGGGTCTGCGTGAGGAAGTCACGGCAGTGGAAAAGAAGTTCGACGCCTTACAAGTGGAAGATGCCGAGCTGCGCCAACGCCCGCTGATGGGGGTGGAGGAGAAATTCAACGTCTTACAAAAGGAAGTTGCCGAACTGCGCCAACGCCCACCGACGGGGGTGGAGGAGAAATTCATCGCCTTGCAAGTGGAAGTTGCCGAGCTGTGCCAACGACCGCTGATGGGGGTGGAGGAGAAATTCAACGCCTTACAAGTGGAAGTTGCCGAGCTGTGCCAACGCCCGCTGATGGGGGTGGAGGAGAAATTCAACGCCTTACAAAAGGAGGTTGCCGAGCTGCGCCAACGCCCACTGACGGGGTTGGAGGAGAAATTCAACGCTCTACGAGAGGAATTTGCCGAGCTGCGCCAACGCCCGCCCACCGTTACACCGGGAATATCAGGAACGGGACATAGCCGAGTGACGCCCCCAACCTTCGACGGAAAGGTCCCGTGGAGCACCTACTTAC